>JALGQZ010000006.1:34303685-36963685 GCA_023105745.1 Austropuccinia psidii | reverse complement strand
TGGCCCAAAAATAAACTTGTAAATCAAAAAATAATCAATCTTAAACTAATAATAAATCTGAAAGTGTTCTGATTGACTCTAGCAAGCTTTAATTACCATTTTAATATATTAATTATATATTTTTAGTTAAGAATTGACATTTATATGTATGATTACTAATTTGAAGAACTTTAAAATTAAATTTCAAGAATAAATTTCTTTATTTGAAATTTTCATGAATTTTTAAAGGATAAATTATTTATTTAAATTAATATTAAAGATAATAATTTAATTTCTAAATTAAAAGTAATTTTATTTATTTTATTTGATTGAGTTTGATTCTAAACATAGAATATTAAATTTTAATATATGTGAGAGTTTGAAGTAAATTGATTAAGATATTAATTTTATATTATATTTTTCAGTTTATTTACTTTTTTCATTTAAAAATAAGAATATACACTAAAAACTATCTTTTAATGAGGTTTAAATTAGGTTAAAATTGATTTTTGAGTGTATTTATTCTTATTGAGAATTTTATAGTTCTTGAAAACTTTATTCAAATATTTTTAGACGTTATTTAACCTTTGAGAACTTTTAATTCCTTTTAAAGTTGTAGATAAATTATTACCAACATAATTTTTCAATTAAAATATAATCATAAGTCTGAAATAAATTTGAAAATACTTAGGTAAAATAAGTAAAACCTATTAGGATCTCCAAAGCTCCCAAATGTGAGATAACCTGAAACCTTTTTCAATTTCCTTTTTTTTTTGTTTTTTACCAATAAAAATTTATAAATAATATGGCTATATAGTCTTTCTATCTGAGAACACACTAAATTACCCAATTTTATGGAAAATACTTAGCAAATTAAGTGAATAAACACAAAATCTCAATTTTAGGAATTCTTATGTAATATAACCAATACATGTTTTAAATATTAAAGCTGAAATTAATTTTTTTGAAAAGCTAAGAAATTCATACATAATATGAAGAGTTCTCAATTCTTATACTAAGATATAAAGTCATATTTTTTGAGTGAAATAAAATTTGAGGCTTCCTGTGAGTCTTAGAGAGGTATTTTTATATACCCAAAAGACCACAAAATAACAAATTATGTTATAATTATAAATAAATGAAAAATTTTATATTATAAAAATTAAAATTAAAATATAAATATAAAATTTATATAAAAATTCAAAAATTTTACTATAATATAAAATTAAAATTACATTGAAATTTAAAATTGAGAAATCATACTTTTACTTGAAAAAATTAAATAAAAATCAACTTTCAACAAAAATATTAAAATTAAAATATTTTTGGAAAAAAGACTAAATAAAAATTATTATAAATCTTTATTCAATAAAAAAAATTATGAAAATTATTTCACCATTGGATTCCTCATTAAAAATTAAGGTGGGGTCACCTCTGGGTGAAATTTCTGTAACTCAACTCTAAATAAGCTTAAATTAAGTTTTTTGTATTTTTTGTATAAAAATTGAAAATCTTAAAAACTTTAATTTAATTCACATCAAATTTGGTTTTAAAAATCAATTTTTGTGTTCAAATTGAGGTGTTTTGTGTAGCTTAGAAGGTATGAGGAATTGAAGTATTTTCAATTGAAATGTCAAAATGTGCATGTATATTACATAAGGGAACTTGAATTTACATATGTGGAATCAATAATTAAGGCTGGGTAATTTAAATTTTAATTGAATTAAATATGTAATCTTTCTAGTCTAATACATGTTGAGTAATTAAAGACAAAAAAAATTGGAAAGATTAATTTGGGGGGGGATAGGAATCTTGGCTCCAAGGGTGCCAGACTCCCCAAAATTCCTTGCTGAAAGTCATTGTGGGAACTCCTTTTTTGTTGTGGGATAAATAATAGGAAGTACCTTGAGGGTGAAATTATTGGTTAGTATGTTTTAGAATTCCAGAATTAGCCAATAACCATGGGTGCTAAGGTGTATTAGCTTCCCCTCTAAATATACTGAAAAAGATACCCTTTTTTATGAGATTACAAATAAATTATATAGTTTTGTGGCTTTTCAATCAGAGAATTTTCTTAAGAATTCTCTATCAGTCTGTCAGTAAAAGATCACTATGATAATAATTGTAATTGCTGATATTTGTTTAATAATTGAGGTTTGCATAACTTCTTGTTATTGATTATATAATTCTTCTAGGATTCCTTCTTTCAATACTTGAGATATTTCAAGAATATTTTTTTGAGATCACTATAAATATTAATAAGAATATTGCTGGCTAATTAAGACTTTTAAGGTTTATTTAATAATAATATCAATATAGCTATAATCATTTAAGGGTAAGATAACTTTATAAGGGTAGTTATGGTTGATATAAGGGTAAGATATTAATAATATGATAGTAATATAATACTTTTAGGATTAATATAAATACAATCCAATATATATATATAAGAGTTATGATATAAGGTATAAGGCTAAGATGATATCCCTTATATAAATAAGGGTTATTGATAAATTTGATGAGATCACTAATGATAACATCTTCAAATACTATTTAGAAAAATACTCCTATATTGGGAAGACTATCTAGTAATATTATAAATATCTTTAATTAATTAATGATAAATAATACTATAAGATACTGAGCCTTTCTACTTATCTTTTAGATATAATACTAGATTATCCTATTAGAGAAGGGATGGATTTATCTTCAAAATTCTCATTTGAATAAGAAGAATGGGGGGAAAAACAGGGGGAGAGGCCCCTTATGTATACCTTTTGGGGCCTCCATAAAGCCTTCTAAAAACAAGGGAATTGGAATTTCTCCAATTTTGAGTAATTTTTGGTGGTGAGGTGTTTTCTGACCAATAAGATTGAGTCATCATGTCAATTAATTTTTCTGACCAATCAGATTTATCCATAACTTCAATTGGTAATTCTGAGTATGCACTTTGAATTAATTCCAATTCTGACCAATCAGATTCTGAGTTGGTGAATTTAGGCTGATTTGTGGTTCTGAACAGCTATTGGCAAAGTTGGATATGAAGTATGGGTTTGGTATGTAGTGATGTAATGACTATGGTCTTTTATGTAAAGATATGACTTTGCATATTCATAAGGTTAGGTGTATATAAGTCCATGGTTCTTTCAGATGTATGGTATCTATGGAAATATGAATAAGGGGTAAGTATTACTGTAAGCTTATAGATTGGTATTAACTTTATCCTGTAAGTTTTTTTTCAAGTTGAGTTGAATATGAAATTCTAGTATGCATATTATAAGCATATTATTATGGTGAGTTTAGTGAGTATCTTTATGAGGGTATCTATATATGTTTTCTAAATCCATAATATCTTGCTTGGTTTTGGTCCTATGGCTTTTAGCCAATATATAACCCTGGATTAAATCTGATTTAGACTCTAATGGTGAAATTATTTCAGACTTCTGAGCTTAGGTATAATATTTTAAAATAAGTAGTTTTATTGTGAGCCTGTGAGGTATGTTTAACATACCCATAAGGCCACAAATGATTTCATAAAACAATTAAATTTGTCTTAAACAGACTTTTTAGTTGAATTTAAAATAAAAAATAATAAAAAATAAGTATAACTTTTTTTTGGATAAACAAAGTTATAATTATTATGTCATTTTTGGATTCTACACCAAAAATAACCTAGGGTACACCCATAGGGTGTTATACCCAAAAACACTTATTTCTTGTGTTATTAGAAGATTTAAGAATCTCACAGTACTAATGTAACTTTTTTAACATTTTTTTTAAATTATTAAATTTAAGCTTAATTAAGCTTAAATTTAAAGTTACATAAGGTTTATGCAACTTTACCAAAATTTTAGTTAAAATTGAGGTGTGGTGTATATTTACTGAATTGGCTAAGGATTTGCCATACAGAATGTAAATCCTGCGTGAGCTCAATTTAAAAGGGTTTAAGGCCATAGTATGGCTTTAAATAAATAAAAGGGCAAAATCCACGCAAAAAGGTGGGACAAAGGAAAAAGACCAAATAGAGCTGGGGTACCCAACTTTTTGGATCTGCAAGGATTCAATTAAGGTTGTCCACCTGTATTGGAGGATTTTCAACCTTATTTAAACTTTAAGATTAGACTTTGATCCAACCTTAAGGTTTAAACTGATTTTATCCTAAATTGGATAAGAATTTCAAGCTGCCAAGAGGGTAAATCCCAACAAGCAGGCTTGGAATCAAGGTTTTAAGAACTGTCAAAGCTTAATCAAGCTTAAAAAGCTTAAATAAGCTTAAAACTTTAAGGTTTCAATCATCAAAACCTTATCAAAACTTAAGGTTTTGTGTGTATTGCTATTTTACGTGGAAAAATAGTAATAACTTCAAAAATTCATTAAAAATCCAAATCTTAATGGATTTGCTTGAAAATTTCACACAGCTTAGAATTTAATATTATCAATATATAAATTAAATTTTAAGTATCTTTTATTAATAGGTTTCCTGGGTAATTAGCCTGGAGAATTACTTTTTAATTAAGCTTAAAGAAAATTATGATTTCTTTAAAAATTAATTAAAAATTCAGTTTAAGAGATTTCTGCTTGAAACTCTGATTTTATGTTGTTCATGTGATGAACTTTAATATAAATAAACTTATTTTATATTAAAACTTAAAATAATTAAACTAAATGAGGATTAAAGTTACTTGGAGTTAAGAATAACACTGGTAACTTTAAATTGGAAGTAAAAATAAGTTGCCTTAAGTTAAGAACTTAATTTTTAAGCATGGTTTTTCAGTTTTGACCTGAGCACGCCCTCTACATCCATTATGAATCATGAGAGCTGCTCTGTAGACATAAAAAGAGTCTTTTCATCACTGTTTTTGTCCATCATTATTATCAATCCAATCATATTAGACATTTAAACAGGTAAAGTTTTATTAAATATAAAATCTTATTATTAAAAGTAATTCTTAAGTTATTTTTATTCTTTATTTATTAAATTAAAGAATTGAAGTCATAGAATTCAGATTATTGTTGTAATCATCTATAATAAATTTTATTATATAAAATTATCATCTTAAATATCTTTTAAAATCCACAAATTCCTCTCAAAAACTCTTTAATCATAATTTATTGTATAAAAAGTTGTTTTATCTTTATATTTATTGATTTTTGGCGTGTTTTTAACTTATAAATCTTTATTTAATATAATAACTGTTGTATTTGACTTGTTGTATTAAATAAATCTTATAAGTAAGTTTTCTCTAAAAGTTCTATATATTTTTTATCTAGTAATAGTTTTTTTATATAGAATTTTATTCTATAAAGAATTATTTCTGCACAGTGTGTGATTAATTCTTTTTATAAATAATATTTATATTATTTATAAGTGGTTAATATTCTTATTTTCCACGTGTAATTGTCTCATTAAGAGATTTACACTTCTTATTGTTATAACTGTCAGTGACTATAACAATAATAGAATAATTATAATTTATTATAATTATTATATTTTTTTTTTATTATTATATTATTATAATAATAATTAAATTTATTTTTTTATATAATTATTTTTAATAATTATATTTAAATTTGTGGTTATAATATTTCATTATATTATATTTTTCTACTGAGGACAGTCATAGTACTCTTGATATTGTTACTATTATCAAGAGTTTCATAGACAAACCTTACATTTGGGGGCCTGGCCGTGATTTTAAACCAATTTTTGGGACATAAATCATATTCTAGACCTTATTTTACTGTTTTTTGACGTAAAATTGCCATATTTGTCTTAATATTGGCTTTTTTGGGACTTATCCCTTATAAATAATCTTTATAATATTAATAAAGTTATTTTTTCTTAAGAATATTGTTTGAAACAGTATACTATTGAGTGACTTGGAATAAATTTCTTTTGTCTAACTAGTGGCTTTTTCACATCACAGACTTGAAATTTATTCTTTGAGTTATTCTAGTATAAAGTGAATAATAATATAATTTTGATTAATTAACTTGTTAATTGCATAATTATTATTTCTTTAAAGAAAATAATAAATCAAATAAAAAATCTTTAAAAATAAAAATCTTTACTAAAAACATTTTTTCTTTTTATCTTAGACATTTTTCTTTATTTTTGACGTAATTTGCCATAAATTACATAAAAACAACTTTATTCAATAAGTTGAGTTTATAAGTTATTTTTATTATTTGATAAAATAACTTATATTTTTAAATTTTCTCTAGTGTCTTCCATCAGAGAAAGTTCTTCAGACTCTGAAGCCTCAGAGTCCAGTATTGAAATTCAAACCAGCCCAGCACCAAGGGGTTTAATAACCAAAGAGCCCTTTAAAGGTCCTGCAGGTGAATTCAATCCACTTTTACTCTAATTTTTATTAAAATTGACGTGAAATGACTCCTACTAGAAGTGGAAGCAACTACTCCATCCAATCAAATGGATCTGGACCAGGACATTCCAGCCATAAATCCAAAAGGCAAGAATGTCCTCCCAGAGGAGAGGCACAAATGGAGGATGCCAGAACTTCCACCAGTTCCCAAAGGTTAGCCAGCACCTTTGAACCTCTTATTGAGAGTCCAGAAGCTGACATAACTGCTATTGCTGTTAGACCTGAACCATTTCCAACAGGCAACTGTGGAAATTTATCAATCCCAATGGAAAAACTGGTTCCTGGCGTCAAAACAACAAGAGTGGGAACTCCTTCCAAGTCTTTGGATAGGCACCATGAACTCTTATCTTCAAGTGAAGAAGTTCATGGGGCCAGAAAAGACAGAAGATCTTCTATTGGGTTGGACACCAATGTCTGTCAAAGGACAAGTCCAACAGATAAAAGCTTGGTTAAAAAACCAAAGCATGTTATCAGAAGACCAGAAGAAGAAGTTGGCCCAGGGCAAGGACAACAGCCAAGTGGAAGCTCCTCAAGCATCCACCAGCAAAAATCCGCCTCAACAAGTGCCAAACAAGCCCAAGCAAGCCCCAAAGACCAAACAGAAGGGCAAGCAAAAGGCAAAGGGAAAGGCAAAGCCCAAGTGGAACAAGCCCTACCCTCAGAATTACAGAATTCCAAAGAAGGAAAAGACAGCCATGGACAATGTGTTCAATATGGCAAGAACTTTGATGGAATTCAAAAACAAGGAGGAGGAAAGATTGAACCAATCCTTTCCAAAGAAATAGACCCTGTAAAGCTTGTAACTTACTTTGAATCTTGTAATAAAGAAATTATGGCAAAATTTAAAGCATTTGATCATGTCCAACAAAAGCTGGGCAATGAGATAGTACAAGTTAAAGACCAACAAAAGACCATTATTGGCCTTGAAAATGTTAATAAGACAAATATTTTGTCTTTGACGCAAATTTGTGAAAGACTTGAGCATAAAGTTACCTTACTCAATCAACCAGATGAGAATTCAATTTCTTTTATAACTGGACAGTTAAGAGAATTGAAAATACAAGTTCAAAACTTGGAAAATTCAACTGGCCACAATGCAGCTCTTTTTCAAGAACAATTGGAAAAAAGTGATAAAGCAAGACTTGAATTGAAAGAAGATATTCAATCAAGTATTAATAATATATCACTAAAAAATGAATTGCCAAGGCAATCCACACCATTTCTTGACAGAAATGATCTTAACTTGAATAATGATTTACATCATACAATTTCAAGTAATGATGTGGAAACTGCTTGCAATTACAAAGACATTCCAAGGTTAGAGGAATGGCCAACCTTCAGTGGTGAAGGAGAATATAATCATATGGAATTTATGAAAACAATTGATATGTTCAAAGAAGACTTTAACATACCAGATGAATACATAAGTGCCAGATTACACTCATTATTTACCAAATCAGCTAAGAAATGGTATTATAAAATGAGACAAGACCATGGAAAACATTCCTGGCCTTGGTGGAAAGAACAAGTTATTTCCAAATGGGCAAATGATTCCTGGAGATTTAGAATGGAAAATTCTTTTGAGGAAGCCATTTTTAATATTGAGAGGGACAGGCCCATGACTTGGTTTCTTAAACAGAAGGACAGATTAACTGCCCTTCATCCTGATATGTCTGAACCAATGGTACATAAAAGGATATTAAGAAAGTGTGGTGGTGACCTTGAGCATGCTATAAGAAGCAGATGTATTGAGCCTTGCTCTACAGAAGATTATATCAATGCTATGGAGGATATCACTACTAGAACAAAAATTGGAAGAAATTGGTATAAACCCTCAATAGACAACAAGACTAGTGGGAAACCACTTTCAAAACCAAATAAACCACATGACAGACCTCCTTTGAAATGTCATAAATGTGGAAGCACATCTCATTTAGCAAACACTTGTCCAAAAAAGACAAGAGTCAATGAGATAAGTGTAGAAAAAACGGAAGACACAAAAGAAACTGAGGTAGCTTTACATGAAAGTGATTCTGAACCTTCAGAAGAAGAAGAAACATCAGAAGAACTTAGTATAGAGAATATTAATGTTTCTTTTGAGGTCACTGAGGTACACACTCACTTACCACAGTACAGTGATGAATGTATGGATCTCATACATGTGCAAGATGCCAGAATGCAGAAAACCAAACCTGCCAGAGGTAAAGGTTATACAGCTGGGTCATCTTGTATCACTAATATTGTGATAAATAACACAGAAGCCAAGATACATCTTGACTCAGGTGCTTTTTGCACTTGTGTTGGGAAAGATTATCTTGACAAAACTTATACCAATTGGCAAAACAAGTTGATGCCAATTGAAGGTGTGAAATTCAGCAGTGCTAGCCAGAATATGCATCCTTTGGGTATATTTGAAGCTACAATAATATTTCCTCACCCTGCAGGAAGTATGAGATTGAAAGCTGAATTTGTTGTTATGAATAATTGTACTTCACAACACTTTATACTTGGGAATGATTATCTCAATATCTATGGTATTGATATTAATAATTATAAGGACAGATATTTCACTATAGGGGAAAATAAAAGGCAAAAATTTGCTTTTTCTCCAGAAAGAAAAGAAATTACTGTCATTCAACAAGTAAAGAATGTTAATAAAGAAAAATTTGTGTCAGATCAATTAAGTGAAGCACAAATTAGTCCTGAATTAACACCAGAAATGAAGGAAGAACTTATTGAAATTTTATTTCAATTTCAAAAAGCCTTTGCTTCTGATGATGAACCACTTGGGGCTATAAAAGGCCATGAAGTGGATATCATGCTTAACGTGGAGAGACCTTATCCCCCACTATTAAGAAGACCAGCTTACCCAGCTAGCCCTAGGGCTAGAGAAGCATTAGAAAGTCATATTCATGAACTAATGAAACTGGGAGTTCTTAGAAAAGTTGGACACAATGAGGAAGTGGAAGTCACAACTCCAGTAATCATTACTTGGCATAATGATAAGTCAAGGATGGTTGGGGATTTTAGGGCATTGAACACCTATACTATTCCAGACAGGTATCCAATCCCTAGAATCCATGAGACTTTGACTCAATTATCCAAAGCAAAGTTTATTACTTCCATGGATGCTCTTAAAGGCTTCCATCAGAATGTTTTAACACCTCATGCAAGGAAATTATTGAGAATAATAGCTCATTGTGGTATTTATGAATATTTGAGGATGCCTTTTGGTATTAAAAATGCACCCTCTCATTATCAAAGAATGATGAATACCATATTCCCACATGAATTATCAGAGGGATGGTTAATCATTTATATTGATGACATTATCATTTGTTCAGAAACCTGGCAATCACATTTAGAGAGACTTTCATTAGTACTTAAGAAAATTCTACAAGTGAACATGAAAATTTCTCTTAAAAAATGTAATTTTGGGTTTCATGAGTTGAAAGCTCTGGGACATGTAGTATCAGGACTAAGCCTTGGTGTTGACAAAAACAAAGTGGCTGCAGTTTTACTGAAACAAATGCCCCAGAACAAAAAAGAGATGATGTCTTTCTTAGGATTTGCCAGTTATTACAGGCAACACCTTAAAGATTTTGCAATCCATGCCAGATCATTATACAGAATTTGTGATCAACAGACTGTTTTTGAAATGACACAGGAGAGAATTCAAGCATATGATAAAATCAAGTATGCCTTGACCAATGCACCATTATTATTGATGCCAGACTGGAAACTTCCTTTTAAGCTGTATATTGATGCATGTGGTGATGGTTTAGGAGCTGCTCTTCATCAAGTTCAAATTGTCAATGACAAACCTTATGAAGGTCCAGTTTGTTTTATTTCAAGACAAATTAAACCTACTGAGGCAAGATATGGAGCTAGCCAAATGGAGTGCCTTTGCCTTGTTTGGGCTCTGGAAAAACTTCATTATTATCTTGATGGTAGTGTGTTTGAAGTAATTACTGATTGTAATGCAGTAAAATCACTTCTTAACATGAAGACTCCAAACAGACACATGTTAAGATGGCAGATTGCTATACAGGAGTATAGAGGCAATATGACCATAGTACATAAAGCTGGAAATATTCATAAGAATGCTGATGGCTTAAGTAGATGGGCATTACCCAATACACCTGATAATCCTGCCTATGTTCCTACAAGTGCAGAACCTCAAATCCCAATTGAAGGAATCAATATCACAGATGTTGGAACAGAATTCTTTGAAGAGGTTAGAGAAAGCTACAGGCAAGATAAGAATTGTCATATTCTTACTGCTCTACTTGACAAAGATTGTAAAGATGTAGCCTTGGCTAATTCTCTGGATGATATTTGGAAAACATCTTATGATAATGGAAGATTTCATTTGTTTGATGGTATACTATATCATAGATCTAAACACACATGTGTCATGGTCCTATGTAGTAGAATGTTGATTAACACAATACTACTAGAATGCCATGATAACATTTATTCTGGACATCTGTCTGAAGACAGAACAATGGAAAGAATTAAGACATGTGTCTGGTGGCCATCTTGGAGAAAAGATGTCATTGAGTACTGTCATAGTTGTGATAGATGCCAGAAAGCCAATAAAGCTACTGGTAAAAGGTTTGGTTTAATGATCCATATTCAAGAACCAAGTACCCCATGGGAAGTGGTTCACATGGATTGGGTAACTGCTTTACCACCTGGAGGTGATAAAAGCTACAATGCATGTCTTGTTATTGTGGACAGATATAGCAAAACACCAATCTTTTTACCATGCCATAAAGATGACACAGCTATGGATACAGCTCTTCTAATTTGGAACAGAGTCATATCCCATACTGGTCTCTTTAAAAATATCATTAGTGATAGAGACCCAAAATTCACATCAGCCTTATGGACTAATCTACATAAGCTTTTGGGTACAAAATTATCATTTTCAACAGCCTACCATCCACAAACAGATGGACTGGCAGAAAGAATGATTCAAACCCTTGAGGACATGATCAGAAGATTTTGTGCTTATGGCCTGGAGTTTAAAGATTCTGATGGCTTTACCCATGATTGGTGTACTCTTATACCAGCATTGGAATTAGCCTACAAGACCTCCATCCATGCTTCAACAGGCAAGACTCCTGCAATGTTGGAAAAAGGATGGAACCCCAAACTTCCAGTTGATACTTTGAAAAAAGATTTGGTTGACATTCATCCAACTTCTTCAAGCTTTAAGCTGCTGCTTGATAAAGTGAGACATCATGCAAATCAAAGCATGAATGATGCCTTTGAATATGCTAAGCAGAAATGGGATAAAAGTCATAAGACACCAGAATTCAAAGTAGGGGACTTAATACTAGTTTCAACCTTGAACTTTAATAATATTAAAGGTCCAAAGAAATTGAAAGATTCCTTTGCAGGACCATTTATTATTAAAGCCCTCCATGGGACAAATGCAGTACAAGTAGAACTGTCAGGAGAGTTAGGAAACAAACACCCAACTTTCCCCGTCAGTCTTGTAAAGCATTACACATCAAGTGATAAGGAATTATTTCCTTTGAGAAATGAAACACCCTGAGAGGTACCCCCACTTGAACCAAGTGAGGAAAAGAAAGTACTGAAGGTCTTAAAAGAAAGGAGACTTAGGGGTAAAAATGAAAGAGAATACTTAGTCAGGTACAGAAATCCACAACATGAAGATGAGTGGGTTGAAGAAAGTAAGCTACCTGATTCCCAAAAGTTTCTCAGAAGATTCAGACATGAGAGAAGACCAATTCCTCAATAAAAGTTTGAATTGTGTGCTTTACATACTTGAACAGTATAAGTAGAGAGGTTGGACAGTGGATTATACCCCCCCCAAATAACTTGGGGGTATACTACAAAGGAAAATTGTGGTACAATTTTTTTTTGGTGGTAGGGAATGTGAGCCTGTGAGGTATGTTTAACATACCCATAAGGCCACAAATGATTTCATAAAACAATTAAATTTGTCTTAAACAGACTTTTTAGTTGAATTTAAAATAAAAAATAATAAAAAATAAGTATAACTTTTCTTTGGATAAACAAAGTTATAATTATTATGTCATTTTTGGATTCTACACCAAAAATAACCTAGGGTACACCCATAGGGTGTTATACCCAAAAACACTTATTTCTTGTGTTATTAGAAGATTTAAGAATCTCACAGTACTAATGTAACTTTTTTAACATTTTTTTTAAATTATTAAATTTAAGCTTAATTAAGCTTAAATTTAAAGTTACATAAGGTTTATGCAACTTTACCAAAATTTTAGTTAAAATTGAGGTGTGGTGTATATTTACTGAATTGGCTAAGGATTTGCCATACAGAATGTAAATCCTGCGTGAGCTCAATTTAAAAGGGTTTAAGGCCATAGTATGGCTTTAAATAAATAAAAGGGCAAAATCCACGCAAAAAGGTGGGACAAAGGAAAAAGACCAAATAGAGCTGGGGTACCCAACTTTTTGGATCTGCAAGGATTCAATTAAGGTTGTCCACCTGTATTGGAGGATTTTCAACCTTATTTAAACTTTAAGATTAGACTTTGATCCAACCTTAAGGTTTAAACTGATTTTATCCTAAATTGGATAAGAATTTCAAGCTGCCAAGAGGGTAAATCCCAACAAGCAGGCTTGGAATCAAGGTTTTAAGAACTGTCAAAGCTTAATCAAGCTTAAAAAGCTTAAATAAGCTTAAAACTTTAAGGTTTCAATCATCAAAACCTTATCAAAACTTAAGGTTTTGTGTGTATTGCTATTTTACGTGGAAAAATAGTAATAACTTCAAAAATTCATTAAAAATCCAAATCTTAATGGATTTGCTTGAAAATTTCACACAGCTTAGAATTTAATATTATCAATATATAAATTAAATTTTAAGTATCTTTTATTAATAGGTTTCCTGGGTAATTAGCCTGGAGAATTACTTTTTAATTAAGCTTAAAGAAAATTATGATTTCTTTAAAAATTAATTAAAAATTCAGTTTAAGAGATTTCTGCTTGAAACTCTGATTTTATGTTGTTCATGTGATGAACTTTAATATAAATAAACTTATTTTATATTAAAACTTAAAATAATTAAACTAAATGAGGATTAAAGTTACTTGGAGTTAAGAATAACACTGGTAACTTTAAATTGGAAGTAAAAATAAGTTGCCTTAAGTTAAGAACTGTATTTTTAAGCATGGTTTTTCAGTTTTGACCTGAGCACGCCCTCTACATCCATTATGAATCATGAGAGCTGCTCTGTAGACATAAAAAGAGTCTTTTCATCACTGTTTTTGTCCATCATTATTATCAATCCAATCATATTAGACATTTAAACAGGTAAAGTTTTATTAAATATAAAATCTTATTATTAAAAGTAATTCTTAAGTTATTTTTATTCTTTATTTATTAAATTAAAGAATTGAAGTCATAGAATTCAGATTATTGTTGTAATCATCTATAATAAATTTTATTATATAAAATTATCATCTTAAATATCTTTTAAAATCCACAAATTCCTCTCAAAAACTCTTTAATCATAATTTATTGTATAAAAAGTTGTTTTATCTTTATATTTATTGATTTTTGGCGTGTTTTTAACTTATAAATCTTTATTTAATATAATAACTGTTGTATTTGACTTGTTGTATTAAATAAATCTTATAAGTAAGTTTTCTCTAAAAGTTCTATATATTTTTTATCTAGTAATAGTTTTTTTATATAGAATTTTATTCTATAAAGAATTATTTCTGCACAGTGTGTGATTAATTCTTTTTATAAATAATATTTATATTATTTATAAGTGGTTAATATTCTTATTTTCCACGTGTAATTGTCTCATTAAGAGCTTTACACTTCTTATTGTTATAACTGTCAGTGACTATAACAATAATAGAATAATTATAATTTATTATAATTATTATATTTTTTTTTATTATTATATTATTATAATAATAATTAAATTTATTTTTTTATATAATTATTTTTAATAATTATATTTAAATTTGTGGTTATAATATTTCATTATATTATATTTTTCTACTGAGGACAGTCATAGTACTCTTGATATTGTTACTATTATCAAGAGTTTCATAGACAAACCTTACATTTATAATGTTTTATTTTTCTTTTACTTTCTTTGTATTTATTATTTTTTATTTCTATGACTTATTTATACATTATTTTATACAAACTATAACTATATATTAATGTTATTATTGTACCAAAATGGACTTTAACATTGCAAAAAGGGTATGGAATACAACAGAATAAGATTCCAAGCTCAATGAAAACATTCATAAGTCTTTATGTAGAATTGAGTCACAGACCCTGTGACTCAATTGATGATGAGGTTTTGATACCTACCAGCAAGGTAAAACTACCCTTAAGTTAGAAAACATTAGTAAAAGCAGTTTTAACTGGTTTTGAAATCTCTTACACATATTATGACATTTTTTAAGGCTTCAAATCAGGTATTACTATACCAATGGCTGATTTAAGGATCTAAAATGGCTGAAACCAGCTCTTTCTTGGTCCAAACCAGGGTTCAATGATACCATAATTGGTATTTCTGTTTTCAAAGTGTTTCTCACTACTGACAAGAATAAAGTCCTGCTTTGGAGTAAGAAAACTGGTGGCTATAAAAGAATATCTTCTTTGCCCCACTTTTCTCTTCATGTTAGAATATTTTCCTTTGATAATTAGTTTTAACACTGTTAATACAATAAATAAAATATTCCAACCACCCTTTTTAAATTATTTTAAATATTTTAACCATGTGAGTAGATTATTATAGTGATTTTTACCTTTGAACCACCCCAAAATTGAATTAAAGCATCTTTCATCACTTTTAACTTTGTCACTTTGTTTCCAAATTCACTCTGGTAACTTTTAGGCATGTTTTATCTTTAATAATATTTTCAAATACTCTTCTCTCATATTGATTTCCTACATTTCTTTTTTCAATTAATTCCAATTGAAATTTCTCTTGAAGAAATTTCTTTTATAGCCTTAAATATCTCTTGTAGAGTATTTTTGGCTAAATTTTTATTGTTGGTAAAACAATAAATATTTATAATATTATTTTTTTATACTAAAAAATTTGAAAAAAATAGACTTGGTGTGCTTTCTTCTAAAACTCTTAAATTTTACTATCTTTAATTAAATTTTACCTTATACAAATTTTGCGGACAGGAAAATTATGTGATTTTTGATCAGAGTTTGATATCCACATCTTACACTTCCCAATGTCATTTTGCATGGGGATTACAAATAAAAATTGATACATATAGCATGAATTACCAAAATGAAATTTTAACAAATTATTTCACTTGAATTTTCTAATTATCTGTAAACAAGTAAGCTCATTTCCAAATTAGAGGTATTTTTAGCCTTATGGGTAAATTTTGTATACCTCAAAGGAAAACAATTGGTCATAAGAAGGAAATTTTGAATGAAATCTTTGCCTTTGAAAAAAATTTGCACAAATATGGGTACTTATAAGATTTAAAAAGAAATTGTCATAGTTGGCAGAAACGGGAATCATGTATCAATTAAAAAGAACATAAAATAAATTTGGAGACTTGAAGAATTTTAAGTATCTCAAGTAGAAGATTCCTCAAAATTCAAATTTAGATGGTTTTAATAGGGATGGGCTCATTCCAGAGGAACAAGACAGAGAAGTTTTTTTCAAATTTATCTTTAATTCCAGTATTGGAAAGAGTAATGATATATGAAAACACAATGGGAAAATCTTTGGTTATGAAAAAGATGAAATCATATGAGGAAGTGTTTATTGGGAAAGAATTATGAGTATTTGATTTAGAAAGCTGGCCTTGAATACATAATTGAAATCAAATCCCGCAATTTTTGAATTGGAATTAGCTATATTTTGTGATTTGGGGAATACTGAAGATTAAATATTTTTAAATATTCATAAGCTAAATACTAAATGGTCTGGAATTTTTGAATGAATTCCTTTTTATTATTAATTTATTTTGAAAGGTCCATATAAGATGTGGTATTCAGGATGATAAATTTAATTAGACACACTGATTAAGAAAAGGTTTCTCATTTAGAAGGTATTAATTAATGGAAAAATTTCCTTCCTCAATATATGATGTCTTAAGATTAAACTCCAATATAAGCAATCAAATTTGAACATTAAAAACCCCTTTTTCCTATATTTCTTTTTACTGAACATTTTTCCATGCAATTATCACTGGCCCAATTCTAAAATTCCAAATTAAAATATCAAAATATTTGGAAAAAGTTGTGGTTGGACCTATTCATGCTTCAATCCATACTTTTTGAAATCCCAATACTGAGGATCCTTCTGGTTTTTTTCATTTTTGGCCAATTTTTCTTTAACTCAATACTATATTCAGATAAAGAAATTTCATTATCTTGAGTCTCTGGTTCTCTTAATGATTCTAAAATTTACTTGGTAGAGGGAAATTTTGTTTCAAGAAGTGAATAACTTGGGGTTCCACTCTATTTTTGTTTTTAATTAAGAGCCTCAAATGATTACAGGCTTATTTTTGTGCTTCTTTTAAACTTTATTGGGGTTGTTCCAAAAGCACATGATTTCTGAGGGTCTTATTGGTGAAAGGGGAGTCTTTCCACTGAAGAGCTTCTTCTCAGCCACAAGTGACTCCATTATTTTCTAGAGGGGACAAAGGAAGCTCTTTATACATCTCCTCATGAATTTCATGGGGTTAATATTCTCCTTGCTTTTTTTGTAAATATGAATTATTAAAATCATATTTTTATCAAAATTTTATATGAGAAAATGAATTAATGATTTATATTAGAAAAGCCTAACAGGAACCCTCAAGAACAACTTTGGAGGTGGATATTCTGATTTCAATAATGTATTTTTCTTCATATGGGAATTAATTTGATTAATGAATGGTATTTGGTTTTTTCCTCTATAGTACTTAGAAATTGGTTAGAATTTTCAATTTCTTCATGGGCTGAAGCTTGCAATCTTTCAAGGGTATAATGGGAGACTTTTTCAGAAATATGAAAGACTGTGGGGTATTGATTAATTTTTATCTTGAGTTCTTCATGTGATATTCCCCCCAAAAACTTGTTTTAGTTTCTTTCAATTTCTACTGTTATATTATTTTTCACCTAAAAGTATTAAGTTCCCTGCCCAAAGTATTTTAACACATGGGAAAGGCACTTTAGGATTAATTCTTTGCACACAGAATGCACATTCCTGCATTACTATTCATCACACCTTATCTATAATATCACTTTCATTTTCTCAACTTAGCTTTCCTTCTAGCTTATTGTAGCTCTTACAGCTCAATTTCATTCAAAAAGTAGTCCAATTGTTAAGATTGGATTATTTAAAGGGAATCAAGTGATTAATTTTAAGCACACAACTAATAAATGTCACATTGTTAGCCATATAATTTGATGTTTTTCTTTCTTCTTACATTTTGTTTGTTTAACTTAGATCATTCCATATCTTGATGTTGAAACTTGTGAACAATTTTTTTGAATTCATCAAGCCATTTCCAAATTGGCTAAGGTCCCTCTTACAACAATCTATCACACAGTCCCAAAATTTCAACAGATTGGCACAGTGAAAACCAAGAAGAAAAGTGGACAAACCACCATCTTGAATAATTGTGACCAATGGCAGATTAGCCAAGTACTCACTTGTTTTGCTAAGCCTATGGTAATTTCAAACCATGGTAAAGACCCACCAATCAGTGGTCTACAGAAATTCTTGTTCAAACCAATTTATGGCCACTTGGCCCACGGTGTTGTGAAGTGTCTTTTGGGCCACACCCACCCTTCCTGGCAATTTCTGACCTCAGGCCATATCCCGCATCAAATTGCCTCTGGAACCATTTCCATAATCTCTTGCCCCCAAGGAGTTCTCACTGAAATTGGGCCTGGGGGGTCTTATGGTCCTTCCAACCTACTACCTCCTTTCCAGAAAACACTGTTTGATTAGGGGGGTTTTGGGCCTAAATGGCCTTTTGGGGGAATTTATAACCCCTATGGCCTCCATGGTCTATAAATCACAGCATGTTGTCCATGAACCCCCTAGGCCCACCTGGTCTTTCAGGTATTGGTCATCTGAATTCAATAGTATTCCCCCAAGGGAATACTGGCCAAGGATTCGTCAAGGGAAATTGAAAGAGGTTGTTAATTCTAGAATCAGCTTTCAAGTAATAAAAATCTCCAGAACTCATTGGACATTTAAATTGATTCATACAGGCTTTATTAAAGCAACCTGTAATGCATTGATCCTTTTGGGTCAATTCATTTTCCACTGTGGGAATTCAAGACATGCAGTTCAGTTCTCAAGATTTTCAGATCTGTATTTTCCCAAAATAGTCAATACAGTGAGGTTCTCAAACCTCCAGAATCAATCTTTCAGCTTTTCACACCTGTGGACCTTTTCTCCAGTTAATTGATCTATTTTATTTATTTTTATTATTATTTTATTTTCATTTCTTGGAATTAAATACTGATATTCATAAGTCAGTCATTTGAACCTTTTTCTTTGCCTTTCAGTAGATATTGGTAGTCATATCCCTTAGTAATTCCACTATTCTCTCTGGAAGGTTGAAAAAGTGAATTGAGGATTCATTTGGTTGATTCTTTGGCCTCTGTGCTCCTTTCTTATCTTCTGAATACTTTTTTTTTGATATCATTTTTCCTTAAATAAATATATCTCTCAATTATTCCTTTATTCTTTTTTAGCCATCCAAGTGAGTTCTTGATTCCTGATTTCCAGGCCAATTTTGTTTTCCCCAAAAGCCCCTGTGACAGGTAGCTCAGTTTACAAACTCAATTACTGAGAATTTTTCAAAAAGAGATCCAAAAGCTGGGTAAGGTGTCAATAATTTTATCCAAAAAGCCTTAACCTTTATCACAAGATTTTTAAGCATGACTTCTTTTTGCTCAGGAACATGTTAACTGGGGAATCAATAAGTGGAACAAATTCATGTGGAATGGAAAATCATATTTTAATATGGGAAAGAAATCCAAATGAGACCAAATATAGCCCACTCTTAAAGAGAAATAACCTTTTGGAGAACTTAGCCATAAATCATGGTATAGGCTGGAATCTGTTCTGCCAAAAATCAAGGATTTCTTTCCTTGATATACAAATGACCTCAGGTGAAATGGTACAAAAATTTTATCAACTGGTACTCCCTCCTTTCATAAGGCATATTGAAAAAGAAACTTGGATCACAGGAAGACACCATCTCATTTTCATGGAATACAATCCCCAAATCCATGTGGAAAATCTCAGAAATAAATGATTGCAACAACATGGAATCCAAAAAAATTCAATGGCCAGCCCATTAACCTGATCTCAAACCAATTGAGAATATGTGGAAAATAATGAAGAGAACCATTAGAAATCTCTATAAACCACAAAAAATTGAAAAATTGTGGGTGACCATCCAATCAGTATGGGACAATCTCCCTTTTAATACTTTTGATGAGTTTCTACTATACATGCAATTACAAATGCAAATTTTTATTTCAAATAATGATGTTCCAACATCTTATTAAGACCCCCAGTCTTATATGGTCCGTTTTTCATTTCTCTCTTAGCTTAATTCAAATTAGCTAATAATTTTTTTAATGTTTCTTAAGAATATTTGTTTATTATCAAAAATGGCTTTGTAGTTGTTTTTTTCATGATCATGTTGTTTTTTTATAAAAAATTGTATGATTTGAAAAAACAGAAAAATGAATTTTTCTTTTATAAAATATTGTTATTTTTATTATGAAAATTATTTTGTCTCTTTTTTGTGTTTTTTTTTTGGAACTTATGCCTTGAGTATTTTGTGCTTGTGGAAATGTTTGCTCAAAAGAAAAAGAAATACAGCACCCTGTTTTTTTTTGCTTTCATACTTATGGAAGGGAACTATAATCTAAGACTTCTGATGTTTCCTCTGACAAATTTATTTTTATTGAAAGATCAACAAAGGATATATTTATGGTTTAAGAACCACAAATAAGGAGCTACAAGACCTTCCGCCATCCCTAATCATAAATATGAGATGCCATTAATCTTCAATATTCAAATCCATATTTATTTTATTTTTCTTACTATATAATAGAGTAATCCTGACTTTTGAAATGAAATTCCAAACCAAAAGATTTTAAATTTTTATCTAAATCCTAAAAATAGGAAGAAGTTAAATTATTCAAAAGATTTATTTTGTAATTAAATTATAATTTTTTTTTGATAAATTAGAAGATTTTGTTTTATAAACAGAAATTATTCAATTTAATTTAAATTTATCACCTTTAATCCTTAAGATTATATTTTTCTTATTTTAATTAGGTTGTTGGTAAACATGTAAGCCCTTATGTGATTTTACCAATTGATGTCCAAAACACATAATTTTATGATAAAGAAACATAAGTGACTTGATTGTTTGAAAAAGATTCCTCAGGCTCAGTTTTGAGCATTTTTATAATTTTTTTCGCCATATTTTTTCCAACATTGGATGTGAAAGTCCCCAAATTTTTTTCAATTTTTTTTCTTTGCCCAATTTGTCAAAATGGCCTATCTTTTTAAAAAAATTCCTTATATATGTTCCCACTTATGAATTTCCAAAAAAATTTTTAAAATAAAGGGAAAAATTTTGAGAATAAAAAACCGGAAGCACAAAATTTGGGGATTTTTTTTTGCCACAACAATTGTAGGCCCAAAAAGTCCCTTTTTTACATTTTTTTGTTCATGTTTGTAATTAAGTTTAAAATTCCATTTATGAAATCAATTGAATTAAAAATTAAATTTATGAGGAGTGGAAATTGAAATTCCATTTGTGACCTTAAAATTGCCATAAATGGCATCATAAATGACATAATAATGCCATAAATGGCATCAAGAAGGACATACAGATGCCATTTCTGGCCATAGTATTGGCATAATTGGCATTGAAACAATGCCATGAATGTAATTGTATGGCCTTAACTATGCCATTTTTATGGCCATTAACAATGGAATGAATGGAATTTTTAATGTAATTTTTGGCCTTAACAATGCCATAAATGGCCTCAACAATGGCATGAATGGCCTTAAAAATACCATTTATGGCATTAACAATGCCATTTATGGAATCAATAATTCCCTTTATTGCATTGATAATGCCATCAATGGAATTAATGGCATCAGAAATGCCATAAATAGCCAGATTTCATTTAAAACCACCCCTTATGTGTTTTTACCAATTGATGTTAAAAACATGTAAGTTTTTAGTCAAAACACATAAGCTCTTACATTTTTTTTTTACAAATATCCTTTAATTAATTCAAAAAAAAAAACTTATTAAATAAAATAGTTATTTTTTATATTTTGAATTAATTTTATAATTATAAGAATTTTTTTTCTTCTATTTAAATTAAAATATTAAATTTTATTTTATATTAATTTATATAGGAAAAAAAAATAAAAATAGAAATTTAAAAATTTTCTTTTTTTATTAAATTTCTTGAATAATTAATAAATTTAAATATTTATTAATATCTTATAATTATTTTAAGGTTTTATAATTATTAGATTTTCAAATTTATTTTTTAAAATAAACAAGAAATAAATAAATAATTTAAAAATGATTTTATTTAAATTCTTTTATTTCTATTTTATAATTAAGAAAATTTTATTAATTATATTAAGTTATTTAAAATATAATTTAATTTTTATTTTATTTTATAATTTCAACTTTTTTTCAAAAATAATAATAATTTATATCTTTAATTAATCAAAAGAATCTTTGAGATTTTGTACTAAAAGTTAATTTATTTGATAAATTCTTTCTAGTTAATTAATTCAAAATAATTAAACATTAAGAATATTTAAAATGAATAAAAAATCAGAGAAGAAGTTAGTAAGGGGTAAATTTGAAATAAATGGACTTATATTGATGAAGATGAGTGGTAGGTAGGGGGTGAATTAAGAGAAAGTTACTCAATATTTTTTTTTGTCTTTATCAAGTTTGAAATGAGAAAGCTTTGTAAAATAAAAATTGATGATTTTGGTTTGAGATTTTCAATTGATGAAAATAAATTAGGAAGGTTTTTTTGTTGGCTGAGTGGAAGGGGTGTATTGTGAATTTTAAATGGTTTTAGGTTTTTTAAAATAAAAAGAAGAGTATTTATAAGGTGGGAAAACTGATTATGAAAATATTATTAAATAAGTTATTACTTAAATATTTGGTTTTCATTTTTATTGATATATAAACCCATTTTTAAATATCACATCCCAAACTTTTTCTATAAAAATAAGAGTTTTCAAAGGGAATTTAGGCTTTAAATTTAAAAAAGAAAGAAAAATTCAACATTTTTTTCTTTTATTTTTTCCTTTTCCTGTTTAAAAAGAAAATAGGGCATTCTAACCCTTTTTTTTGGGGGGGAAGGGGTTCTAATCTTTTTTCTTTTCTCAAAAGATTTCTTTCAATAGAGACAAAAAACAAAAAGAATACTTTTTATTTTTTAATTTTTTTCAATTTTCTCATTTCTTTTAAATCATTTTTTAGTGTATTTCTTTTTCTTTGAATGTTGACTTTTTTTTTGTTTGTTTTTTTTCTTAGAAAGATTCAGTTTTTTTTGGGTTTTTTTTTTTGTTTTATTTTTGAATACTTATTGTTTTTTGTTTTTGGGGGGATTCATATACTTTCTTCAAGGATTAATTTGACATATCAATTTAATATAATTTCTGTTTTCATTCAAAAAAAATTCCCTCCCCTTTTTTGTTGTTTTATTAAATTCTTTCCTCTTTTTGAAATTTGAGATTTAATTTTGCAAAAAAAACAAAACAAAAAACTTTTTTTTTTCTATAATTTTAAATTTAATAAGTCTTTGATTATTACTTAATTATCATTGTAAGGAGTACAAGCTTGATTATATTATTTCCATCTTATTTATTAAGTTTTTTAAAACAAAAACTCTCCAAGAATTATATTAAATTATTTTTAAATATTCTTTTATCTTGTTTTATTTTTTATAATTTCTATTATTAATTTTATCTTCATAATTTCTTTTAATTTATCTCACTTTGTTCTTTAGTATGAATCATGTTTTTTTATCAAGTTAACTAATAATTTTTAAAATCAGGTTTCATACCTAGATTTCCTGTCCCCTTAATTATCATGATCTATTCAGCCTTATAGCTCTAAATTTTATGGTAAGAAATGTTTCTCCCCTAGTGGCAAACTGTACTGTACATCAACAAGACCAGCAAGAACCACTAAAGCGCATATCTCTGCACATAATCAGCAGCCTAAAACACCTCCTCAGCTGACCCATCCTTCAATATTTAATCTCACTCCTTTGCTCCCCATTTTTAATCAATCCTTTTCCGGCTAACCTTTTATTTTATTTTATTTCCATTTCTCTTCACTCCTTATTTCTTTTCTCTCAACAATATTTGTATTACCTTTCCTTTCCTTTTCTCTTAAGAAATCTTAAGCTGACGTAGGTGTAGTGATCTACTTTTGTATAATTCACACTCGATTAACACCCTTGATTGTATTTCTTTTCAGCTATCATTGATCTCCAAAAGAGAACTGTTGCACACGTCCTGTTGCTTATATTAAACCTCTTTCTGCCCACCATTTAGGTACTTCTATTCTTGTAGCTCAGTTGTAGTCTATCTTTGTTGACGAAATGTATCGTTTAGTCAACCATTCTAACAAGAAACTCTGTGGCATGCTCAAGTGCGCATAATTTGCTAATCTTCTTGTTATGTGCCAGTTCCTTGGAGTAACTAGGCTAGCATACGTATTACTGACTAGGTCTTCCATTGTTTTATAAATTGAGTGAACTTGTTGAATTGATTATCTGGTTTGACTTCAACTAAGCAAATTATTACTTGGGTTTTCTCCAATTGATAAGATCCTTCTTATTTCTCGCAATTTATAAGTATCATTCAACGTACAATAATGTTTTGGCATCAAGTAGCACATTGAGTTTTGAGTATGCACCCACTCGGTGTTTTTTCATATCTCACACAAGCAATCAATTTCCTTTGAAACACTGTTAAGTAATAGTATTGATTTACCTGAATGTTACAAGCTACACTTGCCCTCTATTTATGACGCTATCAACTTCTTGCGCAGTTGGTGTCTTGGCCATATTTTCATGTTATCTAAGAAAATTAAAAAAAAAACTCGAATTGAAAACCACCAGGCTACTTTGAAGTTGCTCGTTGAACATTCTGTTCCTTTTCCTACTTCCAAGATAATGAAAGTTCCTGCTTATTACCAACAGGGCAATTTGTTTGTCCGTTGTATCTGATATGCATTGTTGGTATACCAGAAACTGAGTCTAAAATTTGGATTTTAGACAGTTCTCCTTGGCGGCCTGGCGCTCTTTGCACATCAGGCAAACTCGTCACTTCCTTGACAATCACGCAGATCACTTTTTTGTAAAATTTCAAACAATGCCCAGTGGCTGAACCCCAATTGAGTGAAGAGGGAAGACGTCAGTATAACACTTAGTGTACAGATTTGAAAAGAAAAACAGCCAAAGTTCATCACGTACAATCGAGCAATTTGGCGTACTCTTGTTGATCTCTTGATAAATCACACTTGCAATCAATCATGCCGATATGCCCCTATTCAAGATGAGAAGGCAACATATTTCATCATCAGGTTATGTTTCTTAAGAAAAAACCAAGGCAATGCAGCTCATGCCATATCTGATCTCCAAAGACACGTACTTTGTCAACTGTGCTATTACGATCGACTTTATAAATAAAGCCTTGAAGCTCAGGAACCCAATGATTCAACCTCGTCGCTTCCAAGCCATATTTGGTATACCTGTCTCGGAATTGAGGCTGTTCGAATCTGCTCGTATCTTCCCGAATTTGTCGGTTTAACTCTTTTAGGCTGTAAATAACTTGCGCCTTTTCTTCCGAAGGCAAGCTTTCAGGAGTAATGAGATAGTCTAATGCATGGGCTGAACCATGCGTTAGACTATATGCAAGAGTTGCCACTGCCCTAAAACAGTCCGCTGCCAACTCGTCTGACGTCAAATTGTCTTTTCGAGAGTTTTGAGCCACCAGTCGAGTATAAAATTCGAATGGATTTCGATGGAGATTTTTGTCAGAAGTGCTGTTTTGAGGCGAAAGAAACTTGAGAGTGTCCTCCAATGCATTCAAGGCACCAACAGCCACCATCGCTGTTCCCTTCTGAACCAGTTTGCCAATGCTCTATTAAATCATACACACTTCAACCTGGTAAGTAAGAGACAACAAGAAAAAAAAAGTAAATATGGACAATAAGTAAAAAAACTTACTGAAGGAGCTATCGCTGATTCAATATGGTATCTTATTTGTCTGACAAATTCCTCAGCGACGACTTTGGCAGAAGATTGGGTCTTATAGGTCATTTGTGATTCAGTCAAATACACATAACTAACAAGCACATAGGAAATAACGTTTCTTTAATCATTTAGGGCATATAGTATAAAAAGAAAAGGCCTTCGACCAACACATCGCTCAAGGCTGTCAACAACAATTGCCTTGAGTGCAATCCAATTTCACATAGTCCCAACATGTGGGCAAGCCTGATATATAAGAGTTAAAGATAGATCTCAGATGGAGTACATTCATAACCAATATGCAACGCTTAATATTAATATAGCTGACTTACCAGCCTGAAACCAAAGGGTTTATAACATTCCGACAAATATCAAGAGTGAGGTCCTTTGTTGTTTTACTTCTTCGAATTGCAGATTTAGAAATCATTTCTCTGATAAAGCTTTCAAACTTGTTCCATTCATTTCCATCGACTACGCTAAATAGACAATCATAAACGGTGGAAATGTTTGATCTCATGTGTGGCTAATATTGCATTTAGGTAGGCCACTTGAGTAAAAATGTTTGTTCGGAAACTGAAGGATCAAAGCTGTACTCACTGTACCAAACAGCTTTTCCATCCTGTCTTTTTGAACGATTTCGCTATCTGAGGTAAAAAAAGTTAACAAAGCACAAAATCTTGCACATCAGAGACTAATGACTCTGTGGTGTGAAATGAAAAAGGCATTGTACCCGAGAGCTCATAAACTAGAGTTCTTTCATTGAATATTTTAATACTAGAAAATCCAAATGGTTTAGGAGGATTAGGGCTTCGTAAAGAATAGTGGCAAGCCTTATCTGGACTGATTTCCTTCAAGATATCGTAAATCTTTTCTGGAACCATAAAAGGAACTAGTGATTTGAAGCCATTTCTAGTTAGGCCTCTGGGTGTGAAGTGACTCAAACTTTCTTGACTTGAGAGCTCACATAATAAGGCAACATCATTATAGCAATATTGGTTTGGTCTAATGATAAGTAATCAAGAAAAAACTTTCAGAATTGAGGATGTTTGAATTGAACCTATTTTAATTTGAAAAAGGACTTACAGATTATTTATGATAAGTTTTTGCATAAGCCCGCCGTAGGAGCCTTCTCGAATATCAGGTTGACAGTCCTTCAAACCCCAATCAGTCATAGCATCTGCTGTGGCACAATCCTAACCATAAATAAATGTAAGTATAAAATTGAGCTTATGGTTCTCGTGTAACTATCAAAAAAGGAGAAAAAAATGCGAGATGATTTACAGTGTAAAATCTATCTCCTCTCACGAGAGCCACTAGGTGTTAAAGTTTTCACACGTTAATAATTGTAAGACGCCAGACTGGAAATCGTCAAATTAAATTTGTTTTTTTTATCAATTCACCTGCATCACTTAATATAGCCCGGCTGATCGTATAGCCAGGACATAACCCAGCCCCAGGGCGAGGTTCTTTGGCTTCTTCCCCGTGTAATCCAGCGTATAAGGGTATATTTGATGGATGACCCACCAATTCCTCCATGGCTGAGGCCTATTGAGAAAACCATGACTTAGTCAAGTAATTTCAAGGTGAGATCTATGAATTCTGCGACTTTGTTGACCTACAATCTCTGTGTTGGAATTCCATTCAGCAAATGTCTTGAAGGGCTTCAAGTTGAAATATTGACGGAATTCATTTAAAGTGCAGACCCTCCAGATATCTCTAAAAGCACGTCAATAGTTCGAGTTAATGCCAATTTGACCTGAAGCAGTATGTAAATAACTAGGCGCTGACCTGGCAGTGTGCATTGCTTGGCAGTCCACCCACTTGAGTACAGCAGGGACCCCACGAGCGCCAAAAGCACCAGCAAATTCGCTAGTTGATTCTTTAAGTAATTTAGCAATAACCGCATCTCTGAATTTTCCTGTATCAGGGTCACGATCATAAACATCTGGTAGATGATGGGTTTCTGCGGAAGTATGTTGAAGGTGGAGTCTAGAAAGCTATAAAAAGATTTGTCTTAATACGTCTTGTTCTTATTTTTAAAGCTTCCGAACAAGTCAACGGCTGACCTTCCAATGCCTGGGCTCGCTGCCATCCTCCGCGCTCAATTCTTTTTTTAGTTGGTCTATTGCCCTCTGAAAAGAAACACTATCTAACTTGTCCCACTCTTTGATGAAAATGATGAGAAAATATTAGGAGTATATTCAACCGACTCCATGAAGTTTATTTGGTGGAAAAGGTGGCTCACCGCGACTTGGAAGTCCTTTTGCCATTTTATTCTCAAGCCACCTCTAGAGTAGCGTTAAAACGCCACTTGCAAATGTCAATACTTTGCTTAAAGCTCAGGACAAAAATCACGAATTTTTACGAACTTCCTGTCCCAGTGAAATGGTAGAATGCCAGCGATCTTCAAAGAGAGATCCACTCTGTCAGAGTGTTGCTCTTAGCTACCAAGCATATATCAACCTCAAAATAATACTAACACAAGATATTGAATTCAACGCTGACTGAGTTGCCTGTGGCTTTTGGAGTACTTCCAAGAAGACTCTTAATTGTCAATCTGGGATCGAACCTCCAATCCGAATCTACTGGGATCGTGCCCAAAATGGTCTAAATTTTTTACCGGCGATGTTAAGTTTGAGCACCAAGCCAATTGTACTTAAACAACGTTCAGAAGCTAATAAAATTTAAATAAAACCCAGAACTTACTTGAAGGTAATCAGACAAAATGATTCCTGTAAAATAAGCACAGTTGACATGTCTAGCTGTGCCAAAAATCTCATCATCTTGTTTACGTCTTTGTTCTGGCAACAGGCTTTCGACCTCACGCTTCCATTGGTTCCGCTCATTTAATTCCAAAACTTTACGGGCAACTCGGTTATCTTTTTAAGATGATTAATGTAGAGCCCGAGAAGCCATAAAGAATTTGGGATTAATAAAATAAAAAAAAAAGAAGATTCGACGAGAAAATGATCATTCAAGAGAAAAAAGATAGTAGCTGAAAGCAAAAATTAGCGAAACTAACGGTTTCTTGAGAAAAGAATTAGAAGAGCAGCCGAAGCGGGTGGCATCATCAAAAGCCGCTTCGAAGCAAATGTATCGTTATACAAAAGTCCCCTTCCTAAATTTTCACCCATATTATCCCTAACTTTCTCTTGCTCTTCTAAGTCTATACCGTAAAGAGGGTCCAAAGAAATGTAGGACGATGTCAAATTCTGCCACGGTTCTTCATGTTTTGTCCAGACTAAAAAAACAAAGAGATCACGCGTGAGCCGTTGGTAAATTAGTTGATTTTTGGGAAAATAATGGTATACATAGATCATGGATAATTATATTGGCGAATGCAAACAGTAAACTAGATATTCCGTAGGGATGTTGTTTGAAGCCGTCGTGTTGATGGTCACGGCGCAATATGGCATCGAATAACTCCTCGGGTTCGGCAATATCAGGCGGGATACGATGCAATGGCTTAACTGAGCGTGCATACGGTTGTCGGGCAGCACCGAGTAATGGGAAACCAGTCAAGTTATTGTGACTCCCGTCGGCAGATCTGTATCGATGTTCAGGTAATAAGTCTACGGTTGGAGGATGTGATAAATCCTGAGGAAAAATTTGGAAGTAACTAGTCAGTTTCAGCTTAAGAACAGAAGGTTAAAAAAGACTTTTGCAATGGGTTCATCTTGACATTTGGGATTTCGCCAAAAACAAAAAGACTACTTACATCCCATAGGAGATTTAGAAAGTGTCCTTGGAACGCGTTGACGCGTCTTGGAAGACCGTGGCCAGGGAGTTTACTGGCGGTGGCTAGCATGGTAATAACATCCTCAAATAAAAGTTTTCGATCGTCTAGCGGTTTCCCGAGACTAGTGATTACTTCTCTAATGGCGTCAGGATTTCTTGGTACTCTTCCAGGAAAGAGTTGTTGGAGTGCAAAATAAGAAAAGGGAGTAGGCTCTTGAAGATCTACCGGATCTGCTTCTTCTTTCTCCGTAGTACCTCTTTTCCTAGTCTTGGCAAAAAAATAATTGGTGATGGTGCCAATAGGCTGTCAAAGGTTGAATGAATAGAATCACAAATTAGCAATAATCAACTGAATATGAAATTTTTGCAAGCAAAGTAGAAAGCTTCAAATAAAGAGATAATCGAATTTTCAAAAGGATATATCAATAATAAATGAAAATTACTCAACGCTTTGTAGTTGGGTAACTCTTCTCCATACAGATGAGCAGCTGGTTGGCGATGGATCTGGAACAGAGCTAATCCGCAAAAGACGGGTGTACCCAGCACTTTGTAAAAATCTTTCACCAGATTTCGGTTGAAAAGCAAGTGGTTGTTGGTTCAGCTTATCAAACGAGAAAGACATTATTATAAATAGCCTGATCAATCACAAATGATGTTTTTGGCTTTTTTATTTCTTTAAAGAACGAAGATTGTTCATAGAAAACTAGAAAACTTACTACTTTAGCTTAGTCTAAAACGATGCTTGTCTTGATTTCTTTTTTTGGGAAAAAGGCAGATTAGCCACATCTTTTGCTGAGAAACCTCAATTTTTGAGTGAAGCTGAGTACAGTATTTCTAAGACAAAATCAAGTTTTCATAGCTGTTGGAAAAAAGGAGCTATAAAGCCATCAATCTCCTATGAGCTCGTTGTGATAATGTTGACGAATCCGATTGAGAATGTCAACGTCAAGGAAAGCAGCTTTATTTAACCCAACATTATAGGATTACTTTTATTTATTTTGACTCGAAGTATTTGAGAAGAATGATTGACTCCCACAGTTTAAGGTGTTGGTCATGAGGGATAGGTTATTCTAGTAAGAGCATCATGGCCAAGAGCACTCAAAATTGAAATTTCAGTTGGTCAATTTGGGCGATGCCAAGAGTTTGGCTTATGATCTTACTGTCTGTATTATAGCTGCCTCCCGTGGTTTTTTGGGGGCCATTTGCCTAACCCGCCCCCGGTCCCTGTCCAAGCATGGGGAAAATTCGAGAACTTTCCAAGTTCCCGCACCCCTATGTTTCGGCCCGGGAGGGAAGTTCGGGACCATAAAGGTCCAGCTTTTTCCCCCCTGGAGGCGCCACCTCAAACCAATTTCTTTTTTTTTTTTCTAATATGTCTCTCTCTCCCTCCATCGCCTGTCCTTAAAAAAATTCTGCTATTTCTTTGCCATCCAGCTCCACTTGTCTCTTCCAATCGCAATTGTTTTTTTTTTATTTTTACTCCTGATTTGTTCATCGTATGTCATCAGCTACTCCATCACACTTATCATCTACTACTTCTCGCTTATCCACCCCCAGTGAGTTTGAACAAACCACTCCAACCACTCAAGCTTCAAGTGATGCCACCACAACTTCCAAACGATCTTGGGTTTGGCTATACTTCTCTGAAGTCAATGACCAAATTGTCGAGTGCAATGTGATCAATCGTTTTGGGAAAAGCTGTCATAAGAAATTAAAGTGCGATCGAACTGGAAGCACCAAGGCCATGACCCAGCATCTCAACAGCCTGCATCACTTACACAACCCAAAGATCAATTCGGGAACCCAAAAGACGATGATTGATCAATTTGTACAGAATTCTAACAGCAAAAAGGCATGCATCGAATTCAAATACAAGCTATCAGATCGATCACTAACTGTGTCTTCTTTTACAGGTACTTTCTTTGGAAAGTCTGAAGACTGCTCTTGTCTACTTCATTGCAGATTGTGATCTCCCTTTATCTATCACCAAGTCCAGCTCTTTTCGTCAGCTCCTTGAGCTGTGTAATCCATCGGTTCTTGATATCCTTGTTCGACGAACAGCACTAACTGGACACCTATCAAACGTGTTTTACTTTCATCAAGAACATATCTACAAAACGATCATCAAAAGTAGCACTTTTGTTTCCTTCACCACTGACCTTTGGACCAGCCCAAATATGAAAGCCTTTATGGCAATCACTGCTCATTTTATCGATTCTGATTACAAGCTCAAATCAGTTCTCTTGGGCCTTAGCGAGATCGAAGGTGAGTTTTTTTTCTCTCGATTTGTTCCAGTGGCTGAAGATCTCATTCATGCAGGTGACCACTCTGGTATCTCACTGGCCAACCATTTTAAAATAATCCTCCACCGCTATGAACTTGAAAAAAACTTAATTTGCATTACAACCGATAATGCCTCAGCAAACCATCGCATGGCTCAAGAGATCGAACGCTTAATACCATCTTTCTCTGCATCCAACCATGCAATTGGATGCATGGCGCACACAATCCATCTGGCGGCACGTGATGGTCTGAATGCTCTTGCTCAATCAGGACCTCTCCCATCCGACCAAGAGGCTGGTGGCAATAATTCAGGCCCAATGGCCATAAGTAACTTGGTCGATGAGCCGGATGGACAGAATACTCGATACAATTCAATTATTGATCGCCTCAGTAAGCTTGCATCATACATACGGCAAAGCCCTCAGAGGCGCGAAAAATTTATTCGTACGGTCAACCTCATCTTTGAAGAAGGCCAAACAACCAAAGCAACTACCCTTTTGACGAATGTTTGCACCCGTTGGAATTCGACTTACAATATGTTGGAACGATCGCTATCCCTGAAAGATGCATGCATCCAATTTTGCAGCACTGACAACATGCAAGCTTATCGCCTTACGCAACTTGAATGGGAGAAGGTTTCAGTAATGGTAAACTTCCTGCAGCCCCTTTACGAAGCAACCCATATCATTTGTGGCTCAGCTTATCCCACAATCAATGAGATGCTACCATTATATATATCGCTTATCAAACGAATACAGCAGGTACATTAGTTTCATCTCTTGTCACAGTATCATGGCGAAACATCTGATGATTTTTTTAAAGGCTTGTGATCAGTACGATGTCACACCAATCAAGCCAGCCGCAATGGCAATGACCTGTAAGCTGTCAAAGTATCTGAAGCAACTATTTCTCAAAAGGCCTGTTATATGTGCCTCGATTCTTGACCCCCGATTCAAACTTCAATTCTTCACAAATCATCAAACAACACTATCCCGTTTTGGAACTTCGTCGGCCAAGCTTGCAGCCATTTTTGATGAGGAAGCGAGAAAACATGTTACCTCTGAGAACCTCAACAGTGATACAACCCATAGTGACAACACAGTCCCTGTCAGCATTGGAATGGGGCTGTTTGATGATATGTACTCTTTGGCGTCATCTGAGGGAAGAAACTTTGAAAACAAAATCCAGCGATTCTTTGCTGAGCCCCCAGAGCCCAAAGAGACCGACATCCTTCTCTTTTGGAAATCAAGAGGTAAAATTTTTCCCACTCTTGCTCATATGGCACAGAAATATCTTTCCATCCCAGCAACAAGCGCCCCGTCTGAACGAGTCTTTTCATGTGGTAGAAAGATACTTACATACCAGCGTTCTTCACTCTCAAGCATGCATGTTGAGCAATTGGCATGTGTCAAGGATTGGTCCCGCACGTTTGGGCCAATATATTCTCACAAATGACCTTTTTTCCTAATCTTTATGCTCATTGATTATCCTATTGTTTTCTTTTTATTGCCTTATTACTTTGAATGAGACTTGTAACTGCGAAATGAATTCTTTGGTTCCCGTTGGTAGTCCAAGCCCCATCCCGTACCCCGCTCAAACGGGGTTTGAACTTAAGTTTGAGGAAAAATAATGAGCCCCGTGACCCGATCCTGTAGAGGTATTCCCTCGGGTTATTTGGCAAGTGTTCGGGCCGGGGGTCACCCTTAGTCTGTATGGCAGATTACTAACAAGGTTTCATTTATTCTTTAAAACCTTGAAATCTCTTTTATCAGATTTTATGAACCTTTTTTGAGATCTTCATTCAGTTTGAAAAATTTATCTTAATTAAAATCGAGACACCACGTATTGTCTGATTTCAACTATTTGAAGCATTTTTTTAGTTATCAATGGTTGAATGAAAACAAAAGAAAAGATAAACATATCCCTAGAGAAAGATAAAACTTCCTAAGGGTTACAAAGAATTTTATTATTAACTGAAAGGTAAGAATCATTTACTATCAGATTCTAGATCATCTTTCCTGCAATTTTCTCTTAATAGTCAAGAGTATTAGGTTTGACTCAGTAAGTATACTGTACTTATATACTCAACTAACACTATTACTTAAGTCATAAATAATTAGATTTATAGTCTCTAGCTATTCAATTCCCATTGAAAATTATGCATGAAGAAAAGCTAAAGGATTCAGATCTTTCTGAAATAAATGAGTAACAATTTATTTTCATCTTTTCCAATACCTTTTAGCTATTTGAAGTTTTTCATTTCTGACAGAATGTGATTCATAAAGATTGAAAAGTCTTGACTAAAATGATATCAGGGAGTTAAAGAAATAAGAAGGTTTGAAGGTGAATATTTTTTAATTTTTATAAAGGGATCCCTAATTGGAATTAATGAGTCAGAAATAAATGAGGAAAGTGAAATAATAAAATTAAGCTTATTTAAATTATCTGTAGATAATAAATCTACTCAATCACTGAGATCTTTAAAAATAGAGAAGTTTCAAAAGGGTTAAATATGGCTTTCCTTTTCCTTAACTTATTTAATTAAATGAAATTTGAAATGACTTTTGGAAAATTTCAAAATCAAATATCCAGTTTTCAACTAAAAGAAGTTTCTAACCTAATTAGTAAATTTGAGATGAATAGAAAATAAAATTAAGAAAATTTAAACAAAAGGAAATTTTAATATTAGAGCATCTCAAACTTTCCGAATCCCAGAGTATGAATCTTAAATTTTTTTTGAGTCAACTCCCACATTTGATTTCTGGTACTTGGGAAACCCCACACCATAATAGCTGTTGGACTTTAGGTATCAAAACCTTAGGGTTTGTTGTGCCCAAATCCCACATTTTACTTCCCTCATTAAAAACACACTACCAATAATAAATCCAAAAATCTTAAAAAGTCCATTTGTAAAGATTTGAGTCATTAAATATTAAAATTAAATCAACTGAAAAAATTTAAGGAAAAATATAAATTCAAAAATGAAGAAGATCTGATTTCTTACTTTTAATATGGAAAAGATACTATATAAGGTCACAAACATTTAATCCAGAACCATAAATCTATAATTTTTATTAATTGATAAGCCTATCCAAAGATAAATTAGAAATATTATTATGGACTCTTTTTTTCATTTAACAGACTATTTGTTATTGTATAATACAATCCAATCTTTCATAATGAATTCGACTTTATGAAAAAGATCCATAAGTTTAATAAATAGTTTCTTTAGAGAATCTGCAATTGTTTCTGTAAACCTCTTCTGTAAGGCATTTTTACATTTTTTTTTTCAATTTCTCACAATCGTCTGCTGTAAAATCTTCTGTAACAACAGAATTCCGTCTAATTCTGTAGTCTGAATGTAAACTTATGCTTGGCTACACAATTCTTCCATTCATTTTGTGACCAAAATGTTTTGAATATCATCCCACTCCTCCTTCAACTTTAGTTTTTCATCATCTATTGATCAACTATTTTATTGAGAAAAGAAACTCTTTGGACTTTTTTCCTAATAAATAAAAAAATAAAAGTGGTTATATATAATTATTTGACAAAAAACTTATAATTATTAAACCTCATAAGTCTGTAAGAAACAAACCATCATGCTTGCCATTCTGTAATGTTAAATATTACAGTTAGAGATTTAAGATTAACAAACAATTGCTGTTGACAGAAATTCTGTACATTTTTTTTCTGTAAATTTCCATTACAGAATGTAACTTACAGAAAAATTTACTCAAACGGTTGGAGATCCTCTCAGTAAGTTTGGAACAAATGGTAATGGTTTGGACTTGGGAAAAATTGGAATTCCTTTTGGAGTAACCCAAGTTCTTATTTTCCTATATATTGACCAGGTTATATCATGTTTGAGAGAATAAAAGAAAAGATTTATTAGATTATGTGATTCAATTAAGAAAATCAACTATTCAGTTTTTATTCAGAAAGAGGGACTTCCAGGTGGTGATTGTTTTGTTGATTTATGGTTAATATAATTATCACAAAGGAATTTTAATAATTGTGCGGAATACTTTGACTGTATATAGAGGTATAATTCAAAATTGCTTTATGAATCTTCATTACAATTCATATCTAATGAGTTTTTATTTTTCTCCATATATATACTCAATTTTCAGTCAGCTTGTTTTTGATATGAACAAGCAGTACTTCTCCCTATATATGGGTTGCACTGTATCTTTTCATTATTTAAATGGTTACTAACAAATGAAGATTTTAAAACCGTAAAAAGATTATCATTCAAAAGATCAATATTTACTTTCTCATTCAGACTATTTTAGATCTCCCTATATCTTTCCTACCTACAAAATAGTATAGCAGGGACTTTAAGCTTTGTTTTTCAAGATACTAAATACTAATTGACCATGAAATTGGTATAATTAAGGGGAGGTAGTCTTCATTAATAGAGATGAAAAAAGTCTAATGAGAAATACAGAGGAGATGTAACACTTTTTTGATTAGGTATTTAGCTATGTGATCTTACAAAATCTCTTCACTTTAATTTAAAAAAATCTTATGACCTTTTTTAACATCATGACTAACTAAAATTACAAAGAAATCCCCAAGAAGTGTGTTTTACATGAGAATATGAATATATGTGAGAGTTTAAAGCCTTTGAAATTGATTTTTTAATATAAAATTATATATAATGGAATAACACAGAATGAATTTCATTCATATTGAAAAAATGTTAATTTCTTCTTTTATATTGATTATTTCTAAGAAAGCATACAAAAGTTAATTAAATGACATAAAAAGAATTTGTATTTTTTGTGTCAGTTACATTTCTGTATATCTTGTTCAATTCTACTTTTTTTTATCATGAGTTCTTCTTTGGGCTTCTTCAGGTGATAAATGAAAATTTTTGTTATCAATATGAAATTGATACTTTTTTAAAGAAATAAATGTTTCTTATGAACCATTATTCCCTATTTTTGGTCTGATTTCTACCAAAATTGACTTATAGCTATCTGATATAACTTTTAATATTCATTAATTATCTTTTATATTGCAGAAACACTTAAAGATAGCTTATCAACTATGCCCCAGCTTATTGCAATGAGTTATTGAATTTTTGGACATTTTGTATTTCAAAGATGGGCCCTTTATGTGTTTTTGGTTTTGAATATTCTTTATAAGGCCTAAGAATACTTGAATTATAGTTTTTTGATACTAAAACTGGCTTCAAAACTATTCTCATCTCTTTGAAGGCAGCCTTTTCCCAAAAATGGGTATTTTATCATTTTTTAACTGGAGAGGGATATAAATAGGGCTCAGGGCTTTTTTGATCTATTATAATGGTTATAAAATCTATAAGCTTCAATTTCAAACTAATCTAATCTTAAAACTATAACATACCATTATTTTGTTCAGAAATCAATCTTTACTATACTTGAGGGAACATTTAAGAAGGTTATGGATACAAATAAATGAAGGCATCCTGAATCAAATTCAATAATCCCCAATATTATTCTTACTTATTATATTTAGCAGATCTTGTGTTTACTCAAGCTGTGGTTGCTATGCTCAAATAGCTTTATGAAAGTTTCAATTATCTCTCCAATAGCTTTCAAGATTTTCTGAAATACCATTTAGTATATGTTAGGGAGATTAAATCAAGAAGCTGTTTAAATTACTGAATACTTGGCCTTTTAAAAATCCTTCACCAAAGATAGGGATTTTCAAGCTTGGAAGGGCCTTATTTTTTTATTTTAACCTAAACCTCATTTACTTGTATCTACCCCAGACAGTTTCCTTTGAGGTTTGTGAGATTAATTCAGAGAATGTAGCTACTTAGTGATGTAGTTTGGTTTATTTCTAGGGAAAAATCTCACTTTAAAGAGCCTCACTAGAATATTTAACTAGATTTATGTCTTAATTTGAATCATTTCCTGCTTCTTAAAAGCCCAGAACTATAAATCTCATTAATATGAATTTCATATTCTTTTGTTAATTTTATTTTCATTTTGTATAAATTTCTTTTTTTAGAAGAAATGGATATGAGAGACTTAAATTACAGATAAAGAGTAATTCTTCACAATTTTGATACACTAGATTATTTTCCAAGTATACAGATAATTTTCTTGTACCCTTTTCTAAAAATATGTAGTTTTTCTTGGTTTTATGAAAGCCATAGTTCTCTGAATGGTCTTTTATAATCAATCTATTTAATTCAGAAAATATGGAACTAATCCCCATAGCTATGTTATCATATTCTTTAGCTAAATACAGAAGTTTTCCATTATTTAACTTTTCCTCCAAGCAATTAGTTTTACTTATCTATATCAGCTAATCTTTATTCTATCTCCCTCATTTATCAAGAAAAATTCACTCAAAAAAAATTATAAAAATATATCTTCCTGGGAAAGAAAACCTGCTCAAATTCCATTGCCCATTTATGATTTAAAATGGTAATTTCATGACCATATGTGATCTTACAGGCTCTAAATAAGAGATTGGAAATTGATATCAAATTATTTTTTCACCACAAAATCCTTATGATCCAACATTTCAGGGTTTATAGGACAATGCAAGCTTAACTGCCTATTGTTTCTTCCATTATTCAATAATAATTCATTATAAAATGTATAAATAGGCATGAAGGAATATTTGTGGAGCCTTTTCATTTTACAAACCATTTTACCCCCTTTCTTTTTCTTTTTTCCTGTATAAATTTGGATTTGGAGGAAGAAGGAAGGTGACTGTGGCACAAAGTATGTGCATTTAATAAATTAAAAAACACATGTATGTTATGCTAAAAGATTTTTTTATGGGCTTAAATATAATTAACTTTTTGAGCTTGTACATTAATAAATTCAAAAACTCCTATTCTAGCTATCCAAAAATACAACATCAACCCATAAATTTCCATATTTTTGATAGATGAAAACAGAATAGAATATTTGTAGATATTCTATTATTTTTAATCCGCTAAAAAGCTTAATTTTTGAAAATAAAGTTATCTATTAGTGTAGTACATTATACTTTGCATGGGCTTGAATATTCATGTATTCTGAAAAGCTTATCTGTAAGGATAATTTGATGACTCAGAGTTAATACTTATTTTTTCTTCAACAGATGGGATTTTTTGAGCTTATATGACACCCCGTGCTTTCCCTTTTACCTGGAAAAGGGTTTCTCATTTTTTATCAGTATTAAAGGCTGCATAAGTTTATCAAAATACATTGAATTCTTTCACTATATAAAATATATTGTCAGAAGAAAAATTTATAAATGTACCTAGATTTTTGCACTTCTGGTAAGTTTTACTCCAATGAAGGTACCTTTATATGTTTATGGAAGGCTAAAGTGTTTTTAATTATGCTTACCATTCAAGATTTTTTTTGGAAACATAGCCAAGATTAATTTTCAAATCACTATTTTTCTAACCCCATTAAGCCCCATTTTTTTCCTGTTCCAAAATGATGTGACTTCTATGGGATTATTAATATAAATCTCTCTGAATTAAACTCGCCATTTCTTAAACATTTTCAGAAAAAATTTCAAAAAGATGAAGTTTGAATTTTCATACTAAGCTTATAATATGACATTTATCATTTTTAACACTAAAATGGTTTTCTCATGAGTTTATGTAAGGTCACAGCTTATTTGGTGTGCTATCTTTTTTATGAAGATTCTCATCTTATAGATATCATTCCTGTAGCCTCTAATAATATTTTCCACTTTTTCCCCTGTTTAAATCACAAATTCGAGTCCAGGTCACCCAATTTTTTAATCCATCCCACCAGAAAAACTGATGTAATTTCAAGTTTATTTTATTCCTGATTTGTCCCTTTGAAATTTAATTTATTACTTCATTAGATTATTAAAGATAAATATAGTCCAAATTCCATCATTTCATGTATGAATTAATTTACACTCTCAAAGATTCAATCTCTTCTTTTGGTATCCAAGAAAGAATTCTGATACCATAAGATCTAATTTCAAAGCTTAGTCCCAAAAGAGGCACTATCTTGTGCCTATGGGGCTCTTATACTCCTTGTGTATATTTTGTTTTATTCTACCTGGCCTCACAGAAATGCATAAATAAAGCTTCCTGACTTTTCTCAGAAATTTTAAAGTCCTAAAATTTCAGTTTTAGCCAATTAAATGGAGCTTTGATTTATTTATGTGGTTTTTTATTTCTTTAACCTTCATGAATCATCCATAAAATTTTGAAAACATTTCAATTACAATTATCATCATGGGTTATATCAGTGGTCTAAAATCTACCAAATCCTGCATTTAAAATCCCACATTTGATTTTCTTTGTAAGTCCCACACCTCATTAGCCATTGTAATTAAGAAACAAAAAACCAATTTTTTCTGAATAGCTAATTCCATGTCTTTTTCAAATCGTGAATTTTTGCGGAAAAATATTTTCAAAACTTTAATTGAATCTACTCAACCCAAGATTTTTCTTTACACTTATACACACCAAATATTTCAAAAATATCCATCCATCAATGATTAACTCATTACTTAATTGCATTGAAGCATATACATTTTTTTGAGGATTAAATATATTCTGACACTGAGGATGATATTATTTTCTTTATTAACATTTCTGGAAGACATTACATAAGGCCTGTTATATTTCATCTTTCACCATATATACACACATGAAATTTTTCAAAGAAATTATCTGAAGACAAATTCAAGAAATTATGTCAAACATCCCAAACCTCATTTCAAAGGTTAGTTTTTATGATACAAAATGATCCAATATTTCACAATTACTCAATATATAAACAACAATATCCATAAATTCAAGTAGCAAGTACCCTTGAAAGGTTAGGTTATAATGTTAATGGTGAGGATTTGGGAAATATGAGAATTCCCTGTAGAACAATACAGGAAAAATTGCTTCATATACTCAGTTTTTATTGCATGTTTTATGAAACCCAAGAAGAATTTAGTTACATGGCCAGATATACATAGACAAGCTGGAGAATCAGTGGTAATGCAACAAGAAGTATTTCCAGGATTTATTTGATTTATTGATGGTGGCTTGATATCATTGTTGAAAATTCCAGAAAAAGAGATGGAGGAATATTTTGACTTTAAAAAAGTGTAAGGTGTGGATATGAAAATTTGATTAAAAATGAAGTGCTTTTCACATCCCCAAATTTTTTTTAAGGTAAAAATTGACTAAAAATAGTATGAAATAAGATTTTTAAGAGAAAAAACACCTATTTAATTGCTTTGAACTTTATTAGTTTAAAACAATAATATTATACGCATTTATTGTTTTACCAACAATAAAAATTTATCCAAAAATACTCCACAAGAGATATTTAAGGCTAAAAAAGAAATTTCTTCAAGAGAAATTTTAATTAGAATTAAGTGAGCAAAGGACTGCAGGCAATTAATATAACAACAGATTCTTTAAAAGATTATTAAAGAGAAAACACTCCCAAAAGTGACAAAGTTAACAGAGATAAAAGATGCTTTAATTAACTTATTGTGAAACTTTGAGATATGACCACATACCCAAAAAGGTCACACAAAATATTTAATATAATTATACATTAAAAATAATTACCTTACAACTACAAAAATACCATAAATTGGCATAAAACTTGGTTTAACTTAAAAACCAATGAATAAACATGTGAAAAAAATTATACCATTGGATTCCCCATGGTAAAATACACATATACCATTTTTATGGCATATCTGTAAAGTCAATATTTAATAAGTTATAAGTAATAATACCTTATAAAAAACACAAATCCTTATTTATTTCAAAAACCAATGAAGCAACATGTAAAATAAATGGTACCATTGGATTCTCCATAAAGGTCCACATATAAAACAATTAAAAAGCTAAGCTTTAAACTAAATACTTAAGGAATTAACCTGAATATATGCACTTTTTTGGTCAACGCATATATTCAAGGATTTTAGCTAATATCTCTTGAATTATGCATGATAGAGTGATTAACCAAAAATAAAGTCATCACGTAATTACTGTAGGAATACAGAAATAAAGTTTATTTCACAAGTTATCAACAATGTTGAAACCTGTAAGGAATTATTGATCAAAATCAATAGAGCTGTTGACCACTTTGTTGTGAAAGTGGTCCAAACTTAAAAAAAAGTAGACAGTTGGATTCTACTAGTTCATTCGTGAAGAATGATGTATTTTTTATTATAATATTCAAGGTATAACCCCTTGAAATCATAGTTTGAAGTTTAAAATATTAAATTTCGACAGAAAAGATGAGTTACAAGAAAAATCATCAAAAATAGAGTTTTGATGATGTAATGAAATTCTCTTGGCAGAATAATAAGGTTATGCCAAGCTATTAGAATTCACTCTCTGAATTTCTGTAGCATGGAAATCTTAAAAGTTATTAAGGATCAAAGTTTGAGCTTAATTTGATCATTTATGATCACTCACTGTAACCTTAAATTAAGTTTAACAGTCATATGAGTGATAAAATTGGTGAATACTATTAGTTTATGATTAAAGCTAATAAAATCCACGAATTTTGGGGTTCTTCCAAGCCTTTGACATCATCAAACTTAGAGTTATAGTGATAACTCTAAATAATGGTGTAATAATGATGTAATCATCACAAAACCTTAAAATATTGATCAATTACAGTGGATATGATCAGTATACCTCTACTAGAAGCCTGTTGGACTCTAGGAGGGAGTTATTTACTATAAATAGAGCTCTTTTTACTCTGTTTTCCCCTCAGACGCATTAAAAACATTAAATCAATACAATTAAAAAGGTAACATCTTTATTCTTTATATATAAAACTTTTATATTATCAAAGACCAAAGATCATCTTATTAAAATCATCAATTTTGACATGATTAAATCATTTATTTAATTGTTTTTGTTAAAAATCTCTCTAAAAACTCAATTCCACGTAAAAATCAAGAATATTTGTAATTTTCTCTAATTTTTATTGTAAATACAATTTGTATAAGTTTTATTTACATTATTTGGCGTAAAATATCTCAAAATTATTATATTAAGTATTAAAAGTAGGTTATTTTCTCTTTATTATTCTTTTAATAATTCTTTGATTAATATAAATAGTATTTATATTAATTTATAACTTTAATATTGGTAATATTATTGTTATGAATTGTTTTTTATTAATAAAAAGAGATTTTTTACGCCTTTATTATTTGTTTGTAACAATAATAAAGTGCTATTAAATATATCAATTATTTTATTATATTTTATAATATAAAATTATATTATCATATTTTATTGATAATATAATTATTTTTACGCCATAACTATAATAATTCTTTATTATTATAATTATTTTTATTTTATTTATTTCATTTATAAGGACATTCATAGTACAATAAGTAAAATATTAGTAATTTTTACTTATTGTTTCATAGTCAAACCTTACACTTATGGGGTGGTTCAAGGGGTAAAAATGATTATAAGAGTTACAAACAATGATTATAATAATTTTTTCATGTGGTTAAGAGGTTAAAAATCATTTGAAAAGGGTGGTTGGAATTTTTTATTGATTGGTTTAACAGTCTTTAAACTAATTATAAAAGGAAAAGATTCTAACATGAAGAGAAAAGTGGAGCAAAGAGGACATTCTTTTATAGCCATCAATGCTCTTACTCAAAAATTGAAATTTGCTTTTTTCAGTCGTGGAAAACACTCTGAAAACAGAAAATCCAATTATGGCATCATTGAACCCTGTTTTAGACCAAAAAAGGCCTGGTTTTAGCCATTTTGGACCCTCAAATCAGCCATTGCTATAGTAAGACCTGGTTTTAAGCCTTAGAAACACATCAGAGTGTGTGTAAGAGACGTCAAAACCAGTTAAAGCCGTTTTTACAATGGATTTTTTATCTGAAGGGTATTTTACCCTCTTGTAAACAGTTAAAACTGCCCTGGTTGGTATCAAAACCTCATTATCAATTGAGACACAGACCCTGTGACTCAATTCCAGGCCAAAAGTGATGAAATTTTGCATGGATTTTGAAATCTCATGCCTGTCAGTAAGGAATTTGGGGGTCTGGCTCCCCCTTGGAGCCAAGATTCCTTTTCCCCCCCAGAATCAATCTTTCCAATTCATTTCTTCTTTAACTCCTCATCATGTATTATACTTATAATTTACATATGTAATGCAATTGAGTTTTACAGATAGTTGAAACCTCATATGTAAATTAAAGTTCACTTATGTAATACACATGCACATTTTGAAATTTCAATTGAAAATACTTCAATTCCTCATGACTTCTAAACTACACAAAACACCTCAAGTTTAACACAAAAATTGATGGGTAACACCACATCTGATGTGAATTTAATTAAGGCTTTGAGGATTTTCCACTTTTGTACAGAAAATACTAAAAAATTAATTTAAGCTTATTTAGAGTTGAGTTACAGAAATTTTACCTAAAGGTGATCCCAGCTTATTTTTTATCAGGAGTCCAATGTTAAAATAATTTTCATATGTTTATTTTTAGGATAAGAAGTTATAATAATTCTTATTTAAATATTTTCCAAAAATATTTTAATTTTGGTATTTTTGTTGAAAATTTATTTTTACTTAATTTTTTCAAGTAAAAATATGTTTTCACAAATTTCAATTTCAATGTAATTTTATTTTTAAATTATAATTAAATTTTCATTTTTGTGTATAAATTTATATTTATATCTTAACTTTTGTTTTGATAATTTAAATAAATTTATTTTATTTATAATTGTATATTGTTTTATTATTTGTGGTCTTTTCAGTATCTGAAAATACCTCTAAGGCTCACAAAAAGTTACAATTCTTTTTTTTGGAAAAAATGGATATTTTGGTTACTTATCCTAGCTTTAAGAAATATTCAATGTAATCTAAGCTGGAATTTTATCTGAATGAGTAGTTCATTTATTTTTATGTTGGCTGCACTGGTTCATTACATGACTTCAATGTTTATCAGAAAATGAAGATTTAAGTTTCTCCTGGTGAATTCTATTCAAATTACCAATATTAAAGTTCATATTTAGGATATCCAATCTCACCATACATTCTCCCAGAAAACCAGGGAATAGTGTGACAGACTGAGGAGAACAAGTGACTTAATCTATGCCTTGCAATGTCCCAAGTAAACAAAGAAAATTCAATTTTTATTTCAAAAGGGCAGTGGTCTTAATTAAAAGAGATTCAAAACAAAATGCATAATCCACAAGAAGTGAATTAATTTGTCAGTTTGGTAATTTCTTGTGTGATCTTAGATAGTTTTTTCAGATTGGAAATTAGTGGTTGGATATTTTTGAAGATGATGACCCTCCTAGATTACAGATTATTAATCAAAATGAGTATAATGAAGAAAATTCAAATATAAAAGAAAGGGTGAAGGCACTAAAACTACAATTGCTTTATTCTCAGTAGGATAGTCTAGTAGCTGCATAGGAGAAAAATTCTTCTTAGATATAATATCATGTGAATGAAGTTGAAATTTAAAATGATTATTAAATGCACTCATAATCAAAATTCCAATCTTTTTTAATCATTAAAATACTTCAAATTAATGAAGAATCAAAGGTTAAATGCTTTATCATTATTTAAAACTTAAATAATGAAGCTATTTACAAGATTTTTGAGTTCTTTTTCATAATGTTCAGCTTTACTATTTGAATAATGAACTTTTAAGTTAAGTTCAACTTTTGGTGAATCTATAAATTTAATACCTGTATTAAATAGTTATTATGGTTTGTAAAGATAAGTCCAAATTGGGTAATAAATTTATGGTTTTGAGGTTTGATATTATATTTTTGAGGTCTTCCAAAATATCTCCATGATTCCAGGCTGTTTTTAAAATTCTATACTAGTTTTAGTGCAGGAAATTGAACTCCATGACCAGTTGGTTTGAAAGGGCTTGAAATTTTTTCAAATTTTTCCTTTTTAATAAATTAGAATATTCCAGAAGTACATATATTATTATTGTTTTTATCAAAATTCACATTTTTATGAAAACCATTTCTTGTAATAATTATATTTGAAAAATTCTTGAAGGAATTTGTTTCTTCACCATGCCATTTTTTTTGACTAAAATTATTGTTTTTTTAATTAGGTTTTTATTTTCATTCATTTCTTTCATTGATTAATAGCTAATTCTTTGATAGATTAATTTATAATATAGCTTCATCTTATTCCAACGTGAATTACCTTGATGAATTTGTTCAATGGCTAAGACTCTTTTTCTTGAGTAAACACCTGAGCATTTTCCCTTATGAGATCCTTTCTTAAATATAATTCCTCTCATCATTTCTCTTAATAATCGTCCATTATTTTTGATTTATTTTCTGTTTTAAGCTATTTTCTTTATTATATGATCAAGTATTTGATATTTTTGAATGTTTAAGAGTGATTATAAAAGGAATCAACTTGATGAATTAATATTCAAAGTTTCTGTGGGGATTTATGATCAATAATAATATAATGTTTGTATTCAGGATTGAATGGTGGAAGCTGAAGTCATCATTGATGATCTTGTTTTTATATGATGGAAATTAATTTTAAATATTGTGGCTTTCAAGCTTGATTTGAAAGTTATTAAATGAAGTTCTTTTCAATTTTATCATTTTTATTTTGGTATGGGTTAATGATGTATCATATGAGCTCAAAGATTCATTGCTCTAATCAATCTGATTATGGTTTGAAATTGATTTAGTAAAAACCATTCTATCATCAGAAATGATTATTTCATTGTTATTTGAAGGGGTTATTTTTTCTAAATCTCGATGAGGTTGGGAGACTTTCAAACAAAGATTACATGATTTGAAAAAATAACAGCCCAAAAGTATTCTTTCCACCCCTAGATCAAAAACAAAAATTAATATTAGAAATGAGAAGATAATATATTATTAGAATGGAAGAAAATTAAAAGTTTAAAATCTCCTCCTCAAATTATTATTATTCAATTTGGAATTGATTTTAAAGGGTTTTTTGATTCAAATAAAAAAAATCATTTTAGAATGTGTTCTAGATTTATTCAAAATTTATTAGGATCTTTTTAATCTTGAAATGATGAAACCTACCCAGAAAAAAACAAAAAAAGGTGAAAACCCTAATAAATAAAGAAAAAAGGTAGTTTTGGCTTTGGAGAGAGGATAATAGCTAATCACCTACAAAGTGTCTAAAGGTTGAAATTAAAAATTAGGCTCATAAAATTGAAGAATAATTTTTTGATGATGTTTTTTTTTTCAAATTGAATATTGTTATTTGAATTATTTTTCTGTAATCCAATTAAAATTGAATTTGAATATTTGCTTAGAAGAAATTAAGATTGAATTTGAATATTTTTTAAAAAAAAATTCAAATAATTTGTTTTTGATGGGTATTTCTTCCAATTGAAAAATGATAATCAATCTTGTTTTTTGAATGCCAAATTTCGATTAGATTTTTTGGAAATAAAACATTAGAATGGAATTTTATTTTAGTCTTTTTGGAAATTGTTTTACCAGAAATTTGAAAATTATCCTCTTTTTGTTTCAAAGGAAGAAAATAGATTGTAATATTTCTTTTGAATTTATTCAAAAAGAAAAAAATAAAAGAGACCTCGTTGTTCTTTCAGGAATATAAGAATTGGTTGATTTTCAATTTTAAATTCTTTTGGAATCACAATAAATTTTTTTGTTTTTTTCCAAAATAAAAATAACTTGAAACCTTCTTTTTTGAAAATAGAATTAGAATATTTTCTTTTGAGTCTTTCAGAATAAAAATAAATTTGAATTTTTTTCTCAAAAGAAAAATAAAATTGAATCTTTTTCTAAAAAAGGAGAAATAGTTTTGAATCCTCTTTTTTTGGATTTTTTATATAAAGATAAACATGCTTAAATTTTTTCTAAGAGTTTTTTTAAAATTGAAATAAATTTCTTTTTTTTTTAAAGAAAAATAGAATTTTGATTTTTGGGTAAAACTTTTTCCAAAATCGAATATAAGCCAATTAATTCAATTATTTATTTATTTAAAGGAGACATTGAATTTTGAGAGTAATATAATTGAAGTTAGCTTTTTTAGTAATTCCCTCTGGCTTTTGAATAAGTTTTTTAGAGAAAAATCCAACTCAAAATATTAAAATGATGTTTAAATTTTTCAGCTGATATTGGATACTAAAATTGAAATAACAAATGAATAATTTTTTTAATCATACACCACACCAAAACTTGACCTTTGTTTACTAAGCCCAAAATTATCCTTTGACTCTGAATAATAAATTACTACCCTATAGCCACTAAAAATTGAATTTTATTTTCTGAAGGGAAGAAATATTTTTCTTAACCAATGAAATTCTTATTTAGGTGATCCTTTTCCACGAAAAAGTAATTTTTTAAATATTAATTCTAGCCAAGCGCCAGTTTTATGGAAAACATTACATATGAATATCGACTGGATGTTCCAAAATTCAGGTTTTTCCTAAGCTTTTCATCTCCTTTGACTGTAATATTTCTTCTCCTTGTAGAAAGTTTTGTAATTTTTCAGCTTGGATAAAGCTATTTCCAAGTTTTAGGAATATTTATAGCCTCTTTTCTATTAAATATTAGTATACTTATGATTTGAAGAACATTAATTGTATTTCAAAATACTTCATTCATTTATTTTAGATAATATTTTTGGGATCAAATAAGCTTCAGAATTCTTCAAAGATCCTTCCTAAAGTCGGAATCGATTTTTTTGAAATTGAATAGTAACTTCATAGCTAAATCTACTGGGAGTATGAGTAAATGGAAATATATATCTTATTCCCATTCCCCAATTTCTTTAATTATTATTTATTCATTTTTCATTTAAACATTAATCTTAGCATTTTCCATGAGTTTCCTTACTATTAAACTCTCTTCTTTCTCTGATATCAAAGGACATTTATTCTATTTTATTTTTTATATCATGTTCATAATTATTTCATGCTCTTGTAATTCTATTCAATATTCTTCTTATACTTATTTATTTTACTCCAAGAATTATTTTGAATTCAAAACAAACTATTCTATTTTTATACAATCTTTTTTTGGTAAATACCACAATAAAGTGCTTCAACCTCTTAGTAATAGTAATTTTTGAAGATAATTTATATATAAAAACTTTTTATACTAAATATCAAGAGCTATGAGCTGTAATTCATTAAATCTCTTCAAGAATTCTTATGTTTTTCCAAGTTGAATTAGATAAAGATATTCCTTTTGGGATTTATTTAAGCTACTTATATGAAAACCTAATATTCATTGCATCTATTCATTATCTCTTCATAGCCAATAATTGAATCATAAAAAGATATCAAAATTTTTATTTTCATTTTTGAAAATTTACCAGAAATTTAATAAATAAATCTTTTTTTCCTTTTCCTGAAAGAAGAATCTATTCAATTTATATAAGTATTCTGAAATTTTCACAAATTCTTTTTGTATTTGGTGTATTTTTTTTAAACAAAAATCTCACATATTGGAAATTGTGGCTCATTACATTTATTCCTTCTTTTCCCTTTTCAATGGGAAACGGTTATAGAAGTTCCCTTTGATAGTCTCAGATTCTTGTAACCAAATTATTCTACACAAACCATTTGAAGGAAGGTTTTATATATATATATAAATATTTTTTTTTCATTTTATGGAAATTTAATTAGGAAGTGATTTCAATCTCCATTATTTGATACTAATAATGATGATACTTAAAAAAATCAAAAAATTGAAAGTTGGAAAACATTAGTAAACACCAAGAGATTATATTAATATGTTCTTTTTAATTAATTGTATTTATTTTGAATCAATTATTACTATTTTCATAAACTTTTAGGTATTCAAGCTGAGATGTCCTCAGTAAATTCTATAAATAGTTTATTTTCAATTTTTTCTCATATCTCTCTTTTTTGTGTGATTAAAAGCTCTAAAAAATGGAACTTCTTAATGTTATAGAATCAATTTTCCTTTTCTATAGATAAGAGCATTCTAGATACAATTCTATATCAAATAAAAACAGAAATATATCAAATTAAAGTTTTTCAGCTATATCCTTGATAGGCTTTCAAAGTATTCAAAAATAAAAATGTGCCTTAATCATATTTTTGTATTATTTCAGTTATATTAACACATACTAAATATTATTTAATAACACCATTATTATTGACTATATATACTAAGATCTATAAGTTCATTAAAAAATTAATAATGTAGAATATTTAATTCAAATTCAAAATAAAAATTTTCAAAAAAACTCCATTATTCTGTAATTTTTAAGCCAAAATAAAAAAGAAATCATGCACCCAGCCAAGCCACCAAAAGATCAATATTTTGTTGTAAATTGATTATTCTATATATTCACTTTATTTTTCCCAATTAATTGAATATTTATTGAAAGCTTATAGTACTTATATGTTTCTTCTCTAATCTTTGGCTGAGAATTATATGGACTGCTTTTATTCCCATTATCAGGGCTCAGTGGTATATTACTTTGAAAATTATTTATAATTATTAACAGGATCTTTGATTTATTTTTTCAATTTATATCATATTTATTTGGTTAAAATTTTACTTTTCTGTATATTTTGATTACTATATTAGTCATACATACAATGTGATATTTATCTTATTATGCATATACATATATATATATATATATAAAGTAAGCCTTAAAGTGCTCATAAATATTTACAAACTTCTTATATTTTTGATATTAATAGATGAATTTCAAAAAGGAGTCCATTATCAATAATGGATCATATTCACTCAATAATTATACTTGAAAAATGAAAGTAATAAAATAAGCTAACTAAATATACATTTAAAAAAACATAACTTGAAGTTATATTATCTTAATAAATTATATTTTAATATATGTTACTTTTGGTTACTAATTCTAAATACTTCTAAATTAGTATAACTAAGCTTAAAGGCATAAAAAACTTATCTTTTCAATTTTAAATCTAATAAATTTACTTTTGTTGGTTAAAGTAAAAATATTATAGATTTTCTCATAGATATCTTATATTATTCATGAGGACCTTTCATAAAACAATTTCATTATTTGCCTTTCAATATAGCTCCTTATCATATTATTTATGATGGTTGTCTTCAAATAAGTAGAATCTGATTTTGTAAGATAAATAATATTTTGACTATTATTAAAATTTCAACAGAATTTTTTTTCCACTATTATTTATTTTTGCTTGACTTTTTAAAACTAAATATCTATGAAAAAAAAGGTTTTTGGGAAAATTGAAAAATCTTGAAATGAATAATCATAAAAAAATTGTTTCAATTTTTTCTTTTTCATTTTTTCATAGGTTAAGCTTTATTAGCTATTCAATAATGTAGAATTTTATTAATTAAGGATAAATTAACTTTCAAAATAAGATTTAAAACACAATGGCTCTCCATGACATGTTTTTTGGACTTAGCAGGTCTTTATGAAATTAACTTTTCTCAAAGTCATTAAGGGTGTTGGTAAAAACACGTAATCAAATTGGTAAAAACAGGTAAGGGGTGCCCTGGGCCCATTTTTAATTAAAAATGAAACACAACCACACCTGTATTGGGCCAAAAAATTCCCAAAAGAGGGTTTTTCCCCACAAAACCTCTCCAACTCCCAATTGTTTCAGATTTTTTTGCCCAGCCCCCCCCCCCAAAAAAAAAGGCCAAACACCCAAATAATCCACATTATCCCCACCCCAAACCAATTTTTTTTTGGAAAAACAGCATTACCAAAGCCATTTTGCAAAGCTTTTCAACAAAATCAAGACCTTTATGAAGCCATGAACACCTTAATTCCCTCAGTATCCTCTTATTTGGACAGAATTGAATGGTATGAAGATGTTGGCCAGGCTCCAAAAAGCAAGTGGATTTCCATGCCTGGCAAGGGGGATCCAATTGCAAATAAGTATAAAATACCAGTTTTCTTTTATTCCACAGTCCATTTTTTTTCTTTTTTTCCCTTATTTCTGTCCTCCAAATGATAATCCCCCCATTTTAATCTGCTTCTTGGATAGCTGTGCTCATTTTGTTCCTTTGAACATCATCATTTCTAAAGTTTATCCAGTCCCCCCCCCATTACTGTGAACTGGGAGATTCATGCCCAAAAACAAGCCCTGGGGTGGGCTGATAAATTCAAGAAACACAGAATGTTGTATTTGTCCAATCTTCCTCCCCCCCACACCCTCAGAAAAAAACCCACTATTTTTGAGGTTGATTCTGATTGATTGATTTTTGTATATACAATTTATGCCAATTATCCCCCTCCTCAGTCATATTTATTGCTTAAATCCCACCTCAGTCTCCTTTTTGATCAAACTTGTGGAGCTTTTTTAATTAGAAATAGTCATATTACAAAAAAGGAAAAAAAAATCTGAAAAAATACACTTATTGCCCCTGCACTTGGTGTCCCACCAAAACAATTCCCCAAAATCATGGGCTTCTGGTTCTTTATTGTTGAGATTGAACCCTTCAATTTAAAAAAATGAAGGAAATTCATAAGTCGGAAGTTATTAAATTAACTTTTTAAAAATATGCATATTATAACAATGGGAAAAAACATTTGAAAAAAACCCTTTTTGCGCCTTCACTTGTCCCACCAAAAGAAATTCCCAAAATTATGGGCTTCTGGTTCTTTATTCTTCAGATTGAACCCTTCATTTAAAAAAAAATTAAGGAAATTCATAAGTGGGAAGATTTTAAATGAATTTTTGAAAAAAAATATGCCATTTTGGCATATTGGCCAAATTTGTGAACTTTGGCAAAAAAAAAAATTGAAAAAAATTTGTGCATATTGACATGCCAAGTCAGGAAAAATATGGCAAAATAAATTCAAAGAAATCCTCAAAACTGAGCTTGAGGAATTTTTTTTGAAAAATAAGGTCACTTACATGTTTTTACCATAAATTGGTAAAAACACGTAAGTTTTGGGTAAAAACATGTAAGGGCTTATGTGTGTTTACCAACACCCTAAAAAAAATCCAAATAATAAAATAGAAAAATATTGTTCCTAAATTAAAAACACTTAATTAAATTTATGAGGTATCAAAAATAAATATCAAGGATGAAGAAATCAGGGATAAGCTAACTAAAATTGAGAAATACCACTTAAATGAACTGTCAAAATAGGTTTCTATCACAGGTATTCTTTATTTAAAAATTATCATTAAATCTTAGAAGATCTGTAGGCCATTGTGAAAATTTATAATAATTTCATAGGCTAAAACTTTGGTGTGGCTTGTAGATAGATGCTAATTCATAAGGCTTGTTATTGGCTGAATAATTCTTCAAATTTATCTTAATGATAAAAGCTTAATCCTGATGGATATTTAAAGTTATTTTCATAATTTCAAATCATTAAATCTAGAAATTATTCCTATCACATTGTTGGTATAACTTTGTTTCTGTCTTATTTTAAAATTTGGATATATTGACATCTACAAATACATTCAAACTTGTAAGGTATTATTAGTCAATATCTCTCAACATATATTTTTTTATTTCTTCTAGATTTTATTTTATTATTTAATATTATTAAGAATATCACTCATTCATTTCTATTATAAAAGGAAAAATTGGGATATATATATTATTTTAAGATGTAAATTTGTTTAACAAGCTTTTACCAAAATGCAAACCCTTTGTTCTTCTTGTTTGTCTTTACTCTTTTCCCCAATACTTATTTAAATTTATTTTTCTGAATTATTTTAGGTATGAAAAAAAATCTTAAAGGAAATTTTGATATGTTGATTTTTTTTCATTCTTTTAAAAAGCAAAAATTACAATAAATGTTTAGATTATTTTATAATTACAGAATTTAGTTTTAAAAGGAATTAGTAAGTTCATATGTAAGTTTTTTTTGGTAAATACAGTTAATTTATTTTTTGAAGTTCTTAAATCTATTTTTCCTTTTTGTTTTTTTTAACAAAAACAATTTTTGAGGGGTATTATTAATTCCCATAAAAAAAAGAAACTTTTAGACCTTTTGGATTGAAGGAAAAAAAACAAATTTGATAAATTGAAGGGGGGAAAATATTATGAAGGAAAGTTGTATTGATTCATTTTGGGAAAAAAATACAAATAAAAGATCTTTTGTGTTTGTAAACAATATAAAAAAAAATTTAAATTTTGAATCAGATTTTTGGAAGATTAAATTGATGATCAAAGTTATTTTTTAGCAGTTCAGTAAAATAATAAAATTATACATTTTCAAACATTGGTTTTGTTACAAAAAAAATCACACAAAAAACCTCAATGATTTTTTGGTTAATATTTTCTCTCTATACATGAAGGATTTTTATTGAAAAAACCAAAAATCATATAAATTGTCCTTCTAAGATGATTTACAAGTAAAAAGGTTGAGCTTTAGAAAATTTATTTTGAAATCTTGATTTATCTAGTTTTCTTTTGTTGGCACTATCATAATAACCTTCCATTCTTAATGCAATTTGATTATGCTATTTAATACTAACTATCCATTTTGAAAAGAAGGGATTTTGAGCTTCATTTTCTGCTTTTGAAGTCCTGTATCTTACTTTTTTTGTTTGTTGTTTTAATTATTTTGATGTAGCAGAAAATTTAAAATTACAAAACACCAAGCTTTCATAGCAAATAGTCAAAATTTTCACTTGACACAGTAGCACATTATACTTGCAACAGACTTGGAATTAAGCCATAAAAGCCCTAGCCCTTTCTCTTTGTATGAAAATAAAGCCATTCATTGAGCATACAGTAACCCAAAACATGTCTTTGGACACCATCTGCACAGATGCACCATGCACAATCCACATGCAATATTTTTTCTGGTGACTTAGGTTTTTTTTCTTCTTAAAACAACTTATGTTGTGTTAACCCCCTTTCCCTTATGTATTCTCTTTTTTCTTCCTATTTGATTCACCCAGCCTCTATTTTGCTCTTATGTCTTTTTTTTTAATCCAAATTGATTCATCAAATTAAATTATTGGTTCATTTGGATTCACTTTGATCAAACCAATCAACAATATCCTTTTAAAAGGTTTTTTTCCTTCCTTTTTGTTCTTTTATTTGGTATATATTTTCTCCTTTTGTTCCATTTTGTTTTTGATTATTCACTAATGCATTGAATTGATTGTTTTTTGAAAATTTCTTTTTTGCTTCTCTTTTTTTTTTCTTCAATTGGTGTTATCCCCATTAAATAAACTAATGCCTGACAATCTTGGAGTGGAGCAATACAGCCAGATTGTAGGGATGTCACAGGCTGGTTTATCACTCCAAACTATTGTGTTGTGCATGACACCATCAGACAATTTCAAGAGCATGGCACCTGTGCCAATTTCTCAAAAACAAGCCGACCCCCATTGTCGAATGATGCTGACTGACAAAATCTGGACAACTTTATTACTCACAACTGAAGAGCAAATTTAAAGAAATTTTGTAAGCTATTCCAAACAATGTGAGCAATCAAAACATCAGCAAGGCAGCAAGGCAATACATGATCTTGGCAAGCAATCATGTATTGCCCCTAAGAAGCCTTACCTTTGCCAATTAGACTTCAATTGAAGACTCACCTTTGCCCAGCAGTTCAGTCATTGGACTCTTCAACAATGGGCTCACATCATTTGGATGGATGAATTGTTGTTTGAATTAGGTAAGAAGGTTGATCAGGTGGGGGTTTGGCAAACACCTCAAGAAAAATACCTATTACAAAATCTTCAAGTTAACAATTGTTTGGGCCAATGATCACTCATGGTATGGGAGGCTTTCATTGGCAGCACAAAATGCCCACTGGTTTTTTTAGACAGGACCCAAATGGCTGCAATGTTTATCCAGCAAGTATACAAACCACACTTGCAACCATTCTACAACCACATGGTCAATGCACCTTATATTAGGACTTGGGATTGCATAGCAATGATGGAAGATGGTGCCCCAATTCACACAGCCCAAATATCAAACAAATGGCAGGCCACCAATCAGATTGACAAGCTGCCTTGGCCGGCCCACTCCCCAGACCTCAATCTGATTGAGAATGTTTGGAAAGTCTTGAAAACACGTGTAACAAAACATCACCAGCCCTGCACGATGGACGAATTACGTGCAGCCATTCAGAGCACTTGGGATGATCTCTCACCCACTTTCTTTGAGAAATTGCTCATCAGTATGCACAAGCGAATGGAGGCAGTGGTTGAATCCAATGGTGGACCAACAAGATGGTAGGACTTTTAAATTCTCAACCTGTAACATAGCCCATATTAGTGAAATGGATTCACAAGGCGGCATCTTCATTTCTTATGAATCAGGCTGATATTATTTGTTGTTTTATCACATTGACTCCATTTCTTATTTATAACTATTTTCATTCTATTGTTCATCAAATCTAAGCATCTGTACAAATACTTTAAATATGTAAATACACAATAAATGGCAATAAAAAGTTAGTGTTTTTGTTATCACAATATATGGAGCGAATGAAAATCCCATTGTGCGTTTGCCATTTGTGCATTATAAATCTTAGGAGCAAATCCGCGTAACAGTTTTACGCACTGACATGTTTTTTTAAAAAAAAAAATCTCGTGAGAATTTTTTTTTTTTTGCTTGAAAAAAAGTGTCCGAAAAGACATTTTCGGGTCACTGTACTTGAGACACGCGATACAAGTTTCAACTCAATAATTAAATGGATGTGCGTGGCTGAAGAAGAGATTGAGTGAGGCTCGTTGTTTTCCTCGGCATCTCAGCTTATTATAATAACTACCAGCTGCTCGAGCTTTAAGCAAACCAGGCATTATGGATGATGTTGCCAAGACCAATATCCGATAATGATAACTCTTATGAGTTTTTTTCAAGTAGAACCGCGAAAGCAGTGGTTCTCCAACACGGTGCTGGTTTTAAGTAGGTTAAATTGCAAAAAAGTTTGAGCACCACGCCATCTTTTCCACAAGCAGATGACTTTTAGCCAAACAGGCCTTCCTAGTATGCGAGCTTGGCGCGGCTCTGAGCACGTAGCTTCATCTCTTCTGAGCTAAATTATGACACAAAGCGCTTGCTCTGAAAGACCCACTGGTCATGTAATTGTCACGTTGAAGCTATACTTACTCCTTAGTCTTGCGTTCTACTTGGGGTTGAAAACAAATTCCAAAGCCTTGCAGCAGTCGCATGGGCATGAGCTTGATGCTCAATAGCGCGAAAGAAAATGACGTTTAGCACTTGAATCTGACAGCAAAAGAGGATCATAATACGTTAGAGATCTCAATTCTCAGGCAGCCGAAATACTGTTATTTCCTGTTGCTTAAAGTATCTGCGATTTTCTTCATCAATCAACACTAAATTGAGATAGTAGCGTGTACTAAACTTCTTGTTCACATCTCGAAACGTTGGAGTAAGATCAAAACCACCCAGAAACAAACGGATGGGGATTGTTTCGCCTCTGACTGGGGCGCCATCCATAATTTCAAACTTGGTGATAGTTTCGGATTCGTTATATTGATTGGGGGCTAGAAGGACAATGCACAAAAGTTCAAAATCTGGACAAATATCAAGTAGGTATTATCTTTAAATATAATTTGAAGAACCAACCAGCCCCAGTAGTCTCACGTCTGATGATTGAAAGCTCCATGTGCTTGATCTTGATACGGACTAGAAGAAAGTAAATCTTCCCAACAATGACGTCTTTGAGATGGTACCTATTAAAAAATTACTTGAGTTTGGTTAAATTGGTTTACAAGTACTTTCAAGAACTGTGTAACTAACCGTGACTTGTTGTATTCAAACTCAATATGTAAACAATCTTCAATACCAACTTCCATTTTGATGGAATTATTGCTCTCTGGTGGCATACGATATGAATGGACCCACAAGTCACGTTCTCGGACAATATCTGCCATCCTTCGTGATATCGTAACCCGTACATAATATCTGGAAGGAAAATGGGGCCGTGAGTTATTAGGATGTTTTTCTTTTTTGCAGTTATATGGCTTTTTTTTTCTTCTTTCAACTCTACTGTAGTTTTTGTTAAACAGAAGCAATGGGTTTTGTAAGTTGAACTAACCGAAGCTTGACATTGATGCCTTGATATGATTCATACTGCTTCTCCACATTCTTGAACTCAAAATCATACGTCTGGACGGCCTTTAATTCGCCTGGCGCCGCTAATTCTTGACTTAGGGTGTGAAATTCAAAATGATTACCGCGATCGTAAAACAGTTCTTGTTGAATTTTGAGACATGAGAGAAATGAAAGTTAAGACAAAGGAAGTTTTCAGTCTTTTTGAAAAAGGGCAATCAGGTATTGTTGGAGTCTCTGGACTAACCTATGGATCCAACAAATTCGACTTTTATGCCTTCGTGCTTAAAGCCTTTTCCATCGCGAACACGAATAACCACCTAGATAAAATTTCTCAGGTCGATGGCGGACAAGACTTCATAAACTGTTGTATAGATATTTTCCAATCTTTTTGATAATTAAATCTAGGAGAAAATCACATCAAAAGACTTCTAACCTGGCCCAGGACACCCTCACCATCAAGATAAACCGGACATGTTTCTTTCCGGTCCTTGTCCACCTTCATCTCAATGGATTTGCGATCCTCTTCTCCCAAGAGACGAATTTCTACGTCGATTGTGGGTTGAAAACCGAGCCATGATGTCATTTCTGGTAAGGAAACTTAGCTTTTTGATTAATTAAAGACTTGAATTCTTCCTAATTAAATGAAAAGAGAGATGAAGTTGGGTAGAGAGTTAAGACCACTTGAGATCATTTGATCTTATCTGAATGCGACGTCATTGACCGTCAATCCCTGGCAAGCAAAGGAACCTCACTCAACCAGTCGCGAGTGTAGACTTCCCCGGTGCGTTTGCTCTAAATCAAGCTTCCAAGCGAAGAACAGGAGCTGAGGAGCTGGACCAACCTATGAAAATGGCAATAAAATCAAGCTTATTAGAATAAATAAGTTAAAATCAAGACTGATATACTATATATAGAATCTATTATTACTTAAATGTTTTATCACAAAAAACATTTTTAATTGAAAGTAAACTCAAGCCCCATTCAAACTTGTTATTATATTCCACATATGATTAACCTGGGATTTAAAAAAAAAAAAAACAATGCTTATATGCACTTGAAGGAATTTATGGTTCTAAATTGATTCACTTTATATCTTTATTATAGATATTTTTTGAATTATTAGCCTATTATTATTTTAAATTTTTTTAGAATATCTAGAGGATATATAAGGCTTTTTAAAGTGGCAATATCTAAATCAGTAAAACCTTTAGTTTATTCAGATATGATTTAATAGATCTCCCATCCACGAAAATATTTTTCTCTTATCAATATTATCTTTTCACATACTCTTTAATCTCTTAGCTTCATAATCAAATTTTAAATATACTTCAGATTAGAATTTTTCTTTTATTACAATTCCCTCTCATTTTATTCTGAAGAGACTCAAATCAATATTTCTAGTCCACTATGAAGTTATTGAAAGTGGGTTTCTATTTATTTTATAATTTAACATAAATTTTATATTATTAATTTCTCCTTTTTTTTTTAAAAAATACCTTTATTCTTAAAATGGGAAGGCATTTATATTATTGAGCATGACGAGTTTTTTTTTGCTTCAATAGGTTTTGGAAATCAATGAAATCTGTATATTAGGAATCTCTTCTTTTATTTTTACAAGAGATTAGAATTTAAAACTTCTTGATTTATATTAACTCATGAAATATTTGAAATATCCCTCATCTGAAAGGGTAAATTATTGATTTCTTCAGGATATTGAGAATACAGGAACAAAATATTCCATGAATTATACCTCCAAATAACTCCTGTTGAAAAGGATTAATATTAATTAATTATTAGAAAAATATATATATTAACATATCTAAATGTAGAAAATATGTTGAATCTATCTATAATAACCATATTTTCAGATTAAGAACTAATTTATAGTCAAATATTAAGAATATTAAGATAGAAATAATATCTCTTGGAGTTATCCAAATTTTGAACATTCTCTAAATAAAAAACTACTTCAATTTCTGTTAAAGAATACTTTTATTCACAATATCAAATCATGAAATTTGAAATCAAAGATTCTATTTGTTAGAGTACTGAGTAAGATATCTTATCTGAGAATAATAAAAAATACAAATGTTTTATATTTCAAAGCTTCTCTTGAGTTTGAAATTAACTATTTAGTTAAATTGATCTCCTTAAATAACTTCACCTTCCGGGATGTGTTGAAGGTTCTTAAATATATATTATGATATCTTATTTCCATAATATTTTAGATTTCCACAATAAGAATATTTTTTTTTCTGCTCGATAAGCTTTATTCAGTTCAGAATTTTCATCAGATTATAATCATTTGTTTTTATTTTTGTAACTTCTTCAAATTAATTTCCCTTTAATATGAATATGTTTAAATTTTCCTCAATAATTTATAAATTAAATTAGCTATGAATAGTTACTTTTAAACTAATATATTTATTATATAATAGTGTAGTATATCTATGAATTTTTGTTCTCTGAAAATATTAAAAAGATATTTTTTTTCATATTTTTGAATTTTATTCTCATATTTTAAGTCACTTATTTCTTTCAAAGAGGTTTATAAGCCACAAAAGAGATAATTTCATATAAAAACAATATTTTTTTTAGTTTAGTTTAAGCTTATTAATAATGATACAAAATTATATTTTGATATTACAAGTTTTAGAAATTATGTAAAGAGGATTTATTTTCTCAAAATGAAATTTATTATATTTATTTATATTTATATTTAATTTAAACTCATAAATATTTATTAATTAATTTGAGAAGTAAAATTAATCAATACAAAAGCCCAAATTGATGTATTTGAAAGTAGCATAAGTAAGGATTTTTTTCAATAATTTATTTATATAATAATAGAATTTAATCAATATATTATACATATTGTACTTATATGATAGGGTATTATTGATTATTTGATGAAAATTGTTCTTAATTTAATTTCTTAAATTAAATTATAATTTAGCATAAAAGGAAAAATTGAAGCAATTTTTTTCTTATTTAAATCTTAGAGTGTATTAATTATTAGATTAAAAAGTGAAAAATAAAATAAAGCTTTAATCCTTTAAAATGTAATTTCTTTTTTTTTTAATTAATATAAAATTTATTAAATAATTAAAATTAAATTTTACAACTGGAATAATTTTAAAATTCATTTAAATTTAAAGTTTTAAATGAAATATAAATTATAATTCATAGAAATTTTTCCATTGTGTTGAAAAAAATCAAAAATATAATTTAAGATAATTTTAATTTTCAAAAAGGTATCATTAAAATGTTATTTGATGTTATTTTTAGTAAAATTTCAATTTTTAGGGAATTTTTTATTTAAATTAGAAAGTGTTTAAAAATAGAATTTAAATGAATTTTTTATTTAAATATTTCATATTTCTATTTTTAAATCAATTTAAATTTATTTGGTAAATAGTTACTTAGAATTTTGTTTTTAATGTAAAATAAAAGAAACAAATTTTTAAAGATTTATTGAAAGTTTTAGTCATAATCTGTTATTATTAATATTAAAGCTAAATATTTATATCTTACAGAACTATTTTCGGAATCATCTCTATTTTCAGTATCAGTAAAAAGCTCATAGCTCAAAAAAAAAACTGTATTTAAAAATGATGATTAGTAAAAAAACAAAATTTATAGAATAGCCAACTTAGATCTCAAAAGGAAGATTTTGTTAGAATATTTATTGGAAAAAATCATAAGGTGATAAAAAAAAATTTATTAATATTACTTTAAGGGAAATTTCACTCACTTTGAAAATCATCTTCAAATAAAAAAATTTTTATGAAAAAATCATTGTTATTTCATATTTCTGATAAATCAATTGAGAATATTTTATTTTGGAAAAATAAGGAATGGTATGTAATTTTAAATATTCAATTCTTGGAAAAAAAAAACTGATCAAAAATAATCTTTAGTACTGATACAAGCAAAAAGTATTATCAAATTACCATATTTTTAAAACATTTTAAAATTAAAATATTGTACCTCTTCTGATTATCTTTTTACCTGAGGAGATTTAAAAAATATAATTTACCAATTTTAAATTTAATATCTTTTTAAAAAAATTCTAAAAATATGAGGGTTGTCCTTTTGGAATATTAAAATTGAGGATTTACTGGTAAAATAGTAATCACTGGAATTGGATTAAAAATTTGAAGGAAAAGAAAGAACCAAAATATTTTTTTTTAAAAAAATCTGTTTTATCACAAAGATTTCAAATTTTTTAATTATTTCTTTGGTAATCCTGGGGCTCTCGATTATGTCAAAATTATGTAATATAGAGTTTTATTCACTTATTTAGTAAAATAATTTTTATTATTTAATTTATTGGATAAAAATAAATTGGGAATTCCTAATAAAGATAATCCCAACATTTTAAAGATGAATTTGAGAAGATTTTATTAAAAATAAATTAAATTTAAAAAAAAAAAAAAAAAATTGATATTAAAAATAAATTTTTAAGAAATTACCAAAAAAATTTAAAAAAAAAAAAAAAAAAATTTAAACTAAACTTAAAAAATTATTTTATATATTTTTTAAAAAGATTAAAAAATATAATGATTTTTTTTTTTTTTTTTTGAATTATAATTCAAATAATTAAAAACTTAAATACAATAAAATCTTAAATATTTTAATAATTTCTTCACAAAAAAAAAAAAAAAATACTTCAGTTACTATTACAGAAAGTCATCATGATTTAAGGATATTAAATAAAGGGTGTTGGTAAACACACGTAAGCCCTTATGTGTTTTTACCAAATTATGGCCAAAACACGTAATTTTATGGTAAAAACACGTAAGTAAGCTAATTTTTTTATAAAAATTCCTCAGGCTCATTTTTGAGAATTTTTAACTTTTTTTTTTGCCATATTTTTTCCGACATGGGATGTGAAGGTCCCCAAATTTTTTCAATTTTTTTTTTTTTGCCCAATTTTTCTATTTTGGGCAATTTGGTAAAATGGCCCATTTTTTTGAAAAAATTCATTAAAAATGTTCCCACTTATGAATTTCAATAAATTTTTTTTTAAAATGAAGGTGAGAATGTTGAGAATAATAAACCAGAAGCCCAACATTTTGTATTTTTTTTGCAAGAACATTTGTAGGCCCAAAAAGTCCATGTTTTTTGATGTTTTTTTGTTCATGTTTGTAATTAAATTGAAAATGCCATTTATGACATAAATTGAATTCAAAATGTAATTTATGATGGGTGGAAGTTAAAGTTTGATTTTTGGCATTAACAGTGCCATTTATCACATCAAAAGTGCCATAAATAGCATCACTAATGACATAATAATGCCATAAATGGCATCAAGAATGACATACAGATGCCATTTATGGCCAGAAAATTGGCATAAATGGCATTACAGCAATGCCATAAATTGAATTTAATGGCCTTGACAATGCCATTTATGCATTTAAAAATGCCATAAATGGCCTTAAAAATGGCATTAATGGCCTTAACATTGGCCTTAAAAATGGAATTAATGGCCTTAACTATAACATAAATGGCATCAAAAATGCCATTTATGGAATCAAAAATTCCATTTGTGGCATTACATAAATGGAATTAACAATGCCATTTATTGCATTGATAATGCCATTCATGGTATTAGTAATGCCATTAATGGCATTGTTAATGTGGCATTATTACTGCCATTTATGGAAATAATGGCATCAGAAATGTTGAATTTTTGATGCCACAAATGGCATTGTTGATGCCATAAATGACATTAATGGCATCAATAATATTTCATTGATAATGCCATTAATGGCACAGTTAATGTAAGATGTGACTATGAAACTGATGATAATATTAATATTAATCAACAGTACTATGTCTGTTCTTATGAAATATAATAATAAAATATTATTATAACCACAATTAAATAATTAAAAATTATTTCTTTCACGTGTTAAGCACTACTAGTGATTTTAACAGTGAGCAAGTAATTGTCTACAAGAATCAATTACAAGAAGAATTTAATAATAAAAACTTCTTTATTAAAATAATAAAATTATTTTAATATATAATTATCTTTTGCAAGAATAATTATAAATATAATTCTTGAAGAAAACTATTACGAGGGAAAAACTTTAAGAATTAAGAATAAATGACTCACTAATACTCCAAAGAACTTATTGATAGGTAAGAGTAGAGAAATTTGACGTGGAATTGTGGATTTAAGGGATCAAAAGGATTTATAACAGTATTACAACAAAATATAGTTGGATTCTATGATTTCACGTCTTTCTGGATGATTTTGAAAGATTTAAAACACTTAAGAATAGCTTTAACTAATACTTACTTGTTGGTAATAATGATTTAATAAATTGATAAGATGATTATGCAGAAAAAACAGCAAGAAGAGGCTTCTTTTAAGTCAACAACAGCTCACAGAGGCGTGCCATGGAGCAAACTGAAAAACCAGTGAGTGAGAAAACAATAAACCTTTTTGGATTATTGATTGCATCATCTGTTGTCACGTAAGATTATCATAATTACTTAATTGATGCTTTTACGTGACTACCAACCCCAATATGGTTAAGAATAAAAGGAGTAACATCTGTAAATCTTCTTTTATTCTAAAATAATCATTGATTTCTCAAAGTTATCAATGTTATTGCCAATTTCATCACAGGTTGTAATTACTGTGAATTTTTGAAGATTCAGTGTTTCACGTAGAATGGTCAAAAATGGACTGTAAGTAAACCTTTTAATTTTACTAGTAAAACCATAATTCTTTTTGGTTGTACCATAGATAATACAGTTCTCCATTGGTCCTGAAAGTTTCAGAAGGATTCATTAAGAATTGTATTTTTAATGAATTTTTGAAGTTTTTACCTTATTTCTACGTAGAATTGCAAATAGCAGTATTTTGCTGGTTGCTATGGGGTAAATCAATGAATATGGATCCCAAAAGGGTTTAATTACTCTTTTAGGGTCTAGTCATGGAAAGTCATCAAGAATTGACGTGGTTACAGGAGTCTAAGTAGCTCATTACCTCCTTGGCACGTCAAAATAGCAGGTTATTTGCTATTTTTCTTATGATTACAGTAGGTGTAACTTGGTAACCAAGTTCCCAAAGAGTTTTAGTTTACCAATTGGGCCAAGATGAGCCATGGATCCATGCTCTGGAGCTATCCACGCCTCTGAGGCCTCAGAAGTTGGGTACCCTGGCTCTCTTTGATGTCTTTTGTCCCCCTTGCCTAATTTTTACGTCAAAATAGTAATTTAAGCTTAAAGTGAGATATCCACTATGGGTGTACCAAAAGTCCATGTAAGAATACCATGATATTAAGTGCTCAAAACATGCATAACACTATTCTTAGTGTATATGTAACATGGGATTTCTCACTTTCCCATTATTTTGGCTAAAAATCAAGAAAAACAAAAATTTTCACGGATCTTTTATGTGGTATTAATGATGTGGTATTGAAGTATTTTCCATTTTACCACCTCAAATACTTAAATTGAGCTTATTCACTCTATGGAGCTACCCTAGGTGAATTTTTTTGTAGAATCCAAATCTGGTCTTAAATCCATGGATTTACTTACTCAATAAAAAGTTATTCATCTTTTCTGAAATTGAAAATGATGAATTTTGGATATATGCATGACTTATGAGTTTTGCATAATTAAAAATTTCTTTTTAAGATAATTGTGGCCTATTTGGGTATGTAAAATATACCTCAAGGCTCACAGTTAATGCCATTTATGACACTGCTAATTCCCCTTATGGCACTGTTAATGCCATTTATGACACTGATAATGCCATTTATGGGACTGTTGATGCCATTTATGGCATTGTTAATGCCATTTATGGAATTGTTAATGTCATTTATGACACTGATAATGCCATTTATGGAATTGTTAATGCCATTTATGACACTGATAATGCCATTTATGGGACTGTTAATGCCATTTATGGCATTGTTAATGACATTTATTGCATTTTTAATGCCATTTATTGCATTGTTGATTCCATAAATGGCATTAATGGCATCAGAAATATTTCATTGATAATGCCATAAATGAAATTTTTAATGCCACAAATGGCATTAATGGCATCATAAATGCCATAAATAGCCATATTTCATTTAAAAACCATCCCTTACATGTTTTTACCATAAAATTACGTGTTTTTACCAATTGATGGTAAAAACACGTAAGTTTTTAGTAAAAACACGTAAGCTCTTACATGTTTTTACCAATTTGCTTACGTGTTTTTACCAATACCCTAAATAAATTAAATAACCACATGAAACACAATTAAATAATAAATAATGTGAATTCCAAGAAGAAAATAATGAAGGATCTAATATTATACAAGTTAATCAAGAATAGTATCAGTAAATTAATAGTAAGCTGTTTGTAAATTCAATCACAGAAAGCATATTTAATTTAAAAATTATTAAATTAATATAATTTTTGAAGATAAAAAACTCATAAATTTTGAAATATATTCTCTTTCTTTAAAAAGGCCATTTCATCTGGAAATTTTTTTCTTTGATAATCTAAAGCTGTTTTTTAAATATTAATTAGTGTTCCATTTAAAAAAATATCTTAAGATCCCTGAATTTTTGTTACTAATATATTTAATTATCTTAATTCCAATTTGATTAAATAATCTGTTAAATAATTTTCTTGAGAAATAAACTTAACCTTTTCAAAACCCATTTAAAAGATTTTAAAATATGAATTCAAATATTGAGTTATAAAATTGAAATTTCAACCCTTTTCTTTAGTGTCTTAGGTAGCTTTATTTCAAATATTTAATAATGATTTTATTAAACTATCTTGTGACCAATTTTTTGTATTTCATAATACCTCCCATGAGTGTTCTAAAAAATAATATAAGCCTTTTATTTTTCATAATCCTCCTCTTTAAAATTTCATCAATTTTAAAAATCTTTATTTCTTTTTAATTAAATTTATTTTATTAAATTTATGAAAAAAAAAAAAAAATTCTCTTAAATTTTTTTCAAATCAAAAATTAAAAAAAAAAAAAAAACAAGAAAATAATATAAATTTTATTAAAAATAAATAAATTAATTTTAAAGATAATTAATGATTTTGAAAAAAAAATAATAATAATAATAAATTGAGTAGTATGAGAATAATATTTTTTTTTTTTTAAAAAAATAGAATTAGTTATTAAATTATTTTTTGGGGAAATCAAATCTTGAAAAAAAAAGAAAATTGTAAAAAAAAAAAAAAAAAAAAAAAAAAAAAAAAGATATTAAAATTTTTTATAAAATCAAATTTAATTAAAAAAAAAAAAAATTTTTTTTTTAAAATTTTAAAAAAAAAAAATTTAAAGTTTTTTTTTTTTAATTAAATTACATCTATTAAAAAAAAAAAAATCTTGATTTATTTAAAAAAAATTTTAAATAATATAATTAATAAATAATAAAAAAAAAATAATAGATTAAAGAAATTTTAAATAAATAATAATATATATAAATAAAAATTTTTTTTCTTAATTAATTTAATTAAATTAAATTTAATTAAACAAAAAATTAAAAAAAAAAAAAAAAAAAAAAAAAATAGATTATATTATAAATATTTTTTTTAATTTAAAGATATTATTAAAATTAAATTAATTAAATTATAAATGAGATAATTAAAATTTTTAATAAAATTAAGATAAATATTTAAATTTTATTTAGATTAGAAAAAAAGTTAATATTTAATAAAAAAAGAATTTGTTTTTTTTTTTTTTTTTTTTTTTTTATTAATAATTTATTAATAATTTTTTTTTTTTTAAAATTATAGTTAAAAATAATGTTAATATAGTTAAATAAAAACTTAATTATAATTTAAAAATTTTTTTTAAGTGATTTTTAGTTTAAAATCCTTTGAAAATATTTAAAAAAAAGGAGTCAAATTCACTAAGATAATCTAATTAAAGAATTAAATATTTAAAGTCTCTAATTTTTAAAGCCCAAAAACTCTGTACTTAAGACCATTCTACCCTTTTCAAATTCCTCCCTCATGTTATTGGGAAGAGATTTTTCAATAGAGTGTAATATCTTGAATTTATTTTTTTAAGTAAGTGAATTTTGATATCAATTGATATAGCTTGTAGATGAATTCCCTTCACTTTGAGATGGATGAACAAGGTTCTTATCCATTTTCCAGAAGAGGTATTGGGGGAAGCTCTACTGAGTTTTTCAAAAGAAACTTAGGTTTTTGTATATAAGGTGATTTGGGAGTGGTCAAGTGAAGTGTTGAATTCTTGAAAGAAAATGTTCACAGGAGATATAGGATCTCCATATCTGGAATCTTAAGGGCCTTTATTAGATTCATTTATCTATTGACTTTGAACTTGAAAATACTGGTGGGGCTGTACTTTGAGAAAAATTATTTATTCCCATGATTTGGATCAGATCTTAAAATTATCTTCTTAAAAAAGTTACATTTTTATTAAATTATTTTAAGAAGAAATATTTTTTTAATCCAAAAACTCTTAAAGGATTCAAATTACCTAATTATTAAAATAATCTATACTACCTAATCTAAAAATATGATGATGATCTTAATATTAATGATGGAAAGAAATTTAAAGATATACAACTAATAATTAAACTTCTCATTCCTATATAGAAAATTTAATATTCTATTTATTTTAAATATTTATAATATCTTAAGATGTTAAAAATTATAAAATTCCTAAATTAAGCTAAATAACTCCAAAAATTTATTTGTGAGATATTTATTTTTAAAAATCTATGATTATTAATTAATTATATATAAAATTGATTTTATAATTTGATTAAAAATAATAATCTAATTATTTTTTCTTAGATATATAAATAATTTAAAAGAAGGATATTTGAAAAAATCTATAATTAATGGGATATTGATATTTAATTTAAACCTCTTTTTTTTTTTATTTATCATTAAATATTTAAAAAAAATAATCTTTAGAATCAAAATTAAGTTTTTATAATTTTAATAGTTATGAGTACTAGAATTTTTCTTTAATAAAAATTTCTTTGTTTTAAGGTTAATTAAATAAAGTTAATTTCTTTTTGAGATTAATTTGAAATATTATACAATTAATAAACTTATTATCAATTTATATTTTATTATAATGTGGATTTAAAAATTAATTATAATTATAAATTTATTAAAAATTACATAAAACATAATTTTTTTTATCAATCTTCAATAACTGATTTTTATTTATTAAAAAAATGATATAATTTATTAAATTATTATTATTTTTTGAAAAAAAAAAATTTTATCTATTATTTATTTCTATTAAGAGTTAAAAAAATGGTTTTAAATAACCAGGAAGATAAAAATAATAAAATTATTAAAATTAGTTGAGTAGGAATATAAAATTTTTATAAAACTTCTTTTGAAATGAATATTATATTTAATTTTCTTATAATTATTTAAAATATCACATGAAAAATTTATAAAATTAATTTTAAATTTTATTTTATTAAAGGAACCTATTAAAAATAATAATAATTAATAGTTAAAAATTTAAATCCTAAAATAAATAAAAAATGTTTTGAAAATTTTTTTTTAAGTGAAGTGAAATTTATAAAAAAAAAATAATTATTTATTTGTTTTCTTAGAGAATATTTAATGATTAAAAATTTGAAATAGATTAAAATATCAATTTGATTTTTTTAACATTGAGATTTAATACATAGAAATATATTTAAAGAAAATTGGATAAATATATATGATATAAGTCCTTGTATAAAAATTAATTTTTGATTGAAAAAATTAAGGGTGATTATTCAAAATATTTAGTTTTTTCTTATCTCAAAGATTATGATAAAATTTCAATCCTTTCATCTTGAATTAATTAGTTTTTTGTCTCAAGCAAGGAGGTTATTTTAGGAGCAAGAATATGTGATTAGTAAATTAAAGTAGAGGTGAGTATTTTTTTTTTAAAAAAAAAGACTCATATGATCAATCACTCATGAAATTAAATTGGAACTTAAATAATGAAATATTAACTCAAAGTCCTCGTTTATTATATTTATGTTTGTTTGTTTTTCATTTCAGAATTTCGAAATCCAAAAATATATATTCTTTATCTAATTTGAACAATCAAAGGGAATATTTGAAAATTATGAAATAAAATATGAACACATTATATAAATATATAGAGAAATATTTCTGGAAAAAATATCAGAAAGTAAAAATCCCTAATTTAAATTTTGTTCATATGTTTTCAGTGAGTTGAATTATTTTTTGATTCAATATGAACTAAATATAATGGGCTGAAATTTTTATTATTGATTTTTAATAATGAAAAGCTATTTTTGAAATTCTTATGTATATATAAATCTAAATAAAGTTGAATTTTTTGTTAAAAATATAATATAAAATGGTTTTATTATATTTTATTCATTTAAAATTAAAAAAGAAAAGAAAATTTTAAAATAACTATAAAGAATTTTTGAAAATTTTCCAACAAAAGAGATTAAAATATCTTTTTTTTTGTTTTAAGAAATAATTAATTGAAAAAAAAAAATAAATTTTAAAGATATTTAAAGAAATTTTAAAAGAAAAATCCTCTTCAATTTAATGAAAAATATTAAAATATTAAAAGAAATTTTAAAAGAAAAATCCTCTTCAATTTAATGAAAAATATTAAAATTGAACTTATATTGATTTATAAAGAGGATTTAAAAGTTAATAAAATTTGATATTTCAATTAAAATCTTCAAAATTATTATTATTTATATCAATAATCAAAAAAAAAAAAAAAAAAAAAAAAAAAAAAAAATTGAAAAAAAGTGAGAAAAATTATATTCAATATTTAATTAAAAAAGAAAGAAAATAATAAATAAGAATAAATTAAAAAATTAAAATTAATTTAAAGGGTTTTTTATTAATGAATTAATTTATTGAGATATTAAATATTTGGTTTTTAAAAAAATGATTAAATTTTAACTTTATAACTAGTTCCTTACTGTCATAAATTAATTTAAATTTAATCCTTTTAAAATAATTAATTATGAGTATTTTTTGACATTTTTTTTTTTTTAGGTAATTTTAAAATAGTTTTTTTTTTTGTTTTTGATATTTTAATTTAAAGAATGTAAAATTAATAAAATTGAAATTTCAAATTATCATAACTCTGAATGAATTCAAATAAAAAAAAAAAATACTTCATTATAATCACTAAGACTTAAATTAAGACTTTTTTTTTTTGTTTATCATTCTTAAGATGAATAATTTTTCTCACTGGAAATAGAAAAATAAGGAATCATTAATTAAGTTTTTTTTTTTTCTGAAATTGATCCAAATTCACTTAATTTTATTTTAAACTAAAATGATTTTTTTTGGGTAATAATAATGAAACTTTGAAATAATTCTAAAATAATAATCAATTATTAAAAATTTAATTGAAAAATAGAACAAAAAATAAACAAGAGATTAATTGTATGTTTTTTTAAGCTAAAGAAATAAATACATAAATATAAAATTACAAATTTTATCTTTTTATTAAATATAATTTTAATGAATTAATGATCAAATTTTTTCTATATTTATTATTAATTATGGTTTATGAATTAAATTTTTGTCTTTAAAAAAGAATTTCTTCAATTATTCATTCAATTTAAATAATTTTATATTCTTTAATGTTAATTTTTATTAATTTTTTCGAAAAGAAAGCGATAAGGGTAATAAAATACGAGTAATTTAAACTCACTTTTTATTTTTTAGATTGTACCTTTTTTTTTTTTTTTTTAATTTTCTGATTTTTTTAAAAAAAAATAAGGAATCAAAACATTGAAATTTTCATTTTTATTTCATAGTTAATTTTTTCTTCATCTCATTTGTTAAGTTTGAGGTTTTGTTGAATGAAAAACAAAGTAGGGGACTCTTTCAAATTCATCAAGAATTTTTTTTGCAAAAAAATTAATAAAAAAAATTAAAAGTAGTGATCGGGTATGCTGCGATTTATTGTGCAAGTTTAATTAGTTTTACGAGTAAGATAGCTCGTATTAAAGTTTTTTTCTTTGGAAAAAGAGCTTACTGATTCAAAACTTTTTGTGTAGTTCAATCAACATTAATTTAAGGAATTTTTTTTGATAGAAATTAAATTCATTTATCATTATTTTTTTTAATTTCGAAAAACTCTTGTAGATTTAAATTGAAGAATAAGATGTCAAGAGCAAATCAAGCAAAGAAACTTTTACGTAATTTTTTTTTTGATTTTAAATAATAATTTAAGTCTCCTTCATGAATACTATAATAAAGAGAAAACTTGTTTATATTGACAGGATTGAGGTGACAGTAGTCTTTTTTGTTGGGGTTAAAATCTAATTGGTTGTAAGTTAGCTTTTTGAGGGCTTTAAGATGAATCTTTTGGCAATGTGTCTATTTTTCTATCCGATGATGATGAAATTGACAGAATATTCTAAGCGATGGGCATGGATGGCTAGTTTTGACAGTCAAATAGTATTCTGTCATTAATTGAAGTTTTAGTTTGATATTAATTAAGTTGTCTTGAAACTGGATAAGCTAATTCAGAGCTAATTGAGCGAAATTTATTAAATCTATACCTCTTCCTCAAAAGATACTTATTTTATGGATAGGGTGAGATAACCAACCTAGTTGGTACCAATGCCAATCTTTGTAGCATTGACGATTTTACTATTTGGGTTAAGCTTGAGACTTTTATCCGAATGAGAGCTCAATACATTGAATATTTTGACATTAAGACTGAATTTGATGAGATTTGAATTCTTAAGTGAAGTTTTCATTAATTTATGGCCTCAGTTTTGATTATTAGAGAATTATTTATCAAAAAATTTAATCGATAAAAATTCCAAGAAATCTCAAATTTTAGCTTTTTTTTTTTTTAGAATCGAAATTTTGGCTTTGAATATCTTTAAGGCGAAATTTTTATCACTTTTTAACGCTAAACAACTGGTTTTGGGTAGCAGATTATCATAAATAAATTTGAATTAATCGATATTTTATGGCCATTCTCTCATAAGGGCCAGCTAATTTAGTATGTAACTTCTTTTTGACTTGAATTACTCAAAGATCTTTTTATGAATTTAATCGAAATTTCGATATTTTATAATCAGAAATTACTTGAAAATCAGCCTTGAACTGGATTAATTTGGTGGTACAGGCTCAAAAGATCTTGGTTATTGAATTTGAAGAAAATCTTGAAGACTGACTGATTGAGAAATTTTTATTTTCACTTGACGGCCCATCCAATTCACCCATCATCCTTGGATTGCTCAATGTCCCAGCTCCAGCCTGGCCATATGGCCAATTCGACGTATTCTGGTACTCAAAATGACTCATTAAGCTTGCATTTAGCCTATGATGATAACTTTCCTTGGTCTCTTGAGAATCTCACCCAACTCCAAAATGACCTTTCTCCCTTGGATTCTGCCTTAGAATCTTTGTCCAGCTCCCGTTGTAATAGTCAGCATACCACCATCAATCTATCACAAGTCTTCACGCCCTCAGCGCCTGATTCCAATCCATCTCAATCTTGCCCTCTTTGGGAGAACAGTCAGCCGGCCAGAGCGCCATCCTCAAATCAAAATTCTAATCATCTCGAATTCACTCATCAGCCTGCTTTGCTTTGGGGGGGCCTCACAAGTCGATTTGATCCTCAATCAACTCTATGGCCACACCAATCATCCCTCGAGACCCCCTCCAATCATACTCATTTGGACCATTTGAAAGATTATTCCATAAATGTAAACCCCTTTTTTCATTCACCAAGACACTCAAACAACCCAAGTGATCAATCCTTTTTGGCTCTCTTGGCTCATAATCCAAACCTGGCCCCATTCCAACATCAACACCCCAGTGCCAATGACGAAAATATTCAGCTCCAGTTTGGCCAGCCAGTTCCTTCAGCCTTTGCTTGTCCAATCTTCTTGTCCAATCACTCTCATCCATCAACTCAATCCTTTCCAAGCTTGTCAACTCAGAATCTGTCCCATTCAAACTACAAAAATTTCCAAAACTCCCCTCATCATAATCCTCACTCCAAACCGCCTTTCCCCCACTCAGGTTCATTTAGCTCTGATAAGCTAATCACAGAGACATCCTTGTCTCATCACCAAGCTCCTTGGAATTCCTTGTCAGAGCCCGACAACTTATCAAGGCCATCCACTCCTAGTAATCTGCCAGCTTGGACCAAACATCCTTCTGCTTCAATAGCTCATCAACCCTCAGCCTCCTCGGGATTTCTTGGCTATCCTGCTATTAGTACCAAGCTCCATACCCCTCAAAGATCTCATCGACATAGCTCTTTTATCCCCAAAGGTGATATTCTTTCAGAATTCAAGCCAAATATCCAAAAAAGTTCCCCCTCCCACATCTCACACCGCCACTCTCATACTTCTTCCAGCAATACTCTGTCATCTTTCTCGGCTTCGTCTCCCCCAATTCTTGAAAATAAGACTATTAGAAGTAATAGTTTAGGCCTCACTCATTCAAATAAACCCTCTGGCCTCCTCTCTCCTATTAGTGAAGCACAATTGAAAGCAGTAAGAAAAAGAAGTCAAGCCGCTCAAGATTCCCTCATCTCCAAAGACATCCAGCCCAATCCTTATTCAAATCAAAAAGATAAACCTAAAAGGAAAAGAATGCACAAGTTGGTCTGAAATTTCTCTTCTCAACAGCCTAGTATCAGTTATTCTAATTTTAACACCACCTGGCTTGTCTGATTGGCTAGATGCGCTGTATGTGGAAAAGACTTCAATCGTCCAAGCGCTCTTCTACTTCATAGCAGTGTTCATACAGGAGAACGCTGTCAGTGCTTATTTGTCTGGTCTAATAAATTCTTTCATCAAGGGAACTAATCCTTGAAATCTTATCAGCCAATTTTTGTAAAGTTTGTGGAAAGTCTTTCTCGAATCTTTCAAATCTTAGAAGGTAAGTCTATGTCATATTCTTTTCAAAGCCTTTTGGGACTTTTTTTTGAGTTTTTGTCATGTTTCTTCATTGATAATGGCGCTTTCCAGACATCAACGACAATTGCATGTATTGGAATCAGAAATCCCACTTCCGATAATACCTGGCCCTCTAATGTCATTTTCTCCTTATAGATTCAATCCTCAATCGCACTTTTAATCCAACATCATCATTCACGAGGTCTATGAATTTTTATACCTTTTTGCACTAATAAATTACAAAGACAAAAATGAGTGAAATTATTGGGTATTAAATTTAACAAGCTGTTAAAGATAATACATTTGCACTAAAGTTTTAGGTCACCCACTTCAGCTTCAAAGTATACCGTAAAACCTTGAAGAATTTTACCCAAGATTGACTTGTTTATCTAGAATTCATTTCCCGAGCTGCACTTGATACCTGAGTCTTGAGCTCTCATATTCCCAAAGTTTCTTTCAATTGTACCCCAGTTATTTCTTTTTTATGATCACCTGTTATCGATCAGACATCAACCTAATATCTTGAGCAAGAGGCTTGAAATTATGTGCCTCAACTTTCTGTATGGTACCGACCATGAACATTCAATTACTCTACTAAAACATATGGCGATTTATCCCCGAAGCTTGATTTTGGAAGAAATAGATCAGACATCAACAACATACTGTATTCAAATTATTGCTTTTTTATTTTCAAATTTTACCTTTTTTTACCCTTTGAAAGAACAAATCCTCAAGACTTTTTTATTTCTAAATTTGAACGTTTTTTTTTTTTTGATTAATTTCAAAATGTAAAAATCAAATTATTCTTTCTGCTTGTTAAATTGTATAAGAAATGAATGGACTGTGTGTTTTTTCAAGTCTTCCTCAACAACACATTCGAATCTTCTTGAATTCTTTAATTTCATTGAACCAATTGAAAACCTTTTTTTTTTTTTGAGTAAATTTTTATTCATAAGTTTAAGTTTTGAAGATTTTATGTTTTTGTTTAAAAAGGGTAGATGTTTTTGTTATAGAAGAGAACAAACGCTTTTTATATATATATTCAAATTGAAACCTCAAAAAATTAAATAAAAATGGGAAAAGTGTAGCAAAGCATTTTTAAAGTGCATTAACATTATTTCAAAAAATTAATATTAACTCGCTCCAATCATACACATAAATATAACTGCCCCCTCATCTTTTTTTTTTGGAATTTTTTTATTTAAAGATTTTTTTTCAAAAAAAAGGAAAGAAAAGAAAAAACCCTTCTCAAGGTTTTTAAGTAATTTTTTTTTTTGTAAGATCATGAATAAGACTAAAATAAAACAAAACAAAACCTTAAAATTAAATTTTGTTGTATTTTATTTTAATCTTTATTTTTATTCAAACTAAAAAAAAAAAAAAGATTTTTAATTAATTAATTCATAAGAATAATAATAATATATATTTTTTTTTTTTTAATTTATAAGAAAAAAAAAAAAAAAAAAAGATAAAAGAACCCAAAATCAAAAATAATTGATTTAAATTGAATTAAATTAAATTAAATTAATTTTTTTTTTTTTTTTTTGTTTATGTTTTTTTTTTTTTTTTCAAAAAAAAATAAGTTAAAAATTTATTTTTATTTTTTATTTTTATTCTATTTTTTCTTTATATATAATAGTTCATGTCTATCTTAATCTATTTAATTATATAATTATATTTTAAGAATGATTTCTTTTAAATTTTTTTTTAATTTTTTTTAATTTTTTAAAAAAAAAAAAAAATATAAAAAAAAAAAAGAATATATAAAAAAATATTGATTATAAAATTATTATTTATAATTTAAAAAAAAAAAAAAAATTAATTAAAAAGATAAAAAAAAATAATTTATTATTATTATTATTATTGAAAAAAAAAAAAAAAAAAAAAAAAAAAAAAAAAAAAGAACTGTTTTTTTTTTTTTTTTTTTTTTTTTCTATTGGTTTTTAATTTTTTTTTTTTTTTTTTTTTTTTTTCTTATTATTATTATGAAAAAAAAACAAAAAAGAAATAAATTGTTGTAATTAATTTTAATTTTAATTTTAATTTTAAATTAAAAAAAAAAAAATTATTAAATTGAAATTGAAATTTAATTTTTTTTTTTTTTATAGAAAAAAAATTATTTAATTTTAAAACACCCTAAATAATAATTTAAAACTTTTTAAAATTTTTTAAAAAATTTTTTTTTTTTTTAATTTATAAAAATGAATTGGTTTTTTTTTTTTTTTTTTTCTTAAGGAATTTTTTTTTTTTAAATACTTTTTTTTTTTTTTTTTTTTAAAAAAAAAAATTAAATCTTTTTTTTTTTTTTGATTAATTTTGATTTAATTTTTGATTTTAATTTTAATTTTAAATTTTAAATTTGTTTTTTTTTTTTTTTGGTTAATTTTTAAAAATTTTTTTTAAAATTTTTTTTTGATTTGTTTTTAATTTTTTTTTTTTTTAAAAAAAAAAGGAAATTATTTTGAAAAGTTTCAAATATATTTTATTAATTAAATTTTAATTTTAAAAAAAAAAATAAAAAAATAAAAAAAACTTAATAAAAAAAAGAATTTTTTATTCATTTTATTAATTTTTTTTTTTTTTTTTTTTTTTTTTTTTTTTTTTTTTTTTTTAAAAAAAAAAAAGATTCAAAGATTTAATTAAAAAAAATAAAAAATAATTTCATATTCAAATTAAATTTAAAAAAAAATTTTAATTTTAAATTAATTTTAGTAAAATTTTTATTTATTTATTTATTAAGAATTTAAATTTATGAATAAAATAAATTTGAATTTTAATTTAAATAAAAAAATATATATATTGTTTTTAAGTTAAGTTTAAGAAATTTTTTTTAAAATTAAATTTTTAAATATTAAAATGTTTTTTTATTATCAAATGGAATTCTTTTTTTTATTGTAACTTTTTTTTTTTTTTTTTTATAAAAAATGAATAAATAAATTGTTTAATTAATTTTAAATTAAATTAAATTAAAAAAAAAATATATGAAATTGTATTTAATTTAATTTAATTTTTTTTTTCTTTCTAAAAAAAAAAAAAAAGAATATTTAATTTAAAATTTTTATTTTTATTTTTTTATTTTTTTCTTAATAAAATTAATTTAAAATTTAAATTAAATTTTTTAATTTATAAGAATGAGTTTTTTTTTTTTTTTCTATAAAGATGATCTTGTTTTTTAAGGGTGTTGGTAAACACACGTAAGCCCTTACGTGTGTTTACCAATTTATGGTAAAAACATGTAAGTGACCTTAATTTTCAAAAAAAATTCCTCAGGCTCAGTTTTGAAGATTTTTTTAATTTTTTATTGCCATATTTGTCCTGACTTGGCATGTCAATAAACACAAATTTTTTCAATTTTTTTTTTTGCCAAATTTCACCAATTTGGCCAATATGCCAAAATGGCATATTTTTTTCAAAAAATCATTTAAAATCTTCCCACTTATGAATTTCCTTAATTCTTTTTTAAAATGAAGGGTTCAATGTGAATAATGAAGAACCAGAATCCCATAATTTTGGGAATTTTTTTGGGTGGGACAAGTGAAGGCGCAAAAAGGGTTTTTTTTCAAATGTTTTTTCCCGTCATTGTAATATGCCTATTTTTAAGAAGTGAATTTAATAACTTCCCACTTATGAATTCCCTTCATTTTTTTTTAAATTAAAGGGTTCAATCTGGACAATAAAGAACCAGAAGCTCATGAATTGGGAAATTTTTTTGGGTGGGACAACAAGTGAAGGCGCAATGAGTGTTTTTTTTAACTGTTTTTTTTCTTGTGTGTAATATGACTATTTTCAAGTACAAAAGCTCCACATGTTTGATAAAAAAGGAGACTGAGGTGGGATTTAAGCAATAAATATGACTGAGGAGGGGGATAATTGGCATAAATTGTATATACAAAAATCATTCAATCAGAATCAACCTCCAAAATAGTGGGTTTTTTCTGAGAGGGGGGAGGAAGATTGGACAAATACAACATTCTGTGTTTCTTAAATTTATCAGCCCACCCCAGGGCTTGTTTTTGGGCATGAATCTCCCAGTTCACAATAATGGGGGGGACTGGATAAACTTTAGAAATGGTGATTTCCAAAGGAACAAAATGAGCACAACTATTCAAGAAGCAGATGAAAATGGGGGGATTATCATTTGGAGGACAGAAATAAGGGAAAAAATAAAAAGATTGGGATGTGGAATAAAAGAAAACTGGTCTTTTATACTTATTTGCAATTGGATCCCCCATGGCAGGCATGGACATCCACTTGGTTTTTGGAGCCTGGCCAACATCTTCATACCATTCAATTCTTTCCAAATAAGAGGATACTGAGGGAATTAAGGTGTTCATGGCATCATAAAGGTGTTGATTTTGGTTAATTTCTTCAGCCAAGTCACCTCTGACATCAGCCAATTGATCTTGAGTCCTGTAAATGAAGTGGGATACTGTTCTGTAGCCACAGTTTCCATCACCCTGGACATTGATGGCCTTGAAGGTGTATTTCAATATAAACTTGCACAAGTCTTCTACTCCAGTTATCTGATAAAATAAGGTCAAAGAATAAATAAATATCAAAAGAAACAAGAGAAATATATATCAAAAATAATAAGAAACTCACAAACAGCTTGGAGCATTCATCACTTGTGTGATAATTGCTTTGACAATTCTCACAGGTCAAGTCAATAGCATCATAGATATTCAAACTGGTGGCAGGCTTGTGTGATTTTCTTTGTGAGGTTTTGCTTCCAATTGCCAATCTTATGGACCTTCTAAGGGTTACTTCTGATTTATTGAATTCAGTTGCTGAGGGTAGTGAATCTGATGAACTGATGGATTTAGATAATGAGTCCTCAGAATCTTCAGAATATTCAGATGAGTCCACTTCCATAATTGGAGAGGGGACATTTGACTGGGATCTTGATGTTGTTGTGCTGGTCACTTTTGATGGGGGTCTTCCTCTTCTCTTGGATTGACTTTCAATAATTTAAAATCTTGAAGGTTCCCTTTTGTTTTGATTTTTGTTTTTATTCTTGGATCCTTGGGGTCTTCCATGGATATTCTTGCATTCTAGAGGGTCTTCATAATATTGATCATCCTCTTGACTCTTGGGAATTTGATCAAATGTGACTTTTCCAGTCAAAACATCTTGAAAATGTTGAAGTATTGGAGTGATTTCTGCCATTGGTATTTGAAACAGGTCTTCCCCAATGTCTTCAAATATTTTCTTGGCTTCATTCTTTCTTTCTTTTTCAACACTTTGATCATCACCTTGAAAACCAGCCTGAGAAAAATATGACAAATAAAATAAGTTAATAAGAAAAAAAATAATAAGAATAAATTAAAAAACCCTCACAGGCAAATTCAAATGCCATTGAGGATGGAAGTCTGAAAATCCAAGCCTTTGGCGCTTGGCAAATGCCTTTTGGGTCTTATGCTTGCAAGGAATGCCTTTATAATTTCTGTATTTGTTGGTGCATTTTTCATTTGGAGGAAATTTTGTTTTGAAATTTTCAAAGGCAATCTGAAGAGCATAATGAGAAACCTTGCCATTGAGGGCACAGATGTGTGGAGGAAAATTCTTGACATGGACAATCATTTCTTTGGAAATTCTGTTGATAATTTCAATAAATTGTTTTCTGAATGCCATGTGGAGAGCCCTGACTACCTCCAGGAGAGTACCAGTGGACTTTTGGAGCCAAAGTTTAACCATGGCATGGGCACCTTCAACTCTGGAGGTGGAGCCCACACCCAGGTGGCAATGGTGGTTTGTCCAGGCTGGCACATAATACTCCTTTAGAGGAAGCCAGGTATTTGTCAAATACTGCAAGACCTCAGGATTTTTAACTTGCTTTTGAAGCTTCTTCCAGTTTTCTTTGAAAGACTTTTCAGTGGGTGAATACATAAGCTGAGAAAAGAATCCCAAAGTCATTAATAAAGACAAAAATAAGAAAAAAAGTGAAATATAATGAAATCAAGTGAAGAAGTATATTACTTGATTCCAAAGGCCCATAAAATTTTTAAAATCAGCTCCATGACCAATTTTCTTCATGCAATGTGCAGATACATCCTTGTTGATGTGCCAAATGCATAGCATGACTTTGGAGTCTGGGAAGAGCTTCTTAATAGAGTTTTTCAAGGCCAGATCCCTGTCAATAACAATAACTGGAGGGGGAACAATATTGGTGTTGTTGAGGACCTTTTCAATGTATTGATTTAATGCCCAAGTATACGAAGTTTCATTTTCATTCTTCATCAAACAAAAAGCCCCAGAAAAGGTCTTATTTGTTGAGCTGAATCCAACAATATGAAAAGGAGGCATTTTGTACTTATTGGTTTTATAAGTACAATCCATAAGAATGACATGAGGAAAGCCATGAAGAAGTTTTATGGCCAGGGGGTGAGTAAAAAACAAGGAGGTAATGTGTCCCTCAGAATCCCTTTCAGAGTACAAAACAAAATTTTCTTCTTTGAGAGTGTCAATAAGAGCATCAATGGGCCTTCTGCCTTGCAGTTTGTCTTTCTTGATTTTCTTGACTTGGTTATAAATGTCTTGAAGGATTACAGGCCTGTCAGACTCCCTCTGGCTGCATAATTGGGCCTGAATTTGCCTTGGCATGAGCAGTGATTCAGACATTTGAGCAATTTGGGATGTTTCTTGCCCATTGAATTTCCTGAAAGCAGGATGTGCCATGATATTTTCAGTGGCATCATGGCTATGTTCAGGATTTTTGACTTTAAGAGTCCAAGTGGTACTCTTGGCATATTTCCTGGCATAAAGTCTAAAAGGACAGTCAAGCTTTCTTGATGTGACTGTTTTGGAAGGGCTTTTGTTGGGATTTGGGGTGCCAGACCTGTCACAACATATTTCAATTTGGTTGTGGGTCATATTGGACCTCAAGGTGGACACAGCATACCCCTGAGCCCTGGCAACATTATGCACATGTTGCCAAAGAAGCTCAAGGGTCTGAAATTCACCTTCAGTGGGGGGTTGAAGCATTTTTTTAATGAAAAATATGTATAAAAGCAAAAAAAAAGGGGGATTTGGGGGATTTGGAATGGGGTAAGAACCTTTCGAAATGTGAAAAAGAGGTGAAAAAAGGTGTGAAAAATGATCAGAAGGGGTTAAGAGTGAAAGAAAGTGGTTTAAATGTGGGAAGGTAAAAAATTGAAAATTGAGAGGCTTGAAAGCAGGTTGTTGTGGTGGACAATGCAGTCTTTGGGGGAAAAAAAGAAAAAAAAGTGTGAAAAGCTTTGCAAAATGGCTTTGGTAATGCTGTTTTTACAAAAAAAAACAATGGTTTGGGGTGGGGATAATGTGGATTATTGGGGTGTTTGGGGGGGGGGGCTGGGCAAAAAAATCTGAAACATTTTGGAGTTAGAGAGGTTTTGTGGGGAAAAAACCTCTTTTGGGCATGTTTTGGCCCAATACAGGCCCAATTGTGTTTCAGTTTTAATCAAAAATGGGCCCAGGGCACCCCTTACATGTTTTTACTAAAAACTTATGTGTTTTTACCAAATTATGGCCAAAACACGTAAGCTCTTATGTGTTTTTACCAACACCCTTTTTTAATTGATTTTGATCTGATTTTTTTTTGATCATTTTAAAAAGCTTTAAATTGTTTTCATTTTTTTTTAACAAGAAAATTATTTTAAAAGTTTCAAATAATTTTATTAATTAATTTTAATATAAAAAAAACATTTGTAAAGAAAAAAGATTATCAGTAAAAAAAAAAAATTGATAAAAATAATTTTTATTTATTTATGTATTTATTTATTTTTGAAAAATATCCAAGATTTAATGCAAAAAATTTAATATTCAAATTGAATTTAAAAAAATTTACTTTTAAATTAATTTAGTAAATTTTTATTTATTTATTTATCAAGAATTTAAGTTTTGAATAAAATAAAGTTGAATTTTAATTTTAATACAACATATATATTGTTTTTAAGGTAAGTTTAGGTAATTTTTCAAAATTGAATTGGTAAATATTAAAGTAATTTTTATTATCAGATGGAATTCTTATATTATTATAATTTTAGGCTTTTTATATTATTTTTTTTTAAAAAATATTAAACATTTAAAAAATTTAACTTGGTTTAAATTAAAAAATTAACTTTGAAAATTCAAATAATAATTTTAAATAATCTTTAATAAAAACAAATTCATTGAAGAAGGAATTTTTTTTTAATTAAAAATTTTTCTTTTTTTTTTCTTATCTTTTTCAAACCAAGAGAAATTAATTTTTTAAAATAAGAATTTATTCTTGTGAAACTTAAAAAATCTTTTTTTGTATGTTAAAGATTTATGACTTTAAAAAGAGGTTAAACTCATTTTATAAACAAAAAAAACTATTTACATATATATATATATATATATATATTTGAATTTAAAAAAGAAAATATATATAAATTGATTTTTTATTATTAAAAAAATATCTCTTTTGACAATTGTTTTCATTTTATTTTATTTTATTTTGATTATTTTAATTTTTTCTTTTAAGAAGAAAAAAAAATAATTAAAAATCAAAATAAATAAAATAGAAAAAATTAAAAATAAATAAAATAGAAAAAATTTAAGAAATAAAATTCAATTATCTAATAATTAAATACGAATTTATTTATTTTAAATGAAAGAATTAAATCAAAAATTTAATTATTAAAATAATAAAATTTTTAATAATATAAAAAAAAATTATAATTAAAATATTAAAATGATAACAAGTTTTTATTATAAAATTAATAAAATCTTTCCAAAATTTAACAATATTTAATAATTAAAATATTAAAGTTTCTATCAAAAATTAAAAAAAAATCATTCTAAATAATTATGAAATTATTAATATAAAGAAATAAGATATAATTATAATTACAAAATTCTGATCAATTCATAAAGATAAGATATAATTTTACAATAATCAATATTAGGGGGTGTCAAAGTTACCAAATCCCACACTCAAAATCCCAAGTTTTTTTTTGCCAAAATCCCGCATTAATTTTTTGGGATTTGGGAAATACCACACCTCAAGAGGTGAGGTATTTTGAGGTACAAAAACACAGGTTTTTTGGTACCAAATCCCACCTTTAGCTTCCCATAAAGCACATTTTTCAAACACACAACTCAGTAAGGGCATGTTAAATTGCATAAAAATTTCCTTCTCTTGCATAAAATCTAAATACACTCATCATTTATTAAGTTATTTGATTTCAAATTGCATTTACTACCAGCCTTTTCTTCATTTACCATGCCCAAGGCATCGCAAAGGCTACCTTTACTTCAGACCTTGAACTCACTTCAGTTCACCGATGCTCTCAACTCTGATAGTGATTCTGATATCCAGGAAGATATGATCTTATTAGATATGATAACATCACAAAGATACATCAATCCTTGTAGAAGATATCCATCTCATTACATGTATACAATGAATGAGTTAGAGACATTATCATCTGAAACGTTTCAACAGCTATGTAGGACCACACATAAATCATTTGAAAAATTTGTTGCACAAATTCAAGCTGATAAAACCTTTCAAAACTCATCACAAAAAAAAAACACAATCCTGCCATCCAATTGGCTGTGGCATTATCAAGGCTAGGATCAAATGAAAATGGGGCCGCTTTGGGAAAGATTGGAATGTTTTTTGGAATTAGCCATGGGGCTATTGTGTTGTACACTCAAAGAGTCATTCAGATATTAATGAAGTTGAAGCTCAAAGTGATTGTGTGGCCAACAATAGAACAACACAGAGAGATGTCTCAAGTAATGCAAGCAGAAGGCTTCCCTGGGTGCATTGGGTTTATTGATGGGAGTCTCATACCATTATCACAATGTCCTCCCAATGATGGTGAAACGTATTTTGATCACAAAAAAAGGTAAGCTGTTGAATCTTTATTCTTTATTTCAATCTTACTGATGGTTTACCTATAAGGTATTCTATGTCAATACAATTGGTTTGTGATATCAACAAACAGTTCACTGCTCTGCATGTTGGTTGTACTGGGTCACTTCATGATTCAAATGTCTATCAACATATGAAAATAGCACAAACACCTCAAGAGTTTTATGAAAAGGATCAGTACTTACTTGCAGATTTGGCATATGCAAGCTCTCCTTGGGTTGTTCCAGCATATAAGGGAGTTGTAGCACATAATGAAGACAACCATTCTTTCAATTACTGTCTAGCAAAATCAAAGGTCACAACAAAGCATGCAATTGGAATTTTGAAGGGGAGGTGGTTTTCTCTAAGGGAAATGCAAAATCAAATGAGGGATAATCATGAAATTGAATATTTTGTTAGTTGGGTTGTGTCTTGCACGATATTACATAATATGTTAGCTCAAATTGGTGATGAGTGGCTTGATTTATATGAAGATAATGATCCACCACAAGCGGAAAATCTGGCCAACAATGACATTGGGGAAGATGTGCTAAATATGCGTGGAAAAATTAAACCAATCACTTTGGCATGGAAAAATAGTCAATTGTAAATTTCATCAGGACCAATGTTTTATAAACTTAATTTATTGGCATACAACGGAGTGGAGATGTTATTCATAAAATAAAAGTATTTACAATTAAGATTTTTTAGTTCTTTTTTGATCCTGCATATTTCTTTCAAAGTACCCATTGACTCTTGAATAAATTTCAGTGGGTGTCATTTTCAAGAATTTGTCACCTAAATTAAATAATTTATGGTTTATTTGAAAAGAACATCCAAAATGAGTAATTTCGTCATGATTGATAACTTCTGGAGGTGGTTTTGTTGTATGATGAACCATTGTTGATGTCTTCCAAAGAATTTCCATGATGCCAGGTTTTTTTGAAAAATCAATCTCCATTTTCAATTCAGGGAAGTGTAAGCCATGTCCAGAGGGGATGAATACAGTAGGAAGTGGATGGAAATTTTTTTTTGATACAAAAGAAAATATACCATAAGTCCAGGCATTGAGATCGCTTAAATCTTTGTGTGGCTTATTGAAAAATCCATCTTGGGTGACAATGACATTGGTAAATGATTTGAATTCTTCCTTGGGATTGGCAGAAGTCCATTTGAGTTGACTGAAATTGGGTAATTGGGCTGCTTCCATTAATGATTGATTTTCATTTGCTGCTAATTTTGAAAAATGGGAGATTCTTGAGTAAACAAATTCGTCATATTGATGAAGCTTGATCCATTGATTGTTATCTGTTTCAATTTGATGAGGAGTTAAACCGGGTTTTCTGGAGTAAACACCTAATAATTTTGTAATTAGTCAGTAATTATTAAGGTAATATGACAAAAATATCACACACCTGCAGATTTTCCAGAATCAGAACCAGATTGAAACCCAATACCTTTCATAATGCCACCTTGGAGTTGCTTATTGGTTTTAATTTCTTGTCGATTTTGAGATAAGGACATTAATGTCATGATGATGTTCTGCAGCATTTGAGAGTGGCCAGAAGAATTATCAAATGGGGTTATTTCATATATGATGACAGGCAAAAACGGCCTGGATGTTTTATTAATGAGGATATAAGGATGGGGGACAGTGTTAAGTGATGGAAGTTTTAACCATGAGGCATTGGCAGATTTCTTGTCAATCAAAATTGTTGAAAAGTTTTTAAATTATTTTTTGGAATGGCCAAGGTGAGACATTATTTATTTTGAATCATGGATGTGTTGTCTTTGGCTTTGGGTGAGCTTTCTTTTATTATTTAATTTGGTATTATTATCCTCATGATGTTCTATATTTGGTTTAGTCCTAACCATGACATCAAGAGGAGTAATATGAGCTTCATCATCTTTCAGATCATTCTGATGATGTGCTGAGTCTGGTTTAGTCCTAACCATGACATCATCAAAATAATTGGAAGAATGAGAGGGAGGAGGAGATTTTTTTTTGAATTTTAAGGATGATGGAAGGGATGGGAAATGAAATGACATTGCAAAATAAATTCTTATAATTAATCCTCCCCTATATGAAAAAATAAATAAAAAAGTGAAACAAAAATTAAAATAAAAAATAAATCAAGGGTCAGTAATGATGATTATCCCAAAAATTCAAAAAAAGGAAAACCCAAAAAATATCATCAGTAAAAAAAATATCAATATCAGTAAATGATTTTTCAAATAAAATAAATGAATTAGAAAAAAAGATTATCAGTCAATGATTAAAAAAAATCCAAAAAAAAATCATTATCAGTAAATGATTTTTGAATTAAAATAAATGATTAAAAAAAATCAAAAAAAAAATCATGATCAGTCAAAGGTTTTTGCAATAAAATAAATGAATAAAAAAAAACAAAAAAAAAAAGATCAGTATCTTTTTTTTTTAAATGATATAATTGAAAATAAAAAAACAAAACAAAATCATCATTCTAATGGCCTCTGGGGGCCATTAGAATGATAATGAAGTAAAACAACGCCGAATCGATTCAGAATTGATTTGGGAGACCTTCCAAATCGATTCTGAATTGATTAGGCGCGATTTGAAGGCCTCAGGCCCTGGAACCTCCCAGGAGCCTATTTGGGAGGTTCCAGGGTTAGTGAGGTGGGGGGCTTTGGGAGGTGGATGATGAATGATGATGGTGATGGGTGGGTTAGTTGTGGATGATGATGGTGATGGGTGGGTGAGTTGTGGATGATGATGGTGATGGGAGGGTGAGTTTGGGAGGTGCAAAAAAATGAATAAAAAAATTTCAAAAGACAAAAAGAAAATTACCTACAGAAAAATTAAAAAAAATTAGCAAAAAAGGGTTGTGATTAAACAAAAAGAAGAGAAATTCACTTACCTGAATTTTAAAAAAAGTTGGGTTTTTTTTAGAGGGAAGGGTGACAAGTAAAATTAGAAAAAAATTAATTGAGAATTAAAAAATAAAATAAAATAAAAAAAAATAAAAAAAATTGGTGAAAAGTAAAAATGAAAAAAAAAGTGAAATTTAAGATTTGAAATTCAAAAAGAAAAATTAAAAAAAAGGTGTTTTTTTTTATAAATTGGAGGGGTGAACAGTAAAAATAAAAAATAATAAATTAAAAGAAATTAAAGAAAAAACTCAACTTTAAAAAAAAAAATAAAAATCAAAAATCAACCAAACAAGGGACTTTGCCCAATTAAAAGTTGAAACCCTTCAAAATAAAAAATAACCATTAAATTAAAAAAAAAATATAGAAAAAGAGGAAAAAATTAAAAAAAAAAACCATAAAATGACATTTTCATAAAAAAGGAAAAAAGGCGTCATCAAATTTGATTTTTGAACAGACTTCATATAAATTCTCAATGCAAAACTTTCCCAAATTTTCAAATCTGCCGGAAATTGCAAATAAATGTCATGGGAAATTGAAATTGCAAGTTGGTGCCCCAATTATGCATAAACATAAAAATTTCCTTTTGGTAATAAAGTGGAGTTAGATTTCATGACATAAGATCAATAATTAAACATAAACATAAGATTTATTGAACAAGCACCATATATAAATTGATCACATTACATATATGTAATAGGTTATTTTTTATTGATTAATGCCAGAATGCGTTCCAGCTCCCCGATTGGTCTGCTTGTTGACAATGCCGCTATAGTGAGATCCATCTGGCATTGCTTTTCCTTCAATTCCAATTCACGATTCCACTTTTCTTTTTCAAATTCATATTGCTTTGCATGTTGCTTCTCCTCGAACTCCATTTGCTTTTGCAACTTGACTTCTTCAAACCGTTGCTTTTCCATGTTGCTTGCTTTCTCTTCATTCCACCTCTCCCTGTCCCACTCCAAATGAGCATTGTCACTGGTTTCACGGGCTACAAATCATGAATTTAGTCAGTGGGATTGATAAGAGTAGCCATAAGTCCAAAACATACCCTTTTTCCGTGATTCAAGCAAATTGGCATATGTCGGTGCAAACATATCCATTGGCCTTTTCCTAGAGCCACTCTTGTCATTCAAGCTGGGTGTCAATGCTCAATTACGCTTTTGTGTTGAATGCATTATGGATTTAATTTGCTGTTCAAAGGAGAAATAATCAACAATGGATTTCATAAGTATCAGGCTTAAACATACTTACTGATTCATCTTTAAGGTTTTCCGCTTGAACCAAAGGAACAAGATTGAGAGATGATTCCAATCCATTATTCTCCTTTAAAAAGCACATGAACTTTAATTATCACAGGTAAAAAAGGAAGAGACAATAACTTACCTTATCGGGCAAAACATCATCATCATCACCATTTAAGCTGTCTTTTGCTTGTGAATCATAGCTTGCAACCGGAGTGACATTGGGCTTGTGGCCAAAGAGAACATCCATTTCAGCATAGAAAGGACACATACTTTCAAGCTTTTCACTCATTGACTTTATTCCTTTACTCTAATCTTCTTCCATTATTCCAGCCCCAGTTAAATTCTTGAATTTTTTTGCTGCCATATATTTCTTTTTATATGTTCGCCATTGATCTCGGATGCTGCTTGAACTAAGGTTTAGTCGATTACGTGATTCTTTGTTGACCTCAATTGCCATAAGCTGAAATCCATGCTGCTTTGATTAGGGAGGTCTTCCAATAGATGTTGAACCACTAGTACCAAAACATGACTCGAAATTGTCTTTGACTGAAAGCCAATTAATTATGGTTAAATAATCTGTACGTATTAAGTGACCTGATGGATGAGGCAGGCTAGAGGTGATCTTCATATCTGTCTTGATTTGTCTTGCTTTGGATCGAGGAATTATTATATGGATGAAGAAGTATAAATGGACTGTAAGCTGTTCGGTCAGATTGTCCAAAATGGAGTGTAGAAGAATATGTTGTGCAGGTATGAATTGTGAGTACTAATTTGGGTTAGGATTCAAGCTGAAATCCCAGATTCATGGGATTTGGTAAAAATACCAGGGGACTCAGTTAAAATGCCATGGGATTTACACATAAAAAACCTGGGATTTAGTGTTGGGATTTGGGGTCCAAATCCCGTGTTATTTTAAGGTGGGATTTGGTGACTTTGACACCCCCTATTATTTTGACTTAATATTCAGATGGCTGTTTTTTAAATAATTAAATTTTATATTATTTTTAATTTATTTTAAAAATCTTATTTTAATCTAAAATCAGCTTTTTATTTTTTTTAAACCAAAAATTAATATTTTTTTGATTAGTTCTTATATTTATCAAAAAAGCAAATAAGGAAGAAGGGAATAATCTCTTTTTTCTTTAAAAAAAAAAGGAAAATTTCATTGGAATAGTTAGATTTTTTGAGAAAAATTAATAAAACAAATTAACTTGATTTAATCAATTTTCAATTTGTGAAAATATCATTTCATCAAATTAGTAAACCAAAATTCTAGAATTAACAAAGGGATTTAAAAATAAAGAAAATAAAATACTAATATATAATAATTAAAAGGTTATAAAGGATTTATTTTTCTAATTTGAGAGGTTGGAACAAAAAAAAACAACTCAATTTTTCCCTAAAAAAATCAAAGTATAAAAACCTTTACAAAAAATAAAATAAAATAAAATCTGACTATTCGTTTTAATTTTAATTGAATTGAAATAAATTCATTTTTTTAAAAAAGAGAGTATTTAATTGAATAAATGAGTAAATAATTCATTAATTTTCTTAAAATGAAGAAAATTTTATTTTATTTTCTATAAAAAAAAATTAAGGAAGTTTGAGTTGAACTCAAATAAATATAAATATTAATTTCTTTAGCTTAAAATTTTTGAAATCAGAGTGTTTTTTTCTTTTTTTTTGTTTAAAAAAAAACATTTTTTTACTTGTGTTTTTTATTTTTGTTTTTAATGTTCTTTTTTTTTAAAATAATAAATTGAAAAAAAATAAAAATTAAATTATAATGATTTTTCTTTAAAATATTATTTTAAGAAAAAAAAAATCATATTAATTAAACAAATGATTTTTTTTATTCAAACTTTAATAAAGAAATTAAATTTAATATTAAAAAAATTAATAATTTATTTATTTTTATTTTTTTTCTAAAATTAAATTAAATTATTTAAGTTTTTTTGAGTTTTTTTTTTCTTGCAAAGAAAGGGTTTTTAATTCTTGGAACTTAAATTATTAATTAAATTAATAAAAATTATGAAAAAACAAATAAATTAATTAATTCTTTTTTTTTTTGTATAAAATGAAAAATTTAAATCATTAAATTTGAATATTTTTAGAATTAAATAATATTTATTTATTTCTTTTAACTCAAAAAAAAAAATAATTTCAATCTTTAATTATTTTTATTTTGGATTTATTTAGTTATTTCTTATATATATATATATATATATTTGAAGAAATTGAGATCAGAAAAAAGAAAAACCATATTTTCATCCAAAAAGATCTTAAAATTAAAATAATATTAGTTTGAATTTAAATTTTGAAGATATATTTGTGAATTGATAATTATAAAATTAAAGTTTACAAAAATTTGAATTTTTATATCATTAGTAAGACTTCCCCAATTAATTCTTTGAGATTATTTCAAATTGAAAATTATACTAATTAATGGAAATGTTTAATTAAAAGAATTCAGATTTTAAAACTTAATTTATTGGAGTAAACTATTGTCCATTTTGGCCAATTTTATCTAAACTTTCAGCCAAAAGATTTGTTTTTTATTCTTTTTAATTCTTCCTTCTCTAAAAAAAAATTAATAGATTTTATCCTGGACTTGAGAATATATAAAAATTGAACTCAAAATAAGAAAATATAGAATTAATTTGAAGCTTGAATTTTTTCAAAATAATTTCAATGAGATGGTATATTTAAAATGGTAGGATAAGGGTTTTTGAAATTAATTTATCAAAGAATCTTATTTCATTTAGTGAGACCCAATGAGACAAATTTTTAAAAAAATAGATAAAAAGTTAAATTATAAATTAATCAAATTCAAAACAAACAAAAAATTAAATTAAACAGTTTTTATCTTTGTTTTATCTTTGTTTTCTCTTTCTTTTTTCTTTTTTTCCTTCTTTTTTTTTTCCTTTTTTTGTAAGAATAAAGAGTTGAAGCTTAATAAACTAATTTGATTTTAATTCTTAGATTTTTGAACCAAAACAAATTTATATTTATAATTTGAATATTTTTTTACTTTCTCTTTATTTTTATTGAATAACTAATTATCTATATGTTAAATTTTCAACTTAAATAAAGCTCTAACAAAATAATATGGAGTGGTAACTTTATTAATATATATAATAACTGTATCATTTTATTAATTCATTATCTTTTATCAAAAGAATTTCTATGAAATAAATAAAAAAACCCAAGAAACAATAATGATAATGAGCAAAAGAAGAATTAATTTCAAGAGGGGGTTCAATTTTTTATTTTTTAATGAGTTTTTTGTTCTTTTTAAAATAAATGATACAATTTATTGATCAATTTTTTTGAGAAAAAAAAAATTGAAAATTTTCTTTTCAAAAGAGTTATCTTCATTTTAATTATGATATTAATAGTAAAGAGTTGTAAAAAAAGAATTTTTAAAAAATTTAAAATAGTAATAAAGCATGAAAATTCAGAAAATAATTATAAAAAGAAAAAAAAGTCAAAAAAAAAGGGAAAAAACTCAAAAGAAGCAGAAAGATTTCCCATTAAATGTTTTTTCTTCAAAAATTTAACGTTTCAATCAAAATAAAAAATAATTATTCTAAAAAATAATGACAAAGATTGTTTTATTTGTGTTCAGTTTTGAGAGAATATGTTCAAAATTCTCTTTTTAGATTTTAGGTCCCTACCAGACACAAGAAGCACTATTATAAATAATTTGTGGTTTGTAGTATTTAAAAAATTTTGGCTACAAATAGTATTTGGAACTAATTAGAATGTTTCCTCAAAAATAAAATTTCTACATGAAATTTTGATTTAATATAATTTTTTGTATTTTTAACAATTTAAAGGATGAGAACCTGATTATCAACAGAGCTTATTACAAATATTAAGAAGTTTTAACCCCAAAATTAAATTCAATCTCAATTCTTGAATTTCGTCTTAAAGAACTGCTTCACTTTTATAATTCATTTCCAAATTTCGAAATTCCTTAAAAAATGACCTGAAATACTAAATAATATTGACTCTTATGTGAATTATTATCCAAATAAAATTATTTTTCTGGATTAAAAATATAAAAATGATTTGGTATTATGACTTTGTCAGATATTTCTGTCAAAATGAAACACTTATGACTGAATGAGTGGCCACCAGATTTCCACTTGTTAAAGAAGACGTTGAAGGAAAATATTGAAGAAAAGAATGTTTTTAGACCATCATATAGAAAAAAACTGAAGTTCTTTAGGGTAAGAAGGGAATTTGAAATATTATTCAATTTAGCCTCAAATTATTTTTAATTTGGGACTCCACTTATTTTTTCCAAGTTTTCTCCTGTTTAGGTATTTATAAAAAGGTATTTTAAATAGAATTCATTAATATTGATAGTTAATTATACCTTTTAAAGGAATATGAATTTAAATATGATTAACAAGGTAGAATGAAGCAACAATACTCTTGCTAATTGATCATTTAGATTTTTAATTGAAATATGTGCTTGAAATTTAATATTGCATAATCTATGTAGAAGTAAAGAAACAAGATTTTAATTTTTCTGCTTTATTTAGGTCTATATAGTTTCCATAATATAATATTCCATAAAACTAAAAAAAAAATCCTGCTAAGTTTTGATTTATATAGATCTCCATGATTGATTTTTTGGAATAAACAAAGGAACAATAATCCCTTTTTTTGGATTTAAAATTTCTTTTATCAAAATTACCATGGAAATATTTTTCTTAAAATTTCACTTCTTATTTAACTTCATTTTCAAAACCATTTCCCGTTTCTAAGGAAAGCTAAAAGAATTAAATAATGGAAAATTATTTGAAATTATCAAGCCATCTGATTTGTTTTGAATTTTTACTTGTTGATTGGATCAAGAAGATTTTGGTATTAATAAGAATAAAAAAAATACAAAAATTGAAACTTTTGAAGTTTTATTTTATTAAATTGAAGAGGGTAAAACGTATATAACAAGATCATAATAAATTAACAAAAATTAAAATTTATTTCAAAAAGTTGAATTATCCAAATATAACAGATTTTTAATTAAATAAAGAAAAAATACATAGCCAAATTAAACCACATAAAATAATCATTCATCAAATATGTTGAATTAAATTACTTTTAGTCATTCTGAGTGTTTCAAAACTAAAAATTTTTATTCAAGAAAACTTTCTCGGAAATAAAGTAAGAATAATTAGGAAAAGGAAAGAAATTCCAATTTTGTCTTTGATAAAATAAATAATCACTTAAGAATCTTCAAGATTTTCTTCAATTTTTTTCAAAAATATTTTAGTGAAAGTATTTATTTAAGTTTGTTTGAAAAATATATAATAATAAAGCTTAAGAAGAGCATAGATTATTTATATTCAAATAAAATGACATTGAAAACTATATTATATTTCCCACATCCATTTACTGTAACTCATTAATTTTGGTAAGTTTATTCAGCTTAAATAGTGATAAATTCCAAATTTAAACTTGAAAGAAAATCTTCTTTTATAATAAGATCTTTTATGAAGCTCAAATGAAGGAAATTAATCTTCATTTTCCTGAATTATATTCTTTTTTGGATTCCTTTGTTTTTCCATTAAGAAATGATAATATTGAATTCTTTCAATTGTGAGTTCAAAATAGAAGTTGGAAATAATGAATTTCTTACATGTCTAGTGGTAAGAATGTTCACTATTTAGCCAAATGATATTAAAAGCTATATAAGTCTAGATAAAAGTTCCAAATAAGCACAAGTAAATATATTAATGAAATTTTCATACTTTTTTTTTAAAAAATTTCCAATAAGCTATAAAAAAAGTATTTTTTTATGCTGAGATGTCAAAACTTTACAAATAGAGTATAAATAAATAATGAATCAATTTCCTTTGTAACATCAAAGCTCATAATATTCATGCATAAATATGGAATATATGAGAGATTTTTTAGCTAAAAATCCATTTTTACTCAATAAAATTCAATGAGTTGGATGTAAAAAATTTCCTTCTCTCAAAAAATATATAATGAGACATGAAAGCATATTTTTTTCTTTTTTTTATGTAATAAAATGATTATTTTGATAATTTGATTGAGGAAATAGATAATAATTAAGAATAAAAAATCCTCAAAGAATGAATTAATTTCATAACGAGTTCCACTTCCAAGGTTTCAACTAATCAAGGATTGATATCTCAATCTTATATCCAGTTAATGAAGAAAAATCGAGATATCAAAAGCTCATTGATACATTTAGGAGATGAAAATTAATTCTCCAAAAATAAGGAAAAATATATAAATTGAAAAAGAAGAAATACACCCTGTCTTCAGTACCAAAGATCTAGAAAACAATCAGATATTCTTATTAAAAAGAAGGAAATTAGGGGGTGTCAAAGCTGGGAAATTCAAAAAGAACAATGATAATTTTTTTTCTTAAAATTAAAAAATTAATTTCTAAAACTTTAAAAATCACAAACCTCCCTAGAGTATACAAGGTTTGAAGTACCAAATGGTACCAGATACTGGAAGTTTCTTATTTCAATTCTTTTATGAATATGTAAATGAAACTTTCCCCAATTAAAAAGATTTATTTCATATTTAATTGATAAAACAAAATGAGCTTGGAAACAAAATGAAATTGAGAATAATTTGAAACAAGTCCTTCTAATAAAATGTTTACATTTTAAATGATGAACTGTAACCTTAATTCCCAAGCCCTCCATGAGAAAACCTTCAATACATAACCTAATTTAAACTAAGTCTTTTGATAAGATATGAGCTGAAACTGACTCAGGAATTTGAGGAAACTCCTTTTAATTACATTATATATGTGAAAAGTACTATTGGAAGGAATGGAAATAGACTCTGACACAATATTTATATATGGAACAAGATTCATATGATCTAGAGTTGAGAAATCGCAGGAATTATATAAAAATAATTATTAATAATTAAAATATTTGGCTCTGAAAAGGATGGAGGGATCAAAGAAGATGTGGGCCTATTAAGGTTAAGATATAATGGAAATAGATTAGCCTTAATAGTAATTGGTCCTCTATTTAGGATTAAGAAAGGTTCAATTTACTTGTATACTCAAAGGATAGGGTTATTTTTGAAGCTTAAGTCACAATAAATAAAATGGAACAATGGATAAGAAATGTTAAATATTTCTAACGTAATTAAGGCTGAGGGAATTTCAGTATTCCTCATAGCTATAGATAGCACTTTTATTTCTTCAATTGAGAGGTACAGATTTACTTCAAAAAGGGTATTTATTTAAGTGAAATTTTTTAACTCTATGTTATTAATAATTTCGTATTGAAACAGGTACCTCATGTTTACAAAATTAGTAGGTGATCTAAATAAAAAGATAATTATATGAAATATAGTATTAATGGATTCCCTTTATGAATTGGGGGTTAATCAGAATATGGGGATTTTGAAGTAGATTGAATATTTTTATTCAAAGGATAAATAATTGATTTCAGATCCTGAATATGAAATCTTACAATTAGTGGTTCAATCATATAAGGGCGAATCTTCCTGAAATGATTATAATAACCAACTCATAAATTCTATTGAAAACTCCATAGTACCTAATGAAAATGAAATAGAAATTTTAAGTGGATGACGAGCATTTTTGAGGGATATTAGAAATAAAATGAAAATTAAGAATAAAGTACAATAATTAATCTTATTAAGAGCCTGATCTACTAGAATTACAAAATATGGGGGAAAATATCGATATGCGTTAAGTTTTAAGGCAATTAATATTAGATTGGTATAAAAATACATGATTATACACTCTGAGAGTTTTTGATTATATTAGCCATAGAGGTTAGGTATGCTCTTGTCAGTCTGGAAAGATTCTATTTCAATTATATAAAGATCTTTAATTGAATATATCTTTATATTTTTAAGTATTGGAATATTGACCATAAATATTTGATTTTAAATTTTCAGTCTCTAAAATTTGAATTCATTCTTCTACCTTATTTTTTTCATTAATTTGGAATTATTATCCAAAATTACTAACGGAGTTTTTATTTATTATTCCATTTTTTTTCGCGTTGTGTGATGTAAAATGGATGAGTACTTCAACGAAAACCCAATTATTACAGTTTTTGTTTTGGAAAAATCAACACTGAAATTAATTCTTGGGATCTCTGTAAAGAGCTTGGAGATGAATGATACTCCTCTTTACTAATGAAGGTAAATGAGAAATAAGATGAAGGACTGATATAGCTTTTATCAATATGGGGCTAAGCATGAAGCACATCCTGATTTATTGAGAAATTTGAAGCTTAGTTTGATTGGGTTGATTTGTTGGAAATTAAATAACCTTGGAAGAAATTTTGGAGAGTGGCTTTGTCCACTTATTTTTGTGCTATCGGGATGAAGATTTCAATAACTAAAGAAATATGGAATAATAAACTAATCAAATTACTCCAAATTAGACAAGTAATAATCATCTTCCTAAAGTACAACTAAATATTTTTTTTTCAAGGAAATACTCCGATTAGGAGATCCAAAAATTTGACGTCTAAAAACAAAAGATTGATTATTGGAATATATTGAATATTCATATCCCTGTCGAAATTCAATCCCTTTCATAACCCCAGAAGAAATATGCTCATCGTCAGTTATATGTTTCCTATTTTCAAATAGTTAGATTGATAATATTATAAAATTGGTAAGCTCATGAAATTATTCAATTGGAAATGGAAAAGGTTGGAATTTAATTATGAGGGCTATTCAATAGAGATTTTGATCTTTCTAAATTTTTATATGGAAATGTTTTGGGTTTATTAGGGAAGGAAATTATAACCAGTGAAAACAAGTATTTTTTTATTCATTTTAGAAAACTGAAAGTTTTTCTTTCAATATCTGAGGGGATTTTATCTCAGACTCTCAAAAGCATCTTTTCCCAGCTATAATTTCCCCTCTTATTATAGTAATATTCTTTTTGAGAGCTTGGCTTACTACAATAATGATGAGGTAATCCTGGCTTAGGAATATCCAAAGGATCCTTTTTCAAAATAATGTAAAGCTCGGGTGTACTGGGAACAGGTGTGTCAGTAGATGAGGTTGATGGGATATTTAAACAAAAATGATTAATCTAATATTATTCGATTCATACAGAAAAACATCTTTGAGAAAAAGCAACTAGTGATTCAGCATTAAGAAAAGTTAAGAGACTTTATAAATATAATTTTTTTTTTCCAAAAAAGATCATCTGGAAAAATATTTTAGAATAGATAAAGGCTAAGTTAAAGAAAAGGACAAAAACATAAAAAATTGTTAAAATTAAGTAAATAAAAATTTGTTTATAAAGAGAATTGGCTGGATAAGTCATCACTTAAATTGAAAAATCTATTATATTTTTTGAAATAAGATTAAAAATTTCCAAAAAATAGAAAAAATAAATATATCATATAATAAAAAAATATTCAAAAAATGATCAGATAAAGTCAAACTCCCTTCAGAGGTCATGTGTCCAAAGATGTTGAAAAGAGATAAAATTCAAGAATATAAGGATTGAAAAAAAGTCAAATCAAAAAAATGAATAAAGTATTTATGTTCAAGAAAAATAATTTGAAGAGATAATTGATTCAACTGCAATCGCTAGAAGTCTTCTTAAAAGAAATAGCTGACTAAATTTGCTAAATTAAATAAATCTTTCTCCAAAAAGGATCAGATTCGATAGGTGATTGATTTGAAGGAAAAGGAAGTTTTCTTCTTCTTTTAACAAGTTACTCCAGACGTGATCACTAATGAAGAGGAATATGGTTATTTTAAAAAAATAAGGTTACCAAAAATATTGATTTATACCAAACTCACAACCTCAGTTTCTTTTCAAAGAAAAGAAGGAAAATTTGGAAAGGTATTATTGAAGCAGCATAAATTAATAAAAATAATAGCTTGATACTTCTAGTTCTTAAACTAAAACTTGTTTATGGGAATGGAGATAACTAAAAATTGAACTTCTAGGTATTAAGAATATATTACTATCCCTCAAATATATATCTATATATCTATATATGTAAAAAGAGAAAATTGGAATTAAATCAGCTAAATTATATCCCATTAGTTTCTTTTCCAAAATAAATGAATTTGATTTACCCTTTAATCCTCAAATAATTTTCGCAAGCTGAAATTTCCTTACAAATTACCTTTTGGAGAATTCAAATTTTCAAAAAAATTAATGTCCTTTCAGGTCTGGTATTTATTAGAATTGTGGCAGCCTTTCAATATAAGATAATCTATGAGTAAAGTAAAGTAGAGACTCAGCACAGGATACTTGAAATGTTTCAGATTAATAAAACTCAAAATTTTCCTGTTCTCAAGGTGTTTTGGATTGATGTACACAGAAATATATTATTGATAAAGCTAGGTTGTAATTAATATAAGATATTATTGAGAAATGAAATATTGCACACAACTCTGTAATAATTATAAAAATAATTCTATGAAAAATTTTTGAGTAAAAAGAATAGAATATTTATGGAAAACTCACCTATAAGTGATCAATTGATAAAAAAAACCAAAACATGCCAGAAACCATTACAAAATAATAAAATAAGTCAAAAACATGCCAAAATTAAGACTTAAAGGATTCTTATAAGATTTGTGAATTTTGAAAAATAAAACAATAACTAAACATTATACAAAAAAACTCAAAATCTAAGATTTTGACTCTTTATTCATAACAATTATGAAGAATAGGACACAGGGGAATTTCTTATACTAATAGAAAAGTTTATTAATAACATATTATTCTTTGGAAGATTGGATTGTACTGATTGATGAGAAAAAAGCAGTAATTAAATGGCTTTTTTTATGCCTTAAGACACCTAATCTAGGATGAAAAATGCTTTAAACTAATAGGAGGTATAATAATCAAAACAAAAAACCACATCATTAAAAGCTGAGTTTTAACCTAAAAAATATCAATTTTGAATCAGATTTTAAGTTACAGGTATTAGTATTAAGGCCAATTAGGTTTAAACTTCATTTATTCTGATTGTTTGAAATTTTTAATATAAAAAATAATTCATTTATTTTAATTTTCATTCTATTAATATTATAAAAATAAAATCTCAAGCAAAAATATTTCAATTAAGATTTTTAATCAATTCTTTGAGAGTTCTCAATTTTTTTCAAGAATAATTAAAAGAGGTTTTTTCAAGGGTAAATGCAAAACCATCTTATTTAAATAATATAATTAATTTTAAATTTATACAAAGATAATATTCAACTGTAAGATGTGTAAAAATCGTAATTAAATCAATTGAGAAATGGATTTTTTATGAATTCTTGAGGTTATTTCTTTTTTCCACATAAAAATAGAAATAGCCTTCAATTGACGAGTTTTTCATGATTTTAAGTTGAACTTTGAGCTCAATTAAGTTTATTCAAAGTTTATCAATATATAAAAGTCCTTGAAGCCTTCATTACAAGCCTATATGAAGTGATTTACCCTTTGGAAGCTTTTAATTCCTTTCCAAAAGGAGAATTAACCCTTTTCAACTTCTATTTCTAATATTAAAGTTTAAAGAAGGTTTGAAATCCTTCAATACAGGAATAGAATCTTATTTGGGATCTTGAAGATCCCAAAAGCTGGGTACCCAGGCACTTTTGGCCATTTTTACCTTTTTCCACCATTTTGTGTAGATCTTACCAATTTATATATTTAAATCCATACCATTGTATTAAATAAGCTTTTATTTATTCAATAAAGTATTCAAATTCCTGTCTTCAAGTCCTTAGCAAACTAAGTAGCTAAACACAACACCTCAATTTTAAAACATTGTTTTGTAAGCCTACACATACCTTTTGTAACCTTGAATTATAGTTCAAGTTAAAGATATAAGAAATTTATCAAAATTTAGAGAAAGCATCAAGTTTCCTTAGACACTCTTTATACCCAAAAAATAGAAAAAAAAATCAATTTTGAGTGTAACACTCTATGGGTTTACCCTAGGTTATTTTTGATCTAGAATCCAAAAATGACCTAATAAAATCAATTTGTTTATCCAAATAAAGTTATAGTCCTTTTTAACTATTTTTTATTTTAGAATTATTTCAAAATTCAGTTATTTACTTTGAATCAAATTCATAGAAAATTATTTTTGGTCTTATGGGTATGTCATACATACCTCACAGGCTCACAGTGGGTAATTAACTGTTTTGTGGCTTGGGATATTGTTGTGTGTTTCTATTATTTAATATTAATACTTAATCTAGAATAGTTAAATTTCTAGCTAATTCCATTTGATGTTGATTTTTAATTTATTTAGATAATGAAATATGGCTACCTCTCTGGATAACTTATAAGGCTTATAAATCTGAATAGTCTATTAATGAGAAAAAGATAATTGTAGTCTGAGGATAGGAGACCTCAGCTCAGCAAAAATAGAGACAATAAAATAACTTGTATCATTTCACTCTACTTATCTATGATGTAATTTGAAAATCCCTTATAGGAGTTGATTCTGAAGAGCTCTTTTATTTTTAGAATAAGGGCTTGGATTTGTAATTAAAAAAAATTTTTCTGATGCCTTAAACTATAGTGGCTCCTGTGGTATCATATTTCCAAAATCCCATTAATTAAATGTGGGATTTGTTCCAGAAAAATCTGTATTTTCAATTCAAGACCCAATAGGCTTGGCACCCCTATTCTTGAATTTGAAGGAGTTAAGCCAAGAATTTAATGTGCAATATATTTCTATCAAAATATTAATAATAAAACAATAATACTCATTATTGATATTACTATGGATTTACTCACATTAAAATATGTTATAATTAAGTATTATAGCCACTAATATCAATATAATTATTATAAATATCAATGAATTGGATATTTATATAAAATTCATATTATAAAATGATTTAATTTTAAAGAAAATAATGGTTATATATGAGAATAATATGATCATTCTATTATTATCATAAGTTACTTAAAGCTATAATAATAAGGGTATAAAGTATCTATGCCAGGTAGTATATATTTGGTTCCAATTCATCAAATTTGAGTTATAAATAATTCAAATACTATTAATAAAAGCATTTTCTATGCGCAATTGTGTAATAATATTTCAAAAAGAAATTCTATAATAAATTATAACATTAATGAAAAACTTTCTTATAGGCTATCATTTAACAAACACACACCAAATATATATCAGAAATACTCATTGAATAATAAAAATAATTAAAAACGTACCAAAATTAACAATTAAGGAATATTTAGAGGATTTTTTAACTTTGAAAAACATTTTCAAACAATATTTTACAAAATAAAATAATTACCAATTATTATACAAATATCATTAGATGATAGTATTCCAATTCTTTATTTATGAGACATATCACGTATAGAACTCTACAAAATTATTTATAATAACGTAAGAAAGCTTAATAGAATATATATGATTAGAAATATTTATTGTACTTATTTATGAGCAAAAAACAGTAATAAAGCACTCTCTCTATGCCTTGAGACACATACTATGTGTCATAGACTCTCAGAGGGAATTTACTCATAGAAACTGAAGGAACCATCATCAAAATTCAAGTGTAAGTCCAAAAAATCTGAATTTTACATTACAATTTAAGTTAAAAGTGTTACTCGTAGATTCAATTAGATTTAAGTTTTGTTTGGGTATATTTGTTTAAGCTTACTTGAGAAATATTATATTAATTCTTGAGCTAATTTCATTAATATCTCAAAAGAAAGAGTTCAGGAAAAATCTTTCAATATGGATTTTTGATCCATTTTGAATGTAATCTCAGCTTTCTTTAAATATAATTAAGTTATTTCAAAGATTAAATACCAAATTATGTTATCAAAAGAATAAGGAGATTTTTTTGGCTTACACACAGAAAATATCAGCCTATAGAATGCTTAGATACTTCCAGTAAATTTATTGAGAAATGGATGTTACATTAAGTTTTATAAGGTTTCTTTCTTCCATAAAACAATACTGGTACATACTGAATTCAATTGTGATATATTTTTGATAAATTAAACTTTACATTTAAGCTATTTTGAGCTCATATAGGATATTTCAAGATTTTCAAGCTCTTAAAATGTTCATTACAATCCTTTATGCTGCGAATTACCCTTTGAAATACTGTAATTTATGTCTCAATTGAGAATAAACCAGTTTAAAGTTTGATATTAAATCAAGTCCTATTATTGAAGCTTTTATCAAGATTAGAAGCCTTAATTCTGTTCTCACAGATCCCATATTTGAGCTATCATGGAACCTCTTGCCATTCTTCTCTTTTCCCCCTCTTGTGCATGTTTTTCCAGTTGATTTATCCAAAGCCATACCATGCCTTTGAATTAACTCCAATAGAGCCTATAACAGATATACATGCTTTATTTCAAACTCTTTTCCAATTCAGTAAATCTACACAAAAACTTGATTTTAATAATTTTTATGTAGGTTTCGACGTACATAATGTAACTTTACATTAGTGTCAAAATTATCAATCTTGATTTTTTTTAGTAAATTTCTAAAATTGATCAAGTCTCTTAAAGAGCTATCACTTCTTTTGATAACAGAAGAAATAATTCTTATAGGGTATAACACCCTGTGGGGTTAACCTAGGTTATTTTTGGTGAATGATGAAAATATGAAATAGTAATTACAATTTTGTTTGTCCATAATAAAATTATGATAAAATATAATCATCTTTTGATTTCTATTAACTTCAATATTCAGTTAATGACTAAATATAGTTTATAAAGAATTATTTTTGGCCTTATGGGTATGTTATACATACCTCACAGGCTCATAGTATATTGAATCCCCCTTCCCCCCTCCAAAGAAACCTCCAAAGATTATTTTTGAGAATCTTATTATTTTTATTCAATCTGATATTTATTTTGAATATTTTACAAGAAGTATCTAATCATTATAGAAAAAAGAAAGTTTAGTTAAGATTTATGAGCAACTTTAATCATGATTATATGAATAGATAGATAATTTGGTTATCAATTAAGTTAATATGACTAATATTAAGGGTATAAAAAAGGATATTGATACATTATAGTTTCCTTGTGAATTTGGTATTTGCAAATAAATCTTAGTACAATTGTGACTGATTTGAGTGTGAGAATTGTTATTCTAAGGTTCTTAAAATCCTTTGAGAAGAGGTTTGGGCCTCTTTGATTTTTATTTTTCAGGAGATTTTCCTTTAGCTGATTTTCAATTATAATTAATTAATAAAATTTAGCTTACCAAATTGTGGGTATTACTAAATAATGCGCCTTTATTTACACTTCTCTACAATCTCAAACATAATTATTCTCTTGGAAAAGGGTGTGTTAGTAGATTAGTTCTCATTTTATGAACTTCAAATATGGTTTTTAAATCAATATTTAATTTAAAGATATTTCAAATTTTAAATCTATATTTGTTCCTCCATCCCTCTGCTTCACCAGGTTTATTATGGTCTCATTGCATTTTTCTACCTAAGACTACAAGTTTTGTGAATTTTTTCAGCTCAAAAGTTGTCCTAAATTCAAAAATTAGTATATAAGTCCTTCCTGGTCAAGCTTTACGTTTCTAATATACAAAATGAGTCCATTTCTTCTTTGTAAGAGTGAATTTGGCTTTCAATCTTGTGTATTTATATATCATTCTATCATTATATGGTAGAGCTAAGATTTCCTCAATATAGATTTTTTTTTTCATTGAATACCTCCTAGATTTCTTCCAATACTTCAGAAAGTATTTTTTTATATGTATTTTGGAGGACCTTTGGGGTGTATAACTCCTTTTTTATTTTTTGAACTGTTTATTTCCATATTTGAGGCAATTCTCAAATATTTTTTCTTTTTATGTGCTTCTTTATAGTGCTCTGTAAGATCTCTTCTGGTATTAATAATACTAAATTTCATGGCTTTGGTGATGGAGAAAAGCTATAATTTCTCTTTTGAAGCCATTTTCATTTTTGGGATATGGCTCTAAAGTTTTTTCACTTCTTTTTCATTTAATCAATCAGATTTCCTAGTTTTTTTGAGAGTGTTGGTTTTTTATTTGGGTAAATATGCCTAAGGGCTTGATAAAAAGAAAGCATTATTCAGAAAAATGATTATTTGAAAAGAGGCTATTTCTTCTTTGACATTTAGTTTCTTTCTTGTAGAAAAAGTAGGGAGAAGAGGATTGGATTGGAATTTTTCAAAGTTTTATGATTGAAAATTGGAAAGCTTCCATTTGATTAAGTAATATATCTTACTGATAGCTCAGAGAATCTCACTAAGAAGGCCTATCTTGCAGTAATTACAGGTTATATAAAGTGCTTAATAGAAAATCTTTGTAAAAATAAATGTGTAAAAAAAGGTTCACAATTTTTTTCTAGAAAATAAAGACAATTTTATAAGCTAAAAAATTTTGAAATTGAAACAATTCATTTTTTCATAAAAAAAAGGAATTTTAATTTTGAAAATTTGAGATAAGGTTTGAGAAGGGGTGTTAGGAAGGAAATAAAATTGTTATCCTTGTTCTTAGAAAATAAAGATAATTTCTCTTTTTTTGCTTACTAATTGAATTTAAACAAAAATCTATATAATTACTCTCCCAGCTCGAAAATCTTCAATAATTTATAATGAGTCTTAAGCTTCTAGGATCAATTATTAAATTCAAAATTCAAATATTTAATAAGATGTTGAGTGGCTAGTTTTTTATGAGCTCATAAATTAAAATAAAAATACTACTATGGGTTTAGGATATGTAGTTTTTTGCAAAAAATATCATTTAATTATCATTTGGGTCACCCAGAAGTGCGCTTAATTTCTCAATGCTTTTTTTTGTGACCGAATTGGGCATCTTGACCAATTTGAAAATTTTCATCTTTTTGGAACAATAGTCTTATTCACTTCCAATTTTTGGTTTTTAAAAATAGTATTCATGTGGGCAACAAAAACTGAAAAATTGTAACTTCTTTTTAGTTTTTCTCATGGTTTTTTAGTATTATTTTCTGATTTAAGTGTCAGGATGACTTCATGATATATTAATAAAAAGGCTATAGCTATGAGTTTGGAATGAAATTACTAGTTAAAGGAGGTTTAAAAAGGCTTTAATACAATCATATAGTGGTGATAAATCTACTGAGAGCCCCGGTTTCACTAATTATAAGTAGTGCTACTATAACAGCTAAAACAATAAATAAAATCATAACTATATCTTGTTAATTCTAACAGTACTTCTGTTTTTGACAGATTTACTACATAAGAATTCTAATAAAAATCAAGAGATTTATTATATTTGTGAGGAGAAAACCTCTTTCCATCTTAATACCGGGTATTGAGATCTTATACAATTTTGAAAATGGCCAAAGGATAAAAATTCTCACCCCTGTGGCTCACTTGTACTCTTAAAATCTAAATACAGCCTTTAATTGAGCTGAAATGTGGTTTTGGTAGCACAAGTTGCCATTTCACCCCCTGCAGGGCGCAAAACCTTTTCTACAGTCCCTCTGGGAATGTTCTGGTTCTTTTGAGGTATAAGAAGCTGTAAATTAAATTCCTGGGGGTCTCTTATTAGTCAATTAATGTGTAATGAAAGCTTAAACATCATTTAAATATCTTTTAAATTGCATAATTAAGTTCAATGGGAGGGTATCCCAAGAAACCACCCATTACAAGAAATAGTGAAGCTTTGTGGCTTAAGTTATTATCAATTAATATATAAAAATACATTAGACATCCTTGAACACTAATAATTAAATTTTATGGGATAGTATCCCAAGGTACCACTTGGTGTGATATTATAGCCTTAAATCCTTGATAAAATTTCTGGTTTCCAAGCCAAAGGGCTAAAATTTGTCTCATATTTTAGCCATAAGCTAGCTCTAAAATATAGTTGAGCTTTTTTATATAATTATTTTTTGAGAAAATTAAAGTCATACAGGCTTGAAGTATTTCTTAAACTCTGTGAAATAGTACTTTTCTTGTTGCAAGATAAAAGATCTAATAACCTCTGATTCATTGAATATATAGAGATAAGGGTTATATTTTTATATATCCCTGCATTGGCCCTTCCAGGAAATTTTCTACCTGATGGGTCTCTCATCCAAATGGCATAAATTAGATGAGAGGTGAAAAATAGCAGAATTTTCTTTATGCATCCAATTAGTAGTGGCATGGTATCTGGTGATCCAGTGAGGATACAGTATTTAAGCTAGTAAAGTTGAGTAGCCCCTCAGGGGCTTTAATAAAGGAGCTCACATTATAGTTCTGTAATCCAAAATAAAGATTTTATATGAGAGGGAAACATCAAGGTTTATTCTCAGAAAGGGTTAAAAGCCTTAATAACATGTTTGATTTTCATTTCTTGGTGATAAGAATTATGTTTTATGAAAGGGGAAGACCTCTTCTTTCAGATTGTTACATTTACAGGCTTTATTCTCAAATCACTTAATTTGATATATATGAACTCATTTCTCCTTCATTTTGTGTAATAAAGGAAAAATATTTGTGTTCCACTCCTTAAATTAAGTACCATATTTCATGGTATTTGAGGTTTCACTCTTGTGCTCTGTCTTTGAGTCACAGGCTGACATTCAGTATCTTCTAAATATCCTAGCTGTTAGATATTTTATATTTTGAAGTATTTAAAATGCAAAACTGAGCTTCTTCCATGGCTATGAGCTTCTTATTTAAACTGTTCCTACTATCAATTTGACTGAATGAAGTTTTGGTATATTTTTATCTTAGGGTAATATATACAAGGTATGAATTAAGCTAAAAGTTTTTATTTTTGAATAAATATAAGGTTCCTTCCATAAAATTATCAACTCTTTAGGGGAAATACACAGTATGGCTCTTAGCATGGGCCCCAAACCTCCCAGATTATGTCCTTCAAAATGGAGCTTCATTGAGTTATGAGAGACTTGAAGGGGGAATAATTTGAAATATGAGCCAAATTTTTAAAGAGGAAAATTTCAGAATGGGAAAAATTTGAGGAATCTGAAATTAAAACTATTAAATATTTCAATTGGTTTTTGGGGGAGAAATATAGTTCAATATTACTTATTGGCTCAATCTTCAATTTTAATTAGGAAAAGGGGCTTCCTTCCATTAATTTATAATAATTCATTCAGATCAAATAAGTGTGCTTATGTGGCTCTGCCAATCCCCTGATAAATCTACATAATTTATTTTAACTTCTTTTTGAGCCAAAATTTCTACTATTTTTTGTTTTCATTAGACCCCCAAATAGCTACAAAATATTGAGTAAATTAAATTCAAGATTTTTAGCTGAAATCCAAATTGAGATGTATCAATTCTTTTTCAGATAAATGAAATTCTAAATTGGAAATTGTACCCATGTATTCTTCCATAATTTGAATCTTGGTATTTTTTAGAAGAGTGAGTTTTGGATCTAAATACTAAGCTCATTGGCAGTAATTATCATCCTTAGAAACAATTGAAATTTGGGTAAAACACCCTCCTCCTCTCATTTATCTTCCAGAGAAATATTATTATTTGATACTTCAATTCAATTCCACCTAGAAAACCTTTATTGGTAAAATAATCCAAGACTCTTTCCAAGTCAATTAAAAATCTTACAAATTACAATTATTTTGCTATAATAAACTGTCTCAAGCTGAAGAATCATTTTGAAGCTTGTTTTTGGCTCCTATAGGAAGAACTCGGATATATACCCACAATTGTCAAAGAAAATTGGATTTAAATTGATGATCAATGAAGTAAGAAGGAATACAAAGACTGATTGAATCTTGCACCAAAAAGTATAAAATTCCAATGGCACAATTATAAATAGAGATCAATTACAGAAAATAATTTTAAAGCTCCACTGGGGCTAGAGTTACTAAGATACTGATAATTAAAAAAAGGGGATTCATACAATTGCTGAAAAATTTCAAACACTTTTCCCATGCTATCATCAAATTGATGAGAATTATAGTAAGAAACCGAATATAACTACAATTGCCATTTTCCATCGACTAAATTTAGGTATAGATGATTAAACCAAGATTTTGAAATATTTTCATAGTAATAAGGTTTGTGATATCACCTCTATAGTTTCATAAAATACTCATATCAAGAAGAAAATTGGTAGGTACATAAAGCACATATATCCTTAACTAACCAAAATTATTATGGAGGAATTGAAATATATGCCAATGAGTCCATGAAAGATTCTCAATATTAAGTAAACTATTTATGTAATTCCTCTTTTTAATTTTTTATTAATCTTTTATTACTTTTTTGAATCTCAGATAAAGAGAAGCAATAAGCATACCCATTCAGTGACTTCACAGACCAGTCCAGCTTGCATTGTGTATATTACTGATCATGGCTTCAATGGAGATGGAATAGTGGCAAAATGTTTGAAGCCTGTATTCTCAACCGCTTCTAAAATTACTCTTAAGCACTTATTATTGAATAATCTGAATACCAATAGTTGGTCATTCAAAAATGATAAAATAATTTCGCCCCATCATATCAATATGTATTGAATTCATGTCATGAGGGTGGGGAACAGTCATTTTGAGTTCCAGAAATAGAGCGTATCTTATATAATTTCTTTAAATAGAATTGAATCAAAGTTAAACTGCAATATTGGATTGGGAGAAAATGAATTTTGAATAGGAGAAGGATGTTGAAATTAAGTAGATTTAGAAGGCTAAAATACAAACAGAAATTGAAATTTTGTTTTCAGGGGAAAAAAGGAGAGAATAAATTTTAAACACAGGATGATTTTGAATATTGAAAGCTGAATCTTTAATTGGATTCTCAGAAAGCTCAAAGGCCATGATCTTACCATTTCAATGTCAAAATCAAATATGTAAGAAACAAAAATGTAGTCCATTATGAACTTAATAAAAAAGAATTGATGTTATTAATACTATATTTATATGTGTTTTTTTGGCTTTGATAATTGTCTAACTCAATATATCTGAAATTTTTTATTTTTTCTCCATTAGTTATAGGTGTTTGAAAAGCTTATATGCTTTTTGTAATGCATAAATTCTTTTAAATCTCAAATTTTTTGCAGTTTTCAATAGTTATTACAGGGGATGAATGTAGTTGGGGAAGTATTCAATAGCTATTTCTGGTGATTGACATTTCAGCTAATAAAACAATTGCTAATATGAAAAGAGATTCATAATATGGGAAATACAAAAACTTACTAGTCTTTTGGAAAAATTTTCAGAAAGGCCTAAGGGCTTATTAGCTCTAGTAGAAAAAATATTTTTGAGTATAATTAGTAAAATGATTTTCCTTCCTGATAATTTGATATATTCCATTAGTTTGGAAAAACTATAATGAAATTTTATCTTCAGGAAGGATAGACTGGATATCCTATCATATTTTAGCTGGATTATTACTTAGTGATCTATTGCTTTTATTTAATTTCATCCACCATCCAAATGTTTCAGTTAAAGAATCTAGGTGTTTACGTTTTTATTGGGTGTTTTTTTGGTTAAAGTTGAGTATTTGGGATCTGCATCATTGTGAGTGTTATTTGAAAGAGATTCCAGTTGACTTTTTTGAAGATTTTCTTGCATTTCCTTGAAAATTCCAGAGGCTTTATGTTCAAATTATTTTGACAGGTGAAGTCCTGGCCTGACAAGCTGGGTTTATCAATTATTCCAATTTTGAATATATTTCTCAATCTTTCTTTCTTATCCATAAAACCAATTCCTTTAATTTTTGGACATTTATTTCCAATCAAGAAAGGCCAAATTTCACCTGAGGGTATCTTTATCATTTTTAGTGGCTGAAAATACTTTTCCTCTTGAAAAATTGTCTGTGAAATTTGATCCATATCAATTATATCTTCTGCAAGAAATTTGGAAAATGACAAAAAATCTTTGATTGAAATTAAGGTTTTGTTTGGGGTGAGGAAAACGGTGTACTTGATAGAAGTGGTGTGGAATTAATCATCATTATTCAAAAAGGAAAAATTATCTTGGAATCCCAGAATTTATCTGTTTTTGAATTGAATGGTTTCGTTTTTTGAAATTTGTTCTTGCAAATTCCATGAGGGGCGAATCAGATAGTACAGAAGAGCTATCAGTATTTCTATCTGAATCATGGAAAGCTTTTGAGCTGGATGGTGTGAATGCTTTATTATGATCTAAGAAGTTCATTTAATGAGATATATTAGATTAATATGATCAAATTAAATTAAAATTTAATATTGAAAAAGAATTCTATAGTGGGAAGCAACTACTCAGGTTATGATAGGGTAACACATCTTATAAGGCCACAGGTAGGTTTAAATTATATCAAATGTTTAATAATAAGCTAATTAATTAAGATTGATATAATGACTTTTTTCATCCTTTTCTTTACTTATTTAAATAGGCTCAGTAGCTTAATGATAATTTTTATTGATTTTATGAATTATTTGTCAATTAAGATTCTTTTGTGGAGAATAAAATGAAAGGGATCCAAAACTAAACAAAAAGAGAATAATCATTCAGAATGCCTCCTACAGGATCATAGAGTCTGATAAAAAAAGCGAAAAATCAATTTTTTTGTATTGATTTTTAAAATTGGAATTGAAGTAAAAAAACAAAATAAAGAATGGAGTGTTAATTTTAATTTCTTTTAGACACAGAGAGAGTGAGATAAAGCAAAAAATAAAAATTCCCTTTTTTGTTGTGTTCATTTTAAAAAAAACGGATTAGTTGTAATTCCTCTTAGAGTCCATTAGAGTGAGAACAAGAAAAAAAAGAAAACATTACTTTCTTTTGTTTTTCTTTTTTTAAAAATGAAACAAAACTTACATTTTTTTGCCTTTTTCTTTAAAAAAAGGAAAAAATCTTTTTTCTTTTGTTTTTTTAGCAAAAATAAAAATTCAACTCAAAAAGAAATTCAAAAAAAATGTTCTGATATCAAAAAGTGTAAAAAAATAAAAATAAAAATATTAAAAAATATAAAGAAAATATATAAAAAATATGAAAAAAATATGATAAAAATATAAAAAAGATATAAAAAAAATATAAAAAAAATATAAAAAAAATATGAATGTAAATGTAAATATAAATACTAACTATATCAATTCTTGGACTTTTTGAATATTTTCTTTTATTGCAAACCCAATTCAAAACCAATTTAAATACCTTTCATTCAAACTGGATGTGGAATTTAATATAATGATTAAGATTCAGCTTGTCCTTTTCAAAGAAACATGAAGTTATGAAAATACGTTGGAAAATCTGAAAAATCTGACACCGAAGTCTTAAGGCTTCAGTTGATTTAATACATCATTCATTCATAAGCCATTTTGATTTTGTTTTTTTCATTTAACAATTAATTCTTCAACATTGGTAGGAGAATTCTAGATTTATCTCCAGATGTAGCTAAAAACAATATTCATTATTAAAATAGTCAAACAAAACATATTGAAATCATTCCAAAATAAAAGATTTATATAATTTTTTGCTATTAATTGAATAACTTCTGAATTTTTCATTCTAAAAATCATAAAATAAATCATACAAATATCATAGAAAATGTGTAGTTTATATTTTCTGAATTTGAAAAATTGAAATAAATATTTTCTACACTGAATATATCGGGCTTAATTTTCTCTACACTAAAAGTATTAAAAATAATATTTTCTATTGTTCCATTAAAACTGTTTTTACATGAGATATCTTTTTCAAAATTTCACTTGAAGTAACATGAAATTGCTTTTACACAAATACCATTATCAAAATTTATCCTTGAGGCTTTTAAATTAAGATTTAACTTATAAGAATCTTCAATTCATGTTTTTTATTTTTCTACTAAAAATGAAGGAAATGTTTGTTATATTCATTAAAAGTAAACAATTACAAAATATCTCAGTGCATTGAAAAGTTATGAATTTTGTGGCTTCATCCTTTTTTATATTTTAAGATTCCTTTTAATAAGTTAATTTTTTTGAATATTCTGCATTCCTGGAGGGTAATCAGCTTTGAAAATATCCCATCACTTATCACCAACTCTTTATAATGAATTATTCAATAAAGAGTACACAACTGATTACCAAATTAACAAACTGCGGTAAACCTGGTGTATTAAACATTTGTTTTCTCATTTCATAGAATTAATAACAATTAAATTTCAAATTTCAAATTTTATTATCTATACAGACTTCTTATCTTGTGCAAAATAGGTTAAAACTCCTTTTTTCCTAATTTCAGGCTAATAATAAATTGTATTCAGTAGCCTTATATGGTAATATTAAATAGGCTGGATTTAAAAGAAAGTATCAATCCTTTCAAGGAAATTTTGAAATCTCAATTATTCTGGTAGGAAGAAAAATAATGAAATGAACAATTTTAACCATCATTAAAGAAAGTTGAAGTTAAATTTCTACTATATAAAAGCTTCAATTCTGTTTGGTATTAAATGAGTTGGTAATAACAGCTTTTTTATTCAATATCTATAAAGCTATAGTTATTTGATCCCAATATTTCTCCCCATCCTTCATTTCCCTTTTTAAAAATCATATCAACCTTAATCAATGAATCCAGTACATCCTATTGGTTTCTCTCACTGAATTTTCCAGAAATATATTCCTCTCTTACATCAAGCCCGCCATATAGCTAGCTGTCTTTTAAATTTCACCAAATATGAGATCAACTGGCCAGTATACAATAAAATTTCCCCTGGGGAAACTACAGAAATCATCTCAATCATCCTAGATGTTGCACCAAGAACATTTAAAGATAATCTTTCAATATCAAGAGAAAATTTAACTGAGTAATGTAATTGCTTATATGTGGAGGAATTCTGAAAAATTGAATCATTTCTTATTTTTCAAAGCTAATATTTGATGTTAATTAAGGGATGTTTGGAATAACTTCCGAAATTTATCTTTCAGTAAATATTCTGAATCATTTTATACATATATATATATGGAAAATGACAAAAATTCTTATTCCTCATGAATTGTATTTCAGAAATTTCAAGTAAATAAGAAATACTTTTTTCAACTTAAATTTCTTTTTCATAACTTGAAATCTGTACATGTTTTGATTTAATCGATTCCTAAGTTAATCATTGAAAGATGGATTCTTCAGGGGTGTTTGGCATGCAGAACTGTATTTAAAAAGTATTTGGTTAAGCTTTTTTAAATAAAAATTCAAAGAAGATTTAATGGTTGTGATAATAAGAAGTTAATTTCAGTTTTTTTAAAGAAATTCGGTATTTATCAAATAAAAAATTTGATTTGGTACCCAAAAACTTAAAGTTTTTTAAACCTTAAATACCATGGGTAATGAGGTTTTTTTCCAAATCCAATACTTTAACTGAATCATTATATCCAAAATATTCGGGATGTGAAAGTTTGAGGCCCCCTATCATTATTAATTATTAATTTATTTCTCTATTTTTTCCAAAAATTGATAAGATAAGAGGGATATTCAATTAAATTGTGGGATCCCCTCTTGTTTAGGTTTAAAATTAGTCAATACTTGTAGGTAAAAGTCACAGGTACCTATTTTTGAATTTATAATAAATTCTTTAGCCAAGGGTGACAAGTTTTATTTCCTGAACCATCTAAAATACTGAATAAAAGCTTTATTTGAGAGCACAGACAAGAAATATATTGAGTAAGTTGATTTTAAGCTGAAGAAGACTAATTCAGAGGTCCCTCATTGAAACTATTCAATAAATAATCATAGAAATGATAAATTACAGTAATACATTTTACTTACAGATTATAAGAGAATTTTCAGCTGGCACAGAGATTTTCCTTTGTGAAATCTGTTGAGTCTTTTTTTTCTAATGTAATACTGAGAAATTTATACTTGGGTTTATTTTAAAAATAATGGTCTTCCAATGATGAATTTGGTATGATAGAATAATGTTAGAACCGCTAAAATAACTTCTTTTAAGGGTTTAAATATTGCTTTTTGATTCTGGGGAATTTTTTGTATAAAATAAGAGTGATAATAGATTTTTGAATAGGTAATAATATTCAGTATTGGGGCTAGATAAGGGTAATATGGCTCAAAATTTTAATTAATTATGTTGTGATAACTAAAGAAACTCTACTTAAATAATAAACAATCACTGGTCTTGGATACTGGGTACTTTTTCAACATTATGATACTACTGAGCTTAGCTTCTGGGAAATAACGTCCAATATACCTGGGTGGACTATCTTTTAGTGAGTAATGAATTGATTCTTCTTCTTTTAATTTAAGTTTCATAGGGAAAATTCTAAATATTTGGGGACATAGAACCTCTATTTGTACCTTTTGAGATACCAAGGGTCCCTCAATATGAATGTCTTTTCCCACTTTGATGCCTCTCTATTTAATCATGTAACACTATTTTTGGTCAGGAATTTCCATGAATTTGTGCAGTGATTTAAGGTTTGGCTTTTATTTTTATTTTTCACATGATATGTGGTTTTTAAGTTCATGTTTTTATATTATTGGAATTGAATTGCATAATTCAGCTTATTTGCTTTTGGTGAGGAATTTTAAGTGAAAATAATTATTCTTGTAACATTGTTTCATTTTGGTGAAGTGATAGGAACATGAAATTCTGGTCTATTACCTATATGTTTTATTTTATTTGGCTGTGTCATTGATAGATTTTCTGTTTCTGTATATACTCTTAAGATTTAATTCTGAGGTAAGATGATTTTTTGCTTACATATTTGTCTTTTTATATTCATTTCATAAGCTGATGAATGATGTAAGATTTTAATTCTGGGAATATTTATTCTTAGACATATGAAACATCACATTCCATATCCTTATGGGGATGTGTAACTATGAAGGTGTTTTAGATTTTTACTTTATTACTTGGGGAATTATGTGGGATTCAAGTTTCATGTGAATTTTATCTCATGAATTGATGTGATTTAGCTTATGCATGAAGTGTGGATGTGTCATTGAACTTATTGGTGAAATTTTGAATATATCCCTGAACTTTGAGCTTGGAAGTACTGATTTGTAAGCCTGATTCCTGATCCTAAAAAATTGGGATATTACCATGGGAAACCCCAACCAGTCAAGGCCACAGTCTACATTTTTTTTAAGATTCCCTAGGGCAACAGGGAAAGGGATTGTTCAGGAATCCTAAAGGGGTTCTCAAACAAAGTAAGTATTGAAAGAAGTACAAAAACATTAACAAGAAGTGAAAAACCTAAAATAAAATCAAAATATGTGAATTATTATTCTTCCCTCCCAGGTAGGCAGGCTCAGAAAAATTACAAATAAAAAACATGGATTTTAAATTCAGGCAGGGTATGGGACTGACCAAACCCTCTGGGAACTCTGTGGGTGGAAGCCTTACTGAGTTGAGGATGGTCTTGTATACTTTAAATGTAATTATGCCAATTAAATGTGTAGCTTGAGAATTTATATGGATCTTTTCTGTCTATTCAGGGGCTTTCATGATTGTATGAATATTTTCTTAAATTCTGATCTGTTTTGAGTTTTTTGAAGGTTTTTGAGGAAGCTAAAGTGAAGATAGGATTACTTAGATACTTGATTTCTTTAGCTAGGCGATTGGAATTAAGGTACTAGTGCTTATCTTGTTTTGTTAATTTCTGTGAACTTTTGTGCATCTTCCATTGTTAATTTATGGGTTAGATTTAGAGTAATTTTTTTCATGACATCTTTTTTTTTATCAATTTCCTTCATCATTTCTAAAAATCATTAAAGCTTTTTATATTTTTTGGAATAGTCTCTAATATTACTAAGATCTCCACAACACTCCTTTACAGCCATAACCTAGGCTATGAAGATTTTTCCACTGTTTCTTGAGTCCTTGACCTTACCAGCATTCAGCCCATAGTGTATTCTTGCCAATGAGGAGAGTGGTACTTCTTTTTTCTAGATCCATACTTTCTTATAAATGAAGACAACTTCCATTCCCACTAATTTTTCTCATAATCCTCTGGGCTGATATTGCTGAAGATTTATTTAAGGTTATTTTTGATATATATTATATTTTTGAATTTAATATCATTGGTTTCATTACTGTATTTCTTGAAAGGATTTCCTTGTTGAGATGGGTACTTATGACAATATATAATCTAAGATAATTGAGGGTCAAAATTAATTTTTCATATTTGAATTTTTTTGGATATAATTTTGCGTTATTAACGACAAAATTTGAGATTAAATTTGAGCTTGAGATTCTTTTAGAAGCTTTTATGGAAGACAACACCATTAAAGCACTTACCTTAATTTACAAAGAAAATACTGCAAAATTCATTTAGGAGCTTATAGATTGATATGAGGGAAATTCCCTTTCTTTAAAATAAATCCATATATGTATATATATTACAAAAGGGAGGGTTCAAATTTATAAAATTCAATGAAAGAAAGGGAATAAAATTTCTAAAAAAATGAGGATGATGAAATCTTTTTTTTAAAAAAAAATTGAAATAGTTTAAATTTTCTTTCTTTAAATTTACCTTGATTTTTTTTTTTTGACAACTGTTTAGGATATTTTTATTCCTTTTAATTCTTTTATTTTCTTATGTTTTTTTATTCAATTGAAGTATATTTACATTTAGCTTTAAGGTTATTTATTTTTAATTAAAAATCAAAAATTCTTTCTCTTTTTTTAATAATCAAAAGAAATTCAAAATTATTGAAATAATATATATATATATTCAATTTTTTTTGAAAATCGAATCCTTTTTTTCTTATAGTATAGTTATAAGTATATAGATACTATATTCAAAATTAATTCTTCTTTCTCCTCTTAATAATAATAATATCTTCTTTTTCTGAAAAATAAAAAACTGCTTCTTTTATAATTTCAATTTAATTTATTGAATTAATATGATGATTAATATTATGTCATTTTTTTCAAAACCAAAAAAAGGATGTTGGAATCATTTCAATGAAAATATAAAGTTTTTTGAGAAGAATTTTAGAAAGAGATTGAGTTTAATAAGTAAATCCAAATTTCAATTTTAGAAAATAAATCAAATCAAAAAAATTCAAAAAAATTCAAAATTAATAATTCTAAAAAGAAAATTGAAATTAGAAGAAAAAAGGTAAATTAATTTGAAATGAAAGTCAAAATAATAATAACAAATGAATCAAAATTAATGAAGAGAAAAAAATAAAGTAAATTTCTAAACTGTAAGATTTTTTTATCAAACTCTTGATGATATTATTTTTAATTAAGAGTACTATGACTGTTCTTATGAAATATAATTAATAAACTTATTATAACCAAAAATAAATGATTTATTGCTTCATTATTTATTTTAATTTTCATAAACTACTAGTGATTATAACAATAAGTAGTAATTTCCTACTAAAATTAATTACAAGAAGTATTATTAATAAAAACTTCTTATCAAAATAATATTAAATTATTTCAATTGATAATTATATTTTACAAGAATAATTATATTGAATTCTTGAAGAAAACTACAACTTTAGAGAAAAAATTGAGAATTCATAAAACACTTACTAATACTCCAAAAATACCTTTAAAAGAATTGGAAGAGTTATTTGATGCATTATTTTTGTATTTGAAAGATTAAAATTGATTTAGAATAGTAATAAAACAATATAATGGTTAAGAAATATTGGAGATAGTTTCTTTCTTTTATTTTATGTCTTTCTTATTTATTTCGAAAGACTTAAGTACTAATTATTTGTTGGTACTAATGATAAGATTGAATAATATGATGATTGGAGAAAAAGGAAATATGAGGCCTATTCAAAGTCTAAAACATCTAAAAGCATAATGCCATGCAGCAAACTGAAAAACCAGTGAGTGAGAAAGCTTTTAATATAATGTTTTAATGATTACATCACTTTTAGTCATGCAAAATAATCATAATTAATTAATTAAGTCAATTCACATGACTACCAACCAATTTATGGTTAAGAAATAAAAGAGTGAAAACTGTAAATATTCATTTAATTCAGAAGAAAAATTTATTCCTAAAAGGTGTCGATTGTATTCGAAATTTCATCTCAGTTTGTATTTTTTGTGAGTTTTTTAAGATTCAGTGTTTTAAATAAATTTATCAAAAATTAACTGTAAGGAAAGCTTTTAATTTTAACTATAAATTCATAATTATTTTTGGTATTGTTATTAGTTATCCTCTTCTCCATTGTTCCTGAAAGTTTCACAAGGATGAATTAAGAATTGTATTTTGAAATTATTTGGAAGTTTTTACCTCATTTCTATTTAGAAAAGAAGATAGTATAGTTGCAGCTAGTTGGAATGAGGTAAATTCATGGATACTAGTAAAAAACAGGTTCTCATTACTCTTTTTTGGTCTATAAACTGAAAATAATTAACAATGGAAATGGTTTCAAGAGTCAAAGTTTCTCATTACCTCCTTTTCACATTGAAGTACCACCTTATTTGCTATTTTCTTATGATTTAATGGGACTTTTACTTGGTAACCAAGTTCCCAAAAGGATTTAATAGACTAATTGGGCTATGATCAGCCATGGATCTAAGCTTTAGAGATATCCACACCTCAGAGGCCTCAGAAGCTAGTTACTCTGGCTCTATTTGATTTTCTTTGTGCCCCTTAGTTATTTTCAAATCAAAAATATTAATTCATGCTTCAAGACTTATATCCTGTCAGCCTGTGACTCAAAGCCAGAGCACAAGAATGACAGCCAAAATACCATAAATCAATGGTAGAGCAAAGTGCCACTAAAGAGTGACCTGAGCCAAAATAGCTCATAAAGTGCATCAAGATAAATATTAAAGTCACCTCTTTCCAAAGATAAAACTCCCATAACCATAGGATAAGGAATGACAGAGTGATTTCAGCTCAAAGTAAGAAATGAGATTAAACCTTAATTTTCACCTCTCATCTAAAATCCAGAGGAAGAGGTAGAAAACCATCAAATGAGTTTTAGAATTAAAGGTCTCAATCAGGGCCATCTTAGTGTACTAGAGAAATTGAGATAGCATCAAAACTACAGAAGTTATGGCTAAAAATAAACCAAATAAGGGTGAACAAAATATTCACCTCTTGTCTAGCTTCTTCAGCTTTGGTGTGAGATACCTAAAGTGAGGCCTCTTTAGAAAGAGCACAATCAGGGCCTTCTAAGGGTGCCATCCATTTACTCATAACTCATCCAGAACAAAATTTATGTAGCATACAAGCTCAATAAAGGATTCATAACAAATGGAAAAATTGAGAATTGAATTCAGAATTGGTATAGCTTTTCCATATTTAATGCTATCTATACCAAATGAAAACCCATTGTGAAGATCTGATCAAGGGATACAAAATGGGCCACTTTTGAGCTTTCTACATTTAAAACTGAAAAATATATTCAGTATTTAATATTATAATCCCACACTAGCCAGTGTGGGATCTTACTGTGGGGAAGCTGTCCATAAAATCGAATTAACAGCTAATCAATTCTATTAAATGATGTTTATTATTTAATTTATCATAACCTGACAAATACTAGTCATACAGAAATTATGGGTAAAGCTTCTGGCATTTCAGAAGCACCAGAACACACCTGTAAACTCTATTGGTGAAAGGTTTCACCCTGTATAGGGTAAAAATGACAACTTGTGGTTCTAAAACCACATTTACACCCAATACCAGTCTGTATTGAGCTTATAGAACCACAAAACAGCTCAAAGTAGTAAAAATATTTACTCTGTGGTCGTGTGCAGGGCTAAGGAACCTCCCACTACCCAGAACAAGATAAAAGGAGGCTTTTCTTCACCAAAAAAGCTAATCAATAATCTTTTTATAGTATTCTTACATGGTATAGCTTTATATAAAATTGGTATTCTTATTATTAAACAGGTAATATTATAATCTGAATAACTTTAAGGTTTATTATTTTATGTAAGATTTGACTATGAAACTGATGATAATATTAATATTAGTCAACAGTACTATGTCTGTTCTTATGAAATATAATAATAGACAATTATTATAACCACAATCAAATAATTGAAGAATTATTTCTTTCACGTGTTAAACACTACTAGTGATTTTAACTGTGAGCAGTAATTGTCTACAAGAATCACTTACAAGAAGAATTTAATAATAAAAACTTCTTTATTAAAATAATAAAATTATTTCAATATATAATTATCTTTTGCAAGAATAATTATAAGCATAATTATTTAAGAAAACTACTTTTAGAGAAAATCTTTAAGAATTAAAGATAAATGACTCACTTATACTCCAAAGAACTTATTGAAAGATATAAGTAGAGCAATTTGACGTAGAATTGTGGATTTTAAGGGATCAAAATTATTTATAACAGGATTACAACAATATATAGTTGGATTCTATGATTTCACGTCTTTCTGATTGATTCTGAAAGAATTAAAACACTTAAGAATAGCTTAAATAATACCTACTTGTTGGTAGCAATGATATAAATGGATAATATGATTTGATGTGGAAAAAACAGCAAGAGGAGGCCTCTTTTAAGTCAACAACAGCTCACAGAGGTGTGCCATGGAGCAAACTGAAAACCCAGTGAGTGAGAAAACAATAAACCCTTTTGTATTATTGATTGCATCATCTGTTGTCACGTAAGATTATCATAATTACTTAATTGATGATTTTACGTGACTACCAACCCCAATATGGTTAAGAATAAAAGGAGTAACATCTGTAAATCTTCTTTTATCTCAAAGCAATCATTGATTTCTCAAATTAATCAATGCTATTGGCAATTTCATCACAGGTTGTAATTACTGTGAATTTTTGAAGATTCAGTGTTTCACGTAGAATAGTCAAAAATGGACTGTAAGTAAAACTTTGATCTTAACTGGCAAAACCATAATTATTTTTGGTTGTATCATAGATAATGAAGGTCTCCATTGTTCCTGAAGGCTTCAGAGAGATTCATTGAGAATTGTATTTTTAATGAATTTTTGAAGGTTTTACCTCATTTCTACATAGAATTGCAAATATCAGTGTTTAACTGGTTGCTATGAGGTAAATCAATGGATACAAGTCCAAAAAGGGTTTTAATTAATCTTTTGGGGTTTATCCATGGAAAGTCATTAAGAATTGACATGGTTACAGGAGTCTAACTAGCTCTTTACCTCCTTGGCACATCAAAATAGCAGGTTGTTTGCTATTTTCTTAAGATTTGCAGTAGTTGTAACATGGTAACTAAGTTCCCAAAGTGTTTTGATTTACTAATTGCGCCAAGATAAGCCATGGATCCAAGCTTTGGAGCTGTCCACGCCTCTGAGGCCTCAGAAGTTGGGTACCCTGGCTCTCTTTGATGTCTTTTGTCCCCCTAGCCTATTTTTCACATCAAAATAGAAAATTAAGCATTAAGTGAGACATCCACTATGGGTGTACCAAACGTCTATGTAAGAATACCATGATATTAAGTGCCCAAAACATGCACAACACCATTTTTAGTGTATGAGTCACATGGGATTTCTCACATTCCCATTATTTTGGTGTAAAATTAAGAAAAACAAAACTTTTCACAGATCTTTTATGTGGTATTGAAGTATTTTCCATATTACCACCTCAAAGAGTTAATTTGAGCTTATTGACTCTATGGAGCTACCCTAGGTGAATTTTTGTGTAGAATCCAAATCTGGTCTTAAATCCATGGAATTACCTACTCAATAAAAAGTTATTCATCTTTTCTGAAATCAAAAATGATGAATTTTGGATATATGCATGACTTATGAGTTATGCATAATTCAAAATTCATTTTTAAGATAATTGTGGCCTATTTGGGTATGTGAAATATACCTCAAGGCTCACATTCCCTCCCACCAAAAATAAAATTGTACTACAATTTTATCAATGTTATAAAGAATAAAAGCCCCAAAGGGGGTTAATGCCCACTGTACAACCTGTTTACATCACTCAGATCAAGTAATTTAAAGCAAATTTATAGAAATATTCATGCTTGTGGCCTTCTTGCATGTCCAAATCTTCTTGCGAGTTTATCTGAGTCAGGTATTTCTGATTCTGCCAGCCAGTCATCTTCATGGACTGGATTTCTATATCTGACAAGATATTCTCTCTGATTTTTACCCCTAAGTCTCCCTTCTTTAATGACTTTCTTCATCTTTTTGTTTTCATTCTGTTCCACTGGTGGTAAGGTTAAAGAAGTTGGGTTCCTTAGAGGAAACAATTCTTTGTCAGCTGGTTGATAAGGATTTATCAAGCTGACTGGAAAAGTGGGGTGTTTATTTTCCAATTCACCACTCAATTCCACTTGAACTGCATTTGTTCCATGTAAGGCAACAATAAAAAAAGGTCCTACATAAGAATCTAAAGGTCTCTTTGGGCCTTTGATATTATTTTTATTCAAGGTTGAAACTAGAACTAAGTCCCCTACTTTGAAGTCTGGTACTTTATGACTCTAGTCCCATTTCTGTTTCTCATAATCAAAAGCATCATTCATACTTTGTTTTGCATGATGTTTTACTTTATCAAGCATTATCTTGAATATGGAAGCTGTAGGATGAGTTTCAATCAAGTCTTTCCTCAGTGTGTCTGCTGGAAGTCTTGGATTCAATCCTTTTTCTAACATAGCGGGAGTTTGTCCTGTAGAAGAATGGACTGATGTCTTATATTCCAATTCTAATGCAGGTATAAGAGTGCACAAGTCATGGGTGAATCCATCTGAGTCTTTGAATTCTAATCCATAAGCACAGAATCTCCTGATCATGTCTTCCAAATTTTGAATCATTCTCTCTGCTAGCCCATCTGTCTGAGGGTGATATGCTGTAGAGAATGATAACTTAGTCCCAAACAATCTATTAATATTGGTCCAAAGTGCAGATGTGAACTTGGTATCTCTGTCATTTATGATATTCTTAAATAATCCTGTATGAGAGATAACTCTACTCCATAGAGGAAGAGCTGTATCCATAGCAGTGTCATCTTTATGACATGGTAAGAATATGGGAGTCTTGCTATATCTGTCTACAATGACTAAACAAGCATTATAACTTTTGTCACCACTTGGAGGAAGTGCTGTGACCCAAACCATGTGAACAACTTCCCAAGGGGATTTTGGCTCTTGAATATGGATTATAAGTAAAAATTTCTTGCCTGTACTCCTGTTTGCTTTTTGACATCTGTCACAGGTATGGCAATATTCAATGGTTTCTTTTCTCCAAGATGGCCACCATGCACAGTTTTTCACTTTTTCAAGTGTTCTGTCCTCTGACAGGTGTCCAGAGTAGATGCTATCATGACATTCATGAAGAATAGTATTGATGAGCAATATTCTTTATAATGTCATTACACAAGAATGTTTGGTTCTGTGGTAAATAATCCCATAAAACAAGTGAAATCTTCCTTCAGAATAGGAATTTTTCCAAACTTCATCCAGTGCATTGACTAAAGATTTATCTTTGCAGTCTTTATCTAATAAAGAAGGCAAGATATGGCAATTCTTGTCTTGCTTATAAGATTCTCTGACCTCTGCAAAGAATTCAGTCCTAATATCAGTTATGTTAATCCCCTCAATTGGAATCTGTGGTTCAGCTTCCAAAGGTACATAAGCTGGGTTATCAGGAGTGTTAGCTAATGCCCACCTGCTAAGTCCATCAGCATTTTTGTGAATTTTTCCTGCTTTGTGAGCTATAGTAATGTTCCCTCTATATTCCTGAATGGCTATTTGCCATCTCAACATATGTCTGTTGGGAGTTTTCATGTTAAGAAGTGATTTTACTGCATTACAGTCAGTTATCACTTCCAAAACACTGCCATAAAGATAATAGTGTAATTTATCAAGTTCCCATACCAAACATAAGCATTCCATTTGGCTTGCACCATATCTGGCTTCTGTTTGTTTTATTTGTCTTGAGATATAACAAACTTGTCCTTCTGTAGGTTTGACATTAATAATTTGGACTTGATGTAGGGCTGCCCCTAATCCATCTCCACATGCATCAATGTACAATTTAAAAGGAATATTCAGCTCAGGCATGAGGAGTAAAGGTGCTTCTGTAAGAGCTTTCTTTATCTTCTCATAAGCTTTAATTCTCTCCTGTGTCGTCTCAAATACAGTCTGTTTATCACAGATTCTATATAATGACTTGGATAGAATTGCAAAGTCTTTCAAATGCTACCTATAATAACTGGAAAATCCAAGAAAAGACATCATTTCTTTTTTATTCTGGGGTATTGGCTTAAGTAACACTGCTGCTACTTTTGTTTTGTCAATACCCCAGCTTAAACCAGAAACAATATGTCCTAATGCTTTGAGTTCTTCAAAACCAAAAGTGCATTTCTTAAGTGAAATTTTCATGTTCACTTCTGCAACTTTGTGAAGTACTCTTGCAAGTCTTTCAAGGTGCAAAGACCATGAATAAGAACATATGATAATATCATCAATATAAATGATAAGCCATCCTTCAGACAATTCTGTGGGAAAGATGGTGTTCATCATTATTTGATAATGGGATGGAGCATTTTTAATGCCAAATGGCATTCTAAGATACTCATAAATACCACAGTGAGTGATAATTCTAAGTGATTTCTTAGCTTTAGGCGTCAAAAAACTTTGATGGAAGCCTTTCAATGCATCCATTGATGTTATATACTTGGCTGTAGACAATTGAGTCAAGGTTTCTTGAATTCTAGGGATTGAATACCTATCTGGAACTGTGTAGGTATTCAATGCTCAGAAATCTCCAACCATCCTTGACTTATCATTATGCCAAGCAATAATAACAGGTGTTGTCACTTCAACTTCCTCATTATGGCCTACTTTCCTTAGTACACCAAGTTGGATTAACTCTGGGATATTTTTCTCTAAGGCTTTTCTAGCTCTGGGACTGGCTGGATAAGCTGGCCTTCTAAGTACTGGAGGATATGGTCTGTCAATATTAAGAGTAATATCAACTTCATATCCCCTTATAGAACCTAATGGTTCATTATCAGAGGCAAATGCATTATTGTATGTGTATAACACATTAATATGTTCATTCCTCATCTTTGGTGATAATGATGGATTAATCTGTTCTTCAACAAGTTGATTAGACACAAATTCCTCCTTATAAGTATCATTTTTAGAAGATACTATTGATATTTGTTTTGGCATATTGGAAAAAGCAAATTTTTGTCTTTTGTTCTCTCCAATTGTGAAATATCTGTCTTTATGGTTATTGATGTCAATACCATAAATATTCAATTAATGATTTCCAAAAATGATATGCTGAGATGTGCAATTGTCCATCACCACAATCTCAGTTTTCACTCTTATGCTTCCTACTGGGTGTGGAAATACAAGATTAGTGTCTAATATACCCAAGGGGTACATATTGTTACTGGCACTACTAAATTGCACACCTTCTATTGGTAATAGATGGTTTTTCCATTCAGGAATTATAACTTGGAGATAATCTTTGCCCACACAAGTGCAAAATGCTCCTGTATCTAAATTTACTTTGGCTTAAATATCATTCATAAAAACTGATGTGATAGAGGATGCTCCAGCATTATAACCTTTTCCTCTGGCAGGTTTGGTCTTACACATTCTGGCATATTGGATATTTATCAGCTTGTAGCAATCCTCACTGTACTGTGGCAAGTGGGTATGGACTTCTGTGACCTCAAAGAAAGCTGTAATGTTTTCAATGGGATATTCCTCCACTGGTGTATCCTCAGAGATTGCAGAATCTTGATCAGATTCTTCTTTCCCTTCAGTACACTGAACTTCTTCAATGACTCAAACTTCATTTATTTTTTTCTTTTCGGTGCAAGTGTTGGCTAAATGTGAAGTACTTCCACATTTATGACACTTCAAGACAGGTTTTTCTGCCCTTCTGTCCTCCCTGGGAATCTTTGAAACTATCTTGGATTATATAGGGATTTTAGTCCAAGTTTTACCAATTCTTGTCCTGGTAATTATATCTTCCATTGCATTAATGTAGTCCTCTGTTGAACAGGGTTCCACACATCTGCTTTTTATAGCATGTTCCAGTTCTCCTCCACACTTTCTTAATATTTTCATATTAATCATAGTGTCAGACATATCTGGGTGTAAGGCAGATAATCTGTCTTTCTTCTTGAAGAACCAAGTAAGTGTTTTATCTTTCTCTGAGTTAAAAATGGCATTTTCAAAAGAATTTTTCATTTTAAACCTCCAAGAATTGTTGGCCCATTTGGTAATCACTTCAGACTTCCACCAAGACCAATCATGTTTCCCATGATCCATTCTCATATTGTGATACCATTTCTTTTCAGTTCTGGTAAACAGAGAGTGTAATTTTCCCACTATGATTTCATCAGGTATATTAAAGTCTTCTTGCAACATATCAATAGTCCTGATGAACTCAATATGGTTGTATTATCCTTCACCAGAGAATGTTGGCCATTCTTCCAATTTGGGAATATCTTTTGCAGAGATAACATTTTCTCCTAAGAATGGGGTCAAAATTCCTTTAACAGAAAGTTTTTCTTCAGTAAAAGGTGTAGAATGTCTTGGCATATGTGGTACATAATTCTTATGAATTTGTTCTACATTTGAAATGATTTCATTCTTTAACTTCTGCCTTTCACTGCCACTTTTTGCTAAATGTGTAGCAAACTGATTGGTATTTTCAACTATTTCTAAGACATGATCTTTTAGAATTTTAAGTTGATCATTCATCTTAAAAATGGAAAGGTCTTCCATTTCATCATTCTGAACCTGACATGTACTTTCAATTCTGTTACAAGTATTAATAATTGAATCAATTCTGGCATTTGCCAATTGATACTATTCAGTATATCTTTTGTCATTTCTTTTTAATTCACTTATGTCTGATCTAAGTTTATTTATCTTTGCATCAAATTTACCAAGGGCTACATGAATATCAGATTGAACAAAATGTATCTGATCTATTATTTCTTTGGAAAATTTCTGTTCATCCTTTCCTGCTCTTTGGCTGTGAATTCCATCAAAGTCCTGGCAATTTTGAATACACTGTCCACTGCTGAAGGCTCCAATTTGGGGATCCTGTACCCTTGTGGGTAAGGTCTGTGCCAATTGGCTTTGCCTTTGCCCTTGCTTTGATGGTTCTTGAGACCTCTCTGCTTCTTCTGAGGTCCTTTGGGCTTGTTTTTGGACACTTCTAGAGCTGGTAGACGCCACTGGGGCCTCTGTCTCCAAATCTGGAGTCATTTCCAACTCTTGCTTCTGGTCTATGGATAAAAGACTTTGGTTCTTCAACCGATTCTTCATCTTTTTGACCTTGTCTTTGCAAGACAATGGGCTCCAACCTCCTAAGGGTTCTATGGTCTTCTCCTGACCCAGAAAGCTCTTGATGTGTAAGTAAGAGTTCATGGCCCCCTGCCAAAGGCTTGGGCATATTTCCCATTCCTCTTCTTTGGTTGCTCTGAACCAATTTTTGTATTGGCATTGATATATTTCTATTGCTGCCACTTGAAAATGGTTCAGCCCTGGAAATATTATCATGAATCAGTTCAGGCTCAGAATTCACGTCAAAATCTGTGGGTACAGACCTTGGGGAATGGGGGGGCAACTCTGGCATCCTCCAAATGTCTCTTTCTTGAGGAAGACTTGACACTTCTGGATTTGTTCTTGCCTCTTCCTTGTCCACATCCATCTGGTTGGACTGAATAGTTTCTTCCATTTCTGGTATGCACCATTTTCACGTCAATTTAAAGATAAAAATTGAAAATATAAGATAAAACACACACCTTTTGGTGGTAATTTATTCTTTTCTGAGTTAAATAAGGTGCCTCTTTTAGCAATTTGCACCTCAATACGGTCTTCAGATTCTGGACTAGTGATATATCTTTTACTGAGTCTGTTTCCAGCTGCACAGTATTTGATTAAAGACACTAGAAAAAATTATAAAAGAGAAAAATTATTTTTTATACTTTTTTTAAAATATTTTTTAAGATTTTTCATAAGTTTTATATTTTTTAATATGAAAAAAATTATTCTTTTTAAAGAAAAAAAATCAAAATTTAAGATTTTGAATGAAAATTAATTCAGAGTAACTCAAAGAATAATTTTATAAGTTTTTGGATGTGAAAATGCCATGTGTAAAAACAGTATAGAATTAAACCAAATTCCTCAATGAAAAAGATTTCCAAAACAATTTCAAAAAGAAAAATTATTTTAACTTTAAAATTAAAGAAAAAAGAATTATTGAATTAATATATTTTAGAAATTAAAAATATATTAATTAAGGGTACAAGGTTCAAAAAACACGGCCAGGCCCCCAAATGTAAGATTTGACTATGAAACTGATGATAATATTACTATTAATCAACAGTACTATGTCTGTTCTTGTGAAATATAATAATATAATATTATTATAACCACAAGCAAATAATTAAAGAATCATTTCTTTCACGTGTTAAACACTACTAGTGACTTTAACTGTGAGCAGTAATTGTCTACAAGAATCAATTACAAGAAGAATTTGATAATAAAAACTTTTTTATTAAAATAATAAAATTATTTCAATATATAATTATCTTTTGCAAGAATAATTATAAAGATAATTCTTGAAAAAAACTAATTTTAGAGAAAAGCTTTAAGAATTAAAGATAAATGACTCACTTATACTCCAAAGAACTTATTGAAAGATATAAGTAGAGAAATTTGACATAGAATTGTTGATTTTAAGGGATCAAAATTATTTATAGCAGGATTACAACAATATATAGTTGGATTCTATGATTTCATGTCTTTCTGATTTATTCTGAAAGAATTAAAACACTTAAGAATAGCTTAACTAAAACTTACTTGTTGGTAACAATGATATAAATGGATAATAAGATGATTTGATATGGAAAAAACAGCAAGAGGAGGCCTCTTTTAAGTCAACAACAGCTCACAGAGGCGCTCCATGGAGCAAACTCAAAAACCATTGAGTGAGAAAACAATAAACCCTTTTGGATTATTGATTGCATCATCTGTTGTCACATAAGATTATCATAATTACTTAATTGATGCTTTTACATGACTACCAACCCCAATACAGTTAAGAACAAAAGGAGTAACATCTGTAAATATTCTTTTATCTCAAAGTTATCAATGTTATTGGAAATTTCATCACAGCTTGTAATTACTGTGAATTTTTGAAGATTTAGTGTTTCACATATAATAGTCAAAAATGGACTGTAAGTAAAACTTTTCATTTTACTAGTAAAGCAATAATTCTTTTTGGCTGTATCATAGATAATACAGCTTTCTATTGGTCCTGAAAGTCCCAGAGAGATTTATTAAGAATTGTATTTTTAATGAATTTTTGAAGTTTTTACCTCATTTCTATGTAGAATTGCAAATATCAGTGTTTAACTGGTTGCTATGAGGTAAATCAATAGATACAAGTCCAAAAAGGGTTTTAATTATTCTTTTGGGGTTTATCCATGGAAAGTCATTAAGAATTGACATGGTTACAGGAGTCTAAGTAGCTCTTTACCTCCTTGGCACGTCAAAATAACAGGTTATTTGCTATTTTCTTAAGATTTACAGTAGTTGTAACATGGTAACCAAGTTCACAAAGTGTTTTAGTTTACTAATTGAGCCAATATCAGCCATGGATCCAAGCTTTGGATCTGTCCACACCTCTGAGGCCTCAGAAGCTGGGTACCGTGGCTCTCTTTGATGTCTTTTGTCCCCCTTGCCTATTTTTCACATCAAAATAGAAATTTAAGCTTAAAGTGAGATATCCACTATGGGTGTACCAAACGTCTATGTAAGAATACCATGATATTAAGTGCCCAAAAAATGCATAACACTATTCTTAGTGTATATGTAATATGGTATTTCTCACATTCCCATTATTTTGGCATGAAATTAAGAAAAACATAAATTTTCATGGATCTTTATGTGGTATTGAAGTATTTTCCATATTACCACCTCAAAGAGTTAATTTGAGCTTATTCACTCTATGGCACTACCCTAGGGGAATTTTTGTGTAGAATCCAAATCTGGCCTTAAATCCATGGATTTACTTACTCAATAAAAAGCTATTCATCTTTTCTGAAATCAAAAATGATTAATTTTGGATATATGCATGACTTATGAGTTATGCATAATTCAAAGTTTATTTTTAAGATGATTGTGGCCTATTTGGGTATGTAAAATATACCTCAAGGCTCACCTTTTAAGCCAACAGATAAACACTGAACCCAGGGATTTCAGAAGAACTCACCATCACTAATACTCATTAGTAAATCCCCAACAACCTTATTAAAACATCTTTTAATCATCTTTTCAACTAGTTATCATCATTATTTTTGTGTCACACCCAGAGTTATAGCTTTCTATTATCATTACAAAGCTATATCATAGAGTCACCCTGACATATCCACTATGGGTGTACCAAAACTGTATATAATGATACAGTAAATTTAAGTTCATCAAGAATTAATAACACTATTATTGATGTATATGTAACATGAGATTTCTCAAATTCCCATTATTTTGGCATGAAATTGAGAAAAAAAATTCACAATTCTTTTATGTGTTATTTATAATATGGTATTTAATTATTTTCCATATTACAACCTCATAGAGTTAATTTAATCTTATTAACTTTATGTAGTTACCCTAGGTTAGTTTTTTTGTAGAATCCAAATCTTGCCTTAAATACATGGATTTGCTTACAATAAAAAAGCTAATTCATCTTTTCTTAAATGAAAAATGATGAATTTTGGATATATATATATGACTTATGGGTTATTCATAGTTCAACAATTTTTTTTATATTGATTGTGACCTATTTAGGTATGTAAAATATACCTCAAGGCTTACATAAACCAACACTGATTTTTTGATAAAATCAATGCTGTATTTGTGTTGAGTTAGTAAAAAAGTTACAAAAGGCACACTGGAGTCTTGCTGAATTCTAAATTAATGCTGGAATTCTCCTCTAATTTTTTTTGGCCTAATTTTGGGTCAAAATACCACTAAACCATTTTTTCAAGAAAAGAATAACAATTTTCTCAAATATTCTCCTTATTTGGTCTATTATACAATCCACACCAAAGACAAGGGTGTTAGTCTGAGTAAATTATGTACCTCTTTCTTATTCCCCAGGGTTTTTTTATCTTAATTTAAACCTTATTTTTGTTAGGGTGATTTTTATAATAAATGGCCCTTTGGTAAAAACTATTTCACCTTTTTTTTTGGGAAATGTTTTTGGGGGTTGAGTGTTTCAACTAAGATTCAGAAAATATAAAAGACAAAACAGATGAAGCCCTTTTGGCCTTGAAATAATTTTCAAGTTCAAAATGGTTTTTTTTTGTATTGATTTTTGCAAGATCAATTGCAGGAACAAGGAACACATAGGGAAATATTGAGGCCCTGGCATTTTTTAGCAAAAATCAGAATAATTAAACAAAATGAAAAAAAATAGACAAATATTTTAACAAAGAAAAATATGATTTTTTCCTCTTAAGTTGAAAAAAAAAATCTGTAATAATAATTTTAGGATTAAAATCCAAAATAAAAAAAAATGTTAAAAAATAGAAAAAAAAAACCAAAGTCTTCCTCAACATTTTTTTTTGCAAGGGATTTTGAAAACAAAAAAATAAATAAATATTAAATATTAAACTTGATTTTTTTTAATTCAAATTGATATTGCAAAAAAAAAAAACCTTGCTTACTTACTTAATTTACTTATTTATTTATTTTTAATATCATTTTAGATATTATTAAGTTCTCTTCTTTAAGTTATCCAAAAAAAATAATTAATTTGGATTAAAATATAACCCCTTAAGCTTAAAGTATCATTTATAAACCACCTTTTCAAAAAAAAATCTTAAGTTGTAATTAAATATATATATATATATATATATGTATTACCTTAAAAATTTTGATATAAGAGTTTAAATTTTATCCATTTCTTTAAAAGAATAAAAAGAAAATATCTAATTAATTAATTAATTAACTATAATTATTATTCTTATTATATCATGAAGCTTATTTTTAAATACTATTTTTTTTTTTAAGAATTTAAATATTTAAGGAGGATATTATAAAAAAAGGTATTAAAAAATAAATATTAATTAAAACAATTAGATTAATAATTTTTTTTTTTTAAAAAAAAAAAAAAAAAAAAGAAGATTATTTTTCAAAAAAAAAAAAAAAACTGGATAATAAATTAAAAAAAAAAAAAAAAAAAAAAAAAAAAAAAAAAAAAGAAAAGAAAAATTAATTTAAAAATGGGATAATTTTTAATTTTTTTTTTTAACTAAATTCAAATTTATTTAGTTTTTTTTCAAGAAAATTTTATTTAAAAAAATTAATTAATTAATTAATTAAAAAAAAAAAAAATATTGAGTTTTAAGATATTTAATATTTTAATTAGATAATTATATATATTTATATATTATTATTATTATTTCTTATTAAGACTAATAAACTCAGCTAAAAAAAAAAAAAAAAAAAAAAAAAAAATAATGAAAATAATCAAGAAAGAAAAATTAATTAAAAAAACAAAAAAAAAAATTATAAAATTTTTAAATTTATGAATTTAAAAATTGAAAAAAAAAAAAAAAAAAAAAAAAAAAAAAAAAAAAAGAAAAAAAAATATTAATTAATTCAATTTCAAATTTATTTAATTTACGGTAAAATTTTTTCTATAAAATTTATTTAAATTTAAAATATTTTATTTAATTTTTTTTTTTTTTTGATTATGATGATAATGATAAAGATGATGAATCAAGATTAAAATTTTGATTACTCAGCTTTTTATTTTTAATTCTTTTATAAATTTTAAATTTTTTTTTTCTGGTATAAATATTATTACTATATTTTATTTTATTTTTTTTTATTTTAAATTTTTTTTTTTTAAATTATTTATTTTATTAAAAGGTTAACTAATAATTTATTAAGAATTTTTTTCAAAAAATTTTTAAATTTTTTAAATTGATTGAATTTTAATCTTTAAAGTTTTGGGAGATATATTATGAAATTTTTTAATGAAAATGGACAAATGACAAAAAGAGTTAGGGGTGATGGATTTATTTTTATTACTTCCTAGACTAAACTCAAGGATTTCAAAGGATTCTGTTATTATCATGAAAAATGCACCTATTAATCACTATTAGAGGTTTAATGAGATTAAACAATCTATTAAATCAAGTTTGAGTTCTTACTACCATAATCCTCTTTTCTCAATCCAATTGGGCTCACCTTTCACTCAATAAAAGCATATGTACAGTACAACTAAAAGAGAAAAATAAAAGAAATAAGTTAGTCTCAGAAATCAAGGAAAGTATTAACAAACCAATAAATTCAAAGAAGACATCAATTTTTTTTATAATCATTGTAAAATTTTTCATATAAATTGCCTTAAGATGTAGTCTATTACTGGTAAACTCTTGGGTGGTCCTCATGAATAGAAACATCTTGCAAATAAGTTTATTGTTCATATTCATAAATTTATTTTAGCTGTTTATCTTTTAAGTCAGCCAAATGAATGTTTACAAGCCACTCATTGGTAATTGACAAGCAGCTAAGTGTGACTTTACAAACAGCCCAGGTATGATGACAGGTGGCCTAGAACAATTGAAAACAGGCAAGTCTTGTGTAACACTTTGCCCAAAATCATGATACAAACTATAGATATATATAATTTCTCACCAATACCAATGCCAAAGAAAATAAAAAATGTTAAATTAATTTTAAAATTTAAGTTTATCTTTACAAAAAAACAACATTAAATCCCTTAAAGATAATAATAATATTCATTTTCTTTACTTATTTTTCTAAGAATAATAATTCTCATTATTATTTTAATAATCTTAATATTCTTTGTTTTTCAATTTCTTTTTTTAAATTTAAAATTGAAATTTTGTTTCAATTTTTTTTAATATTTTAAGTTGATGATATTTATGAGGTTAATTTTTAAATCATATAAAACTTAATGAAGGGTAAAATCCATTTGAGATGTTATAATAATAATCCTTATTGATTCTCAATAGTAATTATAACTTGAAATTTATATATTTATTTGTAAATTAATTTTAAATTGATAGTTCAATAATTTGTCCTCTTGTGAAAACATAGTTGCAATAAGTGAATAGTACAAAAATCATATCCAAAAAAGTACTTTCTTAAATGCAATTTGTCAAGTTGTAACGTGACATTTCGAAACTCATAGCACAGTCAGGATGATTTGACATTTTCATCATCATGACTTGAAGAAAGGTGAAATTGGCCTGTCGGTTGTACTGTTGGGGTCAAAGAATCCAAATAATTTGCAGTATGTCAGAAACACAAACAAAAAATATTCACCAATGTCGATTTTCAAAAAAGAAATTGTTACATTGACACTATTTTTATTTTTATCAAATCAAGAGAAGATAGCTGTTGCACCAAATTGGCATTCCCCTAGACAATTTTCAATCAAACTGTTTTTTTTTTGAAAAACAAATTAAACTAAAGTCTTCTCTCCAAATCAAAGATTATTACTACAAAGTGATATATCATTTATTTTAAAGAAACTTTTTCCAAGAATTAACGAGAAATGTATTTTAGGAACCATAAAAGTTTTTGAAAGTCAAGAATCAATTTGTACTTCTTTCAATGGGGGTTGTATGATCATCATTTTCAGTAGGTGGAGCAGGTGTAGATCGATTACGATCGGTATTGATTTTGGTTATAGATTCTAGACGACTTTCATCATCTAAACTAACTGGAATAGAATGTTGTAAAGTTCGAGCTTGAACTTCAATAGGTGGAGTTTTCATTGCAGAACGAGATGGTCTTAAAGAAGTCCTACTTGGTGGTCTAGGTATAAGAGGTGGATCATTTTCTTTTTCAGGTGGAATGGCTTTGACTTCTAGGTTAAAGACCACGCTTGGAGCTCCATTTCGATCTACTGGGCTGGGTCCGGGTCCATTTTTTGATGAAGTACAAGTTAATGAACCATGAGAGATATTTGAAGGTTTTTTCAAAGTTGAAGAGGGGGTTTTTAGATTAGAAGAAGAATTTGATTTATCAAAAGGTTTAATTGGAGTTGGTTTAACTGCAGTAGGCTTTTTTAAATTTGAATTGACTAAAGTTGCTTGTAAAGGTGTTTGATTAGAACAAGAGGATAAATGTAATAATAAGTTTGAATGTGAAAGTGGGATAGGAGATGATTTTGATTTCGATGATGATGATGATGATGATGATGAGATTGGATTGGTTGATGAAGTTTTTGAAGAGTTTTTTAATGAAGATTTGATGAGATCAGACTTTAATTCATGAATTCGATTAGATTGACTAGTTAAATCACTAAGTCTTCGACGAAGAGAAGGTGAATCAGAGAATTTAAATCCTGATGATGTTAAAGATGTTTTTTTAAAAGGTGTTAAAGTAGATAGATGATGATGAGATTTATTGTCTTGTAATTTTCGAATGAGATGATATCCAGAATAAGATGGTTGATTAGAATTTGAATAAATATAAAAAGGAGACTAAAGTTAGTTTAAAGATGATGATTGAAATCTAAATTGATTTTAAAAAAATGTTGAAAAGCTGACCGAGTTTAGATTTTTGATGATGAGTGGTAGATGATGATAGATTAGAAGGATTAGATTTTAATATTTCACTGGGTTTTGAATGATATTCTGAGCCAAGTTTAAGTTGATGATGATCTAAATGTTTTGATTTTGAATGAACAGGTGAATGATACCAATTTGAGATTCTACGACCCAGACCTAAACCGCCACGATTCCACATTGGATAACGTGATAAGAGTTTTGAAGTAAGATGATAATGAGATTTAAGATGAGAGTTTGAAATAGAATTTAAGTTGAGGAAATTGATTGAATTTTTATAACCAAATTTAGGACTGAGAGGGATTCCGAATAGATTTGATGACCAAAATGAACCATGACCTAAACCTAATTTCCAACGTTGATCTTCCGTCATTAATTTCCAAGTTTTTAAACGATTTTGATGATTTGATTCTTCTTCCCAATTTAAACGATCATTCCAACGTTTTTGTCTTTCAATTTCATTGATTGAATGATCGGATCTTAATAATAATTCATAAAGGTAAAGATCGTCTAAAGCATAAGCTAATTGTAATTCGAAATGATCGGATCTTAAGCCTAATGAGCCTACATGACCAAAACCATAATCATAATCGATACCATCGATAAAAGGATTTTTGATATTAAAGCCACTTTTTTGACAAGAATGATTTTCCAAAGAAGAAGATATTGAATTGCCAAGATGATTAGAGAGAAGTGATTTAGATCCAAAACTATAAGGATCTTTAAACATTGGTAAATGTTTTGGAAGATGATCTGAAATCATACGATAATAAAGATCTTGATGATGATTTGTGATAGGAGTAGTAGTAGTAGTAGTAGTAGGATGATGATGTAAGTTTGCTAGATGAGTAGAAGATTTATTTCTATCTGAATATTTCCGCATGTTACTTAAAAGACGAGATTGTTGGTAATAAGGATGAATGAGAGAAGAATGATGATTAGAAAAAGAAAAAGAAGGATGAAGAAGATTGAGAGCATCTTGATTTCGATCGAGTTCTTTTAAACGATCGATTTGAGCTAATTGATGATTGATTTGATCGAGTTGAATTTGAAGATTAGATGGATTAGATTGATGAGATGAATGAAGAGGATGATGATCCAGTTGAAGATCAAAAGCATCTAGATTTGAATGATGAGAGAGATCATGTTGATGATCGAGATGATAGAATGAATTGTTTAGATGAAGATCTAAAGATGATTGAGGATGATGACGATGATGAGCTTGATCTTGATTAGATTGATGGATCTGATGATTAAGTTGATCGATTTGGTTTAATTGATTTGTAAGATGATGATGATTGATTAAAGAATCATGATAGTCATGATGAGTTGGAATGAAATTTTTTAATAAAGATGGAGAAGATGAAGTGATGATATTTGAATTGAATAAAGAATTATGATTATTGGTTGGAATGTTTGAAATTGAAAGATTTGATGAATGAGAATTAGTTGAGAGATCATTGAATGAATCTGAATGAAGATTAGAGAGTTCTGATAAGTTTTGAAGTGATGAAGATTGAGAATGAAGATTGATAGGTTCTAAGAGAGAAGGATTGATTTGAGAATCGAACTGATGATGGATAGGATCATGATTTTGATGATGATCTAGATGATTTAAATGATGATGAAGATTTGTAGGATGATGATGATGATGACGAAGAGGAATGGATGAATTCCAATCTGATGAAAGATTTTTAGGATGAATTGAGAGGTTATCGAAAGATCTCTCTAAAGTTTGATCTACATGAGATCTTAGATTTGGTAAGAATTCCGATGATGAGTTTGAGCCAAGATGATGATCATTAAAAGTGGGTGAATGAGTTTGCGAGTAATTATCTAGAAATCGAAAGCAATGAATCAATTTAACCATCAATTCAAGCTGATGAAATTTGATAAGATGGGATAACTTTTGAAATGAAAATTAGAATGCGTACCAAGATGAAGATTATGATTAAGATGATAAGAAGAATCTAAATGATTTAAATCCAAATCCAACTCCAAATCCAAATTTGAATTTGAATTTGTAGATGAAGATGAAGAGTTTAAAAGTTGATCTTGATAAAATTTACCTAAAAAATTCCAAAATTTGATAATAAGATTGCGGTACTTTAATTATTATTATTATTATTTGATTTAAAGAATTTTACTTACTTGGGTTTGCTGTAGCCAAATTTAAATTATCTTTAAATTTGATTTGATCTTGATTTAAATGACTTTTGAATGAATTTAAATTATTTAAAGCTTCTTGATCTTCCTGCTCAACATCATGATCATCATGATAAAATTGATCAAGATGATGATGATAATTTGTAGGAAGATTTAGATGATGATAATCTGTAGGATGATGATGATGATAATGATAATCTGTATGATGATGATGATGATGATGATCGTCAATGAATGAGTTTGAGTTAAAATTGGAATTCAAATTTAAATTTTTCAATTCATTACGAGCTTCAATCCAATCTTGATCGTGATCTTGATATCGATTTAAATCTTGATCATCATCATATTGAAATCGATCATCGTATTCAGATGGATTTAAAAATTGATGATCAAATTGATCTTGATTTGAATTTAGATATTGATCTTGAAATTTGAATTGATCTTCTTCTGAGCTTGGATCAATCTGATCATCATCAAATTTTAACATTTACAAAATTTAAATTTGAATTGGATTCTTGCTTTTATCAAAAAATAAAGAAAAATAATTAATTCTTGAGGAATTAAAAATTTAAAAAAATCAAAATTTACTGGAATCTTATATATTTTTTTTGCTGTGAAAACTTTAATTTAAAAAATTTCTTGGCAATCTTCATGCATGATTTTCTTTCTTTATTTTTGTCTGCGCATAATGCATATATCAAGCTTGGCATGCTGTATTCTTGTTGACCGTAGCTGTACAGTACAAACACTAGGGTCGGTCCCCGCGCCCAAAGAAACGGGGGGCCCCGTGGGAATACCTATAAGGAAGGGGCCCAGGCCACAGCTGGAATGACAATATTACCTGCCATCACTGCCAGAGTTGGGAAAGCCCCACAGCAAGTCTTCCAGAAGACCAAAATGTCCAGCTCCTTAGGCTCTAGTGGTTCAGAAAAGAAACACCAAATTTTGACCTCTATGGTACTTCCCTTTGATTCTTCTGAGGTATAAGGCTCTTTGTACAAGCCCATGGCTTGCTCAGTCATTGTATAATGTTAGAGTTTGTTTGATCCTCCATAGTTTTTTCTTGCATCTTCTTCAAAAAAATGGGAAAGCTCATCCAAGATCTTCCAAATTCATTGAGGGAATCTTGGTGAGTAGAAAAGAGCTGAACCTTGAAACAGGTATCCAAGTTGCTGAAAATATGGCTGGGGTCTTGTCACAGCCAAGGAGGCAGGGGCATTTCCAATCATCATCAGCAAATCATTATATCATGGATACCCTTCAAAACCCAATCAGCAAGGGGGTTTCATTCAACAATTCACCCAATACAGTTTTCAGACCTCAATACAGTTTCATACAGACAAGACCCAAATACAGGTTTCACCAAATACAGGCTTTTCATCAATACAGGTGCCAATACCTGTATTGACTGTATAACCTGTATTGGATTCACCAATACAGGATTCAATCCCACATACAACTTCTTCCAGCATACAGGCCAGTATCTCAACACTCAAACTCCAAGGCTGGTATTTCTCACATATACCAGCCCCTCTTCATCCGCCTGGGGGTTTTTCCCCCAGTTAATTAAAATAGTTGATTTATTATTTAATATTATTTTATTCTTACTTTGGAATATTATTTTATTAATTATTAAGTTAGTCTTTGCCTTCCCTCACCTGTTTCAGTGGAGTCCTGGTGGCCATATCCTTATTAATCCTTTTCTCTTTTCTGAACAGGTTGAAACAGTGGTACAGGATTATTTGTGGTTGGCTCTTTATTATTGCTTTTGTTTTGTCTCTCTTAATTTTATACTTATTATTTTATGACTAGGAATTTATCCTCTTACTCCATTACTCTTATCTTTTGAGTATTTCTTTTTGAGCCCTCCATAAGTAAGTCTGTTCACTGAGTGCCAGGCCCTCTTCACTTAGAAGAGCCCCTGTGACATTATTTTAATTAACTCATAATTGCTTCTTTCTTTTCATTCATTTTATTCATTTCTCTCATTCTTCTATTATGATCTTTTAATGATTATGAACTTTAATGATTTTATGATTTTCATCAATTTTCATCTCTCTCATTTCATTCTCATGAAAATTTATTCTTTCTAATTTCTCTATTCTGCTGACCAATTCACTTTATTCTCTATCATCTTAATTTCTCTTTTGTCTGAATTCAGGTTTTTATCAGGTTATTTGAGTGGAATTATTTGGGTTAATTGATTCATTATTCAGGGATTTATTGATTTGGGGTATTCAGTGGTTTTGATTGAAATTTCTCAAGATTATTGATTGATTGATTGATTGTTCAAGACATTGATTTCACCTCAAGATTTTGAATTGACCTGATTGATTTGATTTGATTTGATTGACTTGATTTGATTCTTCAAGATACCTGATTTATCCTCAAGTTTTGATTTGATTTATTGATTTGAATTTGATTCCTCAAGAAAATTGAATTGATTTTTGAAGATATTGATTGAATTCCTCAAGACTTAATTGATTTGATTTTGATTGACTTGATTTGACTTATTGATTGAAATTGATTATTCATAAGAATTTGACTTTGTCATCTTCACTCTTCAAGATTTATTCATATTGAATCACTTCAAGACTGTTTATTGATTCTTCAAGATCATCAAGATTCTCATTTAATTTGATTTGGTCAAGCCTTATTTTATTCAAAGTATCATCAAGTTTTTATTCATTCTTCTTTCATAATGCCAGTTCAGCATAGTCCCCCAGCCAAGAATACAAGATCCCAGAGACATCAAGCTGTTCTCACTCCTACACCAAGGGCTCCTCTTGACCGCACACCATCAGTTCATCAACTGAGTGCAAATCTGGACAGAGGACCACCAATGGAAGGAGCAGCACCCTCCAGAAGAGGAGGTGTGAAGTCTAGAAGATCAAGATCATTCTCTGGACTATTGGGTGGTTATCCTGGTGTTTCTCAAGGGCCTAGAAGTAGATTGGGGGAAGCTGAAGATGAGGAGGGGGAGGAGTCTGTGGAAGAGGAAGAACCTGAGGAGACTGAAGTGGCAGCTGCCTTGGCAGGTGCTACTGAAGCTCCTGAGGCTCCAAATCTAGCCCTTTCTAATCAACCTTCTGTCTCTCAAGCTGAACCAAATTTCCTCAAGATGATGGAGCAAATGACTCAGTTTATGGGACAACTCACTCAAGCAGTTGCCCCAAGGGACACTTCAAAAGTCCCTGCATTCAAGACTCCATCAATGAAGGCACCTGATTCTTTTGATGGTACTAAAGCTCATAAATTGAGAGGATTCATTCAATCCTGTCAATTAATCTTTCATAATGACCCAGCAAACTTCTTCTCTGACAGGAAGAAGGTGCTTTATTCAACTTCTTTTCTTACTGGTAGAGCTGGCAAATGGATTGAACCTTACCTCTCAAATATCTCCAATGAAGACCCTTCTTACCTCCTCAATAACTGGCAGTTGTTTGAAACCCAGTTATTCACTCTGTTTGGTGATCCCAATGAAGTCAGAAAAGCTGAACAAGAGTTGGACAATTTGAGGATGAGGGAAAGTGGTCAAGTTTCCTTGTACATAGCTGATTTCAGAAGTTTAATGTCAAGAATTGGAGACTGGGGGGAAAGGGCCTATATTCATGTGTATAGAAGAGGCTTGGCATCAAGATTGTTGGACCAATTGGCTTCTCACCCTGGAACTTTTGATAGTCTTCAAGAACTCATGGATATTACCTTGGAATTAGATACCAGGTACCATGAGAGGCAGAAGGAAAAGGGCAGTCATCAAGAGAAGAAGCCTCCAATCATTGGATCCAATTTCTCCAAGCCTCCTCAAAGTTCATCATCCAAGAAGCCTTATCACAATAAGAATAAGAAGGAGAAGAATTTTCAAATGTCCAAAGACAAGCCTCATGCTGCTCTCCTCAATAAGGACAACAAATTAATTGGTTCTGAAAAGGAGAGGAGGATTAAAGAAGGCTTGTGCAATTATTGTGGTGGAAAGCACCCATTTGAAAAATGCTTCAAGAGGCCTGAGAATAGGCAAGGGTCATCAAAAGGCTTCCCTAGCAAGCAGGGAAAAGCCTGAGTGGGAATCATGATGTGTTCAATGGTTCTCACTTATTTCCTTCAAGAGCACAATTGTGCACTCTGAATACTAGTGTCAAGAAATCTTTAAAATTTCTTATTTTTTCTTCAATCTCTGATATTTTTTATAGTATTCTCATTGATTCTGGTGCTACAAACTCCTTTATTGCAAAGAATTTTGTTCTCAAGTACTCATTGACCATGTCAGAGCTCCCTGAAAAGATTCCTCTTTTCATTCTGGATTCCAGTGAATCCACTTCCCTGTTCATCACCCATTATACCAAGTGGGTTGTTGATTTACCTTCCTTCCCAAGCTTTGAATGGGATTTCTTTATCATAGATTCACCCAAGGGAGAAGACCTAATATTGGGCTATGATTTTCTTTACCATTTCAATCCCATTATTGATTGGAAAAATGGATTGATCACCTATGATTCTAATCATAAGGATTCTAGTGGTATTATTTCTTCTACTAGTAATGACTTATCCACTGCTGTCAACAGTGTTGCTCTGGTTGGTGAACTTAAGACACCTTCCCTTCCTCCTTCTGTCCATAACCCCTCCATTTTTCCCTCTCAGTCATTACTTCCATTAAGAGATGAAGTCTTCAAAGAGATAAAAGATGTTGGAGAAGATGTTGCTATATCCTCACTTCATCTCTTTCAAGGGGATATGGACCTTCCTCCTTTATCTTTTCATGCCTCCCTGGAGGAGCAGTGGGATGAGGAGGAAGAGCCAGAAGAGATTGAAACTGTGCTGAAGGTAGTCCCTCCTGTTTATCACAAATATTTGGATGTATTCTCCAAAGTGAAAGCAGAGAAACTTCCTCCACACCGTGCCTGTGATCATCATATCGAACTGGAGGGTCTTCTACCTCCAGTTGGTGTTATCTACTCTTTATCAAAGAATGAGTCAGAAACACTGCGGGCCTACATTTCAGAGAATGTAGAGAAAGGTTTCATCAGACCAAGCTCCTCCTCAACAGGAGCACCTGTCCTTTTTGTTAAGAAAAAGGATGGTGGTCTCCGTTTGTGTGTTGACTACCGCAAACTTAATGCTGTCACTAGGAAGAACAGGTATCCTGTTCCTCCAATGAATCAGCTTCTTACCGTCTTTAACGGTGCTACTATCTTCTCCAAGATAGATCTGCGTGGTGCTTATAATCTACTGAGAATTAAAGAGGGGGATGAGCATTTAACTGCCTTTAGAACCAAATATGGCAGTTATGAGTATTTGGTTATGCCATTTGGCTTAACCAATGCTCCAGCTTCATTCCAAAATCTTGTGAATGATATCTTTGCAGATTATTTGGATATTTTTGTTGTAGTGTACTTAGATGATATTATGGTCTTCTCTAGCTCCTTGGATGAACATGTTAAACATGTGGCCTCTGTTCTCCAAAGACTGAGAGACAATAATTTGTTTGCTAAAGCCTCCAAGTGTGTATTCCATGCCTCAAGTGTGGAATACTTGGGCTATGTTGTTTCAAGTGATGGCCTCAAGATGGATTCTTCAAAAGTTCAACAAATCCTCAATTGGCCTCAACCCAAGAACATCAAGGCCCTCCAATCTTTCCTTGGCTTTGCCAACTTTTATCGTCGTTTCATTAAAAATTATTCCAAAAAAATCTCTGCTCTCACTTCCCTCCTTAAAAAAGATTCTCCCTTTATCTTCAATGAGGAAGCTCTTAGTCAGTTTCAGATACTCAAAGAAGCTTTCACCACTGCTCCTATCCTCTCTCACTTTAATCCTTCTCTTCCAACTATTGTAGAGACTGATGCCTCTGATTATGCCTTGGGTGCTGTACTGAGTCAGGTGAATGACTCAGGAAAGCATCCCATTGCATTTGATAGTCGCAAGCTCTTACCAGCTGAACTCAACTATGAAATTCATGACAAGGAACTCCTTGGCATAGTTTGGGCTCTCAAGCGCTGGAGAGCCTTTCTCCTTTCTCTTTCTGATTCCTTTGAGGTCTTGACAGACCATTGTTCTCTCCAATATTTTATGTCCTCTAAAGTCCTTACTCGTCGTCAAGCCCGTTGGGCTGAATTTTTGTCTGAATTTCACTTTGTTATCACTTACCGCCCAGGCAGGCTGGCCACTTTACCAGATGCCTTGTCACGTCGGGACGACGTGTACCCAGAGAGGGGGGTGGATTTCATCAGCAAGAATCCTCAAAATTTTCATCAAGTTCTCAAGCAAAATGAAATTCAAGAGTCAAGATTCTTTGCAATCAAAGTTGATATTTTTTCAGATGTAGTTGATCAAATTCAAAGACAAGTATGGCAAGACAAAGATTATAAGGAAATCCTCAAGAAATTAGCAAGAGGAGAATCAGTCCCAGACTATTCTCTTGAACCTCAATCAAAATTATTATTGTTCAAAGATAGAGTAGTCATTCCAGGCAATCATGAAATTCAATTGGATATTCTTCAAAAGCGTCATGATTCACCGTTGGCTGGCCATCCTGGCCAGGAGAAGACCCTCAAGCTCATCAAGAGGGATTTTTATTGGGTTGGCATGAATCAAATCATCAAGGACTATGTGTCCTCATGTCAGCAATGTTCAAGAAACAAGAACATCCACCATAAGAAGTTTGGATTACTCAAACCTCTTCAAATTCCATCTGGTCCTTGGAATTCCTTATCAATGGACTTTATCACCCAATTGCCCTTGTCAAGCAACTTTGATTCAATTTTAGTAGTTGTAGACAGATTTTCAAAAATGGCAATATTTATTCCAACTTATTCAACAATCACTGCTTTGGATTTAGCTCAAATATTCATTAATCATGTCTTTTCCAAACATGGTCTTCCAATCAGTATTGTTAGTGATAGAGGTTCATTATTTGTTTCATCATTTTGGACTCAATTATGTCAGCAGCTCAAGATATCAAGAGATCTTTCAACTGCATTTCACCCTGAAACAGATGGACAGACAGAGAGGGTAAATCAGATTCTAGAACAGTATCTTCGGATGTATGTCAGTTACCATCAAGATGACTGGCACACCTGGCTCCCTCTGGCTGAATTTGCCTATAATAATGCAGAACATTCATCAACAAAACAGTCTCCATTTTTCACTATTTATGGAAGAAATCCCAGCTTTGATTCAATTCACATTTCTCAAGATACACCTGCTGGAAAGTTATCAACAAAACTCCAATCAGTACAGCAAGTTGTCAAAGAAGAATTAGAGTCAGCAATAAAGCGTTTTAAGAAGTATGCAGATAAAAATAGAGCAATTCCACCTGATTTCCAACCTGGGGACAAAGTATGGCTAGCTTCCAAGAACATCAAGACAACAAGACCCACCAAGAAACTTACAGAAAGATGGTTGGGACCCTTTGAAGTTCTCAAGAAGATTGGCAGCCATGCATATCACCTCAAGTTGCCTCAACAATGGAAGTCAGTTCACCCTGTTTTCCATGTGTCCTTGTTAGAACCAGTGAAGCAATCAACTATCCCAAATCGACACCAATTGCCACCACCTCCAGTAATAGTGGAAGAGCAAGAAGAATGGGAAGTGGCTCAGGTTCTGGACTCAAAACTCAAGAGAGGTTCATTATGGTATTTAGTGGAGTGGAAAGGATTCAATGAAGACCCAGAAAGAACAACTTGGGAACCAGCTTCCAACCTTATCAACTCCCCAGACCTTGTCAAGGACTTTCACACTTTGTATCCAGACAAGCCTGGCCCAAATGCCTCAAGAGTTTGATTTATGGTGCTTGGTGGGGATTGGAGTTTATGAAAGTAAGTTCCTCTCCTGGCATGCACCTTTAAGGGGGTATTCTACCCAAATTTGTTGTAAGCATCACCTTGGCCACTTTGTGAGCACTTGTCAATTTTTTGGACAGATTCAGAAGGCCTTGCAACATAATACCCTCAAGATTTGGACCTTTCATCAAGATTTGGCCCAATCTTTTCTTTTATTTTCTCTTCTTTCTTTAATCATGCCATAAATTATCTTTCAAGACATTCATTATCAAATTCATCTTATGGCATATTTCAATTTTCATTTATGGTGCTTGGTGGGGAGTGGAAGTTATGAAAGTAAGTTCCATCTCCTGGTATGCATCCCTGAGGGGTCTAATTCTTGTAAAACATTACCTTGGCCACGCTGTGAGCATCAAATGCTTGGTTTTATCTTTCAGAACATTTTGGCCAAAATCAAGAAACTCACCACAAGAACGACAACCCTCAGGAATTTCTTATTTCTTTCGTTACTCTCTTTTTCTCTCAATTCTTTTTCATTTCTATTTTTTATTTTTATTTCTTTTACTTGTATGATTTATTTTTCATTTCTTGTTTCAAAAGCAGCAATCATAACTCCCATATCTTGTTTGGGGAGTGAATTTATTTGATAATCAAGAGCAAACACTAGTAATGGTAAAGACCAGCTACAGATAATCCTCATCAAATTTCTTCAATGTTCTTTAAACTTCATAACCAAGGCATCTCCAAATCACAAAAGGCGGTGAACCAGAGGCAGTGGAGTCAAATATGAATGTCAGCATTGAACTCATTCCTCAAGATCAAAATTGAAAGCCAAAACCCAATCAGAAAGGTGTTTATGGCAATTGACCAATCAAGGAGGGGATAAGAAGAAGATATTCAAGAAAGAAATCAAGTTCATAGAAGAAACTGTTTCAAAATGGCCCAATTGGCCAATTTCATCAAGATATGTACTTTGGCACAATTGGCCATATCAGACCTCAAAACATCAAAACAGCCATTTTTTATCAATTCTTATCATAATATGCTTAATTGTGCATATTGGGTGATTTGCGCATTTTGCGCAATTTTGCGCATTTTGCGCATTTTTGCGCATTTTGCGCATTTTTGCGCATTTGCGCACTTTTGCGCATTTTTTGCGCAAAAGGGCCCTTTTCTTGTCAAAAGCCTTCAAAAGGCCTTTTTGGCCATAATCATTATAATTGCGCATTTGCGCACTTTGCGCAAAATTTGCGCATTTTGCGCATTTTTGCGCATTTTGCGCAAAAATGCGCAAAATGGCCAAAACCCACTTTTAGGCCATTTTCTCACAAAAATTCAGTTTTCCATCATTTTCACCAGTTATGCCACTTATGGCATATTTGCGCATTTGCGCATTTTGCGCAAATTTTGCGCACTTTGCGCATATTTGCGCATTTTGCGCAAAAATGCGCAAAATGGCCAAAACCCATTTTAGGCCATTTTTTCACAATATTTCCATTTTTTCACCATTTTCACCAATTATGCCACATATGGCATATTTGCGCATTTGCGCACTTTGCGCATTTTTGCGCATTTTGCGCAAAAATGCGCAAAATGGCCAAAACCCACCTTCAGGCCATTTTTCCACAAGGATTCAATTTTTCCATTATTTTCACCAATTTATGCCACATCTGGCATACTTGCGTAATTTGCGCAGTTTGCGCATTTTGCGCAAATTGGCCAAAAATTCCATTCACTCACATTTCAGGGATTTTGGCCAGGACTACTCATTTGGTCCAAAATTTCAGTTGTTGGCCACCTTATGCCAACACTCTCAAATTCAAAATTATGATGATTTTCAAGTGGTCTTGGGACAAAACCCAAATCAACCACCTTTCAAAAGCCATGGGGACTCAAGAAAAGCTAATGAAGACACTCAAGACAAGATTAAAGGAATTTTTATGAAGATTGAAGGCAGTTTGAATGAAACAGAGGAAATTCAGAATCAAAATCAAGTTGAAAATACCAACAAATGGTCAAATGAAGATTTGTTTGAGTATTGATTGAAGAAGAAGTTTTATGGTGAAAATCTTAATGAATTGGGGGAAAAACTGTTTGAATTGATTGCAAGCTCGTCAAGACTCACTATACTTATGGTGCTCAGAGCTCACCACTTTCAAGAGGGGGATAATGTCACAGCCAAGGAGGCAGGGGCATTTCCAATCATCATCAGCAAATCATTATATCATGGATACCCTTCAAAACCCAATCAGCAAGGGGGTTTCATTCAACAATTCACCCAATACAGTTTTCAGACCTCAATACAGTTTCATACAGACAAGACCCAAATACAGGTTTCACCAAATACAGGCTTTTCATCAATACAGGTGCCAATACCTGTATTGACTGTATAACCTGTATTGGATTCACCAATACAGGATTCAATCCCACATACAACTTCTTCCAGCATACAGGCCAGTATCTCAACACTCAAACTCCAAGGCTGGTATTTCTCACATATACCAGCCCCTCTTCATCCGCCTGGGGGTTTTTCCCCCAGTTAATTAAAATAGTTGATTTATTATTTAATATTATTTTATTCTTACTTTGGAATATTATTTTATTAATTATTAAGTTAGTCTTTGCCTTCCCTCACCTGTTTCAGTGGAGTCCTGGTGGCCATATCCTTATTAATCCTTTTCTCTTTTCTGAACAGGTTGAAACAGTGGTACAGGATTATTTGTGGTTGGCTCTTTATTATTGCTTTTGTTTTGTCTCTCTTAATTTTATACTTATTATTTTATGACTAGGAATTTATCCTCTTACTCCATTACTCTTATCTTTTGAGTATTTCTTTTTGAGCCCTCCATAAGTAAGTCTGTTCACTGAGTGCCAGGCCCTCTTCACTTAGAAGAGCCCCTGTGACAGGTCTTTCCCAGGAGGATTTTGAGGTATTTTGATAGTTTTGAAATCAAACCCTTTGACACTGGTTCAATTGGAGCAACATCATATTTCTGAATCACCTGAAAACAGATAATGTATCAGCTTTAATAGGAATTAATAGGCAGGAGAAGACTTACACTGTTAAGTTGTTTCATCAAGAATATTTGTAGAGGCAATGCTTGGTTAATTTTCAGATAGGTCAATGCACATATTATTAGGGTTTCCTCATGCATAGGCTTAAGAAAATCCACCATCACATTAACCTTTACTTATTCCAAATTAGATATGCAAAAGGAAACCATTAACCAAGGGATACAAAATTGGTCATAAGCATCCTTTAAGAATAGTTCTCTCTGGAATTATGTGTGGATTTCCATTGTATTGACACTTGTATAAGGAGGGTTGTTTCTTTGGTCATCATTTGCCCTCATAAATGAGATTAACCATGGTTATGAACTCTTTTCAAATCTGTGGGCTATGGTGTAAATGTAATCCAACACAAGAAATCAAGGATATTATTGAATCATACCTGAGGTTGACCCCATCAGGTAGGTCAACTAAGCTAGAAAGGGCCATTGGCCTATTGTTTTCACCTTCAGAATTTCCATAAGTCCTAGTTTCTCCTTGAGGAAGGGAATTCATCCAATCAAAAGCAGATAAATGGATTGTATGAGCCATGCACCTAATGATTTTATTTACTGCTATAAATGGTGGGAACATTTTTTCTCTCACTGGCCATGCATTTGTTAGTTGATGAATTGTCTGTAGTAATGAAACTGATTTGTTGATTAATTTTGAATTGATAAATTTTTTTGATGAAGTTGTTTGAAAGTAAAATTCCTGAGTGATTGCCTATAAATTAAGGGGCAAAAAGATAGATAAAAATAATTTATTTTATGAATAAGACAAGTATTGCAATTTAATTTCTATAGCATCCAGCCTAGGTAGTACTGAATTGAGGCCCCAATTAATATCCCAAAGGTAGCTGATAACTGATATGAGAGTGGTTATGTTGGGGATTTTCCAAGTTTCATCTGTGAATGAAATTCCGTTTGCTGGAGGGAAAATTCTTGTGAAAATGTGTTCGTGACAAAACGGAAATACCCTGGATAGATGAGCTGTCATTGTGGCTTGTAAAACAAGTATGTTGGAGATCCCTGAGTTCCAAGGATCCAGTAGGGAGCAGAAGGAATGTTTTTTGGTTATGGAGAGGGGAAGGTCATGTTCAGAAATGAAATATACAAGTGCTGTCTTGAGGGAGTCCAATGATAAAAAATAAAAAAAGGCTAAGGAATCAGCACAAATTCAATGGCTTTTTAAATAAATAAGAGTAAGAAGACTCACCTTTTTGGAATTAAAATGTTGAACTAACTTATCCATTTTACAGTTTTCAGGAAGTTACCCCATGATATTGGGATTATTGAGGTAGTGAAGGACATTGAAATGGTGTTTAATTGATTTAATAATTCAAGTGAAATATTTCTTGAGATTCTTCTGAATTTTTCTTTTTTAATGGTTGAGGCTATTTCATTCAATTTAACTCTCATTGAAACTGGAGGAGTAGTTTCAGACCCACAAGCCCTTCAATCAGTTCACAGCCTCTACAGGTTACTTGAGATCTCTAGGTTCATGAATAAATGATGAATATGATTGGAAGGGTTTCACTAAAAGAATTTCTAAAAGTAAGGAAGTGGTGGAGCACAAAAAATGTATTAAAAAAATAAAATAATCAATGATAATTAAAAAAAAGAAAAGAGGAGAGGAATTTTTGAAGGAAAAAACAAAAAGATGGATAGAAGAATTAAGTAGAAGAAAGAATTTGAGAACTACCATTGGTACCTCCTGTACCAGAGAAAATTGGGGTTTGAAAAACATACCAAAATGATGATTATAATAAATCAAAGAATGAATAAGGATTGGATAGCCTTGATTTTTTAAATTTAAAAATTAAATGATAATCAGTCAAGTCTAAGATTTTTAGATAATCAAGAGAGAAATATTTATTTAAATAAATAATTTTTATGTAAAATTAATATATTACACAAAAAAAAAAACAAAAAAAAATTAAAATGAAAATGAAAATTTTTTCATTTTTTTTTTTTTTGGATTTTTATATAATTATCATAAAAATATAAGAACGATTGAAAACTTGATATTATCTTTTTTTTTTTCCAAAAAATCAATTTTTCTTATTTTTCATAAAAATTGAAAAAAATAAATCTTTAGTTGAATGAATATGAATGTTTAAAATAAGTAATTGAAAAAATTTAGGGTTTTTTTTTTTTGTTTTTTTGATAATTATTTTGAAAAAAATAAAAGGAAACTAATCAAATTCATAAATATTTAATTAAACATTTTCAGATAAAATATAGTTTAAAGTTCATATTTTTTTGCTTAAGAAATAATCAATTTATTTGAATTTTAATCAAGGGTAAATTTTGATCAAAGAAATAAATCAAATTTCTCAGTTTGATAGAAAATCTAAAAAACAAAGGTTTTTTTTTAGTATAACTTTATTTATATTAGAAAAAAATCAAAAAGATGACATAAAAAATCAAAAAATTAAATTTATCATAATAATTTTACCAAATTTTTATAAATTATCTTTTCATATTTGAATTTAAGTTTAATTTTTAAAATAAAGAAATCAATTTTTAATTATATTTTATTTTTAAATGAAAAAAATTATGATTAATATTTTTTATAAACTTTATTCATTAATCCTAATTATTTCAATTTTACCAAAATTAATCTACAAAAAAAAAAGACAATGTTGAATTTTTAATTATCAAAGTAAAATTTTAATCAATTCAAAATAAATAATTAAGTTTTCTTTTTTTCAAATTTATCATTATTATTTTTTAAACACATAAATATCTTCAAAATTGATAAAAGTGAATGCTTTTTATATTTGATTTTTTTTTACTAAGTGAATTTGGTAAAAAACTAATCTAATTAAATTGAATAAATTTGAATTTTCTTTTTTGAAATTTGAACTAAATCAAAAAAACCAAAAAAATATAAATCTATATACATATCTACACTTATCATTATTTATAATTTATGATGTAAAATCAAAAAAATATTGATTAATTAATTGATTAATATGTTTTTTTTAAAAAAATAATTTTCCAATTTATTGAATTATTTACTTAAATGTTTTAATGAAACTGATCCTTTGTTGAATAAAAATATTTATTCATATATATATATATATATTTGTGAGCCTTAGAGGTATTTTCATATACCCAAAAGACCAAAAAAAATGAAATTAAGTTACAATCAAAAATAAATTTAGGGGTGTTGGGAAACACACATAAGCCCTTATGTGTTTTTACCATAAACTTATGTGTTTTTGAAATTAATCGCCAAAACATGTAAGTGGCCTATTTTTTTTCAAAAAATTTCCTCAGGCTCAGTTTGGAGGTTTTTTTCATTCTTTTCTGCCATATTTTTTGAAACATGGGATTTCAATATCCCCAAATTTTTTCAATTTTTTTTTTCCAAATTTCTCAAATTCAGCCAATTTGACAAAATGGCATATCTTTTTTTTTCAAAAATTCATTCAAAAGCTTCCCACTCATGAATTTCCTTCATTTTTCTTGAATTGAAGGGTTCAATATTGAAAATGAAAGACTAGAAGCCCATAATTTCTGGGATTTGTTTTGGTGGGACAAGTGAAGGTGCAAAAAGAGGTTTTTTCATTTTTTTAATATGACTATTTCTAAGTAAAAAAGTGCCACATGTTTGATAAAAAAATGAGACTGAGGAGGGATTTAAGAAATAAATAGGACAAAGGAGGAGGTTAATTGGCATAAATTGTATATATAAAAATCAATCAATCAGAATCAACCTCCAAAATAGTGGGGCTTTTCTGAAGGGGGGGGAGGAAGATTGGACAAATATAACATCCTGTGTTTCTTAAATTTATCTGACCACCCCAGGGATTGATGTTGGGAATGAAATTCCCAATTCACAGTAATAGGTTGAACTGGATAAACTTTAGAAATGATGATATCCAATGCAAAAAAATGAGAACTGCTATCCAAGAAGCAGATGAAAATGGGTGTATTATCATTTGGAGGACAGAAATAAGGGGAAAAAGAGAAAATTTAGGCTGTGGAATAAAATAAAACAAGTATTTGATACTTATTTTCAATTGGATCCCCCATATCAAGCATGGACATCCACTTTCTCTCTGGAGCCTGGCCAACATCTTCATACCACTCAATCCTGTCCAAATAGGAAGATACTGATGGAATCAAAGTGTTGATGACTTCATAAAGGTATTTATTTTGTTGAGTTTATTCATCCAAGTCACCTCTGACATCAGCCCATTGATCTTGAGTCTTGTAAATGTAGTGGGATACTGTTTTGTAGCCAAAGTTTCCATCACCCTGGACATTGATGGGCTTGAAGGTGTATTTCAATATAAACTTGAGTAAGTCTTCTGAGCCAGGTAACTGATAGAACTAGATCAAAAAGATAAATAAATATTCAAAAAAACAAAATAAATATACATTAAAAAGAATCAGAAACTCACAAAGAGATTGGAGCATTCATCACTTGTGTGATAATTTCTTTAAAAATGCTCACAGATCAAGTAAGTTGCATCATATATCTTCAAGCTTGTGGAAGGCTTGTGGGAATATCTTTGTGAGTTTTTTCTATCCATTGCCAATCTTCTGGACCTTCTAAGGGTGACTACCAATTTTCCATATTCATTTAATTCAGTTTCTGAGGGTAGTGAATCTGATGAGCTTACTGATTTTGATAATGAGGCCTAAGAATATTCAGATGAATCCACTTCCATGATTGTAGAGGGTGAAAATGACTGTGATCTTGAGGTTGTTGGGCTGGTCACTTTTGATGGGGGTCTTCCTCTTCTCTCGGATTTACTTTAAATGATTTCAAATCTTGAGGGTTCTCTTCTATTTTTATTTTTATTCTTGGCTAATTGAGGTCTCCCACGGATATTCTTGCATTCTAGTGGGTATTCAAAAGATTAATCATCCTCTTGACTCTTGGGAATGTGATAAAATAAGACTTTTCCAGTCAAAACATCTTGAAAATGTTGAAGAATTGGGGTGATTTCTGCCATTGGTCTTTGAAGAAGGTCTTCCCCAATATCTTCAAATATTATTTTAGATTCATTCATTCTTTCTTTCTCAACACTTTGATCATCACCTTGATAACAAGCCTGAGAAGAATATGACAAAGAAAATCAGTGAACAAGAAAAAGTAAGAATTTGAAGTTAAAAAACCCTCACAGGCAAAGTCAAATGCCACTGAGGATGGAAGTCTGATATCTCAAGCCTTTGGAACTTGGAAAATTCCTTTTGGGTCTGATGCTTGCAAGGAATGACTTGATAATTGTTTTATTTGTTGTTGCATTTTTCATTTGGGGGAAATTTGGTTTTGAAATTGTCAAAGGCCATCTAAAGGGCATAATGAGACACTCTGCCATTGAAAGCATAGATGTGTCAAGGAAAATTCTTGACATAGACAATCATTTCTTTTGAGATTCTGTTGATTATTCAAGTAGATTGTTTTCTGAAAGCCATGTGGAGAGCCCTCACCACCACCAGGAGAGTACCAGTGGACTTTTGGAGCCAAATTTTAACCATGGCATAGGAACCTTCAAATCTTGAGGTGGAGCCCACACCCAGGTTGCAATGGTGGTTGGTTCAGGCTGCCACATCATACTCCTTTAGAGGAAGCCAGGTATCTTTCAATTATTGCAAGACTTCAAGATTTTTGACTTTCTTTTTAAGCTTCTTCCAGTTGTCTTTGAAAGACTTTTCAGTGGATGAATACATAACCTGAGAAATGAATCCCAAAGTCATTAATAGGAGCAATAATAAGCATAAAAGTGAAATATAAAAGTGTATTACCTGATTCCAAAGGCCCATAAGATTTTCAAAATCAGTTCCTTGACCAATTTTCTTCATGCAATGGGAAGATATATCTTTATTGATGTGCCAAATGAATAACATGACTTTTGAGTCTGGGAAGAGCTTCTTAAGAGAGTTTTGCAAGGTCAAATCCCTTTTAATAGAAATGACTTGAGGGGGAACAATATTAGTGTTGTTGAGGGCTTTTTCTATGTATTGATTTAATGGCCAAGTATATGAGGGTTCAGTTTCATTCTTCATAAAACAAACAGCCCCAGAAAGGGTCTTATTGGTTGAGCTGAATCCAACAATATGAAAAAGGGGAATTTTGTACTTATTGGTTTTACAAGTACAATAAATGAGAATGACATGAGGAAAGCCATGAAGGAGTTTATGGCAAGGGGGTGAGTGAAAAACAAGGATATAATGTGTCCCTCAGGATCCCTTGCAGAGGACAACACAAAATTTTCTTCTTTGAGAGTGTCAATAAGAGCATCAATGGGCCTTCTGCCTTTCAGTTTGTCTTTCTTGATTTTCTTGACTTGGTTGTAAATTTCTTGAAGGATTACAGGCCTGTCAGACTCCCTCTGGCTGCATAATTGGGCCTGAATTTGCCTTGGCATGAGCAGTGATCCGGACATTTGAGCAATTTGGGATATTTCTTGCTCATTGAATTTCCTGAAAGCAGGATGTGCCATGATATTTTCAGGATTTTTGACTTTAAGAGTCCAAATGGTCTTCTTGGCATATTTTCTGGCATAAAGTCTAAATGGACAGTCAAGCCTTCTTTAAGTGCCTGTTTTGGAGGGGTTTTTGTTGGGATTTGGGGTCCCAGATCTGTCACAACCTATTTCAATTCAATTGTGGGTCATATTGGACCTCAAGGTGAACAAAGCATACCCCTGAGCCCTGGAAACAGTATGCACATGCTTCCAAAGAAGCTTGAGGCTCTGAAATTCACCTTCAGTGTAGGTTGAAGCATTATTGAGCGAGAAGTATGTATAAATTTAAAAAAAGGGGGAATTTGTGGATTTGGAATCAGGAAAGAGCCTTTTGAAATGTGAAAAAGAAATGATAAAAGGGGTGAAAAATCAAAAGAAGTGGGTAAACCTCAACTGAAGTGGTTGAAATGTGGGATCAATAGATGAGGGAGGGTAAAAAATTGGAATTTTAGAGGCTTGTAAGCAGGTTTTTGGGGGAAAAAAAGAAAGAAATGTGTGAAAAGCTTTGAAAAATTGCCTTGGTAATGCTGTTTTTTAAAATTTTTTTTTGGGGGGATGTGCAAACAAAAACTATAGAATTGGGTTAGAGGGGCTTTGAGGGAAAAAACCTCTTTGGCAGGTTTTGTCCCAATACAGGTTTCTTGGTGTTTGATTTTTGATCAAAATTGGGCCGGGGGTACCCCTTAAATGTTTTTACTAAACAATTATGTGTTTTTACAAATTTATGGCCAAAACACATAAGTTTTTAGTGAAAACACATAAGAGCTTACATGTTTTTACCAACACCCAAATTTAATTTCAAGATAGAAAAGGAAAATTGAATATAATAATAGTTATTATCATTATTATTTAAAATTAAAATTTGAAATTGTTAAAATACATTTTTACTTGAAAAAATTGAGAAAATAGTTAATATTCACCGAAAATATTAAAATTGAAATATTTTTGGAAAAAAAGTCAATAAAAATTATTATAGCTTTTTTCTCAATAAATGAGAATATGAAAACTATCTCCCCATTGGATTCCTCATAAAAAATCAGCTGGGGTCACTTCCAAGTCAAAATTCTGTAGCTCAACTCTAAATAAGCTTAAAGTAAGTTTTTAGTATTATCTGTATTAAAATCTTCAAATCCTCAAAACTTCAACTTAACTCACATGAAACTTGGTGTTAACCATAAAATTCTGTGTTAAAATTGAGGTATTGTGTGTATTTTAGAATCTATGAGGAATTGAAGTATTTTCAATTGAAATGTCAAAATGTGCATGTGTATTACATAAGTGAACTTGGATTTACATATGTGGAATCAATAATTACAGTTGTGTACGTTAAATTTGAATTGAATTGGATATGTAAGATTTCTAGTATAATACATGAAAAGGAATTGAAGACAAAATACATTGGAAATATTAATTTGGGGGGGAAAGGAATCTTGGCTCCAAGGGTTCCAGACTCCCCAAAATTGATTGCTGACAGGAATTGTGGGATTAATAATTGGCAGTAACTTGAGGGGTAAAGTATTGGTGATTCCATTATAAATTTCATAATTATCCAATAACAATGTGTGCTAAGGTGTATTAGCTGCCCCTCTGAATATACTGAAAAAGATACCCTTTTTGATGATATCACAAATCAATTATATAGTTTTGTGGGTTTTCAATTAGAGAATTTTCCTCAGCAGTCTCTACCATTCTATCAATGAAAGATCACTATGATAATGATTCTAATTGCTGATGTTTGTTTAATGATTGAGGTTTGCTTGACTTCTTGTTATTGATTATATAATTCTTCTACGAAAACTTCTTTAAATAATTGAGGTATTCAAAAAATTTTTTTTTAAGATCACTATTAATATTAATAATAATATTGATAGCTAATTAAGACTTTTAAGGGTGATTTAATAATAATATCAGTATAGCTATAATAATTTTGGGGTAAGATAATTTTAGCAGGGTGGTTATGGTAGATATAAGGGTAAGATAGGAATAATAGAAAAGTAATATAATACTATTAGGATGAATATAAATATAATCCAATATATATAAGAGTCATTATATAAGGTATAAGGTTAAGATGATATCCCTTCTATAAAGAAGGGTTATTGATAAATTTCATAAGAGCACTAATGATAATATCCCCAAACACTACTACTATATTGGTAAGACTATTTAATAGTATGATAAACATCCTTAATTATTTACTCATAAATAATACTATATGATACTGAGCCTTGCTACTTATTTTTTAAACATAATAATATATTATCCTACTAGAGAAGGGATGGATTGATACACAAAATTATTTTTTGAATAATAAGCATGGGGGAAAAACAGGGAGAGAGGCCCTTTATTTATACCTTTTGGAGCCTCCATAGAGCCTTACAAAAAGAAGTAAATTGGAATTTCTCCAAGTTTGAGTCATTTTTTCTGGTGAGGTATTTTTGGTGTAGTGCTTTATGACCAATAAGATTTAGCCATCACATCAATTAATTTCTCTGACCAATCAGATCCATCCATCATGTCAATTGATAATTCTGAGTATGCACTTTGAATTCATTCCAATTCTGACCAATCAGATGCTGAGTTGGTGACTTTAGACTGATTTGTGGTTCTGAAAAGCTATTGGAAAAGTTGGATATGCACTATGGATGAGGTATTCAATTGTGTAATGACTATGGTCTTCTATATAAAGATATGAATTTGAATATTAATAAGTTCAGGTGTATATAAGTCCATGGTTCTTTCAGATGTATGGTAATTATGGCAATATGAATAAGGGGTAAGTATTACTGTAAACTTATAAATTGGTATTAACTTTATCCTGTGGATTTGCTTTCAAGTTGAGCTAAATATGAAATTCTAGTATGCATATTATAAGCATATTCTTATGGTGATTTTAGTGAGTATCTTTATTAAGGTATATATATATATGTTTTCTAAATACATGATATCTTTCTCAATTTTGGTCCTATGGCTTTGAGCCAATATATAAACCTATATGGAATCTTATTTAGATTATCATGGTGAAATTATTTTGTACTTCTAAGCTTAGGTATGATATTTTCACATCAGTAGTCTTATAATCTTTTACTTTCATTTTGCTTTCTTTTTATTTATTATTATTTTTGTTTTATTTTTGTTTTATTTTTGTTTTATTTTTGTTTATATATTATCTTATAAAAACTATAACTATCTATTAATATTATCATTGTACCAAAGTGGACTTGAGCCTTGCAGAAATAGTATATAATACCACAGTGTAAGATGTCAAACTCAATGCAAAAATTCATTAATTTTGATGTGGAATCGAGTCCATGACCTTGTGACTCAATTGATGATGAGGTTGTGATACCAACCAGGGAAGGTTTAACTGTTAACAGGAAGTTAAAGCTACCCTTAATTTAAATAAAAATCCTAGTAAAAAAAGTTTTAACTGGTTTTGAGGTCTCTTACACACATTATGATGTATTTTGGAGGCTTGAAACCAGGTATTAATATAGCAATGGCTGATTTAAGGGACTGAAATGGCTGGAAATAGAAAAAATGGCCAAAACCAGCCCCTTTTTTGTCCAAACCAGGCTTAAATGATTCCTAATTGGCTTTTCTGTTTTCAGTGTGTTCTTCACCAAAGATTGGAGTAAATTTAACTTTTGGAGTAAGAAAATTGGTGGCTATGAAAGAATGTCTCTTTTGCCCCACTCTTCTCTTCATGGTAGAATCTCTTCCTCATATAATTATCTCAAAAACTTTAAAACCAATAAATAGGATACTAAAAAAACCTTTTTTTGATAATTTTGAGCCTTATAATCATGTGAAAAAATAATTATAATCATTTTTACCCTTGAACCACCCCAAAAGTGAATTAAAGCATCTTTCATCACTGTGAACTTTTTCACTTTGTTTCCAAATTCACTCTGATCACTTTTAAGTGCTTTTTCTCTTTAATAATATTCTTTGAGACTCCATTCTCATATCAATTTCCTGCAGCTCTTTGCTCAATTAATTAAAATTGAAATTTCTCTTGAAGAAATTTCTTTTGTAGCCATTAATATCTCTTGTAGAGTATCTTTGGGATAAATTTTTATAATATAATTTTTTTATATAAAAAATTTAAAAGCAGTGAATTTGGTGTTTTTTCTCTTGAAAATCTGAAAATTTGCTATTATTAAGTAAATTTTACCTTATACAAATTTTGAGGAAAGGAAAAGTACTTGATTATTAATCAAAGTTTCATATAAACAACTTCTATTTGGGGGCTCAGCTGTGATATTTTACCTGTGAAATATATTTTTTTAATTCCTTAATATTTTCTCTTATATTGAAAAGCTTAAAAATCCATAAAAAATACTTATAATTTCAAAAAACTGATAAAAAATAATCGTTTTTTTTGTATTATAAGTGAGGCTTCATTTTTAATTTATCTTTTGAAAAATACCTCTTTTTTACTTAAAAAATTTCTTTTTTCATTTATTATAGTGTCTGGAAATGTGGTAAGAAAAGAAAACATTGAAAGAGAATCAACAGGCACTAGCATTGTCCCAGCTAGTACTGTTAATTCTGACCATAATATCATATTTATTATAACTCAGAATAATAAAGCAGAGGATAGTTTATTCTTAATTGATTAGTTTGAATACTAGAAATACTCTCCAAAAAGAAAGAAATTTTTCCAATTGTAAGTTTTTTGATGTAAAATTACTATTTTGAAGCTTTTTTACTTATAATTTTGCCTTCAACCAGATTAGGAGTGAGCTATCAGCCCCAGAACCTCCCAAAAAGGTTATAAAAATGATTATGGAATAAGCCAATCAGTTTCAGAAGGACAAGGGCCAGTAAAAAAATATTAAACTGAAAAAATATGCCATTATGAAGCTGTTAAAACTGTTTTACCTTCAAATAGAGCTGACACTGCCCCAAGAAGCCTAAGTGGAAATTTTAAAAGCCAGCCAGAATACATACAGAAATACACTTGAACACAAAGAGCATCAAATTCTAGCAGACCTTTGGAAAAATTGCATGAACTCTTACCTTAATGTGAGAAAGTTTCTGGGCCATCCCAATACTTGAAAGTTACTGAATGGGTGGCATCCATTTATGGAAAAGAAGAACATGATTCTTTTAACAGAATAATGGAGGAAGAACCACCCTCCAAAACCCAAACAAGTGCTAAAATCAATCCCAGTGGCCAGAAGCAGCAATTACAATGCAATGAAGCAGCCAAAAGCTTGAAAAAAGGGCAAGGGCAAAGAACAAGCCACAAAATCATACAGCCAGGGCTACAGAATCCCAAAGATTCAACAAGATGAAATGGAAAATGTGTTTCAGATGGCCAGAGCCATTATAAAAATGCAGAAGAGAGAGGAATCCAGAGAAAAATACAAGAAATGATTTCTGAGAATTTGGATGGAATTCCAGCTTTGTATATATTCATAAATGACATGAAAAGCCATATTTATGTAAAAATGCAGATATTTGTAACAATTTTAAGACAAGAGATCTGAGTTTAAGACAAATAAATGAAGCAATTATGGTTTTTGAGAAAGATTTAAGAACAATTAAAGCATCAAATAATGACACTTAATTTGCAAATAAAATCAGTGAACAATCTGTCATTATGAAAGAATTAACAAATAAATATTTTCAATTCAATATTGATGATGTGTTTGAAGAAAGAATAAATAAAGCCATAAGTATTATCAAAGCAGAAAATAAGAAAATCCTTGATGATATTACAAATTCATTTACTTAAGTAAATATAGATACCATTGCCTTAAATGAAGTGTTTTGATACCCCACAAGAAGAATTATCAAAATTAATAATTAAATCGAATAAAATCATTTCCTATAATACTAGACAGACTTAATTATTTCAGGAAATGAAAATTGAAGAAGACATGTATAAAATGAAATTAATCAATTTAATACAAGATTTTCAACATGAATTCAGAAATTACACAAGGTGTAATAGCAGTAAAATAAATAAAATTGAACAATTACTGCACACCTTACCAAGAATATCTACACCTCTCAATAAAAGTGAGGGTAAAAGAAATTCCAACCCAAAAGTATTGGATGTAGAAAATTCCCAAATGAAAAATGAATTTTCCACTTCTTTCCATAACATAGAACCTTCAATGGGCCAAGCGCTTTTGAAAGAGGTACCAAAACTTAAAGAATGGCCTTATCTCAGTGATGAGGGAGAATATGAACATATGGAATTGATAAGAGGTATTAAAAATTATCAAAGAAGACTTTGAATTACCAGGCAAATTGGTAACAGAAAGAATTAACTCCTTGTTTACCAAGTCAGCTCATAGATGGTATATCAAGTTAAGAAAAGCACAACAAGCACATGGACACCAAAATTTGACTTGGTGAAAAGCCCAAATGATTAATAAGTGGGCCCATGATGCTTGGATATTTAAAGTAGAGAAAGACTTGGAATATGAAAAATTTAATTCTGATAAAGACAGAGCTTTACCATGGGTTTCCCAACAAAAGGACAGGCTAACAGCATTATATCCTGACATGTCAGAATTTATGATCCCCAGAAAAATTCTGAGAAAATGTGGAGGTGATTTTGAGAACTCTGTATAAAGGAGGATAGCTGATAAATATTCAGAGGAGGATATTCTAAATATATCAGAAGAATTAACCACTAAAGCAAAAATTGGTTCAAGTAGGATGAATCTTAAAAAAAGGCTTAATACACCTTGGAAAGATTCTGTGGAAAAAAGCCCCAAATTAAATTCTAGTAAGATGAAATATAAATCTGCAGAAGAAATCAGAAAGTCCTATATTTGACAAAGAACCACACATTTAGCTAATACATGTCCAAAAAGAGGGAAAATAAATGAATATAACATTGGAAAGGAACCTGATTTTGAGAAAGCTGATGAGAATGAGGATAATTACGATGATGAATTGTCCATATTTTCTAAATCTTCAAAAGATATATAAAATATCAATGTCACATCTGACATCATGGAATCTTAATCCCACTTACCAAAATTGAGTAATAGTCAACTTGACTTATCAAAAATTCAAGATGCACAACTTATGAAAACCATACCAAACAGGGGAAAGGCTATACAGCTGGCAATTCCTGTATAACAGAAGTGGTGATTGATAAAAAACACACTTAGCTCTTACTTGACCCAGGAGCCCTCTTCACCTGTGTTGGAAAATCTTTTCTTCAAAGTTGTGTACTGAATGTTGAAGATCAATTATTACCAATTGATAGAATGAAATTAAACAGTGCAAGGAATCCAATGAAATAATTTGGAATACTTAAATCCACTTTCATATCTACACATATCAATGGAAATTTGAGAACTACTGTTGAATTTGTTGTTATGGAAAGCTTCTCTAGTACCCATTTCATATTGGGAAATGACTATTTGATAATGTATGGCATGAATTTACATAACAAAAAAGACAGACACCTTACTATAAGTGATAATAAGAATCAGAAATTTTCCTTCTTAACTTTTAAAAGAAAAACTACAGTAAATAAAGTATAACTAATCAGCTTGAAGTTAGAGAGGCTTAAGTCAGAACAGATGAATGAAGCTGAGGTCAGTCTTCACCTTACTGAAATACAGGAGAATGAACTCAATGCCCTTTTATATGACCATAAAGAATACTTTTCATAAGATAAAAAACCACTGGGTGCAGTTATTGGTCATGAATCTGACATTATTTTGAATATTGAGAAAGAGTATCCATAACTCTCAAGAAGTACTGCATACCCAGCAAGCCCAAAGTCAAGAGAAGCCCCTGAGCTTCAAATTAGGGAGCTCTTAGACCTTGGTGTGATAGGGAAAGTTGGCCTTAATAAAGAGGTTAGAATAAATACACCTGTCATAGTGACATGGAATAATGGAAATTCCAGAACGGTTGAGGACTTTGGAGCTCTAAAAACTTACACTTACCCAGACAGGTATCCCATACCACAAATACAAATTTCCCTTACTAAAATATCTCAAGAAGTATAAATGAGAACTATAGATTCCCTGAAGGGATTCAAACAAAATGTGGTGACCCCAAGAGAAAGAAAATACTTGAGAGTTATTGTCCATCATGGAGTGTATGAATACTTGAGGATTCCCTTTGGTATCAAAAATGCACCTTCACACTTCCAAAGAATGTTATATGAAGTCTTTCCTGAAGAACTTTAAGAAGGATGGTTTATAGTTAATATTGATGACATTACTGTCTGCTCTAAGACTTGGGAAGAAAATATGAATAGATTATCCAGAGCTTTGAGAAAAATACAATCTGTAAACATTAAATCCTTTTTAAAGAAATTTCTTTTTGGATTCAAAGAACTCAAAGCCCTAGGACTTGGGGTATCTGGTCTATCCCTTGGAATTGACAAAAACAAAGTTTCAGAAGTACTATTGAAGCCTATTCCTCAGAAAAAAAATGAAAGCCAGTCATTTCTAGGTTTTTCAGGATACTAAAGGCAGAATATCAAAGATTTTGCATCCATAGAAAGACCTCTTTGCAAGTTATGTGGCAAAAAGATGTTTCAGAATATTGAAAAACCTGTGGCATATGTCAAAAAGCAAATAGATCTACTGGAAAAAGACTTGGACATATGATCAAAATCCAAGAGCCCAGTAGACCTTGGGAAATTCTCCATATGGGTTGGGTAACTAGCCAACCACCAGGAGGTTATAGAAGCTATAATTCCTTCCCAGTAATAGTTGACAGTTTAAGTAAGAATCAAATCTCTTTACCATGTCACAAAAATGATAAAGCCATGGATACAGCTCTTCTAATATTTAATAGAGTAATATCATGGACTGGCATATTCAACAACATTATTAGTGACAGAGGTCCCAAATTTACCTCAGCACTATGGAAAAATCTTCACCAAGTATTAGGAACCAAATTATCCTTCTCCAGCTTACCACTCACAAACTGATGGGCTAGCTGGAAGAATTATCCAAACCTTGGAATATATGGCCAGAAGAATTTGTGAATATGGTTTAGAGCTCAAATATTGTAATGGATTTATCAATAATTTTTCTACCCTTCTACCTGAACTGGAACTAGCATATAAAAGATCTGTTCATGCCAGTACCAATCAAAATTCTGCTATTCTAGAAAAAGGATGGAATCCCAGGATACTCCAAGATTACTTGAGGAAGGATCTGGTTGAGATACATCCCACATCTTCTAGCTTCAAAAGAATGCTAGAAAAAGGTAGAAAGAATGAAGTAATATTCATGGAAGAATAATTTGCATATTCCAAGACCAATGGGATAAGTCAAATGCTACTCCAGATGTCAAAATAGGAGACCTGGTACTTGTATCCACAACTAACCTTGATAACATCAAAGGTTTCAGAAGACTGTAAGATTCCTTTTCAGGAACTTTTGTTATCAAAGAACTTCATGGGGAAAATGCTTTTGAGGTATAATTGTCTGAGGAAGTTAGTATTAAGCACCCCACATTTCCAGTAAGCTTGATATAGCCTGACAAATCTGGTGATGCTGAAAAATCCCCTTAAGGAGTAAATTTACCCAGCATATACTTCCTGTTGAGCCACCTGGTACTAAAAAGATAATCAAAGTTCTCAAAGAAAAGAAATTTAGAACCAAAAAAGTAAGGGAATACCTTGTAAGGTACAGTGAAACAACTTGTGAAGATGAATGGTTAGCAGAAAAAGACATACCTGAAGCTACCAAAAGTATCAGAAGGCTCAGACAAACTAGAAATAAAAATATTACAAAGTAATGGTTTTTTTTCAGGGAGAGAGAATGTGAGCCTTAGAGGTATTTTCATATAGCCAAAAGACCAAAAATAAAAAAATTCAGCTACAACTGAAAAGAAATTCAATTTTAAAATATAAAGACAAAATTGAATTACAGCTATAATAATTGAATACAAAAATAGAAATTAGAATTATTATCTAACATTAAAGCTACATTGTAATTTACAGTTGTGAAAATACATTCTTGCTTGAAAAAATTAAGCAAAAATAAATTTTCACCAAAAATATTAAAATTGAAATATTTTTGGAAAAAAGTTGATAAAAATTATTATGGACTTTATTCCAATAAATGAACTCATGAAAATCATTTCACCATTGGATTCCCCATACAAAATCAGGTGGGGTCAGCACTGAGTGAAAATTCTGTAACTCAATTCTAAATAAGCTCAAATCAAGTTTTAGTATTTTCTGTATGAAAATCTGAAAATTCTCAAAAACTTAATTTAATTCACATCAAATGTGGTGTTAATTATTAATTGTTGTGTTAAAATTGAGGTGTGGTGTGTAGTTTGGATGGAACTTATGAGGAATTGAAGTATTTTCAGTTGAAATGTCAAAATGTGCACATGTATTACATAAGTGAACATAGATTTGAATGTGTGGAACCAATACTTACAGTTGTGTACTGTAAATTTCAATTGAATTACATATGTAAAATTTCTAGTATAATACATGATGAGCAATTAAAGAAAAAATAAATTGGAAAGATTAATTTTTGGGGGAATAGGAATCTTGGCTCCAATGGGGCCACAATCCCCCCAATTGCTTTCTGAAAGGGGTGAAATGTCAAAATCCATGCAAAAGTTCATAAATTTTTGCCAGGAATTGCGTCAAAGACCCTGTGACTCAGTTGAAAATGCAGGTTCAATACTAACCAGGGCAGTTTTAACTGTTACAATGAGTGTCAAACTACCCTTAAGCTGAAGAATAATGGTAAAAACAGTTTTAACTGGTTTTTAGGTCTCTTACACACATTATGACATGTTGTGGGGGCTTGAAACCAGGTATTACTATAGAAATGGCTGATTGAAGGGACTAAATTGGCTAAAATCAGCCATTTTTGGTCTAAACCAGGATTCAATGATGCCATAATTGGCTTTTATGTCATCAGTGTGTTTCTAACAACTGATTAGAGTAGATTTTACTCTTGGAGTAATAAAATTGGTGGCTATAAAAGAATGTCTTCTTTGCCCTACTTTTTCTTCATGTTAGAATCTTTTCCTTTTATAATTAGTTTGAACTTTGTTAAATCCATCAATAAAAGATTATAACCATAATTTTTCAATCATTTTTAACTTTATAGCCACTTGAAAAAATCATTATAGTCATTTTTACCCTTGAACCACTCCAAAAGTAAATTAAAGCATCTTTCATCACTGTTAACTTTTTCACTTTGTTTCCAAATAAACTATGGTCACTTTTGGGTGTGTTTTCTCTTTAATAGTTTTTTTAGAGAATCCATTATCATATTGATTTACTGAAGCTCTTTTCTTAATTAATTCCAATTAAAATTGCTCTCTGATAAATTTCTTTTGTAGCCATTAATATCTCTTGTACAGTATTTTTGGGATACATTTTCATTGTTTGTAAAACAATAAGTCTTCATAATATTATTTTTTCATGCTGAAAAAGTTGAAGACAGCCAATTTGGTGTGTTCTCTTAACAAAACTTAAAATTTACTATTCCTAATTAAATTTTACCTTTGACAAATTTTGAGGACAGGAAAAGTACTTGATTTTTCATCAAAGTTTCATATCCACACTTTACAGTATATATATAAGCTTAAATATTAAGAGAAAAAAAAACAGAAAAAGATTATTTAATAATATTTATTTATTTCATTTTGAAAAAGAGGCTGTTTCTTAATTGTTCAATTATTATCATTTTTCTGAGAAAAATCCTTTTTTTTGTGGTTTGTACCTATTGAATCAAAAAATAACTTCTTAAGATTTTGAAAATTTCTTGTATGTTTTATTAACCTAGATTATTTACTTAATTAAAACAGTTTGATTTCTGTAATATATTTTTTTTATTTTTTTTTCAGAATTGAAAAAAATCTAATTTTTTCAAATTTAGTTAAAATGATCATAAAACCATTGAAATTCTAAGCTTTATATTCAATCTTAAAATTTGGAATAGAATTTTTTTTCCTTAGTTTGGGTTTTTATTATTAGTTATTAGTAGATAATAAATTCATGTATTTAGTATCAAAATGTTACCAATTTATCTTATTGGATGAAATAATTATATTTTATAATATTATTCAATTAATCCTGGAGGAAAAAAACCTTATAAAAGTAGTAAGAATTTGTAGTTTTGAATCATGATTTGATACTTCTCATTATAAGTTTTCATTATTTTGAATAATAAATTTGAGGACTTTCTTCTAGGATTGATACTTAAGAGCTTCATATCCCAGAACATATATGATTTATGTTGCCTTTATCCCTTAAAGCTTCTTAAAATTTTCTATTTCTTACTTTCTCTGTTTATTTTGAAGATGAAAAAATTATATCAAGAAAAATAAGATCAAATTATTTGATTAAAACTAAAATCCTGTAATTTGGATTTAAAAAGTATGAATTTTTTTTGAAAAAAAAATAATTGGAAAGATAGAGGTATATCCTATTCCACAAGGATTTAAATATAGTATAGAAGTTTTGAGTATAAATAAATTGAAAAAACCATTTATTTAAATTTCTTTCTTATCTTAAAATGAACAGAAATTTGCTCCTATTGACAACCTTAAGCCTTGAAAACATATATCCACTTAAGGAATAAGAAATTACCTAACCCCAAACTAATTTCTATGAATAAATATTCAGATTTAATTAAAAAACTTGAGAGCTTCATTCAATTTCTTGCTTGAAGAGCCAATTTTTTATAAATTTGGAAAATTAACAAAAATTGATCTTATGACCCATGGAATTGAAATTCCAAATGATTATAAACTAAAGAGAAAAGTATTCTATTTTATTTTATGAATGTTTATATTCTTCTTTTCTAATAATTTTCTCATATGTAGGTCATACTCTTCCTAAGAAAATTTGAAAATTCATGCTCAAAATTATCTCTATATATCTTAGAGCCAATTATTGTATTCATTTTATATAAACTCTTTTTCAATTTTAAGAATAATGGAATTTAATATTTCAGAAAATTCTTAAATTCTAAAGTTTAGTTTTAAAAGAATATTTCAGCTGTAAAAAAACAAATTCTAAAAATGGAAACTTCAATAAAATATAATTATTCTTTTTTTACTCACCTTATATAATCTTACTAAAATTTTATTTTATTATTTACTTAATTTTATTTGAATTATTTTGAAGAAAATTCTCCCCAAAAAAACACCAATTCATAAAGCCTAAAAACTAAATAATCTCATAGAATTAAAAAAATTAAGGATTATATCAAGACCAGGAGCTTATAGATAGTCAAAGCTTAAATTCAAAAATATAATTCAACTATATTGTGTTTTCTTGATAAAAGGAATCACTTAATACTCTTAGCTCTATTTTTAATAGTATGATTTTATTGACGTTTTTATCAGATTCATGAAAGAATAGTGAGAATAAGTCCATGAATTGTGGATAAAAGATTTAAAAAACTTATTTGGAAGCACTTATATATAATGATGAAAGCAATTAGAGGTATCAAATAATTTATCAGTAAAAGTATTCCTATTCAACATACTCAAAATTCTCAAAAACCATATAGTTTATAATACCAAAAGTTGTGAAAAATAAGTAAAAGAAAGCATTTATCTATTTCAATTCCTTGATTAAAAGCCAGAAAAGAAATAAATTACACCCAAAGTATTCACTTCCAACAGAAATTTTTTTCCAAAATGAAAATGTGTCATTCTTTTTAAACCCATAAAATAAATCAGAATCTCAAGATTTGATCAAATCTTCCCAAAAAAACTGGGCCAAGAAAAATATAATTCAAAAAATATCCTTGGGATTTGATATTTTTTGTTCAATTGAATTATCAAAGAATGAATTTATTAACCCAAATTTTTCTCCTAATTTCTATATAAATGAATTTGAAATTACATATTCATGACATTAAATATCACATATAAAATTATTTCTCTTAAGGTAAAAATTAAGTAAAAATATGATTATAATAGCTTTTAATCAATAGATACTAAATTTTTTAAATACAAAACGTTTTATTTTCCTTCCTGAATCAATTAAGAGCTAAAAAAGGTCATTAATATTGCTGGGGATGACCACTGTGTTATAAAAAACTGAGTATAATACATTACAATTGAATAAATTCATTAGTGGAATTTTATAATTAATTGAAAAGAAAGCACAATTTTATGTGAAATTGAAATTCATCTTAAATGTCTTTAATAACTATTTGAAAATATTATAATTTTTTGATACCACACCCAGAAAAAGAAGTATTAGAGTTAAATTAAATAATAATATATTTTGAAGAGATCTTTCAATTCAAGTTTAAATGTTCTTAAATCTTTAATCTTAATATTTACTCAAATAGTTCTCCATATAGTTCATTTTATTAATAATTAAAGCTTTTTTATATTTTATTTAAAATTCTCATTTCATTTTTACCATTGTTTAAATCAGTAAAAAAAAATAAAATAGAAATAATTTTTATTTCACTAGGTTAAGGTAAATTTTTATCCAAATACTTTGAAGTTTTATTATAAAAACATTTCCTATTGAGAATAGGTAAAAATATAAATAATCATTTTTTTTTAACAGAAAATCTATTTTTTTGATCATTTCATATTGATAGATGTACTTTGAAACCTTTGAATCGAAAATATGTATCTTGAAATGTATTAAATACTTTTATTTGTAAAGAAAGTGGTTAAAATACTCCCTTAAAAGGGTTTTGGTTATGAAAGATGTGGCTTAAAAAGGGAGTTTATGAATAATATAAGATCTGAAAGACTGAAGGGAATGTTTTTAACTGTAAACCTCCAAGATTTTTATATAAGAATTATGTTAAATGGAAAATCTTTTCAGACCTTTTATTGGTGAAATTAAGAACTGGAATGTCTAATGGTGATCCTAATGGACAAGAGTTTCAATTCTGAAAATTATTTAAATAGTTATAAAAAGAAATGATATTTGGGTACTTGTAAAAACATAGAAGGGCTTATGTGCTTTTACTAAAACCTTAACTGTGGTTATCAGAAACCTACTTTTTTAAGAAGATTCGTTTGGCTTTGAATATTCCTCCTAAAAGTATTTTGGAGAGTTTCTTCCAAATGAATTATTTCTTTTGGGATTTTTTTAATTTGGGTCAATTTGGCTTGTAATTTTAACTTCTTCCAGGATTTTTAGAAAAAAAAAATGTTTAAAATATCAATGAGAATTTGATTTTAGGCTTGAGAATGAACTAAGGTCAAAAATGAAATTTCCAAATTTCCTTAAATTAACAAAATTTTAACATGATTCTGGGAACAGGTAAAAGGTGGGGACTTATAATAATTAGTTATATTTTTTTCAAATTCAAATTATTAGAGTTTCCCATGATAATTTCTTTTTTAAAGTAGCTAAAGACAGGGGTTTAATGATACATTCCAAAGGCTTATAGAATGAGTTCCTGATCCCAGTACATTCCCTGTAATTTCTACCTGTTTATATATTATATAAGCTGAATAAATTCAAATAATTTCTAAGCTTAAAAATTCCAATTTTGATTTTACTTTACTTGAAAAAAATAAGATACTTTTGGACAAAATTTATGCAAATCAGAGGCCCATTGAATTTTTTAATGAAAATTCAGGAAAATTTTCCCAAATAAAAGAAAATTTCCACTAAAGCCAAATTTTAAGAACCCACATCTCTTTAACCCAAAAATATTATTGGAGAATCTTTCGCCAATGACCAAAGTTTTGAGAAAAAAATCGTTTTATTGGAAATTAAGACACAAGTCATTTATTTCATTGGCCAATAGCAAGAGAAAAAGATTTACCTTATAATAAACTCCATGAAATCACTTGTGAAATTGTCATTGAAACCAATCACATGTATTTTTTGACCTTGATGAGAGCAAATAATGGAACAAAAATCTTATCAAGGAAGAAAAAAATCAGATCATAAGTATATTTCACAAATAACAATCAAGAAAAATATGAATATTCAATATTTAAATTTTATAAGTATTTTATGAATTTGCATAGAAAAACCTTGAGTTTTAATAACCAATATTCTCAGATATTATACCTATAAGGGCTTACATTTCCTCATTTTCTGATTTTTGGGGTCAATGATAATATTAGGCTCCACTTATTCAGTGGGGGAAGAAACTAATTGAAATACATAAGGAAAGGCTTAATAAGAAATCTGGGAAGTTTTGGGATAACTACTCATTGATATATTTCTCTTCAAAGACCTTATTTTCAGCTTATAAAGAAAAATAAACTATAATATTAATGGTCAAAATATTTTTGAATTGAATTTGGAAATGAAAAGAAGGAAGCAAATTTGGCCTAAACAATTATAATATGAACAGTCAAAATAATATAAAAAATAAAAAATAAAGGAGCAAGTTATAATGTTTACTTGGAGAAAGTTTTGTGAGCCTTAAGGCATGTTTTGAGTACTAAAATAGGCCTAAAATCAATCCAAAATAAATTTTGGAATATAAAAAACCCATAAGCCATGTATATATCCAAAATTTATCATTTCTCATAAAAGAAACATACAGAATCTTTTTGTGAGTAAGTAGATATATGGATTCAAGACCAGGTTTAGACTATAAACCAAAATTTACCTGGGGTAGATTCATAGGGTGAATAAGCTTAAATTAACTATATCAAGTGGTAATATGGAAAATACTTTGATACCTAATCATCAATACAGCATAAAAAAATTGTGAAAATTTTCTTTTTTCCTTTTCATGCCAAAAATGGTATTCTGAAAAATATCATATTACATATACACAAAAGATAGTTTTCTTCATGGTTTTAGTGCTTGAAAAACACTTTTTTTTGCATAAATTATTTTTGAATCTATGGTGGATATCAGTATTGAGGGCTGAATCACTATTTTTATGTGAAAAATAGTCAGAGGGGACAAAAGAGATCAAAGAGAGCCAGGGTACCCAGCTTCTCAAGCCTTTGAAACATAGCCAGCTCCAACTCTTGGCTAAATGTTTTATTCTGTAAAAATGAATTTATTAAAACCTTTGTGAATCTATTTTTACCAAGGGTAAGGACCATTGATCATGAGCAGATGGCATATAAGCTTTTGCTTTGTTGTGCAAAGATGGTAACAAAAAACTTTGAATCCTGAAACCAAGTAAATTATTGATTAAAATTTTTTTTGACTAGTCTTCATAAAATTTCTTCATAGTAAACAACTGTTTCTAGGCTATTTGACTGTAGCACATAGAAATGGAGGAAAACTTCAAGAAATAATTGACAATAAAATTATTAATAGATTAATATAAAGATTTAAGGACTTATTGAGAGATTGAAAATGCAAACTAAAACAAAGGAATTTTTTTTTAATAATTTGACTTACAGAACTTTATTACAGTTTAATTTTGATGATTCTACATGAAACATTAAATATTGGAAATTTCACCAATGTTACAGTCTGTTATGGAATTATCAATAAAATTGATAACATTGATAATTTTTTTTTTCATTCTATAATGAAAAAAGGATTATTCTGGTAACTTCATTATTTTTTAATCACAAATGGGTTGGTATCCACATAAAATCCATCAATTATGTGAGCCTTGATGTATATTTTACATACCCAAATAGGCCACAATTATCTTAAAAATAAATTTTGAATTATAAATAACCCATAAGTCATGCATATATTCAAAAATTCATCTTTTTTGATTTCAGAAAAGATGAATAACTTTTTAGTGAGTAAGTAGATCCATGGATTTAAGGCCAGATTTGGATTTTACACAAAATTTCACCTAGGGTAGCTCCATAGAGTGAATAAGCTCAAATAAACTTGTTGAGGTGTTAATATGGAAAATACTTCAATACCACATAAAAGATCCATGAAAATTTTTGTTTTTCTCAATTTCACACCAAAATAATGGGAATGTGAGAAATTCCATGTTACATATACACTAAGAATAGTGTTATGCATGTTTTGAGCACTTAATATTATGGTATTCTTACATGCACTTTTGGTACACCCATAGTGGATATCTCACTTGAAGCTTAAATTTCTATTTTGATGTAAAAAATAGGCAAGGGGGACAAAAGACATCAAAGAGAGCCAGGGTACCCAACTTCTGAGGCCTCTGAGGCATGGACAGCTCCAAATATTGGATCCATGGCTAATCTTGGCCTAATTGGTAAACTAAAACCTTTTGGGAACTTGGTTACCATGTTACAACTACAGTAAAACTTAAGAAAATAGCAAATAACCTGCTATTTTGACGTGCCAAGGAGGTAAAGAGCTGCTTAGACTCCTGTAACCATGTCAATTCTTAATGACTTTCCATGGATAAACCCTAAAAGAGTAATTAAAACCCTTTTTGGACTTTTATCCATTGATTTACCTCATAGCAACCAGTGAAACACTGATATTTGCAATTCTATGTAGAAATGAGGTAAAAACTTCAAAAATTCATTAAAAATACAATTCTTAATGAATATTTCTGAAGATTTCAGGAGTAATGAAGAACTGCATTACCTATGATAATACCAAAAAGAATTACAGTTTTACTAGTAAAATTGAAAGTTTTACTTATAGTCCATTTTTGACTATTCTACGTGAAACACTGAATCTTCAAAAATTCACAGTAATTACAACCTGTTATGAAATTGGCAATAACATTGATAACTTTGAGAAATCAATGATTATTTTGGAATAAAAGAAGATTTACAGATGTTACTCCTTTTATTCTTAACCATATTGGGGTTGGTAGTCATGTAAAAGCATCAATTAAGTAATTATGATAATCTTACGTGACAACAGATGATGAAATCAATAATCCAAAAAGGTTTATTGTTTTCTCACTCACTGGTTTTTCAGTTTGCTCCATGGCATGCCTCTGTGAGCTGTTTTTGACTTAAAAGAAGCCTCTTTCTGTTTTTTCCGTATAATAATCATCTTATTAATCATTTATAGCAGTATTACCAACAAGTAAGTATTAGTTAAAACTTTTCTTAAGTGTTTTATTCTTTCAGAATAAATCAGAAAGACGTGAAATCATAGAAATTAACTATATATTGTTGTGATACATTTATAAATTCATTTTGATCCTCTAAATCCACAATTCTACGTCAAATCTCTCTATTTTATCTCTCAATAAGCTCTTTGGAATATTAGTGAGTGATTTATCCATAATTCTTAAAGTTTTTTCTCTAAAATTAGTTTTCTTCAAGAATTATCATTATAATTATTTTTGCAAAAGATAATTATATATTCAAATAATCTTATTATTTTAATAAAAGAAGTTTTTATTATTAAAATCTTGTAATTGATTCTAGTAGACAATTACTTGCTCACTGTTAAAATCACTAGTAGTGCTTAACACGTGAAAGAAATAATTCTTTAATTATTTAATTGTGGTTATAATAATATTTTATTATTATATTTCATAAGAACAGACACTGTACTGTTGATTAATAGTGATATTATCATCAGTTTCATAGTCACATCGTACATTTGGGGGCCTGGCCATGTTTTTTGAACGTTGTACCCTTAATCAATATGTTTTTAAGTTCTAAAATATATTAATTTAATAATTTTTTCTTTCATTTTAAAGTTAAAACAATTCTTTTTTTTGAAATTGTTTTGGAAATCTGTTTCATTGAGGAATTTGGTTTAATTTTATACTGTTTTTACACGTGGCTTTTTCACATCCAAAAACTTATAAAATTATTCTTTGAGTTACTCTGAGTTAATTTTCATTAAAAAATCTTAAATTTTAATCTTTTTCTTTAAAAAGAATAATTTTTTAATATTAAAAAATATAAAACTTATAAAAAATCTTTAAAAATATTTTAAAAAAAAAATTATAAAAAATAATTTTTTCTCTTTTATAATTTTTTTCTAGTGTCTTTAATCAAATACTGTGCAGCTGGCAACAGACTCAGTAAAAGATATATCAATAGTACAGAATCTTCAGAAGCAGAATCTGAAGACAGTATTGAGGTGCAAATTTCTAAAAGAGGCACCTTATTTAACTCAGAAAAGGCTAAATTACCACCAAAAGGTGTGTATTTTATCTTATATTTTCACCTTTTATCTTTAAATTGACATGAAAAATGGTGCATACCAGAAATGGAAGCAACTATTCAGTCCAACCAGATGGATGTGGACAAGGAAGAGGCAAGACCAAATCCAGAAGTGCCAAGTCTTCCACAAGAAAGACACATTTGGAGGATGCCAGAGTTTCCCCCCATTCCCCAAGGTCTGTACCAACAGATTTTGACGTGAATTCTGAGCCTGAACTGATTCATGACCATATTTCCAGGGCTGAACCACTTTCAAGTGGCAGAAATAGAAATATATCAATGCCAGTACAAAAATTGGTTCAGAGCAGCCAAAGAAGAGGAGTGGGAAATATGCCCAAGCCTTTGGCAGGGGGCCATGAACTCCTACTTACACATCAAGAGCTTTCTGGGTCAGGAGAAGACCATAGAACTCTTAGGAGGATGGAGCCCCCTTTCTTGCAAAGACAAGGTCAAAAAGATAAAGAATTGGTTGAAGAACCAAATTCTTTTATCCATAGACCAGAAGAAGGAACTGGCAATGACTCCAGCTTTGGAGACAGAGGCCCCAATGGCGTCTACCAGCTCCAGAAGTATCCAAAGAAAAGCCAAAAGGACCTCAGAAGAAGCAGAGAGGTCCCAAGAGCCATCAAGGCAAGTGCAAAGGCAAAGCAAATTGGCACAGACCTTACCCACAAGGGTTCAGGATCCCCAAATTGGAGCCTTCAGCCGTGGACAGTGTCTTCAATATGGCCAGGACTCTTATGGAATTCACAGCCAAGGAGCAGGAAAGGATTAACAGAACCTTTCCACGGAAATAATACAAGAAATACATTTTTTAAAACTAGTATTAATGTAGAAATTGGTAAAATTGATGCAAAGTTAACTAAAATAACTTTGGACATCAATGACTTGAAAAAGAATGACAAACATTATTCTGAAATGCATAAGTCTGTAATTGCCAAACTGGAATTACTTACAAATACATGTGACAGAATTGAGAGTAAATATCATGTCCAAGATGATGAAATGAAAGATTTTTCCACAAGAAACATCAAAGATCAACTTAGAGTTGTGAGAGACTATGTTGTGGCAGTTGCTGAAAATACAAGTCAATTTGCCACACATTAAGCAAGGAGTGACAGTGAAAGGAGCAATTAAAAGAGGAAATACTTGCACAAGTGGAGCAAATTCATAAGAATTATTAATCAAATACACATATGCCAAGACATTCCACACTTTTAATTAAAGAAAATCTTTCTGTAAAAGAAATTCTGACCCCTTTTCTAGGAGAAAATGTTATCTCTGCAAAAGATATTCCCAAATTGAAAGAATGGCCACATCCTCTGGTGAAGGAGAGTACAATCATATTGAGCTCATCAGAACTATTGATATGTTGCAAGAAGATTTTCATATACCTTATGAAACTATAGTGGGAAAATTGAACTCTCTGTTTACCAGAACTGCAAAGAAATGGTATTACAAGATGAGACAAGATCATGGAAAACATGATTGGTCTTGGTGGAAATCTGAATTGATTACCAAATGGGCAAATAATTCTTGTAAGTTTAAAATGGGAAATGATTTTGAAAGTTCCATTTTTAACTCAGAAAGGGATAAACCACTTACTTGGTTCTTCAAGAAAAAAGACAGATTTTCTGCTTTACACCCAGATATGTCTGACACTATGATTAATATGAAAATATTAAGAAATGTGGAGGAGAACTGGAACATTTTATCAAGTGCAGATGTGTAGAACCCTAATCAACAGAGGACTACATTAATTCAATGGAACATATCATTACTAGAACAAGAATTGGTAAAGCTTGTACTAAAATCCCTATGGAGTCCAAAATGGTCCCAAAGATTTCCAGAGAGGACAGAAGACCTGAGAAACCTGTCTTGAAGTGTCATAAATGTGGAAGTACTTCACATTTAGCCAACAATTGCACCAAAAAGACAAAGATTAATGAGGTTCAAGTCATTGAAGAAGTTCAGTGTACTGAAGAGAAAGAAGAATCTGACCTAGATTCTGCAGTCTCTGAAGACACACCAGTAGAGGACTATCCCATTGAAACCATTACAGCTTTATTTGAGGTAACAGAAGTCCATACTCACTTGCCAAAGTACAGTGAGGATTGTCATAACCTGATCAATATCCAGGATGCCAGAATGTGTAAAACCAAACCTGCTAGAGGTAAAGGATACACTGCTGGAGCATGTTGTATCAAATCAATCCTGATGAAGGATATTGAAGCCAAAGTTAATTTGGATACAGGGGAATTTTGTACTTGTGTAGGCAAAGATTATCTTCAAGCCATACTCCCTGGATAGAAAAGCAATCTATTACCAATAGAGGGTGTAAAATTTAGTAGTGCCAGTAATAATATGTACCCTTTAGGCATATTGGACAGTAATCTTGTATTTCCACATCCATCAGGAAGTGTAATAATGAAAACTGAGATAGCAGTCATGGACAATTGCACATCTCAGAACATTATTCCAGGAAATGATTACTTGAATATTTATGGTATTGACATCAATAACCATAAAGACAGATATTTCACAATTGGAGAAAATAAAAGACAAAAATTTTCTTTTTCAAATATTACAAAAAAAATATCTGTGATATCTTCTGTTAAAGATACTTATAAGGAAGAATTTATGGCTAATCAGGTTGTTGAAGCACAAATTAATCCATCATTATCACCAAATATGAGGCATAAACCTATTGATGTGTTATACACATATAAAAATGCCTTTGCCTCTGATAATGAGCCATCAGGCGCTATAAAAGGGCATGAAGTTGATATTACTCTTAATATTGACAGACCATACACTCCAGTCCTTAGAAGACCAGCTTATACAGCCAGTCTCAAAGCTAGAGAGGCCTTGGAAAAACATATCCAAGAGCTGATCCAACTTGGTGTACTAAGGAGAGTAGGCCATAATGAAGAAGTTGAAGTGACAACACCTGTTATTATTGCTTGGAAAAATCATAAATCAAGGATGGTTGGAGATTTTGGAGCATTGAATACCTACATAGTTCCAGATAGGTATCAAATTCCTAAAATTCAAGAAAACTTGACCCAATTGTCTAAAGACAAGTATATAACATCCATGGATGCATTGAGAGGCTTTAATCAAAATTTTTTGACGCCCAAAACTAGGAAATTACTTAGAATTATCACTCACTGTGGTATTTATGAGTATCTTAGAATGCCATTTGGAACTAAAAATGCACCATCTCATTATCAAAGAATGATGAATACCATCTTCCCCACAGAATTGTCTGAAGGATGGCTTATCATTTATATTGATGATATTATCATATGTTCTGACTCATGGTCTTTGCACCTTAAAATACTTGCAAGAGTACTTGAAAAAGTTACAGGAGTGAATATGAAGATTTCACTCAAGAAATGTAATTTTGGCTTTGAAGAACTTAAAGATTTAGGACATATTGTTTCTGGTTTAAGCTTGGGTATGAAGCAGTGTTACTTAAGCCAATACCCCAGAATAAGAAAGAAATGATGTCTTCTCTTGGTTTTTCCAGTTATTACAGGCAACCTCTAAAAGACTTTGCAATTCTAGCCAAGTCACTCTATAGAATCTGTGATCAACAGACAGTATTTGAGATGACACAGGAAAGAATTAAAGCTTATGAGAAGATAAGGAAAGCTCTTACAGAAGCACCTTTACTCCTCATTCCTGACTTGAATATACCTTCTAAATTTTACATTGATGCATGTGGATATGGATTAGGGGCAACCCTACATCAAGTACAAATTATTGATGACAAACCTACAGAAGGACAAGTTTGTTACATCTAAAGACAAATCAAACCAGCAGAAGCCAGATATGGTGCAAGCCAAATGGAGTGCTTATGTTTGGTATGGGCACTTGATAAATTACACTATTATCTTGATGGGGGTGTTTTTGAAGTGATAACTGACTGTAATGCCATGAAATCAATCCTTAACATGAAAACTACCAACAGACATATTTTGATATGGCAAATAGCCATTCAAGAATATAGAGGAAACATGACTATAGTTCATAAAGCAGGAAACATTCACAAGAATGCTGATGGACTCAGCAGGTGGGCATTAGCCAATACTCCTGATAGCTCAGCTTATGTACCTTTGGAAGCAGAACCACATATCCCAATTGAAGGAATTAACATAACTGATATTGGGGCTGAATTTTTTGAAGAAGTCAGAGAATCTTATAAGCAAGACAAGAATTGCCATATCTTGACTTCCTTATTAGATAAATACTGCAAAGATACATCTTTAGTCAATTCACTGGATGAAGTTTGGAAGAATTCCTATTCTGAAGGAAGATTTCACTTGTTTGATGGGATTATTTACCACAGAACCAAAAATTCTTGTGTAATGAAATTGTGTAGCAGGTTTCCTATCAATACCATTCTTCATGAATGCCATGATAGCATCTACTCTGGACACTTGTCAAAAGACAGAAAACGTGAAAAAGTGAAGGACTGTGAATGGTGGCCATCTTGGAGAAAGGAAACCATTGAATATTGCCACACCTTTGATAGATGCCAAAAAAAGCAAACAGGGGTACAGGAAAGAAATTTGGACTAATGATTCATATTCAAGAACCAAAATATTGTTGGGAAGTTGTTCACATTGATTGGGTCATAGCACTTCCTCCAAGTGGTACAAAAGTTATAATTCTTGTTTGGTCATTGTAGACAGATATAGAAAGACTACCATATTCTTACCATGTCATGAAGATGACACAGCTATGTATACAGCTCTTCTTCTATGGAGTAGAGTTATCTCTCATACAGTATTATTTAAGAATATCAAAAGTGACAGACATCCCAAGTTATCTTCTGCACTGTGAACCAATCTTCATAGATTGTTTGGGACTAAGCTATCATTTTCTACAGCATATCACCCTCAAGCAGATGGGCTAGCAGAGAGAATGATTCAAACTTTAGAAGACATGATAAGGAAGTTTTGTGCTTATGGATTAGAATTAAAATACTCAGATGGCTTTACCTATGACTGGTGCATTCTAATACCTGCATTAGAATTGGCATATAAGACATCAGTCCATTCTTCCATAGGTCAAACTCCTGCTATGCTAGAAAAAGGATGGAATCCAAGACTCCCAGAAGACACACTGAGGAAAAGCTTGATTGAAATTCATCCTACAGGTTCCAGCTTCAAGATAATTCTTGATAAAGTGAAACATCATGCAAAACAGAGTATGAATGACGCTTTTGACTATGCAAAACAGAAGTGGGACAAAAGTCACAAAGTACCAGACTTCAAAGTAGGGGACTTAGTTCTAGTTTCAACCTTGAATTTTAATAATATCAAAGGCCCAAAGAAACTTAAAGATTCTTATGTAGGACCTTTTGTTATTGTTGCCTTATATGGAACCAATGTAGTTCAAGTGGGATTGAGTGGTGAATTGGAAAATAAACACCCCACTTTTTTAGTCAGCTTGATAAAGTCTTATCAAGCAGCTGACAAAGAATTGTTTCCTTTAAGGAACCCAAATCCTTTGACTGTACCACCAGTGGAACAAAATGAAGACAGAAAGATAAATAAAGTCATTAAAGAAAGGAGACTTAGAGGCAAAAATAAAAGAGAATATCTTGTCATATATAGAAATCCAGTACATGAAGATGAATGGCTGGCAAAATCAGAAATACCTGACTCAGATCAGCTCTTAAGAAGATTTAGACATGAAAGAAGGCCACAAGCCTGAATATCTCTATAAATGTGCTTTAAATTACTTGATCTGAGTAATGGAAAGAGGTTGGAAAGTAGACATTAACCCCCTTTGAGGCCTTTTTCTTCTTTATACCATTGATAAAATTGTAGTACAATTTTATTTTTTGGTGGGAGGGAATGTGAGCCTTGAGGTATATTTTACATACCCAAATAAGCCACAATTGCCTTAAAAATGAATTGTGAATTATGCATAACCCATAAGTCATGCATATATTTAAAATTCATCTTTTTTGATTTCAGAAAAGATGAATAATCTTTTATTTAGTGAGTAAATCCATGGATTTAAGGCCAGATTTGGATTATACACAAACTTTCACCTAGGGTAGCTCTATAGAGTGAATAAGCTCAAATCAACTCCTTGAGGTGTTAATATGGAAAATACTTCAATACCACATAAAAGATCCATGAAAATTTTTGTTTTTCTCAATTTCACACCAAAATAATGGGAATGTGAGAAATTCCATGTTACATATACACTAAGAAGAGTATTATGCATTTTTGGGAACTTCATATTATGGTATTCTTACATGCACGTTTGGTACACCCATAAAGGATATCTCACTTTATAAGCATGACTTTCTATTTTTGACATGAGAAATAGTCAAGGGGGACAAAAGACATCAAAGAGAGCCAGGGTACCCAGCTTCTGAGGCCTCTGAGGCATGGAAAGCTCTAAAGCTTGGATCTATGGCTGATCTTGGTACAATTAGTAAACTAAAACTTCTTGGGAACTTGGTTACCATGTCACAACTTCAGTAAATAATAAGATAATTGCAAATAAGCTGCTATTTTGATGTGCCCAGGAGGTAAAGAGCAACTTAGACTCCTTTAACCATGTCAATTATTAATGAATTTCCATGAATAAACCCAAAAAGAGTAATTAAAACCCTTTTTGGACTAGTCTCCATTGATTTACCTCATAGCAACCAGCCATATACTGCTATTTGCAATTCTACATAGAAATGAGGTAAAAACTTCAAAAATTCATTAAAGATACAATTATTAGTGAATCTTTCTGAAACTTTCAGGACCAATTGAGAACTTTAAAATTCATATAAAAACCAAAAATGATTATACTTTTATGGGTAACATTAAAAGTCTTACTTACAGTCCATTTTTGATGATTCCACGTGAAACACAGAATCTTTAAAAATTTACAGAAAATACATTCTGTGATGAAAATTCCAATAACATTTATAAATTTGAGAAATAAATCATAATTTTGGAATAAAAGAAGATTTACGGTTTTTAATCCTTTTATTCTTAACCATAAATGGGTTGGTAGTCAAATAAAAGCCTCAATTAAGTAATTATAATAATCTTATGTGACAACAGATGATGCAATCAGTAATCCAAAAAGGTTTATTGTTTTCTCACTAACTGGATTTTCAGTTTTCTCCCTGGAACACCTCTGTGAGCTGTCTTAGACTTAAAACAGGCCTCCTCTTGCTGTTTTTTCCAAATCATCACATTATTCAATTATACCTTTATTACCAACAAGTAAGTATTAGTTAGAACTTTTCTTAAGTGTTTTATTCTTTCAGATTCAATAGGAGAGACTTTAAATCATAGAAATAAACTATATATCCATTTTTGATCCTTTAAATCCACAATAATCCATCAGATTTCCCTACGTTTATCCTTGATAAGCTCTTTGGAGTATTAGTGAGTGATTTATCTTAATTCTTGAGTTTTTCTCTGGTGATTGTTTTCTTCAAGAATTATATTTTTAATTATTCTTACATAAGATAATTATATATTAAAATAACTTTCTGATTTTAAAAAAGAAGTTTTTATTATTAAATACTTCTTGTAATTGATTGTAGTAGACAATTACTACTTACTGTCATAATCCCTAGTAGGGTATGAAAAGAAAAAGAAATAAGTAATTAATTAATCACTTAAATTGTGGTTATGATAATTTTTTCTATTATATTTCATAAAAAAAGTCATAGTACTGTTTATCAATAGTAATATTATCAACAGGTTTCATAGACACATCTTACAAATTAAGTAATTATGACAATTTTACATGACAAGTGAGGTAACCATGAATAAAAATAAGCAAATGGTTTTCAATATGTTGACTTTTCAGTTTAATACTTTTAATTACTATTAAATTCTATTTAGACTTAAGAAAATCCTACTATTACTGTTTTTCCCAATAATCATCCACTCATCACTACAAATCTATAAATTCATACTAGTATAACACTGAAAGGTATTATAAAGGTGTTCTTACATATTCTGAATATTCTTAAATAACTGAAAGTTGTCAAATAAAGCAAAGTAATGTTTTATCTAATAGTAGCTTAATTCTTCAAAGCTATAGTTTTTTAATTTCTAATTTCTTGTTGTGAATACACAAGTACTCCTCTAAGATTACTCAAAAAACTTCAGCTATTTAATTACCATGTTGTGGTACTCAATACCCTTTATGTCAAGGTTTAAATACCCAATATTAGAACTGATAAGGAAATCAAGAACATATGAAAATAATCACTTTAAAATATAAAATATATTTATTGTACTTTAATCTAAATCAAATTTCACCTAGTCAGATATTGTTCCAACTCCATAACATAAATAACTATTTATATATAATGGATTGAAGAAAAAAATAATAGCATAGACTTTATATTATTTACAAAAATAAACTTAAAAAAGGCTCCAAATGGTTTATATAGGGTGTTGGTAAACACACGTAAGCCCTTACGTGTTTTTACCATAAATTGGTAAAAACATGTAAGTGACCTTAATTTTCAAAAACAATTCCTCAGCCTCAGTTTTGAGGATTTTTTTCAATTTTTTTTTGCCATATTTTTCCCGACTTGGAATGTCAATAAGCACAAATTTTTTCAAAATTTTTTTTTTTGCCAAATTTCACCAATTTAGCCAATATGCCAAAATGGCATATTTTTTTCAAAAATTCATTTAACATCTTCCCACTTATGAATTTCCTTAATTTTTTTAAAATGAAGGGTTCAATGTGAAGAATAAAGCACCAGAATCTCATAATTTTGGGAATTTTTTTGGGTGGGACAAGTGAAGGTGCAAAAAGGGTTTTTTTTTCAAATGTTTTTTCCCGTCATCATAATATGCCTATTGTTAAAGAGTGAATTTAATAACTTCCCACTTATTAATTTCCTTCATTTTTTTTAAATTAAAGGGTTTAATCTGGAAAATAAAGAACCAGAAGCTCATGAATTGGGAAAAATTTTTGGGTGGGACAACAAGTGAAGGCACAATGAGTGTTTTTTTTCCACTGTGTTTTTTCTTGTGTGTAATATGACTATTTTCAAGTACAAAAGTTCCACATGTTTGATAAAAAAGGAGACTGAGGTGGGATTTAAGCAACAAATATGACTGAGGAGGGGGATAATTGGCATAAATTGTATATACAAAAATCATTCAATCAGAATCAACCTCCAAAATAGTGGGTTTTTTCTGAGAGGGGGGAGGAAGATTGGAAAAATACAACATTCTGTGTTTCTTAAATTTATCAGCCCACCCCAGGGCTTGTTTTTGGGCATGAATCTCCTAGTTCACAGTAATGGGGGGACTGGATAAACTTTAGAAATGATGATGTCCAAAGGAACAAAATGAGCACAACTATTGAAGAAGCAGATGAAAATGGGGGGATTATCATTTGGAGGACAGAAATAAGGGAAAAAAGAAAAAGATTGGGCTGTGGAATAAAAGAAAACTGGTCTTTTATACTTATTTGCAATTGGATCCCCCATGTCAGGCATGGACATCCACTTGCTTTTTGGAGCCTGGCCAACATCTTCATACCATTCAATTCTTTCCAGATAAGAGGATACTGAGGGAATTAAGGTGTTCAAGGCTTCATAAAGGTCTTGATTTTGGTGAATTTCTTCAGCCAAGTCACCTCTGACATCAGCCCATTGATCTTGAGTCTTTTAAATGAAGTGGGATACTGTTCTGTAGTCACAGTTTCCATAACCCTGGACATTGATGGCCTTGAAGGTGTATTTCAATATAAGCTTGGGCAGGTCTTGTGAGCCAGTTATCTGATAAAATAAGGTCAAAAATTGAATAAATATCAAAATAAACAACATAAAATTACATTAAAAAGAATCAGAAACTCACAAACAGCTTGGAGAATTCATCACTTGTGTGATAATTGCTTTGACAATGCTCACAGGTCAAGTCAATTGCATCATATATCTTCAAACTGTTGGAAGGCTTGTGGGACTTTTTTTGTGAGGTTTTGCTTCCAATTGCCAATCTTCTGGACCTTCTAAGGGTTACTTCTGATTTATTTAGTTCAGTTGCTGAGGGTAGTGAATCTGATGAACTGATGAATTTAGATAATGAGTCCTCAGAATCTTCAGAATCTTCAGATGAGTCCACTTCCATAATTGGAGAGGGGACATTTGACTTGGATCTTGAAGTTGTTGTGCTGGTCACTTTTGATGGGGGTCTTCCTCTTCTCTTTGATTGACTTTCAATAATTTCAAATCTTGAAGGTTCTCTTTTGTTTTTATTCTTGGCTCCTTGGGGTCTCCCACGGATATTCTTGCATTCTAGAGGGTCTTCATAATATTGATCATCCTCTTGACTCTTGGGAATTTGATCAAATGGGACTTTTCAAGTCAAAAAATCTTGAAAATGTTGGAGTATTGGAGTGATTTCTGCCATTGGTCTTTGAAACAGGTCTTCCTCAATTTCTTCAAATATTTTCTTGGCTTCATTCTTTCTTTCTTTTTCAACACTTTGATCATCACCTTGAAAACCAGCCTGAGAAGAATATGACAAATAAAATCAGTCAATAAGGAAAAAAATAATAAGAAGAAATTAAAAAACCCTCACAGGCAAATTAAAATGCCATTGAGGATGGAAGTCTGATAATTCAAGCCTTTGGTGCTTGGAAAATGCCTTTTGGGTCTTATGCTTGCAAGGAATGCCTTTATAATTGTTGTATTTGTTGGTGCATTTTTCATTTGGAGAAAATTTTGTTTTGAGATTTTCAAAGGCAATCTGAAGAGCATAATGAGACACCTTTCCATTGAGGGCACAGATGTGTGGAGGAAAATTCTTGACATGGACAATCATTTCTTTGGAGATTCTGTTGATAATTTCAAGAAATTGTTTTCTGAATGCCATGTGGAGTGCCCTGACTACCTCCAGGAGAGTACCAGTGGACTTTTGGAGCCAAAGTGTAACCATGGAATGGGCACCTTAAGCTCTGGAGGTCGATCCCACACCCAGGTTGCAATGGTGGTTGGTCCAGGCTGGCACATAATACTCCTTTAGAGGAAGCCAGGTATTTTCCAAATACTGCAAGACCTCAGCATTTTTAACTTGCTTTTGAAGCTTCTTCCAGTTGTCTTTGAAAGACTTTTCAGTGGGTGAATACATAAGCTGAGAAAAGAATCCCAAAGTCATTAATAAAGACAATAATAAGAAAAAAAGTGAAATAAAATGAAATAAAGTGAAGAAGTATATTGCTTGATTCCAAAGGCCCATAAAATTGTCAAAATCAGTTCCATGACCAATTTTCTTCATGCAATGAGCAGATACATCCTTGTTGATGTTCCAAATGCATAGCATGACTTTGGAGTCTGGGAAGAGCTTTTTAATAGAGTTTTTCAAAGCCAGATCCCTGTAAATAACAATAACTGGAGGGGGAACAAGATTGGTGTTGTTGAGGACCTTTTCAATGTATTGATTTAATGCCCATGTATATGAAGTTTCATTTTCATTCTTAATCAAACAAAAAGCCCCAGAAAAGGTCTTATTTGTTGAGCTGAATCCAACAATATGAAAAAGGGGCATTTTGTACTTATTGGTTTTATAAGTACAATCCATAAGAATGACATGAGGAAAGCCATGAAGAAGTTTTATGGCCAGGGGGTGAGTAAAAAACAAGGAGGTAATGTGTCCCTCAGAATCCCTTGCAGAGGACCAAACAAAATTTTCTTCTTTGAGAGTGTCAATAAGAGAATCAATGGGCCTTCTGCCTTGCAGTTTGTCTTTCTTGATTTTCTTGACTTGGTTATAAATGTCTTGAAGGATTACAGGACTTTCAGACTCCCTCTGGCTGCATAATTGGGCCTGAATTTGCCTTGGCATGAGCAGTGATTCAGACATTTGAGCAATCTGGGATGTTTCTTGCTCATTGAATTTCCTGAAAGCAGGATGTGCCATGATATTTTCAGTGGCATCATGGCTATGTTCAGGATTCTTGACTTTAAGAGTCCAAGTGGTACTCTTGGCATATTTCCTGGAATAAAGTCTAAAAGGACAGTCAAGCTTTCTTTAGGTGCCTGTTTTGGAGGGGCTTTTGTTGGGATTTGGGGTGCCAGACCTGTCAAAACATATTTCAATTTGGTTGTGGGTCATATTGGACCTCAAGGTGGACACAGCATACCCCTGAGCCCTGGCAACATTATGCACATGTTGCCACAGAAGCTCAAGGGTCTGAAATTCACCTTCAGTGGGGGGTTGAAGCATTTTTTTTAATGAAAAATATGTATAAAAGTAAAAAAAAGGGGGAACTGGGGGATTTGGAATGGGGTAAGAACCTTTCGAAATGTGAAAAAGAGGTGAAAAAAGGTGTGAAAAATGAACAGAAGTGGTTAAGAGTGACAGAAAGTGGTTTAAATGTGGGATTAATAGATGAGGGAAGGTAAAAAATTGAAAATTGAGAGGCTTGAAAGCAGGTTGTTGTGGTGGAAAATGCAGTCTTTTGGGGAAAAAAAGAAAAAAAAGTGTGAAAAGCTTTGCAAAATGGCTTTGGTAATGCTGTTTTTCCAAAAAAAACAATGGTTTGGGGTGGAGATAATGTGGATTATTGGGGTGTTTGGGCTTGTTTTTTTTTTTGGGGGGGGGGGCTGGGCAAAAAAAACTGAAACAATTTGGAGTTAGAGAGGTTTTGTGGGGAAAAAACCTCTTTTGGGCATGTTTTGGCCCAATACAGGCCCAATTGTGTTTCATTTTCAATTAAAAATGCGCCCAGGGCACCCCTTACGTGTTTTTACCAACACCCTTTATATATTCAATAATTATAAGCATTTGTAAAAGTACATAGGAAATATCATTTCTCTTACAGAAATATGTGTTACATTGCTTTAAATAGAAAAGAACTGACAAAAAAATCAATTTGGTGCAACATTACTCAATCCCCATTTAGACCCTCATAGCCAAACATAACAGATGATGCTTAAAAATTGAAATTTACAATCAACCAATCATATGGTCCAATATCTGTATCAACTGACACCATTTAGAAGTTTTCCACCAGAAAAATTCTCTCAAAGGTTGTGCATAATAGGAACAAAGTTAAGTTGAAATATAAGTATAGTTTAAAAAAATGGCACAACTAAAAAAACATAAGGTTCAATATATATATATCAAATGACACTAGTCAGAAGCTTCTCACCAGAAAGATTATCTCAAGGCAATGCATAATAGGAATAAAGTTTAGTTGAAATATCAGTATAGTTCAAAAAATATGGTGCAATATCTTGATCAGATGACACCCTTTTAAAATTAACCACTAGCAAAAAATCTCAAGGCTGTGAAATGCAAATAATAAATTTCATAATGGTGCAATATTTTGATCAAATTACACCCTTTCAAATCTACCCACCAGCAAAAAAGTCTCAAGGTGAAATTTTTCTAAGTCCCTTGTTTTGGGAAGGCTCCATGGAGGATCCACGAGATATAAATAATGGGAATCTCCCGCTTTTCCACACCATGCTTCTGATTCAGACAATCATATTGAGGATCAGTCCATACCTTCTGTAGTAGGATAATCTAGTATTATATTGAAGAGATAGATATAAAGGCTCAGTATCTTATAGTATTATTTCTGATTGATTGATTAAAAACATTGTGTATTGGTAAAAACACTTAAGAGCTGACGTGATTTTGCCATAAATAGGTAAAAACACGTAAGGGGTGCCCTTGGACCATTTTTAATTAAAAATGAAACACATTAATGCCTGTATTGGGCCAAAACATGCCCAAAAAAGGTTTTTTTCCCCCCAAAACCCCTATAACCCCCAATTGTTCCAAATTCTTTTCCACAGCCCCCCCAAAAAAGACCAAACACCCAAATAATCCACATTATCCCCACCCCAAACAATTTTTTCTTGAAAAAAAGCATTACCAAAGCAATTTTCCAAAGCTTTTCACACTTTTCATTCTTTTTTCTCCGACAGACTGCATTTTCCACCACAACAACCTGCTTCCAAGCCTCTAAAATGCCAATTTTTTACCATCCCTCATCCATAAACCCCACATTTGAACCTCTTTTTTCACTCTTAACCACTTCTTTCCATTTTTTACACCTTTTCTCACTTCTTTTTCAAATTTCAAAAGCTTCTTTCCTCATTCCAAATCTTCAAACTCCCCTATTTTTCTAAATTTATACATCTTTTTCACTCAAAAATGCTGCAACCCCCCACTGAAGATGAATTTAAGATGCTTGAGCTTCTTTGGCAGCATTTGGATAATGTTTTCAGAGCTCAGGAATATTCTGTGCCCACCTTGAGGTCCAATATGACTCACAACCAAATTGAAATAGGTTGTGACAGGTCTGGGACCCCAAATCCCAACAAAATCTTCTCCAAAACAGTCACTTCAAGAAAGATTGACTGTCCACTTAGACTTTGTGCCAGAAAATATTCCAAGAAGACCACTTGGACTCTTAAAGTCAAAAATCCTGAAAATATCCATGATTCCACTGAAAATGTCATGGCCCATCATGCTTTCACGAAATTTAATGGGCAAGAAACATCCCAAATTACTCAAATGTCTGAATCACTTCTCATTCCCAGGAAAATTAAGGCCCAATTATGCAGCCAGAGGGAGCCTGAAGGTCCTGTAATCCTTAAAGACATTTACAACCAAGTCAAGAAAATCAAGAAAGACAAACTGCAAGGCAGAGGGCCCATTTATTCTCTTATTGACACTCTCAAAGAAGAAAATTTTGCTTGGTCCTCTGCAAGGGATGCTGAGGGACACATCACCTCCTTGTTTTTTACTCACCCCCTGGCCATAAAACTCCTTCATGGCTTTCCTCATGTCATTCTTATTGATTGTACTTGTAAAACCAATAAGTACAAAATGCCACTTTTCATATTGTTGAATTCAGCTAAACCAATAAGACCTTCTATGGGGCCTTTTGTTTGATGAAGAATGAAACTGAACCCTCATATACTTGGGCTTTAAATCAATACATAGAGCAAGTCCTCAACAACACAAATCTTGTTCCCCCTCCAGTAATTGTTATTGAAAGAGATCTGGCCTTGAAAAACTCTCTTAAGAAGCTCTTCCCAGACTCCAAAGTCATGTTATGCATTTGGCACATTAATCAAGATTTATCTTCTCATTCCATGAAGAAAATCGGTCATGGCACTGTTTTAGAAATTTTTATGGGCCTTTGGAATCAAGTAATATACTTTTATCTTTCTTTTATTTCACTTGGTTTCACTTTTGTTCTTATTATTGTTTATATTAATGACTTTGGGATTCATTTCTCAGGTTACAGATTCATACACTGAAAAGTCTCTCCAAGACAAATGGAAGAAGCTTCAAAATAAAATCAAAAATCCTGAAGTCTTGAAATATTTGGAAGATACCTGGCTTCCTCTAAAGGAGTAGTTTTTATGTGCTAGCCTGAATCAACCACCATTGCCACCTGGGTGTGGGCTCCACCTCAAGAGTTGAAGGTGCCCATGCCATGGTTGAAATTTGGCTCCAAAGTCCACTGGTACTCTCCTGGAGGTAGTTAGGGCTCTCCACATGGCTTTCAAAATACAATTTATTGAAATAATAAACAGATTCCCAAAAAAGTTATTGTCCACATCAAGAAGTTTCCTCCACACATCTGTGCTCTCAATGGCACAGTGTTTTATTATGCCATTCAGATGGCCTTTGAGAATTTCAAAACAAAATTTTTCCTCAATGAAAAATGCACCAAAAAATACAACAACTATCAAGGAATTCCTTGCAAGCATCAGACCCAAAACAAATTTGCCAAGTTCCAAAGGCTTGAGATATTAGACTTCCATCCTCAGTGGCATTTGACTTTGCCTGTGAGGGTTTTTTAACTTCAAATTCTTACTTTTTCTTGTTAACTGATTTTCTTTGTCATATTCTTCTCAGGCTTGTTATCAAGGTGATGATCAAAGTGTTGAAAAAGAAAGAAATAATGAAGCAAAAAGAATATTTGAAGATATTGGGGAAGACCTTTCTCAAAGACCAATGGCAGAAATCAGCCCAATTATTCAACATTTTCAAGATGGTTTGACTGGAAAAGCCCCATTTGATCAAATTCCCAAGAGTCAAGAGGATGATCAATATTATGAGGACCCACTAGAATGCAATAATATCTATGGAATACCTCAAGGAGCCAAGAATAAAAAAAAATAAAAACAAAAGAGAACCCTCAAGATTTGATATCATTGAAATTAAATCCAAGAGAACAGAAAGACCCCCATCCAAATTGTCAAGAACAACAACATCAATATCACAGTCAAATTTACCCTGTCCAATTATGGAAGTAGACTCCTCTGAGAATTCTCAACATTCTGAATATTCTGAGGCCCCATTATCGAAATCCATAAGTTCATCAGATTCACTACCCTCAGCAACTGAATTAAATTAATATGGCAAATCAGAAGTAACCCTTAGAAGGTCCAGAAGATTGGCAATTTCCAGCAAAATCTCACAAAGAAAGTCCCACAAGCCTTCCAACAGTTTGAAGATATATGATGCAATTGACTTGACCTGTGAGCATTTTCAAAGCAATTATCATACAAGTGATGAATGCTCCAAGCTCTTTGTGAGTTTCTAATTATTTTTAATGTATATTTCTCTTGTTTATTTTGATATTTATTCAATTTTTGACCTTATTTATCAGTTAACTGGCTCAGAAGACCTGCCCAAGCTTATATTGAAATACACCTTTGAGGACATCAATGTCCAGGGTTATGGAAACTGTGACTACAGAACAGTATCCCATTACATCTACAAGACTCAAGATCAATTGGCTGATGTCAGAGGCAACTTGGCTGAATAAATTCAAAAAACTCAAGACCTTTATGAAGCCATGAACACTTTTATTCCCTCAGTATCCTCTTCTTTGGACAAAATTGAGTGTCATGAAGATGGCCAGGCTCCAAAAAGCAAGTGGATGTCCATGCCTGACATGGGGGATCCAATTGCAAATAAGTATCAAAGACCAGTTTTCTTTTATTTAAAAGTCCAATATTTCTGCTTTTTCCCTTATTTCTGTCCTCTAAATGATAATCCCCCTTTTTCATCCGCTTCTTGGATAGCTGTTCTCATTTTTTCCATTGGATATAGTCATTTCTAAAGTTTATCCAGTCCACCCATTACTGTGAATTGGATTTTCATTCCCAACCAAAAGCTCTGAGGTGGGCTGATAGATTTAAGAAACGCAGGATGTTATATTTTTCCAATCTTCCTCCCCCCCTCAGAAAACACCAACTATTTTGGAGGTTGATTCAGATTGATTGTCTTTTGTATATACAGTTTATGCCAATTACCCCCCTCCTCAGTCCTATTTATTGCTTAAATACCACCTCAGTCTATATTTTTCTCAAAAATGTGACACTTTTGTACCAAAAAGAGTCATATGACAAACAAGAAAAAAAAACACTTTTTGCGCCTTCACTTGTTGTCCCACCAAAAAAATTCCCCAAAATCATGGGCTTCTGGTTCTTTAATTTCCAGATTGAACCCTTCATTTTGAAAAAGAATTAAGGAAGCTCATAAGTAGGAAGATTTTAAATCAATTATTAAAAAATAGTCGTATTCCAAATTGGAAAAAAAAACTTTTTGCGCCTTCACTTGTCCCACAGAAAAAAATTGCCAAAATTATGGGCTTCTAGTTCTTCATTTTCAAGATTGAACCTTTCATTTTTTTAAGAAAAAATTCATGAAATTCATAAGTGGGAGGAGTTTATATGAGTTTTTTTAAAAAAATATGCCATTTTGTCAAATTTGGCAAAAAACAAAAATTTGAAAAAATTTGAGGATTTTGACATCCAATGTCAGAAAAGATATTGAAAAAAAAAATTAAAAAAAACCTCAAAAATGAGCCTGAAGAATTTTTTTCAAAAAATAAGGTCACTTATGTGTTTTGGACATAAATTTGTAAAAACACGTAAGGGCTTACGCGTGTTTACCAACACCCAAAATATGCTCATATTGTTTAAATAGTTTGATATTATTTAATAGCCTTACCATTATATTAGTAGCTTTGAAGTAGTGCTTGAAGATACTATCTTTGGTGATCTTATCCAATTTATCAATAACCTTTTTTCATAGAAAGGATATAGTATCAGCTTACCCTTATAGCTTATATCATAGCCCTTATGAAAGTATCGAGTTATATTGGTATCCATCTTCATAGTACTATATTGCTAGAATTTATTTATATCTTGCCCTTATATCAACCATAACCACACTTTAGTAATTATCTTACCAAAAAACTATCATATCTATATTTATTAACCTTTAAAATTTGAAACGTCTATCAAGATTATTATTACTATTAGTAGTGATCTTTCAAAATAGTCCTTAAATATCTCAATTATTAAGAGGAGTAATACTAAATAAATTAATTCAAAGGAATTATATAGTCAATGAAAAGAAGTCAAGCAAATATCAATTATTCAAAAAAAAAATTAAGTAATACCATTATTATCATAGTGATCGTTTGTTAACAGACTGATAGATACTGCTTAATAAAGCTCTTTAATTAAAAAGCCACAGAATTAAATAATCAATTTTTGATCTCATAAAGAGGGTATCTTTTTCAGTATACTTATAGGGGAAGCTAATACACCTTATCAGAAATAGTTCTTCTCTAATTCTGAAGTTCAAAATAAACTCACCAACAATTCCCCCTCACGGTACTGACTATTTTTTATCCCACAAAAAAGGAGTTCCCACAATGTGGTATAAAGGTTTTGATCTCTTATTTTGTGGGTTGATTTCTTTTTGGATTTTTTATATTCTTGGTACTTATAATTTATATAAACCAATTTTGTAAATAGTGAGGTTATTAATTCTTTTATATCTAATTCTCACTTATATCTATTTATATTTTTTTAAAAGAATATTTTACAATATTTCTTTAGTCCATAAAGCTTTATTGCAACATGAAAGCTCTATTTTCAGTATAGCTTACTCTGGTCAAGTAATAATGATATTATATTAACTTTTGTTGTTAACATATCTTTGATAATAGGATAATTGTTTTATTTGAAATATTAAATGATAATATCTTTTTGGTGTTAAAATTTATCATATCATTCAATCAATAATTTCATAATTTCTAAGTAATTGAAATGCTCAAACCTTGTGGTTCTAATAGCTTATCTTTATTATATTTATTTTATAAGGATAGTAATAGAATTTTAGTTCTATTTGACTACATGTTTTATAGAAACACCTTACAAATCTCAAGGTTGATCCAAAATATTTTATTAAATACTATGAATAGAAATATGCTGTATTTGACCCATATTATTCCATTTTGAATAGGAGTTTAGAATATGAATCAAATTGAATTCAATTCTAAAACTATCTCAATTAATAATTTTAAATTTACTTTAAAACATGTTTATTAAGCTTGTGAATAATAGGAATAGATAATTATCTTGCACATTTCTTCAAACTGAAATAAAGTGGCTAGATCAGGTATTTTTTTGAAAATATGTATTTTGGAATCATTTTCTAAAAAAAGAGTATTAAGATTCACCTCAAATTGAAACAAAATAAAGATAAAAACAATGAGAAAAATAAAGAATGAGACACAATGGTTTTAGGTAAAAAGAGCTCAGGAAAATTCAAAGTTTGAGAAGAAATTTAGACACAAAATTGGAAATTCACACCTTTTTTTTTCTGAAACAAAATAGAAATATATATTTACTTAAATTCCAAAAAATTTTCTTCTTTATTAAACAAAATAATAAATTTATGTGTTTTTTAAAGCTTCAATATTCATAAATACTTCATGAAGAACAGTAATGTCACAGGGCTCTTATGGAAGCAAGAGTGGCCTGGCACTCAGGAATCAAGAACTCACTTGGAACGCTCCAAAAGGATAAAGAAATAAGAAGGAATAAATTTCTTTAGGGAAGAACAAGAGTAAAGACAAGTGTGCCAAAAGATAAAGAGAAAAGGAAGCCAATGGCCAAGATAATAAGAAAGCCAAAAGCCAAAGAGACAACCAAATGAATCCTCAATTCACTCTTTCAACCTTCCAGAAAGAACAATGGAATTAGTAAAGGATATGACCACCAATATCCACTGAAAGGCAAAGAAGAAAGGTTCAAATGACTAACTCAAGATTATCAGTATTTACTTTAATGAAATCAAAGAAAATAAGGATAAAGATAAATCTAATATATTAATTAACTGGGGAAAAAGTCCCCAGGTGATGAAAGGTGGCCAGTATATGTGAAAAACTGAAAGGCTGATCCTTGAAGGTGAGTCACCCTGTTGTATTGTCTGAATTGGGCCAATAAAGTTCAGGCCATCTTGAGAATTGAACTGTGTGACTGAATTCCCACAGTGGAATATGAATTGGCCAAAATGGGCCAAGGCCATACAGGATGCTTGATTACTACCAGTACAGACCAATTGAGTTTTCCAAGGAATGCTGAGTACTTGATGCCTTGACAATGATTGAACTGATTGATAACCTCTAAAAATTGCCCTTAGAATAGTCCTGATGAGAATTTACAACCCAGCTCCTGCAGGGCCAGGTGGTTGGGGTCCTTGAATGGTCTTCTGGTAGCCACCAGGGAATTGCCAGACTGATATAGCTGAAAGATCCTCCTTTGAAATTGGTGATGGATTGGGGACTTGATTCTGAATCACTTAATTTGGTCCTGAAAGCGTCACCATTGGATTTCTGAGAAAAAATGGCGCATAATGGTATATTATACCATATATGCACCACTCCTGGATCCTTGAGTACAGGGTGCATTGAGGAAGGAAATGTCTCCCTGAAAATGAGGGCAGTCCTTTCTTGGAGCTGAGCTGGTGGCCTCTGGTGGTTGCCAGAGGTCATGGGCTGAAATGCGGCCAATTTAAGGTCCTAAGGTGGTTTTGGACATTTCTGGGTTGGTTGGGTTTTGGGGCCAAAACTGGCTCAGATGGGCCCACTTGTGGTTTTGGGATCCAACTGGCCTTGTGGGCTGATGGACTGCCCCCTTGGCCCCTTTTGGCCTCATTGGATTTGGGCCAGAAGGGGCCTAATGGTCCCACGGACTGCGGGGGCCTAAATGGCCCAAAAAGGCCATTTAGGCCAAAACCCCCACAATATAAAGGGTTGATCCAAAGGCCCTGGAGGTGGCTAGAGGGGCCATAGGCCCCTGGAAGACTGAAAAGACCCCCTCAGGCCCAAAGACAAGGATAATGGCCTGGGGGTTGGTGAGGTGGAGAATTGGCCAATAAGGGCAATGAGGGCAGGATATGACCAAGAGGGTACAATTGGCCATAAACATGTTATATGGCTAATTGACCATATACTGGGTTCAGGCTAGAATTGCCACAACACCCATTGGGCAGGGGTGAGTATTTGTGGTTGTGACAGTACCCCCCTACCTTGAATGATGAGCTCCTGAGCACCAAGATAAGGTACAAGCCTGTTGAGGCTGTTGAGACAGATTGGAAGTAGGGATTCCAGGGGTATTGAATATTGAAAAAGAATTTTCAGACTGTTAAAAAGGTTGGCATATGAGATGAGGTTGACTTGGTCTTCTATTGACATGTGGCTTTGGGAATTTTGAAAAATTGAATTGGCATAAAGAATTGGGCTGTAAGAATTATAAGAAAGAAAATTTGGAAGAAAATCTAAAGAAAGAAAGATAACAAAGAAACTTGAAAATAAGAAAAAATAAAAAATAAATCAAAAGAGAATCTTGAGGGGGATTCCAATCTTCACCACAGATATTGACAGCTGATTGGAAATATCCAAGGACCTGGAAAACAAGATTTGATGCCAGGTGCTCACACAGGAGCCAAGGTGATGTTTTGAAAGATTTTAGACCCCTCAGGGAAGTGCACACCAGGAGAGGAACTTACTTTTGATAGTTGCCACTCCCACCAGTGCCATAAATTAAGGAAGATTGATGAAAGAATGTATTGAAAAGTAATTAATTGGAAAAAAGGATTAAGAAGAAGAATGGTCCATTGCCCCAATTGGAAATGGCCATAGATTGGAATTTGATATTGAAAGCCAGGCCACAAATCTGTGTCCAAAATTGAAAAGTGCTCACAGAGTGGCCAAGGTGATGCTTATAACAGAAAAGAGTAGAATACCCCTAAAGGTGCATACCAGGAGTGGGACTTACTTTTGGTAATTCCTCTCCCCACCAAGCACCATAAAAATCAAGCTCTTGAAGAATTGGGGCCTGGCTTTTCAGGATATAGAGAATGGAAATACTTGACCATTTCAGGGCAATTCTTCAGGTTTTTGGCTGGTTCCCAAGTGGATCGTTCTGGGTCTTGACTGAAACCTTTCCATTCTACCAGATACCATAATTTTCTTCTCTTGAACTTTGAATACAGTGTTTGAGAGTCTTCCCATTCCTCTTCTTCTTCAATGATGATTGGAGGAGGAGGCTCTTGATGCTGATTCGGGATTGTTGATGTCTTGACTGGTTCAAGGAGGGAAATATGGAAGACTGGATAGATGGAGTTCCAATGAGATGGAAGCTTGAGGTGGTAAGCATTAGTACTGATTTTGTTCAAGATTGGAAAAGAACCCAACCATCTTTCAGACAGCTTTTTTGATGGGTATTGTTGATTTGATGTTCTTGGAAGAGAGCCATACCATGTCACCTGGATTGAAAACAGGTGGACTTGCTCTACTTTTATCTGCATACCTCTTAAACCTGTTTATAAAAACTTCAAGTTTTCTCTTGACTCTTTCTGTACTGATTGGACTTTTGTTGATAACTTTCCAGCAGGAGTGTCTTGAGTAATGTGAACTGAGTCAGAATGTGGATCTCTTCAATAAGCAGTGAAAAACAGTGAGTTTTTTTGTTGAAGAGTGGTCAGAGGTATTGTAAGAAAATTCAGCCAGAGGGAGCCAGGTGTTCCAAACATCTTGATTATAACTGAAATACATCCAAAGGTACTTTTCTAGTATCTTATTTACCCTCTCTGTCTGTCCATTAGTTTCTGGATGGTAAGCAGTTGACAGATCTCTCAAAATCTTGAGCTGCTGAAAAAGATTGGTCCAAAAGTAAGAAACAAAAAGAGAACCTATATCACTAACAATACTTGAAGGAAGGGCATGCTTTGAAAAGATATTCTTGATGAATAAATGAGCCAAATTCAGTGAAGTGATTGAAGACCTTGTAAGAATAAAAACCACCATTTTTGAGAACCTGTCCACTATGACCAGAATTGAATCAAAAGAATTGGACAGTGGCAGTTGAGTGATAAAGTTCATTGAAAGACAAATCCAAGGACCATTTGGAATTGGAAGAGGTTTGAGGAGTCCAAACTTCTTGTGATGAATATTTTTGTTTTTTGAACACTGTTGAAAGGATGAGACATAATCCTTGAAGAATTGAGTCATGCTGGACCAGTGGAAATCCTGCTTGACAAGTTTGAGAGTATTCTCTTGGCCAGGGTGTCCAGCTAGAGGAGAATAATGACACTTTTAAAGGATTCTGAGTTAGTTTGTGGGGTCATTTGGGACCACCACCAAATCTTTGAATAAGAGAAGTTGGGAAGAGGAATCAAGAGAATAATCTTGGACAGATTTACCTTTACCAATTCTTGAGGAATAATTCTGTACTGAGAGTCTTGCCATAGAGACTTCTGAATTGAGTCAATCAAATTGGAAAAATATTCAACCTTGACTGCAAAATATCTTGAAAGTTTGACTTCATCCTGCTTGATGAGCTGTTCAAAGTTTATTGGATTCTTTCTGATGAAATCCTCCCCCCTCTCCAGATAAATGTTGTCCCAAAGTGACAAAGAATCCGGAAGAGTAGCTAGGCAGACAGGGAGGTAAGTGAGTGAGAAGTGAAGTTCAGAGAGGAACTCAGCCCAGCGGGCTTGATGGCGAGTAAGGACTTTCAAAGACATGAAGTATTGCAGTGAATAATGATTGGTGAGAACCTCAAAAGGCGGAGAAAGGGAAAGAAGGAAAGTCCTCCAGTGCTTGAGATCCCAGACTATGCCAAGGAGTTCCTTGTTATGAATCTCATAGTTGAGCTCTTCTGGAATAAGCTTGTGGCTGTCAAATGCAATGGCATGTTTTCCTGACTCAGTACAGCACCCAAGGCATAATCTGATGCATCGGTCTCTACAATGGTGGGTAGAGAGGGACTGGAGCTGTGGTGAAGCTTACTAAGAGCTTCCTCATTGAGGGGGAAACAGGAATATTTATTGAGGAAACTGGTGAGTGAACTGATTTTCTTTCAATAATTATTTATGAAATGGCGGTAAAATTTGGCAAAGCCAAGGAATGATTGAAGAGCCTTGAGGTTTCTTGGAGGTGGCAAATTAAGAATTTGCTGGACTTTTTCTTGGTCCATCTTGAGGCCCTCAGAAGAAACAACATAACCTAGATAATCAACACTAGTAACATGAAATAGGCACTTAGAAGCCTTAGAAAAGAGGTTATTGGCTCTGAGTCTGGTAAGAACAGTGGATAAATGAGTGACATGTTCTTCCTCAGATTTTTAAAAGACCATAATTTCATCAAAATAAACTGCAACAAAACCATCAAGAAGATCTTGGAAAATATCATTGACAAGATTTTGAAAAGAGGCAGGAGCATTGGTGAGCCCAAATGGCATAACCAAGTACTGATAACTGCTATATTTAGTTCTAAAAGCTGTCAAATGTTCATCACCCTCCTTGATTCTGAGCAGCTTATATTCCGCACGCAGATCAATATTGGAGAAGATAAAAGAAGCATTAAAGACATTAAGGAGCTGATTCATAGGAGGAACAGGATACCTGTTCTTCCTAGGAACAGCATTGAGTTTGCGGTAATCAACACACAAATAAAGGCCACCATCTTTCTTTTAACAAAGAGGACAGGTGATCCTGTTGAAGAGGATCTTGGCTGGATGAAACCTTTCTCTAAATTCTCTGAAATGTAGGCCTTGAGTATATCTGACTCTTGGTTTGATAAAGAGTAGATCACCCCAACTGGAGTTAGAGACCCCTCCAGCTCAATATGATGATCACAGGTGTGGTGAGGAGGAAGTTTCTCTGCTTTCACCTTGGAGAATACATCCAAGTACTGGTAATAGACAGAGGGAACAGCCTTCATCACAGTTTCTACTTCTTCTGACTCTTCCTCTTCATCCCACAACTCCTCCAGGGAGTCATGATAAGATGAAGGAGGAAGGTCCATATTCCCAAAGAAGAGATGAAGTGAAGATAAAGAATTATCTTCTCCAACATCTTGAATCTCTTTGAAGACTTAATCTCTAGAGGATGGTAATGACTTATGGGGATTAAGGGGAGGAATATGGACAGAAGATGGAAAAGATGGTGTTCTAGAATCACCAACCAGAGCTGCACATGATTTGGAAGAAGAAAGGTCATTACTGGAAGATTTTGAAGGATTATAATAGTCCCTATGATCAAAATTAAAGGCAATCAGCTCCTGCCTTAAATCAATAGATGGATTAAAATTATTGAGAAAGTCAAATACCAATATGAGGTCTTCTCCCTTGGGAGTATCAATGACTAAAAAGTACCATTCAAAGCTTGGGAATGAATGAAGCTCAACCATATATTTAGTATTGTGAGTCACAAATAAGGAAGGGGACTCAGAGGAGTCCAAAATGATAAGAGGAATCTTCTCTGGGAGTTCTGACGTAGTCAATGAATACTTGTGAGCAAACTGCTTTGCAATAAATGAGTTGGTAGCACCAGAATCAATTATAATACTGTAGAAAACATTAGAAAGAGAAGAAAAAACAAAGAATTTAAGGGAATTCTTGACACAAGTATTCAGAATTCACAATTGTGCTCTGTATGGAAAACAGTGAAGACCATTGAACACAACATGATCTTCACTCAGGCTTTTCCCTGGCTGGTAAAATTGCCTGATGGTTGGGAAAGCTTGTTTTGAGGCCTTTTGAAACAGGACTCCAGACTATGCTTCCCACCACAATAGGTACATAGACCCTACTTGATTCTTCTTTCTTTTTCAGAAATCATTAATTTGAAGTCTTTATTCAACAAAGAAGAATGAGGCTTGTCCCTCTGCTGAAAATTCTTCTCCTTCTTTTGACTTGAGCTTGAAGAATTTTGGGGATGAGAATAATTTGACTTTGAGGCTTCAGGCTTCTTCTCTTGATGATGACTCTTCTTGTTTTGCCTCTCATGGTACCTGGTATCAAGCTCCAGGGTAAAATCCATTAAGTATTGAATAGAGTCAATTCTTGAAGGATGGGGTGCCAATTGATCCAAAATCCTGGATGGAAATCCCTTCCTGAAATGATGAATAAGGGCCCTTTCACCCCAATCTCCAATTCCTGAAATCAAACTTCTGAAATTGGCTATGTATAAGGAAACATGGCCACCTTCTTTAATTCTTAGAGAATCTAATTCTGCTTCAGCTTTTCTGACTTCATTTGGGTCCCCAAATAAGGTGAAGAGCTGAGATTCAAATAAGCTCCATGAATTGAGAAGGTAATTTGGATCTTGATTGGTGAGATTGGAAAGGTAAAGCGCAATCCATTTTGCAGCCCTTCCAATGAGAAATGAAGTGGCATAGAGAAATTTCTTTCTGTCTTGAGAGAAATTTGCTGGATCATTATGAAAGATCAATTTACAAGACTTAATGAAGCTTCCCACTTTGAAGGGCTGAGTCCCATCAAAGCATTCTGGTGCCTTCATAAATAGAGTCTTGAAGGCTGGTGGTCTTTATGACTCAGAAACTGAAGCTTCTTGAATATTGGCCATAATTTGAGTCATATGCTGCATAATGGCCAATAAGAATGGTTCAGACTGATGAGAGAAAGGCTGATCAGACTGGTCTAGAGTTGGTCCTCCAGTACCTTGGGATGCCCCCACTGGAGCAGGAACACCTTCAGTACCATCAGACTCTTCCTCCTCCTCTTCACCATCCTCCCCAGGACCTCTGAAAATGGTTCTTGAAGTTCCTGGAAATCCTCCAACTACTCCTTAGAATGAACTTGATCTTCTTGGCCCTCTTCCTTCCTTTCTGGATGGTTCTGCTCCTTCCAAAATGGGTCCTCTGTCCACTTTGGCCCTCAATTGAGGAACTGCTGGGGTGCCATCAAGAGGAGCTCTTGGAGTTGGAGTAAGAACAGCTTGAGCTCTGGTCTGTCTTGCAGGAGGTGAATGTTGAATGGGCATGATTTCAGGAGTAAAATTTAAAATAAATAAATAAAGTCAGAATTTGCTTGAAGTCAAAAATCAACAATAAAATCTTGAGGAAATTCAATGAATCAAATAAAAAATCTTCAGGTAAATCAATCAATTAAATATCAAATGAAAACTTGAAATCATTGAATCAATATGTCAAATCAGTCAAAATGATCAGCAAAATCAATGAAATCTTCAGGTCAATCAAGTTTCTTGAAGTCAATATCAATTATAGGTCAAATCAATCAATCAATTCAGTTCAAGTGAAATCTTCCTTAAAATCAAAAATTCTTGAAGAATAATTCAAAATGAATCTTGATATGAAGAGTGTGTCTGAAAAATCTTGATGACCAATTTGAAAAATCAAATGAAAAATGAGACTATGCCTGAATTATGAATGAATTAAAATTTGAAGATTTCAGATAATATTTAAAAAAGAGAAACAAAAATATAATTGGGTCAGCTATCAATTTTCAAAATTAAGAATGAATGAGAAAAATTGAGAGGTGACAAAAGATCATAAAGTTCATAAAACATTAAATAGTCATAATTTCAATTAAATTAGTGAATCAGAATTATAAAAAGAATGAATAAAATAATGAAAATAAATTATGAGTTAATTAATATAATGTCACAGGGGCTCTTATGGAAGCAAGAGTGTTGTGGCACTCAGGAATCAAGAGCTCACTTGGAAGGCTCCAAAAGGATAAAGAAATAAGAAGGAATAAATTTCTTTAAAGAAAAAGAGTAAAGATAAGTGTGCCAAAATATAAAGAGAAAGGAAAGCCATTGGCCAAGATAATAAGAAAGCCAAAAGCCAAAGAGCCAACCAAATGAATCCTCAATTCACTGTTTCAACCTGCCAGAAAGAACAATGGAATTAGTAAAGGATATGACCACCAATATCCACTTACAGGCAAAGAAGAAAGGTGAAAATGACTGACTCAAGATTATCAGTATTTACTTTAATGAAATCAAAGAAAATAAGGATAAAGATAAATCCAATATATTAATTAACTGGGGAAAAAGTCCCCAGGTGATGAAAGGTGGCCAGTATATGTGAAAAGCTGAAAGGCTGATCCTGGAAGGTGAGTCACCCAGCTGTATTTTCTGAATTGAGCCAATACAGTTCTGGCCATCTTGATAATTGAGCTGTTTGACTGAATTCCCACAGTGGAATATGAATTGGCCAAAATGGGCCAAGGCCATACAGGATGCTTGATTGCTACCAGTACAGACCAATTGAGTTGTCCAAGGAATGCCGAGTACTTGATTCCTTGACAATGATTAAAATGATTGATAACCTCTGAGAATTGCCCTGATGAGAATTGACAACCCAACTCCTGCAGGGCCAGGTGGTTGGGGTCCTTGAGTGGTGTTCTGGTAGCTTCCAGGGAATTGCCAGACTGAAATAGCTGAAAGATCCTCCTTTGAAATTGGTGATGAATTGGGGACTTGATTTGGAATTATGGAATTTGGTCCTGAAAATGTCACCATTGGATTGCTGAGCAAAAATGGTGCATAATTGTATATTATACCATATATGCACCACTCCTGGATCCTTGAGGAAGGAAAAGTCTTCCCCTGAAACTGAGGGGAATCCTTGATTGGAGCTGAGCTGGTGGCCTCTGGTGGTTTCCAGAGGCCATGGGCTGAGATGTGGCCACTTGTGGTTCTTGGCCAATTTCAGGTCCTAAGGTGGTTTTGGGGCCAAAACCGGCTCAGGTGGACCCACCTGGCCTTGGGGGCTTATGAACTGCCCCCTTGGCCCCTTTTGGCCTCATTGGATTTGGGCCGTAGAGGCTGTAGGGGGCCTAAATGGTCCAAAAAGGCCATTGACGCCAAAACCCTCATAATATAATGGGTTGAGCCAAAGGCCCTGGTGGTGGCTAGAGGGGCCATAGGCCCCTGGAAGACTGAAAAGACCCCCTCAGGCCCAAAGACAAGGATAATGGCCTGGGGGTTGGTGAGGTGGAGAATTGGCCAATAAGGCCAATGAGGGCAGTATATGGCCAATTGACCATAAACTGGGCTCAGGCTATAATTGCCGCAACACCCATTGGGGGGTGATTATTTGTGCTTTTGACAAGTAAGTAGTTCAAATTATCTGAAAATATTTACACAATACGATACATTTGTGGTGAGTATTATGAAGAAGGAATAATTGGAAAAAATGAAATATTGCATTTTGATTAGGGTGAAAATATCAAGGGAGGATTGTGGGTTTTCAAATAATGTAGGAAAAGAGTTTTATATCTTTTTTTACATCATAAATCAGCATAAATAGATAATTTATATGTGACATGAGACTTTTTCCTGCTTGCATTATAATTGATTTTTGTTCTCAAAAATTGAACCAAATAATGAACTTTGGAAAGGGTATTTGTAGAAATGGTGGAGAAAGTACTTGGTCGTATATCCAAAGCCAAATTTCAAGAAATTCAATAATCATCATCTGGAAAATTGATGGATCTAGCTGTGGAGATTGAAGTAGTTTAACTTCAGTAAGATTTATCATTTAATTTTCTTAATATTCTGGCTTGTATTTTTTTGAACTTTATATGCTAATGTTTTATTTTTTTTGATTTTGATATTAAGTAAGCCAATGGTGAGGATTTTGTCTAGTATTGGCTTAATTTAAGGATTTGTAAATCCTTATTTCAGATAAAATGTGTTTTCCTGTTTTCCACTTAAGCCATTCCAATTAATTTCAAAATTGTGGGTAGGTAGCTTATCTTATATGGTATTTCAAGGTCAAATTCTCGGCCTAGCCTGAAAATTACCTGGAAAGAATACTAAAATTTCAGAATTAACTCTTTAACTGTAAGTAGTTATCTCTAATTGAATATCTTATTTTTTCAAATATTCATATTTTTCTTTTAGTCTAAGTACTGAAGATTGTGGGATCTTTGAAACATGGTCATTAACAGACCAAATTGGATGTGCAATTTGAAATAAGGTCTGTTACTTCCTCCCCAGAGTCCTCATAAAATTTTATTTTTTTTATTTTTTTATTTGGGAACTTTTTATTGAATTTTTCTATCATAAAAGAGATTTTCTCTCTTTATCTTGATTTATATTTTAAATTAAATACCTTGATATAGTGAGCAAGGTTAGGTATTTTGTATATTATTTGGAAATTACTTTCATTTCTTGAAATATATTTGGTGTGATATCTCTATTAATCATTCCTTGAATAAGGTATTTTTAAGCTCATCTATCTACCCTAATTTTTTTGAATTCTCATGATTATTGAAATTGGCTATTTCTGTTTTTGTTATTATTTTGATGAAAAATTTAATCAAGTTTTTCTTAATTATGTTCAACAAAGAAGAATATTTAAGCTTTTTTTAGCATTAATAAATATATTATAACAAGGAAACTATCAGAATAAATACATTTCAAAAATAATCAAATGTCAGCTTCAGATTTTATTACCAGGAAGTATTGATACCCCAGTAAAGAATTAAAAAAATTGAGAAGTTAAATTATTATTTTATTGTAAAAAATATCAATTAAATCAAACTATTCAAGAAAAAAAACATGTTATTATTCAAAAAAACTAGAAATAAAAAATAAAATTGAATAGTCTTTATTAATATAACACCATAAGATTAAATGTTTTGGCCATAAAATGGTAAAAACACATAATTAAACAATAAAAAAATGTAATAAATTCCTTTTTTTTGTAAAATACTTACATTCCTTTCCTAGAACCCTTTTTATATTCTAGAATTTTTAATATTAATTGAAAAATAATTTGGGAAAAACATTAGTAAAATATGAGTTCTTGATGATCATCATAATTTTTTCTATCTCTGATATTAATTGATAAGCTGGGGGAACGTTTTCACAACCTGAAAGAAACTCCCTTACACTTACTGAATCACTGTTGTAAAGTTGGTGTAAGGTACTTGCATGCAAGTTCTGAGTGATTCCTCCCAGTGATAAGAGGTTGAAAATTATTCCTTATTTAATGAAGATAGGAATAGGTTGAAAAGAGTATTATCAAGATAATTCTTGCTTCACAAATACCCTACTTGAAGTTATTAATTCACTTGTAAATGAGAGATATCAATATTTTTGCAATTAAAATGTCGAAATCTTTTGACTAGAAAACAAATTCTTTGTAAGATCTCTAAGGACCAATTGAAAGAGATTTGATTCTCTTCAAATTAATTCTTTTCAAATTGGAAATGACAAGAATAAGAATAGTCTATACTTCAATTTTAAATAATCATTATAATAACAGAAATACTATTTCCATTCTTATTATACACAAAACACCATCAAAGATTTGGGTATCTTGGCCAAAATGTCATATCAAATAGTCTGTATTTTTGCCTCTAAATACTACACATTATTCAGCTTTCAATACTTTCTTTATAGAAATCCCTAAGCTGGGAATTTTTAAGATCACTATGTTATGTTTTCAACAAGAAGTAATCTTTCTCCCTTAAAATAAAATCTCAATCATATCCAATAAACACTTGCCACACCTTTCCAGCTTGATCATCACTCTCACTATTTTATTACAATTTTCAATTAAACCAATGCCAGCCAGGTAATTATCAGGTGACCAAAGTAAGGACTCAAGCTCTTATTTTATACTTGTAAAGAATATTAAAAGATGAAACTATCTTACTATATTGAAGGTTCTCATATGTAGCAATACTTTCAAACAGAAATTGGTTCTTTTCTAAATACTTCTGTTGAGTTTCCCTCATCATCCAGAAAACTGGGAGTAAAGCTAATGAGTAATGAGGCCAAGGAAAAAATAAGAAAATATATTTAATTTCACATACAAAAATATATTATACCAAAGGAGAAGCTATAAAAGATGGGTGTAGCTTCCAATAATTATTAAACCTCAACTTGAAGCAGTAGTTCTGATTAGTATTCAAATGACATAATTCATAAACTTATTGAAAAAGCAGAAATACTTTTTTCCCATTCCTTCCAAAAATGGATTGTCTCTTTTTTATTAAGCCAAGCCAAACACCAATTCCTAGTTGTAACTTTCCTTATTTTGACCCAATTGAGATTATTGATCCCAATGGTGCTTTTTTAAATAGCTAGCTATGTGAAAATTATCTAATACCGTACTAATACTAAAGCTTAGATATTTGTCTTAAGTACTTCAAATAATTCCTTACAGCTCTTGATAGAAGCAAGATACAAATTTTTAACAATATTATAACTAGAGAAATTGATGAAATCGGTTTCAAAATGAACTTTAAACATAAAAATATGTTAATGTACAATTCTAAACATTTTATGTAAAATTAATGTTTACTTTGAAATACATAGATAAGGGAGGAAACATGATGAGAAAAATGAGAAAAATGAAAAAATTTGAAAAATTTGAACAAAAATGAACAAAAATCAAAAAAAATTAAGAAAACTTAAAAAAAAATTAAAAAATTGAAAAAAAATCAAAAATAAAATAAAAATAAAATAAAAATAAAATAAAAATACAATAAAAATAAAATAAAAATAAAATAAAGATACAATAAAAATAAAGTAAACATAAAATAAAAATAAAATAAAAAATAAATAAAAAATAAAAAAAAATGTAAAAAAAATATAAAAAAAATAAAAAAAAAATAAAAGAAAAATATAAAAAAAATAAATAAATAAATAAATAAAAAATAAAAAAAATAAAAAATAAATAACAAAAAAATAAAAAAAAAATAAAAACAAAATAAAAAAAAAATAAAAAAAAAAATAAAAAAAAAATAAAAAAAAATAAAAAAAAAAATAAAAAAAAAATAAAAATAAAATAAAAAAAAAATAAAAAAAAAATAAAAAAAAAATAAAAAAAAATAAAAAAAAATAAAAAAAAATAAAAAAAAAATAAAAAAAAAATAAAAAAAAAATAAATGAAAAATAAATGAAAAATAAATGAAAAATAAATAAAATATAAATAAAAAATCAATAAAAAATAAATAAAAATAAATAAAAAATAAATAAAAAATAAACAAAAAAAAAATAAATAATGAATAAATAATAAATAAATAATAAATAATAAATAAATAATAAATAAATAAAAAATAAATAAAAAATAAATTAAAAATAAATAAAAAATAAATAAAAAATAAATAAAAAATAAATAAAAAATGAATAAAAAATAAATAAAAAATAAATAAAAAATAAATAAAAAATAAATAAAAAATAAATAAAAAATAAATAAAAAATAAATAAAAAATAAATAAAAAATAAATAATAAATAAATAAAAGATAAATAAAAAATAAATAAAAAATAAATAAAAAATAAATAAAAAATAAATAAAGAATAAATAAAGAATAAATAAAGAATAAACAAAAAATCAAAAAAATGATCAATCAATAAATTATATATCTTATTTTTCCAAAAGACAAAAATGTAAAGTCAAAACATGTCTCCTGTTCTATAAACTAGCTAAAAAAATATGAAGTTTCAAAAATCAGAACAGAAAAATATTCTTATTTTTTGCTCAAAAACAAGAAGTATTTTTTCAACTGAAAAGCAGAAAATTGAATTATCAAAACAAGAAATCATTCTTCTGTCTACAAGAAATAAAATTGAAAAAGGATACCTCATCTTTAATAGCCAAAATAATTGGACACAATTTAAATAAATCAAATAACAAAGAAAGAGAAAATCAGTTATTTGTCTTTTTAAGAAAATGTTTGTTTAAAAACCTTACTTTATTCAGATAAAAACTGGAAGGATCAAAAAACAAAAAATTTGAATGATAAAAAAATGAATGGTCTTTGTATACAGTAAATTAGAAACAAAAGATAATACCTCTTGCTTTTATGACTAAGAGAAATGCTAAAAAATGCAGAGAAATCGAAATAATAATAAAAAAGCAGATTTATTCTTTGTTTGTTTGTTTTTTTGGAGAGAAATAACCCTTAATAGTAACTTGCTTTATTTTTAATGAAGATTGAATGATCAAAACAAAATAAATGAAGATAATCAAAAAAATGAAAGAAGTTTGATTTTGAAAAGAAAATTAAAAAATCTGACTTTTTATGGACAAAACTATAAACATAAAAAAAGCATAACAAGCATAACAGTTAAAAACTAATAATTGGTTTGTTTTCTTCCTTCAGGAAAGCTGAATTGAAAATAATATACTATTTCTTTTCAAATGAGTCAAAGAATTTTAAAATGAATCGAAATGATAAGAAATGAGTTATCATCTGTTTTTTAAAAAAAGCAAAACTTTATCTTTTTAAAATCATTAAGAAAACAAAAAATAAATAGGTAAATTATATAAATTAATAGAGAGAGATAACTTTGTGTTCTTTTTTCCAAATTAAAATAATTTTTACAAAAATTCTACTCATTTTTCAAATAACTAAACAGATAAAAAAATTGAAATAAATTAAGTACTTCCTTGGCTATCATTTTCTTTTAATTGTATGAAATACTTTAAAAATAAAGAAAAATTGAATGTTAAAGCCAAGATTAAAACATGAAGTTTCTTTATTTTTCAATTACTATTCAAAAAGGGGATAAACGAACCCTGACAAAAATAAGTAATGGGAAATTGAAAAAAAGAATTTCAGCCAAAAAAGTTAGTTTTCTTTCTTTTTCACCTGAACTTAATTGTTGTTGAAAAAAAAAGATAAAAGGAAATGAAATACAATCAAATTAATCAATTTGAATTTTCTTTTCAATATTCTTTTGGAAGGAACTAATCACTTTTTGAATGAATTGACTGATGAATTTAGGATTTGTTCTTGTACTGATCCAATGTACCTGGCTTGATCTTTCCAAAAATATTGTTTATCAGCCCATTTCCAGGTCCTTAGGGGATTAAGTTTATCTACTTTGGGACTTCATCCTCATACCATTCCAGCCATTGATCACCAACCTGCTCCAGTAGATTATTCATTATTATACATCTTTTTTCCTAATCTTCATAGCTCTCAACATCTTCTAGGTCCTTAAATTCACAGAAAAGTTGTTTTAATATCTACCAATTCCCCTTAGTAATTATTGTTCCATTCTCAATACAGCCCAATGAGTGTTCCAGAAAAAAGTTGAACTCCTTCCAAACATCCACTTGGTCAATGTTTCCTTTATAAGAAGGCTCTATGGAATACATATCTAATATTCTTAATTTTCCTCAATTATTGATCAATTGAGAAAAGATTTCCTTGTTTCTTATGAATATCCATATTTTTATATAATATTGAGTCATTTACTGAACCAAGATGGCCAAAATTAAAGCATTTTCGCATCATAAACTAGCTAAATTAAAGCTATATAGCCATATAGAGATAATATCACCATAAGATACATATGTATTAATGAGTGATATAATTCATAAAACAGACATATTTTTTGTTCAAAATATAACTCTAAATCATTCAGTGTCTTTTCAAATATTGGAATCATTCTTCCATAAATAAGAATGGTGAAACCTGAAGATCCCTCTTCTTACATGACCAGAAATAATTCCTTTTATTGATAAAAACTTTCTCAGTTTAAGTTATTAGACCATTTCCTAAAAGGTACTTTAGCAATTCTCTGTTCATATAGTATTACTGTTCTCTGATAAATGCCAAAGGTTATAAAAATCCTACATATAGAAGAGCAATTTTCATTTCTACCTAGTCTAAAAGAGTCACCAAATATTTTATGCTAAAATCAGATTTTTTTATATTTTCTTGATTCTTAACCTTCAAATCACTACTTATGAAATTTATCAGCTCTTGAAAGCTATAGCTGGCTTTTTGGAATAATTTATGAGACTTTAGACACAGTGGATTTGTCAGATATATGGGGTAGTTTTAGTTTGAAATTTCCTCATATATTGTTTTTGATTAAATTTATTAATGATTGATATTTTTCCAAAGCTCTTCATCCATCACAGCTTTTTTGTCATCTGCATATTGGGCTGCAACTAAATCAAATGATATTTTCTTCTCTAATATTTGGGGAAAATGGAAGATAAATTTAAGTAGATTATGTAATACTTATAATTGATACTATTAGCATTCGGGTAAATCTATTTAGAGGCTAACTAAAGCTGATGATATGAGTGTGACACATAGAAAAATAGCTTAAAGTAAGATTAAAAGGGCTTTAATAAGCTGGAATAGTGGTGGTGAGAGCTACCGAAAGCTCTGGGTGCATTAATTAGCAGTTGTATAGCTATTATGAATGCTAAAATAATTACGTTTGAATTATACCTGATTATTTCTTAAGATTATTATTGTTGGTAGCAATTTTACTACATAGTAATTTAAGAGAAGGATGGGGATTTCTCCTTGGTGCAAAGGGCCCTTTTTACCCTGGAAAAAATGTTGAGGGAAATTTGCACCCTTTCATGTAAAAGGAGTGAGGATTTCCACTCAAAAGGTTTGGCTTGTGTTTTTCACAACCCTGTATAATCTCTATTGGGCTCATATATGGACTCAAAATCACATGTGGTCACTTTTCTCCATTACAGGGGGGAGGATTTCATTAGGGGACCTCATAGACATGTTCTGATATTTCAGACAGAAAGAATTCCTTAAAAAATGCTTCTGGGGGCCTCTTATTAGTCGTACTATGAGGTATCAAGGTAAAAAAAGCCTTTAAATGGTTTTCACACCTCTAATTCATTAATATTGAAGATGGGTCCACAGTATCAGGTTTCTTTAAATATTATAGTATTTTATCCTTAAAGCTACCATAACAATGTCAGTTTTGAGGATAGAGAGCTCAGAAACGGCTCATTTCTAGCTGTTAATAGGCTCTACACAATAGTTACTCATTTTGTATTCTTAAAATTGTTTATGGAAAAGCTAAACAGACTGTAAACTCCGTTATGGGAGGATGTATTTTGTATCAATCTTGTATTGAGCTGATATACTATACAAATTTTTTTCTAGGTGTAATACAGAATTATGAAAGTCACCATTAGAAAGCGCAGATGCTTCTATTTTCAAAAATACCCCACCTCAGATATATCCCACTAGAATGCTAGAGGTTATATAGGAATTTGATGTTTTATTTACCATTATTTATTCTATGGTTGGCTATAGCTTCTATACTATTTCTTCTAGCCCAATTTGACTTTTAAAGTTTGATATCCCTTATTCAGAGCTTCAGTTTGAATCCCAGAGTGGAGAAGCTCTGCCTTTATTTCTACATTTTAGATGAGAGGTGAAAATTAATGTTTCTTCTCAATTCAGGTTTTGAGATGGAATAGCTTTGTTATTCTTCATAATATGTTTTTGGGAGTTGTGTATTAAGGATGAGGTTACCCTCCTCTTTATTTCGAATTCATTTATTGTTTATTTTATCTCAGGTCATGCTTGTGTGTAAATCTTGGTTTACCAGTGGCTCACGGTATTTTTGTGTCATGCCTGTGCTCTCATTTTGAGTCACAGTCTAACATACCCTCCTTCTAAAAATGTCTAATCATTTATGAAGCTTTTTATTGCTCCTGTGGACTCTGAATATTCACAGGTGAATTTTTCCATCTTATCTTGCATCTTCTGCTAACCATCTTTCCTTATTATATTCCTGTTTTATGAGCCTGACAAGGTACTTTCTATGTTCTTTTCAATGGGGTATGATCCTTCTGGAACTAATAATTATCTTCACCGGTCTAGTTGAGTCCTCAGGATCCACTATTTCCTGTTAGCTCTGAGCATTTTTTTCAGTATTAAATTTATCCTCTCCATTCTGGTGGCAAGATTTTACCAGGCTCACAGGGAATACTAGATTTTCCCTGAAGAGTACTTCTGAAATTTCCACCTCTACTGAATTATTTTCTATTATTCTTGCAATTGTAAAAGTTGCAAAAAATGAGTCTCTTATTTCCTTTGCCCCTTCAAGGTTTTTTGGAGTTAAGTCATAAACAAATAATTGGTCTCCCTCATTGAATTCAGGCTCTTAATGGCTTCTGTCATACCTCCTTTTTTTATGATCTTTTGCTTAAGCTATTCATCTTTATTATTTTTAACAGCCCTTATTACACATTTCATGGAAGCTTTTGGCTATGGTTTTGATGGTTAGAATATTTGTTTGCAAATGATCCACTGGTAGTAAGGCTTTCCATCTTTTATCTATGTGATAGTGATTTCCCTATGGTTGAGTTCTTTCTTGTATTTTAAAGAATTTTCTTCTGGTAGTATGTTATTTCATACCATTTTTATCACCAGGCTCAAGCTCATAGTACCCCACATGTAAGATGTGTCTATGAAACTGTTATAATATTACTATTAATCAACAGTACTATGACTTTTCTTATGAAATATAATAATAAAAATTTTTATAAACACAATTAAATAATTAAAGAATTATTTCTTTTAAGTGTTATACACTACTAGTGATTATAACAGTAAACAGTAATTGTCTACAAGAATCAATTACAAGAAGAATTTAATAATAAAAACTTCTTTTATTAAAATAATAAAATTATTTCAATATATAATTATCTTTTACAAGAATAATTATAAAGATAATTCTTAAAGAAAACTATTACTAGAGAAAAACTTTAATAATTGAGATAGATTCCTCACTATTAATCCAATGAACCTTTTAGATGATAATAGTAGAGAAATTTGACATAGAATTGTGGATTTAATGGATCAAAATTGATTTATAACAGTATTACAACAAATTATAGTTGATTTCTATGATTTCACGTCTCTCTGATTGATTTCTGAAAGAATAAAACACTTAAGAAATAGCTTTAACTAATAATTACTTGTTTGGTAATAAAGGTATAATATAATAATGTGATGATGTGGAAAAAATAGCAAGAGGAGGCCTCTTTTAAGTCTAAGACAGCTCACAGAGGCATGCCATGGAGCAAACTGAAAGGCCAGTGAGTGAGAAAACAAAAAACCTTTTTGTATTATTGATTGCATCATTTGTTGTCACATGATTATTACTTAATTGAGGCTTTTACATGACTACCAACCCATTTATGGTTGAGAATAAAAGTAGTAACAACTGTAAATCTTCTTTTATTCCAAAATAATGATTTATTTCTCAAATTTATCAATTTTTTTGGCAATTTCATCACAAAATGTATTTTCTGTAAATTTTTAAAGATTCTGTGTTTCACGTGGAATCCACAAAACTGCACTGTAAGTAAAACTTTGTATTTTACTTATAAAAGTATAATTCATTTTGGTTTTATATGAATTATAAAGTTGTTAATTGGTTATGAAAGTTTCAGAAATATTCATTAATAATTGTATTTTTTTTTAAACCAAAATGTCAGCTTTCCATCAGGAAGCTGCAGTTTATTCCTAAAACTGAGGCACAGGAGCTAAAAGGAAGTTTATTTTTTAAGAAAAATAAATTCAATTTCATTATGGAAATCTAGTTACAACAACCAAGGTACCACCCTTTAAATTACACACCCCTGTTATAGCCACTGGGCTCATTCAGAAAGAAAATAATACCTGCATGAATTAGATTGCCACCTTTCATTCAGAAACCTGGAGATTCATTATGAAACGCTCAAGCCACTGGAATTTCTGAAATTGTTTCCCAGGAAAGCAACAGGAATACCCCATTTTATATCCATAGTAACCCCACTGGAAACTTCAACAGCCCCATATCTGATAGGACACAGGCATCAAATCCTATGCAAGGAAAGGAATCACCTTTTTTGACACACAATCAATCAAATTCAAACGTTTTTACACCATTCAATCACCTCATGAAAATCAGAACAAACAAGCTTCATGGGGTACACACTCTTATTTGAATCACAACCACATGATCATCCACATAATGTGTCAAACTAAAAAGCTCACATCCTCTCATAAACAAAAGGGAAGACATCATATCAAGAAATAATCACCTTAAAAGACTTTAAAGTAAAAAAATAAGAATCACAGTCATTACAACTGCATAAATTACACATCCACTTGTACCAAGCCTAAAATATGACATTCAATTAAAATCCAAGGTATCCATGTGATACTTCCTCCACTAAGAGAATTTCACCTGACAGTCGAAAGGCTGTGCAAAAGGAAAATCTCCCCAAAAAAGGAATCACCTCATTCATGCAAGCACACTTGTGAGCCTGGGAGGTATTTTTGTATACCCAAAAGACCACAAATCATAAGAAATTATACAATTATAAATAAAATAGATTTATTTATATTATTGATAACAAAATCCAAATTTAAATGTAAAACTCACATAAAAAATGAAAAATTTTATTAAAATTAAAATAAAAATTAGTTGGGAATTTAAAATTGTGAAAACACATTTTTACTCAAAAAAATTGAGCAAAAATAAATTTTCAACAAAAATACCAAAATTAAAATATTTTTGGAAAAAAGTTGAATAAAATTTATTATAAATTTTATCCAAAAAATAAACATATGAAAATTATTTCACCATTGGACTCCTCCTAAAAAATAAGGTGGGGTCACCTCTGGGTAAATTTCTGTAACTCAACTCTAAATAAGCTTAAATTAAGTTTTTAGTATTTTCTGTACAAAAGTTGAAAATCCTAAAAACCTTGATTTAATTTACATCACATGTGGTGTTAACCATCAATTTTTGTGTTAAAATTGAGGTATTGTGTGTAGCTTAGAAGCTATGAGGAATTGAAATATTCTCAATTGAAATGTCAAAATGTGCACATGTATTACATAAGCTAACTTTAATTCACATATGAGGTATCAATTATCACAGTTGTATACTGTAAAAAGTCAATTGAATTACATATGTAACTTACAAGTATAATACATGATGAGGAATTAAAGAAAAGATAAATTGGAAAGATTGATGCTGGGGGGAAAAGGAATCTTGGCTCTAAGAGGGGGCCGGACCCCCAAATGCCTTGTTGACAGGTGTGAGATGTCAAAATTTGCATAAAATTTCATCCCTTTGTGCCTGGAATTGAGTCACAGGGTCTGTGTCTCAATTGATGATGAGGTTTTGATACCAACCAGGGAAGTTTTAACTGTTGCCAAGAGGGTAAAACTACCCTTAAGATAAAAAAATCATAGTAAAAACAGCTTTAACTGGTTTTTACATCTCTTAAACAAAAAATGATGTGTTTTGAAGGCTTAAAAGCAGGTATTACTATAGCAACGGTTGATTTAAGGTTCCAAAATGGCTAATACCAGCCCTTTTTGGTCTAAACCAAGGAGTCAATGTTTCCATAATTGTCTTTTCTGTTGTGAGAGTGTTTTTCACGACTGACAAGAGTAAGTTTTACTTTTGGAGTAAGAAAATTGGTGGCTATAAAAGAATGTCTTCTTTGCCCCACTTTTCTCTTCATGTTAGAATCTTTTCCTTTTATGATTAGTTTAAACACTGTTAAACCAATTGATAAAAGATTTAAACCACACTTTTCTTATCACTTCAAGCTCTTTAACCACGTTAAAAAATCATTATAATCATTTTTACCCTTGCACCACCCCACAAGTTAATTAAAGCATCTTTCATCACTGTTAACTTTGTCACTTTGTTTCCAAATTCACTCTGGTCACTTTTTGATGTGTTTTCTCTTTAATATTTTTTTTGAAGACTCTGTTCTTATATTAATTTCCTGCAGTCCTTTTTTCAATTAATTCCAATTGAAATTTCTCTTGAAGAAATTGTTTTGTAGCCTTAAATATCTCTTGTAGAGTATTTTTGGTTAACATTTTATTGTTGGTAAAACAATAAATCTTTATAATATTATTTTTTCATACTTATAAAGTTGAAAACAATAACTTTGGTGTGTTTCCTTTTAAAAGTTTTAATTCTTAATATTTTAATTCTATTTTACCTCATACAAATTTTGAGGACAGGAAAATTACTTGATTTTTAATCAAAGTCTCATATCCACACATTACAAAACTTCAAGAAGACCATTTCCTAAAAAAATCACCAAAGAAATAATCATGTTACAAATGGTGGCTTTGCAGAAGAGAAATTATGACTGAATCTTAACTCACCTCACACATGCAAGAAAAGTCCTCACTAAAACCAAATTCACATTATGAAAGAAAGAGGATTTAAATTGGGAAAAAACAGCTCCCATGGAGGGCCCTTGTGCTCTCAAAAGGTATAAATAGAGAAGCTCTATGACCCCAAAGTTATAAATACCCCCATGCACATTATATCATAAGCACAGAAGTAAGTCATCCATAACCTGGGAAGTAGTCCAGTATATTATAGTTAACTTACTTTCCCAGTAGCTAAGCTCAGTGGAAGTATAGATTTTAAGATTTCCAATTAGCTAAGCTCAGTGAAATATTAGTTTTAAAGAAATTTACCCAGTATCTGAAATTAGGTGTAATTATCTATGAATAATATTCTATCCAGTGAAAAATAACCTCATTCATAAATATTTCAAATTAATTTACCCCTTCAAACATCCAATACGAAATAATCTTGCCTTTTGAATTCAAAAAATGATATTCCATCTTACTATTAAAGACTCTTGAAAAGATATTAAGCTCACCCAAAAATTATCTTACTCTATTATTACTTAATCTTGAAACAATTCATCTTAGAAAAAATAATTAAATTTTTTAGAACATCACAAATAAATCTTACCAATATTGTACTTTCAAGAGGAAAAAATTCACCCCTATTTCACTAAAAATGGAAATTATACAGACAAGTATTTAATTAAGATCCCAAAATTAACCATATTAATGACATTATATTTCTTATTTTATATTGAATAGGTCTAATCTAAGACTTCTGGAGTTCTCATTCTGAATTTTCAAAGCCATTTGTTTATTTAATTTTCTTTGTGACCTTCAAGGAAGCTTTTGTTCAGTATTTTAGGTGGGGCAGGCTATAGACCCTTGCCACCCTTGGTTACAGTAGTTATTATAAATTCAAAGCTATTTACCTGTTATTTCCTCCCCCAGGTACTGCCTCATTTGAATCTCATAGTTGGAGTCTAACCCAGTAATGGGTATACCCTTAATTTTCTTTGTGGTCCATTCCATATTCATAGAATCCTGTGATTATTTCCTCAATTGTTTAGCTCATCCTTTCTGCGTAGGCAATCTTCCTGTGAGTGGTAAGCTGTGGAGAATGCAAGCTTGGTCCCAAGCATACTATTGAGATTTTTTCAGAACTCATATTTTCTTTAGTAGTTCTTTTCACTGATGATTATAATGGGAACTCCACAGGTTTGTATGATTTTCTTTTAGAATAGTAAGGCTATTTCCCTTTTTTGTGGAATGGTAGTGTGGTATACCTATACCAGTTTAGCTTAATGGACCAATATAAAAAAAAAGAAATAAACATCATAATCCAAAGAACCTGATTGTGTAACCTTAAGAACTCAGATTCTATAAAAAAACCCAAAACAAAACAAGTCAAGTCAGTATTCTACTGATTTAATGAATATTTGAATTTGAGAAAAGAAAAACCTCCTTATTTAATTTTTGGATTCTAATTTTGTGTAAATTTTTAATAGAAATTAAGAATGATATAGATTGTGAGAGCTGTATTATTGTAGTATTACATGGGAATTAATTTTCCTTATTGGTGGAAACTGTGCAGTTGTGGTTGATTTTAATTCAAAATATTTTGAGGAAGCCTTATTTAGTTGCTTTTATTAAGAAGAGTATTGAGATGAGCTCTATTTTAATTAAAAAAAGAATAGTATTATTCTGAGTTAGTGAAGTTATATTTGTTTTATTTTGATGTCATTCTATTTTTCAATATAGAATAGTAGTAGTGTGGATTATTTTAGGTATTCCATTGAGATTATGATAGTGGAAGGGAATTGCTTTAAATTTTAATGGTGTAAATTATTGAGTTGATTATTAGTGCTGATTATTATTAGAAAAAAAAATATAATTAAGGATGTATAGTGTAAAGGGTGACAAGAGTGATGAGTGGAGTGAAGCTATAAAACCTTATCTTGGTGGTAGTAAATTAGCTATGGGTTTATAAAATTCTTAGTAATCCAGGGGAAATTAAAGAAGAGCTAGTATTCATATGCATATGCATGAAACAGTTTGTGAAAACCCTAAACCCTAAGCCTATTCCCCCTAAAGAATATAAATAGTCAAACCTTTTTCCTCTCCAGACTTTTTCCCATCTGGAAATTGTAACTTCTACTTATTTTTTCCAAATCCCTTATCTAAGAGGTTAAATTAGAAAATTGTTTGATAAATTAAGCTTAGTAATTGAGGTTTGTTGTTGACATAGATCAAGAGAACCAATAGTGTGAAAAGACTTCAATTCATCCCTCACTAGCAGGTAGACTAGTGCCTTATTTAATTAGGATCTTAAAGCTTGAAGCTCATGAGCAAGGCGTCTCTGGAGTTTGGTGTTTAAATCCTTAAAAGTAATTTTTAGAGAGTTTTAAAATAAAACCATCACTTTAAAGTAATTTTCTCAGATTTGAAAATAAAACCTGAATTTTTCAAAGTAATTTTACTACTTTTAAGCTAAAGTAGAACCCCTTAAATCAATTCAATTTCATCAATATACATATACAACTAAAATAAAACCCATCAACAACCTCAAGTAAAATATTTAACATAAACAACAACATTTTCACATTCCTATTCACATTAAACACCCATCCATTCAGAAGTTATAAGAAACAATTTTCACATTATACTGGAAATATATTTTTTCAGTCCTGAACTACCACCAAATTAATAATTTTACATTAAATTCATACTACTCCTATTCTACCATCAATATTTAAAACCAACAGCTTACCATTATATAGATCAAAGGGTTTGTTGAAATAATAAGCTATAAATTCATCATTTTTTATAACCTCACAAAACATCTCACATACTATACTATAGTAGTTGAATTTTCTTTAGGTTATAAATATAGCTCAACACACAGTTAATTTAACTTATTTTACCTGAATATATTTCAAGTTACTTTTCCCTTAATAATCATATACTGTTATAAGTGATATCAAGTGCTATTTATTTCTCTCTCATATTGTAACTGTCTGTACTGTTTCACTCATAAAAAAACATAATATATATATATATATAAGAGTTTTGTTTGGATTGGTTAATAGTAAGAAGTGTGTTCTTCTTTCTTTTTTTATTTCATTTATTATCTTTTGTAAAATTATTTTGGTGTAATTCAACCAGATTTCCTGGAAGTTTTAAAAAGCATTTATTTGTTAAGGTTTTAACTAACCATTGTTTTAAGTAGAGCAATGTCTGATTAGAGATTTTTGAGTACAATATTTTCTGATCAAGCCACTATAAATAAAATAAAATTGATTCAGTGAGCTCAGTAAAGATAACTTAGCATATCAGGAAGGGCAGTCTAGATTATTCTAGCACACGAGCAGAGCAAGGGTTACAAGTTCCAAAGAGCAATTCAAAACTGTTTTCTTGTAATTTCCCCTTCCAGGTACTGCCTCATTTTATCCCACATGCAGAGGAGTTCCCACAGTAGGAACCTAAAACTTCTTCCTAGTCTGTCTACTATTGATAGAAAATTATTTTAGTATTCTTTTCCTTCTGGGAAAAGTCCTATGAACCATTCCATGTGTCTCATCTCCCATGGGTTTTTGGGTTCTTCCATGTGTTGAACTAGGATATACTTTTACCCATTTTTCCTTTTTCCTTTTTGTATCTGTAACTGGTGTTATATATTAACTCAAGTACTATCCCCACTTGGGACACCAAGCTTTTCTTGTTTCCCTTTCCTTAGCACTATCTTCACTCATGTTTTGCATGCGTGGACAATAATGGCATTCTTGAATGATTAATTTTATATGGGCTCTTTCAATCACTATTAGGAAGCTATTGTTCCTTTGTCTGTGGTACAGAAGGCCATTGATAAGGACAAACCTTTTTTCCTTATAGCCTCTTGATGTTTTTTCTTCTATATGATATTTTGGTTCTGTTCCCCTATATTTCTGTTTCAAGAGTGATATTAGTATTCTTCACTACTTGTGCTTAACATATGACCTGTGCACTGAGCCAAATCGCTCTGTGTGCAGATCTGAGGATTTTATTCCTAATAGAGGTGTCTCATTCTCTTTAGGGATGCTCTGATCAGATTCTGGAGTTTCACCTACTTGCTTACACTTCAAAAAATTAAAACAAAATTCTCTCTTCTACCTCCATTAAGTGGATAGGTATATTGGCTGAAACTTCTGTGTCATGAGCTGGGTTGCTTTTGAAATTATCCAGCTCCTGTCTAAGTTTGTGTGCCTTTTTCTTCCTTGTATTTAGTTCTCATTTTCCCTCTATACTCCTGGATGGCTATTTTTCATTTCAACATGTTTCTTTTGGGTTTTTTCATATTGAATACAGATTTCAGAGCTGCGAAGTATGTATATACTTCGAAGACCAAGCTCTCCATGAATTAATAAAGTTTCTCTGAGACCTATACTAAATATAGTTATTCTTTCTGGGTTTCCTCATATCTTCCTCCTGCATCTTTCAGCTTCCTAGATATATCATAGATTACTCCTTCCCCAGGTGCACCATCTACAATCTGTCTTTGGTGAAGGGCTTCTTCTAGGCTTTGGCTTCAGGCTTCCTCTATGTACAGCTTTAATGGAAGTTCAAATTCAGTTAATATCAAGACATTTTCATTTCACAGGGGCTTTGGGGGAAACAATAGTGGCCTGGCACTCAGTAATCTGGGAACTCACTTTGAACACTCCAAAAAATTAAAGAAGTAAGAAAATGAATATATTTCTTTAAAAAGGAGAATGAAATTACAATATTAGATGCAAATAAGAGATAAAATAAACATCTAAAGAGCAAAACAAATGAATACTGTATGGATTTTTCAACCTTCTGGAAGAAAAAATGTAATTTTTGAATGATATGATGACCAATATTCACTGACAGGGGAAGAAAAGGGTGCAAATGACTTACTTAAGAATATCAAGATGAAAATAAAATGAAGATAAAAATAAATAAAGTAGATTAATTAACTAGGTAAAATTCCCCATGGAGGAAATAGTGGCCAGTATATGTGAGCAGTTGACACACTTATCCTTGCAGGTTGAAAGAGAAACTGTATTAATGGTGGACAGCTGTATTTACTCTTTTGGGAAATATACCTTGGCCATAATGGAAAATGAACTGTGTATATTATAAATTCACAGTTTTTATTTGCCTGACCCAATAGGGTCAATTCCTTACAGATTGCTTGTATTAATCCTTTATGGATTAATTTAGTTTTCCAGGGTGGAAATGGAGCTTTTATTCCTTTACAGCTTATTTAAATAACTCCCCCTTGAAAATATCTTAAATATACCTGGCCCAAGGGAGTACTTGATGAATTGGTCTAGCAATACCTTAGTTGGTCAGGTAATTGGTGTCCTTTAATGACCTTCTCTGTGAGCCTTTGAGATACGACCACATATCCAAAAAGGTCACAGCAAAATTCCTGTAATAATTATCTCAAAGACTAGTAAAAATACCATAAATAAGTACAAAATCTGAATTAACTCAGAATCTAATGAGTAAACATTTGAAATGAATTACACCATTAGATTCCTCATGGTAAAATACACATATTTCATTTTTATGGCATATCTAAAAAGTCAATAATTACTGAAGTAGAAGTAATGATACCTTAAAAAAGGAATAAAACCTTATTTAAATCAAAAACCAATGAAACAACATGTAAAATACACTGTACCATTGGATTCTCCATAAAATTCCACATATAAAACAGCTATAAGGCTATTCTCTAAAGTCAATACTTAAGGAATTAAGCTGAATATATGCACTTTTTTGGTCAATTCATATATTCATGGTTTTTAGCTGGTATCTCATGAAATATACAAGAGAGAGAGATAAACCAAAGAAAAGGTCACAATTTAATTACTGTAGAAACACATATATGAACTTTATTTCACAAGCTATAAACAAGGTTAAAACTTGTAATGGATTATTGAATAAAATCAATGGAGCTGTTGACCACTTTGTTGTGAACGTGGTTCAAGCTTAAAGAAAGGTAGACAGTCATATTCTACTAGTTCATATGTGAATAATTATGTAATTTTTATTATAATATTCAAGGTATAACCACTTGAAATCATGGTTTGAAGTTTAAAATATTAAATTTCAACAGAAAAGATGAGTTACAAGAAAAATCCTCAAAAATAGATTTTTGATGATGTAATGAAATTCTCTTGACAGCTTGATGAGGTCATCCCAAGCTATCAGAATCCACTCTCAGAATAGCTTTAGCGTGTATAACATAAAAGTTATTAATGATCAAAGTTTAAGCTTAAATTTGATCATTTATGATCACTCACTGTGATCTTATTTTAAGCTTAACAGTCATATAAGTGATAAAACTGGTGAATACTATTAAATTTTGATTAATACTAATAAAATCCACAAAGCTTAGGTTTCTTTCAAGCCTATGATGTCATTAAACTTAGAGCTATAGTGATAGCTCTAAATAATGGCGTAATAATGAGATAAGATGGTTTGATAATGACGTAATCATCACTAAACCTTAAAATACTGATCATTTCCAGTGGATACCATCAGTAAACGTCTACTAGAAGCCTACTGGACTCTAGAAGGGAGGTATTTACTATCAATAGAGCTCTTTTTACTCTATTTTCCCCTCAGATGCATCAAAACATTAAAACAATTAAATCAAAGGTAAAATCTTTATTCTATATATATAAATCTTTTATAACATTATGGACCAAAGATAATCTTAATTACAATAATCATTTTTTGATGTGATTAAACCAATTGTTGTGCTGTTTTGTTATAATTTTCTTAAAAATCTCAAATCCACGTAAAATGAAGAAAATTTGTCATTTCTCTTATTTGTTATTGTAAATACAATTCAAATAAGTTGTATTGATATTATTTGGCATACAACTATTCAATTATTATACCAAGTGTTAAAAGTAGGTTATTTTCTCTTACTATAATAATTTCTCTTTATTGTTGCTTTTAATAATTCTTTAATTAATATAAAGAGTATTTATATTAATGTATAGCTTTAATATTAGTAACATTATTGTTATGAATTGTTTTTTATTAATAAAAACCATTTTTCACGCCTTTCTTATTTGTTGGTAACAATAATAAAGTTCTTTGAAATATATTAATATATTTATTTATTCTATCATTTTATTTATTCAATAATATAATTATTTTTATGCCTTAATTATAATAATTCTTTATTATTATAATTATTTTTATCTTATTTACTTTATTTATAAGGACATTCAGAGTACAATAAGTAAAATATTAGTAATTTTTACTTATTGTTTCATAGACAAACCTTACATTTTTGAACTCTTATTCACTACCCCCATTGAATGACAAACTGACATCCTGGAATCCATCCTTCAGAGCTGGCTTGAGGATTTATTACTGCTTTTACAGATGAAAGAACCTAGTCTTGAAATTTTTACAATTGGATTCCTAAGGAAAAATGGTGCATAATGGTGTATAACACCATATATGGAAATTCCAGATATCCAAAAGGTTGGAAATGATCCTTTGGCCACAGGGGTGATTGGTGGGCCTCTGATGAATTCCAGGGGGAAAGTTGAACTATGGTCATTTCCAGGTATATGAATGTTTTTGAAATTTTGGCCATTGGGAAATTCATGGCCAAAATTGGAGAAGATAGGCTAGAAGGAGGATTTGAGGCCCACCTGTGGATGGGCCCCTTTGGCTTCATTGGTTTTAGGCCAAAAGGTGGCCTGTGGTCTGTAGAGGCCATAGCAAGCTAAAAGGGGCCAAAAACCCTAATGAAAGGGGCAGGAAAGATAACCTGGTGGTGATTAAAGGGCCCTGCAATTCTAGTGAGGCCCCTTGGGGGCAAAATCAAGAATGATGGTGGAGGCCCAGGCTGGCCAAATGAAGCTGGTGTGGCCCAGGTGGCCAATTGGCCATAAAATCATGCATGTGTCCAATTTGCAACGAGATTTCCTATGAAAAAGATATTCTGTAAGTCCACCCATGGCTGTGGAAGTAAATTTCTGTGTTTATTTTTGATCCTCTCATATTCATCTATTCTTTCTTTTGCCATTTCAAAAACTTCATCCTTTGAGCATATTCTGTCAAGTCTACTACTTATGTGTGAAAAGCTCTTGGTGTGTCTTCTGTAGTATATTTCAAATTCTAGGAATTATTGCATTTCTTTTATATTATTTGGTACTGGCTTTTTCAGTACTTCTTCTACTTTTCTCTGGTCTATGGCTGTACGTACGCCCAAGACTTTCTTTCCAAAATACAGGAACCCGTTTTTGGCCAAAGCTCCTCTTCTTTAGCAATCTCTTAATATTAAGGGCTTGCATTAACATGATACTCTGTCTATGTATTGCACATTTACTTCCCATGGCTCTTAGTATATGACAATATCATCTATATATGCTAATATCCAGCCTTGCAATATATCTTCTCAAAATATTCTGTCAATCATTATTTGGAAATTTTCTGGTGCATTTTTGAGTACAAATTGAATTCCTGTGTACTCATATATCCATATATTTAATATTCTTCTGAGTACCTTTATGGAGCTTGGTCTAACTACATTCTGGTAGAACTCCTTCATGAAAAATAATTTTGGTGATATATTTGGCTTTTTCCAACCAATGAAGGGAATGTGGTATTCTGGGTATAGAATATATTTCTGGTTTAGTATACTTATTACGCTTTCTGTTATTTTCACACAATATGTACTTTCCATCATTTCTAGTCATAAAGACTGGTGTGGTGACTTCTGCAACTTTGTATGCCCAATATTTCTGATTATATCCATTACTAGAAGTTAATTTCTTTCTCTATTGATTTCTTACCTATTTTTCATTATAGCTGGGTATAGATGTTTTCTCAGAATGGTTCAGTAAGGTCTTTTCACATATAGATATATTCTTATATCATGACCTTTTATTTTTCCTAAAGGTTCTTCCCCTATGGTAAATTCTGGTCTGTTCTTCCACAACACTTTCAGAAAACTTAATTTCTGTCCACTTGTGAGTCTAAAGACATATTTCCCCTCTTTTAATTCTTCTAGAGGATGTAGATTTGTGATTTGGCTTATATTAAGAGAAAATTTCTTATACTTTTTACTACCTATGATGATATTCCCATTTTCACTATGGTAAATATCTATTCCATATATCCTTTGGTAGTCCTTTCCCAGTAGGAACCTCTGGATATTGACATTCACAAGCACGAAAAGCTCTAGATTTATTCTGATTTTTTCCTCTCTTATGGTTTATTATTACTTCTTTGAAAATAATCCCTATTGATTTCATCTTTCCTCATTTACTCTTGAAATATTTTTCCTTGATTTGAAAGAGTTTAACTTCTCATTCAGGAAAGTTTTCTTTAAAGTATTTATTTTTCACTATTTAGAAGTGTACCACTGTCAATTATTCATGTATTTTTATGATTTTCAATACACACTGTGATGTTGGTCGCTGTGAAATGGATATATACCATACCTTTGTTAGGTGTAACCAGGAATGTCGGTTCATTCTATGTTTTCTTTCACAGGTTCCTGTTGGCTGTATCTTGTTTCAGATCTGATTCTAGCTGTATTCCCTGGATTTTTATCTGAGTTTCCTATTGGTACTCCACCATATATTCCTATATGGGGTCATTTCCATCCACAGAGTCTTCCCTTATGGCATTCCCAATTCTTTAAAAGTCAGAATCCTCTTTCTTAAGTTTTTCTTCTGAGAATTCCTGAATGGCATAAATCTTATTCTTACCCTCAGTAAAGCTATTTTGTTAATGGTCAGGAGATCCACAATTTTTACATTCATTTTTCTTCTTTGGTAATTATGCAGCCTTATCTTTGGTTTTTACCTATTCTCAGTTCGGAAAGGTTGCGTTTTTTGATCTACTTCTCTTTTAAGAGGGGTATTTCCAAATTTTATTCCTCCTTACATATTTTAAATTATTGGGAATTTCATTAAGGGTACATTATTTGTTGCATCTGAGTTTGACTTCATGCTCTAGGTCTCCTGGAAGTTTTGTTATGATTTTATTATTTTTCATTTTAGAACTCATATGAGGGTAAATGTCTCTGATACTTTTGGATTTCTCAAGGCACATTTTATATGGATCTGTTTCCACTTTGTATTTTTTCATCTAAAGATTACATGTTCTTCTTCCACATCTGTGTACCATTACTTGACTTTTGTATTTTTTTACTCCTCCACCACTTCCAGTTTCTTCTTCCATGGATTCCTTTCATTTCAGTGTACCATATTCTTGAATTTCCTCTGAATTATTTATTAAGTCTAGCTGTGATCCAGTATTCTGGTAAGCTTTTTACATAAATATAATCAATTAGTTCTATGTGATCATATCCTCATACTCCAGAGAATTTGGGAAACATTGTGGCCTCTGGAAGCTGTTTTATTTCTTCCTTCTTTGAGTAAGTCATATTATCTCAAATTGTGACATCTTCTTACTTTCCAGTTGAGCACTTGGCTTAGTGTCCTCCTTTTTCAACTGTGTAGGTGTGTTTTCCAGAATGGCATCCTGTTTCTGTATGTGTATTTCTTCACAAAAATTGAAGAATTGTTTCAAATAATGGTCCAGATTGTCTATCTGTTTCTTGAGTAATCTTATTTTTCTCTTGGCGTTATTTTGCCTCTCTAATATTTGGCTTAGTCTCTCATTGGTTTTTTTTAGGCTATTCTTACATTAGTATGTTACTCTTCAAGGGTGTGGATATTCTTGGTTTTGAAGCTATTTACTTCTTACAACCTGGAAATTCTCTCTTTGATCTTACCCAAATTTTTCTTATTGTATTTTAAATACTGGGCTATTTTCATTCCTATAGTATTACTACTTTTGGTGTTCTTGGGGGTAACAACATTGTGTTCATTCTGAGTGGGGATATAATTTCTAATTGTAGGCTTACTAGCTCTATAACAGCTATTTACAACTATTCCTTTCTTTTTTTACTTCTCTCACAGTTTCTTAAAATTTCTTAATCATTGGGTCTGACTCTTTCCAATCTGTCTAAAGAAAGTCCTTGTGTTCTCCTGGAAACTACCTAGTATTGGGAAGAATGGTGACTCTTGGCCACTCATCTGTTGGATTCTGGGTTGCTCTAAGATACTGGGGAATTGGGTTCATTTTACACTCCTCTCGAGCCTAAAATGATCAGAGTAATCTTTTCTATAGCTTGGCTTCCCTTTTCTCTAGGAGCTTATTGTTTTCCATTATCCATTTGAACAGGTCTTTGTGGAGTTGGGGGAGCTTAAGAACTTGATCCATGTCTGTTTAGTCCTCTGACTTGAGCTGTCTGTTGAGCTGGAAGATGAATGGGAGTGTGGAAATTATTTTCCTGAATTTCTTTCCAATCATAATTGTATTCAAATCTTGGTGTTCTGGCTTGTTTATTTGGACTCCAAGGTCTTTTATATGTGCAGGAGAAATGGTATCATTAGTGGAAAACAGTCAAAAACTTATGTTCAAGCTTATTCAGATTTTGTCCTTATCAGTAGATATTTTTGCTTTAATGTCTTGGATAATTTCCCTTTAGAATTTACAACAGGATTTATAATTGTTGTATTCCCTTTACAAGCCATCAAAGCTGTTTTACCTTGGATTTATGCAGAATTATGTGATTTTACAGCTATTTGAGTGTCTATGGGTTTCTACTTCTTGGCATTTATAATTATTTCAATTTTACTCTTTTCTTTGCCCTCCTGCATGTTATCTGTTTTAGATGGTGTCAGGGATGGATTTTGCTTGTATTGATCTTCAAGTAGTATGGATTTTTCTTTTACTGAGAGGGTGAATTTTGGGACTTGATTTCAGGTTTTCGCTCTTTCTGATTCTTACTCACATTCAAGCTGTCCTTCAATAGGTATATGTGGCTATTCTTGTTCCTTTATATAATGAAATATATTTGTAATTATAAATTTAACACCAAATTACTAGAGAAGTGGATGTATGATTTACTATTTGTAACTCAAAGTCTTTTAATTTATTTCTTAATTAACAAAATAATCTTATAATCAGGGTTTTTGAATCAAAAAAATAAAACTATAAATTTATTCAACCACATCCTCTGAAGCTTTTATTTACAGTACAGAGGTTCTTTTTGTGATTACAAAAATAAGGTAGCTCAAGACTGTGGTAATTGGGATTTATCAATAATTCCAGGTCAAAATGATTGTGAACAATTCTATATTATTATGTAGCACTTTAAATAATAATATATGATATGGAATATATGTATTATCTCCTTTTAAAATAATATACTAATTCGGGCATACAATCTTTAAAATAGGGAAGATATAGAGAAAAATGACTCACTTTTTATGCTTTTTTATAAACAAAAAAATACAAAAACACAGCCAGCTCCCCAAAGGGTCATTATTACTCTCTTTAGAAGAAAATCACAGCTAGCCCTATGGGTTTTACACATATAAAAATAGTTCAAAATAGGTTTTGAAGGGGTTTACTATGTTGGAATAGTGGTGGTGAGTGCTACTGAAAGCCCTGGGTGCGGTAATTATCAGCTAGCTGGCTATAATAATTACTAAAGTGATTATATTTTAGCTATACCTGATTCTTTTTCAATAGTATCATTGGTTTTAGAAATTATACTAAATACAAATTTGATATCAGGATGAGGATTCCTCTTTTGTGCAGAGAAACAGCCCTTTTTCTCCTTTAAAAGGTGTTGAGGGAGAATTCAGGTCAAAGTATTAAATCTTTTCACTTAAAATGGTAGCCTTGTGGTTGCCACATCCCATTATAGCCTTTATTGTGCTAAGAGTTGGTTTTGAAATCAAATCTGGGCACTTTCCTCCAATACAGGGTGAATATTTTCATGAGGGGACCCAACAGATGTATTCTGATGCGTAAGACATGTAGAATTCTGTAAATAAATCATTCAGGGTCTTCGTATTAGTCACACTTGGAGCTATTGAAGCAAAACACAAGATTTGGCATGTCTTTGACACCTCTAATTTATTATTATTGTATATTATCTCACAGTATTGGTTTTTTTTGAATATGGTGGGATTTTGTCCTTAAAACCACCATACAATTCTCAGTTTTAAATATATAGAGCTTAAAAGTGGCACATTCTTTAGCCCTCAGCAGGCTCTAAACAATAGTTACTCATTTGGTATGACTAAAATTAGGTATGGAAAAGTTACCAGGTTTTCAATTCAATTATGGGAATTTGGATTTTGTATGAATCTTGTACTGAGTCAATATCCTCAACAGCTCTTGTTTTAGATTCAATAAAGTTTATGGGGGTTATTATTAGAAATCTCATATTATTATCTTTCAAACAACACCCCACCTCAGCTATCTCACACTGATACTGTAGAAACCATATGGGAGTGCAATATTCTATGCACCATTATTTAGCCTATAATTTGCCATAACTTCTTTGATTTTGGTTCTGGCCCAATATGACTTTTACGATTGTATATCCCTCACTGAGAGATTCATTTCAAAAACCAAAATTAAGGAGCTCTTTCTTGTTTATATTTCAGATGAGAGATGAAAATTAAGATTCATGCTCAGTTCAAGTTTGAAGTTTGAATGACTTTTTAATTCTTGATCCTATGTTAATTGTAGATTTGTATTAACAATGAATTCAATTTCTTATTTCTTTTGGGCTCTTTTATGAGCTGCTTTAGCTCAGGTAACATTTTTTGAGCATATTGCTTTACCATTGGTTTATGCTACTTTGGTCATGCTTGTGCTCCAGTTTTGAATCACAGGCTGACAAGTAGATTAAAAGGATAAAGGTTGAAATTTTAACTTATTATATATATTTTTTCTTCCAAAAAGAATTCTTATTCTTTAGGCTCCAAAATACTATGGAATTTTAGGTGTGGTATTTTCCAAATTTAAAACATTAAATGTGGTATTTGGTAAGGAAATAATTTGGGAATTTTTTTAATTTAATTTGTGATAAATGAGGAGGTCTATTATTAATTATGATAATGGAATACCACATCTTCCAAATTCCATATTTAAAGAATATGATATTTTGTTTCAAATCCTCCTTGGAAAACCCCAGTTTTTCATTGGAAAAATCTATGTTTTTGAATTTAGTCTCCTAGTCCTTCAATGTTTTAGGTAATTTGTATTTGAAAATTTTCCCCAAATCTTCACACAGAATGCAATATCACCAAATATCTTGGCTATAAGCTATTCCTAATTTGAAAAAAAAAAAAAACAATATTTCCTCACCTTTGACACATTAAATCACTCTCATTTTTCTCAAGCATATTACATTTGATTATCTGCTTATTTGTCACTTTTATAAGCAGGTTTGGAAGACCAAAAGGAGCTCTTTCAAAAGCCTCAGGTATTATAATTTAGGATTATTATTTATCCCTAATAAATTTGCTTCATATAAAGTGAAATTTCAAAGCATTAATTGGCACTAGTGGCTCAATATCAGTGGGAAGGTCTCCATCAAGAAAGCAAAATGACTTCTATCTAATGGCTCTTAAGCTTAATAAGAAACCCTAGAACCACTATAATATTACTGAAAAAATTATTTGTTGCCAATGGAGAGCAAATAAAAATACATCTAAGAAAAGATATCTTAAAGAACTCAAGGAATGGTTATCACTTAAAAGCACAAAAACAATGGCTTATAAATTGGAAATCATGTATCAATGCTATTATAGTACTGATTAATCATTTTGGAATTAGTAATATATTATTCCATATGAAAGCTATTACTGTCAAGACATTGAATCAACTTAAAAGGATGAAGCTGAAAGTTTTCCAGCTTTTCAGGTCACACGTTTTATTCTCATTTTCATTAATATTAACATTATATATTGCTTCTTGGAGGCTTTTATTATTGGAAATGATTATGATAATGAGACAAATTAAATATATTTAATTCATTATACAAATATCAGTTCTCAGAGCATAATCTGAAACTTTTTTCTATAAATCAACCTAACAATTAATCAAAGGTTTTCTTTATTATATATATCTTAACACAAGATAAAATTTTATATTTCAATTTGAATTAGTGAATTATAGTTAAAAAGAAATAAATGTGTGAGCCTTTGAGATATGACCACATATCCAAAAAGGTCACAAAACAACTTTACAATACTTATTTTAATGATAAAAATTTAAATAATTATCCCAAGAAAAGTAAAAATGCCTTAAAAAAGCATAAAACCTTAATTATCTCAGAAAAACATTAATGACATTTTTAAATAAATCAAAACATTGGAGTCCCCATGAAAAACTACATATATGACATTTTTATGTCATATCTGAAAAGTCAATACTTTCCCAGATAACCTAGGTGAGCCTTAAAGGTATTTTCATATACCCAAAACACCACAAATAACAAAATAAGATACATATATAAATAAAATAAATTTATTTATATTATCAAAATGAAAATAAAAATATAAATACAAATTTATATAAAAAAATAAAAATTCAATTTTAATTTAAAATAAAAATTACATTAAAATTTAAAATTATGAAAATGCATTTTAGCTTGAAAAAATTAAGTAAAAATGAATGTTTAACAAAATTAATGAAATTGAGATATTTTTGGGAGAAAGTTACATAAAATATATGATAGCTTTTTATCCAATAAATAAAATTAAGAAAATGACTTCACCATTGGATTCCTCATAAAAAATAAGGTAGGATCACCTCTGGGTAAAATTTCTGTAACTCAACTCAAAATAAGCTTAAATTAAGTTCTTAGTATTTTCTGTACAAAAGTTTAAAATACTCAAAACCATAATTTAATTCACACCACATGTGGTATTAACCATCAATTTTTGTGTTAAGATTGAGGTGTTGTGTGTAGTTTAGAAGTTATGAGGAATTGAAGTATTTTCAATTGAAATTTCAAAATGTGCATGTGTATTACATAAGTGAAATGTAATTTACATATAAGGTATCAATTATTACAGTTGTGTACTGTAAAACTCAATTGAATTGTATGTGTAAATTACCAGTGTATTATATGATGAGGAATTAAAGAAAAAATAAATTGGAAAGATTGATTCTGGGGGGGAAAAGAATCTTGGTTCCAAGGGGGAGCTAGACCCCCAAATTCCTTGCTGAAATGTGTGGGATGTAAAAATCCACACAAACATTCATCACTTTTGGCCTGTAATTGAGTCACAGGGTCTGTGACTCAATTGATGATGAGGTTTTGATACCAACCAGGGAAGTTTTAACTGTTGCCAAGAGGGTAAAACTACCCTTAAGTTATAAAACAATATTAGTAAAGACAGTTTTAACTGGTTTCTACGTCTCTTACACAAATTCTGACGTGTTTTGAAGGCTCTAGACCAGGTATTACTCCAGTAATGGCTAAAAATAGCAAAAAATGGTTAAAACCAGCCCTTTTTTGGTCTAAACCAGGGTTCAATGATGCCATAATTGGCTTTTCTGTTGTCAGACTGTTTCTCACGACTGACAATAGTAAATTTTACTTTTGGAGTAAGAAAATTTATGGCTATAAAAGAATGTCTTCTTTTCCCCACTTTTCTCTTCATGTTAGAATCTTTTCCTTTTATAATTAATTTAAACACTGTTAACCAATCAATGAAAGATTCCAACCACACTTTTAAATCATTTTAAACCTTTTAACCATGTGAAAAATCATTATAATCAGTTTTTGTAACTCTCATAATCATTTTTACCCCTTGAACCACCCCATAAGTGAATTAAAGCATCTTTCATCACTGTTAACTTTGTCACTTTGTTTCCAAATTCACTCTGGTCACTTTTAAACATGTTTTCTCTTTGAATACTTTTTTAAAGACTTTGTTCTTTAATGAATTTCTTGTAGTTCTTTTCTCAATTAATTCCAATTTAAATTGCTCTTGAAGAAATTTCTTTTGTAGCCTTAAATATCTCTTGTAGAGTATTTTTGGATAAATCTTTATTGTTGTTAAAACCATAAGTCTTTATAATATTATTGTTTTATACTTATAAATTTAAAAACAATAGAATTGGCGTGTTTTCTCTTAAAAATACTATTTTATACTATTTTTTAATCATATTTTACCTTGTAAAAATTTTGAGGACAGGAAAAGTACTTGATTTTTCATCAAAGCTTCATATCCACACCTTACAGCCTGAATATATGCACTTCTATGACCAGCACATATATTCATGGTTCTCAGCTCATATCTTTTGAATCATGCATGATAGAGAGTTTAAAAAAATAAAATTTACCATATAAATTACAAGGGTCTATTGATCAAAATAGTTTTAGCTGTTGACCACTTTGTTTTGAAAGTGGTTCAAACTACAAAAAATAGGCATTCAGATTCTACTATTTAATAAGTGAATAATAATGTAGTTTTAATACTTACATTTAGGTCATAACCCCTTGAAATCATGGTTTGAAGTTTCAAATAGTAAATTTTGACAGAAAAGATGATTTACAAGAAAACTCATCAAAAATAGAGTTTTGATTATGTAATGAAATTCTCTTAGTACTTTGGTGAGGACATTTCAAGATATCATAGCTCACTCTCTGAATGGCTGTATCATTCATAACTCAAAGCAAATTAATGATTAAAATTTAAGCTGAAAATTGATCATTTATGATTACTCACTGTAATCTTATTTTAATCTTAGCCATTATATAGGTGATAGAATTGGTTAATACTAGTTTATTATGATTAAAACTAATAAAATCCACAAATTTTAGTCTTCTTCCAAGCCTATGATGTCAGAAGACTTAGAGTTACAGTTATAACTCTAAATAATGGCCTAATAATGAGAAAAGATGGTTTAATTATGATTTAATTCTCACTAAAGCTTAAAATACTGATTAATTACAGTGGATACCATCATTAAATATCTACTGGAAGCTTTCTGGACTCCAGGAGGGAGGATTTTACTATTAATAGAGCTCTTTTTCCTCCATTTCTCCCTCAGGCGCATCAAAAACATTAAAAAATATCAAATCAAAAGGTAATCACTTTATTCTTTTCTCATAAATCTATTATATTATTAAAGACTAAAGTTCATCTTCATATTAATCATAAATTTTGATGTGATTACACCAATATTTAATTTTTTTTGTTAAATTTCTCTCTAAATTTCTAATTCCACATAAAAAACAACAGAATTTGTAATTTCTTTAATTTTTACTTGTAAATACATATTCAATAAGTTTCATTTACATTATTTGGCATAAATTAATTCAAAATTGTTATATTAAGTGTTAAAAGTAGGTTAAGTTTCTTTTTATTTTGATTATTAATAGTTTTTGATTAATACAAATAGTATTTATATCAATATATAGCTTTGATATTAGTAATATTATTGTTATAAATTGGTTTTTATTAATAAATAACGATTTTTCACACATGTTCTATCTGCTTGTAGCAATGATAAATTTCCATAAATACATTAATCATTAGATATTAATATATTCATATTTATTTAATAATTTAGATATTTTACACCATAAAAATAATAATTGTTCATCATTATAACTTCTCTTTAACTTATTCATTACTTTAATAAGGACATTAAGTAACATATTAGTAATATTTACTTATTTTTTCATAGTCAAACCTTACAGAATGTATTTAATTTTCCCATCTTACACAATAGTACTGAAAATACAAAACATTATTTGTTATTTTTATTTCCAATGAAAATTTTCAAATTCTAAACCATCATTTTATGAACCATTAATAGATATGAAATTCTCAATTTGAGTGAGGCTAAAACAAATGGGAGGAGAAAATATCAAAATTCTTGACAAATTGGGAAGAAGAGAAGATTTTCAATTGGATTAAGCTTTAACTTGAACATGAGAATAATTTATGAAACCAATTTTCCTTATTAGAAACACAAACAGAATCAAATTCTATTTTAAAATAAAATCCAACTGATTCATATTGAATTTTGAAATTGAAAATGGAAAAAATCATTAGATATCAAAGGAAATAAACCTGATATGTCTCTTACTATTGTGAATTTGGGCTCTTCTAGGCCACTTTCAGTGGCTTAAAAGATAGTTTATTTAATAAATTAATAATGAATTTATTTTCTGCTATTTTTTCAATATTTCTTTTTTTGGCTAGTTATAGAATTAAATTTGATATTTATTTTTGAAAGTGATTTCATCACAGTATTTTGATTTTATACAGTCCTTAATGAGTAATAAACTAAGTTTGAATAAAAGTTAGGCTTTGTGTTATTGAATTTGGATTTCAAAATTAGTTTTCCAAATCAAAGTCAAATTTATTTTGTTTCTATTTTTGGAATTCATCCCTATTTTTCATCAAAAAAGCCATAAGCTTCAAATTTTCTTCATTAAAAAAATTAAAAAAAAAACATTTCACCAAACCAAATCATTTTTTGTAATTTTTTTTCCAAAATTCAATTTTACAGTAATTCAAGAAATCTTTCTCAAACAAAATTGAAATTAATAATCCAACTTTTTTTAATGATCTCAACCATTAGTTCATTTTTTTAAAAAAAAAGAATAGGTAAATTTTAAGTTTTTTTCAATTGATTATCTTATTTTTACTATTTTGTTTTTCAATTAATCATAGAGTTTTGTTATTAATTCCTATTTATATTATAGTTTTATTTTCTATGAGTTTTAATCAAAATCTCCACCTTTCACCTTCCAAGTTTCATCCTCTTCCTCTCTCATAACCTCTCAATTAATCCTAAAAAATGAATTTTCTAATAGATCTCAATCTCTGTAAGATGTGTCTATGAAACTGTTGAAAATATTACTACTATTCAATAGTACTATGACTGTTCTTATGAAATATAATAGTAAAAATTATTATAACCACAATTAATTAATTAATTAATTAAGTATTTCTTTTACTTGTTATACACTACTAGTGATTATAACAGTAAGCAGTAATTGTCTACAAGAATCAATTACAAGAAGTATTTAAATAATAAAACTTCTTTATTAAAAATAATAAGAAATTTTAATATATAATTATCTCATACAAGAATAATTATAACTATAATTCTTGAATAAGAAAAATACTACAGAAAAAACTTCACGAATTAATAATAAATCACTCACTAATATTCAGTGAGCCTTAGAAAGAATATGTTAGAGAGATTTGGAAGATAATTGTGGATTTTAAGGGATCAAAATTGATTTATAACAATATTAAAACAATATATAGTTGATTTTCTATGATTTCACATCTTTCTGATTGATACTGAAAGATTTAAAACACTTAAAAAAAGTTTTAACTAATACTTACTTGTTGGTAATAATGGTATAATTGGATAATAAGATGATTTGGAATAAACAGCAAAAGGAGGCCTCTTTTAAGTCAGATACAGCTCACATAGGCATTCAATGGAGAAAAATGAAAAACCAGTGAGTGAGAAAACAATAATCCTTTTTGAATTATTGATTTCATCATTTGTTATCACATAAGATTATCATAATTACTTAATTAATTCTTTTACATGACTACCAACCCATTTATGGTTAATAATTAAAGGAGTAACAACTTGAAATTTTCTTTTATTTCAAAATAAACACTAATTTATCAAATTTATCAATTCCATTGGAAATTTCATCCCAGGTTGTATTTTCTGTGAATTTTTGAAGAGTCAGTGTTTCACATATAATCTTGAAAATAGACTGTAAGGAAAACTTTTAATTTTACTTATAAAATTATGATCATTTTTGGTTTCTTTATGAATAATACTGTTCTTAATTTGTCCCAAAAGTTTCAGAAAGATTCATTGAGAATTGTATTTTCAATGAATTTTTGAAGTTTTTACCTCAATTCTATGTAGAATTGCAAATAGCACTATATTACTGGTTGCTATGAGTTGAATCAATGGATACTAGTCCAAAAAGGGTTTTAATTACTCTTTTAGGGTTTATCCATGGAAAATCATTAAGAATTGACATGGTTACAGGAGTCTAAGTTTCTCTTTACCTCTCTGTCACATCAAAATAGTAGCTTATTTGCAATTTTCTTATGATTTAATGAGATTTTAACTTGGTAAAAAGGTTCACAAAAGGTTTTAGTATACTAATTGGGCCATGATAAGCCATGGATTCAACTTTTAGATATATCCAGGCCTCAGAGGTCTCAGAATTTGGGTACCCTGGCTCTCTTTGATGTCTTTTGTCCCCTCTAGCTATTTTTACGTCAAAAATAGAAATTTGGGCTTAAATACTGATATCCACTATGGGTGTATCTTAACTTTATGTAAGAATAACATAATATTAAGCTCCACAATAATTTATAACACTATTTTTAGTGTGTATGTAACATAGTATTTCTCACATTCCCATTATTTTGGTGTGAAATTAAGAAAAACAAAAAATTTCACAATTATTTTATGTGGTATTGAAGTATTTTCCATATTACCACCTCATAGAGTTAATTTAACCTTATTAACCTTATGGAGCTACCCTAGGTGAATTCTCGTGTAGGATTTAACTCTGGCCTTAAATCCATGGACTTACTTACTCACAAAAACATTATTCATCTTTTCTGAAATCAAAAATGATGAATTTTGTATATATGCATGAATTAGGGGTTATTCATAGTTAAGAAATTATTTTTAAAGATAATTGTAAGATGTGACTATGAAACTGATGATAATATTACTATTAATCAACAGTACTATGTCTGTTCTTATGAAATATAATAATAAAATATTATTATAACCACAATTAAATAATTAAAAATTATTTCTTTCACGTGTTAAGCACTACTAGTGATTTTAACAGTGAGCAAGTAATTTTCTACAAGAATCAATTACAAGAAGAATTTAATAATGAAAACTTCTTTATTAAAATAATAAAATTATTTTAATATATAATTATCTTTTGCAAGAATAATTATAATGATAATTCTTGAAGAAAACTAAATTTTTAGAGAAAAACTTTAAGAATTAAAGATAAATCACTCACTAATATTCCAAAGAGCTTTTTGAAAGATAAGATAGAGAGATTTGGCGTAGAATTGTGGATTTAGAGGATCAAAATGAATTTATAAATGTATTACAACAATATATAGTTGATTTCTATGATTTCACGTCTTTCTGATTGATTCTGAAAGAATAAAACACTCAAGAAAAAGTTTTAACTAATACTTACTTGTTGGTAATACTGATATAAATGATTAATAAGATGATGATTCTCTGGAAAAAACAGCAAGAAGAGGCTTCTTTTAAGTCAACAACAGCTCACAGAGGCGTGCCATGGAGCAAACTGAAAAACCAGTGAGTGAGAAAACAATAAACCTTTTTGGATTATTGATTGCATCATTTGTTGTCACATAAGATTATCATAATTACTTAATTGATGCTTTTACGTGACTACCAACCCCAATATGGTTAAGAATAAAAGGAGTAACAGCTGTAAATCTTCTTTTATTCTAAAATAATCATTGATTTCTCAAAGTTATCAATGTTATTGCCAATTTCATCACAGGTTGTAATTACTGTGAATTTTTGAAGATTCAGGGTTTCACGTAGAATGGTCGAAAATGGACTGTAAGTAAAACTTTTAATTTTACTAGTAAAACCATGATTCTTTTTGGTTGTACCATAGATAATACAGTTCTCTATTAGTCCTGAAAGTTTCAGAAAGATTCATTAAGAATTGTATTTTTAATGAATTTTTGAAGTTTTTACCTCATTTCTACGTAGAATTGCAAATAGCAGTATTTTGCTGGTTGCTATGAGGTAAATCAATGAATATGGGTCCCAAAAGGGTTTTGATTACTCTTTTAGGGTCTAGTCATGGAAAGTCATCAAGAATTGACGTGGTTACAGGAGTCTAAGTAACTCATTACCTCCTTGGCACGTCAAAATAGCAGGTTATTTGCTATTTTCTTATGATTTACAGTAGGTGTAACTTGGTAACCAAGTTCCCAAAGAGTTTTAGTTTACCAATTGGGCCAAGATGAGCCATGGATCCATGCTCTGGAGCTATCCATGCCTCTGAGGCCTCAGAAGTTGGGTACCCTGGCTCTCTTTGATGTCTTTTGTCCCCCTTGCTTATTTTTCACGTAAAAATAGAAATTTAAGCTTCAAGTGAGATATCCACTATGGGTGTACCAAAAGTCCATGTATGAATACCATGATATTAAGTGCTCAAAACATGCATAACACTATTCTTAGTGTATATGTAACATGGGATTTCTCACTGTCCCATTATTTTGGCTTAAAATCAAGAAAAACAAAAATTTTCACGGATCTTTTATGTGGTATTGAAGTATTTTCCATTTTACCACCTTAAATACTTAAATTGAGCTTATTCACTCTATGGGGCTACCCTAGGTGAAATTTTGTGTAGAATCCAAATCTGGTCTTAAATCCATGGATTTACTTACTCAATAAAAAGTTATTCATCTTTTCTGAAATTGAAAATGATGAATTTTGGATATATGCATGACTTATGAGTTATGCATAATTCAAAATTTCTTTTTAAGATAATTGTGGCCTATTTGGGTATGTAAAATATACCTCAAGGCTCACAATCTCATTCATGAATTAATTTTCATTAATTATTTTATAATCAATTTAAAATGGATGTATTTTTGCAGGCTTAGGAAGCTTGTGAAATCTATTTTAACTTTTGTAATATCAATTATCTCAAGGTCTCAAAGAATTTTGATCTTGATTCTTTTCAAAAAAAAATAATACTTATTTTATGGTTTTTTTTGTTTATAGTTATGGATTAGTTCATTTGAGCTGTTATTTTTTTTAAAAAGTAAATTTTTTTCCTAGTTTTACTCTCATATTAAATTTTAAGAAGCTTTAAATACCTTATTCAAACTGCAATCCTAATGATTTTTTATTTTTTATAAAAACTCCTTTGCATGATTTTGATATTTCTAATTAATAATCCATCAATTATAAACAAAATCAAAAATCAAAACCCATTACCAGATAACTAATACAAATGAGAAATTTAGAAAAAGAGAACCTGTATTAATTTCAATTTAATCAATAAAAATCAACACAATACTCAATCACACCTCTAATAAAAACTAATCTTAATCAAAAATTGTTAAGTTCACAGCCATTAATCCTAATAATGATCCTTATATCTTAATTTATTCAAAAAAATTCAAAGGCCTTCCATTTACTTGTTTAAAAAAAAATTCTTTAAGAAAAATTAGGGTTCATTAATGAAAAACTTATTTGATTATTGAAGGTATTTAATAAGGTAATAATAATTGGAATAAACTAAATTAATATTATTCTTTTATTCTTCAAATAATGAAATAATTATTGAAAAAGTAGAAAATCAAAATCAACTCATAATTAATGAACTTATATTACCAAATTTTTATTTAATCTGGATTTTTAATAAATAAATTAAATAATACCATATAGTATTCATAATAAACTAAAGAAAGATTAAAATTTTCTTAATAAATTGAGTTAAGTTATTTCCTTTCTTTTCTTCAAATTTTAATAAAATTCAATTCAACATTAAATGTTTTACTTTTTACTTAATTGTAAATCAAACTGAGATTTTTAAAATATCTTGGTATTTTAGTATATTCCTCTGTGTTGGATAAATGAGTCAGTACCTGGAAGGGAAAATTACAGGAAGACATTTTATTTTCTGTAAACCTGTAACCCTTTCTCTTCTTGTGTTCTCAAATGCTATATAATCTCTTTTCTGTGATTCTTAATTATCTTGACTTGAGTACCACAATCAATTTATTGATTTTCAATGGTTGCAGAGTCAGTCAATCTATTCAAAATACTTTTATAATACTTTTTTTATCTTAAAACAATGGCTATATAAATCCTTCAAAAAATTAAACATAACAAAACTGGGATATCTGAATTGATTTCAGAATTAAGGATCCAACAATATTTTGATAAAATAGAAAACAATGAATCCAAAATACTATAAAAAGTCTTTCCAAGTCATTTGTATTTTATTTAATTGATGTTAAGAGATGATGATCATTTGATAATTGTGGGGCTGATACCTATGATGATGATATGCTATCTTGTTGTAATTCTGGGTAATAATAATGATAGATGTAATTATGATGTTTAGTTGATAATCAAGTAAGTCAGTTTTAACTACTTTTAAGTCTTGTATTAAAAAAATGTGCTACTGATAAAATGACTAATATATAGGTTATATAATGGTAATTAATAGTCAATAAAATTAATCTATAATATAATGTGGACCAATTGTTAATCGCCCATATTTAGGGAATTATTTCAGGCAATTCTACTCAGCTTAGCTACTGAGTATATAAAACACCTAGTATTTTCATTTTGGATACAGGGTATCTCCCTCAAAAAAATATTAGGAAGTTGCACTTTTGCTTTTGACCACCTGAGGGAAATTGTGAAAAATGGGAGAGAGGACCTCTATTTATGCCTTTTGGGGGTGGTTGAGTTTTGGAACAGTCCATTTGTATTTTTGGGCCAACTTGTGGTTTTGAATTTTAACACTAATTCCAAAGCTTCCAGAACAATCTTTTGATTCTTTTGGGGGGTTGATCTTGTTGTAGCCTTGGGGTTTTAAATTTGATTCCTACTTCCAAATTTCTTAAGCTTTCCTTCAACTCTCCTTGTGGCTTACTTGTTGTTTACACAATTTAAACCTAACCCTGAACCTTCTATAATATTCTTAATTGATGGTCTCTACCTGAAACTTAGATTTCTGACTACTCTTTCTTCATATTCCATTCCCTTCTGTTTCCATGACTTCACTGGTTTTAAATTTAACACAAATTCCAATTTCTAATAATTTTGTTTTGAACTTACAACACTTCAGAATATCCTTCTAAGTCAAAAAAACTACTCTATGACTAAATTTATCTAATAAAAAAATACCTCTTCATTTGAACTTGTAAAGAATATTATTTTTCAATTAAGCCAGATTGTTATGGTATACCGCAGTATCATTAAACTTTTCTTTAACAATTCTGAGATACTTCATCCAACCTTTAAAACATTACATTAAATAAATTAAAATAAATTATTTACTTAGTTTGGTTTGTTTTTTCTTTTCTCTAAATTAATCAAAAAAAATATTTAATTTTGATAAGATTTTTATGGAACTTTCATTCTCTTAAGTAGAAAAAAAATATTTTAAAAAGAAGATAAATTGTAACTATTTTCATATTTATTTTTATATAAATATAAAAATTTATTATTTCAACATAAAATTTAAAATGAAATTTTAAAATTTCCTTCATTTGAGAAATAAATTTAATATCTATTATTTTTTATTCTCTAAATTAAAAAGGTTTTATTCTGTCTTAAATATTTTTATATCAATTTTATATTTCAATTCCTTTATTATTCTGTAGTTTTTGAGTTATTTTATTTTTAGAAAAGGATGATCCTATTAATATTATATTTAATTAAAGAAGTTATTTGAAATAACATATCTCAATGTCTATTCAATAAATACCACTGCCTCTTTTATTCCACATTGGATTTCTCATTTCTCTTAGTGAAAACCAGGAGAATTTTTAGATACCAATTTCATGTTTTATATACACATTAAGATCTTTAAATATGAATATTAAAATTACTATTTTATTAAATTTTTTTTTAATATTCTTTAATTATATATTTTAACTTTTAAATATCTCAATTAAAAAGAATTTATTAATTTTTTTAATTAATAATCATTAATTTATTTTATTAATAATAATATTTTTATAAACTTTAAATTAATTTAATTAACCTTTTAAACCAAAATTTAATTTAATTAAATCTTTATTTATTCAAAAAAACAATATAGATTCAAGTTCAATATCTTAAATATATATATATACCTTAAAGTCTAAACTATTTAAATCTTAACTTAATATTAAAAGTTTATATATAACTTTCTTTTTTTTTATAAAATAAACCTTTTGAAATTTTTTGTTATCCTTTTCAATAAAAATATCAAATAAAAATTCATTAATTTAATAAATCCTTTTAACTCCCTCTCATTTTATGATCTTAGAGATTTTAACCCTATTTTATAAATTCTACCATAAAATTATTTCTTTATTTTTATTTCATTAGGGGGTGTCAAAGTCACCAAATCCTGCCTTAAAATAACGCGGGCTTTGGAACCCAAATCCCAACACTAAATCCCAGGTTTTTTATGTGTAAATCCCATGGCATTTCAACTGAGTCCCCTGGTATATTGACCAAATCCCATGCATCTGGGATTTCAGTTTGAAACCTAACCCAAATGAGTACTCACAATTAATAACTGTACAACACATTATTCTACACTCCGTCTTGGACAATATGACCAAACAGCTTACAGTCCATTTATACCTCTTCATCCATATAATAATGCCTCATTCCAAAGCAAGACACATAAAGTCAGATATGAAGATCACCTCTGTCCTGCCTCATGCAGCAGGTCACTTAATATGTACAGATTATTTGACCATAATTAATTGGCTTTCAGCCAAATCCAATTTTGAGTCATGTTTTGGTACTAGTGGTTCAACATCTATTGGAAGACCTCCCTCATCAAAGCAGCATGGATTTCAGCTTATGGCCATTGAGGTCAACAAAAAATCATGAAATCACCTAAACCTTAGCTCAAGCAGCATTTGAGATCAATGGCAAACATATAAAAAGAAGTATATGACAGCAAAAAAATCAAAAATTTAACTGGGGCTGTACTAACGGAAGAAGATGAGAGTAAATGAATCAAATCAATGAGTGAAAAGCTTGAAAGTATGTGTCCTTGCTATTCTGAAATGGATTTTCTCTTTGGCCACAAGCCTAATGTCACTCCCAATGCAAGCTATGATTCACAAGAAAAAGACAGCTTAAATGGTGATGATGATGATTATTCTTTGCTTGATAAGGTAAGTTATCATCTCTTCCTCTTTTTACCTCCAATAATTAAGGCTCATTTGCTTTTTAAAGGAGAATAATGGTTTGGAATCACTTCTCAATCTGGTTCCTTTGCTTCATAATGAATATGACTTTGCTCAAGTGGAAAACCTTCAATATGAATCAGTAAGTATGTTTAAGCCTGATAATTATGAAATCCATCTTTGAATATTTCTCCTTTGACCAGCAAAGTAAATCCATAACACATTCAACACAAAAGCATAATCAAGCATTGACACCCAACTTGAATGACAAGAGTGGTTCTAGGAAAAGTCCAATGGACATGTTTGCACCGACATATGCAAATTTTCTTGAATCACAGCAAAAGGGTATTCTTGGATTTATGGTTACTCTGATCAATTGTACTGACAAAAATCATACTTTGTAGCCCATGAAACCAGTGAAAATTCTTGTTTGGAGTGAGACAGGGAGAGATGGAATGAAGAGAAAGTGAGCAACATGGAAAAGCAACGGTTTGAAGAAGCCAAGTTGCAAAATCAAATGGAGTTTTATGAGAAGCAACATGCCAAGAAACAAGAATTTGAAAAAGAAAAGTGGAATTGTGAATTGGAATTTAAGGAAAATAAATGCCAGATGGATCTCACTATAGTGGAATTTTCATCAAGCAGACAAATTGCAGAGCTGTAATGCATTCTAACTTTAATCAATAAGAAATAAAATGATAGGTATATGTCATGTAATCATTATATATGTGGTTATTTGTTAAATAAAGCTTATGTTTATGTGTAATTGGGGTGCCAAATTGCAATTCATCTTATGTTGTGAAATTGAATTGCAATTTATTACAAAATTGAAAATTCAGGCAAGTTTTTCACCAAGTTTTTTTGTTACAAATACCAAACTACAAGCCTGTTCCAAATGAAATTGAAGAATCCCTATGTATTTCCTTTCTTTTGGATTTTTTCCCAATACAAGTGGATGGGCACTTCTTGCCCTTTTTAGGTGATTTGATTGTTTTTGAAATTTAATTTTCTTTTCTTGTTTTTCTACATTTTTCTTGAATGTATTTTTTTTCTTTAATCTTATTTTTTGGGTGATCAATTGAGGCCTTTTTTTTTTGGAATTTTTTGGATTTATTTTTATATATTTTTGTTTTTTTTCTTTAGTTTATTTTGTTTTTTTGATTTTGATTCACTTTTTTTTTCTTTAGTTTAATTTTTTTTTGAATTTTGATTATTTTGTTTGGTTTTTTTTCTTTAGTTTAATTTCATTTTTTTATTTTGAGTCACTTTTTTTTCTCCCACCTCTTTATTTCAAACTGAACTTTTTTTAATTAAGATTATTCAACCAAAAATTCAATTTTGTTTTGAAACAGGTAAATTCTTTTTTTTTAATGTTTTTAACAGCCTCATCCTCTCACTTCTTCACCCCTCACTATTCAATTTGAATTGAAAATGTTTTTGTTTTTTTTAGATTATTCCAAATAAATTATTTTTTTTATTCAGGTAAGTCTTTCTCATTTTTTGTTTTTTTTACAGGCTCCACCTCTCACTCAAGTTCTTTTTTTCAAATAACTTATACTAAAATTCTTTCACTTTTTTAATTATAGGTAAATCAATCAATTTTTGATTTTTTAACAGATCCCTTCTCTATCTATTCATCCACCTCTAACTGCACTCCAACAACACCTTCCATCACCCCAGTCACCCCAACCCTTTCATCCACCACCACCATCACCCTACCCATCCCATTCCACCCACCACTCACCCTGGAACCTCCCACAAATGCTCCTGGGAGGTTCTAGGCCTTAGGCCTTCCAAATCGTTCTGAATCAATTTGGAACAATTTTAATTCTTTTCCATGTTAATGGCCTCCAGAGGCCATTAACACTTAGTATTTTATTTTTATTTTTTTTCAGGCCTGTCTTGAATGCTTAACTGACCTGATTGTTTTTTTTTGTTTTTTTTAAATCATCATCATCATTAATTTATGGTGTTTTTTTTCTTTTGATCATGATGATGACTGATTTCAATTTTTTTTTTAAATAATCTTCATAAATCATTCATTATCTTTTTTTATTTTTTCTACTCATAATCATTTTTAACTGATGATTTTTTTGGATCATTATGATTACTGACCCACTGTTGTTGTTTTTTCTTTTTTCTAATCATCATTATAAATCATTGATGATTTTTTTTTTCTTTTATTTATAATCATAATCATATTGAATTTATGATTATTATTATTTTTTGATTATGATCATTACTGACCTATGTTTCTTTTTTTTAACATTTTTGTTTAAACTTTTTATTTATTTGTTAATATAGGGGAGGATCATTTATAAGGGTTTCTTTTGGAATGTCATTTAATTACACCCCCCTTCCATCATCCTTGAAATTCAAAAAAAATGCTCCTCCTCTCTCTCACTCTTCAAATCATTTTGATGATGTCATGGTTAGGACTGAACCAGACTCAGCACATCATAAGAATTCTTTGAAAGATAATTAAGCTATTATTCCTCCTCTTGATGTCATGGTTAGGACTGAACCAAATATAAAACATCACAAGGATAATAATACCAAATCTGTGAGCCTTAGAGGTATTTTCATATACCAAAGAGACCACAAATGATAAATTAAGATACAAATATAAATGAAATGAAATTTTTTATATTATAAAGATAAAGAAATGGAAATATAAATACAAATTTATATCTCAAAATCAAAATTTAATTATAATTTGAAAATAAAATTACAATAAAATTTAAAATTATGAAAATACATTTTTACTTGTAAAAATTAAGTAAAAAATGAATTTTTTAAAAATTATGAAATTAAAATATTTTTGGTAAAGAGTTATATAAAGTATATTATAGCTTTTTATCCAATAAACAAACATAAAGAAATGATCACACCATTGGATTCCTCATAAAAAATAAAGTGGGGTCACTTCTGGATAAAATTTCTGTAACTCAACTCTAAATAAGCTTAAATCAATTTTTTAGTATTTTTTGTACAAAAGTATGAAAATCCTCAAAAACTTAATTTAATTTACACCACATGCAGTGTTAACCATCAATTTTTGTGTTAAAATTGAGGTGTTGTGTTTAGTTTAGAAGTTATGAGTAATTGAAGTATTTTCAATTGAAATGTCAAAATGTGCACATGTATTACATAAGTGAAATTTAATTTACATATGAGGTATCAATTATTACAGATGTGTAATTAAAAACTCAATTGAGTTACATATGTAAATTATAATTGTATTACATGATGAGGAATTAGAGAAAAAATAAATTGGAATGATTAATTCTGGGGGGAAAAAGACACTCTAGCTCTGAGGGGGAGCTAGACCTGCACAATCCTTTCTGACTAGCGTGGGATGTTAAAGTCCACACAAAAGTTCATTACTTTTGGCCTGGAGTTGAGTCACAGGGTCTGTGACTCAATTGATGATGAGGTTTTGATACCAATCAGGGTAGTTTTAACTGCTTCCAAGAGGGTTAAACTACCCTTAAGTTGAAAAAATGTTAGTAAAAACAGCTTTAACTGGTTTCTACGCCTCTTGCACACATTCTGACGTGTTTTGAAGGCTCTAGACCAGGTATTGCTATAGTACTGGCTGATCTAAGGGTCTAAAATGGCTTAAACCAGCCCTTTTTGTGGTCTAAACCAGGATTCAATGAGGCCATAATTGGCTTTTCTGTTGTCAGACTGTTTTTCACAACTGACAAGAGTAAATTTTCCTTTTGGAGTAAGAAAATTGATGGCTATAAAACAATGTCTTCTTTGCCCCACTTTTCTCTTCATGTTAGAATCTTTTCCTTTTATAATTAGCTTAAACACTGTTAAACCAATCAATAAGATATTCCAACCACCCTTTTTAAATCATTTTAAGCCTTTTAAACATGTAAAAAGATCACTATAATCATTTTTTGTAACTCTTATAATCATTTTACCCCTTGAACCACCCCAAAAGTGAATTAAAGCATCTTTCATCACTGTTAACTTTGTCACTTTGTTTCCAAATTCACTCTGGTCACTTTTTGGTGTGTTTTCTCTTTAAATATCTTTTTAAAGAAGTTTTCCTTTAATTAATTTCTTGCATTTCTTTGCTCAATTAATTCCAATTGAAATTGCTCTTAAAGAAATTTCTTTTGTAGCGTTAAATATCTCTTGTAGAGTATTTTTGGATAAATCTTTATTGTTGGTAAAAAAATAAATTTTCTTATATTGTTGTTTTATACTTACAAAGTTAAAAACCATGAAATTGGCCTGTTTTCTCTTAAAAATACTATTTCTTACTATTTTTAAAGAATTTTACCTTATACAAATTTTGAGGACAGGAAAAGTACTTGATATTTTATCAAAGTTTCATATCCACACCTTACATTTGGGGGCCCATCCGTGATATTTGACCTGTGACATAATTTTTTACTTTTTTTTAATCTTTTTTCTTATATTGGAAAACTTAAAAATATATAAAAAATACTTATAATTCAAAAAATCCTTGAAAAATAATTTCTTTTTATAATTATAAGTGAGGCTTTATTTTTTATTTCTCTTTTGAAAAAACTTTTTTTACTTAAGTAATTTCCTTTTTTTCATTAATTTTAGTGTCTGAAAACGTGGTAAGACAAGAAAATATTGAAACAGTCTCCACAGTTACTAGCATTATTCCTGCAAGCACTGTTATTATAACTCAGAATAACCAAAAAGAGCCTATTTCTTCTGAATTGATCAACTTGGATATTAGTAATACTCTTCAGAAAGCTAATAATTTGGCAAATAGTAAGTTTTTGATGTAAAATTACTATCTTAAACCTTTTTAATCATAAAATATGCCTTAAACCAGATCGGGAGCAAGCCATAAGCCCCCAAGAAGCTCCCAAAAAGGTCATAGACGTGATTATGGCAGAAGCCAATCAGATACAGAAGGACAGGGGTCAGTAGAAGACTTCCAAAACAATAAATTTTCCAATTCTGAAGCTGATGACACTATTTTACCTTCAAAAGGAACTGACACCGCCACAAGAAGCCTCAGTGGACATTTACAAAGCCAGCCAGAAGGCTTACAACAATGCACTGCAGCACAAAGAGTACCAGATCCTTGCAGATCTGTGGAAAAACTGCATGAACTCATACCTGACTGTAAGAAACTTCCTAGGTCATCCCAACACTTGCAAGTTACTCAATGGATGGAATCCATTTATGGAAAAGAAGAATATGATGCTTTTAACAGCAGAATGGAGGAAAAACAACCCTCCACCACCAAAGCAAGTGCCAAGACCAGCCCCAGTGGCCAACAGCAGCAATTCCAACTTGAAAAAGCAGCCACAAGCTCAAAACAAGTGCAAAGGGAAGGCACCAGCCCCAAAGCCTTACAGCCAGGGCTACAGGATGCCATGGAAAATGTATTTCAGATCACTAGAGCCATGATGGAATTACAGAAGAAGGAGGAAGCCAGATTAAGATTCCAGAAATGATTTCTGACATATTTGATTCCATCCCAGAGCTGTATGAAGCTATAAATGATGTGAAAAATCATCTTTCTGATAGAAATGAAACCATTTGTAACAACATTAAAACAAACAGCTTTAGTCTGTGCAAAATTAATGAAACACTTATGTGTTTTGAAAAAGTTTTAAGAACAATTAAAACTTCCAATAATTATTATTCTTTTTGCAATAAAATAAATGAACAATATGCCATTATTAAAGAGTTAACAGACAAATATTCTAAATTCAATATTGATGACATAATTGAAACAAGAATAAAACAAGCCATAGGTACTATCAAAGAGGATAATAAGAAATCTCTTGATGATATTTCAAAATCATTTACTGAAGTAAAGACACATATATTTTCCTTGAAAAAGTGTTTTGATACCTCAAAAGAGGAAATATCAAGCTTAACAATAAAGTTAAATGAAGTTATCTCTGATAATGCTAAACAAACAGAATTATGGAATGAGATTACATATGAAGAGGATGATCATAAGAAGAATGTTATTAACTCTATACAAAGCTTGCAAAATGAATTAAGAAATTCACAAAGGTGTAACAATAGTAAAATGAATAATATTGAACAACTACTAACACCTTACCAAGAATGTCTACACCTCTGAATCAAAATGAGGGTACAGGGATTCCAAATCCACAAGTATTGGATATTGAAAATTAACAGTTGAAAAATGAATTTTCCACTTCTTTTCATAACTTGGAACCATCAATGGGCCAAGCACTCTTGAAAGAAGTTCCAAAACTTAAAGAATGTCCTCACTTCGGTGGTGAAAGAGAATATGACCATATGGAATTCATCAGAGGTATTGACATGATCAAAGAGGATTTTGAATTACCACACAGATTGGTAACAGCTATATTTAACACCTTATTTACCAAATCAGCTCACATATGGTATATCAAATTGAGACAAGCACATGGACACCAAATTTGGACTTGGTGGAAAACCCAAATTATCAACAAATGGGCCAATGATGCTTGGAGGTTCAAGTTTGAGACAGCCTTTGAATCTGCAAAATTCAATTCTGATAAAGACAAAGCTTTACCATTGTTTTGCCAACAAAAAGACAGACTAACAACATTATACCCTGACATGTCAGAATTTATGATCCACAGCAAGATTCTGAGACAATGTGGAGGTGACTTAGAGCATGCTGTCAAAAGCAGGACTATTGAACAATCTTTAGCAGAGGATATTATCAATATATTAGAAGAAGTAACCACCAGAACCAAAATTGGTTCTAGTAGGGTGAATCTCAAAACAAGGTTTAATACACCTTGGAAAGATTCTATGGACAAAAGCCCCAAAGAAAACTCTAATAATGTTAAGTATAAATCTGCAGATACAGTCATAAAGTGCCATATTTTCCAAAGAACCACCCATTTAGCCAACACATGTCCAAAAAGGGGGAAATCAATTGAATTGATATTGAAAAATAACCTGATGTTTAAAAAGATGACATAATTGAAGACAATTCAGATAATAAGTCATCAATATTTTCTGAATCTTCAAAAGATATAGAAAATATCAATGCCACTTTTGACATCATGTAATATTATTCCCACTTTCCACAATTGAGCAATGGTCAACTTGATTTATCAAAGGTTCAAGATGCACAAATTATGAAAATCAAACCAAACAGGGGGAAAGGTTATACAGCTGGTAACTCCTGTATATCAGAAGTGGTGATTTACAACAAGCCCACTAGACTTTTGCTTGACCCAGGAGCCTTCTGCTCTTGTGTTGGTAAATCTTTTCTTAAAACTTGTGTACCAAATTTTGAAGACCAATTGTTACCAATTGATGGTATAAAATTCAATAGTGCAAGTGATCCAATGAAAGCATTAGGAATTTTTGAGACCAATGTCATATTCCCACACATTAATGGGAATTTAAGAATCACAGTTGAATTTTTTGTCATGGAAAACTGCTCTAGTACCCATTTTATATTGGGAAATGACTATTTAATCATGTATGGGATAGATTTCCATAACAGCAAAGACAGATACTTTACTATCAGAGAGAATAAGTGTCAGAAACTTGCCTTTTGATCATTTAAAAGACAAATTACAGTAAATAAAGTATCACCAGTCAACTTAGAATTGGAAAAATTCAAATCTGAACAGTTGAAGGAGGCTGAAATAAGCCTTCATCTGACTGATAAACAAGAAAATGAACTTTCTTCCCTTTTGTATGACCACAAAGGAGCATTTGCTTCACACAAACAACCTCCAGGAGCAATTATTGGTCATGAAGTTGACAATGTTCTTAATATTGAGAGACCTTATCTACCACTCTTGAGAAGACCTGCATACCCAGCAAGTCCCAAGTCAAGAGAAGCTCTGGAAACTCATATCAGAGAACTTCTAGACCTTGGTGTAATAAGAAAAGTTGGCCATAATGAAGAAGTAGAAATTACTACACCAGTCATAGTGGCATGGCATAATGGAAAATCCAGAATGGTTGGAGACTTTAGAGCTCTGAACACTTACACTGTTCCAGATAGGTACCCAATACCAAAAATCCAAATTGCCCTTACTCAAATAGCTCAAGCAGTGTATATAACCACTATGGATTCCCTTAAAGGATTCCATCAAAATGTGGTGACACCAAGAGCAAGAAAATATTTGAGAATTATTGTTCATTGTGGAGTGTATGAATATTTAAGAATGCCCTTTGGTATCAAAAATGAACCTTCACACTTCCAAAGAATGATGAATTGAATCTTCCCTGAAGAGCTTTCAAAGTGATGGTTAATCATTTACATTGATGACATTATTGTCTGTTCCAAGATTTGGGAAGAGAACATGTACAGATTGTCCAGAGTTTTGACAAAAAATTCAATCAGTGAGCATTAAAATCTCTCTGAAGAAATGTCATTTTGGATTTAAAGAACTTAAAGCACTAGGACATGTTGTATCTGGTTTGTCCCTTTGAATTGACAAAAACAAAGTTGCAGAAGTATTGCTAAAACCCATGCCTCAGAACAAAAAATAAATTCAGTCATTTTTAGGTTTTGCAGGATATTACAGGCAGCACATTGAAGATTTTGCATCCATAGAAAGACCACTTTATAAATTGTGTGACAAAGACACAGTATTTGAAATGATTGTTGAAAGAGTCAAAGCTTTTGAGTCTCTAAGAAAAGCCTTGACCACTGCTCCACTCTTACTGATGCCAGACTTTAAGTTGCCTTTTAAATTGTATATTGATGCATCAGGAGATGAGCTGGGTGCTGCACTTCACCAAGTTCAGATCATAAATGATAAACCTGTGGGAGGACCCATATGTTTCATATCCAGGCAAATCAAACCAGCTGAAGCCAGATATGGAGCAAGTCAAATGGGATGTCTATGCCTTGTCTGGGCCTTGGAAAATTGAACTACTTCTTAGAGGGATGTGTTTTTGAAGTGATAAAATATTTTACAGCTGTCAAATCACTTTTAAACATGAAAACACCTAACAGACATATGCTCAGATGGCAAATAGCCATACAAGAATACAGAGGCAATATGACTATTGTTCATAAAGATGGGAATATTTATAAAAATGCAGATGTACTAAGCAGGTGGCCATTACCAAATGATATTGATAATCCTGCTTATGTGCCAGAAGAAGCTTCACCACAGATCCCAATAAAAGGAATAAGTGTGACAGACTTGAACACCACCTTCTTTGAAGAATTAAGAAACAGTTACACTCAAGATAATAATTGTAGCATCTTATGCCAATTACTTAACAAAGACTGTAAAGACACCTCTCTAATACATTCCTTGGATGAAGTATGGAAGAAATCTTATGATGAAGGAAGATTTCACCTACTGGATGGTATAAACCACCACAGGACCAAGAACACATGTGTCATGACAGTTGCGGACAGGTCATTAATCAATCTTGTACTAAAATAATGCCATGACAGCCCCTTTTCAGGACAGTTGTCTGAAGACAGAACAAGAGAAAAAGTAAAGACCTGCATATGGTGGCCAATGTGGCAGAAAGATGTTTCATAGTATTTCAAAACCTGTGACAGATTCCAAAAGGCAAATAAATCCACTGGCAAGAGACTTGGAGATATGATCAAATTCCAAGAACCCAGCAGACCTTGGGAAATCGTCCATATGGATTGGGTAACTGTCCTCCCACCAGGAGGTGACAGAAGCTATAATGCTTGCCTAGTGATTGTGGACAGATACAGTAAAACTCCAATCTTTTCACCATGTCACAAGGATGATACAGCCATGGATACAGCTCTTCTGATATGGAATAGAGTAGTGTCATGGACTGGAATATTTACAAAGATCATTTGTGATAGGGATCCCAAATTCACTCCAGCACTATGGACAAATCTTAACCAATTATTTGGAACTAAGCTGTCTTTCTCTACATCCTACCACCCACAAACTGATGGTCTGGCTGAAAGGATGGTCCAATCCTTAGAGGACATGGTAAGAAGATTTTGTGCATATGGCCTTGAATTCAAAGATTGTGATGGATTTACCCATGATTGGTGTACTCTGTTGCCAGCACTGGAATTAGCATATAAAACATCAATCCATACCAGTACCAATCAAACTCCTGCTATCCTAGAAAAAGGATGGAACCCCAAATTACCCCAAGATTCCTTGAGGAAAGATTTGATTGAAATACATCCCACAGCTGCTAGCTTCAAAGGAATGCTAGGCAAAGCTAGAAAACATGCAGTAAGGTGCCTGGAGGACTCTTTTGCATATGCTAAGGACAAATGGGATAAATCACATGAAACTCCAGATTTCAAAGTGGGGATTTAGTTCTTGTATCCACCACCAACTTCAATAACATCAAAGGATGTAAAAAACTGAAAGACTACTTTGCAGGACCTTTTGTTATTAAGGCCCTCCATGGAGAAAATGCTGTTGAAGTAGAGTTATCTGAAGAACTTAGCAATAAGCATCCTACATTTCCAGTGAGCTTGATAAAGCCATATAAATCTACTGATGCTGAAAAATTTCCCTTGAGGAATAAAGTTCCCCAAGTTATACCTCCTATTGAGTCATCTGGTAGTAAGAGAATTACCAAAGTCTTCAAAGAAAGAAAGTTGACAACCAACAAAGTAAGGGAATACCTTGTTAGGTATAGTGACCCAACTTGTGAAAATGAATGGTTGCCAAAAAAAGACATACCTGAAGCTACTAAACTTCTAAGAAGGTTCAGACACACTAGAAATAACAATATTACAAAGTAATATTTTTTAAGGGGAGGGAATGTGAGCCTTAGAGGTATTTTGATATACCCAAAAGACCACAAATGATATATTAAGTTACAAATATAAATAAAATAAAATTATTTAAATTATAAAAATAAAAAATTGAAATATAAATACAAATTTATATTTAAAAATAAAAATTTAATTATAATTTGAAAATAAAATTACAATAAAATTTAAAATTATGAAAATACATTTTTACTTGTAAAAATTAAGTAAAAAATGAATTTTTTAAAAATTATGAAATTAAAATGTTTTGGGTAAAAAGTTATATAAAGTATATTATAGCTTTTTATCCAATAAATAAAAATAAAGAAATGATCACACCATTTGATTCCTCATAAAAAATAAAGTGGGGTCACTTCTGGATAAAATTTCTGTAACTCAACTCTAAATAAGCTTAAATTAAGTTTTTAGTATTTTTTGTACAAAAGTATGAAAATCCTCAAAACCTTAATTGAATTCACACCACAAGTGGTGTTAACCATCAATTTTTGTGTTAAAATTGAGGTGTTGTGTTTAGTTCAGAAGCTATGAGGAATTGAAGTATTTTCAATTGAAATTTCAAAATGTGCACATGTATTACATAATTGAAATTTAATTTACATATGAGGTATCAATTATTACAGATGTGTAATTGAAAACTCAATTGAATTACATATGTAAATTATAATTGTATTACATGATGAGGAATTAAAGAAAAAATAAATTGGAAAGATTAATTCTGGGGGGAAAAGACACTCTAGCTCTAAGGGGGAGCTAGACCCCCAAAATCCTTTCTGACTAGCGTGGGATGTTAAAATCCACGCAAAATTTCGTTAATTTTGGCCTGGAGTTCAGTCACAGGGTCTGTGACTCAATTGATGATGAGGTTTTGATACCAACCAGGGTAGTTTTAACTGCTGCCAAGAGGGTTAAACTACCCTTAAGTTAAAACAATATTATTAAAAACAGTTTTAACTGTTTTCTACCCCTCTTACACACATTCTGACGTGTTTTGAAGGCTCTAAACCAGGTATTGCTATAGTACTGGCTGATCTAAGGGTCTAAAATGGCTTAAAACAGCCCTTTGTTTGGTCTAAACCAGGGTTCAATGATGCCATAACAGGCTTTTCTGTTGTCAGACTGTTTTTCACCACTGACAAGAGTAAATCTTACTTTTGGAGTAAGAAAATTGATGGCTATAAAGGAATTTCTTCTTTGCCCCACTTTTCTCTTCATGTTAGAATCTTTTCCTTTTATAATTAGTTCAAACACTGTTAAACCAATCAATAAAAGATTCCAACCACCCTCTTTAAATCATTTTAAACCTTTCAACCACATGAAAAATCATTATAATCATTGTTTTTAATGTGGTATTCCATAGCATTTTTTTCACCAGGCTCAAGCTCATAGTACCCCATAACAGCAGAAAATCCAGCCTGCAGGCAAACTGTCAGGATGAAACTATGATGAAGGTATAAATAGGCTAAATACAACTTTATCTATGTGACACAGTAAAAATAGTTTAAAAAGAGTTATAAAGGTTTAAAGATATTTGAATTTAAGATTAAAAGGGCTTTACTATATATGATATAGTGGTGGTGAGCACTGTTGAAAGCCCTGGGTGCAGCTTTATCTGTTGGGTTACAATAATAAAAGACTACAATAATTAAATTTATAATTATGCCTTATTATTAACCAAGAGTAAAACTGTTTTTGACAGTTTACTACATAGGTTATTCAAGAGCAGGATGAGGAGACAATTCTGGCTGTGAAAAGCCTCCTTTTTATCCTGAAATGGGGTGGAAAGGGTGCTAGACCTTTCCACGTAGAGGAAGTGAAGATTTTTCACTCTCTAGTACTGGCTTGTGGTTTGCAAACAGCCTGTATAACCTGTATTTGGCTCATATGTGGCTTTGAAACCACATCTGAGCAGTTTTCACCAATACAGGGTGAAAATTTTCATCTGGGGACCTCACAGCCTGATTCTGACGTGTATGACATGTAGAATGCTGTACAGAAACTGTATGGGACCCCAGTATTGACTTACATATGAGGTATTGAAGTAAAAACATGCTTCTTTGTCTATTTGACACCTCATATTCATGATTATGGGATATTATCCCATGGTAAGGCTGTATATGACAGAAGGTGGGAATCTGACCTTAAAACAGCCATACCTTTGTCAATTCTTGAGATATCAACCTCAAAATTGGTTTAGTGTGTAGCGCTGTATGTTCTCTACACAATTGTACCTCATTTGATATGGGTATCATTAAATATGGCAAAGTTATCCCATGTACAAGATTTTTGTACATTTGCGTGTTTTAGGCAAAAAGCTGTATTGCGCTTGTTTGCCCCATAACTTCTGCAGTAGTTGAGATATGGGGAATTGTATCACACCATCAGATAACCCTGATTGTTCTATTTCTAAAAAGACCCCACTTCAAGTATCCCACACTAAAACTGTAGAAGTTAGATGAGAGGTGAATGTTTTGTTCACCCTTATTTGGCCTGAAATTGACCATAACTCCAGTAATATTGGTGCTAGCTCAGTTTGGCTGGTACCATTGGATATCCCTGGGTTAGAGCTTCATTTTGAATACCCATTTGATGTGGTTAAGCTTCTCCTTCTATATTTTAGATGAGAGGTGAAAATTAAGGTTTATGCTCAGAAATAACTTTGAACAGGAATAACTTTGTTATTTCTTGTCCTATGGTGATGGGACTTATATTTTCAGAAAGAGGTTAGTTTCCTCTTTCTTTTGATACCTTTTGAGCTGATTTGGCTCAGCTCCATGTTTTGGTGGTATCTTGGCTATACCATTGGTTTATGGTATTTTGGCTGTCATGCTTGTGCTCTGGTTTTGAGTCACAGGCTGACATACCCTCCCTCCAAAAAAGGCTCATCATTGATGAGACTGTTCAGTCCTCCTAGAGGCCCTGAATCTCTTTAGATGAAGGTTCCCATCTTGTATGGCATCTTCTGCCAACCATTTGTCTTTATCAGCTGTTTGGTGCTTGAATCTGACTAAGTATTGTCTTTGATCCCTCCCATTAAGTCTGATCTTCCTGGCCCTGATAGTTTTACTCACAGGTCCTGAGGAGTCCTCCACTTCCACTATATCAGGTGGTGTGGGGTTCTTCTTCCTGGAGGGGAATTTGTCCTCCTCTGTTTGGAAGTATCGTTTGACCAAACTTACTGGGAAGACTGGGTGCTTCCTGGAAAATTCCTCTGTAAGTTTGACTTCTACTGCATTCTTTCCTATCAGCTTAATGATAGTGAAAGGCCCTACAAATGAGTCCCTCATCTTCTTGGGTCCTTTAAGATTATTAAAGTTCAGTGTAGACACTAGTACCTGGTCCCCTTCTTTAAAATCAGGTTCCATGTGTGTCTTGTCCCACCGCTGCTTATTATAATCTTTTGCTTCAGCTATGCAATTAGCAGCTGTATCACAAGCCCTCTTCCACATATCATGGAAGTCTTTGGCTGTGGGGTGGATGGTTAGAAGATTTTTCTTCAAATGATCCACAGGCAACAAGGGATTCCACCCTTTCTCTACCAGTGCAGGTGTTTTTCCTGTGGTAGAGTGCTGACTTGTATTATAAGCCAATTGGACAGCTGGTAGAAGGGTAACCCAGTCATGGGTATATCCTTCATGGTCCTTATACTCCATGCCATAGGCACAGAGCCTTCTAAGGATGTCCTCCATAGTCTGGATCATCCTTTCAGCTAGGCCATCTGTTTGGGGATGGTAAGCTGTGGAAAAAGCAAGCTTGGTGCCAAGCATGTCATACAAGTTGGTCCAAAATTCAGATGTGAATTTTGGGTCCCTATCACTAATGATGATTTTAGGGACTCCACAGGTATATATGATGTTATTCCAAAATAACAGAGCAGTATCCATGGCTGTGTCCTCTTTGTGGCATGGTAGACACCTCATGCTTTTGCTGAATCTATCAGCTATGATCAAACAGGAATTGTAGTTTTCTTTTCCTCCTGGGACAAGTCCTGTAACCCAGTCCATGTTGATAGTTCCCATGGGTGCTTGGGTTCTTCTATGTGTTGAAGTAACCTATACTTCTTCCCATGTTTCCTATTTTCCTTTTGGCATCTGTCACAAGTGTTGATGTATTCACTCAACTCTTGTTCCCACTTGGGCCACCAAGCTGTGCTTGCTACCCTCTCTTTGGTCCTGCCCTCACTCATGTGTCCCATATAGGGGCAGTCATGGCATTCTTGCAGGATCAATGAAATGTGGTCTCTGTCTACCACTGTGAGTGCACTTGTGTGCTTTTCTCTGTGGTAGAGCAGGCCATCTATAAGGAAAAACTTGTTATCCTTATAGGCCCTCAACCAGGGTTCTTCCAGCTGGGCTTCCAGTTCTGGACTCCTGTACTTTTGTTGAAGGAGTAGTATGCTACACTGTTTGTGTTTGGCATAAGATTTCAGTACTGCACTAAAGAATTCATTGTGTAGTTCTGAGGAACTTATTCCCAGTATGGGTGTTTCTGTTTCCTCTGAATTAGTGTTTCCACTGTCAAGGGTACCACTTTCTGGTGACCATTCAGAAAATCTGAAGTTCTTCTTCCTATCCACTTCCATGAAATGGATAGGAATCTTGGCTGCAACTTCAGGGTCATAAGCTGGATTGCTTTTGACATTGTCCAGTGGCCATCTGCTAAGGCCATATGCATTGGTATTACTTTTACCTTCTTTGTATATGATGGTCATGTTCCCTCTATACTCCTGGATGGCTATTTGCCATCTCAGCATGTGTCTATTTGTAGTCCTCATGTTCAGTAAAGACTTCAAGGCTGTGCAGTCTGTGTAGACTTCAAAGACTGCACCCTCCAAATAAAAATGGAGTTTTTCTAGAGCCCAGACTAGACATAGGCATTCAGTCTGGGTGGCCCCATACCTGGCTTCTGAATCTTTCAGTTGCCTTGAGATGTAGCAAATTACTTCTTCTCTTGGTTCACCATCCACAATTTTTCTTTGGTGAAGGGCTGCTCCTAGGCCTTGACTGCATGCTGCATCTATATATAACTTGAATGGTAGTTCAAATTCAGGTAAGATGAGCACAGGTGCATTTGTGAGCTCATATTTTATCCTCTCATATGTGTCCCTCCTTTCCTTGGTTATTTCAAAAACTACATCTTTTGAACATAACTTGTATAAACTACTAGTTATGTGTGCAAAGTTTTTAATGTGGTTTCTATAGTAGCTAGCAAACCCAAGGAAAGATTGCATCTCTTTGATGCTCTTTGGTACTGGCTTTTGCAGTAATGCTTCTACTTTATTCTGGTCAATTTCCAGACTAAGACCTGAGACTTTATGTCCTAGAGCCAGTAACTCTTGTTGGCCAAAATTGCACTTTTTAAGTGAAATTTTGAGATTTATGGGTGTGAATTTACTTAGTACTCTGTCTATGTATTGCACATGGTCTTCCCATGTCTCTGAGTATATAATGATATCATCAATATATACCACCATCCAGCCTTCCAGTATTTCTTCTTGAAATATTGTGTCCATCATCCTTTGGAAATGGGCTGGTGCATTTTTGATGCCAAATGGCATCCTAGTATACTCATATATGCCCATATGGCATATTATTCTGAGTAATTTCATGGAGTTTGGTTTGACTCCATTTTGGTGGAAGCCTTTCATACAATCCATTTTGGTTATGTATTTGGCTTTTTCCAGTTTATCCAAGGCATAAGGTATCCTGGGTATAGGGTACCTGTCTGCTTTTGTGTAGTTATTCAGAGCTCTGAAATCTCCACACAGTCTAGACTTGCCATCATTCCAGGTGATTAGGACAGGGGTGGTGATTTCCACTATTTCATTATGTCTAATCTTCCTGATGACATCCATATCCAGGAGTTCATTGATATGTTTTTCAATTTCTTTCCTGGTTTCCAGGCTTTCTGGATAAGGAGGTCTCCTAAGCATGGGTGGATAAGGCCTTTCCACATACAGATATAGTTCTATATCATGGCCTTTGATCTTGCCTAATGGTTCCTCACAAATGGCAAATGCTGGTCTGTTCTTTCTCAGCATCTTCAGTAAACTTAGTTTTTGTTTACTGGTGAGGGTAGTGCTAAACTGTCCCTCTCTGAATTCTTTCAGTAGCTCTTCCAGTGGATCTTGAGAAGATATCTGGTATATATCAAGTGAAAATTTCTTTTCCTTGTTAGTGCCAATGGTGATGTGCCTATTTTTACTGTTGTAAATGTCTATACCATACATCCTCTGGTAGTCTGTTCCCAGTAAAAACCCTTGGATGTGGGCATCATCAAGCACTACAAACTCTGGGTTGAGTCTGATATTACCCTTCCTGTGGGGTATAATTATCTCTTTGATAATTGTCCCAATGGAAGTCATCTTCCCTGATGCACTTTTGAAGTTCTTTGCCTTAGTGGGCAAGAGCTGTTTTTCCCAGTTTGGGAAGTGGTTATCCATATAATCTCTGGCCACTATGGAGCAGTGTGCTCCACTGTCAATGATCAATGGATGTTGAGCATTGTCAATACATACAGTCATCTTTGTGGCTGTTCCATGTATGTATGCCATTCCTTTGGTTGGTGTAACCAGGAATTTTTGTGCATCTTGTGTGTTTTTGCACAAGTTTCTGTTGGCAGTGTCCTGTGGCATACCTGCTTCCAACTGTATGTCCTGAATTTCTAGTGGGGTTTCCTCTTGGTATTCCACTAGAAATTCTTCTCTTGGGTCTTGGTAATCATCAGATGGTTCTCTGATGGCATCACCCATAGAGTCTGATTCAGAATCCTCTGTTGGAGATTCTTCCTCTGGGACTTTCTCAATTGCATAGACTTTTTTCTTTGCCTTTGGACAGTTGTTGGCATAGTGGTCTGTTGAACCACATTTGTGACAAGAATTCCCCGTCTTTGCCACTTATGCCACTCTTTCTTTGGGTTTGTATTTAAACCCCACCCTGAAAGGTTGTTTCTCCTTGAAACTACTGCTCTTATATGGGGTGAATTTCCCTATATTAGTCCTTTTCCTTATGTCTTGTAAGGTGTTGGCAATGTCATCTAGAGTAAAATTTTGGTTGCATCTGCATTTTACTGCATGTTCTAGTTCTCCTGGCAGTTGTGTCAGAAGTTTGTGATTCCTCATTTGGATGTTCATCTGAGGATCAATGGCTTTAAGTCTTTTAGACTGTCTAAGACACCACTCATATGGATCTTTGTCCACAGAGTATTTGTCATTTTCAAATTACATTGTATTCTGCCATATCCAAGCTCCATTACTGTACTTTTGGATGATTTGACTCTTCCACCATTGCCAGTTTCTCCTTCCATGGATTTCTTTCATTTCTGTGTACCATATACTAGCATGACCTTTAAATGCTGTATTCAGTCTAGCAGTGATCCAGCAGTCTGGTATGCTTGGTACATCAATGAAGAGTCCATCAATATAATCTATGAGTTCCATATGATCATATTCTCCTGATCCAGAGAATTTGGGCCAGTTTGAGGCCTCAGGAAGCTGTTTCAAGGCTTCCTTCTCTGAATAAGACATGCCATCTCCATCTTGGTATTGTGATGGGGATCTTGCCTTATTCATCAACATGGAATCTGGTTTGATGTCATCTGGTTGATATGGATTATCCATAACTTGGCCTTGTGGTTGGGGCTTCAAGCTATGGTAGGCATTAAACAATTTGTTAATGTCTTGGTCCAGACACTCCCTGTCCCTTGTGCTGTGGTGTTGTTCTTCAAAGACTATATTCAGTCTTTTGTTGGTTTCTTAAGAGGCTTTTCTCAGTTGAGAAAATCCTTCTTGAATATTCTCAACTATCTGTTCCAAGGAGGCTTGAGTTTTTCTCATCCTCTCTTGGCCAGCTTTAATTTCCGCAAACTGCTTTGCAGATTGTTCAGCATATTGGGACATTTGTAACCATCGTATATCACTGTTGATGTTACTCTCAGATGTGACAATGTTATTTTCAGTCTGAGTGGGGGTAATGTTTCTATTACTAGGACTACTGATTCTAGAGTGGTTTACAACTACTTCTGGTTCTTGTGTACTTATTTTACCAAATCTAACAGCTTCTGGATCATGGGGTCTGACTCTTTCCTCCTCTGGTTGAAGTAGGCTTTGTTCTTGCCCTTGTTTCCTTGTCTTCTCCTGGAAACTTCCTGGAATTGTGAAGAATGGTGACTCTTGGCCACTGATCTGCTGGTTTCTGAATGGTGTGAAGCCACTGGAGAGCTGATTTGGCCTTCTCCTTGTGAGCCTGAAGGAATCTGAGTAGGCCCTGTCTGGGTTAACTGTTCTTCTATAGCTTGGATAGTGGCTTGATTCTCCCTTATCCTCTGTGCCCTTGCCTCCAGGAGTCTGAGCTGCCTGGTAGGATTCCAACCTTTTGTGATTACCATCAGGTCTTTGAGGTCTATCTCTTTGAGACAGATCTTCTGGCAACTTGCTCCAAGTTCTGCCCAGTGACTTGCCAGGTTGAACCTCTTGTTGTCCATGCTCCATTGAAATAAGTCTTTGAGGAGTTGGTGGAGCTGAAGAACTTGATCCATATCCTTCCAGTCCTCTGGTTTGATGTTCCTGTTGAATTGGAGTGTGGATGGCAAGGTTGATATTATCTCCCTCATTGTTTTGCCATCAACCACTGTGTCCAAGGTGTCCTCTTCCAGGTCTTCTGGTTCTGGACAAGCCTTCTCTGTCCTCTGGCTGGTTCCTTTGGAAGCCAAGTTCTCTGAGGTATGCAGGGGACATATCAGTGTTTGCAAGCAGTCAAAAACTTTATGTTCTTAGGGTATTTACCTTTGACTGTGCCTTGTACAAATTTGCTATCTGCTGATTCGGGCAGTTTGCCTTTGGAGGTTACAACTGGGTTAATAATTGTAATCTTCCCTGTACAAGTGGTTAAGGTTGGTTTACCTTGTATTGAAGCAGAGTTTCGTGGTTTTCTACTCCTCTGAGTGGCTATTGGTGTCCACTTTTTGGCTGTAATGAGGCCTTCACTAAGTCTTTTTCCTTTGCCCTTTCTGCCCTCTGGTTCTGAGGGTGTCACTGGTGTTTTGGCCTGTGACTGGGTCTCAAGTGGTATGAAATTTTCTTCCACTGAATCAAACAGGAAAAAGAGGGCTTATGTCAGTTAAGACTTCTTAAAGGGCTGGTTTTGCACATCTAAGAATGGCCTCTGGGCTTGTATATTATTACAATATGCCCTTGTATTATGACAATGTAATTGAATTAACAATTCCACATCAAAAATACAGCTTACTGATATGTGGTATACTGTTTTTATACCAATATCTCACAGAATACTTGTAATTAGCAAGTATAATCTGTCAAATATGGTGTATTACAGGGCAATTGAGTTAACAATGTGCCCAAACACGCCTCAACTGTTGGTTTGTCAGTATGAGCTGTCTTGATTCAATTAAGAATTAAGACTTTATTAGTGGCTTAAAAGTGTTTTTATATACAAAACATGCCAAAAATACTGGTCTTGTTGTTATTAGCCACGTGACAAATACTCTTTAAGATATAACTATTTTTTTAAAAAATGAATAAAAATATATAAAAATATATATTTTTTAGAGAAAATGACACCTAAAAATATAAAACAAGTGTCAATCTAATGATAAAAAAAGAAAAAACTTACTTGTAATAAGTCCAAAAAAGGTTAAAACACGGCCAGACCCCCAAAATGTCCGGATGAAACTATGATGAAGGTATAAATAGGCTAAATACAACTTTATTTATGTTTGTGACATGGTAAAAATAGTTTAAAAAGAGTTATAAGGGCTTAAAGATATTTGAATTTAAGATTAAAAGGGCTTTACTATATATGATATAGTGGTGGTGAGTGCTGTTGAAAGCCCTGGGTGCAGCTTTATCTGTTGGGTTACAATAATTAAATTTATAATTATACCTGATTATTAACCAAGAGTAAAACTGTTTTTGACAGTTTACTACGTAGGTTATTCAAGAGCAGGATGAGGAGACAATTCTGGCTGTGAAAAGCCTCCTTTTTATCCTGAAATGGGGTGGAAAGGGTGCTAGACCTTTCCACATAGAGGAAGTGAAGATTTTTCACTCTCTAGTACTGGCTTGTGGTTTGCAAACAGCCTGTATAACCTGTATTTGGCTCAGATGTGGCTTTGAAACCACATCTGGGCAGTTTTCACCAATACAGGGTGAAAATATTCATCTGGGGACCTCACAGCCTGATTCTGACGTGTATGACGCGTAGAATGCTGTACAGAAACTGTATGGGACCCCAGTATTGACTTACATATGAGGTATTAAAGTAAAAACATGCTTCTCCATCCATTTGACACCTCATATTCATGATTATGGGATATTATCCCATGGTAAGGCTGTATATGACAGAAGGTGGGAATCTGACCTTAAAACAGCCATACCTTTGTCAATTCTAGAGATATCAACCTCAAAATTGGTTCAGTGTGTAGCCCTGAATGTGCTCTACACAATGGTACCTCATTTGATATGGGTATAATTAGATATGGCAAAGTTATCCCATGTACAAGATTTTTGTACATTTGCGTGTTTTAGGCAAAAAGCTGTATTGAGCTTGTTTGCCCCATAACTTCTGCAGTATTTGAGATATTGGGAAGTGGATGACACCATAAGATAGCCCTTATTGTACTCTTTCCAAAAAGACCCCACTTCAAGTATCCCACACTAAAACTGTAGAAGTTAGATGAGAGGTGAATGTTTTGTTCACCCTTATTTGGCCTGAAATTGACCATAACTCCAGTAATATTGTTGCTAGCTCAGTTTGGCTGGTACCATTGGATAGCCCTGGCTTAGAGCTTCATTTTGAATACCCATTTGATGTGGTTAAGCCTCTCCTTCTAGATTTTAGATGAGAGGTGAAAATTAAGGTTTATGCTCAGCAATAACTTTGAACAGGAATAACTTTGTTATTTCTTGTCCTATGGTGATGGGACTTATATTTTCAGAAAGAGGTGAGTTTCCTCTTTCTTTTGATACCTTTTGAGATGATCTGGCTCAGCTCCATGTTTTGGTGGTATCTTGGCTATACCATTGGTTTATGGTATTTTGTCTGTCATGCTTGTGCTCTGGTTTTGAGTCACAGGCTGACACAAACTTACACTCAAAATTTAAACCAAAAGGTCAACTTTACCGCAATAATCTGGATTTAACTCATAAAACCATGGAACAGGCACCAAAGGGAAGTGTATGTGTTTAAATAAATTATTCAATTTCATTATGCATATGTAAAAATCAAGTTACATATAGTAAACTAGTTACAAAAAATAAGGTACCACCCTTTAAATTACACACCCCACTCAGCTTTACACCCCTCTATAGCCACAGGACTCCTGCAGCAGTAAAATGACACATGCATTAGTTACACAGACAACTTTCATTCAAAGTCACATGATGCAAAGCCCAGCCCCATGGAATTCCTGCAATTCATTTACAACACATCCACAGGATTACCTTATCTTTATATCCACAGTAACCCCACTTTAAACCATAAAACAGAAACAAAATTATTTACACCACTCATCACCTCATGAAAACCAAAGCTAGTTACAACAGGCTGCATGCAGTACACAATTCTAATCAAATCTCAACCACATGACTATGCACAGCATGTGTCAAACTCAAAAATCACATCATCTCATACATAACAGTAAATTCATCAGTGCAAGAAATTATCACCTGACCTCATTTTAAAGTTCAAAAAGAAGAAAAACAACCATGACGCTTGCATAAATTACACAGCCACTTCTACCAATCCTAAAATATGACATATGCAAAGGAATTTCAAGTTCATCATGTGATACTCCATCCACCAACAGAATATCATGTGACAGAAAATAGGCTGTGCACAACAAAAATCCTCAGCCAAAATGAGATAACCTCATGCATGCAAGGAAAATCCAAGAATATCACATCATAATTAGTTCACCAAAAGACCATCATGTGATGAATGGAGGCTGTGCAGAGAAAAAATTATCACCCAACCTTAAATCACCTGACCCATTCAAGAAAGGTCCTCACCAAAAATGGAGTCACATGATGAAATCAAGAGGAATTAAAGTGGAAAGAGACAGCTCCCATGGAGGGCCCCCTGGGCTCCCAAAAGGTATAAATAGAAGGGCTCTCTCCCCCAAATTTCAAAATCCCCCCGCATGAAAATTATATCCCCTGAAAATTGCAAGCACAGGAAGAATTCATCCCTCACCTGGGAGGTAGTCCAGAAAATTATAGTAAATTTACTTGCTCAGTGGAAGTATATTGCTGAAGATTACCCAGTAGCTAAGCTCAGTGGAATCTTATTATTATCAAAAATAAAAATAAAAATTACCCAGTACCCAAGATTAGGGTTACTATATTAAAATATTTTATCTAGTAAAATTGAACAATTTATCAAGATTTAAAATTAACTTACCCCTTTAAAAAATCCAATATCAAAGAATCTTACCTCTTAAATTTAACAAATACAATTTTATTTTATTATTAACCACTCTCAAAAAATAATAACAAACCTTTAAAAAAATTATTTTACTCTATTATAACTATACCTTAACAAAATTACCTTTATCAACACCCATCAAATTTTTCTCAAAAGACTTAAATAACTCATCTTACCAAAGTTTTATCACCAAGAAGAAATCACTCACCCCAATTTCACTAAAAAAAATAAATTATACAGACAAGTATTTCATTAGAATCTGAAATTTAACCAAAATAACTGACATTATTTTCCATATTATTTATTGAATAGGTCTGATCTGAGACTTCTGAATTTTGTCTTCTGCAGTTGTAAAGCCACTTACTAATTCTATTTTGGTTTGTGAGCTCCAAGGAATATTTTGTTCAGTATTTTAGGAGGGGAAGGCAATACACCCTTGCCACCCTTGGTTACAGGAGTTATTAGCAATTCAAAACTACTTACCTGTGATTTCCCCCTCCAGGTACTGCCTCATTTTAATCCCACATAAGAGGAGTTCCCACAGTAACTCTTTGAATTATTTTACCCCTTGAACCACCCCAAAAGTGAATTAAAGCATCTTTCATCACTGTTAACTTGGTCACTTTGTTTCCAAATTCCCTCTGGTCACTTTTGGGTGTGTTTTCTCTTTAAATATCTTTTTAAATACTTTGTTCTTTAATTAATTTCTTGCAGTTCTTTGCTCAATTAATTCCAATTGAAATTGCTCTTGAAGAAATTTCTTTTGTAGCGTTAAATATCTCTTGTAGAGTATTTTTGGATAAATCTTTATTGTTGGTAAAACAATAAATTTCTATTATATTATTTTTTTATACTTAAAAATTTAAAAACAATAAATTTGGAATGTTTTCACTTAAAAATACTATTTCTTACTATTTTCAAATAATTTTACCTTATACAAATTTTGAGGACAGGAAACGTACTTGATATTTTATCAAAGTTTCATGTCCACACCTTACAAAATCAAATCATAAAAGAAATCTTACCCAAAGCCAAAGACAACACATCCATTATTAAAAACAAATCATGTCTCACGTTGGCCATTAAAACATAGAATATAAGAACTTTTCAACCATTTCAAATGACAAGAAATCTGCCAATGCCTCATGGTTAAAACTTCCATCACTCAACACTCTACCCCATCCTTATGTACTAATTGATAAAACCAAAAAGCCCTTTTTACCTGTCATCATATATGAAATAACCCCTTTTGATAATTTTTCTTTCCACTCTCAAATGCTCCAAAACCTCATCATGACATTAATTTCCTTATCTCAAAATCAACAAGAAATTAAAACCAGTAAGCAGCTCCTAGGTGGCATTATGAAAGTTATTGGGTTTCATTCTGGTTCAGATTCTGGCAAATCTGCAGATGTGTGATCTTTTTTGCTTATTATTTTAATAATTACTAACTAATTACAAAATTATTAGGTGTTTACTCCAGAAAACAAGGCTTAACTCCTCATCAAATTGAAACAGATAATAATCAATGTACCAAACTTCAACAATATGATGAATTTGTTTACTCAAGAATCTCCCATTTTTCAAAATTATCCACTAATTAGAATCAGTCATTAATGGAAGCAGCCAAATTACCAAATTTCAGTCAACTTGAATGGGCTTCTGCCAATCCCAAGGAAGAATTCAAATCATTTATTAATGTCATTGTCACTCAAGATGGATTTTTCAATAAGCCACACCAAGATTTAAATGATCTCAATTCCTGGACTTATGGTATATTTTTTTTTGTATCAAAAAAAAGATTTCCATCCCCTTCCAACTGTCTTCACCCCTTCTGTAAATGGCTTGCACTTCCCCAAATTGAAAATGAAGATTGATTTTTCAAAAAAACCTGGCATCATGGAAAATCTTTGGAAGACATCAACAATGGTTAATCATACAACAAAACCTCCTCCAGAAATTATCAATCATTAAAAAATAACTCATTTTGGATGTTCTTTTCAAATAAACCATAAATTATTTAATGTAGGTGACAAATTCTTGAAAATGACACCCACCAAAATTTATTCAAGAGTCAATGGGTACTTTGAAAGAAATATGCAGGATCAAAAAAGAACTAAAAAATCTTAATTGTAAATACTTTTATTTTATGAATAACATCTCCACTCCATTGTATGCCAATAAATTAAGTTTATAAAACATTGGTCCTGATGAAATTTACAATTGACTATTTTTCCATGCCAAAGTGATTGGTTTAATTTTTCCACGCATATTTAGCACATCTTCCCCAATGTCATTGTTGGCCAGATTTTCCGCTTGTGGTGGATCATCATCTTCATATAAATCAAGCCACTCATCACCAATTTGAGCTAACATATTATGTAATATTGTGCAAGACACAACCCAACTAACAAAATATTCAATTTCATGATTATCCCTCATTTGATTATGCATTTCCCTTAGAGAAAACCACCTCCCCTTCAAAATTCCAATTTCATGCTTGATTCTGACCCTCAATTTTGCTAGACAGTAATTGAAAGAATGGTTGTCTTCATTCTGTGCTACAACTCCCTTATATTCCGTAATAACCCAAGGAGAGCTTGCATATTCTGAATCAGCAAGTAAGTACTGATCCTTTTCATAAAACTCTTGAGGTGTTTGTGCTATTTTCATATGTTGATAGACATTAGAATCATGAAGTGACCCAGTAAAACCAACATGTAGAGCAGTGAACTGTTTGTTGATATCGCAAACCAGTTGTATTGACATAGAATACCTTATATGTAAACCATCAGTAGAATTGAAATAAAGAATAAAGATTCAACAGCTTACCTCTTTTTTGAAATCAAAATAGGCTTCACCATCATTGGGGGGACATTGTGATAATGGTATGAGACTCCCATCAATAAGCCCAATGCACCCAGGGAAGCCTTCTGCTTGCATTACTTAAGACATCACTCTTTGTTGCTCTATTGTTGGACACACAATCACTTTGAGCTTCAACTTCATTAATATCTGGATGACTTTTTGAGTGTACAACACAATAGCCCCATGGCTAATTTTAAATAACATTCCAATCTTTCCCAAAGCAGCCCCATTGCCATTTGATCCTAGCCTTGATAATGCCACAGCCAATTGTATGGCAGGATTGCATTGTTTGTTTTGTGATGAGTTTTGAAACGTTTTATGAGCTTGAATTTGTGCAACCAATTTTTCAAATGATTCATGTGGGGTCCTACATAGCTGTCGAAACTTTTCAGATGATAATTTTTGTAAATCATTCATTGTATACATGTAATGTGATGGATATCTTCTATGAGGATTGATGTATCTTTGTTATTTTATCATATCTAATAATATTATATCTTCCTGGATATCAGAATCAAAATCAGAGTTGAGATCATCAATGAACTGCAGTGAGTTTAAGGTCTGAAGTAAAGGTAGCCTTTATGATGCCTTGGGCATGGTAAATGAAGAAAAGGCCTATAGTAAATGCAATTTGAAATCAAATACTTTAATAAATGACAAGTGTATTCAGATTTTATGCAAGAGAAGGAAATTTTTATGCAATTTAACATTCCCTTACTGAGTTGTGTGGCTTAAACATGTGCCTTTATGGGAAGCTAAAGGTAGTATTTTAGTATCTAAACATGGGATTTGGTACCAAAAACCTGGGTTTTTGTACCTTAAAATACCACACCTCTTGAGGTGTCGGATTTCTAAAATCCCAAAAAACTAATGTGGGATTTTGGCAAAAAAAAAATCAGGATTTTGAGTGTGGGATTTGGTCACTTTCACACCCCCTATTAAAGATAAAATTATCCAATTTCTATATATAACACAATGGAAATCTGACTTAATAAAAAAAAGAATCCTAATTTTACCCAATTTTCTAGTATTTCCATTTGATGAGAATCTTAATATTACTATTTTTAATTGAATTTATGGAACCTTTTTTTTTTTCTTGAATATTGAGGCATTTTGAAAAACATAATCATCTTTAATCAACTGGATTAATAAATCAAATTAAATATGGGTGATTTTTGAATAACTGTCTAAATTTATCAAAATTTATATCTATGTATGTATAAGTTTGAGATTTTAAAATATTTGGTGTCACATAATGGCTTTCCCAAATTGAATGTGTAAGATAATTTAATTATTCTAATTCCTAAATCAATTCTTGTTAGATTGATTATTTAGTAATGATTGAAATTAAACAAAGTCAATAATTTAATTTAAATTGAATTATATGATCTAATCTTATATATAAATTAAATCAAAACAAAATTCACTGAAAAAGTGGTCTAGGAAAATGTGAAATTTGAAAAAAACCAATGGGATTAAGTAACCGAAATACTATACTTAATTAATGAATTGTTGGATTTATAAGATCCTAGAAATTAAATTTAGGATTTGACTAAAAAAAAAAAATAGTACAATAAATTATATTTTAAATCATTTTACTATACTTTACCATATTATATATTTAATTCTTTGCCTTTTTATTTTATTTTGTTTTTCATTCTTCCTTTGCAGAATTTTAATTAAATTAAATTAAATTTGATTCATTTTGCCTTTTGGTTTTAATTTAATTAATCAATTAATTTAAATCAATATTACATCCCTTATTACCTTTTTTTTATTAAATTCAAATTGATTATTAATTATTATTATTTTAAGATTTAAATTTGAATAATGTGTTGTTTTGTATATAAAATTATAAATTAAATTGAACAATTTTTTTTTTTAATATTACAATTCTAATTATTGACAACATAAAACTTCCATTTCAATGTAATATTAAATTTTAAGTAGGCTATGATGTGTCAAGTCTTAGCCATCACTTTCAACCTCAGCTCAATTGCATTTAGCTTCCTACAAATTTCAAGCATGAGCTGCTGCAGTCTGTTGATGATTTATAATGAAGATTATTAATAGGAAGGCGAGGATGATTTTTTTAAAAAAGGCAATTTTATTTTAAAACCCCTCCAAAAAACAGGTTAGTGAGTCGTGCCTCAGTCTAAATTTTTTTCTCTTTTTTTGTTCATCAAGTAGTTTTTTTTCCTTCGAAAAAAAATCGTAATATATAACCTCTTGCTAAAGTTTTTTATCAATTTATTGTTTAAAAAACCTTAAATTTCAATGAGGATAATACATTGATTTCTTTATGCCAAAAGAGAGAAACAAAGCCAGTTAATTTACTAACACGTAATTATTTAATAATACTAATTTATAACAACTTTCTGTCACAAAAGAAACATCAGTTTAATTCTTTTGTTCTACTTTTTTTTTGTAGGCTTTGTAAAAGAGTTTGCCTCCTCGCTTATTTCTGCTTTTTATCCCGCACATATTCCTCTCCAAAGTTGCAGAAAAAAAACAATTATTTTTTGTTGAATGTGTGTGCTGAGGAAGATTAGTAACCTTTTTTGAACGAAAAATCAGTACTGTATTATAGCTATCAGACAAAGATTCATTTATTTAATGATAAATGAAAAGAATTAATCCAAGAAATTGTTAAAGAAATTGATAATTAACACTAAATTTGAATTTGATAAAAAAATCTATGTATATAATTGATCAAATCAATTATTCCGTTGTTATTATGACTAATGTTGAAACGATTTCCTTTTAAAATCGCCAATCCGCAGGTGTAGATGCAGCCCAAGTGAACCTGTTAAGAGTCAATCATTCAAGCAATGTTCACTCAGCTTTTTAATTTTTATTCAAATCAAAGCAAACCACCAATAAAAACCTTTTCACTTACTTTTCTCTGAGCTATTTTGTATATTTCAAAAAAAAATAAATCATGTCAATATATGAGCCTATTTTCAGAAAATACATATTTTTATTGAACTCAACTGTTTTTGCAAACATCTTTTCAACCGGTACCTCATATCTTTTACACCAAGCATATGTTAATCTTGGATCTTTAAATCAAAAAAGAAAACATTTTAATCAATTTGCCTTTTAAAAATCAAGATTCAGTGTTTCTTTTAACTTACCAATATAGTTCAGTTTAGAGGTTCCTAAACTAGTTTCTTTACCTTCATCTCGATCTTTATACGCCACTTTGGCTGCTTCAATTTGAGCATCTAGCTTCTTAATAGATTGCATCAAGCTTTCAGCAGCAACGTTTTTTTTAAATTCTGATTGAACTGATTTTCGTTTCCTTTCGGAAGCCAATACATTTGCGAATCCATCTACTGCTTTCAACCGTTCTTTCAAATCTTCCTCTGGGAGCTTTCCTTCGCCATTTTTCTCCTTTTCGGCATTATCTTTTTCAAATTCTATAAAAGTAAAAAAACAAAATTAAAAAGTTTCTTTTGCATCCGGTTGCGATAAATAACCTTACTTTTTAAAATTTTCTCTCTCTCTTTTGCTTCAAGGTCTTCCTCATGTTTTTTCATCCAGTCATCATCAAGATCACTTTCATCTTCTTCGTACTTTTTCTTGACTTTCTTTTCAAGATCAGGTGTTCCAAATAGTTTATACCTTAGCCGTCTCCTCCTGTATTTGATTGCTTTAATCTTATCGATGGCTTTTTCCATCGAAGCACCATGGGTCTTGCTGACGCTTCTTTGATGGTTACAAAGGACGGCTACTTGTCTATTTGCCTTATTGTAAGCGTAAATCTTGTCGGCAATCGTCGGATTTGATAAGACACGCATGTTCTTTTCCAACTCTTGCTCAAACGTCACCGAGGCATTGTAGGTACGAAAAACTTTGGCACTTAAACCCGGCATATAATCTGAGAGATGTTTATTTAATGTTGTTGTCTAAGCCCTCGATAAGGTTTTAATCATCAGTTAATTGATCATTATGATCCAATGTATTTTTAAATAGTCTCACCGTCAATCGATCAAAGATTAAATCTCTCACTCCTTTGGGTGGTTTTTTAAAGATCTTCAAATTCTTAAATACAGCTTCATCAACCTGAACTGTATTAAAGAACCTAATAGAGTCTTTACCCAAGAAATCAAACGTCACAGTGTTTGGTGGTTCGAGGGTTAGATGTTCATACCTCAAGGTGCAACAACCAACCGTATCAGCTTCATCTTCACCTTTCTCATTTCCAGCTCGCAAGGCAAAACGATCTATGAGGTACATTGCTGTTGCACGTTGACGAGTCACCATAACATTGTCTAATAATTCTTTCTGATAATCTGCTCTGATTCTGTCAATGTGATTTTTTAATAATCGAGCTTTTTCGAATTTTTTCATATCGGATTGACCTTTCAATGAAGAGCCAGGCGCCAAGAAGACATACTTGATGTTATCTAAATATTTCAATCACGAGAGATAATCAATTCCGAGTTCAATAGGACCCAAAAGCAAATTAAGTTTTGCCAACCATTGACGTTTTCTTTCCACATTGCTAACCAACTGGCTCTATCTAAATGAACTACTTTACCCCATTGATGTCCAGGTGGTGGATCAGGAACTGTGCTATCAGCGCTACAATTAATTGTGATATCTTCGGCCTCGAGACGTTTCTAAAAAGAATCAATGAATAGATTGAAACAAGAGCTAATAGAGCTAAGTCAAATAATAGATTACCTTAAGCATCCCTGTTTTGGGATGTTCACCTCGACCTCGAAATAAGCTAGGGGGTTCGATTCGAAAGTTTCCAACTTTTTCGAGCCTACCATCCAATATACAATATTTGTACTTTTCTTCCAGTTCGTCTTTTTCCCGCTTGATTCTCTGCTTTTCTTCTTTGGGTAAAGCTCTCTTTCGTTCTCTCTCGGCTTCATAATACTCCAAAATTGGCGTAAAGTCGCACTTTTTGAAATCAACAATTTTGGTCCCATCAAGCTAAGAGAACAACTGGATAAGTAATTGTAATTAATGAAGAGTTTGAAAATCAAAAATTGACACACTGGAGGATGAAGTTTAAGAACTTGACAAAAATCATTGAAAAAGTTTTGACAAAACGTTGGTTTTTGAGTGTGATCAGAGTTTAACATGGCGCCAAAAAAACCCGCGACTTCTTCTGCTTGAGGTGGTAGATTGACAGGTTTTCCATAATACTTCATCTTTACATGTTTTGGAAGGGGGACGTAAGGAGGCGGAAATAGAACGCCATTGTGCTGAAAAAAAAAAGACGAATTCAAAGTAAGTTCAATCGATTGATTTGAAAGCAATTTATGAACAAACCTGAAGGGTAGTCCATTTAACTGAATCATCATCTTTAGCTTCTTCCCACCATTTGTATTGTTCATCTTCATCATCTTGTTGACTAAGATAAAAAAAATTAAAAGGGTTTTTTTAGATATGATGATGCGTAATATTGAGTTAAAATAAATAAAAGATCAATACTGACCCAAAAGGTTTCTCTTCGCCTGTTTCATTATTTTCTGATTTGATAACTTTTGAGTCAGATGCCAATTTTTTCTTACGACCGTTTGGTTGGGGCTTAGATGATGATTTTTGTTTTTTGATTGTAGAATTGGTTGATTTGATTAAAGGCTTTTCGTCTTCAGAGTCAGATGAATCAGATTCTTTTTTGATGCTAAAGAAAAGGAACAAGATCAATTATTAAAAAAAAGGTTCAAATGAACTATTGATTGAAGAAAATTCCACAAAGATTTCATATGAATATAATAACCTGTTAATTGATTTATTCCTGGATCGTTTTAGATTTGATTTCTGTTGAGTTTGTTTAGGTTTTTGAGATACTAGTGGTTTATCATCATCGGAAGATGATTCAATTTTAGGTTTAATTTCAGGTGTAGAATTTTGATTAATTTTTTTAATTTTTAAAGATTTGATTGAATTTATATTAGGTTTAATATCAGGAGGAGAACCAAAAGGTTTTTTATCGATATTTGAATGATTGACTGAGTTAGAATTAGTTTGACTGATTGAGGTTAAAGTAGTTGTTGCGCTACTAGCTTCATCAGTTGAATGATTAGTTTTGTGATAATTAGTTAGATTTTGAATTGGTTGATCATCATCATCATCATCTGAATCATCATCGTCATCTGAATCATCTGAATCATTTTCATCTTCATCATCATCAGTGAATAAGTTTGATGAATGATTTGACTTATTTTGATCTTGTTGAGGTTTTGAATTGATCAAGTTAGATTTTAATGGTCCTTGAAAAGATTTTTGACGTTTTGCCTAAAAGTTTAATTAAAAAAATCAAACAACTGAGATGAAAGATTAAATTGATTAAGATGAATAAATGTCAACTTACGATTGGCAAATCATCATCATCTGACGTAGAGGAAGACGTAGATTTTGATATGGATTGATTTGATTTTGGACGTTTGACTTGATTTAACATGATTTTATTTGATTTATTTTTATTTATTTTTTTGTTATTTAAAAATTTAATAATTTCAATTTTTTGAAGGATTTTGAAATTTTCTGATTTTTATTTTGGGATTAAAAATAAAAAATTTACAATGCAGTCAGTACTTAATTCTTTATAAAACCATAACTTGTACCATCTTAACACGTTCAATCAGTCGCGCTCGCTGAGACTAATTTTAAAAGAATTTTTTACAAATTTGTCACTAAACTTTGTGCATTGACATGAAGATTTCACTTCAAAATCCCAAAATGTCACAGATTGGCCAATTGAAGCTAAACTCGAATAATACAAAATCAAATTGCCCTTAAAAGAAATTTGAAGATTTACTGCTAATTATTTCTAATTTGATCTAATTTTAAATTAAACTAAATTAAAATTAATTTTTTACTTAAATCCAAAGCTTTTTTTTCTCACAAAGAACAAACAAAGATAAACTACACTTATCCGTCAAAAGGAGAAACTATTGAGATTTAAATTAGTCCTTTTTATATTACTTTAATTAACAAAAATCAAGAAAACATAGAATAAAGTGGCTAAAAAGTACGTAATAGATTAAAGAAATTTGATTTAAATTTAAATTTTTTGCAAGATTTTTAATTGAAATAAATCTTTCAAAGTAAAAAACTTGTTGCCAATTGAAAAATTAAAAATTAAAATTTCTTATGATTTTTTTGGGTGGAGTGGGTTGGGGGCAAGATTGAATTTTATTCTAAATGATTGTTTGTTTGAAACAAAGATGCCCTTGAAAGTTTTTATAAAAATAAACATTAAGCCACCTCATTAGAAAAATTGACATAAAATGCGAAAAAAATAATTTTTCTTTAATAAAATATGAAATTAAGGTATGAACTACTATAAAAAATCCAAATCTAATTAAAATAAACATTTTAAATTTTCAATTATTTATTTTTTATATTGATTTAAATCTGAAAAACGATATATTTTTTATTTTGATTTTTGAGGATCTAAAGAAAAATATAATGATTTACTTCTAACTCATAATCTTTTTTTTTCTTGGGAAGAAGTCAATTAGCGATTTTTATTTTGAAAAAAACTTATACATTAACTTTAATTATATAAAGTAAAACTTAAACAATGGTAAAAAAAAACAAAATACTTAAACTGAATTATATCTTTAATAGAAAAAAGGGAGAGTTGCATTTTAAGGATAGAATCTATAACAGAACTAGAGCAAAGATGTACGGAAAAATGAAAAATAAGGTTTTATTAAATTTATTTAACAAATATTTAACATTTTCAATCTTTTTAATTTAGTTAAGAGATTCAGATGTGTTTCTTAAGTTGAGAAATTTTTTAGATTGATAATTAAATGTCAAAAAAAAAATAACCGCAAGGAATCATTTTTAATTTTCAAAATGGGAGTAGATTAAATTATCAAAAAAAATGAATTTATATTCAAATTGATAAATAAAATAATATTTTATAACATAAAATGTAATTTTTTTCCATAGATATAACAAGGAACAATCAGAGAATCAAAAAAAAAAAGAAAATATCGCAAAAATTAATATTTTTTTTATGTAATTAAAATGTTTATAAATTTTTTATATTATTTTAAACATCAAGATATTTTAAGTTTAACTTATTGAGAGTAAATTTCAGTAAAGAATCTTTAAAAATTAATTACAAAGAACTTTTGAGATTTTTGTATAACAGATAAGCTTATTGAAACATATGATTCTCAGAGCTCATATAATCCTTACATACTAAGCTTATTGACTTATTAAAGGTTATTAAGTCCATAAAGATTTTTAATAGTATAATTAAAGACCCCAAAATACACAAAAAAGATCTATACCTTTCAAAACCCATAACTTGTACCCCTGTGTGCCAATTTTTTCAATTTTGTCTACTTCCTTTTTAACAATTATGGATTAAAAATGTGGTTTAGTTGAGCTGAAAGGATTTTTATAACTTTTTTTCAATTAAAAAAGGTATTTTTATTTCAAATTAATATTATCATATTATTTTTAAAGGAAAAAATCATCTTTCTTTAAAAAAAAAAACTACACTAGATTGAACTTGAAAGATTTGAAATTAAAATAAATTCAGATTTAAAACCTTAATGGGTTCATTAATAGATTTTATTTTCTTATTTTTTTAATTTGAATCTTTTATTGATAATAATGAAATTTTATTAAATATATCAATACAATATCTATATCATTTATAATTTTATATTTTCAGCTTCTTGCATTATTAGTTTTTTCTTTAAAATTTGGAATTTTTCATAGAATAAAAATAAGATGGTGATTATATAATGATATGTGATTGATTTGAATTTGTGTAATTGAGATCTGATAAGTTTTTCTTTCAAAAATAAACATTGATACCATTATAAGCTTGTGTGGATACTGTGTATTAGAGGAAAATAATCTAATATATCTTTTAATGAATCATTTCATTTGGGTCATTTTGAATTAATCTTGCTATAAAATAAAGCTTTGTTCTCAAATTTGATTGAAATGGATATGTAAAAAAAAAGTATTGAACTTGAAGCTAAAAAACCTATAGGAAAAGTCTTTCCAATCTTGCTTAACCTATTTGAAACTGTGAGATTCATATTATATAAAGTAATTCCAAAGGTTCTGCATTCTATTTTTCATATATTTTGCAGCTCAAATGTTAGTTATTTCAATAAAATTATATTATCTAAGTGATAAAAAACGATAATTTCTACATATATTGACTTTATAAATAACAAAAGCCTGGAAGGCTATAAAAAATTGGTTTGAAACTTTCAAGGGTTTCAAGATGGATTTTGTACAATTCATTTACTTTCTATTCCTCTTTGAACACCATAAAAAAGAAAAAAGAAAATCATATATAAGCCAAAAAATGTTTTCCTTTAATAATTTTTAGAATCATATATGATAAAGATGTAATTGTTTTGTAAAATTAAATTTGTAAAAAAAAAAAAAATACAAAATTTTGAGAAATTTTAAAATTTTATATAATCTAGCTATAATATTAGGATTAAAATATAAATACTGTAATTAAAATTTAGACTTAAATTTATATTATTTTCCATTTAATTCAAAAAAGGAAATTAGGATAAAAATTCGAATTTTTGAAGGTTCAATTAAAGACCTTTCTAGTTTTTAATTTAAATTTTTTTTTTCTAAATTTATAATTTTTTTTTTAATAGATACCTTCAATTTATATTTTCCTATTTTATTTTATTTTAAAATATTTTTCAAAAAATTAATTCACTTAGACATTGATTTAAAATTATCAGATTAATTATATTGTGTAGTTTTGAAATTTTGAAATTTAGGTTATATTTTTAAATCATATAATTTCTTTTGAAATTTATAATTCATATACTCATAGCCTTATATCAAAATTCTTTAAAATTCATTCTTCATGAACAATTCAGTCATAAAGATAATATTTTTTTGATGATTAATTTTTTATCTTATTAAAATATTTTTTTTTCTTCTTATTCCTTTAAATATTAAATTCATATTTAAGCTTTCATCGTATAAATTGAATAATTCTTTGAATTCTGCTACTATTATTTATGTTTTTTTCATTTGAGCTGATTTTTTTATGGTTTAAATAATCAAGTACAATTACATTTTTTATAATTTATATTAATATAATTCTTCAATATTCATTTTTTTTTCAAGTAGATCAATTAATTTTAATTCATTAAAAGATTTTTTATTAATTTTTTGAACTAATGATGTATTTTAACTTGACTAATATACTTTATAATCTATTTTTTAACTCTATTATATTTTTATGTTACACTTGTGCTTATAATATAATCAAGAAATAATCAATAAAATTAAATACAGAACTTTTTTCCCTAAGACAAATTATTTCTTTTGATATAATTGAAATAGGTTTTTTTAGTAAAATATTCAATATCAAGGTAGCTTAAAATAGAAAGATACATCACATAACAAAATATCATATTCTAATTTATCAAGATAAAGCTATAAACAAGAATCAAATTAAAATTGTGATTTGGAGTTTTTAAATGATTATTATCAAGAAATATTCTCATCCATTCAATATTATAAAATTTATAATGGTCAGTACTTTTGTGAAAAGATTTCAAACTTAAAAAAAAAAATTGGGTTATAAAAAAGATGGAATTTACTCAAGAATTTATTTTTTTTTTAAACTATTTAAATTAAAATAAATAAAGTTTAAATTTTAATTATTAAAGTTATAAATTTCTAAAAAAAAATGTTTAAAATAAAAGAAAATAAAAATAAAAATCAATTTTAAAGGAAAAAAAACTTACACATGGATTAAAATTCAATAGAATATGAGACTAACAGATTTTTTTAAGAGGAAATTTTTTTTTTTTTTGAAAAAATGGAACAAATTTCTATTAATTTTGAAAATTTTTGAAGATTTAAAACTTCAAAAAATGGTTTAATCAGTAGTGACTCCTTGTTTTTATTAAATGTTATTCAATGCGACAAATTATAATTCCTGAAAATCAGATAAATTGTATTTTCCCAATCTTGAGATAATCTCAGATGGGAAATTAAATTAATACTTATACTGAAAGGATATATATCATTTTCATAATATTATATTAATTTTTGATAGATAAAATGAATTATCACTCAATCAAGTGTGATTAAACAATAGATGAAAGCCTTAAGACTCACCCACTGGAGTTCATCAATAAAAGAATGTTTTTTTGACCCTCATATCTTACTAATAATTTTTCAAGGAAACTTGAAAGAAAAATAATTATATTGAAAATTAATTATATTTCAAGATGAATTTGCACACAAGAAAAATAAATCTTCAAGCACTTAGACTATTGGAGAAAAAAGAGATAAAATGAAGGCGAAGTTTAATTTTAGTTCAAAAAATAATAACTAATATAGAGTTAAATAATTCTTAGTTTTTAATATTCAAATTCTCAAAATAAGAGTATTTTTGGATTTTGGATCTTGAGTACTGAGGTTTTGAGTTGAAATTCAATTTTTAAAAATCCAAGTGCTCCAATGATGTAGTTGTAATAAGTGGATAGCTTGATAATAGATAAAACCCTATTAAAATTTAAAAATATCTTAAAATAATTTTCTTATGTATACTTCTTCATCCTCAACTAGTTTTTATTTAATTAATTTCAATAATTCTTAAAATTTATCTTTTTGAATTAAGGCAGTTAATAATTGATCTATATTACCTAAAATACTGTCACTTTTGATATTATTTTTATATTCAGATTTAATTAATATTAATACAATTATAATCTTAGGTTTTGAATAACTATGGAATCTGACCACTTTATGAGATCTAATCTGTTGATTATCAGTATTCAATATAAATATAATATGAAGTTTAAAATTTGAAATATTTTTATTATTTCATCAATTATAATTCATGTAAACACATTAAAAGATCTAACAAAGTAAAAATTCTATTTTATAAATGTTTGAAAGACACATAGATTGAGTTTTTACCACCAAAACTGGAAATTATTATTTTGGTAGATTAATTTCTATTTATACTAATCATTATCCTCATTATGAATTAAGAAATTGAAAAATACATAATTAAGCTTCAAAATAATTTTGTTCAAGATAATTCATCCTTTTATATAATTTATTATATCTCTAAGAAACTTATAAATATAAGTATTTCAGAGAAAAAATTATTATTCTAAGTGATAAATTGATTATCCCTCTACCAAATTTGAATTTTATATCTATTCTTGTAGCTAATATTTCCTTTTGATTGGATCTTTTTCTATAAAATTTTATTTCAAATTTAAATGGAATTAGGTATTTTCTTATTCAAACTTTATATTTTAAATATTCCATTTTTTTTATTATATTTCAATATAAATATATAAATAATTTTTTTCAATTTTTTAAAACAATTTCTTGAAATATTAATATATACCTAAATAAAAAATAAAACTTGAAAATGAAATGTTTTGTTATTTATTTTGATTGAGTTTACTTTCTAAATATATTAAAATTAATATCTTTTAATAAGGAATTAATAGAAAAAATAATAATTTTTTAATAATTTCCTCTTCAAGAAATTATCTTATCCAATAAAAAAATAAATTGTTTCATAAATTATATTTTTTATCATTCTCCCCCTCCTCCCCCCCCCCCCCCCTCCATCAAAATAAATATCATAAATTTCCAAATTAATATTAAAACAAGTAAAACTTCAAAATTGTTTTTCTAGTTTAAAAAATAAAATATTTAAATTTATACTCTAAAAAAAAAATATAGAGTTAATTAGTTTTTAAATTAATAATATTAAGATTATGGAGAAATTTAAGGTTTTATCAATAAAAATTATTCATTTCAAAATTTCAAAAATATCAAATATTTAAATTTTGATTTTTTCCTTTTTTTTTTTTTAGATTAAAATGAATTAATTTATTATTTATTATGTAAATAAAACTTCAGCTTATATATATTTCAATAAATAAAAATATTTATTAAGAAATATTTTATCATATATATTGATAAATATGCTAAGGTTTACTCATAAGTGGATAGAATATATTTAAATAATTCAAAAATAAATTCAATTTTTGTTAAACATAAAAAAATTTAATATAAAGATACTTTGAAATCTAAAAATATAATTAATTATCTTAAACAAGAACTCAATCTATATTTTAAAGCGATATATAACACATTTTTTGAGATAATTAAGAATAAATACCATAGAATTCTCTGATAAGCCAAATCTAATAAAGTATCTGGGCCCATAAAAGTATTGGTATTCTTAAACCCTGGTTATTTTCAAAACATAAAATTGGAATCTTCTGGTATCAACCATATATATATATAGAATACCATATTATCCAATTATAGCAATAAAATCTTGAGTTTTTCCTATTAGTTGTTTAAAATGTTTGATTATTTTTAGTTAAATTTATTGAGAACCACCTTTTGTGCTTTGAATTCGATTCAAAATATATTCATTAATATTTTACAACAATATAGAAAGAACTTATTTAAATTAATATATCATTAAAAAAATCAAGGATATGAATTAATTCAATGACCTAATTCAAAAAATAGAAAAAACTTCTCGATTAAATCAAATAAAAAACTTATTCAAATTGTAAATATATACCTTAAGACTATGTTCGATATTTATCAAATGGAAATTCAGTTTTCTCCCTGGATAATTGAAATATTACCAAAAAATTACTTGAAAAGAGAGATGGTTAATTAATACAATATCATTAATATTTGAGAAAAGTAATGTCAAATTTAAATTTTCAGTAATTTTCTTTTTTTTAATTTAAATAAAATTTTAGTCTCTTAAGATTTATTAATTTGAATTAAAATTCCAAATTTGTATTTTAGTTCCAAATAATGAATCATTTTTTTTAAATTGAAAATATAAATTTAATTAATAAAAACCACTTAAAGGAAAATCAAAAAAAAAAAATTAAAAAAAATAAAAATAAATGAAAAAAAATCTATCATTATACCTATAGTTAATCTTTAAAATTCAATTGAAATTTATCTTTTTACGTTTTCAATTGAAATTATTTCAAAATTGAAAATAAGTTATTATACATTTATTTATTTTGATTCATATAAGTAACAGTCACCTTTGACATAATTATCATGAAAATTTTTATTTTGTTCCCATTTTATTGATTATAGCCATGAGATATCTAATTTGTCTTCGAATTTTTTTGCTTCAAAAATTTAATTGTCACTATTGTTTTTGTGGTTAGATATATCTTAATGACTTTATTTCTCTTATTTATTCCTTCTATGAGAATCATTTTACCTTTTTAAAATCTTCAAATTATTTTTAATTTTACTTTTCCATTATTTATGTTAATTTGTTTTAATATTTGATATTAATGAGTACTATAATTAATAAGTTCAAATTATATTCATCAATTAAGAAAATCATTTTTCTTAATTAATTAATTTCTTTTTTTTTTTCAATTTTTATTTTATATGTCAATTTTAGAAAGAAAATTATGTTTTTTTTTTTCCTTTTTTAAAAAAAAAAAATAAAGAAATCATAAATTTAGAAAAAAAAAGTCCCAAAATTTAAGTAATTAAATATTTTATTTAAAAATAAAAATAAACAAATTTCATAATTAATTTCTTTTTTATTTAAAACAAAAGCTTAAATTATGGTTCTGATTCTACAATTTTCAATTAAAAAAATCTTATATTATGAATAGTTAAATTAAACAAAGAACATTATCATTGATCTTAACAAAATTAAATTATTTATTGAAGCAGTTTTCTTTTACTATAAATTCCTGGCTTGTTTTGTTTTTCTTTTTTTCTTCTTAACAAATATATGATTTAAATTCAAGAATTTTCTCAAAACATAAAAGAAATAAATAAATAAAAAATCAAATAAGAAAAAAAAAATGTTTTTTTATTTTTAATTTTTGAAATAAAATGATTTATTATTATGAAAATGAATTTCTTACAATGTGTTTGGATTTCAGTTTTTTATGATTTACATGAAACTTTTTTATTAATCTTTATCTTAGTGGAATGATAGGTAAATTTATTTTTTAATTTATTTTTAGAATATGAAATAGGACATATTTCATGTTTAGAGAATTTAATAACCAAATTTTATGGAGTTTGGGGCTTTAAAGAGTCAATTCAAAGGAATTACTGCGTCAATAATTCAAACATTTAACACAAATAAAACAAATCCACTCATATCTGTATATTCTTTGTATGTTTTAATGAATTCCAATTCAAGTTTCTCATTTAAAAAAAACTCATATATAATTCAAAATTATTTCAAGTTTCAAATCAAGACAAATCATACTATTTATTTTGCCTTATCTCTCAATGAACACCAACTATAAAAACATAGTTTTAAGTTCAATTTAATCCTTTTTTTTGAAAAATTTATTCAATTGGGTTAATTCATATGGCCTAAAAGATGTTCAAATTATTTAAAATACAGCAGATTAGAGCGTTATCCTTTGATTTCAATTGTTGCTAAAATAGAATAAGTCATAGTGATCATGAGATTTATTGTGTTGAATATACCGTAGCACTGCCATGCGCTATTTTGAAGTTTCCCCACCGGCGCTTTTAAAACCGCAACCGATATTTTAAGTCAAAGTTTCAAAATTTGAAATTTAAAAATTTCAAAAATTCCAAATTCTAAAGTTTAAAATTCAAATTCTTCTATTACATTTTGTTTTTTCTCATCCAATTCAATCAAATCGAATCCAAAAAAATAAAGTCAAATCAAATCACATCAAAGTTAATATTTCCCAAGATAAACCTCTTGAATCATCGAAAACGTTACTCAAGTAAGTCGTTCACTCCATTTCATTCAATCTTCCTTGTCTTGTTTTTTGTTTTTTGAATTATCAAATTTAACTTTTCAATGTTTGGTCGATTTGGTTCTTTTGTTAGATCTCATGGAGACCCTAAAACATTCAAATAATAATAATTTAACCAGTATTTGCGCCAGTACCGACCCTTCTTTGAGCGGACAAGTCGGTACCGATGGCGCAAACTACTTCAACTCCTCCATTCAATCCGCTCAAACTATTCAATCTATCAATCATCATGCTTCTTTAAAATCAAAAAATCTCTCGTCTACTACGTTGGACAGGAATTTCAGCTATTGGCCCTGACGATGGCTCAGAAAAAATGCGTTAGTCAAAGTCTAGATCATCCTCAATGTCCTCAACAAAAAAAATCTAAAAACTCATTATCTTTCATTCATCCTCTTTAGCTCCCGATGATTTCTCGGTAGGTCGCGACCAACATGTGAGAGATGTTACCGCGCCATTTTTTCAAGCTACTTCTGGTCCACTTTTTGTCAATTTTCCTGTCACTCCTTCTCCCATCAGTCCTGCATCCGATTCTATCATACATGATTCTAAAGAGCTCAATCATGATCTTTTAGCTTACAAGTCTCAATCAATCTTTCCTCTTCATTCAATTAAACCTACATCCATCTTGACCCCTCGTTCAAGCTCTGATAGTTTACCACTTTGTCAAAGAATCATCTCTTATCATGCTCCTTCAATCTTTTATCACATCTTCCCATTCGGTTCTAATAATTTTCATGCTATTCACGATATCTCCTCTAAATTACCTAATGGCTTAAAAGGCGCTGTCGTTGATTGGCATTCCGGAACACGATCTATTTACGTTCATGGTCTCAGTAATTGTATCGATTCCAATCGTCATTTAAGGGATATCGTCGTCAAAGTTTTAGATCTCGCCGATGAAGATATTGAAGCCGATCAAGTCATTTTTGTACTTGAAAAACATCATGATCGATTGAGGGAACTTTTACAAGGTTTACTTTATGTTGGTGGTAATGTAATCAGGCAAGTTGATCCAGATGAGACTGTCAATGACGATCTTGTCTTGGTTGGAATTGAGATTTAAAGACAAAAATATCGATCTGATGACGAATAATTAACAGTTAGACTCTTGGCTGTTTGTCTTTCTCACATTTTTGTTTTTTTTCTTGTGATAACCATTTCAACTTTTTCGGTCTCCTTGGTTTTGAAACAAACTACATTTATCGTTGTATGTGGTCATGATAATGAATCTTTATTGTTAGCGGTTTGAATCTTTCTTATTTGTTTGTCTCTAAAATCACACAAAACTAAAAATCTTCAAAAAAAATACTTTTCATTGATTCGTTGATGTAAACACGCCTTTTCTATCGTATTCAACAACCACAATACAAAAATACCAGGCTTCGTTTTATCTCCAACTCATTACACAAAAGGCGCAATGGTGTAGTCATCTATCACTCTTGAATTTATTTAACTTTAACTCAAATAACTTGTTTCAGTCTTAAGAAAGCCCCTGCAAAAGCAATACATGAACTTGAGCTGAATAAAGGGTCGTTACCCAATCAAATTTAAGCAGAGCTTCGGTCAGTGTAGAGCAATACAATCCTCAGTGGCTTCCCTCAGGCCCACTCATCATAAGTTGTAGGGATGGTTTCGTTTTGACCTGTGTATAAACAGGTTCTGAATAGAGAATAGCGCAACATTGTTAGGCTAGCGGTAAACTGGGCCCTTGCCATTCTTCTTAACATGATCTGTTAGGGAATCATTGTCTGGGCTCGTCAGGGGTTCGACTCCCCTACAATGTAATGTCTGAATCTGAGGCATTAAATTGTCTTTGGAGATCATAGGTGGCTATTGGATGTTGTGAAAAGCTGAATGATTCACAATCCCTCCAGAGTGTTTTACGCTCTGGGGTGCAGATAACAAATGATTTTATTACAAGTTATTTAGTAATCCGTGTCTCTCAGTATGAACCAGTGTTGGGGTATGAGTAGGTAATGAATACAGACTCAATAAATTGGCTAATTATCAAGTGCGGACTAAGTCACGCTCTTAGTTGTCCCAAACCACATTAGTCTTGTATCAATTACTATGTAACCCAGTATGAGTACAGTGGCCCGAAGCATATATTCGGACACTACCTGCACGGATAGCATGCGCGCGATCATTTTCGATCGCTTTAGCCTGCAATTTTTAAACTCCTCACCCCTTCTCTTTATTTTTATTTTTATTTATCTTTTTCCAATTTTTTATATCTTTCGCATTATCTCCTCCTCTTTCTCTCTTCTTTGTTTTTTTTTCTCAACCTCGATTTGTCCTCTTGGACTTTATTTTTGTAAGCCAATGCTATTTCTTGGTTGCACAGATTGCTGATTTGTTTTTATTTTATTTGTTCACATAGATTAATGGCACCTTATGTGGATTTTGAGCTGAGGGTACAGATTGTTGGTATGAGGCAAGCTGGAGTATCCATTAGAGGGATCTCCAATGCCACGCATGTGGCCAAGTCAACTGTTTGGGGTATCATCAATTGTTACAATCAACAAGGCCACTGCAAGAACAACCACAAGCCTGGTCGGAGACCCATTTTGGATGACAATAACTGTGCCAACCTTGATGCGTATTTGGTGGACCATTGATGAGCCACACTTGCAGAATTGGTGGATACAATTCCAAAGGTGATTTCAAGTTGTACTGTCAGCAAAGAAATCCACAACCTTGGCAAACAATCGTGTGTGGCACCCAAAAAACCCTACCTATGACCAGTCGATCTTGCTCATTGCTTGGAATTTGCTCAGAGGCTTCATGTGTGGAATCCCCATCAATGAGGCGCATCATATGGACCAATGAGTGCTCATTTGAGCTAGGGAAGAAGAGCAACCAGGTGCAAGTATGGCAAACTCCAAACAAAAAGTACGATCTCGCCAATCTGCAAGTCAACCATCAATCTGGCCACCGTTCAATAATGATTTGGGCCTGTTTTGTTGGGTCCACCAAGGGACCGCTAGTGTTCCTGAATGGACCACTGAATGCAGCAGCATTCATCGAGCAAGTATACGACCCTGCTCTCCTCCCATTCTTAAACCAGATGGCCAATGCCCCATATATTCAAGGCTGTCAAAATATCACAATGATGGAAGATGGGGCCCCCATTCATACTGCTCAGTTATAAAATGAGTGGAATCAGGCAAATGCGATTGCAAAGCTACCTTGGCCAGCACACTCTCTGGACATAAACCCCATTGAGAACGTTTGGCGCAAGATGAAATCACATGTAATCAAGCACTACAACCCCCACACCATTGCCAAATTGCAAGTGGCTATTTACAGGGCATGGAATGACCTTCCTGCACAATTCCTGGTGGACCTCCTCTTCAAAATGAATGATAAATCACAATGGAGGTCCTACCAGATGGTAGGCTCTTTATCCTCTGCTTTTCAGCCAAATATACATGGCACTTTCCTATTTTTTCGAATAAATATTCTTTGCATTTCATATTCTTTTCCTAGTTAAAAATATATTGATTATCCATAGCAGAACTACTATCAATAGCCGTGTTTGTACAAGCAGTGTAATCTATCAATAGCCCTGTTTGTACAAGCAGTGTAATCTATAAACGCGCATCATAATACGTTAAACAAAACATTGAGAAAACATGCCACCATGGCTTTTTGTAAATAAGTCTTCCAAGAGAACTTTGATCCTTTTGCCCAAAAAAATACAGGGGTCCATGTGACCCTGTATTTTTTTTTTGGAAAAAAAGTGTCCCAATATATGCTTTGGGCCACTGTACAAAACTAAAATCACACTTAACTTGCCTATGAGAATTAAAAAATGTGGTACAAGTATGATGTCCAGGCTGGCAAAAAGGCACAAAGTGAGAGTAAAAAAAACCAAAGTCATATAAGACTGTGAATCCAATCCCCGGTTTAAAAGGGGCCTCTTCATTCAGCCACTCCTTCAGGCAAGTGAGGTGGGTGTTGAACCAAGGGCCGCACGAGTGGGAGTTTTGAGCCTCACACTATGGGAGAAGACCCTTTCTACATATTCCAAACCTGCTGCAATTGCATGCATGCCACTTTGGCTTTGAGGCTGCACCTCCAGGTGACAAAGAATTGTATGAGTACCAATGCTGCCAAATTTTTGCTGAAGAACCATGGTCTTAGAGATGTTATTGGCAGAATTCTTGCCAGTAATGTTGTAGAGGCCCTTAATCATGCCTTGCTCTGAGAGGGCCTCCCAAAGCTTCCAAGCCAAATGAGAGCCCAACATGCTCTGCAGGTCTTGTAAGTTGTCATCTTTGCCTGACAGGTCATAATTGGTATCCATATTGATTTCCAATGCATCTTTTTGAGATAAATGTGGAGCTGGGTCCTCAGAAATTAGTGAAGATGGTGAAAAATGAAGCTCCAAAAGAGAGGGTAAGTCATTTATTGGGTTTTGATATTGATTACAGTTAATAAATTATAATAATGAGCTTGTTAAATAGCAGTGTTTTTTTTTAAATTATGTGATGTGCCATTATCTCATAGAGTGGCAATGAGGAAATCTTGTATTAATTGTGTTTGCATTGGATTGGACTATTCACAATGGCTTTAAGTTGTTCTTGAAAAATAAGGATGTGTTTGACAGGTCAATGATCACATAAATGATTGTTGGCAAGTGTGATGCAAGGAAGTGAGGTATAAATTAAATTAATTTTGAAGCAAAAGTAGATGAAGGAAGAATAAAGAAAATTTGGTCTGTAACAGTATCTGGGATGCACTTGTTGGGTAAAGATTTATTTGAAGCATACCCATGAATTTTGTATTGGATCTGGGTATGTACTGGGTTAAATGAATGTCAGTACCAGAGTTATTCAGGAGGTGAAAATTAAGACACCTTTCCAGTTAGTTCATACTAAGGGGACTAACCAGGGAACCACCATTGGTATGAACCACTATACCACAGAACATTCTATTAAAGTGCCATAATTCCCAACTCAGTCACAAAGCATGACTCACATCAAATATAGCTACTGTAATACAATATTTTCATTATTTAACTTTCTCTTTAATGCTCACATAATAATTTTTTTTAATTAAAACAAGTGTAGAGAGATAATTTTTTAAATGAATCAAAAAGATAAATTATAATTAATCATCAAAAACAAAAAAATGAAATTAAGAAAAAAAATCAAAAAATATTTCATTCTTCTTTGAGAAGTTGAGCAAATAAATAGAGAAAATCAAATGAATTTGGAAAAATTAAATCATATTGGTCTAATTGAGTTTTCAACACTAGAATTAGAAAAATTTTTAAGGACTAATTTGAAAAAATTATAAATCAATTTTTCACCAAACTTACTCAGATTATTACAAGGATTTCTGTTTAGCTATGAAAAAAAAATAGATATTTGAACTGATATCAAAAAAATATCACAAAGGATATTTCTTATGATATTTATTACATATTTTAACTAAATGATATGGAATTCAATGAATTGGTTTGAAATTTGAAAAAAAAAGGATTCAAATTAACTTATCATAAGATAAAAGAAAAGAAAATATTTAATAATAAACTGTAAGGTTTGACTATGAAACAATAAATAAATTATTTGTAATATTTAATTATTATAATATGAATATTCACATTAAAGTAATGAATAAGATTAAGAATAACTATAATAATAAAGAAATATTATAATTATGGCATAAAAATATTTCTATTATTTAAATAAATGAAATAATATAATAAAAATAAATGTATTTATATTTAATAATTAATATATTTATGGAAATTTATTATTGTTACAAAAAAAATAATAAATGAATGAGAAATTGTTAAGTATTAATAAAAAACAATTAATAAAAATAATCTTACCAATATTAAAATTAGTATAAAAGAATTATTAAGGATAATAATAAAGAGAAATTATTATAAAAAGAGAAATATAAATTACTCTTGACACTTAATATAATAATTTTGAATTTTTTTTTTGTCAAATATTTTAAATGAAAATTATTCAAATTTTAATTAAAAATTAAAATAAAAGAAATTACTAATATTCTTTATTTTACATGGAATTAGAGATTTAGATATAAATTTAACAAAATAAATAAATAAATATTTGTTTAATCAAATCAAAATTTATTATTAAAATAAAGATGAAGTTAATTATTTAATAATATAATAGAATTATATAAAAATAATAAGGTTATTAACTTTGTATTTAATAATTTTGATGTTTTTGATGCATCTGAGGGGAAAATAGAGGAAAAAGAGCTCTATTTATAGTAAACTCATCCCTCCTGGAGTCCAGAAAGATTCTAATAGAGGTGTAATGATGGTATCCACTGTAATTAATTATTATCTTAAGGTTTAGTGATACTTGAGCTATAATCAAACCTTCTTATCTCATTATTACACCATTATTTAGAGTCATCACTATAACTCTAAGTTTGCTGACATCATAGGCTTGGAAGAAAGCTAAAATTTGGAATTTTATTAGTAATAATAATAAAATACTAGTATTCACCCTTTTTATCATTTATATAGCTGTTAAGCTTAAAATAATGCTACAGTGAGTGATCATAAATGATCATTTTTATGCTTAAAATTTGATCATTAATAACTTTTGATTCATACACACTACAGCCATTCAGAGAGTAAAATCTGATATATTGGAATTTTCTCATTAAACTAAAAAGAGAATTTTATTAAATAATCAAAAATTTTTCTAGTAACTCATCTTTTATGTTGAAATTTACTATTTTAAAATTCAACCCATGATTTCAAGGGGTTATAACTTGAATATAATGATTAAAATTACATAATTTTTCACTTATGTACTATTAGAATCTGAATGTCTATTTTTTTAAGTTTGGACCACTTTCACAACAAAGTGGTCAACAGCTATTGTTATTTTGCTCAATAAACCCTTCCAAGTTATAACCTTGTTTATAGCTTGCCAAAGAAATTTTATATCTGTATCCTTACAGTTATTAAGTGGTATGTATATTTTTGATTCAACTCTTTATAATTAATATTTCAAGAGAGATGAGCTAAAAAACATGAATATCTGCACTGATCATAAAAGTTCATATATTCAGGTTATATCAGTAAATATTGACTTTTCAGATACTAAATAAAAATGTTATTTGTGTATTTTTTTCATTTAAAATACAATGGTGTAATTTATTCCACATTATTATTAATTGAGTTATGAGATAATTAAGGTTTTATGCCTTTCTATGGAAATTTTACTTATTTTAAGATAATAATTTCAATTACTAGTATTAAAATAAGTATTTTAAAGTTGTTTTTTGTGAAATTTTTGGATACTTGGTAATATCTAAAAGGCTCAAATAAATGCAACTGTAATTTTATTCCAATCTAACATGAGGTTACTATAATTTTGGAAAAGCTTGACTCAAATGAAAATTACAGTCCAGTATACAGATTTGCATGAAATCTTGAACTAAGAAGAGTTATGATATTTAATTATCAATAACAAAATGGAATTTTAAAAGTGATTAAATAAGAGGGCTTTGATGGTTTTATTAACTTTATTGGTGGGAAAATAATTTCAATTTATTAAAATCCAGGGTTTAAAGGACAAATTTATCATTACAGAAAGAAAAGGTGCTGCTTCTATTCACAAAAAATTTGAAATGGTAACAGAATAATTAGATGTTTAATTTATGGATTTCTTGAGTCATGTGCATATGAAAGTGTGTATAAGACAATGGAAATAAAAAACAATTCCTTGAGATTATTTTGATTTTTTTTACATATAAAAAAATATATTTTCATAGGTTTCTTTTATTTATAATTGATATTTTTTTCTATAAAAGGTCAAAATATGTTAGCTTGCTCTACATACCTTATTTGGAAGAATAAAATTTCCTATTTAAAAGGACCTGTACAAAATATAGACAGAAATACAAAATTTAATTTTTGTTTGGAAAAATCCATAGTGAAAAATGAACATATACAATTGGGATCCTTAAAGTAAGACAAGCTTCAATGAAATAGGTGCAGCTCAATTTCTTTGGGAAAGGAAATATTAGGAATCTTGTTGAATGGGTACAGTGTTTCTGTATTTCCCACAACATTTAATATTACTTGAATTTCAAATAGGGAGATTTATATAAATACTTTATTGAGAACCTGCATCCTGTAGTTGAGACAAATAGAACTCTAAAAACTGATGAAGGACTTCATTATAAAGTAAAACATAAGTTACAAGAAAATAATTTTGTCCATAGTGACTTGGAGACTAGAAAATTCATTTTACCACATACTGTTATTAATTTATTTATTCTATTTGTACTTGTACAGAAATTAAAATGAATCTATTGTGATAATTTACTCAATCAGAAATGAAAAAATGTATTTGATTAATTTTAATTAGTCAAAATTACTGATACATAAATTTTAAATCAAAAAATTAAATAATGAACAAATTTTACTTAAATATGTTTTTTTATATCTAATCAATATTTTTCCCTTGAGAATTTAAGTGAGTCATAAAATCCAGACAATCTGAATTCCTTGAAGCTTCATTTTTGAATTCAATTTTAAGCTTTTTTTTATCAAATATTTAAATTGTAAAATTAATATTTTTTGATAACCCTTTCCATTTTTTTAATTATAATTAAATTCTTTGAAATTCAAGGATTTTTTTCCTTCTAATTCATTTAGATTTAATTCCTTGATTTAATTAAATTTTTTGAATTTTGATCACATCAACTTTTTTCTGATTTTTCAGTACAAATTTTTTTATTTTTTTTATTTTTGTATTGTTATTTTAAAGAAAATTTTTTTTTCCAAATTAGAAACAATATTTTTTTCTTTTGATTTCTAGATTATGAAATTTATACTTTCTGGTCCCACTACTCTTTCATATGATATTTGATGTGGAACTCTTTTAAATGGGTGAGAAATCTGATAGACAACTGTTCAAATTATTATGATTAAAAATGGGAAACTCACCAGGTTCATTTTTGGAATTTAAATAATGATATTGCAAATATTAAAGTTTTTTAGATGGTGAAAGTATCTCCTTCTCATTGAAGGGAAAATTGTTTTTGTTTTTACCTTTATAAAAAAAAATTCAACATAAGAATCGTGATTAGTATTATTTCTTCCTTAGAGATCATCAAATCAAGAATCATTCATTATTGTGCTTATTACATGAGTTGATGTGACATTTTTCTTATCTGAAAATATTCTATACATATGTTTGAATCATGGAAATTTACTTTCTAAATAATCATTTAAGGACAATATCTTATTTGAAACTTTTTCAGAGCTAGTCAAATTGTTCCATTTCACAGTTTTTTTAATATTTCTTCTTGTAGGATCCCCAAAATTTCTCAAAATATCAACCATTCAGCCCCAATTTACCCTTACTATGATTCAAATTCATAAATGTAGAAAATTTTTGAAAAAGTTGAAGGTGGGTGTTTTCTTTATCCTTCCAGATTTGGTTTTTTAATGATGAGAAAGAATTGGAAAAAAATGAGATTGTTTAAAAAATAATTGATTAGCTCAGAAATCCTCACCATCAGTATCCACACAGTTTTTCATAGTCAGCTCTTAAGAAAGCAGGACTTTTGGGTCTTATTGTTTCTTCCTTCTTTAATTTTTGATCTTGAGAACGCTGTGATTTTGTGGATCAAGCACATTTTTATTTATTATTTGATTTCTTGGGAATGGGGTTTTGGAATAAGTCTTTGTTTTTAACTTGATGGATGGCATTTAAATTTTAAGTGTGTTTGATCACATTTTGATACTGTTTCAAAACTAAATAAAAATATAAATTTGATATATTCTAATCAATTCCATGCAAAATTCCCAAGCCATGGAAGGATGATGGGGAGAAATTTGATGTTTTATGACTAGGTGTTTCCATTTTTTATCTTAATCATAAGATTTTCAAAAAATGGGTATTCCAGTGATTTGTTTTGATTTAGGAGAGATAATTTGAATCAATAATAAAAAATAAGATCCTCAGAAAAGAATATGATCATCAAAATTTCTTTCATTAATTGGTATATAAACTAAAAATTATTCTCATAGGAAGTTTAAACCTAATGAAAAGTCCTGCTAAATGATTGTTATAATTTAACCATTTTGAATTTTTAGCTAATTGTTTTTGAAAAGTTTTTTAATTCCAATTTGGAAAGATTTCTCCCATAGTTAAGACTTCTCCAAAGTATAAATTATCATTATTAGTCAAATTAGATGAATAAAATAATTCTGTAAATTTCAAATTTCTGGAAAATAATAATAATGGTTTTTCACCTTCCCCCAATCCACCCTTGAAAAATGGATTTCTGTTGAGATTTTCTTTTGGGGGTTTAAAATTGATCCTTCTCTTCCATTCCACTAAAAAAAAGAATCAAAGTTTTTACACTATAGGAAGGTAAATATGTAGCCTAATTTTTTTCTAAGATAGAGCATAAAATGTTTGAGTATGTTTATATTCTTTATTTTTTTAATAAAGAAAAGAAAACTTATGTTCATTCATTTTGTTTTCTATAAAAATTCTCAATATTATTTTTTCCTCTGAGAAAATAACTAATTTTTTTTAATTTAAATCTTGATGATGGTTTATATGTATTTTTTTTATAAAAAAATTAGTTTTTAGCTATTTATGTCCAAAAATTAATCTTTTTTGAAAGATTACTTTTTTGAAATATAGCATGAGGGTATTGAGAATTTGAGTATTATATTTCTTGATTCATTTCTAGATTAATAAAATAATGAGCTCTATTCAGTTATAAAAGCTATTTATTTATTATTATTAAATATATTGTGGTATTCCATTACAGTTCAGCTGAATAAATTTTATATTATTTGTAGAAAAGAAGGTTAAAGTAGTATGAAATAAAATTTAAGGGGAAATAGAAGTAAAATAAGAATTTTAGAAGACAAATTATATAATTATTCAGGAAATTTGACCACAGCTTTCATCTTCCAATTTAATCCAATTACACTAACCAACACATAATTTTGAGGAATAGTACCCAAGCCAAAGACATTTTTTTCAAATTTGTCTACAAATAATACTTTTATGTGTATACTTTTCAATACATTAAAAACTAAATATGAGTGATCATTATAGTCAAAGTCACAATTAAGATACAAATTAATAAAGAGAATATCTGTAGGAATATTAGAGGATGTATAAGGTTTAAGTTGTGGGGCAAAACACATTTCAAAGTATTAATTTTGAAGAAATTTCATGTATTTTTTACTCTTATGAACCACTTGGGGAGGGGTTAATGACCATTGAGTCGATTCAATTAATTAAAATTATCAATTAAAAATGTTGGAATGATTTATTCTGAAACTTGAAGGGATATACTAAATTGAATCTTTTGATGATGGTATCTCAAAACTTTCTATTTAAGCTGAGGTAATAAGGGGTTGTACTTGATTTTTGAGTTGATATGGTATGTGTTATGTAGTTATTTTTTGGTTTATTTATTAGTCTTGCAAAGTAGCCTTATTATAATGGAACTATGCAAGCGCAGTAGCTTTGAAAAATATTCCTTTTGAAAAGAGAGAAGTAGTGGTAAATGTGGGTCTAGTGACTGTTTTTAGATTCTCAAAAAATGCCAACTGGAATAGTTGGTAATATAGGGTGAAAATATATGACAATTAGACCTTGGAGCAGCCTGGATTCTGCACAAAAATCTTGTGTTCAGTGACTGTTCCTGCTGCCACAGTCATGCATGTACATATGAAGGGTAAAGGCAATACTCTCCCAAAGTGTAAGACTTTTTCACTGTGTGTAAAGAGGAACTCTGGCTTTGGAAACTGGAAATAGGAATGTCACAGGCTAAAGCCAAATGAAAGACACACTCAATATTTAGACCTTTGTGTAGGTTAAATTTCTGGAATTTTTAGAAATATTTAAGAAGATTAAGGAATTTTAAATAATCATATAGGTAATAGATCTAATAAAGACCAATGAAGAATACAGCTAATAATTGATATATGTATTTTCAGAAAAAATTTGAAACCAAACTAATAAGTCATTCCCCAAAGACCAGAAAATGAAAATAAAATAAATCAACTAAATGATGAGTAATCAATTTGGTGATAAATGGAGATAAGGGATCAAGGGCCCAAATTAAATTTTGATTGCATTGCACAGCCTCAAGGCATAAGCACATGTCACATCCATAATGCAAAAAGAGCTACTCCTTCTGGTGGTGGCAGCAGGTCAAACCAGCCTTCCAGGTTGCTTCATAATGAGATTTAACTTGCTACTATTATTTGGGAATCTTCAAATCCCTAGTTTCAAGATTCAGAAATACATAACATGAAATTAATTGCATTATGTAACTTCTGGACTTCCTAAATGATCCTTCACTCCAAAAAATTATGTTGAAATTAATAAGAAGCCATTCAAATTTAATGAGAATTGAATATCTTTCACATGATGGAAATAACCTTACACCTCTTCTGACTTAAAAATAATTTCCTTCCATATGATATAATATTTAATGGGTATTGGTAAAAACACGTAAGCAAATTGGTAAAAACACGTAAGAGCTTACGTGTTTTGGCCATAATTTGGTAAAAACAAGTAAGGGGTGCCCTAGGCCCATTTTTAATTAAAAATGAAACACCATTGGGCCTGTATTGGGCCAAAACATGCCCAAAAGAGGTTTTTTCCCCACAAAACTTCTCTAACTCCAAATTGTTTCAGATTTTTTTGCCCAGCCCCCCCAAAAAAAACAAACAAGCTCAAACACCCCAATAATCCACATTATCCCCACCCCAAACCATTGTTTTTTTTTTTTTTGAAAAAACAGCATTACCAAAGCCATTTTGCAAAGCTTTTCACACTTTTTTTTCTTTTTTTCCCCCAAAGACTGCATTTTCCACCACAACAAGCTGCTTTCAAGCCTCTCAATTTTCAATTTTTTACCATCCCTCATCTATTAATCCCACATTTAAACCACTTTCTGTCACTCTTAACCACTTCTGTTCATTTCTCACACCTTTTTTCACCTCTTTTTCACATTTCGAAAGGTTCTTACCCCATTCCAAATCCCCCAATTCTCCCTTTTTTTTACTTTTATACATAATTTTCATTAAAAAAATGCTTCAACCCCCCACTGAAGGTGAATTTCAGACCCTTGAGCTTCTTTGGCAACATGTGAATAATGTTGCCAGGGCTCAGGGGTATGCTGTGTCCACCTTGAGGTCCAATATGACCCACAACCAAATTGAAATATGTTGTGACAGGTCTGGCACCCCAAATCCCAACAAAAGCCCCTCCAAAACAGTCACCTCAAGAAAGCTTGACTGTCCTTTTAGACTTTATGTCAGGAAATATGCCAAGAGTACCACTTGGACTCTTAAAGTCAAAAATCCTGAACATAGCCATGATGCCACTGAAAATATCATGGCACATCCTGCTTTCAGGAAATTCAATGAGCAAGAAACATCCAAAATTGCTCAAATGTCTGAATCACTGCTCATGCCAAGGCAAATTCAGGCCCAATTATGCAGCCAGAGGGAGTCTGACAGGCCTGTAATTCTTCAAGACATTTATAACCAAGTCAAGAAAATCAAGAAAGACAAACTGCAAGGCAGAAGGCCCATTGATGCTCTTATTGACACTCTCAAAGAAGAAAATTTTGTTTGGTCCTCTGCAAGGGATTCTGAGGGACACATTACCTCCTTGTTTTTTACTCACCCCCCGGCCATAAAACTTCTTCATGGCTTTCCTCATGTCATTCTTATGGATTGTACTTATAAAACCAATAAGTACAAAATGCCCCTTTTTCATATTGTTGGATTCAGCTCAACAAATAAGACCTTTTCTGGGCTTTTTGTTTGATGAAGAATGAAAATGAAACTTCATATACTTGGGCATTAAATCAATACATTGAAAAGGTCCTCAACAACACCAATCTTGTTCCCCCTCCAGTTATTGTTATTGACAGGGATCTGGCCTTGAAAAACTCTATTAAGAAGCTCTTCCCAGACTCCAAAGTCATGCTATGCATTTGGCACATCAACAAGGATGTATCTGCTCATTGCATGAAGAAAATGGGTCATGGAACTGATTTTGAAAATTTTATGGGCCTTTGGAATCAAGTAATATACTTCTTCACTTTATTTCATTTTATTTCACTTTTTTTCTTATTATTGTCTTTATTAATGACTTTGGGATTCTTTTCTCAGCTTATGTATTCACCCACTGAAAAGTCTTTCAAAGAAAACTGGCAGAAGCTTCAAAAGCAAGTTAAAAATGCTTAGGTCTTGCAGTATTTGGAAAATACCTGGCTTCCTCTAAAGGAGTATTATTTGCCAGCCTGGACCAACCACCATTGCCACCTGGGTGTGGGATCCACCTCCAGAGTTGAAGGTGCCCATGCCATGGTTAAACTGTGGCTCCAAAGGTCCACTGGTACTCTCCTGGAGGTAGTCAGGGCACTCCACATGGCATTCAGAAAACAATTTATTGAAATTATCAATAGAATATCCAAAGAAATGATTGTCCATGTCAAGAATTTTCCTCCACACATCTGTGCCCTCAATGGCAAGGTGTCTCATTATGCTCTTCAGATTGCCTTTGAAAATTTCAAAACAAAATTTCCTCCAAATGAAAAATGCACCAACAAATACAACAATTATAAAGGCATTCCTTGCAAGCATAAGACCCAAAAGGCATTTTCCAAGCGCCAAAGGCTTGAATTATCAGACTTCCATCCTCAATGGCATTTGAATTTTCCTGTGAGGGTTTTTTAATTTCTTCTTATTAACTGATTTTATTTGTCATATTCTTCTCAGACTGGTTTTCAAGGTGATGATCAAAGTGTTGAAAAAGAAAGAAAGAATGAAGCCAAGAGAATATTTGAAGACATTGGGGAAGACCTGTTCCAAAGACCAATGGCAGAAATCACTCCAATACTCCAACATTTTCAAGATGTTTTGACTGAAAAAGTCCCATTTGATCAAATTCCCAAGAGTCAAGAGGATGATCAATATTATGAAGACCCTCTAGAATGCAAGAATATCCATGGAATACCCCAAGGAGCCAAGAATAAAAACAAAAGAGAACCTTCAAGATTTGAAATTATTGAAAGTCAATCCAAGAGAAGAGGAAGACCCCCATCAAAAGTGACCAGCACAACAACTTCAAGATCCCAGTCAAATGTCCCCTTCCAATTATGGAAGTGGACTCATCTGAAGATTCTGAAGATTCTGAGGACTCATTATCTAAATCCATCAGTTCATCAGATTCACTACCCTCAGCAACTGAATTAAATAAATCAGAAGTAACCATTAGAAGGTCAAGAAGATTGGCAATTGGAAGCAAAACATCACAAAGAAAATCACACAAGCCTGCCACCAGTTTGAATATCTATGATGAAATTGACTTGACCTGTGAGCATTGTCAAAGCAACTATCACACAAGTGATGAATGCTCCAAGCTGTTTGTGAGTTTCTGATTCTTTTTAATGTAATTTTATGTTGTTTATTTTGATATTTATTCATTTTTTGAACTTATTTTATCAGATAACTGGCTCAGAAGACTTGCCCAAGTTTATATTGAAATACACCTTCAAGGCCATCAATGTCCAGGGTGATGGAAACTGTGGCTACAGAACAGTATCCCACTTCATTTACAAGACTCAAGATCAATGGGCTGATGTCAGAGGTGACTTGGCTGAAGAAATTCAACAAAATCAAGACCTTTATGAAGCCATTAACACCTTAATTCCCTCAGTATCCTCCTATTTGGAAAGAATTGAATGGTATGAAGATGTTGGCCAGGCTCCAAAAAGCAAGTGGATGTCCATGCCTGACATGGGGGATCCAATTGCAAATAAGTATAAAAGACCAGTTTTCTTTTATTCCACAGCCCAATATTTTTCTTTTTTCCCTTATTTCTGTCCTCCAAATGATAATCCCCCCATTTTCATCTGCTTCTTGAATAGTTGTGCTCATTTTGTTCCTTTGGACATCATCATTTCTAAAGTTTATCCAGTCCCCCCCATTACTGTGAACTGGGAGATTCATGCCCAACCACAAGCCCTGGGGTGGGCTGATACATTTAAGAAACACAGAATGTTGTATTTGTCCAATCTTCCTCCCCCCTCTCAGAAAAAACCCACTATTTTGGAGGTTGATTCTGATTGAATGATTTTTGTATATACAATTTATGCCAATTATCCCCCTCCTCAGTCATATTTATTGCTTAAATCCCACTTCAGTCTCATTTTTTATCAAAAATGTGGAACGTTTGTACTTGAAAATAGTCATATTACACACAAGAGAAAAAACAGTTAAAAAAAAACACTCATTGCGCCTTCACTTGTTGTCCCACCCAAACATTTTTCCCAATTCATGAGCTTCTGGTTCTTTATTTTCCAGATTGAACCCTTTAATTTTAAAAAAAAAATGAAGGAAATTCATAAGTGGGAAGTTATTAAATTCACTTTTTAAAAATAGGCATATTACAATGATGGGAAAAAACATTTGAAAAAAAACCCTTTTTGCGCCTTCACTTGTCCCACCCAAAAAAATTCCCAAAATTATGGGATTCTGGTGCTTTATTCTTCACATTGAACCCTTTATTTTAAAAAAAAAAATTAAGGAAATTCATAAGTGGGAAGATTTTAAATGAATTTTTGAAAAAAATATGCCATTTTGGCATATTGGCCAAATTTGTGAAATTTGGCAAAAAAAAAAATGTTGAAAAAATTTGTGCTTATTGACATGTCAAGTCGGGAAAAATATGGCAAAAAAAAAATTAAAAAAATCCTCAAAACTGAGCCTGAGGAATTTTTTTTGAAAATTAAGGTCACTTACGTGTTTTTACTAAAAGCTTACGTGTGTTTACCAACACCCTATTCAATATATACAAAAGTTTTAGAATAAATCACTTGATTAGAATTAATTAGGAAATATTATATAATTTGTATCAAGTATATAATTTGAAATAATTAATTATATCCTAATGTGGTGAGGAAATTAATTTTAACTCATTTCCTCAATAATTCTTCATTTTCCAGATAAAAATCAGAAAACTAATAATGATTTCTCCAAATAAAAAATGGGTGAATGGATTAATGCTCCCTCTTAAAGCCACAAATTTCAAAAATAAATTTAATACTCATATTTTTTGATTATTGATATTAATAATAGTTCAATTTGGATTTGAAGTATGTACTATGGTGCACATAATAAGAGAATGAGTAATCAATTCACAAGTTTTTGTGTAGTCTCAAATATAAATTGAGGTAGGTAATTATTTTAATGATATTCTTATTACCTTTTCTCATACTTATTTTTTGGAGGAAATTATTTGTTTCATAAAAAGATTTGGATCTTAGAATAGATGAACTTTGATAGAGCTATTGGCACGTAATTGAAAACCAGAAAAATTAACATTATTGAAAAGCCCATTTACCATTATATGAATGCAATGAATTCTATAGATATTTAGAATTGAAGTAACAGATTCATAAGAATATTTAAAAAAGAAAGGATTTGTTTGGTTGTGAGAGTTATATAGCTAATTTGAAAACTCTCTCTCCAATGAATACGTTTTGATAAAGAATTCATTTTTGATTATCAGATCAATGAATATTCATGGATTATATTTAGATTAATATAATAAGCTCAAACTAGTGGTATGGCTAATATTTTTCAATGAGCTCATTTTGTTTATTAATTTTCAAAATTTATGTCATTAAATCTACCTCTTGATACTGAAGGATCTAAAACTCTATGCTTCAAAGAATCCACCTTTCAGATATTTTCAATTTCTGATAATCTTCAACTATGGCATACAATAAAACAAATTTAATCATATTTTTCCATTTATTTTGAAAAAAAAACATGTATTTCAAAATATAGATTGAAAGATTCACATAGTTTGATGTAATTAATGAGCTCTATAAAAGGAATTAATGAGATTCTTCGTACTCTAAAAACGGAATTCAAAAAAGAACTTTCATTTGTGTGTTCCACTTGCATTTTTTAGATTATTCCGCAAAGCTGAAAGCTTTATTAAGAACTTTGAAACTAAATCTATATATAAATCGAAATATATTTCTCAACTGTAATTTGGTACCAGCTTTTTATTTGACTTTTTTTTAAAAAATATGAATTCAGGCCATAGATATTGAAGAATTAAGCATTTTCAAATGAATATGATTCACTTGCTTCATTCAAAAAGCTTTTAAATCAATTTTTCCAAAAATGAAATTTCTGAAGCTGAAAAGGTGGATTTTAAATCTATACAGTTGTTTCAAAATAAACTGTTTTCCCATACAGAAAAAAGGATAATTTTATTTTTAAAGATATATTATTTTTGAAAGATTTCTTTTCTAAATGGAAAAAAGATGCAAATTGATTTCATGGTAAGAATTCGTGGTTATTCTTTCATTTTCTTGATTGAGATTAATAAGAGTGGAAGTAATTGAATTAAATCTTTAAACCCATCTTTCACGATTAATCCCAATGGAAATAATTATTAAATTCTAATGAGTTTACTATCTAGCTTTAGAAATTAAAGAATGTTTATTTAAAGCAGTTTCTAAATGATCTATTCTTCAAATTTTTAGAAAGAGATATCTCCATAAATGTATCTATATAACAGGTATTTAATGTGATAAAAACTTCTTTTCTTGATAAAAGCACTTAGTATAAAATACTCAACTATATGATTGAGAGAAAATAAGATTATCCTTTGGAATTTTCTTTTAAATTGTTTAATCAAATTCTCCTGAAAGCTTTCGGTGTTTTTTTACTTTTCTTGGAGACTTGGATGAATCTTCTTTTTACCTTAATTTAAATTTGGCTCAAAAATTTGTCCAACTCACTTTCGCTGGCTGGGTTGTAGTCAAGTTGGACACAAGTCAGATGTTGGATTACTTAATAACTAATTATTGTTATACCTTACTGAATTATAAAAAAGGGAAGAGCATGTCTGTTGTGATTAATTCAAATCACTCACACATAAAATGAATCAAATTATATCAAAGAAAGACACTCAATAAGATTATCAATCATTTTGAAACATGTAATATTTTTGGCATTTGAGATTTTCTCAATTTATTTTGATTATGTTAAGATACAACAATAAAATGTCAAGCCAATTTCAACTTGAATATATTCTGATCCACATTTTTACATAAAAATGTATGGTTTTTGACATATATAGCAATTCTCAAAGAAATATGCTTCCTTATGCTTCTACCATATTTTTAAACAGTTTTTTATTTATTTAATATGAATTTAATTTATTCTTACCTTTATTTTTTACTGATTTTATTTTTAAAATTACTTCCACATTTAAACAATATTATTTTCAATAATATTGATATTTTTCATTTTTGCATGCTTTTTTGTAACTGTTTTTCTTATTTCTCTTTGGTTTTTAATCTTCTTACTTTATTTGGATTTTTGAATTTGTGGCTTTTTTGATTTATTTAATCTATTAAATTTTTTTTAATTTGAATTTATTTAAATTTATTAGTGATCTTATCAGATGGTTAATTTTTTTATCTTATTGTTTTTTAATTTTCACTTTTTTTTGTATTGTTTCATTTTAAACTTTTCCACTTTCAATTTTTTCAATTTTTCAATTTTTTTTAATTTTATTATTATATTTTTTTGATCTTCCAATTTTTTTCTTTTTGTAAGATTCAATTTCAGTTTTTCTGGAATTTTGCATTCCTTCAATTTTTTGAACTTCCATTCTTTATTTCTTTTTTTATTTTTTAATTTTAATGATGATTGAATTTGGTTTTAATTTTTTAATTAGTTTGTGGGCTTAAAATACTCAAAATAGGTTTATAAACACTGATTTGGAGTCATATATGGTTTTTTACTTTTGATAGATCCATAAAAACAAATGGCCAGATATAGCTTCAAATAAGTGTTTCTATACTGATTTAGAATATTTGCATCGAACAAAAAAATAAAAGAAATAATAAAAATGGAATGAAAAAAAAAATAAGAATATTTTTTGTTTTAAAAAATAAAAACAAATGAAAACATAAAATAAATTACAAAAATATCAAAGGAAAATAAAAATTGAAAACAATTAAAGACAAAAATTGAATGTTTTATATTAATTGAAAAAACACATCAAAATATTCAATATAAAATCAAATTTTGATAAAATTTCAAGTTTGAAATTGAATGATAAATTTTTAATTTGTTTTTTATTTTTGCTGCTTATTAAAATTCATCATGAGGATGATTTTCACTGTTTACAAAACAAATCTCCAAATGATAAGATTTTGTCTACTAAGAAAAATTGAAAAGAAGGAATAAAAATTTCTGGAAATACATAATTAACTTAAAGATGAAGAAGATTGAGCCAGAAATGGGAAATTTAAAAATTTAATACTTTTTCTCTTTCCAAATTTGTGATAAAATGGATCTAATGTGAATAATGATGAGGAATATAAAACAACCTTCAATAATTTGGAAAAAAATAAAGTCAATTTTAAGTACCATATTGTTTCATAGATGATTATGATCAACATGAAAGGAAATTAAAATCTGAACAGAAATTAAATATTGAGCATTTTCATCATGTTGATAGCACCTTATGATTCTGTAAGGATGGATTTCAGATGAAGTTTTTTTAATAATTTAGATAATAGTACAGATATGCAAAAAAACACCCATTATTTACATAAATGAATATCCAGAAATTAAACTTGCAAGACTTTAGGAAACAATGTTTTGTGAATAAAGGTAGAATATCAATGAGTAATTAGAAAATCATATGTTTATTTATTAAGAAAATATACCTTTTAAAAATATATAAATTGTTGAATAAAAGAGGAACATATGTTATGGTGGAAGATTTGGTCGGAAAATGTTTCATTTATTAAAAAATTCTGTTTATATGTTGGAGTTTTTCATTCAAAAAAATATACAGATTGATCTTTTGTAATGGTGGGAATATGTGAGGTGTTTTGATCATTTTAAATGGAAAAGACAAAGGAATTTCTGTAAGATTTATTCACAGATATTCATTGAAGAAGATTATTTCCATAATAAGAATGAGTTCTATTGAGGACTTTTTTCTATTAATCAATAGTGGATATTTAGAGTATGGGGCAATGAATAAAAATAATGGAAACTACATAATATTAAATTTTAATTCAGTAAAGTTCTGAATGAAAAAAGCTGTGGCTGAAAGTATCTGAAAAAAATATTTCAAGGTTAGAGCCAAGGTTTAGACCAAGGCTGGACCTGCTACCCCTGACAGAAGGGGTAGTCTTCTTTTCATAGTGATTACATCACATGAACAAGTTAGATTGAAGTGAATTTATCCAATAGCTCAGAAACACATCATGTAATTGAACGAAGTGGAGTTAATTAATATTATTTCTCAGAAATATAGAATTGTGTCATATCATGACACATTACCCCTCCAAATAGAAATTTAAGTTTAAAAATGATTTTCACAGCCAACAGAGGATGGAGATTTTCAATTCCTTTTTTTAATTCCTATGGAGAGCCCCAATGGGTATAAATGGAATCATTCTATTTCAATTTTTCCCTCTTCCCCAACTAGAAATTTTAATTTGAATCTATTTTTGACAATCCCCCACTTAGAAGGTTATACTAAAAGTTTTTTTTAATCAATTAAGCCAAGTAAATGAGGCTTTTTCTTTACAGAGATAAAAGGAGAAAATATTGTGAAAATAATTCAATAAATTCCTCACTGGAAGGAAGACTAGTGATTGATTAAATGAATTAGGACCTTAAATGTTTAATTTTATGAGAAATGTATCTCTGGAGTTTAGTATTTAGAAATTAATAACGAATTTTCAGAGAGTTTTGAAAGAAAAACATTAATCCAAAGTGATTTTGTAGGCATAAAAATGAACCCTAAGTCAATTTTGAATGGATTCAAGATAGTTATTTTTGTAAAATTCCTGGAAGAGAGTTATTTTTAATGTTTTGAATGAGAACAAGCACAACTGGAGTAATCTGACTATATCAAAAAGAAAAGCGGATCTGTATTTATTAGATAACACCTAATGAATTATAATCAACAGAAAGAAGAAGAAAAGAATAAATGTAAAATAATTCAGTACTTAGTTGAAATTAGTACTTAATTTCTATCACATAGCTAATAGTATTATCAAAAACTCATTCAAAATTATAAAGATTCTTATTGAAACCAAATAATACAAATACCATTAATATTCCCCATATTCAACATTATTATCAGAAATCATTAGATTAGTAGTCTATCCACAAGCCCACAAGGTTCTTTAAGTATAATTCATATCCTTTTGAGTCTGTTATTCAATCAAATTGAAGATTATTATGGTTTTTATTTGCTATACTTACTTAAGAGTTATTAATAAAAGAAAATTTCTTATACATTCAATTTATAGAGATTATTTTCTGCTTTCTTATTACTAGTGATTAATATGAGTTTAGATATTGTTGTAAAAATATTAAGAATAATTGAATCAACCTGCTTGAATTTTGAAAAGAATTTATCTCTTAAGGTCGAAATAACAATTGTTTTAAGTAGATCTAAGTTTGATAAGATATTTTTGAGTAAAATACTTTCTGATAAAGCCACCATCAACAATAAAATTGATTTGTGAAATTAGTAAAGATAGCTCAGAATATTAGGAAGGGAAGTCTATATTATCTTAGCACATGAGAAAAGCAAGTGTTACAAGTCCAAAACAGAAGTTCAAAGTTTTTCTCTTGAAGCTTCCTTATTTTATCACACACAAAGAGGAGCTTCAAAATATTACTTTGTGATACTCACTCGCTGTGGGAAGAAGTCACAATTAATCTTCTGAAAGTGAGTAAAAATAATATTAATATAAATAAATAGAGCTCTTCAAAAATTTTAGAATCTAGTTTTGCTTTTTCCCTCTCATTTATTGACCTAATGACCCCCCTTTAATTGTACAATTCCAAATTTTTGCCCCTTTTTCTGGATTCTTCAATTTTTTGTTGCAAAAATCACAGCTATTTGAACTTTAAAAGGCTTTTTTTTGTTTTCCATATCTTTTTATTGTATAATATAGCTCAAAATTAACCATCAGAGTCAATTTCACTCATAAACTGGCTTATCTATACCTATATTCAACAGAAAAAATCAATCATTAATTTATGTTTAGAGATTTTTTTGATTATTTAAGTATCATACCCAATAAGCTTATAAATCTGATTAATAAAGTGATACATATTTAAACTTAATAATCTATATAAAAAAAGCAATTATGGAAATATTTACCTGAAATTCTCATGGTAAATAATAAATTTGAAAAAAAGGCATTTGAACAAAATTTCACAGAAATATCAAGAAATAGGATTATTTAAAATATTTTGTTCTATAGAATATTCAAAAATAATCAAAAAAATTAGTATAAGAAAAACTTTTTCAGTAGATATTAAGAAAAATTACAATAAATTTATAATTTTCAAGTTAAAGTAAACTCTCACAGAAATGAATATTCAAATATACCTTATAATATATAGGAACTAAACACCCCCAATTAAATGATCTCAAGAATAATCAATCAGTATTTAAAACTTGGCTACTCAGTAATTGTAAATCTTATTAAAAAATTCAAAGAAAATGAACTGAGTAAATTATAAATGCTAATAAAGCGCTTAGAAATTCAATTACTCTTCCTTCACGACTTTTGAAATGAAAAAAATTATGTAAGTAATATATGAAATATTCAAAATAATTCAAAAGAGTTGATAAGTTCATGAAATGAAACAGCTGGCATCACTGAACAGGATTAAATAGAAAAAAAAAGATTATCACATAATTTCAATTACTAGAAGAAAAAAATTCCCTTCTTAGAAAGATTAAAGCTGTATAAATAACAAAAAATGCAATTGACCCCTATCCTGAAACAGTCCAAGGAAAAATTGATCATAAGAAATACGTCAAAGACTTCAAAGGGGGATAGTTATGTAATTGAAATAAATAGAAATATGGTACAAAACAAGGCATGTGTCAAAAATGAATAAAAAAATCAACAGAAATTATCAAAAAATCCTTAAAAAGGTCATTTGTAAAAGGTAAATAAGCTTTTCCATTTCGCATTTTCATAAATAAAACCTTGAAGTATATGCCTAAATGGTTTTGGAAAATATTAAGATGAAAGATTAGTAAAAAATGTATTGGGCATTATTCTTATTTATGAAAGGGAAATAACAGTGGATAATTAGGTATCTCATTCATAGCCCCAATTTTGCCAAAAGGTATCAATGGAGTGCCTAATTACCAAGATATTGCTTCCCCCGTAGCAACCTATGGATATGAATTCCAAAATTAAATTTATCAACTTCCCATGGGAGGGGGGTAAACTAGTATTGTAGTGACTTATAGCTCCCAATATCCATTTCTAAAAAATAGAGTCATACTGAAAAAACTCATGGTATTTATGAAAATATTTTCATATTAAATTCTTCAATTTTTCTCAAATTTATATTTGAAATTGAATAATATGTATTACTGATAAAAATTCTTATTGAAATTTTTTACTCTCATCAAAAATTGAAAAAACTCAAAAGAATATTATCAAATGAAAATGAAATTTATAGATTTATATCATTAGTATTCAATGAAATTCATTTTTAATTGAAAAAAAATCTAAGAGAATCAATTTTTTGATTAAAATTAGTTTAATTACTTCTAAATCACCACATTCTTTATATTTTATGGTTAATTACTAGCTTATAGCTAAAATAAAGACTCTAAAATTCAGTATACTTCATTTTCAAGACGACTAACTTAATTTCAACTTTAATTGTGACTTACTGAAAATTCTTGGAGTAAATTTGGGGGTAAAAGCATAAGAGTTATCCCTTTTAGCTATTAGAGCTTTTAGAAATCAAAAAAGTAGTCAAATTTGATTTTATTCTTTCATTATTTCATGAATTAATAAGCACATTATAGTTTGATTAAATTTCTATCATAATAATATGTTGTCAATAAAATACTAGCCCCTTAAAGTAAATAAAAATAACAAGGATAGATTATGCCCTTGGAAAAAATTATTACTTATTATTCTCTATTTCTCGAAAAAAAATATCATTTTTCTTTGAAATAATCAAAGAAAAATTTTACATTTCGTTAAGAGCTGGGTTAGGATGGTGAAAATACCCAATTTTCATCTCAAAACTTTAACCAAGATAAAAAATGAGGAAAAGCTTCAATTAAATCTACAATGACAATTGTTCACTATTTATTGAGTCATTAACACAAAAATGTACAATTGAAGGTAATTTTAAGGAAAAATATTGCATAAAGTTACCTTTTTTGTACCTTAATAAAGCTCAAAATGAAAAGTTTTACCGTTTCAATCGGAATAAAAAATATTTTACATCCTAAATGAGTATTTCATAGAAAAAATTGGACTTAATGCATTGAAAAGATTGTCTATTTGTCTCAGTATGCAATCATTCGCCCTAAATAATCCAGGTTACCACTTTAAAAAAGAAACTTCCACATGTGCTAGGGATTCAGGGAACACCTTTCCTTGTTTTTTTTTTCTTGAAATTATTTATATATTCGAATTGATTAATTCTCAAGTCCAAAGCTCCAATTTGTAATTTAAAGAAAAAATAATAATTGATTTATCATATAAAACTATATGAAGAAGAAACTTGAAAGGGGGAACATTAAGGTAACCATAGCTGGGTGAGAAAAATGTTTTGTGCATATTGATCCAAAATATTCAAACTTATATTTTTCACATAAGAATTAAGTAGCTTAATAAAGGTTTTTCCTTAGAATCAATTGATGTTAAAAACTTCTCCTATTTTCTCTGTAAGACTTTTAGATTTGTTTTATATATTCAATAAAATAGAAAAAAGATATTTAATTGATGATTGATGTAAATAATAGAATTAAATATTTCATGTTTTATCATGAAAAGATGATAGGCTCTTCTTTGAATAATTAAATAAAAGTATACAAGTCCTAATTAAAACCATAAACTAAGATTAACTAATATTATACCAATACATAATTATTATTTTTACCGAAATTGAACAAGGAATAAAAAATAAAGAAAAAAGGAAAATAATTTAATTTTGAGAAAAATGAAATAATTTTTCTTTTTTTAGATTTGCAGTAAAATTATGGAACAGTATATGAAATAAAATAGTCTTCTTAAACATACTGCTGTAGCTTGGAGAAACTTATTACTATTAGTAGGTAAAATAAATATAAGAGAAAAACAAAAACAAAATAAGAGACAATGTTCCCATAGCTGAATCTGAGAGCAGATATAGATCTTATAATAAAATTACTCATAAAGTCTTAAGAATTCATTATTAATAATTAATAATAAGATATTAAAAAATTTGGGAAAACATTTAAATAGCATAAAATGAAATGAAACTCCAGTAGTGAGATTAACCACTTTGAAATAATTTTGAAATTATGAATATAAAGTTCTTTACATGAATAAAAAAGCTGGTTTAAGCAAAATTATTGAAATATTGGCGATATAATTACTACTGATCAGCAAAACATCATTCGAAAAATAATAATAATCCAATAGAGAACAATAGGAAAAAATTGAAGGAAGAAATTTCTTGAGGAATAGGTATTAAAGCTCTAGAATAAAAGTAGAAAATAGTTTAATTTCATTAACCAAAGAAAAATTGGAGAGATGAAAGAATCAAATGAAATCTTTAATAATGATCTCTTTTGAGTGTTTCACATCAGAAGAACTGTATTTTCAAAAATTGATACAAAATATAAGCAGTGAGATCTCATGAATATAAGAATGAATTTATAGCTGATAAATATCAAGCTAGATAAAAGTAGTAATAATTTGTTTTTTAATTTTAATATTATTATATATTAATTGAAAAAATGCATATTTTTAGGATGAAAAATTTTGAGAAAAATGAAAGGAAGACATCTAAGAAGTAACTATTTTATCAATATTAAGCTCTAATCTTAATGGTAAAGACATTCAATAGGCCATAGTTGTCTTTGTGTTAGACATAGAGGAGGCTTCCTGTATATAAAACCATTAATTTGACAAGTTTTCAGGAGAAAAAGAGTTTTTGAATGTATTAGAAGCTGACATATTTCCTTAGGGGAGCTTTATCGCTTTGTCTAAAAAGCCCAAATTCAAGATTGAAAAGGGCGAGTATTACATGATTGTATTGAAGATATAATTCAATTATCAGATATTTAAGTTAAGCTGGATAAATGCAGGTCCATATTTCATATTGACTTATAAGGTAATGAAGTTGAATGGTTTATTTCACTAAATACTTGATTCACCAAGTAAGTAAATGAATTAATCTTATATAAGAATATAAAATTTACAAAATATTATGGCATAAGTTTGTCCAATAACCACCAATTGTAGATTTGTAGTATGAAAGCTCACCATGAACCATAAAGTGATACAGCCATGAAGACAGGGCCGAGGGAAGCCAGATATTTAAAAAGGAGGATCACTGAATATGTACCACTTTTAGTAAGCAAGAGGGTTTCATTAGATATTCACACCATACACCCAAAAAGAAGAATACTGTATTGGATACACAAAAAAAGGATTCCAATTCATTCAATCTCAAATGGTAATGAATTATCTCAAAAGGAGTACTCGAAAAGGATCTGTGCCTTAAAAAGCCCCTGGATCCAGAGCTCAATCTGAATTCTGTTATTTCTCACATATACATGCTCCTCTTTAGCCACTGAGGATTTTTCCACAAGCTAATTGATATATTGGACTTTATTATTACTTATATTCAATTATTACTATGGATAACATATTGTCAATATTTTAAAGGGTATTGGTAAAAACACGTAAGCAAATTGGTAAAAACACGTAAGAGCTTACGTGTTTTTACTAAAAACTTACGTGTTTTAGCCATAATTTGGTAAAAACACGTAAGTTTTTAGTAAAAACACGTAAGGGGTGCCCTGGGCCCATTTTTAATTAAAAATGAAACACAACAATGCCTGTATTGGGCCAAAACATGCCCAAAAGAGGTTTTTTCCCCACAAAACCTCTCTAACTCCAAATTGTTTCAGATTTTTTTGCCCAGCCCCCCCCCCCCAAAAAAAAGCCCAAACACCCCAACAATCCACATTATCCCCACCCCAAACCATTTTTTTTTTTTTGGAAAAACAGCATTACCAAAGCCATTTTGCAAAGCTTTTCACCCTTTTTTTTATTTTTTTCACCCAAAGACTGCATTTTCCACCACAACAACCTGCTTTCAAGCCTCCAAATTTCCAATTTTTTACCTTCCCTCATCCATTAATCCCATATTTAAACCACTTTCTTTCACTCTTAACCCCTTCTGTTCATTTTTCACACCTTTTTTCACCTCTTTTTCACACTTCGAAAGGTTCTTACCCCATTCCAAATCCCCAAATCCCCCCTTTTTTTCACTTTTACACATATTTTTCATTCAAAAATGCTCCAACCCCCCACTGAAGGTGAATTTCAGACCCTTGAGCTTCTTTGGCAACATGTGCATAATGTTGCCAGGGCTCAGGGGTATGCTGTGTCCACCTTGAGGTCCAATATTACCCACAACCAAATTGAAATATGTTGTGATAGGTCTGGCACCCCAAATCCCAACAAAAGCCCCTCCAAAACAGTCACCTCAAGAAAGCTTGACTGTCCTTTTAGACTTTATGCCAGGAAATATGCCAAGAGCACTACTTGGACTCTTAAAGTCAAAAATCCTGAACATAGCCATGATGCCACTGAAAATATCATGGCACATCCTGCTTTCAGGAAATTCAATGAGCAAGAAACATCCCAAATTGCTCAAATGTCTGAATCACTCCTCATGCCAAGGCAAATTCAGGCCCAATTATGCAGCCAGAGGGAGTCTGACAGGCCTGTAATCCTTCAAGACATTTATAACCAAGTCAAGAAAACAAAGAAAGACAAACTGCAAGGCAGAAGGCCCATTGATGCTCTTATTGACACTCTCAAAGAAGAAAATTTTGTTTGGTCCTCTGCAAGAGATTCTGAGGGACACATTACCTCCTTGTTTTTTACTCACCCCCTGGCCATAAAACTTCTTCATGGATTTCCTCATGTCATTCTTATGGATTGTACTTATAAAACCAATAAGTACAAAATGCCTCTTTTTCATATTGTTGGATTCAGCTCAACAAATAAGACCTTTTCTGGGGCTTTTTGTTTGATGAAGAATGAAAATGAAACTTCATATACTTGGGCCTTAAATCAATACATTGAAAAGGTCCTCAACAACACCAATCTTGTCCCCCCCAGTTATTGTTATTGACAGGGATCTGGCCTTGAAAAACTCTATTAAGAAGCTCTTCCCAGACTCCAAAGTCATGCTATGCATTTGGCACATCAACAAGGATGTATCTGCTCATTGCATGAAGAAAATTGGTCATGGAACTGATTTTGAAAATTTTATGGGCCTTTGGAATCAAGTAATATACTTCTTCATTTTATTTCATGTTATTTCCCTTTTTTTCTTATTATTGTCTTTATTAATGACTTTGGGATTCTTTTCTCAGCTTATGTATTCACCCACTGAAAAGTCTTTCAAAGACAACTGGAAGAAGCTTCAAAAGCAAGTTAAAAATGCTGAGGTCTTGCAGTATTTGGAAAATACTTGGCTTCCTCTAAAGGAGTATTATGTGCCAGCCTGGACAAACCACCATTGCCACCTGGGTGTGGGCTCCACCTCCAGAGTTGAAGGTGCCCATGCCATGGTTAAACTTTGGCTACAAAAGTCCACTGGTACTCTCCTGGAGGTAGTCAGGGCACTCCACATGGCATTCAGAAAACAATTTATTGAAATTATAAACAGAATCTCCAAAGAAATGATTGTCCATGTCAAGAATTTTCCTCCACACATCTGTGCCCACAATGGCAAGGTGTCTCATTATGCTCTTCAGATTGCCTTTGAAAATTTCAAAACAAAATTTCCTCCAAATGAAGAATGCACCAACAAATACAACAATTATAAAGGCATTCCTTGCAAGCATAAGACCCAAAAGGCATTTGCCAAGCGCCAAAGGCTTGAATTATCAGACTTCCATCCTCAGTGGCATTTGAATTTGCCTGTGAGGGTTTTTTATTTTCTTCTTATTATTTTTTTCTTATTAACTGATTTTACTTGTCATATTCTTCTCAGACTGGTTTTCAAGGTGATGATCAAAGTGTTGAAAAAGAAAGAAAGAATGAAGCCAAGAAAATATTTGAAGACATTGGGGAAGACCTGTTTCAAAGACCAATGGCAGAAATCACCCCAATACTCCAGCATTTTCAAGATGTTTTGACTGGAAAAGTCCCATTTGATCAAATTCCCAAGATTCAAGAGGATGATCAATATTATGAAGACCCTCTATAATGCAAGAATATCCGTGGAAGACCCCAAGGAGCCAAGAATAAAAACAAAAGGGAACCTTCAAGATTTGAAATCATTGAGAGTCAAACCAAGAGAAGAGGAAGACCCCCATCAAAAGTGACCAGCACAACAACTTCCAGATCCCAGTCAATTGTCCCCTCTCCAATTATGGAAGTGGACTCATCTGAAGATTCTGAGGACTCATTGTCTAAATCCATCAGTTCATCAGATTCACTACCCTCAGCAACTGAATTAAATAAATCAGAAGTAACCCTTAGAAGGTCCAGAAGATTGGCAATTGGAAGCAAAACATCACAAAGAAAATCACACAAGCCTCCCACCAGTTTGAATATCTATGATGCAATTGACCTGACCTGTGAGCATTGTTAAAGCAACTATCACACAAGTGATGAATGCTCCAAGCTGTTTGTGAGTTTCTGATTCTTTTTAATGTAATTTTATGTTGTTTATTTTGATATTTATTCATTTTTTGAACTTATGTTATCAGATAACTGGCTCAGAAGACTTGCCCAAGTTTATATTGAAATACACCTTCAAGGCCATCAATGTCCAGGGTGATGGAAACTGTGGCTACAGAACAGTATCCCACTTCATTTACAAGACTCAAGATCAATGGGCTGATGTCAGAGGTGACTTGGCTGAAGAAATTCACCAAAATAAAGACCTTTATGAAGCCATGAAAACCTTAATTCCCTCAGTATCCTCTTATTTGGAAAGAATTGAATGGTATGAAGATGTTGGCCAGGCTCCAAAAAGCAAGTGGACGTCCATGCCTGACATGGGGGATCCAATTGCAAATAAGTATAAAAGACCAGTTTTCTTTTATTCCACAGCCCAATCTTTTCCTTTTTCCCTTATTTCTGTCCTCCAAATGATAATCCCCCCATTTTCATCTGCTTCTTGAATAGTTGTGCTCATTTTGTTCCATTGGACATCATCATTTCTAAAGTTTATCCAGTCTCCCCCATTACTGTGAACTGGGAGATTCATGCCCAAAAACAAGCCCTGGGGTGGGCTGATAAATTTAAGAAACACAGAATGTTGTATTTGTCCAATCTTCCTCCCCCCTCTCAGAAAAAACCCACTATTTTGGAGGTTGATTCTGATTGAATGATTTTTGTATATACAATTTATGCCAATTATCCCCCTCCTCAGTCATTTTTATTGCTTAAATCCCACCTCAGTCTCCTTTTTTATCAAACATGTGGAACTTTTGTACTTGAAAATAGTCATATTACACACAAGAAAAAAAACAGTTAAAAAAAAACACCCATTGCGCCTTCACTTGTGGTCCCACCCAAACAATTTTCCCAATTCATGAGCTTCTGGTTCTTTATTGTCCAGATTGAACCCTTTAATTTAAAAAAAAAATGAAGGAAATTCATAAGTGGGAAGTTATTAAATTCACTTTTTAAAAATAGGCATATTACAATGACGGGAAAAAACATTTGAAAAAAAAACTCTTTTTGCGCCTTCACTTGTCCCACCCAAATAAATTCCCAAAATTATGGGATTCTGGTTCTTTATTATTCACATTGAACCCTTTATTTTTTAAAAAAAATCAAGCAAATTCATAAGTGGGAAGATTTTAAATGAATTTTTGAAAAAAATATGCCATTTTGGCATATTGGCCAAATTTGTGAAATTTGGCAAAAAAAAATTTTTGAAAAAATTTGTGCTTATTGAAATGCCAAGTCGGGAAAAATATGGCAAAAAAAAATTAAAAAAAACCTCCAAACTGAGCCTGAGGAATTTTTTTTGAAAATTAAGGTCACTTACGTGTTTTTACCAGAAACTTACGTGTTTTTACCATAAATTGGTAAAAACACGTAAGCTTTTAAATTAAGTATTTAATTTACCTCATGTTTTCAGGGGAGCTTTGGTGGCCATATCATAATTATTCCTTCTATTATTTCTGAACAGGTTGAAAAAGTGATACAGGGTTATTTTTTGGTTGGATATTTATCATTAGTGTTTGGTTGTTGAGTTTTTTTCAAATGAATTATTTTCTCATCAGGAATTAATACCCTTGAGTTTGCTCTATTATATTTCTCAGTAATCTCACGTTTAAATCCTTTTATCCCTAATTTAGTGAGTGAGTGAACTGAGTTCCAGGAAAATCTTCACTTAGAGAAGCCCCTGTGAAATGACTTTATCTTAGGATATTAAGATTGAAATTGGAATAATAGATTTAAAAAAATATTTTGTGCCACATTGAAGAGTTTGAGTTAGAAATGAAATAGAGATATTGAAAGGATCATTTATATATTTGATGATAATAAGAAATTTAATGAAAAGTTGTCAAGCATTCAAGAAGCTCTTTGGGATGAAAATGTGTAACTTAATGCAAATATTGGTGAAAGAAACTAATAATTCTTTCTCAAAAATAATGTTGAAGCTGATAAATTTTTGGATTTAATCTTTTTATGTACAATAGACACTATAAAATAATGAAATTTTCAATTACTAAGGGGATTTCAAAATCCATATAAGGTTTTGGTAATTTACTATCACATTGAAAAACTACAATTTCTCCAATTTTAGTAAAAAATAGGGATAATAAACAGAAATAAATTCTTTTAGACATGATTCCCCTCCAAAAAAGGAAAAATACCAAAAAATCCAAAAAAGCCTTTATTTGAATTACTTAAATTACTTATAATTTCCAAAAGATTGAACTATATGAGAATTTATTATTTACTTTTTCTTTTCCAATCATCACCTTTTTATTTCTAACAGTCCATTATGAATCAATGGAAATAAATTCCCCATTTCTTTAGATAATTTTCGTCTCCTAAACTCACTTGCATTCCAATTTTTTTTTAAAATCATTATTTTTAAAATCCCTATTGAGGAGAACTTAAAACTCCTGAGGCCCTTTGATTCTATTTTGAGAACTTACAAAGGCCCCTCTTGATGGTAAATTCCATATTATTTTACCTTCTCTGGATCAAAATTTGGATGAAAAATCCAAGTTTTAATCAAAAAATGGATTCAGTCTTAATTTGGATATAAACTTCCTCATGATATTTCAATAAGGAAAAATAAAAGAATTATAAATAAAATTTAAATATACTACCCATTAATGCTACATTGGAACTGCTAATATGTCTACAGTGATTTTAGGGACTTATACACAAAAAAAGCCCCTTTCTAGGAGAAAAAAAGAAATGGGTACAACATGATGTAATAAAAATTGTTCTAGGGTTTTCTGCCTAAATTAATTACCCTTTTTCATTAAAAAGATATTTGAAACTAATAAGTGGCTTACTTTTTGATACTTTTCCTTCAGCCAAAAGAATTGGAGAAATGGAGTCATTTTTTCAATTCCAGCAAACAAAAAATTATGAACAAATCAAGGGCACTTATGGGTTCCCAAAATAACAACTAAATAATTATTTTTCAAATTTCAATTTTTGATATCTGTGGTCATAATACTAAAAGATTGACCTTTATTATAAGAATTTGCCAAAAATTACATCAATTCGGCCCATTTTCATAAATTAATGTGAGGACTTACATAGATGTACAAAAATTGAATTTGAGCTTACCACTATTATTAATCACTTTAGAAAATATCAATGAGTGGAAATAAGATTTTAGCTCACAATAAAACAGAAAGATTAAATTTAATAAAGATATATAATAAATGAGAATAATTAAATGATAATATTACTTGTAATATAAAATATTAGTATCAGTTTTATTCAATATCTAACAAGGGAATATATACGCAATATTCAATAAAAAGGTAAAATATCTGCAAGATATTGCTTAAAGCTCAGATATTGAATCATAAGTCTAATTTTTCTTATGACTTGAATATAGATTTTGATTCATGTCCTCACGTGATAGAATATAAAATAATTTTTTCATCCAAAATGATGATCTGAATCTGGTTCTTTCATATGGTTTATAAAAACTCTTGTGGATTAAAATGTGGTAAAGAATTGCTGAGGTTTTAAAAAGAAGTTCCATATGTATAAGATGCTTCAATAAGTCTATTTAAAAATTTATCCTTCGGAATTAGGGATTAGGGCCTCGGATGTGGAGGGGGATGCCCCAGGAACACTGGAAATGGTAAATATTATTATTCATATACAAAAAAAAATATCTTCATTTTCTTACTTTTGATAAAAATTCTAATAAAGTAAATATAATCATGGTATGAGTATGCTTTGTGTATAAAGATAATAATAATCCCAAGAAGTGAAATTCAATTATTCCTGCATGAAAGACATGTCAGAAGAGGAGAAGGTCAATGTGTCAATGATATTAAAATACATCTTGTGAAAGAGCCATTTATCCATGGGAAGATTTTGTTTTACAAAATTTCCAGGTTATAAATTTGGGGTTCTCTATTTCTATTCTTTATTAATAATTTTTCCAATGGAAAATTTCTTTTTCTGAGAATGGAAAGAAAATTTGGTAAGAGATTATCGGGGGTGGTATTTTTACTCAAAGTGAGAAAAATAATCTCCTAATATAAGCAGCATCTAAAAAAATTGAAATTAAAATGAGTGAAAAACCCCCCAAGACAGATCTTTGTGAAGAAAAAGTCTACCCAAGATGATTCAGGTTGTGTATATGTAGATTTGGTATATAAATTGGTAGATTATGGTTGTATTTAGTGATTATTCAATTACAAATCTGTAAATTATCCAAATCTTCAAAGCCTTAAGATTGAGAAATACTATTCTGACTTCAGTATACTCTAATTAATCATCTTGTGTGATATTTCAATATCAATGCTATCAGGAAAAAGAGGTAGCTAAATGAAAAAATTTAGCTCAAAAGATATAAAGCATGATCTTCAACAGGTGAAAAGGAGTTCTTACTGAGTCTAGGAAATGGGGCTGAAGATTTTTTGATTTTATGATGTATTTTAAACAAAGCTTTTAATATTTTGGGAAAATTGGCTTTTTTATTTTCCAAAAATATAATGAAACCTATCATAGGATTAATATCTGATAGAAGTTAATAATCAAATGAAAAGTGTGTTTGGTTTTGAATGAGTTATTTGACTATTGTGTTAATTTAGGGTATTCTTAGCCATCATTTTTCAGAAATATTGGAATGGTGAATTTTTTTCCCATATATTCAAATTTCTTTCCAAATCTTCAGAGCTTGTACAATAGAAGTTCAATAAATTACTCAAGAAAAATACATATTTATTCGATTTACAACACTTCCATAAGGAATGTTTCCAAATTTGTGATTATTTAAAAAGGCTGGAAAGTTTTTCATTGTCGATTACTGTCCCTCGTATTTATTCATAAACACAAATTTTCTTTCTGTGAAAGCTCAATTTATGAAGTATGAAGCATACTCCAATTATTTTGGAATTTTTTCTGAAGTAAAGTCTGATTTAGACAACTTCTAAGATATTATCTGAAACAAGAAGTAAATTTGAAGTTTACATGCCATCAAATTTCCAAATTCTTTCAGCTCCATTTGGAAATTATTCAAGAAATGACACTTTTATGAGATCTTATAAATTCAAATTAATAATTCTTCTCATTGTAAAAATAAATTAACCCAAATTTAGAGAATTAAGACATGTTTTTTTGATCAATAAAGTGTAATTGTCATTTTATTGGAATTTCTTTTGTGGAAACGGTTTTTTGGAAAATTTTTAAAGCTCTCAGACAAGGATTTCTCTTTTTAGAGCATCACCTAAAGGCTGTGGATTTTGTGGTGATAGGAGGCTTATAAGCTCTTGAGCTTAAGGGATTTTAGATATGTTAAATGTAAGAAATACAGGAATTATAGCTTTCAATAATGCTTGGTGATAATTCTATTTCTGAAGGATTTGAATGAGGAATATAAATATTTTTCAGTATTGAATGAGCTGAAAGAAATGAGGCTCCTTCATTCAGTATTTTACCTATATTACTACTTCTGATTTTTATGCTAGATTTATTATGAAGAATTAATTAAAAAACTTAATAAAGAACTTGGAAGTATTTTAGTTGAGCTTTTAAGAATTGGCCACCCTATTTGAGATTACTTGGATTTAATTGTGAAGGTTTGAAGTCTTTCTAACAAATGGCTATTTGTTAAAAGGAAAAAGATGATACTTAGGTTTAAATGAAGGAAAATTTTACTTAAGAAAGAAAGTAAAGATCTCATAAGCTATGATATTGAAAAAATATTTTTGAATATGGATATTTTTGATTGAAGAAATTGATGCTGAAACTTAAGTTCGAAGATCGTTTTTGATGGTTATTATATCCAGTAAAGTATTATAACTAACCAAAGTGTTAATCTAGACCATTTCAATTATATTTCTATTTTAAAAGGAGTTATTAGAAAGATGATTTATTCTTGAGGGGAAAAAGTATTAATAAGATTATAAAGGATAGAATTTATTTCAATTTTAATCATTAAATCAAGAAATAACTAATGTGTTGAAGCATACACCAAAGAATATTCATGAAAATTAAATACTTCATGGAAGAAAATACCTTTTATTTCACTTTATAATAATATGTTTCTGAATGAAATTGATTTTATATTACTGAATGGATTAATTAATTAATCATGAGGGAACTTTAATTTTTGTGATATAAGTAGTGTATAATTGAAAAAAGAATCATAAATTTGGAAATGAGTAACACATCTTTGGTGTTTTCTCCATAATAATGCAAGGGTATGGATTATTAAATGTGGAAGGTTTATTTAACAATGAGTAAGCTATTTTTTTTCCTTCATGAATAGAGATAATAGATTTTTTTGTATTTTTCCTTTTAATTTCAAAGCTTAAAAAACTATTTAACCTTATAAGATGTAATTTTTTTTTCAGTTTAGATGGATATATGAATTGTTTAAATTCAGCTTTTTTTACTTATCCAGATGATATGCTATCTTTATAGCAAGAAGATGGGCCTCATTTTTAATCATAATGAACTTAAACTTTTGAATTAAGGCCAAAGAAGCTATATTAAATAAGAACAGAGTATTATTTTACTTCGGAATGATTAACTAAAAGATTTCCCATCTAAACCTTCTTTCAATATTATTAATATTATTATCTATATTTATTTAAAATACTGGAATTAATAACAAAAAACACAATAGCTCAGTTCTCAAAAAAGGAAATTGATTTTTCTTTTTGAATAAGATGAGTAATTCTTTGAAATAAATAGCATCAGAAAGATAATAAGATTATTCATGAGTAAATTGTAAAATAAAAGTAAATTTGAAATTTATTTGAATTGATTATTCGGTAAATATGGATTTTTCCAGAAACAAAGTGTCATAAAAATGCTATATCTATTCAAAAAGCCCAAAGAATAATTTCTGAACTGATTAAGTATAGAAACAAAGCAGAGAGACTTGAAGTTGAACCTAAATTTCCGATGGAAGCCATTGCTATTTTTAGAGGGGCTCAAATTACACAATTTTGGTTTTTTTGGATGGGATATTGAAGGGATATAAAGATTATTTTGCAAGAAATAAAAATAGAAGAAACTAATAAAAATGAATTATACAGAGAATTAGGAAAATGATGATAATTAAGAGTCTTAAGTACTAGAATTGTGAACCTTAGAAGAATTACCAAATACCTAAAAGACCACAGATATAAATAAAACTAAGGATTAAAGCTAAGTAATAATGGGGCTGAAAAATTGAATTTTACTCAGAAAAATGAATCATAACAGAAAATTTAATCAAAGAAATCATTTTTTTTGAAAATGAAGTGTGTTCAAAGATAATTGGGAAAATATCTGTAAATCATAAGATGAATTCATGTGCATATTGGCTTTATCATAAAAAGATACAATAGCTAACCTAAGGGTGTCCCCACAGAGAAGGCTAATCAAGGATTCCTCTCTGGAGAACCTGGAAGAAGCAGGGGCAGGGGCCACTTTTTTTAAGAAAACTCAATGTGGGGTGCTCAGCGGACAGGGACTGGTATAAGGAAGAGAAAAATCAGGTATCCAATTGGTTCTGTGTAGCATTACAGAAATATAAGACTATCAAAAGAATCATAAAAAAAGAACCAAAGAACATTAAGAAAGGAAAAGCAGTTCAATTAATCATTACAATAGACATTCCCAAACACACAACCCCAGTATTTTACACAGGAGCATTTTTATAAATGAATGGCCAATAAGGAAGCTCTCTGATAAGGAATTATCTTCCTAACTCCTGAAAATACCCTTTTAGAAGGTGTACTAGTAGCAGATATGGCCAAATACCTATGTGCCATCTGTACAAGGGTAGAGAATACTTATACTCACGAATTCCAGAAAGGCAACAGATTTGTTTTTTTGGGCTTGGAAGGCTCCCAAAAAAGCATAAGAGTTCAGCTTTTAATTTATTCCCCTAATTCCCAGTGGGAGGGTAAATTTTATCAAATCGCCCATAGGCCTCCCCCTATTCATTCCTTGGAAATGGATTAATAAAATCATTGAAGTGTTTTTTTGCCTCTTATTCAAAGATGCTTGAGATTTTGCTATCTGAAATTCCAAAAAAAAGCCATAGTGACATCATGATTCTCAATTTTTTTATCTTGATCCAAGGGTCCAAAACTGAAGCAAAATCTGTGGATATTTGTTGAGATTTGTAGTCATTGAATCTGATGAAGGCTGTATTATCTTAACTCCATAAATCTCACAAGACTATTAATATAATTTTAAAATTAGTGAGAATAAATATAGCTGGGGGACATGAGAAAAATCACCTGATGAAAAAATCTGATCAATTAGATGTAGGGGGGTAAAGCATAATTAAGCATGGGGTATTTTGACCCAAAAACTATTCCTGTAGATTTTTCAAGTGGCTGAAGGAAGTTAATCATGAAACTAATTTTGTGCCATTTAAGAAAGGTGAGAAAATAATGATTCATATTAGCTGGGGCACAGGACTGATCATACTCCTCTTTCAGTGATAAGGCACACTCAAAAATTATGTATTTGGAGTTCCATTGTGTGCAAACCTTTTTCAACATTTTGAATTTGATATAATAATCGAAAATCTTCAAAATGGTGACAAACAATCAATGTTGTTGGGGGCTCTGGCATAAATATGAGCCCAGTAATTCAATTTAGAAAATTATTGACCCAGAACTCAAGTTTATTCCATCTGTTTGGTCCATGATAGTTGAAATTGAATCGGGCTGTGCAGACCCAATTTATCATTCTGATGAAAACCTCAAGAAAAAAAATACTGGGCCAATGTACTCAATCCATCTTTATCAGCCAGATGAAGAGTATTATCCACACATCCAATGGATTGGCTGTCAGCAGGAAACGCTGGTGTCATAGTCTAAATGTTGCTGGCCATTTGTGTATTTACTGGGGCATTATTGGATGTAATTGAGATAATTCAATATTTCAAGTTATATTTCCTGAGTGTCTCCATGAAGTGTTGGGCTAGTTCTGCACCTGAAGGATTTCCTTAGAAACACAATTCAGTTTTCAGGATAATAGAATTTAAATAGTAGTGAGAATTCTCACCATAAAGCTCCATCAGACCCAAGATGACAGATTTTAAGCTGCAGTGAGCTGTGAAAGCTATAAAGTCACTCACATTTTGACTGGTCCAAGTGTTGGTTATGAATTATAAACAAGTGTTGTTTTTGGAAAGTATGGTTCAAAGGTGTTCCTGATGAAAAAAATGAATCTTTGATAGATTTGAAGTGAGAGCATCCCTATGCACCAGAATTTTTAAGATTGAGGGATTTCAAAACTACAAGAGAGTGTGAAATTATGGAGATTTGACCATAAATAAAGATAGATTGCACTTGCAAATGAAGTGAAAGGGGTCAGTTTTGGAGGATTATAATGAAAAATCCCATTGAAAAAAATTAATATTGTTATTTATAAAATACAATGGTGATTTTAAAGAAAACTCACCTTTTTTGGAGGACAAGTTTGCACAAACTTTTCAAGAGTACCACTGGTAAAACAATGGTTCTTTGGGTTATGAAAAGTGTGGAGGGAATTGAGATTATCAGTCATGGACTTGGTTCTCCCTGCCTCATTGCATTTGCATTTTTTTGAAAGGTACACCTAATCAATTTGTTACTTGAAATTCAACATAAGAGTAATCATAATAAGAAAGAAGAATCCATACCCAGGACATTTTTTGGTGAACTGTTGCTTAAATGAAGGATGGTTTAGTTATAAGATCTGCTTCAATTGGCTTAGTTTTCGGAGAAAGTTTCACCAATAAAATTTCAGAAAATAACCATGAGAAAAAAGAAAAAATTATATCAGAGATAGAAACAAAAAAAATGAAGCAGATGAAAACTAAAATAAAGAAAAGAAGTAGGTTTAAAATTTGGAAAAAAAAGTAAGAGTGGGAAAAGGGCCTCCTGAACCTTATAAGGGAAGGTCCATACAGTACCTGTGATACCTTCCAAACCCCTTTTCTTCCCTCTGGGGAGGTGTTGATGTGATTGAAAAAGAAAAAAGAACCTTCTATCCAAGCTGGGCAGGGTATGGTATGGCTGGATTGCTTGGGATTCCCATGGGGAAAAGGTTTAAGATAACCTCTAGGGGAAAATTTTATAACACCATTAATTTAAGCTTGGATTGTGAAAATAGTATTTCAAGCCCAAAAACTTAAAACCCAATGTAGATTTGGTTGATTAACATTAAATTTGATTTTAACCATTATTAATTGTTTTTTTAATGAACTTTTGCCTTTAGCATATGAACTACAATAAATAAAAGTGTATTTTTTAAATTGTGCACATTCTTTCACAACTGAACTTCAATTAAAATATAAGAAACCAACATATACAGTTTCTAGTGTGGGAACTCCTCTGCGTGTGGGATAAAATGAGGCAGTAACTGGAAGGGGAAATTATAAGGAAACAGTTTTGAATTGCTTTTTGAGACTTGTAACCCTTTCTCTGCTTGTGTTCTAGAATAATCTAGACTTCCCTTCCTAATATGCTAAGTTATATTTACTAAGTTCACCAAATAAATTTTATTATTGATAGTGGCTTGATCAGAAAATATTAGACTCAAAAATCTCTAATCAGAATTTTCTCTACCCAAAACAATGGTTATTTAAAATTTAACAAATAAATTCCTTTTAAAACTTTCAGCAGGCTTAGTGGATTTCACCAAATAATTGTACAAAAATATATAAAGTAATATAATAACAAAAAATAAATAAATAACAGTAAACACCATTTTATAATAAAAAACTACAAAATCTTCTTTTCTTGATAATTCTTGAATAAATATAGAAACTAATAGCTAGGATAACAACAATATTCAATTCTCTGAAATGGAAAACTTGAAAGGGTGAAAGTATATCTAAAGCCCTTTGTGATCTGATGGATAGGCTAATAATCTGATAATTGTCAATAATATGGTATAATATTGATAATTCAATGATTTTTTTGGTGTTCTGTTGTAATAATTAATTATATGATCTCCTCCAGGTTGTTGATAATAGTAATAGCTAATTGTTATAGGCTCAATATTAATTTGAACTAAACACTAAAGTATTTAATTTAATTTTGTTCTTTTCTGTTCCTTGATGAAAATTTACTAGGAATTACCCAATAAATAGAAGATCTACTTTTATTTTGAAAGTAGCAAAATTATTTTGTTTGTGCAGGTTTTCTTTTAAAAAAAGAAAAATTACTCTCTTTGAGGAATTTTACAATAAAAAACTAGCCCAAAACTAATTAAAAATGGTTAGGTTTTATTTTAAAGTCTACAAAATTACTTTTGTTTGATGGTTTTCTTTTATAACTCTCTAAATATTACTTTTAAGGATTTAAAAACTAAAATCCAAAGACGCCTTTCTCATGATCTTCAAGCTTTAAGATCCTAATTAAATAAGGCACCAGTCTACCTGCTAGTAAGGGATGAATTAAAGTCTTTTCACACTATTGGTTCTCTTGATATATATCAACAACAAGCCTCAGTTACTAGGCTTAATTTATCAAGAAAATTTCTAGTATAACCTCCTAGAAGAGGGATCAGAAAAAACAAATTCAATTTACAAGTTCTAGATGGAGAAAAGAGAAAAAGTGGGAGAGAGGGGCCCTATTTATATCTGTGGGGCCCTCCATAGGAGTACAAAAAAGAGGGGACTTGGAAATTTTCAGCCTCTGGTGGCTGTGAAATGCAGTGCAAACCTTAATTTTGGATTTTCAGGGGAAACATGTTGTGATGTGACACCAGTCTAGATTTCTGACCAATCAGATTGCTTCACTTCACTTTTCATAATGACATGATGTGTTTCTGACCAATCAGATCAATTCATTCTTATCTTACCTATTCACGTGACATGTGGCTGTGAAATACAGCCAAACCTTAAATTTCGGCCCTGGAGCCCTTATCTCCATGTATTACTCAATTGATTACTAATCAGTCACCTTATTTTACTGTGTTATAGTTTTCTGGTCTTTGAGGGCTGACTTGTGGGTTAGGTTTCACATTTTTCTGAAAATACATATAGGAATGACTTTCTGTATTCCTTATTGACCTGTATTACCTGTATTCTTCCTGAAAATTCCAAAATCTTCTTAAATGTTCCCAAAACTTCAAGAAATTTCACTTTACCAAGAATTACAAATTTTGAGAATATTGCCACTGTGGCTTGAACCCATGACCTTGCCAGATTTCAGCTTTAGAGATCCTCCTTACCAGCCACCACCATCACATAGCTGACCTGATGCGGGTCAGGACACCCTGTCCAGAACCTGTCCTGATCAACGTAATTTTATTTCCCCTTTGAAAATTTGTTTTTTTTTTTCATTCTCAACTTCAATTTAGCACCATGGTCATAGATGTCACCCTTTGTCAAAATGAAATTTTTGTCTTTTTACCTGATTAATGTAGAACAACAGGTCCTCTTCAAAAATCTTCCTTTGTAATTTTTCAATCTAAATATTTTATTCATTACCTTCAACATCATTGATATCATACAAATTCAATATGAGCTTTCAAGATCACTCAGCCCACAGTCATTTCATCAATCAAAATGCTCAGCCCAATATTTCTTAAATTCTTCAAACACAAAATCAATTAATAAGTGACTTGAAAGATCAGCTCCAATGTAATGATCAGGAAGTCAAAACCCTACTTGAAAAGGTGGAGAATCTTCAAGTCAAAGTTGGTCAAACCTCTGAAAAATCATCCAAAAAGTCAAAAGAAAAAACAAACAAAAAGAAAGCAACAATTCAACAAAATGACCCTGCAACTTCTGCAAGCAAAGCTAAAAAAAGTCAAAGCCCCTCCAAAAAAACCTAACTTCAGGTTCCAAAAGACCTGTTTTCACACCTTCCAAAACTAATAAAACAAGGCCAAACCAGCTTAACATTAAAGATACATCTGAAGGTTTCAAGCCAACTAAAGTCAGCTTTTCTAAAACTGAATCTTATTCCTATGACATGAGAGAAAATTTTGCTGATTTTTTTTCCTCATACAGAATGCTTTTTATGCACACATAAGGATTATATGGGGCCTTATCTATGAAAAGTCAGTCCCAATTTCACCTGAACCTTTTCTTCTTAAGGAATTCAATAATTGCTTTGATTATGTTGATGAGATACAACAAGTTACCAATAGCAGCAATTCTGTTGCTTTAATCCCCAAAACAGGCATAATTACTCTTAGAGGCACTAAACCAGGCAGGAAGAAGGTTGGAAAGGCAATTGTAAATTTTCAGGAGTTTTTTGTTTTATATACTAAAGAACTACTTGCCAAGCTTGGAATCTGGCAATGGGCCCCTTCTCTGGATGAACCAATTGATACCCTCTATAATGAAGCTTGCCAAATAAGCACCATCAAGAAATTTTGACAGGTTGCCATTGCTGGTGCTTATCAATTCATGAACATCAATCTCCTCTTTCTAAATAGCCTCATGCTACTTGAAGAAACATACAACCACTTTGTACATTATTTTCAAGCTAAAATTTACAAGAGAGAAATGAACGAAAGTGGGAGCTATCAAAACAACTTAGAGAAAGGTGCTATTTCCAAAAACATACAAAGGGTTAGTGATTAAGCCTCTTTTAGTATTGCTTATTAACTAATAGCAATACTTTTCTTCAGTTTTGTTGGACCTGTTACAAGTTTGGCGTTGCTGAGAATTTTCCTAAGCCGTACCTCAAGGTTTTGGCTGAGATTGATTCCCATAGCAATGATGAGCTTGATGAAAAAGCAAATGGTTGCAACATAAAGCTCTTACCACATCACTCTCAAAATGCAACTACCTTCATGTGTAGGGTGGATGAAGAAATTGCAAAAGCTTCAACAAATAAAAGAGGGAAGTCTCAGAAGCACCAACGCATCATAAGCAAAGATGTGCTCCCTACAACTTTTGGACAGCCTCCAAAAGGATTACACATTGATTTTTTTGATCATCAATGGGTCAACGATTTTTCTCCTGCTCAAAAAACCATTCATTCCAACAAAATGAGAGTGGATTTCTTGCCTTATTCATCACAGTCCATTTGAGGAATACAGCACCCCAATGAAAAACTGAGTGACAAGAAGTCCAGTGAGAAATATTGGGATAAATTGACACAGAAATATAAATTATCTAATGAAATTCCCACTTATGAAGATGACCATGAATCAAAATCTGAAGATGAAGATATTGAAAGTTATTCCAGAAGCAATATAGACAGAGAGTCGAGTGAAGAAAATGAAGAAGAAGAGAATAGAAATCTAGATTCAGATGAAGAGATGGCAGACAAATCTCAAGCTGTAAGTCACTTTAGTAATGCAGAATACGGCTTTGAATGGGAAAACTGGAAATAAAAGAAACATTTGGATTTTATAAAATATTAAGATTTCGAAAGAGATTTTCTATTGCTTGACTTCTTTAAATAGTCATAATTTATATAAAAATGCTGTAGATATGATATTTTGTCTGATGGTTTTTTTAGTTCAACTGCTGTATATAGTGATATTGTATGTTTGAGTGCAACTGTTTTTCTATTGTTTTGGTTTTTTATACATGATAAGAATAGGAGGAATGAAATGGATTTCCCAAAAAAATGTTTTTACATATCAAATGTCAATTGTAACAAGTTTTCCATGTCAAACAATAGGCAATGTGGAATTTCCTATATAATCATGTGGTGCATAGAAGCGCACAATGTGGCAATTTCAAAAATATGATAAGATTATAGGTTTTTATTTCATGATATTGTAATGCAAATAAAAATATACAACAAAAAACATTTCTGAATCAGATAAGAATAGAAAATAAAACCCACATATATAAAAGCAAAGATTAACTATAATAAATTAGAGGCTAAGGGCTCATTGTGTGATAAAGAAACAAACCATCCCTCATAGGTTAATCTTCAAGTCCAACCAAATTGTTTATATTTTGCACAAAAAAGCTTAGCTTAAAGATCCCTAGAGTCCAGGCTGGTAATCTTTGATATGCTGCCACGCTAATGACTCATTCCATGGGTATGAAATAATAAGATCCATCACTTCCAACTTGAGCTATATTCAAAGATTCAAGAAAAGAATATAATTTCTCAAATTCTTCCGATATTTTGTTTATTTTCTTCAGAACCTTCAAAAGAATAAGGGGCCCTTTGTGAAGCTTTGGGGAGCCCAAGTCAATAATATGGCTGACCTGTCCATAGTTTGATTTTCTATCTTGAAAATAAATTATATTGTGTGGCTTCAATGAGGAAATATTGATACCAATTCTCCAAAAAGCTTATTTCAAAGGCTTTTCATAATTCGGAAGCACAAAAGAATTATTTGGGTGAGGCAAATCTCAGTAGTCTCTCAAGTTTGGGTGGATTGATCTGAGATATGAGAAAAGCCTGTTGTATATGTGATTTTTTAATTGAAAGAATTTTGAGGAGATTGTGTTTTCTTGTTCTGTTATGTCTTGCATTTGGACTTCAAGTATTCCCCATTGACTAAACTTCTTCATTAATGCTTCCTCCATGTCACCTGGTAGGAAATACAAAGATTAAATTTAATCATACCAAGACATGTACCAATTAAGTGGTTACTTTTTAGACTTTCTAAAACTCCCACAAACTGTTCACCAGAAAATTCCAAAACTCCCAATGGAGGACCCCACAAATCAATATGGTCAGGTAAGTGCATTGCATAGTGGTGGCTTGGTTGGAGTCTGATGTTTTCAAAAAGGTCGAATGATGTTTTTTGGTATGTCTCGTACGTCTGTGAGAATTTGAGGCTGTCTTCGTTTTGAGCTTTCTTGCTGCTGACCAGGTTTGTACATTGTACAAGTGCACATAGGTTGATCAAAAAAAGCTCAATATTGAAAAGCGAATCTTGTGGAAAGCTGTAAGCAATATCAAGAATTGAGAGTGGAATATATACATTAAACAAGGCATTCCATTCACTGGCCTTCAAAGAACCACTTTTAGATTCTCCCAGCTGCTTTTGCATTCTCATGACACCTTTTGGAACCACAACCAAATGGATGTTTCTGAGGAGCTGTCTCTTGATTGAATCGGATAAATTCCCACTTTTTAACTGGGCATTTGATTCTGCAACACACATAACCTCAGAGCCTGAAATGGACTCATTATTGCTGTCATGGTGCTGATCTTGCTTTTGAAAGCCAAATCCCCATTGGTATTTGAAATGATGTTGAAGGATACCCTCAAACCAATTGTGCATTATGCCAAGCGTTACGTTCAACACAGGGTTCCAATAGGATAAATGGTTTAATTCAGACCACCTGATTCCTGTTGATTTTGCCAAATTTTCTTTTTTTGCTAGCGACTCCAATTCATGATAGTGGTGGGATGTATTGCAAACCTCTTGGCCATGCCGGCTTTTTCCTAACGTCAACGTTTTTCTTTTGTTTATTTTTACTTCACAACAGTTACAAAATTCTTTTTCACAGTGTGAAATAAAACCCAAAACTTTGTGGGTGGCAACAACATCACCAATAAAAGCTTCAAGCTTTACGACCACTTTACGCCCTCCAGGAAATTTGGGTGTACATATTGTAAGTCCATTTTTTAATTTGAGAAGCTTGTTTACCAGAGGAACAAATATATTTTTTATTGTCAACATTTTGGGCTTATTTGGACCTGGAATAATCCCTGCAATAAACGTATGTTTTGGTTGATGACATAGGCGAGGTGGGAGATTGAGGCAATTGAGTGCAATTACACCCATTGAGACTTGACAACCTGAAAGTTTGTTCTGCAGAGGATCTAACCAATCAACAAAGAGACTAAATCCCAATTACAAGTGGTTATTGTTGAATTTGTTTGGAAAAATTATTTTCCAAATCAATCCCTGTCCCACATCAAAGATTGGTTCTGGTGGTTGAGATTCTAATTGCTCTTTCCACTCTCCAATTGTCTGTTCAATGCTGGGTACATTTAAAAACCATTTTATCCATTCAGAGAGGCTCTGGGTTACAAATTTTGACTTAGGAACTCTTGGGCGTGGCTTGTTTCTAGGAAGGACCTGACCTTGTGACCATTTTTGAGATGGAACCTTGAAGTCTTTTAAAAATGCTTTTGCTTGGGGGTCTGGTAGTGTCCAACAAGAATGGAACAGATTGTTTCCACATGGTTGAGAGGATGGAGAAGATTTATAGCTGCATTTATCCAGGGTAAGCTCTGAATCGTAGAGAGAATAAAATTCTGAACAACATATGTATTGCTCAAATGATACATTTAGCTGGAGTTTTTTGACAATGGTACGGATATCATGTGGTATTGATTTTGGGAGATTACTTTCAATTTGATGGCGTTGATGAATGGATTCCAATATCATTATAACTTGATCGTGTTCCTTTTGCTGTTCTGTTGACTGAGACCACATTCTAAGTGGAGCCACATCACATACTCCAATACTAAAACTGTATTCAAATCGGATTCAGAGAAAATAATCATTTTTTCATTTTGATAATAGCTGAGATGGGAACCTACAAGCTATCTCTGATTCTTTCATCAGATATTGTCTTCCAGAATAAGATTCATCTTCTTCAGAATCCATTACGGCCTCCTTTAACTCCTTTGGTTTGTTGAGTTGAGGCACCTGAAAACCTTTTGCTTCTTTGTTGAAAGAAAGATTAGGAAACAATCTTGAAAGTTTAACATCAGCTTGTTGATTTTCCAAACATCTAAGATGCCTATTTTGTGTGCTACAATGAACAAGCAGTCCTTTTTGGGTTCCTCCATCAGGTAATGTAATGGTGTACTGTGAGCAATCATTGCAAGTGCAAATTTCCATTCTTTGGAGTGTGTTCTTTAGAGCTATGTGTTATTTCAGAATTAATGTTGATAATTGGCTGTAGAAATTTTTTTCATTAATATTCGGATTATTAGTTGCATGTTGGTCTCTATGATAAAGGGAGTCGTTCTTGTTGTTCTATAGCAATTCACTCAAGTAGTTCAGTTAATGTAAGTTTTTTTCAATTTAAAAAAAAGACTCAACTATTTTCACCAAAATAGATAAAGGAAAAAAAATGATCATGGTAAGTTTGCATATGATTTATTCTGGATGAGATTGAAGTTTTTGATGCATGTGCATGTGCCATGAGTGAGAAGAATATGGTTAATTTCTGAAAGAGATTGTTCAGCTTACACAAAGGAATTTAATGAAGGATGAATGAATTTGGCAAAAACAAGATTACTGACAATGAAACCAACCTTGCACAACTCTTAGACACCCCAAAATCCTTTGAGGTATTGGTGAGTTATATTAATTAAATGTAACAATTCAGGAACCTAAAGATGAATTTTTCAAGCATGATATCAATAAAAACAAAAACAACAAAAAGCAAGAGATTGTTTACAAAAAAAATAAGTATGAGCTAGATCAAAAGGATCACAGATAAAGAAAGATTGCTGGTTACCCCCTAAACCCTAACCCGCAGTTCAAATGGATATACTGCGGTATTTAATATATGATGGACTTTCATTCACAAAATGAAAAAATTTCAGTAGACTCAATATTTTTTTTTATCCTCAGTCATATACATTTTCACTCGAAGATATGTAAGTAGTACTCACTTTAACTTTCCCATTGTTCTCTTTTCTTGCTCAAACTATGGTTTGTTTATTCATTGATGTTCACTGACGCCTCAGGCTTTATCATTCTTTATACTTGTAGATCAATCTTAAAATAAACTAGTAAGAGAGGTTTCTTGAAAGAAGGGCAATTCTCAATCCGGCTCAACTTCGCAATCAATTCAGATGCTGTGGATTTTATCTCTACATAGATACAGCTAGGGAATCCATGTTAGAATACAATAAGAGATTTCCTTTGTCTTGTAAGCAACTTAAGCTACCACCTAAGCTCTTCCCTTTCTTTATGACCCTCACTTGTTTTCTATTGTTATTTCTCATAAATATTCAGATTCTCATTAGTTATTTATATCAATCAGCTGTCTTTTCCTTTCTCAATAATCGTATTTTTCCTTACAACTTACTTCATCTTTTCTAATCTTCACTTACAGGCTCACAATATATTGATTTTTTATTCATTATATCTTATCTCAAAATTGATATTAAAAATATTCAATTTGGCATTTGGCTGCGCTTTTCTATCTTTTAGCATTGAATAATCATATACATACCTTTTTCTACTTTATTATCTTACTCGAATTCATTTATGGATCTCATCAAACCAACAGGTTCCACACAAAACTGAGAAAGTAATGCTGAGGCTTATTTTTGGGAAAGAATGAGTGAAATGGGTTACCTTTCTCCAAAAAGTACCCCTAACAAGCTCCAGTTTGATGCAAGGGTGAAAAGATTCAAAATTTTGAGGTCCAGGTTGGAAGCATTAAAACAAAATGAGGTGAGGTTTGTTGTGTTTTATTGAAATTTCTTTATTTACTGATTTACTTATTGAATTTAATACATTAGGCTCTTGATTCCATTGTTACAAATGAAGGTCAGCACACAAAACACTGGAGCACAACCAATCAAGGGAAAGAAATACAATAGTTCTTATTAATGGTGCTTGGGAATATTATTAGGGGCTTGAAGTTTTTATTTTGTAGTTCTTTCAGGACAATATTTGTACGTGCTCTATGACATCTTTCTCTAATATACAAGGTTTCTAATATTATACTCTTTATGAAGGATTAATTTCATGTTGTAATTTTTTTTGTGTGAATTGAGGTTGTATTATTTAAAATGTGGTAAAAAGAATTATTTTGTAATCAAAATTGTTTTATTTGTATTGTTTTCAATGAATTACTCCCTCTAACTTAAGTGAAAAAGACAAATACCAGCATGAAGGCTCAGTACCAAGTGCAGTCAGAAATATAAATGAGTTTATGATGACATTGTCCAAAACATACCTATTTCTCAGGACAGGCTCAGGACAGGGTGTCCTGACCCATGTCAGGTCAGCTAGTTTCTGGTTGTGAACTCTGCCAGTTGGCCTTTCCTGAGACTCCCAAAATAGTGAGCACATTCACATTTCCCATTCCTTTTCTCTTCAATAAAATAATTTTCCAAAACTACTGGCCTTGCAGAGTTGCCTTAAAAGAGGACAAATATGCAAAACTAATAGGTAAAAACAAAATAAAACAAATTAATACATACCATATCTCTTCCAACATCCAATCTCACTATTCATTTCTACAGATTCAATGAGAAATTTGGGGGTCACATTAACAGAAAAGTTGATGTAATATGGCCTTTACAATTCAACAATAAATTATTTCAGTATTCAAAATTAAGAATTTAATTATTTTAAGGAATCTAATGACACTTATACCCTCTTTGGGTGGTTCATTACAGAAAAAATACATGAAATTTCCCAAAATTGATACATCAAAAGTGTTTTGTTCCACAACTTGAACCTTCTATGTCCCCTATTATACCTACAACTCTGCTCTTTTATCAATTGTCATCCTCATTGTTACTCTGATTATATTAATCACCCAATTGCTTATATTTAAGAATATTAAGATATATATATATACATACAAAATTATTTACAGAGAAAATTGAAAAATGTCTTTTATTTGGGTACTTTCCATCACAATTCTGTGTTGGATAGTGCAGTGGGGTGACACTAGAGGAGCAAACCTGTGGTAAATTTTCCTTAATGAACATATATAATTTGTGTTCTTCCATGCTGGTTTTACTGTTATTTTCTCTCAAAGGTGATTTGATACTATTGGTATCCTCTTTCATATAAATAATTACCATAAAAATAAGAATTTTATTCAGCTGAAATGTCATGGTATACCACACTAGTTGTATATTTGAATTTTATTATAGCTAAATTGAAATAATCAAATTAAAAAATTGAGAAGATGTTAATTGAGGGGAGAATTAATATAGGATCCAGTTATGAGAGACTCCTCATGAAAGGTTTTTCTATGAAGGTTATGATAAAATTAACAAAAATAAAAAGCAAAATGACATGCTTCATTAGAAAATTTAAGCAAATGAACTATCATAACCAAAAACTGATTTAATTATTAAAACAATTATATTAAAAAAAGAATTATTATTATGAAATATTTTAATAAGAGAAAAATTCTTCATAATTATACTGAATTATATTTATTCTACTATTATTATATTAACTGACAATCATAATAATAAGAAGTATAAAGTCTTTTAATGATACAATGACATATGGAAGAAAATAATATTTAACCACTTATAATTGATAATAATATAATTTATAAAATAAATTACCACCCACACTGTGAAGAGATAATTAATATAGAGAAATTCTATGAAAAAACTAATACTAGATAAAAAAGAGAAATAAATTAAGAGAAAAACTTACTTATAAGACTTATTTAATACAATAAGTCAAATAAACAAGCTAAACTATTAATCAGTGTTCATAAATTAAAAAAATACTTTAAATAAATAAAACAGTTTTATGTGAGAAAATATGATTTTGAGAGTTTTTAGAAAAAATTTGTGGATTTAAAAGAAAGTTTGAAACAAACCCTTTATATAATGAAATCAATTATTGGTGCTTAAAACAACACAAGCTCAATTATATGATTTTAATTCTTTTAAAATATATAAACAATAAAATAGCTGAATAATTCCTCAAATAATATAGGAATTTATATCAAATGAAATATTACCTGCTTTAAAATTTCTGATTGATTTATTGTGATGATGATGGACAAAAAGAGTGATAAGATGGCTCCTTTTACAGCTTTAGAGAAGCTCTCATCTTAATAATTGATATGAAGGGCATTATAAGATTAAAAATGAAAACAAATACTCAAAAATAAGGTTATTAGCATAAGCTCACTTCTTTTCAATATTATTTTGCAGGTACCAGTATTTTTATTAACTACAAGTAGCTGTAATACTCATTGATGAATATTTATTACAAATTTATTCTTTATGAATTAATATTTTGGTTGAAATTCTTTTAATGAAGAATACCAGAGTAAAGCTTCAAGCAAGAAATACTTCAAATAACATTTTTAATTAGCTTTTGAAGAAATATTAATTTTCTTTAATTATAATTAAAAGAGGTATTTTTAAGACTGAATTCCAAAGAATCCTACCTATAAAAATACTTTTAATCTACTTTATACATAGATAAAATTGAAGTTTATGCTGTGTCACATTTTTAAGCAAATCCATAAAGAAATAAATTTCATATGAATTCTTAAAATTATTTCCCTTTTTTCACATCAAAATATCAATAAAAAGTAAAACTTGTCTTCTTATAAAGCTCTATAGCTTTTAACTTTAGTTAAAATCTTATTTAAACTTAATTAAGCCTTGAAATTTCTTGAAGACTTGATTACCAGCCTGAATATGGGGATTTACCCTTTTTCAGATTGCAAATCCTTCAAAAAAGTTGAATAATCCTTAATAAGATTTATTATTCAATAAGAGCCTAATCCTTAAGCTTAAATAAGGATGAAAGCCTTATTTGGGCTCTTGAAGATACCAAAAGCTGGGTACCCTCACACATTTTGCCATTTTCCCCCTCCCACCTTTTTGCATAAAATTTAAAGCTACAAAATGGCTTCAAATGCATTTCAATTAAGCTCATTCATGATTTGAAGCCTGTATGGAAAATCCTTAGCCAATGCAGTATATAAACCCAACACTTTAATTTCAACATAATTTATGCAAGTTTTTATAAAACTCATGTAACTTAACATTAAATTTAAGCTTAAAAATTCTTGTTAAATTGTGAAAGTGTACTGTGAGATTCTTAAGTATTCTAATAAAAGTCAAAATAATCACTTTTAGGCATAATGCCTTACAAGGTACCTAGGTTATCTTTGGTGTATAGTCCAAAAATTACATAATAATTCTAACTTTGTTTATCAAAAATAAAGTTGTAGTAATTTTACATTATTTTTTATTTTGAAAACATTTTAAAAGTAAATTCTTGACTGAATCCAATTTATAAAATACTATCTGTGGTCTTATGGGTATTTCATACATAACTCACACGCTCAAATTACCTAGAACCAAGAAATATCCTATGGTTCTTCGTTGAATAGTATAGCAACAATCGAATTGGGGGGCTATAATCAGCTTTAAAGCCTGTCTATTAGATATTTAAAAGTATGTAAAGCACCCAATTCAAACTTTATTGAGGAATTGGTCTCCTCTAATATCTGCATCTTCTGAGAGACATTTGGGAATAAGGTATTTTATTTTCTGAAAGCCACTTATTTTCATGCTGTGGGCTTCTGTACCTGACTAAGTATTCTATTTCATTATTTCCCCTAAGTCTTCTTTCTTTTATGACTTTTAGCACTTTTTTCTCTTCACTTTGATTAAGCAGTGGAACCTCAAAGGGTGTTTAGTTCCTAAAAGTAAAAAATTCTTTATCACTTTAAGTATAATTCTTTGCTAGACTAATGGAGAAGGTTGAATGTTTATTTTACAATTCGCCTGTTAGTTCTGCTTTTACTTCATTTGTACCATAAAGGGCTTCAATGATAAATGGTCCTTAAAATGAATATTTCAATTTTTTTGGACCTTTCATATTAGTAAAGCTCAAGGTTGAAGCTAAGATTAACTCCCCTACTTCAAATTATGGGGTCTTATGATTTTTTTCCATTTTTTCTTTGTATATTCAAAAGCATAAGTAATGCTTTTATTTGCATTATTCTTCAATTTATCAAGAAATAAGTTAAAGCTTTAAGAAGTTGGATCAATATCTAGAAAGTCTTTCTTCAAAGTATCAACTGGAAGTTTGGGATTCCATCCTTTTTCCAACATTTCAGGAGTTTTTACTGTTGAAGAATGTATGGAGGTCTTATAAGCTAGCTCTAACATTGGTATAGGTGTACACCAATCATGAATAAAGACATCAGAAGCTTTGAGCTCCAGGCCATAAGCACAAAATCTTCTGATCATTTCCTCAAGTTTCTGAATAATCATTTCTGCTAATCCATCAGTTTGTGGATGATAAGTTGTTGGGAATGATAGCTTAGTGCCAAAAAGCTTATTCAAATTTGTCAATAAGGCTAAAGTAAATTTTGGTTCTCTATCACTACTGGTATTATTAAAGAGACCAGTATGAGATATGACTCTATTACAAATTAAAAGAGTTGTTTTGATAGCTGTGTCATATTTATGACATGGTAAAAATAATTTTAGTCTTTCTATATCTGTCTACAATTAAAAGACATTCATTGTGACTATTCTCAACATCAGGTGGTAAGGAAGTTACCAAATCCATATGAACCACTTACCATGGGGTAATTGATTCTTGGATATTGATAGTTAAAATAAATATTTTACCAGGAACTTTATTGGCCTTTTGACACCTGTAACAACTGTGAAATTACTCAATGAAATCTTTTCTTCAAGATGACTACCAAGCATTTGTCTTAATTCTTTGCATTGTTCTGTCTTAAGACAGATTTCCAGGATAGATGTTGTAATGGCACGATAGTAGTATGGTTTTAATTAACATTTTAGTAAATAAGACCATTAAACAGGTGTGTTTAGACCTATGATAAAGGATAACATCAAATAAATGGAGTTTTCCATTATCATAAGATGTTTTTCATACATAATTCAAAGAATTGGCTAAATCTGAATCTTTGAAATCTTTCTCAAATAGAGAAGTAATAAGGTAAAAGCTCTTATCTTTGTTGTAGCTTTCTATAGCTTCCTCAAAGAATTTTGTTCCTACATCTGTGATGTTAATTATTTCAATTGGAATCTGGGTTTCTGCACTTTCAAGAACATAGGATTAATTATCAGGTGTACTGAATAATGCCCACCTCCTCAAGGAATAAGCATTCCTATCAATATTTCTAGATTTATGTACTATGTTCATTTTACCCCTGTACTACTGTGTAGGAATATGCCATCTTAACATGTGTCTGTTAGGAGTTTTCATCTTAAGAAGTGATTCCATGGAATTAGAATAAATAATTACCTCAAACACACTACCAGTAAGATAATATCAAATTTTTTCAAAGTTCATAAAATAAAAAACACACTCCATTTGGCTAGATCCATATCTGGCATCAGCTGGATTGATTTTTCTTTAGATAAAACAAATTGGACCTTCATAAGGCTTTTCATTGACGATTTCAACTTGATGGAGAGCTGCACCTAAGCCTTCACAAAAGGATTCAATATAAAGCTTGAAAGGAAGTTTCTAATTTGGAATCAATAATAATTGTGCATTGATTAAGGAATTCTTGATTTTTTCATATGCCTGAATCCTTCCTTATGTCATTTCAAAAGCAGTTTTCTGATCAAAAATTCTGCACAAGGATCTGGCATGGATTGAAATTTTTTCAAGATGTTTGCTGTCAAAACTAGCAAACCCCAAAAAACACATCACATCCTTTTTGTTCTGGGGAATTTTTTCAGTAATACTACAGCCAATTTCTCTTTTTGGAAACCAAGAATTAATCCTGAAGCTACATCTCCAAGAGCTTTCAGCTCATGAAACTACAAATTGCACTTTTGAAAGATATTTTCATGTTAACTTGAAGAATTTTATGAAGTACTAATTAAAATCTCTCTAAGTGAAATTTCCAGGTCTCTGAACAAATGGTAATATCATCAATATAAATTATTAACCATTTTTCTGATAGTTCATGTGGGAAGATGGTATTCATCATTCTTTGATAATGAGATAGTGCATTATCAATGTCAAAAGGAATCCTATAGTATTAATAAATTCCACAATGAGAAAACATTCTCAAATCTCCTAGCATTAGGTGTAAGAACATTATGATGGAAAACTTTAAGTGAATCCAGGGAAGTATGGAATATTGCTTTTGGTAATTGAGTCAAAGCTTCATGAATTATAGGGATTGTATATCTACCTGGAATAGTATAGGAATTCAATTCTCTAAAATAACCAACCATCCTTTATTTATTATTATTCCAATCAATGATTAAAGGGTCTTAAAGATTTACTTCCTCATTGTGTCCAGAATTTTCTAAAAACTCCTGGTTTCATTAGCTCATCAATATGTGATACAAATGATTCTCTATCTCTATGGATATCTGGGAAAGCTTGTCTTCTCAATAGTGGAGGACAGGCCCTTTACTCATTAAGCATAATTTGAACTTCATGGTATTTAATAGCACCTAGTGGCTCAGTATCAGATGTCATGGCTTCCTTAAGTTGAAATAAAATTTCAATGAGGTATTACTTCATTTCTAATGTTAATTCCAGACTTATTTGTGCTTCAATTAACTGATCAGTCACAAATTCTTCCTTGTTAAAATATCTTACTTGTCTGATGACAGTTACTTCTGTTTTCTCTAAGGGGAAAGCCAATTTTTGTCTTTTATTTCCTTCTATAGTGAAATATCTGTAATTATGATCATTAATATCAATGCAACAGATATTAAGATAGCCATTTTCAATTATGAAATTTCATGAGGTAAAATTGTTCATGAAAAAATTCACCTTTCAGGCTAATAATTCCTGAAGGGTGATGAAATACTATCTCTTCTTCAACAATAACCAAAGGGTGCATATATGGAATAACACTACTGAATTCTATACCTTCAGTTGGAATCAATGTTTCTTTCCAATTGGTATGAACTTTATCAAGATAGATTTCACCAACACAAGTGCAAAATGAACCTGAGTCATGATTTATACTGGCCTCTTTGGTGTTCAGAACCATATTAGTGATAAAAAATGATCCATCTGTATGGCCTTTACCTCTTTCAGGTTTGAAGTTTTTGCATCTGGGCATCTTGCACATGTATGATATACATACATTCATCACTTTATTGTAGAAGATGAGTATGAACCTCTGTGACTTGGAAGGAAACATCAATATTTTCTATAATAAGCTCATTCTTAAATTCTTCTTCTTCAGAAGGTTCCAAATAGCTTTCTTGTGTCTTGAATTTATTTATTTCTTTAGTATCTTGAGTTTTCTAAAGTTCAATTTCATTAATTCTTGTTTTATTAAGGCAAGTATTTTTCAAATGAGTTTTACTTCAACAATTATTAAATTTTGAAGAAGCTCTTTCTTGTGACTAATTTGGTATTTTTATTGAAATAGGTTTCCAGCTACTCTTATTGCATACTGGGGGTTTATACCAGTTTCTACCAATTTTTGTCCTGGTAGTGATGTCAACCATGGAATTGATCTAATCTTCTTTACAGAATGGTTAGATAGATCTGCATCTTATAGTATGCTCTATGTTGTGAAGCTCTATACCTATTCTGAAAGGTTCAAGTCCACTTTGGTACAATGATAATATCAATAGATAGTTATAGTTTGTATAAAATAATATATAAAGACAAATAAAAATTCAACAAAAATGAATAAATAATAAAAATAAATAAAAAGAAATTAAAAGAAAAATAAAAGATTACAAAACTACTGATTTTAAAGTATTATACCTAAGCTCAGAATTATGAAATTATTTCACAAAAAATATATAGATAACCTCATACAGATACTTACTAAACACACCACAAGGATATTCTTATAATATGAATACTATAATTCCATATTTACTCAACTGGAAAGAAAACTTACAGAATAAGTTAATACCAATCTATATGTTTACAGTAATACTTACCCCTTATTCATATTTCCATAAGTACCATAAATCTGAAAGGACTATGGACTTATATACACCTAATCTTATGAATATGCAAAGTCACAGATTTACATAAAAGACAATAGTCGTTAAATAATTACATACCTCACTAATAGTGCATATCCAACTTTTCCAATAGCTTTTCAGAACCACAAAGCAGCCTAAAGGCACCAACTCAGTATCTGATTGGTTAGAATTGGAATTAATTCAAAGTGCATACTAAGAGCTACCAATTGACATGATGGATAAATCTGATTGGTCAGAAAAATCAATCAATGTGATGGCTCCATCTTATTGGTCAGAAAAAACCACACCAAAAATACCTCACCAGCTAAAATGACTCAAACTTGGAGAAATTCTGAGTCCCTTGTTTTTGGAAGGCTCTATGGAGGCCCCAAAAGGTATAAATAAAGTTCCTCTCTCTGACATTTACCCCCCATGCTTCTGATTCAGGAAATAATCTTGAGGATCAATTCATCCCTTCTCTAGCAGGATAATCTAGTATTATACTGAAAAGATCAGTAGCAAGGCTAAGTATATTATAGTATTACTTGTGATTGATTAATGAAAGAGTTGAATATTACTTAATAGTCCTACCATTATAGTAGTAGTCTTGAAGTAGTTTTTAAAGATATTATCATTAGTGATCTTATCGAATTCATCAATAACCCTTATTTATAGCAGGGATATCATCTTACACTTATACATTATATCATAAACCTTAGAGATATATTGGATTATATAAATATTGATCCTAATAGTATTATATTACTATTATATTATTTATATCTTACCATTATATTAACCAGAACCACCATTATGAAATTATCTTACCCTCAAATTATTATATCCATATTGAGAGTAAAATTAAACCACCTTTGAAAGTCTTAATTAGTTATCAAGATTATTATTAATATTAATAGTAATCTTAATAAGACTTCTTCAAACATCTCAGGTATTGAAAGAAGGAATCTTAGGATAATCAATGAAAAATAATTATATAATCAATAAAAAGAAGTTAATAAAAACTAAATTATTCAACAAATATTAAATATTATTATTATTATTATCATAGTGCTGTTTTATTAAAAGACTGATAGAGACTGCTGAAGAAAATTCTCTAATTGAAAAGCCACAAAAATAAATAATTGATTTGTGATCTCATCAAGAGGGCATCTTTTTCATTATATTTAGAGGGGGAGCTAATACACCCTAGCACCCATGGTTATTGGATAATTCTTAAATTCAAAAAAGACTCACCAATGGTTTCCCCCTCAAGCTACTGCCTATCATTTATCCCACAGAAAAAGGAGTTCTCACACTGTAAATCACAGCTATCAATAACTCTATATCCAAAGACCTTATTTAACACTATAATTTATGATAAACTAAATACTACTATTTGATTTCATCTTAATAAGAATAATAAAAGATTTTTCTTGTTTTATGTTGTGTTTTATTTTTAATGATGATTATTTTTTGAATATAAATACTAATAATAAGACTTCAGGATTTGATACAGATAATAATTCTTCAATAATTCTTTTTTAATACCTAGTTTATATCACTACTCATTTCTTTTAAGAATACTAAGGTACTGAGAAAGACTAATGATCTTTTCACAAGTAAAACACTGCCAATATTTTAGATATACTTCTGGTTTGGGGATGGTTGTGCTCCTCAACAGTTTCAAAATTTCCATTGTTCTTGAAAGAAGTGAGGGAGAGAAGACCTCTATTTATACTTTTTGGGCCACCATTGCGCTTCTTAAAAGAGGGGACTCAGAAAAATTATAGCTGAAATTTTTCAGCTGGTGAGATGTGTAGCTTTTTTTATTAACTAGAACTGCCCTTATAAAATTATCTTTCCCTTAAATTATTATAGCTATATTGCTAGTATTATTTAATTACCTTTAAAAGTTTTAATTGGCTATTAAGATTCTTATTGATATTAATAGTGATCTTAAAAAATGTTCATTAAATATCTCAAGTATTGAAAGAAGGAGTCCTAGAAGAATCAATTCAAAAGAATTGTATGATCAATAGCAAGAAGCTAAGAAAACACCAATTATTAAACAAATATTAGCTATTATCATTATTGTCATAGTGATTTTTCATTGATAGACTGATAGAGACTGCTGAAAAAAATTCGCTTTTTGAAAAGCCACAAAAATGAATAATTGATTTGTGATCTCATGAAGAGCGTATCTTTCTCAGTATATTTAGAGGGGCAGCTAATACACCTTAGAACCCATGGTTATTGGATAATTATGAAATTAAAAACAGACTCACCAATAGTTTCCCCTCAAGGTAATTCCTATTATTTTTCCCACATCTGGTGTCCCAACAGCAACCTTTCAAACTCAAGTATCAGTAATGAGATCACATTATCAATCTGAAAGGCCAAAATTCAATAATAAATAAGATCATATAGAAAATCATCAAAGAGAAAATGTTCATTATTTTAGATCAAAATTATCATGGAGGAATCATCATCATCAAAGAAGACTCTAACCTTGGAGGAGGGATTGGAGAAAAAGAAGTCCAGAATTTATGAATTTGGTCAGGAAGAGGTGAGGAAGAGGGTTATTCTTATTCAGAAAATGATTAAGAATTCCAGAAGAAAATTTTAGGATTACAGAAGGCTATTTAAAGAGCTGCACAAATACATGGAAAGAAGACAAAATCACATCAATTTGCACCTGGAACTACTGGGAATGCCACTATTTAAGTAATGCTCAGACCCCAGCAGTCATCACCATCACCAAACCTAAAGAAATCTTAAAAATAAACACCAGGAACATTTCCAAAAGCTGCAAGATTTCTAAAAAGGGTACATATTACAACAAAAACTCAGAAACCTCAAAGAGCTACAATACCCACAAGAAAGATTTTCAAAATAAAGGGAAAGGACTATAGCCTCAACTTTAATGTAAGTGATGTTGAGGATTTGATCAAGAGAGCTGAAATGATAGAATCAATTGCAGGAGCCAATGAAAGGGATTTGGACACGCAAATAGCATTCTGGAGTGAAGATAAGGATATCAGATATGAAATTGAAGGAATGCCAGGATAGGAAATGGCATTTTGGGATCAATTTGAAAAGGAAATGATCAGTAAATGGAGAAAGGTGGAACCAGAAAGAAGACATAGGAAAGATTAATTAACAAGAATATTTGATCAGACTCAACAGGAAGGAGGAGTCAAGAGTTTGTCCCAATACAGAAAGTTTATTAGGTAATATGACATAATTTCAAAACATTTTCTTAAGTATGGATATATTAAAAAAGAAAATGATTATTATTAGGATATCTTTGATTTTTCATAACCAGAAATTCAAAGTATTTTTACTGAAGAAAAGATTAAATACAGCACCACAATTTAAGCAAGAGATTGAGGATACATCTTATCTGAAAGGGATATTCTCAGGAATTATATTGAGGCAGAATTAGAGGAAGCAGTAGTTATTAAAGAAAAATCACAAATATCAAAGTCAGATGAAGTCAAAAGTAGGCAGAAAACAAGATTTTAAAATGAAATCTGGGATGAGCTTATAAAACAAATAAAGGATATCACTAATAAAATAAGGAATCCACCAGCGCAATAAGCCCATGTTATTGAAGCACCAAAAGAAGTAAATCTAATTAAGGATGTTTTGGACCAGCGGAGAGAACTATCAGAGTCTGTTAACCCACCAAAGAATGTCTGGAAGGAAAAGCCAAACACACAAAGATAAGGCTTAGCACAAAATGCACAATAATTCATACCAAGAAATACCCAGGCGCCTTTACCTGCAAATCATCAACCTTATGCTCCAGCACAACTTTATCCAAGACCACCCCTAAATATTTATTACTGGTTTGAAAATGGTAATTTATTGACAAGATGCAGCTATCTGGGAGAAGGTATGGAAAAGAGAATTTTTAGTAGGCAAGGGTTAAATTTCCTTTACCCTAATCTACAAAGAGTACCCTCAGAGGGAACCAAATCCCCAAAGGACTTGGTAAGGGAATTCAGCAGGGAGCAACAAGAAATAAAGAAAGAATATTGAAGATTTAAAACCCATATTGAAAGAAGAAGAACCAATAATTTCTGATTTGAAAAAGAATTAAAATAAGTTTCAATTGCTCAAGTAGAAGACTGGGGTAATTGGGAACCACCAGAAGTATCTTCACCCACTGAGATTTTGGAAATACATGCAACTCTCAGACAAACAAGACAAAGATTTGCAAAAAAAGAATTCCAAAGACAATTATACCATAATCTCAGGAGCTTATCATGAAGATGAAACTGAAGAAGAGATGAAGATAACTGTTCCCACCAAAAATATAGATAAACATACTGCAAGAAATGAAAATTTTGAAAGAACAGAAAGTAAAGAAAAAAAGGAATGTTGAAGAGGAAAGTGACAAGTTAAACAAAAAAGATGATAAAACAAAAATTAGCAATTGAAAATGCGATAAAGGAAATCTTGGAACAGAAAATAAACTTGAATTTAAAAGAAATATTATCTGTATCACCCACCTTTACTTAAAAATTAAAGGGAATTTATCTTGAAGAAAAGGAAGCACTAAAATGACTAAGTAACTTGGACATAAAGGCCAATATGATTTCAATTAACATCAAATACTTTGAAAAGATAAGACTTAATTATTCCTGTCCTCTTGAATTTATGCAAGTATTTGTTGGAAAGAAAAAATGACCTATTATGGAGCTTGTTTGTAAAGGCTCAGCATTTAAAATTATCAGTGAAGATGCAGATATAAAAGCCTCAATTCCAAGAAGAAAGCTCAACATGAACCTGAGAGTAATTGGAGGTCACACCACATCACTCATTGGAATTTCTGAGTTCACACCAGTTGTTTTGGCCTCAGGGGAAGAAAGAGAAATTCACTTCTTCATTGCCAAGGGATTAGTCCATACCATTCTTGTGAGAAAGTTTTGGCTGAAAACAATATCAGACTGGAATTTTCACAAAAAACAGGAGAAATATTTAGTTACCAAGAATAAGATGGCAGAAGATCATGTATGCCAATATGCAAGCCCCATATGTTAGGATGGCAAAGAGGACCACCAATATGAATGGAACTGTGTTCCATGGGAAGATTTGAATATTTGTTTTTGAAAAAGAAATCAAAAAGCTTGAAAAATAAAGTCTAATTAAGAAGTAAAGGTTTATTAAAATTCAAAAAAAAAGAATTGATCCAGACTAAAAAAACTTAGAAGATACTGATAAGGACTAAATATTATCCACAAAAGATGAGGACATGGAATATGGTGAAATGATAGAATAGTTAAAAAAAGTACAAATTTTGGAAACACAATAACCAGAGAAAGGACTATCTTCAGGAATAATTTAAAAACAGGTAAAATATGAACAAGAGAAAACCTATTAAGCTGGTACTTGGAGAAATAAATTCAAGAAAATAAAGAATGGGCCCCCTCTGACCCAAATAAATTGAGTGAATGGGTCAATAAAGCCTTACCTGCCTCAAGTGAATATGAAGAATACATCAAAAATCAAGGACCTGAAGCCAAAGACATAGCTCTTACTCTATATCCAGAATTCTGGAAAACAGAAAATGAAACTGAAGAAAATAAGTCCTATATATGGGAAAAGGATAAGAAATCAAATTTGACCATGAAAGAGGTCTCTAAAAAGTAAATGAAAACAAAGTTATCAATTTTGAATTGATTTATGATAGAGAAAAACCAATAAGATAATTTTTAATGGCTCAGAAGTAATAAATGGACCACCTATTAATAGTAGAAAGAATATTTTAAAAATGTTTGAGCAAGGAACACCTTCCAAGAAACATGAGTATGAGCAAAAGATAAATGAAAAATAGATTCAAGATCAAAATATTAATTCTAATAATATTTACAATGAATTATTAAACCTTTTCCAGCACAAACAATTCCTGGTAAATTCAATGAGGAATTAAACATGAATTCATATGATGTAGAATATGAAGGATTTCAACAGCCCCCAATGAAGAAACTCAAACATTCTCATGGTTTTGAAAATCTTAAGGAAAAATTGATGAATAAAGAGATTATTGAAGATCATAAAAACCAAGAAGAAGAAATTTCCCCTATACAAAAACAACTTATTAGCTCTATCAAGGAGTATGGCCTCAATCCAGAAAGGCCATAGAGAATTGATAAAGACAAGGAAATGGACTTGTATAAAGAAGGTTTCTTAAAGCATTACGACAAAATGTCATACTGGCAACTCCCAACACCTGAAGAAGAATCAGATTACTTTATTCTTCTTTAAATATAACTCAAAGACATCTACTATGAAGCTCCAATCAAAGTGAATGGAAAGAAATGGATTAGCAATATTCCAGGATTAAATCTTTTAAGGATAGAATTCATTTATCTGTCAAGTGAAGAAGTTATTAGAGGAAACTAAGGAAACAAATACTGGGAGGAAGTATTCTCTTTTGATTAAAAAAAAAGGAAAGCACTTTATGACTATAGAATGTGGCCACAAGAGGACTTCAATTAGCATAATATTGAGCTTCTTGGCTGAAGGCTTTACTGGGAAGAGTATGAATATCTCTTTATACACAAAGAAGAAGGATTCATAAGAAATTGGAAAGGTAAAGCCCTAGAATAAAGGAAGAAAGTGAGGAAGCTACTTGGAGAATTAGCCAAGGAAGTATGTATTAATAGAATTATTAAAGATAAATTAAAAAGGAAATGGGCTTTAAAATGAGGATATTTACTTGAAAAAGAAATTAATAATAACAATAGAGAACAAATTATAGATTTTTATCATAATTTTATCTTCTGTAAAGGTATCAGGAATGTATTACTATGATTTATTGTTATAAAAAATAGGGGTGGGTGTCTGTTTCTTATTCCAACTCTAATGGTTTAAGATTTTGGGATGAAATCCTTGGCAATTTCAATATCAATTTGTAATCAAAATCAATATCAATATCATCAATTTTAAGATATTTCAAAAACAAAAGAAGAAAAAAATTTAATAAGATAATAATATTTAATAAAATTAATAAACAGTCAAGATGCCAAATTTTGGATTTTATGGGGACAAATTGTTGGAGAATGAAGAAATTCTGGATCAAAGGAAATTGAAGAAGCAATATTAAGAATTTATTTTTGAATATGAAGAAGAATTTCAAAGATATAAGTCCTCAATTTAACAATAAAGAGAAGAAAAGAAAAATCTGGAAGAAATATTTTTGTTATTGGAGGAACTTAAAGTATTGGATGAAAAATTAGCATATTATAAAAATTACTTACTATCAATGAGAAAAGTACAGCTAAAGTAAGTTATTAAAACCTCCAAATTACCTCATTCAAAAAAAGAAGAGAATAAAATAGGTAAAATTTGAATTAAATAATCAAGTCCAATATTTTTGGCAGTGACTTCCTGCCTTATCAAAGAGGACGTATTTCTTTCGCTCTATAGTTTTACACATAACCTTATTTTAATTGAAGAAATTATGGAAGTGACATTCTGCCTTATCAAAAGAGACCCAAATTCTTCTCACCTTATCACTTAAAATTTCAATTGATTCAATTTTTGGAAGTGACTTCCTTCATTATCAAAGAGAATTAATTATTTAAGAAATATTTTACATAGCTTATTTATTTCATCTACCTTTACCAAGAAGCTATTATAATGAGTCATATCCTTTTTAACATCAAGAAATCATTACCAAAATGTTTATTTAATTTTACCTTTTAGGCCTATCATGTCTGAAATTTATGAACCAGGCAATACCCTCCAAATCTATTGGCAAGAGTCAGAAGCAAATGAGGAAATACAATACTTATGGATTAAGAATACTTTTCAGGAATTTGATTATTAAGACCAATAATGGGGCTTACCATCAATTCAAAAGTTTGAAATACCAAGTTATTAAATCATTAAATTCATTTAATTTGGGGATATTCTTGAAAATAAAGAATTACCTCAAGGCCAAATTAAAGATACATGGGACCAGCTACCTGGATCAAGACCAAAAAGACTTGAATTTATTGATATATTAACCTATGATAAAATAATGGTTAATCTGGCTAATGATTATTTGAATTAAAGCTCTTAAATGGAAGACCATATAAAAAAAATTTCATATTGGGGTACAACCAAAGCTCAAAGATGGCTTTTCCTTGAAGAATATCAAGTGTGTGGTAAAAAATTAAATGGAGAGGGGATTGCTATATTATTGAAAAGGGATTAGATTTTGATTTAGAGGATGAAGTCTCAAAATTAAAAATTATAATGAAAAATAACCAGTTTTTTTAAAAAAGAAGGATGGGATAATTTATGGCAAGAAGTTGTAATAAGAAAAATGTACATGCAAAGCAAAAAATACTCAAGATATTTTAAGGAAGTAATTTTACAGGAAATCAAAGGCCCAGCATGTCCTTAAACTGCAATAAATCTATTTATTTACTCTTTCTCTTCTATTTTGATTCAACAAAATTAAATAGGAAATATTAAAAAAATTCAAGGACAAATGATACATGATTGGCCCAGCATGGCCTTAAACTGAAGATTTAATTTGTGTTTTTTCAGTAATAGTATCAAAAAACAAGATAGAGGGAAAATTATAAAACAAAACTAAACAAAAAAACCAACAATTCAAAAAAATCTATATATAATCAATAAATAAATAAAAAATTGATAATTCCTATGGAATTTGGAAGTGAAAGCATTGGGAAAGATATTCTAATTAGTATCAAAAAAATAAATCAAAAGTTACAATAATGAAAAAAAGAAAGAAGGCTCGAGTTATAAAATTCATCTAGATAGAATTTTTTAGTTTTTTTCTCTATAATAGTATCAGTAGTTTCTCATATTTAAAGAATAGGGGTGGTTAACTATTTCTTATACCACCCAAAATACAAGTGGCTATAAGTATTGGGTAAGGTGGAATTTTAACAATTAAGAATAAGCTTATAAATATCATCAATGAAAATAAATTTAATTAGTTTACTTGAATAAATCAAAATCAATATAATATTTAATTATAATTTATTTAAACTTATTTTTCATTTACAAAGTACTTAAAGGTTTCTTTAATTCTCAATTTTAAAAATTGTTACCTTTCATTGGGTCCAAATTTCTCATCATTTCACTTCTTCAAAGGAAGATTGTTTATTGTTGAAAAGTCCAAGTCTCAATTTCAAGAATTATTTAAAAGTAAATTTGAGCAAGATAATCTGAGAAGGATATGGAATTAGTGTTATGTCATAATTGAACATATAGAAATTTCTGTTGATGAAATTACCAATACAAAATTAGAGCTTGAATGATTATCAGAGCTTTCAAATTTACAACACAGTAGTTTTTTATTCTTCAAAACCCCCAGAAAAAATATTTTTAATAAAAAACCCTCCAGAAGTTTCTCTCACTACAAGAAAACTATACATTTTTCAAATAAGTAAAAATAAGCTCATAAGCTATGTGTGGCATCAATATTCAAAAGAATTTATTAAGGAGCCTATCTTACTATTCTATAAATGAATCAATAAGGAAGCCAAATGGAAAAATAATCAGAATGAAATACTCAATACAAATACAGGCTCCATACAGACACACAGCATGCACACACATATAGCATATACATAGAATCCAACTCACAAGGGGGGTTACCAGCTTTTTAATTTAATTTTTTTCTTTTTTGATTCTTAATTTTCTTTAATTTTTTTCTGAAAAACTAAGAATAATAAACTAGCCACCCCCCTTGCTTTAAAAAGAAAGAGAATAAAAATAATAAAGGCTATAATGAAAAATATTATAAAAAAAGACAAAAAAATATTAAGATAATTCCTTGATGTACTATAATAAAATAGCAAAAACAGGTAGCAATACTATTATAATATCATATCATAATGCAACAGTATTAAATTATCATAATAATAAAATGAAATCTCAATAAAGTAGTATGATTAATTTATAATATTATTATAATAAAATAATATAATAATATAATACCCTAATAAAATAATATTATATTATTATAGTAAATAAGGAAAATGATAAGATATAAGCATGATATAAGTATTATAATATCAAAATATATTTAAAGGGACAACTGGGAAAATTGATTCCATAAAAATATACTTCAAATACTATCTACTTCAAATAGAGCTAAAATATAGGTTAAGACCAATATGTATAAAAAAATATTGAGAAGTTGAGAAAACAAATTTGGGCTCTGGGAAGAAGGCCTCCTTTTATGTTCCCAATCAAACCTAAATTTAAAAAGGAAAAATGTATCAAACCACAACTTGGCCAAAACAAAAAAGAAGAGACTATGTGGAGCAATATGATTAGTCAGAGCTTGAATATCTCTTCAGTTTGATTGGTCAGAATTTAAATCCCACATCCTGTGATATGATTGGTCAGAGCTTGAACATCCCTTGATTGTTATTGGTTAGAATATTTTTTATCTTTCTTGAATTGTGATTTTCTCGATTTAGAGTGGACTTAGAAGACCTAAGAATATATCAGGATTTTTAGGAAGATTTAGGAATATTCAAGAAATTTCCAGAATTTTGGAGAAGTTCTTGGAAGACTTAGGAATATTTTTCCCAGAAAAATATCAAATAAGCCCACTATCCACTTAAAAAAGCAAAAAAGTCCTTAGCATGAATATGAAATTCTGATCTATTTCCTTATTTTGACACTTGTTACTTATTCAGGTTCTGATTTGGACCAGGAGGTCCTCAGCAAGACCATAAAGTGCTTGTTTCATGACTTATTTACAGATTTATACTACAATATATTCTTATTTGGACTCATAGGGTCCTCAGCAAGACAATAAAGCTCTTGTTTCATGACTAATTCCCAGTTTTATACTAATAACTATGCTGATTTAGACTCATAAGGTCTTCAGCAAGACCATAAAGTGCTTGTTTTATTACATATTTCCAGCTTTATAGTAATATCTATGCTAATTTAAGCTCATAAATCCCTCAGTAAGACTATAAGGTCTTTGTTTGGATAGCTTATTGATGATTTTATGACAATATTTCTTCCTATTTGGATATATGGGTCCTCTATTACCTAAAACTGGAAATTTTATTTTTTAGTTTACTTAAATACTATCAATATATATTTATGACTATATTATTGTAAATATAATTATGATACTTTAATATTGATTGAATGGCTGTTTATTATTGCTATATTTTTTATCAAATAGGTTTTAGATTGAAAGCGGAACCTTTGAGTCAATTGTTGGTCCACTATTACTCTAAAGTGGAAAAGCTAATTAAAATTTCTTTTTATTCATTATAAAATGATATTATTATAGAAAATATAAGTCCATCAATACTATAAAATGGAACTTCTTTTTTAATTATTTTCCACTAGATAAATATTCAAATTTCATATAAACTATAAAATGGAACTTTCCATTTATCATTTTCCAAATAAATGAATATTCAATTATATGAGTCCACCATGACCTTGAGCTGGAAATATTAAAATCTTAATACTAGAAAATAGTATATATGAAAAAGCAAACAAATATATGTATGAATAAGAATAAATACATATATAATCAATAAAAAAAAGAAGAAACAATAAAAATTATCAATCACATAGAGATTAGAAATATGATGTTTATTATTAATATTATTATTGAAAAATATTATTCAGGAAAGAGAGGCTTTAATTGTCTTCCTGTTCTAGGTGGCACTTGGACAAATGGTCTGTATTTAATTTGAAAATATGTATACACCAAGCAGCCAAGGTCAGACCTGGTCTGATGAGGGGAAATACCTCTTAGTTGATTAGAGCTATAGCCTTTTAGACTGCCATTATATAGCTTCAGGTCACCACAAAAATTAAACCCTCTTCTTAGTATGAATAATACTCAAAATAATAAAGCTAAAAGGTGAAATTTAATCAAGAAAATATGAAAAGAATAAAAGTCAAAATACAAATAAGCTAGAGAAACCAACTGCAGAAGCTCAAATGGAGAGGGTGTCTTATCCCACACCTGAATATCAATATTAAAAATAAAAATTAAAAATTAGAAAAATTTCAATAGTATATTGGAGGCTCAATAATTATATGATGAATTTTTATAAGAATGATTGGAAGATCATCAATATGGAATATTTTTTTAAGCTCATCATAAAAAAAGAAAAAAGAGTCCTAAAGGCATATTCAAATTTAAAATTAAGGGAATTTCTTTCAATATATAAAATTGGCAATTTCATGAATCCATGAAAGGAGTAGTGGAATTTCAAGTACTTGTATTAATTAAAACTTCAGGGGTGGCACACCTGAGGGCTTATGATCTATTTCTTCATTTTGGTGAATAAAAGAATTGGTGGAATTAAAGAAATAATGTCAATAAAGAAGAAGTCAGATTTGAAATGGCTCAAATAAAATCTCCAAATATATGTGATAAATTGACCAAATAATAAAATATTGAAGAAAGAATGACAGAAATCTAGAATTGAAAATTCAATAAGAATTGGTAATTATAAGAAAAAGATTAACTCAATATCTATCAACCCAAAATTTTATGAATTATAAAACCACAACACAGTCCAAGTTTATATTAAAAGAAGAAATTTTTCAACCCAAAAAAAATCCTTTTGATCAATTCAAATTCAAGGCCAGGAGGTCCTCAGCAAGACAGAAAACTACTCTCTTGTGAAGAAATGGACAAGGGGTCTTATTTTCCTTGTATGATATAAAAAGGCAGTATTCTTTATACCTAATATACAGGGTCTGAAAACCTGAGTTGCAGGGTCCTGTATGACCTAAAACTGCAAGCTTAACTAAGTGGAAGAAATAAAGAAGCAAAATATTGAGATTTTATAGCATTTTGGCCTATTATATATATAGGGTGTTTGTAAAAACATGTAAGTCCTTATGTGTTTTTTAAATGAAATATAGCTATTTCTGGCATTTCTGATTCCATTGATGCCATTTATGGAATTTCTAAGGCCATTCATTCCATTTTTAAGGCCATTAACACCATTTTTAAGGCAATTAATGCCATTGTTGAGGCCATTTATGGCATTTCTGCAATCCCATTTATGCTAATGTTATGTCCATAAATGGCATCTATATGTCATTCTTGATGCCATTCATGGCATTATTATGTCATTTGTGATGCCATTTATGGCACTGTTAATGCCAAAAATTTAATTTTTAATTAAATTGATGTCATAAATGGCATTTTCAATTTACTTACAACAATGAACAAAAATATAAAAAAAGGACTTTTTGGGCCTACAATTGTCCTGGAAAAAAAGATACCAAACTGTTGGGCTTCTGGTCTTTTATTCTCAAGGGCTTTCCCTACACTTTAGAAGAAAAGTATGGAGATTCATAAGTGGGAAAATGTTTAATGAATTTTTTCAAAAAACAGGCCATTTTTCCAAATTGCCCAAAATAGAGAAATAGGGCAAAAAGATTTTTGAAGAAATTTGGGGACCTTAACATCCCATTTTGGAAAAAATATTATAAAGATGCTCAAAACTGAGCCTGAGGAATTTTTTTAAAAAAAATAAGTCACTTATGTGTTTTGGCCATAAACTGGTAAAGACATGTAAATTTATGGTAAAACACGTAAGGTCTTATGTGTTTTTACTAAAGGCTTATGTGTGTTTACCAACACCATATATATATATATGATAAACACAAAAAAGTAAATTTAATATTCAATTATTGAAAAAAAAATAAGAGATAAATTTATTAAATCAAATTTTTCAATAAAGGATATTGATATGAATAAAAAGATACTAATAATAATAAAGAGAAAAACAGAATAATTTCAGTGATATTAAAAAAATGGATCACCAAAATAGTGCAGCAAAATATAAATCAGTACTCAAGTAGGTTAAATCAGTTGATTAGCATATGCCACAAGAAATAAATCCTTCCTTTGGAAATGCCGCCATTATCAAGAGATCCATATGTTACGCCAGTATCACCAAAGCCACCCAAGCTTATTTTTACATCAAAAATAATCAAGGAAAGATAAGAATTCATCAATTTTGGACCACCTGGATGGCTTTCAAAAGTACAAAAAAAGCTTAATTAAGAGTGTCATAGCTTCAAGAGAAAAGGCTATTTCATTCAGTGAAGAGGAAAGAGGTTTACTTAAACATTAATATGGGAAGCCTTACAGAATACCATACCACATACACCATGGCAAAAGAATCCAATTCCAGTACCAAAACCTATTTTACCCCAATTCACAGAGCTGATTAGAAAAAGGATAAGAACAGGACTTTATTAACAGTATACCTCAAGCTACACAAGTCCCTCTTTATGCTTAGCAAATTCAAATGGAAAACCTATAATTGTACATGAATTGCAAGAACTTAACAAAGCTACAATCTATGATGAAGTATTACCCCCTGATATTTAAGAATTTGTGGATGCCTTCTCTGGAAGAGAATGCTATGGACTTAGAGATATAATGGGAGGATATTATGAAAGGGAATCCAATATCTCTACAAGACTCCTTAAAAATTTTGAAGCCCCATTGGGAAGATTGCAGCTTCCAATATTTCCTCAATGAGAAAATAACTCCATTGCAGTATATCAAGCTCAGATGACTTGGATACTTCAGGAGGAAATACCAGAAAATGTACGGATTTTTTGTTGATGGTGGAGGAATTAAAGGCTCAAGATCAACTTATAACAATGAGAATTTACAAGAAAATGACTGAATAAGAAGATCCATTTGTGAATATGCAGTAACATTAGACAGAATATTGTTCAGAATTGAGGAAGCAGGACTTACTATCTCAGGGGAAAAATTTGCATGTTGTCTCCCAGCATTGGATATAGTAGGACATCTGGTGTCTTTTAATGGAAGGAGAATTTTAAAGCAGAAAATCAATAATATTAAAAATTTGTCAAAGCTCCTAGGTAGGAAATAAGTGAGCGGATTTCCGGTTCTTTGTGCTTATGTGAGAATTTTTATTCAAAGTTTCTGTCAGATTGTTTCACAACTCAGGAGGCTCATCAGAGAAGATGTTTAATGGATGTGGGATAAAAGATACTATTCAAATAAAGGAGGAAAGATCAAATTGGTAGTAGAATCAAGCTACATAGATTCTGGAGCAGTCCTCACCCAAGAAAATACAGAGGGGAAGGATAGACCAGTTCTTTGTGAGTTAATTACATTCTCAAGATCAGAATCAAGATACTCACAGTCAAAGCTTGAGCTATGTGGAGTGGAAAAAAATATTAAAAAAAGATTCAGACCATATTATTGGGACGACACTTTGAATTACAAGTTGATGCAAAAGCTTTGATTGAAATAATAAATTCACCTTGTTTACCAAATGCCCCAATGACAGGATGGGTTGCTTTTATTCAATCATTCTCCTTTAAATTAGTACGCAAACCAGGAAAAACTTTCAAAATGCCAGATTGATTATAAAGAGGACCTCAAGTAGAAGATGATGATGAAAAGGAGACATCTGAATTTGATGAAGAAGAAGAATGGATAAAGACACACCCAGGGCTTGAAGTAAAGCATATAAAGATGATAAGATTCTCAGGAGTTATATTACCAGAAAGTCAGGAAGGCTTTTTGAAAATAATGAAGGAATATTTAAGGACATTAAGAATGCCATTTGACAGTAGATATGGGGCTTTCAGAAAAATGAAAACAAATTCACCCAATTTTGTTTTAGAGAAAGGCCATCTTAAAAGGAGGAATAAGCCAAACCCTCAAGTAGCTGTCTCAATACAAAAAACACGAAAGGAAATCATGAAGTTGTCACATGGAGAAATGGGACAAAGAGGAGAAAATTAAAATTACATAAGAGTGAAGGAAATATTTTGGTGGCAAGGAATAAAGAAAATAGTTAATAAATGGGTAAAAACATTAAATATTGTCAAAAGAGAAGCCATTACCACACAAAAGAAGAGGGGAAAATATCACTAACCTCCACTTTATTTGAATGAGTAAGCATGGATGCAGTGCATGTAAAAACATTAAATTGAAAATATTTGGTAGTAGCAAGATATAATTTTTCAGGATGGCCAGAAACAGTTCTGGTTAAACTTACAGAAAATTCAGTCTCAGAATGGTTAACTACAGAATTTATTTTCAGATATGGAGCACCAAGGGAGGTCACAGATGGAGGACGTGAATTTTTAAAAGAGTTACAAGATTCTGTAAGGAAGGAAGGATAAAAAATAAGGGTCACAACCTCTTATTATCCTGAATCTCTAGGAATGGTAGAAAGAGGGCACAAGCAGCTAGGGATGCCTTTGTAAAAATTTGTGGAGAAAATAGTTCAAAATGGAAATAATTTATACCTCTGGTTAAGTTTTCTTACAGAATCTCAACAAAAAGGACAACACAGTACTCACCATTTAAAATTCAATTTTGTCAAACATCAGTATTACCAATAGATATAGAAGCAAAACATATTTAGCAATAAAATGGAATAAAGTTTCATCAACAGAAGATTTATTGAAATCAAGAGCTACTCAATTATATAGGAAGGAGGAAATGAGAAAAAAGGAAGAAAAGAAGCTGAGAAATTTTAGGGAAGATTCAATAAAATATTGAGATAAGAGGTTGGTACATCAAATAAGAAAGTCAATTGAACCTGGAGCGAGTGTATTAGTTTACAATAGAGCTTTGTAGTCTCTATAGGGATTGTTATTCAATAATAGATGGAATGGGGAATAGAGTGCTCTTGAACAAATGAAAAATGTTCCACATGAGCTTTAAGAGCTAGATGGAGTAAATTAGCAAAAAGATTTTCAGCAAGTCAAATAAAAAAGGTTTTATTCAAGAGGACATCCAGAAAAGTAAAGCTCAGGAGAAGAAGATGAGGAACTTGAGAAAGAAGGCATTGAGGAGGAAAATTAAACAGAAGAATCAGAATAAAAACTGGCAAGTACTGATAAATTGAACTTTAATGTTGAATTCTGGGGACATTATTAAATAGAGGGGGAGATGTGGTCTTCCATACCTTTTCTCCAAGGTTCAAGTCCACTTTGGTACAATGGTAATATTAATAGATAGTTATAGTTTGTATAAAATTAAAATATAAATTTAATAGAAATAAATAAAATTAGATAAAAATAAATAAGAATAACAAAAAATAAAACAATAATTAATAAATAATAATAATAAATAAAAAGAAAGTGAAAGAAAAGTAAAATATTATAAAATCACTTATTTTAACATATCATACCTAAGCCTAGAAGGCTGAAAAAATTTCACCATTAGGATCTAAATAAAATTTAACCTAGGGTTATATATTGGCTCAAAGCCATAGGATTGAAATTAAGCAAGGTATCATGGATTTAGATAAAGTATATATATACCCTCATACAGAGACTCACTAAACTCACCATAAGAAAATTATTATAATATGCATACTATAATTTCATATTTAACTCAAATTGAAAGAAAATTTACAGAATAATTTAATATCAATCTATACATTTACAGCCATGCTTACCCCTTATTCATATTTCCATAAGTACCATACATCAGAAAGTAAAATGAACCTATATACACCTAACCTTATGAATATTCAAATTCATATCTTTACATAAAAGACAACAGTCATTACATAATTACCTACCTTACCTGTGAGCCTGTGAGGTATATATGACATACCCATAAGTCCACAAATAACTTTATATACAGCTGATTTAGTCTTGAACAGACTTTTCAGTTGAAATTAAAATGAAAAATAACAAAAAATAAGTATAAATTTTGTTTGGATAAACAAAGTTATAATTATTATGTCATTTTTAGGTTCTACACCAAAAATAACCTAGGGTACACCCATAGGGTGTTATACCCAAAAATGCTTATTTCTTAAGTTATTGGAAGATTTAAGAATCTCACAGTACTAATGTAACTTTTTTAACATTTTTTGAAAATTGTTCAATTTAAGCTTAAATAAGCTTAAATTTAAAGTTTCATAAGGCTTATGCAAACTTACCAAAATTTTAGTTAAAATTGAGGTGTTGTGTAAATTAACTTAATTGGCTAAGGATTTTCCATACAGTATGTAAATCCTGTGTGAGCTCAATTTAAAGGTGTTTAAGTCCATAGTATGGCTTTAAATAAATAAAAGGGAAAAATCCATGCAAAAAGGTGGGACAAAGGAAAAAGACCAAACAGAGCTGGGGTACCCAGCTTTTTGGATCTGAAAGGAATCAATTAAGGTTGTCCATCTGTATTAGAGGATTTTAAACCTTATTTAAACTTTAAGATTAGACTATGATCAGACCTTGAAGTTTAAACTGGGTTTATCCCAATTTGGACAGGAATTTCAAGCTGCCAAAGGGTAAATACCAATATTCAGGCTTGAAATCAAAGTTTTGAGACCTGTCAAAGCTTAAATAAGCTTAAAACTTTAAGGTTACAAGCATTAAAACCTTATCAAAAGCTAAGGTTTAGTGTGTATTGCTATTTTACATGGAAAAATAGTAATAACTTCAAAAATTCATTAAAAATCCAAATCTTAATGGATTTACTTGAAATTTTCACACAGCTTACGATTCAATGTTATCTGTGTATAAAGAAAATTTTAAGTATCTTTTATAAATAGGTTTTACTGGTAATGAGCCTGGAAAATTACTCTTTTAATTATACTTAGAGAAAATTAAGATTTCTTTAAAAATTAATTCAAAATTGAACTTAAGAGATTTTTGCTTGAAGCTTTATTTTGAAGTTGTTCATGTGATGCACGTTAAAATAAATAAACTTATTTTATATGGAAGCTTAAAATAATTAACTTAAGTGAGGATTAAAGTTAGTTGGAGTTAAGAATAACACCAGTAGGTTTAAATTGGAATTAAAAATAAATTACCTTAATTTAAGAACCTTATTTTTAAGCATGGTTTTTCAGTTTTGACCTGAGCACTCCCTCTATATCCATTGTGAATCATGAGAGCTTCTCTGCAGATATAAAAATAGTCTATTCATCACTGTTTTTGTCCATCAATTCAATCCAATCCAATCATATTAGACATTTAAACAGGTAAAGTCTTATTATATATAAAATATTATCATTAAAGTATTTCTTAAGTATTTTATTCTTTATAAATCTTAAATTGAAGAATTGAAATCATAGAAATTAGATTATTGTTGTAATCATCAATAATATATTTTATTTAATAAAATTATTGTCTTAAAATATCTTTTAAAATCCATAAATTCCTCTTAAAAGCTCTTTAAATCATATTTTTATTAGGAAATTTTGTCTCATCTCTTAAAATATTGACTTTTGGCGTGTTTTTAACTTATAATAATTATTTAATATAATAACTGTTATATTTTACTTGTTGTATTAATTATATATTATAAGTAAGTTTTTCTCTAAAATTCTATAATTGTTTTATCTATATTAGCTTTTTTATATTTAATTTTCTTATAAGGATTATATCTGCACAGTGTGTGTTATAATTTCTTTATATAAATAATATTTATATTATTTATAATTGGTTAAATATTTATATTTTCCATGTGTAATTGTCTCATTAAAATCTTCACACTTCTTATTGTTATAACTGTCAGTGACTATAAAAATAATAGAATAATTATAATTAATTATAATTATTAATAATCTTTATTATTATTAAATTATATAATAATAATTAAACTTATTTTATTAATATAATTATTTTAGTAATTATATTTAATTTGTTGTTATAATATTTTGTTATATTATATTTTTCTACTGAGGACAGTAATAGTACTCTTGATATTGTTACTATTATCAAGAGTTTCATAGACAAACTTTACATTACCCATAGTGCATATCCAACTTTTCCAATAGCTTTTCAGAACCACAAGTAAGCATCTTATTGGTCAGAATTGGAATTAATTCAAAGTGCATACTCAGAATTACCAATTGATGTAATGGATAGATCTAATTGGTCAGAACAATTAGTTGAAATTATGGCTCAATCTTATTTGTCAAAAGGCACCACACCAAAAATACCTCACCAGTGAAAATGACTCAAAATTGGAAGAATTTCAAGTCCCTTGTTTTTGGAAGGCTCTATGGAGGCCCCAAAAGGTATAAATAAAGGGTCTCTCTCCCTGTTTTTCCACCCATGCTTCTGATTCAGACAATACTCTTGAGGATTAATCAATCCCCTCTCTTGTAGGATAATCTAGTATTTCATTAAAAAGATCAGTAGCTAGGCTCAGTATCTTATATTATTATTTATGATTAATTAATTAGAGATAGCTATATTATTAATGAAAGAGCTCAATATTATTCAATAGTCTTACCATTATAGTAGTAGTTCTGAAGTACTGTTTGAAGATATTATCATTAGTTATCTTATAAAATTTATCAATAACCCTTATTTATAGAAGGAACATAATCTTACCCTTATACCTTATATCATAAACCTTATAAATATATTCAATTATATTTATATTCATCCTGATAGTACTATATTAATACTATATCATTCATATCTTACCCTTATATTAACAAGAACCACCCTTATAGAATTATCTTACTCTTCAATTATTATAGCTATATTAATAGTATTATTAAATCACCTTTAAAAGTTTTAATTATCTATCAAGATTATTATTAATATCAATAGTGATCTTTGAAATATTTCTTAAATATCTCAAGTATTTAAAGAAGTAATTTTAGAATAATTCATTCAAAATAATTATATAATCAATAAAAAAGTTGAGCAACCCCCAATTATTAAACAAATATTAGCTATTACCATTATTATTGTAGCAATCTTTTGTTTACAGACTGACAGATACTTCTAAATAAAATCAGCTAATTGGAAAGCCAAAAAACTAAATAATTTATTTGCTATCTCATCAAGAGGGTATCTTTTTCATTATACTTGGAGGGGCAGCTAATAAACCTTAGCACCCATGGTTATTGGCTAATTCTGAAATTCAAAACAGACTCACCAATGATTTCCCCCTCAAGGTACTTCCTATTATTTATCCCACAATAAAATTAGTTCCCACAATGTCAGCACCACATTCACGTGATATCCTTTCATATACCATTTCCCTATACATATTAGGAAAAGGGATTTTAATTTGTCCTTATCCTCAAGAAACCAGGACATGGACCTTTGTCAGGCTGAGTCTATATTGAAGTGGTAATAAGAGTATTTACAACTAGAATTATGACTGTGACACGTAGAAAATTGATTAAAAATAAGGGTTTTTGATTTAAAAGATGATTTATAATATTTAAAGGGTTCTACCATTGAAGAATAGTGGTGGTGAGCGCTATTGAGAACCCAGGGTGCAATCTTACCAGTTGGATTACTATAATAAGAGTTACAATAATTAAATATATAATTATACCTGTTTATTACCCAAGAGTAAAACTGTTTTTGACAGTTTACTACGTAGGGTATTCAATAGCAGGATGAGGAAAGGCTTTTGGCTGTGAAAAGCCCTCCTTTTATCCTGAAATTGAGGTGGAAAGGCTGCTAGACCTTTCCACGTAGAGGAAGTGAAGATTTTTCACTCTCTATGACAGGATTGTGGTTTGCAAACAGCCTGTATACCCTGTATTGGGCTCAGATGTGGTTTTGAAACCACATCTGGGCGGTTTTCACCAATACAGGGTGAAAATTTTCATCTGGGGACCTCACAGCCTGATTCTGACGTGTATGATGCATAGAATGCTGTACAGAAACTGTATGGGACCCCAGTATTGACTGACATATGAGGTATTGGAGTAAAAACATGCTTCTTTGTCTATTTGACACCTCATATTCATGGTTATGGGATATTATCCCATGGTAAGGCTGTATCTGACAGCAGGTGGGATTTTGACCTTAAAATGGTAATAACTCTGTCAGCTTTTGAGATATCAAGCTCGAAGTTGGTTCATTGAATAGCTCTGTATGAGCTCTACACAATGGTACCCAACTTGACATGTTTATCATTAAATATGACAAAGTTATCCCATGTACAAGTATTTTTGTACATTGGCGTGGTCTGGGCAAAAGCTGTATTAAGCTTGTTTGGCCAATAACTTCTGTTGTAGTTGAGCTATGAGGAAATGGATGGCACCATCAGATAGCCATGATTGTGCTCTTTCCAAAAAGACCCCACTTTAGGTATCTCACACTAAAACTGTAAAAGTTAGATGAGAGGTGAATGTTTTGTTCACCCTTATTTGGTCTGAATTTGACCATAACTCAAGTAATACTGGTGCTAGCTCAGTTTGGCTAGCACCATTAGGTAGCCCTGGCTTAGAGCTTCATTTTGAATACCCATTTGATGGGGTTAAGCCTCTCCTTCTAGATTTTAGATGAGAGGTGAAAATTAAGGTTTATGCTCAGCAATAACTTTGAGCAGGAATAACTTTGTTATTTCTTGTCCTATGGTGATGGGACTTATATTTTCAGAAAGAGGTGAGTTTCCTCTTTCGTTTGATACCTTTTGACCTAATTTGGCTCAGCTCCATGTTTTGGTGGTATTTTGGCTATACCATTGGTTTATGGTATTTTGGCTGTCATGCTTGTGCTCTGGTTTTGAGTCACAGGCTGACATACCCTCCCTCTAAAAAAAGGCTCATCATAGATGAGACTGTTCAGTCCTCCTAGAGTCTCTGAATCTCCTTAAATGAAGGTTTCCATCTGGTGTGGCATCCTCTGCCAACCATTTGTCTTTGTCAGCTGTCTGGTTCTTGAATCTGACTAGATATTGTCTCTGATCCTTCCCATTAAGTCTGATTTTTCTGGCCCTGATGATTTTACTCACAGGTCCAGGAGAGTCTCCTACTTCCACTATTTCTGGTGGAGTGATGTTTTTCTTCCTGGAGGGGAATTTATCCTCCTCTGTTTGGAAGTATGGTTTGACCAGGCTTACTGGAAAGACTGGGTGTTTCCTAGAAAACTCCTCAGTGAGCTTGACCTCTACTGCATTCTTCCCTATCAACTCAATGATAGTGAAGGGCCCTACAAATGAGTCCCTCATCTTCTTGGGTCCTTTGAGATTGTTAAAGTTCAGTGTAGACACTAACACCTGGTCCCCTTCCTTGAAGTCAGGTTTTATATGTGATTTGTCCCACCTCTGCTTGTTATACTCTTTGGCCTCAGCTATGCATTTAGCAGCAGTATCACAGGCTTTCTTCCACATATCATGGAAGTCTTTGGCTGTGGGGTGGATGGTCAGAAGATTTTTCTTCAGGTGATCCACAGGTAACAGGGGATTCCACCCTTTCTCTACCAGTGCAGGTGTTTTTCCTGTGGTAGAGTGCTGGCTTGTATTATAAGCCAGTTGGACTGCTGGTAAGAGGGTGACCCAATCATAGGTGTATCCCTCATGGTCCTTGTATTCCATGCCATAGGCACAGAACCTCCTGAGGATGTCCTCCATTGTTTGGATCATCCTCTCAGCTAGGCCATCTGTTTGTGGATGGTAAGCTGTGGAAAAAGCAAGCTTGGTGCCAAGCATGTCATATAAATTGGTCCAAAATTCAGATGTGAATTTTGGGTCCCTGTCACTAATTATGATCTTAGGGACTCCACAGGTGGATATGATGTTATTCCAAAATAACAGAGCAGTGTCCATGGCTGTGTCCTCTTTATGGCATGGTAGACATCTCATGCTCTTTCTGAACCTATCAACTATGATTAAGCAGGCATTGTAGTTTTCTTTGCCTCCTGGGACAAGTCCTGTTGCCCAGTCCATGTTGATGGTTTCCCATGGGTGTTTGGGTTCTTCTATGTGTTGAAGCAACCCATATTTCTTCCCATGCTTTCTATTTGACTTTTGGCATCTTTCAAAAGTGTTGATGTATTCACTCAACTCTTGCTCCCACTTGGGCCACCAAGCTGTGCTTGCTACCCTCTCTTTAGTCCTGTCCTCACTCATGTGTCCCATGTAGGGGCAGTCATGGCATTCCTGAAGGATTAAAGAGATGTGGTCTCTGTCTATCACTGTGAGTGCACTGGTGTGCTTTTCTCTGTGATAAATCAGGCCATCTATAAGGAAGAATTTATTGTCCTTATAGGCCCTCAACCAGGGTTCCTACAGCTGGGTTTCCAGTTCTGGGCTCCTGTATTTTTGTTGAAGGAGTTGGAGTAGTATACTACACTGTTTGTGTTTAGCATATGATTTCAGCACTGCATTGAAAAATTCATTATGCAGTTTTGAGGAACTTATTCCCAGTATGGGGGTTTCTGTCCCTTCTGAATCAGTGTTTCCACTGCCAAGGGTACCACTCCCTGGTGCCCATTCAGAGAATCTGAAGTTCTTCTTCCTATTTATTTCCATAAAATGGATAGGAAATTTTGCAGCAACTTCAGGGTCATAAGCTGGATTGCTTTTGACATTGTCCAGTGGCCATCTGCTAAGGCCATCTGCATTGGTATGGCTTTTACCTTCCTTGTATATGATGGTCATGTTCCCTCTATACTCCTGGATGGCTATTTGCCATCTCAGCATGTGTCTATTAGTAGTCTTCATGTTTAGTAAAGACTTCAAGGCTGTGAAGTCTGTGTAGACTTCAAAGACTGCACCCTCCAAATAATAATGGAGTTTTTCTAGATCCCAGACTAGACATAGACATTCTGTCTGGGTGGCCCCATACCTGGTTTCTGAATCCTTCAGTTGCCTGGAGATGTAACATATTACACCTTCTCTTGGTTCACCATCCAAAATTTGTCTTTGGTGAAGGGCTGCTCCCAAGTCTTGGCTGCATGCTGCATCTATATATAACTTGAATGGTAGTTCAAAGTCAGGCAAGATGAGCACAGGTGCATTTGTGAGTTCATATTTGATCCTCTCATATGCATCCCTCCTTTCCTTGGTTATTTCAAAAACTACATCCTTTGAGCATAACTTGTATAAACTACTAGTTATGTGGGCAAAGTTTTTGATGTGGTTTCTATAGTAGCTAGCAAATCCAAGGAAAGATTGCATCTCTTTGATGTTCTTTGGTACTGGCTTTTACAGTACTGCTGCTACTTTGCTCTGGTCAATTGCCAGACTAAGGCCTGAGACTTTGTGTCCTAGAGCTAGTAGCTCTTGTTGGCCAAAATTACACTTTTTAAGTGAAATTTTCAGATTGATGGGTGTACATTTACTTAGCACTCTGTCTATGTATTGTACATGGTCTTCCCATGTCTCTGAGTATATAATGATATCATCAATATATACTACCATCCAGCCTTCCATTATTTCTTCTTGAAATATGGTGTCCATCATCCTTTGGAAGTGGGCTTGTGCATTCTTGATGCCAAATAGCATCCTGGTGTACTCATATATGCCCATATGGCATATTATTCTGAGCAACTTCATGGAGTTTGGTTTAACTCCATTTTGGTGGAAGCCTTTCATACAATCCATCTTGGTTATGTATTTAGCTTTGGCCAGCTTATCCAAGGCATGAGGTATCCTTGGTATAGGGTACCTGTCTGCTTTTGTGTAGTTATTCAGGGCTCTGAAGTCTCCACACAATCTAGACTTGCCATCATGCCAGGTGATTAGGACAGGAGTGGTGATTTCCACTATTTCATTATGTCCAATCTTCCTGATGACATCCATGTCCAGGAGTTCATTGATGTGTTTTTCAATTTCTTTCCTGGTTTCCAGACTTGCTGGATAAGGAGGTCTCCTCAGCATGGGTGGATAAGGTCTTTCCACATCCAGATATAGTTCTATATCATGGCCTTTAATCTTGCCTAGTGGCTCTTCACCAATGGCAAATGCTGGTCTGTTCTTCCTCAGCATCTTCAGTAAACTTAGTTTTTGTTTACTGGTGAGGGTAGTGCTAAACTGTCCCTCCTTGAATTCCTTCAAGAGTTCTTCTAGTGGATCCTGTGAAGATATGTGGTATATATCAAGTGAAAATTTCTTTTCCTTGTTGGTACCAATGGTAATGTGCCTGTTTTTACTGTTGTAAATATCTATGCCATACATCCTCTGGTAATCTGTTCCCAGTAAAAACCCTTGGATGTGGGCATCTTCAAGCACTACAAACTCTGGGTTGAGTCTGATATTACCCTTCCTGTGTGGTATAATTATCTCTTTGATAATTGTCCCAATGGAAGTCATCTTCCCTAATGCACTTTTGAAGTTCCTTGCCTTAGTGGGCAAGAGCTGCTTTTCCCAGTTTGGGAAGTGGTTATCCAGATAATTTCTGGCCACTATGGAGCAATGTGCTCCACTGTCAATGATCAGTGGGTGCTGAGCATTGTCAATACATACAGTCATTTTTGTGGCTGTTCCATGTATATATGCCATTCCTTTGGTTGGTGTAACCAGGAATGTTTGTGCATCTAGTATGTGTTTGCACAAGTTCTTGTTGGCAGTGTCCTGTGGCATGCCTGCTTCCAACTGTATATCCTGGATTTCCAATGGGGTTTCCTCTTGGTATTCCACTAGAAATTCCTCTCTTGGGTCTTGATCATCATCAGATGGTTCTCTGATGGCATCTCCCATAGAGTCTGATTCAGAATCCTCTGTTGGAGGTTCTTCTTCAGGGACTTTTTCTATAGCATAGACTTTTTTCTTTGCTTTTGGACAGTTGTTGGCATAGTGGTCTGTTGAACCACAATTGTGACAAGAATTCTTCTTCTTTGCCACTTCTGCCACTCTTTCTCTGGGTTTGTCTTTAAACTCCACCCTGAAAGGTTGTTTCTCCTTGAAACTACTGCTTCTATATGGGGTGAATTTCCCTATATTTGTCCTCTTCCTTATGTCTTGTAAGGTATTGGCTATGTCATCTAGAGTGCAATTTTGGTTGCATCTGCATTTCACTGCATGCTCTTATTCTCCTGGCAGTTGTGTCAGAAGTTTGTGATTCCTCATCTGGATGTTCATCTGAGGATCAATGGCTTTAAGTCGTTTAGACTGTCTGAGACACCACTCATATGGATCTTTGTCCACAGAGTATTTGTCATTCTCAAATGACATGGTCTTTTGCCATATCCAAGCTCCATTACTGTACTTTTGGATGATTTGACTCTTCCACCATGGCCAGTTTCTTCTGCCATGGATTTCTTTCATTTCTGTGTACCATATACTTGCATGACCTTTAAATGCAGTATTTAATCTAGCAGTAATCCAGTAGTCTGGTATGCTTGGTACATCAATGAAGAGTCCATCAATATAATCTATGAGTTCCATATGATCATATTCTCCTGATCCAGAGAATTTGGGCCAGTTTGAGGCCTCAGGAAGCTGTTTCAAGGCTTCCTTCTCTGCATAAGACATTCCATCTCCATCCTGGTATTGTGATGGAGATCTTGCCTTATTCAACAACATGGCATCTGGTTTGATGTCATCTGGTTGATATTGATTCTCCATAGCTTGGCCTTGTGGTTGGGGCTTCAAGCTATGGTAAGCATTAAACAATTTGTTAATGTCTTGATCCAGACACTCCCTTTCCCTTGTGCTGTGGTGTTGTTCCTCAAAGACTTGGTTCAGTCTTTTGTTGGATTCTTCAGAGGCTTTGCTCAGTTGAGCATATCCTTCTTGAAGATTCTTAACTATTTGTTCCAAGGAGGCTTGAGTTTGTCTCATCCTCTCTTGGCTAGCTTTAATTTCTGCAAATTGCTTTGCAGATTGTTCAGCATATTGGGACACTTGTAACCACAGTGTATCACTGTTGATGTTACTCTCAGATGTGACAATGATATTTTCAGTCTGAGTGGGGGTAATGTTTCTATTACTAGGACTACTGATTCTAGAGTGGTTTACAACTACTTCTGGTTCTTGTGTACTTCCTTTACCAAATCCAACAGCTTCTGGATCATGGGGTCTGACTCTTTCCTCCTCTGGTTGAAGGAGGTTTTGTTCTTTCCCTTGTTTCCTTGTCTTCTCCTGGAAAATTCCTGGAATTGTGAAGAATGGTGACTCTTGGCCACTGATCTGCTGGTGTCTGAATGGTGTGGAGCCACTGGAGAGTTGATTTGGCCTGCTCCTTGTGAACCTGAAGGAATCTGAGTAGGCCCTGTCTGGGTCAACTTTTCTTCTATAGCTAGGATAGTGGCTTGATTCTCCCTTATCCTCTGTGCCCTTGCCTCCAGGAGTCTGTGCTGCCTGGTAGGATTCCAACCTTTGGTGATTACCATAAGGTCTTTGAAGTCTATCTCTTTGAGACAGATCTTCTGGCAACTTGATCCCAGTTCTGCCCAGTGAGTTGCTAGGTTGAACCTCTTGTTGTCCATGCTCCATTTAAATAAATATTTGAGGAGTTGGTGGATCTGAAGAACTTGATCCATATCCTTCCAGTCCTCTGGTTTGAGGTTTCTGTTGAATTGGAGTGTGAATGGCAAGGTTGATATTATCTCCCTCATTGTTTTGCCATCCACCACTGTGTCCAGGGTGTCCTCTTTCAGGTCTTCTGGTTCTGGACAATCCTCTTCTATCCTCTGGCTGGTTCCTTTGGAAGCCAAGGTCTCTGAGGTATACAGGGGACATATCAGTGTTTGCAAGCAGTCAAAAACTTTATGTTCTTAGGGTATTTACCTTTGACTGTGCCTTGTACAAATTTACTGTCTGCTGACCTGGGCAGTTTGCCTTTGGAAGTTACAACTGGGTTAATAATTGTAATCTTTCCTGTACAAGTGGTTAAGGTTGGTCTACCTTGTATGGATTCAGAGTTTCGTGGTTTTCTACTTCTCTGAGTGGCTATTGGTGTCCACTTCTTGGCTGTGATGAGACCTTCACTGTGCCTCTTTCCTTTGCCCTTGCTGCCCTCTGGTTCTGAGGGTGTCACTGGTGTGTTGGCCTGTGACTGGGTCTCAAGTGGGATGTAATTTTCTTCCACTGAAATCAAGGCAGAAAAGGGAGGACTTATGTCAGTTAAGACTTCTTAAAAATGCTGGTTTTGAACGTCTAAGATTGGCCTCTGGGCTTGTATGTTACTACAATGTGCCCTGTATAATGACAGTGTAATTGAATCAACAATTCCATGTCAGAATTACAGCTTTTGGTACCCTGCCTCACTGTTTGTGTGCCAGTATCCCACAGATACACTTGTGGTTTTCAAGTGTATTCTGTATAAGTGTTATTGAGCTAACAATACACTTAATCCACGCCTCAACTGATGGTTTTTCAGTCAGAGGTGTCCTTATTCAGTCAAGAATACAGGACTTATTGATGGCTTATGTGTTTTTATATACAAAACACGCCAAAAATAGTTATATTCAGTGAGTATTAGCCACGTGAAAAATACTCTTATAATATGAGTATATATATAAAAAAGGATAAATATATATAAAATATATATTTAAATAGAGAAATTACGCCTAAAAAAGATAAAACACTGGTTAATAAGTCATAAAGAGAGAAAAGACTTACTTATAAGGTCCAAAAAAAGATTTAAAACACGGCCAGGCCCCCAAAATGTCAGGCTGAGTCTATATTGAAGTGGTAATAAGAGTATTTACAACTAGAATTATGACTGTGACACGTAGAAAATTGATGAAAAATAAGGGTTTTTGATTTAAAAGATGATTTATAATATATTTAAAGGGTTCTACTATTGAAGAATAGTGGTGGTGAGCGCTATTGAGAACCCAGGGTGCAATCTTACCAGCTGGGTTACTATAATAAGAGTTACAATAATTAAATATATAATTATACCTGTTTATTACCCAAGAGTAAAACTGTTTTTGACATTTTACTACGTAGGGTATTAAAGAGCAGGATGAGGAAAGGCTTTTGGCTGTGAAAAGCCCTCCTCTTATCCTGAAATTGAGGTGGAAAGGCTGCTAGACCTTTCCACGTAGAGGAAGTGAAGATTTTTCACTCTGTATGACAGGCTTGTGGTTTGCAAACAGCCTGTATACCCTGTATTGGGCTCAGATGTGGTTTTGAAACCACATCTGGGCGGTTTTCACCAATACAGGGTGAAAATTTTCATCTGGGGACCTCACAGCCTGATTCTGACGTGTATGACGCGTAGAATGCTGTACAGAAACTGTATGGGACCCCAGTATTGACTGACATATGAGGTATTGAAGTAAAAACATGCTTCTTCGTCTATTTGACACCTCATATTCATGGTTATGGGATATTATCCCATGGTAAGGCTGTATCTGACAGCAGGTGGGATTTTGACCTTAAAATAGTCATAACTCTGTCAGTTTTTGAGATATCAAGCTCAAAGTTGGTTCATTGAATAGCTCTGTTTGAGCTCTACACAATGGTACCCAACTTGATATGGTTATCATTAAATATGACAAAGTTATCCCATGTACAAGTATTTTTGTACATTGGCGTGGTCTGGGCAAAAGCTGTATTAAGCTTGTTTGGCCAATACCTTCTGTTGTAGTTGAGCTATGAGGAAATGGATGGCACCATCAGATAGCCCTGATTGTGCTCTTTCCAAAAAGACCCCACTTTAGGTATCTCACACTAAAACTGTAAAAGCTAGATGGGAGGTGAATGTTTTGTTCACCCTAATTTGGTCTGAATTTGACCATAACTCAAGTAATACTGGTGCTAGCTCAGTTTGGCTAGCACCATTAGGTAGCCCTGGCTTAGAGCTTCATTTTGAATACCCATTTGATGGGGTTAAGCCTCTCCTTCTAGATTTTAGATGAGAGGTGAAAATTAAGGTTTATGCTCAGCAATAACTTTGAGCAGGAATAACTTTGTTATTTCTTGTCCTATGGTGATGGAACTTATATTTTCAGAAAGAGGTGAGTTTCCTCTTTCTTTTGATACCTTTTGAGCTAATTTGGCTCAGTTCCATGTTTTGGTGGTATTTTGGCTATACCATTGGTTTATGGTATTTTGGCTGTCATGCTTGTGCTCTGGTTTTGAGTCACAGGCTGACAACCTTTACCTCCCAATATTTATAATGGCTTCTTCAAAAAATTTCCATTATAAATCTCTAAGATTAATTATCCCATTAAGAAATAATTTTCTCTTTCCACAATGGGAAGGAGTGTTTACCATGATCTTGTCTCATTTTGTTATACCATTTCTTGGCTTATTTGGTAAATAATGAGTGTAATTTGGGACTTATTTATTCATCTAGTGCAATAAAATCCCCTTTGAGAATATCAATTTTTTTCATAAATTATATATAATTATATTTTCCCTCACCACTGAAGCTGGTCCATTTCTCTAATACTTAGATGTCTTTAAATTTAAAGGCAGTTTATACCTCCACATTATTACTTGAAGCTGTATGATGATGTAAGTAATTATTATTCAATTTCAACACATTTCTGTATATAATTGGCTTAAACAGTCTTGGCAACTCATTTTTTCAAGGATAGGCTATTAATAACTGAGTGAAAAGCTTCTCTAAGGTCAATTAGTTATTTATCACTCTTTTCCAATTGCTTTTTGAACATAGCTGCATTATGAACAGTTGAATTTTCCAAGTTTTGAACTTGTATTCTTAATTTTTCAGCTGTTCAGCTATCAAAGAAATAGAATTCTCATCTGGCTTATTAAGAAATGTGAGTTTGGATTCTATCCTCTCACAAATATGTTTCAAAGAGAAAATATTGTCTTTATTTACATTTTATAATCACCTAATGATATTTTGTGATTCTTTCACTTGTGAAATCTCCCTACCCAAATTCTGTTTGATATACTCAAGATTTTTAAATTTTGTTATGATTTCTTATTGGAAAGCTTCAAAAGAAATTACAAGATTCAAAAATTCAATTTTTTGGGAAAGGTTGATTAATTCTTTCCTTCTCCTTGTTTTTAACCTCCATCAAAGGTCATGCAATGTTACAGAAAATTTACATGGCTTTCTCTTCCTTTTGGAGGATTCTGTAGTTCTGAGGGTAAGGTTTGTTCCATTTGGACTTTCCCTTCCCCTTTATATTGTTATGTAGGGTTTCTTGCCTTCTTTTGCAGCTTGTGAAGGTTTATTCTTGATTTTAGAGGCTTGGGGAGTTTCTACTGGGGGTTTGTCTTTCTTTTGGACCAACTCCCTCTTCTGATACTCTGATACAATGCTCTAGTTTTTCAACCAAGCTTTTATCTTTTGTACTTTTCCTTTGAAATGCATCGGCTTACAGCCTTCTAGAAGTTCTTCTGTCCTTTCTGGGCCCAAGACCTTTTTTACTTGAAGGTAAGAATTAATTTTCTCTATCCACAAGCTGGAAAGAAGTTTCAACTTCTGCTGCTTTGCTTCCAAAAATCACTTTGCTCACTGAGACTGGTAGATCTCTACTTCTGCTTCTTGGAATCTGCTCCAATCTCTCAAAAGGAATAGAGATAAAATCACCTCCTTGACTCTCAATAAGAGTATTTAAGTTTCTGGAAAACATTTGGAAACTGGTGGAATCTCTGGAATCCTTAAGATGTGCCTCTCCTCTGGGATTACATTTTTGTATTTTGGATTTATGACTTTAATGTACCGGTTCAGATCAATCTGATTGGATAGAGTAATTGCTTCCACTTCTAGTAAGAGTAATTCTATTTCAATTTATTTCAACATTTACTTAATAAATGTATGAAATTAACCTGTTGTTGTTTGAAAGGGTTCTTTTGTAAGTAATCCCCTTGCAATTGGGCTGACTTGTATTTAGACACTTGATTCAGAGTTGTTAGAGTCAGGAGTACTTTCTTTGGAAGATTACATAAGAATCAGGGTATAGGCTTCTTGATAAAAATAATCAAAGAAAACTTAATATCTAAGAATATGAAATAAAGTTGTGAAAATGTAATTTATGGAAATTTGCATCAAAAATAAAGAAACTTTTGTCTAAAGAGTACAAAAGAAATATATTTTTTAAATGAAAGATTTTTTTGGTTTTTTATTGAAAGCTTATTTAATCTTATTTAAACTTAATTACTCCTTTACAGCTCTTGAAGTCTTTATTACAAGCCTACATATGGGGATTTACCCATTTGGCAGGTTGTAAAACATGTTCAAAAGAAGGATAAACCTTTATAAACTTGAATATTAAATCAAAGTCTAATCTTAATTCTTAAAGAAGTTTTAAAATTCTTCAATACAGGAGCACAACCTTATTTGGTCTCTTGCAGATCCCAAAAGCTGGGTACCCTGGCACCTTTTGCCATTTTTCCCTTTGTCTCACCTTTTTGTGAGATTTCAATTTTTTAAAGACATACTATGGCCTTAAACCCATTTCAATTGAGCTAATACATTCTTTACCTCCTGTATGACAAATCCCTAGGAAATTCAGTAAATAAACACAACACCTTAATTTTAACATAATTTTTGTAAGTTTATATAAAAATTATGTGACTCAAAATTAAAAAAATTTGTTACATTGTGTAAGAGTACCATGATACTCTTACATATCTCAATAACAGAAAAAATAACCACTTTTGGGTATAACACCCTATCAGTCTACCCTGGTTTGTTTTTAGTGTAGACTACAAAATTGACATAATGATTATTACTGTGTTAATCCAAAGTAAATCTATAGTCACTTTGAATTTCTTATATAAGAGCAATTTGAAAAGTAATATCTTTACTGAATAAAGTTTATAAACTACTATCTGTGGCCTTATGGGTATGTCATACATACCTGACAGGCTCACACCTCAAGAATATTTGAGCTTGTTAATTCAGTTTTGAACCTCAGTCAAAAATTGATATCAATTGTGACTGGCATAAGCTAAGAGGTCTGTGAATCCATTTATATATGTTATTTAAGTAAATAATGGGGAATATTCAATGTCTGAAAGAAGTGTGTAACCAAAATTAATGATATTGGGTCATTTAACAAGTGTTATCAACTGCTGTAAAGGTATTATACACCAATTTTTGGACTCAAAAAGTGTTTGGTGATGAAAAAACAAATCCCAATGGAATGAAAGCTTAAGAAGAGCTTTTGAAATTGGTTTCAACTATAATTGAAGGAATTTATTCTTTACCATATCCTTTTTCTCCAGGCTATAGAATCACGTACTTTTATAATTAGCTTACATATAATGAAATAAGCTCTAGTACAATATCAAACCTACTGAGCATATGGAATAATGAATATAATTATATTTTGTGACTCTTATTATTATTTAATACCTTTTAAAACCCCCAAAATTGAATCAAAAGAATACTTTCTAGCTATAAATCTTGTCGATTTGTGCATATATAAAAAATGATTATTTTGGGTGTGTTTTATCCTTAGGAATATGATATTATATCAAAATCTTGAATTAGGTTTTGCAATTAATCAAAAAGAGTGTTATCTTATAAAAACTTCTTCAGCCTTGAGTGGATATTTAAGATTACTTCCTAAAAAAAGCTTCTATAAGATGGTTTTTTGTACCAAATAAATGTAAAAAGAGATGATTTTGGTGTTTCTTCTTTTGTAAAATAAATGAATATTGTCATTTTTATTCAATTCAATCAAAAAATCATGATTTAGGTGAGGAAAATTGATTATTCCTATAGAGAAGTCTGATATTAAAGCCTTACTGGAATAACATAGCTGAAATAACCACAATTTATAAAGATTTAGAAGATATATTTTGGACAAGTGTTGGTTGAAAGGGTGAATCAGTTTCCAAAGAAGCTTCAAATGATATTAAATTAAGATCAATGATACAAAAAAGAACATCATTCAAATATTAATTGACTAAATTAATAAAATAAGCTTGAAATTTGGATTATGATTTTGTTTAGATGCTTTCATGGAAAGTGCTTGATAATTCAGATTTATTTTTCAAGTTTCAATTTATGAAAAGGATAGAACTTTTGGATTCATTTTAATTTTCAAAAAATTGGATTGAAATGTTAAAATGAATTTTCATCATATTTCACATCTTAAATGACCAGATGTAAGAATATGACCATTCCTCTATGCAAAAATCTTGTTAAAAAATCAATGATAAAATCTATAGAAAATAGGGATATATATTTATATTTCTAAAATATGTGGAAGAAAAGATCCAAGTTAATTTACTAATGAGGAGATCAAACTGAAATATAAAAACTCAATATCATATAGTACACAATAAATTATCCATAAATTTACATTGCTTTTTTGTAGTCATTATTAATAGAATTCGTGATATTTTTAAGATTCATAATATATTCTTAATGAGATTAGTCCTTTTATAATAAGGTCCATTATATTTCATCTTTAATTGAATTGCAATTTCCAATAAAATTTCTCCCTATGAAGCTTATATTGTATTTTCTTTAAATTTTAATTGAGAATATGCTGTAACTGAGCCTTTTTTCTTCTTCAAAACTCTAATTATTTAATGTTAATTAAAACTCTCCATAAAGGACTCCAGGATAAATGCTTAGAGGACATTCCTCCATTTTATGAGCTTATTTTACTTTAGACCAAGATAAGTAAAGATTCTTATTAAATTACTTCACTAGAAATCACAAACATATGTTATAGTATGCATGTAAATGAATATATATATATATATATATATATATATGTTTCCTTTATCCATCAAATAGGTGGGTTATGATAAAAAACACATTTATTGTGTGTAATACGAAATATTAAAGTTAAATTTGGAGGTTAGTTCTTTATTTTCTTTGTCATAAATCTCCATGTAGTTGATATTATCTGAAAAATCTTCATAAAATATAATTTATAAATGCATTAATGGAATAAAAAATTTATCTCAATTTCTACCTAATTTCATAATTTTTTAATCCAAAATATCCTTTTACTATGTCTTATCATTAGAATTACCATCAAGCTATGAAGAGAAACTATTTCAAGCCATAATCACTTACAGATATATTCTATAGTCTGATAAAATCATATTATAATGAACATTCAATTTAATATTGGTAATATTCTTCATCTTCCTCCTCGACATCTTTAGCATCGCTGCTTTCAAAAGGTTGCACGCTTGGTTTTTGATTAAGAAGGGAGTAAATCTCAGTATAGTATGGAAAAAAGGAGAAATATTTCATGATATTTTAAAATGGTCTGAACACTCCATTAGTTATAATGATATTTGAATAATCTTCCTGTGGAACTATGATAAAATTTTGAAGCTATTTCTTTATTTATTTTTTACTTTATTTATTGGTTTCAAATAATTCTTGCATCAATGTCAAATAATAATTGGTATTTCTTCTTAACATCCGTATCCAGTATATTCAACATATTTTTTTGGTACCTGAGTGATATTTCAGATTTACTTTTAGGCCAAAGAATTCATCACTGAAAATTATTTTTACTAAGAATGACAGCTAAAACGATTGAAAATGATTCAAATATCAAAAATACTTGAATGAATATTTTTTCAATAAATAAAATTACAATTATTATCAAATAATTGGAATCCAAAACTAATTCTGCCTAGGTATTTACCAAAGGGTGTGTGGGCCAAATTTACCTAGTTTAGCTCCTATGGCCAAAATTATTTACAAAATGTATAAGTTTTCTTCTAAAAGGTTTTTTTAGTTTAAATTATGATGTGTAATTTCAGACTTATACTTACATTCAGCTTACAGGTGGTAATATTTCAGGCGCTTTTTCAGGATTCAACGTATGGAATCGTGTGAAATTAAGGAGATATTGAATTCAAAACTTTAAGTAAATGAGGGGACAAAGATATCATTTGAAAGGAACACAGGGTACCCGAGAATTTGGATTTTTATAGAGTGGTGTTTGAATTTTTCCAGTTTCAATGGAGCTTATATGGACTTGATTGTTCTTTGTATTGAATTTATAAATAAATAATCATATTAAATTGAGAAATAAAATATTGAAATAACCTATTTAACTCCAATTTAAACGTCAAACTTTAATAATCTCATAATAGGAAAATTCTGAGTAAAATGATAAATTTTCTCCTTATATCAAGATTCTCAATCCTCTAATGGATCTGAATGATAAGTTGATATATTTAATTCTTCCTTGGTAATGTCACTATCCCCAGTTATTTAACTTTTAAAAGTGAGATCCAACAAGATTTTCATATGCAAAAGTAAAAGAATCCACCTCGATAATGAAATAAGATTAAGCTCTCCTAATAAGTAAATTATTTTCTTTTCCTATGAGGAATTAAAGAGCTCCATTCATTCTATATCAAGTTATTCAAGATTAATACAGTATATTTCTTTTCAATGAAGACCTTAATTGAGAAAATATTTCTCATTGTGAAGACTACAACAATATTCAAATTTTTAAGTAATATTACTAAACAATTATATAAAAAGGATTTATATACTTAAAGAATGAGAATAAGCTAACTCAATCATATTGAGTATCAAATTCCAAGCTCTCATAAGGGGGAATTTTTCTTGGAACCATATTTCTGAAAATTTTCAATTCTGTACTGAATTTGAAATTAGCTTTTTTAGTAAAAATATATAATTTGAAGCTTATTTAGAAGTCTATGTTGTTTTTTATCCATATTGGTAGCTTTTTTACCATGAAAGATATATTTCAAGCTGAAAAGAACCTCTCATGAAGCCAAAAATTAGAGAAACAGTAGAATATTATGATATATTATGATTCAAAAAACTAATACTTATTATTTGAGCTGTATTAAATTGGGTTTTAAGTTAAAGAAAAGAAATTTCTTATGAATATTAGCTTGAATACTTATCTTTTATCATGGCTAATTGATATTATATATCATTTTATACCCTTTCACTAATGTAATTCCCACCCTTGATTCATATTTCTGAAGGCTTTTACTTATGAATTTATCCTGAATACTTATTTTGAAATATTTTTCTAATAATACTTATTTTTAATATACTGGTAAGTATCTCTCAGTCATTATTAACTTGGTTCATTCTCAATATTAGAAGATATACTATTAATATATTTTATCATAATAAAAAATATTTCAATGTGGACTTATTCCTAGTAAAATAATTTTGATTTATACGATTCTTTTGCTGAGAGTAAGATATTTTTCTTTTGTAAAGTATTATTTGTAATATTATAATGATGAAATTCTATATATACATTAATTATCATTCAAAACTATATATATTAACATCAATATCAATGCCATTAATTTTTTATTATCAATAAAGGGTGAAAACATTTATAACAATTTAATCATAAGATTCATAGTCAAATCCTATAGCTCTTATTTATTTATTTTGGGAATCCTAATTCAGTTCAGCTTTCTGTACTTAAAGATTAGTTTCAATTTGTTTTGCTATTAGGAAATTAACAATGTAAAAATACTTTAAATTAATCCAATATCTCCAGCCATAAGGGCTTATATATTCCAATTTATAATGAGTATCAATATTAATGGTTTATTTTCAAGTAGCTATAAAGTCGCTCATCAGGACCAGATTAAGAAATAAAGTGAAATTTGTGCGTGAGTTCTGAGGTCCTCTTAGCTTAAGAGAAATAAGGTATTCTAAATTTAGTTTGATTGAGCTTAAAAAAATAGTTAAAAACTAGAATACAACCCTTTCAAAACAGGTTAATTTCATGAAAGACCAAGGGAATCACCTGAAACACTGGGCATTTTTTCTTGAAAAATTTTTATTTTTCACTTTGTAGTTTAGTCCATAATTTTTCATTTTTTAAATATAAAATTGGCTATTTATTATATGAAAGGATTATTTTTTACAATGAGGTTACTGGTAGGTTGAAATTTGGAATATAATTATGACCAAACTCTTTGTGTTTTTGATTCTGAAATAGGAGATTAATTTTTTCTTTTTAGTATTGATACTTAATATTTATGTCTTTTACTATGATAGTAAGCAGTTAAATTTGAAAGTTGTGTTTTTAATAGAGTTTTTATTGCATTTTATAAGGGGGCTCATAATAAGCTTGTGATTCAAAAGTTTTCTTTGTGGAAAAATGTTCGATTATCACTAAAAAATGATTAGTGGAAGTCTCATATCAGTTATAAAATACAAAAGCTGTATTTCATTAAAAAAAATCTTGGGACTTGTATTCTATAATTTTCATTTAATTCAATTTATATACTATTCTAAGTGCTTAGACATTCACGGATTATTGGTGAAATATCTGGAAACTTCTCAGGATTATCACATGGATTCAAAATATTGTAAAATTCCCAGAAAAACTTTGATTTTCTCAATAATATACAATATGGTAAATTAATTTCTATCTTGGGGTTTAAATCAGAAACCCAGCCATAAACTCTGATAATATTTGGATGAAAAATGAAATAATAATAATCAATTACTAAGATTGGCTGGAGTTTTAGTTAATTAGATGGTCAAATTCCTTGTAAGGTTTTTTGAGGTGTCCATTATGAGAAAAATTGGAATAATCTCAGGGCGTACCAAAATACAGATATTTCACTTATTTATGACAAAAAAATTCAATTGGCTTGGAAAATGGAGGTTACAATGAAGTATCTTGAGAGATTTTCTTTCAAAATGGCTTTATTCTAATTCTCCTTTTATATGCTGTGGAATGGAAAATGAGAAAATTAGTCAGATTATAGATAATTGAGATTACATTTTATTTTCATTTATCTTCTTGTATTTGTACTATGTATTTAAGCTCGCCTGAACTTGAAATTGAAAAAATAACTTTTATCAAAGTGAATCTAATTATTCGATAAAAATAGAAATGTATGATGCCGAAATTCAGTTTCAATTTTAAATACAAAAACAGAAATATCAAATTAAAAAATGTGCTTTTGAATTTCTTGAAATTATGATAAAATATAGCTTGAAGATAATCAGTTATTATTTAGATAATATCATAAATATATGAGTAAGACATCAAACCGAAAATTGAGTATGGTGATTATTATTACTTGCATAAATATAGGCTATTGGAAAATTCGCATAAGCTTTTATTAATCTAATGTGATTTGTTATTATGGATAATCAAATAAAATTTCCAAATCTCATCATTTTTTATGATTTTCTTTCTTTGTTCCCTTTTTTTCCTTCTTGAAATTTTGGTATTTGTTTTTTTATGAAGAGAAATTTTGCAAGCACTTATAAGAAACTCACAAAATGGACTTACAGTGAGGAAGGCTCAAAAAAACTTTTTTTTAATGAAAGGTCTTTATTTTAGGAATAAATTAAAATAATTCCGCTGAGGTTTTTAGTACTAATGCCGATGGCCAAAAGTGTACTTCTTTTTTGGTCAAAAACCTAAACAGTGCATATTCAATCATGGATATTGATACCCAAAAATGTCACTAAAACATTAATTTTTCCTGAGTTCCTCAAAATACTTACTTCAAGTAATAAAAGTAACTATGAGATTCCATTAGTGGAATGCCATTTTATACTCTTTTTATTTGAATTCACCAAAATGTCTATTTTGGGCTTTTTAGCCCAATTATCTTTGAAAAAAAAACTTATTTGTTTTTGGAATATTTTTCAGATCCCAATCACTTTGAAAATGAAAAAAATGCTATTTGATTTCAGAAACCCATTATTTCTTACATGAATTCGCCAAAACTTCACTTGAACTTGTAGATAAAATAAATATAATGATCTTTTTTATGCTTTGAAACGAAAAATTTCTCAAGTTCGAATATCAAATTCTTCTCAAAATGGATGATTAATGAGTAAAAAAATCAAAAATTCAAATTTGTGAGAACTTTGGTGAATAAGGTTTTTGTTCTGAAATTTTGGGATAATGGTAGTTTGACTCAGCTCAAAGATATGATTACTATTATTTCCTTCTAGTTTAATTTTTTGATTTTAGTTTTTAATTAAAAGATTGATTAGATATCTTTTTGTGCACATGAAGTTTTTTTTGAGCTATTTATTTTTTTTTGAATTATATTTTGGGAATAACTATTAAAAATACCTAAAGTAAAGTTTTTACTTTTGAAAATGCGTATATATTTGTAATTTATAAAGAAATAGAAACAATAAAAAAATGAAAACTGAAATAAAATTCCAATATATCCGGATAAATATTCTATACCGAATTCTAAGAAAAAAAAACAGAATTAAAAATGTATACAGCCAGTTTGTTAGAAATTTCCATAAGCTTTAAATATTTTTATTTGAATAAGTAAATAATTGAATATCTGTAATCATAATAACATCCTTATAAAGGAATTTACACATATTTTTTTCCAAAATGAATGAAAGCTATATAATAATCCACATTTTTATGAACTTGGTAATAATTGTGGGAATAATCATAATATCAACTAGCCAAAGGGAGAAATTCATTTTCTATGATATTTTAGAATATACTCCTCATTATATTCACATAAATACTGTATCATATACAGTATATTCTCAGGAATTAATATTACAAAATTTTCTTATTGAAATATATAACATCTTTATTCAAAAAATGGTACTTCATATCAGCCCAAAGAAACCTTTTTATGAGTTAATAGAATGAAAATTCAATAAAAAATTACTTTTTAAATGAATAAACGAAAAATATACCAGAATTAATAAATATAGGTGACTATTATAGCTCAATAAAACTAAATTTTTACATTGAATCTATTTATATGTGATATCCTTGGTGTCAAATCATTCCTTCTAGCCACGTAATTCCGAAAAATCCAAAAGCTAAGGTATAACTTTGAATTGATGTTCTGAATGTATATTCAGTAGCTGGTAATCCCCTCTATTGATAATTATATTAATTTTTCATCACATAAACTTCTCCTTCAGATGATATATTGTTAGCTGTAGGAGATGGCTTTGGAGCTCATTCCAGAAATATCTTTCGTACAGAATATCTATAAGCTGATCAAAATAAGAATGTTTCATAATAATAAAGTCCTTAAAATCAGCCAATCTGGAAGAAAAATAAACATATTTTATGGAAAAATCATTCTTATAAATATTTAAATTCATTAAGAAATCAGAAATAGCTTATTAATAATTTTCTATTTAGTAAAATTATACTTTAATTATATAATTAAAAATTAAATAGCAGAGCCTTGATATTTGATTCTAAAAATAAGCACCATAAAGTTGTGATTCAAATTGATTAAGATTCTTTTTGGATATTCTAATCCCTAATTTATTTCATATTTTTCATAAAATTCTTTCTTTATTTCTAGGAAGCTATATTTCATTCCTTCTCATAGAGAGATCATTTTTCATTCATGTTTTAGCTTTTTCTTATAAGTATTTACTTTTTATTTTTCAGACTTTAAGCTATTATTCAATTTATTTCTCTCTAATTTGGCTCTCCTCATCTCTCACCCTTTTGATTTTATTGCATATCTCTTCTCTTCCATTTTTGAAAAATATCAGTCCGCTTGAAAATAGTCAATCTTGTGAATAAGTATAAATGATTTTTGAGATGTTTGTTCATTTTATTTTGTGGTTTTCAACTAAAATTAAATTCTAATATGTGATTATTCCACTTAAGATAACATATAAAATAGGTAAAGCTTTCTATTCTTAATACTGTTGGCTTCAATGACTTATATTAGCACTACTCCTAGTTATTGTTTATTTTAATTTCACTGGAGTTGAATTTTATTTTGGGCTGTAGTTATTACCAAAATAATATCACAAAATTTGAAATTTTTCTTAAATTTCCCTCTACAAAAAGCTACGTAGCCATTATTTTCAGAACCCATTCCCCTTAAAAGAAATGATATTTCAATTCCCATAGACCAAGTTTCTGATCTTAAATCTTTCCGAAACACATAAACAAGCACAAATATATTACCCATACCAAAATATTCCCAAAATATCATCTAAATGAGTACTATCCTGCCTTGAATATCTTTACAGAACAGTACTGTTATATACTTTTTTTGTTTCCATGGCTGAATTTTTCTTTCATATGATTTTTAAGGTATTTTTTTACTCTTATTACTATATTATGATCTCACGTACAAAATTATTTTCTAATATTATTAATGAGAAAAACCTTGATACCTTTGAAGAAATCTCACATCTTTCAAATAAAATTGTTTAATCAAAGAAAGTGATCAATCAAAGAGAAATGGAACCAGGCACTTATACAAGAAGAATGATACTGTATAAATTGAGAAGAAGACTTCATCAACACGAATATTTCTTTTGACAGTATCCTTGAAGCAAATAATATTGGTGATTAAGCTATCGTGCTAAGTGAAGTGAGCTTTAATGCATGGAGAAAACTAATCAAATTTTCCAAAGATAACAAATAAAATGGAAATATGAGAAAACAGAAAGAGCACTAAGATAAATTAAATCATGATAATTCTGGAAATATATTTCAACAAAAAAAACCTAAAATTCCTGGAAATTGGAAACCATCTTGAAATGTTTGCTAAAAAAAAGCTGAAATCCTTGAATAGTTCAATCAAAATGGATTCAACAAATGAAGTAAATAAGCAATTTTTGATGGAATATATCCAAATTTATTTCATAAGAGACAAAAAATATCTGTGTTCATCAAGGAGAAAAGAAAAATTTCAGGCTCCATAAATGTAAATGTAAAATGTCCAGAAAATTTTGAGTATGGAAAAACCTGAAACTCGCTCAAATACTGAGTTATACAAGCCATATAAGATGAGCTCACTATTTAAGCTGATAATATAAAATCTAATCTGAGATATTTTTCATTATTCTGAAACTTTCCAAGAAAATGTTGGTTTCTTTTACCAAATGAGAATCTTGATGAATTCAAAATGTGCAATAACCTGTAATAATAAATACAATAATAAAACATTTTTAAAAAGCATGAAAATAGATATCACAAGCGCATTATTAATCAAATGTTTCAGCTTCAATTTTTTCATCATTTGCACCTGAAGAAATTCTCAATATGTAAAAGACTTTCATATCTTATGTGAGTGCTAAGAAGCATTTTCAACTATTTTTATAATTTCTTCTTTTATTACAATGTTTCCTGATAGAGATGGAAAAAGCGCTTCTCTCATTCTTTCAAAATGAAAAATACCAGAATTACTTTTGAGCTCATTTTAAGCTCAAAGGGTATTAACAACTGAGAACCCTTATTAGTTGGTAATAATTAAACTACCACAATTCCTGAATTAAAAAAATGGCCTTCACCTATGCTACAATTACTTCTCCAATATAAACACATGAATAAATTCCCAGATATTTCAAAAATTAATCTCTGGATGGAATAATTATCTCCACAATTAAAAGTTGAAAAATCCTTTATAAATTTATTTCAAGAGAAATAAAGATCTAAATGTAGGGTGATCAAAAATGAAGGAATTGTTTCTGAATATTTCATAAAATTGGCAACCACTTGATTAAGTGAAGATTTAGAGAATTCAAGGCCCATTATTGTCATTATTTTATCCCATTTGAAATCAAATATTCAACCCAAGGTATTCCTTAAAAAAAATTTGTAATATTTATTAAATTAGTGCAATGAGTTCATAAAAAATGTCCTGGAATAAAACAATTCTGGCCACAAGCCATAACCCTTGGTAAAATAATTATTTACTTCCTAATTGATATGAGTCCAAATGACCCTTTATTATTCAACCCTTAGCCATTTCTTGATGAAGAGACTTATTTTATGGAATACATGTTACTCATAAATTTGGGTAATCAAATTTCAAGTTTGAAATTTCTGAACTCAATCAATTAAAATGAATAAAAAAAGAAAGTTCTCTAATAAGAGTAAATCTTCAATAAAAATTACTGTTAATAAGCCTTTTAATATTCCAGATCAAACTAAAATTAACTTCAATTTCTCATCAATCTAGCTTAAGAACCTCAAAAATAGTTGCAGATTTATTGAATTACCTTTTTTGTTTTTCAAAACAAGAGGATTATGATCTCTGTGATAATTTGAATTCTTGAGCTTACTAAGATGAATAAAATTCAAAATTCCTCATTATAGAGATAATCTCCAAGTCCTGAGTTGATCTTACTTTCTTTTCTTCAAATTATCCTTTTTAAAAACCTAAGAGTCTCTTTTTTTCTGCAATTTTTTTATTATTCTCTTAAAATAGGCTGTATCACTCTTTTATATTTCCTTAAAAAAGGACACATTTTGAATCTATGGGATTTATTATGGGTTTCAAAAGGAATCCTATTAAGATCCGTGAGCCAACCAAAAATTTGACAAAGAGCTTCCACCACGGAATATTCATTTTTAAATTTTTTCCTGTATTCCAATTTTCTATTTTGTTATTTGTTAACTAAAATCATATATTAATGATTCTTTTAATGAGCACAAAAGACCTGATTAATGTCAATAAGATTAAAAAATATGTGTTTATAGTAATTAATATTATTTGAATTCAAGAAAATTCTATCTAAAAGAGAAAATTTTGATTTCATCTATATCACATCAATATTTTATTTTATGAACCCTGATTGAATAGGCTAATAAATCAAGAAATCAGAATTAAACCTCAATTATTATGTAGTACTGTAATACTAAATTTTATTCCATTTTTAATGTATCAAATATCTTATAAGTTATTTAGAGATTTACTCTCACGTCTTTATCATTAATCAAAAATCGGGAGAAATGGAGAATTCAAGGAATAAAATCAACCTTATGCCAAAATCATTTGACTAAATCCAGATTCTAAAGTTTTCCCTTCTCAAAACAGATATATAAGGTAACTTTTCGGTTTTATTTTTTCCTCAATTGCTAATTAAATTTCTCAATGCTCCATTTTAACTTTTCCTTAATATTCTCTTCTTTAAACAAATCTTATGCTTAAGTAATCGCTACATTAATTTTCCGGTGAAACAGCTTATGAAGGAAATTCAAAATTGAATTTTGAAGATGTAAGAGCTAAATAATATTTTAATGTAATTATTCCATTTAAGACTCTATACTTTAGAATATGGAAATTTCTTTTTCCAATTTTCAATTTCAATGTAAATATTATTTCTTTAAAAGCGTGAAGCATGATTTCCACATTTCTTCCTCCTACTAAACCCTAAAATATCCTCATAGTATTTAAAAGGGCTTAGATTCATTGAATAATTATAGTTATTAAAATAAATTTAAGTTGAAGTGGTATTTTCTAAAGAAATAGAATTTTAATGAAAATCTATTGCATAAAAATTAATAATCTCAAAACTAATACTCATAATTCTGATGATTAAAGTAATATTTTATGTGTAATGAAGATTTAAATTTATACTTTATTTAATTAGGTATATTGGTGAAATAAATTAATCTATCTTTTATCTTTGTTCAATTTATTTTAAAAAGATAAACCAGATACCTCTTTCTTTTTAAATCCTTTCTCATTAATATAAATGAATTATTTGGTACTTTGAATTTTATATTTTTATTTTTAACTTTTTATATGTAAATTTAGCTATTATATTAGTTTTATTGAGAATCATAAAATTTTACATTTTTCAGACTTTAATTATTAAGAAAAAATAAAATAAAATTGAAGAAAAATTTAAAGAAATTTGAGATTTTAAATAATGTTTATATGAGGGAACAAAAGATCAAAATAATATTAGTGATGAATTAAAGATAGAAAATCTCAGCTAGAAGAAAAAAAATTATCTTCATAAAAACTTGAAATTAGAAAATAGATTATTAAAAGTGAATTTTCCATTTTTTGAATGGATGAAGTTCATTCTAAGTGAGAAATACAATTTATAAGAAAATTTATAATACAATAATGTTAAAATGAAGAACTAAAAGGACTCCACAGCCTCCTTTCTTAACTGCAGTTGAATTATGACATGCTTCATCCTCTTTTTGTTCAATTTTGAGTTTCCATTTACACCATTAATAAAACTTTGATTATATTCATGAATGGTAATTGGACCGAGTTCTTTGATTAGGCTGCACTCCTGGCTTCATTTCCAAATCCAGCAAATTTCAGAGACAAGATCACACACTGACATATATTCTGCCTCAGAAGTAGAGATAGATACCCAGGGCTGCTTCTTTGTCTTCCATAGGACCAAGTTTCCATTTAAGGGGGTTAAGTAACTGTTTCTTTATCAAAAAGTGTCTTTCCAGTTTCCCCAGTCAGCATCACCGTATGCCCTTTGTGAGCCTGTGAGGTATGTTTAACATACCCATAAGGCCACAAATGATTTTATAAACAATTAAATTTGTCTTAAACAGACTTTTTAGTTGAATTTAAAATAAAAAATAATAAAAAATAAGTATAACTTTTTTAGGGATAAACAAAGTTATAATTATTATGTCATTTTTGGATTCTACACCAAAAATAACCTAGGGTACACCCATAGAGTGTTATACCCAAAAACACTTATTTCTTGTGTTATTAGAAGATTTAAGAATCTCACAGTACTAATGTAACTTTTTAACATTTTTTTAAAATTGTTAAATTTAAGCTTAATTAAGCTTAAATTTAAAGTTACATAAGGTTTATGCAACTTTACCAAAATTTTAGTTAAAATTGAGGTGTGGTGTATATTTACTGAATTGGCTAAGGATTTGCCATACAGAATGTAAATCCTGCGTGAGCTCAATTTAAAAGGGTTTAAGGCCATAGTATGGCTTTAAATAAATAAAAGGGCAAAATCCACGCAAAAAGGTGGGACAAAGGAAAAAGACCAAATAGAGCTGGGGTACCCAACTTTTTGGATCTGCAAGGATTCAATTAAGGTTGTCCACCTGTATTGGAGGATTTTCAACCTTATTTAAACTTTAAGATTAGACTTTGATCCAACCTTAAGGTTTAAACTGGTTTTATCCTAAATTGGACAGGAATTTCAAGCTGCCAAGAGGGTAAATCCCAATAAGCAGGCTTGGAATCAAGGTTTTAAGAACTGTCAAAGCTTAATCAAGCTTAAAAAGCTTAAATAAGCTTAAAACTTTAAGGTTTCAATCATCAAAACCTTATCAAAACTTAAGGTTTTGTGTGTATTGCTATTTTACGTGGAAAAATAGTAATAACTTCAAAAATTCATTAAAAATCCAAATCTTAATGGATTTGCTTGAAAATTTCACACAGCTTAGAATTTAATATTATCAATATATAAATCAAATTTTAAGTATCTTTTATTAATAAGTTTCCTGGGTAATTAGCCTGGAAAATTACTTTTTTAATTAAGCTTAAAGAAAATTATGATTTCTTTAAAAATTAATTAAAAATTCAGTTTAAGAGATTTCTGCTTGAAACTCTGATTTTATGTTGTTCATGTGATGAACTTTAATATAAATAAACTTATTTTATATTAAAACTTAAAATAATTAAACTAAATGAGGATTAAAGTTACTTGGAGTTAAGAATAACACTGGTAACTTTAAATTGGAAGTAAAAATAAGTTGCCTTAAGTTAAGAACTTAATTTTTAAGCATGGTTTTTCAGTTTTGACCTGAGCACGCCCTCTACATCCATTATGAATCATGAGAGCTGCTCTGTAGACATAAAAAGAGTCTTTTCATCACTGTTTTTGTCCATCATTCATAATCAATCCAATCATATTAGACATTTAAACAGGTAAAGTTTTATTAAATATAAAATCTTATTATTAAAAGTAATTCTTAAGTTATTTTTATTCTTTATTTATTAAATTAAAGAATTGAAGTCATAGAATTCAGATTATTGTTGTAATCATCTATAATAACTTTTATTATATAAAATTATCATCTTAAATATCTTTTAAAATCCACAAATTCCTCTCAAAAACTCTTTAATCATAAATTTTAGTATAAAAAGTTGTTTTATCTTTGATTTTATTGATTTTTGGCGTGTTTTTAACTTATAATCATTATTTAATATAATAACTGTTGTTTTATAACTTGTTGTATTAAATAAATATTATAAGTAAGTTTTCTTTAAAGTTCTATATTTCTTTTATCTATTATTAGTTTTTTTTATATAGAATTTTATTCTATAAAGAATTATTTCTGCACAGTGTGTGATTAATTCTTTTTTTATAAATAATATTTATATTATTTATAAGTGGTTAATATTCTTATTTTCCACGTGTAATTGTCTCATTAAGAGCTTTACACTTCTTATTGTTATAACTGTCAGTGACTATAACAATAATAGAATAATTATAATTTATTATAATTATTATATTTTTTTATTATTATATTTTATAATAATAATTAAATTTATTTTTTTTATATAATTATTTCTTAATTATATTTAAATTTGTGGTTATAATATTTCATTATATTATATTTTTCTACTGAGGACAGTCATAGTACTCTTGTTATTGTCACTATTATCAAGAGTTTCATAGACAAACCTTACATTTGGGGGCCTGGCCGTGATTTTAAACCAATTTTTGGGACATAAATCATATTCTAGACCTTATTTTACTATTTTTTGACGTAAAATTGCCATATTTGTCTTAATATTGGCTTTTTTGGGACTTATCCCTTATAAATAATCTTTATAATATTGATAAAGTTATTTTTTTCTTAAGAATATTGTTTGAAACAATATACTATTGAGTGACTTGGAATAAATTTCTTTTGTCTAACTAGTGGCTTTTTCACATCACAGACTTGAAATTTATTCTTTGAGTTATTCTAGTATAAAGTGAATAATAAATATAATTTTGATTAATAACTTATTGATTGAATAATTATTATTTCTTTAAAGAATAAATCAAATAAAAAATCTTTTAAAAAAATAAAAATCTTTACTAAAAATATTTTTCTTTTATCTTAGACATTTTTCTTTATTTTTGACGTAATTTGCCATAAAATTACATAAAAACAACTTTATTTAATAAGTTGAGTTTATAAGTTATTTTCATTGTTTGATAAAATAACTTATATTTTTAATTTCTCTAGTGTCTTCCATCAGAGAAAATTCTTCAGACTCTGAAGCCTCAGAGTCAAGTATTGAAATTCAAACCAGCCCAGCACCAAGGGGTTTAATAACCAAAGAGCCCTTTAAAGGTCCTGCAGGTGAATTCAATCCACTTTTACTCTAATTTTTATTAAAATTGACGTGAAATGACTCCTACTAGAAGTGGAAGCAACTACTCCATCCAATCAAATGGATCTGGACCAGGACATTCCAGCCATAAATCCAAAAGGCAAGAATGTCCTCCCAGAGGAGAGGCACAAATGGAGGATGCCAGAACTTCCACCAGTTCCCAAAGGTTAGCCAGCACCTTTGAACCTCTTATTGAGAGTCCAGAAGCTGACATAACTGCTATTGCTGTTAGACCTGAACCATTTCCAACAGGCAACTGTGGAAATTTATCAATCCCAATGGAAAAACTGGTTCCTGGGGTCAAAACAACAAGAGTGGGAACTCCTTCCAAGTCTTTGGATAGGCACCATGAACTCTTATCTTCAAGTGAAGAAGTTCATGGGGCCAGAAAAGACAGAAGATCTTCTATTGGGTTGGACACCAATGTCTGTCAAAGGACAAGTCCAACAGATAAAAGCTTGGTTGAAAAACCAAAGCATGTTATCAGAAGACCAGAAGAAGAAGTTGGCCCAGGGCAAGGACAACAGCCAAGTGGAAGCTCCTCAAGCATCCACCAGCAAAAATCCGCCTCAACCAGTGCCAAACAAGCCCAAGCAAGCCCCAAAGACCAACCAGAAGGGCAAGCAAAAGGCAAAGGGAAAGGCAAAGCCCAAGTGGAACAAGCCCTACCCTCAGAATTACAGAATTCCAAAGAAGGAAAAGACAGCCATGGACAATGTGTTCAATATGGCAAGAACTTTGATGGAATTCAAAAACAAGGAGGAGGAAAGATTGAACCAATCCTTTCCAAAGAAATAGACCCTGTAAAGCTTGTAACTTACTTTGAATCTTGTAATAGAGAAATTATGGCAAAATTTAAAGCATTTGATCATGTCCAACAAAAGCTGGGCAATGAGATAGTACAAGTTAAAGACCAACAAAAAACCATTATTGGCCTTGAAAATGTTAATAAGGCAAATATTTTGTCTTTGACGCAAATTTGTGAAAGACTTGAGCATAAAGTTACCTTACTCAATCAACCAGATGAGAATTCAATTTCTTTTATAACTGGACAGTTAAGAGAATTGAAAATACAAGTTCAAAACTTGGAAAATTCAACTGGCCACAATGCAGCTCTTTTTCAAGAACAATTGGAAAAAAGTGATAAAGCAAGACTTGAATTGAAAGAAGATATTCAATCAAGTATTAATAATATATCACTAAAAAATGAATTGCCAAGGCAATCCACACCATTTCTTGACAGAAATGATCTTAACTTGAATAATGATTTACATCATACAATTTCAAGTAATGATGTGGAAACTGCTTGCAATTACAAAGACATTTCAAGATTAGAGGAATGGCCAACCTTCAGTGGTGAAGGAGAATATAATCATATGGAATTTATGAAAACAATTGATATGTTCAAAGAAGACTTTAACATACCAGATGAATACATAAGTGCCAGATTACACTCATTATTTACCAAATCAGCTAAGAAATGGTATTATAAAATGAGACAAGACCATGGAAAACATTCCTGGCCTTGGTGGAAAGAACAAGTTATTTCCAAATGGGCAAATGATTCCTGGAGATTTAGAATGGAAAATTCATTTGAGGAAGCCATTTTTAATATTGAGAAGGACAGGCCCATGACTTGGTTTCTTAAACAGAAGGACAGATTAACTGCCCTTCATCCTGATATGTCTGAACCAATGGTACATAAAAGGATATTAAGAAAGTGTGGTGGTGACCTTGAGCATGCTATAAGAAGCAGATGTATTGAGCCTTGCTCTACAGAAGATTATATCAATGCTATGGAGGATATCACTACTAGAACAAAAATTGGAAGAAATTGGTATAAACCCCCAATAGACAACAAGACTAGTGGGAAACCAATTTCAAAACCAAATAAACCACATGACAGACCTCCTTTGAAATGTCATAAATGTGGAAGCACATCTCATTTAGCAAACACTTGTCCAAAAAAGACAAGAGTCAATGAGATAAGTGTAGAAAAAGCGGAAGACACAAAAGAAACTGAGGTAGCTTTACATGAAAGTGATTCTGAACCTTCAGAAGAAGAAGAAACATCAGAAGAACTTAGTATAGAGAATATTAATGTTTCTTTTGAGGTCACTGAGGTACATACTCACTTACCACAGTACAGTGATGAATGTATGGATCTCATACATGTGCAAGATGCCAGAATGCAAAAAACCAAACCTGCCAGAGGTAAAGGTTATACAGCTGGGTCATCTTGTATCACTAATATTGTGATAAATAACACAGAAGCCAAGATACATCTTGACTCAGGTGCTTTTTGCACTTGTGTTGGGAAAGATTATCTTGACAAAATTTATACCAATTGGCAAGACAAGTTGATGCCAATTGAAGGTGTAAAATTCAGCAGTGCTAGCCAGAATATGCATCCTTTGGGTATATTTGAAGCTACAATAATATTTCCTCACCCTGCAGGAAGTATGAGATTGAAAGCTGAATTTGTTGTTATGAATAATTGTACTTCACAACACTTTATACTTGGGAATGATTATCTCAATATCTATGGTATTGATATTAATAATTATAAGGACAGATATTTCACTATAGGGGAAAATAAAAGGCAAAAATTTGCTTTTTCTCCAGAAAGAAAAGAAATTACTGTCATTCAACAAGTAAAAAATGTTAATAAAGAAAAATTTGTGTCAGATCAATTAAGTGAAGCACAAATTAGTCCTGAATTAACACCAGAAATGAAAGAAGAACTTATTGAAATTTTATTTCAATTTCAAAAAGCCTTTGCTTCTGATGATGAACCACTTGGGGCTATAAAAGGCCATGAAGTGGATATCATGCTTAACGTGGAGAGACCTTATCCCCCACTATTAAGAAGACCAGCTTACCCAGCTAGCCCTAGGGCTAGAGAAGCATTAGAAAGTCATATTCATGAACTAATGAAACTGGGAGTTCTTAGAAAAGTTGGACACAATGAGGAAGTGGAAGTCACAACTCCAGTAATCATTACTTGGCATAATGATAAGTCAAGGATGGTTGGGGATTTTAGGGCATTGAACACCTATACTATTCCAGACAGGTATCCAATCCCTAGAATCCATGAGACTTTGACTCAATTATCCAAAGCAAAGTTTATTACTTCCATGGATGCTCTTAAAGGCTTCCATCAGAATGTTTTAACACCTCATGCAAGGAAATTATTGAGAATAATAGCTCATTGTGGTATTTATGAATATTTGAGGATGCCTTTTGGTATTAAAAATGCACCCTCTCATTATCAAAGAATGATGAATACCATATTCCCACATGAATTGTCAGAGGGATGGTTAATCATTTATATTGATGACATTATCATTTGTTCAGAAACCTGGCAATCACATTTAGAGAGACTTTCATTAGTACTTAAGAAAATTCTACAAGTGAACATGAAAATTTCTCTTAAAAAATGTAATTTTGGGTTTCATGAGTTGAAAGCTCTGGGACATGTAGTATCAGGACTAAGCCTTGGTGTTGACAAAAACAAAGTGGCTGCAGTTTTACTGAAACAAATGCCCCAGAACAAAAAAGAGATGATGTCTTTCTTAGGATTTGCCAGCTATTACAGGCAACACCTTAAAGATTTTGCAATCCATGCCAGATCATTATACAGAATTTGTGATCAACAAACTGTTTTTGAAATGACACAGGAGAGAATTCAAGCATATGATAAAATCAAGTATGCCTTGACCAATGCACCATTATTATTGATGCCAGACTGGAAACTTCCTTTTAAGCTGTATATTGATGCATGTGGTGATGGTTTAGGAGCTGCTCTTCATCAAGTTCAAATTGTCAATGACAAACCTTATGAAGGTCCAGTTTGTTTTATTTCAAGACAAATTAAACCTACTGAGGCAAGATATGGAGCTAGCCAAATGGAGTGCCTTTGCCTTGTTTGGGCTCTGGAAAAACTTCATTATTATCTTGATGGTAGTGTGTTTGAAGTAATTACTGATTGTAATGCAGTAAAATCACTTCTTAACATGAAAACTCCAAACAGACACATGTTAAGATGGCAGATTGCTATACAGGAGTATAGAGGCAATATGACCATAGTACATAAAGCTGGAAATATTCATAAGAATGCTGATGGCTTAAGTAGATGGGCATTACCCAATACACCTGATAATCCTGCCTATGTTCCTACAAGTGCAGAACCTCAAATCCCAATTGAAGGAATTAATATCACAGATGTTGGAACAGAATTCTTTGAAGAGGTTAGAGAAAGCTACAAGCAAGATAAAAATTGTCATATTCTTACTGCTCTACTTGACAAAGATTGTAAAGATGTAGCCTTGGCTAATTCTCTGGATGATATTTGGAAAACATCTTATGATAATGGAAGATTTCATTTGTTTGATGGTATACTATATCATAGATCTAAACACACATGTGTCATGGTCCTATGTAGTAGAATGTTGATTAACACAATACTACTAGAATGCCATGATAACATTTATTCTGGACATCTGTCTGAAGACAGAACAATGGAAAGAATTAAGACATGTGCCTGGTGGCCATCTTGGAGAAAAGATGTCATTGAGTACTGTCATAGTTGTGATAGGTGCCAGAAAGCCAATAAAGCTACTGGTAAAAGATTTGGTTTAATGATCCATATTCAAGAACCAAGTACCCCATGGGAAGTGGTTCACATGGATTGGGTAACTGCTTTACCACCTGGAGGTGATAAAAGTTACAATGCATGTCTTGTTATTGTGGACAGATATAGCAAAACACCAATCTTTTTACCATGTCATAAAGATGACACAGCTATGGATACAGCTCTTCTAATTTGGAACAGAGTCATATCCCATACTGGTCTCTTTAAAAATATCATTAGTGATAGAGACCCAAAATTCACATCAGCCTTATGGACTAATCTACATAAGCTTTTGGGTACAAAATTATCATTTTCAACAGCCTACCATCCACAAACAGATGGACTGGCAGAAAGAATGATTCAAACCCTTGAGGACATGATCAGAAGATTTTGTGCTTATGGCCTGGAGTTTAAAGATTCTGATGGCTTTACCCATGATTGGTGTACTCTTATACCAGCATTGGAATTAGCCTACAAGACCTCCATCCATGCTTCAACAGGCAAGACTCCTGCAATGTTGGAAAAAGGATGGAACCCCAAACTTCCAGTTGATACTTTGAAAAAAGATTTGGTTGACATTCATCCAACTGCTTCAAGCTTTAAGCTGCTGCTTGATAAAGTGAGACATCATGCAAATCAAAGCATGAATGATGCCTTTGAATATGCTAAGCAGAAATGGGATAAAAGTCATAAGACACCGGAATTCAAAGTAGGGGACTTAATACTAGTTTCAACCTTGAACTTTAATAATATTAAAGGTCCAAAGAAATTGAAAGATTCCTTTGCAGGACCATTTATTATTAAAGCCCTCCATGGGACAAATGCAGTACAAGTAGAACTGTCAGGAGAGTTAGAAAATAAACACCCAACTTTCCCTGTCAGTCTTGTAAAGCATTACACATCAAGTGATAAGGAATTATTTCCTTTGAGAAATGAAACACCCTTAGAAGTACCCCCACTTGAACCAAGTGAGGAAAAGAAAGTACTGAAAGTCTTAAAAGAAAGAAGACTTAGGGGTAAAAATGAAAGAGAATACTTAGTCAGGTACAGAAATCCACAACATGAAGATGAGTGGGTTGAAGAAAGTAGAATACCTGATTCCCAAAAGTTTCTCAGAAGATTCAGACATGAGAGAAGACCAATTCCTCAATAAAAGTTTGAATTGTGTGCTTTACATACTTGAACAGTATAAGTAGAGAGGTTGGACAGTGGATTATACCCCCCCCCCAAATAACTTGGGGGTATACTACAAAGGAAAATTGTGGTACAATTTTTTTTGGTGGTAGGGAATGTGAGCCTGTGAGGTATGTTTAACATACCCATAAGGCCACAAATGATTTTATAAACAATTAAATTTGTCTTAAACAGACTTTTTAGTTGAATTTAAAATAAAAAATAATAAAAAATAAGTATAACTTTTTTAGGGATAAACAAAGTTATAATTATTATGTCATTTTTGGATTCTACACCAAAAATAACCTAGGGTACACCCATAGAGTGTTATACCCAAAAACACTTATTTCTTGTGTTATTAGAAGATTTAAGAATCTCACAGTACTAATGTAACTTTTTAACATTTTTTTAAAATTGTTAAATTTAAGCTTAATTAAGCTTAAATTTAAAGTTACATAAGGTTTATGCAACTTTACCAAAATTTTAGTTAAAATTGAGGTGTGGTGTATATTTACTGAATTGGCTAAGGATTTGCCATACAGAATGTAAATCCTGCGTGAGCTCAATTTAAAAGGGTTTAAGGCCATAGTATGGCTTTAAATAAATAAAAGGGCAAAATCCACGCAAAAAGGTGGGACAAAGGAAAAAGACCAAATAGAGCTGGGGTACCCAACTTTTTGGATCTGCAAGGATTCAATTAAGGTTGTCCACCTGTATTGGAGGATTTTCAACCTTATTTAAACTTTAAGATTAGACTTTGATCCAACCTTAAGGTTTAAACTGGTTTTATCCTAAATTGGACAGGAATTTCAAGCTGCCAAGAGGGTAAATCCCAATAAGCAGGCTTGGAATCAAGGTTTTAAGAACTGTCAAAGCTTAATCAAGCTTAAAAAGCTTAAATAAGCTTAAAACTTTAAGGTTTCAATCATCAAAACCTTATCAAAACTTAAGGTTTTGTGTGTATTGCTATTTTACGTGGAAAAATAGTAATAACTTCAAAAATTCATTAAAAATCCAAATCTTAATGGATTTGCTTGAAAATTTCACACAGCTTAGAATTTAATATTATCAATATATAAATTAAATTTTAAGTATCTTTTATTAATAAGTTTCCTGGGTAATTAGCCTGGAAAATTACTTTTTTAATTAAGCTTAAAGAAAATTATGATTTCTTTAAAAATTAATTAAAAATTCAGTTTAAGAGATTTCTGCTTGAAACTCTGATTTTATGTTGTTCATGTGATGAACTTTAATATAAATAAACTTATTTTATATTAAAACTTAAAATAATTAAACTAAATGAGGATTAAAGTTACTTGGAGTTAAGAATAACACTGGTAACTTTAAATTGGAAGTAAAAATAAGTTGCCTTAAGTTAAGAACTTAATTTTTAAGCATGGTTTTTCAGTTTTGACCTGAGCACGCCCTCTACATCCATTATGAATCATGAGAGCTGCTCTGTAGACATAAAAAGAGTCTTTTCATCACTGTTTTTGTCCATCATTCATAATCAATCCAATCATATTAGACATTTAAACAGGTAAAGTTTTATTAAATATAAAATCTTATTATTAAAAGTAATTCTTAAGTTATTTTTATTCTTTATTTATTAAATTAAAGAATTGAAGTCATAGAATTCAGATTATTGTTGTAATCATCTATAATAACTTTTATTATATAAAATTATCATCTTAAATATCTTTTAAAATCCACAAATTCCTCTCAAAAACTCTTTAATCATAAATTTTAGTATAAAAAGTTGTTTTATCTTTGATTTTATTGATTTTTGGCGTGTTTTTAACTTATAATCATTATTTAATATAATAACTGTTGTTTTATAACTTGTTGTATTAAATAAATATTATAAGTAAGTTTTCTTTAAAGTTCTATATTTTTTTTATCTATTATTAGTTTTTTTTATATAGAATTTTATTCTATAAAGAATTATTTCTGCACAGTGTGTGATTAATTCTTTTTTTATAAATAATATTTATATTATTTATAAGTGGTTAATATTCTTATTTTCCACGTGTAATTGTCTCATTAAGAGCTTTACACTTCTTATTGTTATAACTGTCAGTGACTATAACAATAATAGAATAATTATAATTTATTATAATTATTATATTTTTTTATTATTATATTTTATAATAATAATTAAATTTATTTTTTTTATATAATTATTTCTTAATTATACTTAAATTTGTGGTTATAATATTTCATTATATTATATTTTTCTACTGAGGACAGTCATAGTACTCTTGTTATTGTCACTATTATCAAGAGTTTCATAGACAAACCTTACACCCTTATTCCCTTGAAATTTCCACGACTGTAAGATAAACCAACCTCTTTAGTGCTCTTCAGATACTTGATTACATGAAGAAAACCTTTCCAATTCTGAATTCCTGGTGCCTCAAGGTATTGAGACAGAGAGCGGACGGAATAAGAAAGATCCTGTCTAGTAGCTATTCCTAGATAATTGATTCCTCCTATAGCACTTCTATAGTTGATACCCAGGTTTTCAAATGTTGATCATTCTTCAGAATTTTCAGATTGCAGGTGTTCCCCAGGAATAGTAGGAGTGGAGACAGGATTTCTGTTGCTCATCCCATATAGCTCAACTACGTATTTGGTGTAGTTAATATGATCTAGGGCTATTCCTCCACTGGAGTGTGTGATTTTGACACCCAACATCAGATTTGCCTCACCTATTTCCTTGATTTTAAATTCATTAGGAATCTCATCTTTGAGTACTGACACAACGGGGAAGAATATTTTGATGTCATTGACATGAATAGAGCCGAGTGGGATCCTTCCCTAACCAATAGAAAATACAATATTCAAGTACACATGACTAGAACTCAATCTCAAGGAGCCATCCCTTCAACCTCTCATACCATGCGAGAGGAGCCTGCTTAAGGCCATAGATTTCCTTGTTGAGCCAAATACAAAACATGCAGTTGTCTTCACTTAATCCTGGGGGAATAGATTAATAAATGGTTTTGACAAGAGAAGCATTGATAAATGCACTTTTTACATCAATCTGATGAAAAAGATAGTTTCTTGATTCCAAAAAGCAAATAAGGCTTTTCAAGGAGTTGAAATGGAAGGTTGGGGAATATTTTTCCCAAATTCAGCACTGTGAGTTTGAGTGAATCCTTGGGCACAGATACTGGCCTTGTATTCAACAACCTTGTTAAGTTTATTCCCCCTTTTTCAAAATACCCAAGTGGTTCCGAGGAGCTTGTAGTCTTATTGGAGGTCAACTACATACCATATGCACATTTTGTTCATGAAGGTTAGTTCCTTATTGATTTCCTCAAGACAGAAGTCCTTGTTTGGAGAAGAAATAGACTTTTTAAATTTTCATGGTGAGTTGTTGGATGTTGCGACTAGGACTTGCAGACACCATGGATAAGGGAGAAACTTGACGTGCCAAGAGATAATAACCTTTCGGCCACTGAGGCGTAGAATATGGTAGGAGGTATTTTAATTCTTGTATCCCAAAAAAATTCCTTAGCTTCCTGACGGGACCAGATTCCTGGGTATGAAGACAATGGCCTTGCAGCCAAAGACCCTAGCTTTCACTTTCCACAACAAGTACAGACAGCAACTTGATCTTGAAGGAGTTGGTATGAGGCTTTAAAGGAGAGTGGCTGTTGAGATTTCCTCTTCCCAGTATGACTTGGGATGATTTGCTGTTTTCATCATACATCAGGCCCTTTCTATGATAGCTCAATTCTCCCTCTCAGAAAAACTGTTGTGCTTAGTGGTTTCTGGAGGTGAGAAGTTATTAATGAATCCCTATTTTTTCCATAGTTTTTTGAATTTTTCATCCAAAATGTTTCCACCCATTCAGACACCAGTTTCTCAAGTGATTTATCCTGGGTATTCTACGTCACTTTCTTTACAATTACAAATTTTTTTAAAGCTTCAGATTTCTGTCTCAAACGACAAATGATGATTATAAATGAAGTAGCTTGGTCAACAATTGTAAGAAAATATCAAAATCTAGAACATGAAACTGGATTGATGGGACCAATGAAATCAATATGAACACAATCCAGAGTCTTACTTATGTGTTCAAATCAGTCATTGAAGGGTAGTTGTTGCATTTTGTTCAGGTCAAATTAGTTTCAAGGGGCTCCAGGAGGAGGGAGTCCCATTAATTTGATGAACTGACTGCTTGGATTACCTAGTCTTAAGTGCCAGAGATTGCTTGATAAAATGGTTATTAGAGTTCTGGGAATATGATACTTCACTTTCATAATATTCTTTTGAATTCTTCAACTGATGAAAATATTGTAGTTAGATTCAACAGTGAAGGTTTTATTTATCCAATTTTTTTTTAATTTCCCATCAAATAGTTTGAGCAGGCTTACAAGATTGCATTTCGGTTTTGATAAAAATAAGCAGCTCTTTAGGGTAAACACTTTGTTATTGCAAGAGATGGTTACCATTCCTACCCCTTTTTACTGAAGGGTGCTTTCAGAGTCCCCTGTGAAATCATTGATTATCAGTGTTTTGACTATTGAAGAGAAGAAAGTTTCGGAGTTAAACATATGATGTGTAGCCCCACAGTCAATTATAAACTCTTCCTGAGGATGGTTTGCAACTGTCACCAGGGCTTGAGTAGTTGATAAGTGATCTGAGGCATTTTTATTTTTTTACAGTTTCCTGTTGTTAAATAAACACAGTCTAAGGTATGGGTTTTTGGAAAACCATTCCTCTTTTGAATGAATAGTACAGCTGGGATTATTTCTACCATTTGCACAATAATGGGTGATTTTGTATGGATGCATAGATTCAGATACTAAAGCAGATGATTTTGGAGCATTGACTTCTGTGGATTGTGATTCTGAGTTTTCATAGTAGTCTTGAAGCTTTGAAATAACTAAGTCAGGTTGCTCTATAAGTCCTTCATTTAGCATTAGAGCTTCTGAAAATTGATGGATTTTCGCATCACTACTAAGTTTACTGAGAAGAGTGAAGGTGAGAATTTTGGGTTGTACGATGGGCTTCAAATTTTCAAGTTCCAACATGGCCTTCTTTTAATTGTCGATGTATTCTTGAAGGTTAGAGAGACCCACTTCATCCAGACCCGTCCTTGGTTCACAGGTTTCTTTGAGGCATACTGTTTGTTGAGTTTTTGCCACAGTAAGTAAGAATTTTGGGTTGCACCAATTTTGATGGAATCCAGAAACATTTTAGGACTGATCTGAGATGAAATTATATTTACTGCTTTGGAAATAATTTTGTTCAATTTATTCAGTGCTGTTACTGTTTCTCCAGGCTCAAGTTGGCTTTCACAGACTTCTGTGAGCTCTTTTGATCCCAAAAGAATAGACATTCTTCCATACCACTTGCTAAAACTTGAAGAGTCAAGAATTGGAATGAATGAGTATTCTTTGTCTGAGTTATTTATCATTATTTTTTATTCTCATACTTTACTGTTATATTTTTTTTGTTTTTTTCTGAGCACCAAGACTGTAAATCTGTTAAAATGCAGAACTAAACGGAATGACTTGCATTAATGAAAGTGCTAGTTGATAAGTATTTGAGAAGTTAATAATAGTACCTAACTAATGAAATACAAGTGACCAATAATTCACAGAAGAAAAAACACTAGAACAACAATTTTGGAATAACTATGGTGTAAATAATAATTAGTTAAACAATATTAATATTATATTTGTACAACACATTCATACCTAAATCGATGACGTAAATACGCCATATTCATAATAAAAAAGAAAATAAGAAAGTAAAGATAGTGAAAGGAAATAAAGAATAAATGAGAATTAAAAGAAATAAAAGGGGATAGGAGAGTGAGAGTGATGATTCTTCGGGATTATTGTTGGATTTTTATGTTGTACAAATTGATCAACACTTGGTTCATGCGGTTGGGTAATTTAAGTACTGACTAGGGTTTTGAAGGCTTGAGGTGGCGCATTGGTATTATCAAGTATGTTTTCATGGTTGTGATTATAATTTTTAACATATAATTACATAATAGCAATGATCAATTACTAAAAACAATCAACTTAAAACATAATTGAAGGTAAATATGACAAAATCATATTGATACTTCTCATTTGTATATTATAGAAATTTTTGAATCATGTAATTATTTGTTGTTCATAATTCCAAATTATTTCCATTATTAGCTTTATTAACCTGAAAAAACTCAAAATATAATGAAGAAAACGTATATATCACTATTTATAGCTCAAAATAATATCACAATATCCGGCTAAAAAACTAAAGAAGTTTAAGGAACAGAGTTATAAATTACTATTTATTATAGAAATAAAAATATTAATTATTAATTCAAAACTTTTGTATGATAAAGTATCAATTCAGAATTCAAATTATAAACATTGGAAAAGGAATAAAATAGTAATATTCAATAATTATAAGAATGAAAGAAAAAATGATTTTTATGGTTTCGTCTGAAAGCTAGAAAAGGGAATATTTCGATATATGATTAAATTTAGGAACATTTGATTAATTTCACCCTTAAATAAATGCTAAATTCATTTTATATACAAAATTCAAAGAAAAAACAAATTATTAACCAGGAAATACCCTATAGGTGGAAAAATCGGAGTTTTTAATGTCTAAATTTAACAAGAAAATGGTATAGAAGATTTGGATATTACTTTAAATCTTTAATCAAGCTATGGAGATTAATTATCAACCACCTTGATTTATATGAAAATATTAATGATAAAATATCAACCTGAACTTTGAAATAAATAGAGGCTTCAATGCTAAATAATTCTTAGATAATGATATTGATATTATTAGTTTTACTTGATAAAATTCCTCTTTTTAAGGAAAATTCCCAATTTTAAATTAGTTTTGTATTTTCTTCAATAGATAGCTTTTCCTATATTTATGAGTATTTACATTTTTAATTTATTTTTTTCTCTTTGTAAGTCTGAATATAAATTAAAAAATGTTAATAAATATTTTTTGGTGATTATAAGCTCATTAATTAAATTTTGATTTCTGAGGAAGACTATATGATCTGTGAAAAATTACTCGGTAGGAATCTGAACATTAATATTAATGAGTTGATATAAATAGAATACTTTATCAATCTATATGATAAGATATCAGTATTCTTGATCTTCTTGAACTGAAATAATACCTTCTTTATATGCTGAAATGAGTGCACCAATAATACAAAATCTAAATCATATTTTAACCCAAATAAAATCCCCTTTCAACATGAGAATTCTTTTTACAACCCATAGCTTATTGAATATTATTTTCCAATGAATATTCAATTCCCCTTTTATTAGATCCATAACTATTCTCAAGGATTAATCTTATTGCTTTATTTGTAAACTGAGATCATTATAATTAATATTAAAATGAATAACTTGATTGTATTCTTAAAAAAGCTGAAATAACCTCTCTTTTGTAATTATTAAAGAATAGCTAAAATATATTAGTTAAATATTTATACTAAATATTTCCTACATAAACTCTATTTCTCTATTTCTCTGAATTTACAGTTTATTTCAGGAATTTATCTGGAAAAAACCAATATCTGTTTTGCAGCTTGAATTACTACATATGTACCCTTTTATAGCAAATTTATATTGAATTACAATTTTTGATATAGATTATTTTGGATTCAAAAAGTGAGTTTTTTTTCTTTTTTAGGTCTCAAGAAGATAAAAGCTTTTTTGTAAAGAAAATTGGATACATTTATTTTTTTTTAGTTTGAGCTTTTTTTAGAAAGTGTAATAAAGGAAATTTACTAAGCTCCTGAGAAGATTTTTCACATATGAGAATATAAAATGGGAAGAGATTAATTGATATTTTCAACATTCAAAACTCTTCTTCAAGTTTTTCTTTGACTATTAAGGAATTGGCTCCTATATCCTCCAAGATGAGATACTTAAAAGCCAAAAAAAATCGAATGTATTGAAGAGATTTCCACTTGTCATTTTAATATATTTTTGTTTGTTTTTTCGTTATGGGTATGGTAAGCTTTATAGAATTCTTCCTTCAGGATTCCTTTTGAGACTGAAAGACAGTGGGGAACACCATTCCAAATTTCTAATGAATAATTAGCAATGGGTGCCATACTGTAATTCTTACAGTTGTATATGGACATAGTATCCTATTATCCAAAAGGCAAGAGAATCACCTTTTTGAACTTGAGTTGTAAATGATTCAGTTTAATAGAGTATATTGCATAGTATAAATATTATTTCATTGAGAGTTTTATAGCCATACACATAGCCTTTCAATGAGATTCATGGCTTTTATTTCAGGAAATCTCAAGAGTATTGATAAAATTCAAAACCTTTCTAGTTTTTATGTGGAATCATAAAGCTTTACCATCACAAATTTGATGTATATGATGACCCCTCATAGATTTTTATGGTACTTAAAAAAATATTGATATAATTATTTAAAAACATAAAAATTAGTTTTTCAATTGGTTAATGTAGGCTCAAGATTGTTTTCAAAATTGAACTTTCTAGTGGAGCTAATTCAATATCAATTGGTCAACTGAAGCTGGTATAATTTGGAATTATAAAAAAGGAGAGTACATTGAAATTGAAATGGTGGTTTTCTTGTGAAAGGAAATAGAAGAATTTCAAATAAATTTCGATATGCATTAATTCCTCAATTCCTTCAAGAAAGCAATCCCCACAATATTACTTGTTGCAGGACTTGTATACTTGAAAAACGACTTCAAATCACCTTTTCCCAGTGAGCTTGGTTCAGAAGTTAATTAAAAATACTCCTAGAAGGAATAATTCCTTATATGGTTTGACCCATGACCACTTGAGTATGATTGAGAAAAGATACTGAGGCTCGAATTCTATATAGTCGTCTGCTGTATTTGCCTTTGTCATTTTAATCTATTGTACAGTACAAAACAGTTCAGTGCTCAGACCATGGAGAAGCTGCACGCATAAGAGTCGGAGGGGATTCAGCAGACTACAGTAGGTTTATGTTATAATCATTATGTAGAATAGCACTGTTCTCAGGTGAGTGATCCAAATTCCAAAAATCCTAAAAATCATTTCAAATTGTCCAGGTAATTGGAAAATCCCATTGTAACTCAAGATTTTTATTGAAGAGGAAAACAACGATCAGGACATTGATAATTGGCTCTTCTGCATAAGAATGCACGGCAGGGCAAAACACTTGATGACATTATGATTATCGCTGTTTGCGTTGAATCCATCACATCTGCCTTGGTCTCCCAACTCTTCCACACCACCTAAGGACTAGTTTCCCCAAGCTATTGCTGATATGCGATCAAAGAAACCGAAAAACAACGCAAAGTGACGAGATCGTTGTGCAGCGAAAAAGGGGCAACAGTGACGTACATTGTTAGGCTAGCGGTAAACTGGGCCCTTGCCATCCAAGTGACATGGGCTCGTCAGGGGTTCGACTCCCCTACAATGTATCCCCGTCATTAATCTCGAGCTCTGATGATTCTGGATTTTATGACATTCTCAAGGGTTCCATTTGGCGGAAGCCGATACCCAAAATCATGTTGAGCAATTTACATTTAGTGAGCTTTTGTGATGATGGTGTCTCTGGCCAATCGAGGCTTGCGCTGCGTTGTCACATTATTGAATTATGCGTCTAAGCGTCAGAAGGTCCTTGATTGGCGTCAAAATCAGACTGACCGATGTCCATCACTTGGGCGATTATCCACGGTGGAGAAATCGCAAGTAGGAAACAGGCCGCAGGTGACAACGACGTAAAGTGGCATGGGTTTAGTTTCTCTATTTTGAACGTCTCATTCCAGTTAACAATGTATGGCTCATTGTTTCTTGAAGCCGTCAAAGTTATTCCATCAGATGGTTTGAATGAAACTAAAGTCCAAAAGACAAGAACGAAAAAATGTACAAATACTTTGCCTGGAAATCGTATTTTTGACAGCGTTTATATATAGTCTTTTTTCTTTTACTGCAAGTCCTATATGCTTAAAGGACGAATTTCATAGACCATCAGAAGTCATAAAGACTAGCCAACCAATATCTCTTTCTTTAGTAATAATAAAAAAAATCAATGAAATAAGTTTTGATAAATTAGAGCTTGAAAATTCACACAGAACACAAAGTCATAATACTTAATGAAGAGGTAGGTAAAGCTGTAATATCTCATCAATAATTGACAAAACTCAACAAATTAATGAGATTTTTGACACATAAGTAATTTTATTCTCCTTCCAATTTTGTCAGAAAATCAGCAAAAGGATTATTCCATGAATGATATGTAATAACTATAATGAAAAAGCAGGAAAACCAATGCAGAAAAACTACCAGAGCTTATTTAGAAACAATATAAAATTTGAAGCTTTTGCGATGATGAGAGCTAAAATAATGAGCTTAAGTGGAAGCAATAGAAATTATAAAAGAATATTTTTGAAATGGATCCTTGTACTGTTTTAAAAAGCTGTAGTGGCTTATTAAGTTGGAAAAATTATTAATTTCTACTCATGTAAGTACACTTAATTCACCCCCCCCCCCATGGAATAAAAGTAAACAGATATCCATTTTAATTAGTCTAAAAAAACAATGAAAAAAAATTAAATTTAAATTCTGTAGAAATAATAATAAAAGAGTATTATTCTATTTTTTTAGAAAGTTAATAAAGTTTCAAATAATTTCCCAGTAATCTTAACCTTTCAAAAATTAATTGATCAAATAGTTAAAATATTTTTACTTTTTATAAATGAGATTTTTTTTTGGAGAAACAATTTTTTTTTTCAAAAACAATTTAAGCATAGTTGATAGCTATAATACAATATTTCTTTTCATAAAGATAGGAAATGAGAAAAATGACCACGGAATGTTCCAGATTTATTCATTAATACAAACGCATATGATTATTCAAGACCCTTAAAATAGAGACTAAACTATTTGATATACATGAAAAAACATTTTCATATTTCATTTGTTCATTCATTAATTTTCTATATAAAAAGGATAATATCTTTTCAGTAATAATGAGTTCTTTTATTCTCAAATGGAAATTCAAGTTAATTTTTCTTTCAAAAATACAACAATTAAAAAGATTATTTTTTTTTATAAAAAAAAATGAAAAGAGTTTTATCTAATATTTATCCATTAATAAATTTAGATTTAATAAAATTATTTGAGTTAAAATTTAAGTTGTTTTTTTTTTCAAAAAATAAAAACCCAAATAAATGAAAAAAATTTGCATCAATTTTATTTTATTAGTTATATTATTTACAACATTTTTTGGTTCGAATAAGACTTTTGATATTCAGATAAAAAGTATAAGAGAAAATTAAGCTAGTAAATAAATAAATATTTAAAAAGATTCATCCCAGTTGATCTTATTGTGAATCAACTTTATTAATCAGTAAGTCATATGAAAAATATAACTGAGAGATAATAAGAAATTAACCTCACAGATTTTGATTTTATTTGAGTATTGGTCTAAATATATAAGCTAAGAAAAATTCCCAAATAATTAAAGAAAGGATTTATACTCTTTCAGCTCATTTATTCTCATCAAGTTCGACAAAAAGAGGAGTTTAAATAAACTTCATATCATCAATTTATCAAGAAAAAGATCTTTGAGACAGGTATTATTAAGAATTTTTACATAGTATTCTATATATAGAGCTAATGATAGTAAGAAATATTACTCAATCTATTTGTGAAAATTATGTATAGAAATTTAAAGAAGTAGCTATTCACAAAATTCAATTCTATTTTCTCGTCAAAGTTCAAGTCAATAGTCATATAACTTCATAAAACTTCAATAAAACATCAAATGAAATACCATAAGAATGAAATATTTGAGATTCATCTATCAGTTAGATTATGAGTCAAATTTATTTTTTAAATTTTAAACTAGCAAAAGAACAAACATGATTTTTTCAATAAAATATTTATAAAAAAAAAATCTATGATTTAATAAAATCATGGAGTAATTTATCTTATAAAAGAAGAAATTTTTAGTTTTGGAAAGTTACTAATGAGAGTATTCCTAATAAAATTTATCATAATTGAGAATAATACTCGAGATTTTATCTTTCAAAATATCTGGAGGTCGAATGCTTTTTTTTCTCCCAAAGTCAAGCTTTCAACTATTTTGAATTAATTTCTAAGTATTAATTATTCTGATTATTTTACCAATATTAATCAAAGCAAAGCTATTAGTTATTCTCAAAGTATTAGTTGACTTTAAATTGAAGTTTTTAAAAAGAAAAAAGATCCTTTTCAGACACAGGATAGATAGATTATAATCTTTAATCTCATTAATATTTATTTTATTAATATTGAAATTCATGAATATTTATCAGAGGAAAGAGAATGATAATTTGTAAACTTTTTGATAATTCTGAAGAAATTCTAAAATACAAATTTACTGATAAGATTCATTATTTATTGCATTTTCAACTACACCTTTTGTTTTATAATCTTATATATTTTGTTTAAAAAATAAAAAAGGAATTATAATTTAATTTATTTAAATGAATTTTTTACAAAGTTATTTTGACTTTGAAATAAGCTCCTATATGCTTAATGACACCAGTAAGCATATATAATGTTTTAAAGTTGGCTTGGAATCTCTGAATAAATATTGGATTTTGAATTAATACTTGAATATTTTGGGATAAATATCTTCTAAGAATAGTTAAATAATTTGAGTTCAATTTAACGCTCTCAAAAAATGGGGCAAAAAATAAATGAAAAATAAAACAACTTCAAAAAAAATTCCAATTACAACCTACCCCAAAATAGAGCTGTTTGAGATATGATTAGAAACAAATTATATAATTGATTGAGAAACCAAGATTTAACTTTATGTCTATGTAGCTTAAGTTCCAAAAAATATTCAAAAAATAGGATTTTAGTTTTTTGAAAGCCTTTAGAAAAGAATTGTGCATAAAAGGAATAAATTTTTGAAAATGAAATATTCAAAATAAAATAAGATTTCAATTTTTATTGAGAGAAAACCAAATTGATTTTATTTATTATGAGAGACCAAAATCTGTGTTTTTACTATTTAGCTTTTTTATCAAAACATTATTTTTTTTAATAACTGGTTCTATACAAATTTGATCAATCAAAAAAAAAAAACAAAACCTTTTGTTTTAAATCTGTAAACTGTATAAATTATTTGCCAGCTCATGAAAGTCTTTCTTTTGATTCAAAAATCTTATATTATTTTTTCATTTAGCTTTTACTAAATAAATATATAGGTGAGATTATTAGTAAAATCCTTGAGATTAGCAAATTGTGAAATAAAACATTCTATATTTAAATAAAGAAATGATTGAATTTAAGATCAAATTTGTGAAATAATAATAATAAATTAATTTTCTTTGAAAAACTATTAAATAGTAATTTTTGAGAGGTTGATTTCAGATAAGTATTTTATAAAATGAAATATTTGATTATTAAATTAATAATAACCATCAGAGAAGTGATTGAACCTGAAATTAGGTATTCAATTTTTGAATGAAGGATGTACCCAGGCTATTATAAGTTTGACACTTTACTTTGAAATAGTTAGATAAAAGAATTTTAATATTTTTTAAAATTCCAATTTCTTCTAAATCATAAGAATATTATAGGATTTTTAAGTTTTTTATTGTTTTCTGATTTGTTGAATTTTATTTATTTTAATTTAATTTCATTTTTTTTTTCATAATTTATATCAAAATATCTTTTGATTTAACAATTTAATTTTTAATATAAAATGTGACTTTGAACAAGTGTTTTCCCCTAGAAAGCCATTAATAAAGGAAATAGATCCTTTTATATAAATAAGTATTGTATTTTACCTTTTTTGGAGAAACTGAAACATTGTATGAAATATTAATTTACTTTTTGATTTCAATATATTATATTATAAGATTGAAAATCATAAAAAAAAAATATTCCAGTTTTTGTTTAGAAAAATTGATTTGAGAATAAAAACTAAAAAAAAAAAAAAAAAAAAGAGCTGTCAAAGTTTTTTCTATTTGTAAATTTCAATTTTTTTTTTTTTAAAAAAATATTAATTTGATCCTTAAATTTAATTTCACTTACTAAAAATTTCACAGATTTTTTTTTTTTTTTTTTTTAAATAAAATGAACATAAATCTTAAAATAAAATTATAATAATAAATCTTTAAATATCTACTTAACAATTGAAAATTTTGATTTTTAAAATTTTTACTAATATAAATTAATAAAAATAGAAAGGAATATTAAAAATTATTAATTTTATTTTTTTTGAAAACTCTTTCTTATCAATTAAATCAAAAAAAATAATAAATTATTACCATTAGATTTTTAATGAAAATTTAATATTGGTCTCTGTTGGGAAAAAAAAATTTAACTTAATTATTTTAAGCTTAAAATTAAAAAAGAATAGAATTTCAATGTAAAATTTTTCAATCAAATTAAAAAAAATGTAAATCACACCAAATGTGGTTTTAACCCTTAAGCTTTGTGTTAAAGTTTAGATGTGGTGTGTAGTTTAGGATTTATGAGAAATTGAAGTATTTCCAATGGAAATGTCAAGATTTGTGTTTTCATTATGTAAGGGGATTTAATTTTAAATATGAGTAATTAATAATTACAGTTGTGTAAAGTAGCTCTTAAATTGACTTACATGTATGAATTTTGAGGTATAATAAATTATGAGGAAACCAAGAAAAGAATAATTGGAATGATTGAATTTTTCAGGGAAAGGTAACCTTGGCTCCAAGGGTTCCAGACCATCCAAAAGGACTTTCTGACAGGCATGGGATGTCAAAATATACACAGAAGTTCATCAAATTAGGCCTTTTATTGAATTAAAGGGTCAGTAACTCAATTGATGATGAGGTTTTGATAACAGTTCAGGAAGTTTTGAATTTTTCTAAGAGGATGAAAAAACCCTCACCAAAGCAGTTTTAACTGCTTTAAAGGGATCTTAAACTTTCTATAATGTGTTTTGGAAGTCTTTAGCAAACTATTACTATGATAATGGATGGGCTTTATGACTAGAATGGCTACAACAACCCCTTTTTTGGTCCAAGCCAAGGGTCAAGGATGAAATAATTGGCTTTTATGGCTTCAATATTTTTCCCACAACTGGTGAGAAAAAACCTCTTTTAGGAGGAAGAAAATTGGTGGCTATAAAATAATATCTTATTTTCCCAGTATTTTCTTTTCTTATTTGAATTTTTTCCTTTTATTAATATATTAATAAGTATTAAACCTTTTCAAATAATTCTAATCCTAATAAGCATGTGATAAAGTAATTATAATCATGGCTTTTGGCTTCTATAAACACTTTTACCCTTATAATATCCCAAATGTGAATTAAAAAATATTTTAGCATTGTAAGCTTTGTTACTGTTTTTGAAAATTCATTCTGGTCAATTTTGAGTGTTTTTTATTTTAAAATATCAGATATTTAATATTTCAATTGAACATTTTGTTTTTTTTTCTCAATTAATTCCAAAAAAATTGTTCCTTTTGAAAATCTTTTATAGTCTTAAATATCTCTTGTAGAGTATCTTTTTCAATAAATTTCTATTTTTTTTTTGAAAAAATAAATTATTAGAGTATTTTTCTTAAAATAAGAAAGTATAAAAAAATAATTTTAGATGTTTTTTTTCTTTATAGTGATTTCTTACTATTTTTAAATATTTTTACCTTACACAAATTTTTAAGAAAGGAAACTTATTTGATTTTTAATCAAACTTTAATACCCAAACCTTCAATTTAGTATTATTCTAATTATTTTACTTTTTTATTGTGAATATTATTACCATAATTTATTTCATTTCTTTCATTTTTTGCATTTTTTGCCTCCTTCCTTATTTTTTAATATGCTAGATTTTTTGTTTCATTTTTTTACTTAATTCAAATTTCAATGGTAATTTTGACTTGAATACTTTGAATCCCATTAATCCAAAAATATATTGACCTTTTAAACTAGCAAGACCTGTAATCCTGCTAATATACTATAACAAAGTCAATTATTGTTTATTTTTGTTTATATTAGTACACCCTGTCTAACTTCTTCTACTGTTTTTCAGAATAAAAAATGAAAATAGATTCAATACATACCATAATTATAATAATAATGTTGGAAAAAAAATCAAAAAAGATCATTGGAAGATTAAAAAAATGGAAAAAACGTTTTACAAATTATTAGGCTGTAGATTTCCCAATTTGTCTTTTGAAAGAAGAATAAGGAAAAGAATTGTGTAAAAATGAAATGATAGAATAGAAATACGAGATATCATAGAAGGAGGAAAGTAGTAATATATCGCCTTTCTATTTCTTTTTTATTGATTAATATGTTTTATTCTTGGAACAAGAATATTTCTTCCTTTATAATATTTTTTGGGAACAGAAATAATTAATATCCATAATCTATTTTTAGGAGTTTTTGAGCTTTTTATTTTATTTATCACATAAAATAAATATGAAAAAAGTTGAAGTTGGAAAATAAAAGTGTTTTGAAGACCAATGGAAAAAGGCGATTTTATAAGTGACTCATGCTTAAAATTGAGGTCTTTAATATTTTTTTACTTCAATTATTGATTAAATATTTTCTTCATTCTCTGAGAGATTTTTAAGAATAGTATATTCAGGATTAATTAAAAGCAAAATCAAATAATTGAGTCTGCTGAGGTACTTGTGAAGAAGAAGTAATAGAGAGAGATCCAATACTACTTAATTAATTTTTAAGAGTAGTCACAAAACAGAAGCCTTATCAAAAAAACTTTACAAAAATTGAACCAAGTTTTTATTAAATTATTAATATGGGGATTTATTTGAAAACAGGAGTAATGCATTATATGGGAATAAATTGAAATTGTGAGAGGAGGTTATCTATAGCTCCAGATTTGAGAACGATATATGCTTTAATTATTATGAAATATGATTATCACTCAGGGGATTTAGATTTGTGGCAAGTGCGTTGGACATTTTCTAAACACTTGTTGGACATTCTTTTGAACTTATATTTGTATTATTTCAAGCTTAATTCTGAAGAAATTTCAGATAATATCTGTGAAAAATTTCAAAAGTGATCTGACTGAAGTTCATATTCCAAGAGTTTTGATGAGAAAACAAATACCAAAACAATGAAAATTACTCTCTCCATATTATCCAAAAATATTATTTAAATATGATTCATATTTTCAAGCATCAACCATACTTGATTAATAAATAATTTTACCGCTTTTATCAGTATTTGGTAGTTGTAAACTTCAAAAATATATCAAGAGTAATAAAAATATCAAGTGGTTTTATGAGTCAATTTCGAGAAATGAAATTTAAAAAAACAATACTTTACCTAGGCTTCATTCTTAAAGGATACTTATAATTAACATGATTTAAAAAAAGCAAGGCGAGCTGTGATATTTATTCAAAATAAGTAATTCTCTATTTTTCATTAATAGAAATTGCATATTTATTTTTCCTCAAAATATTTCTTTATATAAACAGTAGAAGATTTTATAATATTTCCCAATTTTTCTGAGGAATATTTATGATAGGAAAAAACTAAAAGTATTTTCTTCATTATCAATTAGAATTTTTGATAAACCAAGATTGTCATCTTGAAACAATAAAAGCTCCAAGCTCATTTAAAATATATAAAATTTAGCATTTTTCTAAATTTAAATATCTGTTGAATTATTAGAATAAATTAGATACATGTTATGAAATATGTAGTCTCAAAATAGGAAATGAAAATTGTCTAAAAATAGTGATTAATGTAATTTGAAGATAGATTAAATATATAATGATCTGAATTAATTAGTTTGAGCTCAATAAGTAACTGGATATGAATTAACTTAACCATATTAAGAAATTTAACTTGCAGAACTTTTACACATAAAATGAAAATCTCAGTTATTAGACTTCAAGGATTTTTTTGTGATTTAACAATTTTTCCCAGTTTTCTTAACATTGTATTAAGAAAAGAAGATATTATTGAACAAAATATACTGTGTTATATATTAAAGTGAAAGAACTCCCCAAGTAAGATTATTCAATTATTACTAGAAAAGATTTTGAGTGAATGAAAAATATGAAGTGTTATTTAAATGATCAATTTGGGGGGAAAACCCATTTTTTGAAAAATTAATGGAACCAACTCTTCATAAATTCATGATAAATAGATATTCTGTTACAAAAAATATAACTTATATATGTTGGTAAGGATAATTTTCCACCCACATATGAAGCTTGTAATTATTAAATAGAAACCAGATAATGTCGTGTCAAACTTATATATTATAGCTATATTTCTCATGTAGCCAATTTAAAAGTATCCCAGGCTGATATCCTTATAATATTTATCCATCCTATATTTTAGATCAATTAACTTCTAGAAGGATTGATATATTTGGTATTTAGAATTTGAATATCTTTTTGTAGCTTCAAAGAGCTGATGACACTAACAAAAGGAAAGAGGAGAGAAATAAGATACAGTTTGATAGTGCCTTTCCCTACAGAATATCGTTTATGAAGGAGTATACCTGTTAAATTATCTTGTAATAATGAAAAAAATTTAATTTATGAAGAGTTCCTTTTATTAAAGGAACTCAATTGAAAATATTGGTGTTTAGATAATCATAATCATTATTGATGATTTTTGGTTATATATGAAATGGAGAGAACATTGATATGAAACTCCTAAGACTTTGGGTAAATAACTAAAACAAAGATCTGAAAAGCTAATCTTTAAAGATTCATATTAGATAAAATATCATATTAATGAGGAATTGAAAATTAATTTTTGTTTCTGCAGTATTGAGTTTCAAGAATACTTACCAAATACTGCTATTGATCCAATTGAGCTGGAATTTTTGGCTTGAATATGTGGCTTGAAGTTCTTCCAAAACTTCAATTTTTTATTGAATTTCTGTAGCTACCTTCAATATATATCTAACCTGTCTCCTATTAAATATTGAAAATAGAGAAGCTGCTTCCAGGTGTAGCCACTTTTCTCATGATGAGTATAAAGCAAAAATATCTCTATTTTTTGTAGATTGTTTAGCTAAATAAAATATTTAGCTTGAAAGATATTTTTTTTGGAAGTTTTTAAAAAATAAGAAAGCTTTATTCAGGAGTAATTTCATTTTCAAGATAAACTAGTATTGAAGATTTTAAGTAAACTATAGGATTCCTTGAGGAGAATATCTTGAGCTAACATTAAAAGGAGGCTCATAGAGTATGAAGTTGGATTAAAGTAATCCCTCTTTAATAATGATAAGTTTATTATAGTTTAATTCAATAAATTTTTCAATTAAAACAATATATTAAGTTATATTATGCCCATATTTTGTTGAAAAAAATCTTTATTATAATATATCTTTGAAAACTGAAAATATATAACAGATACCCCAGAAACAGTTTTCCTTATTGAATCCATTTTTTGAAAATAATTTTAAAATCTAGGATTATCATAATTTTTCCTTGTACCAAATATATACCCTTACAAATCCTGTTTCCCACTGCTTATATAAAAGGACCTTTCTCACTAAATTTTGAAAATAAAAAACTTGTACCAGGAATTTTTCACAAATTAAGGGCTGGAAGAATTTGAAGAGAACTTATTATGGGGGACTCTTAGGATCTATAAAAGGTCTTCTTATACAAATAGATATTATTTGGTTATTTGGAAGAGTGAAATGGAGTATTTTGCCAAGGATAAACACAAAAAACGCAAGGAATGCGTTATGAGGTTCCAATTACCCTTTTCAAGCTAATGGAAATTCTTTCAAAAATGATTTATTCACGAAGTGGGAGTAATATATATATAAACTCAATAGGCACTCTTCAGATACCTCATGAATGATTATTTTGCCTGAGAAGAGTGGCTAAACCTTATAGTAGTTTCTTGATTAGTAATTTTGAATGGGGGGTAATTTTGTCACAGGGAATAGTCTGAAAATGACTTAAATTTTAATATAGAAGTTTTGGAAGTAATAAAATACCCGTATACAAGCTAGATGTTTTCAATTGAATTTTTCAATATGAGTGTTTGGAAGGAATTCTCCAGGTTCAATAATTGTAGAGTTTATTATCAAGAGTATTTCATGAAAGTCACAATTTTTGAATTCTCACTTAATTTGATATTCCTTATTGAAAATAAATTCAAATTTTGAGTTATGCTTTATACCTCTTCACACACATAGAAAGATTTTAAATTTTATCACTTCTGATTTCTATATATTTTGAAATGGATGTGAAACTTTAGTATTATAGCATTTTTATTTAAAATATAATCCAATTCAATTAAAGAGATTGTTCATTAACTCAGTATCCTACAAATATGATCATATATAATACAAAATATACACTATCACTAGCTTTGTTTCTATCAAACAATTTGAGTTAAGCTCAAAATGATAGCCCCAGATTTTTGTCATATCAGAGAAATATCATTTCAATTATACAAGAAATACTCTTTCAAGCTTAGATACAAAATACTATTTCTAGAAAGAATATCTTGAAATATATACTATATATAATATAAATATCATAAGGAATTTAGGCTTTCAAAACCTCATTGGGATATTTGAACACTTTTAGCAAGAATCTATAGAAGTGGTCAAAATTATATATTTTTTTGTTTTTATTATTGAAGGGTATTGTTTATTAAAAGATCAATATAAATCTTGGGAATAGCTTTTATATTCACAGATAAAGTATTCCTCCATAATAGTATATTTAATTATTATTATTATCTGAAGTAATTAATCATTTTTTTAATAAATCTAAGCTTCTTGTGAGAAAGTAATAGCTTATATGTCAACGTTATTAATTAGTACCCCTTCTTAACCCTTCAGCTCCAATTATGTTCATTTACTTTGTGAATCACTCTTTCATGGGATAAGACAGAATGTTTTCAAATATAGATATCCTTCTAATGTCTTAATGTAAGAAAATCAAGTAAAATATCTTATCAGGGAGTATTAAGATTCAATGAATAGATACTTTATATTCAATAATAAATCAGCATAAGAATTTTATATTAATTAAATAAATTAATTATATCTCCTTATATTTTGAAACTCATTTTAACTAAGTAATATTCATAATGTAGAAATACTTACCAAAGAAACGTGTTATGTCATTTATTTTCAAGTCATATTTGTTACAATAACAACTCTCCTTTCAATTTGAATATTGATTATCCTTTGAGTTGAAATTTGATAGATATTATCAGTTAATAGCTCTTCATAATTTTCATTCTAAAATACTTCATATGTACTTGGTGGATTGAGCACTCCACTCATTTAAAAAGAATTCATAATTCCATAATGTCAGGCTGAGTCTATGATGAAGGTGTATAATAGTATTTAAAACTTTAACTATGACTGTGACACAGTAAAAATAGTTTTGAAAAGAGTTTTATTTAGAGTAATCAGTAATAAATGGTTGAATTAAAATATTAGGGGCTTTACTATAATGATATAGTGGTGGTGAGCACTGCTGAAAGCCCTGGGTGCAGTCTTACCAGTTGGATTACTATAATAAGAGCTACAATACTTAAGATTAAAGTATAACCTGATTATTTTCCAAGCATATAACTGTTTTTTATAGCTGTACTATGTAGGAACTTAAGAGCAGGATGGGGATTCCTTTTCTGGAAGTGAAAAGGCCTCCTTTTATCCTGAAATGGGGTGAAAAGGCTGCTAGACCTTTTCACGTATAGGAAGTGAAGATTTTTCACTCTCAAGGACAGGCTTTTGGTTGGAAAAAGGCCTTTAAAGCCTTTATTGGGCTCAGATGTAGCTTTAAAACCACATCTGGGCAGTTTTCACCAATACAGGGTGAAAATTTTCATCTGGGGACCACATAGCCTGATTCTGACGTGTATGATGTGTAGAATGCTGTACAGAACCTGTATGGGACCCCAGTATTGAATGAACTATGAGGTATTGAAGTAAAAACAAGCTTCTTAGTCTGTTTGACACCTCATAATCATAGTTATGGGATATTATCCCATGGTAAGGCTGTATTGGCCAAACTGTGAGATTTTGACCTTAAAACAGCCATAACTTTGTCAGTTTTTGAGATATCAACCTCAAAATTTGTTCAGTGTGTAGCCCGTTATGTGTTCTACACAATGGTACCTCATTTGGCCAATTTATGCCATGTACAAGACTTTTGTACATATGTGTGTTTTAGGCAAAAAGCTGTATTGGGCTTGTTTGACTTATAACTTTTGTTCTAGATGAGATATGGGGAAATGAATGGCACCATCAGATAGCCCTGACTTTGTTCTTTCCAAAAGGACCCCACCTTAGGTATCTCACACCAAAACTGTAGAAGTTAGATGAGAGGTGAATGTTTTATTCACCCTTATTTGGCCTGAATTTGGCCATAAATTCTGTAATACTGGTGCTAGCTCAGTTTGGCTGGTACCATTGGATAGCCCTGACTTGGAGCTTCATTTTGAATACCCATTTTATGGGGTTAAGCCTTCTACTCTGTATTTCAGATGAGAGGTGAAAATTAAGGTTTATTCTCAGCAACAACTTTGAGCAGGAATAACTTTGTTATTCTTTGTCCTGTGGTGATGGGACTTGTATATTTGGAAAGTGGTGAGTTTCCTCTTTCTTTTTATACCTTTTGAGATGATTTGGCTCAGATCCATGTTTTGGTGGTATCTTGGCTATACCATTGATTTATGGTATTTGGCTGTCATGCTTGTGCTCTGGTTTTTAGTCACAGGCTGACACATAAATGCTTTATAATCAGTAAGTTCAAACAAGCTGTAGGAATAAGGAAATATATCTGAGGAATTCTCCTTCATAAATATTATTTCAAAAACTAATAAGGGAATGTTCATTATGAATAAACTCTTTAATTAAAACCAATATTCATCTTGAATATATCACAATGATTTCTAGAAACCTACATATTAATTAATGAAGACTATAGCTCATATGATTTCATTTTCAAGTGGTCTTAAATAATGAATATTTATGAGATAATTCTTTCTCAAATTGTATTGCTCAAAATTGATTAATCAAGATAATATAAATTCTTTTTAAGCTAAAAGGGTATTTCCAGATAGCTAACTAAAATAGGATTTAAAAGATGTTAATCATCTGATATTCAGAAGCTGCTGTTTATGGAGTTATATCTTGATATTTTCCAAATTTAATCTAAGTAGAATATACATGAAGTTCTTCTCCATATATGTTTACTTCAATTCCCAAGAGAGAATTAAATTCTCAGTTTTATTCAGATTATTTTGAAAGATACAAGATGAATGTTCTGCAACAACTCTGGGAGTAAACTTGACATGATATGAACATTAAATCACATCCAAATAGCGCCAGATTCCTTGAATAAGCTCAACATATTACAAAATCATTTACTCTTCTCATCCATAATACACCACATGGGCTTACCAAGATGTTATTTTACTCATATTTTGATCTATGAAATTCCTCCTGAAAATAATTTTGGAACTCAACATTGAAATTTTTCTCCATAAAGTTAGCCATTCATGCATTCAAATACAAAGTCGTATGGTTCAGTAAATAAGGAAATGGTTTAGGTTTGGGAAATATACTTTGAAAGGGGTAATATTTCCTAAAATGCTCTATTATTTTCTTACCTTCCATCCATCAAGATAAAATCAAACTGAAAATTTTTCCTTTAACTCACTACCTAAAATAATCAGTTGATGAAAAGCACTTTCAAAATCATAATTTGTGGTCCTCATAACTTGAAATAAACTCAATGATTAATTATTGTGCTTTTGCAGACCAGTAGAGTATAAAGTTGTTTTTCCTATCAGTGATCCCAAGAATTTAACATTGATTACCTCCATATTTATTCCATTTTTTTAAAGAAATATTAAACAAAAAACAAAAAAAAATCCAGAATATTAGTAAATAATAGAATTATAGTAAATTTGAAGAATAATCTGTTGAATAATCTTATTCTATATTAAAACTATTATTTTGAGATCATAGTGAATTGATTATAATTATTATTATGTTAATATTTCTTTTATCATTTTTTTTTCTTGAAATATTTATTTATATTTTGTTTCTTTAAAAGTTTTTTTCTTTTCATTGGAAAAGAAAAACCACTAAGGGACTTATTATTGCCTTATACTCTATATAATTCAACTTTCAGTGACTTATTTACACTTGTAAGCTGTATATAATATTCTAGCGTAATTTATCAAAAAACTATGAAAAAAAGTGAAAATTAAGAAAAAAAAAGAAAATAAGTAAAAAAATTGATTAATATAATCGCAATAATAAGATCTTATTGAAGCAATAATGATAAGACCAATAATAATTAAAGAAAATTAATGCAGAGAAAGGTCATTTTTTAGTCTTAATATGGAATTCCCCTTCATGACTTTGACAAAAATACAAAAAGACAATGAAAATAAAATAGAATGTTTTAACAAAATTAATCTTAAAAGAAACAGAAATATTCAGATAATATTATTATATTTTCAGAATGAAATATAAATAAAAGCTCTGCATGTTTTCTAAGGTTTTTTTTGAAGAAATTCCTTTAAACTTGGAAATATTCATGATATGGTACTCAAGGTCTGGCCTTCATCCAGAAACCTCTGCCCTTGAAACCACTGCTCCCAAGGAAGATGATGAGTAGTGTCAAGCTTGTCAAATCCTAAATCAAAGAATCTTTATCTTTAAAACCAAAATCCCATATTTAAGCTCTGGTAATTTTCAAATCCCACAGAAAATTAGCTTAAGGATTTCAAGTACCACAAGCCTATATTCTTGGGTTAATATTTCTACCTTTTCAAGCTCAAATAATAAATTCACTTTACTCACTTTTAAAAAATCCTACCATTTATAAATCTTTACTCATTATTAATATTAAAGCAAGTTTTCTTTCTTTACCCCTACAGTTTCTGGAATGATTCCCCAAAAAGCCATCTTCTAAGAGCTAGTTAAATATTTAATTGAATTATATCGCATATTCCTTTCAAGATGAAACAGATTATGAAATTGAAAATCATATTCTTCCATTGAATCTAATTTAAAAAAAAAATCATTAGGAAATGAAAATATAATATTGCACCATATATATAATGACTTGAAAAACTAATCTGAAGAAAATGTCAAGAAAATGCGCTGTACCACCCATGTTTCATTCGTAATATTAGCTCATATAATTTGGAATAGTCAAAAATTTAAGAATTAATCCCTCTATAAGAATTTCGAAATTTAAATTTTATCAGCCATTTTTTTATTAATATTGGGCTAAAAAGGAAACAGTTCTTTATTCATAAATATTGATATCCTTTTTGGAGTTATTCAGGGGGCTATTGTACTATATTCCAATTTTATTCTTTTTTTTGTGTCAAATTAAAACAAGGATGCATCAATTATCCAAGATTTAATCAAAAGGGTATAAGCTATAGGTGATGTTCAATAATAGGGCTTCCCAGGATGAATTTGACTTATATATGGAATTTGATATTATTTTGAAAAATACATGAAATGAATGGTCAATCACATTTCAGCAATAAAACAAGTTGATTCTGAATGAAACATCATTATGGAAATAACTGGTAATTAATGACTTGATATTAATTATATGCTTAAGATTATATAATCAATGTCACTCCAGCTTGTCTGTTACATAAGAAAACAGTTTGTTGCACTACATGTGGGGCTCACAGGCTCATTAGGTTATACAAATGTGTATGAAAATATGAAGATAGAGAAATCCCCTACCTATTTTTAAAGGATAAATAATTACTCAAATATTTGGCTTATGAAGGATCTCAATTTATTATCTCTGAATATAAGAGAGCTATATGGCTCACAATGAAGAAAATTCCTCATTTAACCTGTTTCTAGAGATATGAAGAGTTTTAATTAAACATGCAATTGTAATTTTGAAAGGGAATCGGTCTTAACTGAGGGAAGTACCCAATTTCATGAGTAATGCATAGGATATTCAGCGGAATTTCAATCGGTTATTTAGCTGTGTGATCTTATATAATCTTTTTTCACTAATTGAGAATAAATGGCTGGATTTTTTGCTGATTAAAATCCTCTCAAGATACAGAGTATTAAAAAAGTTAGAAATTTGGATAAATTTTTGCACATGAGGTAAAGCTTAAAGCCTTTATAAATGAAATGGAATAGATCTAAGTATTTAAAATGGTAATAAAATCAAAATTTGATGCAGGGGGAACCAAAGGATAACTTTAAATATAAAAAATGGAGAATTACTCAATATTATCTATAATAAAAAAGGTGTTATAATCATACCCCTGAGACACTATTTTCGACTGCATCTGGGCCCTTGTGGAATTTACTAAATGCTGTTCATTAATTCTGGCTGGATTAAAATCCTTTTTTTTAATCTTTAAGGTTATCTTACTAAAATTGAATAATTTTCTATCAATTTTGAAGGAGAATTACAAATTAGTAATTTATTGATTATTAATTAGAAATTTTACTGTATTTGTGGCTTTATGTAGTTCTTTTACTTCCTTCAAAAAAATATCACGATAATAGGGCGTTTGGAAAAATACAATATTAAATAAGGCCATGATCAGTGGTTTCAAATTAAATTGGAATTTATTTGGAGTTTTTTTTTATTAAATTAAGATATTCCATATTTCAAAGAAGCTACATATTTTTTATCTATATCTACCTGTTCATGGAAGCCATTCTTGGTAATTATTACATTGGAAAAAGATTGTTAATGAGTTTTATTGGCCCATTTAGTTTGACTACAACTGGGGAAGTTGGCTTTCCCATGTTTTGTTCCTTTTCTTTACTGGAAATTTCCAATAAAAGGTTATTCTTAGCGAATAAAATGATCAAACTATTGAAGCTTATTCCAATTTTCATTATATTATTCCAATTTTTGGAGAGTTAATCCTACTTGTCTCAAAAAAGCTCTAGAGTCTCTGCCTATGTCATATGCCTTTCTAAGCCAAAACTCCTCATCATTTTCCCTAGAAGAAAGTTTATTCTTAAATATTTTCTCTTGAAAGCTAGTTTCTAAAAAGAAATTCTGATATTTTCAAGATATAAAAGGAGAAATTATGAAGGATTATCAAAAAAATGTATTTGATAAATAGAAACAGTAAATCTCAAACGTTGGTTCTTATTCAGTAGCACATATGTGGGATTATTAGGCTTTTCTGGTGAGATATTAAGTCATTATCAATCATATATCATGGCTCTAATAGATATTACTATTATGTATTTGAGCTTCTTATTGGTGCAACCTGCGTTATTCAAAGAATACTAACTTCTCTTGATTAACAATAGTTTTTGTCTTGTAATAGATGTAGATTATTGTCTCATTAATGAAGTTTTATTGTTATCAGATTGAATTTTTTTACGATGGACTGAAACTTTGTCTGGAAAAAACATTCCATTACGAAATGCGTTCAATGGAATATCTCTTAAAAAATACTTAGTTAAATATTCAATTCTCTAATGATGGACTGGACTTGAATCTGGAAAACCCATGCCCCCAGAAGAATCTGATAAGAAGTTATTTTCATCGGGTGGTTGTATTAAAGTGTTGAGCTTCAACCTTGAGGGTAAGGCAGGAAGCATAATATGTTTTAATTTAATTAAGCCTCTAGAGTCATGAAATAAAAATGAATAATAAAAATGAACTCATTATAAGTCATTATCATGAAACCTTGACAAATAAAAAGGGGTGAAATAATCAAAAAAAATTATTTCAAGAAACAGAAGTTGAATTCTTTATCTATGTAAAATAAAATTAATGAATGAATTTGCCCCTAATGCATTGGCTAATTCCACAAAAAAAGATAATTTCTAATCCATTCCATATCTATTGTCAATAACGTTTGTCTTTGTAGCCCTTTGATGAATATGGTAGCCAAACTATAGTTTCAGTAAAGTTCCTTTGGCCTTGGTGGTGGTGGTAATCATGGTCATGGGAAATCAGTGGTAATCATGATTTTAGGCCAAAAATGATGGTCATGGTCATGGTTGTGGGCCATAAGCTGTGGATGTGAGCAATAATCAATTAAAAAGTTTACAACCAGTGATCCTGTTAGAGATGGTGTAAGGAAAAGATTAAATAAAGTACACTTAACCCAAGCCTTTAATTGAATTTTTTCTTTTATAAAGATTATTTATATAGAAACCTTCCTGAATAAGTAATAAAAGATCAAAATAAAAATGACAAAAACCTAAAATTATGACCACATAGACTAAAAATGATACCTGAAAAGTGAAGGAGTTTTTATGATAATAGTGAAATAATTAACCTGGAGATGAATAAAATAGTAGAAATCAGTGTAAAAGAATAAAACAAGAAAAAAAATGGAATTTGAGTTTCTAAAAATATCAAAAAATAAAAGAATGGGCAAGAATGAGTGCAAGGGTGATTTTTCAGTATTTCTGAATTGATATAGATCCAATAAAGGCTTCTTAATAAAACAATAAATAAGATACAAATGTAACCCATAAACCAAATCAAAGTAAAATTTAGTTGAGCTCTTGTGCTTTAGTAGAATTTTGTAACTTCCATTTTAAAAATTATCACCAAAATACAATAAAATTTCACCACACCTAAAGTATCCACTTAAAGCTAATAAATTATAGTATCAAGTTGAAGCTATAAAAGGATCGAATTATTATACCTTAACCCTCACTAGATACCAATTCTGTGAAGCCATTTAAGCTTCGAATTCTGAAAAATTTCATTGTTAATTTCATGGAATTAGTATTCTCACAAAAGACTTTTTGAAGTAATCCATTTCAAACCACTACTTATTACTTAAAGAAAAAACTGCCTTCATCTCATAGATTAGCCTGGTAGAGTTGAATTCAGGAATGTACAGATCCATCTGCCTTTGATTGCCTTTGATTTCAATCTATTATGCACATTTCTCTTTCTCAAAAGATATCTTTCTCTTAAGCTTTTTCTTCCCGAATTCCATGTGGATCTGCAATTTATTTTCCAAAAATAAAATGATCTTCATATTTTCTCTCCCACTCAAAAGCAATTTTAACTTCCTTCAAAACCTTCTCTTTTTCAATTTTCAATCTGTTCCAGATTTTTTTCAGTCAATTTTTCCTTATCCAAATTTTAAATTTCTATTTTCATTTATTCGATGGGCTATCTTAACACCAATCTAAGTTTTTGAATTTATCACCCAAAAAGACTAACTATATTTTCCGAAGTATTAATAAGTGTTTGTATCATGGTGAAGCTAAATTTTACATGTTGAACTCACATAAATAAGTTTAAAATAAATAAATAATGACAATCATGAGGCAATTATAAGCCCACTAATTAGTCCACTGTATTGATATCTTCGAATAATTCTTGAACATAATTATAAGGCTCATAAATAGCTTTCAGTATGCTTGAATTATTACATTTTCATGAAAAAATTAATTAACAATGTTTTTCAAAGGAAAGAATCTGAACACTAACCTTCAAGATGGGAGAAAATTTCTCCTCATCATTCAAAATTTGATATTCTTGATTCAAATCAAAATTTTCCACAGGTATGATAGCTGGATTTTGACCAAATAATTAATTCATTTCATGATAAAATAGACGCATATTTTAAATTATTTGTCCAAAGTTTTGATCCACCTTTTTTAATAATCTCCTGGTATACCTTACCCAGTTTTATTTTCTGACTTCTTCCTGTTCATATGTCTTTTTGTATGTGTTTCACAAGTCTCGAATACTGGAGGCTTTGAGATTTAAGATATTGTAGAAATTCTTGTTAACCTCAAGTGCCATCATCTGAAAAAAAAAATTCTTTCTTTATGTAGGCGTTCATACTGAATCTGTGCCACTCATCCCACAAAAATAATAATAATTCAATTTGATATTCAGCCAGTTGATCATAAATAGATAATTAGAAGTAGTAATATGTACAAAAGGATGTTAGTGATTAAGGTGAAGGGATTTTCAAAAATGAGTTTTAAACCAGCGTTTTGTGAATAAATCAAAAAAATGTTTCTGGTAAAAAGGGGGTTAAGTAAGTTTTACAAAAGTATCTCAATTTTATTAAAGCAGGAATAAATATGATGGTAGTTCTGGAGGTAATTCATATTTTCATTAGTTTTTGGTTTCAAACTCCTGGATTTTTCCAAAATCTCAACTTTCCTCAAAATCACAGGTCACTGATTTGAATAATGGTTTGTTCGCATTTAAAAAACCAAAAAAGTTTTGATTTGTGATTTCATAAGAAAAATTAATTATTTTAGTGCAGGGTTTTCTATTTTTCAGAGTCCCTGATGTTAATCTTCGTCTTATTTGAAGAATATATAGGGAAAAGTAATTTTTAAGATTTATTTTGAAAAAATGACCCCTTATTGGGAATTATTGAAAAGAAATGAATAATTTTTCAATTTAATTAGATCTTTCAGTAGAAATTAAATAAGAAAGTAAAGTTTTCATTGAAGTCATAACAGAAATACGAATTATTTATAAATAATATCAATATTTCAATGAAATAAAGATAAAGGAATTCATGATAATTCACCCATCAAGAAATCTGAATCAATGACATTCTGGAATTTTCTCGTGGTAATTAATATGTTTAAATATCAGAAAAAAATAGATACTTTAGCTTAATCCTGTGTTTGATTTTTCTTGCAAGTATGGACTCAACTTATCCCAGGATACTTTAGAAATTAAACACCTGATGTCAGGTGCTTCCATCTTCTCTTGTTTATCAATGTATTTAATTTAACTTGATATTATTTTTAATATATTTGAAGCTAGTTTTAAGACTATATTCTCTTTGTTGGTAAGGTTTTTTTTGCTGATGAGAACTCTGTTACACTTAAAAAATATGCATAATACCCACTTTTGTTAGTTAAGAAGTAAATAATATCATTAAGAATGTAAAAGTAAAAAGTATCATAATCCATTTCAGCCTATGACTCAAAAGCATAATACAAGATTTAAAATAAAATACTATCACAAAGGATAAAACTAGGATGCATCCCACTAAATGGAATTAGAAAAAATGGTACATAATTTTAACCACTAAGATAAAAAAATCTACCCATTGATAATAATTCATTATAGACCATTTTGGATAGATACTGACCAATTTATCACAGCTGAGAGCTTGAACATAGAATAAACCTCAATTCTCACCATAATTTTTGACTCAAACTTTCACTTAAATAACCAAGAAGATAGATGATTTATCAAATTTTTGAGATGTCTATCCACTTTTACTATTTGAAAACATTTAGCGCCAAAAAATGAAGAATTGAGCCACTCAGCAGCTAAATTATTGTATATATAATATGTATCTCCCGCTGAGCTTTCAAATTTTTAATGTCAAATACTTTAAATAGGATATTTTATTTATGAAATCTAGCTTCCTCTTTCACCAATTTTACTATCCTAATTTCTTCATCTAGAACAGATCCAAATTCGTCTGCACTTCTAGAATATCTGAATCTAAATCCTCTTTTCCAAAAATTTAAAAAGGAGTTGAGCCTGTATTGCTTTCACATAATTAAGTGGAATTATCATGAGTGGAAAATCATTCCTTATCAATCATTTAGTCTTATATAAACAATTAAAATAGTGGAAACACCTGACAGAAGGTGGAGCATTTGGAAATTAACATGTAAGATAAGACGGATATGTATTAGAAGATAGGATGTAAATGAGACTTAAAAATAAAAGCTTCGGAAAAAAAGTCACATATAAAAGCCATTAATTTCAAACTCAATTTCTCAATCTGGCTGTTTAGAAACAACTACCAAATCTCAAAAACTTGAGTGTATATTATTAATGAAGTTTTATATTAGCAACAGTCTGTTTTACTTTTTATGAAAATTCAAATAATTTAAAAAAGAAAAAATTGAGATTTTTATTTATTTTCCATAGCTCTCAACACACATCACAAGATTTGAACATATACTTTTCTCCATCTCACATATTTTGAGAAAACTCAAGCAATAAACCAATAATTCAACCCCTTTTCAAATGAAACTTTAATGAATAAAAGGAAATTATTTATTTATGAATTATTTTACATATTAATCAAGATGTTCTGCATAAAATATTTTTTAATTAAGATTCTTGATACATCAAGATAATTCATTAAGATATAAACCATATTTCTCCTCCCTTTTTCTCCAATTATAGCAACAGGACTCCAGAAGCGGGAGTAAACTCCTTCAAGTTGAATTAAATAATATTACTTGAAGATAAAAACATACTTAAAGGGACTTTCGATAGGATGAATATGACCCGTATTTCAGGTTTCAAAACTCTCAAGAGGAGCTGTGTTCGCTCAAATAAATGATTAATAAGAATTGCAAGAGAGATATATGGCCTTGACTTAATTTTTTAATTTTATTCTTGAAATACCAACCCATATTTTTGGGATAATTCTTATGCGAAAAATGAAAGTTTTTGGATAGTAGAATCTGCATTCATCATTTAAATACGTAATATTTCATTCCTTTTACATTTAAACATTTAAATTTTTCTAGATGATGAAAAATATATCTAGCACTTCAAGTATTCAGTCCATAAAAGAACAAAGATGTTAGCCCAACAGCTTTAAGTCCTTTTTCAATAGTTTTGAGGGGGAATATTTTATCCTGCATTTCTTACATTACTTCAATAAGGATTGCATATCATTTCTTATAGCATTCAAATGATATTCTTCTCATAATTATGATACTTCATTTAGCTTAATTTATATTTTGAAACTTACTTTAAATCAATTATTCTCTTAGATAAATATTATTCTTCAAAACACCTTTTTATTGAATTTTTTTCTGTATTATACCTTTTAACGCCTATAGCCTTTTTTCTTCATTATTTCTAGGTTACTCACTCAGAAAGATGTGTTTTAACTTTTAGAATGAATTAAAAACTCTTGGTAAATTTAAAGTCACAGCATGTGTAGTTTTTTATCAGCTGTTATTTTTCATGCCTTGAAAATAATTTTACATATCCATAATTACTTTAAAAAGGGAGATAAAAGTAGTTTAAGTTGATGAGGTATCCTCTTTGAAAAGGTTTTGGCCATAAATATTCCTTAAAAACATGATTAGACTAATCAAATCCCCTTTTTGATATTAAAACATTCTGTAAACCAATATTCATACTATATAGCTATAAGAAAGTTCTACAAGCTTTAAGATGATTCAACAAATAATATGATTGACAAATTTTCCTTTCTAAGGATTATTCCAACAGAAAACTGGGGAAAATATGGAATTTTGACAATTCCTATTTCTTGAGGCATAATCATAATTGTATAATGCAGCTTCCTGAATCTTGAAGGTACTATAAGACAGAAATAGCAGCTGAAAACCAATGAAATGTAAATCATCTTCTATATATGAGTTTTTATTTATTATTATATTTCTGCATATTCATGATACCTTTCCGAGATAAAACCTACAGAAAGGGAACATCCTATATTTGGTATTAATGTTAAGAAAAGGGATAAATGATTGATTGGAGCTAAATTCTTTCAATAGATTTTATGGAAGGTTTCTGGAACATCTTTTAAAGTAAGCATGACATGATACACATATTTTTTCATAGCCATATCAAATTATACTTCCTTCATTATATAGCTAATTTTCCATACTTTTAGCTATTCTTATTAAGCACTGCTTTGAATGCTTATTCAGATCTTTATTCATTAATTTCTTCCTTATAAGTACTTTTTTACCACATTGTTAATATCTCTCTTGATAGAATTAAAGCTGGATCAATCAAAATGAATAATTGTACTCTTTAGTGAATAAATAAATATCTAAATTTTAGGAATATGTTTTGTGAAGATATTAATAGCGATGGAAACCTTAAATATTAAAAAATCATATTTTGAGATCTGTCTTTCCTCTATTTCGTAAGAAACACTTCAAATTAAAAATAATCTTATTTTGTGGACCACATAAAGGGTAATTTAAAGAAAACCTTGTTATTTTGATCCAATTTTACTTGCTTCTTTGAATCAAATATTATATTGGGATTCCAATTTCAAGGGATAATAAAAATATTGATCTGTTTTACTATTAATTTTCCCAAAACTCTTCTTTTCATTACTCATATATTCCATTTTGTTTTTTTCAAAAAACCTCCATGAAAAATAGTAAAAACCTCTATGAAAAAGCATTTTATTTTAACAAGCTCAAAGTTAAAAACATAAAAAATGAATAAAAAAATAAACATTGATTCATAAATCTACTGAAATGAGATTTGTAACTTTTCTTCTTCTTTATACTTATTTTCTCCTGAAAAAAAATTATTCTTTTTTGTAATTATTTTTGGGAATTTAGGAGAAAGTAATGAAATTATCCTACAGAGGAATTTTTATTTTTTATTAAATATATTATTACCTTATTATTTGGTTATCATAAATTATCATTAACATTTTCATATAATTTGTGTCATTTTTTGTTTTTTTCATAAGAATTCCCAGTAAAAGGCTCTGTAGATCCTTGTCCTGTATCAACGCTAATGATTGTCAACATTCCTACATAAGCAGGCTTTTAAAACCTTTTCATAGTAGAAGGATCTAATTCTTAGATATTTTACAGTGAAATGCTGCACAGAGCCTTTCACTAGGATTCTCCACAAAACAGACTAATTAAAAACCACAAAAAGAAATATTTTAAACCTATCAGATATAAAAAAATAAAAAAAATAACATTATGATAATGATGAAATAAATATAATGATTTTTCTACAGTAGAAGATTTCAATTTATTCCTACCATTGTTTTCAAAAACACTAATTAAAATTGAATTAATGAAATTAATATAAAAACCATTGGGGTATCCTTTTGCATGATTCATTCTTTAAATAATTTAATTGAAAAATTCTAGATGGTTTTTGAACTACAAAAACAAATATACACTTTCAGGAGTTTAAATCCAAATCATATATTACTAAAGACTGTGGATTATCCCCAAATACTCTTGTTATCCTTTTCTGGAGTGTGATAATATTAATCTTCAATTCATTATAAATGTAGAGAATGATGAATTTGTCTATAAGGGACTTAGAAGAAAGGAAGATGACTGTTCAAACTCAAATGTATCTGTAAGACCAAATATTGATAAGATATTAGACTTCTATAGAATAAAGCTTTGAATGCAAATTATTTTTGAATGTTAAGGCTTAATCAAAATACAAATCAAATATCTTACAATTTCTTAATCCAAATAAAAAATAATAGAACACAAAAATCCTTCAATCTTCCAGTGGCTTGAGAGATGTTGAAATAGAAAAATATTGATATTATGGGTTAAACCTATTGTCAAGTATGAGTTGAATTATTCTCTGTTCTGGGTCCACTCCACTTTCCAAATTCAACACCTTCTTTCAGGTGCAGCCATTTTTATCACGAAAAGTTCGAGTCACTTTCGAGCTTTATTCCCACAAAACTGAGAAAAATAGCCAAGTCCTATTTCAAAACTTCATAGAAGTATATAAAAACTGTATCCCCAGGGAAATTTGGTTTTTAATAGTTAGTTTTTCACTTCTGGTTTCTTGACCATCCCTTTATAATCATCCACTCAATGAATTCTTTACATTTCATTAAAGCCATCCAGGTATCAGGTACCTATTTGGTTTAAATTTGACAGCTGTTAGATATGATTTTCAAGCTACTGGGAGTCAATAATTGAGTATTGAAGATCAGATATCCTTGGTTTATTTTGTGATATCTGCCAAGTAGTTCATCCATGAGCTATCTATTTAGGTCACAGGGGATTTATAGTTCACTTTCTCATATCCAAATGCATAATAACACAAAATATTTAATATGTTCAGCTTTCAACACACCTAGAGCACCCAAAGTCAAACATTTTCAATGTGTATGGGTAAAAATTCCTATATTTGGTTTCAAAGCCACATTCTCACCTCAATAAGCGATGTATTTAGCTGTTAAATCCACACATAAACCATAAAAAGTAATCCTTTACACATCTCTAGTGTAAAAATTTGATTAACGTGCGTCCTCTGCTATAGAGTCCCTCATCATCCTATTATTACTATTATTATGTATCAAAAATTCCTTTCAGAAGAAATAAAATTCAAATAATCTTAGATATAGCTATAATAATTATTACTTCAGTCTTGATTTTAATTAATTAACTAACAAATACTTCACCTGGGTCTCTCATTAGGATCGTAGCCACTTTTCTTAAATTTAATATCCTTTCAAGTTATTTCTATCTAATCTTACTATGTCTCACTGATATTTATAGACTTATAGTCCCCATATCATTAAGCCCTCCAAAAAATATAAAAAACTAGACATTTTCTATCAAGTGAGAATTTGTATCAATATTAAAAGATGAAATATTTATATATTTTGATCATAAAAATATCCATTTAAAGTATGATAATATGTATTTTCAAAAATAAATGACTTGATTTATCTAAGTTTTGAAATAATTAGAAATCATTTTGGCTTACTTTATGACCCAAATTATATTTCAAAGACGTATGTTGAGTACAAGCTATAATATTCTATATAAATTTTTCATTCATTAAATATCCTTTACATTATTTTAATTGAAATTAAAGTAAAAAATTAAAAAAATAGGCTTTGTGAGAAAAAAAGACACATTTTCAAAATAAATGGAAAATAAGGAGTCCATCATTCATGGAATCTTTCATTCTGTAAATGTTCCTTGAGCTATTTAGAAGAGGATTTTTTATGTTACTCAGAGATATATTCTCATATATTAAAGGCTTGTTTCAATTTTTATTTTGAATATGCTTATGGAAATTTGAAATACTAATACTCGCACTCATATATAAGTATGACTACACAGATTATGTATCCAAAAGGCTGAACCCAAAAAAGTGAGAAAAATAATGAGAATCTTTCTTTTCAGATCAAGTATATAGCTCATTATATCATCATTAATATTTACTTTTCCCTCAATCTGTTGATATTTAGCGATAGCTAGGTAATTTTATTTTTAAATAATTAAGATTCTTATCAATAAATCTTCAAAAATGATGTTTCAATATCTGAGATCTTAATTTAGTATTTGACTATATCTCATATCCTGAATGATTCAAAATCAGAGATCAATATATAAAGTTGAGGCTTCAAGTTCTTCCTCAGTATTTCAAGGTCCATTTTATAATATAGAAAATATTGATCATTATGTTTCATTCCGATTCTCATTCTAATAAAAGGACATCAAAATGATGTATATATATTTCCAAACACTTTATTCATTAAACCTATAAGAAAATTCTTTCACTTTGAATAATGAAAATTTCTGCTAAAATTGAATCTCCTTTATTGACGTGTTTTTGAGGAATAGATAGATATATTTAAGCCTTCAAGTATTCCGAAAAGGTTAACTTGATACATTTGAAATCTATCCGATTCCACAATGAATTTTAGTTTCTGTCTGTACTCCTGAGAAAAGCTCGTTGAGAACCTACTTATAGTTTATTGGTCCATGAATTATCCCACAAAGTCTCGGTTGAAATATTTTTAAAAGTAATTCAAAGCGGAAATTCAAGTGTATGATAAGAAATATATCCTATCACTCAGAAAATAAAACCAAAAAGCGGGTAGTATCTCACAGAAATTTCAATTGTTAATATAGATATTAGGTTTACATATATATATCTCCAAGAAATGCTTACAGTGACTACTGATATGACAGTAATACTTACTTAGGGAGAGTTCAAGTACTCAACTACACTTATCTATTCTAAGAATTTGAGATAAAGAGTTTCAAAAATGGAATTTAACTTTTGACCTGCATTTCAACTAGTACTAGTAAGAGTATCAATTCTTTATCTATTGACTATATATCATTATTACATATAACTGACTATTAAATTGATGGTGAACTTTCGTAAATATTAAAAACCAATCCTAATGATTATCTTTAAGCAAGATAATTTCTTAAAGCCCAATATTCTAATTTATCCATAAAGCATTCTTTGAATCAATTTCTCACTTTAAAAATCCATTAGCTTTAAGATTAAACTTTATGGCTCAAGGCTCAAAGCAGAAAGAAAACGATTCATTCAGTTAGATAAAATGAATCTATAAAAGACATCCGGAAAGGAATAAATTTCCATTAATTATTAATCATCTTTGATTTTATTCAATATTGTCTAGGTCTCCATAGGAGTTCAACCTTTGACTGATCAAATCTAAAATGACTAATGAGAGGCTCTGAACATTAATCGAGGGAAGAAGCTTAATATTCTCTTCAATACATGGCTTCCTCCTCCTTTTTGGTCAATTGTTTCATTCTTTTATCTTGAAATATTCACTGTTTCAATATTTGGAAATTTGGAATAAAAAAAATTGACTTCGGAAAATCCCAGGTGAATTTTTCAGAAATTTGGAATTCTTTATTAATTCATTTATATTTGTTGGGAAGTAATTTTTTCTCTTAAATATATATTTTACTTCTGCTTATTTGGATCAATTTTTTCTTATTTTATTGAAAAAAATATTAAAGTCAAATTTTACTCAAAAAATGATTATAATACCTTATTCAACTATTTAATTCCTCCCTTTAGAAATCCCTATTTCATGTGTTTTTTCATCAATAACACTTACCAGTATAAATGATAGATATTATAATAGGATAATCATCCCCTAATTCATAAGAAATCAAAGAACTCGTATAGATTATGAATAGTGATGTCCAATACTTATGGAGACTTCATTTTCAAAATTTCAATACTAAAATAAGCTCAAAAACTAGCCCAGTTGAATTTTTGGAAATCAATCAATATTTCTTTGACTTATATATCCCTTTTTTAGACTATTTTCTTAATTATTTGACCCTAACCTGAATTTTATTATGTTTGCATTTTCTTTAAATAGTCTTTTCACTAATTAAAGATTCATTTTTCAAAAAAAAAATGATTTCTTTTCCTTGAAAACTAAGAAAAGATTGGTACATGTAGTTATTTTCAATATCTCATGTTAAAAACTCCCTTATTTGATCATAATTTACAATAAAATGAAAAAAAAACTTGGAATTTTTCAATATCAAAATGAATGAATGAAAAATTTCTAGATTCTAAAAAGATACCCATAATAATATGCAGGGTTTCAGAAATAATGGAAGGCTTATTATATGTAGAAGTTTTTCTTTGGAATTTTAGTTCTTTAATGGACTATGTCTTCCCATTTGGACACTCAAAGAGAATTTGAAATAAGAAATATTATTATTTTAAATATCAATCATGAATAGGAAGTATCAAAATATTAAATAAGATCTTTCATGATCATCATATAATCAGCTTATCCATAAGCTTTACTTATTCCAAAAAAACTAGCTCTCTTGTTAATCTTTGAGTTAAAAAAATCTCTTATTGATCAATTTAATCATATGGTAATTAAGTGTTTTTTCATATTTTACATTTTTCCTAAGATCCTCAAAAATATTAGATATCCTAAAATTGATTTATGGAATAACAAGAATTCTCAATAAAAAAACGAAAAATCCTTGCTACTTAACCTCAATATATGCTAATTTAATTTTAGAATATGTTAAATAAATACTATTAGAAAGGAAAACATGCACAGAGGGGCTTAAGATCAATATATTGAAATCTGAAGTATCTGCGGACATAAAATATCAGATTCAATAATATCTCATTTTTCTTATCTTTTATTTTAAGTTCTTTTTGGATATCAAAAAATATTTCAGTATAAGAGAAGGAAAGATAATTATGATCAACTTCAAATATCTTGAGATTATTTTACCAATTAAATAAAATTTGAATTTTTCTTTCTGATTTACATGAATGATTATATAGATATATATATATTTGGATATTCTACAGTATAAACTTGAAAAGCTCTCAAATGAATATATTTAAATACTCTCATTTTTTGAGTTAAATTTACTTTGTGTTTTGATCAATTTATCTTTTCTATTCTATGATAATTCAAAAATAAACTCAGTTTTTTGATAAATATGAAAAAATTGTTTAAAAAATAAGTAATTGATATAGATTATAATTGTTTAATATTTCAATAAGTCTCTTTTTAAAAAAAACCTTAGGGGTAGGAAAGTAATTGGTTTTAAATATATCCGTCAAATGAGGCAAAAAATTTAATATAATTTATTTTAAGTCTCACTAGTATCTCTATTCAATATGAGAGATAAAGGCACAATCAGAATTTTTTCATTATCAAATAGAATAAAGATTTGTATAAAGACAAAGAATAAGATACAAGAAGCTATATGACAATATCTCAAAACTTTCAAGATGAAACTATAAAATATATTTGTAACATATATTGATTAAAACTGATAATTTATGATTTCTTTACAAAATACAAAATTAATACCTGTATTTCTGTCCAAAAAGTATCTAATTATTCATTGATAATATGAATTATTTCATATTTAGTATTAATGAAAGACATGCTATAGAATTTTTAAGAAAAAAATTAATATATAAAGGTTTCAAATTCAACATTAATTAGTAATTATTATATTTATATTTCACAATTTTCTATTTTATTCATTCCCTAGAAAAAATTATTATTAAAACTCCTTTATTTAAAATATAATACGATCAGTTCAAAGAGGTACTTATATCAAGAAACTTTTATTCCTATTTGAGTTTTTTTGCTCTTATATCCAAAATTCAATCCACATTGCCAATCTCAAATCTACCATTTGTTACAATACAGCATATTTTATATTCCTAAATTGGTATATTAGAGGTTTAAAAATCTATAGAACATATAACACTAAAAATCTATGATTACATTTTACATATAAGTAGCTGTATATTATGATGAAATTAAACTTGATCTATTCTGAATTCGAATAAATTTATCATAATATTGAATTCGCTTTTATTTAAATAAAAGTTGAGTCAAACTAGAAGAAGCTCACGAAAATTAAATTGGTGAGTAAAATTCATCTCAATAATTTACCCTGGACTTTTTTATTCATTTCCAAAAAAGATCCTTTTCTTATTCTGTTTCTCTACAGGAAACCAGTAAAATAGAAATAAAAGAAAATGATGAATTTTTGGGAAATAACATATCGTGCAAACAATCATCTTGGTAAGCTTAAAAGGAGAATCATGAATAAATTAGATAGTCTTATTTTTTCAATTAAGCTTAGGTGGTACAAGGCTTTTTCTAAAAATACTCAAAAAAAAATATATTTTCTCATTTCTGAATGTTATTTTGATATTTACTATTATTTCATTCTAGTTTTTGTTAGTTTAAGTTATTTTTTGGTAAGTTTTATAGCATTTAAATTAGAACTTACTGTTTCAGAAAGGAAAATATTTTTTACTTATTTAAAATGATAATAAAATTGTTCTTTAAATAATAATTTCCCTAAATTACTTTTCGATTCGAAGGAAAAGATCATATTAACTCAATCTTTTTTACCATATCTTTGAGTGGAATTAATACAGCTCTTTATCAATGGTTTGGAATTTATTCCAATGAAAATTCACGTGAGAGTATTATATTAAGTTTTAAAAAAACATCTTTTATACGCAGCGAAATGGTAATTTAGTTTTTAGAAATAACAACTAATGGTATTTGTAACTTGATAGATCTAATTCATTTTTCATCAAAGTAAGAACCTCTTATCAAAAATAATTCTTTTCGGTTTTGTTTCTTTATATGAAATCAATACTTATATATCTAGAATTATATCTAAAAAGGGTAACTTGTATTCAAGAATAATCTCTCCCAAGTTTTTTCAGAGCACTTTTGACTTTGTTTTCTTGTATCAAAATGATTTAAGGATATCATGCATGACATAATTCTGTTTTGAATTTTATAAAAAAATTCAAAAGGTAAGAAATATTTATGCATCCAACGTATCATTGATTATTTTAATGTCTTATCTTGTTGATTAACTACCACTTGTTTACCTGCATCTTGATCAATCCTTTTGACTTTGTGATCTATGTAGACTATTCTTAAAGTTAGTTCATAATTCTGTAAATAGATATTTTTGGACTAGTATACATCATTTATCCTTATTCAAGAAAATATTCGAAGGTATAAGTCAACCAGTCAACCAAATGCTTCATCATTTGTGTAGAAAATGACCTGCAAATTGCAAGTCCCTTGCCCTTACCAAAACAATTTTGCAAATATGGTTTCCAAAAGTTGAAATTGCTGAGGATTTAGTTGAAGTCCTTGAGGATTTTATGATTTTCACCCTCACTGCTTCTTTGAGAGCAATCACTTTCAACCTCGAACTCATAGAAACTACTGGCTCAAAAGCCCATGCGGAAACATTCGCGGAGGCGACACCTTTCAATAGAAAGTGCGTCAACCTAACACGCCACACCAGGCGGAGAAAAACGCTGAAGGAACCGGAGGCGCAACTACATTGTAGGGGAGTCGAACCCCTGACGAGCCCATGTCACTTGGATGGCAAGGGCCCAGTTTACCGCTAGCCTAACAATGTACGTCGCTATTGCCCCTTTTTCACTACAGAACGATCTTGTCACTTTGCGTTGTTTTTCGGTTTCTTTAATCGCATATCAGCAATATCTTGGGGAAACTAGTCCTTAGGTGGTGTGGAAGAGTTGGGAGACCAAGGCAGATGTGATGGATTCAACGCAAACAGCGACAATCATAATGTCATCAAGCGTTTTGCCCTGCCGTGCATTCTTATGCAGAAGAGCCAATCATCAATGTCCTGATCGTTGTTTTCCTCTTCAATAAAAATCTTGAGTTACAATGGGATTTTCCAAATACCTGGACAATTTGAAATGATTTTTAGGAATTTTGGAATTTGGATCACTCACCTGAGAACAGTGCTATTCTACATAATGATTATATAACATAAACCTACTGGAGTCTGCTGAATCCCCTCCGACTCTTATGCGTGCAGCTTCTCCATGGTCTGAGCACTGAACTGTTTTGTACAGCGGCCCAAAGCATATATTTGGACACTGCCTTCACGGACACAAAGTGCGCGATTTTTTTTCTGAGTCATGGACTTAATTCCACCACTACATTGTTTTATCCTCTGACAACTGCCAATTTTCCTATTGTTATCCTTCGGTTTTTTGACCTTGTATACTTTGAATGAGCCCTTTTCTCCTTGTTGTTAGTTGTTTCTTCATCAAAGTTTCCTTTTTTTCTTCCAATTCCAACTACTTGTCTCCTCTTTGTGTTTCACTTATTGGTCAAATTATTTGGTATTTTTATCTTTTTGGATTCTCCTTTTTTCAACCCACATTTATTTGGTAACTTCTATTTCTTTAAAAAGTAAGCACTTACTTTTTTGGTGGACTATTTTGGCAATAATTTTTCGTTTTTTGATGCTCTCTCTTGTTTTGGCACCTCTCAGATTTGTCACCTTATGTCAAACTTGAGCTGCGGACTCATATTGTGAATATGTGGCAAGAAGGAGTATCTTTTAGAGATATCTTCAATTTGATTACTGTGGCCAATTCCACAGTTTGGGGTATAACTAAATGAGCTCATTGCAAGAACAAAAACAAACCTAGTCATAGGATGATTATGAATGATGACAATTGAGCAGACCTAAACCAATACATATCAGATTACCAATGAGAAAAATTCTCCAAGTTGGTTGAAAGAATTACTACAGCCATCCCAGCTTTTACCAGGAGTAAGGACATCCGTAAAATTAAAAAGCAATCATGTGCAGAACCCAAGAACCCCTACCTGTGCCCAATTAATTTTGTTTTTCACTTGTAATTCACCCAGAACTTTAATCACTTGAATTCCAATAAATGGGCCCACATAATTTGGACCAATTAGTGTTTGTTTGAATTAGTCAAGAGAAGAAATCAGGTTTGTGTATGGAAGACTCCAAATGAAAATAGAACCTTGAAAACCTACAAATTAACTATTTCTCTGGTTACTGATTGATTATGATCTGGGCTTCATTCATTGGGTCAACCAAAGGAACCCTCATTTCCTGGAATGGCCCACTAAATGTGGCTTCCTTTGTTGAGAAATTGTATTGATGATTTCTCCTCCCATTCTTCAATCACATGGCAAACATACCCTATATTGAGGCTCTTAACCATATAGCAATTATGGAAGATGGGTCTCCCATTGATATGGAGAGGGTTTTGAACAAGTAACACCAGAGAATGAAAATCAATAATCTAACTTTTCCTACACACTCACAAGATCTCAACCTGATTGAAAAAAAATACAAGATGAAATATGGGTTCAAAAAGCACTACAAGCCCCAAAAAATCAAATAATCAAAATCCAAACCTTTTGGTGCCAGGAATTACCTTCCTCCTAAATTTCTCATATAGCTCCTCTTCAAGAGGCATGATTGCATTAAACTTTTTTTAAATTATTTTGGAGGTCCTACCAGATTGTAGGCCCCTTTTTCACTTAGACTTAGCCAAATAGTAGTGGAAGTTTATTTTAAAAGTATTTTACAATTTATCGTTGAGTTAAAAAACCAGAAAGTTATATATAAAACTGTGTAAAATAAATACTATTTATAGAGCCTTTTTCTAAAGCAGTTCACTTTAAATACAGTTACTTTAATGGTTGGAATTTATTATCACTTTTTTAAAAAAACCTGCCAAGTACTCATTTTCAAGATAAGTGTTCCAAGAATTTATGTGCTGCTTTGGAAATTTTCCAACGGAATACAGAGGTCCATGAAGAACTTTTCTTTACTTAGGGTGGTCCCCTTCCTAATCAATTAGTAAAGCTCCTCATAATTGGTACGCAGTAACTTTTTTTGCCAATATGATTAAGATTGCTATGGATCAAGGCTCTTTAGAGGGATCTAAAAAGGAGGACAAGCCGAAATTTCCAGTAAGCAGTATTCCCAAAAAAGCCAAACAGAATCAAAAAATATTCAAAGCAAAAAAATTAAGAATCACAGCTAGTGGTTGGAATACAATCCACAAGATCTTGGAGCCCAGTCCCTTACTCATGGATAGGAGTTATTATTTTTGATAAGAATTGATTTTTCTGCCCCATAAAAACAAATTTTTTAATAGTACACTTCTTTCTAGAATTTCTAGATATTTTCATTCCATCAGAACCAGAATGGGAAATATATTACCTAATGATCTCCAGAATAAAAGGATTTCTGTGTCCTTTGGCTCCAGAGTTCATTTTCTAGGGGGCACCCCTTAATCAAAGTCAACGGGTACACCTTCTCAAATAAGAAATAAGCACATTTTGAAACAGTATTGAGCTGGGGGAACTTGAATAAAAATATGGTTTTGGGCTTCATCTTCAAAAATAATAGCAATTATGGTTGAGGAAGTAACAATGAATTGGAGTATTGAATTTTGAGATAAAAATAATTTGTTCTTCAAATAAGGATCCATTATTGAATCAAAAATTACTAGGGTATCTCTCAGAAGGTTTTATATTTATTTAAAAAACCTTTTTTTATTTACCTGGCTGCGGGTGCAATTGGTTGCACATCATACTTCTCCACCACTTAAAAAAAGCTCAAAAAATTCAAGTTAGTAATTTTAAAATGATAAGAGAAAAAAGAGAGTCAATTTTTAACTGATTGATTGTTTTTATCAATATCCACCATGAGCAAGGTGGCTACACATGACAGAAGGTGTTGCATTTGGAATTTGACATGGGGGATAGATTGGATTCAGGTTGGAGATAGGAAATAAATTAAAGTTATAAATAGAAGTTTTGGAAGAAATTCAAGCCACAAAGTATCAATTCAGTTGACTCGATATCAGTGCTTGTTTGGGCTTGTCAAAGCTCGGTAGTTCAACATTAAAGGATCAAAGGAATCATTTTCAAAGGTCAGCTTAATTTTCCTTTTTAATTAAAACAGCTTGATTAAGAAACAAGGAAGAATTTGAAGTGTGTTTTGAAACTATACTATTAATTTTATCTCCATATAATCTATGGGAATAAATAGATAGATTATATTTGAATTTGAACCCTTTTTCTTTCAAAAAAATTCTACATGAACCAGAAGTACTTCAAAGTAATTAGCCCTCTGTCAATTCTTCACATATTATAAGATGTATATCTCACCATCAAAGAGGCTTATCTGATTAAAATTTTAATTGAAAAAGAAATTATATCCCTGATTTTTCTCCCCTTCTTGCAGTAATATTGTATTTTTAAGATGTAAAGAAAATCTGAAGTGTGAGTACACAGATTTACCATAAAGAAAAACTTACCAAAAATATAATATATGTTAAAGAAATATCACCAATATTTCAGCCCATGAACTTCTGTGGAGGATTTTTGGCCACTTATAGATGGGATTTATAAGACTTAATTGAAGAATATTTTGGATTTATGTTATAATCAACAAATGATTTCTATTTTAAGATACCAAGGATCAAATTAATAGTAACTATGAGTTTTAGAGAAAAGGATATCCTAATAATAAACTTGATACTTCTCATATTTATACAAAATATCTCACATTTATTTTTTGATATTTTAAGATGTTTACTCTCTGTCATAAATGTGTATATCACTTTTTTGTATTAATCTCAAAAAAAAAATATTATGAGCCACCATATCTATAAAGTGAATTGTTTTATTATTAGAAAAGTAAATATCTTTTCAATGCCTTCTTTATTTCAATGAAATGTGAGGGATTTCTAAAAATTAGGGAATTTAATCTCCAATACCTAATAATTTCATAGTGAGTATGGGATTTGAAGAAAGTTAGCCTTCATACACAGCTCTACTTCGCAGTGATTAATTGAGATTTATTTCTTTTTCATTAATTTTTTGAATAATTTATACTTTGTTCTTTTTCTGAGCTCATCATATATCCTATAATCATTGGTATAAACTCAGAGCTATCAAACTGAAGAGCTAAATATAATAGCTGTTTTTTATATAATGAGAAGTCCTATTATTTGAAAATAATTTTTCAAACTTCCCAATAAAAAAAAACTAAAAAAATTACATTTTGAAAATATATTCAGGATACTATTTTATCATTTCTCAACCTTACTTCCTTCTCAAAACGGTATGTGAGACACTTGCATAAATTATTATTTATCATTCATAAATAGCTATTGAAATGAATATCAAAGCACTTCCTTCTTCAAAATATAAAATTCATTTTTTGAAATAATTTGTATCCTATGAGGTCTTAAGAAATAACTGGCATAAAGAATGTCTTTTCTGAAATTCCTTCCCAAACCTTATTTGCAAAACTACTGAAAAACTCCTGAAGTTTATCTCAACTAAAGCAAATAATATTATCTTTAAGAACAAGAAATTTATAATAATTGGCTATTTACAAAGTTTTTTTCACAAACCTATATATTCACCTTACTTAAGTATTTCAAATCTCCATAATGGGAAACTTCCTTGCTTGTATTTTTAGTACTTATGATGAAAAAATGGCTTAAACTATTGCTTCAATTTATATTATTGGGAGAAAGTACATAGAAGTCAGTTGAAAGCTTTTTTAAAGTAAGTTTGAAGTGATACACATATAACTTCAGAGCAATTCCCAACTATATTCAATTAATTGTCTCAATCACTTGTTAAGTGTTTCCCTCTGATTACTTAAAGCCTTTCAAGAAATTCACAAAAAGTGTGATATTTGTTTTGAAGAAATTTATGAAACATTTCCTGCAAAAATTGCTCAAGCCCATTAATGAGATGTCTGCTCATATACTGCATTAATCTTTCATTTAAATACTAACTCATATTCTTTTCTAAATGAAATTATGAGGAGATATGTGGAATAATAAGATTTTAATTCACAAATCAATCTTTCATTTTAATTTGGACATTATTTGACCAGTATCATGGCTAAATTATTCTTTTAGAATAAGCTTGGATTAATTCAATCAGTAACATGTGCATATATCATCTAAATAATGGTTGACTTAGACCTTATTTCTTGGAATTTGCACAAAATTTTCAAAATTTGCACTTAAATGAATGGGAATATATTTAGAAATGTAATTATTATTAATTATGATTATTTGTTTCATTTCCAACTGCAAGATATCTTATCTTTATCACTTAGAAAGAAAGTATAAACAAACAAAAATAAGTCAAATTAATTCAAAATATTCAATAAAAAGTTAAAATATCCCAAAAGTTGGTCGTAGAAAAATTCATGGGATATGAGCTGTAGTTTTGTTTTATTAATTAGTAAGTTATATTTTTAATTATAATGATGAAATTTTCTTGTAATTTTTGGAATGCAATAAGAATAAAAAGATATCATCCTGATTTTTAATAAGAAGATTTTTTATGTTATTTTCAGCTCTATTATGTATTTTGTTCTGCTGAATATGTTTTTCTATATGATTTGTTTTTTTTATGCTTTCTTAAATATTTTGTTCTATTATTGATTTGGTCATTTATTTTTATTTAATTAATTTCCTTTTGAAAATAACAGTAGAAGGGCTTGTAAGACCTACTCCTGTAAAATTGTCGACGATCGTCAACAATTTTACAGTTGCAGGATTTACTGTACATTACTGTAATAAGTGATGATATTTTAATTTTTTACGGTACAACTGCGATACATCTCACCAGGGCATTTTTGGTGTAACTTGCTGGCCAGTCACACATTATTACCAGGAGAGAGCTTTAGCATACTTTGTTTGTTCTTAATATCTGACTTAATTTTTACCCTGATATCACTTGAGTATTCCCTTTTTATTCTTATTAGGTGAAAATACAGTGTTTTAATTTCTCTCATGAGAAGTACTTGATTTTAATAATAAAAGAATCCAACATTAAACATTGCCAAAAATCCAAATTTTACTCACCTTTATTCTAGAGTTTTAGACTTCCCACAAGTAGGCTTTCACTTCATTTAATTTACAGAATGTTCAGCGATTTTCAATGAGAATAATATACAAGTGTATCTGACATAAATGAAGAAATTATTCATTAGATAATAAATGTTAATCCCATTTGTGTTCTTAAAATATACTGAATTTAGTATTTATATTTTTTCCAGGAAACTGAAAAAAAAGAAATTCCCAAGCTCTTAAGAGAACCAAATTGAATCTATAGAAGAGAAGAGTACTTATTAAGATCACTGAAAGTGAATTAAGTGATATGCTCAAGGAATGGAGGAGAATAACATAATTTTGAAAATCACAGATAGTTTGAAGCAAGAAATAATTAAATAGATGCTATAAATTTAATACTCTTCTGATTGTTGGTGAATTGTATAAATAAAAGAAGTTATAAATTAGGAATTTTCTGATCCAAAATATAATGTTCTTCATGCATATGAGTTAATTTCTTTATAAAAGATTGATAAATAGTATTTTTCATTTAGGTGTGATCCAAAGAAATCAAAAGTTAGTTTTTCTATGAGAACTACAAATCTTATTGTTTAATAATCCCTTCATAATTTTCAAATTTTGGTTTCTGAAGTTAATTTTTGGATAAGAAAGGTCTTTTACTTTGGGTAATGATGAGAATCATTTTTCAAAAGTATTTTTGATAAATTTTTTTTTTCTTTTCTACAAAAATCAGAGTTTTCTGAAATAACACTTTAGTTAGTAGAAAAATCTTGTTTTCTTAAGTTGAATTCCATGGGGTTTTTTGCAAAAAAAGCTTTCTTGTTTCAAAGTTGAAGTTTGAAATAAAATGATTCAGTTTGAATAAAATTACAGGTTTTGAGACGAAGTAGGTCTTTTGCAAAAAAATACTCTTTGAAAAAGTCTTTTGCGAGGTCACAGTTTTTTTTGAAAAAAAGAATAGATTTCCTGAAAATGTAGTTCTATTCAAAAAGAAATAACAACTTTTAACAGAAAGATATTTTCTTGTTGAAAAAGTAGTTCTTTTGGAATTCTTAGTTTTTTGAAAAAAGTTTCTTTTGAAAGAAATCTATATTTTTGAGGAAAAAACAGTATTTTCAAAATAAAAAGTTACTTGGGAAAGCTTTCCTAGAAAAATCAATTTTGCTTCTAAAATTACAAAAAAGTGTTTTTATGTTGGAAATTTGGCTGGTTTCTTTGACAAAGAAAAGGGTAACATTGAAAAAATTGTTCTTTTTCCACAAAACTACCTTCTTTCAAAATAGTCATTTATGAAAAAATTAGTTAAAATTTGTTTTTGCAAGACTATTTGAAAATAGTTTTTTTAAAAGACCCTTGGAAGAATAGTATAAGGCAGTAAAAAAACACTTTTTTGAAAATACTAGTAAACAAACAATTAATTGGAAAAAAATAATCAAAAAAGCAGTGTTTCTAAAAAAATAATACAATGGTTTTTTCAAGAAAACAAGTGCAAAAAAGATTTTTTGCTAAAAACTAGTACAGAAATTTTTTTTTTTTGAAGAAAAACTGGTGCAAAAATAGTTTGTTGAAAACAACTATTACAAAAATAGTTTATTTCAAAAAAACTAGTACAAAAATAGTTTATTTGAAAAAAACTAGTACAAAAATAGTTTATTTGAAAAAAACTAGTACAAAAATAGTTTTTTTGAAGAAACCTAATACAAAATTGTGGATTAACTTGCAACATCCAATGGTTCCTCTCTTAGCTGGTAAGCCTTGCATCTGCACTACTTGCTCACTTTGCCACAGGTTCAAATCACCCATGTGGCAGGCAATGAGGCACTCCTTGCTAAGATCCATGGGGGGCTCTCCTATTGTAGAGAGAAACCACCAATTATGCCTCAGTGTTTTGCTTGACTGGTGCCGCCAGGGCCCACCTGCAATATACTAACACTTCAGAGGCTGGTGTTCACAAACCCCTGGTGTTTTACAGCCGGTTTCAGGGGGTTGTTTGCGCCAGCTGATGCGAACAACCCCCCGGCCTTTTACTGCTTGTTTTGGGGGGTTGTTTGCGCTAGCTGATGCAAACAACCCCCCGGCCTTTTACTCTGCCTTTTACTGCTTGTTTCGGGGGGTTGTTTGCAGAAGCTGATGCAAACAATCCCCCGCCTTTTTGCAGCCAGTTTTTGGGGGTTGTTTTCACTAGCTAATGCAAGAAACCCTGTACTTTTGCCACTGTTTTGAGGGGGTTGTTTGAGCTAGCTTATGCAAACAACCTCATGGCCTTTTACATTTGGCTTTGGGGGGTTGTTGGAAACAGCACCCCTCCAATTTCTATTTGGTTTTAGAGTTTTTTTCACAAAACCTTTTTGTAACCAAACCCACAGTCTTGGAGATGGTGTCATAAGGCCTTTCACACTAGTTGGATCAAACCCCCCCAGCCATTTGAAGCTGGTTGTGGGGGGTTGTTTACAATACCATATATGAATTACCTCTGGATTTTAGAGCTACCTTGTGGGGGCTGTCTGCACAAGGTGATATAAACCAACCCCCAAACCTTTTGGGATAGGAATATATTATTTTGATTATCTATCCCTGCAAGCCAATGGAAACAAGCTTAGTGATTCCATGTATTTGAGCATAATTGTGAAATAATTTTAAGCATCTTTGGAGGGAGGTTCATCATTAGAGGGGATGAAAGAGACTGATGGAGAACCTCAGCTGTCATTTGATATTTTTTGGAATATTAACTATGCAAGAACACTCACATTTTCCAATTCTGTAATGTTTAATTGTCTGAAATTTATCATTAGTAGTAGTGTTTAGTGAGTGGGGCAACAGAAATTATATTCAAAGATGTACTTTCAAGCAGATAATATACTTCATGTGCACACCACTCTATAGCATCTGAGTAACCTGTCACTTTTTACTTCCTAAAGAGAACTTGTAGCTCACATATTCCTTTTGAAAAAAGTGGGGTTCAATATAAACCTTATAGGAGGGAATAAACTTAATGATTTCATTTTTTCCCAGTAATTAGAATGCAAAACTTTAAGTTCTAGTGGCATACTTCATATATAATATAAAGTTTGACAAAGAATGAAATTAATGTTATATTTATGGAGTAGCCAAAATACTTGTGAAGATTAATTTCTAATAAAAAAAAAATTCCCAAATTTCTCATCTTTAAGCTTAAATTTACATTTTTTGGTTGAACATCTTTGGATTACTACTAAATTTCTGATATTATTCAAAAATAATTGAATTTTGAGGTAGATTATGTAAAATTTGAACCAAACACCAAAAACACTTTCATAAAAACAAAAGCCACCAAAAAATATTACTGCGGACACAAGTGTTTGCATATTGAAAATACTAATGTAGAAAAAATGCTTTTACCAAACATATGTTCTGAATTTTTGGAAATTTCAATACAATGAAGAAGCTTTTCTTTACCTGAAAGATGAAATTTAGGCATATTTTTTTAACTATGATGATTTCTGCATGTGAAAGGTGTATCTTATCAAATACTCTTTAAAGCCTCCAAGGATTTCCATTGCTTATCTGTCAGAAAACTATTAATTCTTGTCCACAGAGCTTCTTTCAGAAATTGTTGGTGGTGTTTTCTGTTTCAGAGGGAAGTTTATAACAAGCTGAAATGATGAAAATGTTTGAATTTGGAATATGTGGGTATGGCTGAGCCTTCTTGATATTAGTTCCCAAAATCATTTCAGAAGTTCAGATATTTGGATATTTATCGATTTTTATTCTGTGCTCTCAATGGAACATTTAGGGCTCATATCAAGACATGATGACCTTTTTTCTGCAATAAATTGTGCTCTTAAACAATAGACATTAATTGTTAATTGATCAAATTCCCATTTTTTTCATCCCTTAATTGAAAGATATTCTTCCCATATCACATAATTCACAGAGAGTTACTGAGTAATTAATAGCCTAATTTGGAATACCATTAAGTGATAAAATAGCTCATTAAAATGAATATGAACATTCAAAGTGAAAGTGAAAATTTCTTTCTTTTTGACTCTATAAACACAAATTATACAGTATTTATTTATATCTCAAACATTTTAAAGGGGGGTAAATTCTGAATAATAGGTGCTTGAGGAGAAAAGGATGCTGCTCAAAATACTGAAATAACTCACTTCTGCTCCATGTAATTTTCTTTGAAAATATTATTTTTAAATTATGAAAGGTTCTTTTAATCATATATTGAGTTAATCCAACAGTGAAAGAAAAATCTAATACTGAAGTTGTAAGGTTTGACTATGAAACAATAAGTAAAAATTACTAATATTTTACTTATTGTACTATGAATGTCCTTATAAATGAAATAAATAAGATAAAAATAATTAAAATAATAAAGAATTATTATAATTATGACGTAAAATGATTATATTATTAAATAAATATAATAATATAATTTATATTATAAAATATAATATAATAAAATAAATATATTAATATAAAATAATTAATATATTTAAAAGCACTTTATTATTGTTACAAACAAATAATAAAGGCATAAAAAATTGGTTTTTATTAATAAAAACAATTAATAACAATAATATTACCAATATTAAAGTTATAAATTAATATAAATACTATTTATATTAATTAAGGAATTATTAAAATAATAATAAAGAGAAAATTATTGTAATAAGGAAAATAACCTACTTTTAACACTTAATATAATAATTTTGTAATATTTTACGCCAAAAAATATAAATACAACCTTTTCAAATTGTATTTACAATAAAAATAAAGAAAATTACTAATATTCTTGATTTTTACGTGGAAATGAGTTTTTAGAAAGATTTTTAGCAAAAACAATTAAATAAATGATTTAATCACGTCAAAATGGATGATTATAACAAGGTGGTCTTTGGTCTTTAATAATATAATAGTTTTATATATAAAGAATAAAGAAATTACCTTTGATTTAATTGATTTAATGTTTTTGATGCATCTGAGGGGAAAACAGAGTAAAAAGAGCTCTATTTATAGTAAATACCTCCCTCCTAGAGTCCAACAGGCTTCTAGTAGACGTGTACTGATCATATCCACTGGAATTGATCAATATTTTAAGGTTTGAGGATGATTACATCATGATCAAACCATATTACATCATTATTACACCATTATTTAGAGTTATCACTATAACTCTAAGTTTGATGACATCAGAGGCTTGGAAGAACCCCAAATTTCGTGTATTTTATTAGTTTTAATCATAAACTTATAGTTTTCACAAATTTTATCACTCATATGACTGTTAAACTTAATTTAAGGTTACAGTAGGTGATCATAACTGCTCAATTTAAGCTCAAACTTTGATCTTGAATAACTTTTAAGTTTTACATGCTACAGCAATTCAGAGAGTGAATTCTGATAGCCTGACATAACCTTATTATTCTTCCAAGAGCTTTTCATTACATCATCAAAAATCTAATTTTGATGATTTTTCTTGTAACTCATCTTTTCTGTCAAAATTTAATATTTTAAACTTCAAACCATGATTTCAGGGGGTTGTACCCTGAATTTAATAATACAAATTACATCATTATTCACGAATGAACTAGTAGAATCCAACTGTGTGCTTTTTTTTAAGTTTGGACCACTTTCACAACAAAGTGGTCAACAGCTCTGTTGATTTTTATCAATATTTCATCATAGGTTTTAACCTTTATTATAATTTGTAAAAGAAAGTTTATATCTGTGTTCTTACAGTAATTACGTGGTAACTTTATTTTTGGTTCATCACTCTATCTTGTATAGTTTAAGAGATATTAGCTATGATCCTTGAATATATGCATTGACCAAAAAAGTGCATATATTCAGGTTAATTCCTTAAGTATTAACTTTGGAAATTAGCTCATTAATTGTTTTATGTGTGAATTTTCATGGGAAATCTAATGGTACAATTTATTTCACATGTTGTTTCATTGGTTCTTGAAATAAATAAGGATTTATGGTTTTTATAAGGTATTATTCCTTATAACTCATTAAATATTGACTTTACAGATATGCCATAAAAATGGTATATGTGTATTTTACCATGGGGAATCCAATGGTATAATTTATTTCACATTTTGATTCATTGGTTTTTAAGTTAAACCAATTTTTGTACCAATTTATGGTATTTTTGTATTTTTAAAGTAATTATTTTTAATGTATAATTATTCTAAGTAATTTTAGTATAATTATCTTAAAGGTATAGTTATTCTGAGTCTTTCTTGTGACCTTATTGGGTATGTGGTCATATCTCAAAGGCTCACAGAAGTTCATGCAGGTAATATTTGGGCTTTTCTTAGGTCATCGTATAATTATAGCTTGGTTATATCAATTTCACATTAATAGCTATTTTCAAGTCACAGACAGGACACATTAAATTACTGGCTAACCGGTCACATGAAAATTGCCCTGGTGTCTATTTCAAATGGACAAAACTATAAAATATAGCTTCAATAAATAAAAAATTAAAATAAAAAAAAAAATTGAAAAAAGCTCATCAAAAAAACAAAAGTAAAGAATTTTATTTTTTTTACAAAAATTTATCTTACTCTTACTGATGGGAAATGATTTTATTAAAGTATGAGTAATGATAATAATAATATCAAATAAAAAAAATACAATACTGGAATCAAAAAAAATGGTTCAATAAAGTAAGAAAATATTCTATATTTTTTTATTTTAAGGATTTTTTTTCAAAAATCCACAACTCTCATTCTTCTTAATTTGAAATGATTTTCTTTATATTAAGAAAATTACAATAATAGAGGCTTATAAGAAATATTTTTCATCTAAAATGAGTCATTGTGTAAATCATCTCCTGAGGAAAACAGAACAAGTCATATCAATATATTATAATGATAAATACCCAAAAAGGAAAAATGAAGGCTTTCTTAATTTAAAAAACCTGGCTTGCTTATTGAGTACTTCAAAAGATAAAAGGGAAATTTGTAAACTAGTGATATAGGTGTGAAAGTGAATTTTTTATAGTACATGTTATTTCAATAAAGATAAAATGATTAATTAAAAGCATTTTTAATTTGTACCAAGATCTTAAAGCATCAAATTTAATGTACTATAAATTTAGTCTATCCAATTGAAAGGATAGAATATGAATCTTCAAAGTTCTTCAATATTCCAGTGGCTTAGAAGTACTTGAAATATTTACAAACAATTGAACCCTGGTAACAACCTAGTTCAGAGGAAGAGACCAAACTCAGTCTAAGCTAGGTTCAAGCTGATTTCCAAATGCAACACCTGCTTTTAGGTGTAGCCACTTTTCCCATGGTGATCACATAAAGGGACAAATCCTGATTGATGGTTTAGTAGCTGTAAATTACATAAAAGGAGGGTGGATTCATATAGTGGCTTAATCATTATCTGGAAGTCCTTTTATTCAAAGGCAGGGAGCCAATATGATTCCATCAAATTGGTACTACAGTATTTATTTCAGGAATCCTTGAGTGATGTTTCATTATTTAACATATCATATGTGGAGTTCCACCAACTTAAGAGATTATAGAGTAGAATTGTTTCATTATTTGGTTTTTCTTTATCATACAAAATGTTGACCTCAGTTAAATATTTCCGGAACCTCTGTGATCTATGGCATAATTATGAGGCAAGAAAACTTATTTTTTACTTAATAGAGTAATGGTGTTAGTTTATGCTGTCTGGTGCCTCAATGATATGAGGAATCTTGACTTCATGGGTATTATCTATTTGATCTTGAGTTCCCAACAAGGTAGTGGAACTAGAAAGAGCCATAATCCCATCTCATTCATAAAGATGGATTGTATAATCCATGTAGGCAATCAGTTTCATTTTTTCATAAACATTTTTTTTAATATTTTCAATTTCCTGTACCATTAAGCTATTTTCCAATGAACTTTCTGTGGTTAACAAAAAATTATTTCTGTCAATATTTTATTGGAAAATTATCTTCACTAGGTTATTTGAAACTCAACAGCCTTATTTACTGCCTAAATTTGACATTGGTTAAATAAAAAGCCACAAATTAAGAGAAAATCTCTATTTGTTACCTTCCATTTACATAAATTAAAGGAGAAAAGATTTAAGCTAAAAATTTGAATTGAGATAGTTTCCAGTTACTTCCAGGTATGCAGTGTTTTTAGGGATTCTCCAATCATTAGTTTACAAAGAGAACCAATTTTAATTCTCAGATATGCCCTTGAAAATTTCTTCTTGGTTAAAATAGGAGATTTTTGTGATATCAGCATTAAAGGAAGCTCATAGAACCAATATTATTATTATTTTATTGAAGAGTTTCAAAAAAAAACAAAATTATTTTTATTTTGTGATTTGGAGAGGAAAATAATCATAATATATGAAATAGACCAAGGCATTTTTGTGTGATTTATATGAAAATTCCTGCAAGAAAATTGGCTCATATTCAGAAAAAATGTGAAATTATAGGCTTGAATTCTAGTACAGATATATTACTCACTTTATATGATTTTTTTGAAAAAAGATTCTAGTTTGACCAATTTGGCATTGGAATATTTATTTAGTTGAGAGTTAGTGGGACAGCTTAAGAGGTTCAAATATTTACTCATTAATCTATTTATTCCTTCTTAATAAAATTTTATTCTTTTGTTTAAATATTTTCCTCCTTTATTGATTAAATTTCATTAAAAAAACTGTCTATCAAGGTAAGAAAAGTATATCCAAAACCACAAGAACTTCAGAGTATTTAGGGGTTCAGTTTCTTAAGGCTGGGTGGTTTTTTTGTTGATTAACTTTGTGCTGTATTATGTGACAAAGGAAGTGAGGCTATAGCTAAAAAATAATTATAAAAAAGGAAAAATTGAAGAATAAATTGAGATTAAGTTAAAAAATGTGGAAATGGGGGGAAAGACATTGGGGATGTTCATTTTTTAAGACAATTTACTTTAAGATCCTTGTGGGCGTTTTTGGAGCTTTATGGAATACTTTTTTGTGATTGGGCCTTGGTAAGGGATAGGGATGGTAGGCTCGAAAGAATACAAAGGGAAAACCTTCATAATTTACAATAGAGTAAAATTATAAAACAAAATACGGTATATTATCATATATAGCTCTAGTCCCAAATACTTTTCTCAATAATACAGAAGTGGTAATTGGTCAGACAACAATATAAGTGGTTATCCTTTCCATATTTGATTTTACCAAATGAGGTGTTTCAATTCCTTTTTAATAAGCCATAATTACTTGATACTTTAATTAATGAATTAATATTACTTTATGACCAGTCAAACCTTTCTAATTATTGGATGTATATCTCCAATAATACTATAAGATATCTGATTAAAGCTAATTTATATAAGCTAAATGGAAAACATAAAGTAATTTCTTAATCTTAATGCAATTTAAATCTCATATCAGCTTGTTTAAGGTTTGACTATGAAACAATAATCAAAAGGTATTAATATTTTACTTATTGTACTCTGAATATCCCAATTTTTAATTAATAATAAGATTAAAAACAAATATAATGATAAATAACTACTAAAACTATGGTGTAGATATTTACATTATTTAAAAAGAATAAGATACTATAAAATATATTATCAAAAATAATATAATAATATGAATATATTGATATTTGATAATTAATATATTGATGGAAATAAATTATTTTCAAAAAAATAATCAATAAATGAAGAATTTATATTTAATAAAAAATAACAATTTATCAAAATAATATTACAAACATTGATATAAATACTATTTATATCAATAATAGAATTATTAAAAATAATAATAAAAGGAAAATAGCCTACTTTTAACACTTTAGATAGTAATTTTGAATTTTTTTATGCCTATGAACTTCAATAAAACTCATTTAAATTTCATTTACAACAAAAAATAGAGAGAATTTCGAATTTTACTATTTTTATGTGAATTTAGAGATTTGAAGAGAACTCAACAAATTAAAATGGAATATTTATGTAATCAAATATAAAATATTGACTACTAGTAGATAAAGCTTTTGTATTTAATAAGATCAGAGTTTTATATTAAAGATTGATGAACTTTACCTTTTATTCAATGATTTTCCTTTATTTTTTGTGTCTGAGGGGTAAACAGAAGAAGAAGAGGTCCTTTTATAGTCAAGATCCTTCCTTATAGCTACCAGATACCTTATAGTGGACGTTTACTGATGCTTTACACTGTAATTGATCAATATTGCAATTTTTGGTGATGATTACATCATCATTTAACCTTTTTATCTCATTATTATGCCATTTTTTAGAGTTATCACTATATCTCTAATTTGATGACATCATAATCTTGAAAACGGATTTATTTTAGTGGATTATAGTGGTTTTAATCATAGAAAACTAATATCCACCAGTTTTATCTCTTATTCAACTGTTAAAATTCAATGAAGAGTAGAGTTATTGATCAGAAATGATCATTTCGAAGCCTTAAACTTAATCTTTAATTACTATTAAGTTATTCCCACCAAAGAAGTTTAGAGAGTTAATTCTGATATTTTGGCAATTCCTCACTAAGCTTTAAAGAGGATTTCATTAAATGATAAAAACTATATTTTTAATTATTTTTCTTTCAACTTCATTTTTTTGTCAAAGTTTACTATTTTGGACTTCAAACCATGATTTAATAAGGTTTTAACTTGAAGATCAGTATAGAAATTATTTCATTATTCATGTATGAGCTATTAAAATATGGATATCTCATTTTTTTCTCAGTTAATACCCCTTTATATTTCAAGTGGTCAACAGCTATTGCTATTTTGCCAAATATCCCCTTATAAGTTTTAACCTTGTTTATAGCTTTCTAAATAGAGTTTATATCTTAATTTTGACAGTTATTTAATGGTAGATCCATTTTTAAAACAACTAATAATATTGTCTTATTCAAAAGATATGAGCTAAAAACCATGAATATATGCACTAATCATAAAAGTGCATATATCCAGGATACCTCAGTAAATGTTGGATTTACAGATATGACATGAAAAATTCATTTATTTATTTTTTGATGGGTAATCCCATGGTGTAATTTATTTCACATGTTTATCCACTTTTTTCTTAAATAATCAAGAATTTATGCCTTTTTTGGCATTTTAACTTATTTTGATATTATAATCTCAATTCCCATTATTAAAATAAGTTTTTTAAAGTTGTTTTGTAAATGTTTTTGATATTTGGTCATATATCAAAGGCTCACAGATTAAAGCTCAAGATATGATATAATTTGACACTAGCACTACTAGTATTCAAAGATATTGAGTTTTGGAACTCACCTATTGAAACATAACATATTAAAATAGCTCCTTAATATAGTTCTTTTGATTTCAACTCCCTTTAAATAAACATTTAATACAGAGACTATAAGATTATTTTTCTATTTGAAATTTTTCATTTGATGATAATTTTGATTTATTTCTATCTTCTTTCATTATTTCAAGTACTTAAGGGTCCAAAGAAAGAAAATCAAAAACCTTAATGGTCACAACGGTTAGCTAAATTAGTCATTTTATAAATCAACCTATTAATAAAAACCAAGAAAAATAGTCATGTAAAATTGTTCATATTCCTTGAGAGAGCCATTTTTCTTTCTGAGTTATATTTCTTGAATGAAATTTAAATTTCAAAATGACTTTTTATGACCCCTCTTTTTCTGGTGTTCTTAAATCCAGCTTGCTTCTAAAGGGCTCTGATAAGCTTCCAAAGGCCTCTCTTAACTTTTATCATAAATAATTTCATTCTCCTCCACTTCAATATTTCCAATTTAAATTATTGAAGGTGATTTTTACTGGTTTTTTTATTTGGAAAACTTAATGAGTTTTTGTTTTTTTTCTTCCTTATTATTAATGAGAAACCAAGGATAAATAAGATTTATATGATATTTAAATAATTCAAGTTGAATTAGTAAAAAGGTGATTTTATCATGAATTTTTAATGATGTAATAATTCAAGCCAATCCAATAATTCAAGCTAAATTATCTTTAGCTTCAACCATGAGATTCCTAATATTATCTTCATTGAAATTAATTCTTAATTTATTTCTTTATAAAAACTAGATTTCTATTGGTGAAAATTGATAAGCCTATTCAATAAAATCACAATTGATTATTAAAATAACTGCTTCTCTTGTCTTAAACTCTTACTATATTTGTTTATCAAACCTGGATATAACTTATTTCTTTCAAAAAATACAAAATATCACATAATCAATCTAAATTAAATCTTCAATATTTTCATTTCCCATTAGTTATTTTCTCGAAATTTGATCAAATTTCTTGATTAGGGATAATAACCGTTCTCAGACGATATTATCAATCATAGTATTGCTATTTGAACTCTCTGAATGGAAAGATTTGTTTCAGCTTTAAGGAATTATATTGATATTCATGGTTTTTTAGCTTTTAAAGCTATTTTATGCCCAAAAGAATATTTTAAGAATATGATAAGATAATAACATAATATATAATTTGTCTAAGATTTTCTCCTCTTTTGTCTAAAAAAAATTAAAAAAAAAACTTATTATAAAGTGGATAGCTCAATAAATGATACCTATGGAAGTGCATAGGCCATTTATACTCATAAAGTCCCAGTCCATGAATTTGTTTTTGGCCAAAACAAATGGGTTAAAAACTAGGAAATTTTTTTCCCTCTAAATTCAAAAAAAAATCTTTCTATACTGAAAATGAAAGAAAATATTATTTTTTAGGGCTGAAATTGTTTTACAGAGGATTCTGAATTCTAAATTTAGGAATATTTACCCTAAAGCCATCTTATCACTTTAGCACCCAATTTAGTCCTTTAAATGAAGTACTCTTCCCTTAATAACTTTCTTCTTTGATATCATTCATAATATATTATTTATACAAAAATTTCTTACCAAAGATTCTAATATAAACTAAATTCTTTGAGAGTTTTATATTAATCAACAGGTACATAAATATCACTAAAGCTAAAAGCTGTGCACTAAATTAATAATATTAAAAGAAAAATAGGATAGATTCCCAGAACTAAATAAATCAAGCTCAAAATTATTTGAAGAATTAATTCATAATGTTATTTAAATTCTTTATTATCATTCAAAATGGATTTACTACTTGGAACAAACAACTCAATTTAGCCTTTGAAGTAATTTTCAATGATTAAGGTCTGTAAGTTATCTTTAAAAATAGCTTTTGTGAAAAAAGAAGTTATTTTCAAATTGATCAAATTAAATAGCTTAATTCCCAATTCAAATTTTCAGCTTATTTTCAAAAAGAGTGATGAATCATGAATTAATAATTCTAATCCATTCATAATGCTTATTTTATTTGTATCATGATAGCTGATAATTTGATTCAATATTTGATGAATTTTTCATTCTTTTTTATTTTCTATTATTTGAAATACATTATGAAAATTAGAAACGCGCTTGGATTAAATTAATTGAAGAAAAAAAACTTATCTTCTCTTTTTTTCTGAGAAAAGGCTATAAATAATAAGAAATATTTCTAACACATGATTCATTTTTTGAGCTATTTATGTAATGGTATACTATATATCTATATAATGAATAGCATATTTTTTTTACCAATAGGTATTGTATTGTTCACCGTAAGGAACATTGTGAGACTAAACAAATTTTACGATGTTTAGTATTAATAGTTTCATAATAGTTGTAATACAGCTTAACTTTCAAATATTAATATTTATTTATTTTCTCAAATTATTTTGATGATATTATTTAATAATTTTCTGTTTCTCAAAAAAAGAAGAAAAATTTGTTTTCTAATAAATATAAATCATCTCTTTTCATTCTTATTCATTGATTTCATAAATATGTGTTGGTTTATTTTAAATTTTATATTAATGAAAATATATCAAGCTTAATCTCTATAAGCACTATACTTTAAATATTTTGGAAAAAATGAAGGTTTAGGCCCAGTAAAAGCTGAAAAATAAGCCTTAATTGCAATATTTGAACATAAGTGGCATAGCTGAAAGCCCATTTCTTTGATCTCAAATAAGATGAACAACACTATCAAATTACCACTACTTAATTTCCACAAACCATAATCGGTCCCAAACTACACAAATAGCTTTAAAGATTCACCTTTTTCTTCTGAAAATACTCTAGTAAGGCTCCCTCCATTAGAAGCATCAGTCAAAATCTTGAATAATGAATTAAACAAATATCAAGCACCTTATGTGAGGATTTCAGGTACTTGTAGCATACCCATAAGGCCAAAATGCAGTATTATAGATTTTTTAAGTAATTGAATGAATTTTAAAGCTTATTTGATTAAAAAAAATGTAAATTTCATGTTCTTGGAGAACTTATAACTATTATTTCATATTTGAATTCTAAATCAATGGCAACCTAGGGTAACCCTATACAGTGTTATACTCAAATAAAGATTATTTGTTCTGTTATCAGAAGAATTCATATTCTGTTAAAACACTTCATTGACTATAGATTTTTTGAGAAAAATTAAGAATTGCTAATTTTAGCACTAATTTAAATCTACATAATGAATGTGTAAACTTACTAAAAGGTGTTAAAATTGGGGTATTGTGAATATTGACTCAATTAGCTAAGAATTGTTCATAAATAATGTAAATATTGCATGAATAAAACTAAATTTGATAAATTGGAAAGATATGTGGAAGAGGTGGAAGGAAGAAATGGAAAAGGGTGCTAGGGTGTCCCACATTTGGTATTTGAAATAACCCAATTAGAGATTTGCTTCTGTATTGAAGAATATTTAGCCTTACTATAGATTTAGAATCACACTTTGATTTAATATGAAATTAAAAGCAATTTTATCCTTTAATTGAAAATTAATTAAAAGATTTCAAATGGTAACTCCCAATTTACAGGTTTTTAACAGAGCTTTTTTGAAATTTTGAAAGATTTGAAAATCTTTAACAAGCTTCAAAGATCCCCAAAGTGAATTTAACTTAATCAAAACCTTATCACAAGTTAAGGTTTATTGTATGTTGCTATTTTCTTATAGTAAAAAGAAATAACTGAAAAAACTTATAGAAAATCTATATCTCTATGGATTTACTTGTAATTTTCTCAAAAATGCATAAATTAATCTTAGCTGTGTATATACCTGAAATCAAACTTAAGCTTTTCCAATAATTACCTGATAATAACCCCTTAAAAGACCTTGGTTGACAATTTTTGAAGAAAATTAAAATTACTTTCTAAATCAATTAATATTACAAACTCAAATATTTCTGTTCAAAAATTTTCTTTTAATATATAAATTGGATGAGAGCCAAAACAAATTCATTATTATTAAAGTATATGTAATGAGCATATACCGAAATGAAGCTTGAATTTACTGGGAGTTAATAGTAAGACTTGTAACTTCAATTTTGATTAAAACTGATATTTTTCAAGTTGAACCATATTTTTTTTGGTTTTTATTCTCATCCACCGTCTGAGAGAATCTTTGATCACATAGGATCTGTAATAAGTCATAAAAGGAGCCATTGTGTTACTGTTTCTTTCCCATCAAGAATTACAATATATCTTCTTAATCATATATATCTTATTAAGTAAAATATCATATTATTATCAATCATTATTCAGTGTTTTACTATTTATTATTTTAATGAATAAACAATTCAAATCCTATAATCTCAATATATTTGTATACTCATTGATAATTGTTTTATTTTGTAGAGTTTCATTCGAATATATTTTTCAAAATACACAGATACTCTAAAAACCCCTTTATTATTAATTTGAGCATTTTTTCACTTATTTTTATTATCTAATTATAACCTTTAACTTTTTTGAATCATTTTCTTGAATAATATCCTATAAGTGAGCTGATTACTGTAAGGTTTTTATATAAAAATTTCATCAAAAATCAAGTAATTTTCCTGTTATCAAACTGTTTGAAAGATAAAATTCTTTGAACATAGTAATTTTGAGAGTTTTTACAGAAAAACCACACCCGATTCCTTCTTATCAACCATATTAGTAAAAAATTGATATTATGAAGCTTTATTGTTTTCCCAAGAATACAAATTTATGAAAAAATACTCAATGGTAGATATTTGAGTCTAAAAAATGAGTTTCTTTCAGAGAAATTTCAATTCAAAACAATAAAGAAAGTAAACTCACGGCCAAAATATGAAAATGAATCTTTAATATGAATATTAAAGGTAAAAATTCCCAAAAGGGACCAGAGTGAATTTTAAGACAAAGCTACAAAGTGCATAGTGATAAAAGAGTTTTTAATTCACTTTTGGGGTGTTTCAAAGGTGAAATTATTATAAAAAGTCACAAGATATTGTTATAATTATTTTTCAAATGGTTTTCAAAGGCTCTAAAATGATTTCAAAGTGGTGGTTGGAATCCTTTGTTGATTGGCTTTGCTGTTTTCAAGCCAATTATGAAAAGAAAAGATTCTAACATGAAGAGAAAAGATGGGTCAAACAATAAATTCTTTTATAGCCACCAATTTTCTTCATCCAAAACTAAATTTTACTCTAATTTTTCTTGAAAATTAAAGGAAAACAGAAAATTCAATTATGGAATTATTGAAACCTTTTTTTAGCCATTACTATAGTAATAGTGGCTGTAAGCCTTCAAAACACTTTGCTATGTGTGTAAGAGCCCTTGAAAAAATTCAAAGCTTCTTTGATGAAGTTTTTTTCAAGTTAAGGGTATTTTTACCTTCTTGGTAACAGTTCAAACTTCCCTTGTTGGTATCAAAACCTCATTATAAATTGAGTCACAGACCCTTTTATTCACATAAAGGCCAAAATTGATGAGGTTTTGTGTAAATTTCAAAATCTCACATCTGTAAGAAAGGAATTTGGTGGATTCTGGCACCCTTGGAGCCAAGATTTCTTTTCCCCCCAAAGTTTAATCTTTCCAACCTATTTTTTTTCTTTAATTCATCATCATGTATTATATTCAAAATCTTACATATGTAATTAAATTTCAAAATTACAGTAAACAACTGTAATTATCAATTTCTCATATGTAAATTTGAGTTCACTAATGTAATCCAAATGCACATTTTGAAATTTCAATTGAGAATACATCAATCCCTTCTAACTTCTAAGCTACACACCACACCTTCATTTTAACACAAAAATTGATGGTTAACACCATATTTAGTGTTGGTTAGGTTGAGATTTGGAGGATTTTCAGATTTTCATACAGAAAATACTAAAAGCTTAATTTAAGCTTATTTAAAGTTGAGTTACAGAAATTTCACTAAGAGGTGACCCCACCTAAAATCTAAGGGGGAGCCAATGGTGAATCAAAATTAATACATTTATCCATCATAAAAGAACATAATGCTTTGTCATAAAGGCTTTTGCAAAAAAAATATTGAAGTTTCTTAATTCAAATAGTATTTTTATAGTTTTTGTGAAAAATCCCAAATCAAATTTCATTTTATTATATAATTTCTCTCAATATTTAGAAATAACTCTTCTTTCTTGATTAATTGATTATATTTGTATTCCTGTTATTTTTTATATATTGAAATAACTTTAAGGCAGGAATTACTCAATATTCTATTTTTTTAACTTATTATTCTTTTCTTATAAAATAATCTTTCAAATTTAGTATTAAAGAGCTGTGTATAATATTTCTACCATTTATAGCTTGGCTTTAGTTTATTCAAAAAAACATGACTTACTATAGTGGAGCTTCTATCATTTCATTATTATAACTGTCAGTTACTTATAATAATATAATAATAATTACATTTTTTATATATAATTATTGTAAACTTCATTATAAAATTTTTTGATGATATTAGTTTTTCTGTATGATCCTTTTATTAATATTAAAATCATTAATTTTGATAATAAATATATCTATATTTGTGCTAATCATGTGTAATTATATTGTTCTTTGTTTTTAGGACAGTAATAGTACTCCTAATAATGGGTATTATGATTATTATTTTATCATAGAAAGTACTCATCCCTTATATAGTTTCATATATTACTCTATGAGCTAAAGTTGGATAAATCACAAATATAAATTTTTAGCTTCAAATTATCATAATGATCTTATAGGTTCTTTCATTTATTATTTTTAGGCTAAAAGAGAGATATAAGAATCATTTAAAGGATGTGTATTCTTTTAATATCAAATTTAAAAATTGAATCCTTATTTTGAAATAATTAAAATAAAATTCCAATAAAATCATCAAATCTTTATATACTTAAAGCATTTGTTACACTTTATGAAGAAAAATAATTCATTTATTGTGCTTTATTTGGTGAGTGTTTCTTTTTTGTAGAGAAATTATACTAATTAATTTACCAAAAGTCCTTTTAATAGCAACTAAATTAGCAAAAAATTATAGGGAGAAGTGGTTAGGATAATTATATATATTGTGATTTTTAGAATGAATCATTTTAGCTTTCCAAGCTGCATGAGAATATTGAAAGAGTTTTCAATTTTATGATAGCTTAATATATCCTTTATATACTTGAGTATAATAAAGAAAAGTATTCAAAATCTCAATAAGGTCCAAAAATTGGTACAACTATTATGATTAATGTCAGTGATGAATCAACTTCTTTTCAGAAATTATATATATTATTAGCAAGAAGTAATATTTTCAGGAGATCCGAAAGGGATTCAAATTAATTGAATTATAGTTGAATTTAATCAAAAACTAAGTTAAAATGAAAAAATCTTATTTAAGTTAAGTAAACTCATATTAATATTTTTTTAATGCATTTAAGGAGTGTAAGATGTAAATATTTTGAACCTTTATCAAAATATTTTCTGATACAGTTTTATACTCAGTATTTGGAATAGGTGAAATTTCAAAATTGCAATTGGGGAATGAAAGTTTCAAGACTGAAAATAAGAATGAAATAAGGATCTTAGATAGGTTAGATTTGTAAAAATATAAAAATTGATTTTGAAAGAATGACAAAAAGTAATAATTGGAACTTGGAGAATAAAAAATGAACACAGAGTTATTCTGTGGAAAAAAAAATCAAAGATTCAAATTAATATCACTATCCCAGCTTCAAAGTAAAATTGTTCTGAAATATACAGTTAGATCATTATAAATATAATTAATAGCTATCTACTTATATGTTGATATTATTAAAGGCCCTGAATTATGAATTATACATAATCAAAATAATAAAACCTATATATGTGCTTTATTCATTATTTCAATTACTGATTTTGCATATATAAAAAAGTTTGGAATCACAATTTTGTCTCAAGTGGTTATAATTTTGATTTTTATTAATATTTTGTAAGTGGTGAATCTTCTAAGCTAGGAGGGTTCTCTGAATTTCTTTTTTTCTAATTATTTATATAATCATTTGTTTGGGATACTCAGTATTATATAGTTGAAGAGCTTAAAAAGAATTAATCAGAAATTCTTATATAAATAAGATCAATTAATCTCCCAAATATATAGCAAGCTTAAGAATCTGATAATACCAACTTGATTAATAAAATGGAACTCCAATTAAATGTCAGCTTCATAATTGGAAAAATAGCTATTATAAAGTCATCTGAATTAATTGACAAACTGACTTGAATTCAATTATTCTTTTTTTAATCCATTTTCTTTCTTATTTCCACCTCTTTAATACCATTCTTAAAACAAATATATTTAATTCAAAATAAATAAAAATTTGGTGGAGGAATACAAGTGTTCAAAAAACATCCTCAAAATATTTTTCTATTATTGATAAAATTATAAGAAGGATTAGTTCAAATTTCACTCGAGTTGATGAATTTAAATAAAAAGTAGTTTGGGCCTGAAATCCAGCTTCAAATTCTAAAAAAAATGAGTTTTGTTTTTTATTCCAATAATCCAAAAATACATATACCCTTTGGAAATTATTCTAGACCTAATTTTCGAATTATAATAGGATCTTCATAGGATATCATACTAATTAAAGCTTCAAAAACTGATATCATCAAAAATACATTTTTAATATGAGCTCATTAATAAATTCTTCCATATAATATAAAAATAGAATTTTATAAAAGTCTAGATATAACTCATTTAAATGGATTTGTATCTTCATATGAAATTATAATTTGAATTCATTAGTACAAATTTAGTATGCTTACCATAATTATTTCAAATAAGACCCATTAAGGAGTATATTTTCCAGAAGTAGAGTATTATTCTTATCAAATGAAACTTCTCACATCCCTATATTCAAAATGAACTAGAATTTATTAATCTTTTCCCCTCAAATTAGAAAAATACTATTCTCAAAAACAGAAAAATAAGCTTGAAGCTGTATAGATTTTTGATTACTATATATAAGTAGCTTATAAGTAGAGCCATATTTTAGAACGCACTTATGGCCAAACTAGGAGCCCTTCATCTGTAAGACTGAGAAATATATCAAGTATTTAAGGCTATGAATTAGAATAATACTTTACAGGTGTATAGTGTGGTATGTTTTTCCACATAATTGAATCATTAGGTTTGAATCCTAGCCAAATTCCTTTCTTAATTTCATCATTGATAAGCTAATCAAAAAGATCCCCAAAGAGATATTCTCATACTACCAAAAATATCTGGAAATTCAGAACACATATAGAACATAAATCAAATAAATTTTCACCCTTTATGGGTACAAATGGGGAGATGTGGCTTCAAAACCCCATATTATCTTTGATACTGGGCTTATTTATATGGCAAAAAGTAGCTCAACCACCAAGAGTGAAGATTTTCACCATAATAGCATAAAGAGAGACTATTAATATTCTATCCCATGAGTTTTTCTACAAGGAGTTATCTCACTCTTGAAAAAAACCCATTATCTTTTTAGAAATACCTTACAGGTCTAAAAATCTATAACCAGGAATTAATAAATAGATTTATTTGCATAGGATTACGACTTCAATATTAATAAGTAAATAAATAAATTCAGGTTATTGATAAACACATGAAATCTCTAATGTGTTTTTACCAGAAATACATACATTTTTCTACCAACTTATGGCCAAAAACACATAATTTAATGTTAAAACATATAAACAATGTGTTTTTGGCCATAAATTTGGAAAAAAAAAAATTAATTAAACTCTATGTGTGTTTACCAAAACCGTGGAAAAGCTTAAAAAAACAACCAGATATATTCAAATTTCTCCATAAATTTATAATTAAGATTGAAGCTTGAGTCCTTCCTCCTTTTTTGTGATTACCAGGGTTCCAATTACTGTTTCTTCTTTTAAAAAATACAGTTTCAGAAATCCAAACCAATCAGATATATGAACCAACATGATAACCTCATCTCCCCAATCTAATTAAATATTAGTTTAAATTATGAGGTTTTCTTCTCCATTAACTTTTGGACCCTGGATATGAATAATTTATTTGTGTCATAAAATATCCTTGTGTTACTTTAGGAGACTTACATAATTATATAGATCTCCTGCTTCACCCACATGAGGATTTTTTTCCAATACTTCTTGAGAATCATATTTGTCTATTGGTGTTATTTTTGGTTTGTGACCAAACAGTGCATCTATTTCTTCAAAAAATAGACCAATACTCTGAAGCTGTTCACCCATAGTATCCACCCTTTTTTCTCATCCTCCTCAGTAATACCTTCCCCAGTTATGTTTTTGAATATCTTTTATGTTTTAGTTTTTTTATATATACCATCTGCACCAAATACTATGTGCACTAAGATTCAACCAATGCCATGAGTTCTTATTGACCTCCATACGCATCAGGTGAAATCCTTCTGATGTTTCTCTACTAGTTTCAAAGCATACATAAAAGTTTTTTTATCTGTAAGCCAATTGATAATAAATAAATAGTCAGTTTGTGTTAAGCTCCCTGAGTTATTAGCAAGACCTGGATCTTCTGTTGAACTGTAATCCCCTTACTTAATGGATTATTGAGGAAATATCAAAAATGGGAGAAATGATCAATTTTATGAATTACTGGTGAGATCTTTGATATATTTGGGTGATTGTGTATGTAGTATGTAGAGATTGTATTTAAGATTTGAATTCAGGTTCTGCCTAATGAGTTTATTGACTGGGGTTAGGTTTGATTGGAAAAATCAATGAAATGAAAAATCTGATATAATTTCTTTTTGGTAAATTACCATGGTAATCAGTTAGAAAATGTGGTATTTATTATTGCAAAGATTGGACTTGACACTGTGGGATTTTGGTTTCAAATTCTAGTTTCTTTCAAAATGGGATTTTGTATATTTGACACCACTTATGATGGAATAAGATGACCTGTCCGTTTTAAAAAAATGAAAAAAAGGGAAAAAAATCAAACCATGTTCTTTATTTTTATTATTCATTAAATATATATCTACTCCTTTTTTGTAAAAAGATATAGATATATCTAAATTATCAACCATAAAAATTAATCAAGCCCCATTTTAAGAGAAAATATTAATGAATTATTAGAATAGAATTAAATAATAATACCTTTTTGAAAAAAAAACTATTTATCTTGAAAAATTGTAATTTTTGATAGATTTGTAAAAGATGTTCAATCAAAATTATCTTTTAGTGAGAAAAATGAGATAAAGCCTTAAAAATCTTCAGTTTGAATTCAATTAAGAAAGGAAAAACTTGATTTTTAATTGAAAATTAACATTTTTTTAACAATAAAATATTTTTAAATTTTCTTTTTTTGATAAATTCTTTATCTAAAATAATATATCAAATTTTTCATAAAAAATCCTCTCTAATTATCTTAGGATTACTTTTGAAAACTATGATGAGATTATGTGTATTTTTTTTCCTTTTTTTTAAAAAAAAAAGAAGAGATAAACAGGAGATAATTATTAATTAAAAACAATTTATTTTTGGAATATTTTCAAAATTAATTCAGTTTTTCATTTCATGAGAAAAAATTATCAATTAGATTTTTGATTGAAAAAATATTCAAAATGGAAGAAGTTTCAATTATTTTCAACCAATTTACTTATTCCATGTTTTACCATGAGTAATTTTTCATGAGATGTTTTCAATGAGAAAAATATTATTTGAAATTTTTTATCATATTCCATTTATTTCACTTAAAGTAAATATAAATAGTCAAGGTGGGTATTTATTGGATTAAATCAAAGTGTGTCTTTCATTTCATTTTATTTCTCATTGTACTACATATGAAATTCTTGAGAATATCTCAAGTATTTCTGTTTTCAATTAACATCTAAGAGATATATGGATGCTATCTAGCCCATTATTCTTCTTACAAATTATTAATCTCTTAATAATTTGTTTCCCTGAAATATATCCCAAATAAAATACAATCAGCTTAATATTATATATATTTATATATGTATGATTTGGATATAATAGTTTATTTATGTTAATTTAATAGGAATTATCTAATTACTACTGTGAGAAACTAGGTAAAATTAATATTCCAACCATACCACCTCAATAAAATAATTCGAATTGTTACTTTAACCAGGATGTTTGTAATTACATTTTCTATCAATTTTTAGTGGAATTAATATTTCTTATTTCTTTATTAAAGTTAAATCTCTATAGAATTGGGAAGTATATAAACTCACTTAACATTTCTTTGAGGGGTTTAAACTTTTTCTCTGTCTGACCCATGATAGTTGATTTTTGGAAAATCTAAATTAAAATGACCTTTACAAATCTTAATTTGGGTAGTATTTAGATATTGTTTACTAATCATAGATGGATTCTGTTTATCTAATGGGTGAGATTTTCAACATATTCAAATTATGCTCATGATACTTTATTATTGATGGCTCCATATATTTAATTACTCCACGATTTAAGAATAAAAAGGAAAACATAAAGTAATTTAACTTTATACTTATGCTATTTTGATTAGAGAGCTCAAAAATAGAATTTAAAAAAAGTTTTTCCTTATCAAGAGCCACTTTTGTTACTTATGAGTACCTAAATTTTCCTTTTTTCCTTTTTTTTGAAGATTAATATTTCCATAAAAAGTAATTCACATTTCCTTGAAAAACATAACAAATTTTTACTCCAAATTAATTGAAAAATTGAAATATATATTATTTCTGATATATATGTATATGGCTTCTAATTTAAATGATATAAATATGTTTATTGAGAAATACTTGGATATTCAAAGATATGGTCTGAGACTTTTTTCATATGATGTAATTTTCAGAAATTTTCTCACAAAATGAAAAGGACCACTTAGTTAATATATATTAATTTGATTGAATAGTGATCCTAATTTCTTAAATTATATAAATCTTTTTCGGTAAAGCATAAAGATTATTTCAAATCACAAATTAAATACCTTTAAAAGTGATAATAATGATGATAATAATCTTTTAAATGATATTTTTAAGTTCAGTTAAACATGGATCTATATAATGTTTGGTTTAATAAGTAAATATTAATAATTTCCTGAAGGAAATATATAATAATAGAAAAATACAAAAAAAAACATTTATCTTAAAAAGGACTTTTGAATTTGATTTCTCAAATAAAAATATTATAATTTAACTTCTTAATTGAAAAAAATAAAATGTTTAAAGCATTATTCATATTTTCCTTTTTAATAAGTTTTCTTGAAAAGATCTTAATATTCACTTAAATAAGTAATACCTATCATTTCTTTTACAGTGAAGATTCATACAATCTTTAAGATTTTGAAAAAGGTTTTATTTAAAATCAATGAGTAATTTTCTCGAATCAATTTCAGTTTCTTTTTTTATTTTATTTTATTCGAAACTTTATTTTTTAATCAAAATATAGATTCACCACAACCAACATATGATGATTATAGTAGCTTCTGTTAAATTATTAAGAAAGAAATCAATGGGGGAAATTAATAGAAATATATTATTCAATTAATTTCGAAAAACTTTTTTTAAACTAATAATTTTTATTTTTATAATTTCAAATTCAATTTTCTTTACTATCAAGAAAAAAATCAAATATTCATTTTTTTTTGAATAGAAATTTTTCGGTCATAGATTTTTGAAAAAGAAATAAATAGTAAATTTAATTATTTTTTATCATATTTTTTTCTTAAAAAACCTTCACAATTTTCCAAGAAAAGAATTATTATTAAACTTCATACTCAAATTCAAATATGGTTTATTTTTCATAAAATTTTAATGGAGGATTCAAGTTCTTATCTAAATTCAATATATATATGTATTTGAATCAGCTAAATTTTTGAATTAATTTGAAGAATCTATCAGGAAAAATTCTTTCCTTTCATGATAATATATATCTTGAAATAAATTTTAAAATTTCTATAAATAGTATGTTTTAGTACATTTAAGCTCTAAGATAGATTTATTTTTTGAAAAATATTTTAATTAATTATGTATATAATTCAAGATATTTTTTTATTTTTTTTCTCTAAATTTAAATTATCTTTATTTAAACTTGTCAATCAAAATTTCTTTTTTTTTCAGTTTATGTATAAATAAGAAAAAAAATTCAAAAGTTTTTTTTATTAATTTGGGTTCTTTAAATTTTTTTATAAGAATTTATCATTAACTTCTATTGTTGTTGTTTTTTTTATTCTCAGCTCTTTTTATTAATAATTTATTTCAAAAATCATTTTCAAAATTCAATTTTCACATAATATTATTAAATTTTGTAAATTTAGTAAAAAAACAAAAAAAATATTTGTAAGAAAACAAATGAATTTTTAATTTAATTATTCAATAAAAATATTATATTTATTTAAAGAAATTTTAAAAATTTCTGATTTAAATTAGAAATAAACTTTCCTTTTGTTTTTGGTGGGAATCTTGGTAATGAAATTCATAACCAGATTGTGTTTGGATTTTTTTTAACCACAATTCAAGATAGTTTGGCTATTAGTTTAATCACCATTATGAAATCAAGAGAAATATTTTTTTAACTGGAAGATATAAAATTTCATATTTAGCTAAGAAAAAATAAATTCTTTATTTCATAAATAGAATAAAACTTGATTAATTTCCTTTCATTTATGATAAATTCTGATTAAACTGACCAAGATCCTGTCAAAATCGAATTCCTCAAAGAAACTGAAATAGGAAAAAACATAAAAAAACAATTCTGGTTTAAGAATGTTAAATGAATGAAAAAGTTCTTTATTTTGAAATTTCAATTACATTCATCAACCATTAGTAGCTTTCAATTATTTTTTTGGTCTTAATATCATATATATATTAGAAAGTTATAAATAAATCTATATTACTCAAATTACCCAGAATCACCAAAAAAGATTCTTATTTTTTTGACTTCAATTAAGTGTCCACTTTTTTGAAATCTAAATATAGAATTTACTGTTAGACTATACCTATGACTTTAAATATAATTTTACTTTTTTCTTTAAAATAAAAGTTACTGTATAATTTCAACTAATTTTTTATATGATTATTCACTCAGATATTGAAGAATTTTGAATTATTTTCAAGCTTATATATATATACATATATAATTTTAAGAAAAATGATTAACATTATTCAAAAATCTGAACGCATTTTGTCTTTTTTTTCTAAAATAGTTTTTTGATTCAATTGTTAGAATTATTCATAAAATTTGAAGCTAAATTTCTTTGGTTCATAAATAATTCAACTTTAATTTTTCTATTATTACAACAAAAAATTCCTTGAGAATTTGATCTGAATACGTCTTTTGATTCTAATTTACTTATATTTACTATAAAGGAACATTTTGATATTAACAACATCAAAGACAGATCTTCATTCATTGGATATCGCATATCTGAATTAATTTTAAGAATTTTTTTTTTTTCTATTTGGTTCGATTAAATTTTCAAAATATTTCTTTTCATTAACTCAAAATTTAATTAAATTATTCATGAATTATAAATGTGAAAATTCAAATCAAATTTTTGAATAAATATTATTTAAAATTGATTTTAATTTTAATAAATTTGATTTTAATTATTTTTAATTATTAATATAAAAATAATTTTTCTAACGCATAAGTCTTTATTTAAGAAAAAGGAAAATAACTATATTGAAAAGAATTTTAAGATAAAAAACTCAAAATATTTATATTATTTAGTGAATAAATTAAAGGATATTTTTTATAATTAAATTGGAAATAATAATAATAAATTATATATAATCAAAATTAAAAAACAAAAATCATTATATTGATTTTTTTTTTATTTAAAAGGAAATTTCAAAATTATACACAATCTCAACTTCTTTTAGATTTAATTAAAAATTTTCTTCAAAAAAAAAAAAATAAAAAAAAAAAAAAAAAAAAAACTTTTTTCCTATAAAATGAAAATTGTAATAAATATATTTTAAATTCCTTTTTTTTAGGATTTTATTATTAAATCTAAAAAAAATATATATATCAAAAAAATAAAAATAAAAAAATAAAATAAGAATTAAATTCTTAAAAAATTATTTTGAATATAAATTCAATTGAGTATTTTTTTTCTTTTCTAAAAAAAATCTCAAATTCATTTCAAAAAAAAACAAAAAAAATAATAATGAAATAGATATTTATTTCTTATTTTAATTTCTTTTCTAAAAAACAAACAAACTTCATCTTTATTATTAAATTAGTCAAAATAAATTTATTAAGACAGTTTCATTGAAAATCTATATATAAAAAGACTCTCAAGATTGATGTTTAAATTTTCCTGAGCAATTATATACAGTTTTCCTCAACTCAGGTATTTTTCTAATTGTATTAATAGAAAAATTGACTTAATTAATTGTATTCAACCTTTTTCAATACTAATTATTATTCAACTAGTCCAAAATTTGACATTTTGATGTAAAATCTTTCAATTAAAATATCTCTTTATTTCACTTTAATACTTTACTATCCATTAAGTATAACTTAAAATTACTTATTACTCAGATTCAAATCCTAATAACATATGAAAATTAAGTGTTCTTCTATTCAAATCAAAACTTAATATAAAGAAATATCATCACATAATTTTAGAAAATTTAAAAAAAAATTATATGTATAGGGTGTTGGTAAACCCACATAAGCAATTTGGTAAAAACATGTAAGCCCTTATGTGTTTTTACTCAAAACTCAATTTTTTTTGTTCCATAAATTGGTAAAAACACATAAGGGTTGTTTTTTAATTTCAATTTAGCTAGAAAGAACTTTTATTGGGTAAAACTCCATTTATGGCATTTCTATGTCATTTTTGATACCATTTGTGGCACTTTTAATTCTATAAATGCAACTATTATGTTACTGTTGATTCCATAAATTGCACTGTTAAACCCATTTATTCCATTCTCATGTCATTGTTGATTCCATTTATGGCACTTTTAATTACTTAAATAGAATTATTATGCTGTTGTTAATGTCATTTATGGCACTGTGAATGCCATAAATGTCATTGTCATGCTGTTTTTTATTCCATTTATGGCACTGTAAATAATACCATAAATGGTATAAATGTCACTGTTAATTCCATTTATGGAATTTTTATGGAATTATTAAGTCATTTTTTATTCCATTTATCCAACTGTTAATTCCATAAATGAAATTTTCAATTTACTTATAAACATGAACAAAAAACACAAAAAAAAAAAAATCACTTTTTGGGCCTAAAATTGTCCCACTCAAAATTTTGAGTTTTTTGGGTTTTAATTATTAAAGTTTTTCTTCCTTTTATTTTTTTAGAAAAAAAAAAAAAAAAAAAAAGTGGAAATTCATAAATTGGAACTTTTTTTTTAAAAAAAAAAAAAAAAATTAAAATAAATAAATAAATAAATAAATAGGTCACTTTTTCCAAATTGACAAAATTGGAGAAATTGGGGAAAAAAAATTAAAAAATTAAAAAATTAAAAAATTCAAAAATTCAAAAATTAAAAAATTAAAAAATCAAAAAATTTGGAGATCTTCAAATCCAATTTTGGAAAAAATATGAAAAAAAAAAAAAATTGAAAAAATGTTTAAAATTAAGCCTGAGGAATATTTTTTTTTAAAAAAAAAAAAAAAAAAATAGACCACTTATATGTATTTTTGGACATAAATTGATAAAAATATGATGTTTATGTTAAAAAAAACTAAATTCTTATGTTTTTTTTTTTTTTTTACCAATACCATATTAATATTTATATTAAAAAATTTTTCAACTTCAAGTATTATTATTATTATTATTTGATATTTTAATTTAATTCCTATTTTTTTTTATTTGAAAAAAATCAAAATTTAATTTGAAATTTTTTTTTATTTTTTATTTTTTTTTTTCTTAAAAAATTTTGTATATTAAAATTAAATTTACTTTTTTTTTTTTTTTAAAAAAAAAAATTTTGTATCTAATTTTTAATTCTGTTTAAAAAAAAAAAAATGAAAAAAATCATTAGAATTTTTTTTTTTAAAAGAAATATAGTTAACTAAGAAAATGATTTTTTTGGAATTTCTTGTATGTTTTTTTTTTTTTTTTTTTTTGAAAAATCAAATCAATTAAAAATGAACTTATTTTAAAGATTTTTTTTGTTAGACTTACTAATCTAAAAATAATCTCAATTTACAATTTTAAACATCTATTTGACTTAGTAATGAAAAAAATTATTATTTCTTTTAAATTCTTTATTAATCATTTAATTAAATGGTTAAATTTATTTAAGAATTTTGTGATTTTAAATAAGTTCTCTTAAATGAGTTTAATAAAATTTATATAAATTTTCCAATATCTGATAAAATCATTTAAGAAATCCTCTTTTTTAATATTTTGATTTAAAACAAAAGAAAAAAATAAACAGAAATTAAGCTATTTGAATATCAATTCTCCCCCCCCCCCCAAAAAAAAAAAATATATCTATAGAAAAAATAACAAAAAAGAAAAAGAAAAAAATACCGTTTTTTGTTTAAATTGTTTCAATTTTTTTGATGTAAATATTTATTTATTGACTCAATTTTATTAATTTTGATAATTAAGAAAATTGATAAAATAATATTAAACTCATTAAATATTAATAAAATCATTACTTTCCTTTTTTTCAGACCTATCAAAACTACAAACTCAGTTTTTTTAAAAAAAATAAGGGAGATTAACTCTAAAGAAAATTCTTTTTAAGTTTTTTAATTATTCAACATAATTTATTATTATTACTTTTTGATATAATTCTTATCATTTTAATCACTTTTTAAAGAATTTCAAATTCAAAAAACCTTTATTTCTTATTACAAAAAAAAACTAAGGAAGATTTTTTTTTTGGGTTGATTTGACTTTAAATTCTTTTATTTGAGTCTTTAATTCCAATTAAAATTTAAATTAAGAAAATAAAATAAAATAAAACTCAGTTTTTTTTTATTTTTAAATTTTGTTTATTAATATGTTTACCAAAAGATATTTTTAAAGAAGTAATATTTATTTTCAATTTCCAAAAAAAAAAAAAAAAAACTTTTCGAGGTAGTCAAAAAATATATAGATACAAATAGGTCAAAATTTTAATTATTGAATGTTTTTTTTACCCAATTAATTAACTCTTTTTTTTTCCAAATATATATATATATTGGAAATATATAATTAAATTATTATTATTTTTGTATAGTTATTTCCTTTTTAAAAAAAATTCAATTGGTCAATTTGAGTAATTTTGTAACAAAAGAAAAATATTGAAAAAAAAAGTTTAAAGGGTACATTTTAGGTGGCCAAAATTATAATTAAACAAGCTTTTTTTTTTTTTGGGGGGGGGGGTAATTACATTTCATTAAGCTGTGTTTTTTTTTTCAAAAAATATAAAAAAAAATTCCTTTCTTATATGAATCTTTACCATGTTAATAAATTAATTTAAAGATTTATAAGTAATTTATCAATTCCTTTATTAAAATTCAAAATTTGAAAAAAAAAACTTGATATATATATATATATGTTTTTGAATCTTTATATCAATATCAAATTTTGATTGTTTACAGAAAAAAAAATTAATAAAACTAATGATTTTTAATTAATTAATTATATATATATAAAGATTGGGATTTAAAATATAAAATTAAACAAAAAATATCTATCAAAAGAATATGATATGTATAAAATTATTAATCAAAAAAAAGCTCATAAAAAATAAAATAAAACTTGAATTCTAATAAGTCATTCTTTAAATATACTTTAAAATTTAATTTTGATTAAATTAGTCACTTCATCCTTCTCATTTCTGATTTGATTTATGTAAATGATTATTGATTATTGTAATTTGAGACCATCTTGATCTTTGCAAGCTAATCAAGTTTTCTGCTCATTGGATCTTCATCTTTTCTACATTTTCTCTAGTTAACTTTTCTTCTCAATCAACTAAAATCAAATATTTCCTTTGAGTGTGAGAGTCCTTGTGTTGAATTTTTGTTGGTTAGATTGAAATCTTACATTTTTGGATGATGGGCCAGTCTTGGTCCAGATTAAGTTGAAGTTGATACAGTGCATTGTGCAATGATTGCAATGTGCATTGCAGTATCAGAGTAATTTGAGTGGCTGTGTTAGATTAAACTTTAATGCAGTTCGATTAGATTGGATTACTTAAGCCATAAATAAACTTCAAACTTTATCTCACTCAAAAAACCAAAATCAAAACCTATCTCATTAATTTTTATCAAAATTTTCATTCTCATTTTTAAATTTTTACAATTTTTTGATTTCTTCTTATATTTTCTGATTTTTCTATATTTTTCTAAAATTTTAAAATGGATCAACTAACCATTTCAATCAATAATCCGATTGTACTGCCTTGGCCAATAAACTATTTACCTTCAATATTCAAATTTTTAGCTTTGATTAATATCGCTCCAGTAATTTTACTCATACTTTTTGATATTGGTAAGCTTTTTATTTTCATTTTTTTGATTAATTATGATAATTCATTAAAATTAATTTAACATTAATTTCTTCTAGGTGGTTATCTTTTATTCAAATTATTTTATAAACCTTTTGGTGATTATCCAATGTATTCTTACTTTAAACAAGTTTGTCATTTTTTTTTCTTTTTAAATTAATAATTTTTTTATTAAAAATTAATCCAACATTTAATTAATCAATTATTTAGGCACCCCCTAGAGATTCTTATAAAACAAAACATTCAACTCAAAATAGATATTCAAAACCACCTTCATCTTCATCATCTTCAAATTTAACAGATAATTCAATCTCTTTATCAAACCATTCTAACCCTCAAATCACTTTAATAGATAATGATTCATCAAAGCATTCATCAAAAAAAAAACATCAAACTCATCAAATCTCAAAAAATCATCTTCAATTAGATTCTTTTAATCATTCAGCTCGAAATCATTCAGAAGATAGTCAATTTGAAATTCGTCATGGTCACGTGGGATTTGATGGTCCAATGTTGGATTGTAAAAGTCCTCATTCATCCGATGTTAGTCAATTCATATACTAATTACCTTTTTTTTGTATATCATCTTTAAAAAATATATATAATAATCTTTGTTTATTTGGTCATAAATATCAGTGGGAAGACTTTCACTCCAATCGAGATACATCTGATCAAGCAAACGATGAAGCTGAATCAACTACATCAGAAACAACGACTACATCCAATTAAAAGAAATAAAAAGACTTTGACGTCTTGAGCACATATCATTTAAAACTATTGGGCTGTTTATTAAATAAAGCAAATAATTTAGCAAAAATGCTATTGATTGTATCTTCTTTGGTTTCCCAGCTTTTTCATTCTTATTGATGTCTTGTGTAAAAGCCTTTAATTATTTAGCAATTTATCAACCTCAAGCCATCTATCCCCCTAAAACAAAAAAAGTGTATTTAGAAAATTATCAAAATCGAAAAGTCAAAAAAGATATGTATGTTTTCTTGTGAAACTCGTAATTTTTTTTCTCTCTTACTAATGTAACTTGATATAAATAATCTTATCAAATAAATAGCTCGGGTTTTAAATTTTTTTTTGTAAATATTTTGCTTTTTCATTCACTTTAAGTCTGAAGGTTGTGCTTAAAAAATAAATAAAAAAGAAGTTTTACAAAAATTTGATTTTTTCACTTTTTCTTGAATTTACATTCTCAACTTTTTTTTAATACAAAATTAAATCAAAAACAATTTTCAACCACCACCACCCACACACCCTTTCAAAAAAAAACCTCATAGATTCGAACTTAAAATACAATGTTTTTTTTAAAAAAAAAACTCGCATCATACCTTACTATATAGCATTATGTATTTTATTTTTTGATAAAAAGTTTTTATGAGAAAAATTGATAATGTTAAGCTTTTTTTTTACTTTATAATATTGTTTTTTTTTCGAAAAAAAAAATCAAAATTAAATTTAAGGTGCTGTTAAACACATGTCAGGTTTTAGTAAAAACACATAAGCCCTTACCTGTTTTTACCATAAAATTATATGTTTTGGCCATAAATTTGTAAAAATACAAAAAAGCTTATATGTTTTTGCTAAAAAAACCATACGTGTGTTTACCAGCACCCTAAATTTAATCAATCAATAAATAAATAAATTAAAAAATAATTAAAACTGAAAAAAATTATTATAATCATAGTAATAAATAAATAAATAAGGCCTGGTTTATGCTTGGGTTTTGAGAAAAAAAAATTGATTTTTTTTTCTTAAAATTTATTCAAAAAATGTTTGTCTTTTTTTTTTTTTACCTTAAATTTTTGTTTTTAATTTTTTCATTTTAATATTCATTCCCAATTAATCTATTTTGTTTAAATTTTTCATTAATTAATGATGTTTAATTAAATTTTAATTTTTTTTTTAATTATTCAATTAATCTTAAAAAAAAAAAAAAAAAAAAAAAAAAAAAAAAAAAAAAAAAAAATGAAATTAAAGAAGTTATAAAGTTATATGAATAAATAAATAAATAATTTTTTTTTTTTTTGTCTTTAATTAAAAAAAAAAACTTAATAAAATAATTAAAACTTTTAAAATTAAAAAAAAAAAAAAAAAAAAAACTTAAATAATTTATTAAAAATCCACTTTTCTGAAATAAAAAATAATTATAATTTTTATTAAAAATTTTAATGTAAAATAATTAAATTCATAATGAATTTAAATTTTTTTTATTTTTTTTTTATGGAATTAATTTCTTTCAAGTGATAATAAAAATTAAAATATATATTTAAATATACTAAAAATATTTTACAATAAACATTTTATTAAAACAAAACATTTTTATTAATTAATTAATTAATTTTTTTTTTTTTTTTTTTTTTATAATTTATATCAAATATCATTTCAATGATCATTAAGTTTAAAAGTTAATGTTATTAAATATTTTTTTTTTTTTTTTTTTTTTTTTTTCTTAATCACTGGTATTTTTAAATTTTTTTTAATATTAAAACCTTTTTATAATTAAAATTAATCCTTAATAAGTAAAAAAAAAAAAAAAAAAAAAACTTTATGAGAATCTTGAAATTCCATTTAATAAATTCTTTTTAATATGAGAATTTTAAAACATTCAATTATCATTCACAGAATTTTTCAATTCTTTAAACACCTAAACAAAAAAAAAAAAATAATCAATTTTTCTTTTATTATCTATTAAAATAATTCTTCACATTTTTTAAATTCCCTTCACCATTAATATTAAATTTAAATAATTTTAAATTCTAACCCTTATAATTGATATATGAATTCTACTGATCATTTGGAGGCAAAATGATTGGAATATGGTTACCATTGATGGCCCCAATTATGTTGGTAAATCCTTGTCTGTAATCTAAAGATTCCTTAATCAAATTACACTCAGAATCATTATTAAAAGATGTAAGTCTGATGATTGAAAATAACTGATTCAGTTGTTGCAAAATAGAAAATTAAAATTAAAGCTTACCTTATAGTCAAGTCATACAAGTTTAGTAATATTCCTTACACTAAATCTTGTGATACCTTGTAATCTGTTGATTTATCATTGTTGAATAAGTGTACAACTGTTTCATATGAGCTACTATGGTTAATTCAATAGAGCATAACACCAACTTTCTCCTCTATGGTTAAGCTTTGAATGTCTTCTTGGTTTCCATTTGAGATATTGATGGAGATTAAATGGGCCAGTGTAAAAAATTCATTGTGTCCTATTTGATTAATCTTGATTTGTTATATAGTGATTCATCATTCCATGGATTGAATTGCACCCCATGTTGTATTTCTTAATGATTACAACACCTCAAATGGCTGTAGCATGATAAATAAAATACCCAAAAAAACTGAAAAATGAAATGATGTGGATGATTGTAGGGTCATCCATTTTGTAAAGATAAAAATACAATCTTTGATCAAAAAATCAATCAAGACATAAACCCAAAATATTTTTTTTTAAAAAAAATCATTTTGAACACAAAATTTGTTTAATTTTTAAAAAAAATAAACCAAAACCTAATTTGAAATGTTTTGATTCTTTTTTTAAAACTCTAATCATAAACCAGGCCTAAAATCAATTGATTGTTATTATTATCATCATTATTATTATTATTTTTTGAAAAAATCTCTGTAAGATTAAATTGGATTAAAAATATAAATTTTAAAAATAAAGTGTAAAAATATAAAAATTCAAGAAATATTTGATGGGTAAATTTTTAAAAAATTATTTGGATTTCTTGCATTAAAAATCATTAATAAGTGATTATATAATGCAAATGCCATTTTTGATAGGGAAAGATATATATATATATATATATATATATATATAAGTAATATTTAATAACAATGATCAAGCTATTAATTGTTAAATTTAATACAAATTTGCCTTGCTAAAATAACAATATGATTGACGTTAGCCTCAAGTGCATTGCTATTTAGTAAAATGGTTTCTTAGAGCCTTGAATAAGTTCAACTTTGATGTAAGAAAATTGCTTTAACATTTGGTGCATATCTATTTAGAAAATGCCAATACAATTATACAAACTCAATAAAGTTAATAAAAGAAAGTGGTTTTTGAGTATTATTACCAAGACACTAGGTAAAAACGCCGTACGATTTCTATACATTTTTACATGCCATTACATTTTTCGGACGGGTTTTGTTTTTTTTAAGAAAAGAAACAAGGGTAATTGCTTGGGCTCAGTTAATCATTTCATGGATTTGAACGAGGAGAACGACAGAGGGATTCCCAGTTAATATCTAACGTTCTTCTAGAGCTTATTCGTTGAGGCTTTTCTTGACTCTTGGAATCTACAGATTTGAGACAGGGGCTATGATTCGTTGGTTTAGATTTAGGATTCTGGTGAATATCACGACCATGAGGACCGTTATTAGTGGACATTTGACAATCAGTTTGAGTGGGTTTGATGGTCTTGCAAGTAGAATCGAAAGATTCCAGAGGCGGTTTGCGAATAGGGTTGGATTTTTGGATCAATGGACTTGTGAACGGTCTAGTTTCAAACTGAACAGCTTTGCGTTTAGAAGACGACGAACTAGGGATAGGATGCTGAGAGGGGTCAAAGTGCGTTGAAGGAGGTTTGCTTGGTGTCATGATGGTAGTTGTGACATCATTGTTGGGTTTAGAGCGTTTGGCGAGCAGCTTGATGTTTTGATCCAAATATTCCATCTTGCGTTTTTGAAGCTCCTGGCGACATTTCGAACTCAAGTGATTTACTACGGGTAACTTCTGTAGATAAAAAACAAGCAAAATGTTGTAGAATTCGACATGATGAGGACAACTTTTCGATCAATAAGAAAGCCAAAAGCGAAAAGAAATCTATTGATTACCTCTTCGTCAATACTCAGCAAATCAATAATGCGAACCATGAATGAGGAACTTGTTGTTTCACTGTCTTCGATTTGGTTTAAATTTATTTCTTCATCTTCATCTAGCCTAAACTGATTAGGAATTTTCAGATAAGCCGTTTGGCCTCTTTCGCCATTTCTTGCCTCGTCTTCTTGGTCAAAAGTCTGATCATCTTTGTTGAAGAAGCTCAATCGATCGGAGGAAATTTTTAGAAAATCTTCTGCTAAGATTTTACCATCTTGAGATATTAAAAAGATCTTTGAATTCATCTAATCTTTCACAGATTGTTTTTTATCACCATCAAGATTTCAATTTTCAAAATGTAAATGAGATCAAAATCAAACTTTTTATTAAATTATTCATGAGCATAAGTTTTTTAAAAAGTCGAAAATGGGCCGGCTTGTTTTCAATAAAAAAGGAGGACTAACATGTCGCATTTTAAAAAAACCTATTGAAGGACGCCATGAACCAATCAGAAATTTCAGAGCAAGAAGAGTCTTTAGATTGATTGGATTTAATTGTCGAGTCTTTCATCTTACCATCATGCCAAACTTTCTTAATTTTATGAGTATCTGATGTATACATACAACTATACTTTTTCTGAATAAAAAGGAACAAAAAGACCAGAAATATTTGAAAGAAGTTATTAAAGTGATTCTTTTATTGAGGATGTGAGTATCTCGATTACAAGTACCACTTACGATAGCCGCAGATTGAGTTAGTTGAGTTGATTTAAAAGAATGTTGAGGCTGAAGCACCATTTGAATGATCCTATAATGATTTTTGCTATCAAACGAACGAAATTTCTAGATTAGAATGACAAAAATTCGTGAGTGAAGGCTGAGAAATCCTTTAGGAGAAAACTTTGGATCGACTTGAGAAAAATCGACTCACATTTGATATGATAAAATGATATTATCCTGAAACCTTGGTTGGAGAATATTGAGGATGAGTTTGGATGAATGAATTCTGGAGAAATCGTAGGATTAAGAAATTGAAAATTCGACTCAAAGCCTGGCTGCCAAAATTAAATTTGACATCAGCCAAGGCCACTCAAAAGATTTGGAAACACTTGAAAGATGGGCTTCTTTTCACTATTCAACTCATCATGACTCACTATCAACAAATTGGTCTCATCATCATCATCAATTTTATGATCATCCTTAGAGGAATTTCTGTAAATTGTTTCAAAAACAAAAATTACTGTTGAAGATTGACTCTCCCCCCAAAAAAATCTAAATGGCAAAAGGCAAAAAAATAAGGGTGGATAAGATATTCACCTCTAATCTAACTTCTACAGTTTTAGTGTGAGATACCTAAAGTGGGGTCATTTTTGGAAAGAACACAATCAGGGCTATCTGATGGTGCCATCAATTTCCCCATAACTCATCTAGAACCAAAGTTATGGAGCAAATAAGTTTCATACAGGATTTGAGAAATATTCATATTTGGATGATAGGAATTGTACATGGTATAGCTTTGCCATATTTAATGCTACCTATACCAAATGAGGTACCATTGTGTATAGCAAGGCTGTAATCTTGGTTATTCCAGCCAGTTCAACACAACTGAAAATGCAGGAAAACCCACTGGGAACTATTTAGTCCCAGATCGCAACCACACACCCTGTTGGACACGGAACTGACCAATCAAAAACGTTCTGGCAACCTATTTGGCTCCAACTGCAAATGGTTCAACGTGCAAGTGGCAAAACCATATTTTGCAACATCAACTCCACCTCCCCACTCCCCTTGTCCTTCCTTTATCCTACAGTTTAGCTTCTTTTTTGCAATCTCAACCTGTCACTTGCTTGTGCTCAGAGCCTCAGTCAAATTAATATCCCCAAACAAACATTTGACCTATAAAATTGCGACATAGCCTTAATAACTTCCATCACTTACCAATCATCTCCTCTCAGATTATAAATAGGGCCTCCATGGCCCCAATTCAGCACATCAACCCCCTCCTGTTCATCTCGGATACGCTTACTGAGAGCAAGACGTCCGTTCATAATTTGGACATTCCAAATCTCACCTCTAGCGACTCACTTTTAGGCCAACAAGAAACATCACACGTGCACAACGCTGGTCTGTATCAAACCATGCTCTCAGACAATGAATCATTGAAGGAATATGATATTGGTGATGAAGACTATGTCATCGCAGAGGACGATGGCTTAGGTATGGATGATGTGACCCCCCCCAAAAGAGCGCAATCTTTAGTTAAGAGGAGACAGATACAATCCAATGTGTATGATTATTATGAGGTGAGTCACAAGCTTCAGATCACAGTATTGCCTTTGCTTACATTTCATGTATTTGTATTTGGGATCAAAAAAGAAGTTGAATCCCAATGGCAAATAGATTGAATCAAAGGGGAACTTTTGATTCACCTACAAATGTCGCCATTTCAGGTGAGTGAGGAATACTTTGAGAAAGCTTATCAGCTTGATTCTGATGCATTATTTTTGGTAGTGTCAAGCTGGCCATAGTCGGTCGCAATACATCCAACCTCAACAAACACAGAGGATGATGTTGTGGGCATTTCAATGCATGGTCTACTAAAGCGCCCAGCATGGTTGATCCAAACATGGGTGCCAAGCTTTCTGCAGAAGAAGAAGAATCAATCCTCAACCAACTCGTCAAAGGGCTAGTTGTAATTCAGGTATCATTTTATATTTTTGAATCGCCTTGATTACACAGTGTTTTGCAACAATTGGCACCAAACTTCCACTGGCCCAAACGCCAATTGGTGGCACAGACTGCCTCAAAATTGTACTTCCAACAAAAAGATTGTCTATTACAAGAGGTCAATGACTTACCATCAGACACCCTGCTGTGTGGGGAAATTGACTGTTGGACCACAAAAGACCAGAGCAAGAGTTATTTGGCCATTGTTCTGCAATGGATCAATCTGAAGCGCCCAGCATGGTTGATCCAAACATGGGTGCCAAGCTTTCTGCAGAAGAAGAAGAATCAATCCTCAACCAACTCGTCAAAGGGCTAGTTGCAATTCAGGTATCATTTTCTATTTTTGAATGGCCTTGATTACACAGTGTTTTGCAACAATTGGCACCAAACTTCCACTGGCCCAAACACTGATTGGTGGCACAGACCGCCTCGCAATTGTACTTCAAACAAAAAGATTGTCTATTACAAGAGGTCAATGACTTACCATCAGACACCCCGCTGTGTGGGGCAATTGACTGTTGGACCACAAAAGACCAGAGGAAGAGTTATTTGGCCATTGTTCTGCAATGGATCAATCTGGTCGATTACAACTTTTGTAAGAGCATTGTTGCTTTTGAAGTAAGTCCTTCACAATGATATTTGGCGCCCTCTGCATGCTTCATCACTGACACAAATCACAGTCACTTCATGGGCCTCACTCAGGTGAGGCCTTAGCATGGAGCCTGTGGGAGGCTTTGTACAAATGGGGGATGATCAAGCGACTATATAGTATTACGGGTGATAATGCAGGAAACAATCTCTCCCTGATGTCCCAAATGCAACACAAGTTTTCTGGGATCAAGATCAAAGATTCCATCAATGCGCATGTCACGTCCTCAATTTAGTTGCCAAGGACTTTTTGTTATACATGGGCCAACTTACCAATGAGGATTATGATTTTTTTGATGACTACCTTGCTGTTACCAATAACTCAATTGAAGACAGCAACAACAACAACCAAGGTAAGCACTAGTGTCTCCTCTCATATGTCACCCAATATTCATGGTACCCGGTTCTCCCCTGTCATCAGAATCCATTAAAGCCGTTAAGCACAACTCAGGGAAATTACTCAAAAAAAGAAAGACATGTGCGTCAAACCAAGCAACACTTGAAACACAAGATAATTCAAGTGAAATAGCTGTGATAATGGGAAGGCATAGTTCAGAGGCATCTGAACAAGATATTGACAAACTTGGAACTGTTTTGAGGCCTCCAGGTATGCACATTAAGTATTCTTTTTATGATACTATTTTGATTGTTGACTTAGGCTTGGTGAAGGCAAAAAAACAATTTTGTGTCTTTTTCAAGACTTATGTGTACTCATATTAGGGGCTCAAGCAAACAATGGGATTTATTTATTGAGGCATGCAACAAGACTTGAGATACTCCATTATTACCCATCAGTATTCCAATGACGCGGCAGAATTTCTTTTTAAAACAAATACAACAAGCCCATCAATTGAAACTTTCAATTCAAATGTATACCAACACGCCCCAGACTGACAAATACCACTTAACCAAAGAAGTTTGGAGTGCCATGGAATACATGGAGCCCATCCTTCAAATGTTCAATCAAGCATGCAATGTATTTCAAAGCAAAGCACCTTCAAAACACCTTGTGCTTCCATATTACCAGGTAATACTCAATGAGCTCACTCATTATGCAAGCAAGAGCCCCCATTTGTGGAGGCGGGCATGTGAAGCCGCACATGGGAAGTTAAAGAAATATTGAAATTTCAAAATGGCCAACAACAACTCCCTCATTGCCACAATTTTAAACCCAAAATACCGTGAGGGGATCTTCAAGAAAATGGGGGTCCCCCCACATTGAGCCAAAGAGGTCATCAATATATTAGAATGCAAGTGTTCAACATTGGCTCAAAACAAGCAATCAGGAGGGGTCACAGGATATTGAAAATCATCATCAGACAACCTCAGGGAGCCTGAGACATTCGATCTACTCAAGCACCTGAAACAGCCCCCCATAGAGGCGATGTATGATGTGCTTCACTCACAGGATGATGAAGTGACATCTTATTTACAGAATACCCACCCCATGACCAAGGGGGAGCACATATTAGACTATTGGAAGGTAAGTCTTGCCGCTTTCTAGTCAATAGTAGTGAACCAGCTCACTCATGCGTGAATCTAGTGCCAGATCATTTCACAAAACTTTCCAAATTTAGGGAAGGTTGTGCTAAGGTATTTGAGTATCCCTGCTTCTTCGGCTTCAGTGGAGAGGGTTTTTTCTCACAGTGGCCGACTTAAATGCTCAACAAGGGCTTCATTGGCCTCCAGGACTATAGCACACTTGACCTTTCTGAAGGAGTGGCTCAACAATGAGTACCCTCCTGTGTAAGATGATGGAGGATTGTTTAATGGACTTTTGGTTGGGTTTGCATAGTTATATTAAAATTTTGTAGCTTAGTTTTCAAAAATTGTTTTTCAATCCCATTGGTTTTGTAATAAAGTTTGTACCCAAACTGAATAAGGAGATATTCAGTTGCCATCTTAATAAGTACAGATTGCTTGTGTTCTTAATTGGCTGCAGCCTTATTGGCTCTGAGCCTATTTGAGTCAGACACAAAACTGCTTTTGGACCGCATATCCAGCGTTGGTGTATAGCTCATCCAGGGCTACACAATGAGCCAACTTTGAGCTCAATATCTTGAAAACAGACAAGGTTATAGCAGTTTTAAGATTAAAATCCCACAGCTGGGCCAATACACCTTTACTGTGGGATAATTTCCCATATCCTTGAATATGAGGTGTCAATTAGAAAAAAGTGTCTACATGAAATGGTCTAGAGGAACTTTCCCCCTATTTTCAGGATAAAAAGGGACCTTTCTCCGCCCAAAAGAGAAATCCCCATCCTGCTCTTCCATTCCTACATAGTACAACTGTCAAAAACAGTTATACTTTAATTCTTAGTATTGTACTTCTTATTATAGTTAATCAACTGATAACAAGTGCATCCTGGGCTTTCATTAGTGCTCACCACCACTATCTCTCATAGTAAAGCCCTTAAAAAACTCCCATTAAAACTATTTTTTATTTTCATATTAAATGTCACAGTCAAAGTTAAAGTTGTAAATAGTCTTATTATAACCTCATCATAGACTTGGCCTGGCTGTATTTTTTTTTGATTTTTTTGGACTTTTTGGCATAAAAGTGAATCTTTTTATCTTACTTTTGTTTTTTCTCTTGATATTATTCTTTTTTTAGGTGAAAAAATCTTTTAATTAAAAATTAATAATATATTATTATTTTTTGAGTGGCATAGAGACATATAACACTGTTTTTCTCATTTTTATGAGATTTTGACATGGTACATTATAATTTCATTACCACAGTCTTGTTTTGGTGTATTTTCTTAATATAAAACTAAGAAATACCCACTTTCATTCTTTTAAAGTCTTAAAATAATCCTCTGTAATATTCATTACAGCTTCAGAAGGTACAGTTTAAGATATTGGAAGATTAAATTGTTCATATTGAACCACTTTATTCAAGTTATTACTGTTAATTACAGAATAGCAACTGTCAGATATTTGAGTTACATTTTTAACCAAACATCCATCAAGCAGTATTTATTATGTGGAACAGTTACTTTACAGAGGTATAATACAGCCATATATCACACCAGAGGCTATTCTTTGACATGAGGAAGCATTCTTAAGAGTAAAAACTGACATAAGTCCTCTTATTTTGACTACTAGTGGAAGAAAGCTTCATATCACTAGAGGCAAAGTCACAAGACAAACCACCAGTGAGACCCTCAGACACAGAACACATGCAGAAGGGAAAAGGAAAGAATAACAGTGAAAGCATCATCACAGCCAAGAAATGGACACCCATAGCCACTCAGAGGCCCAGAAAACCACAAAAATATGCATCTATACAAGGTGAACCAACCTTAATAACTCATACTGGTGAAATAACAGTGATTAACCCAGTTGTAACTTCTAAAGGCAAATTTCCAAAAGCTGCAGAACAAAAGTTTGTACAAATCAAAGTCCAAAGTAAATACCCTAAGAAAAAAAAGGTTTTGACTGATTGCAGGCACTGATAAAATGTCTCCTCTACACCTAAGAGACCTTGGAATCTCAAGGAACCAGCCAGAGGAAAGAACAGGACTGTTCAGATACAGAAGACCAGGGTTTCAACAGTATGGTGAATTGCAAGACACTGAGGGGAATCATTCCCACAATCCCATTTTACCTTCCAATTAAACAGAAGACTGGACAGAAATGGATCAAGTACTGAAGCTCCACCAACTCCTCAAAGACTGGTTCCAGTGGCACATAGAACACAAGAGGTTAAACCTGGATTCACACTGGGCAGAACTAGGGGAAAGCTGCCAGAAGTTACGTATGAGAGAGATGTCCTACAAAGAACTTATGGAAATTACCAAAGGTTAGATTCCAAACAGGTGATTCAAATTCTTAGAAGAGAGTGCAGCCAAAATCAGGGAGAATAAAGCCAAAATACAGGCTATAGAGGTGAAATGGAGCCAGAAAGAGCATATTCTGACTCCTTCAGGCTCACAAGGAGTAGGCCAAAACAACTCTTCAGTGGCTTGACACCACTCAGAATCCAGAAAAGCTGGGGTCAAGAGTCATCATTATTCACAATTCCAGGAAAATGCAAGGATTAAAGGGCAAGAAAATAATACTGTAAGCCAGAGGAAGAAAGAATAAGACCCAATGATCCAGAAGTTTCTGGAATTAGTAAAGGAAGTGCACAAAAACAAAAAATAATTGTAAATACATATGAGAGAATCAGTACACCTACAATTAGAAATGATATCCCCACTCAGAATGAAAATAGTGTTGTTACAACTGAGAGTAACCTAAACAGAAATTAAATGTGGTTACAAATGTCCCAATTTTCAGAAAAAACTCAAGAAAAGTTTCAAAATCTCCATTAAAACAATCTAACTTTGCAAGAACTGACAACCTTACAACAATAAAACATCCAAGCTCTACAAGAAGGCTATTCTAAAATAAGCAAGGCCTAAGAAGGGACTAACAAAAGAATAAAACAAGTCTTAGAGAATCAATAACACTGAAAGAGGGACAGGGATTATCTAGATCAAGACATGAAAAATTGCTTAATGTCTTCAAGAAAATGAAGAAACAGAGTGAAGACCATGCTTTTGGAAATAATTCACACCTCCAAGAGGACATCAAACCAGATTCCCCAATGGGGAGTAAGTACAGATCCACATCACAATACCAAGATGGAGTTAATATGACTTGATAAGAGAAGGAAGCTCTGAAACAGCTTCCAGAAGCCACAAGATGGCCAAAATTCTCTGGTGTAGGAGAATATAATCACATGGAGCTCATTGATTTTCCAAGTATACAAGACTACTGGACTACAGCCAGACTACTTACAGAATTCAAAGGATATGCTATTATTTGGTATAAAGAAATGAAATAAATCCATGGCAGAAGAAATTGGCCATGGTGGAAGAGTCAAATAATTCAAAATTACAGTAATGTTACTTGGATATAGAAGGAGACCATGTCATTTGAAAATTAAAAATAATCATTGGATGAAGATCCTTATTAGTGGTTTATTAAACAGTCTAAAATACTTAAAGACATTGATTCTCATATGAACATTCAAATGAGAAATCACAAACTCCTTAAACCACTGCCAGGAGAACTAGAACATTCAATAAAATGTGGGTGTAACCAAGGCTGGACTCTAGGTGATATTGCCAATACATTACAAGATGTAAGGAAAGGAAAAAATATAGGAAGATATTCCTTATATAAAACTAAGAGTTTAAAAGATAAACCACCTTTAAGGGTTGAAAATAAAGAAAAACCAAGAGAAAGAGTGGCAGAAGTGACCAAGAAGAAAAACTCTTGTCACAATTGTGGGTCAAAAGACCACCATTATAAACAATTTCCAAAGGAAAGAAAGAAATTATATTCCATTGAAAAAGTACCAGAGGAAGAAACACCAGCAGAGGATTATGAATCTGACTCTATGGGTGATTCAATCAGAGAAAAATCTGATGAGGACCAAGACCCAGAAGAGGAAACCCAATTAGAAATACAGGACATAAAGTTTGAAGCAGGATTAAAACAAGAAACCAAAAACAAAAACCTGTGCAAAAACACACAAGATGCACAGAACTTCTTGGTAGCACCAACTAAAGGAATGCATTATATCCATGGGACAGCAGCTAAAATCACTGTTTTCATTGACAATGATCAACATCCATTGCTAATTGAAAGTGGTGCACACATCTCAATAGTGTCCAGAGAATATATGTACAAAAACTTTCCAAATTGGGGGAAGAAACTCTTTCCAACAAAGGAAAAGAATTTTAAAAGTACATCAGGAAAGATGACATCCATTGAAACTACTATCAAAGAGATAATTATACACCACAGGAAAGGTAATATTAGAATCAAACCAGAGCTTGTAGTGCTTAAAGATGCACAAATCCAAGGTTTTTTACTGGGAACAGACTACCAAAGGATTCATGGAATTGATATTTACAATAGTGAAAACAGGCATATTACTATAGGTACAAACAAGGAAAAGTGATTTTCACTTGAAGTATACCAATTGTCTAACAAAGACCCCATAGAAGAATTAATTAATGAATTAAAAGAGGGAAATTACAGTTCTAACCTCACTAGTGAACAGAAACTCAGTTTACTAAAAACCTTGAGAAAAAATAGATCAGCTTTTGACATGGGGGAAGAACCCCCAGGTAAAATTAGAGGCCATAATATAGAGCTATATCTTGATGTGGAAAGACCTTATACACCCATTCTTAAAAGGCCTTCATATCCAGAAAGTCTGGAAACTAGGAGGGAAATTGAAAAAAATTTCAATTAACTCCTAGATATGGATGTCATAAGAAAGATAGGACACAATGAAATAGTGGAAGTAACCACACCTGTCCTTATCACTTGGAATGATTGCAAATATAGATTTTTTGGAGACTTCAGAGAACTTGAAAACTCAACCAAAGCTGAAAGGCACCTTATACCAAGAATACCCCATGCTCTAGAAAAGTGGGAAAAGACCAAATACATTACCAAGATGAATTGTATCAAAAGCTTCCACCAAAATGGAGTTAAACCAAACTCCATTAAATCACTAAGAATAATATGCCACATGGATATATATTAGTATACCAGGATTCCATTTGGAATCAAAAATGCATCAGCCCACTTCCAAAGGATTATGGACACAATATTTCAAGAATAAATATTGGAAGGCTGGATGGTAGTATATATTAATGATATAATTATATACTAGGAAACATGGGGAGACATAGAAAGAGTCCAAATTAAATGAACACCCATCAATCTGAAAATTTCACTTAAGAAGTGTAATTTTGGCCAGAAAGAATTATTGGCACTGGGGAATAAAGTCTCAAGACCTAGCCTGGCAATAGAATAGAAAAAAGTAGCATAAGTACTACAAAAGCCAGTACCAAGTAACATAAAATAGATGCAGTCTTTCCTTGGGTTTTCTAGCTACTAAATAAACTACATCAAATTTTTTTCCCAGATAACTGATAGCCAATAAAAGTTATGTTAAGAACATGTAGTTTTTGAAATTACCAAGGAGAGAGGAGATGAATATCAGAGGATCAAAAATTAACTCACTAATTCACCTGTTCTCCTGCTACCTTAATTTGAATTACCATTCAAGTTTTACATAGATCCAGCTTGTAGTCATGGATTAGGGGAAGCCCTTTACCAAAGACAAATTGTAGATGGTGAACCAAGTGAAGGGGTAATATGTTACAACTCCAGGAAACTGAAAGATTCAAAGGCCAGATATGGAGAAACCCAAACTGAATTATTATCTTTGGTTTATGCCATGGAATAACTCCATTATTATTTGGAGGGTTCAGTCTTTGAAGTCTACACAGACTGCACAGCACTTAAGTCTTTGCTTAACATGAAGACTACTAATAGACACATGTTGAGGTGGTAAATAGCCATCCAAGAGTATAGAGGAAACATGACCATCATTAAAAAGGAGGGAAAAATGAACACAAATGCTGATGGCCTCACTAGATAGCCATTGGTAAATGTCAAAGGAAACCCAGCTTATGACCCAGAAGTAGCTGAAAAAATTCCTATCCACTTCATGGAAATAGATAGGAGGAAAATATTAAGATTCTCTGAATGGGCATCAGGAATTGGTACCTCAGATAATAACCAAAGAGAACCAGAGGAGACAGAAACTCCTATTTTGGGAATGAGTTCCACTGAGCTCCCCAATGAATTTTTTAATTAAATTATTAAAACTTATTCCAAACACAAACATTTTAGCATAGTGTTAAAGATCCTTCAGCAGAAATACAGGAGGCCAGAACTGGAGTCCCAGCTAGAGGAGCTCTGGTTGAGGAACTATAAGAAAAATAAATTTTTCCTTATAGATGGACTGCTTTATCACAGAGGAAAGCACACCAGTTCCCTCACAGTGATAGACAGGGACCATATCTCCCTGATCCTGAAAGAATTTTATGACTTCCCCTATGTGGGAAACATTAGTGAAGACAGGAAAAAAGAAAGCATAAGGTGTGGATACGAAACATTTATTAAAAATCAAGTACTTTCCCTGTCCTCAAAATTTGTATAAGATACAATATGATTAAAAATGTTAATATTTATAATTTTTAGGAGAAAAAATGCCATTTTTTTTAACTTTATAAGTATAAAAAAATAATAATATAATGATTTATTGTTTTACCAACAATCAAAATCTATCTAAAAATACTCTACAAGAGATACTTGAGGCTACAAAAGAAAATTCTTCAAGAGCAATTTCAATTTGAATTAATTGAGCAAAAAACTACAAGAAATTAATATAAGGAAAAAGCCTTTAAAAGGAATATTAAAGAGAAAAAATGCCCAAAGGTGAACAGAGTGAATTTGGAAGCAAAGTGACAAAGCTAACAGTGATGAAAGATGCTTTAATTAAATTATGGAGTGGTATAAGGGTAAAATGATTATAAAAGTTACAAACAATGATTAGAATAATTTTTTCATGTAGTTAAAAGTTTTAAGATGATTTTAAAAGGGTGGTTGAAATATTTTATTAATTGGTTTAACAGTGTTTAAACTAATTATAAAAGGAAAAGATTCTATCATGAAGAGAGAAGTGGGGAGAAGAAGACATTCTTTTATAGCAACCAATTTTCTTACTACAAAATTAGAATTTACTCTTGTAAGTTGTGGAAAAAACTCTGACAACATAAAAGCCAATTATGGCATCATTGAACCCTGGTTTAGACCAAAAAAGGGCTGGTTTCAGCAATTTTGGACCCTTAAATCAGCCATTGCTATAGTAATACCTGGGTTTAAGCCTTAAAAACATGTGAGAATGTGTTTAAGAGACATAAAAACCAGTTAGAATGGTTTTTACTAAGATTGTTTCAATTTAAGGGTAGTTTTACCCTCTTGGCAACAGTTAAAAATGCCCTGGCTGGTATCAAAGACTCATCATCAATTGAGTCACAGACCCTTTGACTCAATTCCAGGCCAAAAGTAATGAAATTTTGTGTTAATTTTGACATCTCACACCTCTCAGAAAGGAATTTGGGGAGTTTGGCACCCTTGGAGCCAAGATTCCTTCCCCCCCAGAATTAATCTTTCCAATTTATTTTTTCTTTAATTCCTCATCATGTATTATACTTGTAATTTACATATGTAATTCAATTGAGTTTTTAAAGTACACAACTGTAATAATTTATACCTCATATGTAAATCAAAGTACAATTATGTAATACACATGCACATATTGACATTTCAATTGAAAATACTTCAATTCCTCATAGCTTCTAAACTACACACCACACCTCAATTTTCACACAAAAATTGATGTTTAAGACCACATGTGGTGTTAATTAAATAAAGGTTTTGAGGATTTTGAATTTTTGTACAGAAAATACTAAACATTCAAGTTAAGCTTCTTTAGAGTTGAGTTACAGAAATTCTACCCAGAGGTGACTCACCTTATTTTTTTTGAGGAATCCAATGATGAAATAATTCTAATAAGTTTATTTATTGGATAAAAAGCTATAATAATTTTTATTTAAATCTTTTCAAAAAATATTGTAATTTTAATAATTTTTTTAAAAATTTATTTTTACTTATTTTTTTCAAGTCAAGATGTGTTTTCGCAATTTTAATTTTAAATTATAATTCAAATTTTCATTTTTTATATAAATTTTATATTTATATTCTATTTATTTTTTGTTTTTTATACTATAAAAAAGTTTATCTTGCTTATAATTATAGCTTGCTTTGTAATTTGTGGTCATTTGGGTGTATGAAAATACCTCTAAGGCTCACATCTATGAAATTCTTGGAACCAAACTTGCATTTTGTTTAGCTTACTGTCCACAGACAAATGGCCTAGCTGAAAGGACAATCCCAACAATGGAAGAAATTATCACAAGATTCTGTGCATATGGCATGGAATACAAGGACCATGAATGGTATACCCATGACTGGGTTACACTTCTTCTAGCAATCCAACTAGCTTATAACACAAGTAAGAACTCTACAACAGGACAATAACCCTCACTGATAGAGAAAGGGTGGAATTCCTTCATGCCTGTGGATCACTTGAAGAAGAATCTTCTGACTATCCACACCACAGCCAAAGACTTCCATGATATGTGGAAGAGGGCATATGCGACAGATGCTAGATTCATAGATGAGGCTAAAGAACATGACAAAAAGAGGTATGACAACACCCATAAGGAACCAGACTTCAGAGAAGGAGACCAGGTATTAGTATCTACCCTGAATTCAAACAACCTCAGAGGCCCAAAGAAAATGAGAGACTCATTTGTGGGGCCATTCACTATCATTAGATAGATAGGGAAAAATTCAGTGGAGGTTAGACTCAAAGAAGAATTCTCTAGGAAACACCCAGTGTTCCCAGTGAGTTTAGTCAAACCTTACCACCAAGAAGGAGAGGACAAGTTCCCCTCCAGGAAAAAGAGCCACAATCCACAGGAAATAGTGGAAGTAGAGGACTCCCCTCGCCCAGTAAACAAGATCATGAAGGCCATGAAGATTGAACTTAATGGGAAAGACAGTAGACAATATTTGATCAGGCTTAAGAACAAAATGGTTGGAAAAAGATGGCATAGCAGATTGAGACCTTCACCTGAGGATATTCAGAGCCTCTAGGAGGGCTGAAAATTCTCATAAATTATAAGCCTTTTTTAGAGGGAAGGTACATCAGCCTGTGACTCAAAACCAGAGCACAAGCATGACAGCCAAAATACCATAAACAAATGGTAGAGTAAGAGAGAACCAGAACATGGAGCTGATCCAAACCAGCTCAAAAGGTAACAAAAAGAATAGGAAAATAAACTCTTTACGAATACACAAGTCCCATAAATTTAGGATAAAGAATAACAAAGCTATTCAGGCTCAAAGCAGTTGCTGAGCATAAACCTTAATTTTCACCTCTGATCTAAAATCAAGTGGAAGAAGCTGAACACCATAAAATGGGTATTAAAATTAAATCTCTCAGTCAGGGCTATCCAATGGTACAAGCCAAGCTGAGCTAGCACCAAAACTACAGAAGTTATGGCAAAATTAAATTCAAATAAGGGTGAATCAAATATTCACCTCTAATTTAAATTCTACAGATTTAGTGTGAGATACTTAAAGCAGGGTCATTTTGGAAAAGAACACAATCAGTGCTATCTGATGGTGCCATTAATTTACCCATAACTCATCCAGAACCAAAGTTGTGGAGCAAATAAGTTTCATACAGGATTTGAGCAAAATCCATATTTGGACAATGGGAATTATACATGGTATAGATTTGCCATATTTAATGCTACCTATACCAAATGAGGTACCATTGTGTATAGCTCATCCAGGGCTACACAATGAGACAACTTTGAGCTCAATATCTTGAAAACTGACAAGTTTATGGCAGTTTTAAGGTTAAATTTCCACAGCTGGGCCAATACACCTTTACTTTGGGATATTTTCCCATCTCCTTGAATATGAGGTGTCCATTAGACAAAAGAGCCTTTTTATCCTTCAATAATGGGGTCCCATACAGGTTCTGTAAAGCATTCTACAGTGCCCTGCCAATTATATGCGAACAAAAAGCATACAGGCAAGGCACTGATTTTTTTTTTGCTGCGCAGTTTGTGTCTCACACTCAGGGGCCTTTTTTTTCTAAGTCAAACACAAAACAATTTTTTTAAATTTCATGTATTTGCTACTAAAGCTACTCAAGCATGTATAATATGTTATGTTAAAAAATATAAATAAAAAAATACATTATAATTTAAAAAAAAAAACGAAAGATCTGATAAGAGATTACAAAAACCAAGTGAAAGAGAAAATACAATCAGAAATTGTATTTTCAATGTGAAGAAGCAAAGAAAAACTTACCACTAATGAATGGAGGTCCTAGTAAGAAGTGGGACCTCCATTAATTTCAATAACCATGGCCATGCGTCATGGCATTGAGTAGAGGAGGTTAACATGGAAATCAGTCCATGCAGCGTTAATTGCATGTCGTAGCTTGTCCACCGTCTGAGGTTGGTAGAGCTTACTGATTTGACTCTTCATCGTCTTCCATACGTTTTCAATGGGGTTTAAATCAGGTTAATGTGCTGGCCAATCAAGCTTCTGGATGTTGTGCCAATTTTGCCAATCAGTGCTCGCTTGTGCTGTGTGGATCGGGGCATTATCCTCCATCAGTAAGATGCGTTGGCAACCACGTATCCAGGCTATGAACAGGAGCAGGCCCGGCCAATAAACTTGCTGCACCATCTCGGCCAATGTCATTTGATCATTGAGAAAGACAAGGGGTGCTCGCATTGCTGCGCAGAAAGCACCCCATACCATGAGCGTCTGGCGACCGGATCAATGGTTGACCGCAAGGTTTTCCAGTTGCCACTTCTCTTGAGGTGTCCTCCAAACACGGACCCGATTGACCTTTTTCCCGAGCACAAATGCAGACTTGTCTGTCCAAATCACCCGGGCCCAATCGTTGATCGTCCAATGGCGGTGGGCTTGGGCAAATGCAAGGCGTCTTTGGAAGTCTTGAGGTTGGAGGTAGGGTTTTTTGGGAGCAATGCAAGACTGCTTACCCAACTTGCGGATCTCGCGCTGGATTGTCCGAGTGGAGACTTGGTGATTCAAAAGGTCAGTGACTTGTTCAAAGGTTAAGCAATGACCTCGAGCTATGATGCAGTTGAGTTCTTGGCAGTATTGTGTGGTCATAATCGGTAGACGTCTGGTTTTCTTTTCTGTCTGGACGGTTCCAAAACGCTCATATTTCTTCATTGTGTTGTAGACCGTGGTGAGTGGCACCCCTGCAAGGTCGGATATAGCTCAAAAAGGGAGGACGTCTTGGCACATGCCTACGATCCGCCCACACATTTCAACATTAAGGTAAGGCATAATATCCTATAAATTAAAAAAAAGTATCAGTTGTTTGAGAAATAGTGAAGCGGTTGGTTTAGGAACGGATAAGACTTACTGGAGGTGAGGAGGTCAGGTTAGTGTTGTCCAAATTGGGGCACACTGACCTCCTAGGGGGGGCTTTTATGTGTTTGTAAGGTGTTGGTGGGGCGCTCATGACTGGATAAGCTGAAGACAAGTGTTGAACAATGAGACAAAGTGAGAAACGAGAACAAGGAAAAAAAAAAGAAGATAAAAGTTCAATTCAGAAAAGATCTGACAAATGAGATCTGGGCACTGCTTGCCGTGTGCACAGTATGCATATCCATACAGCTGCCCTGCCCGCATTTGCATACTTTGGTCAGGGCTATAAGTAATCCAAAAGAAAAGTTATAAATATCTTTATCCAAAGAATCTTTGAAAAAAATAAGATTATTTTATTTAAAAACTTAATAAAAAAGGGGGTATTAAGAATCAATTTCAACTTAAATATAACAATTCATCTATCAAATTCTAATATGCTTGTGAATTATTTATTTATTCTTTTAAAAAATTTAGATGGAAATTAATCTTCTATATCAGATAAGTTGTATTACAAAAAGAAAAAGAAATAAATTTTGAACATATTTTCATTTTTTTCCCTCCCTTATCTTTGAATGGTATACCAACTCCGATATTTAATAAACTAAAAAAATCTTACATTAATTAAACCATGAAATTTTTCCAGATGAAATAAAAAAAGAGGAAATTTTGATATGGAATAAACCATGGAGAATATTATATCAAATTGACCGAGGAAATTTCAATATTGAATAGAAGAAATTTTCATTTTTAAATAAACTATGAGAGGTTTCATACAAAATTAATCAAAATTAGTTTTATAGTAAATGAATTAATGTTTTTAGTATATCAATCAGATGAAATAAAGCTGAAACTAAATATATCATGGCTTATGTAACCTCTTAATAAAGCATAATTTCCTTTAAATTTTATTCACAATTATAAGTAAAATTAATTAACCAATATAATTTAATCTAAAATAAAGAAAATTTTTCTTCAATTGAAATTATATATAAAATTCTAATTCTCATTTAATTTAAATTCTTCCAATTGAATCCTTTAATTTTTTCATCTTTTAAGAAAATTTCAATTTATTCTACTTCTTGAATTAAATTAGCTTAAAATTTATGTATTTATAAGTATTTTTTTCTCTTCATTCAAAATTATTTTGGTTTTTTTTGAATTAAGTCTTTTTTAGAAGAAATTCATTTTTTTTTTGATAAAAAAAACTATTTAATTCAAAAAATAGATAAGTAAATATCAATTTTTTTTATTTTTTGAAATTATATTAATAATTTAAATGAATTTTCTCCAGAATAAAATATAATTGAATTACAATTGTAAATATAATCAAAGCTTAAATTAAGTGTTTTTAAGTTTAAGTCTAAAATTGATAGAAATAATAATAATTTAAGGGTCTTGGTAAGCACATGTTAACCCTTACATGTTTTTACCATTAACCTATGTGTTTTTACCAATTTATGGCCAAAACATGTAATTGGCCTATTTTTCCAAAGGAAATTCCTCAGGCTTAGTTTTGAGGATTTTTTGAATTCTTTTTGCCATGATTTTTCTAAAATGGGATGTCAAGATCCCCAAACATTTTCCATTTTTTTTTTGCAAAATTTCTCCAATTTGGCCAATTTGAAAAAATGGCCTATTTTTTGAAAAAAAATTGATTAAAAATTTTCCCACTTATAAATTTCTTTCATTTTTTTTTTTCAAAATAAATGGTTTAATCTTGAGAATCAAAAACCAGAATCCAATAATTTTGGGGATTTTTTTATGTGGGACAAGTGATGGCCCAAAAGCTTGTGTTTTTTTCCAAGTTTTATTTTTTATTTTTTTTAATATGACTATTTGTAAGTACAAAAGTTCCACATGTTTGATTAAAAATGGGACTGAGGTGGGATTTAAGCAATAAATAGGACTGAGGACAGGGATAATTGGAATAAATTGTATATACAAAAAAATCAATCTGAATCAACCTTCAAAATAATGGGTTTTTTCTGGGGAGGGGAAAGATTATACAAATATAGCATACTGTGTTTCTTAAACTTATCTTCCCACCCAAGGGCTTGTGTTTGAGCATGAAATTCTCAATTAATGGTAATGGGGGGAAAGGGTAAACTTTGGAAATTATGCTATCCAATGAAACAAAATGAGAACAGCTATCCAAGAAACAGATGAAAATGGGTGGATGGTAATTTGGAGGAAAGAAATAAGGGCAAAAAGAGAAAGATTGAACTGTGTAATAAAAGGAATCTGATCTTTGATAGTTATTTGCAATTGGATCCCCCATAACAGGCATGAACATCCACTTTCTCTTTTGAGCCTGGCCAACATCTTCATACCACTAAATTATGCCCAAATAGGATGATACTGAGGGTACCAAAGTGTTCATGGCTTCATAAAAGTCTATATTCTTTTGAATTTCTTCAGTAAATTCACTTCTGACATCAGACCATTCATCTTGAGTCTTGTAAATTTAATGGGATACTGCTCTGTAGCCGCAGTTTCCATCACCCTGGACATTTCTGGGCTTGAAGGTGTATTTCAATATAAACTTTGGAAAGTCTTCTGAGCCAGGTACTTGATAAAAATAGGTCAACAAAATTAATAAATATTAAAATAAACCAAAAAAATATACAATGAGATAAATAAGAAACTCACAAAGAGCTTAGAGAATTAATCACTTGTGTGATAATTGCTTTGGAAATGCTCACAGGTCAAATCAATCACAGCATATATCTTCAAAGTTGTTGAAGGATTGTGGGACTTTCTTTGTGAGGTTTTGATACCCATTGCCAATCTTCTGGAAATTCTAAGGGTGACTCCTGATTTTCCATATTCATTCAATTCAGCTGCTGAGGGTAGTGAATCTGATGAAGTTATGAATTTGGATATGAGGCCTCAGAATCTTCAGATGAATCCACTTCCATAATTTGAGCGGGTGAAATCAACTGTGATCTTGATGTTGTTGTGCTGGTCACTTTTGATGGGGGCCTTATTCTCCTCTTGGATTGACTTTCAATTATTTCAAATCGTGGGGGATCTCTCTTATTTTTATTTTAATTTTAATTTTCATTTTTTTTATTTTTTATTTTTTATTTTTATTTCTCGTTTTTTATTTTTATTTTTCTTTTGGTTTTGATTTTTATTTTTATTTTTATTTTTTATTCTTTTTTTTTAATTTTAATTATTATTTTTATTTTTGGCTCCTTGAGGTCACCAAAAGATATTTTTTCATTTTAGTGGGTAATCATAATATTGATCATCCTCTTGACTCTTGGGAGTTTGATCAAATGGGACTTTTAAAATCAAAATTTTTTGAAAATTCTGAAGAATTTGGGTGATTTCTGAAATTGGTCTTTTAAAAAGGTCTTACTCAATTTTTTTTTTAAACATTCTTTTGGATTAATTCTTTATTTCTTTCTAAACACTTTAATCATCACCTTTATAATCAGTTTGAGAAGAATATGACAGAAAAAATCAGTTAATATGAAAAAAAAACTAAGAAATTGAAGATCAAGAAATCCTCATAGTTAAATTAAAAATCCACTGAGGATGGAAGTCTGATATCTGAATCCTTTGGCACTTGGAAAATGCATTTTGGGCCTTTTGCTTTCAAGGTATTCCTTGATAATTGTTGTATTTGTTGGTAAATTTGTTTTTTAAATTTTCAAAGTCCATCTGAAGGGCATAATGAGACACCTTTCCTGTAAGGTGTGGATATGAAACTTTGATTAAAAATCAAGTACTTTTCCTGTCCTCAAAATTTGTATAAGGTAAAATCAATTAAAAATAGTATGAAATATTATTTTTAAGAGAAAACACGCCAATTTTATTGTTTATAACTTTATTAGTATAAAACAATAATATTATAAAAATTTATTGTTTTACCAACAATAAAAATTTATCCAAAAAATACTCTACAAGAGATATTTTAAGGCTACAAAAGAAATTTCTTCAACAGCAATTTCAATTGGAATTAATTGAGCAAAGAACTGCAAGCAATTAATTAAAGAACAGAGTCTTTAAAAAGAATATTAAAGAGAAAACACGCCCAAAAGTGACCAGAGTGAATTTGGAAACAAAGTGACAAAGTTAACAGTGATGAAAGATGCTTTAATTCACTTATGGGGTGGTTCAGGGGTAAAAATGATTATAAGAGTTACAAACAATGATTATAATGATTTTTTCACGTGGTTAAAAGGTTCAAAATGATTTAAAAAGGGTGGTTGGAATCTTTTATTGATTGGTTTAACAGTTTTAAACTAATTAATAAAAGGAAAAAGATTCTAACATGAAGAGAAAAGTGGGGCAAAGAAGACATTCTTTTATAGCCATCAATTCTCTTACTCCAAAAGTAAAATTTACTCTTGTCAGTCGTGAAAAACAGTCTGACAACAGAAAAGCCAATTATGGCATCATTGAACCCTGGTTTAGACCAAAAAGGGCTGGTTTAAGCCATTTTTAGCCATTTTTAGCCATTTTAGACCCTTAAATCAGCCATTACTATAGCAATACCAGGCCTAGAGCCTTCAAAACACGTCAGAATGTGTGTCAGAGGCGTAGAAACCAGTTAAAACTGTTTTTATTATGATTGTTTTATCTTAAGGGTAGTTTTACCTTCTTGGCAACAGCTAAAACTACCCCAGTTGGTATCAAAACCTCATCATCAATTGAGTCCACAGACCCTGTAACTCAATTCCAGGCCAAAAGTGATGAACTTTTGCGTGAATTTTGACATCCCACGCCTGTCAGCAAGGATTTTGGGGGTCTAGCTCCCCCTTAGAGCTGGAGTTCCTTTTCCCCCCCAAATTTAATCTTTCCAATTTATTTTTCCTTTAATTCCTCATCATGTATTATACTTATAATTTACACATGTAATTCAATTCAATTGTACAGTACAATACAGTAATAATTGACACCTCATATGTAAATCAAAGTTCACTTATGTAATACACGCGCACATTTTGACATTTCAATTGAATTCAATTGAAAATACTTTAATTCCTCATAACTTCTAAACTAAACACAACACCTCAATTTTAACACAAAAATTGATGGTTAACACCACATGTGGTGTGAATTAAATTAAGGTTTTGAGGATTTTCAACTTTTGTATTGAAAATACTAAAAACTTAATTTAAGCTTATTTAGAGTTGAGTTACAAAAATTTCACTCAGAGGTGACCCCACCTGATTTTTTATGAGGAATCCAATGGTGAAATAAAATTTATATGTTTATTTATTGGATAAAAAGTTATAATAAATTTTATTTAACTTTTTTCCAAATTTATTTATTTTTTCACAATTTTGTTAAAATTTCATTTTTACTTAAATTTTTCAAGTATAAATGTAATTTTATATTTACAAAATTTAAAGTAATTTTATTTTTAAATTATAATTAATTTTTCATTTTTAATATAATTTTATATTTATATTTTTTATTTTTATTTTAAAAATATAAATAAATTTATTTTATTTATATTAATATGTTATTTTTTATATTTGTGGTCTTTTGGGTATATGAAATTACCTCTAAGGCTCACATTCCCTCCCCCTAAAAAAGAATATTACTTTGTAATATTGGTGTTTCTAGTGTGTCTGAATCTCCTCAGGAGTTTGGTGGCTTCTGGTATATCTTTCTCTTCTAACCATTCATCTTCACAAGTTGGGTCACTGTACCTAACAAGGTATTCCCTTACTTTCTTGGTTCTTAATTTCCTTTCTTTAAGAGCTTTGGTTATTTTCTTAGTACCAGATGTCTCAATAGGAGGTATAACTTGGGGAATCTTATTCCTCAAGGGAAATTTCTCAGCATCACTAGATTTGTATGGTTTTATCAAGCTTACTGGAAATGTAGGGTGCTTATTGCTAAGTTCTTCAGATAACTCTACTTCAACAGCATTTTCTCCATGGAGGGCCTTAATCACAAAAGGTCCTGCAAAGGAGTCTTTTAACTTTTTACATCCTTTGATGTTATTGAAGTTAGTGGTGGATACAAGAACTAGGTCCCCCACTTTGAAATCTGGAGTTGCATGAGATTTATCCCATTTGTCTTTAGCATATGCAAAAGAGTCCTCCATGCATCTCACTGCATGCTTTCTAGCTTTGTCTAGCATTCCTTTGAAGCTAGCAGCTGTGGGATGTATTTCAATTAAGTCTTTCCTCAAGGAATCTTGGGGTAACTTGGGGTTCCATCCTTTTTCTAGAATAGCAGGAGTCTGATTGGTACTGGAATGGATTGATGTTTTATATGCTAATTCCAGTGCTGGTAACAGAGTACACCAATCATGGGTAAATCCATCACAATCTTTGAATTCAAGGCCATATGCACAAAATCTTCTCACCATGTCCTCTAAGGTTTGGATCATTCTTTCAGCCAGACCATCAGTTTGTGGGTGGTAGGCTGTAGAGAAAGACAGTTTTGTGCCAAATAATTGGTGAAGATTTGTCCATAGAGCTGAAGTGAATTTGGGATCTCTATCACTGATGATATTTGTAAATATCCCAGTCCATGACACTACTCTATTCCATATCAGAAGAGCTGTATCCATGGCTGTATCATCTTTGTGACATGGTAAAAAGATTGGAGTTTTACTGAATCTGTCCACAATTACTAGGCAAGCATTATAGCTCTTGTCACCTCCTGGTGGTAGGCCAGTTACCCAATCCATATGGACAATTTCCCAAGGTCTGTTTGGTTCTTGGATTTTCATCATATTTCCAAGTCTTTTGCCAGTGGATTTATTTGCCTTTTGGCATCTGTCACAGGTTTTGCAATATTCTGCAACATCTTTTTGCCACATTGGCCACCATATGCAGGTCTTTACTTTCTCTCTTGTTCTGTCCTCAGAAAGATGTCCTGAAAAGGGACTATCATGGCATTCTTTCAGTACAAGATTGATTAATGACCTGTCTACAACTGTCATGACACATGTGTGCTTGGTTCTGTGGTAAATTATACCATCCAGTAGGTGAAATCTCCCTTCATTATAAGATTTTCTCCATACTTCATCCAAGGCATGTATTAGAGAGTTGTCTTTACAGTCTTTGTTAAGTAATTGGCATAAGATGCTACAATTCTTATCTTGAGTGTAACTATTTCTGACTTCTTCAAAGAAGGTGGTGTTCAAGTCTGTAACACTTATTCCTTCTATTGGAATTTGTGGTGAAGCTTCTTCTGGAACATAAGCAGGATTATCAATGTTATTTGGTAATGGCCATCTGCTTAGTCCATCTGCATTCTTATGAATATTCCCATCCTTATGAACAATAGTCATATTGCCTCTGTATTCTTGTATGGCTATTTGCCATCTGAGCATGTGTCTGTTAGGTGTTTTCATGTTCAAAAGTGATTTCACAGCTGTACAATCTGTTATTACTTCAAAAACACATCCCTCTAAGAAATAGTTCAATTTCTCTAAGGCCCAGACAAGGCATAGACATTCCATTTGACTTGCTCCATATCTGGCTTCAGTTGGTTTGATTTGCCTGGATATGAAACATATTGGTCCTTCTACAGGTTTGTCATTTATGATCTGAACTTGGTGAAGTGCAGCACCTAGTCCATCCCCTGATGCATCAATATACAGTTTGAAAGGCAATTTAAAGTCTGGCATCAGTAAGAGTGGAGCAGTGGTCAATGCTTCTCTTAGAGACTCAAAAGCTTTGACTTTGTCAACAGTCATCTCAAATACTGTGTCTTTGTCACACAACTTATAAAGTGGTCTTGCTATGGATGCAAAGTCTTTAATGTGTTGCCTGTAATATCCTGCAAAACCTAAGAATGACTGAATTTCCTTCTTATTCTGAGGCATGGGTTTTAACAATACTGCTGCAACTTTGTTTTTATCAATTCCAAGGGACAAACCAGATACAACATGTCCTAGTGCCTTAAGTTCTTTAAATCCAAAATGACATTTCTTCAAGGAGATTTTCATGTTTACTGATTGGATTTTTGTCAAAACTCTTGATAATCTGTACATGTGCTCCTCCCAAGTCTTTGAACAGATAATAATGTCATCAATGTAAATGATTAACCATCCCTCTGAGAGTTCTTCAGGGAAGATTTCATTCATCATTCTTTGGAAGTGTGAAGGTGCATTTTTGATACCAAAGGGCATCCTTAAGTATTCATACACTCCACAATGAACAATAATTCTCAAGTATTTTCTTGCTCTTGGTGTTACTACATTTTGATGGAATCCTTTAAGGGCATCCATAGTGGTTATATACACTGCTTGAGATATTTGAGTAAGGGCAATTTGGATTTTTGGTATTGGGTATCTGTCTGGAACAGTGTAAGTGTTCAGAGCTCTAAAGTCCCCAACCATTCTGGATTTTCCATTATGCCACGCCACTATGACTGGTGTAGTTATTTCTACTTCCTCATTGTGGCCTACTTTTCTTATTACACCAAGGTCTAGAAGTTCTTTGATATGAATTTCTAGAGCTTCTCTTGATTTTGGACTTGCTGGATAAGCAGGTCTTCTTAAGAGTGGTGGATAAGGTCTCTCAATGTTAAGAATGATGTCAACTTCATGACCAATAATTGCTCCCAGGGGTTCTTTGTCTGTAGCAAATGCTCCTCTGTGGTCATACAAAAGGGAAGAAAGTTCATTTTCTTGCTTATCAGTCAGATGAAGGCTTATTTCAGCCTCATTTAACTGTTCAGACTTGAATTTCTCTAACTCTAAGTTGACTGGTGATACTTTGTTTACTGTAATTTGTCTTTTAAAGGGTAAAAAGGCAAATTTCTGGCGCTTATTGTCTCCAATTGTAAAGTATCTGTCTTTGTTATTATGTAAATCTATCCCATACATGATTAAATAGTCATTTCCCAATATAAAATGGGTACTAGAGCAATTTTCCATAACAACAAATTCAACTGTGATCCTTAAATTCCCATTTATGTGTGGGAATATGACATTGGTCTCAAAGATTCCTAATTCTTTCATTGGGTTACTTGCACTGTTGAATTTTATACCATCAATTGGTAACAATTGGTCTTCAAAATTTGGTACACAAGTCTTAAGAAAAGATTTTCCAACACAAGAGCAGAAGGCTCCTGGGTCAAGCAAAAGTTTGGTGGGTTTGTTGTCAATCACCACTTCTGTTATACAGGAGTTACCAGCTGTATAACCTTTTCCTCTGTTTGGTTTTGTCTTCATAAGTTGTGCATCTTGAACTTTTGATAAATCAACTTGACCATTGCTCAATTGTGGTAAGTGGGAATAAGATTCCATGATGTCAAAAGTGGCATTGATATTTTCTATATCTTTTGAAGATTCAGAGAATATGGATGACTTATCATCTGAATTGTCTTCAATTATGTCTTCTTTTTCAACATCTGGTTCTTTTTCAATGTCAATTTCATTGATTTTCCCCCTTTTTGGACATGTATTGGCTAAATGGGTGGTGCTTTGGCAAATATGGCATTTTCTGACTGTATCTGCAGATTTATATTTAATATTACTAGAATTTTCTTTGGGGTTTTTGTCCACAGAATCTTTCCAAGGTGTATTAAACCTTGTTTTAAGATTCACCCTACTAGAACCAATTTTGGTTCTGGTGGTTACTTCTTCTAGTATATTGATAATATCCTCTGCTGAAGATTGTTCAGTAGTCCTTCTTTTGACAGCATGCTCTAAGTCACCTCCACATTGTCTCAGAATTTTTCTATGGACCATAAATTCTGACATGTCAGGATATAATGCTGTTAATCTGTCCTTTTGTTGGCAAAACCATGGTAAAGCTTTGTCTTTATCAGCATTAAATTTGGCAGATTCAAAGGCTGTTTCAACTTTAAACCTCCAAGCATCATTTGCCCATTTGTTGATGATTTGGGTTTTCCACCAAGTCCAACTCTGGTGTCCATGTGCTTGTCTTATTTTGATGTACCATCTGTGAGCTGATCTGGTAAACAAGGTGTTAAACCTGGCTGTTACCAATCTGTCTGGTAATTCAAAATCCTCTTTGATCATGTCAATACCTCTAATGAATTCCATATGGTCATACTCTCCTTCACCACTGAAGTGAGGCCATTCTTTAAGTTTTGGAACTTCTTTCAAGAGTGCTTGGCCCATTGATGGTTCCAAGTTATGAAAAGAAGTGGATAATTCATTTTTTAATTGTGAATTATCAGGATCCAATACTTGTGGATTTGAAATTCTTGTGCCCTCATTTTGATTTAGAGGTGTAGACATTCTTGGTAAGGTGTTCAGTAATTGTTCAATGTCATTCATTTTACTGTTGCTACACCTTTGGGAATTTCTGTATTCATGTTGGAAGCTTTGTATTAAATTTATTACTTCAATTTTATACATGTCTTCTTTATGTGTAAGTTCTTGCCATAACTCTGTCTGTCTTGTATTATCAGCAGTGACTTGATTCAATTTCATTGATAATTTTGATACTTCTTCTTGTGAAGCATCAAAACACTTTTTCAAGGCAATGGTATATGTCTTTACTTCAGTAAATGAATTTGAAATGTCATCAAGGACTTTCTTGTTATCTGTCTTGATAATATTTATGGCTTGTTTAATTCTTGTTTCAATTATGTCATCAATATTGAATTTAGAATATTTATCTGTTAATTCTTTAATAATGGCAGATTGTTCATTCATTTTATTGTTAGAAGAATTATCATTATTGGAATTTTTAATTGTTCTCAAAACTTTTTCAAAACACATAAGTGTTTCATTAATTTGGCACAGACTCAGGTTGTTTGTTTTAATGTTGTTACAAATGGTGTCATTTTTATCAGAAAGATGTTTTTTCACGTCATTTATAGCATTATACAACTCTGGGATGGAATCAAATATGTCAGAAATCATTTCTGGAACCTTAATCTGGCTTCCTCCTTCTTCTGTAATTCCATCATGGTTCTGGCCATCTGAAATACATTTTCCATGGCATCCTGCTGAATCTTTGGGATTCTGTAGCCCTGGCTGTAAGGGTTTGGGGCTGGTGCCTTCCCTTTGCCCTTGTTTGGAGCTTGTGGCTGCTTTTTCACGTTGGAATTGCTGCTGCTGGCCACTGGGGCTGTTTTTGGCACTGGTTTGGGTGGTGGAGGGTTGTTTTTCCTCCATTCTAGTGTCAAAAGCATCATGTTTTTCTTCTCCATCAATGGATGCCATCCATTGAGCAATTTGCAAGTGTTGGGATGGCCCAAGAATTTTCTTACTGTCAGGTAAGAATTCATGCAATTCTTCCACAGGTCTGCAAGGATCTGGTACTCCTTGAATTGGAGTGCATTGTTGTATGCACTGTGGCTGGCTTTGTATATGTCCACAGAGGCTTGTTGTGGCGGTGTCAGCTCTTTTTGAAGGTAAAATGGTATTATCAGCTTCAGAATGACCCATTTTAGTTGTTTGGAAGTCATCAACTGACCCTTTTCCTTCTGTACCTGGTTGGCCTCTGCCATAATCACGTCTATTACCTTTTTGGGAGCTGCTTGAGGGGTTGTAGCTGGCTCCTGACCTGGTTGAAGGCATAATTATGGTTAAAAAAGGCTTAAAATAGTATTTTTACGTCAAAAACTTAGTATTGGCCAAATTTTTGGCTTTCTGAAGTGTATTACTTATATCCAAGTTAATTAATTCAGAAGATATTGGTTCAGGTTGATTATTTTGAGTCACAATAACAGTACTATTATGATCAGAATTAACAGTACTGGCAGGGATAATGCTGGTTACTGTTGAGGCTGTTTCAATGTTTTCTTGTCTTACCACGTTGTCAGACACTAAAATTAATGAAAAAGCCAATTAATTAAGTAAAAAAAAAGGTTATTTCAAAAAAGAAATAAAAATATAAGCCTCACTTATAATATGAAAAAAATTATTTTTTAAGGATTTTTTTGGATTATAAGTATTTTTTATATGTTTTTAAATTTTTCAATATAAGAAAAAAGATTTAAAAAGAGTAAAAAAAATATGTCACAGGTAAAATATCACGGCTGGGCCCCCAAATGTAAGGTGTGGATATGAAACTTTGATTAAAAATCAAGTACTTTTCCTGTCCTCAAAATTTGTATAAGGTAAAATCAATTAAAAATAGTATGAAATATTATTTTTAAGAGAAAACACGCCAATTTTATTGTTTATAGCTTTATAAGTATAAAACAATAATATTATAAAAATTTATTGTTTTACCAACAATAAAAATTTATCCAAAAAATACTCTACAAGAGATATTTTAAGGCTACAAAAGAAATTTCTTCAAGAGCAATTTCAATTGGAATTAATTGAGCAAAGAACTGCAAGCAATTAATTAAAGAACAGAGTCTTTAAAAAGAATATTAAAGAGAAAACACGCCCAAAAGTGACCAGAGTGAATTTGGAAACAAAGTGACAAAGTTAACAGTGATGAAGGATGCTTTAATTCACTTATGGGGTGGTTCAGGGGTAAAAATGATTATAAGAGTTACAAACAATGATTATAATGATTTTTTCACGTGGTTAAAAGGTTCAAAATGATTTAAAAAGGGTGGTTGGAATCTTTTATTGATTGGTTTAACAGTTTTAAACTAATTAATAAAAGGAAAAAGATTCTAACATGAAGAGAAAAGTGGGGCAAAGAAGACATTCTTTTATAGCCATCAATTCTCTTACTCCAAAAGTAAAATTTACTCTTGTCAGTCGTGAAAAACAGTCTGACAACAGAAAAGCCAATTATGGCATCATTGAACCCTGGTTTAGACCAAAAAGGGCTGGTTTAAGCCATTTTTAGCCATTTTTAGCCATTTTAGACCCTTAAATCAGCCATTACTATAGCAATACCAGGCCTAGAGCCTTCAAAACACGTCAGAATGTGTGTCAGAGGCGTAGAAACCAGTTAAAACTGTTTTTATTATGATTGTTTTATCTTAAGGGTAGTTTTACCTTCTTGGCAACAGCTAAAACTACCCCAGTTGGTATCAAAACCTCATCATCAATTGAGTCCACAGACCCTGTAACTCAATTCCAGGCCAAAAGTGATGAACTTTTGCGTGAATTTTGACATCCCACGCCTGTCAGCAAGGATTTTGGGGGTCTAGCTCCCCCTTAGAGCTGGAGTTCCTTTTCCCCCCCAAATTTAATCTTTCCAATTTATTTTTCCTTTAATTCCTCATCATGTATTATACTTATAATTTACACATGTAATTCAATTCAATTGTACAGTACAATACAGTAATAATTGACACCTCATATGTAAATCAAAGTTCACTTATGTAATACACGCGCACATTTTGACATTTCAATTGAATTCAATTGAAAATACTTTAATTCCTCATAACTTCTAAACTAAACACAACACCTCAATTTTAACACAAAAATTGATGGTTAACACCACATGTGGTGTGAATTAAATTAAGGTTTTGAGGATTTTCAACTTTTGTATTGAAAATACTAAAAACTTAATTTAAGCTTATTTAGAGTTGAGTTACAAAAATTTCACTCAGAGGTGACCCCACCTGATTTTTTATGAGGAATCCAATGGTGAAATAAAATTTATATGTTTATTTATTGGATAAAAAGTTATAATAAATTTTATTTAACTTTTTTCCAAATTTATTTATTTTTTCACAATTTTGTTAAAATTTCATTTTTACTTAAATTTTTCAAGTATAAATGTAATTTTATATTTACAAAATTTAAAGTAATTTTATTTTTAAATTATAATTAATTTTTCATTTTTAATATAATTTTATATTTATATTTTTTATTTTTATTTTAATAATATAAATAAATTTATTTTATTTATATTAATATGTTATTTTTTATATTTGTGGTCTTTTGGGTATATGAAATTACCTCTAAGGCTCACATTCCCTCCCCCTAAAAAAGAATATTACTTTGTAATATTGGTGTTTCTAGTGTGTCTGAATCTCCTCAGGAGTTTGGTGGCTTCTGGTATATCTTTCTCTTCTAACCATTCATCTTCACAAGTTGGGTCACTGTACCTAACAAGGTATTCCCTTACTTTCTTGGTTCTTAATTTCCTTTCTTTAAGAGCTTTGGTTATTTTCTTAGTACCAGATGTCTCAATAGGAGGTATAACTTGGGGAATCTTATTCCTCAAGGGAAATTTCTCAGCATCACTAGATTTGTATGGTTTTATCAAGCTTACTGGAAATGTAGGGTGCTTATTGCTAAGTTCTTCAGATAACTCTACTTCAACAGCATTTTCTCCATGGAGGGCCTTAATCACAAAAGGTCCTGCAAAGGAGTCTTTTAACTTTTTACATCCTTTGATGTTATTGAAGTTAGTGGTGGATACAAGAACTAGGTCCCCCACTTTGAAATCTGGAGTTGCATGAGATTTATCCCATTTGTCTTTAGCATATGCAAAAGAGTCCTCCATGCATCTCACTGCATGCTTTCTAGCTTTGTCTAGCATTCCTTTGAAGCTAGCAGCTGTGGGATGTATTTCAATTAAGTCTTTCCTCAAGGAATCTTGGGGTAACTTGGGGTTCCATCCTTTTTCTAGAATAGCAGGAGTCTGATTGGTACTGGAATGGATTGATGTTTTATATGCTAATTCCAGTGCTGGTAACAGAGTACACCAATCATGGGTAAATCCATCACAATCTTTGAATTCAAGGCCATATGCACAAAATCTTCTCACCATGTCCTCTAAGGTTTGGATCATTCTTTCAGCCAGACCATCAGTTTGTGGGTGGTAGGCTGTAGAGAAAGACAGTTTTGTGCCAAATAATTGGTGAAGATTTGTCCATAGAGCTGAAGTGAATTTGGGATCTCTATCACTGATGATATTTGTAAATATCCCAGTCCATGACACTACTCTATTCCATATCAGAAGAGCTGTATCCATGGCTGTATCATCTTTGTGACATGGTAAAAAGATTGGAGTTTTACTGAATCTGTCCACAATTACTAGGCAAGCATTATAGCTCTTGTCACCTCCTGGTGGTAGGCCAGTTACCCAATCCATATGGACAATTTCCCAAGGTCTGTTTGGTTCTTGGATTTTCATCATATTTCCAAGTCTTTTGCCAGTGGATTTATTTGCCTTTTGGCATCTGTCACAGGTTTTGCAATATTCTGCAACATCTTTTTGCCACATTGGCCACCATATGCAGGTCTTTACTTTCTCTCTTGTTCTGTCCTCAGAAAGATGTCCTGAAAAGGGACTATCATGGCATTCTTTCAGTACAAGATTGATTAATGACCTGTCTACAACTGTCATGACACATGTGTGCTTGGTTCTGTGGTAAATTATACCATCCAGTAGGTGAAATCTCCCTTCATTATAAGATTTTCTCCATACTTCATCCAAGGCATGTATTAGAGAGTTGTCTTTACAGTCTTTGTTAAGTAATTGGCATAAGATGCTACAATTCTTATCTTGAGTGTAACTATTTCTGACTTCTTCAAAGAAGGTGGTGTTCAAGTCTGTAACACTTATTCCTTCTATTGGAATTTGTGGTGAAGCTTCTTCTGGAACATAAGCAGGATTATCAATGTTATTTGGTAATGGCCATCTGCTTAGTCCATCTGCATTCTTATGAATATTCCCATCCTTATGAACAATAGTCATATTGCCTCTGTATTCTTGTATGGCTATTTGCCATCTGAGCATGTGTCTGTTAGGTGTTTTCATGTTCAAAAGTGATTTCACAGCTGTACAATCTGTTATTACTTCAAAAACACATCCCTCTAAGAAATAGTTCAATTTCTCTAAGGCCCAGACAAGGCATAGACATTCCATTTGACTTGCTCCATATCTGGCTTCAGTTGGTTTGATTTGCCTGGATATGAAACATATTGGTCCTTCTACAGGTTTGTCATTTATGATCTGAACTTGGTGAAGTGCAGCACCTAGTCCATCCCCTGATGCATCAATATACAGTTTGAAAGGCAATTTAAAGTCTGGCATCAGTAAGAGTGGAGCAGTGGTCAATGCTTCTCTTAGAGACTCAAAAGCTTTGACTTTGTCAACAGTCATCTCAAATACTGTGTCTTTGTCACACAACTTATAAAGTGGTCTTGCTATGGATGCAAAGTCTTTAATGTGTTGCCTGTAATATCCTGCAAAACCTAAGAATGACTGAATTTCCTTCTTATTCTGAGGCATGGGTTTTAACAATACTGCTGCAACTTTGTTTTTATCAATTCCAAGGGACAAACCAGATACAACATGTCCTAGTGCCTTAAGTTCTTTAAATCCAAAATGACATTTCTTCAAGGAGATTTTCATGTTTACTGATTGGATTTTTGTCAAAACTCTTGATAATCTGTACATGTGCTCCTCCCAAGTCTTTGAACAGATAATAATGTCATCAATGTAAATGATTAACCATCCCTCTGAGAGTTCTTCAGGGAAGATTTCATTCATCATTCTTTGGAAGTGTGAAGGTGCATTTTTGATACCAAAGGGCATCCTTAAGTATTCATACACTCCACAATGAACAATAATTCTCAAGTATTTTCTTGCTCTTGGTGTTACTACATTTTGATGGAATCCTTTAAGGGCATCCATAGTGGTTATATACACTGCTTGAGATATTTGAGTAAGGGCAATTTGGATTTTTGGTATTGGGTATCTGTCTGGAACAGTGTAAGTGTTCAGAGCTCTAAAGTCCCCAACCATTCTGGATTTTCCATTATGCCACGCCACTATGACTGGTGTAGTTATTTCTACTTCCTCATTGTGGCCTACTTTTCTTATTACACCAAGGTCTAGAAGTTCTTTGATATGAATTTCTAGAGCTTCTCTTGATTTTGGACTTGCTGGATAAGCAGGTCTTCTTAAGAGTGGTGGATAAGGTCTCTCAATGTTAAGAATGATGTCAACTTCATGACCAATAATTGCTCCCAGGGGTTCTTTGTCTGTAGCAAATGCTCCTCTGTGGTCATACAAAAGGGAAGAAAGTTCATTTTCTTGCTTATCAGTCAGATGAAGGCTTATTTCAGCCTCATTTAACTGTTCAGACTTGAATTTCTCTAACTCTAAGTTGACTGGTGATACTTTGTTTACTGTAATTTGTCTTTTAAAGGGTAAAAAGGCAAATTTCTGGCGCTTATTGTCTCCAATTGTAAAGTATCTGTCTTTGTTATTATGTAAATCTATCCCATACATGATTAAATAGTCATTTCCCAATATAAAATGGGTACTAGAGCAATTTTCCATAACAACAAATTCAACTGTGATCCTTAAATTCCCATTTATGTGTGGGAATATGACATTGGTCTCAAAGATTCCTAATTCTTTCATTGGGTTACTTGCACTGTTGAATTTTATACCATCAATTGGTAACAATTGGTCTTCAAAATTTGGTACACAAGTCTTAAGAAAAGATTTTCCAACACAAGAGCAGAAGGCTCCTGGGTCAAGCAAAAGTTTGGTGGGTTTGTTGTCAATCACCACTTCTGTTATACAGGAGTTACCAGCTGTATAACCTTTTCCTCTGTTTGGTTTTGTCTTCATAAGTTGTGCATCTTGAACTTTTGATAAATCAACTTGACCATTGCTCAATTGTGGTAAGTGGGAATAAGATTCCATGATGTCAAAAGTGGCATTGATATTTTCTATATCTTTTGAAGATTCAGAGAATATGGATGACTTATCATCTGAATTGTCTTCAATTATGTCTTCTTTTTCAACATCTGGTTCTTTTTCAATGTCAATTTCATTGATTTTCCCCCTTTTTGGACATGTATTGGCTAAATGGGTGGTGCTTTGGCAAATATGGCATTTTCTGACTGTATCTGCAGATTTATATTTAATATTACTAGAATTTTCTTTGGGGTTTTTGTCCACAGAATCTTTCCAAGGTGTATTAAACCTTGTTTTAAGATTCACCCTACTAGAACCAATTTTGGTTCTGGTGGTTACTTCTTCTAGTATATTGATAATATCCTCTGCTGAAGATTGTTCAGTAGTCCTTCTTTTGACAGCATGCTCTAAGTCACCTCCACATTGTCTCAGAATTTTTCTATGGACCATAAATTCTGACATGTCAGGATATAATGCTGTTAATCTGTCCTTTTGTTGGCAAAACCATGGTAAAGCTTTGTCTTTATCAGCATTAAATTTGGCAGATTCAAAGGCTGTTTCAACTTTAAACCTCCAAGCATCATTTGCCCATTTGTTGATGATTTGGGTTTTCCACCAAGTCCAACTCTGGTGTCCATGTGCTTGTCTTATTTTGATGTACCATCTGTGAGCTGATCTGGTAAACAAGGTGTTAAACCTGGCTGTTACCAATCTGTCTGGTAATTCAAAATCCTCTTTGATCATGTCAATACCTCTAATGAATTCCATATGGTCATACTCTCCTTCACCACTGAAGTGAGGCCATTCTTTAAGTTTTGGAACTTCTTTCAAGAGTGCTTGGCCCATTGATGGTTCCAAGTTATGAAAAGAAGTGGATAATTCATTTTTTAATTGTGAATTATCAGGATCCAATACTTGTGGATTTGAAATTCTTGTGCCCTCATTTTGATTTAGAGGTGTAGACATTCTTGGTAAGGTGTTCAGTAATTGTTCAATGTCATTCATTTTACTGTTGCTACACCTTTGGGAATTTCTGTATTCATGTTGGAAGCTTTGTATTAAATTTATTACTTCAATTTTATACATGTCTTCTTTATGTGTAAGTTCTTGCCATAACTCTGTCTGTCTTGTATTATCAGCAGTGACTTGATTCAATTTCATTGATAATTTTGATACTTCTTCTTGTGAAGCATCAAAACACTTTTTCAAGGCAATGGTATATGTCTTTACTTCAGTAAATGAATTTGAAATGTCATCAAGGACTTTCTTGTTATCTGTCTTGATAATATTTATGGCTTGTTTAATTCTTGTTTCAATTATGTCATCAATATTGAATTTAGAATATTTATCTGTTAATTCTTTAATAATGGCAGATTGTTCATTCATTTTATTGTTAGAAGAATTATCATTATTGGAATTTTTAATTGTTCTCAAAACTTTTTCAAAACACATAAGTGTTTCATTAATTTGGCACAGACTCAGGTTGTTTGTTTTAATGTTGTTACAAATGGTGTCATTTTTATCAGAAAGATGTTTTTTCACGTCATTTATAGCATTATACAACTCTGGGATGGAATCAAATATGTCAGAAATCATTTCTGGAACCTTAATCTGGCTTCCTCCTTCTTCTGTAATTCCATCATGGTTCTGGCCATCTGAAATACATTTTCCATGGCATCCTGCTGAATCTTTGGGATTCTGTAGCCCTGGCTGTAAGGGTTTGGGGCTGGTGCCTTCCCTTTGCCCTTGTTTGGAGCTTGTGGCTGCTTTTTCACGTTGGAATTGCTGCTGCTGGCCACTGGGGCTGTTTTTGGCACTGGTTTGGGTGGTGGAGGGTTGTTTTTCCTCCATTCTAGTGTCAAAAGCATCATGTTTTTCTTCTCCATCAATGGATGCCATCCATTGAGCAATTTGCAAGTGTTGGGATGGCCCAAGAATTTTCTTACTGTCAGGTAAGAATTCATGCAATTCTTCCACAGGTCTGCAAGGATCTGGTACTCCTTGAATTGGAGTGCATTGTTGTATGCACTGTGGCTGGCTTTGTATATGTCCACAGAGGCTTGTTGTGGCGGTGTCAGCTCTTTTTGAAGGTAAAATGGTATTATCAGCTTCAGAATGACCCATTTTAGTTGTTTGGAAGTCATCAACTGACCCTTTTCCTTCTGTACCTGGTTGGCCTCTGCCATAATCACGTCTATTACCTTTTTGGGAGCTGCTTGAGGGGTTGTAGCTGGCTCCTGACCTGGTTGAAGGCATAATTATGGTTAAAAAAGGCTTAAAATAGTATTTTTACGTCAAAAACTTAGTATTGGCCAAATTTTTGGCTTTCTGAAGTGTATTACTTATATCCAAGTTAATTAATTCAGAAGATATTGGTTCAGGTTGATTATTTTGAGTCACAATAACAGTACTATTATGATCAGAATTAACAGTACTGGCAGGGATAATGCTGGTTACTGTTGAGGCTGTTTCAATGTTTTCTTGTCTTACCACGTTGTCAGACACTAAAATTAATGAAAAAGCCAATTAATTAAGTAAAAAAAAAGGTTATTTCAAAAAAGAAATAAAAATATAAGCCTCACTTATAATATGAAAAAAATTATTTTTTAAGGATTTTTTTGGATTATAAGTATTTTTTATATGTTTTTAAATTTTTCAATATAAGAAAAAAGATTTAAAAAGAGTAAAAAAAATATGTCACAGGTAAAATATCACGGCTGGGCCCCCAAATGTAAGGTGTGGATATGAAACTTTGATTAAAAATCAAGTACTTTTCCTGTCCTCAAAATTTGTATAAGGTAAAATCAATTAAAAATAGTATGAAATATTATTTTTAAGAGAAAACACGCCAATTTTATTGTTTATAGCTTTATTAGTATAAAACAATAATATTATAAAAATTTATTGTTTTACCAACAATAAAAATTTATCCAAAAAATACTCTACAAGAGATATTTTAAGGCTACAAAAGAAATTTCTTCAAGAGCAATTTCAATTGGAATTAATTGAGCAAAGAACTGCAAGCAATTAATTAAAGAACAGAGTCTTTAAAAAGAATATTAAAGAGAAAACACGCCCAAAAGTGACCAGAGTGAATTTGGAAACAAAGTGACAAAGTTAACAGTGATGAAGGATGCTTTAATTCACTTATGGGGTGGTTCAGGGGTAAAAATGATTATAAGAGTTACAAACAATGATTATAATGATTTTTTCACGTGGTTAAAAGGTTCAAAATGATTTAAAAAGGGTGGTTGGAATCTTTTATTGATTGGTTTAACAGTTTTAAACTAATTAATAAAAGGAAAAAGATTCTAACATGAAGAGAAAAGTGGGGCAAAGAAGACATTCTTTTATAGCCATCAATTCTCTTACTCCAAAAGTAAAATTTACTCTTGTCAGTCGTGAAAAACAGTCTGACAACAGAAAAGCCAATTATGGCATCATTGAACCCTGGTTTAGACCAAAAAGGGCTGGTTTAAGCCATTTTTAGCCATTTTTAGCCATTTTAGACCCTTAAATCAGCCATTACTATAGCAATACCAGGCCTAGAGCCTTCAAAACACGTCAGAATGTGTGTCAGAGGCGTAGAAACCAGTTAAAACTGTTTTTATTATGATTGTTTTATCTTAAGGGTAGTTTTACCTTCTTGGCAACAGCTAAAACTACCCCAGTTGGTATCAAAACCTCATCATCAATTGAGTCCACAGACCCTGTAACTCAATTCCAGGCCAAAAGTGATGAACTTTTGCGTGAATTTTGACATCCCACGCCTGTCAGCAAGGATTTTGGGGGTCTAGCTCCCCCTTAGAGCTGGAGTTCCTTTTTCCCCCCAAATTTAATCTTTCCAATTTATTTTTCCTTTAATTCCTCATCATGTATTATACTTATAATTTACACATGTAATTCAATTCAATTGTACAGTACAATACAGTAATAATTGACACCTCATATGTAAATCAAAGTTCACTTATGTAATACACGCGCACATTTTGACATTTCAATTGAATTCAATTGAAAATACTTTAATTCCTCATAACTTCTAAACTAAACACAACACCTCAATTTTAACACAAAAATTGATGGTTAACACCACATGTGGTGTGAATTAAATTAAGGTTTTGAGGATTTTCAACTTTTGTATTGAAAATACTAAAAACTTAATTTAAGCTTATTTAGAGTTGAGTTACAAAAATTTCACTCAGAGGTGACCCCACCTGATTTTTTATGAGGAATCCAATGGTGAAATAAAATTTATATGTTTATTTATTGGATAAAAAGTTATAATAAATTTTATTTAACTTTTTTCCAAATTTATTTATTTTTTCACAATTTTGTTAAAATTTCATTTTTACTTAAATTTTTCAAGTATAAATGTAATTTTATATTTACAAAATTTAAAGTAATTTTATTTTTAAATTATAATTAATTTTTTATTTTTATTTTAATAATATAAATAAATTTATTTTATTTATATTAATATGTTATTTTTTATATTTGTGGTCTTTTGGGTATATGAAATTACCTCTAAGGCTCACATTTCCATTGAAAGCACAGATTTTTGGAGGAAAATCCTTGAAATGGAAAATAATTTCTTTGAATATTCTGTTGATTATTTCAATAAATCGTTTCTTGAAAGACATGTGAAGAGCCCTAACTCCCTCAAGGAGAGTACCAGTGGACTTTTGAAGCAAAATTTTAAACATGGAATGAGCACCTTCAAATCTTGAGGTGGAGCCCACACCCAGGTGGAAATGGTGGTTGGTCCAGACTGGCACATAATACTACTTTGAAGGAAGCCAGGTGTTTTCCAAATATTGCAAGAATTCAGGATTTTTGACTTTCTTTTGAAACTTCTTCCAGTTATCTTTGAAAGACTTTTCATAGGATTAATAAATAACCCAGGAAATTAATCCCAAAGTAATTAATTAAAGGAATAAAAGTATACTACGTTATTCCAAAGGCCCATAAGATTTTCAAAATAAGTTCCATGACCAATTTTCTTCATTAAATGGGAAGATACATCCTTCTTGATGTGGAAAATGCATAAAATAACTTTTGAGTGTGGGAAGAGCTTTTTAAGAGAATTTTTCAAGGCCAAATCCTTATAAGTAAAAATTACTGGAGGGGGAACAATATTAGTTTTGTTGAAACGTTTTTCTATGTATTGATACAATTCCAAAGTATATGAGGGTTCAGTTTCATCCTTCATCAAACAAAAAGCCCCAGAAAAGGTCTTATCAGTTGAGCCGAATCCAACAATATGAAAAAGGGGCATTTTGTACTTATTGATTTTCTGAGTACAATCCATTAGAATGACATGAGAAAAGCCATGAAGGAGTTTTATGGCAAGGGGGTGAGTGAAAAACAAGGAGGTAATTTGTCCCTCAGAAACCCTTCCAGAGGACCACACAAAATTTTCTTCTTTTAGGGTGTTAATAAGAGCATCAATGGGCGTTCTGCCTTGCAGTTTTTCTTTCTTGATTTTCTTGACTTGGTTGTAAATGTCTTGAAGGATTACAGGCCTTTCAGACTCCCTCTGGCTGTGTAATTGGGCCTGAATTTGCCTTGGAAGGAGCAGTGATTCAGACATTTGAGCAATTTGGGATGTTTCTTGCTCATTGAATTTCCTGAAAGCAGGATGTGCCATGATATTTTCAGTGTAATCATGGTTGTGTTCAGGATTTTTGACTTTAAGAGTCAAAGTTGTACTCTTGGCATATTTCTTTGGCATAAAGTATAAATGAACATTCAAGCTTTCTTGAAGTGACTAATTTGGATGTGTTCTTCTGGGGATTTGGGGTCCCAGACCTGTCACAACCTATTTCAGTTTTGTTGTGAGTAATATTGGATCTCAAGTTGACACAGCATACCCCTGTTTCCTGGAAACATTATGAAAATGCTGCTAAAGAAGCTCAAGGGTCAAAAATTCACCTTCAGTGGGGGGTTGATGCATTATATAGTGAAAAATATGTATAAATTTTTTAAAAAAGGGGATTTAGGGATTTGGAATGAGGAAAGAACCTTTTGAAATATGAAAAAGAAGGGATAAAAGGTGTTAAAATTCAAACGAAGTGTAAAAATGTGAAATGAAGAGGTTTAAATTTAAGAATAAGGGAAGAGGGAAGGTAAAAAAGGGAATTTTAGAGGCTTGGAAGCAGGTTTTTTTTGGAGGGAACTGCAGTGTTTGGGGAAAAAAAGAAAAAAAAGGGTGGAAAGCTTTGTAAAATTTCTTTTGTAATTCTCTTTTTCAAAAACAACTTGTTTTTTGGGGGGATAATTATTTGGGTGTTTTGTCCTTTTTTGTTGTTTTTTTTGGGGGGGGGGGTTTGCAGGTTTTGAACCAATACATCTTTTTTCATTTTAATTTCAAATGGGTCCAAGGCACCCCTTACATGTTCTTACCAATTTATGGAAAAAAAATGTCAGGGCTTACATGTTTTTACCAAATTTCTTACATGGGCTTACTAATACCCTAATTTAATAGTTAACCCAAGATTAAAGTATAATATTAATAAAAGATAATTAGGTTTTGATTTAAGTAAGGACATATTTTAAAATATTGATTTTTTTAGTTCTATTTTATTTTTTTACTTGAAAGACTTTTTTTATAAAATTATTAAATGGTCTTAGTATGAGATCTCCCCAAACACCAAAATGAATAAGGCTTCAAAAATCAGTAAGTGAGTAAAGATTTAAAATCTGATATTTGTAATACCTATCAAATTAATTTAGAAAAAGGTTTCTCTTTAAGGTGAAGGGCACGGGGTTAAAAAAAAATATGAAATCAATTGACCCAAATTTTTAAATCATTCATTTCTAAAGATATTTTTTTTTAAATTTCTTCAAGGAAAAATTTTCTACTTGAGTTTTTTTTTCAATTAAGAATTTTACTTATATCTGTTTTTAAAATAAACAAGAATTCAAAAATCTCAAAAAAGTTTGCAATTATTTTCTTCATTTCTTTTTTTTGTGAACAAGCAAAAAACATAGTATGGAATAGTCATATTTTCATTTCAATGAGGATTGTATTAAAAAAAAATTATTCTTTGCTTAAAATTTATTTAAGAGAATTTTTTTCAAATTGCCAAAAAGGAAAAGAAAACAACTTATGTTTTGATGACTTTTTTCTTTTTCTTTTTCTTTTCTTTTCTTTTTGGTGCAAAAGATCTGAAAATTAACTTGGATAAATTTATTAGAAACTTATTCTATTTTTTCAATGATCTTAGAGTTCAATTTGATAAAATAAAAAATAATTTTTGCTTAGAAGCCTTATGAAGAGTTTTTAAGAGAATTTTAAGGGTATCAAAAAAACAATTTATGTTAATTTCTGAAGAATTTTTATTGAAAAAAGAAAAGAAAAAAGGGAAAACAACAAAGAAAATTGGTTTAAGAATCCAAAAAAAAATTATATTATTAATTTAAGAAATTAATTATTCAAAAGATCAAATAGATATTTAAAGTCACATAAAAAATCATATATCAAGGTTCTTCTTGAATTAGACATAAGAAGTCTTGAAACTCATAATTCCCAAAAGAAGCTTTTCTTTCATACTGAAAAGATTTTATACTACTAAGCATAAGTTGCACCGCGCGCAATACAGTGACGTTTCGGCTGCCAATTAATGGTCCAATTTTATGCTGTTTTGGACTTATAGGTTCCCAATTTATATAATTATAAAGTCTTACTCACAAAAAGTAAAACTGGTAATACCTACCTGTATACTTTCTTTCAAACAAATCTGTCTTCAATGTATGTAATTTTATATAAGTTGTGTCTTTATGCTGCAAGCTAAAATATCTTTGTAAATACTACTTGAGCCACCTCTTTCAATGTAAACATAAATTGAATTTCTTAAACCTGACCCAATCCAAAAAAAAGTTTATATTACAAGCCGTTCAAGTCAGCATTAATTAAATCTCGGAGTCAGAAAGAGAGCATGCCAGTTTCAAAATTCATCTTTCGGTGAAAAAAAATGTGAATAAACGACAACTAAGATCCAAGGAGTAGGTAAAACAGATGTGGGTGTTAGTAATGACAGGAAAAATGTGGGTGTTGGTAATGACAGAAACTTGACCGTCTGATTTTAGAAAGCGAAAATTATGTTTCTGGATATCGCGGAAGCTGAGATTCTAGGTATGTTATTGATGAGATTATGACTCAACTTGTTCCATAAACCAACCCGCCACCGGCCATACTCATATAACAGGCTGATGTAGTAATGATATCACTTTGATGTGAAAGGTTGCATTTTATTCGATTCCAGCGCAAGTTTCAAATGAAATGGAATGCGATCAGTTTACGACTCCAAAGATCATTTGGAGTTTGACACAATAAAAACAGCTGACGAATGAGCGAGGACCAGAGGTAATGCAACGCCCGTCATCAATAAAAAGCTCGTGAAGAAATCAGCAGTCTCGATGGGGACAGATGAATAATCAGCGGATAGTTCATATTCAGTTCCACAACAGCTTGAAGCGATTAATTTGGGTAATGGGGCAGCGAAAAAGATGGCAGCTAATAAAAATAAACAAAATAAGTATTGCTGTTTTGAAATGATTTCTTTAAAAAATAACTTTTTAAAAAACCAATCAAAAGCTCCGACTCACCGACCAGTAACGGCATCCATTGGCTCCACAAAGCACAACTCAAGATCACCAGCAGAAATCCAAGCGCCAAGATTATTGATAAGAAGATTATGGCTAGACGGAAGACGTTCCATTAAATCATGATCGAATGAGGGCAAGATCAATACCAAGCTGGAGACGACCGTCCTGAAGGGTATAAGCATAAAATGGAGAATTTTTAAAAAGATCGCTTTACTTTTGAAACCAGGTTGGAGCATGCCGATGTTTGAGCCGAGCAGGATTCCTAGTTTTTCGAGGTTCCTATTGAGAGTTTCTTGGATGATAGCTTGAAGGATCCTTGGATATCTTGGATGGAGCTGATTAAATTTTAAAAGATCAAAAGCTCGATTATCGCCTAACTTCCTGCTGATGATGATATTGCTATTTTAAATCTCAAATAGCCACAATTTTCTACTTTTCTCATCAAAATTATTTAATTCATCTTTCAAAATTGGTTTTGCTTTTTCTTGGAATGAGTCAAAAATCAAAGATTTGATAAATTAGTTTCAATTAACACAAATGAGACTTGTAAATTTTTTAAAGAGAGCTTGGAGGGAATTTATAATTAAAGATAAAGAAAAATTTAATTTATAGGCAACACAATAAATCACCTTCAATCAAGAATTTGATATATGTTTATTTTGATATTAATTAAATGATCATTTTAATTTAAATATGTATTTTTAATCTATAAAAAACTTGATTTAATCAAAAAAAGAAATTTTGAAAGATTCTTAAATGATAGAATGAAGATTTATGGTAAAGTTCACCAAATAATCAAACATCAAATTTATGGATTTATTAAAAGTTAAATTCTTTATTATATGAATCTATTTAAAAAATATTTTAAAATTGGAAAAGTATTTAAAATCTCAATAAATATAATAATGAAAAAAAGTTGAATTAGTTTTCTCATAAAACTATCCCTTCCAAATACATGATAAATGATGTTCAAAATGAATCTCCCTATGGCTTCAGCTACCACCATATGAAGGACCATCCACTACCAAGAGAAATCTTCCTTCAAGCCCAAATATGAATGAAAGGAGTGGTGTGTGGAAGAAAAATGTTGATCCATTTTCTCCCCCATATACCAGCTTCTTGGAGAGTCAGCAAAGAGGTTTGAAGCTTTCATCAATCACTCACTTAAATTGTATTTATTGATTTAATTGCTTTGCAGCATGTGAAGTAAAAGAAAAGGAGCATTTGGAATGGGAGAAGGCTAGGTGGCATGAAAAAAAAGAAAAATGGCTTGGTGGCTTGCAAGTTTGAAGAGGTATAACTAAAAATGAAATTGGAAGCTTGAGAAAAGAAGCAACAAAGGCAACTTGGTTTTGGAAAAGAGAAGTGGCATAAAGAACTGGAGATGAAAGAGAAACAACAAGCTCTGGACATTACTGTTGCAGCACTGAATTAAACCAGACCAATGTCAGAATTAGAATGCATTATGGCATTAATTAATCATAAATGATAGCTGTAATAATCTATTATAATCAAGGCTCAATTGGTTTGTTTCAATTAAATGATTGAGAAGTGCAGGGAAGGTTTAAAACTTTATTATTTTTTACTATTATGAGCCAGAACAGATTGAAAGATTGTATCATAATTAAAATGAATCAATTTATACAAGCAGGTACTTCTTTTACCCAATGAATTTTCTTTATTTTGTAAGACCTTATAGGTGAACTGTTTGGACCCACCAATTCAAGTCTTAGTATTTGTTTTTTTTTCTTTTTTAGGCCCCCAGCCTCTCCTTGCACCATCGGTCCATTGTTTTTATATTTTTATTTTTCTTTATTATATTTTTTTTTGATTTTCTAGGCCCCCACCCTTGTGTTGAACCATTGGTGTGTTATTTTTATTTTTATTTATTTTAAAATGAATTTATTGTTAACTTTTTAGGCCCCACCCTTTCCTTGTACCATTGGTGCATTCTTTTCTTTATTTTTTAGGCCCTCCCTCTTTTAGCACCTTTGGTGATTTTTTTTTTTCAATTTTTATTTTTCATTTATTTTAAAATTGATTTTTCAAGTTCTGTTTGATTTTTGATTTTTGAGGCCCCCACCCTCTCCTAGCACCATTGGTATGATTATTTTTTGTTTTTTATTTATTTAGTTTTTTTTACAATTAATAATTAAATTTTAGGTTGTTTTTTAATCTGTTTATACTGCTTATAACCCTGTTTAATAATTAACTACCTAAATATTTAAATTTCAAACAAAAACTGCAAAAACAAATTGAGGATCTGGTTAAGACAAAACCAGTTGAAACCTTTGATACATCCAGCTCATCAAATTTTTTTAAAAATAATGAAATGGTTAGGACTAGACCAAATATACATTGTTGTTCAACCAGATGAAACCTTAATCAAGCTCAAAGAGATCTTGTAAAGATTAATAAACAAGTAATTCCAAAGTGTCAAGATAATTCAAATAATTATAAATATTTTTGTATGATTCCACTTGATAAAAAGCTGCTGAATTTATCATGGTTAAAGCTTCCAGAATTCAAAACTCTTCCGAAGCCATATGTAGTTTTTAGTAATATAATGAAGCCTCCTTTACCAATTTTTATCTATTAAATCCATCCATTTGAAAATCCAACTCCAGATTTAAAGAATATTCAAAAATTAATTATCACATTCGCTCACTTGGCCAAGAATAGACAGAAAATTACTCATAATCCAGACTTATTAGGAGGCATCATGAAAGGATTTGGATCTTGTCAAGGATATGATTTAGGAAAATCAGCAGGTGTATATTCCAGAAAGCCAGGACTAACTATTCAAGAAATTCAATCAGATAATAAAGTGTGGAATAAATTGAAGGAATTAAATCAATTCATTAATGCAAGGATTATGCACTTTTCCAGAGGTGCTGTAGATGATAATCAAGAAATAATGAATAAAGCTAATTTACCAAATTTCAGTCAAAAAGAATGGACCATTCAAGAATATAATCAAGTTGAAAGCTTCTCCAACTTCATTATCAATCAAGATGGATTTTAAAATAAACCAAATACTGATAACAAAGACCTTAATCCTTGGACTTATGGTATGTTTTCTCTTATTTTAAAATAAGGTTTTGAACCAATTCCTTCTTTCTTTCCCCCCTCTGATCATGGCATTCACTTTCCTGAATTTCAATTTGAGTGTGATTCTTCAAGAAAAACCTGGAATCATTGAAATTTTATGGAAAACCTCATCCATGAAGAATCACACAACCAAACCACCCAAAAGCCATATCAATCATTACACTGTCATAAACTTTGGATATTCTTTTCAAATAAATATAAATTTATTCAATGTTGGGAAAAAAAAAACAGACTACGAAATTAAAGACAAAAGAATCCAAAATTTTTGGGAAAAATTAATATAATGCACAGGATGAGAAGTAAGCTAAAAGGATGAAGATGTGATTACTAAAATTCATTTAAGATTTCATTTTTTCCTCCTTTTGGAGCAATCCACACTATGCAGAGGTTAATAAATAATGTGTGTTTTGTATTTTATTCTATTTACAAATAATGTTTTTTTTTGATACCAAAGTAATTTTCTAGGCTTAAATTTCTCTCACATATTAACTATACCGTCTATCATCTCCAAAAAATTAATATTTGGTGCTTCAGGGGGGTCATAATCATCATAAAGATCATACCATTGATCTCTGATTTGTGCAAACATATTGTGTAGCACAATAAATGATAAAAACAAATTTACACAATACTTTACCTCTTTCTCATTTATTTAAGGGATGCCCATATCCCCCTCAGAATCCCAATTGCATGTTCAACTCATAATCAAGATCTAGCCAAACAATAATTAAAATATTTGTTGTCTTTATTTTGAGCTGGATTGCCTTTATATGCAGGAATCATCCATGCAGAACTGAAATGGGCTGAATTGGCAAGCAGATACTGGTCCCTATCAGAGTATGTTTGCGGAGATTTTGCAATTTGAATCCTTTGATAAACACTTGAATCATGCAGGGAGCCAGTGCACCCAACTTGCAATGCAATAAACTGTTTTTTGATTTCATATACTAGTTTTATTGACATTGAGTACCCAGAACAACAAAAATTAGTTCTTAAAATCAATATTCAGAATTAAAATTGATTTTTTACCTCTTTTTACAATCAAAATAAGCTTTGCCATCATTTGGGGGTCTTTGTGACAGTGGTATGAGAATTCCATCTATGAATACAATGAATCCTGGAAATCCCTCAGCCTGCCTCACTTCTGAAATTTCTTTCCTTGCTTGCATAAAAGGCCATAAAATATATTTCTTTTGGTTATTTATGAAAGCCAAAATAACCTGCTGTGTATAAAATAAACTAGACCCATGGCTAACTCCAAGCAAAATGCCAATATTACCCAAAGCTGCTACATTACCCTTTGATCCTAATCTTGCTAATGCCACAAGCAATTGTGTTTTGGGATTCATCTGTTTATTCCTGGACAAACCTTTGAGAACTCAATCATCTTTAATTCTTGTAGCTAGTTTTGAAAAGGAATCATTTATTGTACAAAATAGCTGACAAAATCTATTTAATGAGAGGTTTTGAAAGTCAATTGAGGTGTTAATGTATGGTGATGATTGGCTTTTACAAGGTTGGAGATATCTTTAACTACATAGCATATGTAGGAGGGAAATAGCATATTCTATTTTGGAATCACTACTAGATTCGATGGCATCAACAAATTAAAGTGATTTCAATGAGAAAATGATTGGTTACCAAGTAGAGGAGTTTGGCATAGCTACTAAATTTTTTTCAGCTTCTGTAAATGGAAAAAAAATAAAAAAGGTGTTAGAGCTTGAAGAAAATATAATTGAATTGCATAAAATAAGTATTTGGTTGATGAGTTTTCATATGATTTTTAATGGGTGAACTCTTGGATTAATGTGGGATTTAAAGTGTTAAAATAGGGGATTTGGTACAGAAGATATAGGTCTTTTGTACCTTGAAATACCACACCTCCTGAGGTGTGGGATTTATATTTTGGAAACAAAAATGTGGGACTTTGATCAAAAAAACCTTGGTATTTTCAATGGGGGACTTTGTAACTTTGAAACACCCTAATATAATCATGGGTCACAAAGTGTATTTTCCACTCCTCCTGATAAACTAAAATCTTTTCTTTTGGAGATCACAAATTAAAAGAAGATTCTCAAAACTAGAGATTACTGAATTCAGAAATTTCCAAATAATGAAAAGAATGTGGTGAGTTAATTTTCTATGCTAAATACTTTGGGTTTGATTTTGGTTTCAATTTTTATTAATATATTAGTCAATACTGAATATGGATGAAGTTCCTTGTAATGAGTAAAATTTCAAATGAAAGAATATTGTGAGGGTAAAATAATAATAGAATTAAAATTCAGATAAACTGGGTCTTCAAGGGTTTTAGAATATTACTTAATTAATATCCTTGTGAGCCTTAGAGGAATTTTCATATACCCAAAAGACCACATATAACAAGATAAGATACAAATATAAATAAAATAAATTTATTTGTATTATCAAAATAAAAATAACAATAAAAATAAAAATTTGTATACAAAAATAAAAATTTCATTATAATTTCAAATAAAAATTACATTTAAATTTAAGATTATGAAAATGCATTTTTACTTAAAAAAAACTAAGTAAAAATGAATTTTTATTACAATTAATGAAATTAAAATATTTTTGGTAAAAATTGACATGAAATATATTATAAATTTTTATCCAATAAATAAACTTAAGAAAATTACCTCACCAATGGATTCCTCATAAAAAATAAGGTGGGGTCACCTCTGGGTAAAATTTCTGTAACTCAACTCTAAATAAGCTGAAATTAAGTTTTTAGTATTTTAGGTACAAAAGTTGAAAATCCTCAAAACCTTAATTTTATCCACACCACATGTGGTGTTAACCGTCAATTTTTTGTGTTAAAATTGAGGTGTTGTGTGTAGTTTAGAAGTTATGAGGAATTGAAGTATTTTCAATTGAAATGTCAAAATGTGCATGGGTATTACATAAGTGAACTGTAATTTATGTATGAGGTACCAATTATTACAGTTTTGTACTGTAAAATTTTGATTCAATTGCATGTGCAAATTACAAGTGTATCACATTATGAGGAATTAAAGAAAAATAAATAAATTGGAAAGATTAATTCTGGAGGGGAAAAGGTACTCTAGCTCCAAGGGGGAGCCAAACCCCCAAAGGCCTTTCTGAAAGGTGTGGGATGTCAAAATCCAAGCAAATGTTCATCAATTTTGGCCTGGAATTGAGTCACGGGGTCTGTGACTCAATTGATGATGAGGTTTTGATACCAACTAGGGCAGTTTTAACTGTTGCCAAGAGGGTAAAACTACCCTTAAGCTAAAACAATATTAGTAAGAAAAGTTTTAACTGGTTTCTACCTCTCTTACACACATTCTTACGTGTCTTGAAGGCTCTAGACCAGGTATTAATATAGTAATGGCTGATTTAAGGGTCTAAAATAGCTAAAAATAGCCAAAAATGGCTAAAACCAGCCCTTTTTTGGTCTAAACCATGGTTCAATGATGCCACAATTGGCTTTTATGTTGTCAGAGTGTTTTCCACGACTGTAAAGAGTAAATTTTACTTTTGGAGTAAGAAAATTTATAGCTATAAAAGAATTTTTTCTTTTCCCCACTTTTCTCTTCATGTTAGAATCTTTTCCTTTTATAATTAGCTTAAACACTGTTAAACCACTCAATAAAATATTCCAACCACCCTTTTTAAATCATTTTAAACCTTTTGAAAACATGAAAAAATCATTAAAATCATTGTTTGTAACTCTTATAATCATTTTTACCCCTTGAACCCCCCCATAAGTGAATTAAAGTATCTTTCATCATTGTTGACTTTGTCACTTTGTTTCCAAATTCACTCTGGTCACTTTTGGGTGTGTTTTCTCTTTGAATATCGTTTTAAAGACATTGTTCCTTAATCAATTTCTTGCAGTTCTTTGCTTCATTAATTCCAATTGAAATTGCTCTTGAAGAAATTTCTTTTGTAGCCTTAAATAACTCTTGTAGAGTATGTTTGGATAAATGTTTATTGTTGGTAAAACAATAAATATTTATAATATTATTGTTTTGTACTTATAAATTCAAAAACAATACATTTGGTGTATTTTCTCTTAAAAACACTGCTTTATACTATTTTCAATCATACTTTACCTTATACAAATTTTGAGGACAGGAAAAGTACTTGATTTTTAATCAAAGTTTCATATCCACACCTTACATTTAGGGGCCCAGCCATGATATTTTACCTGTGGCATAATTTTTTTACTCTTTTTAAATGTTTTAGTTATATTGAAAGATTGAAAAACATATGAAAACTACTTATAATTTAAAAAAAATCCATAAAAATAAACTTTTTTTCATATTATAAGTGAGGCTTTATTTTTTATTTCTCTTTTAATTTTCTTTTTACTTAATCAATTGTTTTTTTCATTAATCTCAGTTTCTGATAACATGGTAAGACTAGAAAATATTTAAACAGCCTCAATGGTAACAAGCATTATTCCTGCAAGTACTGCGAAGTCTGACCATAATAGTACAGTTATTATAACTCAGAATAATCAACCTAAACCAATTTCTTTTGAATTAATTAACTTGGATATAAGTAATACCCTTCAGAAGGCAAAGAATTTGTCCAACAGTAAGTTTTTTGACCTAAAAATACTATTTTTAAGCCTTTTAATCATAAAATGTGCATTCAACCAGATCAGGAGCCAGCTATAACCCCTCAAGCAGCTCCCAAAAAAGACATAGACATGATTATGGCAGAAGCCAATCAGTTACAGAAGGACAAGAGTCAGTTGATGACCTCCAAATTAATAAATTATGTCATTCTGAAGCTGATAATACCATTTTGTCTTCAAACAGAGCTGACACTGCCACAAGAAGCCTCAGCGGACATATACAAAGCCAGCCAGAAGGCTTACAACAATCCATTCCAGCACAAAGAGTACCAGATCCTTTCAGATCTGTGGAAAAACTGCATGGATTCTTACCTGACTGTGAGAAAATTCCTGGGCCATCCCAACACTTGCAAGTTACTCAATTTATGGAAAAGAAGAACATGATGCTTTTAACAGCAGAATGGAGGGAAAAAAACCCTCCACCACCCAAGCAAGTGCCAAAAACAGCCCCAGTAGCCAGAAGCAGCAATTCCAATGTGAAGAAGCCACAAGCTTAAAACAAGGGCAAAGGCAAGGCACCAGCCACAAAACCTTACAGACAGGGCTACAGAATCCCAAAAATTCAGCAGGATGCCATGGAGAATGTATTTCAGATGGCCAGAACAATGATGGAATTACAGAAAAAGGAGGAAGCCAGGTTAGAATACCAGAGATGATTTCTGCCATTTTTGATTCTATCCCAGAGTTGTATGATACTATAAATGATGTAAAAACTCATGTTTCTGATAAAAATTTATCCATTTGTAACAATCTTAAAACAAACAACTTAAGTCTGAGCCAAATAAATGAGACACTTATGTGTTTTGAAAAAGCTTTAAGAGCAATTAAAACTTCCAATAATGACAATTCATTTGGGAATAAATTAAATGAGCAATATGCCATTATTAAAGAAATAACAGACAAATATTTGAAATTCACTATTGATGACATAATTGAAACAAGAATAAAAAAGCCATAAGTACTATCAAAGAGGAGAATAAAAGTGTTCTTGAGAATATTTCAAAAGCATTTACTGAAGTAAAGACATATACAATTGCCTTGAAAAAGTGTTTTGACACCTCACAAGATGAAATATCAAAATTAACAATGAAGTTGGATCATATCACTTCTGATAATAGTAGACAAGCATAAATATGGCAAGAATTAACACAAACAGAAGATAAGCATGAAGCTAATATAATAAATTCAATACAAAGTTTACAACATGAATTCAGAAATTCCCAAAGGTGTAACAATAGTAAAATGAATGATATTGAACAATTACTTCACACCTTACCAAGAATGTCCACACCTTTGAATCAGAATGAGGGCACAAGAATTGCAAATCCACAAGTATTGGAGGTTGAAAAGTCACAGTTAAAAAATGAATTTTCCACTTCTTTTGATAACTTGGAACCATCAATGGGCCAAGCACTCCTGAAAGAAGTACCAAAACTTAAAGAATGTCCTCACTTCAGTGGTGAAGGAGAATATGACCATATGGAATTCATCAGAGGTATTGAAATGATTCAAGAAGATTCTGAATTACCAGAAAGATTGGTAACAGAAAGATTTAACACCTTTTTTACAAGAGCAGCCCACAGATGGTATATCAAATTAAGACAAGCACATGGACACCAAAGTTGGACTTGGTGGAAAACCCAAATTATCAACAAATGGGCCAATGATTATTGGAGATTTAAAGTGGAGACAGCCTTTAAATCTGCCAAATTTAATGCTGATAAAGACAAAGCTTTACCATGGTTTTGCCAACAAAAAGACAGATTAACAGCATTGTATCCTGACATGTCAGAATTTATGATTCACAGAAAGATTCTGAGACAATGTGGAGGTTACTTAGAGCATGCTGTCAAAAGCAGGACTACTGAACAATATTCAAAAGAAGATATTATTAATATATTAGAAAAAGTAACCACCAGAACCAGGATTGGTTCTAGTAGGGTGAATCTCAAAACAAGGTTTAATACACCTTGGAAAGATTCTGCGGATAAAAATCCCAAAGAAAATTCTGATAATGTTAAATATAAATCTGCAGATATAATCAGGAAGTGCCATACTTGCCAAAGCACCACCCACCTAGCCAATACATGTCCAAAAAGGGAGGAAATCAATGAAATTGACATTGAAAAATAACCTGATGTTGAAAAAGATGATAATATAATTGAAGAAAATTCAGATAATAAGTCATCAATATTTTCTGAATATTTAAAAGATATAGAAAATATCAATGCCACTTTTTACATCATGGAATCTTATTCCCACTTGCCACAATTAAGCAATGGTCAACTTGATTTGTCAAAAATTCAAGATGCACAACTTATTAAAACCAAACCAAACAGGGGAAAAGGTTATAAAGCTGGTAACTCCTGTATAACAGAAGTGGTAATTGACAACAAACCCACTAAACCTTTACTTGACCCAGGAGCCTTCTGCTCTTGTGTTGGAAAATCTTTTCTTAATACTTGTGTACCAAATTTTGAAGACCAATTGTTACCAATTGATGGCATGAAATTCAATAGTGCAAGTAATCCAATGGAAGCATTGGGAATCTTTGAGACCAATGTCATATTTCCACATATTAATGGAAATTTAGGAATCACTGTTGAATTTGTTGTTATGGAAAATTGCTCTAGTACCCATTTTATATTGGGAAATGAATATTTTATCATGTATGGAATAGACTTACATAACAACAAAGACAGAGACTTTACTATTGGAGACAATAGGCGTCAGAAATTTGCCTTTCTACCATTTAAAAGACAAATTACAGTGAGTAAAGTAGCACCAGTCAGCTTAGAGTTGGAAAAATTAAGATCTGAACAGTTCAATGAAGCTGAAATAAGCCTTCATCTGACTGATAGTCAGGAAAATGAACTTTCTGCCCTTTTATATGACCACAGAGAAGCATTTTCATCAGACAAAGAACTTTTGGGGGCAATTATTGGTCATGAAGCTGACATAATCCTTAATATTGAGAGACCTTATCCACCAATCTTGAGAAGACCTGGATATCTAGCAAGTCCTAAATCAAGAGAATCTCTGGAAACTCATATTAAAGAGCTTTTAGACCTTGGTGTAATAAGAAAGGCTGGCCATAATGAGGAAGTAGAAATAACTACACCAGTCATAGGGGCATGGCATAATGAAAAATCTAGAATGGTTGGGGACTTTAGAGCTCTGAAAACTTACACTGTTCCAGACAGGTACCCAATACCAAAAAACCAAATTGCCCTTACCCAGATATCTCAAGCAGTGTATATAACCACTATGGATGGCCTTAAAGGAATTCATCAAAATGTGGTGACACCAAGAGCAAGAAAATATATAAGAATCATTGTTCATTGTGGAGTATATGAATATTTGAGGATGCCTTTTGGTATCAAGAATGCATTTTCACACTTCCAAACAATGATTAATGAAATCTTCCCTGAAGAGCTTTCAGAAGGATGGTTAATCATTTAAATTAATGAAATTATTGTCTGTTCCAAAACTTGGGAAGAACATATGTAAAGATCATCCAAAGTTTTGACAAAAATCCAATCTGTAAACATGAAAATTTCTTTAAAGAAATGCCATTTTGGATTTAAAGAAGTTAAAGAACTGGGACATGTAGTATCTGGTTTATCCCTTGGAATTGACAAGAAAAAAGTTGCAGCAGTATTTCTGAAACCCATACCTCAGAACAAGAAAAAAATTCAGTCATTTTTGGGGTTTTCAGGATATTACAGGCAGCAAATTAAATATTTTGCATCCATAGCAAGACCTATTTATAAATTATGTGACAAAGACACAGTATTAGAAATGACTGTTGACAGAGTCAAAGCCTTTGAATCTTTGAGACAAGCCTTGGCCACTTCTCCACTCTTACTAATGCCAGACGTTAAGCTGCCTTTTAAGCTTTATATTGATGCATCAGGAGATGGGCTTGGTGCTGCACTTCATCAAGTCCAGATTATCAATGATAAACCTGTGGAAGGACCCATATGCTTTATATCCAGGCAAATCAAACCAACTGAAGCCAGATATGGAGAAAGTCAAATGGAGTGCTTATGCCTTGTCTGGGCCTTGGAGAAGCTAAATTACTTTATAGAAGGATGTGTTTTTGAAGGCATAACAGATTTTACTGATGTTAAATCACTTTTGAAGATGAAGAAACCTAACAGACATATGCTCAGATGGCAAATAGCCATACAAGAGTATAGGGGCAATATGACCATTGCTCATAAAGATGGGAATATTCATAAAAATGCAGATGGACTGAGATAATGGCCATTACCAAATGATATTGATAATCCTGATTATGTTCCAGAGGAAGCTTCCCCACAAATCCCCATAGAAGGAATCAGTGTTACAGACCTGAACACCACTTTCTTTGAGGAGGTAAGAAACAGTTATGCTCAGGATACAAATTGTAGCATTTTATGCCAATTACTTACTAAGGACTGTAAAGACAATTCTTTGATACATGCCTTAGATGAGATATGGAAAAAATCATATGATGAAGGAAGATTCCACTTACTGGATGGTACAATTTACCACAGAACTGAGCATACATGTGTCATGACAGTTGTGGACAGGTCCTTACTCAATCCTGTACTTAAAGAATACCATGACAGCCCTTTCTCAGGACATCTGTCTGAGGAAAGAACAAGAGAAAAAAATAAAAACCTTCCTATGGTGGCCAATGTGGCAGAAAGATGTTGCAAAGTATTGCAAAACCTGTGACAGATGTCAAAAAGCAAATAAATCCACTGGCAAAAGACTTGCAAATATGATCAAGATCCAAGAACCCAGCAGAACTTGGGAAATTGTCCATATGTATTGGGTAACTGGCCTGCCACCAGGGGTTGACAGAAGTTATAATGCTTTCCTAGTGATTGTTGACAGATTTAGTAAGACTCCAATCTTTCTACCATGTCACAAGGATGATACAGCCACGGATACAGCTCTTCTGATATGGAATAGAGTAATATCATGGACTGGCATATTCACAAACATCATTAGTGACAGAGATGCCAAATTTACCTCAGAACTATGGAAAAATCTTCACCAAGTATTTGAGACAAAATTATTGTTCTCTAAAGCCTACCACCCACAAACGGATGGTCTGGCTGAAAGGATGATCCAAACCTTGGAAGATATGGTAAGAAGAATTTGTGCATATGGCCTTGAATTTAATGATTGTGATGGATTTACCCATGATTGGTGTACTCTTTTACCAGCACTGGAATTGGCATATAAGACATCCATTCATGGAAGTACCGATCCAACTACTGCTATTCTAGAAAAAGGATGGAATCCCAAATTACCTCAAGAGTCCTTGAGGAAAGAATTGGTTGAAATACATCCTAAAGCTGCTAGATTCAAAGGAATGCTAGAAAAGGCTAGAAATCATGCAGTAAGGTGCATGGAAGACTCTTTTGCATATGCTAAGGACAAATGGGACAAGTCACATTCCACTCCAGATTTCAAAGTGGGGGATTTAGTATTTGTATCCACCACTAAGTTCAATAACATCAAATGATGTAAAAATCTCAAAGACTTATTTGCAGGACCTTTTGTTATTAAGGCCCTCAATGGAGAAAATGCTGTTGAAGTAGAATTATCTGAAGAACTTAGCAGTAAGAATCCTAAATTTCCAGTGAGCTTGACAAAGCCATAAAAATCTAGTGATGCTTCAAAGTTTCCTTTGAGGAATAAAGTTCCCAAAGCTATACCTCCTATTGGATCATCTGGTATTAAGAAGATTACCAAAGTGCTCAAAGAAAGTAACTTGAGAACCACTAAAGTAAGGGAATACCTTGTTAGGTACAGTGACCCAACTTGTGAAGATGAATGGTTAGAAGAAAAGGACATACCTGAAGCTACTGAACTTCTCAAAAGGTTCAGATACACTAGAAATAACAATATTACAAAGTAAGATTCATTTATCAGGGGGAGGGAATGTGAGGCTTAGAGGTATTGTCATATACCCAAAAGACCACAAATAACAAAATAAGATACAAATATAAACAAAATAAATTTATTTATATTATCAAAATATAAACTAAAATATAAATTCAAATTTTTACACAAGAATGAAAATTCAATTATAATTTCAAATAAAAGTTAAATTAAAATTTAAAATTATGAAAATGCATTTTTACTTGAAAAAAATTAAGTAAAAATGGAATTTCAATAAAATAAATGAAATTGAAATATTTTTGGTAAAACATTACATAAAATATATTATAGCTTTTTATTCAATAAATAAACTCAAGAAAACTACTTCACCATAGGATTCCTCATAAAAAATAGGGTGGGGTCATCTCTGGGTAAAATTTCTGTAACTCAACTCTAAATAAGCTTAAATTAAGTTTTTAGTATTTTCTGTACAAAAGTTGAACATCATAAAAACCTCAACTTAATTCACACCACATTTGGTGTTAACCATCAATTTTTGTGTTAAAATTGAGGTGTTGTGTGTAGCTTAGAAGTTATGAGGAATTGAAGTATTTTCAATTGAAATGTCAAAATGTGCATGTGTATTACATAAGTGAACTGTAATTAACATATGAGGTTTCAATTATTACAGTTGTGTACTGTAAAACTCAATGGAATTGTATGTGTAAATTACAAGTGTATTTAAATGATGAGGAATTAAAGAAAAAGTAAAATGGAAAGATCAATTCTGGGGGGGGGGGAAAGGTACTCTAGCTCCAAGGGGGAGCCAGCCCCCCAAAATCTTTGCTGACAGGTGTGGGATGTCAAAATAAACGCAAAAGTTCATCACTTTTTGCCTGGAATTGAGTCACGGGGTCTGTGACTCAATTGATGATAAGGTTTTGATACCAACCAGGGAAGCTTTAACTGTTGCCAAGAGGGTAAAACTACCCCTAAGTTAAAACAATATTAGTAATAACAGTTTTAGCTGCTTTCTATGTCTCTTACATACATTCCGATGTGTTTTGAAGGATCTAGACCAAGTATTACTATAGTAATGGCTTATTTAAGGGTCTAAAATAGCTCAAAATAGCCAGAAATGGCTTTTTTGGTCTAAACCAGGGTTCAATGATGCCATAATTGAATTTTCTGTTGTCAGGGTGTTTTTTACGACTGAAAAGAGTAAATTCAACTTTTGAGTAAGAAAATTGATGGCTATAAAAGAATGTCTTCTTTGCCCCACTTTTCTCTTCATGTTAGAATCTTTTCCTCTTATAATTAGTTTAAACACTGTTAAACCAATCAATAAAAGATTCCAACCACCCTTTTCTATCACTTTGAACCTTTTAGCCACGTGAAAGAATCCTCATAATAATTGTTTGTAACTCTTATAATCATTTTTACCCCTTGAACCACCCCATAAGTGAATTAAAGCATCTTTCATCACTGTTAACTTTGTCACTTTGTTTCCAAATTCACTCTGGTAACTTTTGGGGGTGTTTTATCTTTAAACATCTTTTTAAAGACTTTGTTCCTTGATGAATTGCTTTCAGTTCTTTGCTCAATTAATTACAATTGAAATTGCTCTTGAAGAAATTTCTTTTGTAGCCTTAAATTACTCTTGTAGAGTATTTTTGGATACATTTTTATTGTTGGTAAAACAATAAATCTTTACAATATTATCTCTTTACACTTATAAAGCTAAGAAAAATAAAATTAGCATGTTTTCTCTTAAAAATACTATTTCATACTATTTTTTAATTATATTTCACCTTATACAAATTTTGAGGACAGGAAAAGTACTTGATTTTTAATCAAAGTTTCATATCCACACCTTACACTGAAGGAAACGATGAATTTGATGGTGAAGAAGTTGAGGTGATTAATCCATTGGTTGGCCACACTTCAAGTTCTTCACCCACTCCACCTCCTGCCAAAAAATTCCACAGTCACCTTATTCTCAGTACTCCAAGAAGCTTCCAAACTGTCCTGTCTTCCCTCCCAAATTCAGTTCCTCCTCCTTTTCCTAAATATTCCACTTCCAGGCCTATTCTGGCTTCACCAATTAAGTCATCTCCTATCCCACAGCCAAGGCCATCACCACTCCATACCTACCACCTACAACCTGTGGCTAGCACCAGCTGGCAAAGAGAACATTGGTCACCTTTGCCTTCCCCCCTGCTCAAGTATCTCAAAATTAGGAGTGTTGTCCAATCAGGGTTACCAGAGAGGATCCAAAGGATAGCTATATTATGAGTTCTCTTTCAATTTTTGAACAAATCACAAGCTATATTGTCATAATGACTCCAATTTGAAGTGATAAAAGTACTATAGCTATTAGTTTGACAAAGAATTAGTTTTTACAATTAATTGATAACAGATCTACCATAGCAATAGAGTGGCAATAAATCTTCTGAAATCTGTGGATTAAGTTATCATCAATTGGATTAATATAATAAGCACTGAAATAATTAGAATTATACTTACATTTTTTTAGTTCCAGGAGTATATCTGTTTGTGATGAAATTACTATATAGTAATCTTAATAAAAAACAAGATCATTTATTGATATTCTGAGGAGAAGAAATCTTTTGTCTTACTAAAAGGAGGTGAGAGGTTATTGAGCTTTCCCCAAAACCTCATAGTGAAGTTTTTCACTACAGTCAATCACTTTTTGTCTCAAAAGCCCAATACAGTACTTAATTAAGATGGAATGTAGATTTGGAGCCATCAATTGTCATTTCTCCCCAGTACAGGGTGAGATTGTTTTCTACAGAATCTAAAAATCTGCTTTAGGGTTTCTAAAATGTCATAATCTGTACATAATCTGCACACGACATATTAGGGGGCCTTCTATTGTCCAATTTATGAGTAATCAAAGTATTCAAGGCCTTTGGGTTGGTTTGAAACCTCATAAGTCAATTATGCTTGCCAATATTCCACATAATAGATCTGCATGGGTTTATATAGTTTTAGAGCCTTAAACTCTATAGCTCTGTCAGTTTTAAAGATATAGAGCTCAAAACCACCTTCAAGTGTATCTCTTACTGAGATCTAGTAGATGGTTTCCCTTTTGAGCCACTTTGGCTCAGTTATGGCAAATTTATACAGGCTAAAAGTGTTTCTTGGATTTTTAAAAAGAGTATCATCATTTTTTTAAAGGAAAGCATTAAAATATTCCAACCTTTATGTGATTAAGGGCTTTATGGCCCCAAAAAAGCCTGTGAGAAAGGATGGTATTTGGTCTGCCTGTAATCCAAACTCTAGAAGATAGATGAGAGGTTAAAATACCATGTCTTCTGTCTCACCATCTTGAGTGAGGTAATTATGGTAAAATTTGTTCAAGTGATGCTAAAGCCTTAGAACTGATATCATTTGATATCTCTCTTTGAATTTTACAATAATATATTCCAAACTATTTTATTTAACTTAAGTAGCTTTATATAAATTCATTCCACATAGTTGTTTATATGTTTGAGGAAGAAAAAGCTGCTACTTTTGCTTATATTACAGTTATTCTGAGGATGGTATTTATTTCTAAGAATCTGTTTGTTTTTTTTTGAGAAAAACTTCTTTCAATTTATTTGACATGAGCTCTCCTCCCCATCTGAGTTTATGGAAGCATGTGAGTAACCTATTTTCTTCTATTTGTTTGAGATTCTAAATTTTAGGATATTTTTGACTTGAAATTTGAATTTTATTGTAATTTAGGCAATGTAACCAGCAAATTCATTAAGAAATGTGAGAAAATTCTCTTTTCCTGCTACAGAGGCCAGCTGGATTGGTATGCATAAATAAAGATGAATAATTCTGTAAGATCTTTCAGATTTTGAAGATATAACTTTGAAAAGTTTTTTTGGATAATTTCATTTTGTGCATTTTTTACACACAAAATTTGTAAATTGACTTGAAGAGAGCTTGCAGAATTACAACCTGAAGAGGATAGATGAGAGGTAAAAAAATTCTTTGTGGCTTACTATTTTTATTGGGAGTTGTCTGATAACCTTTTTGTAACAACCACTACCTAGGGGTAAGGGTATTCATACTTACACCCACTTAAACACCTCAAAGCCAGAAAATCCACTGTGTGTATAAGCATTCAGTTTCAGAAATCTTCCCTTCTGAAACATGCATACAGTCTGGTTCATCAATACAGCCTGTCAACTTCTGTACAGGTTGGAATTACCCAATACAGCTTGGATACACCATCCTGAAATTGTGCGATCACTCAGGACCACCACACCTCTTGTACAGGACCTGTATTGGGCATACTAAATTCAATCATCAGTCATTCTCATGAAAATTCTCTGTCTGGATCAGGGCTGGTGATTCTCACATATACCAGCCCCTCTTTCTCCCCCTGGGGAATTTTCCCCAGTTAATTCATTTGGTTTATTTATCATTTTATAAATATTCTTATTCTTATTTTGGGTATTATATTTATTCAAATTTAAGTTAGTCTTTGCATTTTTCTTTCTTTCCCTGTACAGTATGAGCTGGGTGGCCATATCCTTATTAAACCTTCTCTTTCCATTCTGACAGGTTGAAACAGTGGACTTGGACTTGTTTGTGGTTGGCTCTTTTATTTCTTACTCTTATTCTTTTCTTTCTGATTTCTTATATTTCTTTATTTAGTAATTTCATCTTATTAAACTCTTAAGTGTGCTTTCATTTACCCATATCTTGAGCCCTCCATGAGTAAGTCCCAGTTTACTGAGTGCCAGGCCCTCTTCACTTAAAAGAGCCCCTGTGACATTAAAGGAATTGACTCATATTTGCTTCTTTCTTTTCATTCATTTAATTTCATTTCTCTCATTCTTCAAATCATGACTCTTTATGATATTATGATTCTTCATGATTATGATTTTTCTCTCATCAATTTTCATCTCATTCATTTCATTCAAATGAAAAATTGATTCTTATCATTTCTTAATTATTGCTTACCATCTTGATTTCATTCTCAATATCTTTATCAAATAAAATTCTCTTTTGGTTTGTATATTCAGGTCTTATGAGGAATTTCATTGATTGGGGTTTATTTTGGTTATTGATTCAGTGATTCAGAATTCTGTTGGATTGGATTAATTGAATGATTTAACTTCCTCAAGAAAATGATTACCCTCAAGAATTGATTTAATTATTGAATAAATTTATTCATCAAGATATTGAGCTGATTCCTGAAGATATTTATTAATTGATTGATTCCTCAAGACATTGATTTTATTGAAGACATTGATTGACTATTGATTGTTGAATTATTCAAGGTTTATTGATATTGGATTTGAAATTGACTGAATTGATTGATTGAATTTGATTTCACCTCAAGATTAATGAAGAATTTCATTGATATTGAGTTGGCCAAGCTTTTGATTCCTTATTCTCAAGTACCATCAAGTTATTTTCTTACTTTTTCATAATGCAAATTCAGAATAGCCCCCCAGCCAAGAATACAAGATCTCAAAGACACCAAGCTGTTCTAACTCCTACAGGAAGGGCTACTCAACACCACACACCATCAGTTCATCAACTGAGTGCAAATTTGGACAGAGGACCACCATTGGAAGGAGATCACCCTCCAGAAGAGGAGGTGTGAGTTCAAGAAAATCAAGATCATTCTCTGGCTTGTTGGGTGGTTATCCAAGCATTTCTCAAGGGCCTAGAGGTGGATTAGGGGAAGTTGAAGATGAAGAGGGGGAGGAGTCTGAGGAAACTGAAGTGGCAGCTGCATTGGCAGTTGCCCCTGAGGCTTCTAAAGCTGCAAATCTAGTCCATTCTAATCAACCTCTTGTCTCCCAAGTTGAACCAAATTTCCTCAATATGATGGAGCAGATGACTCAGTTCATGGGGAAACTCACTCAAGCAGTTTCTCCCAGGGACAATTCCAAAGCCCCTGCATTCAAGACTCCATCAATGAATGCACCTTATTCTTCTGATGGCACTCAATCCCATAAATTGAGAGGATTCATTCAATCCTGTCAATTGATTTTCCATAATGATCCAGAAAGTTTCTTCTCTGACAGGAAGAAAGTTCTTTATTCATTTTCTTTTCTCACTGATAGAGCTGGAAAATGGATTGAAAAATAACTTTCAAATATTTCCAATGAAGATCCTTCCTACCTCCTCAATAATTGGAATTTATTTGAAACCCAATGATTCACTCTGTTTGGTAATCCCAATGAAGTCAGGAAAGCTAAACAAGAGTTGGGCAATTTGAGGATGAAGGAAAGTGAACATGTGTCCTTGTACATTGCTGAGTTTGGAAGTTTAATGTCAAGAATTGGAGATTGGGGAGAAAGGGATTACATTCATGTTTATAGAGGAGCATTGGCATCAAGATTATTAGACCAGTTGGATTCTCACCCTGGAATTTTTGACACTCTTCAAGAACTCATGGATGTCACCTTAGAACTAGATACCAGGCACCATGATAGGCAGAAGGAAAAGGGTGGAAATAAGGAAAAGAAGCCTCCTGTCCCTGGTTTCAATCCCTCAAGGCCTCCTAAATGGTCTTCTTCAAAAAGGCCTCACCACAGGAAGAATAAGAAGGGCAAGAAATTTCAATCTTAAAAGGACAAGACTCATTATGCTCTCCTCAAAAAGGAAAATAAGTTAATTGGTTCTGAAAAGGAGAGGAGGATCAAAGAAGGCTTATGTATTTATTGTGGTGGGAGACACCCAATTGAAAAATGCTTCAAGAGACCCCAGAACAGGCCTGGATCATCAAGAGGCTTCCCTAGCAAGAAGGCAAAAGCCTGAGTGGGAATCATGATGTGTTCAATGGCTTTCACGTATTTCCTTCAAGAGCACAATTGTGCACTCTGAATACTAGTGTAAAGAAATCTCTAAGATTTCTTATTTTTTCTTCTGTCTCTGATATTTTTTATAGTATTCTCATTTATTCTGGTGCTGCAAGCTCTTTTATTGAAAAGAATTTTGTCCTCAAGTACTCATTGACTGTTTCAGAGCTCTCTGAAAAAATCCCCTTCCTTCATAACTCATTATACCAAGTGGGTAGTTGACTTGCCTTCCTTCCCAGGCTTTGAATGGGACTTTTTTATCATAGATTCACCCAAGGGAGAAGACCTGACATTGGGCTATGATTTCCTATACCATTTTAATCCCATTATTGATTTGAAAAATGAATTGATCACCTATCATTCAAGTGGTATTAAATCTTCTACTAGTAATGACTCAGCCACTGCTGTCAAAAGTGTTTCTCTGGTTGGTGAACTTAAGAAACCTTCCTTCACTCCTTCTGTCCATATTCCTTTCATCATTCCCTCTCAGTAATTAATTCAATCAAGAGATAAAAGATGTTGGAGAAGATTTTGCTATATCTTCACTTCATCTCTTTCAAGAGGATATGGACCTTCCTTCTTCATCTTTTCATGCCTCCCTGGAGGAGCAGTGGGATGAGGAGGAAGAGTCAGAAGAGATTGAAACTGTTCTGAAGGTAGTCCCTCCTGCTTATCACCAATATTTGGCTGTATTCTCCAAAGTGAAATCAGGCAACTTCCTCCACACTGTGCCTGTGATCATCATATCAAACTGGAGGGTCTTCTACCTCCAGTTGGTGTTATCTACTAATTATCAAATCAAGAGTCAGAAACACTACAGGCCTACATTTCAGAGAATGTAGAGAAAGGTTTCATTAGGCCAAGCTCCTCTTTAACAGGAGCACCTGTCCTTTTTCTCAAGAAAAAGGATGGTGGACTTTGTTTGTGTGTTTACTACCACAAACTAAATGCTGTCACTAGGAAGAACAGGTATCTTGTTTCTCCTATGAACCAGCTTATTACTGCATTCAACAGATCCACTATCTTCTCCAAGATAGATCTGCGTGTTGCATATAATCTCCTGAGAATCAAAGAGGGGGAGGAGCACTTGACTGACTTTAGAACCAAATATGGAAGTTATGCCATTTGGCCTCACCAATTCTCCTGCTTCTTTCCAGAATCTGGTGAATGATATATCTTCATATTTCTTGGACATTTTTGTTGTAGTTTATTTAGATGACATCATGGTCTGCTCTACCTCTGAGGAGGAACATGTTAGACATGTGGCCTCTGTCCTACAAAGACTAAGGGACAATAATATGTTTTCCAAAGCCTCAAAGTGTGTATTCCATGCCTCAAGTGTGGAATATTTGGGCTATGCTGTCTCAAGTGATGGTCTCAGGATAAATTCTTCAAAAGTTTAGAAACTCCTCAATTGGCCACAGCCCAAGAACATCAAAGACCTTCAATCTTTTCTTGGCTTTTCCAATTTATATTTTGTTTCATTAGAAATTACTCTAAAAAAGCAACTTCTCTCACTTGCCTCCTCAAAAATGACTCTTCTTTTATCTTCAATGAGGAATCTCTTAGTCAGTTTCAAATACTCCAAGAAGATTTCATCACTGCTCCTATCCTCTCTGGTTTCAATACTTCTCTACCAAGTATTGTAGAGACCAATGCCTCTGATTATGCCTTTGGTGCTGTACTAAGTCAGGTGAAAGACTCAGGAAAGCATCCCATTGCATTTGATAGTTGCAAGCGTCTACCAGCTGAGCTGAACTATGAAATTCATGACAAGGAACTCCTTGGAATATTCTGGGCTTCTCCTTCTTCTCTTTCCAATCCCTTTGAGGTCTTGAAAGACCACTCTTCTCTTCTGAAGTTCTTACTTGTTTTCAGGCCCGTTGGGCTGAATTTCTTTCTGAGTTTCATTTCACTATCACTTACCTCCCAGAAAGGCTGGCCACTTTACAAGATGCCTTGTCATGTTGAGACAATGTGTACCCAGAGAGGGGGTGGACTTCATCAGCAAGAATCCTCAAAATTTTCATCAAGTGATAAAGCAAGATGGAATTCACAAGTCAAGATTATTCTCAGCTTTAGTTGACCAAATTCAAAAAAAAGTATGGCAACACAAAGACTACAAGGAAATAATCAAAAAGACTAGCACGAGGTGAATCTGCTTCAGATTATTTTCTTGAACCTCAAGCCAAATTATTGTTATTCAATGATAAAGTGGTAATGCCAAGCAATGATGCAATCCAACTGAAAATTATTCAAAAGAGTCATGACTCACCATTGGCTGTCCACCCTGGCCAGGAGAAGACCCTCAAGCTCATCAAGAGGGATTTTTATTGGGCTGGCATGAATCAATTCATTAAGGACTATGTGTCTTCATGTCAGAAATGTTCAAGAAACAAGAACACTAATAATAAGAAGCTTGGATTACTCAAGCCTCTTAAAATTCCATCTGGTCCTTGGAATTCATTATGAATGGACTTTATCACTCAATTGCCCTTGTCAAACAACTTTGATTCAATTCTAGTGGTTGTGGACAGGTTCTCAAAAATGGCAATATTCACTCCAACTTATAGAACAATAACTGCCCTGGACTTAGCTCAAATATTTATTAGCCATGTCTTTTCCAAACATGATCTTCCAGCCAGTATTGTTAGTGATAGAGAATCCTTGTTTGTTTCATCATTTTGGACTCAATTATGTCAGCAGCTCAAGATATAAAGACACCTTTTAACTGCTTTCCACCCTGAAACAGATGGACAGACAGAGAGGGTAAATCAGATTCTAGATTGGTAGCTTCAGATGTATGTCAGTTATAATCAAGATTACTGGAACACCTGGCTCCCTCTGGCCGAATTTTCCTACAATAATGCAGAACAGTCATCAACAAAATAATCACCTTTTTCACCATTTATTGAAGGAATCCCAGTTTTGACTCAATCCATATTTCTCAAGACCAACCTGCTGGAAAGGTATCAACAAAAATCCAATCAGTACAGCAAGTAGTCAAAGAATAATTGGAGTCAGAAATAAGGAGATTCAAGAAGTATGCAGATAAAATTAGGAAATTTCCCTCTGATTTCCAACCTGGGGACAAGGTATGGCTAGCTTCCAAGAATATCAAAACTACAAGACCCACCAAAAAGCTTTCAAAAAGATTTTTGGGACCTTTTCAGGTCTTAAAGAAAGTCAGAAGCCATGCATATCACTTCAAGTTGCCCCAACAATGGAAATCAGTTCACCCTGTCTTTCATATGTCCTTATTAGAACCAGTGAAGGAATCAAATATCCCAAATCAACATCAGTTGCCACCACCACAAGTAATAGTGGAAGAGCAAGAAGAATGGGAAGTGGCTCAGGTTCTGGACTCAGAACTAAAGAGAGGTACCTTATGGTATCTAGTGGAGTGGAAAGGATTCAATGAAGACCCAGAAAGAAAAACTTGGGAACCAGCTTCCAACCTTACCAACTCCCGAGACCTTGTCAAGGATCTTCATACTTTGTATCCTGACAAGCCTGGCCCAAATGCCTCAAGACTTTGATTATGGTGTTTGGTGGGGATTGGAGTTTATTAAAGTAAGTTCCTCTCATGGAATGCACCTTTAAGGGGGTATTCTACCCAAATATGTTGCAAGCTTCACCTTGGCCACTTTGTGAGCACTTGCCAATTTCTTTGGACAGGTTTAGAAGGCCATGCAACATCAATACCCTTGAATTTGGACTTTTCACCAATATATGGCCAAATTCCCTCTTCTCTCTTTTGTTATTTCTCTTTCTTTCATATTTTATTATTCCAAATTATTCCATTCACTATTATTCAAGAAATTCCTTAACTCAAATTCATTTATGTCAAAGCTTCCCATTCTTTTATGATGCTTGGTGGGGAGTGGAAGTTATGAAAGTAAGCTCCATCTCCTGGTATGCATCTCTGAGGGTTCTACTTCTTGTAAAACAACATATTGGTCACTCTGTGAGCATCAAATGTTTGGTTTTATCTTTTTCAGAAAAGTTATGGACAAAATAAAGCAGCTCACCACAAGAAGATCCATCCTCAGAAGTTTCCTTATCTTCTTTTCTTTACTCTCTTTTCCTCTCAATTCTTTCTTTTTGTTTTATTTCATTTTCTTTCTTTAATTACTTGTATAATTTTATTTCTTTCTTCTTCAAAACAGCAGAATCCCCTCCCATATCATGTATTGAGAGATTCCATTTAATTATTATTTATTCTTTTATTTTTAGTATTTTATAAGAGTGGAGATAGAAGTAAAATCAAACACAAAAAAGGAAAATGAAACTAGTTATCTCTACCCAAATGATCAAAAGTCTTCTGGAAATCATTTATTAGTTCATCTTCATACCAGGAAAGCTTTTCAGCCATTCCCTCAGAGGCAGTCCCAGGAGTAGTCTTATCATTGGAATACTCAATCAACTCCCTACTATTCTTATCAACCCTTCTAAACAACCTGGCCACAGAATCTTGATTGTCACTTGCCATATTGGGGTTTTCTCTAGTAACTTGGATGGGCCAATGCTCTGTTTGTTGAAAGACTTGAGCAGAACAAAACGGTAAAGGGGAAAGTTCTTCTCTTCTTCTACTGGAGCTGGCCACAGGTTGAACTTGTTTAGAAGTGACTATGGGGGATGGTCTTACTTCTGAAATTAAGGAAGGCCTGGTGGTGGAAGGGAAGTGGGAAGAGTAGCAATAGCTGGTTGGAAAGTTCTGGGAGTGCTGGGAATAATGTGACTTTGGAATCTCTTGGCAGGAGGATGAGAAGGGGAAGTACTTGATTGATGGCCAATTGAATTATGAACCACCTCAGCTTCTTCACCATCCAATTCATCACTACCTTCAGAATCAGGATCATGTGGGGAATCGGAAATCTGTCTTATTCTCTTCACAACACCTTCAGTATTGATCATGGATATGGGGACTTCAGAGCTGGAATAGATTTTCCTACCACCAACTGGGATGGGCCCTCCAACATTAGTCCTCCTGGCCACATACCTTTGCCTAAAACCAGTCAATATATCAAGATGTCAGAATTCAGTTCAATGAAGAAATCTACCAGACTCACAATTAGAATACCCTGAAGTACCATCAGGAGTAGGGGCCTCAGAAGCTGGGAACTCCTTCCCAAAATGTCCATCCTTTTTACTCCATAAAAATACTGTGACATAGGAAGCCAATGGTCCAGGACAATGACATGGCTTCTTCCCAACGAAGAAAAAGTGGAACTTTGAAGACCTTGGATTGTGATGTTGAAAACAATCTTTTTCTTTGGACAGACACTTGGGACAAGGTGGATCAAGAACTTCTACTGCTTTATAGCCATCATAGGTTTGGGAAGGATCAAAGTGACCAGAAGAAGCCATTGACCAACATAAAGCCAATTGATTGAGGATGCCAGAGCCACAAAGCACAGAAGGTGGCGGTGAATAAGGAAAAGATTCAATTAGTTCAGTAAGTTTGGAGCTCATGAATAAAGAGTTAAGAAAGCAGAAGTCAAGGCATCAGAATATTGCACTTCAAGCCTGAAAAAATTCATCAAGGAAGTGGGCCATAACTCAATTATGGCCCCCCTCAAAGTCCTCAAAAATTGAAGATAATGGTTCTCTTGGATTGAAATCACTACCCAGGACCTCCCCTTCAACTTTGGGGAGGTCAGGGTCTTAATGGTCCTGGACCCTCTCAAGGGTCCCAGGCCATGTGGTGGAAGGTTGGTCCCATGGACCCCCTGGAACCCCAGCATATTTGGGCCCAGGGGGTCACCAATAGCCCCCATGGACCGCAGACCATAGGACACCAAAATTACACAAGGGTCCCAATAGGCCAAAAATGGCCTTAAACCAAGATTAATAAAAATTGGCCATGGTGATGGCCAAGGCCCAGAATCACTTGAATGGTCCAAAATGGCCCCAAGGCCATTCTTGGGCTATTTTTAAGAATAATGGGGACAAGACCCCTCCTTTGAGGCTTCAAGAATTAAATTCAAGGCAAGAAGGGTCTCAAACATTAAATTGGTCAAACCACAATGGGTATATGGTCATATACTCATTGGCCATCATTTTTTCAGCAGAAGAGCTCTATTGCATTCTTTTTGGGATTCATCCCAGGGCCATGCAATGAAAATAAGAGACTGACTGAATTCAAGAAAAGCATATTTTGAAGGTTGGAAAAGGATTTACAAAATGTAAAAGAAGGGGGGAAGATAAATTAATTCAAGTATGACAGAGAAGAGAAGATTGGATTTTCAGTATAACGGTCAAGAGGAAAAGATAAATTAAAAAAATGAAAAAAATGTGGGGACATTGAGATGCCACTCAACAGTGGCAGGGTATTATGGTGTTCAGGAGCCCACCAGTTTCATGAGGGGGATACTGTAACAACCACTAACCAGGGGTAAGGGTATTCATACTTACACCCACTCAAAACCTCAAAACCAGAAAATCCACTGTGTGTATCAGCATTCAGTTTCAAAAATCTTCCTTGCTGAAACATGCATACAGTCTGGTTCATCAATACAGCCTGTCAACTTCTGTACAGGTTGGAATTACCCAATACAGTTTGGATACATCATCCTGAAACTGTATGATCACTCAAGAACACCACATCTCTTGTACAGGTTCTGTACAGCTGTACAGGACCTGTATTGGCCAGACTCAAGTCAACCATCAGTAATTCTCATTGAAATTATCTGTCTGGATCAGGGCTGGTGATTCTCACATATACCAGCCCCTCTTTCTCTCCCTGGGGACTCCTCCCCAGTTAATTAATTTGGTTTATTTATCATTTTATAAATATTCTTATTCTTCTTTTGGGTATTATATTCATTTAATTTTGAGTTAGTCTTTGCATTTTTCTTTCTTTTCCTGTACATTATGAGCTGGGTGGCTATATCCTTATTAACCCTTCTCTTTCCATTCTGACAGGTTGAAACAGTGGACTTGAACTTGTTTGTGGTTGGCTCTTTCATTTCTTACTCTTATTATTTTGTTGCTGCTTTCTTATATTTCTTTATAAGGTAATATCATCGTATTACACTCTTAAGTGTGCTTTCATTTACCCATATCTTGGGCCCTCCATGAGTAAGTTCCAGGCCCTCTTCACATAGAAGAGCCCCTGTGACATTTTTCTCCAGTGATGCTAAAGCCTTATTAATAGCACCATTGGAGAGCACTCTTCGAGCACATTAAAAAATTCCTCACAGGATGGGTCTGTGATTTGAAAGAAGATTTTAAAAACAACAGGTGAGAGTGAATATTTACTCTCATTAAGAACTTACAAAATTAACAACTTTTTTACTTATTATTTTTGAGTGATTGGAATAGTATCATATGGAAGAGGGAATTTTACTCTTTCAGATGGTCAACTGTACAAGCTGTATCTTTACAGTCTTGTTTCAAGTCCTTATAACTGTATTTCTACCTAATTTGGCTTGATAGAGGCAAAGTATGTACTTCCCACTCTTTTGATTAGATACCATTATTTATGGTATTTTGGGTCTCATCCTTCTACTGTAGTTTTGAGCCACATTCTGAAATATATAATTTTCAATTGGTATTTTGATATGTTTTTTATAATAGATCTTGAGAAAAGGCATTGTTTCAATATTATGAGAGCTTATTCACCTGGGCCACAGCTACAGGTGTTACATTTTTACTTATTGGAGCTCTAAAATAAAACCTTAAAAATATATCCCAAAATCTATATGGCTAAAAAATTCAGCTCAAGCATGAATTCAGAATCTTCCCATGGCTTTTGAAATTATGCTGTACCTTTTTTTGACCAAAAAAGCTTCTGTATTGGGTAGCTGTGGAAGGAAGGACTGAAATTTTTTCCAATAACTTCAAAACTTCTCTAGGGGGTTAAGATTCTAGTAGTAAATTTTGTGCAGCAAAAGTAAATGGCAAAACCTTATTTGATACGTATCAAAAATCCTCATATTGAATTATAGTATAAGATTTATAATTATAATAAAAGCCATATTTTATAAAAGATTATTCATTTTGAAGCTTTTTGCTCTTTTATCCTTTATTTTTCATTTTCAATTTTCAATTTTTAAATTGAATTTGTGAATCAATTTAGGTAATCTCAATATATTTCAAGAGTTTATTATGAATATTTTCTTGAAATAACTGTTCCAAAATTTCATTTGGAAAAATATTTTTTAACAAGAAAATTTGAAGTAAAGATAATTTTTTTCAGAATAGATTAAAAATTAAATATAGATGAATTGGATTAACCATTTGATCATATTTAGGAAAAATTTCAAATTATAAATTCCTGCAAGAGGTTTAGTAAATTTGAGAATAAAATAGTTCAAATATTAAAAACGAAGTTGAAATATTTATCAGCTCTTATTTAAAAATTTTGACGCTTTTAGACTTCAAATTCAATTTAATAATATATAAAAAAATCTGAAAATATAAAACAAGAACTTGGAAAAAAATGAGAGTTTTTTTAAAAAAGAAAACAAGCAGAAAGAATATCTCTAAGAAAACAGAGATCCCTTTTAGAGAAAAATAAAAAAATAAAACTATTCAGAATATTAAGTTTTTTTTCCCACAAATCTTCTATATCAAGAAGGAAAAAGGGATTTATTCTTTATTAATAAATAAAATTCTTTCATTTTCATAATTCAGTTTCAACCAGAAATTTCATTATTTCTCTATGAAGGTATTTCTTTTCATCAATTAGAAGGCATAAACCCTTCAAATACCTCCCTTTATTTTAATGATATGATTTATATAAAGATGTAAAATTATTTTTGAATTGATTAATGTATAATGAAATGATCCAATTGAATATTTTGAACCAAATTAAACTTAAAAAAACTCTAATTTATTGGCTAAAATAACCTATTTTTTAGCTCACTCACTTGGAACTTCATTTAAATTCAACATTTCTTGAAAAGAAACTATTTACTAATTTTTTCTCATAACTAACTCAACCAAAAATTTACATTTTAATTTTTTTTTCACCCTCCCTCAAAAATTCTTTTTTTAATTTCCTCAAATCTCATTAAAGAAAACCATCATGAAACGTTTATTAGATTTGAAATTGAAAATTAATAAAAATTCAACTTGGAAGCCCAACTTTAAAGAGTGTTATATATTTTTCTTCACAGTGAAGATGAAAAAATTGGCTATACCTGACAGGAGGTTTTCTAATTGGAAGTTATCTTGGACTCATTTTATACTGAACTGAGACCCTTTCTGTGAAGTAGGTTGAATACAGAACTTCACTGTTTTTTAGTATGATATGTTATTCCAAGCCACTGTAATATTACAGAAGCTCCAAGAGATTAATTCATCCATTGATTGGATTGAATAAATATGTAGTATATTATATAAAAATTATTTCCTCACATATTTTCATCTTACTGAGAATATGAAGTACTATAAAGAAGGACTCTACAGATATCAGTTAAATGTAAAAAATTGTCTTTTTCTTTTGAGATCCAAAATAATTCAAAGGCACTTTTCAAAATGAAGAAAGCCTTCTAAATTTATTTTCAGAAAAGAGAATATAAAAAATTTACACATTTTTGGCTTTATTGATTTTGATCTTTTCAATTTAAGTTTTATTTTTTTTAATTTTTTTCAACTCATGGGTATCAGAAAGAAACGAAAAAAATTTCACTTTATAGTAAAACTATAATTTCTATTTTTTAGAGAGGAAGAAAATCTTCAGTTTTTTCTGTATTACAGTTTCATTTCTTGATTGGAAAGAGCAGTAGCAGGCTATGTGAAGTACATACCCTGCTACTGCAAAAAATTGATACATTTGAAATAAAATTACAGCAAGAGTGAAAGAATTTCCACTTGTGTAAAATTGTTGACAATTGTCGACAATTTTACAGTAGTAGCATCTACAGGGCACATACTGTAACAACGTCACAATGTTTAAAACTGTAAATCATCTTACAGTAGCAGGTCCTAAAGGGCTTGCCACTGTAATTTTGAATACAAAAACAAGAATAAATAAGTTTGAAACAATTAAAAAAACATTAAGAGCCTAGAATTATTCAGATAATATCAATAATATAGAATTCTCAAAAAAGAGATCGTAAAAATCAAAAAAGTCAAATCACTTCAATCAAAACAGTTATTTTAGAGTTGCAGAAAACCCGTTTTTGAAACTGATTTTCTACAAAATATAAATGATAATAATAATTTCAATTATAAAAAGGCATGCAGCTCAACTTCTATACATCTTTTCATCATTAATTTGTTTGGGGGTGGTCATGTCACTTTTGTGTGTTTGTTTGTTAAAAAACCATTTTCAAACATATTTTTTGTGGTTTTTGAAGTTCTGTTTTCTCTTTCAAACATTGAGGGGAAAAATTAATCAATTAAGATAGGGAAAATGTGAGAAGGACTGATAGAAGATTTATGAAGTCAAAAGAATACTGAGAATGCGAATTAAAAGCTTACACATTTTAGCTGATTTTAAGAGAAGAGGTCTAATTCACTCAGTTTCTGAGAGCCATCTATTCATATCATGCATATAATTCCGTCAGAAATATTTCAAAACATTTGTTTCCACCTTAATAAAGCTCAGATATTCCCAAGATTCAGATTATTCCTAGTATTTTGCCTTCGAAAGCAATCCAATTTTTTTCTTGATTTTAAAAAGGATATATTTTCAAAATCTTATAATATTTCTATTGTGGAAGGATATGATTGGTTAGCCGAGTGAATAATAAATCCAGTGTTTCAAATAAAATTTTATACTTGGGTTTGAGAATTCCTGACAAGAAATATATCATAAATTCTCAGAAGAAAAAAGAAAAAATATGGGTAAATGTCTTGATAAATGTTTAATAATGAGAGTTAAATACTTGAAAATTGATTTTAAACATTCTCTTAACATTATTGGAAATGGGTTTTAAGAAATAATTGTGTTGCTTCATGCTTACTTCATACAAGGCTCAAGCTTACTTCTGCAGACTATCTTTTGAAAATATGACTTTACTCAGTATTTCAGCCCTTTTTTTAAACATAAGTAAAAGAAAAAAATCTTCCCAAATCATAATTTCAAACTTTTTGGAAGAGATGCACATATTATTTCATCAAATACATTGAATAATAATCTTATTATTCTGAGCTTATTACCTTCTTATTTCATATAGGCTCATCAAAGTAATTTAAACCTAAAAAGCCTTACATAAGCTTCATGAAAAAACTTTTATTAAATAATCTATTTATTACAGGTATCCTCCCTTAATACAAGATATATTTATCATTATTTCAAAGACGTTGAATGAATTATTTTATTATTTCATAAATATGAAGTTTTCATTTTTTTTGAATATCTATTTAATATTTATATTAATTTAACTGAATGATTAAGAAGATTTCATAAAGCTATATTCCATAACTTTTAGCAAAACTAAATATAGATAAATTAGAAAATTAATTTCTCAATAATTTTGAGGGATGTTAGGCTTTCATTGTGCAGTATTAATAAATTCAGAATGATATAACAGAATAGTTAAAGTTATCAATAAATCAAAGTCAAATACAAATTCCAATTTTTCTGAGCATGGAGAGCTCTCTTTATATCCTAAAAATCACCAAGTTTATTTAAGATTCAGTAAATTTAAATCAAATTGAAAAAATTGGAATTCAATGAAACAAAAATAGGTTGAAGATGAATGAAGCACAAAATTAAATTTCAATGGAAATCGTTGAAGTAGAAAAATAATACATGAAAATGAAGGTTGACAATATTTATACATTAATATTAACCTTACTGAAAATTCAAAAAAATGATTTTTTTCAAACCCTAGAAGTATTGGCTGTTGAAGCTATATTTCACTTCTTGTTCAAGCTCCTCCCCTCCTGACTTTTTTGACATAAGAATTCAAATAATCTTGTTTTTTACAAATTCAAGTAATAAATTAGATCAATATTTCAAGTTAAGAATAAATAATTCTTTAAAAGCAATGTAAAATGTGAATTAAAATTGTTAATACGGAAGAAGAAAATTGAATATTCCAAAACATTAAGGCAATATATGTTTTTGATGGATTGGAGGATCAAACACGCTATCATCTATCAATGTCTTTTATATTAAGCTATGAATGATTTTTAATTTACATCATGGGATCTTATAATGAAAAATATGTCAACCTCTAAATATAAACCAAAATATTACTTAAAATATATTCTAGCTATAAGTGTCAAACACTCCTCCAAAACAGTTTATTGGCTTAAATATTGGTGATATCAATTTAATATATACTATGTTGTTAGTAAGACTTTTATTAGGATTACATTTAGTCATAAATAATTTCAGTTTGTTTCAGTTTAGAATGCATTCTTACTTTGAAAAGACAAGAAAACCAATGGATTTAATGTCTCAAATGATAAAGCTTTTTATTAAAGAAAAGAGTTTGATTTTGAAGTATCTCTTATATAGTATCAATATTTGCACAAATTATTCAAGTCCTCAGGAAATTTTCCCATTGATGATGGGATGATTTTAAAATTCAATGGCTACAGTGTAAATATTATTTATCTCTATATTTCAATAAGTGAGCTAGAGAGAGAAGTAATATTGAAACTGTAATATATATGCAAAAATTTGTAACAGATAATTCAAAGTTCTTATTTAATTGTTTATGGAATTCTTCAAAGCAATTAAGAAGCTTAAAAAAGCTCAGGATGAGAATGATTCTTGTGATCATTTATTGTAAACTGATTGAGCTTTGCAAAAAGTAACAAAACTCTGTTATTAAGCCAACTAAATCAAGCCTTTGTGGCTTGAATTCCTCCTCAAACTTCCATTTTAAAATTTAATTTCTGTACTATAACCAACCTGCATCCAATCTATCTCTCATTTAAGATTTCAAATGCAACACCTGCTGTCAGGTGTAGCCAATTTGCTCATGGTGAGTGATAGCCAAGGTTTTTGGTTCCTCCACATCTCTCTTACTCAGATCCTTCACCTCTGAATTATGAAATTACTATTGGGGTTTAGCTTCAATTAAGTTTATATTCACCATATAGCTAATTCTTATAATTTTTTATTTTTTCAAAGGTACTATACTTTTGTTTCCTTATGGCTCAGTTGCAAAAGAGCTACTGTGAAACTAACTTTGATATAGCTTTTGATGAAGCTGGAAATACAAAGAGCCAAATATGTGAAAATTCTATTTTAGGTTAAGACATGAAAAAGAATAAATATATAGCTTAAGTGACTTCGTTCAAATATTCAAATGCTAATTCTTTCTTTATATTATATTAAAATTAAAATTTACTTATTGATCCTTTAAAAAAGAGAATTTATTTCTCTCCAATTGGTATTCAAAAGACATATTTGAGAATAAAGTGTCTTAATTAATAAAATCCATAATATCAAAAAAGGGAAAAAATCAAAAAAAAAGGAAAAACTATTTGTGTATTTCAAGCTGGTATCTCCTGTTCAGTATTTCAAAAAAGGAAATTTATTGATGAGCTCATTGAGGATTGGAATTTTTATCACATAAATATGTCTTTTCATTGAGCTATTTGAAGCAGATTAATTCCCATCCCTTTTTCCAAAAATTAAAAAGCTTCAGTCAACCCTACAAGAAATAAATTTTTTTTGTACTAATATCTTAAATTATTCAAATGGTTTGTGTGTTGTTTGAGCTTTGTAATTGAAACCAACTTAAATACATTAGGGGAAGAATATGGTAAGTTTTTCTGTACTTGAAATTACAAGGGAAAAAAGGGTGTTGTATTTGAATAATACCATCAATTAAATGTGGTATTTAAAAAATCCAATGTATTAAATTTGGTATTTGAAAAAATCCCATAAATTAAATGAAGTATTTGAAAAATCACATAAATTAAATGTGGGATCAGAGAAAAAGAAAAATAAATATCTATGATAAGAGGTTCCAAAGCTACCAAATCCCACATTTGAGTTTCTGAGTTGTTTAAATTCAAATCCTGCATTTTTTTGCATGAAAATGAATCCTACATTTAAAGAGCTGTTATATTGCAAGGTAACAATACCCTTTTGTGTACCAAATTTCACATTTCAACTTCCCAAATCACACATTAGTCCTGCTCACCACCCAATGAAATGCATAAATAATTGCATAACTTTAATTTCTCCTTTAGTCCAGGTAGCTTATATTTTCTTCAAGCCCTGGAAACTTTCCATCAGATTTTTACAGAAATTCATCACTATGCCAAAAGCCTCTTCTTGGAAGCCTTCAGTTTTTTAATTCAAATGACTCAAACTGGCAGATTACATAGAATACAGAAGTGATGATAAAATAGAAGATGATATAGCCCTAAAACATATTCTATTTAATAAAAGATATTTAATCCCTTTAAAGAATCAGCCAGTACCATATATTTACACCTCAAGTGATTTGAAAACCCTCATGAAATAGGCTTTGTCATCTATGCTGTACAACTCACAATTGATTTTCAAAATAAATTACAAGAATTAAAGGTGATGAAATATTTCAAAGTTTTTCCATAAGGATACAAAGGTCTCTTAAAATATAAGTGGAAACAAAATTAGAAATATTGTAAGAAAATGGCAAAGGAGAAGCTCTGGGTAAGATTTCAATGTCAGTTGAAATTAGCCAAAAGGCCACTGTTTTGTGTACTCAGTTGTTTATTCCCGATTTAATGAACAACAAGAGGAATTATATTTTTTTAGCCTAGAATGCAAGCCAGGAAGGATATTTTAGAAGTAATTTGTGAGAGTGAGTCTATGTATTAGATTTAAAATAGTAAATACAATCTGGTACTATGACTGTGACATGGTAAAATAGTTAAAAAATAATAAATAAGACCCTACTGCTATGAGCAACAGTGGTCATGAATACATTGAGGGTCTTTGTTGAAGCTGTTGAATATCTACTGACTATTACAAGTAGCTAAAATAATTAATACTATAATCACCTCACTATAATTCTAAGAGTAGTATTGGGAATTAACAGTTTTACTATGTAAGAGTTCAAAATTAATGATGATGAGGTCCTTTTCCAGTGAGAAAAGGCCTTCTTTTATTCCTTTTGGGGACTGTGAGGGGCTGGTAAGTTCCTCACACATCTAAATATTGGAATGCTTCACTCTGGAGGCTGGATTGTGGTTTAGGGACCACAAATTATCATTCTGGATAAATACAGGATAAAAAAACTCCCCAAAGGCCACTTCAGCACTGTTCTTACGTGTCAAGAGTGTTTGTATAACGAAATCAGTCATTTTAGGTGGGCTTAATCTTTGAACAACCATTATTTCAAGTATTAAGCTAGAATTGGTTGGTACAAGTCTGGTACAGACCAGTTTTGGTCAAAATACTTCCAACCAAGATATCTTGGTCAGTTTTTGAGATATAAAGAATAATATAATATAGGATTAAAGGGCTTGATGATCTCTTAAATCTAAATGCTTTATGTTCAACCTTCCCAAAAATTTCAGAAGCTATAAGGGCTTCAAGTTTTTGATGTCTTTTGGTACATCAGTATATGGATTGAGAAACTCCCAAGAAAGATATTTCTGTAATTTCAAAAGATATCAGAATTCGAATTATACATGATTGTTAAAATTGATGAGCTCTAACATTTGGTATACTTAACTTTACAGCTGTATGAATATATGGAAATAATAAAGGGGTTTATTTATATTGTTATTTTCAGAAAACCTGTAGTTAGTTTGTTAAGCCTTTGATAAAAGATCTCTCTTCCAGTTTCAAATATACAGGGATAGAAGATTTCACAAATTAAAGATCTCATTCAGATTTCAATTTGTCTGTACTGTTTTACAGCTTTGTACAATCCCTCTTAGACTTCTGAGGGGTTTGTAGTAAATAAAGGTGGCATAATGGTATCTCCTGTGGTAGTGATGCTACAGAGAAATTAATTGTGCCATTGGATAGCTATATCTGAGAGCTTCAAGAAAGATATTATTTTGGTTGTGCCTTAATTGAACATTCATAAGCTAGATTAGAGGTGAAAATAAGGGTTCTGCTTATTTTTTCTTATCTTTGACAGGGAATATCTTTGTCCTTTCTTATCCTATTTGTGTAAGGTTGGTATTTTTATATTGAGAGAGCTCCCCTCTTCATATTATAAATGAGCTTTATGTGTCTGTCCAATACTCTTCATACCATTGCTTATGGTATATTGGATGTCATGCTGGTGCTCTGTTTGGAGTCACAGGCTGATATACCCTCCCTCCACAAAAATGCTCATCATTAATGAGACTCTTTTGTCCTCCTTGGGTCTTTAGAACCTTTCAAAGGATTATTTAGATCTATAATACTCTCTAGTTTTACCTACTGGTGTTTTTCTGGTGGTTTATTCTTTTCTTCTATCAGATACTCTGTCTTGGCATATCTTTTTATATGATTGGGGTTGACAGTTTTCAAGTGAAGCTTTATTTCTTTTCATTCCCCAATTTTCAATTAATACTCTGTATAATTATGTATTATTATGCCATAGATTCTGTGGTACTCTGTACTTCTTAAGAATCCATCAATCTCAGCATTTTCAAGGACCAAAAATTCCATGTGTGATATGAGGTTTGTCATTGTGTGTAGCATGCTAATCACTTTCTGTATTTTTCCAAGTGACTTAATTTTTCCTGAAGAGCTTTCAAAGCCTCTTTCTTTTGTTACAAGTATCTCTGAATGCCACATTGGGAAGTATCCGTCCAAATATTCCTTGGCTACTACTGAGAAAGTTGCTCCTGTGTCAAAAATCAAAGGATTCTTTTTATATTCAGTGTACACATCAAGCTTTGATCTTGCTCCATGAATAAAGACCATACCCATTTTGGGTTATTCCAAATATTCTTTGGCATAAGTGGTTCTCCCACTAAGGTCTTCACCACTTTTGAGATCACTGAATTCAGGTTTCAAAGATTTTTCAAAGACTCAATCTGGTTTCTAATCCGAATACTCAAGTGAATATTGCTCAAGAGTCTCTGATTCACTGTCTGAATCCTCTATTATCCCATTTATAATACTTTCAGAGTCATATTTGTACTCTAGGTGCTCTTCTACTTACTCTTCATCTGCTGAAAATATTTTCTTTTTTCCCTTGGGACAATTATTTGAATAGTGGTCAGATGATCCACAATTATGACATTTGTTTGTTTCCTTTGGTATATTTGACATCTTTTTCCATGAGTAACTTTAGTTTTCCTCTGCTATAATGTGACCTATAGGGTGAACTACTTTCAATTGATTTCTTTTTTCTGAAATCTTGTGTGACATACGCTATTTCATCAATGCTTCTTATTTTTCTTAATCTGCACTTTGATGCATTTTCTAAGTCTCCTCACAGTTTTTTGGAAGCTTGTGATATCTCATCTCTATTTTCATTCTTGGAGAAATATATTTGAGTCTTTTGGTTTGTTTAAGACGCCATTAATAAGGGTCTTTCTCTGTAGAGTATCTGTTACTCTCAAAAGAGATGTTTTTTACCAAAAAAAGTACCCTTTCTGTAATTTTTTATTTTTTTTCTCCACCATGGCCAGATTCTCCTGCCATGTATCTCTTTCATCTCAGTGTAACATATGTTTTCATGGCCTCTTAGTGCAGTGTTGAGTCTTATGGCAATCCAGTAGTCTGGTATCTTTGGGAAATCAACAAAAAGTCCATCAATATAATCAATGAGCTCCATGTGATCATATTCTCCAATTCCTGATAATTTAGGCCAATTTACCACTTCAGGTAATTTCTTCAGTGCTTGTTTCTCAGAGTAACTGAGGTTTTCACCATCTTGGCCAACATACTCAGACCTTAACCTTTGATCCTGGTATTCAGGAGCAGGGATTTTTTATTTTTCTTCCCCTTTTACTTTCTGGGAGCTGTGGATTATGGGTTCATCACCTTTCTTTGATTGAGGGAAGAAATTTTCTTCTTTTTCCTCTTTCTCATAGAGGTTATCAGCCTCTTTTCCAAGGTTGTCCTGCTTCTGCTGGACATTTATTAGGTACCTCCTCATAGTCTGTTATTCCACTAGTATTGAGCTTAACTGTCTATTTGTTCTTTCAATTTATGCCCAAAATTTGGCTAAATGTGTGTTCAAGTCATTGATGACCATATCTTGGAAGGAATTTCCTTCCTTTAGTGTTTTCATTTCTGAATTCACTTGTACATGATAACAAATCCAATCCATGAATTTTCCCATGTTGGACCATATGAAACTACTACCTCTGGAATCATTGGTTCCAATTTTCTGAGAAGGTATTTTATCTCAAATAGGAATAAGCTGGGGATCAATGTATTCTGAGCTAGCAACACTATTTTTAGGTACAGTAACTTTTTGGTTTTGGGTACCTCTCGGACTAATTCCATTAAGGGATATGATTCTTTCTTCTTTCTGAGAAAGTCTTGTTTTCCATTTGGGCCCCATATCTTCTTTTGGAAGCTATTAGGAATTACTGCAGATTCCTAGAAGAATTTTCCTGTAGCTTTTGGACTATTGTAGGGAATATATAATTTTGTCCTCCATGCCTTGGTGTCCCTGAGTCTTATTGGGCCCTTCCATATTCCAAGAGTTCTCTATTGCTTCTGCTGCTTCCTGATTTTCTCTTATTCAGGTTGGTTTCTCTTCTAAGAGTATGAATTTTTGTCAGTATTTCAACTTTTAATATCTTGAAGAGGCTTTTGCCAAGTCATTTGGTTGAGAAAGATTTTCTGACTCATTATTCCAATTTCTTCCCATGATGCTATCATGGTAAAACTTCTGTTTTCCATACTAAATGTGAAAACGTATTTCAGGAGTAGATGATTCTGAGTTCTTTTTCCTGAATCTGTCCAATTTTTTGGTTGTACTTAGTTTATTTTTGTTTGGACTGGGACTTTGGCAGGAGTTTCCTGATGGTAAGTCCCTTGCTAGTAATTTGATCCAGCAGGTGCTTGTCTTCTTCCTTGCCAGATTTCTGACTTATTTCTTGAATAACCAAGATATCTGAGAAATGGAGATTTGATTTCAAAAAATGACAAAATACAAAAAATATTGTCTCTTTCAAGGTTTATTTACCTTTAGAAGGCCCTTGGTCATATTTCTCTTTATATTCTTTGGCAACTTGCCTTTGTATCTGTTAAGTGTTTTAAGAACTGTTATTTTATGTCAAAATGTTTGGTTTATGTCTTCTTGGGCTGACACAGATGGATCTTTCCATGATTTTGTCTCAAGTGGAATGATTTCTTTTTCCACTTGAAAGAAAATATAGAGAAGATTTGTAATTCAACTTGAATAAACAAAATTCCAGATCTTCTACTGTAACTTCTGAATTTTTGTTTTAATCTTTTTAATTTTGATTTTTTGAAGTATTTTATTTATTTATTTTGTGAAGAAATAACAGTTTTTAAGATTTTGGTTTTACCTATTTTTTTCAAGCAAAATATTCAATATCAAAATTTTATTTTATTCTATTAAACTTGAATATTATTTTGAACTCAAGTAATCCACTTATTGAAATGGAAAAATAGTTCAATTTCCAGTTTCTCTTTCTCTTTGGAAGAAATAAAATCTCAAAATCCTGATTTTACAATAATTTTGCTGTATAATAAAGTAGCTTCTTGTTTCTTTTTTTTATTTAATTATTTATCAAATAACAAAAAATTCAATAAGTATTCCCCTCAATTTGAGTAAGAAAATATTTTATTCAATAGTATTTGACTTAAATATTAAAGAATTAGAATAATAATAAATTTATTATTCAAACATTTATTGTTTGTTTCTCAATAAATATTATGTCTTCAATTAACTTTTACACAATTTGGTAACAAATAATATACTTTTCATTTGAATACACTATTTGTATATGAAAATTACGTTTAATTATTAATAATAATTACTGATTATTATTCAGCTTCAATTTTTGATTCTTAATCAAAAACAAAATTAATAAATTTTTTCGTCAACTTGAGTAAAAAAGATCTTTATTCAATAATGTTAAGCTTGAATATTAAAGAATTGAAATAGTTATAAAATTATTATTCGAATATTTATTTTTGATTTAAAATTAATTTTGAAACAAATTGGTAAAAAATGATTATTATTTTTATTGAAATATACTACTTGTATATGAAAATAACTTTGAATAATTAATAATAATGACTTATTATGATTAATTTCTGTGAAAAATTGCAATTTGAAGCTTTAAATAGTATATATACTCTAATAAACAAAAATACAATATATGAAAGTATATATATTATATTTGTAGAATACCAATTATAAAACTCAGGATGAAAATGGAAAAACTCAAAATTTGACTTACTTGTATAGTAAAAACCCTTCAAAAAAAGTAAAGTTCATCCAAAAAATGCCAAAATACATCCAGAATAGGTTGAAATCATGGCCAGGCCCCCAAAATATCATGTTGATTGTATGTAGCAGCTTAAAAACAGTTAATACAAGCTGGTACTATTACTGTGACAGGGTAAAATAATTAAAAATAATAAATAAGACCCTGCTGTTATGGGTAACAGCGGTGATGAATCTACTGAGGGTCTTGGTTTCAGCAGTTAAATATCTACTTGCTATGAAAGTCAGCTACAATAATCAATACTATAGTTATATCACTATCATCATAAGAGTACTACTTGTTATTAACAGTTTTAGTATGTAAGAATTCGAAATAGTGATTATGAGGTCCTTTTCCAGTGATAAAAGGCCTTCTTTTATCCCTTTTGGCGACTGTGAGGAGCTGTTAAGCTCTTCACACATCCTCATAGCTAAATATTTTACTCTAGAGGCTGAATTGTGGTTCTGTACCACAAATTCTGACATCATCATTGTCAGAATTGTGGCTTTGGGACCACAAACGATCATTATGGATAAATACAGGGTTAAAAACTCTTGAAAGGCCACATCAGCAGTGTTATGGGGTGTACAGAGTGATTTTATGACTAATCTTAGCCATTCTGGGTGGGATTAAGATTTTAACAACCATTATTTTAAGTATTAAGCCAGTACTGGTTGGTACAGACCAGTATTGGTCAAAAAACCTTCCAACCAAGATATCTCAGTCAGTTTCTGAGATATCCAGAATACAAAAGCATAGGATTGAGATGATTGATTTTCTCTTGAATTTGATATGCTTCATGTTAACCCTCCTTACAAATAGCAGAAGGTATAAAAGTTTCAAGTTTTTTGATGTATTTTTGTACATCAGTAGATGACTTGAGAAACCTCCAAACCAGATATCTTTGTCAATGTATACAATTTTAGAACTTTAATGATACTCAATTTTAGGGCTTTATGAGCTCCACAAGCTATTTTACTTTACTTTAAAGCTGTATCAATATATGGAAAGGATACAGGGGTTTCTTTATGTTGTTATTTTCAGAAAACCTGTATTTGCATTTTTAAGCCTTTGATCCAAGATCTCTCTTCCAGTTTTGAAGTTACAGGGGTAAGAGGTATTTTAAATTGAAGCTCTTATACAGATCTTTAATTTGGATTTACATATGTACAGGTTTTGTGAGCCTGTGAGGTATATAGAACCTACCCACAAGGCCACAAATAACTTTTGATACAGTTAATTAAGACTCAAACAGACTTATAAAGTGAATTAAAAATAAAAAATAACAAATAATAATTATAACTTTCTTTTTTAGAAAAACATTCATAGATAATATGTCATTTTTGGATTCTACACCAAGAATAACCTAGGGTAGACCCATAGGATGTTATACCCAAAAGTGGCTATTTCTTATGTTATTGGAAGATTTAAGAATCTAAAAGTACATTTGCACAATTAAAAAAACTATGCAATTTAAGCTTAAATAAGCTTAAATTTCAACTTTAATAAGCTTTATGTAAGCTTACCAAGAATATAGTTGACATTGAGGTGTGGTGTATATTTACTGAATCAGCTAAGGATTTGCCATACAGGATTTAAATCCTTCATGAGATCAATTTAAATTTATTTAAGACCATAGTATGGCTTTAAATAAATAAAAAGGCAAAATCCATGCAGAAAGGTGGTACAAAGGAAAAAGGCCAAATAGAGCCAGGTTACCCAACTTTTGGATCTGCAAGAACTCAATTAAGGTTGTAAACCTGTATTGGAGGATTTTCAACCTTATTTAAGCTTTAACATTAGACTTTGATTGAACATTAAAGTTTAAACTGATAAATTCCCAATTTTGACAGGAATGTGAGCCATGAGTTATGTTTTACATACTGAAATAGGGCACAGTTAATATGAAAATGAATTTTGAATTATGTATAACCAATCAGTCATGCATATATCCAAAATTTGTCATTTTTATTTAAGAAAAGATGAAGAAAGTTTTTGTGAGTAATCAAATACATGGATTTAAGGCCAGATTTGGATTATAAACAAAACTTCACCTAGGGTAGTTCCATAGAGTAAATAATCTTGAATTAACTCTATCAGGTGGTAATATGGAAAATACTTCAATACCACATAAAAGAATGGTGAAATTTTTCGTTTTTCTCAATTTCATGCCAAAATAATGGGAATTTGAGAAATCACATGTTACATATACACTAAGATTGGTTTTATGCCTGTTTGTGGCACTTAAAATTACATTATTCCTGTATACAGTTTTGATAAACCCATAGTTGATATCCATCTTGAAGCCTGAATTACTATTTTTGACATGAAAATGGCTAAGGGGGAGAAAAGACATTGAAGAGAGCCAGGGTACCCAACTTCTGAGACCTCTGAGGTGTGGATAGCTATAAATCTTGGATCCATGGCTTATCATGGGTAAATTAGTACACTCAAACCTTCTGGGAGCTTGGTTACCAAGCCAAAGTCCCATTAAATCATAAGAAAATATAAAATAGGCTGCTATTTCAATGTGTCAAGGAAGTCATCAGCTACTCTGACTCCTGTAACCATGTCAATTATTAATTAATTTCTATGTATAAAGCTTGAAAGAGTTATTAAAACCCTTTTTGGACTAGTATCCATGCCTTTGTCTCATGGCAACCAGCTACAACTGTGCTATTTGCAATTCTATGTAGAAATAAGGTACAAACTTCCAAAATTCCTTAAAAATACAATTCTCATAGAATATTTCTAAATTTTTCAGGACCAATGAAGATAAGGATAATTTATATCAAAACCAAAGAATAATTATGACTTCATAGCTCAAATTAAAATTTTCACTCACAATCCATGTTTGATGATTCTACTTGAAACATTGAGTCCTTGAAAATTCACAGAAAATACAATATTTGATAAACCTGATAGATTAATGATGATTCAGACATAGAAAAATACTTACCGTTGTTAATCCTTTATTTCTTAACCATAAATGGATTGGTACTCATTTAAAATGACTGAATTAAGAAATTATGATAATCTTACATGAAAATGAATTATGTAACCCATTATCCAAAAGGTATTAATGATTTTTCAGTTCATTTTTCTCCTTGTAATGCCTCTGTGAGCTTTTATTGACTTGAAAAGGCCTCCTCTTTCTGTTTTTTCAAAATCATCTTATTATCCAATCCTATCATTAGTACCAACAAGTAAGTATTAGCTAATTATTTTCTTAAGTGCTTCAATACTTTTGTAATGAATCAGAAAGATGTAAAATCATATAAATAAAATATGTAAAATAGTATCAAACTATTATATTTCTGTATTACTGTTATAATACCATTTTGATCCTTTAAATCCACAATTAATCTGTCAAATTCACTCTACCAATTCTTTACAAGGTATTATTGGAGGATTAGTGAGTGTTTCTGTTTAATTCTTAAAGCTTTTATATAGTCATAGCTTTCTTCAAGAATTATAATTATAATTATTCATTCATAAGATAATCATACATTAAAATAGCTTATATTATTAAATACTTCTTGCAATTGATTCTTGTAGACAATCACTGCTTACTGTTATAATCACTAGTAGTATATAATAACTAAAAGAAATAATTGAGAAATTATTTATTCAATTGTCGTTATATTAAATTCTTTGCTTATATTTCATAAGAAAAGTCATAGTAATGTTGATTAAGAGTAATATTATCAACATTTTAATGGACACATCTTACAAGTAATTAAAAGCTGGAAAAGGGTAAATCCCCAAATAAAGGCTTGTAATCAAGGTTTTAAGAGCTTTCAAAGCTTAATTAAGCTTAAAATTTAAAGTTATGAGTGCTAAAGCCTTATCAAAAGTTAAGTTTTGGTGTTTATTTCTATTTTACACAGAAAAATAGCAATAACTTCAAAAATTCATTCAAAATTAAATTCTCAGTGAATTTTCATAAAAATTTCACAAAGCTTGAAAATAAATGTTACATGTGTATATATTAATATTTAAGTATAATTTTTGCACCAGATTAATTGGTAATTAGCCTTGAAAGCAACCTTTTTAATTATTTTCAAAGAAAATTAATATTTCTCCAAAAATTGATTAAAAATATAGCTTAAGATATTTTCCCTTAAAAACTTACTTTTAAGTTGTTCATGTGATGAAATTGAATATAAAGAAGTTTATCTTTTATTAAAACTTAAAATAATTAACTCAAAAGAGGATTAAAGTTACTTGAAGTTAATAATAACATTGGTAACCTTAAATTGAATTGAGAAATAATTTACCTTAAGTTTAGAACCTTATTTTTTGGTATATTTTTTCAGTTTTTACCTTAGCCCGCCCTCTATATTCATTATGAATCATGTGAGCTGCTCTAAAGAAACAAAAAGAGTATTTAAATCACTGTTTTTGTCCATCATAATCATTCAATCAATCAAATGAGACATTTAAAAAGGTAAGGTTTTATTAAATATAAAATCTTATTATTAAAAGTAATCCTAAAGTGCTTCATTATTTACAAACTTTTTGATTATAGAATTGAAATTATGTAATTCAGATTATTGCTTTAATCACCAATAATAAATCTTATATTATGAATTTATTGCGTTAAATATCTTCTAAACTCCACAAATTCCTCTATAAAATCATAGATCTTATTTTATCTTGAACATTTCTTTCATCTTTTAAAATATTGATCTTTGGTGTGTTTTTAACTTATAAGAATTATTTAATACTATAGCTGTTTTTGTTATACTTATTGTATTAGATAGATATCATAAGTGAGTTTTCTCCAAAATTCTATATTTTTATCTAGTATTATTTTTTATATATATAATTTCTCTATCAGATTGATCTCTCCACAGTGTGTGTGATATTTCTTATATAAATTATATTTATATTATTTATAAGTGGATAAATATTAATATTTTACACATATAATTTTCTCATTAAGAGCTTTTGTATTTCTTATTATTATAGCTGTCAGTGACTATAATAATAATCAAATAATTATAATTTATTCTAATTAGTTAGATTCTTTATTATCAAATAATTTGATAATAAGTAATTATTTCTTTTTTATAAATTTTTTTTATAATTACATTAATTTGTGGTTATAATATTTATTATATTATATTTTATACTGAGGAAAGTAATAGTACTCTTGATATTTGTTACTATTATTAATAGTTTAATAGACAAACCTTACAGTTTTTTACAAGCCCTCTTAGACTTCTGAGGGGCTCTTAGTAAATAAAGGTGGTATAATGGTATCTCCTGAGGTAGGAATACTAAAGATGAATGGATGGTAACATTGGATAGCTTTCTTTGAGAGCTTCAAGAAAAATTCAATTTTTGTGTAATTTGAATTGAGTATGAATAGGCTAGATGAGAGGTGAAAATGAGGGTTTTGCTTATTTGGTCTTATCTTTGAAAGGGCATATCTTTTTCCTTTCTTATCCTATTTGGATAGGATTGGTATTTTTATATTTAAGGACCTTCCCTCTCTATATTATACCTTCATTGGCTATATTTTCCCAATACTATTTATAATATTGCTTATGGTATGTTGGATGTAATTCTGGTGCTCTTTTTAGAGTCATAGGCTGACATAATTAATGCTGAAAGATTTCTAGGGTGCGTCATATTCATAGATGGAAGTCTCTTATCCCTACCAAAATGGCCTCCAAATCATGGTGAGGCTTATTTTAACTGTAGAGAAAGGGTAAATACGTTAATTTAAATGAAAATTATTGAGTTTGAGGGATAATAACAAGTTAATCCCTGTACTCAACATCAATATAACTGTTATTTTGAATGAACAAACAGATTATTACATTTCATGTTGGATGAGCAGGTTCTCTGCACGACTCAAGTGTTTATCAAAGGATAAAAATATTGAAATCTTCACAAATTGACTATAATAGTGACCAATATCTTTCTTCCTTTTCAGCTTATACAATTTCACTCTGAATAGCATCAGAATATAAAGGAAATTCAGCTCAAAATGAAGATTAAAAGGAATTTAATCACTTTTTGGGAATATGTTGAGTACAAGTCAAAAATTCCATTGATATTTTGAAAGAGAATATCTCACCTATTAGAGAGATAACAATGAAGAAAAGTATTTTGTAGATCAGTTTTTTACATGCATCATTTTTCACAAATTAGGTATCAATGGTACAGCTTTCATGATGGAAGACCCCCACGGCACAAGAGATCAATTGGATTGACATGGTTGAAGGTATTTCTAATAAAAGATAAAAATTTAAACCTCCAAAAGTAATTTGGTATTATAATTAAATTAGTTGTAATTGAATTTTATTTGGATTTGTTTGCATAGAATATATTGCTATAATATGAAAAGAAATAACAGAAATTTCAAAATAATTTATGCATTCCATATTAATCATTATAGCTCTTTTTTCATCTCATAAATTACTCATATCTTTCCATAAATCTTAGAGTCTTGTTTGTAGGAATCTATTAATTGTGAGTTTTGGCCAAAATTGAATAATGTCTTGTGTGTTTTGAAAACACATCAAAAGTGGGTTATGTTTTAATAATAAAGAAGACTTCTGGGTTCTTTGGTTGTTCAATTCTTGATTGATGAATTTTCTCACAAAACCTCAATGATTCCATGTTTTTTCAAAATTAAACTCAAATTGAAGGTTTTGACCAGAAGGGGGAATGGAAGAAGGAATTGGCCAGAAAAAATCTTTTGAAATTTAATAAAAGATACTATAAGTCCATTCATTTAATGTCTTTTCTCTTGGTATGAGGTTTATTTTAAGCTCCATATTAAGTGGTAATCAGATTGTACTAGTTTTTAAATTAATTCTATTCTTGAAGATTTCATTATGGTTCACTGAAATTTGGGATGAAATTGTTCAAATTTTATTTATCTTCATCTGAAGCACCTTTGGAAAATTCCCTAATTCTTGAAATAAGAAAATCATCAACCTTTCTTAATTTATTCCACTTTTCATGGTCAGAATGAATTCATTTATAAGAGTTGATCCTACTTTTCTAGTATAAGAAGCTTCCAATTTTCCTTAATCAAATCCTTGAACAATTATGAATCCTTTCATGGTACCTTTCAATAAGTCTGTCTTTTTGGTAATTTTCTACCTATTATTGGCCAAGTTACTCAAAGAGATGCTTTATTGTTGAATATTATTAAATAATGGAGTTGGATTTTTGAACTAATGAATTTTGCAAATGAAAACTTTTAAGGCAGGCTTGATTTCATTATTAAAAACTAAATATTTTTTGGATAGACTTTTGATGGGTGTAAGCTTCAACCAGGAGGAATTAGGAGCTCCTTTCAATTGGGATCGTTGAGAATTATTAATATCAATTCTTATTATGTTGAAGCTTTGGAATGACTTGTTTTTTAATTTCTATAAGATATATTTGGGCTCAATTAAGTTTTGAATAATAATGATTATATCAATAATAATCAATAATTTGTCTAGTCCTAGAAAGCTCATTATTCATATTAAGACTTTATTAAGCTGAAGGTATTTATGTTTCTGATGGGTTATTCCTAACAATTTCATAAATTTTATTCTTTTCAATTGAATTATTGTTACCCAAAAAGCTTTTTCAAGTTTTCTTAAAATACAAAGTTTTTGTAAATGATTATTAAAAATTATTAATAAATTAATCATACCAGGATCACCACTACAAAAATCAAAATAAAACAAAAACAGAAGACAAATTTCAGTAATCCCTTTTGGTTATAATTCAAAAAAAAGACTAACAAATGATGGCTAATCCATTTCTAAAAAAATCAGAAATAAATTTGAAAGAATTTTATAGTTGATTTGGACATAAAAAACCCCTCCTGGGAGTTGTGGAAGGTTAGGATAATTAATTGGGAGAAGAAACCAAATTGAAATTATTTTTTATTGATGAGAGAGGTTCCAGGACTATGTGGGAGGACTAGTTGAAGAGTTTTTGAGAAAACAGTTGAATATATTTCTTTTAGTAATATGGGATGATGGAGATATAGAGAGAAGGTAAATTGAAAAACAACCTTTGAAGAAATAAAAATAGATTTTATTTTTTTTGAATAAAAAAAATAAAAGCTTGATCCTCCCAAAAAGGAATGGCAAGTGAGGAATGAGGAAGTAACAGTAGTAAGATTTAAAGAAATATCAAAATACATATAATAAATATTTTGTTTCTAGACAAAAGTATCTATAAAATAATATGGATAATATTCAGGATAAAAATTGATTATGAAGATGCGGGATAAAAAAGTTGGTAGATTTCTTTTCTGATTTTCAGAGGAAAATTAGAATAGAGAATAAATTTTCATGATAATTTTTTTTAGAATTGAAAAGTATTTTTCGGTCTCAGATGAAAGTTTAGAGGTTATTTCTAAATTTAAAAATTAAATAGATGTTTTCAAATTTGAAATTTAGAGAAAATAGTATATAAATTGAAATTTAATGATTAGTTTTCTTTTGAAGAAAATTGAGAACAAATTAAAATTTATCTGAAATGGAAGAAAAAAATTGAGCTTTTTTTATTCAATTGAAATGTGATATATTGCATTTTTGATTGAATGGGATATTCTACAAAAGTTTATCTTGAAGACAATCTGCATGAGAGCTAGAAAATTGGGGTTCTGAATGGACCAATGCAGCTCCATTTCTGTCGATTACCTCTCAAGCCTTTGGTGCCAATTATCGGAGAATTAAGATACTCTTTACCTTGAAAGATTCACATTTTTCTATTCCTGTTCTCCTTCTTCGTCTCTTTTGGGAAATGATGGATTTTTCAAGAATAATCAAACTTGTGTCAACCACCACAGAAGCATTCATGGATAATGAAAACGACATTTTTCAAGAACTCAAACAAATTCAGGAGAAAAATCTCACCATATCCAAAACAATAAGAATTTAAAATGCCTTTTTAGATCAGTAAAATTATTACCAGTGCTTGCACAAAGGTTCTTTCAGTGATAACTAACTTAATAGCAATGAGATATTCTGCCATAAGTTCCATATGTGCCAGCCATGATTTCTAAGGATTGTTTCATAAATAGAAGAGCTATATAATTATTCAAAAAGAAGAGAAAAATAAGGTGGAAACTTGGATTGGCTTCAGTGCCAAAAATTAAATCAGCCCTCAGACAAATATTTTATGTTATTGGAGAAGACCAAGTAGATGAATTCCTGCATCTGGCTGAAAAATAATCACTCCAATGCTTGAATAAATACTTCACAGAAATAATTGAGCTATATTAGTTGGTTTAGCTATGTTATCCAATCTATGCAATTATCCAACAGCTTCTTGAATTAGTAGAAAATCAAGGCTTTGCTCAAATGTTGGGTTCATTAGATTTCATGAACTGGCTGAGTTGAAAATTTAAAACATGCCCACATTCATTGGCTTGGCAATATACAGAAAACGAGAGGGGAAATATTTTTTCAAATATTTCTTTTTATATTTTACTTATGATTTTTAAGTCTCCTACTTGAATTCTTGAGGAATCTGTTTCTCAGGATCTTTGGTTCTGAAATAAATTTTTTTGCCTGCCAGGATGTAATGATTACCTCAATGTATTTTATCAATCACTAATTTTTATCAGATAATTAGTATGACAGCCCCAAAACTAGAGTTAAAAAATGACATAATGATAAATAGGCTATTAGCTTTCAGATGGAATATATCCAAGCTGGTAAGCATTGGTTAAGAAAATATCAATTCCACAAGATGAAGAACCAAGGGTAATTTTCTACATATCATAATTTTCTCATTAGTTAGATTCTCATTGTTTGAAATAGTATTTAGAAATGACATAGGAATCTGCAAAAGTGGCTGTTGAACAGAGATTTGGATTTCTTCAAGAATGTTTTAAAATCATCAAGAAACAAGTATAATACTAGGATTAAAAAAAGCTTGACACAATCATTCAAGAATTTGTTATCCTCCAAAAAATTATTGTGGAGGATGAAAAAAGAAATCAAAGTTAACAATTGGATTACTACTGACAAAGATTGTCAAGAAAACACACCACAATACAACTATCAAACTTACATACACCAGCTCAAAAGCAAATCACAGCTTGTGAATTCATCTTATTGAGAATTTGTGGTATTTAAAAGGAAAAATCACAGATTTCTAGGTTTTTTTTTATTGTCTTTCTATTTAGATTTTTGTAAAGGAAACCTCCAAAGCTTCATTTCTGTATTAGTAATGTGATGTTTTTTAAAAAAACATCTCAAGAAAATTTTGAAAAATAAAATGAATTTTTTTTATTTTAATTGCATTTCAATCAAACAAGGGGCATGATATTTCCACACCTCCACTAACAAATAAAAATTTGGTCTAAGATACACCTTCATTCCTTTCATAGACTTTTTTTGTTAAATCAACTCATCCTAGTGATTACCAAATCCCTGCCAAATGGGGTGTGGTTGATCTCAGTGATGTTAGCAAAAACTCCGCAATACAAGAGCAAAATTAATTTGAGTAATTTTTGTGAAATTTGCAATCTTCTATTTGAATGGTTAGGTTTCATATTTGTAGATAATTTATTTTTTTCATAAGGGGGAATCATTTGTACCTGGAAAAAAGTCCTTCCCTCAAAATTATCCTCAGAATTCAAAAATGACTGATCCTTGCTGTTTGTGTTGCCAAAAGTTAAATTTTGCCCAGTTTTTGGATTAATTGAGTCACTAATTGATGAATAAAAATCATTTACAACTGGTAAAATAATCCTTCCCATGAAATTCTTTTATTAAAAATTAAATTACTCAATAGGTTTTGGTAGTTCACTAAATCAAGATGGCAAATCTTGACTCATGATGGGTGATACAGAAAAGAGTGAAAATTGAAGATTTCTACTTGAAAAATATTTAAAATGAAAATGAGCTGAGATTTGGATTAATCAATCAAGAAAAAGAGCAATGATTAATTTTTCAAGTGCTGTAGGAGCTCAAGAGAATAAAAATATCAATTAAAAAGATCAAATCAAATATTACTTAAAACTAACTTCACCTTTCTTGGCCTCCTACAGCTCTTTTGAGGCTATAGGAACCCAAGAAAGGCATTTTATTTAAGATATATATTTCAAATTTAAGAGAAAAAAAACTCATTTCAAGAAAATTATTTGAATTTTTGATTAATTTTTTTCTCAAATATTCAGCTTGCTTGGGCCCCTACAGCCTTCAAATGGCTGTAGCCCAAGCAAGGCCTTTTTTAATATAAATATTTTACATCTAATTAATTTTCAAAGAAACTAATTTGAAGTTTTTAATTGATTTTTTCAATATAAATATTGTAAAGTCAATCAGTTTGAAGATTAATTTGAATTTTTAAATTCATTTTTTTTTTGAAAAATGCCTCGCTTGGGCTCCCGCAACCTCCAAAGGGCTTTAGGAGGCCAAGAAAGGCCATTTTTTTAACATAAATATTATCACTGTAATTAATTCAAATTTTTTAATATAAATATTTAAAATTGACTTAGTTTTCAAAGAAATTAATTTGAAATTTTTAATGAATTATCTTTAAAACAGAAAAACCCTTTCTTGGGTTCCTAGAGCCCTTTGGAGGCTTTAGGAGCCCAACCGAGGCGTGTCTTTCAATCTAAATATCATAAACTTAATTAATTGTTCAAAAAAATTAATTTTAATTTTTAAATTGTATTTTCTGGAATATTAATATTTTAAATTCAATCAATTTTTATTAAGATGAATGTGATTTTTTCAATTGAATTTTTTTGGAAAATTCATCTTACTTGGGCTCCTACAGCCCCCAAATGCTTTTAGGAGCCCAAGGAAAGTATTTTAAAATAAGAGATATTATTATTATATCTTTAAAACATATTAAGTCGAAGTTTTGAATTGAATATATTTTAAAAATGTTCTTCTCAGTATAAAGTTATTACTAATTAATCTTTTACTCAAATAAGAATATATTTTTTAAATTAAATCTCAAAAGAATTATAATCAAAAATATTCATATTATCTATCTTTGGGGCTCCTGAAGGTGTGAGACATGGTCAGAAGCCAAAACGACACCAAAGAGACAAGTTGATGTGAATGGACTGATATTTGGATCGTCTGTCTCTAAAATTGATTGAGAGGTTGCATTTTTGATCCTGGGTGCTTGTCAGAGTCACCTTTCGGCACCTGGGTTTTGAATATGGGTTTTTGGTCATAATAGCTATGGAAAAGCAAAGCCAACTCATTCTTTATTGTTGGAAGAGCTAGGCCCTGTGGGTCCAATCTGCTCAGAATGTATCTGTCATCACTTCTCTCATTGATTTTGATTTTTTGAACCAAATTCACATAAAAATGAGTTTTTAATATAATGATAATTTTGGTACCAAGCTGTTCAAATTCATGACTTTTTGCAGCAAATACCTTTTTTACTGAATTTACACAGACATACTGGTCAATATTATAATATTTTTTTTTGCACCAAGATTCTCAAACTCATGACTCAGCACAGTAAAAATGTTTTTTACTCAATAGTAATTCATTTCGAGAGACAGGTGAAAAGATGTAAGATGATGCAAAGTGGCTTTTACACACCATGGAGTGTTTTTTCAATACCCACCTTTTTAGGTAGGCTCATTATTAAATCAGACCTGGAAGAATGTTTTTTTTCCATGCTTCACTAAAATTAAAAGCTTAATGTTCTCCAAGGAAGTATTCTCTTGGGCGAATTGGGGAATAGGAATTGTTTGAGAAAAGTCTTTTATTAAACATTTTAATATATGCTTATTTGTGTATTTACAAATATCCTCAACTCAAAATTATTTATTTCTCTTGAGGATTTATATAGTTTCCAAAATCTGGAAGGTTCCTTTTGCTGAACTAATGCAGTAACGAGACAAGCACACCAGAATTCCACAAACATCAAATATAGAAATATTACTTGCATATATAAAATGAATTTTTTCTTGCATTATAAAATTCTTGGTAACATATCTGAGATAAACCACCCATTTAGTGTGGATTAAGTAATAACTAGGCTGAGTGTGTTTAGCCAACAACCTCCATGAAAGTTGTGAAGGCGTATCTGAGACCACATTTTTATATGTAGGTGTAGGAATGGAAATATCATGCCCCTTAAAAAAAGAAGTTTTATTTCAAAAAAATAACATATTTGGGATTCATACTACTTCTACCAAAATAATAGTTCAAAATTTAAATAAGAGAAAAGAAAATCAAGAAATATATTATTTAATTTTCTATAAACAAATATTACTTGAGAATTTTTTTTCTGAGTCTTTAAGGATTGATGATATTTCTATAAGAATCACAATTTTGAATTCTTTTTAAATAAATAAAGTGAATTTTTTGTTTAATCTTTTTTGAGTTAAAATTGAATTTTTTTAAAAATTATATTTAGTCAAAAGTTTCTTCCTTTAAAAATGATTAAAAGTAAATTTTTATCTCCCTATTTTTTAAGAAAAAGTTTGTGTTTATCGATTTTCTTATAATTGTTTTTTTTGTATGAAAGAAAAAAATTAAAGCGCTTTTCCTCTATGGTAGAAAAAAATATTATTAATATATGTTTTGCTAATTTTGAAAAGAAAATATAAGAGATATAATCAGAAAATAATTTAGGTTATGTAATTGAGTAAAACAAACAGAATGGAAAAAATGATTTTATTTTTTTCTAAAAAAAGACCATAAGCTGAACAATTTTTGGATTTAATCTCAAATGATTTAGTTTTGAATATTGAATTATGTATTTGGGAATGTACGTATATAGTTTTCCTTACTATTTTACTTAAAAAATATATTAATATAGCTTTTATTATTTAAACTCACAATATGATATCTAATCTTGAATTAAGTGATTTGCTTCTTAATTTGAAATTTTTCAAAAATCAGTATAATATTATCAATTTAAATCAAAAGAACAAGCCACTTCAACCAAATGAAATTTTCCCCAAGAAAGTCTGATAATAAAATGAATAAATATAATTTTTTTACACAAAAGGAACAAAATTCAAAGTTTCTTTTTTTTTTGAAAACTTACTGTCCCCTTCTCCCTCAAAAAAGTTGAAAATAACAGAAAATTTGTTTTTCCTAAAAAAACAAAAAGAATTTTTATATAAAATTCTAAATTTAGAAACTTTCAAATGAAGTGTTTCTTAACCTTAAAATAGATTAATTCATGCTTTTTTTTCTAGAATTCTTCAATGGTCTCAAAAATGGATTTGGGAGTTTTTTCTTGATTCTCAAAGTTTTTTGAAAAGGCAAATCCAGATTAACTTACCAATTAATTTTTTGAGAATAAATATCCCATCTTATTAATAAAACACTTTATTTCAAAGAAATTGAAACAAAAATTAAAAGATTTATTTCATTCTTTAAAAGAGAAACGAGTGAGTTTCCTTAGAAAGAAAATTTTACTTTTTTCCTTTTAAAGATATTTTAGCTGTTAATTTTTATATTAAAGAATTATTAGCTGTTATTATACATATAGATATTAAAAATAAACAAATGAATACTCATTTTTGAGGAGCTCATGAACAAAAAATCTAATAGAAGCTTCAGGGGTTAGTTCTTGGGCTCTCAGTATGTCTACAGAAAATAGAAGTCCTAAGTTCAGCCCAATATTTTTTTTAGTCTCAATTGAGGAAAATGAGAAAAGAATCTTATCAAGCCACTATATATGAATTTAAATATATTATCCTTTCTGATAATTTTCAAATGAATATTTTTACTGAGTCATATATAGGCTTACTATTAATCCATTCTATGAGCTCTTTTTAATAAGTTCAACTATTAAAATATTATATTTCAAATAAATAATTATAAAAGCTTGAGATTTTGGATAGAAAATACTCTTATACGCTCTGATGATTCATAATTAATATGTCCCAAATTGAAAAGTATCTTTTACTGATCATAGTTTTTTCATAAAAAAACAAACAAAACTAATATTAAATCTCAAGAAAGAATTAGTAATTCATAAGATGTTGAAATTACACAAAAAGGTAAAATCATCTAGTAGGCAATTTGAATCTGTTTAAATAAGTGTTAGTGAGTTCCATCAATGAAAAACTAATCTTATGATTTATGAAATTTCCCCCCAAAAACATACGTTTTGAAGTCAAAGTTGAAAGACTTGTGAGCTTGTTATAAAGAACTTTGAAATATGGAATGTGACTTTTAAATGTAAATACCACAATAAATTACTTGGGTATTTGTCAAGTTTGAGCAGGGCTAGTTAAATGGTTTGAATTTTAGTATAGCAAGTTTCTATAACAAAACCCTGGAAAGTGTTATGCCATTTTTTTCCTTTTATGAAAAGAGGATTTTTCAAAACAGCAAATTACTACACTGAAAGGTTTTTTTTGGGTGCTTCGCGCAAATTGGACTTAGATAACTTTTTCCCTCCCCTTGCACAAAAAAAACAGGCCGAAACCACAATCAAGGCCGTGACTTCAAGTTAAAGCACCCATCTCTCAATTTTGGCTGGAATGAGGGCATTCAATATAAAAAAATTATTTTAGGGAGATTATTGAGGAATTTTGATGTTTTTAAAGCCATAGAGAGTATGTCATAAATACCTTCAAGTTCAAAAGCTCGCAATGAATTATTTTTCGTACTGAGCTTTCCCACATTATTATTGGGCCAAATTGACCGAAAAGCAAGCTTACTTCACAACTTGCAAAAATCAATTGTGAATGATGAAGCCATGTATTATCGTATTATATGAGTTTTAAGCCGCCATTTTGGTAAGTAAATTGGGCTTTTATCAGTTTATTTTCTGTTTTTCTTTTTCAATCCAATCCAGCTAACAGGTTAAAAGAAAATGTTTTTTGGCCAAGATTTAAACCAGTCAAAAGATAACAATAATCAACCAATGACAAAACAAAGTTAGTTGAGTTAAAATATTTATTCAAGCTAATTCGAAGAGGCAAATAAACCATGCCTTACCCAAGATCCTTTATAATTCCTGACGCTGATCCGGTTTGAAAAAGGAAAATAAAAAATCGTCCGGTAAAAGAATCAGAAAAGGATATGTCAAAACGAGAGGGGTTTCGATTAAAAAGAGCTGCAGTACATGATGAAGGTCATAGACTAGAGTGAAGATTCCAATAGTCACAAAATAAATTGTTACTCAACTTTTTATAACCTTTAAGCTTAGCTATTTCTAAAGCTTTTGAGCTTCTAACACCAGATCTACAATATAATATTAACTTTTGATTTAAATTTGGTTTGAAAAATCCAGTTGTTTTTGTAAAATCATCAGGATGCAACTCAAGTAATTTTTCAAAATTTGATAATGGTAAATTAACGGATGAAGGAATATTCCCTTGAATAACCTCGGGTTCTTCTCGAACATCTAATTGGAACGAAAACAAAAAAGCGCATAGACTACGTTAGCTGTAACTGCTACTTTGTTTTTTCCTCGTTGAGATTCAATGTGATCTATCAATAATATCTTTTTTTTGTGAAATGCAGTAACCTATCAGCAAAACTTCCTAGAAAAATCAGCACAACATCAGAACCAGGATGCATCGTGCTCTATACATTTTCAAATTTAAAAAAAAGAATTACGTCGCTTGGCATCTGAGTCAAAGGCTTCAGTTCACGATAGTCGATATCTTCATTGCGCCGATAGGCATCAGGTGGATGATGTTGCTTAAGTGACGGGTTGCCTGCTTGGCAATTGAAGAATGAACGACTGCTTGGATGCTGCGTTTGATTCAGATCGACATTCTTCGAGATATCAAAACTGAGACCACGATGGACGAATCCAACTCCAGGTCCGCTGCTCGATGGGCCCATCCTGCTTCTGAGGGCCATCGATGCTCTCCTCGTGATCTTCATCCTCAAACTCCGACGCTTCTTGCCAAACTCCGATCGAACTCAGCTCAGCCAAATGGTCAACAGCAGACGCTGGGTTTGGAATCAGTTGGCGATTGCCGGTGGGGGCGGGAGGAAAAAGAGAACAAAATACATTGTAGGGGAGTCGAACCCCTGACGAGCCCAGACACATGGCAAGGGCCCAGTTTACCGCTAGCCTAACAATGTACGACGGAAGATAGAAAGATCAATAGGAATTTCAAATTTATGGAAATTTTGTCATTTTTCCACTGTAATTGGTCTTATTGGATCTTTAAAAACATGAAATTTCTATAAAGATGACTGGAGTTACTAACTAATATAGCTTTAACCAACAAATCAATAACTTAGAATGAAATCAAATGTTAAAATAAATATTAGAATTAATTTTTTATTTAATAATTTAAATTCCAAAAAAAGTTAATTACACAATCTTTTTTTTGTGAAAAATTTATACTTAAAAATTAAAAAATATATAAAAAAATAGTTTGACTTGAGAATTCTTTTTTTCATTCAGTTACAATAGCATTAGGTGATAAAAACAGGAAATATGACTTAAATGATAAGCTTTAGTGATTCTAATATTGATGAAGGGAGCTTAAAAGGTTGATTTTATATTTTATTATTAATTTATCAATTATTTATTATTTTTAGAAGATAATCTAAAAAAAGAGTTTTTTCAAGTTTTGCTTTGTGCTGATAATTTTGGTCAGTGCCTGTTCTGAGGTTTAGTCAGTTTAATCCTCTTAGAATCTTCCATCAAGAGTAAATTAGCTTGTGTTTTTGCGAAAATTATGATTTTTTGTATTGAAAAAATCCTTGAATAGAATTTAGGGTAGAAGTAATAAGCATTGTGAAAGAAATTACTGCTGATGAAGTAAAAAAATAGTGGATTTTGTGTCACTGGAATGAAAATTTGCTATTCTTTTTCTATCAAGAGGTTTGATAATTGTAATGAGTGCAGTTTGTTTATAAGGAGTTTTAGCTGGGCCTAGTAAGTAAATAAATAAGTGTATGTTTGATTAAATATGTATGAAATTATATTTATAAATCAAAAAGCAAACAGATTATACTTTCTTAATCATTTTAATCCATCTGTTGAAGCCCTCCAAGTGAGCTCTTGATTCCTGAGTGCCAGGCCACTCTTGTTATCCCCAAGAGCCCCTGTGACAATTATATTATGCTTAGTTTCTTATAAAACTTGATAGGCTTGGGGTATTTCTTTTATTTAAAATATAGAAGGAGGAATTAGGAAGTATATTACTGACCCTTATAATGAATAAAGATGTAATTACTTTTCCATGAGAAGAATATCCCAAGCATGAATCTAATAGTTCTCCCATACCATTTCATTAGTGGTAGGCTCTTGAGGTTTGTATTTCTCCATTTTTTGATCTCTAGACGAGATTTGAAACGATTAGAAAAGTATTGGATTGATGCAAATGGAAGATCTTTCTAGTTAATTATTTTCCATTTGGTACTTGATGGATTATCAATAGCTTTAATTGTGACCTAATCACAAAAATTGGTCAGTATTTCTGAGCTTTTCAGGATCGTAGAAATATTTGTAAGGTTTTTAGAACAAATTTGTTCCTGAAGAATTCTTAGATGTGTAAAGTATAATTATAAAAAAGAATATTTCAATAGATATTCAATGGAGTTTCATAGAAATATATTTATTTGATGAACAAAATAGGAAAGAAGAACTTGAAAACAATTTTGATTAAAGATATTTATTTTAATTTAATAGAGAATATTTTAGTTAATGATAAGAGAGAATTTGAGGAAGCTTCTTGGTGCAAGGTAAAAAGTCAGCTTCATCAAATAATCCCTTACCTAGCCTTTTTTTCTTCAAAGAAAATATTTTGAAAGTATTTATTACAAATTAAAAGCTCATTCTTAAAATATGTAAGTAAATTTAAAATATGGAAGAACTTTCTGATATATTGTTCCGTTATTATAGAAAACTGGTTATAATCTCAAATGACTTACGAGCTGAGGCTTGTCTTGAGTGAGTTGTAAGAGCACTGAAAAAAATGATAGTTTATAATTTTTTTATATCAAAAAATTGTGAATCTGCTGATTAGTTACAATAATGTCCAAAGGTCTTTTAACTAAGGAAAAAAAATAGCTGTTAGAACACCAATATTGAGTTTGAATTTTGCAATGTCGATCGTTGAGTAATTTATTTAAAGTCTTTACTTCCAGAGTTTCGAATAATATTATGTTTCCTTAAATTTCATGATTCTTGAAAACTCAAAAGATTAGTTTTTTTGCAAAAAGAACAAATTTATTTGAATGAAAAATAAATTTGTTTTTTTTCGCACAAGCTTAAAATTCTTTTTAAACTAAGTAAGGTATTTTATTGAATCACAATTATTCTTCTCATTGATTAGTAAAATTGTTTTGAATGCAAAAGAATTACTGATGAATCGATTTTTTTTCAATTGGTCATGACTTATAATATTCTCTCATATATGAAAAAGATAAAGATTGTTTTTTTATCTTAGGATAATCATTTTTTTAATGAATTGCGTGAGAATTTTAAGTTACAAAGATAAAATTATGAATGATGATATATTGTTAAAAACTAAGCAATATTATTATGAATTTATATTATTTGAAGTTGATCAATGAGAGCTGAGCTCTTTGAAGTAAAAGAAAATAATTTGAAAATATAAGAAAGCTTAGGTGAACAAGATGAGGTTCTCAGGATCTTTTATACTTTGAATTCGGAAATCAGTATCTCTTTCAAGTTGAATTACTCGGAATTTAGAAATATATTTATCAGAATTTACCTCTATCAATTTGATATTATCAATTGTTTTCGCATTTTTTTCTCTAAATTTTCTTATCTCGTAATTTCCAAGATATTTTCTCTTTTAAGTATATTTTACTTCTGTAAAGTAATTCAATTGGGTAGAAGATGTTATTAAATGCATAGCTTTACATAACAAAAATCATAATTGTTACCTGTTAAGCAAGAAAGAGATTTCTATTTCTTTTTGGAATATAACTTGAAAATATAGGAAGATATAAATTTTATTAATTTTCTATATCCAAAGATTGATTGGATGATTGAATTTTTTTACAAGCTTCAAGTGAATTTTTTGTGTGAATATAAAAATGTGAGATTGGCTTTACTGAATTTCTAATAAAAAATTTCAATTGAGGTGTAAAAGATGAACAAATTTTTTTAATAATCAAGAAACATAATAACTAATAATTGATATCCATTGATTCTCAATATATTGAAAAAATATTAATATTTCTGATCAAATTTCTATTATATTATCTTCAAGTTGAAAGAATAAGTAAAGAAACTTTGAATATATTTTTATTAAAAAACTATGAAGATATAGCATATTCTTTAAAATTAATTATATCTGAAAGAAATTTGAACTCCGTCATATGACAGAAATATGAGTTTTGAAAGATCACTAAGTTCAATTTATTAATTGATATATCTCCCAATTGGATATATAAAAGCTCAAGGTTGATTTTGAACTTTTTCAAGGCTTTAAGATAGGAAAAAATTGAGATTCAAAACTAAATAAATAGAAAAAAATAATTCAATTAATTTCTGAGATTTATGTACAAATTCTAATCAATTGAAAATACTCAAATTATTTTTGAAATCCAAAATTTTGAAAATATTTCTTTATTAGAAATTTTAATTTTTTAAATTCAAATTCCATGATGATATGCTAATAATAATGCTTTCAAATTCTTATGATTACACTGGAAGTTGGAATCAGCCTTCTCGTTTTTATTGTTATTCATTTCGAGAAATATTCCCCTTCTTAGAAAATCTCATTAATTAAAAATTTGAAGGAATAGCTTTTATTAAATTCACAATCTTAAATATTCCATTATATAGATATATAAGTTTTAAATTACACATTTGATGAAATAAAATCTTTATTGAGACTTGAAATTGGGCTTGAAAAATTGGAAGATATTTATCAATTCAAGCTGTCAGGAAAGAATGTTCACCCAAAGTATTTTAATACTGAAGAATTAATTTCTAAAATAAACCTAAAAAGAAAGGAAAGAAAATTATTGATAAATTTTTTAGGAATTGCTCATTGTGTATTGCTAATTCTTTCATTGGATTTCTTCCACTATGGAATTTTATGCCATCAATTGGTAATAATTGATTTTCAAAATTTGGTAAACAATTCTTGAAAAAAAAATTCCAACACAAGAGCAGAAAGCTCCTGGGTCAAGTAAAATTTTAGTGGGGTTGTTTTCAATTACCACCTCTGTTATACAGAAATTTCAATCTGTATAAACTTTCCCCCTGTTTTGTTTGGTTTTCATGAGCTGTGCATCTTGGATTTTTGATATGTGAAGTTGACTATTTCTCAACTGTGGCAAGTGGGAGTAAGACTACATTATTTAAAATGAGAAATTGATGTTCCCTATATCTTTTGAAGATTCTAAAAATATTGATGATTTATCATCTGAATTTTCCTCATTTATATCATCTTTTTCAACATCAGGTTCTGTTTCAAAATGAAGTTAATTTATTTTCCCTCTTTTTGGACATTTATTAGCTAAATGTGTGGTGCTTTGGAAAATATGGAACTTTCTGATTGTATCTGAAAATTTATATTTCATATTACTGGAATTTCCTTTGGGGTTTCTGTCCACAGAATATTTCCAAGGTGTATTAAACCTTGTTTTGAGATTAATGCTAATAGAACCAATCTTTTTTCTGGTGGTTAGTTATTCTAATCTATTTATAATATCTTCTTCTGAAGTTTTCTCAGTAGTCCTTCTCTTTACAGCATTCTCCAAATCTCCTCCGCATTGTCTCAAAATTCTTCTATGGCTCATAAATTCTGAAATTTCAGGATATAATTCTGTTATTCTGTCTTTTTGTTGGAAAAACCATGGTAAGGCTCTGTCTCTTTCAGAATTAAATCTTTATTATTCAAAGTCTGCTTCAACTTTCACCTAAAAGATTCATTTTCCCATTTGTTGATGATTTGGGGTTTCCACCAAGTCCAGCTTTGGTGTCCATACCTATGAGAGGATTTGGTAAACAAGGTGTCAAATATTGTCCTTATCAACTTTTCTGGAAATTAAAAATATTCTTTTATCATGTCAATACCTCTGATAAATTCCATATAGCCATGTTCCCCTTTACCACTGAAGTGAGGCCATTCTTCAAGTTTTGGTACTTATTTCCAAAGTTCTGGGCCAATTGATGGTTCCAAGTTATTGAAAGAAGTAGAAAATTCATTTTTTATTTATGAGTTCTCTGCCTCAAATTATTGTGGGTTGGAATTTCCTATACCCTCAATTTGATTTATAGATGTAAAGATTCTTGGAAAAGTGTGCAGTAATTTTTCAATTTAATTCATTTTACTGGCAGTACACCTTGTGTAGTTTCTGAATTCATTCTGAAAACATTCAATTAAGCTTATTAACTAAATCATATACATGTCTAAGTTAATAGTCATTTCATTTCATAATTCTGTTTGTTTGGTCTTATAAGAAATAACTTTATCCAATTTCATTTTGAGCTTTAATACTTCTACTTCTAAATTATCAAAACAATTTTTTAAGTTTATTTTATTTTTCTGAACTTAAGAAAATGAGTTTGAGATATAATCAAGGATTTTCTTATTATCTTCTTTGATGATATTTATAGAATTATGTATTCTTGTCTCAATCATGTCATCAATATTTAATTTGGAATATTTTCTTAATTTTTTTATGGTGAAATATTTTTCATTTATTTTTTTGAAAATGACTTTTTTTTTAAAAATTTCTCAAAGCACAAAAGTGTTTAATTTATTTGACTCAAAATCAGATTATTTGTCATGAGATTGTTACAAATATCTCAATTTTTACCAGGAATATTACTTTTCATGTCATTTATGGCTACATAAAAAGCTGGAATTCCATCCAAAATCTCAGAGCTAAATTAGAATTTTTCAATCTGGGCTCCTGTCTCTTCTGAGCTTCCATAATTGTTCTGGCCATCTGAAAAAAATTTTCATGGAATCTTCTTGAATATATTGCATTCTGTAGCCTTGGCTGTATGGTTTGGTGGGTTGTGCTTTGCCTTTGCCCTTGTTTGAGCTTGTGGCTGCTTTTTCACACTGGAATTGGTGCTTCTGGCTACTGGGATTAATGGTAGAGGGCTGTTTTTCCTGCATTCTTCTGTTAAAAGAATAATTCTCTTTTTTCCAATCAATGGATGCCACCCATTCAGTAATGTGAAATTATTCTGATGGACTGGAAACATTCTCACTGTAAGGTAAGAGTTCATACAGCTTTTCCCAAGGTCTTGTAGAATCTGATACTCTTTGTGGTGAAGAACATTGTTGTAAGCCTTCTGGCTGGGTTTGTAAATGTCAACTGAGTCTTCTTCGTGGCATTCTCAGCTATTTCTGAAGGTAAAACAGTGTCATCAGCTTCAGAATGGCATAATTTGTCAATTTGTGCTTCATTTTATGACCCTTGTCCCTTTATGGCTGATTGGCATCTTTCAAAATCACATCTATGATATTTTTGGGAGGTGCTTCAGGGGTTATAGTTGGCTCCTGATATGTTTGAAGTCATAATTTTAAGTAAAAAGCTTATATAGTACTTTTACATCAAAAACCTACTATTGACCAAATTCTTTTCTTTTGAAAGAGTATTAATGATATCCAAATTGATTAACTCGGAATAAGCTGGTTCTGGTTGATTATTCTGAGTTATAATAAATCTTCTATTAAGGCCAGAATTTACATTACTGGCTGGAATAATGCTAGTGACTGTTGAAGCTGTTTCAAGGTTTTCTTGTATTAGCATGTTGCAAGACACTAAAAGAAATGAAGAAAGAAATTTTTAAGTAAAAAAAGAATTTTTTAAAATTAAAAATGAAAATTAAAGCCTCACTGATAATATGAAAAAAAGATATATTTTGATGGATTTTTTGAATTTGGAAGTATTTTTTATAGATTTTGAATTTGTCAATATAATAAAAATATTAAAAAAAGGTAAAAGTTATTTCACAGGTAAAAATAATGGCTGGGCCCCCAGATCTAATTTGTTGATATGAAACTTTGATTAAAAATTATGCACTTTTCCTGTCCTCAAGATTTGTATAAGTTAAAACTGAATAAAAAACTAGCAAGATTTAATATTTTGGATAGAAAGCATGGGAAAATTCTAATTTCTAACGTTTTAGTAGAAAAAAATAATACAAGGATTCATTTTCTTGGAAACAATGAAAATTTATCAAAAAAATACTCTACATGAAATATTTATGGCTGAAAAAGAAATCTCTTCTTCAAGAGCACTCTTGATTGGAAGTAATTGAGCAAATAAATGCAGGAAGTTAATTTTACAACAGAGTCTCTATAAAGATTTTTGAACAGAAAAAACACCTAAGAGTGACCAGACTAAATTTGGAAACAAAGTGACAAAGCTGACAATGATGAAACATTCTTTAATTCACTTTTGGGGTGGTTCCAGGGTAAAAATGAGTATAAAAGGTACAAACAATGATTATAATGTTTTTTCAAATGGTTTAGAAGTTTCAAGTTGTTTGAAAGAATTGTGGTTTGGTTCTTTTATTTCTTTGATTAATAGTGTTCAAACAAATTATAAAAGGAAAAAATTCTAAGATGAAGAGACAAGTGGGGAAAAGAAGACATTTTTTTATATCCACCAATTCTTTTACCACAAATTCTAATTGTACTCTAATGAGTCATGAAAGACACACCAAAAACATAAAATACAGCTATGGCATCATTGAAACATGATTTGGGCAAAAAGGGCTTGCTTTTGCCATTTTTTCCCATTTTTAGCCATTTTAGTCCCTTAAACCAGACATTGATATAGTAATACTTGTTTTATAGAGGTCAAAACACATAATAATGTGTGTAAGAGACCTTCATTCCATTAAGAACTTTTTTAAAAAGTTTGTTTTAGCTTGAGGGTAGTTTTACTTTCTTAACAACAGTTTAAAATTCCCTGGTTGGTATAAAAACCTCATTATCAATTGAGTCACAGACCCTGTGACTCAATTATAGGCCAAAGGAGACACAATTTTGTGTAAATTTCAATGTCCCATGCCCGTCAGAAAAGAATTTGGGGAGTCTGTTACCCTTGGAGCCAAAATTCCATTTCCCCTCACAATTAATCTTCCCAATTTATTTTTCCTTTAATTACTAATCATTTATTATACTAAAGATTTACAGTAAAAAGCTTGAATCATTAATTAAGCATGTGTAAATTCAAGTTAATTTATGTAATACATGCACAAATTTTGACAGTTTAATTGAAAATACTCCAATTTTTCATAATTTCGAAACTACACAACACACCTCAACTTTAACACAAAAATTGATGGTTAAGGAAACATGTGGTGTGAATTAGATAACAGTTTTGAGGATTTTCATATTTCAATATTGAAAGTATTAAAAACTTAATTTAAGCTTATTCAGAGTTGAGCTACATAATTTTCACTCTGAGGTGACCCTGCATGATTTTTTTATGAGTAATTCAAGGGTGAAATGAACTGCACTTTTTTATTCATTTGAAAAGAGTTTATAGTAATTTTTCTTATACTTTTTACAAAAATATTTCCATTTTAATATTTTTGATGAAAATTTCTTTTTACTTCTTTATTATTTCCTGTGAAAATATATTCTTACATTTTTAAATTTTAATGTAAATTAATTCTTAAATTTTCATTATAAATCATTCTTTTATATTTAAATTTTATCTTTATATCTAAAAATGAATTTTTTATTTTTAATTCCAAATTAATCAATTTTTTGTGGGTTTTTGGGTACCTGAAAATACCTCTAGGGCTCACACATTCTGTATTTATTATGACACATAACACCGATACCAAGGCTGCTTGTTTGGACCATTACAGTTGATTTCCCCATTCAAATTATAAAATGATGAACTTCTGCTCTCAAAAAATCAGAATCAAGCTAATATTAGGCTCAAAGACCATAAGTGTGCCTTTAGAAAAAAAATTCACTATTGAGAATTTTTGAAGCTCAGGAGAGCTGCTCCAGTGTGTAAAGAGAATAAAAGGTACCCTTCTAATTATTAAGCTATCTCTTCATCTCTTTTCCACCTAAATTTCCATAGTAAAACTGTATTGTAGTAGTAGTACCATTGATTTGAATGTGGAATTATTATTAAATTGATTATTTTAATAGTTATATTAATTAGTAAATCTAAAATTGTTTCAAAATGCACTATAAAAGCATTAATCAAGACTATTATTAAGTACAGAGCCTAAACAACTTATCAGCTATTTTTGTCACATGTTATGCTTACAATTTTAGTGCATGATTGTTATTGAATAGCTATCAGATAGATTCAATGTGACAATGTGGGGAATCCTCCACATGTGGGATAAAATGAGGCAGTGAATTGCAGGGGAAGGCACAATTAAACAGTTTTGAATTTCTGTTTAAGACCATTAAAAATTTCTCTTCTCATTTGCTGGAAGAATCTAGAATGCCCTTCCCAATATCCTAACTTTTCTTTACTTAGTTCACCAATAAGCTTTATTATTGATACTGGCTTGTTCAGAAGAGATTTTACTAAAAAATCTCTATTAAGACTTTTTTATACTCAAAAGAATCAATGGTTATCTATAGCTTTAGTATATGAATTATTTTTAAAGCTTTCAGAAGGCTTAGTGGAGTCCACCAAATCATTGTACAGCAATATCCAGAAATAATATAAGAAGATAATAATAATAATAACAGAAAACACTATTTATAATACACAAATTAAAAAATTTCTTTTTCTATTGATATATTTTCAGTAAATATAGCAAAGAAAGAAACAATAATATTTAATTTGATATAATGAAAGACTTAAAAGTATAAAAGATATATATTTTTAATGCTCTTCATGGTGTTGCATGCAAAATTATATTTTAATAATTGGTAATAATAAGGGTTAATATAGTTAATTGAATGTTATTTGTTGTATTTTTAATGCTCTTCATGGTGTTGCATGCAAAATTATATTTTAATAATTGGTAATAATAGGGGTTAATATAGTTAATTGAATGTTATTTGTTGTATTCTTTTGTAAGAAAAAACTGTATAACTTCTTCCAGGTTTTCAATGATACTGCTAGCTATGTGATATAAGCTATATAGCAAATTAGTTAATTTGATTTTTTTTTTTTTGTTAATTATGATTTATTAAGTACTATTTCATAAATACAGATAGACTTTACTTTTAAATAAGTAGATTACTCCATTTGTGCAGGGTGAATTTTACAAAAGAAAAAATTGCACTCTTTAATAAGGTTTACAACAAAAACAAGCTCAAAACTAATTGAAAATTATTAGGTTTTTTTTCAAAGCCTACAGAATTACTTGTGGGTGATATTTGTTTTAAAAATTTCTGAAAATTACTTTTAAGGCTTAAACAAGAATCTTCAGAGACACCTTTCTCATGATTCTCAAGATTTAAAATCCTAATTAATTGAATCAATTACTAGTCTACCTGCTAGCAAGGGATTTGTTAAAGTCTTTTCACACAATTGGTTCTCTTAATCTCTGTTACCAACAAACCACAGTTACTGGGCCTAATTTATCAAAATAAATTTTTGAGTATGACCTTCTAGAGGAGGAATCCATAGAGAATTCACTTTATAGTTTTTAGATGGGGAAAAGGGAAAAAGTGGGAGGGAGGTCCTTTCCATAAGAGTGGAAAAATTAGGGGGCTTAAAATCTTTCAGCCTCTGGTGGCTGTAAAAATGAGTACAAAATCTAGTTTTGGATTTGCAGGGGCAATTTTTCATGATGTGACACAAGGCTAGATTTCTGACTAATCATATTTCTTCACTCTAGTTCATCCATTGATTTGATGTTTTTCTGACCAATCAGATTAATTTATTTTCATGTCACTTTTTCAAGTGGCTTTGAAATACAACTCAACCTTAATTTGGGCTCTGGAGCCCTTATCTCCATGTAAAACTCAATTGATTACTCATCAGTAAGGTGGTTTTGCTATACTATGGTTTTCTTGTCTTTGAACACTGGCTTATGAGTTAGGTTTGACATTTTTCTGAAAATAAATATAAGACTTATTACTTGTATTACCTGTATTCTTCTTTAAAATTTCTAAATATTTCCAAAATTTCATTTTCCCAAAACACCTGATTTTGAGTGTGTCCCTCATGTGGCTTGAATGTATAAAATTCCCAATTACAGTCTCCAAAGACTGAGTTACTCCTTACCAACTCTGCCAGCTGGCCTTTTCTGAGACTCCAAAAATTGTGGCTAAACTCACAATTCCCACTTCTTTTGTCTTCCCAAGAATATTTTTCAAACCAAATTCCCTTGCAGAGCTTCCTTAAAATATAACAGCTATGCAAGATTAATAGATCAAAAGAAAAAAAACAAAACATTACATACCATATCCCACTCTTATTTTCTGAAGCTCCAATAGGAAATTTGGAGGTCACAATAACAGAAAAGCTGATGTAGTACGGGCTTTCAAATTAAACAATAAATTATTCCTATCTTCAAACTTAATCATTTAATTATATACAGGAAGTAAATGATGATTATACCCCTCTTGGGTGGTTCATAACAGCAAAAATATATTAAAGCTCCCCAATACTTCAAAAGGTGTTTTGTTCCACACCTTGAACCTTCTATTTCCCCTATTATTCCTAAAACTCTGCTCTTTATTTATTGGAATCCTAATTCAAGCTCATTATAGTAATCACACAGTTACTTCTATTTAAGCATATTAAGAAATTATTTTGAGAAAAAATTGAAAAAATGTCTTTGATTTGGGTAATATAAACTACAATTATGTATTGTATAGTGCAGTCGGGCGAAACTGGTGTAGCCAACCTGTGGTCCATTTTACTTAATAATGATATCATTTGTGTTCTTCTATATGTATTTACTGTTATATCTGCTTAAAAAGGGATTTCATATAAATAATTAACAAAAAATAAAAGATTTATTCAGCTGAACTGTCATGGTATACCACATCCCCCTCCATTTAATGCTGTACTCAACATTCCAAGTGAATCTGAATCAATCATATTATCACATATCCAATAGATTTACCAAAGTTTTGTTTCTATTTATTTTCTCCTATCTATCATTAAGTATATAAAGTGGCAAAAAAAGGAAATAATTCCCTCAAATAATTTCCACTATTCCCCAAAATGTAACATCATAAGGTGTGATGTAAAGAAACAAGCACCACTTCTTATATTTTCTATATTTCTCATTAGAAATACAAAATCAATGATGATAATAATACTAAATAATATAAAGAGACTACTATCAAGCTAAACATAAGAATCCATCACTGTATTGAAATATCCTTTATATCCATTGAGGGGTGAAACTCCTCTCCATTTAAAAAACACATAGCCTCCTCCATAACAAAGAAAATCAGAGGTCAATGTAAAAAAAATACAATTTGATGACTCCATATCCACTTTAATTTATCAACAAAAGAAAATGAAAAAATGAAAAATCTTAAACAGTAATGATGTGGTTTTCTGTATTTTTCATAACCCTTATATTGATGGAGAGTTTAACCTACCACTCTCCATTTGGTAAAAGAGTCTCTATGTATATCCACAAAAAAGGAAAAAAAGCTGAAAACTCTTAACATGCTACTGCAAGTCTTTCTTTTCCCTTCAATTACCCTTGATTTCACATGAGAATTTTTTTATATCATCATTGTTCATACTAAAGAGAATTGTTAGCTTTAAATAGCACCTGATAATATATAGTGGTTGTCACCAAGGATGTAACTCTAATAAACTCAAAGTTATTTCCCCTAATCAGACTATTTCTTACCTTGAATGCTTATAGTGTATTATTATCAATATGTATTTACACCTAGTCTGCCACTCCAAGTATCACCAAATGCAGGCAGGCCATTAAATATCACCATTTTCTGGCTCAAATATTTCTACAAAATACAAAGTTCCAAATGAATCAAATATTATAAAAAGGAATTCAAAAGTCTTAGTGTAGAAATATGAGTAGAGTTCCTTATAAAACTCATTAAAAAAAGAAAAGAAAAAAATAAAATTTGAAAAAGAAAATTTATGAAGCATTTTAGTCATGGGGACAAAATAAAATAATAAATTAAAATCACAAATTAAAGTATTGTTTATAACTAAATTGAGGGTACAGAGCACCCTCTATTTATATCACTTACAAGTCTCTTAAATCCAACTTAATCTCATTCTATCAAAATACAGAAAAAAAATATGACCAATCAAAACCATAATCAAAATTTGACCAATAAGAACTCAGAAAGTTGCGATTGAGTTCCAACTGATAATAGCTTGTTGAATTCATGTTCAAATACAAACCTTAACTTCAGAATAACCACCATATAATTCATAAATAATTAATTATTTTTTACTAGTTTTTTTTCAAAAAAAACAAAAAAAGGAAATAGTGATGAAGAAAAACACCAATGATAAATAAGAATAAGAAAACCAATAAAAAATACAAAAATAAATTACACCAAATTCAATCCAATCAAAATATAACTTGAAAAAAAAATCAATAATTTATAACTGCAAATTAAGGCTATAGCTCAGAGGAAAAAAATAAAATTTATATGTTTTTAGCTCTTCTATAGTTACAAATCCAACATTTAATTATGTTTAATTTTTGTTTAATTTCAAATATTCTTTTTCTTGTTTTAATAATAGTAATAAAATCTTTAAGAAAAAATAAAATGACTTTATTTTAATTTTAAATGTTTTTTATTAGTATTTATTATTTAATTGTTATTTTTATCTTGACTAAACTAAAAAGAAATATTAATATAAAAATGATATATTTTCTAAAGATATTTTTGCAGGCTGGAGTAAATTAATTTTAAATTGAAATATATCTTAACTAGTATATATATACATATATTAAGTCTTGATTAGATTAAATATATAATTTCAATCATATTAAAATTAAATCAAGATATTAGTTTTTTTTAATTTAATAACTAAACTACTATGATTTATAGTTCAGCTATTACCCAGCCTGGACACTGTGCTGCGGCGGTCATTCCCTTTTCTTATCCTTGAACAATGGAGCTTCTTCCGTTGCTTTCCTTTTTATTGTTTTTGATTTTCTTTCCAGTGTCACTTCTCCCACTTCATAATTTATGTTTTCATTTAATTATCTCAATAATATTTTTTTTAGAATATCGCCTCCATAAAACACTGCTCTGGTTTTACCACCAGTACAGCTTTTATTTTACATCTCTGCCTCCTTCAAGTGATTGGTGTGGATAATTTCCTTCACTTGAGCTCATGATTTAATCGCCATGGTGAGTTACTTCCCTTTTTTATATTATTACTACTATCTTATTCATTCATTTTTTACTATTATTTAATATTTTTTATTCCTATATGCTTACTTAGAATTCATTTTTTTATATAGTAATCACAAGTGTTTTTTTCAATTGAAATATATTTTATATTTTATTTTTTCAATATTACAGATAGAGGCCCTTCGGCGTTCTCCACAATTTAAGGAGCTGATTTGGTAAGTTTCTTCCTCCTTTTTTTGTTATTAATAATTTTTTCTCCTAAATATAGTCGATTACCACCCCATCAAAAATGTCTGTTAGTGTATAACTCAAACCTTCTTTTAACAACAGGTACTCTATCATGATTTTTTTAAACAAGAGATCTTACTAATTTGATTTTTATTCCAAAAATGTTTCATTGATTTCCCTTAGTACTTACTCCCATGACTGTTTGTTAGATCCATCTGTTTTATCTTAAAACATTGGAATAATAACCCAGCCCAGAAATTCCATGCCTAAGGATCTAGAATCAGTTTTTGATCCTTGGTTGTTATTCAATTCTGTCTTAAACCCTTTGGCTGAAAAATTTGTATCACAATGACCATCCTCCCACTTCTCCTATGTAAGCTTTACCCCCTTATTCTCCTCCACTAACCACAATACCTGAACACAATCTGACTATTCCTCATTATACCAAATGTAACCTCCAGGTCCAATTCCTCTAATTTTTCAAACTATCTTTCAATGAGATCTCAAAGCTAAAAAGACTTATCAAGGATCTCTTTAACAAGTTAAGAAAAAACATTACTGAAAATGAATCAAAAGAAGTGGTTTTGATATCTTTTTGTACCATACTCCACTGGTATGACCAGATGGGGTGGTAAGTATTTTTTAGATATATATTAGTTATTATAAATCTATTTTACTATCATTGTAGGAACTCCTCTTGTGTGGGATAAATGAGGCAGTACCTGGGGGAAGTTACAAGAAAACAGTTTTGAATTGCTTTTCAATATTGTAACCATTGCTCTGATTTTGTGCTAGAATACTCTAGATTTCCCTTCCTAATAAGACCTAATCATATTGAATTGAGAGTTCCACAATCAATTTAATATATTTGATTATGGATGGGTCAGAAAATTATATTCAACAGACTCTAACAGGCTTTGTTTGATCTGGAAACAATGGCTTAGCAAGCCTTAAAACAAGTAAATAAAGATATAAAACTGGAGAAAAGACTTTTTGATTCCTTTTCTGATGATAGTAACACCTTGAGGGGTTTCCAATTTTGATGATAACACTATTGATATTATGATAAATAATAATAACAAACACTTCCACTATTTTTTTGATGGTTTAATAATTCTCTGATGATACCTTGGGATAACAGACACTACTATGGTTCAATTTACTACTGATCTTGGCTACTGAGTAAAGATCTTTGTCAATGAGATGGATTCATAAAATAATTTAGACCAACTGTTAACTAATATTATCTATAAAACACCCAGAAAACAATACTGAGCCAATTTAAGAATGGGATAGTCAATGAGTTTAGTTTATAAATCAATGTAGACCAGCTGTTATATGCTATTAACTATAAAAAGACTCAGACAGTTCCTCCGACCTTAGCTTCTGAGAAATAATGAGATGGAGCTAGTCAATGAGTTAAGTTTATGAATTAAATTGGACCAACCATTGACCACTACTAATTATAAATGACTAAGACAGTGCTACTGAGAAAAATCCAGGAATGGGAATGGGATAGCTATGATTCTGAGATTAGCTACTGAGTATTCCTAAAAAATTAGGATAATGTGGATGGATGGAGGGTATTTCCCCAGAAAAAATATTAATAAGTATGTTTTTGTGATGGACCTCTGTCTAGGCCATCTGCAAAAAGGAATTGAGGGGGGGGAGGGGACCTCTATTTATAGTCTTTGGGGCCTCCATGGGAGTTTCAAAAAAGGGGACTTGGAATTTTTCTGGTTCTGGTCCAGCTATTTGAGTGGGTGAAATGTTGTGACATGATTTCTATTTCTGACCAATCAGATTGCACAATTCCAATATTACGTGTTTACCTGACTGTAATTTCTCACCAATCAGATTACTTCATTTTGATTTTACATTTTTACCTGTTGTGTTGTGATTAGAATACTAACCCTATAATTGAGTTGTTGCCATGGTAATGGTCACATCAATTGAAAATCCTGGAACCCTTATTTTCATGATTCCTAATCCTTATTCAATGGATTACTAAGCCTATTTATTTCTTCCTTAACTCCTTCCCTCTGTATTTAAACCAATTTTTCTTGATTACTAATCCTGCTTAACTATTGGTTATATCAATTTAATTGATTACTAATTTATTGAATTTGAGTATCTTGCTAACCCTACTGTAAATTTTAACCTTTTACTGTAGCTTTTCAGAAAACTGTAATTATACTGTGACAGATTATGTTCCTGTAACTGCACTTGTACAGTTAATACCAGTGAAAATCCTCTTTACATTTCTGTAATGTTTCTCTCATGAGTTTGATGACTTTTTGCTACTTCCTAGCCTATTCTCCTTCACTTTTAACACCATTTTCTATCTGTCTTGTGAAATTTGTATTAACCCTAATTCACTTCCTGTTCTAAGCCTCAAAGGTTGATTGGTGGACCTGATACACCCATCCTGTTCACATAAATTGAAGTTAAGCCAGAATTAAACAATTCTCCTAGATTTAACCCTCTAAATTTAATATTCATTTCCTTCTCAAAATTGATAGAAATACTAACTTTAATCTAAAACCTCCAATTATACCTTTTTATATATAACTAAAATTTCAATTAGGTTTTATGACCCCTATTATGGTACAAAGATTCCCTGAAATTCAATTCCATTAATCCTCATTGTAACTAGGACCTTCTGTGCTGTAGTATAGGTTTGTTGATTTTTCACTACCCACAATATTCAATGAAAATTGAAGTAAAAAAATTAAGAAATAAAAGTATATATATAAAATTGTTTTAGGTCAACCAATTTATTAAAGGTTAGCTTCATTTGGGTGGTGCATTGGGGTGTCACATAATAATAGCTGAGTTCATTCATAAAAAAAGGGTATGTATTGGGTTTTAATGGCTTTAGTTCTTCTTAATATGTTTTTGAAGGAAATAAGTACTCTGATATATTGAGAAGGGCCTAAGGAAAATTGAAAAAATCACCTGGTTAGTTTATCAATTAATCCAAACTGGTACAGGTATACCACATCACTACTTGGTATTTGCATGGAGTTACGCCAATTCTAACCTCGCAATAATATCACTGAGGCTGAATTTGATGAATAAAAAATATTTTTATTTTTTATATTTAATAATGAGTTGATATCCTATCCATCTGCCTCTCCAGTTCTTTATTTGGTTTGATGGCTTATAAGCCTTTTTTGGTTGTTTCTTTCTTGAAAATCTAAGTCACAATCTATTAGTTTTCTCTTTTTTTAATACTGGTTTGATTATCTTGGATCTTGAATGTCTAGTCAAGTACTGGGCTTTACTCTTCTCTTCTGTCTTTTTTCTATTAATTCTCAAGAAATTTTTATTCTATTTACTTGTTTTTTTAAAAAGGGTAAGAAAATCGGTTTTGTTTTTGAAAACAAGAAGGAATAATAAAGTAAAAAGAATTAAAACAATAATAATGACAAGAAAGAAACTAATTCCCAGTTGTGAGTCAAAAAAAGACAAATAGTGCCTAACAGATATTAGTACTCTAAGTAGATTGAGTACTTATTAATAAAAGCATAAATAAAGAAACATATGAAAAACAAAAAATATTATTATTATTTATAAAAAATTAAGGTATACTTCTTCAATTAGAGAAAAATAATATCAATATCCCAAAAAAATCTGAAAATAAAATAAAATAGGTTAAAGAATAAATGAATAATTGAGTAATTTGATATATATTATATTTTCAAGTGATAATAAAAGGCCATAAAACATCTTTGATCAAAACTTATGGAAAAAATAATCCTTACTTTACACTGATAAGGTCAGTACTAATGGTTCCTTGCTAGAGCTTTTTTACCAATAGTATAAGTGGGTTACCATCTTATACTCCTGTGAGGTTTAAGATTTGGTCCCTTTTTGGACTTATGTATTTCAAAGATGAATTAGATTCAAATTTCAAATTTATTATAATATAAATTAAATAACTGTTTTTTTACTTTATGCTTAAGAAATGACACTGAGTTTTGTTTCTAATTTTTTCTTCTTTGGAGAACTGAATATTCTTCATTAATTGGCTTATTAATACTATCCTTAGTTTCTGTTGGCTCTCCTTGTAATTGAAGGTCTCATTGAACACCAGGATCCTTATGTTTTCTAATCCTGTTGACTAATTTGGTGAGATATTTCTTGATTATTACAGAATTTCTAGAATTTTCTCCCTTCATAGAAGTTCCTTCCATAGATTCATCTTGATTTTTTTTCTTCTTTCCCCCTATATATACTTTAGAAACTAGCCTATTGAGACTTCTTGATGTAATTTCTTCTTTCTTCAGAGACATAGCTGGTTCAAATTCTTCCCTTTAACAAATATTAACTTCCTTGATAACTGTATTACTTTCCATTCTAAAATAATCATCTAAGGATGGGGTTATTTCTTTTATCTTGGACAAATTACATAACTACAAACATATAGAAGGTGATATGTACCACGCCTTTGCTTCAGGTGAGCATATTGGGATACAAAACCTTTTTCAATATGGTTCCTTATAGCTTAATATTTATCCTTGATTTTGTGAATTTTCAAGTCTAATACAATCATTAGCAAGGAAAGGTGTTCAAATAACTGTGTGGAAAGCCCCTTTAATGATAAAGAATTCGATACTTCTCTCATCAAAGGATGGTAATACCAGTAAGATATTTTCAGATAAACCCACAATAGCTGTGCTATGTCCTTCAACTTCTTTAAACCTCATATTCAAAGCTCTCCTTGATAAAAATGCCTTTATTAAATCTTCTTCTGGAATAATACTTAATTAATCTCCAGTTTGACTTTATGACCTTTTTCCCCAACTGTGACCTCCATAATCCCTAGGGGACAAAGTGTAATTCATTTTTTCTCAAATAGTAAGTTCTTCAATGGGTATTTGACCTTAAATATTGAGTTATTTGAGTAACACTAAGTAGTTTTTTGCTTTTGCAGACAAGAACTTCAATTAATGAATAAATTTTGTTGATATTGTTAAGATTTCTTTGGGAGTGAGATCAATCTTCCAATTAAATACTTTCTTCATAAAATTCTCAATGATTGCTTCATCTGGTACTTCACCGATTTGAGATTTCTTGATTGATTCCTCAGATTTTAGTGGCTTGAAAACAGCATTGACTTCTGTTGGTTCCTCCTTTTGAGGTTTAGTTTCCTTTTATAAGATTTATTCTTGATTATTATCGGTCTCAAGAGGATTCTTGGACTTATATTTTGTACATATTATAATATTTCCTTCATCTACTTCTGCGTTTGGTATGAATCCTCCAGGAATACTTGTTTTTCTCTTGAAAAATCTTCCCTCTACAGGGAACTCCATTGAATTGGGAATTAGCTTTACTGGTAAGATATTTGTTTATTATTCTTTCTTCTCTTCATTTTAAATTCTTTGCTTTGTCTTCCTTAAGCCATAAGTATATTATGATGGCTCTAATCCTATTTGACTTCTTTGTGGTTGCCAATTACCCCAGTCATACATTGATAAAAAGGCTGTTGAAATTTCTTATTTGGTTTCATCTTTATTCTCTTCTATCCTTTCTTCTTTCTTGGTTCTTCATTCTTTGGTGTAATTTTATCTCTATCCTCCAAGAATTTCTTGATAATTACTCATTTTTCTGCTGAAAGCTTTCTTACTAGATTCTTGGGGATTTTTGGTTCCTTCTGTAAGTTCTCTTTGGAAATTTCAAAATAGTACAGCTTACCTTCTTTACTTTCAATTTTTTTCTCAAGATCCTCTGCTACATAATTAAGCCTGGAAGCATAATTCCCTTCTTTCAAGAAATAAATACATTGATATGGAAATATTTGTTCCTGCTGGGCATATCTGAATGGTAGGTTACTTTCTAATATAAGGGGTTGATTGGTCTTGGGAGCTGAGTCTTGATTATTTTCCTGAGATTTTTCTAGAAATGAATCCTTTGGTGTGACAATACTTGTTAATTCATCAAGTTGATCCATGAGCTTCCTACAATCTACTTCCTCCTTTGGAGCTTATTTTTTTAATTGTCTTATGTTTACCCTTGAGTACCTTAGTAAGTTCCTTCATTTTATCTAAATCCTCTTCCATTCCTAGGTATTTTTCCTCTTTCAACTGAGCTTTTCTTACTTTGGCTACCAAATCTTCCTTTTCTCTCTTTCTTTGGGAAGAAAGTATTTTGTTTAGTAGTATTCTAGCTTCCAATTTATGTTCAAACTATTTCTTTAATACTATCATAGGTGGTATGAGAAATCCTCAATCTTCTGCTCTAACAATAAGAATATCTTTGATAATTTCTTTACTTATAGCTCCTTTTATATCATATTTAAGAAAATCAAACATTTCTTCATGAAACAGGTTATCTTGAGGAATATATTTATATCTTAAAAGGCAGGTGATAATTTTCTCATATCCTAAAATAAATTCATTACACTGTGAAAGGATTCTGATTCCTCACCCATCCTGTGTATCATTGAATATCTGTAAAAGGGAATGCGTTCTATATTTTTTTTCAGGTTCAACTCTCCCTCATGTGTTAAGAAGTTACTTTTTCAGCTAGGTCTAATTTCCTTCTTAATATTATGGAATAGATTCTATTTCATCAACAATTAGGGAATATTTTTCTTCAAAATTCCATATGCATTGCCAGATGTTCTTCTGTTGGACCTTCAATTTGGGCTATTCTTTAAATCTTCTTGATAAATTTCTCAACTTCCTCACAATTGAGGTTGATATTATAATTATTTTCTCTAATTTTGACTACTTATCTTTCTTGCCTTGGAATCTCTTGATGAAATGGACTTGGACGTTTTGGTGTTGAAGCAAAACTATTCTTGGGATATTTGGTGGTCTTGGATCTGTTTCTGGAGGGGATTTTGCTCTAAGTCCAGGTTCTGGTGATACAGGAGATTCTTCTGGTTTAACATGTCTAGTTAAGTCAGGTTCACTGATCCTGGTTTATATGATGTTGAGTCTCTTCTCTTCCCCTTCTTGTTACTTAGATTATTAATATTTTCCTGTAAATTATGTGCCATTTCTCTCTTCAGAATCCTTGAAAATCCTCATGCAATGTTCACTCTGATCTTCTTCCTCACGTTACTCCTCATACTGCTCTACAGTATCTTCAGGTAATGGTGGTAATTTTGATCTTTTCTGATCCATTTTCTCTACTGTAAGAATACTCCATCCTGACTCTACACCTTCTTTTTTTGCACTTCTTGGATTGTTTTATTAGATTAAAATAAAATATTCTAACCATTTTCTTTGACTGTTATTCCATTTTTGAGTGGGGAATCAGCTTAATATAGTTCCTTTTTGATTCTTGATATGGTTGTGTTTATCCTTCAATTTGGTGATAATAATGGTAAGATCTAGATGATGATTTCTGATTATTTCATTCCGATTTTCAAACAGAAATTTATTTTACAGGCTTTATTGTTTTTCAGATTGAGCTGAAGATATTCCCATCTGACATGACAGCATTGGCATACCAGATGTGGGAACTCAACTGTCCACCTGTGACTCAAAACCAGTGCTCAAGCATGACAGCAGAATCACATAAGCCAATTGTATGCCGAAATACCACCAAAAAATAAACTAAGCAAAAATAGCTCATGAAATGTATCAAAATAGAGAGGAAAGTCAACTCTTTCAAAACACATAACTCCTATAATCATAAGACAAAGAATGACAAAGTTATTCAGGCTCAAATTAAGAGCTGAGCATAAACCTTGATTTTCAGCTCTCATCTAAAACCAAGAAAAAGAGTAAAAAACCCATCAAATTGGTGATCAAATTGAATATTTAAGTCTGGACTATCCACCAGTACTATCCTAATGAGTCTATAATAAAAACTATGAATTATATGGGTGAATAAATTATTCACCCCCATCTAACTTCTACTTTTAGTGTGAGATACACAAAGTAGGGTCTTTTTGTAAAAAGAAAAATCAGATATCTCTGCTGTTGCCCTCAATTTTTACATGTATCATCTAGAACAAAGGTTTTTGGGAGAACTAGCTCAATACAGGATTCATAAAGAATATATAAGTCAACAATAGAGCTTAACATCAGGATAACATTTCCATATTTAATGCTAGTGTGGTATTCCATACCATTTTTATTTCACCAGGCTCAAGCTTATAGCAGTAAATCCAGCCTAAAGGAAGACTTACACTCCAATTTTACACCAAAAGGTAAATTCTACAGCAAGAAGCTGGATTTAACTCATAAAAACATGGCACAGGCATTAAAGGGCAGTGTATGTGTTTAAATAAATTATTCAATTTAATTATGCATATGTAAAAATCAAGTTACATATAGTAAAATAGTTACAACAACTAAGGTACCACCCTTTAAATTACACACCCCACCCAGCTTTACACCACCTTATAGCCACAGTCCTCATGCAGAAAGAAAAGGACACCTGCATGAACTACACAGAAACCTAGAGCTCAACATAGAAAAGTCACATGATGCAAAGCTCAACTCCATGGAATTCCTGCAAGTCATTCACAACACAGCCACAGGAGTACCTTATCTTATATCCACAGTAACCCCACTTGAAACTTTAAAGCAGAATCAAAACTATTTACACCACTCATCACCTCATGAAAATCAAAGCTAGTTACAACAGGCTGTATGAAGTACACAATTATAATTAAATCTCAACCACATGACTATGCACAGCATGTGTCAAACTCAAAAATCACATCATCTCATACATAACAGTAAATTCACAAGTGCAAGAAATTATCACCTGACCTCATTTTAAAGTTCAAAAAGAAGAAAAACAACCATTACACTTGCATAAATTACACAGCCACTTCTACCAAACCTAAAATAGGACATAGGCAAAGGAATTACAAGTTCATCATGTGATACTGCATCCACCAACAGAATATCATGTGACAGGAAAGAGGCTGTGCACAACAAAAATCCCCAGCCAAAATTGAATCACCTCATGCATGCAAGGAAAATTCAAGAATATCACATCATAATTAGTTCACCAAAAGACAATCATATGATGAATGGAGGCTGTGCAGAGAAAATATTATCACCAAACCTGAAATCACTTGACCCATGCAAGAAAAGGCCTCACCAAACATGGAGTCACAAGATGAAATCAAGAGGAATTAAAGTGGAAAAAGACAGCTCCCATGGAGGGCCCCTGGGCTTCCAAAAGGTATAAATAGAGGGGATCTCTCCCCCAAATTTCAAAATTCCCTCCCATGCAAATTATATCCCATGCACATTATATCCCATGAAAAATATATCCCCTGCACATTGCAAGCACAGGAATAATTTATCCCTCACCTGGGAGGTAGTCCAGAAAATTATAGTGAATTTACTTGCCCAGTAGCTAAGCTCAGTGGAATCTTATTCTTAAAATAAAAAAAAATTATTATTAAATTATCCAGAACCCAAGATTAGGGTTACTACTCTATTAAAATATTTTATCCAGTAAAATTAACACCATTTATCAAGACTTAAAAATAACTTACCCCTTTAAAAAATCCAATATCAAAGAATCTTACCTCTTAAATTTAGCAAATACTATTTCATCTCATTATTAAACACTTTAAAAAAAAATAATAACACACCTTTAAAAAATTACTTTACTATATTATAACTTTACCTTAACAAAATTACCTTTATCAACACTCATCCAACTTTCCAGAACACCTTAAATAACCCATCTTACCAAGGATTTATCACCAAGAAGAAACCACTCACCCCAATTTCACTAAAAAAATATACAGACAAGTATTTCATTAAAATCTCAATTTAACCAAAATTACTGACATTATTATTTTTCATATTATATATTGAATAGGTCTGATCTGAGACTGCTGAATTTTTTTCCTCTGCAGTTGTAAAGCCACTTACTAATTTTATTTTGGTTTGTGAGCTCCAAGGAAGATTTTGTTCAGTATTTTAGGAGGGGCAGGCAATACACCCTTGCCACCCTTGGTTACAGGAGTTATTAGCAATTAAAAACTAGCTACCTGTGATTTCCCCCTCCAGGTACTGCCTCATTTTAATCCCACACAAGAGGATTTCCCACATCTGGTGTCCCAACAGTGGCTGACAACCTCAACTTCAATAAAAAAATCAATTAAAATCAATTACAAAATTCTTAACTACTCCAAGCATACTTTTTTATAACAAAAGCTGGATTCAAATAATCAAAATCAGCCAAAACCATCATCTCAGGAATCTTAATCATCAACTCACTCTGACCATCACTATTATCCACCAAAGCAAGAAACAGAACTAGGAGAGGAATCAAATAAATATTCCAATTTCCCAATTGAAACACCCAGAACCAATAAAAGGGACCTGAAGGTTGTGGAAAAATTCTTCCTTGATCTCCTTGAAAGAAAAAAAAATCAATAACTCAATGCCAGAATCAAAGGAAGAAATCAACCAATCAAAAATGGATAAACCTTCATCATCAAAATTACCTTCCAGTATTGAAGAAATACAGGAAGAAAACTTCAATGAAGAGACTTTTGAAGGACAGGAAGAAATGTCTTCAACAGAGAGACTTCAGCATAAGATGCTAGAAATGCAAGCAGAATTACTAGCACTAATCAAAAAGGAAGGAAAAAATAAATCATCAAGTTATAATCCACAAAATAGTCCACTTGAAGAGCAAACCACCCTTCCAAGATCATTCAGGCAACATGGATCACCTTCACCTTATCCAAGACCCATGGCCACATCAACACCTTATACAGAACAAAGACAAAGTACCTTACCAAGAAGAGTCAACATTTCTTCCCAAATGCCAACTCCATTACATCAAGAAATTTCAAGAAACACTACTCCAATAGTGAAAATCAGAGCCAAGGACTAGAACTTGTGGTTTGATGGAAAGGATGTTGAGAGATTCATCAAGAAAGTTGAAAATATTGCAGAAATTGAAGGAGCAAGTGGAAGAGACATTGCAAGACAAATAGCATTTTGGACAAAAGATGAAGAAATCAGTTATCATATTGAAGGAATGCCAGGATATGAAACAGCTGATTGGGATCAATTGAAAGTGGATATGAAAAGAAGATGGGGAACAGTCTCACCTGAAAGAAGATACAGATTATCCTCAATCACTGATTTATTCACAAAAACTCAACAAGAAGGTGGAATAAGAAACATGACTCAATACAGAAAATTCATTTGGGAATATGAAGCAATTATCACTTACCCCAAAAGATACCAATATATCCAAGGTGATATCAATCATAACCAGGAAATATTGGCCAGCATTTCCACTAGTGTTCAAGAATCAATTTACAAAGAAATGATTAAAGACAGGGCTATGGTTCAAGCCTTGGATGGAGGTTACATCATTCCAAGATTGGGTATTTTGAAATTATACATTGAACAGGACTTGAAGACCAAGATACTGATTCAACAAAAGGAATATTCTAAACCAAAACCTCCAGAAAAGAAAACAAGATTTGAGGATGAAAGCTGGGATGAAGTTTTAAAACAAGTAAAAGAACTCACTCAAAAGATCAAAAATCCTCCACAACCAGAACCTCAGCCAAGAAATGAGGGAAAAGAATCAGTTAAAGAAGTTTTAAATAAACCTAAAAGCCTTTTAGAAGCAGTGAATCCACCAAGAAGGAACTGGAACAACAATCAAAAGCAAAGATTCCCTCCAAATAACCAGCCATATAGGCCAAGGAATCCTTTACCACCATTTTCATCCAGTTACCAGTCATACATAACAGCTCAAATGGCTCCAAGACCACCATTGAAGTGTGCTTACTGCAAGGAGAAAGGCCATACAGCAACTAGATGCACTCACCTTGTTGAAGATCTGGACAGAAGAATTGTCAGAACCCAGGGAGCATCTTACCTCTTCCCCAACTATCAGAGAGTATCTATGGAAGGAAATGAAAGTGCCAAAGACATAGTCAGGGCTTTTGCAAAAGAACAAGAAGCACTCAACAAGAAATTTATGGAAAAGCCTATTGTCAAAGAAAAACCAGAAGAAGAGGTTAAGCCCACTGAAAAGAAATCAGAGGATAAATCAACCTCAATTGCACATGTTGAAGATTGGTCAAATTGGAAACCACCTACCATTTACTCAGCCAATGACCCTTTTGAATCACACATTGGACTAAGGCAGACCAAGCAAAGAATGGAAAGACAATACCAAAATCAAGAGCCAAAGAAGAAAGCAGCTATTCCAGAAACTTACATTGAAGAAGAAAAGGAGGAAGAAAGAGTCATAATACCTACCAAATTCCAAAATTCCAATATTCCCAAACCAGATCAACCTGAGGAGGAAATAGAGAATATTGCCAATAATAATGAAGATGAGGAAATTCCCAAAGAAGAAAAGAAGTTCCGAAAAACTCCAAATAAACAAGTTGAAACCAAATTGGAAATTGACAAAATTATTAAGAAAATTATGCAACAAAAGATCAACCTTACCATTGAAGAAATTTGAGGATGTCACCAAACTTTGTCCATAAATTACAAGAATTATCAGAAAAAGACAAGGAAAAAATTAAATCACTCAACTCAATGGATCTTCAAGAAAGACTATTATCATTTGGATTAAAAGAAATACCAAAGCCCAAGATTCATTATGCTTGTCCTTTGGGATTCATGGGAATCCTCATTGGAAAGGAAAGATATCCTATCAGAGCATTAGTGGACACTGGAGCAGAACTCAACATTATACCAGAAGAAATAGAAATCAAAGCTTCACTCACAACAAGAAATCTTAACATGAACCTGAGGGGAATTGGAGGCCATACTACTTCATTGGTGGCACTTTCAGAATTTACTCCAATCATTTTGGCTTCAGGTGAAGAAACTCTGATTCACTTTTTTATTGCAAAAGGATCTGTCCATACAGTACTTGGAAGACCTTTCTTGGCAGACAACAATATCAGGCTGGAATTTTCTCACAAACAAGGTGAAATCTTGAGCTATCAGGAACCTGATGGAAGAAGATTATGCATGCCAATATGCAAACCTCAAGCAATTGGATGGCAAACTGGACCACCTAGAGGAATGTATTTATGCAATATGGCAAAATTGGTAAGAAATAACCCAGGAAAGAAGGATCAAAATGCAAAAAGAGACAATACCATAATCAATTTGACCCAGAAGACCCAAGAGTTATCCATATTTCCAAAAAGTGATGAATTTGGTCCAGATTTACAAAATAACCAATGGCCAAACAACCTCAAAAGACAACTTGAAGACTCAACCTCTGAGGATGAATTACCCAATATAAGCTACAAGTCAATTAACAATAATGAAGAAACATTCCAAATTTTGGTGGATGGAAATGAGAAAATAAATGGAAATCCTTTCAAACCTAAACCCAAAAGAAAGAAAGTCAGATTTAGTGAACATCATGAGCTCTCAGATGAAGAAATTATAAATGAAATTGAAAAAGACTTCAAAATTATGGAAGAAAGAGACAAAAACACATACCATATCAACTTCTTGGACAGACCATTGAACAACCAAGAAGAACCTCATGAATGGCAACTGGAAACCCCTGAATTCATCCAAAAACCTCCCAATGAAGATGATGAAACAGAATCCATCCTAGAAAATGAATACAACTACCTTTATCTGCCATATATTACCTTTGAAGACCTTCATGGGGATGAAGCTCAAGAAATTTTATGTGAAGATAAATAATTATGTCAACTTGCAGAAGCAAACTTGAACAAAATCCAATTCTTAGAGATATTAACTGAAGAAGGAATTAAAGGAAACCTCTCAAATCAATTATGGGATAAAACATCTTCAATGGGAATTTTACCAAGAAGAGGTCTCTACTTCAATCAAATTTGGGCCCAGTGGTACCTTGGATTAAATGGATCAAGATATCAAACTGGAAGACTGAAATGGGTTGGAGATGGATATATATTCATTGATGAAGACTTATGGTGGTCAGAATTTCCATCAGAACCAGAGATTGAGGAAATAAATAACCTTGTGGAAGCCCTCAAAGACCTTATTTTGGCCAGATTGCTCAACAGACACTCACCTTACCCACTTGGGTGAGCTCAACTTTGAATAAAACCAACAAAGTCAAGATTTTTTTTTAAAATGTATCAGTATCATCTATAAAATGTATCATTAGTTTCTTTTTTTCATTTTATCTCTTATGGCAGTGACTTCCTGCCTTAACAAAGAAGAAACTCATCAACAAATTATCCCTCAAAAAATAAAAAATAAAAAAAATAAAAAAACCTTACATTAAGAAATATATATCAATCACCTCCACCATGGCCAATTCACTAGCTTTTAGGATCCTATGGGGAAGAATTCATACAAAAGAGACTAAATTATCACTGAATATTCAATTTGGAAACCAGAATATAAAGATATCAATAAAGAAAACCATTTTGGAACTTTAAGGATACTCACTCAACAACTAACCATAAGATCACTAGGCAGTGACCTCCTGCCTTATCAAAGAGGAAAATCAATTCTTATCAATCAAAATCACCAATTTCACTCACCCAAAATCAAGCATCACTAAGCAGTGACCTTCTGCCTTATCAAAGAGGAAAATACAAATTCTTACCCAAAATTACCATCCAAAATCCATTCAACCTACCCTCAAAATATTTTTGATAAATAAATTTGATACTATTCTCAATTCATCTTACCTTAACACTTCAAGATCCACCAAATCCTTCAAAATGGAATCATGGCCACTACCTGAAGAAAATCCCTGGTCAATGGACACAGATATCAGCTGGATAGAAGAAAAAGAAGTCTGGACCAATTACATCAATCCACAAGAATTAATTGAAAATCCTGACTGGTTCTTGCAAACAAAACCAGAACCCTGCCCTAATATCTCCACAATAGTCCTTCCATATATTGAGTTTGAGGACATCTTCGAAAAAGAAAAATCACCATTGGAAACTATAATTCCACATCCATGGAAAGAATTACCTGGATTCAACCTTATAAAATATGAATTCCTGGAGTTACTGACCTGGGATGGAATTGAAGGCAACCTTGGAAACCCAAACTGGAATGAAATATTCCACATGAATGAACCCATCAGAAAATCATCATTTTGGAGGACCTGGGAATGCCAAGATTGGTTCAACCTTCAGTACTTAAAAATTAAAACAGGATAAATCAGCAAGATCTCAAAAGGCTATATGTTAGAGAATGCCATATGGGATTGTCATTGGGAAGAAACACTTATACCAGACATACTCAGTCTTAGAGGTGGTACAACTAAAATGAATACAGAAGATTGGACATACTTCTGCCAAGAATACTTTTTTAAACCTCTTAAAAGGGAAAAATGGAGGGGAGGAAAATTTATCAAACAGGAATTAGTGAAGAAAATACTTGGTCAAAGAAACCAGTAAAAATAAATCTCACCTGCTAAGTCCTCCATTCTTTGCTTAATCATCAATCCTATTTCAATTGATATTATTATTATTTATTTCTTCAATTTCTTATTTTTTACCACTTTAATCATTCCTCTTTAAAATTCAACTTTTCCTTCATACCAAAAAAAAAAGAGAAAGAGACACAAAATAAACTGTTGAAAATTTAAAAAAACAACCTTCAATTCATATAAGCTTAGAAGGAAAAGTTAAAATATAAACCTCCTTGATATTGAAGGTTTTTTATAATTATATTTATTTTTTCTCAATATCAAATATATATATATATATAAATAATTATCACCAGTAATTCTCAGAAGAAGAGAACCTTCCAGTAAAAAGTTATTTTCAATTGATTTTATATTAGTAGATGTTAGCTAAATATAAAAAAAAACTTACATGATATTAAGGATCTATTTCCTTCTATTTTATTCTTATTTTCTATCCCTTTTATTTTATTTCTTATTTTATTATAAAAAACAGAAAGAATAAAAGAATAAACCCAAAAAAAAACAGATAACATTAATTTTCACTCAAATAATACTTGTTGATTAATAACTAGATATATAAAAAAATTACCTTAACTTTGAATATTTTATTTTATTCTATTGTATTTTTCAAAAAAAATAAAGAAAAGATAAATAAAAATAAATATAAGGAGAAGTGATAGAGAAAGTATTTTTTCAAAATCTTTTTTATCCTCAACTATCAAAAACATTCATAGATAGATATGCAGCTTATGAGTCAAACTTGATCTAAATTCTAATCTCAATTCTCCTTAGGTTTTTTTTATTTTATTGAATTTATTATTTATTTATTTTTTTTAGAAAAGAAAAAAAACAAAGAGAAAAAAAGGGGGATGAAGAATGGGCAGCAGAAAAGAAGGGAGGAAATTTCATCAAGCATAAATTATTGAAGGAAATACTTGGTTCTTCCATTTTGCCTTACTATTAACTCCATCCCTAGCAGTTCACATTATGACTTTATAATTTTAACAAGTTATTATCTTAGTAACTCATTGCTTTATTGCCTTATAGGTATTATTATTACTTATTAACTTAGTCTCTCAGCTTGGTCAATATAAAAAATAGTTTTTTTCAATTCAAAAAAAATAAAATAACTAATATAAGAAATAAACAAAATAATAATAATAAAAGAAAACACTAGTACTTGACAAGAATAAAGCGTAAATTAGTACATAATACAAAATCACAGAAATTTTAACTCCAGACTGATAAAGGACACATGACAGAGTTTTTTTTTTTCTCTTTTTTTTATCTTATTTTTTTGGGAGTCTCCCCTTACAGAGAAATATAGGGGAACAGTAATATACAGCAACTACTAACTAAATATAATAAATAAAATAAAAAATGTAGAGATATAGTAAATATTAAAAAAACAAAGTAATAAATGGATAAACAAAATATACATATATAATTAAACTAACCTAGTTATTTTTATACGAAGTAATAGCCCGACCCTTAGAGTTCCGAGGGTGTAATTGGTAGGTCATTGGCACCCACTTTTTGGGAAGGCAGCGGTTCCTTTTCTTCCTCACAACAATGGGAGGATTGTTGGTTAAAAAATAGGCCTCTGGGTCTGGAACAAATAGTCTTGGATCAAACTTTCCCTTGATAAAGGCGTCAAAGGCCAATGCAGCCTCAGGAACTGACTCTGTGTCAGAAGACACAGAGGAGGCCCAGGAAAGAGGAGCTAGTGCAGGAGGGGATTGCAAAGGACTGGAGGGATGGGCGATTGTCTTGTAGAAAGAAGGTAATGGATTACCAAATAGAAGTTCTTTGATCTCGCTGGTGGTAAAGGCTTTTACAAGATCAGAGTAACCTGACCCGTAGGAATAATTAGAAGAGCTCATTTGTTTTTTTTTAAAAAAAATATATACAGGGAGCTGATAACTAAAACAAAAAAAAAATTCAAACAAAATATGAGAGTCAGCATTAAGTAATAAAATCACAATCAAGCAATGGATTCAAGCCTACAAATTTATCAAGGTTTGACAATAATGGAAATATATAAATAATATAAAAAAAGTAGGAATTTGTTGGAGAAGTATGATTTGATTTGAGCATTACCCTACCTATTTATACTAAAAGATACAAATAGCTTAGACCAATAGGGTAGGAATCAATCTCAACAAGCCAAGTAAAGAAATATCAGCAACGTACCAAAGAAAGCAACACCGGAGGACAGTGGTCAAAGGATCAACACTTCCTAAACGCCTTCCAACTCCCAAAAGTAATTAGGGGATTCAAAAAAAAAAAAGGGGTGGCTACAATCAAACCATCAGCATCCAAAATCGGCAAAGTAAAAAAGGGGGTACTAACTTTATAACAAGCTTGATAAGGGCAGTGGTACAGTTAAGATCACAGTTGGAAAAGACTTCAGTAAGGTGTAGATCCCAATGAAGCCCAAATATTGTTTCTTTTCCACTGTGGCGTCTTCTTCTGCTATAACATTGAAAGGGATACATCAAGCGGAATTCGATAAATTGGGCGTTAAAACAAAAATTGTGGTTAAGAAACCAAGAAAGAAGGGTCCTTACTGACCCTCTAGCAATAGTAATCGAAGGAAGTTCTTTTTGCACATGGAATAAGTGGAAGATTTGAGGAAGGCAAACGTGATTAACTCCGGGACCACCCAGCTTGATTAAAAACTCATGAAAGGGAACCTTAGAAGAAGGATGCAAGCAATAAACAGTAGCTATTAATAATAATAAGATAAAAAAAGAAAGAGAAAGGTTGAGGGCAGGAGTTGTAACAAGTCTATGATAAGCTAACCTTGTGCAGCCAGAACCAGGCCGTACGACCCAATTAGTTATGACTCGACAGATAAGTCCAGCAATGTAATGCTCTTAGATATGAAACAATATATACAAATATCTAAACATAAATAAGGTACCACCCTAAAAGAATAAAAAATAATGAAAATAAAAAAAAATACAAAACAATAAAAGCCCTAAGTGTCAGGGTGAGTCTATGTAGTAGCTTAAAAATAGTAAATACAAGCTAGCACTATGACTGTGACACACAAAAAATAAATAATAAATGAAATCTTCAGGTCCTACTGCTATGTGGTAACAGTGGTGATGAGTCTATTGAGGACCTGGGTTGCAATGCTCTAATATCTTTGACTGTAAAGAAACACTACAATAATTAATTATTTTAATTATATCAATATAATCCTAAGAGTACTACTGGTATAAGACAGTTTTACTACGTAAGGATGTTAATTCATGATAAGATGAGTCTTTTCCAGTGAGGAAAGACCTGCTTTTATCTCCTCTGAGGACTGTGAAAGACTGGTAGGCTCTTCACACGTCTACAGAGTGAAAATTTTCACTCTGGAGGCTGGGTTGTGGTTCTGTACCATCAATTCTGACGTCAGCATAGTCAGAATTGTGGTTTTTGGACCACAAATGATCATTCTGGATCAATACAGGGTGAAAAAACTCTTCACAGGCCACGTCAGCACCATTGTGACGTGTCCAGGGTGTCTGGATGACTAATATTAGTCATTCTGGGCGGGTTTAAGCTTTAAACAACCATTATTTTAAGTATCAAGCCAGTACTGGTTGGTACAGGTTTGGTACAGGCCAGTATTGGTCAAAATACTTCCAACCAAGATATCTCAGTCAGTTTTTGAGATATCAAGAAACCAAGAGCACAGAATTGAAGGGCTTAATGAGCTCTTCAATTTGGTATGCTTCATGTTTACCCTTCTTGCAAATAGAAAAAGTTATAAGGGTTTTAAGTTTTTGGATGTAATTTTGTACATCAGTATGAGGCTTCAAAAACTTCCATGCTAGATATCTTCTTCAATTTGGAAGATATCTGTATTCTGATGATACAGTTTTGTAGGGCTTGATTAGCTCTACAGTTTGGTATATTACACTGTACAGTTGTATGAGTGTATGCCAAAAATACAGGGGTTTGTTTATTTTCTTGTTTTCAGAATATCTGTATTTTGGTTATTAAACCTTTGAACCAAGATCCCTAAGTCAATTTAAGAGATACAGAGGTCTAAGGTGTCTCAAATTAAAGCTCTTGTTGAGATCTTTAATTTGGTTATACTTTTGTACAGTTTTGTACAAGCCCTCTTTGACTTTCAGGGGGACTTGGTTTTGAAAATAAGGTTATATGGTATCTCCAGTTGTAGTGGTGTTACAACAACATGGATGATATCATTGTGTAGCTCTCTATGTGAGCTTTAAGAAAAATAACAATTCTGGTGGGGTTCCCATTAAATATACATAAGTTAGATTAGAGGCCAGAATAAGAGTTTTTGCTTATTTGGTCTTATCTTTGATAGGGCATATCTTTGTCCTTTCTTATTATCTTTGAGGAGGTTTCCTCTTTATAATTTACTTGTATTGGTTATATTTGTCCAATATTCCTCATACCATTAATTATGGCATGTTGGATGTCATGCTGGTGCTCTATTTTGAGTCACAGGCTGACATACCCTCCCTCCAAAAAAGGCTCATCATTGATGAGACTCTTTTGTCCTCATGGAGGCTCTTGATCCTTTCAAATAAGAATATTGATCTGAAGCATCATCCAGTTTTACCCATTGGTCTTTGTCTGGTGGTTCATTCCTTCTCTCTATTAAATAATCCCTATTTGAATATCTTTTTATTTGATTGGGGTTGTCAGTTTCAAAGTAGAACTTTCTTTGTTTGTCTTGCCCAATTATAAAGTAACTCTCTAGGGAATTATGTATGCTTATGCCATAGATTCTATGGTACTCTGTACCCATTAAGAATCCATCAAACTTAGCATTTTCAAGTACCACAAACTCAATGTTTAATCTGAGGTTTCCCATTTTGTGTGGTATTATAATTATTTTTTGGATTATTCCAAGTGACTTCATTTCGCCTGCAGCACTTTTAAAGCTTCTTGCTTTTGTTAAAAGTATCTCTGCGTTCCACATTGGAAAGTGTCTGTCCAAGTATTCTTTGGCTACTACTGAGCAATTTGCTCCTGTGTCAAAAATCAAAGGATGCTTTTTATTTTCAATGTACACATCAAGTTTTGATTTTGCTCCATGAATAAAGGCCATACCAGTTTTGGGTACTTCCAAATACTCTTTAGCATCAATGGTTCTGCCACTTCTGTCTTCACCATTTTTGGGTTGAATGAGTTCTGGTTTCACAGAGTTTCCTAGGACTGATTCTGTTTTCTCATCCTCATACTCTAATAAATATTGTTCAATAGGCTCTGATCCACTGTCTGAATCCTGTCTTAGCCCATTTCCCATGCTGTCAGAGTCAGATTTGTACTCCATGTGTTCTTCCACTGACTCTTCCTCTATTGCAAATATTTTCTTTTTTCCCTTGGGACAATTATTTGCATAGTGGTCAGGTGATCCACAGTTATGGCATGTGTTCCTTCTCCTTGGTGCTTCTTCACCATTAGTAGGTTTGAGGTCTTTTTCCATGAGTATCTTTGGTTTTTCTCTGATATCATGTGACCTACAGGGTGAACTACTGCCAATTGATGTCTTTTTTCTGACATCTTGTATGACATTTGCTATGTCATCAATGCTGCTTATTTTGCTGCATCTGCACTTTACTGCATGTTCTAAGTCTCCTGGAAGTTTTGTCAGAATCTTATGATTTCTCATCTCTATTGTCATGTTTGGATCAATAGATTTGAGTCTTTTGGTTTGTTTAAGACACCATTCATAAGGGTCTTTTTCTGTAGAGTATCTGTCACTCTCAAAAGAGATGGTTTTTTGCCAAATCCAATTACCATTGCTGTACTTTTGTATTATTTGGTTTCTCCACCATGGCCAGCTTTTCCTACCATGTATCTCTTTCATTTCAGTGTACCATATATTTGCATGGCCTCTGAATGCAGTGTTGAGTCTTGTGGTGATCCAGTAGTCTGGTATCTTTGGGACATCAACAAAAAGTCCATTAATATAATCAATAAGCTCCATATGATCATATTCTCCAATTCCTGAGAATTTAGGCCAATTTACCACTTCAGGTAATTGCTTCAATGCTTGTTTCTCAGAGTAACTGAGGTTCTCACCATCTTGGTAAATAGACTCAGACCTTAACTTTGGATCCTGGGATGCAGGAGCTTGGTTTTCTGATTCTTCCTCTTTTACTTTGGTGAGTGGTTTATCATCTTGAGCTGTTTGAGGGAAGAAATTATCTTTTTTTTCCTCCTTTTTATAGAGAAAATCCACTTCTTTTTCCAGGCTTTGCTGTTGATATTGGATATTTCTTAAATCTCTTCTCACAGCTTGTTGTTCCTCTAATATTGAGTTCAACTGTCTGTTTGTATTTTCAAATTCTGCCCAAATTCTGGATAGATTTGTGTTCAAGTCTTTGATGACTGTTGTTTGGAAGGAATTTTCTTCCTTGATTGTTTTCATTTCTGAAGTCACTTCTTGAACATGATCATATGTCCAATCCATGAATTTACCCATGTTGGACCATATGAAACTACTACCTCTGGACTCTGTGGTTTCAAATTTTTGAGGGGGTATTTTATCATCAATAGGCATAAGCTGCGGATCAATTGATTCTGAGCTAACACTATTTGTAGGTACAGTGTCTTTTAGGATTTGTGTTCCTCTTGGACTCATTTTATTCATTGTTTCATCAAAGGATCTGATTCTATCTTCTCCTTTCTGAAAGAATTCTTGTTTCCTACTAGGGCTCCATGTCCTCTGCTGGAAACTAGCAGGGATGACTGGAGAGTCCTGGAAATATTGTCCTTTTGATTTCAAGTCCTGTAGCTGTTGGACTGATGTGGGAAAGATGGAATTTCTTCTTCCATGCCTTGGTGTTCCTGAATCAGATTGGGCTCTTCCATATGCCAAGAATTCTCTATGGCTTGGGTTTCTGTCTGATTCCTTCTGATTCAAGTCTCTTCTGAGAGTATGAAATGGCTGTTGAGATTCCAACTTTTCATTTCTTCCAGAACCTTTTGGCAAGTAATAAGATTTACTCATATTTTTTGCCTCATTATTCCAATTTCCTCCCATAATACTTTCATGGTGAAGGTTTTGTTGTCCATACTCCATGTGAACAAGTCTTTCAGGAGTAGATGCATATGAGTTATTTTTTCTGCATCTGTCCAATTCTTTTGTTGGACTTGGCTGAACTTGGTTTGGGGTGGAACTTTGGGCAGGAGTTTCCTGATAATAAGTCCCTTCATGGCTATTTGATCCAGAAGGTGGTGGTCTTCTCCCTCTATTTCTTCTTTGCCATATTTATGGCTGATTTCTTGGGTATCCAAGATCTCTGAGGAATGGAGGTGTCATGTTAAAAAATGACAAAAGACAAAAAATACTGTATTTTTCAAGGTTTTTTTTTTTTTTTTTTTTTTTTTTTTTTTTTTTTTTTTTTTTTTTTTTACCTTTAAAAGGCCCTTGGACAGATTTCTGCTTTATACTCTTTGGCAATTTGCTTGGGAGTTGGTACTGCCTCCTTGTCTTTGAGGCTTGGTACAGATGAATTTCACTGTGATTTTGTCTCAAATGGAATGTATTTTTTCCACTTGAAAGAAAATGGAGAAGGTTTGTAATTCAATTTGAATAAACAAAATTTTCAATTCCTTACTGTTATTTCTTCTGATTTTGGTTTGATATTTGAGTTTTAATTATTTTTTATTTTTTGAAGAAATAACAGTTTTGTTTGACTTATTTTCATAAGTAAAGTATTTAATATTAAAAGTTATATTATTAAACTTGAATATTATTGATAAGTTATTCACTTATTGAAATGGAAAAATCAACTGTTAATAGTTCAATTTCCAATTTTTCTTTCTTTAGAGGAAAGAAAAGGGTCTATATCTTAATTATACAATAATTTTGTTGTATAATTAAGTTTTCTCTTGTTGTTATTTGATTATTTATCAAATAAAACAGATTTCAATCAATTTCCTCCTCAGTTTAAGAAAGAACAGATTGTATTAAATAATATTGATCTTCAATATTAAAGAATTAGAATAATACTGAACTTATCACTCAAATATTTATTGCTGGTTTCCCAATAAATATTTTAATTCAAACTAAGTTTTACACAATTTGGTAAAAAATAATTATATTTTTATTTAAATATACTATTTTTATATGAAAATAAGTTTGAGAAGTTAATAATAATTACTTATTATTATCAATTTTCGTGGTAAATTGATAATAATGACTTATTATTATTAAATTTTTTTTTTTTTTTTTTTTGATTATTTATCAAAAAAAAAAAAAGAAATTTCAATCAATTTTTCCTCAACTTGAGTAAAAAAAGATCTTTTTCAATAATATTCAATTTGAATATTAAAGAATTGAAATAATAAAATTATTATCTCAATATTTATTGTTGATTTACAATAAATATTATGATTTAAATTAATTTTTACACAATTTGGTAAAAATTAATTATACTTTCTATTTAAATACACTATTTGTATATAAAAATAAGTTTGAGCAGCTAATAATAACTACTTATTATTATCAATTTTCGTGGTAAATTGATAATAATGACTTATTATTATTAAGATTTTTTTTTTGATTATTTATCAAAAATAAAAGAAATTTTAATCAATTTTTCCTCAACTTGAGTAAAAAAAGATCTTCTTCAATAATATTCAATTAGAATATTAAAGAAATGAAATAATAATAAAATTATTATTTAAATATTTATTGTTGGTTTACAATAAATATTATGATTTAAATTAATTTTAAACAATTTGGTAAAAATTAATTATACTTTCTATTTAAATATACTATTTGTATATAAAAATAAGTTTGAGAAGTTAATAATAATTACTTATTATTATTAAAATTGATGAATTTTTCCTCAACTTGAGTAGAAAGATTCTTCTTCAATAATATTCAATTTGAATATTAAAGAATTGAAATAATAATAAAATTATTATTTAAATATCTATTGTTGGTTTACAATAAATATTATGATTTAAATTAATTTTACACAATTTGGTAAAAATTAATTATACTTTCTATTTAAATATACTATTTGTATATAAAAATAAGTTTGAGAAGTTAATAATAGTTACTTATTATTATCAATTTTCGTGGTAAATTGATAACAATGACTTATTATTATTAAGATATTTTTTTTTGATTATTTATCAAAAAAAGAAAATTTTAATCAATTTTTCCTCAACTTGAGTAAAAAAAGATCTTCTTCAATAATATTCAATTTGAATATTAAAGAATTGAAATAATAAAATTATTATTTCAATATTTATTGTTGATTTACAATAAATATTATGATTTAAATTAATTTTTACACAATTTGGTAAAAAATAATTTTTTTTTATTTAAATATACTGTTTGTATATAAAAATAAATTTGAAAAATTAATAATAATTATTTATTATTATTAATTTTCGTGAAAATTGCAATATAAAGCTTTGAAGAGTATAAATACTCAAAAATAAAATAAAATATATTATTTAATATATTTTGATAAAATACAATATATAAAAAATATATATTATATTTTTATAATATAAGAGATGAAAATTAGTTAAAAAATGAAAAAAACTCGAAATTGTACTTACTTTTATAGTAAAAAACCTTCAAAAATAGTGAAGATGATCCAAAAATCGCCAAAATAGGTCCAGAATAGGTTAAAACAACGGCCAGGCCCCCAAAATGTCAGGGTGAGTCTATGTAGTAGCTTAAAAATAGTAAATACAAGCTAGCACTATGACTGTGACACACAAAAAATAAATAATAAATGAAATCTTCAGGTCCTACTGCTATGTGGTAACAGTGGTGATGAGTCTATTGAGGACCTGGGTTGCAATGCTCTAATATCTTTGACTGTAAAGAAACACTACAATAATTAATTATTTTAATTATATCAATATAATCCTAAGAGTACTACTGGTATAAGACAGTTTTACTACGTAAGGATGTTAATTCATGATAAGATGAGTCTTTTCCAGTGAGGAAAGACCTGCTTTTATCTCCTCTGAGGACTGTGAAAGACTGGTAGGCTCTTCACACGTCTACAGAGTGAAAATTTTCACTCTGGAGGCTGGGTTGTGGTTCTGTACCATCAATTCTGACGTCAGCATAGTCAGAATTGTGGTTTTTGGACCACAAATGATCATTCTGGATCAATACAGGGTGAAAAAACTCTTCACAGGCCACGTCAGCACCATTGTGACGTGTCCAGGGTGTCTGGATGACTAATATTAGTCATTCTGGGCGGGTTTAAGCTTTAAACAACCATTATTTTAAGTATCAAGCCAGTACTGGTTGGTACAGGTTTGGTACAGGCCAGTATTGGTCAAAATACTTCCAACCAAGATATCTCAGTCAGTTTTTGAGATATCAAGAAACCAAGAGCACAGAATTGAAGGGCTTAATGAGCTCTTCAATTTGGTATGCTTCATGTTTACCCTTCTTGCAAATAGAAAAAGTTATAAGGGTTTTAAGTTTTTGGATGTAATTTTGTACATCAGTATGAGGCTTCAAAAACTTCCATGCTAGATATCTTCTTCAATTTGGAAGATATCTGTATTCTGATGATACAGTTTTGTAGGGCTTGATTAGCTCTACAGTTTGGTATATTACACTGTACAGTTGTATGAGTGTATGCCAAAAATACAGGGGTTTGTTTATTTTCTTGTTTTCAGAATATCTGTATTTTGGTTATTAAACCTTTGAACCAAGATCCCTAAGTCAATTTAAGAGATACAGAGGTCTAAGGTGTCTCAAATTAAAGCTCTTGTTGAGATCTTTAATTTGGTTATACTTTTGTACAGTTTTGTACAAGCCCTCTTTGACTTTCAGGGGGACTTGGTTTTGAAAATAAGGTTATATGGTATCTCCAGTTGTAGTGGTGTTACAACAACATGGATGATATCATTGTGTAGCTCTCTATGTGAGCTTTAAGAAAAATAACAATTCTGGTGGGGTTCCCATTAAATATACATAAGTTAGATTAGAGGCCAGAATAAGAGTTTTTGCTTATTTGGTCTTATCTTTGATAGGGCATATCTTTGTCCTTTCTTATTATCTTTGAGGAGGTTTCCTCTTTATAATTTACTTGTATTGGTTATATTTGTCCAATATTCCTCATACCATTACTTATGGCATGTTGGATGTCATGCTGGTGCTCTATTTTGAGTCACAGGCTGACACTAAGCAAGGCTTTAAACTATTCGATTTTATTCTTTTATTATTTATTTGCATTTTATTGACTTTTTTTACTTGATTTTTTTTATGTTACTCAAAATTTATTATTGATTTTCTTTTCAAAGCATATATAACCATAAAAAACAATAAACAGGCATTAAAACTGCTCAAACTTTATTTTTTATGTTTTTTTACTGATTTTCCCTTTAATTTAATAATTAGAGGAAATAAAAAAAATAAATGCCCTCAGCATGGCTTAAAACTGCTTTATTCATTTATTAATTTTAATTTTGATTATTTAAGTTGCTAATTATTTTTTCATGCTACAGGGAACTCAAAACAGAAAAAAAAAGAGAGCCCTCAGTATGGCTGTAAACTGCTTGTTTTCAATTTGTATATCTTGATTTTTTGTGCTTACTCTATTATTTTTAGCACTACCAATAACAAAAAAAAAGTCCTCAACATGACTTTAAACTGTTGAAATTTTTCTTTTATTTATGTTTTGGAAAATGATAATAAATTAACAAAAGCCCCCATCAAGGCTTAAAACTGATGATTTATTTTTTATAATTATATTGGGCTGACACAACAGCCTTCAGCATGGCTTAAAATTGCTTGTTTCAATTTTATTTTAATAATATTGCCTCTATAAATGCTAATATTATGTTTTTAATTTCATACAGGTACATTCCAATAAAAAAACAAAATAAACAAGGGCAGAAAAACAGTAATCAAAATTAGGACCAATTTCGGGATTTTATAAGCTCAAGAGAGTACTTTCAAAAAACAATATAAAAGTCCTCAACAAGACTTTAAACTGTTAAATTTATTTTCCTGTTTTGTGGCTATAAATAACAACAAAAGTCTTCAACATGACTTTAAACTGTTGAATGTTTCTTTTATTTATTTTTTAGTAGTATTTATAAAAGAATTTGAAACTGACATAAGTTACATTTATATGAATATATATAAAAAAAGGAGAAATATTGATATATTATAGAATGAGGGCTGAAAACAAGATAAGCCCTGGGCAAGGCTTTAAACTGCTCAATTTTATATTGTTTTATCATTTTAATGACTTAATTTTTTTACTGAAAATTTTATTCTATTTTTCACAGTTTTTATCAACCAATATATATATAATAACAAGAGAATTATCAATGTATATAACAGAATGGGGGATTAAAAAGGAAAAAGCCCTCAGTATACAAGAAATAACAAATAAGTCCTCAGCAATACATTAAACTTCTGGTTTCTTGTTTTATTTCAAATTAACAAAAAAAATAAAAAAAATAAAAAAAAAAATTATTCTTTACTTTTTTACAGGGCTCTAAAAAAATAAATGCCCTGAGCAAGGCTTTAAACTGCTATTTTATCTTTTATGCTTTCTTCTTTTAAATGATAACTATACTAACATATTTGATTTGGCTTCCACAGGTATGCAACATTAATAAGATATTTCTCTTATTTTATAGGCTTAAATGTGCTTTCAAAAGAAAGATGAGTCCTCAATAGGACTATAAACTGTTTAAGATGACTATACAACTTGGCTTTGTAGATAAATTACATGCCAGGGAACCCCAAGTGCAACAATCAGGTGCCTGGACACAAGATGTGGTCCTTGGCAATACCATAAACTGCCCACCATTAGAATTATCAACAAGGCCTCAAAATGCAAAATAATCAACCAATGGTCCTTGGCAAGACCATAAAATGCCTATTTAAAATATTCAAAAAGATTGAACAAGGAAAATCAAAGGAGGATAAGTCCTAGGCAAGACTATAAAATACCTAAGGTTTTATTTCTTATTTTGTTTCCAATTTTATGTCATTATAAACAAGAATTGGAAAGATTTACTGACTTGAATGTTCTGAACATATTTATTTTATTTTATTTTTTATTTTATTTTTTATTTTATTTTTTATTTTTATTTTTTCATTTCAAACTCATTTATTTATTTTTACTAAGAATGAGGTTCATATCCCATTAATGAGCTCAAGAATATTCTATTATACTTTTCCTACTATGACAACAAGAGCCATTAAGTTGGCTTGATTTTTCAACTCAATAATAACAATAATTGAAAAAAAAACTCTACAACAAGTATTATTTTTAAAAATGATCAATTTATTTGAAATATTTCCTCAATTACAAGAGAGTGATTGGAACTTGTTTGAAAAGAAGAAGTATTTATGCCACGAAGGAATTAATTGAACTCTGAAGGAGTTATTTATATTAAAAACTCATAAATTGATGACATAATTTGGGTAATTTACATATTAATAACACCTCAATGTGTTGTTTATTCAAAATGGAATTGAAAAAGCCACCCAAAAAGCCAACAAGAGTTTTTGTAAATTGTACAAATTTTCAATTTCACTGTTTATATTTTCTTAACAACTCAAATGCATTTATGGGTAACAGAAAATCTGAACCATAAAGGGGATGGACTTGAAATAAAGTCTGAGTCACAATGATGATTCCAAAAGGAAGAGTTGTGGCATCATAAGGGTCATTATATGAACAAAGGACTCAAATTATGAGCATGCAAATATGCTATTATGAATACTCAGAAGAGCACCAATTTTTGCTAAATGGCACAAATTACCACCTTTAACCAAACACTTCCATGATCTTAATTGTGATTAAGGTTTATTTCTTTGAAATTGTGATTTCTACTCAGATATCTCACTTAGGGGTTATTTTATACTTACATTAAAAAAAACCCCAAAGAAAAACAACTTATTATTGAAACATCATCAAAATAAAAAACTATGTAAATTTTATTTATCATTATTAATCCTTATCAAAATTACTATAAAAAATAAGGGGTGGGTAAACTTATTTCTTACACTATCCCTTCTAGTGGAAGTTTTGGGGGAATGAGAACATATCCTCTTCAAAGTTTGAAAACCAACTCAAGATTTTTAAATGGAGAGGGGGGCCCTCATCCAAAAGAATACTATTAGGAAACAAAAATAAAATAAATCAATCAATATAAAAATCAATTTTAAATTATCTTATTATTAAAAATTTTCATTTTTCATTTTTCATTTCATTTTTTTTAACAGGAATACTTTAGGAAAACAGAAGAACCGAAGGAAGTAAATTTTTTTTGAAAAGATATCAATATAATTTGGAAACATTATATCACATAACAATTATCACAATATGGAAAGTAAAGAAGATTGTTTATAAAGAAAGGCAGGAGTTCCTTATGGATTGACCTTTGGACAACACCAGACCTTGGAAATTTCTTTGATTTGGGATTGAAACTCATTTGGAATTCAAGAATAACTGGCCAGGATCTATGGACTGAAGGATGACTCACTGGATTAATTATTGACTCAGGACTCACTCAACAGGATGGACTAACAAGATTATGTAAAACACTCGACTCAAATTGCCCTTGGGATTTTAAAAAAGCTTGAAGACTCCAGAGGTCCTCAGCATGACACTAAACTGCTTGCCCTGTGGACTTGGGCAGGGAAAATTATAAAAAAAAAGCCAAGAAGCTGGAGGGGATTTTCCTAGTCAGGAGAAGTGCTGAAGGACCATTTTTGTCCTCAGCATGACAATAAACTGCTTCCTTTGTGTAACAGGAACAAGGGGTTTTACAGGTGTTTATCATTATCAAATTGGCCAAAATGAACAAAGTGTAGCCCAAGCCATCAATGAAGACAAGAAAATTCCTCATCAATCAATAAAACAACCAGGAGAATCTTGCATCAAGTGGGAATCATGAAGATTAGATAATAAAACAAGAGTCGATTGGAATCAAAAATCAAGCCCAAAGGAGCTCAAGAATCAAGATAAGCCCTTGGATTAGGCCAGGAGGTCCTTGCATGACTTAAACTGCAGGACTTGTATACCTAATATACAGGGGTTACACACCTAGTTGTAGGTCCTGTATGACCTTAAACTACATTTTTTTTTGATGTTAAAAAAAATTAAGAATAATTGTGAAGACCTCAATATTTCAGGGCACTAACAAGTTCTTAGAAATAATTAAAAGAAATAAGAAAAAACAAAATAACTAATTGAAGATGGATCACCAAATTTTAGCAGCCAAATACAAATCAGTCCTGAAGAAGGTGAGACCAGTCAATGAGCCAATTCCTCAAGACCTTGACCCACCTTTGGAAAGACCACCTTTGTCAAGAGATCCTTATGAAACACCCTTACCACCAAACCCACCTATATTTCAAGAAACCTTCAAGGTCACCCATGAAAGACTGCAAGCAGTCAACTTTGGCCCACCAGGATGGTTATCAAATGAATAAATAAATTTACTCAAAAATGTTATTACCTTAAGGGAAAAAGCAATAGCTTTCTGTGAAGAAGAAAGAGGATTACTCAAACACTCATATGGAAAACCCTACAAGATACCAGTAATACCCCATGAACCTTGGAAGAAGAAACCAATTCCCATTCCCAAATCAATTTTACCTCAGTTTACTAAATTAATCAGAGAAAGAATCAGGACTGGACTCTATGAGCAATCCACTTCAAGCTACACAAGCCCAATATTTTGTGTGTCCAAATCAAATGGGAAACTCAGAATTGTCCATGACCTTCAAGAACTCAACAAGGTCACCATCAAGGATGCTGGCTTACCACCTCATATTGAAGAATTTGTAGATGCATTTTCAGGAAGAGCATGCTATGGACTGGGAGGCATCATGGGAGGATATGATGAAAGAGAATTAGATGTCACTACAAGACCCCTCACCACTTTTGAAACACCCCTTGGAAGAATGCAACTCACAAGACTATCCCAAGGAGCCACCAACTCAGTAGCAGTATACCAAGCCCAAATGACCTGGATACTCCAAGAAGAAATACCAGAAAGTGTAGGAATCTTTATTGATGATGGAAGAATAAAAGGACCAAGATCACTTTACAACCAAGAAACACTACCAGAAAACCCCTCAATCAAAAGATTAATATGGGAATAGGCCATAAACTTAGAAAGAATCTTATTCAGTATTGAAGAAGCAGGACTTACTATTTCATGATAAAAGTTTGCATGCTGTGTTCCAGCTTTGGACATAGTAGGGCATGTTGTATCATTTAAAGGAAGAACAATTTCAAAACAAAAGATCAACAAAATTCAAAATTGGCCAACACCTCTTAACAAGAAGGAAGTAAGGGGATTTCTTGGACTTTGTGCCTATGTAAGAATGTTCATTGAAAAATTCTCACAAGTTGCATCACCACTCAGAAGGCTCACCAGAGAAGATGTTGACTGGGACTGGGATCAAAAATGTGAAGAAGCTTTCCATAAGCTCAGAGGAATAGTTGGAGAAGAAATAACTCTCAAGAAATTGGATTATGAAAAAGGATCAGGAAACATTAAGCTAGAAGTAGATTCAAGCTACATTGCTGCAGGAGAAGTACTCACTCAAGAAGATAAAGAAGGAAAAGACAGACCAGTATTATATGAATCAATAAATTTTTCAAAATTAGAATCAAAATACTCACAACCCAAATTGGAGCTCTGTGGAGTTGCAAGAATTCTCAAGAATCTTCAGACAATACTTTGGAGACAACATTTGGAATTACAAGTTGATGCCAAGGCCTTAATTGAAATGATCAACACCCCTTGCTTACCCAATGCCCCCATGACAAGATGGGTGGCTTTCATTCAAGTATTTTCCTTTGATTTGGTACACAAACCAGGGAAAACTTTCACTATTCCAGATGGGCTATCAAGAAGATCAAAAAACTCAGAAAAAGAAGAAGCAGATGCACCAGAGTTTGATGAAGAAGAAGGTTGGATCAAGCCACACCCTGGATTTGGGGCTAAGACTATAAATTCACTCAATTTTTCAGGAATACAGGTACCAACCAGCCAAGAAGGATTTTGGAAGAGAATGCAAGAATACTTAAGTACAATGAAAAAACCACAATCAAGAAAAGATGAAGAGTTTAGAAGGATAAAAAGAAGGTCATCCAACTTTTTCTTGGAAGATGGCCAGCTCAAAAGAAGAAACAACCCAAACCTTCAATTGGTGATATCAAGTCAAGAAGCTCAAAGCTACATTTTAAAGTCACTTCATGAAGACATGGGCCACAGAGGGGAAAATGAAACTTACAGAAGAATTAAAGCAAGATTTTGATGGGAAGGAATGAAGAAATCAGTCAAGAAATGGGTTCAATCTTGCCTGGCCTGCCAAAAGAGAAGTCAAAAATTACAAAGGGAACAAGGAAAATCTACAGCAACATCAACAATCTTTGAGAAGGTCAGTATGGATGCAGTCCATATCAAATCTGGAATATGGAAGTATATGGTTGTGGCAAGAGATGATTTTTCAGGATGGCCAGAAACAGTTGGACTAGCTAAATTAACAGCAAAAGCAGCTGCAGAATGGTTCACCTCAGACTGGATATGCAGGTATGGCTCACCAAAAGAAGTAACTGTTGATGGGGGGCCAGATTTTGGAAAAGAATTGCAAGATGCAGTAAAGAAAGCAGGATCAAGGATCAGAGTGACCACACCCTATTACCCAGAGTCTCAAGGAATGGGGGAAAGGGGCCATAAACAACTCAAAGTTGCATTAGTCAAAATGTGTGGGGAAAGTGGAAGAAAATGCAACAAATATCTACCACTAGTGACTTTGGCTGACAGAATCTCCACCAAAAAGACGACTGGTTTCTCACCATTTGAACTCCAATTTGGACAACTACCAGTATTACCAATTGACATTGAAACAAAAACCTTTTTAGCAGTAGAATGGCACAAAATATCCACAACTGAGGAATTATTGGAAGCCAGAGCTAAGCAATTAGAAGGAAAAGAAGAAATGAGAAGGAAAGCAGCAGAAAAACTCAAAAAATCAAGGGAGGACTCAATGAGATATTGGGATAGAAGAATGGAACATCAACTGAGATCACCTCTTAATCCAGGAGATTTGGTCCTGGTTTACAACAAAGCAATAGAAACTAATTGGGGACTAATTTTTAAAAACAAATGGAATGGACCCTACAGAGTAATCAGACCAATAAACAATGGACCATATGAACTTGAGGAGCTGGATGGAACAGAATTAGCAAGAAGATTTGCAGCCTCTTAGGTCAAAAGGTTCTACCCAATAGGAAAGTTGATAAATACAAAAGAAGACACAGAAGAAGAGGAAAGTGAAGAAGATGAATCAATAAATGAGGAAGAGGTATTGGAGGAAACCACAGAATCAGATGAAGAATAGAGAGCTCTCACCTGGAATTCTAGGGACAGCATTAAATGGAGAGGGGGATGTGGTATTCCATACCATTTTTCTTTCACCAGGCTCAAGCTTATAGCAGTAAATCCAGCCTACAGGCAGACTTACACTCCAATTTTACACCAAAAGGTCAATTCTACAGCAAGAAGCTGGATTTAACTCATAAAAACATGGCATAGGCATTAAAGGGCAGTGTATGTGTTTAAATAAATTATTCAATTTCATTATGCATATGTAAAAATCAAGTTACATATAGTAAACTAGTTACAACAAATAAGGTACCACCCTTTAAATTACACACCCCACCCAGCTTTACACCACCTTATAGCCACAGTCCTCATGCAGAAAGAAAAGTACACCTGCATGAACTACACAGAAACCTAGAGCTCAACATAGAAAAGTCACATGATGCAAAGCTCAACTCCATGGAATTCCTGCAAGTCATTCACAACACAGCCACAGGAGTATCTTATCTTATATCCACAGTAACCCCACTTGAAACTTTAAAGCAGAATCAAAACTATTTACACCACTCATCACCTCATGAAAACCAAAGCTAGTTACAACAGGCTGTATGAAGTACACAATTCTAATTAAATCTCAACCACATCACTATGCACAGCATGTGTCAAACTCAAAAATCACATCATCTCATACATAACAGTAAATTCACAAGTGCAAGAAATTATCACCTGACCTCATTTTAAAGTTCAAAAAGAAGAAAAACAACCATTACACTTGCATAAATTACACAGCCACTTCTACCAAACCTAAAATAGGACATAGGCAAAGGAATTACAAGGTCATCATGTGATACTGCATCCACCAACAGAATATCATGTGACAGGAAAGAGGCTGTGCACAACAAAAATCCCCAGCCAAAATTGAATCACCTCATGTATGCAAGGAAAATTCAAGAATATCACATCATAATTAGTTCACCAAAAGACAATCATATGATGAATGGAGGCTGTGCAGAGAAAATATTATCACCAAACCTTAAATCACTTGACCCATGCAAGAAAAGGCCTCACCAAAAATGGAGTCACAAGATGAAATCAAGAGGAATTAAAGTGGAAAAAGACAGCTCCCATGGAGGGCCCCTGGGCTTCCAAAAGGTATAAATAGAGGGGATCTCTCCCCCAAATTTCAAAATTCCCTCCCATGCAAATTATATCCCATGCACATTATATCCCATGAAAAATATATCCCCTGCACATTGCAAGCACAGGAATAATTCATCCCTCACCTGGGAGGTAGTACAGAAAATTATAGTGAATTTACTTTCCCAGTAGCTAAGCTCAGTGGAAGTATAGTGTTGAAGATTACCCAGTAGCTAAGCTCAGTGGAATCTTATTATTAAAATAAAAGAAAATTATTATTAAATTATCCAGAACCCAAGATTAGGGTTACTACTCTATTAAAATTTTTTTTCCAGTAAAATTAACACCATTTATCAAGACTTAAAGATAACTTACCCCTTTAAAAAATCCAATATCAAAGAATCTTACCTCTTAAATTTAACAAATACTATTTTATCTCATTATTAAACACTTTAAAAAAAATAATAACACACCTTTAAAAAATTACTTTACTATATTATAACTTTACCTTAACAAAATTACCTTTATCAACACTCATCCAACTTTCCAGAACACCTTAAATAACCCATCTTACCAAGGATTTATCACCAAGAAGAAACCACTCACCCCAATTTCACTTAAAAAAAAATTATACAGACAAGTATTTCATTAAAATTTCAATTTAACCAAAATTACTGAAATTATTATTTTTCATATTTTATATTGAATAGGTCTGATCTGAGACTGCTGAATTTTTTTCTTCTGCAGTTGTAAACCCACTTACTAATTTTATTTTGGTTTGTGAGCTCCAAGGAAGATTTTGTTCAGTATTTTAGGAGGGGCAGGCAATACACCCTTGCCACCCTTGGTTACAGGAGTTATTAGCAATTCAAAACTAGTTACCTGTGATTTCCCCCTCCAGGTACTGCCTCATTTTAATCCCACACAAGAGGAGTTCCCACATTAGTAATACCAAATGAGTAACCATTGTGTGGTGCTCATGAAGGGCTACAAAATGAGACAATTATGAACTCTATATATCTAGGAATGAGAAATTTAGGGAAGTTTCAAGGTTTAAATCCCACAATATTGGATAAAAATCCAATACTTTGGGATAGTGTCACAAACATCTGAATATGAGTTGTCAAAACCACAAAGAAAGGGTATTTATACTTTAATAACTCATTGTGAGGCCAATACAGGGTCCACTTATGCTTTCTGTACAGCATTCTATGCATTTGACTTGTCAGAAAATGTCTGTAAGGACCCCAAATGAATATTTTCACCCTGTATTGGGGGAACATGAATAGATGTGGTTTTGAAAACACATCTGAGCTAAATACGGGTTATAAAAGCTGCTTATTAACCACAAGTATTCCATTGGAAGTGAAAAATCTTCACTCTTGTACTTTACATTCATTTTCAGGATAAAAAGGGGCCTTTCTATTACCAAAGAGGAATTCCTACACAGTAAAAATTTCCAAAAAGATATACTATTGGAAAATAATCAGGTGTACTTGAAGTCTCATAATTATCTTAGTGCTTATTATATTTAGTAAATTAAAAATGATTTCACCCAGAGATTTGAGCAGCCCTCACTGCCACTATTACCTCATAGCAAAGCCCCAATACTGCATTATAAAAATTCTTATTATAATTTGTCCATGTAAAAGTTATACTTAGAGCTTTAAATAATATTTAAATAGATTTATAATCAACTCAGCCTGACATGCTGTGTGTGTGGGATGAAATGAGGAAGTACCTGGAAGGGGAAATCACCAGTGGACATTTTTTGACTTTGTATTTGGGACTTTTAAGCCTTTCTTTTCCGGTGTGCTTGAATAATCTATAATTACCTCTCTAATACACTAATATATTTTTACTGAGCTTGAAAATCAGTTTTATTATTGATAGTGGCTTGATCAGAAAATATTTTACTCAAAAGTCTCTAATCAGAATCTTTTCTACTCAAAAAACAATGGTTATTTAAATAATTAAAAAATAAGTTCTTTTTAAAACTTCTAGAAGTCCTAGTAGAGTCCACTAAGTAACTGTTCAAGAACATCCAGAAATAATGTAAGAAAATAATGAAACAATAACAGACAACCCCACTCATAATACACAAATTTCAAAATGTTTTCTTCTATTGCCAATGTTTAAGTAAATATAACAAATAAAATAACAATAATATTCAATTTTATATAATAACAGACATAAAAGCATAATATAATTCTCTTTATGGTGTTGCAGGTAGTTTTCTACTTTAATAGTTGGTAATAATAAAGTTTGATATAGTTAATTGAATGTTATTTGTGGTATTCTGTTGTGATAAAAATCTGTATAGTTTTTTCTGGGTTGTTGATAATACTAATAACTATGTGCTTTAAGATATATACTAAATGCTTCAATTTTTTTCTCTTTTTATTTTTGTTGGTAATAATGTTTTAGGTATTAGCTAATAAATACAGATCCAATCTTCTTTTCAAAGTAGTAAAATTACTCCATTTGTGCAAGCTTATTTTAAAAAAGGAAAAATAACTCTCTTTAAATAAGTTTAAAGAAAAAATTAGCTCAAAACAAATTGAAGTTTACTAGGTTTTACTTTAAAGCCAAAAAACTCAATTTTGGGTGAGGTTTTCTTTTGAAACTCTCTAAAAATTACTCTTAAGGCTAAAACACAAAGGTCCAGAGACACATTTCTCAAGAGCTTCAATATTTGAGATCCTAATTGATTGAATCAATCAATAGTCTACCTGCTAGTTAGAGATGAATCAAAATATTTTCACACTATTGGTTCTCTCAATCTCTGTCAAAAAAAAACCTCAGTTACTGGGGTTAATTTATCAAAATGAACTTTCTATTATAACCTTCTAGAGGGGGAATGAAAAAAGATAAAGTAACATCATAATTTCTAGCTTGGCAGAGAGGGCCTCTTTATAGGAGTGAAAAAACAGGGGACTTGGAAATTTTCAGACTCTGGTGGCTGTACAAAGCATTGCAAACTTTAATATTGGATTTACAGGGGAAACATGTCATGACATGACACAAGTCTAGATTTCTTTCCAATAAGATTACTTCACTTTACTTTATCCGTCTAAATGATATGTTTCTGACCTATCAGATCAATTCATTTTTATCTCACTTGCTCATGTGGCTGTGAAATAAAACTAAACCTTAATTTGGGCTCTGAAGACCTTATATTTGTATCTGACTAAATTGATTGCTCATCAATAAGGTAATTTTGATATAGCATAGGTTTCTGGTATTTAAAGGCTGACTTGTGGGTTATTATCCACACTTTTCTGATAATACATATAATACTGTTTACCTGTATTACCTGTATTATTCTTGAAAATACCATAGTCCTTCTAAAGCTTCCCACAACCACTCAAAACTTCCAGAAATTTTATTTTCTCAAAGCTTCTAATTTTGAGTGTGTCTTTCCTGTGACCCAAACCCATGATATGCCTGATTTCAGTCTCCAAATACTGCGGTCCTCCTTACCAACTCTGTCAGCTCGCCTTTTCTGAGACTCCAAAAGTGGTCCTACACTCACATGTTTCACTATTTATCTCTTCCCAGAAATATTTTTCAAACCTACTTCCCTTTCAGAGTTACCTTAAAGGTAAGAATCTATGAAACAATAATATATGAATGAAAGAACACAATATTGCATACCGCATCCCTTACAAACCCCATTCACAATATTTATTTCTGCATCTCCAATAGGAAATTCGGAGGTCAAATTAACGGAAACATTTATTGAATGTGGCCTTTCCCATTCAAAAATAAGCTATTTTAAGCTTGAAAATTAATCATTCAATTATTTAAAGAAACTCGATGATTATTATTCCCTCAGTTGGTGGTTCATAATGACAAAAATATATGAAAGTTCTGAAAATTAATCTTTCAAAAGGTCTTTTTTTCAACACCTTGAACCTTCTTTGTCCCCTATGATTCCTACAGCTCTGATATTTATTAATTTGAATACTCATTTTGAATCTCATTATAATAATCACCAAATTTCTTCTATTTAATAATATTAAAAAAAGATAAATAAAAAAATTATTTACAGAGAAAATTAAAAACAATGTCTTTGGTTTGGGTACTATCCATCACAATTATTTGTTTTATAGTTCAGTTGGGTGACACTGGTAGAGAAAACCTGTGTTCCATTTTCCTTAATAATGATATGATTTGTGTTCTTCCATATGTATTCACTTTTATCTCCCCTTAAAAAGTGATTTAATACTCTTTTTTCCTTCTTTAGTATGAATTATAAGAAAAATGAAACTTTCATTCAGCTGAACTTTCATGGTATAACACAACATATATTGTTTTTAATTAGGTTTAACCTTCTTAATATTAAACAAATGGGCTCTTCAACAGGTTTGTCATTTAGCAGCTATACTTGGCTCAATGCAGCTCCTAGACCTTCTCCTAATGCGTCAATATATGAAGCTAAAGGGAAGCTTGAATTCGGAAATAAGTAAATAAGATTTCATTTGTAATTCTCACATTAATTACTAAAAGTCTTTGACTCTGCCAAACAGAATTTAAACTTCCATATTATTTTCACGTTTCTTATAAAAAGGTCAGTATCTCAAAGAGAAATGTTTATATTCTTTGTGTAATATGCTAAAAATCCCATGAAATATTGGAATTCATCCTAATTTTTGGAATACTCCTCAGTAATATATTTTCAATCTCATATTCTTCTCTCCCAGGAGATAATCCTTATACCATATGTACCAATGCTTTAAGCTATTTGAAGAAAAAAATGGAAAGCTCTCGCTAATAACTTCACTTTACTGATTTTATTTTATACAGAAATATTGATATTATTTTTATGTTATCTTTCAAAGGCTTGGAACCCAAACTGATGTCATAAATATAAGTGATCAGTCATCCTTCTGATAATTCAGGAACTGTTTCATCCCTCATTCTCAATTTTAAGAGGAGCTCTGTAATACTCATAAAATTCCCATATATTTTCTTTGTATGGGCTTCAAAGAATTCTGAGGTGATAATTCAATGTGATAAATTTCTATTATATACATTTATGATCTTGTTTGAATGAGAAAAATCTATATTTTAGGTATTGGCTACCTGCATGGAACAGTACACATGTTCAAGGCTCTAAAATCATCTTAATTTCTTTATTTTACATTATTTCATGCCCCAATTATTTGTTCAGTGACTCATAATACCACATTATTTACAGTTTTTATCTTTCCTAAATATAAGGGCTCTTTAACATAAATATTTAGGGCTTATCTTGATTTGGGGATTTTTGGGTATGCAGGCCTCCTTGAAAGTAGTGGATGGGGTATTTATATATTCAAAAATAATTCAGATTCATTGAAAAAAAACCCGCCTATATTATCTTTTCATTATGAAAAGGCCTATTTTTAATTATATAAAACCAAGGAAACTCCATTTTATGGTTTTCCAGTGGGTTAAAGGCTTCTTTTGGCTGAATTTATTTTTTCTGAACTTAAAGTCTCAAGATCTGAGCTGATTATACTTTGTTATACTTTTCTTAATGATATTTTTTCTTTAAAGTTGAAATGAAATATCTTGAAGATTATCGTCTCAAAAAGTAAAATATTTATCTTTGTTATCATTTGAATATATTCAATACATGATTTAATAATCATTTACCAATGTAAAATGGGTTTTACAGAATTTTTTAATGAAAAAATATCTAAAAGTAGCTACTAGATTACCACTAAAATGTGTAATAATGATGGTGCTCTTAAATGTTTCAAGTGACCTCATAGGCATTTTCACTGTTCATTTTATACCATTAATTGATGACAATTGATATTCAAAAGTGGGGAAGAAGTTGTAAGAAGTTATTACCAAAAAAAGAGCAGAAGGCTTCTGAATTTAATAACAAATTAGTTTTTTTTTCAAAAACAACTTCTTTCATAAGTTAAGCTTCATATATATAATATTTTTTGTTTGGTTTGGCATTCATAATCTTTACAGATTGTATTATAATGAATAAGGTTGATTATAATGCAGCTGTTGTAAATGGGAGTAATATTCAAAGAAATAAGAGATGTATTTTCTATTCTCCATGTATTTGAAAGGCTCAGAGATGGTATATTATGAGTTCTCTTCAGTGAAATAATCATCTCCCTCATCTGGTTCATTATCAATTCTAATAATATTGATTTTCCTTATTTTTGGACATTTATTGGCTAAATGTGTGGTAATTTTGAAGATATTAATATTTCTCATTGTCTCTTAAGATTGATTTCTATCTCAAATTTTGAGCCTCACAATCTTTCAAGGTGCTGTAACACCTTTTTCAAGAGCCATCCCAATGGAACCAATTTTTGTTCTAGTAGTCACTTCTTATGATATATTAACAACATCTTCTTTTAATTATTGCTCATGGGTACTCATTTAAACAGAATGATCTGATTATACTCCAAATTTTGTCAGAATTCTTTATTAAATGATAAGCTTTGAGATATTGGGATAAGGTTCTGTCTGTACGTATTTTTGCTTAAATAACTATGGTAAACCTTGATTTATTTTATAATCATGATTTTCAGATGAAAAGGATTTATGTTATTTGTTCCTCTAATAATCATTGACCAATTTTAACATAATTTGGGATTTGAACCAAATTAAACTTTGGTGTTCATGTGCAAACTAAAATAGCATACTGGTATTTCACCTTTTTGAGATTTTTTCTAATTTTGAATACCTTGTGTCAAATTTTTCAATTGAATTGTTTCCTTATACTCTCTTAAAGTCATTTATTTCCATATCCCTCATTGTCTGGTGTTATTATAGTCTATCTTGCTTAATTTAAATAGAAATTTTAATAATTAATTTTGTGAGGTATAAAGAAAATTTCATTTGCCTTTACTTCATAAAATGATACTATGGTATTCTAAAGAGTATTTCTATCATTTTCTTTGATTGTATTCTCATCATTTTTGATTTTTTTAGCTATATCATCAACAGTCAATTTGAATCGTTTCTTTGTTGAAAACTCCATAATTAATGAAGGAAGCTTTAATTTCTCTGAACCTTTTTTGTCTGCTTCAAGAGATTGATCAGCTTTCTTCAAAAATTCAAGTTTTTTACTAATTTTTTCTAAGATTTATGAAAATTCTTCAATGCAAATTTGTTTTTCCGGGGGAATGATATTTTGACGCCTCCACCTTACATTTATGCCTATGCCTATGTATGAAGATTTGGTATCAGATATTCCTTCACACCTTTTATGGATGCATTTTTCTAAATAAACTCATCCTTGTGACTACTAAATCCATGCCATTGGGTGGTTGATCCAAGAAATGCTATCAGGAATTGCACAATAGAAACACAAAATTCATTTTCTAATTTCAAGTAATCTGTATACATTTTTGGAATAATCATATTTATTAGAAATGTAATACTTTCCAATTTGATTTTGACTTATGTGTATGTTCCCCAGGAAACTGTGGTAGAAATTTGGGAAGAGGTAATTCTCCTATCTCATATTTGTTGAAAATAATGAGTATACAATAATTCCCATTGATAGGACCTGGGGTGATTGGGTTCAAAATGGAATATTCTCATGGGTTTCAGATTTCTGGAAAGAATATCTGTGGTAAGTGGGTATTCCAATCTGGATGGAAAGATATAAATGGGCACTGACATGTGTTTGTCAATATTGGTCCATGATCCCATTTAATTAACCAATTGTCCATTTTTGGAATTATTCTAGCCACCCGGATATCTTTTATCTTATCATTTTCTACTTCTTCTCCCAATATTTCTGCTGTGATAATTATTATTAATATCAATTTCTTCTATTAAATCTTGTCTCACTTCTCTCCAACTCTTTGCCTCTTGTGGGCTTGAAAGTGACAATCCCTTTGCCACCGCATGAACCCCACAATTGCCATATGCAGGAGGATTTGAAGTATTATAAATATCCTTTTTAATAAAATATTTCTGTATCTGATTAATATAGGTAGGTTTAGAAAGAATTCTATTATTCAGTGATTCATTATCATACCAAAATGAATCCATTACTCACTGGTTCTTCAAACAAATTTGAGTTATTTTGGGGTCCCAGTTTTGTTTCCAATTTTCTTGTATCATTTAATAATTTGCATTTCATTTTTTTAATATTTTCATCTTCTTGGATCATCTATTTTCTCATGAATAAGCATTTTTCCCCTGATATTTTGAGCCTTGGGGGAATATTAGCTCTGTGCATCTTTTTAATAAATATTGTGTTGTGATTGAAGATACCCTGCTTGATTTCAAACTTGGAAGGAAGCCTTTTAGTCAAATTTACCCTTTTACTTTTAAGCTATGGCCTACTAAGTGAAATTGAAGCATTTTCAAGGTGACAAAGCTCAATGGTTAAGTATTGAAATCTTAGTCACTCCAAACCTTTCATGACCAATTTTTCCTGTAATGGTACTTCAAGCTCATCAATTTACTTTCAAGTATTTTCCATCTGTTGTTTCAAATCCCCTTTTAAAGGAGAATCACAAACCTTTTCAATACAATTTGAGCATAAATAAAATTACAAATATCAGAAATAATATGGGACCTACATCGAGAGGATTAAAAGAAAGATTCCATTTGAGATTGTAATCTTTACATTGAATGTAGCTCTTAGTATTCATAAGCCTTTAATTTTTATGTGAGAAAGAAATCCCCACTTCATTCAAATATGCCTTGGAGAATGGCAGAAGATTTGGTTGGTCTTTGAGATTTTGATATTTTTCTTCAATAGTTTTTATTGCTTTTATGGACATAGTAACAAGTAGCATCTCAAAATGTGGTGCAACATGAGTCAATTTTCAGAATCTTTCTTTTCCCATATTATGGTGGATTTATTTCAATTAAATAGCAATTTCTGTTTTCAAATTTTGCAATACTCTTCAAAAATCTCAGTTAGAATTATTAATGAATGTTTTCATGTAAGAGAATGCCAGTTCAACACAAGAGCTGACTGAAATTCCAAGATGAGGATTCTGGATTTCCCAAGAAGTGAAAACTCTTTCCTTCAATTACAGTAGGTTGGTTGCTATATATGCCCATGCACCTGAGTAATTATTTGACTTTTCTTTTATTTTTTCAAGAAATGTATCATATTACTCAGCTTATTTAGATCTGAAAAGTATATTTCAGGATCTCTGATAATCCTTTCAATAATTCTCTTCAAAATATTTTATACAATTGTTTTTGAGGTTTTTGCTAATTTTCCGTGTGCAAAAGTTCTATATTGAGGAAGGAAAGACCAATTAAATGGCTAACTTCAGTTTTGGTTCACAATCTGTGATACTACCCTTGGGAAGTCTTGGTGGCTGGAAAATATTTCAGAGTTCTCGAAGGGCCCATATGTATCAATAATCATTTTACCAATTAATGTAGCAGAAATATAATTATAAGGTACAACCAGTTTCAGTTTGTCTAAACATATGAAAAAGTGGTAAGTTGTACTTTGTGAGCCTTTGAGATATGACCACATACCCAATAAGGTCACAAAAAAGATTAAGAATAATTATACCTTTAATATAATTATACTAAAATTACTTAGAATAATTATACATTAAAATTAATTACTTAAATATACAAAAATTGGTTTAACTTAAAAACCAATGAATCAACATGTAAAATAAATTATACAATTGGATTCCTCATGGAAAAATACACATATACCATTTTTATGGCATATCTGTAAAATCAATATTTAATGAATTATAAGGTATAATACCTTATAAAAACCATAAAATCCTATTTATCTCAGAAGCCAATGAAACAACATGTGAAATAAATTGTACCAGTGGATTCCCCACGAAAATACACACATAAAACAATTAATAAGCTAATTTCCAAAGTCAATACTTAAGGAATTATCCTCAATATATGCACTTTTTTGGTCAACGCATATATTCAAGGATCATAGCTAATATCTTCTAAACTATACATGATAGAATGATGAACCAAAAATAAAGTTACAACGTAATTACTGTAAGAACACAGATATGAACTTTATTTTACAAATTATAAACAAGGTTAAAACCTATGATTAAATATTGATAAAAATCAACAGAGCTGTTGACCACTTTGTTGTGAAAGTGGTCCAAACTTAAAAAAAAGTATACAGTTGGATTCTACTAGTTCATTTGTGAATAATGATGTAATTTTTATTATTAAATTCAGGGTATAACCCCCTGAAATCAAGGTTTGAAGTTTAAAATATTGAATTTCGACAGAAAAGATGAGTTACAAGAAAAATCATCAAAATTAGAGTTTTGATGATGTAATGATAAGCTCTTGGAAGCATAATAAGGTTATTCCAGGCTATCAGAATTCACCCTCTGAATTGCTGTAGCGTGTAAATCTTAAAAGTTATTGAAGATCAAAGTTTGAGCTTAAATTGAGCAGTTATGATCACCTACTGTAACCTTAAATTAAGTTTAACAGTCATAAGAGTGATATAATTGGTGAATACTATTAGTTTACGATTAAAACTAATAAAATCCACGAAATTTGGGGTTCTGCCAAGCCTCTGATGTCATCAAACCTAAAGTTATAGTGATAACTTTAAATAATGGTGTAATAATGATGTAAGATGGTTTGATCATGATGTAATCACCCTCAAACCTTAAAATATTGATCAATTCCAGTGGATATGATCAGTACACGTCTACTAGAAGCCTGTTGGACTCTAGGAGGGAGGTATTTACTATAAATAGAGCTCTTTTTACTCTATTTTCCCCCCAGACGCATCAAAAACATTAAATCAGTTAAATAAAAGGTAATTTCTTTATTCTTTGTATATAAAACTCTTATATTATTAAAGACCAAAGACCATCTTATTGTTAATCACCACTTTTACGTGATTAAATCAATTCTTTAATTGTTTTTGTTATAAATCTCTCTATAAACTCATTTCCACGTAATATCCATAATTTTAGTAAAATTTCTTTATTTTTATTGTAAATACAATTTGAAAAAGTTGTATTATATTCTTTTGGCATAAAATATCTCAAAATTATTATCTCAAGTGTTAAAAGTAGGTTATTTCATCTTATTATAATAATTTCTCTCTTATTATTACTCTTAATAATTCTTATTTAATATAAATAGTATTTATATTAATATATAACTTTAATATTGGTAATATTATTGTTATTAATTGTTTTTTTTATTTATAAAAAACAATTTTTTATGCCTTTATTATTTGTTGGTAACAATAATAAAGAGCTTTATAATATATTAATTATCTTATATTAATATATTATTTTCAATATTATAATTTTATATAATATTAATTATATTATTATATTTATTTAATAATATAATATTTTTACGCCATAATGATAATATTTCTTTATTATTATTGTTGGTTTAATCTTATTAATTTCAATTATAAGGACATTCAGAGTACAATAAGTAATAAATTAGTAATTTTTACTTATTGTTTCATAGTCAAACCTTACATACTTACATTTCCAAAAAGTGGGATCAATAAAAGTGTAAGATGTGACTATGAAACTGATGATAATATTACTATTAATCAACAGTACTATGCCTGTTCTTATGAAATATAATAATAAAAAAATTATTATAACCACAATTAAATAATTATAAAATTATTTCTTTCACGTGTTATACACTACTAGTGATTATAACAGTGAGCAGTAATTGTCTACAAGAATCAATTACAAGAAGAATTTAATAATAAAAACTTCTTTTATTAAAATAATAAATTATTTTAATATATAATTATCTTTTACAAGAATAATTATAAAGATAATTCTTGAAGAAAACTATTACTAGAGAAAAACTTTAAGAATTAAAGATAAATGACTCACTAATACTCCAAAGAACTTATTGATAGATAAAAGTAGAGAAATTTGATGTAGAATTGTAGATTTAAGGGATCAAAAGGTTTTATAACAGTATTACAACAATATATAGTTGGATTCTATGACTTCACGTCTTTCTGGTTGATTCTGAAAGATTTAAAACACTTAAGAATAGCTTTAACTAATACTTACTTGTTGGTAATAATGATTTAATAAATTGATAAGATGATGTGGAAAAAACAGCAAGAGGAGGCCTCTTTTAAGTCAACAACAGCTCACAGAGGCGTGCCATGGAGCAAACTGAAAAACCAGTGAGTGAGAAAAAAATAAACCCTTTTGGTTTATTGATTGCATCATTATTTGCCACGTAACATTATCATAATTACTTATTTGATGCTCTTACGTGACTACCAACCCCAATATGGTTAAGAATAAAAGGAGTAACACTTGTAAATCTTCTTTTATTCTAAAATAATCATTGATTTCTCAAAGCTATCAATGTTATTGCCAATTTCATCACAGGTTGTAATTACTGTGAATTTTTGAAGATTCAGTGTTTCACGTAGAATAACCAAAAATGGACTGTAAGTAAAACTTTTAATTTTACTAGTAGAAATGTAATTATTTTTGGTTGTACCATAGATAATACAGTTCTCCTTTAGTTCTGAAAGGTTTAGTAAGATTCATTAAGAATTGTATTTTTAGTGAATTTTTGAAGTTTTTACCTCATTTCTACGTAGAATTGCAAATAGCAGTGTTTTGCTGGTTGCTATGAGGTAAATCAATGAATATGGGTCCCAAAAGGGTTTTAATTACTCTTTTGGGGTTTATCCATGGAAAGTCATTAGTAATTGACATGGTTACAGGAGTGTAAGTAGCTCATTACCTCCTTGGCACGTCAAAATAGCAGGTTATTTGCTATTTTCTTAAGATTTACAGTAGTTTTAACATGGTAACCAAGTTCCCAAAGGCTTTTAGTTTACCAACTAGGCCAAGATCAGCCATGGATCCAAGGTTTGAAGCTGTCCATGCCTCTGAGGCCTCAGAAGTTGGGTACCCTGGCTCTCTTTGATGTCTTTTGTCCCCCTTGCCTATTTTTTACGTCAAAATAGTAATTTAAGCTTAAAGTGAGATATCCACTATGGGTGTACCAAAAGTCCATGTAAGAATACCATGATATTAAGTGCTCAAAACATGCATAACACTATTCTTAGTGTATATGTAACATGGGATTTCTCACTTTCCCATTATTTTGGCTAAAAATCAAGAAAAACAAAAATTTTCACGGATCTTTTATGTGGTATTAATGATGTGGTATTGAAGTATTTTCCATTTTACCACCTCAAATACTTAAATTGAGCTTATTCACTCTATGGAGCTACCCTAGGTGAAATTTTGTGTAGAATCCAAATCTGGTCTTAAATCCATGGATTTACTTACTCAATAAACAGTTGTTCATCTTTTCTGAAATTGAAAATGATGAATTTTGGATATATGCATGACTTATGAGTTGTGCATAATTCAAAATTTCTTTTTAAGATAATTATAGCCTATTTGGGTATGTAAAATATACCTCAAGGCTCACAAAAAGTTACATTGTGGCCCCTATCTCTCAATTAAATCAAGGCTGGGTGTTCAAAGAATAAGCTGGTAATCTTTTAATTTTTGTTTATCTGATGTTTATAGATTGGATTTCTCCCTTTCAGCATATTTATGATATATTCAAGTTGGTATTGAGAATTTCTTTTCTTTATCAATTATCATCCTGTGTAACTTTAAAGGGTTCTGATTGTGTTACAACAATCTCCTTGGTCATAAAGGTGGCTTAAAATGTGATTGGTCCAGAAATTTGACTTCATTAATCCTTACACTTAGGACTTTTCTTTTTAATTAAGCAGGCAATGTATGGGAGTTACTGTTAGGGTTGTAAAGGGTGGATTTTTTTGGATTCTTTCTAGTGGGAAGAAAGACAAGCTCAAATTCCTGGTTGGGTAAAGTATTTCAAATTTTTCAGCATTGCTATAACCTTATTTTTAGGTATACAAGAAAGACTTAAAATATATGAGATGACTTAGTGGGAGAAGGAATAGAGCCTCTGAGCCAAACCTTTAATCCAAATTTCCTTCTTGTTGACCTCCTCTGTGAAAGCTCTTTGAGGCTTATATTCCCACCATTGTAAGATGTGTCTATGAAGCTGTTGAAAATATTACTATTAATCAACAGTACTATGATTGTTCTTATTAAATATAATAATAAGATTATTATAACCACAATTGAATAATTAATTACTTAATTATTTCTTTTTTTATACACTACTAGTGATTATAAAAGTAATCAGTAATTGTCTACAAGAATCAATTACCAGAAGAATTTAATAAAAAACTTCTTTATTAAAATAATGAAATTATTTTAATATATAATTATCTTTTGCAAGAATAATTATAGATATAATCCTTGAAGAAAACTATTAATAGAGAGAAACTTCAATAATTAAGACATAACACTCACTAATACTCCAAAGAACTTATTGAAAGATAATAATAGAGAAATTTGATGGATAATTGTGGATTTAAAGGATCAAAATTGATTCATAACAGGATTACAACAATATATAGCTGATTTATATGATTTCACGTCTTTCTGATTTATTTTTAAAGAATAAAACACTTAAGAAAAGATTAACTAATATGTACTTGTTGGTAATAATGGTATAATTGAATAATGTGATATTTTTTGCAAAAACAGCAAGAAGAGGCCTCTTTCAAGTGAAAAACAGCTCAAAGGGGAATGCCATGAAGCAAACTGAAAACCCAGGGAGTGAGAAAACAATAAATCTTTTTGGATTATAAGTACTTAATTGATGCTTTTACATGACTACCAACCCATTTATGTTTAAGAAGAAAAGGTGTAACAACTGTAAATCTTCTTTTATTTCAAAAAAATAATTCATTTCTAAAAGTGATCAATGTTATTGAAAATTTAATCACAGAGTGTATTTTCTGTGAATTTTTGAAGATTCAGTGTTTCACATGGAGTCATCAAAAATGGACTGTAAGTATAACTTTTAGTTTTACTTATAAATGTAAAATTATTTTTGGTTTTTATATTAATTATACTGTTTTTAATTGGTCCTGAAAGTTTCAGAAAGATTCATTAAGAATGGTATTTTGAATGAATTTTTGAAGTTTTTACCTCATTTCTACATAGAATTGCAAATAATACTATATTTCTGGTTGCTATGAGGTAAATCTTTGGATACTAGTCCAAAAAGGGTTTCAATTACTATTTTGGGGTTTATCCATGGAAAATCATTAAGAATTGACATGGTCACAGGAATCTAAGTTGCTCTTTACCTCCTTGGCACGTCAAAATAGCAGCTTGTTTGCTATTTTTCTTATGATTTAATGAGATTTTAACTTGGTAACCAAGTTCCCAAAAGGTTTTAGTATACTAATTAGGCCAAGATAAGCTATGGATACAAGCTTTAGAGCTGTCCATTCCTCAGAGGCCTCATAAGTTGGGTACCATGGCTCTCTTTGATGTCTTTTGTCCCCCTTGACTATTTTCACATCAAAATAGAAATTCAGGCTTCAAGACTGATATCCACTATGGGTGTACCAAACGTGTATGTAGGAATACCATAATATTAAGTGCCACAAAGATGCATAACACTATTCTTGGTGTATGTGTAACATCAGATTTCTTGCATTCCCATTATTTTGGTGTGAAATTGAGAAAAACACAAATTTTCACAATTCTTTTATGTGGTATTGATGCTGTGGTATTGAAGTATTTTCCAGAGTTAATTTAAGCTTATTCACTCTATGGAGTTACCCTAGGTGGACTTTTCTTTCAGAATCCAAATCTGCTCTTAAATCCATGGATTTACTTACTCAAAAATAGTTATTCATCTTTTCTGAAATAAAAAATGATGAATTTTGAATATGTGCATGACTTATGGGTTATGTATAGTTCAAAATGTATTTTAAAAGATATTTGTGGCCTATTTGGGTATGTAAAATATACCTCAAGGCTCACAAACATACTGGTCACATTCCGTATAAATATTCTTCCCTTGGTGCAAATTTTTCTTGATTAATGCATAAGAATGTTTTTCATACCAATGTTGTACAAACGTGATTGGGGTCTCTACACAATTGAACCTGGAATGTAAAGGGCCTCTCATGGTACCCTAGATTTATTCAAATCAGCAAAGCATTATTGGCTTAATAGAAATATATGGAAGCTTGCATCCAGTTGAGTAATCATATTTATCTGGTTCAAAATGAGGGGGTATTTTTCATGATGATCCACAAAGACTGTATTGCAATGTGAAGTGAAATAATTAGATTATTTCAGTGAATAAATTTTGGGATTTTAATTTCTTCCTGGGAATTAATTTAGTATTTTGGAAAGAATATGAGAGCATTGACTCATTAAGATGGTCTGAATCAGTATCAAATTGGGATTAATCTTGCAAAAAGAAAAAGCTGGAAACATAAGGAGGTTGATGAGAATACTGTTTCACAGAATTGAAATTTTGAAGAAATAAAGATCTAAAAATGATATGTTTTTTGGAAGAATGTAGATTGACATGAGTAGCTTGAGGGTGTAAGAGTAGCTATTGGAGCTATATATTTTGGAAAAGAGGACTACCTTTTACATTCATGTAGGCTGATATTGGTGAATTTTGGTTATAATAAAAATTAATTAATAGAATTTGCTAAAGAATTAGTATTATTCCTATTATTAACATGAATAATTCTTCAATTTTTTCACCTCAAAAAATTCGTGGTTGGTCAAATGGGATCATACTAAAATGAATTGTGAGCTTCAGCTCTGTTCCAAGAAGGTTTTTTTGTAAGCTTTATTTTTTTCAAAGGTAAAACCAAATATATTACCAATCTTAAAAAAACTTTTAAGAATGTGTCATTATCCAGATCCTTGTACATATTGATCAAATGTATGCTTTATTGATGTGGAAACTCCAAAAAGGAATATGAATCTTGATGACCAGTGTTTAGCTTCAGTCTAATCACAGCTCTCATTGGGCTCAAGCTTCAATGTAATTGAATAGAGACTTCCATAGGTTTAGTTATGTGAAGAAATATTTTGGATTCTATATACATATGTTAACTAGAAGCTTTTAGAGAAAAAAAATTAAATAACCACATTCTGACCATCATTTTTCTCCTCATTTATTATATAAAAGGGCAAATATTTTCACTTTAAGGATTAAAACTACAACAATCTTTCATGGTTTGATAAGTTCTTAATTAATCAAAATACTTCCATTTCAAGAGTGTCTATCATCTGTCTCTACAATTACTTGTTGTGGGAAATATGTACACCAATATTAACATCTTTGATTTGGTCTTCATGGTAGAATAAGTGATCCCAAAGCTTCTTACATGGAGTTCTCATCAAGTGAAATTATTATCTCAATTAGTACAGTAGTCAAAAATGCACCTTCAAATTTTCCTAAAGGTATGGTTTTTTAATTTAATTCATTTGTGACCAAAGCCTTAATCTCATATTCTCAATTAGTGAGAAATAATTCACAAGAGAAACAAAGAGGTACTCCATGCTGATTGTGGTGTTTCCACCCATATATCAAATGAAGTTCTTTTTTGGGTCTGAAATAAAAGTAATAAAAAAAGGAAAAGCTCTTGAATAATTCATCACAAATATCCCCAATTCCTCAATATTTACAAGAAAATCTCCAAGAGACCAAAATACTGCTGGTATCTGATATTGATTGTATGTAAAATAATATCAATATCCCAAATATGTAAACTTACAACCTAAGAGCTTGGGATTTTAAATTTGGGAGTAAAATCAGGCAAAACACTACCTTATTAATTATATGTTAGAATTGGTGCAATTACAAACACTTCTTCCAAGAGGAAGTCCAAAAATTCAAATGATAAAGGGAAAAACAAAATTTTTCAAGCTTATCAATTGGAACCTGAAGTTAATAATGCAGAATAATGCTCTCTTTCTTTTTCTAATAATCTATAAGAAGGAGGACCTCAAATGAATGCATCAGATCATAACCAATATAAAAATTCTGAAATTATAAAAGTACCAAAAATTCTGGAAGCATTCAACAAATTGAGAATTTTGGGGGTCAGGAAGAATATAGCCCTCCCAAGGAAAGTATAAGTATAGAAACTCAAAGCACAGATTCTGAGGATAAGATTTTACTGACCAAAACAAATGACCAATCATTGGATCTTTTGGTGCTTTCAACACCTTTTGATCCCTGCATTAGAATAATATTAAATAACAAAAATAAATTTAATTTAATTCTAATGTCATGCCATGTATTCAAAAGGGAATATTGGATCAAATTTCCTTCACTAATTCAAATTAAATTCATGCAAAATGAATCACTTGTACCAAAATATGTATTTACAGAAAAGCTTCCATATGGTATTTTCTAAAAGACTGGTATGAATATTGGAATGAAAATGACTGAAAGATCTCCAGAGCTATTGTAAAGCAGGTTACACAAAGTATTGGCATTACTTTTTGAGATATTCTTCTTTATTTCATAGGCTTGGATTTGTTTTCACCAAAAACTGAGGATCTGTTACTTTATTATATGATTTAGAACTCAAAATTACTTTGAAATCACCTGTTCATACCAGAAGGTATACACAGATTGCTCCATGCAATATATCTATTGGCTGAAAATCTAGTTCAACCAAGTCAACATCAAAAGCAGTTAGTGGCCAATATTTTATTTGAAGCCATTGCACTTTATGTGGATGATCAGAACCCTTCAGTTAAATTTAATCTTCCTGTGAGCCTTGAGGTATATTTTACATACTCAAATAGGCCACAATTATCTTAAAAATAAATTTTGAATTATGAATAACTCATAAGTCATGCATATATCCAAAACTCATCATTTTTGATTTCAGAAAAGGTGAATAACTTTTTATTGAGTAAGTAAATCCATGGATTTAAGGCCAGATTTGGATTCTACACAAAAATTCACCTAGGGTAGCTCCATAGAGTGAATAAGCTTAAATTAACTCTTTGAGGTGGTAATATGGAAAATACTTCAATACCACATCATCAATGCCGCATAAAAGATCGGTGAAAAATTTTTTTTTCTTAATTTCACGCCAAAATAATGGGAATGTGAGGAATCCCATGTTACATATACACTAAGAATAGTGTTATTAATGTTTTGAGCACTTAATATCATGGTATTCTTACATGGACTTTTGGTACACCCATAGTGGATATCTCACTTGAAGCTTAAATTTCTATTTTGACGTGAAAAATAAGCAAGGGGGACAAAAGACATCAAAGAGAGCCAGGGTACCCAACTTCTGAGGCCTCAGAGGCATGGAAAGCTCCAAAGCTTGGATACATGGCTGATCTTTGCACAATTAGTAAACTAAAACACTTTGGGAACTTGGTTACCATGTTACAACTACAGTAAATCTTAAGAAAATAGCAAATAACCTGCTATTTTGACGTACCAAGGAGGTAAAGAGCTACTTAGACTCCTGTAGCCATGTCAATTCTTAATTATTTTCCATGGATAGAACCCAAAAGAGTAATCAAAACCCTTTTTGGACTTTTATGCATTGATTTACCTCATAGCAACCAGTTAAACACTGATATTTGCAATTCTACGTAGAAATGAGGTAAAAACTTCATAAATTCATTAAAAACACAATTCTTAATGAATCTTTCTGAAACTTTCAGTACTAATGGAGAACTGTATTATATATGGTAAAACCAAAAATAATTATGGTTTTACGAGTAAAATTCAAAGTTTTACTTACAGTCCATTTTGACTATTCTATGTGAAACACTGAATCTTCAAAAAATTCACAGTAATTACAACCTGTGATGAAATTGCCAATAACATTGATAACTTTGAGAAATCAATGATTATTTTGGAATAAAAGAAGATTTACAGATGTTACTCCTTTTATTCTTAACCATATTGGGGTTGGTAGTCACATAAAAGCATCAAATAAGTAATTATGATAATGTTACATGGCAAATAATGATGCAATCAATAAACCAAAAGGGTTTATTGTTTTCTCACTCACTGGTTTTTCAGTTTGCTCCATGGCACGCCTCTGTGAGCTGTTGTTGACTTAAAAGAGGCCTCCTCTTGCTGTTTTTTTCAAGAATCATCTTAGTATTCATTTAAACCATTATTACCAACAAGTAAGTATTAGTAAAGCTATTCTTAAGTGTTTTAAATCTTTCAGAATCAATCAGAAAGACGTTAAATCATAGAATCCAACTATATATTGTTGTAATACTGTTATAAATTCATTTGGATCCTTAAAATCTACAATTCTACATCAAATCTCTCTATCTTATCTTTCAATAAGTTCTTTGGAATATTAGTGAGTGATTTATTTTTGATTGTTAAAGTTTTTTTCTCTAAAATCAGTTTTCTTCAAGAATTATCATTGTAATTGATCTTGCAAAAGATAATTATATATTAAAATAATTTTATTATTTTAATAAAAGAAGTTTTATTATTAAAATCTTCTTGTAATTGATTCTTGTAGACAATTACTTGCTCACTGTTGAAATCACTAGTAGTGTTTAACACGTAAAAGAAATAATTCTTTAATTATTTAATTGTGGTTATAATAAACTTTTGTTATTATATTTCATAAGAAGAGTCATAGTACTGTTGATAAATAGTAATATTATCATCAGTTTCATAGACAAATCTTACACTTCCTGATTCAACTTCCAGTGATCCTTTGTCTGTTTTAATGAGTTCTATTCAATATCTAGGCTCATGTGTGAGAATCATTAAAGTTCCACTAGTACCCCTCCTCAATGAAAGTCAAGAAGGTACTATTCCAACTCAACTGGAATTTCAACACCAGCTTTTACTGGCTTGGTTGATGGAATCCTCCAGCTGATTATTGCTTTTAATTTATTCCAGGCTCATAATAAAGATTATTAAAAGACTGCTCAGAGCATTGGGGAGCAGTTTGTAAAGTGGGTACCAGATTGTGAGCCTTGAGGTATATTTTACATACCCAAATATGCCACAATTATCTTTAAAATAAATTATTAACTATGCATAACCCATAATTCATGCATATATTCAAAATTAATCATTTTTGATTTTGGAAAAGATGAATAACTTCTTTGTGAGAAAGTAAATCCATAGATTTAAGGCCAGATTTGGATTCTACACAAAACTTCACCTAGGATAGCTCCATAGAGTGAATAAGCTCAAATTAACTCTATGAGGTGGTAATATAGAAAATACTTTAATACCACATCATCAATACCACATAAAAGAATTGTGAATTTTTTTTTCCCCATTTCACACCAAAATAATTGGAATGTGAGAAACCCAATGTTACATATAAGCTAAGAATAGTTTTATGCATGCTTGTTACACTTAATATTCTGTTATTATTAAATACAGTTTTGATACACCCATAGTGGATATCAGTCTTTAAGCCTCAATTTCTATTTTTGACATGAAAATACCTTAAGGGGACAAAAGACATCAAAGAGAGCCAGGGTACCCAACTTCTGAGGCCTCTGAGGCGTGGATATTTCTAAAGCTCGGATTCATGGCTGATAATGCCCCAATGAGTATACTCAAACCTTTTGGGCACCTAGTTTCCAAGCTAAAATCTCATTAAATCATAAGAAAATTGCAAATAAGCTACTATTTTGATGTCACAGAGAGGTAAAGAGAAACTTAGACTCCTGTTAACATGTCAGTTATTAGTGATTTTACATTGATAAACCTGAAAAGAGTAATTAAAATGCTTTTTGGACTAGTATCCATCGATTTACCTTATAGAAAGCTGTCATACTGTGATATCTGTAATTCTATGTAGAAATGAGATGAAAACTTCAAAAACTCATTCAAGATACAATTCTTAATGAATTTTTCTGAATATTTCAGGACAAATGGAGAATTTCATTACTAATAAGGAAACCCAAAATGATTCTGGTTTCATAGGTAAAATTAAAAGTCTTACTTACAGTCCATTTTTTATGATTTCATGTGAAATACTGAATCTTCAAAAATTCACAGAAAATAAAAACTGCAATTAAATTTAAAAGAGAAATTGATAACTTTGAGAAATTAATTTTCATTTTGAAATAAAAGAATATTTACAGTTGTTACTCCTTTTATTCTTCACCATAAATGGGCTGGTAGTCATGTAAGTAATTATGATAATCTTATGTGACAACAAATGATGCAATCAATAATCCAAAAGAAAAATATTGTTTTCTCACTCACTTGTTTTTCAGTTTTCTCCATGGCATGCCTCTGTGAGCTTTCTTTGACTTAAAAGAGGCCTCCTCTTGCTGTTTTTTCCAAATCATCCTATTATCCAATTATATCTTTGTTACCAAAAAGTAAGTATTAGTTGAATGTTTTCTTAAGTGTTTCAATTATTTCAGAATCAATCATAAAGACATGAAATTATCCCAATACACTATATATTGCTTTAATAATGTGATAAATCAATTTTCATCCTTTAAATCCACAATTTATCTGTCAAATCTCTCTACCATATTCTTTCCAAGGTTCATTGGAGTATCAGTGAGTGGTTTATAGTTAATTCTCAAAGTCTTTCTCTATTATTTGCTTTCTTCAAGAATTATCATTATAATTATTCTTGTAAAATATAATTCTAAATTAAAATAATTTTATTATTCTAATAAAGAATTTTTATCATTAAGTAATTGTTTTAAGGGGGTTGGTAAACACACGTAAGCCCTTACGTGTTTTTACCAATTTGTGGTAAAAACACGTAAGTGACCTTATTTTTCAAAAAAATTCCTCAGGTTCAGTTTTGAGAATTTTTTAATTTTTTTTTGCCATATTTTTCCCGACTTGGCATGACAATAAGCACAAATTTTTTCAATTTTTTTTTGCCAAATTTCACCAATTTGGCCAATATGCCAAAATGGCATATTTTTTCAAAAATTCATTTAAAATCTTCCCACTTATGAATTTCCTTCATTTTTTTTTAAAATTAAGGGTTCAATGTGAAGAATAAAGCACCAGAATCCCATAATTTTGGGAATTTGTTTGGGGGGGACAAGTGAAGGCGCAAAAAGGGTTTTTTTTTCAAATGTTTTTTCCTGTAATTGTAATATGCCTATTTTTAAAAAGTGAATTTAATAACTTCCCACTTATGAATTTCCTTCATTTTTGTTGAGATTAAAGGGTTCAATCTAGAAAATAAAGAACCAGAAGCTCATGACTTGGGAAAATTTTTTTGGTGGGACAACAAGTGAAGGCGCAATGAGTGTTTTTTTTCAACTGTTTTTTTTCTTGTGTGTAATATGACTATTTTCAAGTACAAAAGTTCCACATGTTTGATAAAAAAGGAGACTTAGGTGGGATATAAGCAATAAATATGACTGAGGAGGGGGATAATTGGCATAAATTGTATATACAAAAATCACTCAATCAGAATCAACCTCCAAAATAGTGGGTTTTTTCTGAGATGGGGGAGGAAGATTGGACAAATACAATATTCTGTGTTTCTTAAATTTATCAGCCCACCCCAGGGCTTGTGTTTGGGCATCAATCTCCCAGTTCACAGTAATGGGAGGGACTGGATAAGCTTTAGAAATGATGATGTCCAAAGGAACAAAATGAGCACAACTATTCAAGAAGCAGATGAACATGGGGGATTATCATTTGGAGGACAGGAATTAGGGAAAAAATAAAAATATTAGGCTGTGGAATTAAAGAAAACTTGTCTTTTATACTTATTTGCAATTGGATACCCCATGTCAGGCATGGACATCCACTTGCTTTTTGGAGCCCGGCCAACACCTTCTAAGGGTTACTTCTGATTTATTTAATTCAGTTGCTGAGGGTAGTGAATCTGATGAGCTGATGGATTTAGATAATGAGTCCTCAGAATCTTCAGAATCTTCAGATGAGTCCACTTCCATAATTGAAGAGGGGACATTTGACTGGGATCTTGACGTTGTTGTACTGGTCACTTTTGAGGGGGGTCTTCTTCTTCTCTTGGATTGACTTTCAATAATTTCAAATCTTGAAGGTTCTCTTTTGTTTTGATTTTTGTTTTTATTCTTGGCTCCTTGGGGTCTTCCATGGATATCCTTGCATTCTAGAGGGTCTTCATAATTTTGATCATCCTCTTGACTCTTGGGAATTTGATCAAATGGGACTTTTCAAGTCAAATTATCTTGAAAATTTTCAAGTATTGGAGTTATTTCTGCCATTGGTCTTTGAAACAGGTCTTCCCCAATGTCTTCAAATATTTTCTTGGCTTCATTCTTTCTTTCTTTTTCAACACTTTGATTATCACCTTGAAAACCAGCCTGAGAAGAATATGACAAATAAAATCAGTTAATAAGAAGAAAAATAATAATAAGAAATTAAAAAACCCTCAAAGGCAAATTCAAATGCCAGTGAGAATGAAATTCTTATAGTTCAAGCCTTTGGCGCTTGGCAAATGCCTTTTGGGTCTTATGCTTGCAAGGAATGCCTTTATAATTGGTGTATTTGTTGGTGAATTTTTCATTTGGAGGAAATTTTGTTTTTAAATTTTCAAAGGCAATCTGAAGAGCATAATGAGACACCTTGCCATTGAGGGCACAGATGTGTGGAGGAAAATTCTTGACATGGACAATCATTTCTTTGGAGATTCTGTTGATTATTTCAATAAATTGTTTTCTGAATGCCATTTGGAGAGCCATGACTACCTCCAGGATAGTAGCAGTGGACTTTTGGAGCCAAAGTTTAACCATGGCATGGGCACCTTCAACTATGGAGGTGGAGCCCACACCCAGGTGGCAATGGTGGTTGGTCCAGGCTGGCACATAATACTCCTTTAGAGGAAGCCAGGTATTTTCCAAATACTGCCAGACCCCAGGGTTTTTAACTTGCTTTTGAAGCTTCTTCCAGTTGTCTTTGAAAGACTTTTCAGTGGATGAATACATAAGCTGAGAAATGAATCCCAAAGTCATTAATAAAGACAATAATAAGAAAAAAAGTGAAATAAAGTGAATAAGTATGTTAGTTGATTCCAAAGGCCCATAAAATTTTCAAAATCAGTTCCATGACCCATTTTCTTCATGCAATGAGAAGATACATCCTTGTTGATATGCCAAATGCATAGCATGACTTTGGAGTCTGGGAAGAGCTTATTAATAGAGTTTTTCAAGGCCAGATCCCTGTCAATAACAATAACTGGAGGGGGAACAAGATTGGTGTTGTTGAGGACCTTTTCTATGTATTGATTTAATGCCCAAGTATATTAAGGTTCATTTTCATTCTTCATCAAACAAAAAGCCCCAGAAAAGGTCTTATTGGTTGAGCTGAATCCAACAATATGAAAAAGGGGAATTTTGTACTTATTGGTTTTATAAGTACAATCCATAAGAATGACATGAGGAAAGCCATGAAGAAGTTTCATGGCCAGGGGATGAGTAAAAAACAAGGAGGTAATGTGTCCCTCATAATCCCTTGCAGAGGACCAAACAACATTTTCTTCTTTGAGAGTGTCAATAAGAGCATCAATGGGCCTTCTGCCTTGCAGTTTGTCTTTCTTGACTTTCTTGACTTGGTTGTAAATGTCTTGAAGGATTACAGGCCTGTCAGACTCCCTCTGGATGCATAATTGGGCCTGAATTTCCCTTGGCATGAGTAGTGATTCAGACATTTGAGCAATTTGGGATGTTTCTTGCTCATTGAATTTCCTGAAAGCAGGATTTGCCATGATATTTTCAGTGGCATCATGGCTATGTTCAGGATTTTTGACTTTAAGAGTCCAAGTGATACTCTTGGCATATTTCCTGGCATAAAGTCTAAAAGAACAGTCAAGCTTTCTTGAGGTGACTGTTTTGGAGGGGCTTTTGTTGGGATTTGGGGTGCCAGACCTGTCACAACATATTTCAATTTGGTTGTGGGTCATATTGGACCTCAAGGTGGACACATCATACCCCTGATCCATGGAAACATTATGCACATGTTTCCAAAGAAGCTCAAGGGTCTGAAATTCACCTCCAGTGAGGGGTTGAAGCATTTTTTAATGAAAAATATGTATAAAAGTGAAAAAAAGGGGGAATTGGGGGATTTGGAATGGGGTAAGAGCCTTTTGAAATGTGAAAAAGAGGTGAAAAAAGGTGTGAAAACTTAACAGAAGTGGTTAAGAGTGAAAGAAAGTGGTTTAAATGTGGGATTAATAGATGGGGGAAGGTAAAAAATTGAAAATTGAGAGGCTTCAAAGCAGGTTTTTGTGGTGGTAAATGCAGTCTTTGGGGGAAAAAAAGAAAAAAAAGTATGAAAAGCTTTGCAAAATGGCTTTGGTAATGCTGTTTTTCCAAAAAAAAAACAATGGTTTGGGGTGGGGATAATGTGGATTATTGGGGTGCTTGGGCTTGTTTTTTTTGGGGGGTGGCTGGGCAAAAAAATCTGAAACAATTTTGAGTTAGAGAGGTTTTGTGGGGCAAAAACGTCTTTTGGGCATGTTTTGGCCCAATACAGGCCCAATTGTGTTTCATTTTTATTTAAGAATGGGCCCAGGGCACTCCTTACGTGTTTTTACCAACACCCTTGTTTTAATTGATTCTTGTAGACAATTGCTTCTTACTGTTATAAGCACTAGTAGTGTATAACAAGTAAAAGAAATAATCAGTTCTTTAACTGTGGTTATTTCAATTTTTAGTATTATATTTCATAAGAATAGTCAGGGTACTGTTGATTCATCGTAATATTATCAAAAATCTCATAGACACAACTTAGATAGATCCTTTGCAAGCTTTTGTGAAGATTCAATATCAAATGAGGGCTGGAAAACCATGATAAAATATGATTCCAGCATTCCTCACAGGGGCAATAGTTGACTCCTGGTGTGATCAAATTATTAATGATTTATTTGAGCAAAAGGGACCCTCCTGATTTTGGAAATCACATCAATATTCAAAATCAGAGGATATTTGGAAACACACAAATAATTATATATGTGAAATCCTTTTCTCCAATAATTATTACTCCTTGGTTTTCCCAAGAAAATACTTCCTTGCAGAATATTCAGCTTTGGACTTTGTTGAAGCATGGAAAAAACATTCTTGCCAAAATTATTTAATAATGAGCTTACCTAAAAAGGTTTGTATTGACAAAGTCATCCTTGATAGATAAAATCCCCTTCGTAGCATCTTAAGTATTATCAACTGTCTCTTGCCATGGATTGCTATTGAGTAAAAACAATTTCTACTGCACAAATTCATCAATTTGAAACTTTTGGCTCCAAAAATATGATTATTTTAATCAGTATGCTTTTATCACCTGAGCACAAAAGGTGTTTGCTGTATAAAGTAATGAATTGCAACAGCTTTGTATCAGATATATGATTAGTTTTCTCAGCATTCCTGTGTCGCCTGAGCATAAAAGGTATTTCCTGTATTAAGTAGTCAGTTTGAACAGCTTGGTTTCAGCTGTATCATAATGCAATACATTTCTTCATATATGAATTCAGTAGAAAAACTTGAAATAAATGAGAGAAGTTATTCCAGGTATTTTACAAGGTGCTTGAGTGCACAGATAATAACTCTTCCACTAAGAAAGAATCAGTTTGGCTTTTGTTTTCCATAGCTATTGTCAGCAACCACCCAGATTCACAACCCAGGTGACTTTGTGTGAGTCTTTCAAGTCCCCAGGATAAGAAATTCCACCTCTCAGCCATCTTCAGGGACAGAACCTCTAACCATTAGTTCATTTACATCACCATGTCTGAAATGTGATTGTGTGGTTCCTCATACCTTCAATGTAGCCAATAAAGAAATACTTACACCACCTGTTTTCCCAGGTGGTTTTGTGCAAAATGTCCTCACAAAAAGGGAAAAACAACTAATATATTAAATTACTTGCTTGAGCTCCTATAGCCCTCTGGAAGATGTAGGATCATGAGAAATACAAAAACTCCTTTGTAGAAATGGGTTTCTTGGGCTGATACAGCCCTTTGGAGGCTATAGGAGCACAAAAAATTAAAAATTTTCATTGAAAAGAACTTTTCTTTTGATTCTCTTTGAGTTTAATTTAAACATGTATTTTCAAACTCTAACCTCCTGGATTTCCAGGAGGTTTAGTGTTAGATATTTGTCCTGGGCTCCTAAAGCCATTTGGAGGCTGTAGAAGCCCAAGCAATCAAAAATAATAAAATGAAAAAACTTTCACAAAAATAAATTTTTTTAGAAAAACATATTTTACAAATATGAAGACTAAACCTCCTGGATTTCCAGGAGGTTGAGTGTGATGAATGCCTTTCTTGGTTTCCTAAAGCCCTTTGGGGGATTTAGGAGCCCAAGAAATAAAAAATTAATTACGAAAATACTTCTAAACCTCCGTATATTCAAGGAGGTTTACTGTTAGAAATGGCTTGCTTGGGCTCCTACAGCCCTTTGGAGGCTGCTGGATCTCAAGAAAATAAAAAATAATCAAAAAACATATTTGTTTTATATAGAAACACAGATAGGATATTTATCATTATAAATTACTTTATTGGGATCCTAAAGCCCTTTGGAGGCTTCAGGAGCGCAAGAAGATAAAAAAAATTAGTTAAAAGAACTTTTTTGTTGTATATAGCAACACTAATACTCCTATATTCCCAGGATGTTTAGTGTTATAAATTTCTTGCTTGAGCTCTGTCAGGCTGATTTTATCATGAGCATATAGAGTAGTATTTGAGAGCTTCAAATATGACTGTGAAACATAGTAATCATAGTTTTGTTGGGGTTTTACTATGGAGATATAGTGGTGGTGACTGCTACCAAACCCCAGGATGAAGTCATTATCAATTGGCTAGTGATAATCATGACTACAATCATTCTTACTATAATTATACATGATTCTTTTCCAATACTTCAAATTTTTGTAAAAAATTTTACTAGGTAGTAATGTAAGAGCAGGATGAGGATTTGTCTTTTGGGAAGAGGAATGTCCCTTTTTATCCTTAAAAGTGGTTGTAGGGACTTCTGGCTCTTACCACATGGAAATAGTGAAGGTTTTACTCCCAAGGTTGTTATTGTGGATTACACAGCCCTTTATGAAATTCATTGGGCTCATATGTGGTTTTGAAACCACATCTGGTCACATTTACCCAATAAAGTGTGAAAATTTCATCCAGGGTCCCCACAGGCATTTTCTTACAGGTCATAGGCCTAGAAATCTGTATATAAGGGGTCAGTGGAGCCCATATTCGCTATACTATGAGGTATTGAAGTATAAAAAAGACTTTTTGTAGCTTCAAAACCTCATATTCATAGTTGTGGAACAGCATTTCAAAGTATTGGGAATTTTCCAATATTGTGGTTTTTTGACCTTGAATCTGCTATAGCTTTGTATTTTAAAGGTAGAGGGCTCAAAAGTGGTTCATTTTGTAGCCCTTGATGGGTTCTACACAGTGCTTACTCATTGGGTATGCCAAAAATTGAATATGGAAAAGCTATAGAGGTCTCAAATTCCATTATTGGAATTTGGGTTTTAGTTATAACCTATATTAAGTTATTATCTTTAATAGATTTTTTTGTAGGTGTGGTAAAATGATATGGAGGTTACCATTAGTAATGTAAACTTCTTCTATTTCTGAAAATACCTCATGTTGGTTATCTCACACTAAGACTGTTGAAGCTAGATGAGAGGTGAATATGTTTTTCACATATTTTTCCATAACCTCTGAAGTTTGGATGATAGCTTCATCTTTCTAGTATCATTGAATAGCCCTTTCTGAGATCTTCAATTATTCAAAACAGCTTTTTGTGATGGGATTCTGCCTCTTTCCCAAGATTATAGATTAGAGATGAAAATTGAGTTTTATGCTCAGCTCTTGTTTTGAGCTAGAATAGCGTTTTCATTCCTTGTCCTATGATTATGGTAGCTGTATATTTGGAAATTGATGTCTTTCCTCTTTCTTTTGCATAATTTTGTGAGCTATTTTGGCTAAGGTCATGTTTTAGTGGGCATTTTGATCTAATCTTGGTTTATGGTATCTTGATGTTATGCTTGTGCTCTGGTTTTTAGCCACAGACTGACAGGCTCCTACAGCCCTTTTAAGTGTATAGGAGCCCAAGAAATCCAAAAAATAAATTAAGAACAACTTTTGCAAAATTATCCATTAAAAACCCTTTTTTGCTTTTTTTTAAAAAAATTTATTTCTAAATACTAAGCCTCCTAGATTCCCAGGAGGTTTAGTATGTGAAATTCCTTTATTGGGCTCCTATAGCCCTTTGGCGGATTTAAGACCCCAAGCAATCAAAATAATTAAAAAAAATTGTTTTTTTTTTTCTTGTGAATTTTTTTCATACAGATATGTATTTTAATACTCTATCCTCCCAGATTCCAAGCATGTTTTTTTTAAAAAAAATCCTCAGGATCCTTTGGGAGCCCAAGAAAGATGAATTTTTCAAAAAAAATCAGTTTGAAAAATCTAGTTTATATTTTTGGAAAGAAATTAAAAAGTTCCATTTAATATATTTATATTAAAAATTTGTGAACAAATACCTTGCTTGGGCCTCCCCCAAACAATGAAAATTAACCAAGTTATTAAGTGGTAAGCTCTTTCTGAGAATAAACCTTAACATGAACCTCTCATCTAAGATTCAGAGAAACAATGACAGACCCACTAAGTAGATTATTTTATTTGGGCTTTCAATTCGGTCTATTCAATGGTTCATTCTCCAAGGGTGTAGCACCACTTGGTAAAAATTACCATGAGAATAATATTTTAACGACTTGAAAAACAATACCATTTTTTCACCCCTCATCCAGCTTCCACAATTTTGATTAGAGACCTGTCAAATAAAATATTCTATGGAAGGGCTACATTACGGATACATAAGAATGTAACACACATCAAGGCTGGATATGCGGTACCAAGTCAGTCCATCCTCACATTTGAAATCCTGGGAAAATGAGCACCTACATATATGAAAAAGGATTTGTTTGATAGCTCTAAGAATTTTATGAAGAGTACATTTGGATTCAGCTTCCTAGCATGAAATCCTTTCTTTTGGGGGCTAATGTAACTTATGATTACAGACTGACTTGGAACTGAATATTCAGCCCTAACATGCATTACTTTATCTTACACAGCTTAAAGGTTATTAGCTTTTTCCTCTCAAAATGAGAAAAGTACTTTTAACTTGTTTAAAGTTAGCCTTAATAATCTGAAGTGGGTCATAGGTAGAACCATTTTTTAGAGCTTAATTGTGGCTAAAATTTGAGTCATTTTTAAGCTCTGTATCTTCAATACCAACAATATTTTTGAGCATTGAATGATATAATTCCACACCAATTGGTATTGTGGGATACTATCCCATAAAATTTGATTACGAGGTTCCAAAGCTTAAAAAGGTTGATTATCTATGCAATACTAATAATAAGCTATATAAATCTCTACTACTGCCTACATTGAGTGGTACTATGGGAATTTCCGACATATAGTTTAATTATGAGGGGTAAACCCCATTCAATTGATGATGCCTACCTTGACAAATAAAAAGGCCCCCAAGCATTTACTTGACAGTTTCTGACACATCATAATCCCAGAACAATCCTGGAGGCTCTGTCAAGAAATTTTTTTCACCCTGTTTGAAGTAAAAATGGAAAATTGTGGTCCCAAAATCACACTTCTGATCAATTCAAGGCTGTATTTAGATTGTGAGACAAAAGGTGGGGTTCAGCGGTGAGGATAATCACTCTGTGGTTGCATGCAGAGTTAGATAACCTCCAACTATCCTTAATTAAGATAAAAAGATGTCCTTCCCTTTCTGAAATGAGGAATAATCTTGTTTTTATTTTGGAATTATAGTAGTAATCTCAGAATGAGATAAATGTAACTATAACTTCAATTATTGTTTCAATTGTTTTTTTAAACTAACATAAAGTTGGGGAAACTGGGGCTTTCAGTAGACTCATAACCACTATATCACTATAGGAGTTCCCTTCGAGCTTATTTTTGAATATTGGTTTCCTGTCACACTCCTAGTTATAGGATTCTTATTGCTACATCATAGAGTCATTCTGACATAAAATATGATTTCTTTTGTTGTTCCAAAAAGCTCTAATTATTGATGGAGATTTTCAAAAACAATTCATTTGATATATTTTCATTCCAAGAAGATTTTCGAAGAAAGTAATTAGGGTCTTTTATACAAAAATAAAAAATATTAGTATTATATTTATAACAAAAAATATTCAATAAAAATAATTCTTAATATCTTTCAAAGCAGAAAATATTTTCTTATTATGCAAGATTGTCAAAAAATTATATCATTTGATTCTAATGCCGCAAAAGGTGTAAAAGAGAATTATAGGGGTCTCTTTATACCCAAAATTAAACTATATAAGCCTCATACCTTTACAATCAATATCCCAGAACAATATCATTTATATTATTCAATGGGAAAATATATTCAATTATTCAGTGAATTATAAAAAATAATTCTTTTTAATAAATTTTCACACCCAAAAGGGTTTGAGAAGGAATTTATATGGAGTTTTTTTTTACAAAAACAAACTATTCATACCTTATTTATATCCTTATAGAAAATATTAAATAAAAATATAATTTTTATGTTTTACTGAAAGAAATCCATTACTTATTGATGAAAATTTTCAAAAATAATAAAAATAATCAATTTTCAAACCATTTTTTGTTAGAAAAATGTTGGAAAAGATTTCATAAAATATTATTTATAACTTTTAAAGTTGGTGATAGTAAGTCTAGAAGTATAAATTGTTTATTTATAAAGTGGAAATATTGAAAACAATAATATCTCATTTATATATCTTTGAAAATATAAAAAAAGGTTATATGTTTTTTTTACAAAAAATAAGCAAAACTATGTTAATATGGAAAAATTTCAAATTAATTACCTTTTATGGGTCAAAATAGCTAAAAAAAGCCTAAATAAGCTTTAAGAACCTTCCAATAAGCTGAATAATTGTTCAAAATAGGCTAAAAAACTTTTGGGCCACAAAATTGTCAGGATTACTGTATGATATAATAATAAGAAGGATATAAATACGTTTTTGACATGAGATTGATAGTTAAAATAAGATCAAAAGGGCTCTACTAAGATAATATAGTAGTGATGAATCTACTGAAACCTGTTTTTTCCCTAATCAGTGGTTGGTTTACTATAGTAATTAAAGCATTAATCACAATTAAAATTATATCTGGTGAACTCTAATGGTACCTCTGTTTGTGGCCGCTTTAGTATGTTAGAGTTCCAATGAAAAAGAAGATGATTTCTTATTTTGGTGAGAAGACCTCTTTTTGTCTTACGTAAGGGTAGTGGGAGGAGGGTCACCCTTTCACACAGCCACATCAAAAAAATCCTTTTCCCCTGATGCTCACTTGTGGTCCCCCAGTCTCATTCCAGCCATACATTGAGGTTAAATGTGGCTTTGCGACCACTAGTTGTGATTTTTACCCCATAAAGGGTGATAATTTACTTTTACAGATCTTACAGATTTTTTCTAGTGCTTCTGAAGATCAGAATATGTACAGCAGAATTTTGGGGGGCCTAAAATTGGGAAGTTTATTAGTAAGAAAATCTTGATCATATTATGAATAGCTTTGATGACTCATAATTTGATTATATTAGAGATTAGCCCATAGTACCACCATGTACAGGAAGGTGAGGTAATATATAATCAAATAAATGAGTAATGATCTTATAAAGAGACTTCCTGAAGCTCTTACACCTCCTAATTTGTAAGGTGTGGATATGAAAATTTGATTGAAAATCAAGTACTTTTCCTGTCCTCAAAATTTGTATAAGGTAAAGATTTGATTAAAAATAGTATGAAATAGTATTTTTAAGAGAAAACATGCCAAATTTATTGTCTTTAACTTTATAAGTATAAAACAATAATATTATAAATATTTATTGTTTTACCAACAATAAAAATTTATCCAAAAATACTCTACAAGAGACATTTAAGGCTACAAAAGAAATTTCTTCAAGAGAAATTTCAATTGGAATTAATTGAGAAAAGGACTGAAAGCAATTATTTGAAGAAAAAAGTCTTTAAAAAGATTATTAAAGAGAAAACACACCCAAAAGTTACCAGATTGAATTTGGAAACAAAGTGACAAAGCTTACAGTGATGAAAGATGCTTTAATTCACTTATGGGGTGGTTCAGGGGTGAAAATGATTATAAGAGTTAAAAACAGTGATTATAATAATCTTTTGAGATGGTTAAAAAATTCAAAATGATTAAAAAAAGGTGGTTGGAATCTTTTATTCATTGGTTTAACAGTGTTGAAACTAATTATAAAAGGAAAAGATTCTAACATGAAGAGCAAAGTGGGGAAAAGAAGATATTCTTTTATAGTCATCAATTTTCTTACTCCAAAAGTGAATTTTACTCCAGTCAGTCGTGGAAAACACTCTGACAACAGAAAAGCCAATTATGGAATTATTGAACCCTGGTTTAAACCAAAAAGGGCTGGTTTTAGCCAATTTTGGCTATTTTTAGCCATTTTAGACCCTTAAATTAGCCATTACTATAGTAATACCTGCTCTAGAGCCTTCAAAACACGTCAGAATGTGTATAAGAGACATAGAAACCAGTTAAAGCATTTTTTACTAATATTGTTTTAACTTGAACGTAGTTTTACCCTCTTGGAAATAGTTGAAACTGCCTTGGTTGGTATCATAACCTCATCATCAATTGAGTCACAGACCCTGTGACTCAATTCCAGGCCAAAAGTGATGAACATTTGCGTGGAGTCTTAAATCTCATGCCTGTCAGAAAGTATTTTGGGGGTCTGGCTCCCCCTCAGAGCTAGATTTCCTTGCCCCTCCCAAATTAATCTTTCCAATTTATTTTCCCTTTAATTCCTCATCATGTATTATACTTATAGTTTACCTATGGAATTCAATTGAATTTTACAATACTATTACTGTAATAATTGACACCTCATATGTAAATCACAGTTCACTTATTTAATACACGGGCACATTTTGACATTTCAATTGAAAATACTTCAATTCCTGATAACTTCTAAAGTACACACAACACCTCAATTTTAACACAAAAATTGATGGTTAACACCACATGTGATGAGAATTCAATTAAGGCTTTGATTATTTTCAAATTTTGTACAGAAAATACTAAAAACTTAATTTAAGCTTATTTAGATTTGAGTTACAGAAATATTACCCAGAGGTGACCCCACCTTATTTTTTATGAGGAGTCCAATGGCAAAACAATTTTCATATGTTTATTTGTGGGATAAAAACTTAGTATAATTGTTATTTAAATTTTTCCAAATAATTTTAATTTTGGTAATTTTGTTGAAACTTCATTTTTACTTAATTTTTTCAAGTAAAAATGTGTTTTCACAAATTTGAAATTCAAAGTAACTTTATTTTTAAATTATAATTAATTTCTTATATATATATATATACTTATATATTTATATTTTTTTTTGATTTTGATAATATAAATAAATTTATTTCATTTATATTTATATCTTGTTTTATTATTTGTGGTCTTTTGTGTATAAGAAAATACCTCTAAGGCTCACATAATTCAAATGTCTGGGATAGTATTCCACAATACCACTTGGTGTGGGATTGCAGCCTTAAATCCTCAATTTCTTTGTCAGTTTTCAAGATCCAAAGATAAAAAATTGCTCAGACTTTAGTCACAAGTGAGTAATACAATATGGTTACACTTTGAAAATTCTTTGGAATAATTACTTCAATGCTATACAAGAACAAATTATTTTGTTAATTTCTGAAAAAGAACACTTGTCTTGTGTTGAGAGAAAGTTGGAAGCAGCTTTTTATATTTGTGAGATACATATATAAGAGAAATTTCTTTATTTATGCCTCCAGTAGCTTCTCAGAAAATTTTCTAATTGATGAGTCTCTCATAAAAACTGTAAAAGCTAGATTTGAAGTGAAGAAATAGTATAGCTTTATCTGCTTACTCAAAGAGTAAGTTTATGGTAAATTTTGATCCAATGGTGCTAAAGTCTTGAATCTGGTATCATTAGATAGCCCTCTTTGAGAGATTCAATAGAGAACCCTCATTATGGGTCCATGATACAAACTAAGGATTCCATATAGAGGGTAAATATTGAGTTTTATGCTCAGAAAGAGATTAAATCCTTCATAGCTTGGTCACTTTTCATTGGTTGGTGATGGGAAGTATATTTTTTCAAAGGGAAATATTTGCCCTTCCAGATGCTCAACTGTACTGTATCAGTGTTTATAGTACCATTTCTTATGTTTATGAACTAATTTCTCCTCCATTTTGTTTAATAAGGGAAAAAGAGGTGTGCCACCATATTTTCTGTTACTATGGATATCATTGTTGTGCTATTCATTTTAGTAACAGGCTGACAATTAAATTCAACTTGATCAAAAGCTAAAATTTGGTGTATATTGGTATTTTCATGAAGAAAGAAATACCTTCAAAAACTCATGGGAAGACTGTATCTCAGAAGATTAATTTAAAGCTTTGGACCAGAATGAAATGTTATCTCATATATTTGGTTTTAATGTATATGCATATATTTATCAGTAATATTATGTGTTATTTACCCTTTGAAATACCTTATTTGAGTATTTTCTTCAAATAACAGGAATATAAATTTTCAAATGAATCAAAAATCCAAATCAAAGAATTTTTCCTTGAAACTTTTGTTCAAAATAGCAAAAGAATTAGCTTTTAAATGAATATATTACTTTTACATTAAATCTAAAAATGATATACCTAAATGTAGTTTAAAGCTACTTGAATTTGAAAATACCAGTTAGATCCTGAATTTTCATCTAAAATTGAGAGTTTTTGGGTTGAAGCTTTTTTTTTAGTTCTTTTTTCAATTATTTATTAGTAAACACTCTGTAAGAGAGCCTTTGAGAAAATTGGAAGTGTCTTAAGTCATAAAAGGGGCCAATTGGCCTTTCCCACAAATCAGTACAATAAACCTTCTCAATAATACTTATTTTCTCAAATGAAATCTTATATTATAATAAAGAGATTCTCAGAATGTTATTAATTGTGAGTGGTATAGATATAGAATTGAAATATTAGAATTTGAGTATATTTGTATAATATTTTGTAATGTTTTGTATTCTTTAAAGCTCACAAATCCTCCAAAAACCCCTTGGTTCTCAAGTTTGGTGTGTTTTTACTTATTTGTATTATTTAAGAAACTATTTCTGCCCTTTTTGGCATGTTTTTATCAAAAAATTTACACCTGGATTTACCATCATTGTTTTTCTTTTTTTAATTATTATTGTTTTATATAGAACCTTTTTTATTATTTCTCATCAAACAGTTGTGTATAATAAATCTATTTTTAAATGACTTTTATATTATCTATAGCTTTTCTTTCACTTATTTAAAAAAAATATAAGTTTTTATAGTACATATTTTAACTTTTCATAATTGTAACCATAAATGACCTATAATACCAATATAATAACTATATTTCTTATGTATATATATTTCTCAGAATGTTTATTTTTGAATATTTTTATAATATAAATTTTGAATAGAGTTATTGTTTTTAAATATTTAATTTATTAAGATCAATAATGATTATTTTCACATTTGCGGTTGTAATATCAAATTATATTGAATTCTGGTTTCAGCAACACCATATTACTCTTGATGACGATTATTAACATTAGTCACTTCATAGGAAAACCTCACAAATTACATCACCTTGAATTCTTGTGACTAATTTTGAATATGAATTGTGAGTTTTGCACTGTAGCTGATGAAGCTTTTTGCATGAGAGGTTCTTCCAATCATTTTAGGTACCAGTTTAGGGTTATTTGTGGGTCTTCCAAGGTCAGAAATTTCTTAGATTTCATAGCATATGTAGGAGTGTAATATCATTTTCTGTTTCATAATAATTTCTTCATTGAATTTCCTCAACCAATTGACATTATTACAATGAATAGATAATATTTTTTCAAGCACAGTTTTCTGGAATAATTACTAACTTGTGAAAGTTCTGGTTGGATAATTTGAATGAATAAGGTACTATATCTTGAAAAAATAACTAGATTAACATAAATTATAGGAAGAATACATTTTTTAAAATAAAATCTGTTTTTGAATGAGTTGTGTAAAGGATTCAGGTAGCATTGTTGATATTATAATTTAGATTTTGAGGCTTTCAATTTGGTATTTGTTAACAAAAATATGGGTTATTTGTACTTTTACATACTGTAATATTTGTCTATGAAACTGTTTATAATATTACTATTAATTAACAGCACTATGACTTTTCTTATAAAACATAATAATAGAAATTATTATAGACTCAATTGAATAATTAAGTAATTCATTAGTTCTTTTACTTGTTATACACAACTAGTGATTATAACAGTAAGTAGTAATTGTCTACAAGAATCAATTACAAGAAGTATTTAATAATAAAACTTCTTTATTAAAATAATAAAATCATTTTAATATATAATTATATTTTGCATTAATAATTGTAAATAGAATTCTTGAAGCAAGCAATGAGTAGAGAAAAGCTTTAAGAATTAAGAAAAAACACTCACTAATACTCCAAAGAACTAATTGAATGATAATAGTAGAGAAATTTGATGGGTAATTGTGGATTTAAAGGATCAAAATTGATTTATAACAGGATTACAGAAATATGTAGCTGTTTTCTATTATTTCACGTCTCTCTCATTAATTCTGAAAGAATAAAAGACTTGAGAAAAGATTAACTAATACTTGCTTGTTGGTAATAATGTGATGATTTGGAAGAACAGCAAGAGGAGGCCTCTTTTAAGTCTAAGACAGCTCACAGAGGTGTGCCATGGAGCAAACTGAAAAACCAGTGAGTGAGAAAAAAGTAATTGTTTTTGGATTAATGATTGCATCATCTGTTGTCATGTAAGATTACCATAATTACTTAATTGATGCTGTTATGTGACTACCAACCCAAATATGGTTAAGAATAAAAGGAGTAACAACTGTAAGTATTTTTTGATTTCAAAATAAACATTAATTTATAAAAGCTATTAATGTTGTTGGACATTTAATCACAGGTTGTATTTTCTGTGAATTTCTGAAGATTCAGTATTTCACATAGAATTGTCAAGAATGGACTGTAAGTAAACCTTCTAATTTTACTTATGAAACTTTAATTATTTGTGGTTTATTTATGGATAATACTGTTCTCCATTGTTCCTGAAGATTCTAGAAAGATTCATCAAGAATTTTATTTTTAATGAATTTTTGAAGGTTTTACCTCATTTCTACATAGAATTGCAAATAGCACTATATTACTGGTTGCAATGAGGTAAATCAATGGATGCTCGTCCAAACAGGTTTTTAATTACTCTTTTAGTGTTTATCCATGGAAAATAATCAAGAATTGACTTGTTTACAGGAGTCTAAGTTGCTCTTTACCTCCTTGGCACGTCAAAATAGCAGCTTATTTGCTATTTTCTTATGATTTAATGAGATTTTAGCTTGGCAACCAAGTTCCCAAAAGGTTTTAGTAAACTAATTGGGCCAAGGTCAGCCATGGATCCAAGCTCTTTAGCTGTCCATGCCTCAGAGGCCTCATAAGTTGGGTACCCTGGCTCTCTTTGATCTCTTTTGTCCCCCTTGACTATTTTCACACCAAAAATAGAACTTCAGGCTTTGACTTATATCCACTATGGGTGTACCAAAAGTGTATGTAAGAATACCATAGTATTAAGTGCCACAAACATGCATAACACTATTCTCAGTGTATATGTAACATGGGGTTTCTCACATTCCCATTATTTCAATGTGAAATTAAGAAAAACAAAAATTTTCACGGATCTTTTATGTGGTATTGATGATGTGTTATTGAAGTATTTTCCATATTTTCACCTCATGGAGTTAATTTTACCTTATTCACTCTATGAAGCTAGCCTATCTGAAGTTTTGTGTAGAATCCAAATCTGGCCTTAAATCCATGGATTTACTTACTCACAAAAAAGTTATGCATCTTTTCTGAAAAATACAAAATGATGAATTTTCAATATATGCATGACTTATGGGTTATGCATAGTTCAGAATTTATTCTTAAAGATGGTTGTGGTCTATTTGGGTATGTAAAATATAACTCAAGGCTCACACATACCAAATATGTTGATGTCTGGAACATTTGTACATAAAACATAATGTGAGATTGGGAGCAAAACAAACTCAGGAGTTTCATTGCAGGATCTTTATCTTTGGAGCTCCCTGGGAGAAGCTTTTAAATAGAATCCAACCAATAAGTATTAAGAATCCTCAGGAAATATTGTATATTCTTTCTTTCATATTTTGAATTAATTATAGACTACATTTTCAAGTAAAAAAATTAAATAAACAATGAAAATTTAATGTAACAGTTTTTTTTCAAAATACTTGATATGTAACTTCTTTCAATAATGAAAATTGTTAAGAAATATTTTTTATAATCTCTGAAAGCTTCTTTGTTTCATTCTTTTAGCTTTAAAAGTAATTTTGTGTAATTCTTTGGAAATCTCCAAATTTCAACTCCAACATAATGACATATCTCAATATCATTCTGAAAAAAATGGTACAGCATAATTATCCACAACAAATCATAGCTATTTGAAAAATTTGATTTGCACTATTCAAAAAATTGGTCTTCAAATTTGAATTTTACAACCTCTAAATGAAAACCAAAAATTTGAAAAAGAAATGAATAAAGGATCAATTCAAATTTTTGAACCTCCAAATAAAAATTAAAATCCATAAATTTGGAATTTTTTGTTGAGAAAATTATTTTTATCTTGAGCAGATTATTTATCAATTGAAATTAATTCAAATTAGCCACCTTACAATGGATTTGAACTCAATAAAACTAAGTAAATTTAGTTAAAATTAGGTGAAATTGCTCAATTTTGATTTAAATTAATTGCAATTAATAGAAAGCAATTCCAATTTATTGAATGGAATTAATTTTACTAAATTTGACTTGATTTCAATTTTTTATAACTAATTTGAGTTAATCAAAAGAAGTCGTAATTAATTTCAATTGGTTTTAATGAAAGAAAATTAGTTGAAATTAAATCAAAGTAAGTCGGACTGAGTAAAATTAATAGAAATTGAATGAAATTTAATTTAATTTATTTAAACAAATTTAAACAAATTCAAATTAATAAGAAAGAAGTAAAATTAAGTAAAATTAATCAAAAATAATCAGAATTAATTCAAATTCATGAAAATTCATGAAAATTAATCAAAATAAATTACAATAAATTAAAAAAATCAAAAGGCCTTAAAATCATTTGAAATTGACAAGAGTTGATTATAATTACTTATATAAATTACCATTACTTAGAAAGAATTATGTTTAATTCAAAGTGAATACCATTAATTGAAAAAATACCAGAAAAATAATTACAGTTAATATGGATGAGTGGAAAGTAATTAACTAAACTTAAATCCAATGGTAATCAAATTCGAGTGATTAAAACTACATAAAATTGATTGAATTTGAATTTAAGTAAGTAAAACTACTTGTAATTCATTCGAATCAAATCAAAGTAATAAATTTTAAGTAATTATGATTATCTTACTAACTTGAATTTTATTACCATAAAATGAATTAAGCTTAATTCATATTAATTCCAAATACTTAACAATTATAATGTGCTATAATTAAGTAGAATGAACTATAATCAAAAAGAATTCACTATAAGTAGTTAAAATTCATGACCATTAAGAAAAAGGAATTTCCATCAACTATAATCAATTACCATAAATTATCCTTAATCACCACCAATAAACATTAATTTAAATTACTTAAATTTAATTGAAATAACTTCAAATTAATGGTCATTAAATTTAAGGAGTTAAAATCACTTGAAAGTAATTGTAATTAAATTCAAGTAATTAGGATTACTTAAAATTAATTAAAATAACTTAAATTTAATGAGAATTAACTAAGCTTAAATGATATGAATGGAATTTGCTTAAAATTAATTGAAATTAAATGAGATCACTTCAGGTTAATTAAATTCAACTCATGATCCTATTTTGTTGATTCTCAATTTTTGGCAAAATATTTAATGTTCCCATGTGTTATACCTTTTTGGGGAGTGAGAATTTCAAAAATGAAAGTTAGCTTTGTATAGAATGTAGAAATTCCACTGATATGCATGAATAAAAAATTCATTCCTATTATGATTTATTTGTAATTTTTTATGGCAAAGCTATAAAAATTGAAGAAACTAAACTAAAAAGGAAAAGCAAATTAATTTCCTCAAAATTGATAAAACCTAAATAAAAATTAACATGAATAGAAATGGATTAAAGCTGAGGAAGATCAATCAAAATACTTTGAAATTAATTAGGTTTATTTTAAATTTAATTAAATTCACATGAAATCAATCAAAATTGATGAAAAAGAATTGGCATCTATGTTTAATTAATGATAAATATTTTGAGTAATTATCAATACTTACAACTGATCTGATAGAAAAATAATGAATTACAATTTATTACAAATAACTCAAATTAAGGATAATCAATCATAATCAGTATTGACTAATTATAATGAATATTCATTTATTATAATCAAATTTAACCGACTTATATCAATAATAATTAATTAGAAACTGACTAAATAAGCTAATTTCAATGGTGATTGACTATATACAATATTTCTCAAATAAAATCAATAGTGATTAATTATAACCAATTTTAATTACTTAAAATCAAGCTTAATTAAGTATAATGCATATTAAATAAATTATTTGGAATGAATGAAAATCATTTGAATCTTATTTAATTGGACTCAATTGGATTCTCCAAATTGATCAAAATTGACCAAAATCAGTTGTTGAATTTTTTTAATTATTAATATTTCTTTGTAGTTTTCCTTATTTATTATTTAGTTTTTCAATTTTTGATGATTTATTTATCATTTCTTTAATTTATTTAGTTTATTATTTTTATTATTTTAAGGGTTTTATTATTTTTATTATTTTTATTATTTTGATTATTTTTATTATTTTTATTAATTTTTTATGTTTATTATTTATGATTAATTCATTATTTATTTCAGTCTTAATTATTATTTTTTATGACTCAATCATTATGTTTTATTAATTTATTTATTTATTGGTTTTTATTCTTCTTACTCCTTTTTGACCACTATTATTTATTTTGTTGAGTTTTTAAAAATTAAGGTATTATTTCTATGAGTTACTAGTTATTTAGTTATTAGTACTTTATCTTTTATTATTATTATTTTTCACTTTTGATTATTTTTGATTTATTCAATGCTCATTTATCCTTGTATTTGTAACATTTATGATTCATTTTTTATTTTTTTATTTTTTATTTTTCACCTTATATTGTTCATATTTCTTGATCTATTTATTCTTTCTTTATTTATTCTTTAGCTTTCATTACTTATTATGAATTTATTGTTTTTCATATTTAATGATTTATTATTACTTATTTATTACTTATTCCTCATGAATTATCTTCAATTTCTATTATTCATTCTTTATGTTTTTTATTCTTGTTTTATTATATCTCTATTATTTGATTATTCATTAGTTTTTATTATTTATATTCTCAAAGTTTATGTATTATTTATTATTTATTTTCTATACATGAGTCTTTATTTATTTAATTTCTAATTATTAATATTCTTTATAGCTTTGTTAGGGCTTGTGGCTGATTGTGACTTCTAGACTTCAATCTTCAACTCACAAAAAATTAAATCCTACTAGAAAAAAATTGAAATTTTCATATTTAATTGATTTTCATTGTCCCTTTTTTATCTTTTTGTTTCAAAAAATTGCTCATAAGCTTATCATTGTCTTCAAAATCTCACATAATTGTTCTTTATTTTCATTTCAAGTTGGATAACAATTAAGAACTCTTACATCAACCAAGGATTGGTCTTGCGGCCAGCTGCAGGAGGAGGCTCTCAGAGATCTTCAAAGATGATACTGTTCCGCCATCCAACATGATGTTTTATGCTTTGTGTTGCAAGCAAGGGACCACACACCCAATGCAATGGTGGCAGTCAAGCTCTTCAAACAAGACCCACCCAGCTAACCCACAATAAGTTAGATCACTGGAGGGATGATGGCAAATCCCTTGACAAGACTTGGATTGTTGCAGCAAGATCAATTCATTTTAGAAAGAGTCATGTCTCACTACGTTTGGACTAGAATAAAACATGGACTGGCCAAAATTCTATTCCTGATCAAAAATTCAAATACAATATATTGCTGGGCCTTTTGGACACTGTACAGTACTTTTTAACCCGATACAATGAGAAGTCTGAATGTTTGACTGAATCTAACTGAAGTAGCCGCCTGTAGTACAATCAATTGTGAGGAATCAGTCAGATTGTTTGATGATTGACATTAAAAGGCCAAAAAAGAAATCCTCACTGTGTTCTGAACCTTCCAAAAAGCCAAAGACCAATCAAATGATGTCAAGAAAGATTGCAAAATGTCCATAGCCAGAAGCGCTGGGTAGAATATCACAACAAGATTTTATGAAAACTAGAACTTGCTCCTGGCATTTTGAAAGTTTTTATAAACTTCTACTCAGAAAACAATGGAAGATGAAATCTCAAATCCCCAAAAGAAATCTCACATACAGACTTCAGCTTTGACAGGTCTACCACCCCTTTAAGACCATCAACATCTGATGCATTAATCCTTTAATTAATCAATTGTGTGAGCCTTGAGGTATATTTTACATACCTAAATAGGCCACAATTATCTTTAAAATAAATTTAGAACTATGTATATATTCAAAATTAATCATTTTGCATTTCAGAAAAAATTGATATCTTTTTTGTGAGTAATTAAATCCATTGATTTAAGGCCAGATTTGAATTCTACACAAAAAAATACCTAGGGTAACTCAATAGAGTGAATAATATTAGAATAACTCTATGAGGTGGTAATATGGAAAATACTGCAATACCAGATAAAAGAATTGTGAAATTTGTTTTCTCAATTTCATGCCGGAATAATGGGAATGTGAGAGATCCCATGTTACAAATACACTAAGGATAGTTCTATGCATGTTTGTGGCACTTAATATTATGGTATTCTTACATAATGCTTTTGTACACCCATAGTGGATATCAGTCTTTAAGCCTGAATTTATATTTTTGATGTGAAACCAGCTAAGGGCAACAAAAGACATCAAAGAGAGCCAGGGTACCCAGATTCTGAGGCCTCTGAGGCCTGGATAGCTCTAAATATTGTATCTATGGCTGATAATCCCCTAATTAGTATATTAAAACCTCTTGAGAACCTGGTTACTAAGTTAAAATTTCATTAAATCATAAGAAAATTGGAAAAAAACTGCTATTTTGAAGTGACAAAGAGGTAAAGAGAAACTTAGACTCCTATAAACATGTCAATTATTAGTTAATTTCTATGGATAAGCCTTAAAATAGTAATTAAACCCCTTTTCAGAATAGTCTCCATTAATTTACCTCATGGTAACCAGCTATATTGTGCTATTTGCAATTCTATGTAGAAATGAGGTAAAAACCTCAAAAATTCATTAAAAATACAATTCTTAATTATGAATTTTGAAGCTTTCTGGACCAATGGAGAATAGTATTGCTCATAAATAAACCAAAAATGATTACTTATTGATAAGTAAAATGAAAAGTTTTACTTACAGTCCATTTTTGATAATTCCATGTGAAACACTGAATCATCAAAAATTCCCATAAAATAGAACCTGTAATCAAATTTCAAATAACATATATAAATTTTAGAAATTAATGTTCATTTTTAAATAAAAGAAGAATCTTTTCAGTTGTTACTCCTTTTATTCTTAACCATAAATGGGTTTGTAGCCACAAAAAAGCATTAATTAAGTAATTATGATAATCTTACATGACAACAGATGATGCAATCAATAATAAAAGAAAAGATAATTGTTTTCTCACTCACCTTTTTTTAGTTTGCTCCATGGCCAACCTCTGTGAGCTGTCTTTGACTTAAAAGAGGCCTCCTCTTGCCATTTTTTCCAAATAATCTTATTATCTAATCATACCTTTGTTACCAACAAGTAAGTATTAGTTAAATCTTTTCTTAGCTTTTTTAAATCTTTCAGAATCAATGAAAAGGGTGTAAAATAATGGAAATCAACTATATATTTCGGTAATACTGCTATAAAATCAATTTTGATCCTTTAAATCCACAATTATCCATCAAATATTTACCAATATCTCTCCAAGGTTCATTGGAGTATTGGTGAGTGATATATTATTAATTCTTAAAGGTTTTGCTCTAATAATAATTTTATTCAATAATTATATTTATAATTATTCTTGAAAAATATAATTATATATTAAAATAACTCTATTATTTTAATAAAGAAGTTTTATTATTAAAGACTTATTGTAATTGATTATTTGAGACAATTACTGCTTACTTTTATAATCACTAGTAGTGTATAGCAAGTAAAAAAAATAATCAATCAATTAATTATTGCATTTTGGTTATAATAATTTTTAGTATTATATTGCATAAGAACAGTCATAGTACTGTTTATTAATAGTAATATTATGAAACGTTTCATAGACTCATCTTAAAGATTGACTCAAGTAATCATTACATTAATAATGAATGTTCTTTAAAGTCAAAATAAATCATACTTCAATCAGCAAAGACAAAAAATTCAATCATCACCCATTTCAGTCTACTTCAAATTTCATATTTAATCAGGCTCTTCGAGAGCAAGAGCAAGAAAAAAACCAACATCAAGATTTGAATCTGCCTCCCAAAAATACTTTTTGTCAATCTTATCCTTCATTTCAGTCACCTCCTTTCTTTAAATCAATCAGTTGGACCCCTCTAAAATCAAAACTCTTGAAAAATCAATCTTCCCTCAATAATCTAACACAAGACAACCATTAAACTTATCATTAAAATTTGGATCAGAACAATCACAATGTTACCCACAGCTTAATTGATCATTTGAATAAATTTGAATAAAAATTAATTTGAACCAATCATTTAAATAAATATTTTCATAATTTCATCTTCAGAAAAACTACTTCAACTTCTAACTCTGGGCTTGTAACTTATCTTTGTAATGGAATCTTTCCTGTGTAAGCTCCCTGCCTTACTCAAAATTTCTTTTTTTTCTTAATGCTACTCCATCTTGAAAATGCCCCATCTCATCCAACTTAATCTCTTTTCATAACCATTTTTTATCTCTATTTTCCTTTTATTTAACCATTTCAATTGGTTTTTTATTTTGTTTGAATAAAACCCTTTTGTTTAGCTATAGCATCATGTCAAAAATTTCAATGGATCAAGATGAACATGCTCAACATTTGATTCCCGCCTTAATGAATCTGATTAAATTGAAAATATCAGGAAGTATCCATCTTTTTAAAGCTACTGATAATGTCTTCAGAATTGAGCTAGAATATGGAGACAATCTCTTAAAGGTTATGCTTTCCTCTCTTACTTTGGATTAATTCAATAAAAAATAAATATTCATCATAATTCTTTTTTCTCAGTTGGTCATATATTGTGAATTGCATGTTTTTGTAAATTTACATCCTGCCTACAAGGCTTCCAACATAGTCTATTTAACTGCAAATGACATCATTCTGCCAGATGTTGCAATGCTTCTTGCAGAGCTAGAATCTTATTGACAAGGCCTTAGTTTCTGGGTTTGGCTTGTGGTTTCCAGTAAAGAAGATCTGATGCCACCTTCACCTGAGCTGAAAATGGTGGCTTTAGTATGATTGCAACTTATCCAGAAATATTTTCCCTTGGTTGCTAAAAACCAGGTCAAAAATTGTATTTGGGAAGAAATGGCTCACCCTATCAACTTGCATAGATTTTGAAAACCCATCTGAATGTTGGAGAAATTATAATGTTTAATTAAAGGGTCAGATGGAAAGAAATTACAATTTTCACTACTATTCTGGTTATTTTCTTTACAATTAAATTTGGCTTACATAGTGCCTTTTGGCTTTTAGAATAACATCCTTCTTTGAAATGTACACTGGAAGCCCTCAGTGGATTCCGTCAAAGGAGGGTGTTGCTTACGGCTTTGCCTTTCTATGGGGGTGCACATGCATAGAGATGGCCTGAGGATGTAGCACCTTGTGGAGACTGATAAGTTGAGGGCTTGAGTCAACAGATACACAAAAGAGGAGCTGTCCAGGAAAATATGGATAGTGCCCAGCACAATAAGAAGTGAGGTAACACTATAAAATTAGATGAATAAAACATTCTCAAAAAATAAACTTTTTCTTTTTTATCAATTTAATTAGATTGAAATTTTCCCTTGTCATGGTGGGGGACCACACGATGACATATATTTGTATTACTTTATACTTCTTAAGTATTGGGGAATTTCATCCCAAATTTCCAAAAACAATAAAATATAAAAAATCAAAAACAATCAATAATAATTTATGAAAGATAAATAAACAATAAGAAGTTTCAAAAAAATTAATTTATTGAGTTTAATAGAAAATAAAAAAATCAAAGATCCACAATAGATAAATAATAAAACAGTAAGGGATCAAGAAAGCAATAAATGCATGAATAATAAGTAAATAATATATAAATGAGATTGGTTATATTCAAATTCATTCTTAACTTATAATTCATAGTTTCAATAAATAAATAAGTCATTATAAAAATATAAATAAAGAATAAAATGGGATAAAGAGAATTAATCCATAAATAACCAAAAATAAATAAATAAAAATTAAAAAACCAAAAATGATATATCATAAATCCAAATAACAAACACAAAATTAATAAAGACATAAATCATAAAACATTATTACAAAACTGAAAAGAACCAATGCAAATATAAATAAATAATAAAATTTTATAACAAAAGATTAACCAATAAATAATAAAAAATAAAAAGGGTTTTGGTAAAAAAACGTAATCCCTTATGTGTTTTTGCTATAATCTTACGTTTTTTTGCTATAAATTGGTAAAATGACATAATTCTATGGTAAATACACGTAAGGGGTGTTTTTAAGTGAGATGGTGCTATTTATGGCATTCCTGATTCCATTTATGGCATTAGCAATCCCATTTATATAATCAAAAATGCCATAAATAGAATTGAAAATTCCATAAATGGCACTGTTAAGGCCGCAAATGGCATTGCTAATGCCATTTATGGCATTTTCAGGCCGTTTATGGCATTTTTGTAATTTCATTTATGCCAATTTTATGTCCATAAATGGCATCTATATATCATTCTTTATGCCATTTATGGCACTTTTTATTCCATTTATGGCATTATTATGTCACATGTGATGCCATTTATGGCACTTTTAATGCCATAAATGGCACTGTTAATGCCACAAATGAAAGGTTTATCTCCCACTAATGTCATAGATTATGTTTTTAATTAAATTGATGTAATAAATGGCATTTTCAATTTAATTACAAACATGAACAACAAAACAAAAAAAAAAATTTGAAGGCCATTTATGGCATTGTTAATGCTATTTATGGCATTTTTGTAAGGCCATTTATGGCATTGTTAATGCTATTTATGGCATTTTTGTAATGTCGTTTATGCCAATGTTATGGCCCTAAATGGCATCTATATATCATTGTTGATGCCATTTATGGCACTTTTGATTCCATTTATGGTATTATTATGTCAATTGTGATGCCATTTATGGCACATTTAATGCCATAAATGGAGGCTTTAACTCACACTAATTTCATAAATTATGTTTTCAATTAAATTGATGTCATAAATGGCATTTTCAATTTACTTACAAATATGAACAAAAAAACAAAAAAAAGGAATTTTTGGGCCTACAATTGTCCTGGCATAAAAAATATTCTAAAAGTTTGGGCTTCTGGTTTTTTATTCTCAAGATTTTTCCCTTCATTTGAGAAAGAAAATATGGGAATTCATAAGTGGGAAAATTTTTAAGAATTTTTTTAAAAGATAGGCCATTTTGCCAAATTGGCCAAAATAGGGAGATGGAGCAAAAAAAATTGAAAAAATTTGGGGACTTTCACATCCCATGTTGGAAAAAGTATGGCAAAAAATATTTTAACAATTCTCAAAACTGAGCCTGAGAAAATTTTCTAAAGAAAAAGGGTCACTTAGGTGTTTTTACTATAAAATTAGGTGTTTTGGCCATAATTTGATAAAAACATGTAAGGGATTACATGTTTCTACTAAAAGCTTACATGTGTTTATCAACATCCAATAAAAAACGCAACAACAAATAAATAATAAAGAGGAAGGAATTAATAAATAAATGAACAAATAATAACTAAAAACTAAATAAATGAAATATAAATAATGAAAATTCAATAAATAATTATTAAATTATTCAATTAGAATGGTAATTCATCCATTATTTATAATTGATAAGCGAAATGAATAAGTCATCATAAAAATATGGATAAATTATTAATAATAAATAATGAAAAAATAACAAACTAGAATCATCTTAATAATAATAAAAAAACAAAAATCATAATAAAAATAATAAAAATAACATATATGAATAATTACTAAATTATTAAAATATAAAAATGATTGATCAATTCATTATATACAAAATCATTCATAATTTCTAATTGATGACCTCAATCACTAAATCAATATAGAAATGTATATAAATAATAGATAGTAGATAAAAAGTAAAAACAAATAACAACCTATTGGCCCATCAATAAGTAAAAATAAAAGATAAAAAACAAATGAAGCTAAGAAATAAGTAAATATATAACTAAATAAAAGAATAATAAGTGATTAATTCCTTATAACTATCATCAAAGATCAATTGATTAATTATTAATGAATTATTCATATTCAGTTTAATGAATAATGAATAATTAATGAGCTATATAGATAAGTCATCATAATGATGTATGAATTACTCATGAGAAATATCATTAGAAATTCAGTGACAATAATTTAGATTAGAAGAATAAGAACTAACGAAAATAAGACAGTTGCTATAATAATGAATATATGACTTATATTCAATTTTGATTAGTGTTTCTTATTATAATTTAAAAATTTTATATAATAGTAATGTAGCAATTCTCCATGATAATAAAGAATAACTAACCAAAATATTTATATTTAAAATTATATAATAAGAATTAATCAATTCAGAAACCATTCTTTAATTAAGAAATCAAAATAATGATTTGTCAATTATTCATCACAATAATAATAAAGACTTAGAAGAAGTATCCTACTACTATATAACTGATTGCGCATCAAAAGCTGCAATACTAATTATTGTAATTAAAATTTCCACAATGATTAATCCACTGAAAACCCCAAAAATCTCTGAATAATGATAATTTATTTCAATTTTTTTGGCCATATTTTTTCCATTGTGGGATTTGGAGATCCTCCAATGTTTTCATGATTTATTTTGCCAAATTTCTCTGAATTGGCCTTTTTTCAAAAATTGATTAAATAACTTCCCACTTATGAATTTCCTTATTTTTTTCAAAAATCAAGTATTCAATCTTGCAAATTAAAAAACAAAGGCCCATATTTTTGGGAAACTTATTGGGTGGGATGATTGTAAAAATGCCATAAAGGACATGAGTGGCATCAACAGAGCCATAAATGACATGAAATACCTCAACAGTGCCATAAATGACATGAAATAAATCAAAAGTGCCATAAATGACATTAATGGAATTAAAGGTGCATAAATAAAATGAATGACATTAGTGGAATTGAAAATGCCATTTATGTAATTATCAATGTTAGTTATTGCATTAATAGAATTAAGTCTACCATAAATTGCATTCACAGTGCCATTTATGGCATTAAAAAGGGGGCCATGAAATTTCTCATGTGTGTTTACTGATTTATTCCAAAAGCACTTAAGGGCTTATGTGTTTTTACCAAAGTCCTAAAATCATTCAAAAAAACTTACTTAAATTGTATATAAATGAAATTATTCATGATTCCCTAAAGCTGAATTCAAAATTTGCTTATGAATATTCAAAAATTCAAAAATTAGATTTCAAATATTTGAAGGTGTCTCAAATTCAATTTTGAATACTTGGTCAGGCTGAAAATTGATATTTCATATTCAATGACCTTAAAAATTTGACAAATTTTCAAAACGCTATGCACTGACCATTGCATATACATAATCAAATTAAATTTATTCCAAAAATGAAGGTATTCCTGTTGATTTTTTAATAAATCAAGTAATATTAAATATTTATTCAGGATTCAAATACTTAATAGCTATATCAAGTTTATGTAGATAAAAGGCATACATTACTCATGAAGTTACAATTCATATATTCCAGGAATTAATTAAGAAATTTGAGGAAGGTTCATGCATGAAATTTATGAGCTTACTGAGGGGTATCCCGAAATCAGTTGAAATTTGAACAGATAGGTCTGGGAGTTGATATTTCAAAATTCAGGATCTTAACCCAAAAATATCGTTTTTGGTGCTATGAAATATCATGGGTTTAGAGGTAGGATTTTGAAAAAGAATGAGATTTGATCAGAAGAATTCAAGAGTTTTAATTCAAAAATTTAAGGTTTTACATCCCTTAATTAGAAAATTTAACAAAAACATTATCCAATATCCTTAATAATTGATTCCACAGAACTCTTTTTAACGTTTCAATTAGCTCAAATAAGCTTAGATAATATTCAGGAGGGTATGGAAAGTCCAGGAATAAAATGATGCAAATTTACTTCAGTCCCTGTTTTTTTTATCTTATGTAGATTTAAATATTTCACAAGATTTTTTTTTGTTTTTCATTTTCTTTTTGTTTGATTCTTTTCTGTCTCAATATGGGTCTGTTCAATTCAGCAGTAGCCTCCAAAAATTGGAAAATCTCACTTATTTCCAAAAAATTAATATTCTCAGTAACCCATGTGAAGAGGAAAACAAATAAATATAGTTTCTCAGAAACAAATTGGATCCAAGCCAGGGAAAATTGGGTTTCTTATTTATTATCATCAGGGTGGCTATCAGCAATTATTTTGAGATTCTTTTTTATGAATATCCAGTATAAAACAATAAGTTTTTCTATCATGATTGTATGTTTAATTACATTACTTTCTTCAAATAAAAGCAGATATTGAGAAGAGATATATTAATTTTCAACAACTTGCAAATTCTTCTTCACAAAAGGGCTTAACCAGACGTCGGAAAACTTTATCATCTATTAATATATTGGCATATTTTATGGAAGCCAATCAGATTGACAAACTTTTAGTTCTCTCTGAAACTACTTACAATGAAAGCTTGAAACAGTTCTTTAAGGCAAGGCTGAATATTTATTTTATCCAAAAACTGAATATTCTAAAACAGCTCAATGAAATTTGAATTAAAAGAGGAGTCCCTAGAATACTTGTATGAATTGGCTGTATGCATTGGATGTGAAATTAATCCCCTCATGGATGGTCAGGAAAATATCTAGTAAAATAAGGAGTAATGTTTTTTCAATTGAATCGCAGCTCATTGTTTTCCAAAACTCCAAAAATATTTCCATAGGCTGTTGTATTGCAGGACCATTGGTTATGGAATCCCCCATTTTTTGAATACCTTTTTCAAACAATAACCTCAGTTTTCTTGATCAATCACACCTTTTTTAATCATTAGTAAATTGCACTTCCCCAGAATTTAAATTTTCATTCAATGGAAATAATTCCAAAATAGGATATACCCTGAGTGAGAATAATTTGTAGAAACAATAACTCAGTCTCAAGGTGCTAAGTGACAATTAAGTTGATTCTTTGAAGATTTTATTCTTGGTTAGGTGCAAAAACTAATCTTTTTTATTGCTAATTTTTTACAATTCAAGAGGATTTTTGTGAAGCTATGGAGGGAGTTTTTTGAGTCCTACAAGCTCTATTTTCAATGATTAGAGCTCCTGCATGTAGATGGAAGCCTCAATAACTAAATTGAACTAACAATACCTGTTTATTAATTCACAAAATTATTATTGAAGAAGAATCATTTTGGCTCTTGAGTAGAATGATCCTTTATGTCAGGATGAATCTATGAAGAAGTCGTGATATGACTATTTACAACTTAAACTATGACTGTGACATGTGGCATGATAATAAGAAATAGTATTAAGGGCTTTACTATTGAAAAGAAGTGGTGGTGAGCGCTATCAAAAACCCTGGGTGCAGCTTTACCAATTGTGTTATTATAATAAAGACTAAAATACTTTGAATTATCAGTATACCTGATTATTTTCCAAGAGTATAATGTTTTTGACAATTGTACTATGTAGGAGTTCAAGAGAAGGATGGGGATTTCTCTTTTGGGTAGAGAAAGGTCCCTTTTTCTCCTTAAATTGGGTTAAAAGGTCCTCTAGACTATTTCACATAGAGGAAGTGAAGAATTTTTACTTCCAAGGAATGGCTTGTGGCTTTCTCACAGCCTGTATATTTTGTACTGGGCCCAGATGTGGCTTCAAAACCACATCTGTGAAGTTCTCACCAATACAGGGTGAAGGTTTTCATCTGAGGATCACATAGCCCTCTTCTGAAATTTAGAATGCTGTACAGAACCTGTATGCAACACCAGTATTTGATGAACTATGAGGATTTGAAAAATAAACAAGCTAATTTGTCTATTTGACACCTCATAATAAAAGATATGGGAACGTATCCCACTGTAAAGGTGTATTGGCCAAACTGTGGTATTTTAACCTTAAATCTGCCATATCTTTGTCCATTTTTGAGATATTGAGCTCAAAGTTGGCTCATTGAGTATCCCCGGATGGGATCTACAAAAAGGTACCTCATTTGGTATGTGTATCATTAAATATTGCAAAGTTATACCATGTTCAATTTTTATAATCCAGATATGTATTTTTCTTCAGACCTGTATGGAACTAGTTTTCTCCATAAATATTGTTCTAGTTGAGTTATGAGAAAATGGATGGCACCATCAGATATCCCTGATTGAGATATTTCCAAAAAGACCCCACTTTAGGTATCTCAAACTAAATCTGTAGGAGCTAGATGAAAGGTGAATATTTTATTCACCCTTATTTGACCTTATTTTTGCCATAACTTCTGTATATTTGGTGCTATCTCAACTTGGATAGTACCATTAGATAGATCTGATTGAGAGCTTCAAGTTGAACACCCATGTGATGGAGTTCAGACTCTTTCTCTTGATTTTAGATGAGAGGTGAAAATTAAGGTTCATGCCTATCAACTGCTTTGAGCTTGAATAACTTTGTTACTTTTTATCCTACTATTATGGGACTTGTATAATTGGAATGAGGTGAGTTTCCTCTTATGTTTGATACCTTTTGAGCTGGTTTGGCTCAATTCCATCTTTTGGTGGTATTCTGTTCTACCATTAGTTTATGGTATTTTGGCTGTCATGCTTGTGCTCTGGTTTTGAATCACAGGCTGACACTCCACAGATATCCCCTAGCTCAATTGACTTTGCTTTAAGATCAAAACAATACCAAATTTACAAGGCCTGGAAGCTCACTCTCAGCTCAGGAATAATTTGATTGGGAACTTAGGGAAATTTGAAGGCTTTTAAACCAATATTGGATGGTTTTTTAACTTTTATCAGCTCATAAGACTTTGAAATCTCTCACAATTTAAATATAAAATTTTGATTATACATGAGTGTCACAAATCTTTTAAAAACCTCTTGTTTCTTACTTTGAAAATTCCCATTAACAAAAAATGGATAATACAATAAATTCATAAGATCAAAACAAAAAACTGATTGTGATTCAAATGATGAAAGAAGATTTGAGCTCAAATCAAAGACATTAAATTACAAATAATATGGAAACAGAAAAATACATGAAAATTAAATTGAGTTCTAGTTTTTTTCCAACAACCATATAAAATACTTCTCATAAAAGAAACAAACTAATCAAAAATAAGATTCTTACTGCTTAATTCGGAAGATTTAGCTTTATCTCATCAAGAATTAATTTTATTCTGTGATTTTAAAAATCCTGGCTTAGAGGATCAACTGAGGACAGATCCTTTGGAGGGATACTTTCATATGAAAGTAGCTCCAATTAATCCACCTTCCTTGAAATTAGTCCATCATGATATTTCTTCTGTGAAAGAAGTTTAATTTGTGATTTGGCTAATTTGGCTGATTGTACTTCTTTTTTGTCTTTGAAATTTCTCAATTTTTTTACAATCCTGTTACTAGGTGGACGTGGAATATTGTAGTTGTTATCAGTGTTTTTATTTTGGCTTCTGGGTCACTAGAGCTATTTCAATTTTCAGACCAATTTCCTACAGTTAGTAAAATTATCTGTTTCATACACCGATTCCATTTGGATGCTTTGGAAAAGTTTTTTAATGAAATCATATTTCAGAATGGCGTTTTGCATGCTTTCATATAAAGATATCCTGAATTTATTAGTATATATTGAAACTTTTTTCCACTTCTATTAATTAGTTAAAAAATTTTTAAACAGCCATTTAATAAATTCAGTGAACTCTTAAGAACTTTCCAACAACTCTTCAAAATATATTAAGTTTGTAGAGGGGTGAGAATACTTTCTTGGTAGTGGATCAGAGCTTTCTCACAAAAGGTTGAGTTTTTTTAAGCAGTTCCAGTGAAGAGATATTCTTATATTTGAAGCCAAAAATTGGAAATTTGTGAATATTGAAGCTCATGATAATTTGGTCCCCTGTTTGATCCTTTTTTTTTAATTTTCTCTAATTCTGAAACTAAAAAAGTAAAAAATTATTTGTGACTATTTTGATTTGAATACAGCATAAAAGAAAAGAAAAGAAATCCTTTTATTTTTTCACTATATTCTTCTCCATTCTCAAGGGCCAGACCATTGCTTGAGGGACCATGAGCAAATTGACTACACCTGAAATGAGTTGTTTCATTTGGAAAATAGCTTTTACCCAGCTTAAGCTGGGCTTGGGCCTGTTCTATGGGCTAAGCTGGAACCAGAGCTTCGATATTTGGTGATATTCCAAGACATTCCAATCCACCGGAATATTGTAGATATTTTACACTCCTTTTTTCATTTAATTAAGCTAGGTATATTCTCCTTGATTCTTCTCCTACTTGAAATTTGGGATATTAAAAAACCATGTCAGAATTTTTGATAATACTAATAAAAATATCAATAATATTGAAACCTCAAGCCTTTAACTATATTTTGAGTTTAAACATAATTGTGAGCCTGCAAGCTTGTAAACCTTTACCTGCTATACAGACTCCAATTACTTTCTTTAAGTTTTTGTCTCATTTTCTTTCTTTCTTTTGTATAAATTTCAAATAACTGAATTCATATTATTATAATATGAATTGAATCTTGTTGCTATGACTTATTACTTATTGTGTCATAGTATATGTTCCCACTATGTAATTAAGTTTGTTGTTATATCTTCTCATGTTGCTATAACAGATCTTTCCTCATTAGAACAAAATTATTTCATATTATTTTGATTTCAAATTTGTAATTACAACATTTAAAGAGGATTAATTCTCTTTTAATTAATCCTCGGAGCTCTTACCAATTATATTTTTACATTTAAAATTACTTACATTTTATTTTAGAAATATTAGCGCTTTCACCTTTAAATTGATTAAATTCACTTTTACAAATTATTACTACTGTTGAAGCCTTAATTCCAACAGTACATCATATTAAAACCAAGTGACGCATCTATTACTTCAAATAATAGTATTCCACTTCTTTTTGACTTATTAAAATTCCTAGTATTTAGTCTGGAAGCCACAAAAGAGGCGCCAGCTAACAATAATCCATTTTATTAAAGCCTTATATAAATCAAAACCATATTTTAATACCATCCAATATTCAAATTACCTTCTAATGCTATGTAGCTAGGAAAATAATCCTTAATATACCTTAAATTGAGAAATGTTTTTATCAAAAGAGAGCTATTTTAGGTGAGCCTCTGGGCTGTGATCATATATATTCTTATTTTCTCTTATGATTTTACTAGCATTTTATTATATTCAAAAAAATAAATGAATTATATACAATTTTCTGCTTCAAAACTGTTCATTTATAAAAGAATAAGAAAAGATCTTTATCAAAATAATTATTTAATTATTTTTATCTTTCTGTAACAACCATCCATCAGGGGTAAGGGTATTCATTCGTACACGCACTCAAGCATCTCAAATCAGCAGATCCAGAACTTGTATCAGCATTCAGTTTCAGCAATCTTCATTCTGAAACAGTTATACAGCTTGGTACCTCAATACAGCCTGTCAATACCTGTACAGGTTGGATTCACCCAATACAGTTTCAATACACCAGTATGAAACTGTATTATCACTCAAATACACCACACCTCTTGTACAGGTTCTGTACAGCTGTACAGGACCTGTATTGGCCAGACTCAATTCAATCATCATTTATTCTCATGAAAACTCTTCCTCTGGATCAGGGCTGGTGATTCTCACATATACCAGCCCCTCTTTCTCCCCCCTGGGGACTTTTCCCCAGTTAATTAATTTAGTTTATTTATTATTTTATAATTATTCTTATCCTTATTTTGGGTATTATAATTATTTAATTTTAAGTTAGTCTTTGCATTTTCTTTCTTCGCCTGTACAGTATGAGTTGGGTGGCCATATCCTTATTAACCCTTCTCTTTCCATCCTGACAGGTTGAAACAGTGGACTTGGACTTGTTTGTGGTTGGCTCTTCTATTTCTTACTTTTATTTCTTTTTTGCTGCTTTTCTCATTTCTTTTATTATAGTAATTCATTCCTTACACTCTTAAGTGTCTTTAATCTTTCCATATCCTTGAGCCCTCCATAAGTGAGTCCCAGTTTACTGAGTGCCAGGCCCTCTTCACTTCGAAGAGCCCCTGTGACATTAAATTAATTAACTCATGTTTGATTCTTTCTCTTCATTCATTTATATTCATTTCTCTCATTCATCAATTATGATCTTTCTTATGAATTAATAATCCTTAATGATTATGATTTTTCTCTCTCATCAATTTCATCTCATTCATTTCATTCATATGAAATTGATTCTTCTTCTTTCTTAATCATTGCTGACCATTTCATTCACTTCATTCCATTTTATCAAATCAAATTTTTCTGTGTTCTTATTCAGGTCTTATTCAGGATTGATTATTGGTTTAATTGATTGGATTATTTCATTGGGATTCATTGGGTTATTGATTCAGCGGTTCAGGATTCTTATTTGGATTGATTGATTTTGACTTCTCAAGATATTGATTGATCCTCAAGAGCTGATTTTGATTATTGATTGACTTTGAATCCTCAAGATATTTTATTGATCCTCAAGAATTGATTTTGATTATTGACTGATTTTGACTCATCAAGATATTGAATTGATTTCTGAAGACTTTAAATTGATTGATTGATTCCTCAAGACCTTGATTTCATATTGAAGACACTGATTTATTGATTGAATATTGATTGATTGTTGACTTTCTCAAGATTATTGATATTTGATTTGAATTGATTGTTGATTGTTGAATTAATTTGACTGTTGACTGAATTTGATTTCACCTCAAGATTTTAATTGATTCCTCAGGATTCATCAAGATTTTATTGCGATTGATTTGGCCAAGTCTTTATCTCTGTTCTCATACCATCAAGTTTATTTCATTTTATTCAAAATGCCATTTCAGCATAGCCCCCCAGCCAAAAATACTAGATCCCAAAGAATTCAAGCTGTTCTCACTCCTACAGCAAGGGCTCCTCTTGACTACACACCATCAGTTCATCAACTGAGTGCAAACTTGGACAGAGGACCACCAATGGAAGGAGCAGCACCCTCAAGAAGAGGTGGAATGAAATCTAGAACATCAAGATCTTTCTCTGGACTTTTGGGTGGCTACCCTGGCATGTCTGAAGGTGCAAGAGCAAGACAAGGGGAAGTTGAAGATGAAGAGGGGGAAGAGTCTGTGGAAGAGGAAGATTCTGGGGAAACTGAAGTGACAGATTCCTTGGCAAATGCTCCAGAGGTGCCTCAGGGTTCTAATCTAGCCCTTTCTAGTCAACCTCTTGTCTCTCAAACTGATCCAAGTCTCCTCAAGATGATGGAGCAGATGACTCAATTCATGGGGCAACTCACTCAAGCAGTTTCTCCCAGGGACAATTCTAAAGCCCCTGCTTTCAAGAATCCATCCATGAAGGCACCTGATTCGCTTGATGGTACTCAAGCTCATAAATTGAGAGAATTTATCCAATCCTGTCAATTAATCTTCCATAATGATTCAGCAAATTTCTTCTCTGACAGGAAGAAAGTTCTTTACTCAACTTCTTTTCTCACTGGTAGAGCTGGAAAGTGGATTGAACCCTATCTCTCAAATATTTCCAATGAAGACCCTTCCTACCTCCTCAATAATTGGCCATTATTTGAATCTCAATTATTCACTCTGTTTGGTGACCCCAATGAAGTCAGGAAAGCTGAACAAGAGTTGGACAATTTGAGGATGAAGGAGAGTGGTCATGTTTCCTTGTACATTGCAGATTTCAGAAGCTTCATGTCAAGAATTGGAGATTGGGGGGGAAGAGCTTATATCCATGTTTACAGAAGAGGATTGGCATCAAGATTATTGGATCAGTTGGCTTCTTACCCTGGAACGTTTGACACTCTTCAAGAACTTATGGATGTCACTTTAGAATTAGACACAAGATATCATGAGAGGCAAAAAGAAAAGGGTGGAAATCAAGAGAAGAAGCCTCCAGTCATTTGATCCAATCAATCTAGGCCTCCTCAAAACTCATCTTCAAAGATGTTTCGCCAGAAGAAGAACAAGAAGGGCAAGCAGTTCCAATCTTCAGAAGACAAGCCTCATGCTGCTCTCCTCAATAAGGACAACAAATTAATCGGTTCTGAAAAGGAGAAGAGGATTAAAGAAGGCTTGTGCAATTATTGTGGTGGTAAACACCCACTTGAAAAATGCTTCAAGAGGCCTGAGAATAGGCCAGGGTCATCAAAAGGCTTCCCTAGCAAACAGGGAAAAGCCTGAGTGGAAATCATGATGTGTTCAATGGTTCTCACTTATTTCCTTCAAGAGCACAATTGCGCACTCTGAATACTAGTGTCAAGAAATCTTTAAAATTTCTTACTTTCTCTTCTGTCTCTGATATTTTCATAGTATTCTCATTGATTCTGGCGCTACAAACTCTTTTATTGCAAAGAATTTTGTTCTCAAGTACTCATTGACTCTGTCAGAGCTCCCTGAAAAGATTCCTATTTTCATTTTGGATTCTAATTAATCCCCTGCCTTGTTCATCACCCATTATACCAAGTGGTTAGTTGACTTGCCTTCCTTCCCAAGCTTTGAATGGGACTTCTTTATCATAGATTCACCCAAGAGAGAAGACCTGATATTGGGCTATGATTTCCTTTACCATTTTAATCCCATTATTGATTGGAAAAATGGATTGATCACCTATGATTCTAGTCATAAGGATTCTAGTGGTATTATTCCTTCTACTAGTAATGACTTAGCCACTGCTGTCAACAGTGTTGCTCTGGTTGGTGAACTTAAGAGACCTTCCCTTCCTTCTTCTGTCCATATCCCTCCCATCATTCCCTCTCAGTCATTACTTCCATTAAGAGATGAAGTCTTCAAAGAGGTAAAGGATGTTGGAGAAGATGTTGCCATATCTTCACTTCATCTCTTTCAAGGGGATATGGACCTTCCTCCCTTATCTTTTCATGCATCCCTGTAGTAGCAGTAGGATGAGGAGGAAGAGCCAGAAGAAATTGAAACTGTGTTGAAGGTAGTCCCTCCTGCTTATCACCAATATTTGGATGTATTCTCAAAGGTGAAAGCAGAGAACCTTCCTCCACACCGCGCCTGTGATCACCATATTGAATTGGAGCGTTTTCTACCTCCAATTGGTGTTATCTACTCATTATCAAATCAAGAGTCAGAAACACTGCGGGCCTACATTTCAGAGAATTTAGAGAAAGGTTTCATAAGACCAAGCTCCTCTTCAACAGGAGCACCTGTCCTTTTTGTCAAGAAAAATGATGGAGGTCTTTGTTTGTGTGTTGACTACCGCAAACTCAATGCTGTCACTAGGAAGAACAGATACCCTGTCCCTCCTATGAACCAGCTCCTTACCGTATTCAACGGTTCCACTATCTTCTCCAAGATAGATTTGCATGGTGCATATAACCTTCTGAGAATCAAAGAGGGGGATGAGCACTTAACTGCCTTCAGAACCAAGTATGGTAGTTATGAGTATTTGGTCATGCCATTTGGTTTGACCAATGCTCCTGCTTCTTTCCAGAATCTTGTAAATGATATATTTGCAGATTGCTTGGATGTGCTTGTTGTGGTTTATCTAGATGATATTATGGTGTTCTCAAGTTCTGAGGAAGAACATGTCAAACATGTGACCTCTGTCCTCCAAAGACTCAGAGAAAATAACTTATTTGCCAAAGCCTCCAAGTGTGTATTCCATGCCTCAAGTGTGGAATACTTGGGCTATGTTGTTTCAAGTGATGGCCTCAAGATGGATTCTTCAAAAGTTCAGCAAATCCTCAATTGGCCTCAGCCCAAAAACATCAAGGCCCTTCAATCTTTTCTTGGCTTTGCCAATTTTTATTGTTGTTTCATTAAAAATTATTCCAAAAAAAATAACTTCTTTCACTTCCCTTCTCAAAAAAGATTCTCCCTTTATCTTCAATGAGGAAGCTCTTAGCCAGTTTCAAGCACTCAAAGAAGCTTTCACCTCTGCTCCTATCTTATCCCATTTCAATCCATCTCTACCTACTATTGTAGAGACTGATGCTTCTGATTATGCATTCGGCGCCGTACTGAGTCAGGTGAATGACTCAGGAAAGCATCCCATTGCATTTGATAGTTGCAAGCTCTTACCAGCTGAACTCAACTATGAAATTCATGACAAGGAACTCCTTGGCATAGTTTGGGCTCTCAAGCGCTGGAGAGCATTTCTTCTTTCTCTTTCCAATTCTTTTGAAGTCTTGACAGACCACTCTTCCTTGCAGTATTTCATGTCTTCCAAAGTTCTTACTCGTTGTCAGGCCTGTTGGGCTGAATGTCTCTCAGAATTTCATTTCACTATCACTTACCACCCAGGCAGACTGGCCACTTTACCAAATGCCTTGTCACGTCGGGACGACGTGTATCCAGAGAGGGGGGTGGACTTCATCAGCAAGAATCCTCAAAATTTTCATCAAGTACTTAAGCAAGATGGAAGTCAAGAGTCAAGATTCTTCTCAATCAAAGTGAAGATTTTCTCAGATTTAGTAGACAAGATTCAAAAAGAAGTATGGCAAGACAAAGACTATAAAGAAATACTCAAACAACTAGCAAGAGGTGAATCAGTTCCAGATTATTCTCTTGAACCTCAAGCCAAGTTATTATTATTCAAAGATAGAGTGGTAATCCCAAGCAATGAAGAACTTCAACTCAATATTCTTCAAAAGTGTCATTACTCATCATTGGCTGGCCATCCTGGCCAGGAGAAGACCCTCAAGCTCATCAAGAGGGATTTTTATTGGGCTGGCATGAATCAATTCATCAAGGACTATGTGTCCTCATGTCAGCAATGTTCAAGAAACAAGAACATTCATCACAAGAAGTTTGGATTACTCAAGCCTCTTTCAATTCCGTCTGGTCCTTGGAATTCATTATCAATGGACTTCATCACTCAATTGCCACTGTCAAACAACTTTGATTCAATTTTAGTAGTTGTGGACATATTCTCAAAATTGGCAATCTTAATTCCAACTTATGGAACAATCACTGCTCTGGACTTAGCTCAAATCTTCATTAGTCATGTATTTTCCAAGCATGGACTTCCAGTCAGTATTGTCAGTGATAGAGGATCCTTATTTGTTTCATCATTTTGGAATCAATTGTGTCAACAGCTCAAGATATCAAGATATCTTTCAACTGCCTTTCACCCTGAAACAGATGGACAGACAGAGAGGGTAAATCAGATACTAGAACAGTACCTTTGGATGTATGTCAGCTATCATCAAGATGACTGGTACACCTGGCTCCCTCTGGCTGAATTTGCCTATAATAATGCAGAACATTCATCAACCAAGCAATCACCTTTTTCCACCATTTATGGAAGAAATCCCAGCTTTGACTCAATCCATATTTCTCAAGACTCACCTGCTGGAAAGTTATCAACAAAACTCCAATCAGTACAGCAAGTTGTCAAGGAAGAATTAGAGTCAGCAATAAGGAGATTCAAGAAGTATGCAGATAGAAATAGAGCAATTCCACCTGATTTCCAACCTGGGGACAAAGTATGGCTAGCTTCCAAGAACATCAAGACAACAAGACCCACCAAGAAGTTATCAGAAAGATGGTTGGGACCTTTTGAAGTTCTGAAGAAGATTGGCAGTCATGCATATCACCTCAGGTTGCCTCAGCAATGGAAGACAGTTCACCCTGTATTCCATGTGTCCTTATTAGAACCAGTCAAGCATTCAACTATCCCAAATCGTCATCAATTGCCGCCACCACCAGTTTTAGTGGAGGAGCAAGAAGAATGGGAAGTGGCTCAGGTTCTGGACTCAAAACTCAAAAGAGGTAAATTATGGTATCTTTTAGAGTGGAAAGGATTCAGTGAAGACCCAGAAAGAACCACTTGGAAACCAGCTTCAAACCTTACCAACTGACCAGATTTTGTCAAGGACTTCCATTCATTGTATCCAGACAAGCCTGGTCCAAATACCTCAAGAGTTTGATTTATGGTGCTTGGTGGGGAGAAGAAGTTATGAAAGTAAGTTCCTCTCCTGGCATGCACCTTTAAGGGGGTATTCTACCCATATGTTGTTGCAAGCATCACCTTGGCCACTTTGTGAGCACTCATCAATTCTTTGGACAGGTTTAGGAAGCATACAACACCAATACCCTCCGATTTGGACCTTATCAAGATATGGCCAAATTTTTCTTTCTTTCTCTTTTATTCATCATTTCATTTATGCCAATCATCATAATTCAAGACATTTACGGCAATTCTTTTCAGAAGTGATTTATGGCAATTCATCTCAGAAGCCATTCATGGCAATTCCTTTCAATTTTATGGTGCTTGGTGGGGAGTGGAAGTTATGAAAGTAAGTTCCATCTCCTTGTATGCATCCCTGAGGGTTCTACTTCTTGTAAAACATTACCTTGGCCACTCTGTGAGCATCAAATGCTTGGTATTCATTTTTCAGACACTTTTTGGCCAGAATCAAGCAACTCACCACAAGAAGGACCAACCATCAGGACTTTTTCTTTATTTCTTTCTTTACTCTCATTTTGTATTATTCTTTTATTTTTTTTCTTTCTTTCTTTACTTGTATAATTTTCTTTTCTTTACTTCTTTAAAGCAGCAGCATCCCTTTCCATATCACGTATTGGAAGGTTCCTTTATTTTTTATTCTTATTTTACTTTTATTCATTTTTATTCCATTTATTAGTATTTATAAGAGTATGAATGGAAGCCAAACCAAACACAAACAAGAACAAGATACTGGTTTTGACTCCACCCAAATCGTCAAAGTTCACGGGGATTCAGTCATAAACTCATGGAGAATACCCAAGCAGAAGGGTCAAGATGTCAAATCAGCCCATGTCAAATTCAGAGAAAAACCCTCAAGGAAGTGGGCCATAACTCAATTATGGCCCCCCCACTCAAGCCCTCAAGGTGAATACTCAAAGCCCTCCTTGGGCTGGATTCATCACCTAGGGTCTCCCCTGCAACTTTGGGGAGGCCATGGTCTTGGTGGTCCTGGACCCCCCCAATGGTTCCAGGCCATGTAGGTGATGTTATGGGTCATGGGGCCAATTTATGGTCCCATGGTACCCCTGGGTTCCCAGCAAATTTGGGCCCAGGGGCTCATTTTTGTCCTGGGGGCCTCCAATAACCCCCATGGCCCACGTACCGTGGCGTACAGCCCACAGACCGCAGACCGCGGACTGTAGGACCCCAAAACCAAAAATGGGCCAAATAGGCCCAAAATTCCAATGAACCCAAAAATGGCCATGAATGGCCATAGTTCAAGAAAGTCACCATAATCACCTAGGACCTCAAAAAGGCCAGAAATGGCCATATGTTCTAATATGACCAAAGATCACCAAGAAGACCAATTAGGCCAAAAGGTCCATAAGGGCATGAGTCACTCAGACTTACTATAGCAAGGGCCACAGCCCAAGATTGTTATGGAGGGCTGTTTAGGCAGGTTTTTTCAAATCCAATGGGGACAAGACCCCCGAATTCACTCTTTAATAAATTTCTTCTGATTAAGCATGGCCAGATGGGTACACTTCATATACTCATCTGGCCCCATTTTTGGAGCACAAGAGCTCAGTGGCCATCCATTTGGGATACAACCCAAGGCCAGGCCCCAAGGAAAAGTGAACTCATGAATCAGAAGAAAAGTTTAGTCCAAAGTGCGGTACTTACTCAAAGTTAAAAGAAGAGGGGAAAATAAATTTAATTGACAGAGAAGAGTTGAAGAAGGATTTCAAGATAATGGTCAAAAGAAAACTTTTCGAAGGAATTTGTGGGGTAGTGAGATGCCACTCAATAATGGCAGGGTATTATGGTGTTCAGGAGCCCACCAGTTTCAAGAGGGGGATACTGTAACAACCATCCATCAGGGGTAAGGGTATTCATTCATACACCCACTCAAGCATCTCAAATCAGCAGATCCAGCACTTGTATCAGCATTCAGCTTCAGCAATCTTCATTCTGAAACAGCTATACAGCTTGGTACCTCAATACAGCCTGTCAATACCTGTACAGGTTGGATTCACCCAATACAGTTTCAATACACCAGTATGAAACTGTATGATCACTCAAATACACCACACCTCTTGTACAAGTTCTGTACAGCTGTACAGGACCTGTATTGGCCAGACTCAATTCAATCATCATTTATTCTCATGAAAACTCTTCCTCTGGATCAGGGCTGGTGATTCTCACATATACCAGCCCCTCTTTCTCCCCCCTGGGGACTTTTCCCCAGTTAATTAATTTAGTTTATTTATTATTTTATAATTATTCTTATCCTTATTTTGGGTATTATAATTATTTAATTTTAAGTTAGTCTTTGCATTTTCTTTCTTTGCCTGTACAGTATGAGTTGGGTGGCCATATCCTTATTAACCCTTCTCTTTCCATTCTGACAGGTTGAAACAGTGGACTTGGACTTGTTTGTGGTTGGCTCTTCTATTTCTTACTTTTATTTCTTTGTTGCTGCTTTTCTCATTTCTTTTATTATAGTAATTCATTCCTTACACTCTTAAGTGTCTTTAATCTTTCCATATCCTTGAGCCCTCCATAAGTGAGTCCCAGTTTACTGAGTGCCAGGCCCTCTTCACTTCGAAGAGCCCCTGTGACACTTTCAAATTGAAATCATCATGAGTTGTTTTTGATTTTATCCAGCTGTATGGATCAGTATTATCATTCTCATTATTTTGATTATACTTAATTCTTTTTAATTTCTAATTTTGCCTTCATTTTTTTTAATTTTCTTCTATTTAAATGATATTTATAATTTTTTACAGTAGCAGGATCTAAATTGGTTTTGTTACTGTAATTTTGAGAGAAAAAATTAATCAAATTAAATTTTAAAAAACAATAAAAAAGCATCCTTGTAATTAAAATGGGGAAAATAAAATCAATGATAAAAAATGATGATCTTCACAAAAACAAAATTCTTCATTGAACTTTATTCTATAAAGTAGCAGGGTATCACATATTGCTATTTTATTGAAGACAAAAATAAATATCAAATAAAAATAAAAAATTATACAAAAAATCATTTCACAGCTATGTGTGAATAGATGATAAGTACAATGAAGAGAATTTAATTACCATCGTTTTAGGACTAATTGGCTTAATAGCACATCATTTTTTTCAAATTTCATTTCAACTTATATTTTTTGAGTACTTTTAGTACAAAAAGACTCCTTTTCAATGCATTATTTTCATTTTTTTGACTTTTTTACCCACCTCCCCTCAAGCAAAAATGTCAAAACTATTTAAGTGGAAGAAAAATAGGTGTTGAGAGTTCCATGGGGAAAAAATACTCTATATATTATCTATTATTAAGATCTTAATATTATATTTTATACATAAACTCAAGAGGTCAAGGTAAAATTATCCAGGTTCCAGAATACTTTTCCCAAGCCTTACTTGGATTAGACAAAGAGATAAGCTAGAAACTGATTTTATATCAATTACTTTAAAGGGTAGGTCAAAGGATAGATATAAAAAAATAAATTAATCTCTATAAATTTGAAGAAAATATTAAGACTTCTAAAATAATATCCTCCCAAATCTAGCTCTCTATAATTCACTCTGGAAGACAAATATATGTTCAAATACCAAAACCAAAATGTATCAGAAGGATTTTCAATGGAAAATTTGGAGCTTTTGAAAAAGTAAATAGTCATAAGTATTCTTATTAGTAGATCACCAAATTAGTTATATATTTTGGGTAATGTTTAATAGGTGAAGTGAAGGTTTTGGAAAGAAATTTGCATGGTATTTGGAAACTAGCTGAACTTCTCTGCAAAGGAATATTTGTGCGACTTAAATCTTACTTATAGCTCATATCTCTTTCTTTTCATGGAAGAAACTGACTCAAATTTCAATTTGAGTCTTTTTTTAAGCATTAATTAAGAAAATACTGGAAAGAATCTCCTCATATAATATTTGAAAATTATATAAATAAGCTTCAAATATATTTCAATTCCCAAGGCCTATATAAGTTTTATAATTTAGATTAAATTCTTCTTCTTTAATTATAATTACCTGTATGTAGCTTTCATATTAACAAATCTTAAAATAAGTATGATGAATTAATTTTGAGAAAAAAACTCAATAATAGTACATACTTGTTCCACCTATTTTGGAGGAAACTTGGGAATTTAATTATTTCAAAATAATTTAAATAAGCTCCAGTAGTTCTTAAAAGGTTAAGGAGCTGATATTTTTCTTTAATATCTATCCAATATTTACATTTCTTGACTCTTTAGATCTATATAGCTTACTTTTTCACTGTTTTCAGGAAGAGGTATGGGGATGAAACTCTTGTATTAATGTCCCATTTCCTTGTATTTAACTTTATTCCTTCATTGTTTCTTATTTCTAAAGTGAAATTATTATCTTATCAATTTAATTCCCAAACGCATTATTAAATTGTGCAGTTTTTTTTGCTCCAGAACATAGTGGAATTAAAATTAATCTTGAAATTCAAATAAGAAAATCATTATAGCATATTAAGAAAAGTAATTGGAACAAAAATATGTATCCATGATCTTCGATGAATGATATTTAGCTGATAAGATAGTTCAAAAAATGATATGACACATATTGAGAAAGACAAATTGGCTTTCCTTAAATTTCACATCCATGACTTAACTGGTTTAACATCCAACGTCCAAGTGTCATATACAAGCTCTGAAGAATACCCACTTATTAAATTCCTTCCCATAATTTTCCTCGCATGGAATCTTGAAAAAATAATGATAATTAAATGAAAGCTATTTTGGCTCATCATATACTCAAATACCTTTCTACAAAAATTCAAAAAATAAAGCTTCTAGATTTTTTTACAGGGAAAATTCACAAGAAAGAGGAATATGAATAGTTCATTGTAAAATAAGCCTCTTCATGTGTGAAATATTCAGATAAAAATATCTTTCATTTTCATGAGTCAAAGCTATGCTAGTAGCAAGAGATACTTGAGTACTCAATTTCAGCATTATTTTTGATTTATAGCTTGAGATTATAGGAAATTAAATCTCTTTCATTGGGAAATGAGAAAAATATGTCTTTTTCTCACTTTTGAATATATTTTATCAAAGTTAAAAAAACTACTCTTCAGAAATTCTTGGAAAAAATTAAATGTATGATCAATCCAGCATATATTATCTTTCAAAAGCTTCTCACCAAGAAAATAGTTCTTTAGTAAGCTTTCAATAATTTATGTTTTGTTAAGGAATGAATAATAATTCTCTCATGAGAGGAAAAAGGGGAGAGATACAGTTTAAGCGTCGGACATAACTTCAAGACGTATGATTTCAATTACAGATTTACCTTGAGATTTTTGTAAATTTTGAAAAGGCTTGAACTGCCAAAATTTTCTTCTATCAGTAAATTTAATTCCAAAAAACAAAGCTTTCAATCCTATATAGCTAAATAATCATCCTCTTATAAAAGGGCTGAAGAATATATCTATACTCAGCTTTAACAGCCATGAAAACTTTAATTTTTTTCAGTCAGTAAGTACATCAGAAAGGGAAAATTTCTTCACCTGTTGAGGGATGAAGATTTGAGAATTTTTACCAAGCACTGCTAATGAGGCAATTGAATTATAGGTGTGTGGCTTGCATATGTGGATTGAATTTCTTCCAAAGAGATGGTGAATTCACATGACGCAGATGTAAATACATACCAGATTGCATATTCTGATGGTCTGTTTTTTGCAAACTGCACAAATGTTAATTGTGAAAGTTGTCAACTTACTGTATATGCCCTGCTGGAGATGCTCTGACTTCAGAAATCAATAGACATAATTGCCATGATTACCCATCCTTGAAGCTATAATTTATTACAAAAATCAGTAAAAGATTATTTTTAGGCTAGTGGAAAATCTGGAACCAAAATCGAACATAATAATTAGTCTGTTATGGTTAAAATTAATACTTGAAATTCTTGTCCTAGTACCTGTGATCATCATCCCCCTCACAGTCAAAACTTCCAGTAAAATGATCAGTATTGTTAATAGCTTTTTTGAGAAAAATTCAAAATAATTATAGAAAAACTAAAAGAAAATAATTTTAAATACAAAATGCAGCAACCAAAAAGTACGAACTTAAAAAGAATCATTGAATTAATAAACTTAACTTTCAATTTCCCTCTGCATAATTCCAACACATTCTTATCCAATCGACCATAGCTTGGCTTGTTACTAATCCAGCAACACTAAAACTTCTTTGTTCGAGATATGCAATATTTTCCAGATAACCTGTAAAAGATGCATTGGTTCAGTAACTAATGGTTTTTCTTCAGTCAATGCAAAATTTTATTTTTTCCGATTTTCTTTATGAGTCATTTCATCAACAAATGTTCGCCTACTTTTGGAAAATAAACTTTTTTAATTGAGATGAAAGAAAGAGGCTTCAAAAAAGTCTTGACATTCTAATCTCACATGAATCATTTATATTTATAACTACTTGAAATTGATAGGCCTGGAACGGATTGGTTTTAATTGATCGCTTAATTGAAGTGTTCGAATTCTATCAACTGAGTAAAACAGCGGAAAACAAAACTTGAAGCTATCTAAATTCCCAAAAGGTCATTGAGTTTAGGCCTGTGTGCTTTGAAGCCTTTTCTAAAGATGAATTAGCGAAAGTTTGTGAAGATTTCAATTTCTTTACCCGAAAAGCGTCTTTATAAGTCTTCTCAAGCGTGCCTTTGTTTTGAAAGGAACGAATTCTGTTTATTTGATTTTGACTTCATTTATTGATTGCGAGCTATCTTGTTCGCCCTCTTTGTCGCTTTGAAGACTGTCCTATCGCTTTTTTCGCTACCAGCCAACCAATAATCGCCGACGGATTCGATAATAGGCCTGGACTGGATAGCACCAGCCCTGCTTCTGTATGGGAAAGTACAGCCTTGCCGTTTATGGATTCCAAATTGGAAGTACTATGATGGTAAGGAATTTATCTTGAGAAATGAGAAAGCTTCATATTAGGCTCTGAGGTCGTTTTCTACATCTGAGGAGCTAGCCGATAATGCATTTTTCAAGCGGGATGGTGTTTTGGCAGTATGGCACCATGCTTCTCAAACACGACGCCAAAAAGTCTTACCTTCATTTGATTTCGAGTACCACCGCCACGTTGCTCCATGCTCTCCTAGTCGTTGTCGAGTGTATGGTCAGTGAGCCGACGGACTTGCTCAGATTATGTGGCTCATGTAGCTTTCGTGCCTTGGAATAGAGCTGACTGAATTTCTAGCATTGACTTTTTCGGCATTTCTTCCTTCTTTGTCATCTCGGCCTCCGAAAGGTTCATAACCAAGCGTGCATGAACTATCTAGATGACTTAGCTTACAACTATTTCTTGTACGAGGGCTTAACATGCTGGCTGACTGCTCTCATTGCTTTGGTCGCTCAGTAAGAGGCGTCCACAACTTTCGGCTTTCCAGAAACTTAACGCCATCCATAATTCTAATTCTTCACTCGGGTTGATTGTCTTCCTGCTTGAGTACGTCCTAGATACCATTTTGCGCGAATAGCCTATGTGTTAACGGAGCAAACGAAGATGTGGTTTGGCTTGATTGCGGCCCTTTGCATTACGACTTGCTTTGCTTCCCTTGGGACTGGCATTTTATTCGTCAAGGTTTATATCCATGATGGTTATAGCTCAGATAGCCAATTCGTGCGCCATAGCCTGGCAAGGCTATACAAAACTTGGTTGGCATTGAGCGGCATCGCTGATCTTACCATCACCATCGCGGTGTCCAAGGCGCTTTATCGGAAACAAGGCTCGATGCGCAACAAGGGTCTTAGTAGTTTCCTTAAGAGACTATTTACTATTGCTGTCAAGTGGGTGCTCTGCTTTCTTGATTTATCTCCATACCTGAAGCTCTTTCAACAATGGTTACAGACTTTTTAAGCGCCTGAGGTTCATTCTATTAAGCGGGTGTATTCTGATTGAAATGTTATTTGTAGCACTTTCAGCCTCACCTCGACCATTGCCTTCGCATCTTTCCTGGCAGCCATTCGTGGGCTCCCTTTCACCATTTTTAAACCAAGATTACTGCTGAGAATTTTTTCAACTTTCAGTGCCGACACTGTTTGAGAATTTGTCGCACAACTGGCGCCTTCGCTTTCAGGTTGCCTCCTTTTTCCTCAAGAGCCTTCTGCCAAGAGTTTATCTTTTCTCATTTTGTTTGTCGGGAATGGCTTTTTCCTTGATGCCGCGCGGCATTTCAATGTCAAGTTTTGCTTTGCTGATTGTCTCTTGTTTTGGCGGTTTGCTCCCATTCCAGTCTTTAGTTCAGTACCAATTCATTCAAAGAGGTCTTCAAAATTTGACACCTGTGTTGCGTCATTAAAATCCAATCGAAGCAATTCTAGTATACCGGCGAGAGCGAGGGAAATCTTCCTGAAAGCCAAGCTTTCACCCGATAGGCGAACAAGTAAGATAAAAATACAGGTGACTCACCAAGTGGAAGTGGTAAACGAACGAGCTCATCACCTAAACCAAATCAGAATTTGAAGTTGGGATAGAAAATTCCTTATCCTGGGTATGACGCCTGTGATATATACTCATACTTTCAATGCCCAAGGCTAATGGATTGTACAACTTTTTCGACGCCAGGGCCTGGGAAAGGATGCGAATAGTTGTAAATACTCCTTTGTATTGGATTTAGACCCTAATAACTTCCACCGGAATAGAATGTGAGGGTTTTGCAGAATCAGACTAAATATGGCTATGAAAAACTGGATCAGCAAACTTGGGCCCAATGCAGAAAAGGGCTTATTGTTGAAAACATGGAAAAAATATTGCTTTGTGATGATCCAAGCTGGCATCATGTAGAGTATCTTGTCAAGTGTTGGCTGAGGAATTCCATTTTTAAGATCCTTGTAATCCAAATTCTGCACTGAAAGCAGCTTGGAGTCTTTTTTTGCATTCGTGCTTTTTCCAGTCGGTTAGTCCGAACTTAGATGACCCACAAAGAAGTCCGGGCTACCCGGGTTTCATATCGCCGGCAACGTTGCCGCTGATTTTTAATCCGGAATGGGGCTTCTCAACTTCTGCCATGATGTCACCACCCTTTTAAAGATCACATCTCAAATCTCACTCACCAAAAGTCAGTATGTGATGAAAACTATTGCACTTTTTAATTTTGAAATTATCTTTTTTTTATCTTCACTCCAGGTGAATGAGTCTTGGATCTCTTTGACGCCAACAAAGCCCTAGGCCAGCTAAACAAAAAACTCATTATGACTTCACAAACAAGCCCAACTGAGAATTTTTAAACAATGATCATAAATGATAAAAAAAAAACATCATAAAAAATGATAAAAAATGACAAAACATCATAAAAAATGATAAAAAATGATAAAAAATGATAAAAAATGATAAAGAATGATAAAATGATAAAAAAATAATAAAAAGTGATTAGAATGATAAAAATGATTAAAATGATAAAAAGTGATAAAAAATGATAAAAAGTGATAATAAATGACAAAAAATCATAAAAAATCATTAAAAATTGTAAAAAATCATAAAAAAATCATAAAAAAACATAAAAAATCATACAAAATCATAAAAAAATCAAAAAAATCATACAAAATCATAAAAAAAAATCATAAAAAATCATAAAAATTGTAAGAAATCATAAAAAATCATCAAAAATCATCAAATATCATAAAAAATCATGATAATCATGATAATCATCAATCATCATCAATCATCATAAAAAATCACAAAGAATGGGTGCTGGTGAAAGCATATAACCTTTTAGTAGATACATATAAGCCCTTATGTATTTTTACTAATATATGGCCAAGCACAATTAGGTGACCTAATTGTTTAAAAAAATTCATCAGGCTTAGTTTTGAGGAATTTTTTAATTCCTCTTTGCCATATTTTTTATAACAAGGAATTTCAAGACTCCCAAATTTTTAAAAATAGAATGCCAAATTTCTCCAAAACAGCCAAACAACTTTTCATCAAAAATATTCCCACTTATGAGTTTTCATGATTATTTTTCTAAATTAAGGGGAAAATTTTGAGAATCAAAAACAAGCAGCCCATATTTTTGGGAATTCTTTTGGGTGAGACAATTTTAGGCTCACAAATTGTTTCTTTATATAGCTTTTGTTCATATTTCTAAGTAAATTAAAACTGCCATTTATGGCATCAACAATGCCATTTATGACATCAATGGACTAAACAGTTCCATTTATGACATGAATGGAATGAAAAATTCCATTTATAAATTGAATGGCATGAGCAATTCCATTTATGACATGAATGGCATGAACAATTCTATTTATGACATGAATGGCATGAACAATGCCATTCATGACATTGATGTCATTGACAATGCCATTCATGGAATTTATGTCATGAACAATACCATTTATGACATCAATGGGATCACCAATGCCATATATGTGATCAAAACTTCAATTCATGGCATCAGTAATGCCATATTTTGGGGGTTTTTGGCATGTTTTTTCCCAATTCAGGGTTTTTGGTTTCATTTGAATTCAAAATGGGTCCGGGGCTTGCCTTATGTGCTCTTACCAAAGCCCTGAAAAATAATAAAAACTGGTTTCTGCTAAAAGAATTTAGGGAATGCCCTTGGCCCCATTTCAATTAAAAAATTCTGTATTGGGCCAAAACTCCCCAAAAAAGAGTTTACCCCATAGAAATCATGCTAATTCATTTTTTTGAAAACAAATTCACCTCCCCAAAACACAAATAATTCCAAAGATATTCCACCCCTAAAAAACCTTTTCAAAAACACTGTGAGCCTTGAGATATATTTTACATAACCAAATAGGCCAAAATCAACATTAAAATAAGTTCTGAACTATTCATAACCCATAAGTCATGCATATATCCAATATTTATTGTTTTTCATTTAAGAAAAGATCAATAACATTTTTGTGAGTAAGTAAGTCCATTGATTTAAGGCCAGTTTTGGATTCTAAACAAAACTTCACCTAGGGTAGCTCCATGAATTGAAGAAGCTTAAATTAACTCTATGAGGTGGTAATATGGAAAATACTTCCACACCACATAAAAGAATTGTGAAAATTTTTGTTTTTCTCAATTTCATGCCAAAATACTTGGAATGTGAGAAATCCCATGTTACATATACACCAAGATTAGTGTTATGCATGTTTGTGGAACTTAAAAATACAGTATTCTTACATACAGTTTGGGTACACCCATTGTGGATATCAGTCTTGAAGCCTGAATTACTATTTTTGATGTGAAAATAGCTAAGGGGACAAAAGACATCAAAGAGAGCCAGGGTACCAAATTCTGAGGCCTCTGAGGCACCCATGCTCTAATTCTTGGATCTATGGCTGATAATTTCCCAATTGGTATACTAAATCCTTGTGGGAACTTGGTTACCAAGTTAAAGTCCCATTAAATCATAAGAAAATTGCAAATAAGCTGCTATTTTGATGTTACAAGGAGGTAATGAGAAACTCTGACTCCTGTAACCATGTCAACTATTAATTATTTTGAATGAATAAGCCACAAATATAATAATGAAAACCCTTTTTGGACTAGTATCCATGCATCTACTTCATGGAAACCATCTATTACTGCGCTATTTGCATTTCTATGTAGAAAAAAGGTAAAGACTGCAAAAAATCATTAAAAATAAAATTCTCAATGAATATTTCTTAAGATTTATGGACAAATTTAGAAATGAATAATCCATTTAAAAACAAAAAATAATCATGACTTCATAATTCAAATTTAAAGTTTTACTTACAGTCCATTTTTGATTCCTCCATGTGAAATACTGAATCTTCAAAGATTCACAGAAAATAAAATCTTTGATTTAATTTCCATTAATATTTATCACTTTGAGAAAGTAATGTTTATTTTTAAATAAAATAATATTTACAGTTGTTACTTCTTTATTTCTTAACCATAAATGTGTTGGTAGTCACATAAAATGACTTAATTAAGTAATTATGATAATCTTACATGACAACAGGTGAGGTAACCAATAATCCAAAGAGAATTAATGGTTTCTCACTCATTGGTTTTTCAGTTTGCTCCATAGAAAGCCTCTGTGATACTTTTTCACTTAAAGGTGGCCTTCTGTTGCCGTTTTTTCCAAATCATCTTATTATTCAACCATATCATTAGTATCAACAAGTAAGTATTGGTTAAATATTTTCTTAAGTGTTTTAATTCTTTAAAAATCAATAATAAATATCTTATATCATATAAATATTATATTTAAGATATTCTTTAACTGTTATATTGTTTTATGACATTTATAACCCAATTTTAATCCTTTAAGTCCATAATTAATCTGTACATGACTCTACCAATTATTTTCAAGGTATTATTGGAGTATTAGTTAGTGTTTTAACTTAATTCTCAAATTTTTTCTCTAGTATTAGTTTTCTTCAAGAATTATATTTAAACTTATTATTGAAAAAGATAATTATATGTTAAAATAATTTCATATTACTTTATTAAGAAGTTTTATGATTAATACTCCTTGTAATTGATTCTAGTAGACAATTACTGCTTACTGTTATAATAACTAGCAGTGTATAAAAGTGAAAAAATTAAGTAATTAATTATTTAATTGTAGGTATAATAAATCTAGGGTATTGGTAAACCCACATAAGCAATTTGGTAAAAACACATAAGCCCTTATGTGTTTTTGCCATAAATTAGTAAAAACACAAGAGTTTTTAGTAAAATCCCTAAGGGGTTCCCTGGGCCCCTTTTAAATTAAAATGAAACAAATAAAAAACATTTATTGGGCCAAAACCTCCCAAAACCCCCTAACCCAGTTGTTTCACTTTTTTGTGCACATCCCCCTAAAAAAGGACCAAACACCCAAATAATCCACATTATCTTCCCCCAAAAACAATTTTTTCTTTTAAAAACAGCATTACAGAACAAATTTCGCAAAGCTTTCCACACTTTTTTTCTTTTTTCCCCCAAAGACTGAGGGCCTCCAAAACAACCTGCCTCCAAGCCTCTAAAATCACCTTTTTTTACCTTCCCTCTTGTTTTATTCTTACATTTAAACCTCTTCATTTCACCCTTTCCCCCTTTTTTTGACTTTTCACACCTTTTATCACTTCTTTTTCACATTTTGAAAGGTTCTTTCCTCATGAAAAATCCCAAAAATCCCCCTTTTTTTAATAAATTGATACATCTTTTTCACTATATAATGCTTCAGCCCACCAATGAAGGTGAATTTCAGACCCTTGAGCTTCTTTGAACGCATGTGCATAATTTTTCCAGGCCACAGGGGTATACTGTGTCAACCTTGAGGTCTAATATGACCCACAACCAAATTGAAATAGGTTGTGACAGGTCTGGTACCCCAAATCCCCACAAAAACACATCCAAAACAGTCACTTCAAGAAAGCTTGACTGTCCATTTAGATTTTATGCCAGAAAATATGCCAATAGTACCACTTGGACTGTTAAAGTTAAAGGTCCTGAACACATCCATGATGCCACTGAAAATATCATGGCACATCCTGCTTTCAGAGAATTCAAGGAGAAATAAACATCCCAAATAGCTCGAATGTCTGAATCAATGCTCATTCCAACGCAAATTCAGGCCCAATTATGCAACCAGAGGGAGACTGACAGGCCTGTACTCCTTCAAAGAATTTACAGCCAAGTCAAGATTATCAAGAAAATCAAGCTGAAAGGAAGAAGGCCAATTTATGCTCTTATTGACACCCTCAAAGAAAATTTTTTGTGCTCCTCTGAAAGGGATGCTGAGGGATATATTACCTCCTTGTTTTTCACTCACCCCCTTGCGATAAAACTGCATCATGGCTTTCCTCATGTGATTCTTATGGATTGTACTTATAAAACCAATAAGTAAAAAATTCCCCCTTTTCATATTGTTGGATTCAGGTCAACAAATAAGACCTTTCTAAGGGCTTTTTGTTTGATTAAGAATGAAACTGAGCTCTCATATACTTGGGCATTGAATCAATACATAGAAAAAGTTCTCAAAAATACCAACCTTGTTTGTCCTCAAGTCATTGTTATTGAAAGGTATTTGTCCTTCAAGAATTCTCTTAAGAAGCTCTTTCCAGACTCAAAAGTAATCTTATGCTTTTGGTACATCAATAAAGATGTATCTTCCAATTTAATGAAGAAAATTGGTCATGGCACTGATTTTGAAATATTTATGGTCCTTTGGAATCAATTAATATACTTTTATATTTCTTTTTTAATCTTGTTATTGTCTTTATCAATGACTTTGGGATTAATTTCTCAAGTTATGTATTTATCCACTGAAAATTCTTTCAAAGATAACTGGAAAAAGCTTCAAAAGAAAGTCAAAAATCTTCAAGTCTTGCAATATTTGGAAGAAATCTGGCTTACTTGAAAGCAGTATTATTTACCAGCCTGGACCAACTACCTCTGCCACCTGGGTATGAGCTCCACCTCAAGAGTTGAATTTTCCTTATCCATGGTTAGAATCTGGCTCCAAAAAGTCCACTGGGACTCTCCTGGAGGTATTTGGGTCTCTTCACATGGCTTTCAAGAAACAATTCATTGAAATAATTAACAGAATATTCAAAGAAATGATTGTCCATGTTAAGAATTTTCCTCCACAAATCTGTGCTATCAACGGAAAGGTGTCTCATTATGCCCTTCAGATTGCCTTTGAAAATTTCAAAACCAAATTTCCCACCAATGAAAAATGCACCAGAAAATACAGGAATTATCAAGGCATACCTTACAAGAACAAGACCCAAAAGTCACTTTCCAAGCGCCAAAGGCTCCAAATATCAGACTTTAATCCTCAGTGGGATTTGACTTTACCTGTGAGTATTTTTGATCTTGAATTTCTTAGTTTTTTCATTTTCACTGACTTGATTTGTCATATTCTTCTAAGACTGGTTATCAAGGTGATGATTAAAGTGTTGAGAAAGAAAGAAAGCATGAATCCAAACAAATATTTGAATAGATTGGGGAAGACCTTTTTCAAAGACCAATGGCAGAAGTAACCTTGATTCTTAAGCATTTTCAAGATGTTTTAACTTGAAAAGTCCCTTTTGATCAAATTCCCAAGAGTCAGGAGGATGATCAATATTATGAAGACCCACTAGGATGCAAAAATATTCATGGAAGACCACAAGGAGCCAAAAATAAAAATAAAGATAAAAATAATAAAAATAAAAATAAAAGAGATCCCTCAAGATTTGAAATCATTTACAGTCAATCCAAGAGAAGAGGAAGACACCCATCAAAAGTGACCAGCACAACAACATCAAGATCACAGTCAATTTCACCCTCTCAAACTATGGAAGTGTATTCATCTAAAGATTCTGAGTCCTCATTATCAAAATCCATCACTTCATCAGATTCACTACCCTTGGAAAATGAATCGAATTGATATGGAAAATAAGGAGTCACCCTTAGAAGGTACAGAAGATTGGAAATGAGTAGCAAAATCTCACAAAGAAAGGCCAACAAGCCTGGAACAACTTTGAATATATATGATGTGATTGAGTTGAACTGTGAGAATTTCCAAAGCAATTATCACACAAGTCCTGAATGCTCCAAGATCTTTGTGAGTTTATGATTAATTTTAATTTAGATTCTATTTGTCTATTTTAATATTTATTAATTGTTTTGACCTATTTTTATCAGGTACCTGGCTCAGAATACTTTCCAAAGTTTATATTGAAATACACCTTCAAGCCAATCAATCTCCAGGGTGGTGCAAACTGTGACTAAATAACAGTATCCTATTACATTTACAAAACTCAAGATCAATGGGCTGATTTTAGAGGTGACTTGGCTGAAGAAATTCATAAAATAAAGACTCTTATGAAGCCATGAACACTTTGATACCCTCAGTATCCTCTGATTTGTACATAGTTGAGTGGTATGAAGATGTTTACCAGGCTCCAAAGAGCAAGTGGATGTCCATTGCTGATATGGGGGGTCCAATTGCAAATAAGTATCAAAGACCAGTTTTCCTTTATTCCACAGTCCAATATTCCTCTCTTTTCCCTTATTTATTTCCTCCAAATTATAATCCACCCCTTTTAATCTGTTTCTTGGATAGCTTCTCTCATTTTGTTCCATTGAATATCATCATTTCACAAGTTTAGCCTGTCTCCCCCATTACTGTGAATTGGGAATTTCATGCCCAGCCACAAGATCTTGGGTGGGCAAATAAATTTAAGAAACACAGGATGTTATATTTTTCAAATCATCCCTACCCCCCTCAGAAAAACCCCACTATTTTGGAGGTTGATTCAGATTTATTTTTTTGGGGATTAATATTTCCACACCTCCACCTCAAATTTATGCCTATGCCTACATATAAAAATGTGCATTCAGATACACCTTCATGCCTTTCATAGGTTTATTTTTCTAAATCCACTCATCCAAGTGATTACTAAATCCATACCAAATTTTTATTACTCTAAAAGAGCTATAATGTTTCAGTTGATCACTTTCAATTTTGATGTTCATATGAGTATCTAAGAAAATTTTTGATATCTCAGCATATGTCAAACTACTTGCTACAGTTGTTCTTTAATAAAAATCAAAACACCATAAGGACAAGAAAATGAAATCCAGTCAGAACTTTTAGTTAGCAAAAAGTACACACCTTGCCAAAGTACACTTCATTTGTTGTACCTGTAATTCATAACATTAACATAATTGGTTCTAATTTTTCATTAAATAAAACTTCTTATAAACTAACATACTCTTTGCATGTTTATCTCCACTGTATCAGGTGCTATAAAATGGGATTTAATTACATTTTTCCTTTGTCCAATACAATGTATGCAATCAATAACTGGATTCCAATGAGGCTCCTAGCCATATACTATATATAGAAGTTATATTCAAATATCCTCTCATGGTCACATACTCATAATTAATACTATTATAAATAAAATTCCATCACAAGTTATATTCAGGCCAACCCCGGAAGCCCCTATTGAGGCCACAAGTACTTCTACATTATTGTTTTACTTGAATTTCTGATTTTCTGCCTCTTGTGTAGCTTAGCTTATTGTTCCATCAACATGAGTAAAAATAATCTTATTGTTTTCTAACATAATTCTAATCCTAAAGGTTTATTACCAATAATTGTCAATAAAAGGCTTCATAATTATAAAAGGGGGTAAAAAGCGGAAGTTTCACAGGAAAATAAGGGAAGTAACCAAACTAAAAAATCAAGAAATGTTTTAAAATGTCAAAAAATCCATTATTTTGGGGTTGAATGTTTGATATTGCAGAATGAGGAAAGAATTTTCAAGAGCCTTTGAATTTTAGTTCTTTGTAGACATGTTTTGACTTTAACATGTGGCATTGTGGTAGTATTCAAAAATCTCCCTTCTATCTGTGCACCATATGGGGAGATCATACCTTCAATTTCATAGATACTCTCACCAAGCAGGTGGTGATTGAAAAAAAGGAAAAGCTTGTTTATATACTTGAAGAAAATTTCTTGGCCTTAATGAGATGATGATAAGAACTATTCTCAAATCACATTATATCTATCCAATGTCCAATATGATAGATGTTCATGGATATAATCATGATTAATTTCAGGTAGATCTTTTAAAATTCCTTCTTTTTTTTCTTTGTAGAGAAGAATGACTCAGGCATGAATGAAGGTGATATCATTTCCTTCTTTGAGCTCAACCAATATAGTTTGTTTGCAATTATCTTGTTTTTCATTTTGAGGTGCTGTGATGAAGTTGATTAGGCTCATTGGGTAATTTATACTTTTTTGAATAGGGGTTCCTGTCAGGCAAATGTGTTTGTATTTTGGGATTGCCCTAATTGCTTTGGAGGATGTTGACTCCTGACTGCTTATATGAAGAGGTATGTCAATTGAGCATATATATATCTCATCAGAAATCAACAATTTATAATCAATAAGTATAGAAACTCACTGGGCCTCATCTAAGACAACTAATTAACATTCACTATTGTAAATACAAGAGCTTTCTATGTTATTAGGCTTACCAAGCTCATTTGCCAACAAATAATAGCCGGATATTACAATATTAGCTTCAGACCATTTTTAAGTCCAATCTCCTTTCTTTTCTTCCCATGATAGGTTACAAGCTTGAGTCTGGGTATATATGTGTGTGTAATTTGAATTTATCTTCCCCATTCTTTATCAAAAAATGTAAACATATTCTTAGTGTGGGATTTTTTTTATTAAGAAATTGGATGGAGGGTGTAATATCTCTTTTGGAATATTAAATAGTAAGCAATTTGATTGATATGCACTGAATTAATTCTCCTAGTCCCATGTCATCTGCAAGCAGACAGCCCAAAAGAGTATGGCTGTAGGACTCTTGGAGGTTGTTTACTTGATTTTTTTGATGCGATGTATTGTATTGATTCTTCTAGTTGAGGATGATTGTTTATTTAACCACAGAGAAGTTTCTGATTTTCCATTTGGGGTTTCTCTATCCAGGAAGAATTCTAATTCTTGATTTTGATGAGGCTTTAGTGATTTTTTTAAAAATGGTATAAGAGATTGGATTTGTGGAAGGTAATTCCCACTTGGAATCTTCAGGAGCTGTGAATGAAAATCAGGTGACAACAATATGTTATGAGAAGAAATAACCAGCTTGGGTTCTATGTGTGAGATAATTGAACACCCACAATGTTCAGAGCTGTTGTATCTGGCGGTTTGGTGAATTAATAATGAATTCTTCCTAATGAGGTCAAATGAATTAATACTTTATGAGGGAAATGAAATATAAACATTACTACTGGAATAGTGATGTTTATCTTGTTGTAAAAGTTAAACTCAAGAAATCTTTCAATGAAGACTTTCCAGTTGGGGTTTTTCTCTAGATTAGTATACCCCCTTCCAGCAGGACCACAGGATATAAATAAATTTGGGTCACCCAATAAGGGTACCAGTGCAGATGTAACATCCAGAGGAAGGTTACCCCAACCTTCTCTTTGGTGTCATGTATAAAAGAATAAATTTTTACTTTTATTACATAATAAAATGCAATCATCCTGTGGAAAAGGTTTCTGAATGGGTTTAGTAAGGAATACATGGGTTTTCAATATACCAAGTCAACATGGCTTGCAAAAAGGAATCTTTGGAAGAAAGGTTTTGGGTTGATCTTGACAGAAATTAATTCTATATGCAATGAACTGGAGATTGAGAATATATACTAAATTAATTTTTATACTAATCAGGCTGGCTTGTGGTTTGCAGGCTATATTTGTATTATAAAGAATTTCACATGAGGTTCAATAAAATATTATTTGAGTGACACATGAGGTTGAAATTTTTATTTCTTATTAATAGCTTGAGTGCATGGCAGATGATTATATTATTTGACAATCAGAATATTAATCATAATATCATGAGATGAATTCTGTCATTTGTTGCCACAAATTTTATTACTTATGGTGATGGAGGCTTATCTTCACATATTTTTTATCAAGTGGGTGGCTTCTTAACATAATCATCATTTTATATTAAGCTGGAGTAAAAAAAAACTTCAGTTCAATTTAGAGAGGCAAGGAAATTTTTTCTTGGATATGTCAATATAATTGTATCAAGCTCTGCATGATAAGAATCTTGCTATTCAAAGTCAGGACTTCAAACAGAATGCATGCAGGATATTCCCAAAGATACTCGGCTACATATATTTCAAAAATGTCACAAAATGAAAATTTGTGCTCAAGTTTTCATCAGACATCCCACTTCATGCATAAGTTTCCTAGTCTAAGGTTGAAATTCTACATCAAAAGGAATGGAAAATAACAAAAGATTTATATTTTGCAAAGCTTCTCTTTTTTCTGTTGATGTCTTTTATTTTCATTTTGAATTGTTTCTGATTCCCATATTTCTTCTCTTCTCTGGTTATTGGATCTATAAATATAAGCCTTTTAGCTCTTGAATATATCTTGGAGTTGATTTAGAAAGAACAGCCAAAGTGAGTTATGGTGGGAATTTAATAAAAAGTAGGATGTAGCTCAGTGGTTTTGTGAAAAGTAGTTGAAGTTTTCCAGAGAAGCTCAATAATACCTTTTTTGTGAGAAAAATCAAAAAGTGTGCAGTATTTAGGAAATGAGAGGCCATGGCCACAGGAACCAATGGGAGATAGAACTGGTTATATGGCTTATTTTTGAAGAAATGTGAAAAAACCATAATTCACATCATTCTGATCTCTATGAACACAATTATGAAAACCATTGATTGTTACTATTACATTGAAGAAAGACCATAATTTTTGGTGAAACATTGGATTCCATCCACCTTCATGCAATTAAGTTAGCTGGGCTTCTTCCATTATGCAATTATTCTCATGGGAAGAAGACATAGAAAGAATCTTGATCTAGGAGGAAACAAAACTTTCAAACCTAGAAAGGGTCATCCATTCTTCATTATCTTCCTCTAATATTTCTAGATTCAATGTGGTCTTCCTGGCATAAACACCTAGTAAAAGGAGAAGCAAATTAACAAAAGAACTTGAATAGAATTTTCTAAAGACTGACCTAAGGATTTACCACTATCACTTCCACAGAAAAATCCAACCCTTTCACATGACTATCAATAAGATCACTCTTGGATTTGGTATGAGGACCATTTTTGGGCTAATTTGTAAAGTGATATTATTAATTGATTTAATGTAGTAAAAGCTGGAGAAGGATTATGAAATGGATGAAAGTGATAAATGAAGAGGGGCTCCTGATTTTTTGAATTGAAACTATTGGAGGATTTGGTGCTTCATTTATGGAGGTTAATAATAGATTATTTATTCTATTTGGCTTAGGATTAGCTGGCATTGTACTGAATTTATCTCTGATTCTTGACACATGGTCCAAAATTTAGTTGAGTAATTTTTGTGCAATTTAAGATCTTCTATATTAATGATCAGATTTCCTATTTGAAGATGATTTATTTTTTGATAAGGGGGAATCAGTTGGAGCTGGTGAAATATTTCTTCCCATAAAATGAGCCTCAGAATTCAAAAACTACTCATACTTTCTGTTTGTGTTGTTTAAATTTGAGTTTTGCAGAATTATTCGATGTATTGAGTCACTAATTGATTAAGAAAAATCATTTAAAAATGGTGAAATAGCCCTTTCCATGAAATGTGTTTCTTCATCATTAAATTACTCCATATATTTTGGGATCTCAATGACTTGAGATAGTGAATGTTGTGTCATTATGGGTAAAACTGCACAGAGAAAAGTTTAAAGCTTTCTCCTATAATCATTTTTAAATAATAAATAAGCTGATATTTGAATAAAGGAAGCAGTAGAATATTAATAAGCAAGCTTGAGAAATAAAACAAAATAGTAAAAAATAATTAAATTCAAAGTGAAATGGCTTTTTTGGGCTGCAAGAGCCCAAGTGAGCTAGTTTAAATTAAAAAATATAAATAATCAGAATTATTATTTTTAAATATCCTGGTGGGGATGTAAGATTCCCGAAAGCTATTTTAAATGAAAAAAATTTAATTTTATTCAATGAAAGGAAATATAAATAATTAATAATAAATTAAACTTAAAATTATTAAGGTCAAATAGCTCTGTGGGGCTGTAAGAGCCCCACAGAGCTATTTTAAATTAAAAAGAAACTTTTTTTGAACTTGATAAAAAAATTTATAAATAATTAAAAATTCAATAACATTAAAAAAAGTATTTTTTTTATTTGATAAAACAATTAATAAATAAATAAAGATAAATTTAAATTAAAAAAATAATTCATTTAATAAAAAAATTAATCAATAATTAAAAATAAAATAAACTTAAAATTATCAAGTTTAAATAGCTCAGTGGGGCTTTAGGAGCCCCAGAGAGCTATTTTAAATTGAAAAAATTATTTATTATTGAAATTAAAATAAATATTTTTTGTTAATTTAATAACAAGAAACACATAAATAATTAAAAAAATGATCAATTTAAAATCAAGATAATTTATTTTGAATTTGTTTCTTGGGCTGTAATAGCCCAAGAAAGCCATTCTAAATGAAAAAAATCTTTTAATTAATTTTATCAAAAAAGGAAATTTATTGAAAGCAAGCTTGAAAATTTAAAAAATATGAGTTTTCAACTTTTAGACAAAGAAATAATAAATGAAAATGAAATAATTGATAAAACGGTTGAGATGTTGCATGTTCAATCCTGGGCGCTGGCCAGACTCACCCAGCGGGCACCTGGGTGGTTGGTAAAAATAGGTTTGGCAAACCAAATCAAACTCATTCTTTCTTGCTGGAACAGGTAGGCTCTGTAGGTTCAAGCCCCTTGAAAAGTCCCTGGCATCACTTCTTTCATATATCCCCCTTTTCACTCTAAATTCACAGAGGCAAAACTATTCTCTATTATGATATTTTTTGCACCCAGCTGTTTTGTGGAATGACTCTATACATTACACTTGTTTTGCACTCAGGTGACAAAAACAAACTGGTTAGTCTTATAATAATCTTGGCACAAAGATGTTTGAAGTCATGACTCCACACAGTAAATATATTTTGCACTCAATACTCATGAATTGCAAGAGACAGGTAATAATAAGTAATATGATACAAAGTCTCTTTTACACATATTGAATTGTTTTGTCAATAACAACATTTTCAGGTAAGCTCACTATGAAATTAGACTCCAAAGGGCTTTTTTGCCATTCTTCACTAAAATCCAAAGCCAAATATTTTGCAAGGGGGTATTTTCTAGGGCAAATTGGGAAATGTGAATTATTTGAGAAAAATAATTCATGAAGGATAACACATATATACTTATTTGTGTGCTTCCAAATATCCTCAACTGGCAAGGATTCTTTTCTCTTGAGGACTGATGTAATTTCCTGCAGCTGAAGGGTCCCTTTGGCTGAACTAATGCAGTAATCAGCAAAGCACACCAGAAGTCAACATACACCCCCTGTAAGGAGTGCTGCAATCAGATTGTAGCATTGCCTTCCAAACCTCATCTGATCTTTAATCTTCACCAAAGCTTGGAAAGGATCCAATACCTTCTTGACCAATTTCTTTTCAATTTGGTGAGTAGTTTTTGAATCAACCTTAGTATGTGCCCGGACCCAATTAAATGCAATTGGTAGATGCAGGATATTATAAACCAAGCAAGTAAAATTAGGTATTAACATTCCTGTTTATTTAATCCTAGTACCTTCTTGACTTTCATTGTGAACCTTGTTGAAACTCAAATGTAGCCCAAATATTGCATGGCACTAATTTCAACAGATGAAGAATCACTAGAATCTGAATTAGGAATATCTAGTGTAACAAGAGGTTCATGATCATCCATATTAAGTGAAATGGCTTCAAATAAAATATTTTCAACTCACTTATTTTTATGTTGAATTGGCTTAACAATATTGTGCACCAATAGATACAGTTCATGCAGGATTCTGGGTAAACCTGCTGGTATGGACATGTGATTTTAAAATAATGGCAAGTTTCAAATTGTCTCATAGAGTAATGAATCCTCAGATATTGGTGAAAAAATATTAAAGCATATATAAACAATTACATTCACTAGATAACCAATAAAGATAATTTCTGAAAGCCTCTTTACCAGCTTGATGTAGATCTTCAAGCCACTCTTTCATTCTAATGTCCCTACCACTGTTGTAGAAAATACCACATTTGAGATTTTTTGGAAATCCACCCTTTATAACAAGTGATTTGAGCTTAATGAAGGTCATTTTAATGAGTGAATGAAGTTTTATCCAATCTTCCCTTTTGAATAAATGATATGAAATCAGAATTTAATCAAATTTATTTTCATTTTCTAATATAATTTTCATGCATGAATGACTTGTATTTAGAGGTAGTGAACAAGAAGAATAATCCATTGATGGGTCAGTATTTGCTTGAGTCAGTATGATTTCAGCCTCAGAGACTGTTCTTTGAGTTTCTGTACTAATATTTTTCTCAGGAAGGTTGGTTACTTCATGAGAACCAAAATTTGGACTTTGAACAATGTTTTCATGATGATTGGTTACACCTCCAATCTCAGGAGTTTCATCTTGGTGAGGATTTGTTGTGGTTGTTTGAGGTCCATCATCATTTTAACTTGCAGAAAGAGAAAGAGCCCCTCATTCCCCATCATTAACTTCAGGGGCCAATTGAAAAGTTTGACTAATTTTCTTCTTCCCTTTATTATTTGAAGGTTTGAACTTCCTTTTTGAAGAAATGTTTTTCATTGTACTAATTTTAACATGTGATTCAGGAGGTATTTTATTTCCTGATTGGAATCCTCAAATTATAATCCCAAAATCTTAGGGTGGAATTTGAAATATGTGATATATACGTTTTATTCCACACACAATCAATATACGCAACCAGTATTTCTCTAGCCTTGTGCTGCTTCTCTAAAACATATTGAGGAATATGTGCATATTTGGACATGCCTAATAAGCTTGCGGCTATTTTTGATAAATTATTCAAGAACTGTTCCCTTGTAATCACTTCTATTTCAGCCTCAAAAAGCACCACAGTAGATACCTTTGTGAAAGAAGCCCAATGAGCATGGGGTGACTCTATGTTCCTTTTGTGCATTATTCCTGATTAATTGAGATACTGATAAGATTGATTTGTTTAAAAGTGAATTTAATTCAAAAAACATACCTTCAGGCAAGTTTGAAGGTGGATTTGGGATGGCTGTACTAATGGAAATGATACTTTCACTTCATGAGTACTCAATATTAAAAGATTAAGGAGGATTTCATTGCCTTTATGGACCCATATCAGAGGTGTTAATATTGCCATCCATATAGAAAAAAGCAAGTAATTGTACATGAAGATGATATATGTTCTTAGAAGAGAAGTATTTTTATGAAACTATAAGAAAGGATGGTAGTGCTACGCCACAAATTGAAATGAGAATCCCTTTAATAAACTCAATGAGGATACAAAGAGGGTCATAATTTTGTTATTAAATTTTTGGTCTAGAAGCTTCTAATTCATATATAAGAATACAGAATCCAAAATAGTTCCACGCTCAAAAAGACCTATGGAATTTTTTGATTGTTTCCCTCAGGAACTTAAGCTTAATGAGAGCTGTGATTAAACTCAAGTTCTACACCTGTCACCGAATTCATCTTCCTTTTTGGAGTTACCACATCAATCAAGAATCCGTTTGATCAATATATAAAAATATTTGAATACTTGCAAAACGTTCCAAGTGCATTTGGATGTGTTCATAAATCTAGGTTTGATTTTTCCCAAAAAATACTCAAAAAACAACTCCCTTGGAATAGAGTTTCATCCCATAATCCATTGTAGTATGATCCTATTTTGATATCCAGATGTTTATTCAATTGAAAATAAGTAAATAATTACTGATTAAAATCATGAATAATCATAATTTTCGTAAAATTTCTATTGTAAAATCATTCTGAATATAACCACAGGTTTCCAATATCAGTGTGTATTAATTGGAAAGGTGTTCCTATTTTCCAAAATATATAAATACAAAATTATTCTTAGACACTTGAGCTATTGATATAAATCTATATTCCACCAAAAAATACATAATTTTTTATATCTATATTTCTTAAGCACATCAATTATTTCAAATATCATTCTCATCAACCCCATATGTTACCTATCTTTTATTTTGAGCCTGATTACTCCCAAGTTGATAAAAATTCAGACCATTATAATGAATAAGATTGTTTTTATCCTTCTCAAAATACTATATTAACTCCCAGGCAAAGGTTGAAGCCTCAAAAACTTCCACAACCTGAATTCCTGACCTCTATAATGGAGTAATTACAACCAATTGAAGCGTTGAATCTACATGAATCTGGGACAATTCAATTCAAAAGTGATATTGATTAAATAAAATCACCTATACAGGCCACTGCTAATTGTACACCTTCTTTTTTGGTTCCTCATGAACAATTCCCTCTCATTACTGACCAAGATAAATATTACTACTCCACTGGATTTAAGCTTCCATATATTTACATTAATGCACTACTCTTTTAATGATTTATATAGCTATATAGTGAAATTAGGGCCACCTCCACTTGCAAGGTTCAATGATTTAGATACCCTGATCTATTTAGCAAAAAATTGGGCTCAAATTCATGGCTATTTATTAACAAAGGAAAATTCTCACCAAGGGAAGAATTTTTGGTTGGCATGTGACTGATATGGTTAATATATAAGTCTTAAAGGACCTACCCAGAGGGGTCAACAACAAACAAATGTGGATAAAACTTTATACTCTATGAGCCTTTGAGAGATGACCACATATCCAACAAGTTCGCAAAACAACTTTACAATATTTATTCTAATAATAAGAATTCAAATTATTATCTTAAAATAAATAAAAATGCCACAAAAGGGCACAAATTCTTGATTACCTCTAAATGTAATGAATAAAAATTTGACATAAATTCCACCATTAGATTCACCAAGGTAAAATACACATATAAAAATTTTATTTCATATCTGAAAAGACCATAATTACTGAGTAATAAGTAAAAAATCCCATAAAAAGTCATAAATCCTTGATTATATCAGAAAACAATGAATCAAAATGTGAAATAAGCTGTTTCATTATATTCTGGATAAAATATTACACATATAGCACTTTTATTTTATATCTGTAAAGTCAATACTTAAGGAAATAACCTGGATATATGCACTTTTATGATCAGCGCATATATTCATGGTTTTTGGCTCATATCTCTTGAAATATACATGATAGAGAGTTGCACCAAAAATCAATATAGCACCACTTTGCTGTAGGAATACATATAGAAGCTTTATTTAAAAGCTATAAACAAGGTTTTAACTTTAAAGGGTTTATTGAACAAAATTGTTATAGCTGTTGACCACTTTGCTGTGAAAGTGGCCCAAACTCAAAGCAAAGTGCATATTCAGATTCCACTAGCTCATAAATGAATAATGATGTAATTTTTATCATTATATTCAAGGTAAAACCCCTTGAAATCATGGTTTGAAGTTTAAAATAGTAAATTTTGACAGAAAAGATGAGTTACAAGAAAAATATCAAAAATGGAGTTGTTATGATTTGGTAAAATTCTCTCAGGAGCGTAAAAATCAAATTTCAAGCTATCAGAAGTCACTATTTGAATTTCTGTAGCATGTATAACTCAGATGTTATTAATGATCAAAGTTTCAGCTTAAAATGGATCATTTATAATCACTCATTGTAATCTTAATTTAAGTTTAGCAGTCATATAAGTGATGAAAATGGTTAATACTAGTTTCTTATGATTAAAAATAATATAATGCATTAATCTTAGTATTCTGCCAAGCCTATGATTTCAGCAAACTTAGAGTTACAGTGATACCTCTAAATAATGGGGTAATAATGAAATAAGATTGTTTAACTATGATGTAATCATCACTAAACCTTAAACAACTGATCAATTCCAGTTGATACCATCAGTAAACATCTACTAGAAGCCTTTTGGAATCTAGGCGGGTGGATTTTACTATATCAAGAGCTCTTTTCACCTCTATTTCCCCCTCATATGCAACAAAAACATTAAATTATTAAAACCAAAGGCAAAATATTTATTATTGTTATATAAAAGTCTTATGTACTTAAAGACTTAAGTTCATTCTTATTTGAATCATCAATATTGTCATGATTAAATCAGTTTTTAATTTTTTTTTGTTAAATTTCTGTCTAAAATCTCTAATTCCACATAAAAACAAGAATATTAGTAATTTCTTCTATTTTTTAATTTTGAATACAATTTAAATAAGTTTTGTTTACAGTTTTAGGTGTAAATTTATTCAATATTATTATTTCAAGTATTGAAATTAGGTTATTTCATCTTATCACAATAATTTCTCTTTATTATTATATTTGAATGATTCTTTTATTAATATAAATAGTATTAATATTAATATGTAAGCTTAATATTGGTAATAATATTGTTATAAATTGTCTTTTGTCTTTAAATAACAATTTTTTACCCCTTTATTATTTGTTTTCAATAACAATAAAGTGCTATAAAGTATATTGATATATTTATTTTTATTATATGCATTTTTTTAATATAATTTGTATTATTATACTTATTTAATAAGATAATTATACTTACGCCATAATTATAATAATTCTTTATTACTATGATTATTCTGTATCTTACTCTTCAATTTAATAAGGAGATTAATAGTAAAATAAGTAAAATATTGGTAATGTTTACTTATTTTTTCATAGTCATACTTTACATTTGGGGGCCTGGCCATGATATTCACTTAAACAACCTTTAAAAAACAATCAAATTGGGTTTATCCAATAAAACATTATATTTATAATCATAAGATTATATCATAATTTTAAATTTATGTATTTTGAAAGCTATTGAGGCATTTGGAAAGCAATTGTATTGTCTCACACATGGTTTTTTTATATCGTTAGACTTGCAAGAACTTTCTTTGAGTTACTCTAGTTATTAAAAGAGATAGTTTTAAATTAAAAAAGAATTCATACTATAATTTAATTTTAAAATGATCATCTTAATTTTTATTTTAATCTTTAAAAAATAAAAAAATACAATAAAAAAACATTCTTATTCATTTTTTCATCTCTTTTATTCATTTCATTTATTTACAAAGATATAAAAGCAATTTTAAATGGAAATTTACATATCTTCTCAAAAATAACACTTTTTATAAAAAATAATTACATTTTTCTGTCTTTTTCAGTGTTTGAATACAGCCCAACCAAAAACACACAGACCACTGTTGAGGAATTGGTTGAAGAAACTTGTCAAAGTTCTCCAACACCTGTTGTTAATAAGAAAAGAGAGGCAAATAAATTAGTCTTTTAAGGACCCACTGTTCAAGACTTTGAAGGTGAGTACCTCTCTTACAATTTCCATAAAAATATTATGTAGTGTTCTGAAATCTTTTTTATTTCTTATTCCTCAATGATGACTACTGGAAGAGAATCCCAATTCTGCATCCAATCATATGGAGCTGGACTCAGAGGTAGAATTGATCCCTCAAAAGGCAAAAGAAAGGGAAAAATACCCAGTGGAACAGAATCTACACAAGGAGGTTCCATATCCCAAATTCAAGTCTCAGAAATTGCTATAATATCTGATCCCAAGTTGGAACTAAGTATGAGTAACTCCAACAGGTAAAAATCACATTCAGAGGGCTCAGATAGACATATACATGAGCCAGTACAAGCAGTACTACATGGTGTACAAGAACAAGGATTGGGGAAGATTGCCACAAATCCACCAAGGAGTGATGAACTCCTGGAACATCCTGAAGAAGTTCCTCAGAGGAGGAAATAGTGAGATACTCCAATGGATGGAATCCACTATCATCCAAACCTCAAATCAAAAAAATAAAGGAGCAAAATCCCAAAAAGAGGGAGGTAAGGAAGGAAGAAGCCCCAATAGCTTCTACCAGCAAGCCTCAAGCCAGCCAACCTCTTCAAGAAGGGAAGAATAATAAGAAAAAAACTTTAGTAAACCATATTCCCCAAGCTACAAGATTCCAAGAATCCAAAAGGATGCCATAGAGAATGTCTTCAACATGGCCAGAACCTTTATGGAATTCAAGGAAAAAGACAAACAAAGAATGAGACAACCCCATTTCCCAAAGAAATAAATCTGTCTCCTGATTTTGTAAATACTTAAACAGAAATTAAAAAAATAGTGTATTTACTCTAAAAGACATTAAAAATGGCTTATTATCCTTACAAGAAATAAATAGAAGCTTATCATCTTTAACAAAAATCATTGTACAAAATAAAAAAAATTGACAGCATCAAATTTATGGCTGAAAATAATAAAACAAAAGTCTCAATTGACAATACTCAAACATTGATACAAGGACAACAGGAACTGTATAAATACATGATAGATATCAGAGAAAAGACTTTTAGAATCAATTATGATTTGAGTATTGATAATCTGACAGAAAAATTAAACAAATTAAGTATTCTGTTGAAACATTTGAAGAAAAGACTTCATCACATCAAGAATTACTTCTAGATCATGTAGAAAAACGTGATTAAGCAAGACTGAATCATAAATATGACATTCAAAGTGAAATAAGATGTATCACTGAGAAAATGGATAAAATAAATGAGGCTAGCTTATAACGCCAAAGTTATCAATCCCTTTTCTCACACAAGAAGTCCTTTTAAACCAAAAGAGGAAATGACAGACCCCTTTATAACAGACTCAAGCCATCAAGGCAACAATCAAGTCTTAATGAAGGAAGGATCTCAACTGAAAGAATGGAAAACATTAACAGGTGAAGGTGAGTATGACCATATGCCATTTATTAAAACAATTGACATATTACAAGAGGATTTTGCCATACCAGATGAATTGATTGCTGCAATATTACATTCATTATTTGAGAAATCTACAAAGAAATGGTATTATGGCATAAGACAAACAAATGGCAAAAATACCTTGTCTTGGTGGAAAAATAAAATGATCACCAAGTTGGCAAATGATTTCTGGAGGTACAAAATAGAAAATTCATTTGAAAATTTCTTTTTTTCCCCCAGATAAGAATAAATGTTTGACTTAGTTCTTGAGAAAAGTTAAAATATTAAATGCACTGTACCCAGAAATGTCACAAAAGATGGTGCATATGAAAATACTTAAAAAATGTGAAGGAGAACTGGAACATTCCCTGAGAAGCAGATGCATAGAGCCATGTTCCACAGAGGCGTAGCTCAATGCACTAGAGGACATAGTGACAAGAGCCAAAATTGGCAGAACATGGAAAATATTGGACATGAAAAGTCCAAATGAAGCATTTATTAATGAAGATAAGCCAATAGAACCTTTGAAACACAATATAACCAACACTAATGAGCAAACAAAATTCTACAAATGTGGTGGTACTGGACACTTAGCCAATAATTGCCTCAAAAAGGCAAAAATCAATGAAATTTTGGAATCAGAAGACCAAAATGATAAGGAAAAAGAATATGATTCTGAAAAAAACACTGAAGAATCCGAAACTTCTGAAAGTGATTAAATTAATATAATTAATGCATAAATTAATAATATTGATTTAATATATGAGGTGTTAGATGTCAACTCAAGCTTACCACAAATTGGAACATCTTACACAAGCCTCACAAATATACAAGATGCCAAACTGCAAAGAACCAAACCTTCAAAAGGAATGGGATATACAGCTGGAAAATCAAGTATAAGTATTTTTATGGTAGAAAACAAAGAGGAAAATGTAAACCTGGACACAGGAGCATACTACACTTGTGTTGGTAATCGTTATTTACAAACAATTATACCAGATTGGGAAGGGAATATTATACCAATACAAGGGGTTGAATTTAGTAGTGCAAGTGAAAGCATGAATCCCCTTGGAATAATTGACTTTAAACTAATTTTTCCTCACCCTTCCCAATGTATAATAGTGAGAGTAGAGTTTTTAGTAATGGAAAACTGTACTAGTAACCATTTTATACTAGGAAATGTTTACTTGTCCATTTATGGTATAGATATCTGTAACAAGAAAGGTAGATATTTTACCATAGGAGACAATAAAAGACAGAAATTTGGTTTTTTGAACAATAAAAAGCAAATTACTGTTTTAAAAAATGAAGAGAAAAACCCAGAAAGACATTCATTCATAACTGAATAGCTTACAGAGGCAAAATTCAATCAGGAATTAACAGAAAATGAAAGGAAGACTGATTGAGCTATTATTTAAATACAAAAGTGCCTTTGAAACTGAAAAAGAACCACTAGGTTCTATCATTGGACATTAGTTAGACACCATTATTAATTTAGAAAGACCCTATCCACCCCTGTTAAAAATACCAGCTTACCTAGAAAGCCCAAGAGCTAGAAATGCCTTAGAGGTACACATTAAGGATTTAATGGACCTTGGAGTGTTAAGAAAAGGAGGGCATAATGAACAGGTAGAAGTCACTACACCTGTCGTTATATCTTGGAACAATGGGAAATCAATGATGGTAGGGGACTTTAGATCTTTCAATACCTAGACTATCCCTGACAGATATCCAATACCCAGAATCCATGAGACATTAAGACAATTGTCACAGGCTAAGTTGAATACATCCATGGATGCTCTAAAGTGTTTTCATCATAATTTATTAACAGAAAATGCCAAGAAACTACTGAGGATAATAGTTTACTATGGAATATATGAATATTTAAGGATTCCATCAGGTATAAGAAATGAACCCCCACTATAAAAGAATGATTAAGACCATATTTCCTGAATATTTTTCAGAAGAATGATTAATTATTGAAATTGATGATATCATAGTTTGCTCAGAAACCTGGGAAAATCACTTAAAACAACTAGACAAGAGTCTTGCACAATATAGTGGAAGTAAATATGATAATTTCTTTGAAAAAATGTCATTTTTCATATAGTGAACTAAAAGCACTAGGAAATTTTGTATCTGGACTAAGTTTAGGCATAGAAAGAAATAAAGTAGCTTCAGTACTACTGAAACCAATGCCCCACACCAAAACATAAATGCAATCACTGCTATGATTTTATGGTTATTACAGACAGCATATAGAATACTTTTCAAGAATTTTCAAATCCTTGTATAAGCTCTGTGACCAAGAAACAGTCTATTGAATGACTGAAGAAAGAGTTAAATCATATGAGTAATTGAAAAAATCCCCACAAATGCCCCATTTCTTCTAATTCCAGATTGGAAACTACCTTTCAAACAATACATTTATTCTTGTGGAGAAGGACTAGGTTCTGCACTACACCAGACACAAATAATCAATGATAAACCTGTTGAAGTACCAATTTTCTTCATTTCAATACAAATCAGGCCAATAGAAGCAAGATATGGAGAGAGCCAAATTTAATTCCTTTTCTTAGTGTGGGATTTAGAAAAATTACACTACCATTTGTAGGGAACAGTGTTTGATTTCATCACAGACTGCAATTCTGTAAAATCTTTATTAACCATGAAGATACCAAATAGACACATGATTAGATGGCATATTTTTATCCAAGAATATAGAGGAAATATGACTATACTTCATTAATCTGGAAATATTCATAAAAATTCAGATGATCTCAGAAGACGGGCTTCAGATAATATACCTGAAAACCCAGCATGGGTACCACATGAAGAACATCATATAATAGGCATATGTGTTACATATATTGGCACAGAATTCTTTGATGAAGTTAAAGAAAGCTTCAAGATGGACAAAAAGTGACATATGTTTTCCCAAATTCTAATGAAATATTATAAAGACAGATAATTATCCTCCAAACTAGATGAAGTATGGAAAAACTCATATGATGAAGGAAGACTCCACCTCCTTGATGTAATTATTTATCATAGGACAAAACACACATTTTTTATGAACTTGAAAGATATAACTCTGATAAACACTATACTAAATGAATTTCATGAGAGTGTTGTTTCTGAAGATCTTTCAGAAGATAGGACACTAGAGAGAGTGAAAACCTGCTCTTGATGGACAAATTGCAGAAACAATGTTGAACATAATTTCCAAACCTGTGACAGATGTCAAAAGGCAAACAGGGCCACAGACAAGAAGTTCGGAATGATAATGCAAATACAAGAACCAAAATCCCCATGGGAAATAGTTCACATGGATTGGGTAACAGCCTTACCTCCAGGAGGAGACAGGAGTTTTAATGCATGCCTAGTACTAGTTGACAGGTACAGCAACACCCCAATGTTCTTACCATGCCATGAAGATGACACAGCTATGGAAAAAGCCATAATAATATGGAATAAAGTCATTAGTAATACAGGCTTATTCCAAAATATAATAAGTGATAGAGATCCAAAATTAACTTTAGAATTATGGACAAATCTCCATAACCCGTTTGGAACAAAGCTATCATTCTCAACAGCTTACCACCCTCAAACTGATGGTTCAGAAGAAAGAATTATACAAACTTTGGAAGAAATGATCAGAATATTCTGTGATTATGCCCTAGAACTCAAATACTCTGATGGTTGTACTCATTATTGGTGTACCTTAATACCAGCTCTTGAACTAGAATATAGGACATCAAGCCATTGTTCAATTAGAAGGACACCAGCAATGCTATAAAAAAGTTGTAATCAAAGACTTCCGTATGATACTCTCAAAAAGAACTTAGTGGATATAAATCCAACAGAAAGTAGTTTCAAAATTATTCTTGACAAAGCAAGCCATCATTCCAACAGATTTATCCAAGATTCTTTCAAGTATGCAAAAGAAAGATGGGAAAAAGTCATACGCCACATGACTTTAAAGGGGACTTGGTCTTAGTATCATATCTAAACTTCAATAACATTAAAGGTCCAAAGAAGGTTAAAGATTCCTTTTCAGGAGTCTTTATGATAAGAGTATTACATTGCCCTAATGCTGTGCAACTAGAACTCGCAGGTGAATTAATGAATAAACAACCAGCTTTCCCTGTATGTCTGATAAATCCTGACAGCTCAATTTATACAGAGTTATTTCCCCTAAGAAATAAAGCACCACTTGAAATTCCCCCTCCATAAGAAGGAGAAGAAAAGAAAGTTGTAAAAGTCCTTAAAGAAAGGAGGACAAGAAACAAAAAAGAAAGGGAATACCTTGTGAGGTATAGAAAACCAACTCAAGAAGATGAATGGTTACTTGAGAAATATATTACTAATTCAGATAAGCTATTAAGAATGTTTAGACATGAAAGAAAGCCTAAATAATAGAGAATTTGAGCATTATAGAGCTTTAAGACTGATAAAACTCTAATAAAGAGGTAGAACAGTGAATGATACCCTAATTAACTATATCATATTGTGGTAAAATCTTTTTTGGTGGTAGGTAATGTGAGCATTTGAGATAATACCAAATATTCATGAAGTTCACAAAACAACTTTACAATATTTATTCTAATAATAAGAATTAAAATTATTATTTTAAAATAAATAAAAATGCCATCAAAAGGCATAAATTTTGACTAACTCTGAATCTTAAGAGTAAAAATACAAACCAAGTTTCACCATTAGATTTTCAAAGTTAAAATACACATTTAACACTTTTATGTCATATCTGAAAAGACAATACTTACTGAGTGATAAGTAAAAAATGCCATAAAAGGGCATAAAACCTTGATTATATCAGAAACCAAAGGATCAATATGTGAAAGAAATTCGACCATTGGATTCACCATTAAATATTACACATATGAGATTTTATTTCATATCTTTAAAGTTAATAATTCAGGAAATAACCTGAATATATGCACTTTTATTATCAGCACATATATTCATGGCTTTGTTCTCATATCTCTTGAAATATACATGATAGAGAGTTGAACCAAAAATACATATACCACATAATTTCTGTAGGAATACAGATATAGACTTTTTTGACCAGCTATGAACAAGGTTATACCCTGTAAGGGTTTAGTGAACAAAATTGTTCTAGCTGTTGACCACTTTGTTGTGAAAGTGGTCCAATCTTGAAAAAAGTGCATATTCAAATTCTACTAGCTCATAAATGAATAATTATGTAATTTTTATCATTATATTCAAGGTATAACCCCTTGAAATCATGGTTTGAATTTTAAAATGGTAAATTTTGACAGAAAAGATGAGATACAAGAAAAATATCAAAAATAGAGTTTTGATTATGTTAGAAGATGCTCTTGGCAGTTAGTTAATGAAATTTCAAGCTATCATAATTAACTCTATTAATAGCTGTTGCATGTATAACTCTAAAGCTACTAATAATCCAAGCTTAAGCTTAAAATTGATCATTTATGATCACTAACTGTAATTTAAGTTTAATTTTAACAGTTATATAGGTGATAAAGGTGGTGAATACTAGTTTATCATGGTTCAAACTAATAAAATCCACAAATTTTAGTCTTCTCAAAAGCCTATTGTTTCAGGAAACTTAGTGTAAGGTTGGACTATAAAACAATAAGTAAAAGTTACTAATATTTTACTCATTGTACTATTAATATCCTTATAATTACAATAAATAAGATAAAAATATAATTATAATAATAAAGAATTATTATAATTATGGTGTAAAAAATAATTATATTATTAGATAAATATGATAATATAATTTATATTATGAAAAAATACTATAATAAATAAATATATTAGTATATGATGAAGAATATATTCAAAAAAAACTTTATTATTATTATTAACAAATAATAAAGGCATAAGAAATTGTTCTTTATTAATAAAAAAAATTAATAACAATACCATTACTAATATTAAGGTTATATATTGGTATAAATACTATTTATATTAATTAAAGAATTGTTGATAGTAATAATAAAGAGAAATTCTTATAATAAGAGAAAATAACCTACTCTTGATGCTTAATAAAATAGTTTTTAATGAGTTTACTCCAAATATTGTAAACACAACTTATTCAAATTGTATTTACAAATAAAAGTAAGAGAAATTACAATTTTTCTTCATTTTATGTCAAAATGAAATTGTTAAGAGAATTATAACAAAACAAGAGAACAATTGGAGTAATCATGTCAAAGATGATTATTATAATAAAGATGAATTTTGGTCTTTGATAATATAAGAGATTTATATATAAAGAAATAAAGTTTTACCTTTGGATTTAATTGCTTGATTGTTCTTATGAGTCTGAGGGCAAAATAGAGTAAAAAGAGCTCTATTTAAAGTAAATACTTCCCTTTTAGAGTCCAGTAGGCTTCTAGTAGACGCTTAATGATGGTATCCACTGGAAATGATCAGTATCTTAAGTTTTAGTGATGATTACTTCATGATCAAACCATCTTATCTCATTATTACACCATTATTTAGAGTTATCACTATAACTCTAGGTTTGATGACATCATAGGCTTGGAAGAAGCCTAAGATTCGTGAATTTTATTAGTATTAATCATAATCTAATAGTATTCACTAGTTTTATCACTTATATAACTGTCAAACCTAAAATAAGATTACAGTGAGTGATCATAACTGATCAGTTTTAAGCTTAAGCTTTGATCATTAATACCTGGTAAACTATACACACTACAGCTATTCTGAGAGTTAAATCAGATAGCTTTGAATGTCATTATTAGACTTCCAAGAGAATTTTATTACATCATCAAAAATCTATCTTTGATGATTTTTCTTGTAACTCATCTTTTCTGTCAAAATTCAATATTTTAAACTTCAAACCTTGATTTCAAGGGGTTATACCTTGAATATAATAATACAAATTACATCATTCTTCATGTATGAGCTAGTAGAATCTGAATGTCTAATTGTCAGCCTGTGACTCAAAACCAGAGCACAAGCATGACAGCCAAAATACCATAAACCAATGGTATAGCCAAAATACCACCAAAACATGGAGCTGAGCCAAATTAGCTCAAAAGGTATCAAAAGAAAGAGGAAACTCACCTCTTTCTGAAAATATAAGTCCCATCACCATAGGACAAGAAATAACAAAGTTATTCCTGCTCAAAGTTATTGCTGAGCATAAACCTTAATTTTCACCTCTCATCTAAAATCTAGAAGGAGAGGCTTAACCCCATCAAATGGGTATTCAAAATGAAGCTCTAAGCCAGGGCTATCCAATGGTACTAGCCAAACTGAGCTAGCACCAATATTACTTGAGTTATGGTCAAATTCAGACCAAATAAGGGTGAACAAAACATTCACCTCTCATCTAACTTTCACAGTTTTAGTGTGAGATACTTAAAGTGGGGTCTTTTTGGAAAGAGCACAATCAGGGCTATCTGATGGTGCCATCCATTTCCTCATAGCGCAACTACAACAGAAGTTATTGGCCAAACAAGCTTAATACAGCTTTTGCCCAAACCACGCCAATGTACAGAAATACTTGTACATGGGATAACTTTGTCATATTTAATGATAACCATGTTAAGTTGGGTACCATTGTGTAGAGCCCATATAGAGCTATTCAATGAACCAATTTTGAGCTTGATATCTCAAAAACGGACAGAGTTTTGACCATTTTAAGGTCAAAATCCCACCTGCTGTCATATACAGCCTTACCATGGGATAATATCCCATAACCATGAATATGAGGTGTCAAATAGACAAAGAAGCATGTTTTTACTTCAATACCTCATATTTCAGTCAATACTGGGGTCCCATACAGTTTCTGTACAGCATTCTACGCGTCATACACGTCAGAATCAGGCTGTGAGGTCCCCAGATGAAAATTTTCACCCTGTATTGGTGAAAACTGCCCAGATGTGGTTTCAAAACCACATCTGAGCCCAATACAGAGTATACAGGCTGTTTGAAAACCACAAGCCTGTCATAGAGAGTGAAAAATCTTCACTTCCTCTACGTTGAAAGGTCTAGCAGCCTTTCCACCTCAATTTCAGGATAAAAGGAGGGCTTTTCACAGCCAAAACCTCTCCTCATCCTGCTCTTGAATAACCTATGTAGTAAACTGTCAAAAACAGTTTTACTCTTGGTTAAATAATCAGGTATAATTATAATCTTTAATTATTGTAGACTTTATTATTGTAATCCAACAAATAAAGCCTGCACCCAGGGTTCTCAATAGCGCTCACCACCACTATTTCTCAATAGTAGAACCCTTTTATCTTATCATAAACCTTTATAAACCTCTTTTTAATCATTTTCTGCCGTGTCACATACACAGTTAGAGTTGTAATTAGCCTAGTTATACCTTTATCATAGTATCATCCTGACACTAATTTTTTTTAAGTTTTGACCACTTTCACAACAAAAGGGTCAACAGCTCCGGTGATTTTGTTCAATAAACCATTACAAGTTTTAACCTTGTTTATAACTTGTAAAATAAAGTTCATATCTGTGTTCTGACAGTAATTACATGGTGACTTTATTTATTTTTTCAACTCTCTTTCTTGTATATTTCAAGATGTATTAGCTAAAAACCATGAATATATGCATTGACCAAAAAAGCTCATATATTCAGCATAATTCCTTAAGTGTTGACTTTAGAGAATAGTCATATAATTGTTTTATGTGTGGTGTTTCATGGAGAATCTAGTGGTACAATTTATTAAACTTGTTGTTTCATTTGTTTCGAGTTAAAGAAGTTTTTTTTTCTTTTTTAAGGTATTATTACTTATTCTTCACTAAGTATTGACTTTTCAGATATACCATAAAAATGGCATATGCATATTTTACCATTAGTAATCTTATGGAGTAATTTATTTCACATTTTTACTCATTAGATTCTGAGTTAATTCAGATTTTGTACCTATTTATGTTATTTTTGCTAGTTTTAAGATAATCATTATAATTATAATTATTATAGAATTTTTCTTGTGACATTTTTAGATATGTGGTCATATCTCAAAGGCTCACATTCCCTACCACCAAAAAAAAGATTGTAACACAATTTGATATAGTTGATTTGGGTATCATCCACTGTCCTACCTCTTCAATAGACTTTGTTAATCTTGAAGCTCAAGAATGATTGTTTCTTCCATTCTTTAGGCTTTTTTCATTTCTGAACCTTCTTAATATTTTATAATCTCTTATTATATCCTTCTCAAGTATCCATTCATCTTCTTGAGTTGAATTTCTACACCTTACAAGGTATCCCCTTTCTCTCTTGTTTCTTGTCCTTCTTTCTTTAAGGACTTTCACAATTTTCTTTTCTTCTCCTTCTTCTAAAGGGGGTATTTCAAGTGGGGGTCTATTTCTTATTGGAAATAGTTCCTTGTCACTTGAGCTATAAGGTTTTCACAAACTTACAGGGAACGTTGGGTGTTTTTTCATTAATTCACCTGTGAGCTCTAGTCCCACAGCATTAGGTCCATGTAGTGCTTTTATCATAAATGGTCCTGCAAAGGAATCTTTCAATTTCTTTGGGCCTTTTATATTATTGAAATGTACAGTTTACACTAGGACCAAGTCTCCTATTTTGAAGTCAGGTGGTTTATGACTTTTTCCCATCTTTCTTTTGCATACTTGAAAGAATATTGCATACATCTGTTTGCATGGTGTCTTGCTTTGTCAAGCATTAACTTGAAGCTACTTGCTGTTGGGTGTATATCCACTAAGTTCTTTTTGAGGGTATAATAAGGAAGTCTTGGATTCAAGCCTTTTTCTAGAATTGCTGGTGTATTTCCAGTTGAAGAATGGATTTATGTTCTATATGCCAGTTCAAGAGCTGGTATTAATGTACACCAATCATGGGTAAAGCCATCAGAATCTTTGAACTCTAGGCCATAAGCACAGAATCTCCTGATCATGTCTTCTAATTTCTGTATCATTCTTTCTTCTACAACATTGGTTTTGGGGTGGTAAGCTGTTGAGAATGATAATTTTGTTCCAAACAGGTTATGGAGGCTTTTCCATAAAGCTGAAGTGAATTTTGGGTCTCTATCACTTATGATGTTTTGAAATAAGCCTGTGTGGCTAATAAATTTATTCCATATCATCATGGCTGTGTCTATAGCTGTGTCAGTATCTGTCAACTAATACTAGGCATGCATTGTAACTTCTGTCTCCTCCTGGAGGTAAGGCTGTCACCCAATCCATGTCAAATATTTCCCAAGGGTATTTTGGTTCCCAGATTTGGCTCATCATTCCAAATTTCTTTCCTGTGTCTCTGTTTGCTTTCTGGAGACTGTCACAGGTTTGGCAGGATTCTGCAACATCTTTCTTCCAATTTGGCCACAAAGAGCAGGTTTTTACCCTCTCCAGTGTTCTATCTTCTGAGAGATGTCAATCTGCAACACTTTCGTGACATTAATGTAGTATAATGTTTATCAGAGCTCTATCTGTTAAAGCCATAACACATGTATATTTAGTTCTATGGTAGAGGATTCCATCAAGGAGGTGGAATCTTCCTTCATCATATGCTTTTTTCCATATTTCATCTAGTTTCGATGAAAGTAATGGGTCTTCACAGTCTTTCATTAGAAGTTGGTATATGATATGGCAGTTTTTGTCCATTTTATAGCTTTCTTCAACTTGGTTAAATAATTCTGTGCCTATATCTGTAACACATATTCCTTCTATATGGTACTCTTCCTGTGGTACCCATGCTTGATTTTCAGGTGTATTTGCCAGAGCCCATCTGCTAAGACCATCTGCATTTTTATTAATATTACCAGAGTTATGAGCTATAGTCATATTTCCTCTATATTATTGGATGGAAATTTGCCATCTGAACATATGTCTATTTGGAGTTTTCATGTCTAATAAAGTTTTTACAGCATTGCAATCTGTAATTACATCAAACACTGTTCCATCCAAATAATAGTGTAATTTTTCCAAAGCCCACACTAAGCAGAGGCATTCCATTTGGCTTGCTCCATACCTTGCTTCTGTTGGCTTTATTTGTCTTGAAATGAAGAAAATTGGTCCTTCAACAGGTTTGTCATTGATGATTTTTGTCTGGTGTAGTGCAGCACCTAGTCCTTCTCCACAAGCATCAATGTATAGTTTAAACGGTAGCTTGCAATCTGCAATTAGAAGAAATGGGGAATTTGTTAAGGAATTGTTCAATTCTTCATATGCCTTGACTCTTTCTTCAGTCATTTCATAGACTGTCTGTTGGTCACATTGCTTATATAATGTCACAACCATGGAAATTACCCTCCTGGACTCCATATGGCATATCAGTGCCATATCAATCTTATGGCAATTTGGCCATATCCATAGTCACTGGCCAAATTGGCCCTCTCATCTTTTCTGGCCTTTTATGGTCATTTCATTCCTGGGGCCAACCTGGCCCCTTCACCATCATCAGGCCCTTACTGGCCTTTCTCTGCTTTTGGGCACTCTTTGGTATTTTGCAGTAAACAGGGAAAATACATCCCAAAAGCCTGTATTTGTCTTCTTAAGCTTTAAATACAGTTTTACACACTTTTACGCATTTTACGCATTTTGCACATTTTTGCTGTATTCAGCTGTATATACGATTTTCCCACGTATTATGGGAAATATGTCCAAAAGGCCATATCAGGACTTTTGGTGCTTAATTTCCAGCTTTGTGCATTTTGCACACTTTTGCTCATTTTGCGCGAATACAGTTTTAAAGCTGTATAAGCTGTATTTGGCCAGAAACCCAAAATTGGCCAATACACCCAGAAACACCTTTTAACTCTGAAGTCACCCAAAACCCAATTTTCACTCTCATCCTCCTGACTTCACTCACAAAGACCTTTGGCCACTTTCACCCTTCAGCAATTCAAATTGTCATAAATGGTGTTATACACCATTCTTCACCTTTTTTCACCAGAAATTCAATGGTGTCAATATCAGAGGGGTAATTCAACATTCCATAAGTCACCAAAGTGTCATGTCATCCAGAGGATCCATCAAGGCTCAAGTGCAGGGGTAATTTTCAAAAGACCAATGACGCCATCAAGAATTCATTGGTCATTCTCACTTCAAGTATTCCCTCCAAGGAAATACTGTCAATTCATTACCAAGGTGTGTTCAAGAGGCAGTTCCAAAAAAGTTGTCAAGTTTTAATGCTCCATCAATCCAACTTCAAAACCATATTGATTTCAATACAGTCTGGATTCATCAAAACCTGTATTCCAATCATACATCATGGGAAAATCATTCAACACAGTTCATTTCCCAATCTGGAAAGGTATACACTTTATCAAGCTGTCAATACAGACCAGCTGTCAGCCTGAAGGAGTCAAGCTCTCAACTTTTCACATATACAAGCCTCCTTTTACCCTGGGGGGCTTTCCCCCAGTTAATTAATATATTTTGATTTTATATTATCTTTATTTATCTTATAATTTTTGTTAAGTGAATACTGATATTATCAAGTAAGTCATTTAGCACCTTTTCTATTTTCTTTATTCACCTTTCAATGGATATTTGGTGGTAATATCCTTACTAATTCCATTGTTCATTTTTGTAAGATGTGACTATGAAACTGATGATAATATTACTCTTAATCAACAGTACTATGTCTGTTCTTATGAAATATAATAATAAAAATTATTATAACCACAATTAAATAATTATAAAATTATTTCTTTCACGTGTTATACACTACTAGTGATTATAACAGTGAGCAGTAATTGTCTACAAGAATCAATTACAAGAAGAATTTAATAATAAAAACTTCTTTTATTAAAATAATAAAATTATTTTAATATATAATTATCTTTTACAAGAATAATTATAAAGATAATTCTTGAAGAAAACTATTACTAGAGAAAAACTTTAAGAATTAAAGATAAAAGACTCACTAATACTCCAAAGAACTTATTGATAATAAAAGTAGAGAAATTTGACGTGGAATCATGGATTTAAGGGATCAAAAGGATTTATAACAGTATTACAACAATATATAGTTGGATTCTATGATTTCACGTCTTTCTGATTGATTCTGAAAGATTAAAACACTTAAGAATAGTTGAGCTAATACTTACTTGTTGGTAATAATGATTTAATAAATTGATAAGATGATGATGTGGAAAAAACAGCAAGAGAAGGCCTCTTTTAAGTCAACAACAGCTCACAGAGGCGTGCCATGGAGCAAACTGAAAAACCAGTGAGTGAGAAAACAATAAACCCTTTTGGATTATTGATTGCATCATCAGTTGTCACGTAAGATTATCATAATTACTTAATTGATGCTTTTACGTGACTACCAACCCCAATATGGTTAAGAATAAAAGGAGTAACACTTGTAAATCTTCTTTTATTCTAAAATAATCATTGATTTCTCAAAGTTATCAATGTTATTGCCAATTTCATCACAGGTTGTAATTACTGTGAATTTTTGAAGATTCAGTGTTTCACGTAGAATAACCAAAAATGGACTGTAAGTAAAACTTTTAATTTTACTAGTAAAACTGTAATTCTTTTTGGTTGTACCATAGATAATACAGTTCCCCTTTAGTCCTGAAAGTTTCAGAAAGATTAATTAAGAATTGTATTTTTAATGAATTTTTGAAGTTTTTACCTCATTTCTACGTAGAATTGCAAATAGCAGTGTTTTGCTGGTTGCTATGAGGTAAATCAATGAATATGGGTCCCAAAAGGGTTTTAATTACTCTTTTGGGGTTTATCCATGGAAAGTCATTAGTAATTGACATGGTTACAGGAGTGTAAGTAGCTCATTACCTCCTTGGCACGTCAAAATAGCAGGTTATTTGCTATTTTCTGGTGTTTTACAGTAGTTGTAACTTGGTAACCAAGTTCCCAAAGAGTTTTAGTTTACCAATTAGGCCAAGATGAGCCATGGATCCATGCTCTGGAGCTATCCACGCCTGAGGCCTCAGAAGTTGGGTACCCTGGCTCTCTTTGATGTCTTTTGTCCCCCTTGCCTATTTTTTACGTCAAAATAGTAATTTAAGCTTAAAGTGAGATATCCACTATGGGTGTACCAAAAGTCCATGTAAGAATACCATGATATTAAGTGCTCAAAACATGCATAACACTATTCTTAGTGTATATGTAACATGGGATTTCTCACTTTCCCATTATTTTGGCTAAAAATCAAGAAAAACAAAAATTTTCACGGATCTTTTATGTGGTATTAATGATGTGGTATTGAAGTATTTTCCATTTTACCACCTCAAATACTTAAATTGAGCTTATTCACTCTATGGAGCTACCCTAGGTGAATTTCTGTGTAGAATCCAAATCTGGTCTTAAATCCATGGATTTACTTACTCAATAAAAAGTTAATCATCTTTTCTGAAATTGAAAATGAAGAATTTTGGATATATGCATGACTTATGAGTTTTGCATAATTCAAAATTTCTTTTTAAGATAATTGTGGCCTATTTGGGTATGTAAAATATACCTCAAGGCTCACAATTTTGGCAGGTTGAAACAGTGATTAGAGACTTACTTGGTTGGCTCTTTGGCCATTTGGCTTCCCATTTATTTTATTGCATCTCATATTTGTACTTGCATTCTTCTTAGAGAAATTAAATTCTTTATTTTTATTTTCTTTATTCTTTTGGAGTCTTCCAAGTCAGTTCCCTGATTTCTTAGCGCCAGGCCACTCTTGTTTTTCTGTCCAAGAGCCCCTGTGACATTATATCAATTAACACATAATTTCTTCTCATGCTTTTCATTCTTTTTTTTATAGTTTCATTCACTCTTTTCATTGAAATTATGACTCTCTAATGCTTATGAGCTTCATGATTTGTTGTCACCTCTCACTTTTCTCTCATTCATTCCTCCTTTTGAAAATTGAAAGCTGACCCAATTTTATTTTTTGTTTCTCTTTTCAATCTTATTCAAATAATCAAATTCTTGATTCATTCATAATTCAGGTGTAATCTTAAATTTCATTTGATTTTCAAATTTATCATCTAAATTCATTCAGACACATTATTCACATCAAGATTCATTTTGATTCATTCTTCAAGAATTTTGATTTTGAAGAAGAACTAACTAGATTTGAATTTATTGATTGATTTGACATAAATTGATATTGACCTCAAGAAAATTGATTGAACTGAAGATTTCATTGATGTTGTTGATTTTTCACATCAAGAATTTTGACATGAATTTATTTTGCCTCAAGAATTCATTTCATTGATTGATTGATTTTGCAAGATTTTTATTTTTATTGATTTAACTTATTGATTCATTGAATTCAAGATTTCATTTGACATTGATTGATTTATTTTCCTGAAGTATTCATTTTGACTTATTTGATTCATTTACTTCAAGTTTTCATTGGATATTTAATTGATTGATTTAACTGAAGATCTCATTTTGATTTATTGATTTTTCTTCAATATATTGATTTTGCCTTTTGACTTCAAGCTTTATTTCCAATTGCCTCAAGTTTTTGTCTTAAAATCTTGATTCTTGTTCATTTCATCTCTTTATATCCCAAAATCATGCCCATCCAACACTAACCTCCTGCAAGGCAAACAAGATCTCAGGCCATACCTCAAGCTGTTCTCACTCCAACTCCAAGGGCTCCTCTTGATGGCACCCCAGCTGTTCCTCAACTGAGGGCCAAATTGGACAGAGGACCCATTTTGGAAGGAGCAGCACCATCCAGGAAGGAAGAAAGAGGGCCAAGAAGATTGATTTCATTTTCAGGAATAGTTGGCCGATTTCCAGGAACTTCAAGGACCATTTTCAGAGGTCCTGGGGAAGATGGTGAAGAGGAGGAGGAGAATTCTGTGGAAGAGGAAGAGTCTGATGGTACTGAAGGTGTTCCTGCTCCTGTGGGGGCATCCCAAGGTACTGAAGGACCAACTCTATCCCAGTCTGATCAGCCTGTTTCTCATCAGTCTGAACCATCTTTATTGGCAATTCTGCAGCAAATGACTCAGATTATGGCCAATCTTCAAGAGGCTTCATCCTCTGAAGCATCAAGACCACCAGCCTTAAAGATTCCATCTATGAAGGCACTATAATGCTTTGATGGGACTCAACCCTTCAAAGTTAGAAGTTTCATTCAGTCTTGTCAATTTATTTTTCATAATGATCCGGCCAATTTCTCTCAAGACAGAAAGAAATTTCTCTATGCCACTTCATTCCTCATTGGCAGGGCTTCAAAATGGATTGAGCCTTATCTTTCCAATCTCACCAATCAAGACTCAAATTACCTTCTCAATTCTTGGAACTTATTTGAATCTCAACTATTTACTTTATTTGGGGACCTGAATGAAGTTAGAAAAGCTGAAGCAGAGTTGGATTCTCTAAGAATGAAAGAAGGTAGCCATGTTTCTTTATACATACCTGATCTCAGAAGTTTGGCTTCAATAATTGGAGATTGGGGTGAAAGGGCCCTTATTCATCATTTCAGGAAGGGATTTCCATCCAGAATTTTGGATCAATTGGCCTCCCATCCTTCAACAATTGACTCTCTTCAAGACTTAATGGACATTACCTTGGAGCTTGATACCAGGTACCATGAGGGGAAAAATGAAAAGAGTCATCATCAAGAGAAGAAGCAGAAGCCTCAAAGTCAAATTCTTCTCATCCTCAAAATTCTTCAAGCTCAAGTCAAACAAAGAAGAATAATTTTCAGAAGAGGGACCAGCCCCATTATTCTTTATTTAATAAAGATTTCAAGTTGATTAATTCTGAAAAAGAAAGAAGAATCAAGGAGGATTTATGTACCTATTTTTTTGGGGAAGCATAGTCTTTAGTCCTGTTTCAAAAGGCCTCAAAACAAGCTTACCCAACCGTCAGGCAAATTTCCCAGCCAGGGAAAAGCCTGAGTGAATATCATGTTGTGTTCAATGGTCTTCACTGTTTTCCATCCAGAGCACAATTGTGCATTCTGAATACTGGTGTCAGAAATTCTCTTTGATTCTTTGTTTTTTCTTCTCTCTCTGATATTTTTTACAGTATTATCATTGATTCTGGTGCTACCAACTCATTTATTGCAAAGCAGTTTGTTCACAAGTATTCTTTGACCATGTCAGAGCTCCTAGAGAAGATTCCCCTTATAATTGTTGACTCCTCAGAGTCTCCTTCTCTATTTGTGACTCACCATACTAAATATATGCTTGAGCTCCCTTCTTTCCCAAGCTTTGAATGGTACTTTTTAGTCATTGATACTCCCAAGGGAGAAGACCTCATATTGGGCTTTGACTTTCTCAATCATTGTAATCCATCTATTGATTGGGGGCAAGGGCTGATCACCTTTAATGCTGATCATAAGGACTATTATGATCCTTCAAAATCTTTCAGTAATGACCTTTCTTCTGCCAGATCATGTGCAGCTCTGGTTGGTGATTCTAGAACACCATCATTTCCATCTTCTGTCCATATTCCTTCCCTTAATTCCCATCAGTAATTACTATCATCTAGAGATGAAGTCTTCAAAGAGATTCAAGATGTTGGAGAAGATAATTCTGTATCTTCAATTAATCTCTTCTTTGGAAATATGGACCTTCCTCCTTCTTCTTATCATGACTCCCTGGAGGAGTTGTGGGATAAAGAGGAAGAGCTAGAAGAAATAGAAACCATGATGAAGGTTGTTCCTTATCTTTATCACCAGTACTTGGATGTATTATCCAAGGTGAAAGCAGAGAAACTTCCTCCTCACCACGCCTGTGATCATCATATTTAACCAGAGGGGTCCCTACCTCCAGTTGGGGTGATCTACTCTTTGGAAAACCAAGATTCAGATACACTCAGGGCCTACATTTCAGAGAATGTAAAGAAAGGTTTCATCTGGTCAAGCTCCTCTTCAACAGGAGCACCTGTCCTCCTTGTCAAAAATAAAGATGGTGGCCTCTGTTTGTGTATTGATTACCACAAACTCAATGCTGTCACTAGGAAGAACAAGTCTCCTGTTCCTCCTATGAATCAGCTTCTTACTGTTTTCAATGGTTCTTCTATCTTCTCCAAGATTTATTTGTGTGGTGCATATAACCTGCTAAGAATCAAGGAGGGTGATGAACATTTGACATGTTTTAGAACTAAATATGGCAGCTATGAGTATTTGGTTATGCCATTTGGGCTCACCAATTCTCCTGCCTCTTTTCAAAACCTTTTCAATAATATTTCTTATGATCTTCTTTATATTTATGTTGTGGTTTATTTGGATGACATTATGGTCCTTTCCAAATCTGAAGAAGATCATTTCACTAATGTGTCCACTGTTATTTAAAGACTCAGAGCCAATAACCTCTTTGCTAAGGCCTTGAAGTGCCTGTTTCATGTTTCTATTGTAGAGTACTTAGGTTATGTTGTTTCTTCTGAAGGCCTCAAGATGGACCAAGCAAAAGTCCAGCAAATTCCCAATTGGCTGCCTCCAATAAACCTCAAGGCACTTCAATCATTCCTTGGCTTTGCCAACTTTTACCGCCGTTTTATCAAGAATTACTCAAAGAAAATTAGTTCACTCACAAGTTTCCTCAAGAAAAATTCCCGTTCTCCCCTCAATGAGAAAGCTCTTAGACAGTTTCATCAACTCAAAGAGGCATTCACCATTACTCCAATCCTTTCTCACTTTTATCCTTCTCTACCCACCATTGTAGAGACTGATGCATCAGATTATGCCTTGGGTGCTGTACTGAGTCTGATTTCTGACTCAGAAAAACATCCCATTGCATTTGATAACTGCAAGCTTCTCCCAGCTGAGCTCAATTATGAGATTCATGACAAGGAACTCCTTGGCATAGTCTGGGCTCTCTAGCACTGGAGAGCTTTTCTCCTTTCTCTTTCTTCCTCCGTTGAAGTTCTCACCAATCATTATTCACTTCAATACTTCATGTCATTGAAGATTCTCACTCCCTGTCAGGCCTGCTGTGCTGAATTTCATTTTTCAATCACTTACTGCCCTGGCCACCCGGCCACCCTTCCATATGCATTGTCACGTCGGGACCACATTTACCCAGAGAGGGGGGAAGATTTCATCAGCAAGAATCCAATGAATTATCAAAAATAATCAAGAAAGATTAAATTCAAGCCTCAAATTTCTTTGCAGTTAAGTTGGAATCATTTTCAAGCTTGATTGACTCAATTCAGAAAGCATTATGGCAAGATTCTCAATATAGAAGTATTATTCAAGATTTGGGTAAAGGTAAGTCTGTTCAAGATTATTCTCTTGATTCCTCTTCCCAACTTCTCCTGTTCAAAGATCAGGTGGTGGTCCCAAATGACCCCACAATTCAACTCAGCATACTTCAATAGAGGAATGACTCTCCTCTAGCTGGAAACCCTGGCCAAGAGAATACTCTCACGCTTGTCAAGTGGGATTTTCACTGTCCTGGCATGACTCAATTTATCAAGGATTATGTATCATCCTGTCAACAGTGTTCAAGAAACAAAAATATTCACCACAAGAAGTTTTGACTCCTCAAACCTCTTCCAATTACAAATGGTCCTTGGATTTGTCTTTCAATCAATTTCATCACTCAATTGCCATTGTCCAATTATTTGGACTCAATCCTTGTCATAGTGAACAGATTCTCAAAAATGGCAGTTTTTATTCCAACAATGTTTTCAATAAATTCACTGGAGCTGTCCCATTTATTCATAAAGAATATTTTCTCAAAGAATGGCCTTCCTTCAAGCATTGTTAGTGATAGAGGTTCTCTTTTTTTTTCTTCTTTTTGGACCAATCTTTGTCAGCAGCTCAAGATTTCAAGAGATCTGTCAACTGCTTATCATCCAGAAACTGATGGACAGACAGAGAGGGGAAATCAGATACTAGAACAGTACCTTTAGATGTATCTCAGTTATCATCAAGATGATTGGAACACCTGGCTCCCTCTGGCTGAATTTGCCTACAATAACTCTGACCACTCTTCAACAAAACAATCACTGTTTTTCACTGTTTATGGAAGAGATCCTCATTTTGACTCAGTTCACATTACTCAGGATACTCCTCCTGGAAAGTTATCAACAAAAATCCAATGAGTACAGCATGATGTCAAGAGAGAACTTGAAGTTACCATAAACAGGTTAAATAGGTATGCAGATAAAAGTAGAGCAAGTCCACCTGTATTCAATCCTGGTGACATGGTATGGATTTCTTCCAAGAACATCAAATCAACTATACCCACCAAAAAACTGTCTGAAAGATGGTTGGTTCCCTTTCCAATCTTGAAGAAAGTCAGCACTCATGCCTACCACCTCAAGCTCCCATCTCAATGGAAGTCCATCTACCCAGTCTTCCATATTTCACTCTTAGAACCAGTCAAGACATCAACAATCCCAAATAGACATCAAGGGCCTCCTCCTCCAATCATCATTGAAGAAAAAGAGGAATGGGAAGTCTCTCAAATACTGGACTCAAAGCTTAAGAGAGGCAAATTGTGGTATTTGGTGGAATGGAAAGGTTTCAGTCAAGACTCAGAAAGATGCACTTGGGAACCAACTGAAAACCTCAAGAATTGTCCTGAACTGGTCAAGGATTTTCATTCTTTATATCCTGACAAGCCAGGACCCAATTCTTCAAGAGCTTGATTTTTTATGGTGCTTGGTGGGGAGAGGAATTACAAAAAGTAAGTCCCACTCCTGGTATGCACCTTTAGAGGTATTCTACCCTTTCTTGTTGTAAGCATAACCTTGGCCACTCTGTGAGCACTCTGCAATTTTTGGACACAGATCTTTGGTCTGGCTTTCAACATCAATTCCAAAAATCATGGCCATTTTCACTTGGGCAGATAGACCATTCCTTTTATTAATTTCTTTCCAAGTCTTTCCATTTCCAAGTCATTCTTTAAGTAAATTTATTTTCTTTTGATGGCAATGGCGGGAGTTGTAATTACCAAAAGTAAGTTCCTCTCCTGGTGTGCACTTCCCTGAGGGGTCTACAATCTTTCAAAGAATAGCCTTGGCCACTTTGTGAGCACCTGGCACCAAATTTCTCTTTCCAGGTGCCTGCCCAAATTCAAAATTAATTATCAACCCCTGTAATGATGATTGGAACATCCTCAAGATTCATTTTTTTCTTTCTTTTCTTATTTTCATTTTTAATTTTCTTTACTTATGCCAAATCAATTCATGAACCAACTTCATTCATTTTGAATTTACATCAATTCTGAAGCCAATGTCAAAAGAAGATCAAGCAAGTCCCGTGTCACATGCCAACTTTTCAATATCAGTATCAAATTATTTTTCTCTTAATCACTCCTCTTGAATCCCTGTCTCAAACCTTTCCAGTTGCCTCAACAGGCTTCACCTTGTATTGGTGCTCAGGAGCTCACCATTCCAAGGTGGGGGTACTGTCACAACCATGGAAATTACCCTCCTGGACTCCATATAGCATATCAGTGCCATATCAATCTTATGGCAATTTGGCCATATCCATAATCACTGGCCAAATTGGCCCTCTCATCTTTTCTGACCTTTTATGGTCATTTCATAGCCTTTCTCTGCTTTTGGTAACTCCTTGGTATTTTCCAGTCAACAGGGAAAATACAGCCCAAAAGCCTGTATTTGGCTTTTTAAGGTTTAAATACAGTTTTGCTCATTTTGCGCATTTTTTCTGTATCCAGCTGTATATGCCATTTTCCCATGTATTATGGGAAATATGTCCAAAAGGCCTGATATGGCCTTTTGGTGCTTAATTTCCAGTTTTGTGCATTTTGCACATTTTTTTGCAGTTTGCGCAAACACAGTTTTAAAGGTGTATAAGCTGTATTTGGCCAATACACCCAGAAACACCTTCTCACCTCTGAAGTCACCCAAAACATAATTTTCACTCTCATCCTCCTGACTTCACTCACAAAGACCTTTGGCCAATTTCACCCTTCAGCAACTCAAATTGTCATAAATGGTGTTATACACCATTCTGCACCTTTTTTCACCAGCAATTCAATGGTGTCAATATCAGAGGGGTAATTCAACATTTCATAAGTCACCAAAGTGTCATGTCATCCAGAGGAGCCATCAAGGCTCAAGTGCAGGGGTAATTTCTCAAAAACCAACAACACCATCAGGAATTCATTGGTCATTCTCACTTCAAGTATTCCCTCCAAGGGAATACTGTCAATTCATTCCCAAGGTGTGTTCAAGAGGCAGTTCCAAACAAGTTGTCAAGGTTCAATGCTCCATCAATCCAGCTTTGCAACCATATTTATTTCAATACAGTCTGGATTCATTAAAACCTGTATTCCGATCATAAATCATGGGAAAATCATTCAACACAGTTCATTTCCCAATCTGGCAAGGTATACACTTTATCAAGCTGTCAATACAGCTTCAAGGATTCAATACAGACCAGTTGTCAGCCTGAAGGAGTCAAGATCTCAACGTTTTACATATACCAGCCTCCTTTGACCCTGTGGGGTTTTCCACCAGTTAATTAATATATTTTGATTTTATTTTATGTTTATTTATCTTATCATTTTTGTTAAGTGAATACTGATATTATCAAATAATTCATTTAGCACCTTTTCTCTTTTCTTTCTTCACCTGTCAATGGATATTTGGCCTTTATATCCTTACTAATTCCATTGTTCATTTTGGAAGGTTGAAACAGTGATTAAGGACTTACTTGGTTGGCTCTTTGGCCATTTGGCTTCCTATTTCTCTTATTGCATCTCATCTTTGTACTTGCATTCTTCTTAGAGAAATTCAATTCTTTATTTTCATTTCCTTTATTCTTTTGGAGTCTTCCAAGTGAGCTCCCTGATTTCTGAGTGCCAGGCCATTCTTGTTTTTCTGTCCAAGAGCCCCTGTGACATACAAGGACTTAGCAATTCTCACAAAATCTTTTATATGCTGTCTGTAGTAACCACAAATCCTAGAAATGATTGCATTTCTTTTTTGGTTTGAAGCATTGGCTTCAATAGTACTGCTGCTACTCTGTTTTCATCTATGCCCAAACTTAGTCCAGATACAACATGTCCTAGTGCTTTCAGCTCACTGTATGCAAAATGGCACTTTTTCAAGGAAATTTTCATGTTTACCTTTAATATCTTTTGCAAGACTCTTTCTAGTCTTTTTAGGTGACTATCCCAAGTTTCTGAGCAAACTATAATATCATCAATATAGATGATTGACCATCCTTCTGACAGTTCTTCAGGAAATATGGTATTCATCATTCTTTGATAATGAAAAGGTGCATTTTTTATACCAAATGGAATTAACAGATGTTCAAAAATTCAACAGTGGACTTTTATCCTCAGTAGTCCTTTGGCATTGTCTGTTAAGACATTTTAATGAAAACCCTTTAGAGCATCCATGGCTGTGATGAACTTAGCCTGAGATAATTTTGTTAATGTCTAATGGATTCTGGGTATTGGATATCTGTCAGGGATAGTATAGGTGTTTAGAGCTCTAAAGTCCTCTACCACCCTTGATTTTCCATCATTCCTGGTTATAATGACAGGTGTAGTGACCTCTACCTGTTCATTATGTCCTACTTTCCTTAATACCCCAGGGCCCATTAATTCTTTAATGTGTGCCTCTAAAGCTTCTCTAGCCCTTGGGCTAGCTGGATAAGCTGGTCTTCTTGATAGAGGTGAATAAGGTTCTTCTTTTTGTCAGTTGCAAAGGCATTTTTATATTTAAATAAGATGTAAATAAATTTTTATTTTGTTTTTGCTGTTAATTCATGATTGAATTCTGCCTCTTTTCATTGTTCAGTTAAAAAAAATTCTTTTTCTGGGCTTTTTCCTCCATTCTTAATAACTGAAATTTGTCTTTTGTTATTGAAGAAGCCAAATGTTTGTCTTTTATTGCCCCCTATGGTGAAATATCTTTCTTTTGGGTTAGGGATATCTATGCCATAAATACACAAGTAGTCATTTCCAAGTATAAAATGGTTACTAGTGCAGTTGTCCATTACTACAAACTCTACTTTCAATATGATACATTGTGAAGGATGAGGGAAAATAAGTGTTAAGTCAATGATTCCATAGGGCTTCATTCTTTCTCTTTCACTACTAAGTTTTACTCCTTGTATTGGTATATGTTTTTCTTCCCAATCTGATACAATTGTTTTCAAATAACTCTTACCAACACATGTATAATATGCTCCTGTATCTAAGTTCACTTTTGCCTCTTGGTTTTCCACCATGACAATACTGATACTTAATTTCCCAGCTGCATATCCCATTCCTTCTTCTGGTTTGGTTCTATAAAATTTGGCATCTTGTATGTTTGTCAGGCTTGTATCAGATGTTCCAACTTGTGGTAAGTTTGAATTGACATCTAGTACTTCATATATTAAGTCAATATTATTAATTTGTGCATTAATTATATTAATTTCATCACTTTCAGAAGTTTTTTATTATTTAGTGTCCTTTTCAGAATCAGATTCTTCTTCTTTATCATTGTGGTCCTCTGTTTCCACAATTTCATTAATTTTTGCTTTTTTAAGGCAGTTCTTGGCTAGGCGTCCAATACCTCCACATTTGTGGCACTTTTGTTTCTCATTACTGTTAGATTTATGGGGCTTGAAAGATTCTCTTGGCTTATCTTTCTTGATAAATGGTTTATTTGAACTTTTAATATCCAATTTCTTCCAAGTTCTACCTATTTTTGTTCTTGTCACTATGTCTTCTAGTGCATCAAAATACTCTTCTGTGGAGCATGGTTCTATACACCTGATTCTCAGGGCATGTTCCAATTCTCCTCCACATTTCTTAAGTATTTTCATGTGTACCATTTTCTGTGACATCTCTGGGTACAATGCATTTAATCTTTCAACTTGTTTCAAGAACTAAGTCAAAGTTTTATCCTTGTCTGGGTCAAAGAAGACATTTTCAAATGCATTTTCTATTTTTTACCTCCAGGCATCATTAGCTCAATTGGTTATTATTTCTTGTTTCCACCAAGACCAGGTATTTTTGCCATTTGTTTGCCTTATGCCATAATACCATATTTTTGCAGATTTCTCAAACAGTGATTGTAATCTGGCAGTGACCAATTCATCTGGTATGGCATAATCTTCTTGTAACATGTCAATTGTTTCAATAAATGACATATTATCATATTCACCTTCTCCTGTGAATATTGGCCATTCCTTTAATTGAGTTGCTTCTTTCATTAAGACTTGGTTATTATCTTGATGACTCAAGTCTGTTATGAATGGATTTTTTATTACCTCTTTTGGTTTAACATGGCTTCTCATGTGAGAGAATGGGGTTGATAACTTTGGCATATTTTGGTTAGCCTCATTACTTTTATCCATTTTTTCAGTAATAAGCCTTATTTCACTTTGAATATCATCTTTTAGATTCATTCTTTCTTCATAACGCTTTTCCACATGGTCTAGAAGTAATTTTTGGTGTGATGAAGGTTTTTCTTCAAATTTTTCTACATAAATACTTAATTTGTATACTTTTTCTGCAATATTATCAATACTCATGTCATAATTGATTGTCAAAGTTTCATTGTTGGTATGTTTTAAGTACTTATACAATTCCTGTTTTGCTTGTATTCATTTTTGAGTATTGTCAATTAAAGCTTTTGGTTTATTGTTTTCAACAATAAATTTAATTTTATCAATTTCTGTTTTGTTTTTTACAACAATTTTTGTTAAAGATGATAAGTTATTCTTTATTTCTTGTAGGGATAATAAGCTATTTTTAATTTCTTTGAGAGGTCAAATACTATTTTTTGTTTCTGTTAAAATATTTAAAAAATCTGGAGACAATTTCATTTCTTTGGGAAATGAGGTTGTATCATTCTTTGCTACTCCTTGTCCTTGAATTCCATCAAGGTTCTGGCCATGTTGAAGACATTGTCCATGGCATCTTTTTGGATTTTTGTAATCCTGTACCTTGGGGAATATGGTTTTCTCCAGTTCTTTTTCTTGTTCTTCTTCCCTTCTTGGGGAAGTGGGTTGGCTTTGGGCTTGCTGGTAGAAGCTACTGGGGCTTCTTCCTTGGTTTCCTCCTTCTTTTTTAGCATGGTACTCCTTGATCTTTGTGATTTGAGGTTTGGATGATAGTGGATTCCATCCATTGGAGTATCTAACTATTTTCTCCTCTTTGAGGAACCTTTTGAGGATGTGCCAGGAGTTCATCACCCCTTGGTGTATTTGTGGCAACATTTCCCAGTCCTTGTCCTTGTACACTGTGTAGTACTGTTTGTACTGGCTCATGTAAATGTCTATCTGAGCCCTCTGAATGTGATCTATACCTATTTGAGTTACTCATACTTAGTTCTAACTCTGGTTCTGATATCATGGGCATTTCTGGGACTTGCCTTTGGGATAAGGCACTTCCTTGTGTGGATTCTGTTCCACTGGGAATTTTGCCCTTTCTTTTCCCTTTTGAGGGATCAATTCTACCTCTCAGTCCAGCTCCATCTGATTGGATGGAGTATTGGGAGCCTCTTCTGGTAGTCATAATATAAGAAATAAGAAGTAAAAAGATTTCAGGACAGCAATATATTTTTGTGGCAATTTATAAGGGAGGTACTCACCTTCAGAGTCCTGAATAGTGGGTCCTGGAAAGTCTAATTTCTGAGCTTTCTTTTTCTTAATGAAGATTGGTCTTGGAGAACTTGGGAAAGTTTCTTCCACTCATCTTTCAACAGTCGTTTGATTGTCCTCTGTTGGATTGTTTTCACACACTAAAAATAACAAATAAATATAATTCTTTTGTAAAAAGTGTTATTCTTTGGTAAGATATGGCATTTTTCCACATCAAATTGCTTTTATATCTCAGAATAATTGAAATGAATAAAGAAATGAATAAAAAATTGAGTAAAAATAACTTTTCTATTTGGTTTTGATATTTTTATTTTTAAAGAATAGAATAAAAATGAATATGATTCTTTTATAAAGTTAATTTATAATATAAAATTATTATTTTTTATAAAATATCTGTTTTAATCACTAGAGTCACTCAAAAAATGTTCTTGCAAGTCTAAGGATGTTAAAAACCTTGTGTAAGACAGTACAATTGCTTTCCAAATGCCTCAATAGCTTTTAAAATTATTAAATATAATTTTATGATATAATTTTATGGTTATAAATATAATTTTTTATTGGATAATCCCAATTAGAATTATTTTTAAAGGTCTTTTAAGTAAATATTCCCAATCAGGCCCCCAAACATAAGGTTTGACTATAAAGAAATAATTGAAAGTTACTAATATTTTACTTATTGTACTATGAATGTCCTTATAAATGAAATAAATAAGACAAAAAAATAATTATAATAATACAGAATTATTATCATTATATTATGAAATAAATATAATCATATAATTTATATTATGAAAAAATAATATAATAAATAAATATATTAATATATGATAATTAATATATTCAAAAGCACTTTATTATTGCTACCAACAAATAATGAAGGCATAAACAAAATTTTTGTATTAATAAAAAACAACTAATAACAATCATATTACTAATATTCAAGCTATATATCAATATAAATACTATCTACATTAATTAAAGAATTATTGATAGTAATAATAAAGAGGAATTATTATAGCAAGAGAAAATAACCTACTTTTGACTCTTAATATAGTACCTTTTAATGAATTTATGCCAAATATTGTAAATAAAACCTATTCAAATTTCATTTACAAATAAAAGTAGGAGAAATTACAATTTTTCTTCATTTTACGTCAAAATGAGATTATTAAGAGAACTATAACAAAACAAGAGAACAATTGGAGTAATCATGTCAAAGACAATGATTAAAATAAATATAACTTTTGTTCTTTGATAATATAAGAGATTTATATATAAAGAAGTAAAGTTTTATCTTTGGATTAAATTGTTTAATTGTTTTTACGCGTAGAAGGGGAAAATAGACTAAAAAGAGCTCTATTTTAAGTAAATACCTCCCTTCTAGAGTCCAGTAGGCTTTCAGTAAACATGTACTGATGTTATCCACTGGAAATGATCAGTATCTTAAGGTTCAGTGATGATTACATCATGATCAAACCATCTTATCTCATTTTTATGCTATTATTTAGAGTTATCACTATAACTCTAAGTTTGATGACATCATAGGCTTGGCAGAAGCCTAATCTTTGTGGATTTTTTACGCATTAATCATAATCTAATAGTATTCACAAGTTTTATCACTTATATAATTGTTAAACTTAAATTAAGATTACAGTGAGTGATCATAAATGATCAATTTTAAGCTTAAACTTTGATCATTATTAACTTTCAAGCTATACAAGCTACAGCTATTCTGAGAGTTAATTCAGATAGCTTGGCATGTCATTATCAAAATTCCAAGAGCATTTCATTACATCATCAAAACTCTATTTATGATGATTTTTCTTGTAACTCATCTTTTCTCTTGAAATTCAATATTGTAAATTTCAAACCTTGATTTCAAGGGGTTATACCTTGAATATTATAATACATATTACATCATTCTTCACATATGAGCTAGTAAATTCTGAATATCTACTTTTTTCAAGTTTTGACCGCTTTCACAACAAAGTGGTCAACAGCTCCAGTGATTTTGTTCAATAAACCATTACAAGTTTTAACCTTGTTTATAGCTTATAAAATGAAGTTCATATCTGTGTTCTTACAGTAATTAAATTGTGACTTTATTCTTTGTTTAATCCTCTATCTTTTATATTCCAAGAGGTATTAGCTAAAAACCATGAATATATGTATTGACCAAAAAAGTGCATATATTCAGCATAATTCCTTAAGTATTGACTTTAGAGAATAGCCATATAAATGTGTGGTGGTTTATGGAAAATCCAATTTTTCAATTTATTGCACATTTTTTTCCATTTTTTTCTGAGTTAAATAAGTTTTTGTGTCTTTTTTGGGGTATTATTACTTATCCTTCAGTAATTATTGACTTGTCAGATATGCCATTAAAATGGCATATGTGTATTTTACCATGAGGAATCTAATGGTGTAATTCATTTCACATGTTTAGCCATTAGATTATTAATTCTTGTGACCTTTTTGGATATCTGGTCATATCTCAAAGGCTCACACTTGGAGTTACAGTGATAACTCTAAATAATGGCACAATAATGAGGTAAGATGGTTTAATTATGAAGTAATCATCACTTGAAATTAAATTACTGTTCAATTGCAGTGGATATCATTGTTACACATCTAATAGAAACTCTCTGGACTCTAGGAGGGAGGATCTTACTATACAGAGAGCTCTTTTTACCTCTATTTCCTCCTCCGATGCAACAAAAACATTAAATTATTAAAACCAAAGGCACAAGCTTTATTACTTTTATATAAAACTATTATATATTTAAATACTCAAGTTCATCTTTATTTCAATCATCAATTTTGGCGTGATTAAATGAATCTTTTGTTCTTTTGGTCAAATTTCTCTCTAAAATATCCAATTTGACATAAAAACAAGAATATTAGTAATTTCTTCTGTTTTTTAATTTGAAATGCAATTTAAATAGCTTTTATTCACAGTTTTAGGCATAAATTTATTCAATATTATTATTTCAAGTGGTAAAAGTAGGATATTTAATCTTATTATAATAATTTCTCTTTATTATTATTTTTCAATGATTCTTTTACTAATATAAATAGTATTTATATTAATATATAGCTTTAATATTGGCAATATTATTGTTATAAATTGTTTTTTATCACTAAATAGAAATTTTTTACACCTTTATTATCTGTTTTTAACAATAATAAAGTGCTATAAAATATGATAATTGTTATATATTGATATATTTATTTTTCTTATGTTAATTCTTCTAATATAATTTACATTATTATATTTATTTGATAATATAATTATTATTACACCATAACTATAATGATTATTTATTATCATAATTATTCTGTATCTTATTGTGTAATTTAATAATAAAATTCATATTACAATAAGTAAAATATTGGAAATATTTATTTATTGCTTCATAATCAAAACTTACAGACTCAGAGGCTCTATTCCTGCTCCCAGTAAGTCATAAGATATACTTTAAATATTTATTGTGCTCTTATAGCTAATTTTATATCAATTCTGAGGTATTTCAAATAATTTACCTCACCAGATCTTGCTATTGGGTTTTGGTCCCACTAGAGATCATAATCACCCACCCTCTACAGCTCCATAAGTACATCCCATTCATTGCTGGCTTAATGAAAAATAACTGGTGCAAGCTGAGGGATTGATGAAGTCAAATGTTTTTTCTAATGAGATTTTAAGCCAGATTTATTCCCAAGGAAGCACTTGTATAACTACAAAGGACATCTATCAATCTGGGGAAAAAATGGGAAATCTCAACTGGAATATCTCACATGTCTTCTCAAAGAGAGAAATTGGATTCATAATAATCAAATCAATACAAATGGAAATATTACCAACCTATTTTTTTCACACCCAGCCTCCATTGAATTGGGCCATATGAGCCACCATGTGATATTTATTGATTACACTTACTGGACATGCAAGTACAAATTGCCACTTTTTTCACATGGTTGGCCAAACTGCAAGTGGTCACACCTTCTCATTAGCCTTTTGCTACATGACATGGGAAAATGATGATGAATACATATGGGCCCTTCAAGAACACAAAGCTTTATTTCAGCTTCCCATAATTCCCAAGTTTCTTATTAAAGATCATGAAACAGCTCTGAAGCTGGCCATTGAATTGGTCTTTCCTAGCTCAATCCATAATTATTGCACATGACACATCAGCAAAATGCTTATACAAAATTGTTGCAAATATTTTGGAAAGAATTATTGAAAGGATCATCAGAAGTCCTGGAACCTACTGTCCAGATCCAATACAACTGAGTAGTATCATAAAAATATTAAAAAAAATCAAAGAGACATCAAATGGTTACTTTTGTTCATGGGAATATATCTCAAAAAACCTACTCCCATTCAAGAAAATATTTGTCACTTCTTGGGCAAGCCAGCATCCTCACTTTGGAAATCAAGCCATTTCTTGTGTTGAATCTGCACACTCCTACATAAAAGAATTCATTGATAATTCTAATGGAGAGATTTCTACAGTATCCCAAGATTTTGAAACAGAAATTGATATTCAATTGAAAAATATCCAGCATACTATGGTAAAAGAAAGAGTCCACAAATTGACTAATGTTTCCACACCTTTCAGGAAGCTACTTGGTAATATATCAATCAAAGCAATGAAAATTATTGAAGAACAATTTCAAAAGTTAGAAGATCGACCAAATCTTTGACCATGCTCCAAGAAATTTACGATTGGCATGGGGTTTCCTTGCTCACATTAAATTGAAGAACTTTGTAATACTAAGGGCTACAGAGGAAGTGAAGATTTCCATCCACAATGGAATCTCCTTTTATAATCCCCTTGCAGTATATCCCCTCTTATATCTGATATGTGTGATTGTAGCCATTCTAGAATCATGTTGAACAGGACATTGATTCCAATGAATAATGAATTTTGAAATAACAAATGGAAAATATCAAAAATGAAGTTGATGAACTTGAAATACCATTACAAAAAGAATTTTTCAAGAAAATTCAGCAGCTACTTAGCTTTCAAAGCACCACCATTAAGCTTTGTCGCCCCAAAAAGACTTTCTTTCATGTGGTAGGCCATCAATGAAATGGAAAGGGGGAAAGTCTACCAAAAGGCTTCCATCAAAGTTCTAAATCCAGCAGGATCTCCTAAATTGCCACAAAACCTTTCTTAAAAAGATGCACAGAGCTACTATTGGTCCCAAAGCTCAAGTTATGAAGGGTAAAAAGCTCCTATTAATGCAAAAAGAGACAATCCAAGATGATCAAACTACCACACAAAGAAATTTTTCAGATTATATAGGAAAATTGGAAATAAACTTGAGACCCCAAAATAACTCAATTTTTTTGGAAGAACCAGTGAGTAGTGGGTCAATTTTGGTATGAAAATGAATCACTGAAAAATAACCTCTCTTTATTAGACTCTCTATATTGATCAGATACAGCCACAATTAATGCACAAGCTCATTGATAAGATTTTTAATCCTCCTTCAGATGGAAATTGTGGATTTCATGTGGTGACAAAGGGAGCGTCACTTTCAAGCCCACAAAAGGAAACAATGTGGGGAGAAGTGAGACAAGATTTGATAGGAATTGTAAGTATTACAACAAAATATTGGGAGGGGAAGTGGAAATAGATGAGATAAGAGATATTTTGAGGGTAAAGCTATTACAAAAATGGATAACTGGCTAAGTAAATGGAATAATGGCCAAATATTGACAAATACATATAAGCATCCATTGATATTTTTCCATCAAGATTGGCAGAACTACCCATAACATACATTCCTTCCAACCCTCTGCAGTCTATGTGGAGTGTCAATTATGCACCCAATCTCCATAGGTCATATAAATGGTAATAATTGGATACTCATTATTTTCAATTAATATGAGTTAGGAAAATTACCTCTTCTTGAATTACCACCACAGTGACCCTGGGAGCATTCACATAAATCAGCATCAAATTATAGAAGAGTATATTCCTCCTCAATAAAATCATTCTGAAAATGTAGAAATATCACTTTTATATCAAATGAATTTTTTTTATTATGATGTTGTTTGTCAGCTGTTTAAGATAAAAAACCCACTTAGATGAGTGGATTTAGAAAGCTAGCTCCATGAAAGGTGTGAAGGCATATCTGAATCCACATTTTTATATGTAGGTGCAGGCATAAAGTTGAGGTGGAGGCGTTAAAATATCACTCCCCTTTTTTCTGTATATACAATTTATTCCAATTATCCCCCTCCTCACGCCTATTTATTTCTTAAATCCCACCTCAGTCTCATTTTGAATTGAACATGTGGCACTTTTGTACTTAAAAATAGTCATGTTACAAACATGAAAAAAAAACTTAGAAAAAAACACACCTTTTTGGGCCTTCATTTGTCCCACAAAAAAATTTCTGAAATTATGGGCTTCTGGTTTTTTATTGTCAATATTGAACCCTTTGTTTATAGAAAAATCAAGGAAATTCATAAGTGGGAACACTTTTAATGGATTTTATTTTAAAAAAAGTACATTTTTCAAATTGACCAAATTGGAGAAATTTGGCAAAAAAAATTGAAAAAATTTGGGGATCTTGACATCCCATGTTGAAAAAATGATTGAAAAAATTCAAAAGAATCTTCAAAACTAACCCTGAGGAATTTTTCTGGAAAAAGTTTCCACTTACGTGTTTTGTCCATAAATTGGTGAAAGCATTTAAGTTTATGGTAAAAGCACATAAGGGCTTACATTTGTTTACCAAAACCCTAAATTTACTTCTTATATTTCATAAGAGCATTCATAGTAGCCTTGATTAATATTAATATTATCAAGAGTTTGATAGAAACTCTTACAAACACCATTCCAAACCCAGTTTATCTAGTGTTTCCAAACCAATTTTCTTTACGTTGTACCCCAAAGAACCCATTTTTCTCAAAAAGAACCTGCCTCAAAAACTTTTTCAACCTCTTTTGATTTCACCAATAACCAAAATCTCATTTTTCTCCTTCCCTCCTCAATTAAGAATAACTATAACCTACTTAGTTTTACTTTTCATACCTTTTATCTCCTTTCTTTCTGTTTTTAAAGGCTCTTTCCTCATTGTATAACTCTTGAATTCTCCCTTTTTTGATTTTTTTTTGAATATTTCCCCAAATTTTGCCATAAAAATTGCTCCAACCCCCTACTAAAGGTGAATTTCATACCGTTGAGCTTCTTTGGTAGAATATTTGTAATGCTTCCGGGGCATAGGAGTATTCTATGTCCACCCTTAGGGCCAATATTAACCAAAATAATATTGAGATAGGTTGTGATGGGTCTGTGGCCCCAAATTTCCACAAAAACCCACCCAAAACAGTCACTTCAAGAAAATTTAACTTTGCTTTTATAATTTATGCAATAGAATATTCAAAGAGTACCACTTTGACTCTTGAAGTCAAAAATCCTGAACACAGTCATTATTCCACTGACAATATCATGGCATATCCTGCTTTCAGAAAATTCAATGAGGACAAGACATCCCAAATTTCTCAGATGTCTGAATTCCTTCTCATTAAAAGGAAACTTTAGGCCTAATTATGAGGTCAGAGGGAGCTGTAAATTCCTGTAATAATTCAATATATTTATAATGAATTCAAGAAAAGAAAGAAGGAAAGATTCAAGGCAGAAGGCCCATTTATGCCTTTATTGAAACCCCAAAACAAGAGCCTCTGTGTGGTCCTCTGCAAGGGATAAAAAGGGACACTCACCCCCTTGCCATAAGAAGCTTTCAAGGCTTTCCTCCTGTGATTCTTATGTATTGTACCTATAAAACCAATAAGTATAACATTCCAGCCCATATTTTTGGATTCATTCCAAAAAATAAGACCTTTTCTGGGGATTTTTGCTTGATGAATGATGAAACTGAACCCTCCTATACTTGGCCATTGAATCAATACATACAAAAATTCATCAACAATACCAATATGGCTCCCCCTCCAGCTATGGTTACTGATAGGTATTTTTCCTTCAAGAATTCTCTTTAGAAAATCTTCCCAAACTCAAAAGTCCTGTTATTAATTTGACATATCAATAAAGATTCATCTTCCCATTTCATGAAGAAAATTTATAATTGGATTGAATTTTTAAGCTTTATGGGGCTACAGAGTCAATGAGCTCACTCTTAATTCTCACTTTTATTTAATTTAATTTGCTTTATAATGAATCTGGGATTTAATTATCAGGTTATATATTCATTAAATGAAAAATATGTCAAAGAAAATTGGAAGAGACCTCAAAAGCAAGTCAAAAATCCTGAATTATTTCAATATTTGGAAAAAAAACCTGCCATTTCCTAAAGGAGTATTACATGCCTTACTGGACCAACAACCATTTTCAGGTTGGTGTGGGTCCCACCCCAAGAGTTGAAGGTGCACATTCTATGTTTAAGCTTTGGCTGAAAAATTCCACTGGTAATCTCCTAGAGGCTATTAGAGCCCTTCACATAGCTTTCAAAAAACAATTCCTTGATATTATAAGCAGAATATCAAAACAAATGAATTTCCATGTCAAAAATTTCCCTCCTCACTTCTTTGCTCTCAGTGGTAAGGTGTATCATTATGGACTTCAGATGTCATTTGAAAATTAAAAAAAAAATTCTCCTCCAATGGAAAATGCACCAAATAATACAGTAAACTCCAAGGGATACCTTGCAAGCACAAGTTTTGAAAGGAATTTCACAAGCGCTAAAGGCTCCAGCTATCAGAATTCCATCCTCAGTGGCATTTAAATTTACCTCTCAGTATTTTTCATCTTCAATTTATTTAATTTTATTTGCAAATTTTCTTCTCAGAATGTCTATCAAGGAGAGGATCAAATTTCTGAGAAATAAAGAATTAATGAAGACAAAAAAATTGGAGATATTGGGGAAGACCTTTTTCAAAGACCAGTGGCAGAAATAAACCCAATTCTTCAACATTTTCAAGATGTTCTTACTGGAAATTTACTCTTAGATCAAATTACCAAGAGTAAAGACAACCAGGAATTTTATGAAGACCCACTTGAATACAAAAATACCCATCAAATACCTCAAGGATAATAAAAAAAAAACAAAGGATATCCCCAAATTTTTGAAATAATTGAAAGTCAGTTCAAGAGAAGAGGAAGACCTCGATCAAAGTCATCAGCACAACAACTTTATGATCACAGTCAATTCCCCCACCCTAAGATTATGGAATTGGATTAATCTTGAGATTCTGAATATCATGAGGCCTCATTATTGAAATAAATCATTTCATAAGCTTCATTACCATCAGAAACTGACTTTAATTAATATGGCCAATGAAGAGTCACCCTCATGAGGTCCACAATATTGGCCAAGAGAAACAGAACTTCATTAATAAGGATGAAAAATTCTTCAAAAACTTTGAATGTTTATAATGCAATTGACTTAACCTTTGAGAATTGCCAAAGAAATTATTAAGAAAGTGATTAATTCTCCAAGCCTTCTGTGAGTTTTCAAGTCCTTTTAATGTGGAATTCTTTGGTTATTTATATCTTGAGTAATTTTTTGGAAACAGCTTTATTAGTGTTCTGTCTCATAAGACTTGCCAAAACTCATTTTTAAATACACCTTCAATCCCATCAATTTCCAGGTTTATGGAATCTTTTGCTATAGAACAGTATCCCATTACATTTACAAGACTCAAGATTAATGAGCTGATTTAAGAGGTTACTTAATTTAAAAAATACGAAAAAAACAGCTTTATGAAGCCATGAATACCTTAGTACAGTAAGTAGAAGCTCATTTGGACATACTAGAATGATATGAAGATGTTGGCCAAGCACCAAAGAACAAGTGGAGGTCTATACCTGATATGGGGATCAAATTTCAAGTACATATTATAAACCAGTTTATTTTATTTAAAAGTCCAATATTTCTTTTTTTTCCTTCCTTCTGTCCTCAAAATGAAACTCCACCCCTCTGCATATGTTTTTTAGATAGATTTACTCATTTTGTTACCTTTTCCATCATCATTTCAAAGGTTTACTATGTCCCCCCAATTACTGTGAGTTGAAAATTTCATGCTCAAACACAAGCCCTGGGGTGGGAAGATAAATTCAAGAAGGAGAGAATGCTATATTTTTCCAATCTTACCCCCCTTTTAGAAAAAAACCATTATTTTAGAGGTTTAGTCAGATTGAAATTATTATCTTTTTTTATTTCATATACAATTTATTCCAGCTATCCCCTCTCTCAGTCTTATTTATTTCTTAGATCCCACCTCATTCAGTTTTTTTATCAAAAATATGTCACTTTTATGCTTAAAAGAAGTAATGTAACAAGCATGAACAATATATATATATATAACACTTTTTCAGCCTACACTTATCCCACCCAAACAGATTCCCAAACTTGTAGCCTTCTGCCTTTGGATTCTCAAGATTTTCCTCTTTGTTTTTAAAAAAAATAAGATAATTTATAATTAAAAGGTTTTCAATTGATTGTTCCACAAAATTGGCCAAATAAGAGAAAATTGGCAAAAAATATTTTGAAAAAATTTGGGGATCTTAACATTCCAAAATGGAAAAATATGACCAAAAAAGTTGAAAACTTCCTCAAAACTAGGCCTGAGGAAAAAAATTAAAAAATAGGGTACCTTATGTTTTGTGGCTATAAATTGGTAAAAACACATAAGAGCTTATGTGATCTTACCAGAACCCTAAAATATAATAAAAGGCTATTAGAGGTTTAAAATAAAATCAAAATACAAAGAGGAAGTTTTCCATTTTGCTTGAATTGAATTCATAAAATGTCTGGCTAGAAATCATTTAGCTACTAAAACATTTTTCACATATTACCATGGTTTTGAAATGAAAAATTACTTTAGAGACTTGGTAGAAATTGAATAATTTATTAATTAAAGAGATAAAACATTTTAATTCAGCTTTTTCAAACTAACTAATTTGGATATTTGATGATAAACCTGGCTTATATGATGGAGAAGGAAGATAAAAATAGTGTTTTTGATTCAATAGTTTCATCCAAATCAGGGTTGACCAAGAGAATCCAGCTTATCATTTTTATGAAAATGGAAAGTATAAAATCAAAATTTTATTTGAATACAAGAGGATTTTAAATTCAAAATAAAAAACTACTCAGGATACTTCTTGTTTAATCACAATAATTGATTTTCTCAAAACCTTTTCATTTCTTAATTCAAATTCCACAATTATATAAATACAGAATTCAGATTATACAATGAAAAGAGAAATATTTGAAGTATTTATATTCAGGAACCCTTAATTTAAACTCTTAATAACTTTCCAGCATCACATAAAGATCGGTAAAAAAGTCTTTCAATATTTTTCCAGATCTCAACATAAGATGATCCCACGCAGGAATTGTTTTTACAGGAAAAACCCCCAGCCCTTCACTATCCCTAGCTCATGAAATAACCAAAAACAATTTTATCAATGAAAAAAGATTTTATTCTAAGCTTATTTATGAAAGATGAATATTCTTTTACTTATACACAGCGCAAATATATTATACATAAACTATAGTGTTACACACTTGGGTCAATGGTCTCTCTTGTAATAAAGTTGGGATTGAAAATCATAAATTCAATTTTTTACCCAGATTTTCGACCCCCATATGATAAGAATTATTCAAAATATTAATTAAAGCAGATAATTATGGTTTTGAGTGAAAAGAGACACTAAATCTCTTCACAAGAAATAGTAAACCTTTCATCGGAAGAACTGTTCTTTAAACAAAATTAATCTTAATTATATATCCTAAGTATATAATAAAAGGAAAGAGCTAAACACAATTTAATATAAGAAGATATATTCCCATTTAACATGCGTCATTTTAGACCAGATAAGTTGAATTATTGGATAAAATCATTAGTTCAGAATATCTTCAAGCTATTTTTCAGTTAACTTGGGGTTTATTTAAAATCCTAAGAAAATTCAATTACTTTATTCTTTTGAAGCTATGAAAATCTTCCTATAAGTACCAAACACCAAGTTCTGGAAACAGATTTATCAAAATACTAAGGTATAAATATCCTATTTTTTTACTAATTTAAACTTCCAGTAAGTAAAATTGAATTTATGTCATTTTTTGGTTCTCTTTATTAGCCAAAATCCTTGATAATATTGTATGTTAGCCTATTACATAATAAGAAATAAAATATTACCCCAAGATATGGCTTGAATATTGGTATAGAAAGAAATTTTGGAGTAAAGCAATTCAAACTCTCTGTTCCTCAATAGGAGTGCTAAAATGGACAGAGATAAAAGCTATGAAGCTCAGTTCAAAGGTAATTGAAACCCTAGATCCCTTTTCTCCCTGGTTATTTTAAGCACCTCTTATTAACAATAAGAATAAATTTATTTTCCCATACCAAGAATATAGTACTATAGATGATAACTGAAGATATTCATCAACATAATTTAGAATAATACACACTTTGAGATTGCCTCAACCTCCACAAAACAAGCCAATATTCCCTTTTAATCCTCAACACAACAGCATGTTTTTCTTTTAACAATCCAAAAAGTGGAACGATCCTATTGAATTTATTTCATATGACTCTAACTGTTAGATATAATATTGAGATGTAAATTTCGCATCCTATTAACCATTCCCTCAGATAATCCATACATCCAAGTACCTTTATCAACACAAGGTACCCCAAGCTCTGGGGCTTGTGAGAAATAGAAATATTCATATACTTATCCATGGCTGATAATAACACAATTAACTAATTGTAATATTCTGGGAAACTTTCTACTAAGGATAAGTCCCATCAAATCATGAGAAGATAGCTGATAAGCTACTATTTTGAGATGCCAAGGCAGTATTGAGCACCCATTACTAATTATAAAATATCATTTATTGATTATTTTTCTTAAATCAACCAAAAGTGGTTAATTGAAACACTTTTTTGACTATCATCTGTGGAATTACCTCATGGAAACATCCCATTATCCTAGTGGTGGCCTGCATCACATGGAAAAAATGATGTAATAGCTCCAAGATTCATTGAAAATACAATTCTTAGAACTATTAATATTTCATGAGCAATTTGAAATTCTGTGATATTAAATTAAAGCCAAATATAATTATGAGGTCCTAATCTCAATTAAAATAGTTACTTACAGTCCAATTTTGATGATTCCACATGAAATACTGAGTTTCCAAAAGCTAGAAGGAAATAAAACCTGTAATGGAAGCTCTGATAACATTGATAAATTTTAAAGAAATTCTTATTTTGAAATAAATTAATACTTATAGGGGAAATTAATAGTTTTCTTCCCATAAGCTGGTTTGTATCCATGTAAAATCACTTTATTCACTAATTCATATATTTTTTGTGACAAAAAACTATTTAATATAAATCCGAATAATTTAATTTACTTATAATCTTATTTTGTTAATTTAACTCTTTTCCACACCCCTGTGAGATTTTTGATGCTGAAAGAAAGCCCTTTTTTTCTGTTTTTCCCTATATTTATCATTCTCAATCAGATAAATCTTTATATCATTATTAAGATATTCTATATTAGCTATAAATACATTCTTTTGTGTTTTTGATCTTTAAAATGAGGCAAAAAAAACTTGGTAAATTTAATAAAATTACTCTTTCCAATAGTTTCATTACTACAGCTATTGGATTACTGAGCTTGTATTTACTTTTTATTCTTTCAATCCACAAATAACCCATCAAGAAACCTTCCAAATGTTTTAAAAGTCTTCTAAAATATTTTTTGATTCCACAATTAATGATTAAGCTTAAACAATTACTTCTTAATTCCTTATTATTAGTAATATATAACAAATAAAAGAAATAATTTAAAAATCAAACTTTGATTTTGGTATTAATAGCTTTTTATTATATTTCTCACAAGAGAATTAACAGTACTCTTGAGAAATAGTGATACTATAAAGAGATTCATGGAAATATCTTATAAATGGTGTGAGATTTTCATAAACGCACCATTATGGATTTCCCTACTCAATTATATTTTGCTTTTTATATTATCAGCTGAATTTCATTTCCCCTTTAAATTTTATTTATTAATATTTTCTCCTATTTTTTTCCGAAAGGATTGCTTTGGATTGAAACTAATTAACCCAAATTTGCATATAATACTTAAATAGGAGCTTAAAAAATTTCCCTATATATTTAGTAAATGTAAAATTTCCCCCTTATGAATTAATTCTTTCTCAAGTCCACCAAATTCTATTTTTTGAATGTTTTTTCTTTCCCCTCACAAATTAATTTGGATTTTTTTCAGGAGTTTCCAAATTCCGAAAATCTAAATTCTATTTCTAAATTCTTATTTCTTGAAAATATGGACTACAGAATTACCTTTTTGGAATTATATTTCATATCTTGAGCTATTACTGATATTTAATATATCTATTTAATATAGTCTGTTTATAGAGTTTGCTATTTCAGATAAAGATTAATTGGTGTCATCATTTTCATTTATTTATCCACTAATTCAAGGTATCCTGAATCTGATGTCAGATTAAATGTTTCAATATTATTAAATTTGATTTATTTCATGAGTGATTGTTTATTCATATATCGCAAATAACTCTTATGGTAAATCTTTAAAATAGGAAATATATACTATAGTTCCATTACTATTGCAAAACCAAGTTAATTTCATAATTATTCCTCTGATTAAAATTATTCAATTAAAGAACAATAGATAAATATAAGAACTTATTGAAAGAACCTTTCTATTTTTTTTTCTTATTTTCAGAAATTCAAGGGATATTATATTTGATAAATATATTAAGTTTATTCCTCATAGAGTCTATTTTTTCATCTTCCAATTTCATGACTGAATATTAATTAACTGAAATTTTTCAAAAAATATGTTTAGTACTTTAAGATAATTGTCCATAATATAATTTTTATCATTTCACAGCCACTATTCAGGGGTAAGGGTATTCAACATTAGCCCCACTCAAACTCATCACACCAGCAATCCAGTATGTGTATCAGTAATCAGTTTCAGCAAATCTTCTTTCTGAAACATTCATACAGCTTGTTTCATCAATACAGCCTTTCAACACTTGTACAGGCTGGATTCACCAAATAAAGTTTTGGATTCACAAGCCTGAAACTGTATGATCACCCAATTCCACCACACCTCTTGTACAGACCCTATAAGTCTATACAGGGGCTGTATTATCCAAATAAATTCAGATGAAGATTCCTCTCAAGGGAATTCACTCTTTGGATCAGGGATGCTGCATTCTCACATATACCAGCCCCTCTTTCTAACTCTGAGGACCTTTCTCAGTTAATTAATATATTTGATTTATTATTTAATAAATATTCTTATTCTTTATTTTGGAGTATTATATTTATTGGTATTAAGTTGGTCTTTGTATTTCCACACCTGTTCAGTGGAGTTGTGATGGCCATATCCTTATTAACCCTTCTCTTTCTTTCTGACGGGTTGAAACAGTGGACTTGGACTTGTTTGTGGTTAGCTCTTTTATTCTTTACTCTTATTCTTATTGTTTCTGCTTTCTTAAATTTATTTCATCAGAAATTCTATATTTATTACACTTTCAAGTGTACTACCTCTTATTCCTTCTGGGCCCTCCATAAGTGAGTTCCATTTTTCTGAGTGAAAGGCCCTCTTCACTAAGAAGAGCCCCTGTGACATATCAATGGAGAATATTTTTGTGAGCCTTGAGGTATATTTTACATACCCTAATAGGCCACAATTATCCTAAAAATAAATTTTGAATTATACATAACTCATAAGTCATGCATATATCCAAAATTCATCATTTTTGATTTCAGAAAAAAATGAATAACTTTTTATTGAGTAAGTAAATCCATGGATTTAAGGCCAGATTTGGATTCTACACAAAAATTCACCCAGGGTAGCTCCATAGAGTTAATAAACTCAAATTAACTCTTTGAGGTGGTAAAATGGAAAATACTTCAATACCACATCATCAATACCACATAAAAGATCCGTGAAAAATTTTGTTTTTCTTAATTTCACACCAAAATAATGGGAATGTGAGAAATCCCATGTTACATATACACTAAGAATAGTGTTATGCATGTTTTGAGCACTTAATATCATGGTATTCTTACATGGACGTTTGGTACACCCATAGTGGATATCTCACTTTAAGCTTAAATTTCTATTTTGACGTGAAAAATAGGCAAGGGGGACAAAAGACATCAAAGAGAGCCAGGGTACCCAACTTCTGAGGCCTCGGAGGCATGGACAGCTCCAAAGCTTGGATCCCTGGCTTATCTTGGCCTACTTGGTAAACTAAAACCCTTTGGGAACTTGGTTACCATGTTACAACTACTGTAAATCTTAAGAAAATAGCAAATAACCTGCTATTTTGACGTGCCAAGGAGGTAAAGAGCTATTTAGACTCCTGTAACCATGTCAATTCTTAATTATTTTCCACGGATAAACCCCAAAAGAGTAATTAAAACCCTTTTGGACTTGTATCCATTGATTTACCTCATAGCAACCAGTGAAACACTGATATTTGCAATTCTACGTAGAAATGAGGTAAAAACTTCAAAAATTCATTAAAAATACAATTATTAATGAATCTTTCTGAAATTTCAGGACTAATAGAGAGCTGTATTATCTATGGTAAAGCTAAAAAGAATTATGGTTTTACTAGTAAAATTAAAAGTTTTATGTACAGTCCATTTTTGACTATTCTATGTGAAACACTGAATCTTCAAAAATTCACAGTAATTACAACCTGTGATGAAATTGCCAATAACATTGATAACTTTGAGAAATCAATGATTATTTTGGAATAAAAGAATATTTACAGATGTTACTCCTTTTATTCTTAACCATATTGGGGTTGGTAGTCACATAAAAGCATCAATTAAGTAATTATGATAATCTTACGTGACAACTGTAAGGTTTGACTATGAAACAATAAGTAAAAATTACTAATATTTTACTTATTGTACTATGAATTTCCTTATAAATGAAATAAATAAAAATAATTATAATAATAAAGAATTATTATAATTATGGCGTAAAATATGATAAAATAAATATATTAATATAAAATAATTAATATATTTAATGGCACTTTATTATTGTTACAAACAAATAATAAAGGCATAAAAAATTGATTTTTATTAATAAAAAACAATTAATAACAATAATATTACCAATATTAAAGTTATAAATTAAAATAAATATTATTTATATTAATTAAAGAATTATTAAAGTAATAATAAAGAGAAAATTATTATAATAAGAGAAAATAACCTACTTTTAATACTTAATATAATAATTTTGAGATATTCTATGCCAAAAAATACAAATACAACTTATCTAAATTGTATTTACAACAAAAATAGAGAAAATTACAAATATTCTTGATTTTTACGTGGAAATGAGATTTTTAGAAAAAACAATTAAATAAATGATTATAATAAGATGATCTTTGGTCTTTAATAATATAAGAGTTTTATATATAAAGAATAAAGATATTACCTTTTAATTTTATTGATTTAATGTTTTTGATGCATCTGAGGGGAAAACAGAGTGAAAAGAGCTCTATTTATAGGAAATACCTCCCTCTTAAAGTCCAACAGGCTTCTAGTAGACGTGTAATGATCATATCCACTGGGATTGATCAATATTTTAAGGTTTGGTGATGATTACATCATGATCAAACCATATTACATCATTATTACGCCATTATTTAGAGTTATCACTATAACTCTAAGTTTGATGACGTCAAAGGCTTGGCAGAACCCCAAAAATTTGTGGATTTTATTAGTTTTAATCATAAACTAATAGTATTCACCAATTTGTATCACTCATATGACTGTTAAACTTAATTTAAGGTTTCAGTGAGTGATCATAAATGATCAAATTAAGCTCAAACTTTGATCCTTAATAACTCTTGATATTTACACGCTACAGCACTTCAGAGAGTAAATTCTAATAGCTTGGCATAACCGTATTATGCTGCCAAGAGAATTTCATTACATCATCAAAACTCTATTTTTGATGATTTTTCTTGTAACTCATCTTTTCTGTCAAAATTTAATATTTTAAACTTCAAACTATGATTTCAAGGGGTTATACCTTGAATATTATAATAAAAAATACATCATTCTTCACGAATGAACTAGTAGAGTTCTACTGTCTACTTTTTTTAAGTTTGGACCACTTTCACAACAAAGTGGTCAACAGCTCTGTTGATTTTAATCAATAATTCCTTACAGGTTTTAACCTTGTTTATAACTTGTGAAATAAAATTCATTTCTGTATTTCTACAGTAATTACGTGATGACTTTATTTTTGGTTCATCACTCTATCATGCATAATTCAAGAGATATTAGCTAAAATCCTTGAATATATGCATTCACCAAAAAAGTGCATATATTCAGGTTAATTCCTTAAGTATTGACTTTGAAGCTTAGCTTCTTAATTGTCTTATATGTAGATATTTATGTAGAATCCAATGGTACCATTTATTTCACATGTTTGTTTCATTGGTTTTTTGAAATAAATAAGGATTTGTGTTTTTTATAAGGTATTATTACTTATAACTTATTAAATATTGACTTTACAGATATGCCATAAAAATGGTATATGTGTATTTTACCCTGGGGAATCCAATGGTATAATTTATTTCACATGTTTATTCATTGGGCTTTAAGTTAAACCAAGTTTTATGCCAATTTATGATATTTTTGTAGTTTTAAGGTAATTATTTTTAATGTATAATTATATTAAATATTTTTTGTGACCTTTTTGGGTATGTGGTCACATCTCAAAGGGTCACATTCCCTACCACCAAAAAAGATTGTACCACAATCTGATATGTGTAATTAGGGTATCATCCACTGTCCTGCCTCTTCAATAGACTTTGTTAGTCTTGAAGCTCAATAATGCTTAGCTTTTCTATTTTTCAGGCTTTCTTTCATGTCTGAACCTTCTTAGTAGTTTATCAGAATTTGTTATATCTTTCTCAAGTAGCCATTCATCTTCTTGAGTTGAATTTCTATACCTTACAAGGTATTCCCTTTCTTTTTTGTTTCTTGTCCTTCTTTCTTTAAGGACTTTTACTATTTTATTTTCCTCTCCTTCTTCCAAAGGGGGAATTTCAAGTGGGGGTTTATTTCTTAGTGGAAATAACTCCTTGTCACCTGAGCTGTAAGGTTTTATCAGAATTACAGGGAAACTTGGGTGTTTGTTCATTAGTTCACCTGTGAGTTCCAATTGCACAGCATTGGGTCCATGAAGTGCTTTTATCATAAATGGTCCTGCAAAGGAATCTTTTAATATCTTTGGGCCTTTTATGTTATTGAAATTAAGGGTTGATACTAGGACCAAGTCTCCTATTTTGAAATCAGCTGGCTTATGACTTTTATCCCATCTTTCTTTTGCATATTTAAAAGAATCTTGCATACATCTGTTTGCATGGTGTCTTTCCTTGTCAAGCATTATCTTAAAACTGCTTGCTGTTGGATGTATATCCACTAAGTCCTTTGTGAGGGTATCATAAGGAAGTCTTGTTTTTGAACCTTTTTCTAGCATTGCTGGTGTTTTCCCAGTAGAAGCATGAATTGATGTTTTATATGCCAGTTCAAGAGCTGGTATTAGTGTACACCAATCATGGGTAAAACCATCATAATCTTTGAATTCTATCCCATAAGAACAGAATCTTCTGATCATGTATTCTAAGGTCTGTATCATTCTTTCTGCTAAACCATCAGTTTGAGGATGGTAAGCTGTTGAGAATGATAACTTTGTCCCAAACAAGTTATGGAGATTTGTCCATATTGCTGAAGTGAACTTTGGGTCTCTGTCACTTATAATATTCTGGAATAAGCCTGTATGGCTGATAACTTTATTCCATATCATTATGGCTGTGTCCATAGCTGTGTCATCTTTATGACATGGTAGGAACATGGGAGTTTTGCTATACCTGTCAACCAATACTAGGCATGCATTATAGCTTCTGTCTCCTCCTGGAGGTAATGTTGTTACCCAATCCATATGAACTATTTCCCAAGGGGATTTCGGTTCTTGGATTTGGATCATCATTCGAAATTTCTTTCCTGTGGCTCTGTTGGCTTTTTGACATCTGTCACAGGTTTGGAAGTATTCTTTAACATCTTCCAATTTGGCCACCAAGAGCAGGTTTTCACCCTCTCTAGTGTCCTGTCTTCTGAAAGGTGTCCAGCTGCAACACTATCATGACACTCATGTAAAATAGTGTTTATCAGGGTTCTATCTGTTAAGGCCACAACACATGTGTGTTTTGTTCTATGGTAAAGGATTCCATCAAGGAGGTGGAATCTTCCTTCATCATATGCCTTTTTCCATGTTTCATCCAGTTTTGATGAAAGTGATGGGTCTTTGCAGTCTTTCATTAGAAGTTGGCTTAAGATATGGAAATTTTTGTCTATCTTATAGCTTTCTTTAAATTGGTTAAAAAATTCTGTTATAATGTTGGTAACACATATTCCTTCTATATGGTGTTCTTCTTGTGGTACCCATGCTGGATTGTCAGGGGTATTTGCTAGAGCCCATCTGCTAAAACCATCTGCATTTTTATGAATATTTCCAGATTTATGAACAATAGTCATATTTCCTCTATATTCTTGGATAGCAATTCGCCATCTCAGCATATGTCTATTTGGAGTTTTCATATTTAATAGAGATTTTACAGCATTACAGTCTGTAATCACATCAAATACTGTTCCATCCAAGTAGTAATGTAATTTTTCTAAAGCCCACACTAAGCAGAGGCATTCCATTTTGCTTGCTCCATATCTTGCTTCTGTTGGCTTTATCTGTCTTGAAATAAAACAAATTGGTCCTTCCACTGGTTTATCATTGATAATTTGTGTCTGGGGTAGTGCAGCACCTAGTCCTTCTCCACAAGCATCAATGTAAAGCTTGAAGGGTAGTTTCCAATCTAGCATTAGAAGAAATGGGGCATTTGTTAAGGAATTTTTTAATTCTTCATTTGCCTTGACTCTTTCTTCTGTAACTTCATAGACTGTTTGTTGGTCACATAGCTTATACAAGGATTTAGCAATTTTTGCAAAGTCCTTTATATGCTGTCTATAGTAACCAGCAAATCCTAGAAATGATTGCATTTCTTTTTTGGTTTGGGGCATTGGTTTAAGTAGTACTTCTGCTACTTTATTCTTGTCTATGCCTAGACTAAGTCCAAATACAACATGTCCTAGTGCTTTGAATTCACTGTATGCAAAATGACACTTTTTCAAGGAAATTTTCATATTCACTTGGACTATTTTTTGTAGTAACCTTTCTAGTCTTGTAAGGTGATTTTCCAAGGTTTCTGAGCAAACTATGATATCATCAATATAGATAATTAACCATCCTTCTGATAATTCTTCAGGAAATATGGTATTCATCATCCTTTGATAATGGGAAGGTGCATTTTTTATGCCAAATGGCATTCTTAAGTATTCAAAAATTCCACAGTGGACTATTATCCTCAGTAGTTTTTTGGCATTGTCTGTTAAGACATTTTTATGAAAACCCTTTAAGGAATCCATGGCTGTGATGAACTTTGCTTGTGACAATTGTGTCAATGTCTCATGGATCCTGGGTATTGGATACCTGTCTGGTATGGTATAGGTGTTCAGGGCTCTGAAGTGTCCTACCATCCTTGATTTTCCATTATGCCAAGTTATAATGACAGGTGTAGTGACTTCTACCTGTTCGTTATGTCCTACCTTTCTTAATACTCCAAGGTCCATTAATTCTTTAATGTGTAACTCTAAGGCTTTTCTAGCCCTTGGACTAGCTGGGTAAGCAGGGCTTCTTAGTAAAGGTGGGTAAGGTTTTTCCACATTAAGAATTATATCCACTTCATGTCCAATTATGGCACCTAGTGGCTCTTTGTCAGTTGCAAAGGCATTTTTGTACTTAAATAAGAGGTCAATCAATTTTTCTTTCATTTTTTCTGTTAATTCTTGATTGAATTCTGCCTCTTTAAGTTGTTCAGATATAATAAGTTCCTTTTCTGGAATTTTTTCTTCATTATTAATAACTGTGATTTGTTTTTTGTTATTTAAGAAGCCAAACGTTTGTCTTTTGTTGTCTCCTATGGTAAAATATCTATCCTTTTGGTTAGAGATATCTATACCATAAATTGATAAGTAGTCATTCCCAAGTATGAAGTGATTACTAGTACAGTTGTCCATTACTACAAACTCTACTTTAATTCTTACACATTGTGAGGGATGAGGGAAAATTAGTGTTAAATCAATTATTCCAAGGGGCTTCATGCTCTCACTTGCACTACTAAATTTGACACCTTGTATTGGCATAAGTTTTTCTTGCCAGTCTGGGACAATTGTTTTTAAATAACTTTTACCAACACAGGTGCAATATGCTCCTGTATCTAAGTTAACTTTTCCTTCTTGGTTATCAACCGTAACAATACTTATACTTGATTTTCCAGCTGTATATCCCATTCCTCTTGCAGGTTTGGTCCTATAAATTTTGGCATCTTGTATGTTTGTCAGGTTTGTGTCAGATGTCCCAACTTGTGGTAAGTTTGAGTTAACATCCAGTACTTAATAAATTATATCAATATTATTAATTTGTGCATTAATTATATTGATTTCATCACTTTCAGAACTTTCTGATTCTTCTGTCTCTTTTTCAGAGTCAGATTCGTCTTCTTTGTCATTGTGGTTTTCTGTTTCCACAATTTCACTGATCTTTGCCTTTTTAAGGCAATTATTGGCTAAGTTTCCAATACCTCCACATTTATGGCATTTTCTTTGCTCATTATTGTTGGATTTATTGGGCTTGAAGGATTCTTTTGATTAATCTTTTTTGATAAATGGTTTATTTGGGCTTTTAATGTCCAATTTCTTCCAAGTCCTGCAAATTTTTGTTCTTGTCACTATGTCTTCTAGTGCATTAATGTACTCTTCTGTTGAGCATGGTTCTATACACCTGCTTCTTAGGGCATGTTCTAGCTCCCCTCCACATTTCTTGAGTATTTTCATATGCACCATTTTTTATGACATTTCTGGGTACAATTCATTCAGTCTTTCAACTTGTTTCAAGAACCAAGTTAAAGGTTTGTCTTTGTCTGGGTCAAAAAAAGAATTTTCAAATGCATTTTCTATTTTGTACCTCCAGGCATCATTAGCCCACTTGGTGATTATTTCTTGTTTCCACCAAGACCAGGTATTTTTGCCATTTGTTTGCCTTATGCCATAATACCATCTTTTTGCAGATTTCTCAAAGAATGAATGTAATCTTGCAGTTATTAATTAATCTGGTATGGCATAATCTTCTTGTAGCATGTCAATTGTCTTGATAAATGACATGTGGTCATACTCACCTTCTCCTGTGAATGTTGGCCATTCCTTCAATCGAGGTGCTTCCTTCATTAAGACTTGGTTATTGTCTTGGTGACTCAAGTGTGTTATGAATGGATTTGTTAATTCCTCTGTTGGTTTAACAGGGCTTCTTATGTGAGAAAATGGTGTTGATAACTTTGGAATATTTAAATTAGCCTCATTAATTTTATCCATTTTTTCAGTAATAAGCCTTATTTCACTTTGAATGTCATCTTTCAGATGCATTCTTGCTTCATCACTCTTTTCCTCATGGTCCAAAAGTAATTTTTGGTGTTATGAAGTCTTTTCTTCAAATTTTTCTACAGAAATACTTAATTTTTTTAATTTTTCTGTAAGATTGTCAATACTCACATCATAATTGATTGTCAAAGTTTTTTCTTCGATATCACTTATTTATTTGTACAACTCTTGTTGTCCTTGTATTAATTTCTGAGTATTGTCAATTAATACTTTTGATTTATTATTTTCAATCATAAATTTTATGTTATCAATTCCTTTCTTATTTTGTGCAACAAGTTTTGTTAAAGATGATAAGCTATTATTTATTTCTTGGAAAGATAATAAACTATTTTCAATGTCTTTAAGAGGTAAAATACTATTTTGAAGTTCTGTTAAATTATTTACAACATCAGGAGACAAGGTTATTTCTTTGGGAAATGGGGTTGTCTCATTCTTTGTTCCTCTTTGTCTTTGAAATCCATCAAAGTTCTGGCCATGTTGAAGACATTGTCCATGGCATCTTTTTGGATTTTGGGAAGCTTGTAGCTTGGGGAATATGGTTTTCTCCTATTCTTTTTCTTGTTCTTCTTCCCTTCTTGGGGAAGTGGGTTGACTTGGGGCTTTCTGGTAGAAGCTACTGGGGCTTCTTCCTTGGTTGCCTCCTTCTTTTTGGCATGATACTCCTTGATCTTTTTGATTTGAGGTTTGGATAATAGTGGATTCCATTCATTGGAGTATCTCAATATTTCCTCCTCTTTGAGGAACTTTTTCAGGATGTGCCAGGAGTTCATCACCCCTTGGTGTATTTGAGGCAACATTTCCCAATCTTTGTCCTTGTACACTGTGTAGTACTGTTTTTACTGGCTCATGTAAATGTCTATTTGAGCCCTCGGAATGTGATTTGTACCTATTTGAGTTACTCATACTTAGTTCCAATTCAGGTTCAGATATCATTGGCATTTCTGGGACTTGCCTTTGGGATAAGGCACTTCCTTGCGTGGATTCTGTTCCACTGGGGATATTGCCCTTCCTTTTCCCTTTTGAGGAATCAATTCTACCTCTGAGTCCAGCTCCATCTGATTGGATGGAGTATTGGGAGCCTCTTCTGGTAGTCATATTATAAGAAAAATAAGAAATAAGAGAATTTCAGAACAGGAATATTCCTATGGCAATTTATAAATGAGGTACTTACCTTCAGAGTCCTGAATAGTGGGTCCTGTAAAGTCCAATTTCTTGGCTTTCTTTTTCTTAGTGATTATTGGTGTTGGAGAGCTTTGACAAGTTTCTTTCACCAATCTTTCAACAGTGGCTTGGTTTTCCTCTGTTGGGTTGTCTTCAAACACTAAAGAAGACAAATAAATATAAGTCTTTTATATAAAAGTGTTATTTTTTGGTAAGATATGGCAATTTTCCACATAAAAATTGCTTTTATTTTTTTTAAGTAAAAAAAATGAAAATAATTAAAAAAATGAAAACAAAATGAATAAAATAACTTTTTTATTGGTTTTTAATATTTTTATTATTTTTTATGTTTTTATTTTTAAAGAATAAAATAAATATGAATATGATTCTTTCATCAAATTAATTTATAATTTAGAATTATTTTTAATTTATAAAATATCTTTTTCAATCACTAGAGTCACTCAAAGAAAGTTTTTTGCAAGTCTAAGGATGTGAAAAACCACATGTAAGACAGTACAATTGCTTTCCAAATGCCTCAATAGCATTTAAAATCAATAAATATAAAATTATTATATAATTTTATGATTATAAGTATAATTTATTATTGGATAAGCCCAATTAGAATCTTTTTAAAGGTCTTTTACAGTAAATATTCCTGACGGGGCCCCCAAATGTAAGGTTTGACTATGAAACAATAAATAAAAATTACTAATATTTTACTTATTGTACTATGAATGTCCTTATAAATGAAATAAATAAAAATAATTATTATAATTATGGCGTAAAAATAATTATATTATCAAATAAATATGATAATATAATTTATACTATAAAAAAAATATAGGAAAATAAATATATTAATATATTTAATGGCACTTTATTATTGTTACAAACAAATAATAAAGGTGTAAAAAATTGTTTTTTATTAATAAAAAACAATTAATAAAAATAATATTACCAATATTAAAGTTATAAATTAATATAAATACTATTTATATTAATTAAAGAATTATTAAAGTAATAATAAAGAGAAAATTATTATAATAAGAGAAAATAACCTACTTTTATTACTTAATATAATAATTTTGAGATATTCTATGCCAAAAAAAGGAAATACAACTTATCTAAATTGTATTTACAACAAAAATAGAAAAACTTACAAATATTCTTGATTTTTATGTGGAAATGAGGTTTTATAGAGATTTTTAGCAAAAACGATTAAATAAATGATTTAATCACGTCAAAATTTATGATTATAATAAGATGATCTTTGGTCTTTAATAATATAAGAGTTTTATATATAAAGAATAAAGATATTACCTTTTAATTTTATTGATTTAATGTTTTTGATGCATCTGAGGGGAAAACAGAGTGAAAAGAGCTCTATTTATAGTAAATACCTCCCTCTTAGAGTCCAAAAGGCTTGTAGTAGACGTGTACTGATCATATCCACTGGAATTGATCAATACTCTAAGGTTTGGTGATGATTACATCATGATCAAACCATATTACATCATTATTACGCCATTATTTAGAGTTATCACTATAACTCTAAGTTTGATGACGTCAAAGGCTTGGCAGAACCCCAAAAATTTGTGAATTTTATCAGTTTTAATCATAAACTAATAGTATTCACCAATTTGTATCACTCATATGACTGTTAAACTTAATTTAAGGTTACAGTGAGTGATCATAAATGATCAAATTAAGCTCAAACTTTGATCCTTAATAACTCTTAATATTTACATGCTAAAGCACTTCAGAGAGTGAATTCTCATAGCTTTGAATAACCGTATTATGCTGCCAAGAGCATTTTATTACATCATCAAAACTCTATTCTTGATGATTTTTCTTTTAACTCATCTTTTCTGTTAAAATTTAATATTTTAAACTTCAAACTATGATTTCAAGGGGTTATACCTTGAATATTATAATAAAAAATACATCATTCTTCATGAATGAACTAGTAGAATTCTACTGTCTACTTTTTTTAAGTTCGGACCACTTTCACAACAAAGTGGTCAACAGCTCTGTTGATTTTAATCAATAATTCCTTACAGGTTTTAACCTTGTTTATAACTTGTGAAATAAAATTCATTTCTGTATTTCTACAGTAATTACGTGATGACTTTGTTTTTGGTTCATCACTCTATCATGCATAATTCAAGAGATATTAGCTAAAATCCTTGAATATATGTGTTCACCAAAAAAGTGCATATATTCAGGTTAATTCCTTAAGTATTGATTTTGAAGCTTAGCTTCTTAATTGTCTTATATGTGGATATTTATGGAGAATCCAATGGTACCTTTCATTTCACATGTTGCTTCATTGGTTTTGAAATAAATGAGGATTTGTGTTTTTTATAAGGTATTATTACTTATAACTTATTAAATATTGACTTTACAGATATGCCGTAAAAATGGTATATGTGTATTTTACCATGGGGAATCCAATGGTATCATCTCTTTCACATGTTTATTCATCGGGTTTAAAGTTAAACCAAGTTTTATGCCAATTTATGGTATTTTTGTAGTTTTAAGGTAATTATTTTTAATGTATAGTTATATTAAATATTTTTTGTGACCTTTTTGGGTATGTGGTCATATTTCAAAGGTTCACAACAACAGATGATGCAATCAATAATCCAAAAAGGTTTATTGTTTTCTCACTCACTGGTTTTTCAGTTTTCTCCATGGCACGCCTCTGTGAGCTGTTGTTGACTTAAAAGAGGCCTCCTCTTGCTGTTTTTTCCACATCATCATCTTAATATCATTTAAATCATTATTACCAACAATTAAGTATTAGTTATAGCTATTCTTAAGTGTTTTAAATCTTTCAGAATTAATCAGAAAGACGTGAAATCATAGAATCCAACTATATATTGTTGTAATACTGTTATAAATTCATTTTGATCCTTAAAATCCACAATTCTACGTCAAATCTCTCTATCTTATCTTTCAATAAGTTCTTTGAAATATTAGTGAGTGATTTATTTTTAATTCTAGAAAGTCTTTCTCTAAAATTAGTTTTCTTCAAGAATTATCATTATAATTATTCTTGCAAAAGATAATTATATATTAAAATAATTTTATTATTTTAATAAAAGAAGTTTTTTTATTAAAATCTCCTTGTAATTGATTCTTGTAGACAATTACTGCTCACTGTTAAATCACTAGTAGTGCTTAACACGTGAAATAAATAATTCTTCAATCATTTAATTGTGGTTATAATAATATTTTATTATTATATTTCATAAGAACAGACATAGTACTGTTGATTAATAGTGATATTATCATCAGTTTCATAGTCACATCTTACAATTTTGAGTTTTTAATAAATAACCTATATATTCTTCATCTATTTTCAAATTAAATTCAATCAAGAGTTTTCTATTTCTTTGTTTTTGAGGAACACCCACAATATTTAGCTTAAGTGTGAAACTTTGTGATATGACCACATAGCCTTATTTTAATAACACTAATTAAGAATCAATTACTAAAGACCCATCAAAATAAGTAGAAAATTCTTGATTAGCTCAGAAGCAAATGAATAAATTAGCTTTATGGATTCGCCATCCAAAATTACATGCATGCCTCTTTGGATGTCATATCTGTAAGCCAAATACTTACTGAGATATCTATATATATGCACTTTTATGAGAATGCATTCATCAATAGTCTTTAGCTAATATCTTTTGAGATACACATAATAAATATATGATACAAAAATAAAGTAACCATCAAATAAATTTTAGAAAAAATCTATAAAATTTCTTTGACAAGCTATAAATAGACTTATGAATAATAAAGATTAATTGACCAAAAATAGTCATGACAGTTTATCACTCAAAATCAAAACCACCAAGCTTAAAACAAAGCTAATATTTATAGTCTAATAGCTCATACATCGATAATTGAATATTTTTGTCATAAGATTAAAGATATAACCCTGTTAAGTAATGGATCGAAATTTGAAATAGTATATTTTGACAGGAAAGTTGACTCACAATCAAGTTAATTGAGAATAGGGTTTTGATGATATAAGTAAATCCTCTATATATATTATTACAGGCATTCCAAGCTACTATAATTAACTCTATGCAGTTCAATTTCATGAAAAACTCAAAAGCTATCAAGGATTAAAGCTAAAGCAGAAAATGAGTCATTTTTGATCTTTAACTTCAATATTCAATTAAGTTTAACAGGTAACTAGGATATAAAGAGGGTTTTTGGTATTTTATGTTTAAAAGTACCCATATCCACAGAATTGAATCATTTTCACGTTAATTATGGCACCCAATTAAAAGCTATGGTGATAAATTTAAATCATGGTGTGATAATGAGACAAGAAGGTTTAATAATTATTTAATCATGACTAAACCTTAAAATAATTATTGATTCCGGAAGATAGGATCAGTTCAAAGATGATATGTGGTATATTGTCACTAGGATTAAGGATATTTAATATATAAAGAACTTTTCTTTCTCTGTTTCTCCCTCAGGCACATCAAATTCAATAAGATATGAAACACTAGAGCTAATCACTTTTTTCTTTAAAATACAAATCTTAATTGTGAAATACGGAAGTTATAGTTTATATTAATTACTTACTATTTCTTTATTATATTGATATTTCTCTTAAAACTGTTAAATTCTCTTAAACATTGCTAAATCCATATGAAATAGGAAAAATTGTATTTCTCACTATTTTTAATTGTAACTACGTTCAAAATAGGTTTTTATTAATTATTTTGGCATAAAATAATTCAAAATTATTACTTTAAGTGTTGCAAGGGGTTTATTTTCATCTTGTTAGGAAATTTTCTCTCTTAAATCCCCTTTGAAATTATTCTTCATAAATATAAATAGTATTTATATTGATATATTACTTTAATATTAATGATATTTTTGTTATACATATTAATTTCTTTTAAAAAAAATTTTTTCAAAATATTATCTTTTGTTGGTAATCAAAATAATTATATTTAAAATATTAAATATCAAAGTATAAATCTTTTTTTATTATAAGAATTTCATGATATAATTTATATTATTCCAGAATTACAATAATATTTCATTATTTCAGTTGTTTTATTATTCATTATTTATTAGTAAACTGATAGTAGAATAAGTATATTATTAGTAATTTTTACTTATTGCTTCATAGTCAAACCTTACATTAAGAAGAATAGATTATTATTTTCAAGGTTCAAAATCTAAATTAAATTCAAATTTTTTGGTTTTGTTAAATTATTATGTTTATTATTAAAATATAATTTTACATTTAGTATCTACTGTCTTTTCCAATTAAACAGTTGTAAAATTTTGATTCAATAATATTTATGTTTTAACTACTTTTTGTTACTATGAAATTTAATATATTTATTTATTATAGTTTCCTTTTCATTTTGCAAAATTCTAACTTCATTAGAAATCTCAAAACTGATATGTTTATTTTTTCAAAAAAACTTTGTAATATAATTGAATTTAAAAAAAATGTATTAAATAGATTGTTTTTACTTATGAGCTAAGTCATGGGATTGTTTTTGTGGTAATTTTTTCTTAAAATTGATAATAAGGATGCAAATTTGCCAATTTTTCTAACTTTCACTTTGAAATTGAGCTTCTTGAACTCAGAATCTGAATAGATTAGAGATCACTAGGATCAATTATGGGTCTTGAAAGTGAAAAATATGATATGTGGGACTTTGAGTTTTAAGATATCAAGAATATGAATCATGAGTGGTAATATGATTATCTAAAAAATGTGGCAGCATTAATTGAAATCAATAAATTCTATGATTGAGATTTTCATTGAGTCAATTATCATGAAACGTGACAGTCATTTTAGTCAAGATTTAACTGAGTCATATCATATTGAAACACGAGAAAGTATCTGAAGCTCAATAATTAGGTTTTATTAATATTTTTCAATTAACAAAGAATGCTTCCTGATATGTCGCTTGCATATAAAATAAGGGCTCAAGAAATAAATAATGGTATGCATGAAATATTGATTTTGTTAAGAAGAATGAACTATTTATTTGAAAAAATTGGTGAATTAACTTTTTGAGGCTGCATAATTTTGAGAAGAAACTCGTTTTCTTGTTTCGACAAACACCATCTTAGCTGTCAGATTACCCTAAATAAAGCTCTAGAATTATAAAAATAACTACAATAAAAGGATTTAAATTTTACATAGAGAATTTCTTTGTTCAAAATATTTATTTCATTGTAATATTCAATTTCCCCATAATTTTGTAGCCTTAATTTCGCAAAAGCATGACAAGAGACTCCTTCTGAAGAAAAAAATGTTCAAAAATATCTTTTATTGGGTTGAAAAGCTAATTATCTTACAAAACCTGGATAATTGTTTTAAATAGGGGGTAAAAGGGCGAGGTATTTCACTCCATGGTCAAAGAATGAAGGCGTCTCAAAGCTATAGAAGCTACATATTTTGGAAAGCTTTCAACACTTTCTTGAATCAAAGCTGCTTTTTTTGCACCATCATTTAGTTTTCTTGATTATCACGTGTAGGAGGTTGTGATTTTATGATATGGGTGAGCTAAGTAACCTCTAAGACCCAAGCTCTATACAAAAAACCCAAATTTACAATAAGCAGGTTGAAAGAAAATTCTATTCTATAAATGTGAATATTCTTCATGGCAGAAGATAAGCAGTTATTTAGGTGAACAGGACACCCCTTAAGCCCTATACCACACCAAAAAAAGGGTAAAAGGAACAAGTTTTTGGCTTAAACAACAATATTTTTAGCTAGAAAGGCAATAGCTGGCTTCTGATTGTATGTATGAAGTCTCATTATAATTTTTAAAATTCAAAGCCTAAGGAAACCTTGGAGAGAAGGAGAACCGATTTTCTAAGGAAAAATTGAGCTGCATGATTTTAAATAGTCACATTGATTTTTATTCTATACTGATCTGAAAAAGCAAATATGAAATTTTGTATCGTTTAGAGCCTCGTAAAACTAAATAATATCATCAAACCCCCATATCTCTGCAAAATAACCTTCAAAATGTCTTTTCGATGAGATTAGAAATCCATTTTAAGTTCCAGTTAGTGGTTCTATGCTCTTATGAAGATCATATCATATAACCCTTCTGAAAACCTCCTAGCTCCTCATCAAGGCAAAGATTATTTAAAAGCAAATTTCATTGGGCTAGAGTGCATCAATTCAGGGTTATGGGGACTTATGTCTTGGATGAATAAATATATTAGAATTTTCAAGTTTGTGTTTTTTCTTATTTAGAAAATTGGACAGCAGGGTGATTTTCCATGATCTAAATCAAAAACTAATGTGGACTGGGCAAGAACAAATGAAGGAAAACCTCATGTAAGGGCTGATTATTTTCAAGAGGGTATAAAGTAGCTTAGAAATCTGTTTGCAATCAAAAGAGTCAGACAGCAGGCTTTATGAAAACCCACTTGGCTCACTCAAAAGCCCAGTAAATGGCCCTTCAGTGTTGCCTCTTTCATTTTTTATGAAGAGGTATGATGCTGATGCGTACAAAAAGCAAAATTAGCTATCAAAATCCGACCGGTTCCCTCAATACAAGTAAGCTTCGAGCCATTTTTGTGATAGATCGATCTTAACATTCATTGAGACGCCTCTTGCTCGCAACTCGCCGCCAAGCTCAGCCAATCCAACATAAGCATATCCCATGCAAAAAATATGTTAATACCATATTTTGGCTAACTTTGTCGGGCCGATGGCAGATTTGCCGGCTTGGTCAGCTGCGAGTGCGTCTATTTGCGACTCTCACACGTATCGCTCGCCATCTGGGAAAACCTAATTGCCCCGATCTCTTGACCGCAGTCCTGGTGTCGGCGAGGACTGTTGACCACGGACTCACTGCAGCAGCGCCCACGCAAGAATCTCACCTTTTCCACGACAACAACCTGAAGATTTCCGATGGCTGATAAACCTCAATCAAGCGGTGAACGTGGCGGCTTCGGTAGGGGCCGTGGTGGGCGAGGTGGTCCTCGTCGAGGCTCACGAAGGGGCGCAAAGCGGGATGAGGAAAAAGAATGGTTGGTTTCTTCAGAGTCCTCCATGGTCTTCGTGGTCGTTTACTGCTGTCAGAGGACTCATCCTTTTCTCTCGCTCTCATTCCAATAGGGTTCCTGTTACTAAGCTTGGACGACTAGTCAAGGACCAAAAGATCAAATCAATTGAAGAAATTTACCTGTTTTCTCTTCCTGTGAAGGAGTACCAAATTATTGACCTTCTCTTGCCAAAACTCAAAGGTAAATTGTGGCGGTATTTCTTGGAATTATGACATGATTATATTCATAGTTTTTCTTCTCCTTCTCCAGATGAAGTCATGAAGATTATGCCCGTTCAGAAGCAAACTCGTGCTGGTCAACGTACACGATTCAAAGCCTTTGTTGCCATCGGCGATTCCGATGGCCACTTGGGTCTCGGTGTCAAGTGCGCGAAAGAAGTTGCCACCGCTATCCGAGGAGCCATAATCAATGCTAAACTATCCATTATTCCTGTTCGACGAGGTTACTGGGGTGCCAAATTGGGTGAACCTCATACTGTCCCATGCAAGGTCCAAGGAAAGACTGCTTCTGTCTATGTCAAACTTGTACCCGCCCCCAGAGGAACTGGGATTGTGGCTGCTCCTGCCAGCAAGCGACTTCTTCAGCTTGCTGGTGTTCAAGACGTTTACACCCAGTCCCGAGGAAACACCTCGACAATGGGCAATTTCTTAAAAGCCACCTATGCTGCTGTCAGTAGAAACCCCATCTCCTGAGTTTCACATTTATCATCTAGCTAATTATCCATTGCTTTGTAGATTACTGCTACATATGCCATCCTCACACCTGACATGTGGCAACAAATCCCACCCCCACCCCAACCGTATGAAGAATTTTCGACTCATTTGCAGTAAGTTTTACTCTCCAATCTCTCATCCCTGTATTTCATCTGCAATTGGCTGATTTCGTGCTTTAGGATTGCTGCCGCGAAAGCTACATATTAGCCCATCATGGTTGGAGCCTAGCCTTTGATGAATCAAAATCAAATTGTTATTTTACAATTGACCTGAAATTTATAGCCATCTCATTCGAATTTTTATTGGAAGTCGTGAGTGTCTAGGCCACCTCAAGCCTCAATCTGGTTCCGCGCACCTATTAAGACCAAAGAACCAACTAAGTAGTGGCACATCAATTGGCCAAAACCTTACGCCTCATGCCCTGTTTCATGATCGAAGTTTTTGATTATGCTGAGTTCCTATGCCTTGTAGCTAACAGGAAAATGTCATCTCCATTCAACCAATGCCATTGTCGGCTTGGCCGATAATTTTGTTTTGTTTTTAAAATTATAGTACAGCCTCTGTACAGCCTTTCCATGTAAGAGCATCAATAGGCATCCCCATTTTTACAGTGCAAGGCTGTATAAAGACTGTACTGTAATTTTTTACAAAAGGAAATGTAAAAAATCAAGCAAATTTTTGAAAAAATAAAGACAAACATTATGATAATAATCGTAGAAAAGAATAATAAGATACTGATGATAATAGTAATAGAAATTGCAAAACAATAAATAAAATCAATTCTTTTATAAGAAGTCTGCTACATGAGCTGAGATTTTTTTTTTTTACCAAAATATCACTTTCTAAGATGATGAGGGAAAAAAATGATACATCATTTAAATTAAGAGGTACAGCGTGATGTTTAATATCTGATTTAATTATTTTCTTACCTCTTATTTGATTTTCTTCTCTTTTTTATTCTTCTCCATCTTTTGCGACCCAGAAGAATCTTGAGTTTTTTGTTAATTTCAATCTTTTTTAAAATAATAATAAAAATATTGAGGTTATTCAGGCAAAGGAATTGGAAGCTCTTATGGGAAAACAGCCCAATATGCTGCTTATCCTTTGAATTGGAAACTTTAATATTGTATTTTATCACAAGCAGTGGGTAAAATATCACTCAAGCTCCAGATTTTTATTTGCTTGCTCAGGGTATGGAATAAAAAGTAAATAAATAAGGATCCTTCAATCCAAAAAAAGCTAAGGTAAGATGTAATTTCAATTTAAGGAATTTCAAAGATTAATATTATTTCCCAAAAATTCCATTTTTTTATCATCCAGTGAAGCATATAATGCCTCAATTAAATTCATTAAGAATACAATGTATGAAAATAAGTTTAAGTTGGGGTATTGAAGCTATTAATAGAAAGATGATTGTAAGCTAAAATTTAATTGAGATATAAATTTGGATGAAATTTCTGGGTGAGGTGTGAGAAGGAGAGCTAAATTTCATATGGCTAATCAGGATTATGTGTGAAGATTAGTTTAATTTGTATTTGAAATGATATTTTTACCACTTCAAGACTGATTCAAATATTTTATTAACTCATGTCTCTTGAATATGTTGGGGGAATATAGATTGAATAAATAACTAAATACAGCTTTGCCACATACATCTCATCAGGAAAAAGAATGTGTTTCTTGTAGTTTTATATATAAAATATACTACTAAGATGCTTATATGATTCTATCAACAACAAATAAAAATGGAAGAAAAATTTCAATCTTTTCTTTGTTTTGTATGATTAGCTGATAGAACCTTTAAAATGAAGAAAGATTCTTATTATGCGTATGAAGAGATTTGAAGGAGTTAAATTTCTTAAGAGTATGACTTTTTCCCAATATTATTTTTAAGTCTACTAGGGAAAAAAATGAGGTGAGCTCTAGAGCTCATTCAAGAATTGGTAAGATAATAGATTTTGTGAAGAGATATTTCATATTTCTATTAGCTTGGGATGTTTAGTTATCTTAATTATAAGGATGTATATGGGCTTTCATAATACTTTTAAGGGAGATTTTTGGTGAGGAACCTCACTGCTTATCTTAAAAATTCTTTTTACCTATTTGAAGCTTCTAACTTCTCTGAATGCTTAATTTGAGGAAAGTATTTTCCTATGAGTGAAATCTTCAAACCCTTAAATAGACTTATGTTTCTGTGATCTCCCCAATATAAAAAGCTATACACTTCTTCTATCGATTACAATATAGTTTCAAAAATGATAAATACCAAAATAAAAATTCAAAATATTTATAAAAGGAAATGATTATATTGAAAAGATCAATGAAATAAAATATGATCTTCCCAAATCATTTTTTAATGAGAAGAGATTTATGTTAGATACACCTAGCAATAGTTTGGAAGAAAATTTAACTGTGTTCAAAGGTCAAAATACTCTTTCACTTCTTCAATGTGTCATGAAGTTTCCCCCTTAATTACATTTAAAGGATCTATTAAGAGTTTTAAAATTTGTGAAAGAATATTTTTTGGGCTTATGTTATATTGAAATCATGCACCAACTGAGGGGTTTCAATCAAAATTCCAGAGTTTTTAAACATTACTAAATACTCAAAGTTATATATAGATTACTAATGATAAGTAGAGATATGAAGTATTCAATAGTGAAAGAGCCAAATAGTCCTGATTTTAATTATGAAAAGCTTTCTATCAACAAACAACGCTTCACCTTTTGATAAGAGAATAATCCTCTATTTAGATTCATTTTTTTAAAAACCAGGCTGCTTGATCATGAAAAAAAGGCCCAGATATTTGTTTGCTCTCTTTATTGATTAAAGCTAAGGGAGAAAATGAATCCTCTTTAGACTTTTGAATACTGTAATCATGGCTACTCCTATCCAACAAGTTCTTATATTTTAGTGATATTTTTCTTAAACAAATATTTCTTTATTTGGATTAAAGGAATTTATTTTGTATTTATAAGTCTGATTGATTCTCTTATAAAATGAAAGAAGGGTGTTGGTAAACACACATAAGTGGCCTATTTCTTTTCAAAAAATCCTCAGATTTAGTTTTGAGGATTTTTTCAATTTTTTTGCCACATTTTTTCTAACATGGGATGTCAAGCTCTCCAATTTTTTTCAAGTTTTTTTTTCCAAATTTCTCCAAATTGGCCTGTTTTTTTAAAAATTTCATCAAAAATGTTCCAACTTATGATTTTACATATTTTTCTTTTCAAAAAAAAAGGGAATCTTCAGAATCAAAACCCAGAAGCCCACAATTTTTGAATTTTTTTTTGAGTGGGACAAGTGAAGGCCTAAAAGATTGTGTATTTTTACAATATTTTTTTCCTGTTTTTAATATGAAGTTTTGTAATTACTAAAGTGCCATATTCTTGATATAAAAGGAGACTGATGTAGTATTTAAGCAAGAAATATGACTTTTAAGGATGATATTTGGAATAAAATGTAAGTACAAAAGAGAATTCAATTTGAATCAACCACCAAAATGGTGGGGTTTTTCTGTGGGGTGGGAGAAAGATTTGACAAATGTAACATCCTGTGCTTCTTGAATTTATCTGCCCACCAAAGGGCTTGTATTTGAGCATAAAATTCCCAATTCAAAGTAATTGGGGGGGGGGGGAAAGGGTAAACTTTGAAAACAATAATATCTGTGAGCCTTTGAGAGATGACCACATATAAAAAAAGGTCACAAGAAAACTTTACAATAATTATTCTTTTAAATAATCATCTTAAACCAAGTAAAAATACCATAAAAAGGCATAAATGCTGAATTAACATAGAATCTGATGAATAAACATGTGAAATGAGTTACACGATTATATTATTTATGATAAAACACACATATATTCTTTTTATGTCATATCTGTAAAGTCAATACTTAATGAGTAAGAAGTAAAAATGCCATGAAAAGACATAAATTCTGATTTATCTCAGAAACCAATGAAACAAAATGTGAAATAAATTGAACCATTGGATTTCCCACAAAAAACTAAACATAAAACAATTTTTTGTCATTTCTCTCAAGTTAATACTTAAGGGATTAAGCTGAATATATGCACTTTTTTGGTCAGTGCATACATTCATGGTTTTTAGCTAATATCTCCTGAAATATACATGATAATGAGTTGAGCCAAAAATAGTTTTAACACGTAATTACTATTAGAATACAGATATGAGCTTTATTTGACAAGTTACAAAAAAAGGCTATAACTTGTAAGTGTTTATTGAACAAAATTGCTAGATCTGTTGACCACTTTGTTGTGAAAGTGGTCCAGATTTGAAATAAAGTGTATATTAAGGCTCTACTAGCTCATAAATGAAGAATGATGTATTTATTAACATAATATTCAAGGTACAACCCCCTGAAATCATGGTTTGAAGCTTCAAATAGTAAGTTTTGACAGAAAAGATGAATTACAAGAAAATTAATCAAAAATAGAGTTTTTATGATGTAATGAAATTCTCTTGCAAGCTTAATAAGGAAATGCTAAGATATCAGAATTAACTCTCTGAATGGATTTACAATGTATAAATTAAAATTTATTAATGATCAAAGTTTAAGCTTAAAATTGATCACTTATGATCATCCTGTCACAGGGGCTCTTCTAAATGAAGAGGGCCTGGCACTCAGTGAACAGACTTACTTATGGAGGGCTCAGAAGAAATACTCAAATGATAAGAGTAATGGAGTAAGAGGATAAATTCCTAGTCATAAAATAATAAGTATAAAAAGATATGAGAGAAAAACAAAAGCAATAATAAAGAGCCAACCACAAATAATCCTGTACCACTGTTTCAACCTGTTCAGAAAAGAGAAAAGAATTAATAAAGGATATGGCCACCAGGACTCTACTGAACAGGTGAGGGAAGGCAAAGACTAACTTAATAAATAATAAAATAATATTTCTTAATGAGAAATAAAATAATATTAAATAATAAATCCAATATTTTAATTAACTGGGGGAAAAACCCCCAGGCGGATGAAGAGGGGCTGGTATATGTGAGAAACACCAGCCTTGGGGTTTGAGTGTTGAGATACTTGCCTGTATGCTGGAAGAAGTTGGATGTGGGATTGAATCCTGTATTGGTGAATCCAATACAGGTATTTGCGCCTGTATTGATGACAGGCCTGTATTTGGTGAATCCTGTATTTGGGTCTTGCCTGTATGAAACTGTATTTGGAGAATGTTGAATGAAACCCCCTTGCTTATTGGGTTTTGAGGGGTATCAATGAAGTAATGATTGTTGAATATGATTGGTAATGCCCCTGCCTCCTCGGCTGTGACACACCCACTGTTCACTTATTTTAAGTTTAACAGTCATATGAGTAATAAAACTGGTGGATAATATTATATTCTGATTAATACTAATAAAATCCTCAAATTTGAGGCTTTTTAAAAGCCTATTATGTAATCAAACTTAGAGCTATAGTGATTACTCTAAATAATGGCGTAATAATGAGATAAGATGGTTTGATTATGATGTAATCATCACTAAGCCTTAAAATACTGATCAATTCCAGTGTTTACCAACAGTACACGTCTGCTAGAAGCCTGTTGGACTCTAAAAAGGAGAAATTTACTATAAATAGAGCTCTTTTTACTCTATCCCCCCTCAGATGCATGAAAAACAAAAAAACACTAAACAAAAAGGTAAAATATTTATTCTTTATGTATAGATTTTTTATATTATTAAAGAGAAAAGGTAATATTTATTATAATAATCAATACTTACATGATCACTCCAATTTTTTAATTCGTCTTTTTATATTTCTCTATAAATTCTATTTTTCACATCAAATTAAGAATATTTGTAATTTCTCTTATTTTACTTTTGTAAATACAATTTAAATAAGTTGTATTTACATTTTTTGGTGTAAAACCTTTCAAAATTATTATATTAAGTGTTAAAAGTAGGTTATTCTCTCTTTTATAATAATTTCTCTCTATTATTACTTTCAATAATTAATTTATTAATATAAATAGTATTTATATTAATATATAGCATTAATATTGGTAATATTATTTTTTTTATTGTTTTTTATTGTTAAAAACCAATTTTTTGGGCCTTTATTATTTTTTGGTAACAATAATAAAGAACTTTAAATATATTAATTCTTATATATCAATATATTTATTTTTATGATATCATATTTTAATAATATAAGTTATATTATTATATTTATTTAATAATATAATAATTTTACGCCATAATTATCATTGTTCTTTATTATTATAATTGTTCTTTATTTTACTTATTAAGTTAATAAGGACATTCATAGTAAAATAAGTGAAATATTTGTAATATTTACTTATTGTTTCATACTCAAACTTTACAATATCCAATGGAACAAAATGTGAACAGCTATACAAAAAGCAGATTAAAATGGGTGGATTGTCATTTTTAGGACAGGAATAAGGGAAAAAGAGAAATATTGGACTGTGAAATAGAAGAAAACTGGTATCTGATACTTATTTGCAATTGGAGCCCACATATAAAGCATGGACATCCACTTGCTCTTTGGAGCCTGGCCAACATCTTCATACCACTTGATTGTGTCCAAATAAGAGGATACTGAGGGAACCAAAGGATTCATGGCTTCATAAGAGTCTTGATTTTTTCTTGAGTTTCTTCAGCCAAGTCACTGCTGACATCAGCCCATTGATCTTATTTCTAGTGAATGTAATGGAATACTTTTCTGTAGCCACAGTTTCCATAACCCTGGACATTGATGGGCTTGAATGTGTAGTTTCAAAATGAATTTTGTAAAGTCTTCTGAGCCAGGTGTCTAATCAAAATGGATCAAAAAATTAAAAGATTTAAAATAAACAAAAATATTCTACATTGAGAACAGGTTTTTGTTTCATTTTGATTTAAAATGGGTCCAGGGCACCTTTTATTGGTTTTCACCAATTTATGGCAAAAACACATAAGGGATCATGTGTTTTTACCAAATTTTTTATGTGGATTTACCAAAGCCCTAAAAGAAAGTAAATATATTATATGTATCTTAGTACCTATATTTTTTGGTGTAATAGACTTAATAATAGAGCATTTCCTACTCAATGCCTCAATTCTCTGAGAGAGATAATAATAGCTTGGGAGTTTATATTTTTATTCATATTGGGATTTAATTAAAAATTTTAAACCAACAAAGCTCTTCATGTGTATTCTTCATATGGAAAATTGGAAAAAAATACTATTTTAAATTCTTAAAATGTATGTGACTTTTAACACAGATGCAACTACTCTCATAATTTCTATCCAATAATGTGAGTTTGGACACATATTAGCTTACATGAGGAATTAAATATGAATTCATGTTATATATGATTTTGAATTGCTAGATTTAATTTTCTGTTTGAAAAAACTAATGTCAAGCCAATTGAGATTTTGAAGTTTGTACCATACACTAATATTGAGCCAGTTTCATTGAATACTATATAAGGCTATTTAGGAAATGTAATTATTTGTCTTGAGTAGTCCTAGATTTCACCTCTTTGAAAATAATGTATTAAATATTATTAGAAGTTATAGTAGGCTCATAATATCTTGGGACTATTTTAAAATATTCTGTGACTGATTTTTTTAGCTCTTGGTAGTTTTTTCTTATGAGCCACCAAAATTTAAAATGAATTTTGATGAAACAATTTATAATATTTAAAATCATATTATTTAAATTCCAATTTCATTTAAATTTCAGCTTTAATAACCAAATAGCTAATAGATTATCTTAAAATAGAACACCTCATAAAGGTAAATTTTATGAGTAATTCCCAAATAAATTAATAACAATTTTCTCATCTTACTTATGTAAAGCTAAATGAAAAAGTTACATTAGTAAAGCAAAAATTATATCTACAAAAATATCAAGAAAAATCATTTCAATTTTAGCTCAAAACAATTACTTGAATTTTTGTTTTATGTAACTTGTATTTTAGGTTATGGTAGTTCAATTTTAAAAATGGGAAGTTTAAAATTCTCAGAGTCAATTTTACTTCAATTCTTTGGGGGTACTTTCATATAAACATAAAAAATGAAAGTAATTATTATATTTAACATTGATAATACTTTCCAACATGAGACCAATAGTCCCAAAAAATCTTGAGAGGCATAAACAGATATTTTACTGAATAAGAATTGATCACCAATACTAAGTAATAAGATATATATTCTATATTGATCTAATCAGTATATAAACATCTAGATTATTCTCAATTTATTTTTAACAATATACCATATTATTCAAGTCTGAAAAAAAAATAATTACTGTATGATATCAATCCCTTCAAACCTTAAACGTAAAAGAATAAATTTGAATAAATATTTTTTAGAATTATGCTTGCATCTCACATAAAATTCTATTATAAAAATTTGACTTCATTCTTTATTTTACCACATTTTACAGGATTTGTATTCCTGAGAAATTTTCAAAAATTATCAAGAGAAGCTGTCCACTTGCAGAAGATATAGGCCCTGAATTTTAATATTGAAAATACTAATTGAATTATGAAAAAGGCTAAATGGAAATATTATTTTGGAATTTTTTTTTAGATTATTCAATATGGTTTAATTTTTCTCATAAAAGCAAATTTACTTCAATACTACTATCAAAAATGAACTTTGACATCTAATTATATTATTCAAGTCTTCTGAAATAATGAGTCACCGCTTCAAATTACAGAAAATATGTTTTCAAGAGTCTTTTATGTTAGCTACCCCTTTTGAAATAATTCTTAAAAAGAAATTATCTAGCTTTGAAAGTATTAAGTATACTTTTTTAATGAAATAGCTGTTGTCATACTGTGAGCCCAGAAAGGGTGACAACATGATTTGAATATATGTTGATTTATGCTTCCATTAATTGAGATTTCTAATGAGAAAACAAAGCTTATAAAGGAGAATTTCCCAATAGGGACATAGTCTCTTTCAGAAGATACTTTTAAAATACAAATGAAATAAGAATTGGCCAAGCTATAACACTTTATACATTTAGAAAAGTAACTGTTAAGCAAGAAACCTTTTTTACTTCTCATGGAGTTTTTTTAATCTTTAATGAAAGATAGATAAAAAAATTATCATTATTTTTTCTCTCAGGTATAGCTTTAAATGGCTCTATACATTTACTTGTGGCACCATTACTTCAGAGGTTAGTAGTGTTTCATTTTCAACTCAAAGAAAGCCCTTCAATAGTAAGGGAGGGCTTGTAAAAAACAGTACAAAAGTAAATCCGAATGAAATAATTCATTTAAGTATTCAATCTTATCTATTTAAAGGTATTTCCCCTTGAAAATTGACACTAAGATATTGGTTCAAAGCTTTCAAGTCAAAGGTACAGTTTTTCTGAATGTTGAAAATTTAGAAAACCACTGTATCTTTGCCATGTTCATAGAAAGATTTATTGAAAATTGACTCATAGTTTGGATGTTATGAAGCCCTATAATCATTTATTTGTGAGATATTGATATAATAAAATTTCACTGAGATATATGGCTTAGTAGTTTCCAAAGCCACATACAGATGTGCTCAAATATTTCAAAAAATAAAAACAACTATAGCTTCTACAGTTTTGAAAAGGCTTAAGATAAGTAATAGAAAATTGATGAGCTAATAGAAATTTTAAATTACATAATATTGGATTCTTGAAATCCCCAAAATTTACTGAGATATCTGAATTGGAACTCTTTCCAAAAATAATCATCTGTGCCAGATCTATATTATCTGGTGCTGGTTTTATAGCTAGGATATTGGAATTTAATGGCTTGAACCCACACAGAATTACTAACAAGTATCCGCAGTAGCTCTGATGTGGCTTTGGAAAAATCTTTTTACCCTGAATTGGTTTAGAATAGTAATAGTTGGTACCAAAACAAAATCTTTACCATTATTATGCCTTTATAGTTCTTATAGAACCACAGACCAGCCCTAAGAGTAAGAATTTTTACTTTTCAAACATGTTAAAATCTTGATAGCCCCTTGATGTCCCCATTAGGGATAAAAGAAGGCCTTTCCTCATGGGAAGACTTCATCATTATCCTACTTTAGTAATTTTATGTGTCAGAGATGTGTCCAGGAAATATTACTATTATGATAACATTATAGAATTATTATTATTAATTATTCTTGTTTTTAAAATTAAAATTGATATTTAAACACAAAAAGAAGGGCTCACAATAGCTTCATTTCCACTATGATTAATAATAATGGAAACTTCTTAATTTTTACCATTTCAAACTAAGGGTTCTAGATTTTACTTATGACATTAAAGCTACTACATGGATGCACCCTGCTACCTTTTTAGTACTATTTGCATCCCCAAAAGCTTAAAGACATTTCTTTGGCAGAGTATTTACAGAAAATCTATGGTATTATGCATAGAAGACAGAAAGTATAAGATTTATTTTATTTAAAGTTGTTAGAAATTCTCCTCATTAAGCTTAAAGATATGAATGAAGAAATTCCTTTTTTCAATTTTTTTAATCTTTTGATTTTTATGCTTTCAATATGAATTTTTAATATATTTTTTAAGGTGTGGATATGAAACTTTGATTAAAAATCAAGTACTTTTCCTGTCATCAAGATTAATATAAGGTAAATTTTATGAGTTTTGAGAGAAAACACACCAAATTTATTTTTTTAACTTTTCAGTATAGAAAATAATCTCACAAATTTTAATTGGTTTACCAGCAATAACATGTTATCCCAAGAATACTTTAAAAGAGCTATTAAGGGCTACAAAAGAAATTTTTTGAAGAGCAATTTCAATTGGAATTAATTGAGCAAAGAACTGAAAGCAATTGATATGAGAACAGAGCCTCTAAAAAAGTATCAAATAGAAAACACATTCAAAAGCGACCAGAGTGAATTTGGAAACAAAGCCAAAAGGTTAACAGCGATGAAAGATTCTTTAATTTACTTTTGGAATGGTCCAAGGGTAAAAAATGATCATAATATTACAAAAAATAATTATGATGATTTTTTTTCATGTGGTTATAATGTTAAAATGATTTGAAAAAGGTGTTTGTGGCTGTAATATTTTATTTATTGTTTTAAAAGTGTTTAAAATATTTATAAAAGTAAAAGATGCTAACATGAAGAGAAAAGTGGGGCAAAGAAGAAATTCTTTTATAGCCACAAATTTTGTTACTAGAAATTGAAATTAATTCTAATCAGTAGTGAGAAACAAACTGAAAACAGAAAATCCAATCATTGAATCCTTGAACCATGGTTTAGACCAAAAAAGGGCTGGTTCCAGCAATTGCTATAGTAATACCCAGTTTAAAATTTCCAAAAACACATCAGAATGTGTGTAAGAAACCTTGAAACCAGTTAAAGCTGTTTTTACTAAGATTGTTTTAGCTTAAGGGTAATTTTACCCTCTTGGAAACAGTTAAAGCTTCCCTGTTTGGTATCAAAACCTCATAATAAATTGAGTCACAGACCCTGTGACTCAATTTCAGGCCAAAAGTGGTGAACATTTGAATGAATTTTGAAATCCTATGCCTATCAGCAAGGAGTTTGGGGGAGTCTGGCACCCTTGGTGCCTAGATGACTTTCCCCCCAAAATCAATCTTTCCACTTTCTTTTTTCTTTCCTTACTCATCATGTATTATAATAGAATTTTACATATGTAATTTGATTGAAAATTTACAGTAAACAACTATAATTATTGATTACATATATGTAAATCCAACTTAACTTATGTAATACATGCACACATTTTGACATTTCAATTGAAAATACTTCAAAAGCTCATAAAATCTAAATTACACACTACACATATATTTAACACAAAAATTGATGGTTAACACCACATTTGGTGTGAATTATATTAAGGTTTTTATTATTTGCAGATTTTCATACAGAAAATATTAAAAACTTAATTTAAGCTTATTTAGAGTTGAGTTACAGAATTTTCACTCAGAGGTGACTCAACCTGATTTTTTATGAGGAATCCAGGGGTGACATAATTTTCATAAGTTTATTTATTGGAAAAAGTTATCATAATTCTTATTAATTTTTTTTTTAAAAAATATTTTAATTTTACTATTTTTGGTAAAAGTTTATTTTTACTTAATTTTTTCAAGTAAAAGTGTGTTTTCATATTTTTAAATCTTGATGTAATTTTAACTTTGAACTATAATTAACATTCCATTTTGTATATAAGCTCTTATATGCATCTTTAAATTATTGTTTGTATAATAAAAATAAATATATTTATTTATAATTATAACTTTGTTTTGTTATTTGTAGTGTTTTGGGTATATGAAGATACCTCTAAGGTTCACATATCTCAAAACAAAATATTTGATAAAGGTTTTTTGATGTTTTTTTAAATCATAGAAAGAAATAGATGATATTTTTAGGATTAATAGTTTGGATATATATTCAGTTGAATATACCAAGTCTTTGAGTAATGAAAATAATAGGGGCTGTCAAATATAAGAAATACCAAGCTAGAAGTCTTGAGTTTATTTCCATCAAATCCTGCATTTAATTTCTGGGATCTCCGTCATACCATGCCTCAAATGCTGTGGTATTTGAAAGTGCTAAAAGCGCAGGCTTTTGGCTCTCAATACTGCATTTAAGACCATCAGATAAAGGATGAAATTATTTTAACCACACAATTTGCTACATACCCCTCTAAAAGAATTCAATATTTCATATTTAAATGTTATCAAAAAATTTAAAAACAAAAATTTTTCCTTCAATTTTTGTACATGTTAAAACTTGGGCTAAATTAAGTTTAGCATTTAAGAAAATTATTATCTATTGAAAATTGACTTAGAATTGGGAATTCAAGTTTATCAGATTAAATCCAACACAATTATAGCTCTAAATTAGTTATTGATTTATTTGAATTGAACTAACTTCAAGAATTAAGGGTATAATAATACTTTCCTCACTGTAATTGAAGTTTAATCTTAATTAATTATTTAAACAATAAGTTAAATTCTTTGAGATAAATGAGAAAATCAAATTATAAATGATAATCTTTGTGCTTAAGAAATTTGCTTTCTTTTTCTGCTACTTCAAATTTTGATTCACAAGATGTAGAGTCTTAAATCAATTTTTTTGTGTCACAAATTTCAAATTATTTAATGATTTTATAGAATAATTCGTGAAGAAATAATATTTTATTTCAAAGAAAAACCATTTTTTTACAGAAATATTTCCAATCTAATACATTTTTGTGAAAATTAAAAGATAATAAATTAAAACTTATTGTTATTATTAAAAAAGGTTTAGGAGAAATAGATCAATCAGTAGAATCCATAAAATAATCTGGTTGAGTCCCAACATTCAAATTAAATTATGATGCTGAGGAAGAAAAAAATGAAATTTATTTCAAAGCTGAACGATTTGTTTTGAAAAAATTAAAATTTTTAACAATTATTGAAAAATAGTTCAGTGAAAAAGAAATTAATAAGTAGAATCATTTGAATTATTTAATGCTTCTAAGGAAGTAAAAATGAAATTATATTTTGAAGGTTTAGAAATATTTAACAAAATTGAAATTTTGTAAATCAATAAAATAAATTGTTTGAAGAAAAAAATCAAATGAATTTGTGGATGAATCAATTTTTAGTGCGTTTTTTTTTTTGAAAAAACCTTTTGTTGAGGGATAAAAATTTTTTTTAGTTGACCAATGAAATGTGGTTGAGTTAAATTTGATTTTTCATTTGAGATAGTTAAATCCCAGATTTTCAAAAAAAAGTCGGATTTTGACAAAATACCAGGGGACTAGGTTAAAAAACCATGGGATTTATGACTGAAAAATCTAGATCTTATACAGTGGGATTTGGGTGTCAAATCTGGCATTATTTTAATGTGGGATTTGCTATATTTGAAACCCCCTAAAATTATCAATAATTTCTGTGGATTAATTCCAAATAATTCATTTTGAAGAAGTAAGTTCCTTTTCCAATTTGTGCATTTACAGCTGCAGGAGCGTGACTGATTTTCCATGTTTATGAAGTTATGTTTGAATTTAATGATATTAATAATCTTTAGGAAAAAGGTTTTGGAAAGGAAATCAATACCAGAATTGTATTCCCCATCAAAATCTATAGATTTTAAACCTTTGATTATCTCTGAAATTTCTTTCCATTTTGATATCTTTAAAACAATAATAACAGAATAAGTACCAGTACTTTTTTCAATATGAAGAGTATTTATTTGGATATTTATTGTGAAGAGAATATTTGTTAGAAGATAAGAATCAGTAAATAATAATAATTTCTTCTAAAACGTTTCTTGGGATTCCTCAATTTTTTCTTCATTATTTGAAAACATTTTTTCATGTCATTCAATATTCTAGTTCAATTGAATGATTGTAACTTGAGTAATTTTTCCATTCTTTTTCAGCTCAAGAGCTATATTTTTTTTTATCAAAGTCATTATGTTAGATTATGCAGAAAATCAATTCATAAAATTCACAATTTCTTATTTAACTTGTAAGATATAATATAAATAATTTATTTAATTGCTTACTTTGTGGAATATCAAAGAAGGTCAATTCAAAAGAGATAAACTCAGAGATCAGGATTTCATATACTATAAAAGCAAAGTAACTTCGGTGGGAATGGTTATTTTGATATTTATATCAATATATTTGAACAAATCCTAAGAAACGGTTTGAGAATTAGAAGTCAATAATCCAACATGAAGGAGATTTATAATCAAGAAATAATTTACAGGATTTGTATATATTGATTATCAGTTTGTAAATAGTTTCTCAAAATATAAAGTTTGGGAGAGCTTATGAATAAAGAAAACAAGAAGAATAGAATGGTAAGAAAACAATGATCCAGCTTTTTCAATTTAGTATGATGAATTAATTTCGAGATTTTGAAACATTTCATATAGTTTTTTAATCAGAAAAAAGGTCCTAAGATATAAAGTTTAAGTTTTTGAATCAAGAAATCGTATATATGTATTGAGTAACTTTCCAGACATCTTATCATTGAGATAACCTTTTAGCTATAGTAGGAAAATTTAAAAAAAGAAGGGTCAGATTGTTTTAACTTTGAAAGCTATATATAATTAGATTCAGGACTATGATGGTGTTGAGAAGTTGAAGAACATTAAAAAAAAGACTTTTAACAAATAATATTGTTTTTATACACTTTGGTCCCTTCAAGTACAAGGTAGTATTATCAAAAAAGGGGTGTTTGTGAACATTTGAAAGCTTGTTTTCATATACGCTTATAGGGTAATGATATCAATATTTCGAGATATTTTGAAAGTGAAAGTTTAGAACAATATGAAAGGGGAATTCAATTAGTTTTTTATAGATATTGTTACATAGAATATTTGGTTTACCATTCCCAATTAGTGTGATCATTCCGCAAAATTCTAAGTATCATAATCAAAAGGCTTTGTGGAAGTGAAATTTATTTTTAAATAATATGATCAGATTCCATGATTGGCTATTAATTTGTATCAGATACGGATGATACGTAGGTAATAGATTTTAAGAAGAAATGAATAAGGATTATTCAATTTTTTTTTTCAAAAAGTGTAAAGGTATATACTGGTTACCAAGCACTACCTGACTTATATATATATGTATAAATATTCAATGATTAAAGATATCATAGATGTTTTACAAGAAATATTACATATAAAGATAACATGGAAAAAATTCCAAAAATGTGTTTTCAATTGAAATTGAGTGGCTTTCTCATCTCATTGAATGGTTCGGGGAGAGTTTAGAATACTTAAAGAAAGAATAATTAATGTTTCAATCATTTTTTAACAGATACAGTAAAATTCATTATATGGGTGTTGGGAATGTGTTATTCCTGAGGCAACCACTGATAGGCGCTGTTTTTTATGAGTAATTATGTGTTTTGTCTCTCTACATATAAGCTAAATAAAGGTGGAAATTTTAACTATATTCAAAGAACTATTTTGATTAATTTATAACACAAACAGATCATATAGCTCGGTCTTAGTCACTATTAAGAGCTAATTAATTCAAACTTCTGATAAGAGGTAAATATTTTAAATTTAGTATTTCAAAACTTAAAAAGGGTATAAATAAAATATTTAAAAAGATAATATATCTAAAATATATTTTATTTTAATTTTAAGTAAGCTATTATTAGATATCTCCGCTATATCTCTTATAGAATAAAAAAGGGGATCATTATATGAAGGGTGTTTGTATCAAGATCTAAATCTTTATAATATTGAGTCAATATTCAATGTAATTCTGCTTTTGAAGCGGAGGTTTTTCAGTTAATTGAGTAAGTATTAGAACTAACTCACTTTATTTGGATACATTTATATAACTGAAATAATCTTATCTGAAATAAAAATCAGTTTTATTTTTACTATCTATACAAGGTATACACCTACCTTCAATCCATAACAATTTATGTTAATGAAATATTATCATTTAGTAATTAATGCCTAGAATTTATTTTATCACAAAAAATTCACCCCAAAGATATTTCATATTATTATTAAATTGAAACTCATCAAATTGATGGTAGTTTCCTAATAGAAATGTATCATTTGATAATGATCCCCTTATACAAAATAACCAGTTATTTCAGGGCTTCTAGTAATATTTGAATCCAAAAGATAAAAGAAATATAATGGTAAAAAAGGCTTAATTATTGGATAAAAATATTAATAATGTGATAATGGAAGATACATTAAGACATAATTTTTTGAGAAAAATGACACATGTGGCTTTCTTTTATATGAAAAATTTTATCAAGATTATTTCAGTTTGGATCTGAATAAAATATAATGATTGTTTTTGTTAATTTTTAGACAATAAAATAAAAGATATTATTTCAGTAATTAAGAAAGCTATAGTAACACAGATGTAAAAAGAGGATATGTACCTAAAAGAACAGGTAAAAAGTACAAAAGTAAAAATAGAGATGGCTAGAAGACAATATTGAAACAAAAGATACATGATTAGTCAAGAATACCTATATTAGTAATAAGGCTAGTCTTAAATCAATGGAACTATGGAAATATAGTATACCAGTAGTAATAAATAAAAAAATAAGTAAAATAGAAGTACGACTGTGATTAAGAGGTAAAGCAATGATGGTACTAGTATTGGTGTATGATAGAGATAAGTGATTAATAGTAGGAATTAAGAAAAGGATTTAATATATTAAAAAAGAGAAGGTTGAGTTACATAGAAAACAAGGATGAGAGGAAGGAGTATAGACATGGAAGGTGCAAGATAGGCCTAGTAGTATGAGTGGGTGATTGAGTGATGGTGATTGATAATAAGTGGTTAGGTTAATGCTGATAACTTTTGTTTACTGGTAGGTGGTCAAAATTCTAGTGGTTTATGGAAGCTTCTAGTTATTTGTGAAATATCAACAGCCTCTCTTGCAAAGGACTTCTTTTAATTGAGATTGATAACTGATAAGAATCAGAGAAGAATGGTTTTTCCTATGTACTTGGTGAGAAATTCCACCACCATGAGATGAGTGGATACATAAAAAATATTTAATTTGTGCAATTTGATGAGATCATGAATAAAGTGATATTTTATTTCCATTTGCTTAGTTTTAAAACCTTTGTGATTGATGTTGGAATGAGAAAGCTCAATGGCACCTTTGTTGTTAAAGAGAGTGGGACTGTTTTCAAAGCCTTGCATATTTATTTCATGAAGTAGTTGTTGGAACAATAAAATTTTGTTTGAGGCGTTGATAAGGGATTTGTATTCAGCTTCAGTGGTTGAGTGAGATATAGTGTTTTGTTTTTTCATTCTTCATGATATGAGGTGATGATTGAAGAAGAGAACATACCCACCAATTGATCTCCTGTCAGTAACTGAATTTCCCCAGTCAGTGTTGGTGTGAGTGTTAATTTGACCTTTCCCTATGTTGTAGTAGTTGAGAGTGAGATGTTTTGTGTGGAATAGATAGAAGAGAACTTTCAGACTGTCCTTCCAGTGATTGAATCTTGGGTGTTTGAGAAATTGTCAGATATGACTGATTGCAAAGGTAAGGTCCAGTCTAGGTTTGGTGCTGATATAGTTGAGGGCTCCAATTTTACTTTTATATTTTAGGCCTGATTTGTTAAAGTTTGTTATTTATTTTTCAGATGCTTCAGTTAGTTGCAGTAACAGCTTCAGTGGAGTTTTGCAGGGGGACATACAAAAGATGTTGTATATTTTTGCTATATTTTCAATATAATGCTCTTTAGAGAGAGAGAATCCTGAGCTGTTATGTAAGATTTTTATTCTGAGAAAAAGATTGGACTTGCCTAAGTCTTTCATATCAAATTTTTCTTGAATTTCCTTTTTGAATTGTTTGAGGTTGGGTCAAAATAGTGCCAAATTTTCCACATGCACATAGATCCATATGGGAGTAGTAACCTTTCTGTAGAAAACACAGGAATAAGATAGTGAACAGACAAATCCTACCAACAGAAGAATTTTCAATAGGTGATTGTACCAGGAAAGGGGGGCTTTTTTAAGACCATATATTGCTTTTTTGAGATGTAGGACCTTATCACTAGGAAGATTTATTCCCTCTGGTATGGTGAGGAAGATATCTTCATTGAGAGGTGCATTGAGGAAAGTGATTTTCATTTACATTTGGTGAAATTGGTAGTTGTTAAAGGCAGAATTGGATATTAATGCTTGTAATGAGTTAATGAAACCAGTTGCGGAGAAGGTTTGAGTGTAGTCCAGGCATTGGATTTGGTGGAATCCTTGAGCACAGAGTTGGGCTTTGTATTTAGTGAGGTTCTGTTGGTCATCCTTCTTAACTTTGAATACCCACATGCTAGTGATGGCATGATCTCCTTCTTTACCACCCCTGATTTTCTAGACATTCAATTTAGTCAGGTTGTCTAGTTCTCTAGTGATTTCCTTTCTCCATTCGTTGCATTTTTAACTCTTGACAGTGTCAGGCTGAGTCTATGATAAAGCTTATTAATGACTAGTTACAAGCTTTAACTATGACTGTGACATGGTTAAAATAGTAATAAAAAGGTTCATTTATGATAATAAAGGTTGATAAAAGAGTATTCAGGGCTTTACTATTGAGAAATAGTGTTGGTGGGCACTTTTGAAAGCCCTGGGTGCAGCTTTGCCTGTTGGGTCACAATAATAAAGACTAAAATAATTAAAATTATAATTATACCTGATTATTTTCCAAGAGTAAAACTGTTTTCAACAGTTGTACTACGTAGGAATTCAAGAGAAGGATGAGGGAACCTTTTCTGGTGGAGAAAAGGTCCCTTTTTATCCTAAAATTGGATGAGAAAGGCCTCTAGACGTTTCTACATAGAGGAATCGAAGATTTTTCACTTCCAAGGACTGGCTTGTGGTTTTCAAAAGGCCCGTATAGCCTGTATAGGGCTCAGATGTGGCTTTGAAACCACATCTGGGCAGTTTTCACCAATACAGGGTGAAATTTTTTATCTGGGGACCACATAGCCCTCTTCTGATGTGTATGACACGCAGAATGCTTTATAGAACCTGTACAGGACCCCAGTATTGAATTATAAACAGGCTTCTTTGTCTGTTTGACACCACATAATCATAATTATGGGGGAATATCCCACAGTAAGGCTGCATTGGTCTAACTGTTGGATTTTGACCTTAAAACTGCCATAACTTTGTCAGTTTTTGAGATATCAAGCTCAACGTTGGCTCCTTGTGTAGCCCTGGATGCGCTCTACACAATGGTACCTCATTTGTTTTGGATATCATTAAATATGGAAAAGCTATGCCATGTACAAGATTTTGTGTACATATGTATGATTTGGTTAAAATCTGTATGGAGCTTGTTTTCCCTATACCTTTTTTTTTAGATGATATATGGGGAAATGGATGGCACAATAAGATAGCCCTGATTTTTATTTTTCCAAAAAGACCTCACTTTAGGTATCTCACACTAAAACTGTAGAAGTTAGATGAGAGGTGAATATTTTATTCACCCTTATTTGACCTTATTTTGGTCATAAATTATGTGATTCTGGTGCTAGCTCAATTTGGCTAGTACCATTGGATAGCCCTGACTTAGGGATTCATTTTAAATACCCATTTGATGGGGTTAAGTGTCTTCCTCTAGATTTTAGATGAGAGGTGAAAAATAAGGTTTATGCTTAGCAACAATTTTGTTATTCCTTGTCCTATGATGATTGAACTTTTATATTTGGAAAGAGGTGAGTTTCCTCTTTCTTTTGATACTTCTTGAACTGGTTTGGCTCAGATCCATTTTTTGGTGGTATCTTGGCTCTACTGTTGGTTTATGGTATTTGACTGTCATGCATGTGCTCTGGTTTTGAGTCACAGGCTGACATACCCTCCCTCTAAAAAACACTCATCATTGATGAGACTGTTCAGTCCTCCTAGAGGCCCTGAATCCTCTTAAGTAAAGGTTCTCATCTGGTATGGCATCTTCTACCAACCATTTATCTGTATCTGCTGTCTGGTTTTTAAATCTGACCAAGTACTGTTTCTGGTCTTTACCAGCCAGTCTAATCTTCCTGGCCTTGATGATTTTTTTCACAGGACCAGGGGAGTCTTCCACTTCCACTATTTCTGGTGGAGTGGGATTTTCTTTCCTGGAGGAGAACTTGTCATCCTCTGTCTGGAAGTATGGCTTAACCAAACTCACTGGGAATACTGGGTGTTTCCTAGAAAATTACTCTGTGAGTTTGACCTCCACTTCATTTTTCCCTATTGGCTTAATGATAGTGAAGGGCCCCACAAATGGGTCTCTCATCTTCTTTGGTCCCTTGAGATTATTGAAGTTGAGTGTGGACACTAGCACCTCCTCTCCTTCTTCAAAGTCAGGTTCCATGTGAGATTTGTCCCACCTCTGTTTATTGTATTCTTTTGCCTCAGCTATGCATCTAGCAGCTGTATCAGAAGCCCTTCTCCACATATCATGGAATTCTTTGGCTGTTGGGTGGATAGTCAGAAGATTTTTCTTCAGGTGATCCACAGGCAATAGGGGGTTCCACCCTTTTTCTACCAGTGAGGGTGATTTCCCTGTGGTGGAGTGTTGGCTGGTGTTGTAAGCCAGTTGGACTGCTGGTAAAAGGGTAACCAAATTATGGGTGTATCCTTCATGGTACTTATATTCCATGCCATATGCACAGAATCCTCTGATGATGTCCTCCATTGTTTGGATCATCCTTTCAGCTAAACCATCAGTCTGTGGGTGGTAAGCTGTGGAGAATGAAAGTTCAATACCAAGCATGTCATACAAGTTCGTCCAAAATTCTGATGTGAATTTTGGGTCCCTATCACTAATTATAATTTTGTGGACTCCACAGGTGGATATTATGTTATTCCAAAATAACAAGGAATTATCCATTGCTGTATCCTCCTTGTGACATGGTAGGAACCTCACACTCTTGCTGAACCTATCAACTATGATCAGGCAATCATTGAAATTTTCATTGCCTCCTGGGACAAGTCCTGTAACCCAGTCCATGTTGATGGTTTCCCATGGGTGTTTGGGTTCTTCTATGTGTTGAAGTAGCCCATACTTCTTCCCATTTTTTCTATTTGCCTTCTGGAATCTTTCACAAGTTTTGATATATTCACTCAACTCTTGTTCCCATTTGGGCCACCAAGCTGTGCTTGCTACCCTTTCCTTGGTCCTGTCTTGACTCATTTATTCCATATAGGGGCAGTCATGGCATTTCTGCAGGATCAAGGATATATGGTCCCTCTCTACGACTGTGAGTGCACTTGTGTGTTTCTCTCTATGGTAGAGCAGGCCATCTATAAGAAAAAACATGTTGTCTTTATAGTCCCTCAACCAGGGTTCCTCTAACTGGGATTCCAGTTCTGGGCTCCTGTACTTCTGTTGAAGGAGTTGCAACAGTGTGCCACACTGTTTGTGTTTGGCATATGTCTTTATTACTGCACTGAAGAATTCATTGTGCAGTTGTGTGGAGCTTATTCCCCATATGAGAGCTTCTGTTCCTTCTAAATCAGTGTCTCCACTGTCTGGGGTTGTCACAGGGGCTCTTGTAAGTGAAGAGGGCCCGGAACTCAGTAAACTGGGACTTACTTATGGAGGGCTCAGGGTATGGTAAGAAAGAATACACTTAAGAGTATTATGAGATGAATTACTAAATAAAAGAATGTAAGAAAAGTAGCAACAAAGAATAAGAGTAAAAATAAAAGAGCCAACCACAAACAAGTACAAGTCCACTGTTTCAACCTGTCAGAATGGAAAGAGAAGGGTTAATAAGGATATGGCCACCTAGCTCATACTGTACAGGCAAAGAAAGAAAAAGGCCAAGACTAACTTAAAATCAACTAATTATAATACCCAAAATAAGGATAAGAATAATGATAAAATAATAAATATAATAAATCAATTGACTGGGGAAAACTCACCAGGGGGGAGAAAGAGGGGCTGGTATATGTGAGAATCCCCAGCCCTGATCCAGACAGAGAATATTCATGAGAATATTTGATTATTGAATTGAGACTGGCCAATACAGGTCCTGTATGGCTGTACAGGATCTGTACAAGAGTATTGGTGGTATTGAGTGATCATATAGTTTGAGGATGGTGTATCCAAAATGTATTGGATAATTGCAGCCTGTAACAAAGCTGACAGGCTGTATTGATGAACCAGACTGTATGAATGTTTCAGCAAAAGAAGATTGCTGAAACTGAATGCTGATACACAAAGTGGATTTGCTTGTTTAAGGTGTTTGAGTGGGTGTCAGTATGAATACCCTTACCCCTGATTAGTGGTTGTTACAGTATCCTCCTCTTGAAGCTGGTAGGCTCCTGAACACCGTAATACCCTGCCAGTACTGAGTGGCATCTCAATATCCCCCAATATTTCCAAAAAATTTCTTTTTAATTATATCTTCCTCTTGACAATTATCCTGAAAATACCCTCTTCATTTCTTCACTTCCATACTTGATGAACCTATCTTCCCTCTTCTTTTAACTTGAGTAAGTGCTTTCAACTTCAAAATATGCTTCTTTTTTATATTCAGTCATTTCCTTCCATTCAAGGCATGGCCCTTGGGTTGTATCCCAAAATCAGTGCCATAGAGCCCTTCTGCTCAAAATTTGATGGCCAATTAGTATATGATCATATACCTCATTGTGAATGGGCCAACTTGATTTTTGGCCCTTCTTGCCTTGATTGGAATTCTTTGAAAAATCTTCAAGGGGGGTCTTGTCCCCATTGTCCCTGAAATTGCCTCAAATTTTGGATTTGGGGCCCCTTTTTCCCTACCATTGAGTTTGGGTCTTGGCCCTTCTTATCATGATTCCTGATGTTCTTGGCTTCATGGGCATTTTTGGCCCATTTTGGGGTCCTACGGTCCGTGGAGGCCATTGGAGACCCCCTGAGCCCAAATTTGCTGGGGCTTCAGGGGTCCCATGGCCTGGGCCCATTAGAAGGGTCCAGGACCATCAAGATTATGACCTCGCCAAAGTTGCAGAGGAGGGCTTGGGTGGTGACTTCAGTCCAAAAGGGACCTTCACTCACCACCTTAGGGACTTTGAGGGGGGCCATCATTGAGTTATAGCCCCCACTTCCTTGAGGTCATTTTTTTCAGGCTTGAAGTGATTTAAATCTGACTCCTTGATTCTTCTGCTTGCATATTCCTTAGTCATGACTTCCAAACTGACTGAACTCACTGAATCTTCACCTTCTGTGCCACCACCATCTGTCCTTCATGGTTCTGGCATTCTCAGTCAATGGCTTCTTCTGGTCATTTTGATCCCACCCAGACTTATGACAGTTACAAGGAAGTTGAAGCTCTTGATCCTGCTTTTACTGAATGTTTGGAAAGGGGTAAGGATTGTTTTGAACATTACAATCCCAGATCTTCAAAATGCCACTACTGCTTTATTGGGAAGAAGCCATGTTGCTGTACTGTGAAGCAAGCTTCAAGCGTCAGGAGGTATTTGAGGAGTAAGAAAGATGGGCCTTTTGGGAAATAGCTCCCAGTTTCTGAGGGCCTACTCTTGGTGGTACTTCAGGGTATTCTGATTGGGAGTGAAATGATTTTCTTGTTTTAAATGGATACTGATATCTTGATTGGGTGAATGGTTCTAGGCAGAGGGATGTGACCAGGTGGACTAATGTTAGATGGCCCATCCCAGTTTGTGGTAGGCCAATATACTCCAGCTCAGAAGTCCCATTTTTCAGGATCAATTCTGAAGGCATGGTGAAAGAAATAAGACAAATTTCTGATTCTCCACCTGATATGGATGCTGAAGGTAGTGATGAACTGGATAGTGAAGAAGTTGAGGTGGTTCCTAATTCTGCTGGTCATCCATCCAATACTTCTCCTTCCCAGCCTCCTGCCAAGAGATTCCAAAGTCACATCATCCCCAATACCCCCAGAAATTTCCAACCCACTCTTGCTACCATTCCTACTTCCATTCATCCTGCATCACCAAGCTCTTCCCACACCAGGCCTGCCTTGAATCCAGCAGTAAGGCCATCCCCCATCCAAAATACCAGAAACTCACCCATAGCCACCTCTCAAAAACTCCAACCTGTGGCCAGTAGAAGTAGAAGAACAGAAGAACTTTCTCCTTTGCAGTTTACTGGCACTTGAGTGTTTCAGCACAGGGATTTCTGGCCTATTTGAGTTACCAGAGAAGATCCAAATATGGAAAGTGAAAATCAGGATGCTGTAGCCAGGTTATTTAGGAGGTTTGAAAGAAATAGTAGGGAGGTGATTCTGTATGCTAATGATAGGAAAATTCCAGGGACTGCTTCTGAGGAGATGGCTTCAAAATTTGCCGGGTATGAAGCTGAGTTGATTAATGATTTCCAGAAAGCTATTGATCATTTGAGTAGAGATAATTAGTTTCCTTGCCCTTATTTTTGTTTGGTTTGACTTCTATTCCCACTCTTATAGCTACTAGAAAATAAAATATAAAATAAAAAATAAATGGAACCTCCCAATACATGATTTGGGAGGGGATGCGGCTGCTTTAAAAAAGAAATAAAAAGGAATATACAAGTAAGAAAAGAAATAAAATGAGAGAAAAAGAGAGTAGATAAAAAGAGAATAGAGAAATGCCTGAGGTTTGTGCTTCTTGTGGTGAGTTGCTTGATTTTGGCCAAGAATTGTCTTAAAGATAAAAACCAAGCATTTGATGCTCACAGAGTGGCCAAGATGATTTTTTACAAGAAGTAGAACCCTCAGGGATGCATACCAGGAGATGGAGATTACTTTCATAACTTCCACTCCCCACCAAGCACCATAAAACAGATAACTTTTCAATAATTGTATTTGAAGTAATGAATTTCTTGAAGAAATTTGATTGGCATAAGCTGGAACAGAATAAAAAATAAAAGATAAAAAAGAAAGAAGGAATTTGGCCATATCTTGATGAAAAGGGCCAAATTCAAGGGTATTGATGTTGCAAGGCCTTCTGACTCTTTCCAAAATATTGACAAGTGCTCAAAAAGTGGCCAAGGTGATTCTTACAACAACATTTGGGTAGAATACCCTCTTAAAGGTGCATGCCAGGAGAGGAACTTACTTTCATAACCTTTTCTCCCTACCAAGCACCATAAAATCAAACTCTTGATGCATTTGGACCACGCCTGTCTGGATAAAAATGTCACAGGGGCTCTTTGAAGTGAAGAGGGCCTGCCACTAAGTAAACTGGGACTCACTTATGGAGGGCTCAAAGTATGGTCAGAAGGAATACACTTAAGAGTGCAACAGATGAATTACTAAAATAAAGAATATAAGAAAGCAGAAAAAAAAGAAATAAGAGTACAGAATAGAACAGCCAACCACACACAAGTCCAAGTCCACTGTTTCAACCTGTCAGAATGAAAAGAGAAGGGTTAATAAGGATATGGCCCCCCAACTCAAACTGTACAGCCAAAGAGAGAAATGCAAAGACTAACTTAATATTAAGTAAATATAATACCCAAAATAAGGATAATAATATTCATAAAATAATAAATAACTAAATTAATTAACTGGGGAAAAGTCCCCAGGGGGGAGAAAGAGGGGCTGGTATATGTGAGAATCACCAGCCCTGATCCAGAGGAAGAATTTTCATGAGAGGATTGAATGATTGAATTGAGTCTGGCCAATACAGGTCCTGTACAGCTGTACAGAACCTGTACGAGAGGTGTGGTTTATTTGAGTGATCATACAGTTTAATGCTGGTGTATTCAAACTGTATTGGGTGAATCCAACCTGCACAGATGTTGACAGGCTGTATTAGAGTACCAAGCTGTATGCATGTTTCAGCAAGGGAGATTGCTGAAACTGAATGCTGATGCAGATAGTGGATCTGCTGATTTGGGGTGTTTGAGTGGGTGTATTGATGAATACCCTTACCCCTGGTGAGTGGTTGTTACAGTATCCCCCTCTTGAAACTGGTGGGCTCCTGAACACCATAATACCCTGCCACTGTTGAGTGGCATCTCAATATCCCCACATTTTTTTCAAAAAATTTCTGTTTAATTTTCTCTTCCTCTTGACCATTATCCTGAAAATCCTTCTTCAATTCTTCTCCGTAAAATTAAATTGATTCCCCCCTTCTTTCAAATTTTGAGTAAGTATTCCACTTCGAAATATGCTTTTTCTTTCTTCTGATTCAATCAATCTTTGTCCCTGGGGTATGGCCTTGGGATGTATCCCAAAATGATGGCCACTGAGCTCTTGTGCTCAGAAAATGATACCCAATGAGTATATGAAGTGTACTCATTTGGCAAGGCCCAATCAAAAGAAAATCTTGAATAATGCCTTCAAGGGGTCTTGTCCCCATTGTCCTTGGAAATTGCCTCAAAAAGCCCTCTATAATGATTTTGGGCTGTGGCCTTTTCTATGGTGAATCTTGATAAAATTTGATTTCATGGCCCTTTGGGCCTTTTTGGGGTTCTTGGTGATTTTGGTGATTTTATGATGTATGGCCATTTTTGGCCATTTTTGTCTTCTGGGGTCCTACAGTCCGTGGTCCATGGGGGCTATTGGAGGCCCCCTGGGCCCAATTTTTCTGGGGGCCAAGAATTGGCCCAGGACCAAAACTCACCATACATGGCCTGGACCCATTGATGGGGTCCAGGAACATCAAGATCCTGGCCTCCCCAAAGTTGCAGGGGAGGCCCTGGGTGATGAATTCAGCCCCAAAGGGGTATGAATCCTCACCTTGGAGGCTTTGAGGGGGCATAATTGAGTTATGGCCCCCATTTCCTTGAGGTCAAATTTTTTGATATGGAGTGGACTGATTCTGACGTCTTGAATCTTCTGCTTGCATATTATTCAGTTATGACTTCCAAACTGACTGAACTCACTGAATCTTCTCCTTCTGCACCGCCACCGTCTGTTCTTTTTGGTTCTGGCGTCTTCAGTCAATTATCTTCACCCTCCATGGCTTCTTCTGGTCGATTTGATCCCTCCCAAACCTATGATGAATACAGAGCAGTTGAAGTTCTTGATCCTTCCTGTACTGAATGTTTGGCCAAGGGTCAGGATTGTTTTCAACACTAAAATCCCCGATCTTCAAAATGCCATTTTTGCTTCATTTGAAAGAAACCATGTCATTGTACCGGGGTGTTTTCTTCTAACGTCAGGAGGTATTTATGGAGTAGAAAGGATGGGCCTTTTGGGAAAGAATTCCCAGTCTCTGAGGCACCTACTCCTTATGGAGCTTCAGGATTTTCTCAATGTGAGTAATTTGCATATATTGATTGAATTGTTACTGATATTTTGATGTAGTGACTGGTTCCAGGTAGAGGGATGTGGCAAGGTGGACTAGTGTTGGAGGGCCAATTCCAGTTGGTGGTAGGCCCATATATTCCAGCTCAGAGGTCCCAATCTCAAGGACTAATACTGAAGGGGTAGTGAAGGTAGTAAAGAGAATAAGAAGGATTGATTATTCCTCCCCTGATCCAGATGCTGAAGGAAGTGATGAGTTGGATGGTGAAGAAGTTCAAGTTGTTCCTCATTGAGTTGGTCATCCATCCAGCAATTCCTCTACTCAAGCCCTTTCCAGCAGATTTCAAAGTCAAGTAATTCCCAGTATTCCCAGAACCTTCCAACCAATTCTTGCTTCCATCCCTACTAGCATTCCTCCTCCTTCACCAAGTACTTCTCATGCCAGGCCTGCCTTGAATCCAGCAGCAAGACCATCACCAGTTCTGCAATCCAGAAACTCACCCATAACCACCTCCCACCAGCTCCAGCAGAAGAAGAGATGGATTTTCCCCTTTGCCGTTTCCTGCCACTCAAGTTCTTCAAAGAAGAGAACGTTGGCCTATCCGGGTTACCAGAGAAGATCCCAATGCGGCTAGTGAAAACCAAGAAGCTGTGGCCAGATTATTCAGGAGGGTTGATATAAATAGAAGAGAGGTGATTATGTATGCCAATGACAGGACTATTCCAGGTACTGCTTCTGAAGAGATGGCTGCAAAATTTGCCTGGTATGAAGATAAGTTGATAAACAATTTTCAGAGAACTTTTGATGAATTAGGTAGAGATACCTAGTTTCCTTATCCTTGTTTGTGTTTGGTTTGACTTCTATCCCCACTCTTATAAATACTAAAAAATGAAAAAATAATGGAACCTCCCAATACATGATTTGGGAGGGGATGCTGCTGCTTTAAAGAAATGAAAAGAAAACAAAATTATACAAGTAAAGAAAAGAAATAAAATGAGAGAAAAAGAGAGTAGAGAAACAGAAATAAAGAAACTCCTGATGTTTGTCCTTCTTGTGGTGAGTTGCTTGATTTTGGCCAAGAAATTTCTGAAAAGATGAAAACCAAGCATTTGATGCTCACAGAGCGGCCAAGGTAATGTTTTACAAGAAGTAGAACCCTCAGGAATGCATACCAGGAGATGGAACTTACTTTCATAACTCACAATCCCCACCAAGCACCATAAAACTGAAATAAATTGCCATAAATGACTTCTGAAATGAATTGCCATAATGACTTCTGAAATGAATTGCCATAGATGACTTGAAGTAATGAATGTCTTGAATTATGATGATTGGCATAAATTAAATGATAAGTAAAAAGAAAAGAAAAAGAAAGGAAGAAACATTTGGCAATATCTTGATAAGGTCCAAATGGAGGGTATTGATGTTGCATGCTTCCTAAACCTGTCCAAAAAATTGACAAGTGCTCACAAAGTGGCCAAGGTGATTGTTACAACAACATATGGGTAGAATACCCCCTTAAAGGTTCATGCCAGGAGAGGAACTTACTTTCATAACTTCTTCTCCCCGCCAAGCACCATAAAATCAAACTCTTGAGGTATTTGGGCCAGGCTTGTCTGGATAAAATGAATGAAAATCCTTGACAAGTTCTGGTGAGTTGGTAAGGTTGGAAGCTGGTTCCCAAGTGGTTCTTTCTGGGTCTCCACTGAATCCTTCCCACTCTACAAGATACCATAAATTACCTCTCTTGAGTTTTGAGTCCAGAACCTGAGCCACTTCCCATTCTTCTTGCTCCTCCACTAAGACTGGTGGTGGTGGCAATTGATGTTGATTTGGGATAGCTGAATGCTTCACTGGTTCTGATATGGACACATGGAATACAGGATGAACTGACTTCCATTGCTGAGGCAACTTGAGGTGATATACATGGCTGCCAATCTTCTTCAGAACTTCAAAAGGTCCCAGCCGTCTTTCTGATAATTTCTTGGTGGGTCCTTCTTGTCTTGATGTTCTTGGAAGCGAGCCATACTTTGTCCCCAGGTTCGAAATCAGGTGGAATTGCTCTATTTCTATCTGCATACTTCTTGAATCTCCTTATTGCTGACTCTAATTCTTCTTTGACATGTTGCTGTACTGATTGGAGTTTTGTTGATAACTTTCCAGCAGGTGAATCTTGAGAAATATGGATTTAGTCAAAGCTGGGATTTCTTCCATAAATGGTTAAGAAAGGTGATTGTTTTATTGATTAATGTTCTTCATTATTATAGGCAAATTCAGCCAGAGGGAGCCAGGTGTGCCAGTCATCTTGATGGTAACTGACATAAATCCAAAGATACTGTTCTAGAATCTGATTTACCCTCTCTGTCTGTCCAGGGGCTCTTCAAAGTGAAGAGGGCCTGGCACTCAGGAAACTGGGACTCACTTATGGAGGGCTCAAAGATATGGTAAGAAGGAATACACTTAAGAGTGCAATAGATGAATTACTAAAATAAAGAATATAAGAAAGAAGAAACAAAAGAAATAAGAGTAAAGAATAGAAGCGCTAACCACAAACAAGTCCAAGTCCACTGTTTCAGGATGAAAAGCAGTTGAAAGATCTTTTGATATCTTGAGCTGCTGACATAATTGAGTCCAGAATGATTAAACAAAGAAGGATCCCCTATCACTGACAATACTGACTGGAAGGCCATGCTTGGAAAATACATGAATAATGAAGATTTGAGCTAATTCCAGGGCAGTGATTGTTCCATAAGTTGGAATGAAGATTGCCATTTTTGAAAACCTGTCCACAACTACTAGAATTGAGTCAAAGTTGTTTGACAAGGGCAATTAAGTGATAAAGTCCATTGATAAGGAATTCCAAGGTCTAGATGGAATTTGAAGAGGCTTGAGTAGTCCAAAGTTCTTGTTTCTTGAACATTTCTGACATGAGGACACATAGTACTTGATGAATTGATTGGTGCCAGCCCAATAAAAATCCCTCTTGATGAGCTTGAGGGTCTTCTCCTGGCCAGGATGGCCAGCCAAAGGTGAGTCATGATGCTTTTGAAGAATATTGAGCTGAAGTTCTTTATTGCTTGGGATTATCACTCTATCTTTTAATAATAACAACTTGGCTTGAGGTTCAAGAGAATAATTTGGAACTGATTCACCTCTTTCTACTTGCTTGATTATTTCTTTATAGTCTTTGTCTTGCCATAATTCTTCTTGAATCTTGTCAACTAAATCTGAAAATACTTCCACTTTGATTGAAAAGAATCTTGACTCTTGAGTTCCATCTTGCTTGATTACTTGATGAAAATTTTGAGGATTCTTGCTGAAGAAGTCCACCCCCCTCTTTGGGTAGATGCCGTCCCGACGTGACAAGGCCTCTGGTAAAGTGGCCAGCCTGCCTTGGCAGTAAGTGATAATTAAGTGAAATTCTGAAAGGAACTCAGCCCAACGGGCCTGAAGATGAGTAAGAAATTTGGAAGACATAAAATAGTGCAAGGAAGACTGGTCTGTCAAGACCTCAAAAGAATTGGAAAGAGAGAGAAGAAGTGCTCTCCAGCGCTTGAGAGCCCAAACTATGCCAAGGAGTTCCTTGTCATGAACTTCATAGTTCAGCTCAGCTGGGAGAAGCTTGCAACTATCAAATGAAATGAGATGCTTTCCTGAGTCATTCACCTGGCTCAGTACAGCACCCAAGGAATAATCAGAAGCATCATTCTCTACAATAGTAGGTAGAGAAGGATTGAAATGAGATAAGATAGGAGCAGTAGTGAAAGCTTCTTTGAGTGATTGAAACTGGCTAAGAGCTTCCTCATTGAAGATAGAGGGAGAATCCTTTTTGAGAAGGGAAGTGATAGCAGTGCTCTTTTTAGAATAATTTTTTATGAAACAATGATAAAAATTGGCAAAGCCAAGAAAAGATTGAAGGGCCCTGATGTTTTTGGGCTGAGGCCAATTGAGGATTTGCTGAACATTTGAAGAATCCATCTTGAGGCCATCACCTGAAACAACATAGCCCAAGTATTCCACACTTGAGGCATGGAATACACACTTGGAGGGTTTGGCAAACAAATTATTGTCCCTCAGTCTTTGGAGGACAGAGGCCACATGCTTGACATGTTCCTCCTCAGAACTGGAAAAGACCATAATATCATCTAAATAAACCACAAAAAACACATCCAAGAAATTTGCAAAGATATCATTTACTAGATTCTGGAAAGAAGCAGGAGCATTGGTCAAACCAAATGGCATGACCAATTACTCATAACTACCATATTTGGTTTTAAATGCAGTTAAGTGCTCATCCCCCTGTTTGATTCTCAGAAGGTTATATGCACCACACAAGTCCATCTTGGAGAAGATAGTGGAACCATTGAATATGGTAAGAAGCTGGTTCATAGGGGGAACAGGATACCTGTTCTTCCTAGTAAAAGCATTGAGTTTGCGGTAGTAAACACACAAACAAAGACCTCCACCCTTTTTCTTAACAAAAGGACAGGTGCTCCTGTTGAGGAGGAGCTTGGCCTTATGAAACCTTTCTCTAAGTTCTCTGAAATGTAGGCCCATAGTGTTTCTGACTCTTGATTTGATAATGAGTAGATAACACCAATTGGAGGTAGAAGACCCTCCAATTCAATATGATGATCACAGGCGCAGTGTGGAGGAAGTTTCTCTGCCTTCACCTTGAAGAATACATCCAAATATTGGTGATAAACAGGAGGTACTACCTTCAACACAATTTAAATTTCTTCTGACTCTTCCTCCTCATCCCACTGCTCCTCCAGGGAGGCATGAAAAGATAAGGGAGGAAGGTCCATATCCCTTTGAAAGATATGAAGTGAAGATATAGCAACATCTTTTATCTCTTTGAAGACTTCATCTCTTAATGGAAGTAATGACTGAGAGGGAATGATGGAAGGGAAGGTGTCTTAAGTTCACCAACCAGAGCAACACTGTTGACAGCAGTGGCAAAGTCATTACTAGTAGAAGGAATAATACCACTAGAATCCTTATGACTAGAATCATAGGTGATCAATTGATTTTTGCAATTAATAATGGGATTAAAATGGTAAAGGAAATCATAGCCCAATATCAGGTCTGCTCCCTTGGGTGAATCTATAATAAAGAAGTCCCATTCAAAGCTTGGGAAGGAAGGCAAGTCAACTACCCACTTGGTATAATGGGTGATGAACAAGGCAGGGGATTCATTAGAATCCAGAATGACAAGAGGAACCTTTTCAGGGTGCTCTGACAGAGTCAATAAGTACTTGAGAACAAAATACTTTGCAATGAAGGAGTTTGTAGCACCAGAATCAATGAGAATACTCCAAAAAATATCATAGACAGAAGAGAAAATAAGAAACTTTAAATATCTCTTTACACTAGTATTCAGAGTGCACAATTGTGCTCTTGAAGGAAATAAGTGAGAACCATTGAACACATCATGATCCCCACTCAAGCTTTTCCCTGCTTGCTAGGGAATCCTCTTGATGATAACCCAGGCTTGTTCTGAGGTCTCTTGAAGCATTTTTCAATTGGGTGCTTTCCACCACAATAAGTACACAACCCCTCTTTAATCCTCCTATCCTTTTCAGAACTGATTAATATATTGTCCTTATTGAGGAGAGCAGCATGAGGCTTGTCCTTTGAAGATTGAAACTGCTTGCCCTTCTTATTCTTCTTCTGGTGAGGCCTCTTTGAAGATGAGTTTTGAGGAGGCCTAGATTGATTGGATCCAGTGACAGGAGGCTTCTTCTCTTGATTGCCACCCTCTTCTTTTTGCCTCTCATGATATCTTGTGTCTAATTTTAAAGTGACATCCATAAGTTCTTGGAGAGTATCAAGAGTTCCAGGGTGAGAAGCCAACTGATCCAATAATCTTGATGTCAATTCTCTTCTGTAAACATGGATATAAGCTCTTTCCCCCCAATCTCCACCCCAATCTCCAATTCTTGACATTAAGCTTCTGAAATCAGCAATGTACAAGGATACATGACCACTTTCCTTCATCCTCAGATTGTCCAACTCTTGTTCAGCTTTCCTGACTTCATTGGGGTCACCAAACAGAGTGAATAATTGAGATTCAAAAAATGGCCAATTATTGAGGAGATAAGAAGGGTCTTCATTGGAAATATTTGAGAGATTGGGTTAAATCCACTTTCCAGATCTACCAGTGAGAAAAGAAGTTGAGTAAAGAACTTTCTTCCTGTCAGAGAAGAAATTTGCTGGATCATTATGGAAGATTAATTGACAGGATTGGATAAATCCTCTCAATTTATGAGCTTGAGTACCATCAAAAGAATCAGGTGCCTTCATGGATGGAGTCTTGAAAGCAGGGGCTCTGGAATTGTCCCTGGGAGCAACTGCTTGAGTGGGTTACCCCATGAATTGAGTCATCTGCTCCATTATCTTGAGGAGAGTTGGATCAGATTGAGAGACAAGAGGTTGACTAGAAAGGGCTATATTAGAGCCCTTAGGCACCTCTGGAGCATTTGCCAAGGCATCTGCCACTTCAGTTTCCCCAGAATCTTCCTCTTCCACATAATCTTCCCCCTCTTCATCTTCAACTTCCCCTAATCTTGCTCTTGCACCTTCAGACATGCCAGGGTAGCCACCCAAAAGTCCAGAAAAGGATCTTGATCTTCTAGATTTTATTCCACCTCTTCTTGAGGGTGCTGCTTCTTCCGTTGGTGGTCCTCTGTCCAAGTTTGCACTCAGTTGATGAACTGATGGTGTGCGGTCAAGAGGAGCCCTTGCTGTAGGAGTGAGAACAGCTGGAATCTTTTGGGATCTAGTGTTCTTTGCTGGGGGACTATGCTGAACCGGCATTATGAACAGATGTAGAATAAAAGAAACTTGATGGTATTGAGAACAGAAATCAAAACTTGGCCAAATCAATCACAAGAAAATCTTGATGAGTCTTGAGGAATCAATTCAATTATTGAGGTGAAATCAACTTCAATCAACAATCAATAAATTCAATAAATAATCAACAATAAATAGAATTAAAATCAAATATCAATAATCTTGAGTAAATAAACAATCAATCAATATTCAATCAATTATCAATCAATCAATAGATCAGTGTCTTCAATATGAAATCAAGGTCTTGAGGAATCAATCAATCAATTAAAAATCTTCAGAAATCAATTCAAATATCTTGATGAGTCAAAATCAATCAATAATCAAAATCAATTCTTGAGGATCAATAAAATATCTTGAGAATTCAAAGTCAATCAATCCAATCCAAATGAAAAATACTGAATCGCTGAATCAATAAACCCAATGAATCCCAATGAAATATCCAATGAATTAAACCAATCAATAATTCCTAAATAAGACCTGAATGAGATCACAGAAGAATTTTATTTGATAAAAATAAGATGAAGTGAATGAAATGGTCAGCAATGATTAAGAAAGAAGAAAGAATCAATTTTCATATAAATAAAATGAATGAGATGAAAATTGATGAGAGAGAAAATCATAATCATTAAGAATCATAATTGATGAATGAGGGAAATGATTACAAAAGAATGAAAGGAAAGAATCAATATGAGCTAATTAATTTAATGGCACAGTGGCTCTTCAAAGTGAAGAGGGCCTGGCACTCAGTAAACTGGGACTCACTTATGGAGGGCTCAAAGATATGGTATGAAGGAATACACTTAAGAGTGCAAGGGATGAATTACTAAAATAAAGAATATAAGAAAGAAGCAACAAAAGAAATAAGAGTAAATAATAGAAGAGCCAACCACAAACAAGTACAAGTCCACTGTTTCAACCTGTCAGATTGAAAAGAGAAGGGTTAATAAGGATATGGCCACCCAACTCATAATGTACAGGCAAAGAGAGAAATGCAAAGAATAACTTGATATTAAATAAATGTAATACCCAAAAGAAGGATAAGAACATTCATATAATAATAAATTACTGAATTAATTAACTGGGAAAAAGTCCCCAGGGGGGAGAAAGAGGGGCTGGTATATGTGAGAATCACCAGCCCTGATCCAGAGGAAGAATTTTCATGAGAGGATTGAATGATTGAATTGAGTCTGGCCAATACAGGTCCTGTACAGCTGTACAGAACCTGTGCAAGAGGTGTGGTGTATTTGAGTGATCATACAGTTTAATGCTGGTGTATTCAAACTGTATTGGGTGAATCCAACCTGTACCAATGTTGACAGGCTGTATTGATGTACCAAGCTGTATGCATGTTTCAGCAAGGGAGATTGCTGAAACTGAATGCTGATGCAGATAGTGGATCTGCTGATTTGAGGTGTTTGAGTGGGTGTATTGATGAATACCCTTACCCCTGGTGAGTGGTTGTTACAACAAAGAGTGAAAATCCTTGAAAAGATCTGGTGAGTTGGTAAGCTTGGAAGCTGGTTCCCAAGTTGTTCTTTCTGGGTCTTCACTAAATCCTTTCCACTCTACAAGATACCATAATTTACCTCTTTTGAGCTTGGAGTCCAGAACCTGAGCCACTTCCCATTCTTCTTGCTCCTCCACTAGAAGTGATGATGGTGGCAATTTATTACGATTAGGGATGCTTTACTGCTTGACTGGTTCTAGTAATTACACATGGAATACAGGGTGAGATGACTTCCATTTCAAAGTCAACTTGAGGTGATAAGCATGACTTCCAATCTTCTTAATGACTTCAAAGGGTCCTGGCCATCTTTCTGCAAGCTTCTTGGTGGATCTTGTAGTATTGATGTTCTTGGAAGCTAGGCATATGTTGTCCCCAGGTTGGAAATCAGGTGGAATTGTCCTATTTCTATCTGCATACTTCTTGAATCTCCTTATTTCTGACTCTAAGTCTTCTTTGACATCTTTCTGTACTGATTGGAGGTTTTTTGATAACTTTCCAGCAGGTGAGTCTTGAGAAATATGGATTGAGTCAAAGCTGGGATTTCTTCCATAAATGGTGAAAAAAGGTGATTGCTTTGTTGATGAATGTTCTGCATTATTGTAGGAAAATTCAGCCAGAGGGAGCCAGGTGTGCCAGTCATCTTGACGATAACTGACATACATCTGAAGATACTGTTCTGGAATCTGATTTACCCTCTCTGTCTGTCCATCTGTTTCAGGATGAAAAGCAGTTGAAAGATCTATTGATATCCTGAGCTTCTGACATAAATTGGTCCAGAATGATGAAACAAATAAAGATCCTCTATCACTGACAATACTGACTGGAAGTCCATGTTTGCAAAAGACATGGCTGATAAAGATTTGAGCTAATTCCAAGGCAGTGATTGCTCCATAAGTTGGAATGAAGATTGCCATTTTTGAGAATCTATACACAACTACTAGAATTGAATCAGAGTTTTTGGACAGTGGAAATTGAGTGATGAAGTCCAGTGATAAAGAATTCCAAGGGCCAGATGGAATTTGAAGAGGCTTGAGTAATCCAAACTTCTTATGATGAATGTTCTTGTTTCTTGAGCATTTCTGACAGGGGGACACATAGTCCTTAATGAATTGAGTCATTCCAACCCAATATAAATCCCTCTTGATGAGCTTGAAGGTCTTCTCCTGGCCAGGATGGCCAGCCATTGGTGAGTCATGACGTGTTTGACAAATATTGAGTTGCATTTGTTCATTGCTTGGGATTACCACTCTATCTTTGAATAATAACTTGGCTTGAGGTTCAAGAGCATAATCTGTAACTGATTCACCTCTTGCTAGTTGCTTGAGTTTTTCTTTATAGTCTTTGTCTTTCAATAATTCTTTTTGAATCTTGTCAACTAAATCTGAGACTATTCACACTTTGACTGAGAAGAATCTTGACTCTTGAATTCCATCTTGCTTGATTACTTGATAAAGGTTCTGGGGATTCTTGCTGATGAAGTCCACCCCCCTCTCTGGGTACACATTGTCCTGACATGACAAGGCATCTGGTAAGGTGGCCAGCTAGCCTGGGCGGTAAGTGATAGTGAAATGAAACTCAGAAAGAAATTTGGCCCAACAGGCCTGATGACAAGTAGGTACTTTGGAATACATGAAATACCAAAGAGAAGAGTGCTCTGTCAAGACCGCAAAAGGATTGGAAAGGGAAATAAGAAAATCTCTCCAGTGCTTGAGAGCGCAAACTATGCCAATGAGCTCCTTTTCATTAATTTCATAGTTCAGCTCAGCTGGGAGAGGCTTGCAACCATAAAATGCAATGGGATGCTTTCCTGAGTAATTCACCTGACTCAGTACAGCACCCCAGGCATAATCATAAGCATCAGTAGTTACAATAGGTTTTAGAGAAGGATTGAAATGGGAAAGAATAGGAGAAGTGGTGAATGCATCTTTAAGTATTTGAAACTGACTAAGAGCTTCCCCATTGAAGATGAAAGGAGCATCCTTTTCAAGAAGGGAAGTGAGAGCAGTGATTCTTTTGCAGTAATTCTTAATGAAACAATGATAAAAATGGGAAAAGCCAAGGAAGGATTGAAGAGCTTTGATGTTCTTGGGCTGAGGCCAATTGAGGATTTTCTGAACCTTTTAAGAATCCATCTTGAGGCCATCACTTGAAACAACATAGCCCAAGTATTCCACACTTGAGGAATGGAATACACACTTGGAGGCTTTGGAAAACAAATTATTATCCCTCAGTCTTTGCAGGACAGAGGCCACATGTCTGACATGTTCCTCCTCAGAACTGGAAAAGACCATAATATCATCTAAATAAACTAAAACAAAAATATCCAAGAAATCTGAAAATATATCATTCATAAGATTCTGTAAAGAAGCTGGAGCATTGATAAGGACAAATGGCATACTCAAATACTCATAACTACCATATTTGGTTCTGAAGGCAGTTAAGTGCTCATCCCCCTCTTTGATTCTCAGGAGATTATATGAACCATGCAGATCTATCTTGGAGAAGATAGTGGAACTGTTGAATATGGTAAGAAGCTGGTTCATAGGAGGGACAGGATACCTGTTCTTCCTAGTAACAGCATTGAGTTTGTGGTACTCAACACACAAACAAAGGCCTCCATCCCTTTTCTTTAGAAAAGGACAGGTGCTCCAGTTGAGGAGGAGCTTGGCCTTATGAGACCTTTCTCTACATTCTCTGAAATGTAGGCCCACAGTTTTTCTGATTCTTGATTTGATAATGAGTAGATAACACCAACTGGAGGTAGAAGACCCTCCAGTTTGATATAATGATCACAGGCGCAGTGTGGAGAAAGTTTCTCTGCCTTCAACTTGGAGAATACATCCAAATATTGGTGATAAGCAGGAGGGACCACCCTCAAAACAGTTTCAATTTCTTCTGGCTCTTCCTCCTCATCCAACTTCTCCTCCAGGGAGGCATGAAAAGATAAGGGAGGAAGTTCCACATCCCCTTGAAAGAGATGAAGTGAAGATATAGCAACATATTTTATCTTCTTGAAGACCTCATCTCTTTATTTAAGTAATGACTGAGATGGCATGATGGAAGGCATATGGACTGAAGAAGGAAGGGATGGTGTCTTAAGTTCACCAACCAGAGAAACACTGTTGACAGCAGTGGCCAAGGCATTACTAGCAGAGGATTTAATACCACTAGAATCATAGGTGATAAGTCCATTCTTACAATAAATAATAGGATTAAAATGGTAGAGGAAATAATAGCCCAATATCAGGTCTACTCCCTTGGGTGAATCTATGATAAAAAAAGTCCCATTCAAAGCTTGGGAGGGAAGGAAAGTCAACTACCCACTTGGTATAATGGGTGATGAAAAAGGAAGGGGATTCATTTGAATCCAGAATGAAAAGAAGAATCTTTTCAGGGATCTCTGAAATAGTCAATGAGTACTTGAGAACAAAGTTCTTTGCAATAAAAGAGTTTGTAGCACTAGAATCAATGAGAATACTATAAAAAAAATAAGAGGCAGAAGAAAAAATAAGAAACTTCAAAGATTTATTGACACTAGTATTCAGAGTGCACAATTGTGCTTTTGAAGGAAATATGTGAGGACCATTGAGCACATCATGATTCCCACTCAGGCTTTTCCCTGCTTGCTAGGGAAGCCTCTTAATGACCCAGGCTTGTTCTGAGGTCTCTCAAAGAATTTTTCAATTGAGTGCTTTCCACCACAATAAGTACATAACCCTTCTTTGATACTTCTCTCCTTTTCATAATCAATTAATTTATGGTCCTTATTAAGCAGAGCAGAATGGGGCTTGTCCTTTGAAGCTTGAAATTGCTTTCCCTTCATGTTCTTCTTACGGTGAGGCCTTTGTGAAAATGAGTCTTGAGGAGGCCTTGGAGTATTGGATCCAGTAACAGGAGGCTTCATTTCTTGATTAATACCCTTCTCCTTATTTCTCCCATGGTATCTGGTATCTAATTCCAGGTTAATGTTCATGAGTTCTTGAAGAGTATCAAAGCTACCAGGGTAGGAAGCCAACTGGTACCAAAGTCTTGATGCCAATCCTCTTCTATAAACACAAATGCAAGCTTTTTCTCCCCAATCTCCAATTCATGAAATTAAGCTTCTGAAATCAGCAATTCACAAGGATACATGAACAATTTCCTTCATCCTCAAATTGTCCAACTCTTGTTTAGCTTTCCTGACTTCACTTGGATCACCAAACAGAGTGAATAATTGAGTTTCAAATAGCTGCCAATTATTGAGGAGATAGGAAGGATCTTCATTGGAAATATTGGAGAGGTAGGGTTCAGTCCATTTTCCAGCTCTACCAGTGAGAAAAGAAGTTGAGTAAAGAACTTTCTTCCTGTCAGAGAAGAAATTTGCTGGATCATCATGGAAAATCAATTGACAGGATTGGATGAATCCTCTCAATTTATGAGCTTGAGTACCATTGAAAGAATCAGGTGCCTTCATTTATGGAGTCTTGAATACAGGGACTTTGGAATTGTCCCTGGGAGCAACTTCTTGAGGGAGTTGCCCCATGAATTGAGCCATCTGCTCCATCATCTTGAGGAAATTGGGTTCAGCTTGAGAGACAAGAGATTGATTAGAATGGGCTACATTTGCAGCTTCAGAAGCCTCAGGGGCACCTTCCAAGGCAGTTTCCACTTCAGTTTGTTCAGACTAATCCCCCTCTTCATTTTCAGCTTCCCCTAATCTTGCTCTTGCACCTTTAGAAATGCCAGGGTAGCCACCAAATAGGCTAGAGAAAGACATTGATATTTTTAAGTTCATTCCCCCTCTTCTGGAGAGTGCTGCTCCTTCCATTGGTGGTCCTCTGTCCAAATTCACACTCAGTTGATGAACTGATGGGGTGCGGTCAAGAGGAACCCTTGCTGTAGGAGTGAGAACACCTGGATTTCTTTGAGATCTAGTATTCTTGGCTGGAGGGCTATGCTGAACTGGCATTGTCAAAAAATTGAGAATAAAAACTTGATCATACTTGACAAAAGGAACCAAAGCTTGGCCAAATCAATAATCAATAAAATCTTGATGATCTTGAGGTATCAATCAACAGTCTGGAGGTGTAATCAAATTCAATCAATCAATCAATCAATCAATCAATATCAATAGTGAATTCAAATTAAATATCAATAATATTGAATAATTCAATAATCAATTAATCAATCAATCAATGTCTTTAATGTCAATTCAAGGTCTTGAGGAATCAATCAGTTAAATCAATGTCTTCAGGAATCAAAATTAATCAATAATCAAAAATCAATTCTTGAGGATAGATCAGTTATCTTGAGGAATTAAAAGGTCAAGCAGTCCAATCCAAATAAAATCCTGAATTGATGAATCAATAACCCAAATGAATCCCAATCAATCAACCAGTCAATAACTCCTGATAAGACCTGAATAAACAAACTAAAAAGAGAAACTGGATTTTGAGATAGAATTGAGAATGAGATTGAGATGTTCAGCAATTGTTAAGAAATGATAAGAGTCAAGTTTCATATGAATGAAATGAATGAGATGAAAATTGATGAGAGGGAATCATAATCATGGGAAGTCATAAGATCATAAAAGAGTCATAATTTGATTAATGAGAGAAATGAGATTAAATTAATGAAAAGAAAGAATCAAATATTAGTTAATTAATTTAATCTCACAGGGGCTCTTCTAAGTTAAGAGGGCCTGGCACTCAGTAAACTGGGACTTACTTATGGAGGGCTCAGGATATGGTAAGAAATAATACACTAAAGAGTGTTATGAGATGAATTACTAAATAAAATAATATAAAAAAAGCAGCAAAAAGAATAAGAGTAAGAATAAAAGAGCCAACCACAAACACGCCCAAGTCCACTGTTTCAACCTGTCAGAATGGAAAGAGAAGGGTTAATAAGGATATGGCCACCCAGCTCATACTTCACAGGCAAAGAAAGAAAAAGGTTAGGACTAACTTAAAATCAAATAATTATAATACCCAAAATAAGGATAAGAATAATTATAAAATAATAAATTTACTAAGTTAATTCACAGGGGAAAAAGAGGGGCTGGTATATCTGAGAATCACCAGCCCTTATCCAGACAGAGAATTTTCATGAGAAAATTTGATGATTTGGTTGATACTGGCCAATACAGGTCCTGTACGGCTGTACAGGATCTGTACAAGATTATTGGTGGTATTGAGTGATCATACAGTTTGGGGATGGTGTATCCAAACTGTCTTGGGTAATTCCAGCCTGTAACAAAGTTGATAGGCTGTATTGATGAACCAGACTGTATGCACGTTTCAGCAAAAGAAGATTTCTGAAACAGAATGCTGATACACACAGTGGATTTGCTGTCTTAAGGTGTTTGAGTGGGTGTAATTATGAATACCCTTACCCCTGATTAGTGGTTGTTACAGGGGTGCCACTTTATGGTGCCCATTCAGAAAATCTGAATTTCTTCCTTTTATCTATTTCCATTAAATGTATATAAATCTTAGCTGCTATTTCAGGGTCATAGGCTGGGTTTCTTTTGACATTGTCTATTGGCAATCTGCATTGGTGTGGCCTTTGCCCTCCTTGTATATAATGGTCATATTGCCCCTATATTCTGGGTTGGCTATCTGCCACCTCAACATGTGTCTATTGGTGTTTTTCTGGTTTAGTAAAGCCTTCAAGGCTGTGCAGGCTGTGTAGACTTCAAAGACTGCACCCTCCAAATAATAGTGGAGTTTCTCCAGAGACCAGACTAGACATAGGCATTCAGTCTTGGTGGCCCCATACATGGCTTCTGAATTTTGCAGCTGCCTAGAGGTGTAGCATATCACTCCCTCTCTTGGTTCACTATGTACAATTTGTCTCTGGTGAAGGGCTGCCCCTAAGCCTTGGCTACATGCTGCATCTATGTCTAACTTGAATGGTAGTTCAAAGTCAGGTAAGATGAGCACAGCTGAATTTGTGAGTTCATGTTTGATCCTCTCATATGCATCCCTCCTTTCCTTGGTAATTTCAAAAACTAAATCTTTTGAACATAACTTGTATAGACTGCTAGCTATGTGGGAAAGATTTCTGATGTGCTTTCTGTAGTAGCTGGCAAACCCAGGGAAATATTGCATCTATTTGATGTTATTTGGTACTGCTTTTAGCAGGACTGTTGCTACTTTTTTGTGGCCTATGGCCAGACTAAGACCTGAGACTTTGTGTCCCAGAGCCAGTAATTCTAGTTGGCCAAAATTGAACTTTTTAAGTGAAATTTTCAGATTGATGGGTGTGCACTTACTTATTACTCTGTCTATGTACTGCACATAGTCTTTGCATGTATCTGAGTATATAATGATGTCATAAATATATACTACCATCCAGTATTTCAATATTTCTTCTTGAAATATTGTGTCAATCATCCTTTGGAAGTGGGCTGGTGCATTTCTGATGCCAAATGGCATCCAGGAATACTCATACAATCACACATGGCATATTATTCTGAGTAGTTTCATGGAGTTTGGTTTAACTCCATTCTGGTGGAGGCCTTTCATACAATCCATCTTGGTTATGTATTTGGGTTTTTCCAGTTTGTCTAGGGCATGAGTTATCCTTGGTATAGGGTACCTGCCAGCTTTTGTGTAGTTATTTAGAGCTCTGAAATCCCCACACAACCTATATTTTCCATCATGCCAGGTGATGAGGACAGGAGTGGTGATTTCCACTATTTCATTGTGTCCTATCTTCCTGATGACATCCATTTCTAGGATTTCATTGATGTGTTTCTCAATTTCCTTCCTAGTTTCCAGACTTTCTGGGTATGGAGGTCTTCTCAGCATGGGTGGATAGGGTCTTTCCACATCCAGATTTATTTCTATATCATGGTCTCTGAATTTTTCCAAATGATTCTTCACCAATGGCAAAAACTGGTCTAGTTTTCCTCAGCATCTTCAGTAAACTAAGTTTCTCTTTACTGGTGAGGGTAGTACTGAATTTGCCCTCCCTGAACTCATTCAGTAATTCTTCCAGTGGATCCTTGGCAGATATTTGGTATATATCAAGTGAAAATTCCTTTTCCTTGTTTGTACCAATAGTAATATGCCTATTTTTACTGTTTTAATAATCAATGCCATACATCCTCTGGTAGTCTGTTCCCAGTAAAACCCCTTTGATGTGGGAAGCTTTAAGCACAACAAACTCTGGATTGAGTCTGATATTACCTTTCCTGTGGGGTATACTTATCTCTTTGATAATTTTCCCAATGGATGTCATCTTCCCTGATGCACTTTTGAAGTTCTTTTCCTTGGTTGGAAAGAGTTTTTTTCCCAATTTGGGAAGTGATGATTAATATAGTTTCTGGCCACTATTGAGCAGTGTGCTCCACTGTCAACGATCAATTGGTGTTGAGCATTGTCCATGAAAACAGTCATCTTTGTGGCTGTCCCTTGTATGTATGAAATTCCTTTAGTTGGTGTAGCTAGGAATGTTTGCACATCTTGTGTGTGTTTACACAAGTTTTTGTTTGCAGTGTCTTGTGGCATGCCTGCTTCTAACTATATATCCTGAATTTCTAGTGGTGTTTGCTCTTGGTACTCCACTAGAAATTCCTCTCTTGGGTATTGGTCTTCATCAGATTGTTCTCTGATGGCATCACCCATAGAGTCTGATTCAGAATCATCTGTGGTTAATTCCTCCTCTGGGAATTTCTCAATGGCATAGACTTTCTTCTTTGCCTTTGGACAGTTATTGGAATAATGGTCTGTTGAGCCACAATTTTGAAAATAATTATTCTTCTTAGACACTTCTGCCACTCTTTCTCCAGGGTTGTCTTTAACCTCTACCCTGAAAGGTTTTTTCTCTCTGAAACTACTGCTTTCATATGGGGAGTATTTCTCTATATTTGTTCTTTTCCTCACAGCTTGTAAGGTTTTTGAAATTTCATTTAGAGTGCAACTTTGGTTGAATCTGCATTTTACTGCATGATCTAATTCTCCTGGTGTTTGTTTCAGGAGTTTGTGATTCCTCATCTGAATATTCCTTTAAGGATCAATTGCTTTAAGTCTTTCAGACTGTCTGAGACACCACTAGTATGGATCTTTGTCCACAGAGTACTTGTCATTTTCAAATGACATGGTCTTCTGCCATATTCAAGTACCATTCCTGTAATTTTGGATGATTTGGCTCCTCCACCATGGTCAGCTTCTTCTGCCATGGATTTCTTTCATATCTGTGTACCAAATACTAGCATGTCCTTTAAATGCTGTATTCAATCTAGCAGTAATCCAGTAGTCTGGTATGCTTGGTACATCAATGAAGAGTTCATCAATATAATCAATGTGCTCCATATTATCATATTCTCCCATGCCAGAGAATTTGGGCCATCATGGGGCCTCTGGAAGCTTTTTCAAGACTTCTTTCTAATAATAAGACATATTATATCCATCCTGGTATTGAGATGGAGATCTTTCCTTATTCCCCCATGTGGAATCTGGTTTGAAGTCCTCTTAATGATATGGATTATCCATAAAATGGCCTTGTGGTTGGGGCTTCATGTTATGGTAGACATTAAACAATTCTTTTATGTCTTGATCCAGACAATCCCTGACCCTTCTGCTGTGGTGTTTTTCTTCAAAGATTGATTCAGTGTTTTGTTTGTCTCCTCAGAGGTTTTGCTCAATTGAGCATGTCCCTCTTGAAGAGTTTTGACAGTTTTGTCCATGGATGATGTTAATGTTTTCATCCCCTCATGGCTTGCTTGGAGTTCTGAAAACCTTTTTTGAGTTTTCTTAGAAAATTGGTACATTTGTAACCACAGTGCATCACTGTTTAAGTTACTCTCAGGTGTAACAACATTATGTTCAATCTGAGTGGGGGTAATATTTCTATTAATGGGGCTATTGATTCTAGAAGTATGTACAGCTATTTCTGGTTCTTGTGTACTTCTTTCACCAAGTCCAACAGCTTCTGGATTGAAAGAGGTCTTGTTTTTGCCCTTGTATCCTTGTCTTCTCCTGGAAACTTCCTGGGATTGTGAAAAATGGTGACTCTTGGCCACTGATATGGTGGTTCCTGAATGGTGTGAAGCCACTGGAGAGCTGGTTTGGCCTACTGCTTGTGAGCCTGAAGGAATCTGAGTAAGCCCTGTCTGGGTCAGTGGTTCTCCTATAGCTTGGATAGTGGCTTGATCCTCCCTTATCCTGTTTGCCCTCACCTCCAGGAGTCTGAACTGCCTGGTGGGATTCCAACCTTTGGTGATTACCATAATATCTTTGAAATATTTCTCTTTGAGACATATCTTCTGGAAACTTGCTCCAAGTTCTGCCCAGTGGGATGCTAGGTTGAACCTCTTGTTTTCCATGCTCCATTGAAAAAGGTCTTTGAGGATTTGGGGGAGCTAAAAAGCTTGATCCATATCCTTCCAGTCCTCTGGTTTGAGGTTTCTGTTGAATTGAATTGTGAAGGGCAGAGTGGGTATGATTTCCCTGAATGTCTTGCCATCCACCACTGTGTCCAAGGTGTCCTCCTCTAGGTCTTCTGGTTCTGGACAAGCCTTCTCTGTCCTCTGGCTGGCTCCTTTGGAAGCCAAGGTTTCTGAGGTGTACAGGTGACATATCAGTTTTTTCAAGCAGTCAACAACTTAAAGTTCTTAGCGTATTCACCTTTTACTGTGCCTTTTACAAATTTCTGCCTAATTCTTTTGGCAATTTGCCTTTAGAGGTTACAGCTGGGTTAATGATTGTAATCTTCCCTGTACAAGTGGTTAAGGTTGGTTTACCTTGTATTGATGCAGAGCTTCATGGTTTTCTACTCCTCTGGCTGGCAATTGGTGTCCACGTTTTAGCTGTGATAAGGCCTTCAATGTGCCTCTTCCCCTTGCCCTTGCTGCCCTGTGGTTCTGAGGGTGTCACTGGTGTGTTTGCCTGTGACTGGGTCTCAAGTGGGATGAAGTTTTCTTCCACTGAATCAAAAAAGAGAAAGAGGGCTTAATGTCAGTTAAGACTTCTTAAAAGGCTTTTTTCACATCTAAGAATTGCCTCTGGGAAATACATTTCTATATTATTCCCTTGTATTGTGACAGTGAAATTGAAATTAACAATTACACATCAGAAATACAGCTTATTGGGATCTAGTACACTGTTTGTATACCAGTATCTCACAGATCAACTTTTAATTAGCAAGTATAGTCCAAGAAGTGGTTTTGTAAAGGGCAATTGAAATTATTAATATATCCAACCATGCCTCTAATACTGTTGGTTTTACAGTAAGAGGTGTCCTTTTTCTATTAAAAAAAGGGTGTTGGTAAAAACACGTAAGCAAATTGGTAAAAACACGTAATTTTATGGTAAAAACATGTAAGGGTGTTTTTTGAATAAAATTTAGCTATTTTTGGCATTTCTGAAGCCATTGATGCCACTTATGGCATCAGAAAATCCATTTATGGAATTAAAAATCCCATAAATGGCATTGGTAAGGCCATAAATGGAATTTTCAAGGCAACAAATGACATTGTTAATGCCATAAATGGCGTTTTAAGGCCATTTATGGGATTTTTAAGTCCATTAATACCATTTCTTAAGGCCATTGGTGGCATGACTGGCCTTAACAATTGCATTTTTGATTCCATAAATGCCACTTTTAATTCCATAAATGGAATTTTTAGAGCCATTTATAGCATTGTTGAAGCCATAAATGGCCATTGTTAATTCCATTCATGGAATTTCTAATGCTATTGATGGCATTGTTGGGGCCATAAATGGCATCATTGAGGCCATAAATTGGAATTGTCAAGGCTTTAATTGGCCATTGTTAAGTCCATTTATGGCATTTTTGAGGCCATTTATGGCATTCTTGAAGCCATTCATGGCATTTTTAAGGCCATACAATGCCATTTATGGCATATATATAATTCTTGATGCCATTTATGGCACTTTTGATTCCATTTATGGAATTATTATGTCATTTGTGATGCCATTTGTAGCACTTTTAATGCCATAAATGGCACTTTTAATGCCATACATGGCACTGTTAATTCCACAAATAGAATTTTTAAATCCCACTAATGTCATAAATTCAATTTTTAATTGAATTGTTGTCATAAATGATATTTTCAACTTAATTACAGACATGAACAAAAAACAGAAAAAAGGAACTTTTTGGGCCTACAATTGTCCTGGCAAAAAAAATCCCAAAGTTTTGGGCCTCTGGGTTTTCATTCTCAACATTCTCACCTTCATTTTAAAAAAAAATTATGGAAATTCATAAGTGGGAACATTTTTGATGAATTTTTTCAAAAAAATGGCCATTTTTCTAAATTGCCCAAAATAGAGAAATTGGGCAAAAAAAAAAATTGAAAAAATTTGGGGACCTTCACATCCCATGTTGGAAAAAATATGGCAAAAAAAATGTTAAAAATTCTCAAAACTGATCCTGAGGAATTTCTATAAAAAATTAGGTCACTTACGTGTTTTGGCCATAATTTGGTAAAAACACGTAAGGGCTTACGTGCTTTTACCAACACCCTAAAATTGGACAGTATTGATGGCTTAAAGTGTTTTAATATGCAAAACACGCCAAAAATAAAGGTTTTGTGGTAATTAAGTTATAATCAACCACGCAACAAGGCAATTAAATACAAAAACCACAGTGGTATATAACATATACCACTCAAAAAATAAATAAAAGATATATATTATAATTTATTTTTTAATACAATTCTGCCTAAAAAAAAGAAACAAAATTTGAGAACCAAAAAAATAAGAAAAACTCACTTTTATGCATAAAAATGTCCAAAAAATCTAAAAAAAACATGGCCAGGCCCCCAAAATGTCTGGCTGAGTCTATGATAAAGCTTATTAATGACTAGTTACAAACTTTAACTATGACTTTAAAATGGTTAAAATACTAATGAAAAGGCTTAATTGTGTTATTAAAGGTTGATAAAAGAGTATTCAGGGCTTTACTATTGAGAAATAGTGGTGGTAAGCACTGTTGAAAGCCCTGGGTGCAGCTTTACCTGTTGGGTTACAATAATAAATACTACAATAGTTAAAATTATAATTATACCTGATTATTTTCCAGGGGTATAACTGTTGTTTATATTTGTACTATGTAGGAACTCAATAGAAAGATGAGGAAACCTTTTCTGTTGGAGGAAAGGTCCCTTTTTCTCCTAAAACTGGGTGAAAAAGGCCCCTAGACCTTTTCACATAGAGGAAGTGAAGATTTTTCACTTCAAAGGACTGGCTTGTGGTTTTCACAAGGCCTGTATAGCCTGTATTGGGCTCAGATGTGGCTTTGAAGTCACATATGCGCAGTTATCACCAATACAGGGTGAAAATGTTTATCTGGGGACCACATAGCCCTCTTCTGATGTGTATGATGTGTAAAATGCTTTATAGAAACTGTACAGGACCCCAGTATTGAACAAAATATGAGGTATTGAATTATAAACAGGCTTCTTTGCCTGTTTGACACCTCATAATCATAATTATGGGAGAATATCCCACAGTAGGGCTGTATTGGTATAACTGTGGGATTTTGACCTTAAAACTTCCATAACTTTGTTAGTTTTTGAGATATAAAGCTCAGAGTTGGTTCATTGTGTAGCCCTGGATGTTCTCTACACAATGGTCCCTCAATCGGTATGGTTATCATTAAATATGGAAAAGGTATGCCATGTACAAGACTTTTTGTACATATGTATGATTTGCTTAAAACCTGTATGGAGCTTGTTTGCCCTGTAACTTTTTTTCTGGATGATATATGGGGAAATGGATGACACTTTAAGATAGCCCTGATGGTGCTCTTTCCAAAAAGGCACCACTTCAGGTATCTCACACTAAAGCTTTAGAAGCTAGATGAGAGGTGAATATTTTATTCACCCTTATTTGACCTTATTTTGGTCATAACTTCTGTAATTCTGATTTTAGCTCAATTTGGCTAGTACCATTGGATAGCCCTTACTTAGAGCTTCATTTTGAGTACCCATTTGATGGGGTTAAGCTTCTTCCTCTGTATTTCAGATGACAGGTGAAAAATAAGGCTTATGCTCAGCAACAATTTTGATCAGGAATAACTTTGTTATTCCTTGTCCTAGGATTTTGGGACTTGTATATTTGTATAGAGGTGATTTTCCTCTTTCTTTTGATATGTTCTGAGCTGGTTTGGCTCAGCTCCATGTTTTGGTGGTATCTTGGCTCTACCATTGATTTATGGTATTTGGCTGTCATGCTTGTGCTCTGGTTTTGAGTCACAGGCTGAAAAACAGCTTCTTGATAGTACTTTGGTACTGTTAATTAAATTTATTTGTGTACTCCTCCTTGGTATGGAAGGATGTTCTTTGCTGATATGTTACTAGTGATTAAGGTGGGGTGTCTTGGTCTAATAGCCCTGATTCTTTGCTTGGGTTTTTTCCCAATGCGCCATGAAAAACCTCCCCTGATACACTGCAAATGTCACTTTCATTTTCAGAGAAATGACAATAGGGTAGATTTTAGAAAAGGTAAATTATTTGAGGGTTTTGAGGTTTTTGAGTAGGAAGTGAAGTGGGAGCAGGGAATGTCAGCCTGTGACTCAAAACAGAGCACCAGCATGACATCCAACATACCATAAGTAATGGTATGAGGAGTATTGGACAAATATAGCCAATACAAGTAAATTATAAAGAGGAAGCCTCCTCAAATATAATAAGAAAGGACAAAGATATGCCCTATCAAAGATAAGACCAAATAAGCAAAAACTCTTATTCTAGCCTCTAATCTAACTTATACATATTTCATGATACCCCAGCCAGAATGGTTTTTTTCTTGAAGCTCTAAGGTAGAGCTATCCAATGGTATCATCTATTCATCTGTAGCACTCCTAAATCAGGAGATACCATTATACCACCTTTTTTCACCAACAACCCCTCAAAGGTGTAGGAGGGCTTGTACAAGACTGTACAAAAGTACAGCCAAATTGAAGGTCTGAGTGAGAGCTTTAATTTGAGATACCTTAGACCCCTCTATCTTCCAAATTGCCAGAGGGATCTTGGTTTAAAGGTTTACATCTCAAAATACAGGATTTCTGAAACTAACCATATAAAGAAACCCCTGTATCTTTGGAATATATTCATACAGCTGTAAAGTTTTGTATATCAAACTGTAGATCTAATCAAGCCCTACAATACTGTATCATTGGAATACAGATATCTTCTAAATTGGAGAAGATATCTGGCTTGGAAGGTTTTGAAGCCTCATACTGATGTACAAAAATACATCCAAAAACTTAAAGTCCTTATAGCTTTTGCTATCTTGGAGAAGGGTAAGCATGAAGCATATCAAATTGAAGAGCTCATCAAGCCCTTCAATTCTGTGCTCTTGGATTCTTGATATCTCAAAAACTGACTAAGATATCTTGGTTGGAAGTATTTTGACCAATACTGGTCTGTACCAAACCCATACCAACCAGTACTGGCTTGATACTTAAAATAATGGTTGTTTAAAGCTTAAACCCGCCCAGAATGACTAATATTAGTCATCCAGACACTCTGGACACATCACAATGGTGCTGACGTGGCCTGTGAAGAGTTTTTTCACCCTGTATTGATCCAGAATGATCATTTGTGGTCCAAAAACCACAATTCTGACTATGCTGACGTCAGAATTGATGGTACAGAACCACAACCCAGCCTCCAGAGTGAAAATTTTCACTCTGTAGACGTGTGAAGAGCCTACCAGTCTTTCACAGTCCTCAGAGGAGATAAAAGCAGGTCTTTCCTCACTGGAAAAGACTCATCTTATAATGAATTAACATCCTTACGTAGTAAAACTGTCTTATACCAGTAGTACTCTTAGGATTATATTGATATAATTAAAATAATTAATTATTGTAGTGATTTTCACAGTCAATTGATATTAAATCATTGCAACCCAGGTTCTCAATAGATTCATCACCACTGTTATCATATTACAGTAGAACCTGTTTACTATTATAAAAAATTATTTTTTGTGTGTCACAGTCATAGTGCTAGCTTGTATTTACTATTTTTAAGCTACTACATAGACTCACCCTGACATTTTGGGGGCCTGGCTGTTGGTTTAACCTATTCTGGACCTATTTTGGCGATTTTTGGATCATTTTCACTATTTTTGAAGGTTTTTTACTATAAAAGTAAGTACAATTTCGAGTTTTTTTTCATTTTTAAACTAATTTTCATCTCTTCTATTATAAAAATATAATATATATTTTTTATATATTATATTTTATCAAAATATATTAAATAATATATTTTTTTTATTTTTGAATATTTATACTCTTCAAAGCTTTAAATTGCAATTTTCACGAAAATTAATAATAATAAGTAATTATTATTAACTTCTCAAACTTATTTTTATATACAAATAGTATATTTAAATAGAAAGTATAATTAGTTTTTACCAAATTGTGTAAAATTAATTTAAATCATAATATTTATTGCAAACCATCAATAAATATTTAAATAATAATTTTATTATTATTTCAATTCTTTAATATTCAAGTTGAATATTATTGGAGAAGAATCCTTTCTACTCAAGTTGAGGAAAAATTCATCAATTTTTTTTTTTTCTAAATAAAAAAAAATAAAAAATGAAAAAATAAATAAATAAATAAATAAATTTCAATAATAATAAGTAATTATTATTAACTTCTCAAACTTATTTTTATATACAAATAGTATATTTAAATAGAAAGTATAATTAGTTTTTACCAAATTGTCTAAAATTAATTTAAATCATAATATTTATTGTAAACCAACAATGAATATTTAAATAATAATTTTATTATTATTTCAATTCTTTAATATTTAAATTGAATATTATTGAAGAAGAATCCTTTCTACTCAAGTTGAGGAAAAATTCATCATTTTTTTTTTTTAAAAAAAAAATAAAATAAAATAAAAATAAATATATAAATTTTAATAATAATAAGTCATTATTATCAATTGTTTACAAAAAATAATAATAATTAGTAATTATTATTAATTTTTTCAAACATATTTTCATATAAAAATAGTATATTAAAATAAAAATATAATTATTTTTTGTCACTTTGTGTGAAATTTAGTTTGAATTAAGATATTTATTGGGAAACCAGCAATAAATATTTGAATAATAAGTTCATCATTATTCTAATTCTTTAATATTGAAGATCAATATTATTTAATACAATCTGTTCTTTCTTAAACTGAGGAGGAAATTGATTGAAATTTGTTTTATTTGGTAAATAATCAAATAACAACAGAAGAAAACTTAATCATACAACAAAATGATTTTATGATTAAGATATAGACCCTTTTCTTTCCTCTAAAGAAAGAAAAATTGTAACTATTAATAGTTGATTTTTCCATTTCAATAAGTAAATAACTTATCAATAATATTCAAGTTTAATAATATAAACTTTTGATATTAAATACTTTACTTATAAAAATAAGTGAAACAAAACTGTTATTTCTTCAAAAAATAAAAAATAAAATAATAATAATAATAAATAATTAAAACTCAAATATCAAACCAAACTCAGAAGAAATAACAGTAAGGAATTGGAAATTTTTTTTATTCAAATTGAATTACAAACCTTCTCCATTTTCTTTCAAAGTGGAAAAAATACATTCCATTTGAGACAAAATCACAGCGAAATTCATCTGTACCAGCCTCAAAGACAAGGAGGCAGTACCAACTCCCAAGCAAATTGCCAAAGAGTATAAAGCAGAAATCAGTCCAAGGGCCTTTTAAAGGTAAAGAAACCTTGGAAAATACAGAATTTTTGTCTTTTGTCATTTTTTAACATGACAACTCCATTTCTCAGAGATCTTGGATACCCAAGAAATCAGCCATAAATCTGGCAAAGAAGAAATAGAGGGAGAAGGCCACCCCCTTCTGGATCAAATAACCAACAAAGGACTTATTATCAGGAAACTCCTGCTCAAAGTCCCACCCCAAACCAAATTCAGCCCAGTCCAACAAAAAAATTGGACAGATGCAGGGAAAATAACTCATATTCATGTACTCCTAAAAGACTTTTCCACATGGAGTATGGACAACAAAACCTTAACCATGGGAGTATCATGGGAGGAAATTGGAATAATGGGGCAAAAAATATGAGTCAATCTTATTACTTTCCAAAAGATTCTGGAAGAAATGAAAAGTTGGAATCTCAACAGCCATTTCATACTCTCAGAAGAGACTTGAATCAGAGGGAATCAAACAGAAATCCAAGCCATAGAGAATTCTTGGCATATGGAAGAGCCCAATCTGATTCAGGAACACCAAGGCATTGAAGAAGAAATTCCATCTTTCCCACATCAGTCCAACAGCTACAGGACTTGAAATCCAAAGGACAATATTTCCAGGACTCTCCAGTCATCCCTGGTGGTTTCCAGCAGAGGACATGGAGCCCTAGTAGAAAACAAGAATTCTTTCAGGAAGGAGAAGATAGAATCAGATCCATTGATGAAAAAATGAATAAAATTAGTCCAAGAGGAACACAAATCCTAAAAGACACTGTACCTACCAATAGTGTTAGCTCAGAATCAATTGATCCTCAGCTTAAGCCTATTGATGACAAAATACCCCCTCAAAAATTTGAAACCACAGATTCCAGAGGTAGTAGTTTCATATGGTCCAACATGGGTAAATTCATGGATTGGACATATGATCATGTTCAAGAAGTGACTTCAGAAATGAGAACACTCAAGGAAGAAAATTCCTTCCAAGAAACAGTCATAGAAGACTTGAACACAAATCTATCCAGAATCTGGGCAGAATTTGAAACTAAAAACAAACAGTTGAACTCAATACTAGAGGAACAACAAGCTGTGAGAAGAGATTTAAGAAATATCCAATATCAACAGGAAATCCTGGAAAAAGAAGTGGATTTTCTCTATAAAAAGGAGGAAAAAGAAGATAATTTCTTCCCTCAAACAACTCAAGATGATAAACCAATCACCAAAGTAAAAGAGGAAGAATCAGAAAACCAAGCTCCTGAATCCCAGGATCCAAAGTTAAGGTCTGAGTGTATCTACCAAGATGGTGAGAACCTCAGTTACTCTGAGAAACAAGCATTGAAGCAATTACCTGATGTGGTAAATTGGCCTAAATTCTCAGGAATTGGAGAATATGATCATATGGAGCTTATTGAGTATATTAATGGACTTTTTTTTGATGTACCAAAGATAACAGACTACTGGATCACCACAAGACTCAACACTGCATTCAGAGGCCATGCAAATATATGGTACACTGAAACGAAAGAGATACATGGTAGGAAAAGCTGGCCATGGTGGAGAAACCAAATAATACAAAAGTACAGCAATGGTACTTGGATTTGGCAAAAAAACATCTCTTTTGAGAGTGACAGATACTCTACAGAAAAAGACCCTTATGAATGGTGTCTTAAACAAACCAAAAGACTCAAATCTATTGATCCAAACATGACAATAGAGATGAGAAATCATAAGATTCTGACAAAACTTCCAGGAGACTTAGAACATGCAGTAAAGTGCTGATGCAGCAAAATAAGCAGCATTGATGACATAGCAAATGTCATACAAGATGTCAGAAAAAAGACATCAATTGGCAGTAGTTCACCCTATAGGTCACATGATAGCAGAGAAAAACCAAAGATACTCATGGAAAAAGACCTCAAACCTACTAATGGTGAAGAAGCACCAAGGAGAAGGAACACATGCCATAACTGTGGATCACCTGACCACTATGCAAATAATTGTCCCAAGGGAAAAAAGAAAATATTTGCAATAGAGGAAGAGTCAGTAGAAGAACACATGGAGTACAAATCTGACTCTGACAGCATGGGAAATGGGCTAAGACAGGATTCAGACAGTGGACCAGAGCCTATTGAACAATACTTATTAGAGTATGAGGATGAGAAAACAGAATCAGTCCTAGGAAACTCTTTGAAACCAGAACTCATTCAACCCAAAAATGGTGAAGACAGAAGTGGCAGAACCATTGATGCTAAAGAGTATTTGGAAGTACCCAAAACTGGTATGGCCTTTATTCATGGAGCAAAATCAAAGCTTGATGTGTACATTGAAAATGAAAAGCATTCTTTGATTTTTGACACAGGAGCAAATTGCTCAGTAGTAGCCAAAGAATACTTGGACAGACACTTTCCAATGTGGAATGCAGAGATACTTTTAACAAAAGCAAGAAGCTTTAAAAGTGCTGCAGGCAAAATGAAGTCACTTGGAATAATCCAAAAAATAATTCTAATACCACACAAAATGGGAAACCTCAGATTACACATTGAATTTGTGGTACTTGAAAATGTTAAGTTTGATGGATTTCTAATGGGTACAGAGTACCATAGAATCTATGGCATAAGCATAGATAATTCCCTAGAGAGTTACTTGATAATTGGGCAAGACAAACAAAGAAAGTTTGACTTTGAAACTGACAACCCCAATCAAATAAAAAGAGATTCAAATAGGGATTATTTAACAGAAAGAAGGAATAAGCCACCAGAAAAAGACCAATGGGTAAAGCTGGATGATGTTTCAGATAAAGATTCTTTTTTGAAAGGATCAAGAGCCTCCATAAGGATGAAAGAGTCTCATCAATGATGAGCCTTTTTTGGAGGGAGGGTATGTCAGCCTGTGACTCAAAACAGAGCACCAGCATGACATCCAACATACCATAAGTAATGGTATGAGGAGTATTGGACAAATATAGCCAATACAAGTAAATTATAAAGAGGAAACCTCCTCAAATATAATTAGAAAGGACAAAGATATGCCCTATCAAAGATAAGACCAAATAAGCAAAAACTCTTATTCTAGCCTCTAATCTAACTTATACATATTTCATGATACCCCAGCCAGAATGGTTTTTTTCTTGAAGCTTTAAGGTAGAGCTATCCAATGGTATCATCTATTCATCTGTAGCACTCCTAAATCAGGAGATACCATTATACCACCTTTTTTCACCAACAACCCCTCAAAGGTGTAGGAGGGCTTGTACAAAACTGTACAAAAGTACAGCCAAATTGGAGTTCTGAGTGAGAGCTTTAATTTGAGATACCTTAGACCCCTCTATCTTCCAAATTGACAGAGGGATCTTGGTTTAAAGCTTACATCTCAAAATACAGGATTTCTGAAACTAACCATATAAATAAACCCCTGTATCTTTGGAATATATTCATACAGCTGTAAAGTTTTGTATATAAAACTGTAGATCTAATCAAGCCCTGAAATACTGTATCATTGGAATACAGATATCTTCTAAATTGGAGAAGATATCTGGCTTGGAAGGTTTTGAAGCCTCATACTTATGTACAAAAATACATCCAAAAACTTAAAGTCCTTATAGCTTTTGCTATCTTAGAGAAGGGTAAGCATGAAGCATATCAAATTTAAGAGCTCATCAAGCCCTTCAATTCTGTGCTCTTGGATTCTTGATATATCAAAAACTGACTAAGATATCTTGGTTGGAAGTATTTTGACCAATACTGGTCTGTACCAAACCCGTACCAACCAGTACTGGCTTGATACTTAAAATAATGGTTGTTTAAAGCTTAAACCCGCCCAGAATGACTAATATTAGTCATCCAGACACTCTGGACACGTCACAATGGTGCTGACGTGGCCTGTGAAGAGTTTTTTCACCCTGTATTGATCCAGAATGATCATTTGTGGTCCAAAAACCACAATTCTGACTATGCTGACGTCAGAATTGATGGTACAGAACCACAACCCAGCCTCCAGAGTGAAAATTTTCACTCTGTAGACGTGTGAAGAGCCTACCAGTCTTTCACAGTCCTCAGAGGAGATAAAAGCAGGTCTTTCCTCACTGGAAAAGACTCATCTTATAATGAATTAACATCCTTACGTAGTAAAACTGTCTTATACCAGTAGTACTCTTAGGATTATATTGATATAATTAAAATAATTAATTATTGTAGTGATTTTCACAGTCAATTGATATTAAATCATTGCAACCCAGGTTCTCAATAGATTCATCACCACTGTTATCATATTACAGTAGAACCTGTTTACTATTATAAAAAATTATTTTTTGTGTGTCACAGTCATAGTGCTAGCTTGTATTTACTATTTTTAAGCTACTACATAGACTCCCCCTGACAGGGAATAAGGATTCATCAAGATTGACATTCCTACTTATTATTATCTGTTTTTTGGAGATCCTCAGTATCATGTAAGCCAAAGCATGATTCCTTCCCATGCCACTTCCCCAAACTTTGAAATCTGAATGGCTGGAGGAACTGTTACCCAGGCCTTGCATACGGAGCTTCTTGGTTTGTCTATGCAATGTTCATATCCAAAGCATTTTGCATATGGTGATATCATGTTGTTTTTTGGAGTTTGGTTGTGCAGGTAAGTGGAAGTAGAAGCTTCTTCTTCCCAAAACTTATAGCCTAGATTTTCTTGTTGCAACAGAAATCTTGTTTGCTCTATAGTTGATTTATTACTGCTTTTGGCAACACCATTGTGTTCTGGAGTATAAGGGGGATGGATACTGTGTTCAAAGCCCGATTTCTTTTCAAGTAGTCTGAATTGGCCATTGAGGAACTCTTTACCCCGATCTGATACCACCTTGAGTATCTTTTTCCCTGGTTATTTTTGGCCCAGATCTTGTAGTATTTAAAATCTCCAAAAAGTATCACTTTTATTTTTTAGGAACTTGATCATCACATAACCCATTAATTGAATGATTAGTATCAGGAAATACCTAGCACCCAATATAGATTGAGATTGAATAGGACTGCATAGTTACATATGAACAACTTCCAGAGTTTGTGAAGCAGGCCAAAATGGGTGAGAAAAAGGAATTGCAGTAATATTACCCTTTGCAAGCTCATTGCAATTCTTCTCATTCATAGAGTACAGTGCAATGAGTAGTTTCATTTCTTTCTAATTTAGGTGTCCTAGTCTTTGGTGCCATAGTTTGTCTTCTTTTTCCAAGAGACATCTAGAATCCAGTTGGATTTTCATTTGTAGTACTATGCTAACAGATGGAGAGATAAAAGAGGGTTTTACCACATTATTTAGAAAAATATTAGAGAGGTTCTTTTCAGATTGTATTGTAATTTGGGTTTCCAATTTTGAAATAGAAACCAAATTAGTGTTTAATTTCTGAACATATAGGGAATTTTTTAAGGTTCAGACAACTCCATTACAAGCTACTAGTTTAGAAGTACCCCTTCCGAGTGCCTTTAATGAAGATGAATCACAGCCCATCAAGATAGTTGACTTGTTAATAGTTTTTATGAAACAGAATAATTGTTTATCATTCAACATGTATTCTGATGCTTCTGTATCTAAGACTATGCTTAACACACTAGATGTAGAGAGAGACTTATTCCTTAGCAGTAGCTCTCAAGCAAAGGTGTAGTTAGTTTTAGCTTATTTTTGATATTTTTCTGGTCAAGATTCAGGATGTAGTTGCCAAAGTGTTTCAGCGGGATGATTGGATAATGGGTTGTGTCTTCCATTACTACAGTAGTGAATATTTTTGGACTTGATCACTTCTCTGTTCAAAGCTATTCAATTTTTTGATAAATTTAGAGCTTCTTCCTTAAGGGCAGCATCATGTAGAAGGTTGAGTATGGCATCTTGGTTTCCTTGAGTGTCAGTGTTGATAATTACGTTTTCTATGAGACTTTTTAATTAGTCTGGTAGTTTGATGAGAATGGCAAATGCAAAATTCTTTTATCCGACTTCAATTCCCACAACTTTCACTTCATTAAGACTTTTTCTTAATTCAGTAATAAAGGATAAAAGATTGCTATTGTCGGTGATTTTTGAGAATTGGCTCCAGATTCTAGCTTGGCTATTGAAAGTGGAGGATGAAAAGCAATTAGTTAGCTTATTTCATTTCCTCATCACCAACAACTTTCTCCGAAAAGGGGCTGGAGTCAAGGCTATTGGTAATGATGTTGCATGTTTCAATATTGGCATTGACGATTTTATTCTCAGTGGCAGAAGGTCAAGTGTCAGCTGATATTGAAGGTAGAGTTTCCTCAGTACAGTGAAAGTATATTTTTTTGACATAATAGACCAATGGTACAATTTCTCCATTATGGATAGTTGTTTTCAGTCGGAATAGGGAGGGGCTGTTAATGTTTGGTATCCATTTTGTTAGCCATCTGGAAATAGATTACCTGTCCTTTCTATAGAAGAGATTTTAGGCTGTAAATCTGTTAATTTTTAGACAACAAACTAAGAGATGTTATTTCAGATTTCAGTAATTAAGAAAGATATAGTAAGAGATATGTAAAAAGAGGATATGTACCTAAAAGGACAGGTGCAAAGTACAAAAATAACAATAGAGAGGGCTAGGATACAAGATTTAAACAACAGATAGGAAACTGAAAATATACATTATTATTCGAGAATGGATATATTAGTCATAGGGATAGTCTTACATCAATGGAACTATGGAGATATAGTATACAAGTAGTAATAAATAAAAAACAATAAGTATCATAGAAGTCAAATTATGAGTAAGAGGTAGAGTAATGATGGTACTAGTAGTGGTGTACAATAGAAATAAGTGGTTAATAGTAGGAATAAAGAGAAGGATTAAATATAATAAAAAAGAATTTTTTTTCTTGAGGAAAGAGAAGAAATAAAATGGAGAAAGTTGAGTTAAATGGATAATTAGGATGAGAGGAGGGAGTGTAGATGTGGAAGGCGCAAGAATAAACTGGAGAGAGATAGGCCTAGTATTATTAGTGGGTGATCGAGTGATGACAATTTGTAATAAGTGGTTAGGTTCAAAATGGCTACTTGGGTTTACTGGCAGGTTGTCGAACGTTTGGTGATTGATGGAAGCTTCTAGTTAATCGTGAAATCTCAACAGTTTTCAAGTGATCTTGAAAAAAAATCTTGAAGAATACATTATCAACGTAGCTTTTAAACAATACTCCTGCAGCTATAAATTGAAACCATTAGATTCTAACATATTAAAGCAGCATTTATAATAGCTTCATCAAATGCAGTTCTATTTGTCGAAGGGATAGTCTGGTTACAGTATAGCCCTGGGGGTCCACTCTATTTATATTTTCTTTGAAAATTGAATATTTTGCTGTTGTAATTATATTAAATTAAGCTTAGTATTATAAAAATAATTCCCATAAACATACACATAGAATGGGAAATACTAACTTCCATATAATTGGAATAATTGATAAAAAAAATACCTTCAAATATTGCTATAGAAGGATGTCAGGAGTTATTATCAAATTTTATAGACTTACAGCCCTTTAAATAAATAGCTTACCAAGAACACGTGGCCAATTCTGTACAATATCATCGTTCCTTTATAAGAAACATAAAATGCAAAAAAGAGGCCTATTAAAGCTTTGGGCCACCCCATCCTACTTAGAGCTGTCAAAACCTATCTTTAGACTCAAAAAATACCCTTTTACAGCTATTTTTGAACTTCAAGGAGATTATGGGTAAGAAACATGGGTTTATAAATTTGAATAGAAGAGAATTCATAAAAAAAGCACAAAACTATTCATTTTGGGAGATAATGTCCTGATTAATATAGGAACTTTTATAGACCATGCAAAAGGGCGAAGATATACGCATATGAGATATGAGAAATACCTTTGCGTTGGTGCATCAAGAGCTTCAAAGAAAAGTATCCACTTAATATCATTTAAGAAATTTATAAGGCATTCATCATGAATAGGTTTATTCAATGGAAAACTTGATACACACAAGGCTATGCATTCTATTAGATTTTGGTGAATACTTATTTATTGATTATGAATTAATATATATTTCATTTGGAAATAAAAGAAATATTTCTGGAGAATGATGGACTTGAGAGTTTTTTTCAGATGCAAAATGTAATTATAATGATAATGAATAAACAATACTATTAATGATAAAGTACTAAATTCTTAATTGAAGACATAAAAAGGGATTATTTTGATAAAAAAGACTCTTGTTATTATTGTGAAGATCACTTTAATCAAACTTGTGAGCCTTTGAGATATGACCACATATCCAAAAAATTCACAAAACAAATTTACAATATGGATTCTAATAATAAGAATTAAAATTATTCTCTTAAAATAAATAAAAATGCCATAAAAAGGCATAAATTGTTTATTATCTCTGGATTTCATGAATAAAAATGTGATATAAATTTCACAGCTAGAGTCACCATGGTAAAATACACATAAAAGCTTTATTTCATATTTTTAAAGACAATACCTACTGATCAATAAGTGAAAAAGCCCTAAAAAGGCATGAATACTTGATTATATCAGAAAAAAATGAATCAAAATGTGAAATAAATTGCACCTTTGTATTCCCCTTTAAAAATTACACATATAACACTTTTATGTCATATCTCTAAAGTCAATACTTAAGAAAACAGCCTGAATATATGCACTTTTATGGTCAGTGCATATATTCATGGTTTTTACATCATATCTCTTGAAATATGAATCATAGAGATTTTAAAAAAATATTCCATAATTACTTTAAGAATACAGATATAAGCTTTACTTTACAAGATATAAACAAGGTTATAAATTGTAAGGATTTATTGAACAAAATCTTTATAGGTGTTGACCACTTTGCTGTGAAAGTGGTCCAAAACTAAAACAAAGAATATATTCAGATTCTACTAGCTTCTTTTTGAATAACAATGTACTTTTTATCATTATATTCAATGTATAACCCCTTGAAATCATGGTCTGAAGTTTAAAATATTAAATTTTGACAGAAAACATGAGTTACAAGAAAAATCATCAAAAATGAAGTTTTTATTATTTAATGAAGTTATCTTGGAAGATTATTGATGACATTCCAAAATATCAGAATTAACTCTCTTAATTGCTGTATCATGTATAAATCAAAAGCTATTCATTATCAAAGCTTAAGCTCAAAATTGATCATTTATGATCACTCACTGTAATCTTAAATTAAGCTTAACAGTCATATATGTGATAAAAGTGGTGAATACTAGCTTTTTATTATTAAAACTAATAAAATGCACAGATTTTAGTCTGCTTCCAATTCTCTGATGTCAGAAAACTTAGAGTTATAGTGATAACTCTAAATAATGGCATAATATTGAGAGAAGATGGTTTAATTATGATGTGATGATCACTAAACCTTAAAATACTGATCAATTCCAGTGGATGCCATCAGTAAAATCCTATTAGAAACCTTCTGGACTCTAGGAGGGAGGATTTTAATATAAATAGAGCTCTTTTTACCTCCATTTCCCCCTCAGATGCAACAAAAGCATTAAAACATTAAACCAAAAGGCAATTTCTTTATTCTTTATATATGAATCTATTATATTACTAAAGAATAAAGATCATATTTATTTTAAGCATCAATATTGATGTGATTAGATCAATTTGGTAAATTTTTTTTGTTAAATTTGTCTATAAATCTCTATTTCCATGGAAAATCAAGATAGTTTGTAATTTCTTTATTTTTTATCTGTAAAAACAATTTTCATAAATTGTATTCACATTTTTTGGCCTGAAATAATTCAAAATTATTATATTAAGTGTTAAAAGTAGGTTATATTTCTCTTTATTGTTATTCTTAATAATTATTTATTAATACAAATACTATTTATATCAATATATAGCTTTAATATTAGTAATATTATTGTTATCAATTTTTATTTATCAAATAATAACAATTTTTCATGGAGTTATTATTTGTTTTTAGAAAAAATAATTCTCCATAAATATATTTGTTTTTCTAATATAGCTTATATTATTATGTTTATTTAATAATATAAACATTTTTACACCATAATTATAATAATTCTTTATTATTATAATTATTCTTTATGTTATTCATTACTTCAATAAGGACATCCATAGTACAATAAGTATAATATTAGTAATATTTAGTTATTTTTTCATAGTCAAACTTTAAAAAACTTAATAAATTATTTCAAGTTGAATTTATAAAAAAGTGTTCACATTTTTATGAAAGTTTTTCATCATTATCAATTTTACTCAATAGTATAGATGATGGACTATGGCCAAGTTCTGAATACTGAAACAGTTCTTTGAGGCTCCCTAGAAGATAATTTTATCATTAAATCTTACACTTAATAAAAATCTGAGATTTATCACACAAAATATATGATTTGAATTCAAATTTTATATTTAAAAACCAAATAAGCTCCTAAGAAAATATTTGATCACTCTCAGTAATTAAATTCAATTTCTAGAAAAATCTCCAGTTCTTTCAACAAAAGGTTATTTTGAATAGTTTGATTTCATAAAGAATTGAATTAAGAAATTTTATTTTCATATGTAGGGCTCATGGGGTATTCATCAATATGAATTTCAAAACAGTAATATATCCAAAGCAAAAACATAGAACTTATTAAATCCAAATCAAAGCCTACGAGGTGTATATATCCATGTACTTTAGTAGATATTCCAGAAACGTTTGGCCAGGTAACCAAGTAAATAAAGCCCAAAAAAGAAACTAATTTTAGTCCTACAATTATTGTTTATGTTTATTTAAACTACTCAATTCAATAAGCTGAAAGTATTTCTCAAATAAGTAATAATTTTTGTTACTTTAGCTGTTTATAGATTCATTAAGCTCATATATATATAGCTTTACAAAGCTCAAGAAATCTTTATCCATTCATCAAAAGTAAAAATTCACTTACCTATATTATCTAATGTTATATTAAAGAAATATAAGAATCACTAATTAGAGAATATTTATCTCAATTAATAATAGTCTGTATCATTTAAATATTCAACATATATTTCTCATGAGCTCATTGAAGTTACCTATTTTAGAAGAAAGGATTTTAATAATATATCTAGCATGAATCAATAAAGTCATGTAAGGATTTGATAATCTCACATAAGGTATTGATGTTCTCTTTTCATGCTTTTGATTTCATTTTCTCATTATACTTGGGACTTAATACATACTTTGAAGAAGTTTCATTTCTTTACAAAACTGAGGAGGCTAAATTGGATATTTTGAGGCTACTTTAGCCACTTACAGGGAGGTTTTTTTTGAGAAATACATTCTCAATACACAATTATCGAAATATTAATACAAAAACATGCAAGTTATTTATTAATGAGAAAGAATTTAAAACTTTGGGATAAGTTGTTATGTTTCAAAGAATTACAGGCCAATAAAATTTGGATGCTTTCTCATAAAGTCAGAAAGGATAGGTTTTTAAATAGATGTGATGAGAAAAAAAAACAGATTATACCTTAGTATTAATCCAATTTTTAGCTTTCTTTAGGGACATAATTTTGAAGCTCAATGATTAGTGAAAGATTTTATAATTATTTCATCCTGAAATTGATCAAATAATCAAGAAAATACAATTTAAAAGATATATTCATGGAAAAGATGTCACTATCTGTTGTTAAGGTATCAAACTCCCGATAAAGTTGAAAAACGTTTTTCAAAAAAACTTTAATGAATGGAAAGGAGAAGAAACACAGATAAGTGGAATTCTCAAGCTAATCTTATATATAATTGATGTTATATTTAGGAATTCCGAAAGATTTCGGATCCAAACTGTTTTTAAAAACTATTATGAAACATTAAAAGAAAAATTAAGGAAGACAACTGTAAACATTGGTAAATATATTTTTGAGCTAAATACTTCAATTGAATATATATATGAGAATCAAATTTGAAAAATTAAACATTAAATTTTAATAAATTATTAGTTACTTTATTATTAATTAGTAAGATTCAATTCAACTCAATGAATTTTCTATCCTGATAACAATTTTCATACATGATGTTTTTGAATAAAAATGACTTCTCAATAAATTACAAAATCCTATTATTTATTTCTCTTGGGTTATATTTGCTTATTAGATCCTATAAATATTTCTAAATAGTCTTAAGTCCTGGTTTTAACTTTAAAAAATGAATCCTTGTATCGATTTGATCTTCTAAATTTATTCTCTTTGGAAAGAAAATTAGTGGAAGGAAATATAATAATCTGATGTTAATTTCCCAAGATCCCAATAAGGAAAAAGTAATTAGCGATACCAATTAATAATATTCAATATGAAAGCCTAATAGAGACCTCAAAACTCAATGAAATAGAGAAAATAAGGACTATTTGTCCATTTCTCATTGAAAATATATAAATAGAAACCATCTATATTTTGATCAAATCAAATCATTCATGGAGCTAATAAAAGCAGAAACTCAACATCATTCTTTTAAAATAATGATATAAAGAGGTTTTGTTTTGATTTTATTTCAAAATATGAATTATACAAAGAATTTGTTTCCTAATAAATAAATCAATGAGGGATACCAAACCTATCAAGACTAGCAATTGAAAAATAGTATATTTATTTTATTAAAAACTTTAAAATACTCAATTAAAAAGTAACTTATTTTTGAGAAATATGAGACCATGGCTAGATATTTATCAAGTCTTATTTCACTATTAAGGGAATTTTATCTAAGAAGACTGAAATTCCGGGATTAAATATAGCCTGTAAATGAAAAATAAATACTAAATTTCTCTTATTAGAGCATATTCGGTAGGAATTGAGTCACACAGATAATCTTCAGAGTCTGCGATCAAGTTTTGAATTTTTTTTCAAATATCTAGATACAATTCAATAATTTTCCTTAATCAAACATTAAGATTCCTTCTATGAGTATAGAAAATAATTACTCAAGTTCATATATAAAAAGAAATATTTTGATCCACACCCATGCAAAAATAGCTCCACAATTTATGAATAAGAGAATCTATTAATTAGTACTTATAGTAAGTTCAAGAAATTATTTTAGAGAAATTAAGAGTCATTAAAGCTCCAGCTTAATACTATCAAGGAGCTTCCAATTCTGCAAAAAAAAGTATTATTCACAAATAAAATCTTCTTTTAAAGATTTATTATTCCCTGAATTCCTTATACATGATTTGAATGGTGCTTCAATTGAAAAGATTCAAAAAGATTTTAGGATTATGTTATTGAATAAAATAGCTCTATAATGGAGTATTTATTGAAGAGAATTTCGTAGTTAAAAGAAGTTTTATGTCCTGTGAAATCTATTGAGATAATTCTAAATTCTCTCTGGTCATCAATATGAAGGTATTTCCCGATTTCATTTTACTTCTCGTTGGAAAAACAATGAAATCAAGTCGAAAATTTATCTCTTAATAAAACTTACTATTTTGATTAAAATAGGAGGTATGATGTTTTTTTATTTCTGTGGGGAGTACATTTCTTATTAATTTTTCAGGTATGTTATTGATCATGAATGTTCTTTTAATATATAAAAGAGTTTGATTTTGTTTTATTCAGGCTTTACTAGCTCATTTCATGACGCTTGGAATTCTCAAAAGATGGAATTTTGTAAGAATCTATTGGAGTGTTTAGGAAACCTATAATAACCTCTAGCTGACTCAAGATGTGCTATAAAATGATCTTTAAGACCTGCAGTACCATGAGAAAAATTGGCTCAACCTGAAACAAGGGGTTGAAGCTGGAAAGTAGCTTGGACTCAGAGTATGTTGAGCTTGGACTCGTATTTGAAACTAGGCTTAAAAGAAGAACTTAATTTTCGTTGATATTGAAAATTATTTCAAACAGACAGAGGATCAGAAAATTCTTGAGCTTTTCATTTTCTTTCAGTTTAAAATCTTAATTCATTATATTTCATATTTATTATGATTAAGTTTATATAGTGGTCAAATTATTTTGATTTTTTTATCATTAACATAGAAATATTATGTGGTATGAGTATTTAGTCTGAAAGATATTACATTTATTTGAGAAATTTCTTCTCTTCGAAATCCCTTTATAAAAAAAGAAGATTCATATATAAGTAAGTAAGTGTTGAGTTTTTCTCTATTATTCCATATTTTTAAGACAAAATGATATTTCAAATTATCTGAATTCAAAAGATTTCCTACAAAAACAAAACCATTGTGGAGGGATTTTTTTCCTGGTATAATTTCATTTTTCAACATTTATCTTTGAAAAAATTTAAATAACTAAATGATAACCCTATTTTGTCCAAATACAGTCAAAAAACACATAAGCAAAGCTATATATTTTTATCATTCATCAAGTTTATCTTTTTCATATATCAATATGGCTTTCAACTATTTTTATATCAATATTAAAGCTTTATTTTTTAATGATATTATTTCCTTTTATTACTACTCTAGTACTTTCCTTTTCATTTTATCAAATTATTTTTTCATGCTTTTTTGATTATTAACATTAAAACATTTTTTCTTTTCTTTTTTTCTTGTCTATCTTTTTAAATTAATCTTAACTCTCATATTTTTTCATTCATTATTAGAAACTAATGCTAATTTTCTTCCTGATATAAGAGATTATGTTTTTAATAACTATTCTTTTAAAGGAAGTAATCATAATGATAATGATGTGAGAAAAAATAAACAAGAATAAATTCTAATGGTAAAAAGTAACAAAATAATAGAACAATGGGAATTATTATAAACTAGAAAGCTTTAACTCCTTGCTGCTGTTTTTTCAAAAGGAAGATAAAAAACAAAGATTAGAAAAAAATAATTATATAATAACAATCCAAAAAATAAGGAAATTAAACACAGAATACATCAGGCATATTTTATTATTGTTATTATTGAGTGAATTGTTCATCATGTATCATTGTAATTATAATTTTTCTTCTTCCTTTGAGATATTCGAGAACAGAAACTTTTTTTTAAAAAAAAATATTTTAAAGCTTTCTTTGAGTATTTTATTCCATTTCCTGTAAGTGAAAAACAAGAATTTTATCCAAACAAGCAAATGTTTTTAAATTAGTAATATAAAAACAAGATTCGATTTGTCCCTAATTCCTAAAATTGAAATTCTCAATTTTGTATTTCGCCCCAAGAATTGAGGGAAAGCTGACCTAAACTCTCAGAGCTTTTCAAAAATTATGTTTATGGAAAGGAGTAAAGTAAAGCTTTGAAAATTCATTTTTTCTATGGCACGGTTAAGCTCAATCTACTAGAAATATTCAATAGTTAATTATTACTTCTGAAGAGTATTGAAAAAACTAAATAAATTTTTAAAAATGGATTCTTTCAAAATACAGCCATTTTTCATTAAATAGAGCATATAAAGCTTTACTTGAATACAAGAAGGGTGCATTGTATTAGAAAGAATTAACATGGCTAAGCTTGAGAATTTGAACAGTAGAATATAACTTGATAATTCCTTGAGAGATATTAGTAAACTATCAGATCTCATTAGTGATTTTTGATGAGGGTAGTGAAGCATTTGGTGAGCAATCTAGATTATACTTGAAGACTGCTTGTGTATGGTTTAAAAGTGATATTTGTAGTACTTCAAGTTTTATTAGACAAAGATTCCAGCCGATTTCTGAGGCCTTTCTTTAAAGAATCTTATTAAGCTAGATATTTAAAGCCTTTTTTACAGTAAAAATACTTAAAATATGAAAATTCCCCTCTATATATTACATTTCAAGACTATATAAATAATATTCAGATATACTTCCATTGACCACACTTTACCAAAAATAATGGTTCTAATTTTATTTCTCTTGGGAAATTCTATCTCTCTGAAACTATTTTATTACTTCAGGAAACTCTTAAATGTCTTGATAGATAAACTATAAGAAATAAAATTTTATAATCACACATATTATTCCAAGATTTACTGGCCCAAGGATGTTTTAAATGCAACTTATTGCAAATATAACTGGGGTAATGGTGGTATTTATTCACACTCAGTCATTTTATAGCTTCTACTGATAGCTACTAAGTATCTATATTATTTAAATTTGGTTGGCTCTATTAATTACAGACGTTTCAATAAATTTACACAACTTCTATACGAAAGATTAATTGTAGGGAAAAAATCAAATTCCTGCCTTAGCTCCTTGGATTTTCTCAGGCGGAAGTACGATAAAGTAATATTATCATTTAAAAAAAGGAAAGTGAAAAGCCAAAAATGAACCTAGATGAGCTTTTAGCTTGAAACACATACATAAATAGCGATTTATCCGAATAATTGTAGCAAACATTTCAAAATTATTGATCTGAAAAAGAGGAAAAAAAGTGTTTCAAAATAGTAAAAGATGTATCTCAAAAATTAATTAATTATTAGTTGAGGGAGTTTTTAACTCCGAAACACACAAAGTGACAGATTGATTATGAACTATGGGTAAAACCTTCCAACGTGTGGAAAATGAAATATACAAATTCTTAATGATTTGATGAGTGATTGTTGGAGAATTGCACTGTTGAAAGCTGCTTTTTCCTTTTGACATTCAATCATCTATGTGTTGTACTATTCAAATGTACTGTTTTACTTTTATACCAAATAAAAGCAAACCACTTTTGTTACTTGAGTTTTTATATTCACTGTAATCTTCAATATATAAGGACTCAGTCTCTTGCTGTAACTATGACATGAAATATAGAAAAATGATAAAAATAAAATAATAATATATTCATCACTATTTTTGTGACCACTACCTTAACACATCATCAGTACCAAACGCTCAGAAATTGGAACCAGTTTTGTTCTCAATCTAAACACTCAAGTCATGTTTATCATAGAAACTAGCATTCAGGATTGGCTTCGCCGATTTTCCAAAAAGTAAAAGAAACATCATCATATTTCGCAGTCCAAGTCAACCAAGAGCTTAATCTACTGAGTAATTGACTTTACAACAACATTTGTCACATATTCCAAATTTTACTTTCCATGCACACATACCAAGAAGTTGTCTTTGTTACATGATCGTGAGAGAGCCACATACCTTTTTACATTAGAGAATACATCCGTATTCGATTATAACCGCATATTGGGGTCAAAGCTAGTGACTCACACTCTGAAAATACTCTGTCCTTTCTTGCCTTTATACTGTCTATTATTATTAATTAAGGATCTCATGGATTTTTGTTCCAATGAGATTCTCAAGCCAGTGACCTATGCCATTAATGGAAAATCAGTTCAAAAGCCATCGCCAAGCTTTTGACCACTCACCAAGACAATCCATGATTAATTATATTTGTCCCAGTCTATGAGTGGACCTGAAACTCCTAGCTCATTACCCACTTGGAAAAGACCAAAAAAACTGCTTGATTTACCCTTTTTTCTAACAAAATAAGTAAAATTGAACATTACTTGTACCCACACCTTGAAAGTTTTTTCAAAAGACCCTTTAGAATATACTTTTGATATAGCAAATGATAAAAGCATTGACTTTTGGGCTCCATTCATTGTGACTAACTGTACATGCAAGTATGGTTTTGGGATTATTTCCTAGCTGATTTTTTTCTCTTTTTGATAGATTACAACACCAAATTTGCATGTATGGAGCTTGTTTGAGGATTCATGGCAAGTTTTGTTGGATGGCCCTAAGAACATGGTACACTGAGGAATGTACACACCAATGTGTACGTTTTTTCATAAGGTCCTTTCGATATTCTGACTGGGGAATAATGCTTTCTTCCTGCTTGCAATGCATTTGATGGAGTAGTATTTTCCAAGAGTCAATCCCAGACAAGCACCTCTGAAATCCATAAATCTGACCAGGTTTAAGGTCTGGAGGAAACTAATTTAGAAATTGACCATCAATAGAAAAACATAGAGGCAATAAGGTTTAGATTTTTTTATATAAGAGAGTTTGCGCTTCAAAAAAATCTCTTCAAGGATGCCTGAAATGAGAAAAATCTCGAGTCCATGGGTAGGCTTTTGAATTTTTTCCACATTGTGAATTTTACGCGGTTATTAATGTATTGAATTTAACTTTTGGCTGGCGCAAAAGAAGCAAAGTATGAGTAAGTAAGTGAATTTATATCCAATTGTAATTATCATGGATTTATTTGTTTGTGGTAATGACTGAAATTCCAAAAAAGGTAATTTCCAATTTTCTGGTTGAAATAAAGTATTTTTGCTTTGAAAAGAAGAACTAAATTTGGTAATTTGTGGAAATGCTTTAATTTTTGAGCTTGACAGAGACATATTACTACTTTTGTTAAAATTTTGTAAAGCTTCCTTGGTTTAGCATTTTCTCGGAATTTTGTGAGGAAAAAAAGGGTGCAGATAGGTCACTATTCTCTATTCAAATAAGATTTCCAAAACAATTACCAAATAATCAGGAAATTCACCCTCATTCTAATCCTTTTCCAACAATGTCTCAAGATTTCACCAATTCACATTAGCTTTGGATGAGAGATAATTTACAATTCCAATTAAATTTTATTTTTCTAGTCTGTGCTGTTTGTTAAACACAAAATTATCTTTCAAAATGAATGCTTTGTGTGAGCCTTAGAGGTATTTTCATAATCCCAAAAGACCACAAGTGATAAATTAAGATACAAATATAAATAAAATAAATTTATTTATATTATAAAAATAAAAAAATTGAAATATAAATACAAATTTATATTTAAAAATCAAAATTTAATTATAATTTGAAAATAAAATTACAATAGAATTTAAAATTCTGAAAATACATTTTTACTTGTAAAAATTAAGTAAAAATGAATTTTAAATAAAAATTATGAAATTAAAATATTTTTGGTAAAAAGCTATAAATTTTTATCCAATAAATGAATCTAAAGGAATTATCACACCATTGGATTCCTCATAAAAAATAAAGTGGGGTCACTTCTGGATGAAATTTCTGTAACTCAACTCTAAATAAGCTTAAATTAAGTTTATAGTATTTTTTGTAAAAAAGTATTAAAATCCTCAAAACCTTAATTTAATTCACACCACATGTGGTGTTAACCATCAAATTTTGTGTTAAAATTGAGGTGTTGTGTTTAGCTTAGAAGCTATGAGGAATTGAAGTATTTTCAATTGAAATGTCAAAATGTGTGTGTGTATTACATAAGTGAGCTTTAATTTACATATGAGGTATCAATCATTACAGAAGTGTAATTAAAAACTCAATTGAACTACAGATGTAAATTATAATTTTATTACATGATGAGGAATTAAAGAAAAAATAAATTGGAAAGATTAATTCTGGGGGGAGAAGACACTCTAGCTCTAAGGGGGAGCTAGACCCCCAAAGTCCTTGCTGACTGGTGTGGTATGTGAAATTCCACACAAAAGCTCATTACTTTTGGCCTGGAATTGAGTCACAGGGTCTGTGACTCAATTGATGATGAGGTTTTGATACCAACCAGGGTAGTTTTAACTGCTGCCAAGAGGGTAAAACTACCCTTAAGTTAAAGAAATGTTAGTAAAAACAGTTCTAACTGGTTTCCACACCTCTTAAGCACATTCTGAAGTGTTTTAAAGGCTCTAGACCAGTTATTGCTATAGTAATGGCTGATCTAAGGGTCTAAAATGGCTAAAAATGGCAAAAAATGGCTTAAACCAGCCCTTTTTTGGTCTAAACCAGTGTTCAATTATGCCATAATTAGCTTTTCTGTTGTCAGACTGTTTTTCACGACTGAAAAGAGTAAACTTCACTTTTGGAGTAAGAAAATTGATGGCTATAAAAGAATGTCTTATTTGCCCCACTTTTCTCTTCATGTTAGAATCTTTTCCTTTTATAATTAGTTTAAACACTGTTAAACCAATCAGTAAAAGAGTACAACCACTCTTTTTAAATCATTTTAAAACCTTTTTACCACGTTAAAAAATCATTATAATCATTGTTTGTAACTCTTATAATCATTTTACCCCTTGAACCACCCCAAAAGTGAATTAAAGCATCTTTCATCACTTTTAGCTTTGTCACTTTGTTTCCAAATTCACTCTGGTCACTTTTGGGCGTGTTTTCTCTTTGAAATATCTTTCAAAGACTTTTTTCTTTAATCAATTGCTTGCAGTTCTTTGCTCAATTAATTCCAATTGAAATTCCTCTTGAAGAAATTTCTTTTGTAGCCTTAAATATCTCTTGTAGAGTATTTTTGGATAAATCTTTATTGTTGGTAAAACAATAAATTTTTATTATATTATTTTTTTATACTTACAAAGCTAAAAACAATAAAATTGGAGTTTTTTCTCTTAAAAATAATATTTCTTACTATTTTTAAATAATTTTACTTTATACAAATTTTGAGGACAGGAAAAGTACTTGATATTTTATAAAAGTTTCATCTCCACACCTTACATTTGGGGGCCCAGCTGTGATATTTTACCTGTGACATAATTTTTTACTTTTTTCAATCTTTTTTCTTATACTGAAAAATTTAAAAATATATAAAAAATAGTTATAATTTAAAAAATCCTTAAAAAATAATTTCCTTTTATAATTATAAGTAAGGCTTTATTTTTTTTTCTCTTTTGAGAAACCTTTTTTACTTGATTAAGTGGCTTTTTTTGAATTAATTTTAGTGTTTGACAGCGTGGTAAGACAAGAAAATATTGAAACAGCCTCCACAGTTACTAGCATTATTCCTGCAAGCACTGTGATTTCTGACCATGATAGCACTGTTATTATAACTCCAAATAACCAACAAGAGCCAATTTCTTCTGAATTGATCAACTTGGATATCAGTAATACTCTTCAGAAAGCTAAAAATTTGGCAAATAGTAAGTTTTTGACGTAAAATTACTATTTTAAACCTTTTTAATCATAAAATATGCCTTCAACCAGATCAGGAGCAAGCTATAAGCCCTCAATCAGCTCCCAAAAAGGTCATAGACATGATTATGGCAGAAGCCAATCAGATACAGAAGGACAAGGGTCAGTAAAAGACTTCCACAACAATAAATTGTCCAATTCTGAAGCTGATGACACTATTTTACCTTCAAAACAATCTGACACCGCCACAAGAAACCTCAGTGGAAATTTATAAAGCCAGACAGAAGGCTTACAACAATGCACTGCAGCACAAAGAGTACCAGATTCTTGCAGATCTGTGGAAAAACTGCATGAACTCATACCTGACTGTAAGAAAATTCCTAGGTCATCCCAACACTTGCAAGTTACTCAATGGATGGCATCCATTGATGGAAAAGAAGAATATGATGCTTTCAACGGCAGAATGGAAGAAAAACAACCCTCCACCACCAAAGCAAGTGCCAAGGCCAGTAGCAGCAATTTCAATTTGAAAAAGCAGCCAAAAGCTCAAAACAAGGGCAAAGGGAAGGCACCAGCCCCAACGCCTTACAGCCAGGGCTACAGGATGCCATGGAAGATGTATTTCAGATGGCCAGAACCATGATAAAATTACAGAAGGATGAAGCCATATTAACATTCCAGAAATGATTTCTGACATATTTGATTCCATCCCAGAGTTGTATGAAGCTATAAATGACGTGAAAAATCATATTTCTGATAAAAATGAAACCATTTGTAACAACATTAAAACAAACAACTTGATTCTGTGCCAAATTAATGAAACACTTATGTGTTTTGAAAAAGTTTTAAAAACAATTAAAACTTCCAATAATGATAATTCTTTTGAAAAGAAAATGAATGAAGAATCTTCCATTATTAAAGAGTTAACAGACAAATATTCTAAATTCAATATTGATGACATGATTTAAACAAGAATAAAACAAGCCCCAAGTACTATCAAAGAGGATAATAAGAAATCTCTTGATGATATTTCAAAATCATTTACTTAAGTAAAGATACATATAATTGCCTTGAAAAAGTGTTTTGATACCTCAAAAGAGGAAATATCAAAATTAACAATAAAGTTAAATGAGGTTATCTCCGATAATGCTAAACAAACAGAATTATGGAATGAGCTGACATATAAAGAGGATGATCATAAAAATAATGTGATTAACTCTATACAAAGCTTGCAACATGGATTAAGGAATTCATAAAGGTGTAAAAATAGTAAAATGAATAATATTGAACAACTACTAAACACCTTACCAAGAATGTCTACACCTCTGAATCAAAATGAGGGTACAGGTATTCCCAATCCACAAGTATTGGATATTGAAAATTCACAGTTAAAAAATTAATTCTCTACTTCTTTTCATAACTTGGAACCATCAATGGGCCAAGCACTCTTGAAAGAATTTCCAAAACTTAAAGAATGGCCTCACTTCAGTGGTGAAGGAGAATATGACCATATGGAATTCATCAGAGGTATTGACATGATCAAAGAAGATTTTGAATTACCAGACATATTGGTAACAGCTAGATTTAACACCTTATTTACCAAATCAGCTCACAGATGGTATATCAAATTGAGACAAGCACATGGACACCAAAGTTGGACTTGGTGGAAAACCCAAATTATCAACAAATGGGCCAGTGATGCTTGGAGGTTCAAGTTTGAGACAGCCTTTGAATCTGCAAAATTCAATGCTGATAAAGACAAAGCTTTACCATGGTTCTGCCAACAAAAAGACATACTAGCAACCTTATACCCTGACATGTCAGAATTGATGATCCACAGAAAGATTCTGAGACAATGTGGAGGTGACTTAGAGTATGCTGTCAAAAGAAGGACTACTAAACAATCTTCAGCAGAGGATATTATCAATATATTAGAAGAAGTAACCACCAGAAACAAGATTGGTTCTAGTAGGGTGAATCTCAAGACAAGGTTTAATACACCTTGGAAAGATTCTGTGGAAAAGAAACCCAAAGAAAATTCTAACAATGTTAAGTATAAATCTGCAGATACAGTCAGAAAGTTCCATATTTGCCAAAGCACCACCCATCTAGCCAATTCATTTCCAAAAAGGGGGAAAATCAATGAAATTGATATTGAAAAGGAACCTGATGTTGAAAAAGATGACATAATTGAAGACAATTCAGATGATAAGTCATCAATATTTTCTGAATCTTAAAAATATATAGAATATATCAATGCCACTTTTTACATCATGGAATCTTATTCCAACTTGCCACAATTCAGCAATGGTCAACTTGATTTATCAAAATTTCAAGATGCACAACTTATGAAAACAAGACCAAACAGGGGGAAAGGTTATACAGCTGGCAACTCCTGTATAACAGAAGTGGTGATTTACAACAAGCCCACTAAACATTTGCTTGACCCAGGAGCCTTCTGCTCTTGTGTTGGTAAATCTTTTCTTAAAACTTGTGTACCAAATTTTGAAGACCAATTGTTACCAATTGATGGTATAAAATTCAATAGTGCAAGTAATCCAATGAGAGCATTAGGAATTCTTGAGACCAATGTCATATTCCCACACATTAATGGGAATTTAAGAGTCACAGTTGAATTTGTTGTTATGGAAAACTGCTCTAGTACCCATTTTATATTGCAAATGACTATTTAATCATGTATGGGATAGATTTGCATAACAACAAAGACAGATACTTTACTATTGGAGACAATAAGCCTCAGAAAGTTGCCTTTTTACCATTTAAAAGACAAATTACAGTCAATAAAGTATCACCAGTCAACTTAGAATTGGAAAAATTCAAATCTGAACAGTTGAAGGAGGCTCAAATAAGCCTTCATCTGACTGATAAACAAGAAAATGAACTTTCTTCCCTTTTGTATGACCACAAAGGAGCATTTTCCTCAGACAAAGAACCTCTAGGAGCAATTATTTGTCATGATGTTGACATCATTCTGAATATTGAGAGACCTTATCCACCACTCTCAAGGAGACCTGCATACCCAGCAAGTCCCAAGTCAAGAGAAGCTCTGGAAACTCATATCAGAGAGCTTTTAGACCTTGGTGTAATAAGAAAGGTTGGCCATAATGAAGAAGTAGAAATAACTACACCAGTCATAGTGGCATGGCATAATGGAAAATCCAGAATAGTTGGAGCCTTTAGAGCTCTGAACACTTACACTGTTCCAGATAGGTACCCAATACCAAAAATACAAATTGCCCTTACTCAAATATCTCAAGCAGTTTATATAGCCACTATGGATTCCCTGAAAGGATTCCATCAAAATGTGGTGAAACCAAGAGCAAGAAAATATTTGAGAATTATTGTTCATTGTGGAGTGTATGAATATTTAATAATTCCTTTTGGTATCAAAAATGCACCTTCACACTTCCAAAGAATGATTAATTGAATCTTCCCTGAAGAGCTTTCAGAGGGATAGTTAATCATTTACATTGATAAGCTTATTGTCTGTTCCAAGACTTGGGAAGAGCACATGTACAGATTTTCTAGAGTTTTGACAAAAATTCAATCAGTGAACATGAAAATCTCTTTGAAAAAATGTCATTTTGGATTTAAGGAACTTAAAGCACTAAGACATGTTGTATCTGGTTTGCCCCTTGGAATTGACAAAAACAAAGTTGCAGCAGTATTGCTAAAACCCATGCCTCAGAACAAGAAGGAAATTCAGTCATTTTTAGGTTTTGCAGGATATTTCAGGCAACACATTAAAGATTTTGCATCCATAGCAAGACCACTTTATAAATTGTGTGACAAAGAGACAGTATTTGAAATGACTGTTGACAGAGTCAAAGCTTTTTAGTCTCTAAGAGAAGCCTTGACCACTGCTCCACTCTTACTGATTCCAGACTTTAACTTTCCTTTCAAATTGTATATTGATGCATCAGAGAATGGGCTGGGTGCTGCACTTCACCAAGTTCAGATCATAAATGATAAACCTGTGGAAAGACCCATATTTTTCATATCCAGGCAAATCAAACCAACTGAAGCCAGATATGGAGCAAGTCAAATGGAATGTCTATGCCTTGGAAAAATTGAACTACTTCTTAGAGGGATGTGTTTTTGAAGTTATAACACATTTTACAGCTGTCAAATAACTTTTAAACATGAAAACACCTAACAGACATATGCTCAGATGGCAAATAGCCATACAAGAATACAGAGGCAATATGACTATTGTTTATAAAGATGGGAATATTTATAAAAATTCAGATGGACTAAGCAGATGGCCATTACAAAATGATATTGATAGTCCTGCTTATGTGCCAGAAGAAGCTTCACCACAGATCCCAATAGAAGGAATAAGTGTTACAGACTTGAACACCACCTTCTTTGAAGAAGTAAGAAACAGTTACACTCAAGATAAGAATTGTAGCATCTTATTCCAATTACTTAACAAAGACTGTAAAGACAACTCTCTAATGCATGCCTTGGATGAAGTATGGAAGAAATCTTATGATGAAGGAAGATTTCACCTACTGGATGGTATAATTTACCACAGGACCAAGCACACATGTGTCATGACAGTTGTGGACAGGTCATTAATCAATCTTGTACTAAAAGAATGCCATGACAGCCCCTTTTCAGGACATCTGTCTGAAGACAGATGAAGAGAAAAAGTAAAGACCTGCATATGGTGGCCAATGTGGCAGAAAGATGTTGCAGAGTATTGCAAAACCTGTGACAGATGCCAAAAGGCAAATAAATCCACTGGCAAGAGACTTGGAAATATGATCAAAATCCAGGAACCCAGCAGACCTTGGGAAATTGTCCATATGGATTGGTTAACTGGCCTACCACCAGGAGGTGACAGAGGTTATAATGCTTGCCTAGTGATTGTAGACAGATTCAGTAAAGCTCCAATCTTTTTACCATGTCACAAAGATGATACAGCCATGGATACAGCTCTTCTAATATGGAATAGAGTAGTTTCATGGACTGGCATATTTACAAATATCATTAGTGACAGGGATCCCAAATTCACTTCAGCACTATGGATAAATCTTCACCAATTATTTGGCACTAAGCTGTCTTTCTCTACAGCCTACCACCCACAAACTGATGGTCTGGCTGAAAGGATGATCCAGATCTTAGAGGAAATGGTAAGAAGATTTTGTGCATATGGCCTTGCATTCAAAGATTGTGTTGGATTTACCCATGATTGGTGTACTCTTTTGCCAGCACTGGAATTAGCATATAAAACATCAATCCATGCCAGTACCAATCAAACTCCTGCTATCCTAGAAAAGGGATGGAACCCCAAATTACCTCAAGATTCCTTGAGGAAAGATTTGATTGAAATACATCCCACAGCTGCTAGCTTCAAGGGAATTCTAGACAAAGCTAGAAAGCATGCAGTAAGGTGCATGGAAGACTCTTTTGAATATGCTAAGGACAAATGGGATAAATCACATACAACTCCAGATTTCAAAGTGGGGGATTAAGTTCTTGTATTCACCACTAACTTCAATAACATCAAGCGATGTAAAAAACTGAAAGACTCCTTTGAAGGACCTTTTGTTATTAAGGCCCTCAATGGAGAAAATTCTGTTGAAGTAGAGTTATCTGAAGAACTTAGCAATAAGCATCCTAAATTTCCAGTGAGGTTGATAAAGCCATATAAATCTATTGATGCTGAAAAATTTCCCCTGAGGAATAAAGTTCCCCAAGTTATACCTCCTATTGAGTCATCTGGTAGTAAGAAAATTACCAAAGTTCTCAAAGAAAGAAAGTTGAGAACCAACAAAGTGATGGATTACCTTGTTAGGTACAGTGACCCAACTTGTGAAGATTAATGGTTTCCAGATAAAGACATACCTGAAGCTCCTAAGCTTCTCAGAAGGTTAATACACACTAGAAATTACAATATTACAAAGTAATATTCTTTTTTTAGAGGGAGGGAATGTGAGCCTTAGAGGTATTTTAAAAGATACAAATATAAATGAAATAAATTTATGTATATGATAAGAATGAAAAATTGAAATATAAATACAAATTTATATTTAAAAATCAAAATTTAATTATAATTTAAAAATAAAATTACAATAAAATTTAAAATTATGAAAATACATTTTTACTTGTAAAAATTAAGTAAAAATGAATTTTTAATGAAAATTATGAAATTAAAATATTTTTGGTAAAAAGCTATAGCTTTTTATCCAATAAATAAACATAAAGAAATTAACACCCCATTGGATTCCTCATAAAAAATAAAGTGGTGTCACTTCTGGATGAAATTTCTGTAACTCAACTTTAAATAAGCTTAAATTAATTTTTTAGTATTTTTTGTACAAAAGTATGAAAATCCTCAAAACCTTAATTTAATTCACACCACATGGGGTGTTGACTATCAATTTTTGTGTTTAGTTTGGAAGTTATGAGGAATTGAAGTATTTTCAATTGAAATGTCAAAATGTACATGTGTATTACATAAGTGAACTTTAATTTACATATGAGGTATCAATTATTACAGATGTGTAATTAGAAACTCAATTGAACTACATATGTAAATTATAAATGTATTACTCAATGAGGAATTACAGAAAAGATAAATTGGAAACATTAATTCTGGGGGGGAAAGACACTCTAGCTCTAAGGGGGAGCTAGACCCCCAAAATCCTTGCTGACTGGCGTGGGATGTCAAAACCCATGCAGAAATTTATTACTTTTGGCCTGGAATTGAGTCACAGGGTCTGTGACTCTATTGATGATGAGGTTTTGATACCAACCAGGGTAGTTTTAACTGCTGCCAAGAGGGTAAAACCACCCTTAAGTTAAAACAATGTTAGTAAAAACAGCTTTAACTGGTTTCTATGCCTCTTACACACATTCTGACGTGTTTTGAAGGCTCTAGACCAGGTATTTCTATAGTAATGGCTGCTCTAAGGCTCTAAAATGGCTTAAACCAGCCCTTTTTTGTCTAAACCAGGGTTCAATGAGGCCATCATTGGCTTTTCTGTTGTCAGAATGTTTTCAACGACTGAAAAGAGTAAACTCTACTTTTGGAGTAAGAAAATTGATGGCTATAAAAGAATTTCTTCTTTGCCCCACTTTTCTCTTCATGTTAGAATCTTTGCCTTTTATAATTAGTTTAAACACTGTTAAACCAATCAATAAAAGATTCCAACCACCCTTTTTAAATCATTTTAAAACCATTTTGCCACGTTAAAAAATCATTATAATCATTGTTTGTAACTCTTATAATCATTTTACCCCTTGAACCACCCCAAAAGTGAATTAAAGCATCTTTCATCACTTTTAGCTTTGTCACTCTGTTTCCAAATTCACTCTGGTCACTTTTGGGCGTGCTTTCTCTTTGAAATATCTTTCTAAAGACTTTTTTCTTTAATTTATTTCTTGCAGTTCTTTTCTCAACTAATTCCAATTGAAATTTCTTTTGTGGCCTTAAATATCTCTGGTAGAGTATTTTTGGGTAAATCTTTATTGTTGGTAAAACAATAAACTTTTATTATATTATTGTTTTATACTTAAAAATTTAAAAACAATAAAATTGGTGTGTTTTCTCTTAAAAATACTAGTTCTTACTATCTTTAAATAATTTTACCTTATAAAAATTTTGAGGACAGGAAAAGTACTTGATATTTTATCAAAGTTTCATATCCAAACCTTACACTTTGCGTCAACCAAATTTTGAAGATATAAGAAGGCTGTAACTAGAGAGACTAGGATACCTAGACCATTTATACCATCTGTGATCCTCTTGATAAAATTTTAATATCAGTGGTAAACTATTGTCAAAATTGTTTAAAGCATAGGTAGTTTACTCTTTTTGAATGATAAAAGATGCTAGAGCCCAGAGGAGGAACCTACTGGCTAAATAAAAGCACATAATCATGATATTTCTTTATTTGAACTAGAGTTCAGGTTAGCTTTTCAGACTTTCTGCCCACATGTGACTGGGTTACTTTCTATTAGCACAAAAAATAAATGCTGAACAACTGTGATTCATTGCAAAGGAGTTCTGAAATACAAAACTTAATTCATGTTTGAGGTCAGAATGGGTCAGAACACAATGTTTGTGGCTTTGTAATTAGTCACAGGCCCAATTCCACCAATCAATACACCAGAGGCATACCTGGTTCTCAAGAGGGAAACATATAGCTGTCCATTGGAAATGAGATGAGTTTTTGAATAAATACCAAAGATTTTGAAGCACTGTCCCTGTGACTTATTGATAGTAATAGTAAATTGATACCTGGTGAAGGAGATCCCAAAGTCTTGATCATATTCGTATGTTAGCTTGAGTTTTGGGATAAGTGCTTGATGTAATCTTCTAGGCCCTGCCATAATGGTGCATCTCAATACATTATTCTTAATATCTTGCACCAATAAGTGGGTTCCATTTACCAGACCCTTTGAAACCTTTACGTTTCTCAATAGCAGGACAGGAACTCCAACCTTGATGTCAATGCTATGAAAAAGAAACCCTGGGGTATTTATCCCATTGAGAGCTTCCCCTATGACTGATTGAGGTCCCTCATACATTTGATCTATTTATTTTGAATGGAATGCTGTTCTGGGAGCTTTGTCTAACAAATAATGATTTATTTTCAATATATCATAATTTAACGGTGATACACTTCCACATTCTTCAAAGTACCTGTACATCTCTTCCACATTTCCCGAATATGAGACTAATTACAAATCTCCATACACAAAACACCTGAATGTTTCCATAACTCTTGCCTCTGATAGCATGAAGAGAAGGCTTACACCATGAAAGATGACTCCTCAAATTACTTGTCCCTGTTTACTGCCATTACCAATATCCAATAGCCATTGAGAATATTTTGGATTTAACAAATTTTTGGTTGAATTTGCAATGAGCCTTAAATTCACACTCAATTCTTTTAGGATTAAAAGCTCCCAAATACACGACTTCTTGAAGCATACTTCATCTTGAGGATAGAGTGAACCACCCTTCACAATGGAAAGAGTTTGTCAAAAGTCACCTGCAAGAATTACAGATATTCCACCAAAATGTACTTCAACCCTCATAAGGTCTCTGAGGGAAAGTTCCACAGACTCCATTGCATTCTTATCTTGGAATGAAATCTCATAACAAATGATGCGCTCAATATTTAACAGTAATTCTGCCTTTGATTAATTCAGTAACCAACCACAGGCTTATTTGCCATGTAACTTTAGAGGAATAGCAAAAGTCAAATGAGCTTTTATTCCCCCAGTTAACAGTAATGCAGCTACACCTGAGGCCAAGACTGAAATCATGTTCAAATTTTTCTTCTTCAAGTCTTCTAAAACTTGATTTAGCAATTCTGCCTTCCTTGAACCTCCAGGTCCATCAATGAATGTCAAAAATTGGAAACAAAATTCTAGTTTTATAATGATTTTTTTAAAAAAATAACCATTTGCGCATGTTTTAAGTTTCCTTTTTCAAAATTTTGTGGAAATTCCTAGCTGTTGTTGTCAGACATCATATTGAACTTGAATTTCGAAGCTAAATATCCTAAGTTTTTTAGCCCAAAATTTGAAAGGTTGCTGTAAAAAAGTGAGGTAATTGGAAGGTGTGAGCTTTTAAATGATTTGTGAATCAAGTATATCCTGTTCTCATACCCTTTACTTCCACAAAAAATCTCTTGATTTCAGAACCATGGCGTATTTCCTCGTTCCACAAAAAGTTAAAATCCTTATGCAAGGTAAATACTGGATGTCTTTACATTTAACATGAACAATAGTGACTGTACTAATTTAAAGCTCACAACTTACAACTGAAAGAACATTGGTAAATTAAACATAATTCTCATTTAATATTTAGTAATCGCAACTCATAAGCGTAAGTGATTTCCTTGCATGGATACCCAATCCCTCAGCCACAATTTTCTGGAATTGTGCATTCTAAGTGCGTTTCCATTGTTTGCAGATCATTTTTTCCCAATAGCACCAGAAGAAAAATTTTCTCATGGCTAAACCCACTATACAGCTTTCCTCTAGACGAGCCTCAAGCCAAAGGGGGCTCCTTGGGGATGTGAATTTGTCCTTTTTCTGCTGTCGTGTTGCCCCAGGAAAGCTATGTAAACTTATTCTCAAATGTTTTAGAGCTTTATCCATTGAGATTTTGTTAGATATAAATTTCAGGGGGGAAAATACCACTTGTCATTGTAAATTTCGGGAGAGGAAATCCTACTGGTCGTCCTATTTTAGGGGAGGAAAATCCTACTGGTCATTTTGTATTTAACATATTTGGGGGAGAGTATCCTACTGGTCAAGATGTCATCAAAGAACCTAGTCAATTTTCTATTATTGAATTCAGAAAACTACTTTACCTGGAATAAACTGATGGAATTGGAACTGGAAAACATTAGAGAATTAGATATCATCTCTTAGAAACAAATCATCAAAAAAGAGAAACTCAAGAAACTCTCAATTTCAAGGAATATAATTTTATTATACAATATCTAAATGAAGATAAACTTTCATTTTTTTCAAGCATGCTTGACCAAACCAAAAAGAGAAATGGTCTAGTACTATGGAATATTTAGAAAGAAAAATATATGTCTAATGATATTTAAAGTCACACTCTGGCATTAACAAAGCTTAGTCGATTAACCTTTACTACGGCTCTGGAATTCATTCAATAAATTTAAATGAAAGTTAGCGAAATGAAATTAGTAGGCTTCAAACTAAAGAATCTGTATTAATACTCATGGTCCTGAGTAAATTAACTCAGGAACTTGACTCGTTTTTAAGAGTAATTTCACATGGTTTTCAAAATTAAGGTCTAGATTTCATACTCAAGGTGTTAGAGTAAGACCATATACAATTCAGATTAAATGAAGACAGCCGTGAAGCCACAACTGAATTGTACAGCCAAAGAAATAAAAAATTATTGTAACTACTGCAAAAAGAAAAGCCATCTGGAAGAATCCTTTTAGAGCAAAAGTCTTGAAAAGAAACTGACCAAGCTTAGTTCCCATATTGGTAATTATGAGCCTTCTATTGAGTTCTAGTTCTCACCATTGCAACAGTAAGAGGGAATTTTGGATCATTGCACTGTTGAACGGTGCCTTTCCCTATTGATATTTCATTGTATACGTGTTGTACTATTCAAATTTACTGTTTTAATTTTATACTGAATAAAAGTAAACCAATTTTTTAGCTTGATTATTTTATATTCATTTTACTTGTGAGCCTGAAAGAATGAAAAGAATTACATGCTACACAAGCTCCAATAACTTTCATTAAATTTTCTTTGAATTATTCCAATTCATCTGTGTAAGCTCAATATTAATTTTTTTTCTTCTATTTTTGTTGACAAAACACTCATTTAAGATTTGTTTCTATAGTCATCTGGTTACCAAGTCAAATCTTCAAGACTTTTGGTTCTAGAATTCTTTTTTTTATAACACCATTTTGATTTATTGATATAGTGACTTTGGTTCTATAACAACCATATATTTTTTGTTACATATCATGTTACTATAACAATACCCTTTATTCTAAAAAAACTTATTAGTCTATTTGTGTTTTATTTTTTTTTGTACCTACAACATTTAAAGAGGAACCTTCTGCTTGAGAATGATTCCGCAGAGCTCTTACATTACTATTCAATATATAAGGAGTCAGTCTCTCGCTGTAACTATGATATGAGCTATAGACAAATATTAAAAATAAAATGATAGTCTATCAATCACTATTTTCATTACCACTATCTTAACAGTGAGGAATAATTTATTATTAAAAGATATCTTTCATCTGGATATCAGGAACAGTTCTGACCCAAAAATTGGAATTTTAAGAGAAGAAATCAAGTTATTATGAGATAAATACTAAAGAATATCTTGAAAGATTCATATATCATAGGATTATTTCGTAAAAAATATCATTCAGAGTCTTTCAGTCCGATATCACTATAATATTGACCCAATATATATTTTATATTAAGCATTTCTTACTTAAAATGAAATTCCACAATCAAATTTTTCGTATTATCTGTTTCATTGTTAGATGAAGATTATGAGACTAATCAAAGGGAAAGGAAGAGATATATAATAGGAAGCTTCATATGAGTTTGGGTAACAGCAAATTTTTGATTACAGGATATATAATCTAAGTTTAATATATATTGTAAGAAAATCTCTTATCAATGATTATTTTATTTTACTTAAGCAAATTAGTTTCAAAGACGGGGGTTAAATCATTTAAAATAACTTCTTATGATTTTTATATATAAGAAAAGAATAGAAAACTTCTAAAATATGTTTAAAAAGCTTTTAAAACCTCAAAAGTACACCTGAAAATCTCAATTTGTGCCATTAAATAATATTAAGCTAAGTATAGATTCACACTACTGAGGAATGAGAAATTAATCTTCCTGCTTAATTATTGGAATTTATGAACTCATAGCAAGGACTGATATTGATCCAATTGAATTGAAGATTGGTGGTTTTCATTTTTGGCTAAAATTTCTTTGAAATATTCTATCTTCAAATTGGATTTATTTTCTTCTCTAGAGCCTATATCCAGCATTTTGACTATGTTACTTTTTGAATTTAACACCTTCTTTCAGGTTTAGCCAGCTTTCTCATGGCTAATACATTAAAAACTACTGATAAATACAGGATATCCATATAATAATTAAGAATATCTTTTTCAAGGTCTTAAATAGAAAATTCAATAGAATTCTCAAAAGAAAGATGTTCAATTATCTCTTTAAATATGTACTCAACCTAGGAGAAAGAATAATATTGAGAAATTTAAAAGAAATTATTGTTTCTTATTAAATTCCAGAAAGCTTACTTTTACAAACAAGAGTATATCTGTGATTCAATTTGAAATGAATAAGATGAAATATTTTCAAGCCTCATTTTGAGAATGTAAGGTCTCAAAGAAAGGTCAAATCTGAATAATATTTTTAAAATTAGATTTTTTGATCTCAATTGGGACAGTTTCATGAGTGGTCACCTGTCCTCTTCACTTTTTTAACTAAGCATATCTTTCAATTTCGATTGATAAGTGTTATATATCCTACAGAAACATATCTATGGAATAGAAGAAGCTGAATACATATTATTAAAGTCTCTAAACCAAAATCCTTATCTATATATTCTTTCAGCTATCTCAGAAGTTTATCCAAAAAAAGAGAATGACCTTATTATTAGTTGAGTTTAAATTTCTAAATGAGTATTTACTCCATTATTGAGATTTATTAAGTATCAATAAGGTTTTTTTCAACTTTTTCAGATTTTTTTCAATTAACTGCAGCATTTTGAAATTTTTAAACCTAATTCTAAAGAAGAAAATAATAATTAATGATTTTATGATTTATAGATTTTGTATATTTCTCAGGACCTTTTACACTATAATCACTTATGTGAAATCAAATAACACTAGCCTGGTTTATTCAAAATAAACCTTATTATTCTTATGCATTGAATGTTTTATCTAAAATAAACCAGAGAATGGTTAATTCAATATGCTCATTGAACATTAATCCCTAGCTAAGCTTTGGTATGTATTGTATGGATTTTTACAATATGAATTTTATTTTTATTATCAATGAAAAAGTCCCCTAATTGATCTCAAATAATAGTTTGAATTGATGAAATCTACTATTGGGAATTTATTGGTTCATATCAAGATTTTGAATATTATATTTGATTACATATCAGACAATGATCTCATCTTTTTTGATGATTCTCTTCATCTGACTCCAAAACTTTATCCATCAATTAAAGCTAAATTATACTTTATATCTAATATAATTTTTTTCAGTTGGAAAAAGGTGGTTTGAGATACATATATAAGATCTTTTCTTGATAAATACATTTTATAGAAATAAAATGTATAATGCTATATTATTTTTTATTTAACAGCTCAATCTGAAAAATATTCCCAGATAGATTTACTAGACTAAAATTATGAGAATTTCAAAAATTTCTTGTGGTTGATCCTAATTAACAGCTTGAAATAATTCAAAGTAAACTGTAAGATTTGACTATGAAACTGATGATAATATTACTATTAATCAACAGCATTAAGTCTGTTCTTATGAAATATAATAATAAAATATTATTATCACCACAATTAAATAATTCAAGAGTTATTTCTTTCACGTATTAAGCACTAATAGTGATTTTAACAGTGAGCAGTAATTGTCTACAAGAATCAATTACAAGAAGATTTTAATAATAAAACTTCTTTTATTAAAATAATAAAATTATTTTAATATGTAATTATCTTTTGCAAGAATAATTATAAATATAATTCTTGAAGAAAACTAATTTTTTAGAGAAAAAATTTAAGAATTAAAGATAAATCACTCACTAATATTCCAAAGAGCTTATTGAAAGATACAATAGATAGATTTGATGTAGAATTGTGGATTTAAGGGATAAAAATCTATTTATAACTGTATTACAACAATATATAGTTGTATTCTATGATTTCACATCTTTCTGATTGATTATGAAATAATTAAAACACTTAAGAATAGCTTTTACTAATACTTACTTGTTGGTAACAATGATATAAATGGATAATAAGATGATTTGATATGGAAAAAACAGAAAGAGGAGGCTTCTTTTGAGTCAACAACAGCTCACAGAGGCGTGCCATGGAGCAGACTGAAAAAATATTTAGTTAGAAAACCATAAACCCTTTTGTATTATTGATTGCATCAGCTGTTGTCACGTAAGATTATCATAATTACTTAATTAGAATGGATATTTTATGTGGTATTGAAGTATTTTCCATATTACCACCTCAAAGAGTTAATTTGAGCTTATTCACTCTATGGAGCTACCCTAGGTTAAGTTTTGTGTAGAATTCAAATCTGGCCTTGAATCCATGGATTTACGTACTCAAGAAAAAGTTATTCATCTTTTCTGAAATGAAAAATGATGAATTTTGGATATATGCATGACTTATGAGTTATGCATAATTCAAAATTTATTTTTAAGATAACTGTAGCCTATTTGGGTATGTAAATTATACCTCAAGGCTCACATTCCCTCCCACCAGAAAATAAAATTTTACTACAATTTTATCAATAGTATGAAGAATAAAAGGCCCCAAAGGGGGTTAATGTCCACTGTCCAACCTCTTTACATCACTCAGATCAAGCAATTTAAAGCACATTTATAGAAATATTCAGGCTTGTGGCCTTCTTAAGAGTTTATCTGAGTCAGGCATTTCTGATTCTGCCAGCCATTCATCTTCATGCACTGGATTTCTATATCTGACAAGATATTCTCTCTGATTTTTACCCCTAAGTCTCCTTTCTTTAATGACTTTCTGTATCTTTTTTTCTTCATTCTGTTCCACTGGTGGCACGGTTAAAGGAGTTGGGTTCCTTAAAGGAAACAATTCTTTGTCAGCTGGTTGATAAGGCTTTATCAAGCTGACTGGAAAAGTGGGGTGTTTATTTTCCAATTCACCACTCAATTCCACTTTAACTGCATTGGTTCCATGTAAGGCAACAATAACAAAAGGTCCTAAATAAGAATCTTTAAGTTTCTTTGGGTCTTTGATGTTATTAAAATTCAAGGTTGAAACTAGAACTAAGTCCCCTACTTTGAAGTCTGGTACTTTATGACTCTTGTCCCACTTCTGTTTTGCATAATCAAAAGCATCATTAATACTTTGTTTTTCATGATGTTTTACTTTATCAAGCATTATCTTGAACGTGGAAGCTGCAGGATTAATTTCAATCAAGTCTTTCCTCAGTGTGTCAGCTGGGAGTCTTGGATTCCATCCTTTTTCTAACATAGAAGGAGTTTGTCCTGTGGAAGAATGGACTGATGTCTTATATGCCAATTCTAATGCAGGTATCAGAGTGCACCAGTCATGGGTGAAGCCATCTTATTCTTTGGATTCTAACCCATTGGCACAAAATCTCCTGATCATGTCTTCTAAAGTTTGAATCATTCTCCCTGCTAGCCCATCTGTTTGAGGGTGATATGCTGTAGAGAATGATAACTTAGTCTCAAACAATCTATGAAGATTGGTCCAAAGTGCAGATGTGAACTTGGGATCTCTGTCACTTATGATATTCTTAGATAATCCTGTATGAGAAATAACTCTACTCCATAGAAGAAGAGCTATATCCATAGCAGTGTCATTTTTATAACATGGTAAGAATATGGGAGTCTTGCTATATCTGTCTACAATGACTAAACAAGCATTATAGCTCTTTTCACCCCTTGGAGGAAGTGCTGTGACCCAATCCATGTGAACAACTCCCCAAGGGGATTTTGGTTGTTGAATATGGATCATAAGTCCAAATTTCTTGCCTGTACTCCTGTTTGCTTTTTGACATCTGTCACAGTTATGGTAATATTCAATGGTTTCTTTTCTCCAAGATGGCCACCATGAACAGTTTTTCACTTTTTCAAGTGTTCTGTCCTCTGACAGGTGTCCAGAGTAGATGCTATCATGGCATTCATGAAGAATGGTATTGATAAGCAATCTGCTGCATAATGTCATTACACAAGAATGTTTGGTTCTGCGGTAAATAATCCCATCAAACAAGTGAAATCTTCCTTCAGAGTAGGAATTTCTCCAAACTTCATCCAGTGCATTGACTAAAGATGTATCTTTGCAGTCTTTATCTAATAAAGAAGTCAGGATATGGCAATTCTTGTCTTTCTTATAAGATTCTCTGACCTCTTCAAAGAATTCAGTCCCAATATCAGTTATGTTAATCCCTTCAATTGGAATCTGTGGTTCAGCTTCCAAAGGTACATGAGCTGGGTTATCAGGAGTGTTGGCTAATGCCCACCTGCTAAGTCCATCAGCATTCCTGTGAATGTTTCCTGCTTTGTGAACTATGGTCATGTTTCCTCTATATTCTTGAATGGCTATTTGCCATCTCAACATATGTCTGTTGGGAGTTTTCATGTTAAGAAGTGATTTTACTGCATTAAAGTCAGTTATCACTTCAAAAACACTTCCATCAAGATAATAGTGTAATTTCTCAAGTGCCCATACTAAACATAAGCACTCCATTTGTCTTGCACCATATCTGGACTCTGTTGGTTTGATTTGTCTTGAGATATAACAAACTGGTCCCTCTGTAGGTTTGTCATCAATAATTTGGACTTGATGTAGGGCTTCCCCTAATCCATCTCCACATGCATCAATGTACAATTTAAAAGGAATATTCCAGTCAGGCATGAGGAGTAAAGGTGCTTCTGTAAGAGCTTTCTTTATCTTCTCATAAGATTTAATTCTCTCCTGTGTCATCTCAAATACAGTCTGTTGATCACAGATTCTATATAGTGACTTGGCTAGAAATGCAAACTCTTTCAAGTGTTGCCTATAATAACTGGCAAATCCAAGAAAAGACATCATTTCTTTTTTATTCTGGGGTATTGGCTTAAGTAACACTTCTGCTACTTTGTTTTTGTCAATACCCAAGCTTAAACCAGAAACAACATGTCTTAATGCTTTGAGTTTTTCAAAACCAAAATTGCATTTCTTGAGTGAAATTTTCATATCCACCTCTGCAACTTGGTGAAGTACTCTTGCAAGTCTTTCAAGGTGCAAAGACCATGAATTAGAACATACGATAATATCATCAATATAAATGATAAGCCATCCTTCAGAAAATTCTGTGGGAAAGATGATATTCATCATTCTTTGATAATGGGATGGAGCATTTTTAATGCTAAATGGCATTCTAAGATACTCATAAATACCACAGTGAGTGATAATTCTAAGTAATTTCTTAGCTTTAAGTGTCAAAACATTTTGATGGAAGCCTTTCAATGCATCCATTGATGTTATATACTTGGCTTTAGACAATTTAGTCAAGGTCTCTTGAATTCTAGGGATTGGATACCTATCTGGAGCTGTGTAGGTATTCAATGCTCTGAAATCTCCAACCATTCTTTACTTATCATTATGCCAGGCAATAATAACAGGTGTTGTCACTTCAACTTCCTCATTATGGCCTACTTTCCTTAGTACACCAAGCTGGATTAACTCTTTGATATGTTTCTCCAAGGCTTCTCTAGCTCTGGGACTGGCTGGATAAGCTGGTATTCTAAGTACTGGAGGATATGGTCTGTCAATATTAAGAGTAATATCAACTTCATGTCCCCTTATAGCACCTAATGGTTCATTATCAGAGTCAAATTCATTATTGTATGTGGATAACACATTAATAAGTTCATTCCTCATCTTTGGTGACAATGATGGATTAATTTGTGCTACAACAAGTTGATTAGACACAAATTCCTCCTTATAAGTATCATTATTTTTAGAAGATACTATTGATATTTGTTTTGGCATATGGGAAAAAGCAAATTTTTGTCTTTTGTTCTCTCCAATTGTGAAATATCTGTCTTTATGATTATTGATGTCAATACCATAAATGTTCAAGTAATCATTTCCAAAAATTATATGCGGAGATGTGCAATTATCCATCACCACAATCTCAGTTTCCACTCTTATGCTTCCTTCTGGGTGTGAAAATACAAGATTAGTGTCTAATATACCCAAGGGGTACATATTGTTACTGGCACTACTAAATTGCACACCTTCTATTGGTAATAGATGGTTTCTCCATTCAGGAAGTATAACTTGGAGATAATCTTTGCCCACACAAGTGCAAAATGCCCTTGTATCTAAATTGACTTTGGCTTCAATATTATTAATCAAAACTGATGTGATACAGGATACTCCAGCAGTATAACCTTTTCCCCTAGCATTTTTGGTCTTACACATCCTGGCATCCTGTATATTGATCAGGTTGTAGCAATCTTTACTGTACTGTGGTAAGTGGGTATGGACTTCTGTGACCTCAAAAAAAGCTGTAATGTTTTCAATGGGATAGTCCTCCACTGGTGTGTCTTAAGAGATTGCAGAATCTTGGTCAGATTCTTCTTTCTCTTCAGTACAATGAACTTCTTCAATGACTTGAACTTCATTGATTTTTGTCTTTTTGGTGCAAGTGTTGGCTAAGTGTGAAGTACTTCCACATTTATGACACTTCAAGACAGGTTTTTCTGGTCTTCTGTCCTCTCTGGGAATCTTTGAGACCATCTTGGATTCCATAGGGATTTTAGTCCAAGTTTTACCAATTCTTCTCCTGGTAATGATATCTTCCATTGCATTAATGTAGTCCTCTGTTGAACAGGGCTCCACACATCTGCTTTTGATAGCATGTTCCAGTTCTCCTCCACACTTTCTTAATATTTTCATATTAATCATAGTGTCAGACATATCTGGGTGCAAAGCTGATAATCTGTCTTTCTGCTTGAAGAACCAAGTAAGTGGCTTATCTTTCTCTGAGTTAGAAATGGTATTTTCAAAATAATTTTCCAGTTTAAACCTCCAAGAATTGTTGGCCCATTTGGTAATCACTTCAGAACTACACCAAGACCAATCATGTTTCCCATGATCCATTCTCATCTTGTAACACCATTTCTTTGCAGTCCTGGTAAACAGAGAGTGTAATTTTCCCACTATGATTTCATCAGGTATATGAAAGTCTTCTTGCAACATATCAATAGTCCTGATGAACTCAATATGGTTGTATTCTCCTTCACCAGAGAATGTTGGCCATTCTTCCAATTTGGTAATATCTTTTGCAGAGATAACATTTTCTCCTAAGAATGGGGTTAAACTTCCTTTAACAGAACGTTTTTCTTCAGTCAAAGGTGTAGAATGTCTTGGCATATGTGGTAAATAATTCTCATGAATTTGTTCTACATTTGCAATGATTTCATTGTTTAACTTCTGCCTTTCACTGTCACTTTTTTCTAAATGTGTAGCAAACTTATTGGTACTTTAAACTATTTCTAAGACATGATCTTTTAGAATTTTGAGTTGATAATTCATTTTAAAAATGGAAAGATCTTCCATTTCATCATTCTGAACCTGACATGTACTTTCAATTCTGTTACATGTATTAATAATTGAATCAATTCTGGCATTTGCCAATTGATACCATTCAGTATACCTTTTTTCATTTCTTTTTAATTCACTTATGTCTGATGTAAGTTTATTTATCCTTGCATCAAATTTACCAAGGGCTACATGAATATTAGATTGAACAAAATGTATCTGAGCTATTATTTCTTTGGAAAAGTTCTGTTCATCCTTTCCTTCTCTTTGGCTGTGAATTCCATCAAAGTCCTGGCCATGTTGAATACACTGTCCACAGCTGAAGGCTCCAACTTGGGGATCCTTTACCCTTGTGGGTAAGGTCTGTGCCAATTGGCTTTTCCTTTGCCCTTGCTTTGATGGTTCTTGGAACATCTCTGCTTCTTCTGAGGTCCTTTGGGCTTGTCCTTGGACACTTCTGGAGCTGGTTTGGAGCTGGTAGACACCACTGGGGCCTCTGTCTCCAAAGCTGGAGTCATTTCCAACTCTTTCTTCTGGTCTATGGATAAAAGACTTTGGTTCTTCAACCAATTCTTTATCTTTTTGACCTTGTCTTTGCAAGACAATGGGCTCCAACCTCCTAAGAGCTCTATGGTCTTCTCCTGACCCAGAAAGCTCTTGATGTGTAAGTAAGAGTTCATGGCCCCCTGGCAATGGCTCGGGCATATTTCCCACTCCTCTTCTTTGGCTGCTCTGAACCAATTTTTGTATTGGCATTGATATATTTCTACTTCTGACACTTGAAAATGGTTTGGCCATGGAAATATTATCATGAATCAGTTCAGGCTCAGAATTCACGTCAAAATCTGCGGGGACAGACCTTGGGGAATGGGGGGCAACTCTGGCATCCTCCAAATGTGTCTTTCTTTAAGAAGACTTGGCACTTCTGGATTTGGTCTTGCCTTTTCCTTGTCCACATCCATCTGGTTTGACTGAATAGTTGCTTCCATTTCTGCTATGCACCATTTTCACGTCAATTCAAAGATAAAAAGTGAAAAATATAAGATAAAACACATACCTTTTGGTGGTAATTTATTCTTTTCTGAGTTAAATAAGGTGCCTCTTTTAGCAATTTGCATCTCAATACTGTCTCCAGATTCTGCTTCTGAAGATTCTGGGCTAGTGATATGTTTTTTACTGAGTCTGTTTCCAGCTGCACAGTATTTGATTAAAGACACTAGAACAAATTATAAAAGAGAAAAATTAATTTCATACTTTTCAAAATATTTTTAAAGATTTTTTATAGGTTTTATATTTTTTAATATTAAAAAAATTATTCTTTTTAAAGCAAAAAAATCAAAATTCAAGATGTTGAATGAAGATTAATTCAGCATAACTCAAAGAATAAATTTATAAGTTTTTGGATGTGAAAAAGCCATGTGTAAAAACAGTATATAATTAAACCAAATTCCTCAATGAAAAATATTTCCAAAACAATTTCAAAAATAAAAATTATTTTAGCTTCAAAATTGAAGACAAAAAGATTATCAAATTGATATACTTTAGAACTTAAAAATATATTAATTAAGGGTACAAGGTTCAAAAAACATGGCCAGGCCCCCAAATGTAAGATTTGACTATGAAACTGATGATAATATTACTATTCATCAACAGTACTATGTCTGTTCTTATGAAATATAATAATAAAATATTATTATAGCCACAATTAAATAATTAAAGAATTATTTCTTTCACATGTTAAACACTACTAGTGATTTTAATAGTGAGCAGTAATTGTCTACAAGAATCAATTACAAGAAGATTTTAATTATAAAACTTCTTTTATTAAAATAATAAAATTATTTTAATATATAATTATCTTTTGCAAGAATAATTATAAATATAATTCTTCAATAAAACTAATTTTTTAGAGAAAAACTTTAAGAATTAAAGATAAATCACTCACTAATATTCCAAAGAGCTTATTGAAAGATAAGATAAAGATATTTGACATAGAATTGTGGATTTAAGGGATCAAAATGTATTTATAAGTGTATTACAACAATATATAGTTGTATTCTATTATTTCAAGTCTTTCTGATTGATTCTGAAAGAATTAAAACACTTAAGAATAGCTTTGACTAATACTTACTTGTTGGTAACAATGATATAAATGGATAATAAGATGATTTGATATGGAAAAAACAGCAAGAGGAGGCCTCTTTTAAGTCAACAACAGCTCACAGAGGCGTTCCATGGAGCAGAATGAAAAACCAGTGAGTGATAAAACAATAAACCCTATTGGAATATTGATTGCATCATCTGTTGTCACGTAAGATTATCATAATTACTCAATTAATGCTTTTTATGTGACTACCAACCCCAATATGGTTAAGAATAAAAGGAGTAACATCTATAAATATTCTTTTATTCCAAAAAAATCATTGATTTCTCCAATTTATCAATGTCACTGGCAATTTCATCACAGGTTGTAATTACTGTGAATTTTTGAAGATTCAGTGTTTCACGTAGAATAGTCAAAACAGGACTGTAAGTAAAACTTTCAATTTTACTAGTAAAACCGTAATTCTTTTTGGTTGTATCATAGATAAAACAGTTCTCCATTGGTCCTGAAAGCTTCAGAGAGATTCATCAAGAATTGTATCTTTAATGAATTTTTGAAGTTTTTACCTCATTTCTATGTAGAATTGCAAATATCAGTGTTTAACTGGTTGCTATGAGGTAAATCAATGTATACAAGTCCAAAAAGGGTTTTAATTACTCTTTTGGGGTTTATCCATGGAAATTCATTAATAATTGATATGGTTACAGGAGTCTAAGTCGCTCTTTACCTCCTCGGCACGTCAAAATAGCAGGTTATTTGCTATTTTCTTAAGATTTACTGTAGTTGTAACATGGTAACCAAGTTCCCCAAGTGTTTTAGTTTACTAATTGGGCCAAGATAAGCCATGGATCCAAGATTTGGAGCTGTCCACGCCTCTGAGGCCTCAGAAGTTGGGTACCCTGGCTCTCTTTGATGTCTTTTGTCCCCCTTGCCTATTTTTCATGTCAAAATAGAAAATTAAGCTTCAAGTGAGATATCCACTATTGGTGTATCAAACGTCCATGTAAGAATACCATGATATTAAGTGCCCAAAACATGCATAACACTATTCTTAGTGTATATGTAACATGGGATTTCTCACATTCCCATTATTTTGGCGTGAAATTAAGAAAAACAAAATTTTTCATGCATCTTTTATGTGGTATTGAAATATTTTCCATATTACCACCTCAAAGAGTTAATTTGAGCTTATTCACTCTATGGAGCTACCCTAGGTGAATTTTTGTGTAGAATCCAAATCTGGCCTTAAATCCATCGATTTACTTACTCAATAAAAAGTTATTCATCTTTTCTGAAATCAAAAATGATGAGTTTTGGATATATGCATGACTTATGAGTTATGCATAATTCAAAATTTATTTTTAAGATAATTGTGGCCTATTTGGGTAGGTAAAATATACCTCAAGGCTCACATAAACTCTTGAAAATATTTATGCAAGTTTTTTTGTTTTATTTTCATTTTTACAAGTTTATTAAATTCCTATCTGTGTTATAAGAGAGAATTATAGTAGGAGAATCTAAGATATTATCAATAAATTAAGGGCCAGAATTATTTTTTAAAGATTTTGAAAATCAAAGAAAAAGTTAAGAAGTTTTTTTTGAATAATGTTGTTGGTAAAAAAAAGCTTCTTAGATGATAAATAATAACAAAAACCAATTAATGGAAAATGAAGATTTCGAAGTTTGTTTTTTAATTAGATTAACCTGAAACAAAGCACCAGATAAATTAATCAAGAAGTCTGTGTTGATAGATAGCAAAGTGCTTGATGCCAATCTTAAATAATTGAGTATCAGAGCTTTCTTTTTTTTTCTATTTTTCCATATGAAGATGCATGAGATTAAAATAGATTATTAATATTTAATTCTGGTAGATAGAAAAGAATATCATTAATAAGAATCAAAATGGAAAATAAGGAGTCAGAAAAGTTATAATTATTGTTATTATAAGATCAAAAATGAAGGGAAAGAATGAAGCTTCAGAATAACTTGATTCTTGAGTGTGTTCTAGAAAGCACTAAAGCTAAAAACAGAAATTATGATCAAGTAAGTTTTACAAGCTGATTTTTGAATGAGAGTAAACTGAACTAAAGCTTGAGAATTCTGGATCATTTAATGTGTGCTTATTAATAGCAAATATATTTAGTCTTTTTGTAAGGTTTTTTGTGGAACTCTTGATGATATTTATACTGAGCAAGCGTAATGTTAATTTTCTCAGTAGAAATATGAGGGAGTCAATTATAATATCCCCAAATTAGTATAATTATCAGTAAAGGCTATACATATAGTAGTAAGAAGTATTAGAAGATTTAATAATAAGATAATTTCAAATAATTATAGGAAATTATTACACTATTTGTATTATGTCCACTTACAGCTATAATGATAATAAATACGAAATCTCTTAATGATAATATAATATGTTTGAAATAATAATATTCACCCACTGATAAGTATTATATATATTCTTTATGAAAGAATTCATCACAAATACACTTTTCAGAGATAAATCTTCTAGAGAAATTCTAATTTCAAAAAACTGATTCTATAATAAAAAAGATAGAAATTCATATAAAAGCTTAGTTATGATTCTTATTTGAGAAAATATATCAAAAAAAACAGCCATGGTGATGATTGATTCTTAAAATCAAAAAATATTCCAAAAAACTAATATCTTTATTATCAAAACACTTTTAATATTATAGAATATCATTCAAGAATTTTTTCAAGAAATTTTAAATACAAAAATATTATATAGTAAAATCAATAATAAGTGATTATGTTTAATATAATATGAATCATAAATCTCTACTTTATCAATGGGAATTATCAGATTAAAATTGAAAGCATACTCTGAAAAATAAATCCCTCAACTTGGGAAATTATATATTTAATCTTTTTTAGATTTTACAGTACTTCTTTTGCCTCCAAGAAGCTTTAATAACAATTTATTTATATTGATTTTAGCTTTAATATTTATGAGTTAATCTTTTTTTATGAAATTCTTCAAATTAAAAGTCTCAGATATAGAATTTCATCAAGAGAAATGAATATTTTTATTTTTAATCAATTTGATAAGAGTTATCTTCATCCCTCTAAGTGTAACCAAAAATTTTAATTAATGGGGTAATAACAAAACAAATATTTTGATTATTAAATCTTTTTTCTTTGGTGTATACACAAATCAGATCATTATTTAATTTGGGTGAAAATTTAATTCAAATCCATCATGATTTTTATTTTCAAAAATTTTGAATTTACTGCTAATTTCTATGAGAAATATCAATATACACCAAACCTTTACCTTTAAATGGTTTTGATGAGGCTAAACTTAAATTTTCAGCTTATTTATAATTTTGAAGTTCTCAAATATTTAAGTGAAGGTAATTCAAGAGGGATTTACCCTCTTGTCAGATAGAAGTTTCTATATCAATGGAGATAAACCAGAGTATACTTCAGTTTTTCAATCATAGTCAAAACTTGAACCTTAAGGTTGGAAATAATTTCATTCAGAGGAAAACTTCATTTCAATACTTTCAGATACAAAATTCTTGGTGAGGTGGGGGTACCATTTTCCCTTTTTCCTTTGTCCCCCCACTTGGTGTGATTTTTTCTCTTTTTATTTATTTAAAGCGAAATTTATGGAGGGATATTTAGAAACTTTTAGATTTTTCTCCCTCATGATTCACCACCTGTATGGAAAATACTTTGCCAATTCAGTAACTGAACAACAGACCTCAATTTTAACTTTTTTTTTAAATTAACCCATACATGGACTAACTTTGAAGCTAGTTGTAATTGATAAATTAGAGTTATTCACAACTTCATTTATTTATTTCTAATTATTCAGAAGGATTCTCAATTATTTTATAATTATTGAACTGAAATATTTAGGGTATATTGACCTATGAGGTTTCCCTAGGTTATTTTTAGAGCAGAATCCAAACATGAAATAATATTCTTAACTTTTTTTATCAAAAAAATTCATTTTTTTTTAATTTCTTATTGAACTATTTTCATTTAGTCTATAATCTCCTATGAAATCTTACGAAAATTTTCCAAAATTCCCAGTCATTTTTGACATTGTGGATATACTGAGGATACCTCAAAGTGTCAAAGTTGTTTCTCAAAAATTTAGTATTAAAACTCTCTTAACATTGCTCATTATTGACAGGAAGATGATTTACATTGAAATTGATTATTGATTTTGAATACCGATAAGAATAATATACTATAATTGATAAAAAGCCAAATATAGATTAAGTGGTCATAAGTAAAAAATTATGATTATTTTAAAATTCAAAATCAAGGGGGAGAAAGAAATCTCAACATGAATTCATTTGTGGGAGAGCTGTAGAGAAGATAAAGAAAAACAAAAAAACTTGTAATGAGAAATTAATATTTTCAATATGTCTTTTTTAATAGGGAGGCCTGAAGGCAAATACAATACTTATACAATTAATAAATATAAAACTGAATAGAATATTAATATTATATCATATTGGTGTATATAAGATTAGATGATGAGGTGACATTATCAAAAGAAAAACTTTATGTTAAACGAGTTACTCTCCCAAAATATAAAATTTATCAATAGTAATTTTGACAAAAAATAGATAAATTCTCCGATCAAATTAAATTTTTGGGAATTTTTCTTTAAAAACCCCAATTATATAAATCTTCAATCTTTGATTTTTGGGAAAGAAGATATCAAAAAATAAGGCTCAAGAATATCAGCTCAACTTTTTTTTTATGCATCCCAACAAATATTGATTGTAAAATATTATTTTATTAAGAATTCATGCACTTTTTAATAGTTTTAGTTTCAAAAAAGGGCCAATGGAGGACATCAATTGAAACCTAAGATCATTGATTTTTTTTACAAGAAATTATATTGAAGCTTTAAATATTTTCATGTTTAGATTTCAGATCATATTTCTTTTTCTATTTTTAAAATAAATATAATCCTTATCTATTTCTAAGTCTTCTGTGGCCTATCTTTCCTGAATTCTTATTTATCAGACTTTTCAATTCTATACTTTTCTAAATTCAAACTAAAATGTACCTTTCTCCAATGATTTTCATCCCAATTGTGGTAGTTTTTTTAGCTTAGAGAATAAAACTCTTTAGGTTTGATTTAAATTTTTGAACTTTAAGCAATTTCATCACTTTGTTTGAAGCATTACCCAAGAATCCATATTTACTAAATATAAGGGGCTTTAAATTTCTGTGTATATTTGGATTGAGACTTTCAGTGTTTTATTCTTTTATTTCAAAAGGAAAAATCAAAATACCTTCAGTTTTTTGAAAATTAAGGCTGAAATAAATGAGTCTCTGAATTAAAATTCTATTTGGTTTACTCATGATAACTATCTCCAAAGGTTTTCTTTTGAGTAATTCATTACTGATTCAAAAAAGATTTTAAAGAAAAACATGAATGGTTTTTCATACTCAATTGATATTCCAAGGATAGTCCTTGACATCACCTTGATTATGATCTTTTTGATTGTTGGTATGAGGAATGGGGCTTTTTTAAACCTTTTATCAACCACAATAGGATCCAAAAATTCTTTTCAGCAATTTTACAAATCAAATTTAACTGGGAGCTATGTCCTTGATTTTTGTTTAAAATTAAAATAAACTTCATGATAACATAGACACAAAGACTCCAACTTGGCTTAAATTTAATATAAACCTTTTTACACATTACTTTAATTGATCCTAAATCCTGTTTAATCTTCCAGACTCTGAGCCTTCAGATATTTGGTCTCATAGGTATTCATTCATCCACAAATGTTTCTTAAACTAAGCCCTTAATTTTATTTTTTATTATTATTTCCATCATTCAAAATCCATTTATTTTCTTTCAGCAGTAATTAAAATTTCAGTAGAAACTCTTTAAAAAGAATAAATCATAATTGGCTTTATTATGAAGCCATGTGGTAATTATCTGGCAATCCTATGTTTGAGATGAGCTGTGAAAGTTTTCTTTGAGATGTTTACTGTTCAGGAAATTTTGGAAAATGATATGAATACTCTTATAGCTAAACTCTTGAAATACAAATCAATGTATTAATTTGATTGAAAGGAAATGATTTAACTTGGTAATAAAATTAGATGGGAAGAAAGGAGATTTTTGAGTTAAACGGGTGTTTCTTGAGAAAAGCAAGGGTTCACTTTTTTAAATATTTTATACAGTACTTTGGAATGCACTTATTTATTTCCAAAAAAGTCCAATTAAAAATGTATTCATTTTATAAAATCAGAAGTTTGTTTTTGAGAGATGGATTTTGCCTCCTAATATATATAAAGGAGGATATTAATTATTTTTTTCTACAAAGAACCTATCATTAATATTTATGATATAAGAGGAAAATAAATAAAAATAAAAAACTTGAAAACTAAATTGAAAAAATTTGTCAAGATTTCTTAATAGAGTCTCTTTAAGACAGGGTGAATAGGAATAAATAGAATCATTAATGATTAATTATGAAAATATAAAAGATCTTTTTTATTAAACAAATCTCAGTTTTATATTCAAATCAAGCCGAAGATCATACAGTAATCTACAATATCTTCTCTTTTAGTAGAGTATTACTTCCATTTCTTTATTCCTTTTGAAGAAAGACAAGCTCTTTTTTATTCAGAAATAGCTGGAAAAAAACCTGTATAAAAACTAAAATTATTTTGAATTTATCATAAAAATACTACTATTTTATGTTGTGAAAAATTAATAAAAAAGAAATAAATAAATGATGGTTTAAAATAAGATAATTTACTTTTATAAATTCAAAAATTAAAAGAAAAAAATCTACTCAGGTAAGATTATAAATGGCATTTTTTATTCAAACTTGCATCTTGGATGTAATAAATTATAAAGATTTTTATGGCTTCTATTTGATGATTTATATGCATTCTCAATGGTATAGAACTTCTATAGAGCTTTGATCTGCCTATGGTAGACTCATAGATATAGATATTTTTGGCTTCTAGATATTGGTATTTGAGTGTTAAAGAGTCATTTGAGCCCATTCAATTCATGACTTGTCCATTTATAGGCTCTATTTAGGCTTGAACTAGACTATGATAACTCAGGCTGCTGCTCTAAGAACAATCCAACCAAGTCCAAGACTGATTTTGATGATGAAACCTTCTCATGAGAGTGTTTTTAAGAATGCCATCATGATCCATGGAAAGAAATTCATTTTCAAGGAATGAAATTTGAAATTTTCCTATAAGAAATAGCCCTGTTCTGGGCCTAGGCCGTAGTTTTTTTCTAACCTCAAGGCCTTGCTTGGATGTTGGGGATCAAAAAATTCCCTCAAGATCGAAGAACTTGTCCATTCCGACTACCTCAACTCTTCCCACACTCAAGATCAGCTCACATTTTCAGGATGCAGTCGAATTTTAGCACTCTGAGCCCATACGGTGATTGGCCTGCTGCCAAAGTAAGTAAATTCCTAACAAGTCTAGTAAATTTTTGAAAGATTTTGATCACTCTTTCTCGAATTTTGGCTGATTTTGATTTTTTAGGTCAGGCGAACCTTTTTTGATTATTTTATTAACAAAAATGATCATACTTTCGTGCATTCGTCTAGTGTCATCCCGTTCGATGACCCAACTTTGCTTTTTGCGAACGCAGGAATGAACCAAGTCAAGTCGATTGAAAAGATTGATTTCATTAATTTTCAATGACAAGAAATTAATATTTAATTATTCGTTCAACAGTATAAACCTATTTTTCTTGGCACCATCGATCCATCACATCCTCATTCTAACCTCAGACGAGCCGTTAACAGTCAAAAATGCATTCGAGCTGGTGGAAAACATAATGATTTAGATGACGTTGGAAAAGATACCTATCATCACACGTTTTTTGAAATGTTGGGAAATTGGTCCTTCGGCGATTATTTCAAACGAGAAGCAATTTATATGGCATGGGAACTTCTCACAAGTGTCTATGGCTTACCCAAAGATCGATTGTACGTTACTTATTTTGAAGGGGATTCTGCTCAAGGCCTGGAACCTGACCTTGAGGCTAAACAAATTTGGCTTGATCTTGGGCTTGATCCGTCCAAAGTCTTGCCAGGTAACGCAAAAGATAATTTTTGGGGTGAGTACAATTAGCTTATGATCAACTACATCATCCAAATACCAATTTAATGCTAGGTGCTTCTTTGAGTTAGAGATGGGCCCAACTGGACCATGTGGGCCATGTTCGGAAATTCATTATGATAGGGTAGGCGGACGGAATGCTGCTTCACTGGTCAATCAAGACGACCCTCTTGTCCTTGAGATTTGGAATAATGTCTTTATCCAGTATAATCGAGAACAAACAGGAGCGCTTAAGCCGCTACCTGCCCGACACGTTGATACTGGAATGGGTTTTGAACGTTTAGTATCTGTCCTACAAGACAAATCGAGCAATTACGATACAGATGTTTTTTATCCTCTTTTCAATCGTATCCAACAATTGACTGGTGCTAGACTATATACAGGAAAGCTTGGAATCGAGGACACAGATGGTATTGACACGGCTTATCGGGTCGTCGCCGATCATGTTCGAACACTCACCTTTGCGATTTCTGATGGTGGCGTACCAAATAATGTTGGCCGCGGTTATGTTCTCCGGCGCATCTTGAGACGTGGTGCTCGTTACGTACGCAAGAAATTCAACGTTCCCATTGGAAACTTCTTTTCTCGCTTGGCTCCAACGCTGATCGAACAAATGTCAGATAGCTTCCCTGAACTTAAAGGAAGAGTTGAAGAGCTCAAAGAAATTTTGGACGAGGAAGAAACCTCATTTTCCTTAACCCTTGACCGAGGAGAAAAGTTATTTGAAAAGTATGCAGAAGCCGCCAAAAAGGAGGGAAAACAAGTTTTGGATGGTCAAGACGTATGGCGACTTTATGATACTTATGGATTTCCAGTCGATTTGACACTTTTAATGGCTGAGGAAGCTGGGTTAGGCATCGATCAAGTTGGCTTTGAGAAGGCTCAGGTCGCGTCCAAAGAAGCATCGAAATCTGGCAAGAAAAGCCTTGGTGCCTCTTCGGTTGAACTGGGTGTGCATGCTCTCGCGGAGCTCGAGTCAAATGATTCAATTCCAAAAACAGATGACTCAAGTAAATTTGGTTAGTATGAGCATTATCTGACTTGGCCAATTAATCTTATGACTAATTGACCATATGTTAATTTTCGAAATTAATTTTGCCGTTTTGCCTGTAAAGAACTTAGCACAATTGAGGCTACTGTCAAAGCAATCTATCATGCCTCCAAGTTTCATTTATCCACTGAAACTATTCCGAAAAATGCTTTGTTTGGGATTATACTCGACAGGACAAATTTTTATGCGGAACAGGGTGGTCAAGAAAATGATACGGGCAATCTTGCAAATGTTGCAAATCAGTCCACTTTTGATGTCGAAGATGTGCAAATTTACAATGGATATGTACTTCATGTTGGTGTATGCTCCGAAGGTATTTTTAATATTGGGGATTCAGTCTCAGCAGCATACGACGAGTTGAGAAGGTGGCCAATCCGAAACAACCATACTGGAACACATGTTTTAAATTATGCTTTACGGGAAACACTAGGTAACCACATTGATCAGAAGGGATCACTGGTTGCACCGAGTAAATTACGTTTTGACTTTTCTCACAAGCAACAAGTCAATATTGAAGAACTAAGCAAAATTGAGAAGATTTGCAATGATTGGATTCGGAAAAATTATAAGGTTGCATCACAAGATATGAGTCTTGAGGAAGCGAAAAAAATTCCGGGCCTGAGAGCTGTCTTTGGTGAATCTTATCCTGACCCGGTCCGCGTGGTTGCCATTGGTCCAGAGCCCATTGATTTTAGTCAGGAAAGTTTGAACCAGGAGAAATGGTGGAGCTACAGTGTGGAGTTTTGCGGGGGGACGTGAGTTAGCTTCGCAACTGATGGTTGGATCTGAACTGCTCCTGACTCAAGTTTCCCCACATCTTGGTTTTATGTCGGTGCTAGTCACGTCAAAACGACTAATGAAATTAAACAAGTTGTTTTGATTGAAGAATCTGGTATCGCTAAAGGAATACGTCGAATTGTTGCTGTAACGGGTGAAGACGCTCGGACAGTTAGTCAACAAGCAAAGGACCTTGAAATGAAACTAAATAAAATTATCGGGTTGCCTGTCAAAGAGCGGGAATCAGCCCTGAAGTCTTTCTCAGTGGTTAGTTAATTCCTTATCACATAGTTTTCTTTTCTTCTGTTTTTTTAATGATATTTTTTTGTTGGGTCTGCGTAAATTTTTAAAGTAGGAATTAGCAGCTATTGAGATCTCCGTGATCGACAAGGCTAGGATTAAAGAAAGATTTACCACGGCGCAAAAAGAATTAATTGAATTGGGCAAGGCACAGGCTAAGGCGGATGAGAAAAAGGTATGAAAGGTACCATTGCTCATTTCATGCCGTTTATTGGAATTTTATAAATATATGCTTTGGTAGATTCAGCTGATAATTGTTTTGCAATTCAATAAAATGAATAGGCTATCCAATTTGTGGCTGAATGGATTCAAGTAAACCCTAATGCGAGAGTAATGATATCTCAACTTGATTTGGGCTCCAACTCAAAAGTACATTCTTAAATAATTTCTTTTCCATGGCGAGTTTCTTCTCATTAATTGAAGCTGAAAAGAATGCTTTTTTGCGTGTTCGATTTTCACCAGGCATTAGGAGCAGCTTGTGGACATGTTAAAAATTCTGGAAAAGCCGCTTACTTATTTAGTGTAAATGAACCCGAAAAAAAAGTGATTCATGCTAGCGTATTGCCTACTGGTGAGGTTTCTGCAGAATGGAGCGCCAAATCCTGGATGGATCAAGTAGTGAAAATAATCGGGGGAAAGGTGACTGCTTTTGTTAGAAGTTCTCATGATGAGTCATTTCAGATGGGTTTAAATGGTGTTCTTTGTCCTTTTTTCAAAAATGAAAACGTTCTAGGGGGGTGGCAAAGGCGATTCAGCACAAGGCATTGGTAATCGACCAGAAAACCTAGAAGAAGCTTTGGACTTGGCTAAAAAATGTTATTTTGAAAAAAACGGAACTTTGTGACTTCTTCTGTGAGTTGGATGTAGTACGGGGCATTTATTTTTTTCAAGCAAAAAATTAATACTGCTTCATTAAACATAATTTGGCAAAATTGTTGGGCAACTTTTTTTTTGCCTTTTCCCAGTAATGTAAAGATTGAAAGCTTAATTTTTGTTTATTTCTTTTTTCTTTTGAAAACACAATTTGAGCTACCATTAATTCATTTGAAAGGTTGAGCAAAGTGTTTTGAAAAAATGTTTCAATTCAGTGACATGCTAAAGCATTTGTCAAATTCATGCCAGAAAGTGTTTGCCAAACCTTATGTCAAACAGTAATGATACATTTTCTAGAACTCTGTAGTTTGCCGATGACTGTGAACAGGAAGCATTTAGCAAGCTTCAATGGTTCAACAGCTGTCAAATCTTAGAGGACGTTGACCTATTAACTAACTGTACAAACTTACAAAATTGTCAGTTTAGCAATTTTCTTGGTAAAATTTTGTTTTCGAAAGTAAGATTATTTTCTGCTATACTATAATTAATTACTCTTCTGGTGACAAGTGAAGTGACAGCAGAGTTAAAATCTTTAATGTAGTAACTAAAAGACAACTTCTTCAAATATTACAGTTGCCAAAAATGAAACAATGATGAAAATTATGTAGCACAAAGTAAATAATATTGCGCTCAGCGATACCATTGTATTCTTACATAATTAACATCTTGTTTGGTCAAACTCTGACTTTCAACCCTGCTTTAATTAGTTTTTGGTAGCAACATTTGCATCATACAATAAATAGAAGATGCTATGGTCAAGGTGCTTGTTTCATACCTCAAGTTTTTATCAATAACTATTTTCTGATATAAAAAATTGTGTTGTTTTTTTTGCAAAATGCACAGTAATTAATTTTTATTTTTTTAACTTTTATTCCTGCTTAAAGAAAAACATTACAATATTTTATGTTCTTGATTATTTGAAGAAAAACTTCAAAATCAATAAAAGCATGTATTATGACAATAGATTTCAAAATTTTCAAAACTTAAAATAAGTTGGAGAACTTTGTATTCTTAAAATTCAGCTTTTTAATTAAATATTTTTCAAATCAATTTTTTAGAAATTATTTTATAAATATGAAAGAATAATAATGAGGGAAATAACTTTTTCTATGAATGCATAACTTTATTATTATTTTCATATGTCATGAAAATGTTTGATTTTTTTCTTTTTCAAAAATCAAAGTTCTTAAAAGTGGCTTTTAATCAATTTATTCAATAAATATTAGTGTTAACAATCAATAAAAAAAGTAAAATAACTCAAACAATAGTGTATAGAAAATTTCTTTTAGTCTAAAAACTCAAATAGGGGATGACAGAATTAATTTCATAGTTTCTATCAGTTGCTTCAATAAAGGCAAAAACTTTTAATTACTACTTGATAATTTTATACTAGTTTTCAGTCAAATTAAATATAAAATTCCCCTAAATCATTTTGACTTGTTTTTTTTTTGAGACAAAAACACTACAAAAAAGAAAATTACTTTTTTCTTAATATGAAAAAACAACTAATTTTGTTTTCAAAATAAAAAATAAAACACCCTTTTTTTTATAAAGGTAAAAATATAAAGGAATTCTTTTGAAAAAATACCAATGCATCGAGAAAATAAAAGAGAAGTGTTTCAACAAAAAAATGTATTATTTCCTTTTTGACGTAATGGATCATGGTTTTTATAATATTCAAGGAAGATTCTTTTCTTATCATCTATGTATGAAAAAAATAAAGTTTTTTTATAAAAAAAGGGAAAATATATTTGATTGAAAAAAATAATATCTTTTTGAAGATAATAAAGGTTTTATGACATTAATTTTTGGGAATAAATTGAAGAAGAAGACATCAATAATTTTATTTTAAAGATGAAAGAGGGGGAAGGAGAAAAAAACATTTTTATACCTTTTTATGTTTTATTAATTGATGTATTTTCTTTTTCTTTTCCATGAAAATAAACCCATATATCCATTACAGAAAGGAAAATTTATTCTTATTATCATTTCATTTCTCTTTAATAAAATAACATCTCTTTCAATAATGGATGTTATCTGAAATTCAAAATTATCTTCCTAATACATTATAGAGCTTTTTTTGTGGAAATTCACACCTTCAAAGGACACAGATTGAGACCAAAATAGTGATTTATATGAAAGAAACCCATATCTCTCATTATTGAAAATGCAAAATGGATTTTCATGAAAAAATCTTTAAATTTTGAAAAAAAATAAAGTCTTTAAATTCCCTTTATTACAATTTAGAAGTGTTATAAATAAAAACTCAATAATTTCTCAGCCAGTATTACAAGCTCATAAGCTCTCAAAAACTCTAAATTTAAAAAAATTGATGCCCTTTGATGGGCCTTTTTTTAAGTAATGGCAGATATATAGCATCATAAATGTTTAAAAAATGTTTCTAAAAGGAAATTTTACCTTAAATAGACTTTAAAATAATAAAAATAGTCAAAAAGAAAAAAATTGGAAAATCTTTATGGATGTCCTTTTGTAACATTAAATCTTTCATTTATTGAGTCTCTTTTCCCATTTTTCCCAAGTCTTTCTTGTTTTTAAAAAAGTAACTAAATTATCATTTTTTGAATATTTTGAAAAATTCTAAAAAAAGGAAAAAAAATCAGAAAACATCTCAGTCTGACCTCAAGAATATTTCAAATTTAAAGTGGAATTTATTGGCCCGTTTAGAATAATGGTTTTGATTACCAAATTAGAATTGAAATTTTAGGGGGGAAAATTGTGTGGAGGTGCCTCCATATTTAGTTCAAGATTTTAAAAACATCTGTGTAGAAAAACAAATACAGTATTTAATAAAATACTTATTAAAAACTTAAAATTCTTATTAAAAATATAAGACTTTATAGGTAAGTAATTTCTAATAATTTATCAGGAAATAAAATAGAGAATTATAATTCAGTTCTAAAAAGAATCCTATTTATTTCAGAAAGAAATATGATTAGTAATTAATTAGAAATCACCAAAGATATTATGAGACAGAAATATATATTGAAATTATATGAATGTGATGACTATACCTAGTGAAAATCAATAATAATAGTAAGAAATTATCTTCCTGGATGAATAATGGTCATTAAAAATGAATAAAGAAAATGACAGGAAGAATGAATGATTATCAAAGGATGTCAGTAAGGGATTACATAAAATATGATAGTAAGACCTTTTCAGTGTGAAGATAGATTTCTCAAATGATTCCCAAAGTCAATATTAAAAAAAAATATCCAGGACTTATAAAGTTATTAGTATAAAAATGGATTGTATATTGTTTCTACTATATAAACTGTAAGAATTACAATTTTTTATTAAAAAATTAGTGCAAAGGATGAATTAGCTTTGTGGAACAGGTTAGTTATTTTCATATCCTAACATGGTAAAGTAATCTTTTTGTAGTTTATCTTTCAAGCTATAAGATGAATGAACTTAAATAATTTTGACTCTATTTATTAGGACTGAATCAATATCCTAGATTTGGACAAATATAAAAATTTAACCTGCCCAGCTATGTTCTACTTATTAAATGAGACATTATTATTTAATAAACTTAAAGCTCAAGAGTGCATTAGAAAAATAAGTTATTAGGAAGATGATCACTGAAAAATAAAATGAGAAATTCCTATGTGTAAAACTTGAACCAAAGCCATTTAGTTTAAAAAAATTCATATAGAAACCAATAATTATATATATGTAAAACTAAATACAGCGTTTATCAATAAATTAATATAGATTCAATTAGTTTAGAATTTTTTGATAGAATGAATTAATAAAAAGGAATAAAAATTATCAGGAAAAAAGTTTAGAAAAGTTAATGATCTAATCCATTTTCTTGTCTTCATATTGAAAACTGCTCAAAATATCAAAATTATTTCATATCTTCTTCACAAGCCTCTATTGATAATTATCCAATTGGTCAATTCTATTCCATACTTCAAAAATATCCTATGGATATATTCCTAATTATCATAATAATAAGTATTTGTAATAATTCCTTTTATAGAACTCTTTAGTCTGCATCATCATTTATGGAAAATCTGTAATGACCCCTGGTTTTAAAATTTGGGCCAATGCAAAGTCTTGGGACAAAGATTTCATGAGACTGGATCCTCACCTTAGCTCTCTAGGTCCTAAAACATATAATTGCCACATATAATTGTTTGAAGAGGAGTTCAACTAACAAGGAGACCCCCAAGGCCCAAAATGAGAAAAAAGGCCAATTTAACCTCAAACCATGAAAAAGGGAAAATTTCCTATGAACCCAGGAGCTCTGAACCAAGCTTAAAAGGACCCCATTACCACTAGAGCCATATCCTGTGCATGGTCCCTCTCAAATGGGCTATGACCACAAAGAAAAAGATATGACCATATTACCAAAATGCATCATGCTTCAGTATGGTTTCATAAATGGAATCCATTTCCCCTGCATACAGATTATTGAAAAGTTTCCTCCAAAGATTCAAAATTAAAGGAAGACCACTTGAGATGAAAGTTGAGAGGTATCAGACAGTTGTACTAATAAATACTCAGCCATATTGTGAGCTTTAGAGGTATTTTTATATACCCAAAAGATCACAAATAACAAATTATGTTATAATTCTCAATAAATAAATTTATTTATATTATACAAAAAAAAAATTAAAATATAAATATACAATTTATCTACAAAGTTAAAAATGTTATCATAATATAGAATTAAAAGTAAATTGAAATTTAAAATTGTGAAAACACACTTTTACTTGAAAAAATTAAGTGAAAATAAATATTAAACAAAAATGTTTTTGGAAAAAAGCTAAATGGAACTTATTATAAACTTTTATCCTATAAAAAAACTTATGAAAATTGTTTTACCATTGGATTCCTCATCAAAAATAAGTTGGGGTCCCCTCTGGGTGAAATATCTGTAACTCAACTCTAAATAAGCTTGAATTATATTTTTAATATCTTCTGTATAAAAATTGAAACTCCTCAAAAACTTAAATTAATTCAAACCACATGTGGTATTTAACATCAATTTTTGTGTTAAAATTGAGGTGTGGTGTGTAGTTGAGAAGCTATGAGGAATTGAAGTATTTTCAATTAAACTGTCAAATTGTGTGCATGTATTACATAGGTGAACTTGAATTTACATATGTCTAATTAATAATTGAAGCTGTTTAATGTAAATTTTCAATTGAATTACCTATTTAAATTTCAAGTATAATACATGATGAGGAATTTAAGAAATAATAGCTTGGAAGGATTGATTTTGAGGGGAAAAGGAATCTTGACTCCCAGGGGGCCAGACCCCCCCAAATTTCTTGCTGAAGGTAATGGGATGTCAAAATTACCACAAATTTTCATCACTTTTGGTGTAGAGTTGAGTCACAGGGTCTGTGACTCAATTGATGTTGAGCTTTTGATACCAACCAGGGCAGTTTTAACTGTTTCCAAGAGGGTAAAGCTACCCTTAAGTTAAAAGAATCTTAGTAAAAACAGTTTTAACTGGTTTAAAAATCTCTTAAACACTTTATGATGTGTTTTGAAGGCTTGGAGGAAGGTATAACTATAGAAACGGATGATTTAACGGTCTAAAATGGCCGAAAACAGCCCTTTTTTGGTCCAAACCAGGGTTCAATAATTCCATAATTGGAGTTTCTGTTTTCAGAGTGTTTCCCACAACTTACAACAGTAAATTTTATCTTTGAAGTAAGAAAATTGGTGGCTATAAAAGAATGTCTTTTTTCCCCACTTTTATCTTCATGTTAGAATCTTTTCCTATGATGATTAGTTTAAACACTGTTAAACCAATCAATAAAATATTTCAAAAACCTTTATTAAATAATTTTAAACCTTATAAACATGTTAAACAGAAATTATAATCATTGTTTGTAACTCTTATAATAATTTTTACTCTTGAACCACCCCAAAAGTGAATTAAAGCCTCTTTCATCACTGTTAGCTTTTTCACTTTGGTTGCAAATTTACTCTGGTCACTTTTGGGAATGTTTTCTCTTTAATAATATTTTTAAGAACTTTGTTCTTCTATCAATTGCCTACAGTTCTTTGCTCAAGTAATTCTAATTGAAATTTCTCTTTAAGAAATTTATTTTGTAGCCTTAAATACCTCTTGTAGAGTATTTTTGCATAAAATTTTATTGTTGGTCAAACAATAAATCTTTATAATACTATTTTTTTGAATTGAAAAAGTTAAAAAAATAAATTTGGTATTTTTTATCTTCAAAACCTTGAAATTTACATTTTTTTAATTAAATTTTACCTTATACAAATTTTGAGGACAGGAAAAGTACTTGATTTTTAAGCAAATTTCCATATCTACACCTTACACATATCATCTCATAAGGCTGTTCCTTCAGCCATTCAGTATTCCCCCAAGTAAATTTAGCCAAAGTATTTCCAAGGACTTATTAAAAATCAATTCAATAACCAGCTATAAAGATGTGAAAGTTCCATACATAAATTAATTAAATGCAGTTTGAAGTGAAGGAAGTATTTACAAAATTGACCCTTTTGTGTGATAAAAATTCATACTGTGAGTAATTAAATTTACCAAATTAAATCACCAGTTGGCACAGGTATATCCCCCAGTATATAAATACAGCTTCACAAGCCCATAAAACCTGCATTTAAGCCTGAAAGTTACAACATCTCATCTTTTAACATATACTGGTGGCTATTTGAGCACATGGGTTGTTTTAACCTCATTAATAGGTCTAGTTAATTTATTTCTATTACTTATTTTCCCAAATTTTTGATAGTGAATACTGATAATATTAAGTTTTTCATTTTAACCTTTGCCTTTCCTGTTAAGTAGATATTGGAAGTCGTATTTTTAGTGAGTCGTTTATTAATTCTGAGAAGGTTGAAACAATAATTTAAGGATTTACTTGGTTGGATATTTGGACATTGGCTTCCCTTTGTTTATTATTTTGTACTGCATCTTGATTTAAGATATCCATATTAATGTTTTTTTAATACTTTGGAGTTATTACAATTCTTTTCTTACTGAGCTCCAGACTCTTCTAACCCCCCAAGAGCCCCTGTGAAATATCATCCATCAAGTTAATTTAGATGCAACAGGGATACTTCAAGAAACCAGATACCCTGAACTTAAGAAACTCCCAGATATCCTTAATTAATATATGTATAACTGAGTGTTTTAGAATACATAGTTCATATCTGTCAGGCTGAGTCTATGAAGAGGTTATGATAATAGTATCTAAAACCTAAACTATGACTGTGACATGGATAATAAGTATGAAAAAGGTTCTATTTAAATTATAAGGGCTTTACTAAAAGAATTTTAGTGGTGGTGAGCACTGTTGAAAGCCCTGGGTGCAGCTTTACCAACTGAGCTATTATAATAAAGACTACAATACTTAAAATTAGAAGTATACCTGATTATTTTCCAAGAGTATAACTGTTTTTGACAGTTGTACTATGTAGGAATTCAAGAGCAGGATGAGGAAACCTTTTCTGGTGGAGAAAAGGCCTCCTTTTATCCTAAAATGGGGTGGAATGGCCCTCTAGACCATCCACATAGAGGAAGTGAAGAGTTTTTCACTTCAGAGTACTGGCTTGTGGTTTTCATAGTGCCTGTATACTCTGTATTGGTCTCAGATGTGGTTTTGAAACCCCATCTGGGCAGTTTTTGCCAATACAGGGTGGAAATTTTCACCTGGGGACCACATAGCCCTCTTCTGACATGTATGACGCATAGAATTCTGTACAGAACCTGTATGGAACCCCAGGATTGAATGAATTATGAGGTATTGAACTATAAAAAAGCTCCTTTGTATGTTTGAAACCTCATAATCATACTTATGGGGGAATATCCCACAGTAAGACTGTATTGGTCTAACTGTGAGATTTTGAGCTTAAAACTGCCATATCTTTGTCAGTTTTTGAGATATCAAGCTCAAGGCTTGTTCATTTAGTAGCCCTGGATGTGTTCTACACAATGTTACCTCATTTGGTATGGTTATCATTAAACATGGCAAAGTTATGCCATGTACAAGTTTTCTTACACACATTTATGATTTGCCCAAAAACTGTATGGAGCTTGTTTGCTCCATATCTTTTGTTCTAGATGAGCTATGGGGAGATTAATGAAACCATCAGATAGCCCTGATTGTGCTCATTACAAAAAGACCCCACCTTAGGTATCTCACACTAAAACTCTGGAAGTTAGATGAGAGGTGAATATTTTAATCACCCTTATTTGAACTTCTTTTGGTCATAACTTCTGTGATTCTGGTGCTAGCTCAGTTTGACTAGTACCATTGGATAGCCCTGACCTAGAGCTACATTTTGAATACCCATTTGATGGGGTTAAGCATCTTCCTCTGTATTTTAGATGAGAGGTGAATATTAAGGTTTATGCTCAGCAACAACTTTGAGCAGGAATAACTTTTTTATTCTTTGTCCTATGATGAAGGGACTTCTATATTTGGAAAGGGGTGAGTTTCCACACTCTTTTGATAACTTTTGAGCTGATTTGGCTCAGCTCCATGTTTTGGTGGTATCTTGGCTATACCAAGGATTTATGGTATTTGGATATCATGCTTGTGCTCTGGTTTTGAGTCACAGGCTGACAATATTAAAAGGAATTTGCTTTGATAAATTTATTACAGAGATGATTAAGGTTATTTTTCATGGGAAAGTAGCTCCAATAAAGAGTAATTTGATATAAGGAAGGCTTAATACCCATCATATGATATCAATTAAAGAATGAGATAAATAGGAAACTTGAAAGCTAAGAAGTTTCTTATTTCAATGTTTCATCAAAGGTGGACTTCTCCAGGAGAGATCTGAATTTTTAATATGGTTTAAGTAGGTAAGATATTTGAAATACTCAGTCTGGATATGGAGAAACCCATGAAAGAATACTAAAGGTATCATAAATGTCAAACATCAAATTTCCTGAATGATGAGAAGTTCAATAAAATTGAAAGGAACAATTGAGGTGATGATGATATTACTATTATAAGTGGAAAATATAAGAAGAGACTAGTCTCAGTGATTATTAAATTAAATGGAAAGGGTGAATCTATACTAAAAGAGTTTCAAATACTTTGAAGTAAGAGTTTGATATAGGATATGATATTGGAGCTATATTATCCTCAGAAAAATAGTAAAAAAGAAATAATGAATAACACATCCTATGGAGTTTTTTAGGGCTTTGACTCATCCTGGACCCCATCCCTTCCCAGAAATTCTACTTCATTGGAATGAAATATTTGGGAAAAATAGTAAGTGGGTGGAAAAATCAGGTCTATTATGGAATGTAATGAAATTTAACCTGAACAAGTTTATTTTAAATAGTACAACCTTCATTTTTTTGTATTCTAAATCTACACTTTTTTCCCTGAAGTCCCTCTCTCTTTTCTCAGAATAAAATTTCTGCTTTTTCTTTGATTTTGACTTAAATTAAGAATTTATTGATTCATTTCTAAAATAAGTGTGATCTTTGAAGCATCCAATTAATTACCTGCTGCACCATCTCCAAATCATATTTTTATTCGATTATTAGGTTTAAGATTTGAATTAAACTTTAGCTTTTATTATTGAAATGTTGATGATATCATAAAATAATTATATGAGATCATTTAATTTTGCATATAAAATAATTATTATGCTTATATTTTGATGTTTTGATAAAGTATTTATATGAAATCATTTAAATTTTATATTTAAAATACTCAAGAGGATCATTATTACATTTGAATGATTTCTCAGAGCTCAATTTCATATATTATTTCCAGTTTAAATTAAATAATTATTTGTCTTAAAAAATATTGTATCTCTAAATTCTTATGAAGTGACTTATACTACTTTGAATCTAAATTATCTTCAATATTATTAGTGAAGATTATTCCACTCACAATAATATAATTCAACTACATTGAAATCTCTATTAGCTTTTTTAACTGTATTGAAATAATAATTAGCTTATTGGTACCTTTTATATAAGCTTGAAGTCACAAAAGGGACCCCAGAATACAATCAGAAGCCCTCTTATGTCTCACATCAAGAAAAAACACCAACTTAATCAGGAATAATACAAATTTTGTGTCCAAAATTGGGGCCCACTGTCCCAATAAAAGCAGAATTCCTGAAACAAAAAAAAGAAATTAAAGAGTTGGGAGGTAGCCTTAGACTAAGTTGAGGTTGAAATAGTCAATATATCATAATCAAATCTTTGAAAAATTGAGAAGGATGAGAGTTTGAAATGATTATTTCTTTTCTGAAACCAGTGCCTAAATCAGGATGAGTGGTCTCACCACTTAAAATAGCTGAAAAAGTAAACTGAAAGGGAAAAAGGTGAAAATTTTGTTTTTTTTTATTTTATAAGAATAAAATTAATCATGGGACAGTGAAACGAGGAAATATTCAGGAGTGAGAAAAAGAAATTTACCCATTGTAGTCAGGAGCCAAGCTAAAACTTCAATATGGAAAATAAACTCTCAAAAATTAAAATCATCAGGAAAAAACAATTGCCCACCAGTGGGGGAAGGATATTCAAATCAGATCTAACCTACATCAAAACTGATTTTAAAACCTTGAAGCCTGAATGGTTTCTATTAAAAAGAGTTCCGTAAAAAGATGTATATCTTAGAAACATCACTCAATTAATAAATAATATTTAGTAATAACCATTAAGATTAAATTTAACTTCCACAGAACTGAAATTTACTTTCAAAAAAGGACCAAATATTTAAGAATAATAAATCTTCTTTTATAAGTGTGAATATAGATTGAAAATGTCAGAATTCCCTGTTGAGAAAGGATCCAGAAATTATTTGCTTATATATAAACTCCTTCCAAAAATGTTTTAGATTTTGTAAACTGAGGTAAAGGATTGTTTTTTGGAAATCAAATCCTTGGTATTGAAAGATCTTTCCTTTTAGCAATATTGTTTTGAATGAAAATTACAATTAATCAATTTTGCTTAAGAATAATAAGGTGATTGAATGAAATAAGAAATATAATTTTTGATTAATTGATTTATTATATGGAAATGATGAACAGATATTTATTTCTAAATGAAAATAAGATTCAATATTCATAAATATGACTCTTTAAAACAGAAAGTATTTCAGAAAACTGGAAGATTTAAATATTTCCTTTCTATTTCCAATTTACCAAGTGACTTTCTCTCTGGAGAAAGCTTTTACTAAAGGCTTTACAGCCTCCATATTATAGGTTTTCAATAAGAATAATGATATTTAATTATTACCATGCATATGTTTTCTAATTTGCACTATATTTCACTATCTGCAGAAGTAAGAATTCTTTTTCCCCATTGAACCCAAATTGAAACCTTTCAATACAAATCTATCAGTTTCAAAGTACGTTAAGAGTAATGATATAAATTTAAAAACGTCATATATGTCTCTGGTGGAAATTGAGTTCCCAATATTACCCAGATCTATCATTTTGAATATAAAAGGCCTGGATACTGAATTAAACATCAAATATATTAAGATTACAAAAGGTAATAAATTTTTATGTTGTAATTAACTGAATTTTTCATATATTCAGCTAAGGGAGGTCTCAGGATGAATCTACCCAGAAGGTCACTACAACTAGTACTATGAGTGTGAAACATAGAAATAAGGTTTTAAAGGACTTCACTATCAAAGAATAGTGGTGGTGAGTGCTTCTGAAAGCCCACAGTGCAGTATCTGTCAGTTAGTTTATTATAATAAGGAATAAAATAGCTAAAGATAATTATGACCTGATTATACTTCAAGGTAAATCCTGGCTTTGAGTATTCCACCATGTAGGAGAGGGTGCATCTGAACCCATACCAATTGAAGGAGGAAAGCCATTCACTAAAGAGGGTGGGCTTGTAGCTCTCAAAGCTCTTTATAACATGTATTTATTATCAGATGGGTCTTTGAAGCCACATATGGTCACTTCTTCACACTACTGGGTGAAAATTTTCATAATGTTCCCTCACAGGAGAAGCTATAAAATAGGATTCAGGAAGCCTCTGATTGGCAAACCTATAAGGTATTTAATTATGAAAAAACGTTTTTGCTGTTTTCAACCCTCTTGTTTAATAGTATGGGAAACCATTCAAAATCATTGTGGTTTGTCCAATGCTGTGGGATTTTGATCTTAAATCCTTCATAGCTCTATACGTTTCATAGATAGGGGGATCAAAAGTATCATATTTTTTAGCCTTTGATGGTCTTTAGACATGAGTTACTCATTTGTTATGTTTTCAATTGAGTAAGGAAGTGCTATACAGAATCTAAATTTCATCATAAGAATTTGGGTTTTGTATGAATCCTGAATTGACCTGAGAAGAGGGGACCATAATAAATATATGAGTATCATCTCTCTAAAAAGACCCTACTTCAGGTATTCCACACTAAAAATGTGCAATTCAGATTAGAGGTTAATATTTTATTCACCATTATTTGGTTTATGGTTGGCCCTAACTCTATAGTTCTGTAGCTAGCCCAATTTTTCTGGTACTATCAGGTAAACCTCATTGAGATATTTAGTTTAAATCCTAAAGCTTTGTGATTATTCCCCTGTTTTTATATTTTGGATGGAAGGTTAAAATTTAGGTTTATGCTCAGCTCTGGTCTTGAGCTGGTATAAATTTGTTATTCTTTGACACATCATTATGGAGTTGGATATTCAGGAAAGGTGAACTTTTTAATATTTATTTTGGATTCCTTTGTGAGGTATTTTTACTCATGTAGTCTTCTAGTGGGAATTGCTCTTTACAATTGGTTTATTGTATTTTGGTGTCATGCTTGTGCTCTGGTTTTGAGTCACAGGCTGAAATTAAGAACAGGAAAAGTAATACAAGACTTCATTTTTCTTCAAGTCATTGAAATGAGAAGCCATCATTCTTTGAAGAAAGGTATTTGTATATTCTTTGAAAAGTTTTATTTAGCTAAAACAAATACTCAAATGTTACAGAAATATATAGATTTGGATGAAGCTCAGAGGAAAATAAAGATTCAATTCAAGATATTTCACCATTGATGTTTATTGGTGTGAAAAAACCAGTTTTATAAAATTGTCTCAAAAAATCACAATTTCCCAGCATTAAATATCTTTTTTGGAACAAGGATTGACTTCAAATACTAAAAAACAATAATCACATAATTCTACAAAAAGCTACATACAAAATTTGAATTATTTTTTGAGTCTTTTTACTCCAAAGGTTGGGAAAAATTAGTTATTTCTATCCAAGCCATATCATGAAATACCTTCTATGGGACAGCTTGGATTTTGTGGAAATAAATTTCAGAATTATAAAACATGTTTCTTATTGATTACATAAGCTTTTTAAGAAAACAACAGCAACAAAGAGTCTTAATACACCACCAAGAACAAGCTCATTTTGGCAAAGAAAGCTGAAAAAAACTATGATTGAGGCCTAAAACTTCAATGGCCATGGGATTAAGAGTAATAAAGCCTCAAATATTTAACGAAACTCCTGTGGAATTATTCTCTGTGAAAGATCCGGACTCAGCTCAAAATATACAAAAATTGAAATTTAATTTTGATATATATAGGAAATAGTAAGAATGAAAATGATGAGATCCACAAAGGAAGCTGATATGGTTTCTAATACAATAAAAAACATATATTAAAAGGGAAAATAGTAGAAGCCCAAATAAAATGCAAAACTATAACAATATTAAGAAGGCAAGATGTGAAATTTAAACCAAAATACTGAATTGTCAACATGCTGTGAAATATATAGAATATGGGAACAGAAATGATTGAAAGAGGAAAATATTTTTGTTAAGGATTTCATTATTTATAATTTTATTTTTAATTTCCATATTATTAGAGTTAAATTCATATATATATGTTTCAACTTCACTTTATCATGATAGCTTTAGCTTTTGAGCTACTTTGTTACTATTAATAGATATAAGGAATTAGAACAGGTAATTTGACACCCATAAGTAGGATTATTAAAGAGGAATACAATGAAGAGTCAAGTATATTCCTATTCCAATATCATTATTTAGAGCATGAGAAAATGGAGGTGAACAGATTACTAAAAATTATACATTTTCTGGAAATGATCAGTTTTTACTTTTGTTTTCATTCTTAAGGAATAGTATTGTCCAAAGTACAAGTAGTAATACCCATTTTTAGAAAAGCATTCCCCTAGTATCAGATGAGGAATTAGGACCACTATTATGGGATTCTCCTCTGTGTAAGATAAATGAGGCTGTACCTTGAGGCATAAATTAAAATAAAAGAATTTGGAATTCCTATTTAACTTGTAACCCTTTCTCTCATTGTGTGCTATACTAATCTAGAGTTCCCTTCTTAATAATGCAGAAATATTCTCACAGGGGGCCTTGAGGAAAACAAGAGCTGCCTGGCACTCAGGAAACAAAAACTCACTTTGAGGGATCCAAAGGACAAAGAAATAAAGAAAGGATTATATTTCTTTAATGAGGATAAGAGAAACTACAAATATGCCAAAGATAAGAAAAGAAAAGAAACCAGAGGACAGAGACAATGAAAGAAGCCAAAAGCAAAAGAGAAAATCAAATGAATCCTTAATTCACTGTTATAACCTGCCAGAAGGAACAATGAAAGTAGTAAAGGATCTGAGCACCAATATCCACTTACAGGTGAAGAAAAAGATGCAAATTACTGACTTATAAATATCAGTATTCACTTTCAAGAATGAAAAGGAAATAGGGATAAAAATAAATCCAATGCATTAATTAACTGGGGAAAAAGTCCCCAGGGATGAAAAGGTGGCCAGTATATGTGAAATGTGGAAAGAACTATCCTGGAGGGTTGATCATCAAGCTGTATGGAGTGTTTTGGATAAATACAGATCTGGCCATATTTAGAATTGACCCATGTGCCTTGAATTCCCACAGTTAAATATGAATTGGCCCAAAAAAGACCAATGCCATACAGGTTTCCTGAATAAAGCCTGTATGGATCAATGGAGTTGTCCAAGGAGTGGTGGAGCTATTGATGCTTTATAAACTGCTTTGATAATTAACAAACTGTTGAGTCTTCCCTTTAGGAATCCTGGGCCAGTATTCCCATGGGGGAATACTGTTGAAAAGAAAAGACCAACACCTGAAGAGCCAGGTGGTTGGTGTTCTTGAATGGTCTTGTTGATTCCACCATGGATTACAAGCTTGAGTAGCTTGAGTATTCCTTCAAAATGGACTGATGGGCTGGTGATGTGACTTGAAATGAAAGGATTGAGTCCTGGAAATGTCACCATTGATTTCTGAGGAGAAATGGTGCATAATGGTATATAAGAACATATATTCCCCATTCCTGGTTCCTGCAGCACAGAGTCCATGATTGAGCAAAAGGTTTTACCTTGATTTAAGGGTAAACCCTTCTGATTGCCAGAGGCCATTAGTGAAATCCTGGGGTCAATGGCTATTTATGGGAATTTTTGGATTTTGACCAACAATGGGTCAGGTGGGCTCACCGGTCTGGCCCTGTTGGATTTAGGCCAAAAGGGGCCTCAATTGTCACACAGCCCATAGAGGCCATAGGGGGCCTAAATGGCCCCAAAGGGCCAGAAACCTCCTAATAGAAGGGGATGAGCCAGAGGCCTTGGATATGGCTGGAGGGGCCAAAGGCCCCTGGATGGTAAAGAGACCACCAGACACGAAATTAGTGGGATTGGACTGGGGTTTGGTGAGGTGGGGAATTGGCCCAGGAGGCCATTAATGGACAGGAAAGGTGGGTATGTCCCAAAGGACATTAAACACCACAAGAGGCCAATTGGCCATAAAGTGATAATATGGCTAATTGGCCATAAATTGTGTCAGGACAGAATTACTGTAAAACCAATTGGGGGGGGGGGTTCTTTACCATGGTTGTGACAGTACCCCCACCTTGAATGGTGAGCTCCTGAGCACCAAGAAAAGTTAAAATCCTGTTACGGCTGTCGGAATGGATTGGATTTGGGAGTTAAAGAGGTGTTGAATTTTGAAGCCAAATTTGATAACTGATAAGAAGTTGGCATATGGATTGAGGATGATTTGGTTTTCCTTTGGAAGTTGGCTTTGTACTTGGAAGGATTGAGTTTAAATAAGATTTTGAGATTAGGAGTATAAAGAAAAGAAAATTTTGAAAAAATATAATTAAAGAAAATCAAAGAAAATATAAGGTAATGAAAATTTGAGGAGGTTCCAATCTTGATGATGGAAATTGTGAGCTAAATTGAATTGGCCAAGGCCCTGGAAAAGAAGATTGATTCCAGGTGTTCACAGAGTGGCCAAGGTGATGTTTTGACAGATTTTAGACCCCTCAGGGAAGTGCACAACAGGAGAGGAACTTACTTTTGGTATTTACCAATCCCTTGAGTGCCATAAAATCAAAACAAACAAAAAAGGATTGACTTGAAGTGTGAAAGACTTGGGGATTAAATTGAAAAAGGAATAGTCCATTTGCCCAAGTGAAAATGGCCATAAGGATTGGAATTGAATTTTGAAAGCTTGGCCAAGGTCTGTGCCCACAAAATTGACAGGTGCTCACAGAGTGGCCAAGGTAATGCTTACAACAAGAAGGGTAGAATACCCCTAAAGGTGCATACCAGGAGTGAGATTTACTTTTGGTAATTCCTCTCTCCACCAAGCACCATAAATAAGATCAAGCTCTTGAAGAATCTTGGCCTGGCTTGTCTGGATACAATTGATGAAAATCTTTGACAAGTTAAGAGAAATCTTTGAGGCTCTAAGATGGTTCCAAAGATGATCTTTCTGGGTCTTGAATGAAGCCTTTCCATTCCACAAAATACCATACTTTTCCTCTCTTGAGCTTGAAATCCAGTATCTGAGAGACTTCCCATTCCTCTTATTCTTCAATAATGATTGGAGGAGGAGACTCTTGATTCTTATTTGAAATTGTTGATGTCTTGACTGGTTCAAGGAGGGAAAATATGGAAGACTGGGTGGATAAATTTCCATTGAACTGGAAGATTGAGGTGGTAGGCATGAGTAGTGAATTTCTTCAAGATTGGAAAAGGACCCAACCATCTTTCTAAACATTTTTTGGTGGGTATTGTTGATTTGATGTTCTTTGAGAAAAGCAATACCCTATCACCAGGATTGAAAACAGGTGGACTTTCTCTACTTTTATCTGCATACCTCTTAAACCTGTTTATGGAAACTTCAAGTTCTCTTTTGACATCTTGCTGTACTGATTGATTTTCTGTTGATAAATTTTCAAAAGGAGTGTCTTGAGTAATTCAAACCAAGTCAAATCAAGGATACCTTCCATAGACAATGAAAAACAGGGATTGTTTTGTTGAAGAGTGGTCAGAGTTATTGTAGGAAAATTCAGCAAGAGGGAGCCAGGTGTGTCAATCATCTTGATGATAACTAAAATACATACAAAGGTACTGTTCTAGTATATGATTTACCCTCTCTGTATGTCCATAAGCTTTAGGATGGTAAGAAGTTCACAGATGTCTTGAAATCTTGAGTTTCTGACCTAAATTGGTTCATAAAGAAGAAGAAAAAATAGACCCTCTTTCACTGGCAATGATCGAAGGAAGGCAATGATTTGAGAAAATATTATTGATGAATAAATGGGCCAAATCTAGTGAATTAATTGGAGAAATTGTTGGAATGAAAAGTTCCATTTTTGAGAATCTGTCCACTATGACCAGAATTTAGTCAAAGGAATTGGAAAATGGCAATTGAGTGATGAAGTCCATTGAGAGAAAAATCCAAGGATAATTTGTAATTGGAAGAGGATTGAGGAATACAAACGTCTTGTGATGAATATTCTTGTTTATTGAACACTGTTGACAGGAATACCCCTTGACAAGCTTGAGAGTCTTCCCTTGGACAGGGTGGCCAGGTAGAGGAGAGTCATGGAGATCTTGAAGGATACTGGGTTGAATTGTAGGGTCATTTAGAACCACCACCAGACCTTTGAAGAGAAGAAGTTAGGCAGAAGGATAAAGAGAATAAGCTTAAACAGATCTACATTTTCCTGAATCTTTCAGGATACCTCTATACTGATAATCTTGCAATAATTCCTTCTGAATTAAGTAAATAAATATTGAAAAAGATTCCACCTTGACTATAAAGAATTTTGAGTGTTGGACTTCATCTTGCATAATAAGTTGTTGAAAATTCATTGGATTCTTGCTGATGAAATCCTCCCCCTCTCTGGGTAAACTTTGTCCCAACATGACAGGGCATCTGGAAGAGTAGCAATCCAGAAAGGGTGGTAAGTAATTGAGAAACCAAATTCATCCCAGTGGGCTTGACGGCAAGTAAGGACCTTGGCAGTCATGAAGTATTGAAGAGATGAGCGGATGGTGAGAACTTCAAAAGGAAAAGAGAGTGAAAGAAGAAAAGCCATCCAGGGAATGAGAGTCCAGACTATGCCACGTAGTTCCTTGTAATGAATCTCATTGTTGAGCTCTTCTGGAATATGCTTTCAGCTATCAAATGAAATGGGATCTTTTCCTGAGTAAGAAACCAAACTCAGTACATCACCCAAGGCATAATCTGATGCATCAGTCTCTACAATGGCAGGTAGAGAAGGATTGGAAAACTGGTGAAAGCCTCTTTGAGTTGATGAAAATTTCTAAGAGCTTCCTCATTGAAGGGGAAAATTGAATCTTTCTTGAGGAATTTTGTGAGTGAACTAATATTATTTGAATAACTCTTGATGTAACAGTGGTAGAAGCTTGAAAAACTGAGGAATTATTGAAGAGACTTGAGGTGTCTGGAGGAGGCCAAATGAGAATTTGCTGAATTTTTTTTGTCTATTTTGCGACCTTCAGAAGAAACAACATAGCCTATATATTCCACACTTGAGAAATGGAAAAGGCATTTGGATGCCTTAGAAAACAGAGTATTAGCTCTGAGTCTGGCCAGAACAGTGGAAACATCAGTGGAAGGTTCTTCCTCTGACTTAGAAAAAGCAATAATATAATCTGAATAAACAGCTACATAGACATCTAGAAGATCAGAAAAAATATCATTGAAAAGATTTTGAAAAGAGGCAGGAACATTTGTGGGCCCAAATGGAATAACCAAGTACTCATGGCTACCATATTTAGCTCTAAGTTCTGTCAAATATTCATCACTTTCCTTGATTCTGAGCAGATTATATGCACCACACAAATCAATATTGGAGAAGATAGAAGAACTATCAAAAAAAGTAAGAAGCTGATCCATAGGAGGAACAGGATATTTGTTCTTCCTAGTAAAAGCATTGAATTTGTGGTAATAAAAACACAAATGGAGGCCACCATCTTTTTTTTGACAAAGAGAAAAGGTGCTCCTGTTTAAGAGGAGCTTGGCCAGATGAAACCTTTCTCTACATCCTCTGAAATGTAGGTCCTGAGTGTCTCTGACTCTTGATTTGACAAAGAGTAGATGACCCCTCCAGTTTGATATGATTATCACAGGCATGGTGAGAAGGAGGGTTTTCTGCTTTCAAATTGGAGAATAACTCTAAATAGTGGTCATGAGTAGAAGGAACAACCTTCATCACAGTTTCAATCTCTTCTGGCTCTTCCTCTTCATCCCACAACTCCTCAAGGGAGTCACAATGAGATTATGGAGGAAGGTCCACATTCCCATGGAAGAGATGAGGTAAAGATATAAAATTATCTTCTCAAAGATTTTTTACCTCTTTTAAGACTTCATCTCTAGAGGATAGTAATGACTGATGGGAATCAAGGGAAGGAATATGGACAGAAATGGGAAATGATTGTGTTCCAGAATCAAAAACCAGAGCTGCACATGTATTTCCAGAAGAAAGGTCATTACTGAAATATTGAGAACAATCATACTAGTGCTTATGATCAGGATTAAAGGTGATAGGCTGTTGCCTCAAATCAATGGATGGATTAAAATGGTTAATAAAGTCAAAGCCCAATATGATGTCTTATCACTTGGGAGTATCAATGACTAAAAAGTCCCATTAAAACCTTGGGAAGGAAGGAAGCTTAACCATATATATGAGTCTTGAGGTATATTTTAAATACCCAAATAGGCCACAATTATCTTTAAAAATAATTCTGAACTATGAATAACCCATAAGTCATGCATATATTCAAAATTCATCATTTTTGATTTCAGAAAAGATAAATCACTTTTTTGTGAGTAATTAAATCTATGGATTTAAGGCCAGATTTGGATTCTACACAAGAATTCATCTAGTGTAGCTGCATAGAGTGAATAAGCTTAACTCAACTCTTTGAGGGTAATATGGAAAATAATTCAATACCACATAAAAGAATTGTGAAAATTGTTGTTTTTCTCAATTTCACGCCAAAATAATGGAAATGTGAGAGATTCCATGTTACATATATACTAAGAGTAGTGATATGAATGTATGCAAAACTCAATATTATGGTATTCTTACATACAGTTTTGATACACCCATAATAGATATCAGTCTTGAAGCCTGAGTTTCTATTTGTGATGTGAAAATAGCTAAGGGGGACAAAAGACATCAAAGAGAGGCAGGGTACCCAACTTCTGAGGCCTCTGAGGGGTTGATAGCTCTGAAGCTTGGATCCATGGCTGATAATGGCCCAATAAGTATACCAAAACATTTTGAGAACCTAGTTACCAAGTTAAACTCTCATTAAATCATAAGAAAATCACAAATAAGCTGCTATTTTGACATGACAAGAAGGTAAAGAGCAACTTAGACTCCTGTGATCATGTCAATTCTTAATGATTTTCCATTCATAAATCTTAAAAGAGTAATTGAAAGACCTTTTGTACTAGTATCCATTGATTTACCACATAGGAACCTGCCATACTGTGCTATTTGCGATTCTACATAGAAATGAGGTAAAAAATTCATAAATTCATTAAAAATAAAATTCTTAATGAATCTTTCTCAAAATTTTAGGAACAATGGAGAATGGTATTACTCATGAAGAAGCCAAAAATAATTATGGTTTCATAAGTAAGATTAAAAATTTTACTTACAGTCCATTTTTGATGATTCCACATGAAACACTGAAACTTCAAAAATTCACAGAAATTACAACCTGTGATGGAATTTTCATTAACATTGATAACTGTGGGAAATTAATCTTAATTTTGAAATAGAAGAATATTTCCAGTTGTTACTCCTTTTATTCTTTACCATAAATGGGTTGGTAGTAACATAAAAGCCTTAATTAAGTAATTATGATAATCTTATGTGACAGTAGATGATGCAATCATTAATACAAAAAAAATATTGTTTTCTCACTCATTGGCTTTTCAGTATTCTCAATGGAACACCTCTATGAGATGTTATTGACTTAAAAGAGGCTTCTTGCTGTTTTTCCCAAAAATCATCTTATTATCCAATTATATCTTTTTTACCAACAGTTAAGTATTAGTTAAATCTTTTCTTAATGTTTTAATTATTTCAGAATTAATAAGAAGGACATAAAATCATAGAAATCAACTACATATTGCTTTAATATTGCTATAAATCAATTTTGCTCCCTTAAATCCACAATTTATCCTTCAAATATCTCTACCATATTCTTTCCAAGATTCATTGGAGTATTAGTGAGTGGTTTATAATTAATTCTTAAATTTTTTCTCTAGTATTTGTTTTCTTCAAGACTTGTAATTAAAATTATTCTTGTAAAAGATAATCATACATTAAAATGATTTTATTATTTTAATAAAGAAGTTTTATTATTAAATACTTCTTGTAATTAATTCTTGTACACAATTTCTGCTTACTGTTATAATCACTAGTAGCTTATAACAAGTAAAAGAAATAATTAATTAATTAATCATGTAATTGAAGCTATAAACATTTTTATTATTATATTTCCTAAGAAAGGTCATAGTACTGTTGATTGATAGTAATATTATCAACAGTTTCATAGACACATTTTACAATTTATCTAGTATGGTGAATCACAAATAAGGAAGGGGACTCTGAGGAGTCTAAAATGATAAGTGGAATATTTTCTGGGAGTTCTGACATGGTCAAAGAGTACTTGTGAGCAAACTGCTTTGCAATGAATGAGTTGCTAGCACCATAATAAATGAAAATACTGTAAATCACATCAGAAAGAGAAGAAAAAACAAAAAATTGAGAGAATGTTTGACACAAGTATTCAGAATGCACAATTGTGCTCTGGGTGGAAAATAGTGAAGACCATTAAACACATGATCTTTACTCAGTCTTTTCCCTGGCTGTTGAATCTGCCTGTTGGTTGGGTAAGCTGGTTTTGAGGCCTTCTGAAACAAGCCTCAAGACTATACTTCCCACAAAAATAGTTGCAAAAGCCCTCCTTGATTCTTCTTTCCTTTTCGGAACAAATCAACTTGTGGTCCCTATCCAAGAGGGAAGAATGGGGCTTGTACCCTTTCTGCACCCTGAGAATCTTCTGCATATTAATTGAGCTTTAAGAATTTTGATCATGAGAATACCTTGAATTTGAGGCTTCAGTCTTCTTTCCTTGATGATGATTATTCTCCTTCTGCATCTCATGATACCTGGTATCAAGCTCCAGGGTAATGTCCATTAAGTCTTTTAGGATGGGAGGCTGATTGGTCCAGAAGTCTGAGGGAAAGTCCCTTTCTGAAATGATTAATCTGAGCCCTTTCACCCCAATGCCCAATTTTTTGACATCAAAACTCTGAAATCGGCAATATATGAAGAGACATTACCTCCTTCTTTCATTCTGAGACCATCCATATATGCTTCAGCTTTTCTAACTTCATTTGGATCCCCAATTGAAGTAAAGAGTTGGGATTTGAATAAGGTCCAGTTATTGAGGAGGTAGTTTGGGTCTTGATTAGTGAGGTTGAAAGGATAAGTATAAATCTCTTTTTCAGCCCTTCCAATGAGAAATTAAGTGGAATAAAGAACATTCTTCCTGTCTTCAGGGAAATTTGCCTTGTCATTATGAAAAATAAGCTGGCAGCAATGAATATAATTTCTGACTTTGAGGGATGAAGTACCATCAAAGCAGTCTGGTGCCTTCATAGATGGAGTTCCAAATGCTTGTGGTCTTGAAGCTTCAGACACCAGGGCAATTTTCATGTGACTGGTTAGCCAGTAATTTAATGTGTCCTTTCTGTGATTTGAAAATATCTCTTAATGTGAAACTAATATAACCAAGATATAATTATACGATGACCTAAGAAAAGCCCAAATATTACCTGCATGAACTTCAGTATTAGGATTTTCTTTCATAGCTGGATTAACTCAATATATGATTAAAAGAACCTTTCATATTTTAACAATAATATTTGCAAAGAAAATTACATGGAGCAGAAGTGGGTTATTTCAGTATTTTGAGCAGCATCCTTTTCTCCCCAAGAACCTATTATTCAGAATTTACCCCCCTTTAAAATGTTTGAGATATCAATAAATATTGTATAATTTGTGTTTATAGAGTCAAAAAGAAAGAAATTTTCACTTTCCCTTTGAATATCCATATTCATTTTAATGATATATTTTATCACTTAATGGTATTCCAAATTAGGCTATGAATTACTCAGTAATTCTCTGTGAGCTCTGTGATATGGGAAGAATATCTTTCAATTAAGGGAGGAAAAAAATGGGAATTTGATCAATTAACAATTAATATCTATTGTTTAAGAGCACAATTTATTGCAGAAAAAAAGGTCATAATGTCTTGATATGAGCCCTAAATGTTCCATTGAGAGCACAGAATAAAAATTGATAAATATCCAAATAACAGAAATTATGAAATGATTTTGGGAACTAATATCAAGAAGGCTCAGCCATACCCATATATTCCAAATTAAAACATTTTCATCATTTTAGCTTGTTATACACTTCCCTTTGAAACAGAACACACCACCAACAATTTCTGAAAGAAGCTCTGTGGACAAGAATTAATAGTTTTCTGACAGATAAGCAATGGAAATCCTTGGAGGTTTTAAAGATTATTTGATAAGATACACCTTTCACATGCAGAAATCATCATAATTATAAAAAATATGCTTAAATTCCATCGTTCAGGTGAAGAAAAGCTTCTTCATTGTATTGAAATTTACAAAAATTCAGAACATATGTTTGGTAAAAGCATTTTTTCTACATTAGTATTTTCAATATACAAACACTTGTGTCCGAAGTAATATGTTTTGGTGGCTTTTGTTTTTATGAAACTGTTTTTGGTTTTTGGTTCAAATTTTACATAATCTACCTCAAAATTCAATTATTTTTGAATAATATCAGAAATTTAGTAGTAATCCAAAGATGTTCAACCAAAAAAGTAAATTTAAGCTTAAAGATGAGAAATTTGGGAATTATTTTTTATTAGAAATTAATCTTCACAGGTATTTTGGCTACTCCATAAATATAACATTACTTTCATTCTTTGTCAAACTTTTTATTATATATGAAGTATACCACTAGAACTTAAAGTTTTGCATTCTAATTACTGGGAAAAAATGAAATCAATAAGTTTATTCCCTCCTATAAGGTTTATATTGAACCCCACTTTTTTCAAAAGGAATATGTGAGCTACAAGTTTTCTTTAGGCAGGAAAAAGTGACAGGTTACTCAGATGCTATAGAGTGGTGTGCACATGAATTATATTCTCTGCTTGAAAGTACATCTTTAATTATAATTTATGTTGCCCCACTCACTAAAAACTACTACTACTGATAAATTTCAGACCATTAACCATTACAAAATTGGAAATTGTGAGTGTTCTTGCATAGTCAATATTCCAAAAAATATCAAATGACAGCTGAGGTTCTCCATCAGTTTCTTTCTTTTCCTCTAATGATGAACCTCCCTCCAAAGATGATTAAAATTATTCCACAATTATGCTCAAATACATGGAATCACTCAGCTTGTTTCCATCGGCTTGCAGGGATAGATAATCAAAATAATATCTTCCTATACTACAAGGTTTGGGGGTTGGTTTATATCACCTAATGCAGACAGCCCCCACAAGGTAGCTCTAAAATCCAGAGGTAATTCATATATGGTATTGTAAACAACCCCCCACAACCAGCTTCAAATGGCTGGGGGTGGTTTGATCCCACTAGTGTAAAAGGCCTTATGACACCATCTCCAAGACTGTGGATTTGGTTACAAAAAGGTTGTGTGAAGAAACCCCTAAAACCAAATAGAAATTGGAGGAGTGCTGTTTCCAACAACCCCCCAAAGCCAGACGTAAAAGCCCATAAGGTTGTTTGCATCAGCTAGCTGAAACAGCCCCCTCAAAACAGTGGCAAACGTACGGGGTTGCTTGCATTAGCTAGTGAAAACAATCCCCCAAAACTGGCTGCAAAAAGGTGGGGGATTGTTTGCATCAGCTTCTGCAAACAACCCCCCAAAACAAGCAGTAAAAGGCTGTGGGGTTGTTCACATCAGCTAGCGCAAACAATCCCCCAAAACAAGCAGTAAAAGGCCGGGGGGTTGTTCGCATCAGCTAGCGCGAACAACCCCCTGAAACCGGCTGTAAAACACCAGGGGGTTGTGAAAACCAGCCTCTGCAGTGTTAGGATATTGCAGGTGGGCCCTGGCGGCACCAGTCAAGCAAAACACTGAGGCATAATGGGTGGTTTCTCTCTACAATAGGAGAGCCCCCCATGGATCTTAGCAAGGAGTGCCTCATTGCCTGCCACATGGGTGATTTGAACCTGTGGCAAAGTGAGAAAGTAGTGCAGATGCAAGGCTTACCAGCTAAGAGAGGAACAATTGGATGTTGCAAGTTCATCCACAATTTTGTATTAGTTTTTTTCAAATAAACTATTGTTGTAGTAGTTTTTTTCAAATAAACTATCTTTGTACTAGTTTTTTTCAAAAAACTATTTTTGCACCAGTTTTTCTTCAAAAAAATATTTCTGTACTAGTTTTTAGCAAAAAATCTTTTTTGAACTTGTTTTCTTGAAAAAACCATTGTATTATTTTCTTAGAAACGCTGCTTTTTTGATTAGTTTTTTCCAATTGATTGTTTGTTTACTAGTATTTTCAAAAAAGTGTTTTTTTACTACCTTATACCATTCTTCCAAGGGTCTTTTAAAAAAACTATTTTCAAATAGTTTTGCAAAAACAAAGTTTAACTAATTTTTTTATAAATGACTTTTTTGACAGAAGGTAGTTTTGTGGAAAAAGAACAATTTTTTCAATGTTACCCTTTTCTTTGTCAAAGAAACCAGCTAAATTTCCAACATAAAAACACTTTTTTGTAATTTGAGAAACAAAATTGATTTTTCTGGGAAAGCTTTCCGAAGTAACTTGTTATTTTGAAAATACTGTTTTTTCCTCAAAAATATAGATTTCTTTCAAAAGAAACTTTTTTCAAAAAGCAAAGAATTCCAAAAGAACTATTTTTTCAACAAGAAAATATCTTTCTGTTAAAAGTTGTTATTTCTTTTTGAATAGAACTACATTTTTCAGAAAATCTATTCTTTTTTTCAAAAAAAACTGTGACCTCGCAAAAGACTTTTTCAAAGAGTATTTTTTTGCAAAAGACCTACTTTCTCTCAAAACCTGTAATATTATTCAAACTGAATCATTTGATTTAAAACTCCAACTTGGAAACAAGAAAGCTTTTTTTGCAAAAAACCCCATGGAACTCAACTTAAGAAAACAAGATTTTTCTACTCAGTAAAGTGTTCTTTCAGAAAACTCTGATTTTTGTAGAAAAGAAAAAATATTTTTTTTATCAAAAATACTTTTGAAAAATGATTCTCATCATACCCAAAGTGAAAGACATTTCTTATCCAAAAATTAACTTCAGAAACCAAAATTTGAAAATTATGAGGGGATTATTAAACAATAAGATTTGTAGTTCTCACAGAAAAACTAACTTTTAATTTCTTTGGATCACACTTCAATAAAAAATACTATTTATCAATCTTTCATAAAGAAATTAATTCATATGCATGAAGAACATTATATTTTGGATCAGAAAATTCCTAATTTATAACTTCTTTTATTTATACAATTAACCAAAAAATCAGAAGAGTATTAAATTTATAGCATCTATTTAATTATTTCTTGCTTCAAGCTATTTGTGACATTCAAAATTATGTTATTCTCCTCCATTCCTTGAGCATATTACTTAATTCACTTTCAGTGATCTTAATAAGTACTCTTCTCTTCTATAGATTCAATTTGGTTCTCTGAAGGGGTTGGGAATTTCTTTTTTTTCAGTTTCCTGGAAAAAATATAAATACTAAATTCAGTATATTTTAAGAACACAAATGGGATTAAAATCTATTATCTAATGAATAATCTCTTCATTTATGTCAGATACTCTTGTAAATTATTCTCATTGAAAATCCCTGAACATTCTGTAAATTAAATGAAGTGAAAGCCTACTTGTGGGAAGTCTAAAACTCTAGAATAAAGGTGAGTAAAATTTGGATTTTTGGCAATTTTTAATGTTGGATTCTTTTATTATTATAATCAAGTCCTTCTCTTGAGAGAAATTAAAACACTGCATTTTCACCTAATAAGAATAAAAAAGGAATACTCAAGTGATATAAGGGTAAAAATAAAGTCACCTATTAAGAACAAACAAAGTATGCTAAAGCTCTCTCCTGGTAATAATGTGTGACTGGCCAGCAGGTTACACCAAAAATGCCCTGGTGAGAAGATGAAGCAGCTTTAAGATTGGCCATAATTTGATTCATCTGTTGCATGATGGACAATAATGATGGTTCAGACTTATGATAAACAGAATGATTATACTGGGCTAGAGTTGGCCCTCCAGTACCTTGTGATGCCCCCACAGGCGCAGGGGGAGCCTCAGTACCATCAGTTGCTTCCCCTTTTCTGTATTAACTTCCCCAGGACCTCTGAGAGGTCTTTGAATTGTCTGGAAAGAGCTAGCTACTCCTGAAAATGAACTTTATCCTCTTGGCCCTCTTCATTCCTTCCTGGATGGTGCTTCTCCTTCCATAAACGTTTCTCTGTCTAAGTGGACCCTGAGTTGAGGAACTGCTTGGGTGCCATCATGAGAAGCTCTTGGATTTGGAGTAATAACAGCTTGAGTTCTGGCCTGAGATCTTGTCTGTCTTGTAGGATGTTAGTGTTGGATAGGCATATTGAAGAATTAAAATGAAATATTATAACATTAAGGTCAAAATTCAAATATCAAACTTAGGTAAATCAGAAGTGAAACTTGAAATCAATATCAAAATCAATACCTTGAAGAAAGTCAAAATCAATAATCTTCTTGAAATCAAGCTTTATACAATGAATCTTGAAAAATAAATAAATAAATTAATCAAAATATTTATGAATGTAAATCAATAAGTCTTGAGGTAAATCAATCAATAAGAAAATAAAATAAATTCAAATGAAATCAAATTGAATATCCATATCAATCAATCTTGAGGTCAAAATCAACTTATGTCAAATCAATAAATCAAAATCAATCAAGTGGAAATCTTGCTGTGAATAAAAATTCTTGAAGAATATTAAAAAATGAATCTTGATGAATGAAGATCTGTGTCAGAAATGAATTTTGAGACCAATTCAAAAATCAAAATAAACCTAGGACATAAATTGAAATTGAGTGGAACAAAAATGACCAAAAAGGAATGGTCAGCCACACAATTTTGTAAGAAAAGAAATTTTTCATAAAGATTGAGAGAAAATTCCTAAGGAAATCAATTTTCAAGAGTGGAAGAGTGATTTAAAATTGAGAATTTTGAAGAAAGGTCATTAAAATCATGAAAGCATAATAGTTGATGAATGAATGATTCAAAAAAAATGAATAAAGAAGAATGAAAGAATAAATTATGAGTTAATTAATATAATTTCACAGGGGATCTTGGGGAAAAAAAGGGTGGCCTGGCACTCAGCAATCAAGAACTCACTTTGAGGGCTCCAAAGGATAAAGAAATGAAGAAAGGATTATATTTATTTAATGATAATAAGAGAAACTACAAATATGCCAAAGATAAGAAAATAAAAGAAGCCAGAGGTCAGAGACAATAAGAGAAACCAAAAGACAAAGAGAGAAAAAAATGAATCCTTGATTAACTGTTACAAACTTCCAGCAGGAACAATGAAATTAGTAAAGGATATGAGCACCAATATCCACTTACAGGTAAAGAAAAAGATGCAAATGACAGACTTATAAATATCAGTATTAAATTTCAAGAATAAAAAGGAAATAAGGATTGAAATAAATGCAATATATTCCTTAACTGGGGAAAACGTCCTCAGTGATACAAAGGTGGCCAGTATGTGTGAAAAGCTGAAAGACTGATCCTGGAGGGCTGATCAACAAGCTGTATTGACTGTTTTGGGTCAATAAAGATCTAAACATATTGAGAACTGACCTGTGTGTCTTGATTTCAAACAGTGGAATATGGATTCACCCAAAAAGGCCAATTCCATACAGGTTGCCTGAATACATTTTGTATGGACAAATTGATTTGTCCAAGGAGGTCTGGAGCTCTTGACGCCTTGAAAACTGATTTGATAGCTAACAACCTCTTGAAACGTTTCTTGGGAGAATACTATTGAAAAGAAAAGACCGAAACCTGACAAGCCAGGTGGTTGGTTTCCCCAAATGCTCTTGTGGATACCACCATGAATTACAAGCTTGAGTAACTTTGAATTTCCTTTGAAATGGACTGATGGACTGGTTATGTGACTTGAAATGAAAGAATTGAGTCCTGAAAGTGTTGCCATCTGATTGCTGAGGAAAAATTCTTCATAATGGTATATAATACCATATGTGCACCATTCCTGGTTCCTTCAGAACAGGATCCATGATTGAGGAAACAATTTTACCTTGAATTGAGGGGAAACCCTTCTGGAGTGAGATTGTGGCCTCTGGTAATTTCCAGAGGCCATTAGTGGAATACTGGGGTCAGGTGGGCCCCTTGGCCCCATTGGATTTAGGCCAAAAGGTGTCACAACCATGGCAATTCACCTCCTTGGATCCCCATATGGCATATCAAGCCACAGTTCTTTTATGGCCAATTGGCCATATCCATCACCAGTGGCCAATATGGCCACGTCATCATCTTATGGACCATTTATGGCCATTTGTGTTTTGGGGCCTTCATGGCCCTTCACCTCAATCCAGTACCCATAGCGGCAATTTATGCCCAAATGGGTATTTCTGGTCATTTCCCTCAAAACCAGGGGAAATGGCCCAAATGGCTGTTTTTGGCCATTTGAGCTCATAATGCACATTTGCACACTTTGCGCGTTTGCGCATATTTGCGCACTTTGACACAAAGTGTCCAAAAGACACTTTCCCGCCTTTTGGGCCAGTTTTTGGCTCAGAACCCAAAAGGGGCCAAAAACCCCAAAGGGCCCAGAAACACCTTTCCAAGCTCTGAAGCCATCACATCCACCCTTTTCCCCTCTGCCTTTCCATCTCAAGACCTTTGGACGTAATCTTCTTGCCAATCAACCAATATGCCATAAATGATGTTATATATCATTGTGCATCATTTTTCAACAGCAATTCAATGGTGGTAATATCAAATGGTCATTTCAACATTCCAACATCTCATCACGTCATCAAGGCACCCAATCATTCAGAGGAATCATAAAGGCTCAAGAGCCAGTGTTTCAGTGTCAAAGACCAATGACACCATCAAGCAGTCGTTGGTTATTCTCACTCCAAGTGTTCCTTCAAAGGGAATACTGTCAATTCATTCTCAAAGTGTATTCAAGAGGCAGTGCCAAAAGAAGTTGTCAAGTGTCAAAGCTCCACTCAATCCATCTTGGCAACCATATTCATTTAAATACAGTCTGGATCCATCAAGAACTGTATTTCATTTTCAATAATGGGAAATTCATTCAACCCAATTCAATTTCAATATTAGCCAGCTGTATCAATTCCCAAAACAATCAATACAGCCTCAAGGATCAATACAGATCAGTTTCCAGCCTGAAGAACTCAAGCTCCCAACTTTTCACATATACCAGCTACCCTTTCCACCCTGGGGGGTTTTTCCCCAGTTAATTAATATATTTTGATTTTATTTTATCTTTATTTTCTTTTCATTTTAGTTAAGCAAATACTGATATTATTAAGTCAGTCATTTAGCACCTTTCTCTTTCTCTTTCTTCGCCTGTCAATGGATATTTGGTGGTCATACCCTTACTAATTCCATTATTCATTTTTGGCAGGTTGAAACAGTGATTAAGGACTTACTTGGTTGGCTCTTTGGCCATTTGGCTTTCCTTTCCTCTTTTGCATCTCATCTTGTACCTGCATATCTTTTAGAGGAATTCATTCTTATTATTTTTATTCTTTATTCTTTTGGAGTCTTCCAAGTGAGTTCCCTGATTGCTGAGTGCCAGGCCACTCTTGTATTTCCACTAGAGCCCCTGTGACATTATATTAATTAACTCATAATTTCTTTCTCATTCTGTTCATTCTTTCTTTATAATTTCATTCACTCATTTCATCGAAATTATGATTCTTTTACGCTTATGAACTTAATGATTCATCGTCACCTCTCAATTTTCTTTCACTCATTCTTCATTTCGAAAATTGAAAGCTGACCCATTTTTTATTTTGTTATTCTTTTAAAATCTTTTTCAAATCATCAATTTTCATTTCATTCATAATTCAGGCGTCATCTTGATTTTCTTTGATTTTCAAATTTTTCATCAAGATATTCAGACATGTTATTCACATCAAGATTCATAATTGATTCATTCTTCAAGAATTTTGGTTTTTAAATAATAATTCACTTGATTTTGATTGATTGATTGATTTGAAATATTTGATATTGACCTCAAGAAAATTGATTGACCTGAAGATTTCATTGATTTTGCTGATTTTTTCACATCAAGAATTTTGACATAAATTGATTTTTCTTCAAGATTTCATTTGATTGATTGATTTTTGCAAGACTTTGATTTTTGATTGATTTGATTCATTGATTTATTGAATTGAAGACTTCATTTTGATTTGAATCATTGATTTACTTCAAGACATTGATTTGATTTTGACTTCAAGACTTCATTTGTATTGATATATTGACGTACTTGAAGATTTTCATTTTGATTCATTAATTTTCCTCAAGATTTGATTGTTGACTCTTTTCACTTCAAGAAAATTTTGATTTTAATTCATTTATTTCATTTTTATTCCTGACATCATGCCTGTTCAACACTCACCTCCGGCAAGACAGACAAGATCTCAGGACAGAGCTCAAGCTGTTCTCACTCCAACTCCAAGAGCTCCTCTAGATGGCACCCCAGCAGTTCCCCAACTGAGGACCCTGCATGGAAGGAGCAGCACCATCCAGGAAGGAAGGAAGAGGGCCCAGAAGATCAAGTTCATTTTCAGGAGTAGTTGGCGGATTTCCACGAACTTCAAGGACTATTTTCAAAGGTCCAGGTGAAGATGGTGAAGAGGAGGAGGAGAATTCTGTGGAAGAGGAAGAGTCTGATGGTACTGAAGGTGTCCCTGCTCCGGTGGAGGCATCCCAAGGTACTGGAGGGCCAACTCTAGCACAGTCTAATCAGCCTGTCTCTCATCAGTCTGAACCATCTTTATTGGCCATCATGCAGCAAATGACTCAAATTATGGCCAATCTTCAAGCAGCTTCATCCTCTGAAGCATCAAGACCACCAGCCTTCAAGACTCCATCTATGAAGGCACCAGAATGCTTTGATGGGACTCAGCCCTTCAAAGTTAGAAGCTTTATTCAGTCCTGTCAGTTGATTTTTCATAATGATCCGGCAAACTTCTCTCAAGACAGAAAGAAGGTCCTTTATGCCACTTCTTTTCTCATTGGCAGGGCTGAAAAATGGATTGAGACTTATCTTTCCAATCTCACCAATCAAGACTCAAGTTACCTTCTCAATTCTTGGCCTTTATTTGAATCTCAACTTTTCACTCTATTTGGTGACCCGAATGAAGTCAGAAAATCAGAAGCTGAGTTGGATTCTTTAAGAATGAAAGAAGGTGGGCATGTATACTTATACATTGCTGATTTCAGAAGTTTAGTCTCAAGAATTGGTGATTGGGGTGAAAGAGCTCTCATCCATCATTTCAGGAAGGGATTGCCATCCAGGATTTTGGATCAATTGGCCTCCCATCCTTCAAGAATTGACTCTCTTCAAGACTTAATGGACATTAGCCTGGAACTTGATACCAGGTAACATGAGAGGCAAAATGAAAAGAGTCATCATCAAGAGAAGAAGCCAGAAGCCTCAAAGTCAAGTTCTTCTCATCCTCAAAATTCTTCAAGCTCAAGTCAAAAGAAGAAGAAGAATTTTCAGAAGAGGTACAAGCCCCATTCTTCTTTGTTGAATAAAGATTTCAAGCTCATGAACTCTGAAAAAGAAAGAAGAATCAAGGAGGGTCTTTGTACCTATTGTGGTGGGAAGCATAGTCTTGAGTCCTGTTTCAAAAGGCCTCAAAACAAGCTTACCCAACCGTCAGGCAAATTTCCCAGCCAGGGAAAAGCCTGAGTGAAGATCATGTTGTGTTCAATGGTCTTCACAGTTTTCCATCCAGAGCACAATTGTGAATTCTGAATAATGGTGTCAAAAATTCTCTTAAATTCTTTGTTTTTTCTTCTCTTTCTGATGTTTTTTACAGTATTCTCATTGATTCTGGTGCTACCAACTCATTTAGTGCAAAGCAGTTTGTTCACAAGTATTCATTGACTACATCGGAGCTTCCAGAGAAGATTCCCCTCATCATTTTAGACTCTTCTGAGTCTCCTTCTTTATTTGTGACTCACCATACTAAATATATGGTTGAGCTCCCTTCCTTCCCAAGCTTTGAATGGGACTTTTCAGTCATTGATACTCCCAAGGGAGAAGACCTCATATTGGGCTTTGACTTTCTTAATCATTTTAATCCGTTTATTGATTGGGGGCAAGGATTGATCACCCTTAATTCTGATCATAAGGACTATAATGATCCTTCAATTTCTTTCAGTAATGACTTTTCTTCTGCCAAATCATGTGCAGCTCTGGTTGGTGATTCTAGAACACCATCATTTCCGTCTTCTGTCCATATTCCTTCCCTTAATTCCCATCATTCATTACTATCATCTAGAGATGAAGTCTTCAAAGAGATTCAAGATGTTGGAGAGAATAATTCTGTATCTTCACTTCATCTCTTCTTTGGGAATATGGACCTTCCTCCTTCATCTTATCATGACTCCCTGGAGGAGTTGTGGGATGAAGAGGAAGAGCCAGAAGAAATAGAAACCGTGATGAAGGTTGTTCCTTCTGTTTATCACCAATACTTGGATGTATTTTCCAAGGTGAAAGCAGAGAAACTTCCTCCTCACCGCGCCTGTGATCATCATATTGAGCTGGAGGGGTCTCTACCTCCAGTTGGGGTGATATACTCTTTATCAAACCAAGAGTCAGATACACTCAGGGCCTACATTTCAGAGAATGTAGAGAAAGGTTTCATCCGGCCAAGCTCCTCTTCTACAGGAGCACCTGTTCTTTTTGTCAAAAAGAAAGATAGTGGCCTCCGTTTGTGTGTTGATTACCCCAAACTCAATGCTGTTACTAGGAAGAACAAGTATCCTGTTCCTCCTAGTGTGGGATTGGATAAGGCAGTCCTTGAGGGGGAAATCACAGGTAAACAGTTTTGAATTGCTGAAATAATCCTGTAACCAAGGGTGCTAATGGTGTTTTAGCTGCCCCTCTGAATATACTAAACAATCTCCCTACAGAGCTCACAAATCAATATTTAAGATTGTGGCTTTACAACTAGAGAAGACTTTTTAGCAGTCTCTATCAGACCTATTCAATAATCAGATAAGTAACTTATAAGTTAAAACAGTATAAAATATAGTTTTCAAGTAATAATATAAGATAATTTTAAGGGTAAAGCCTTAATAGTATAAGAGGTTGATTTAATATAATAGTAATAATATATATTTTAAGGGGTAAGTTCAATTTGATGTTATATATGCTATAATACTTAATGGTTTGAGAGGGTAACTGTTGATATAATATAACAATAAGACCTTTAATAATTTATTGGTAAGATATTGTTCAATATATAGAGGATGTTTGTTAAATATATGAAAGATATAATATAATATAAGGGTAGGTTTTTTTTATATATAATAATATATAGTTGTAAGGTTGGTTTCTTTTAATATGAAGATATAATAAGACTATTTTTCCTTTATAATGTAAAGGTTATGGGGATAAACTCAATATTATGAGTATTATTGATAGTATTATAATTATAAGACTAATAATTTAAACATAGGGTGGATTAATAATATTGAGTAGACCTTCTGTTAACTACTATTAATTAGAAATCACTATGAATTTAAACTTATAAGTCTACAATACTTTAATATAATAACTAGATTATCCTACTAGTAAGGGATGAATAGTTATTCTCCTTCTTTGTATATAACTAATTGGATTCATGGGGAAAAGAGGAAAGAAACGAGGGAGAGAGGACCTTTATTTATATTCTTTGGGCTCTCCATAGAAGCACTCAAAAACAAGGGACTTTGAATTTTTCCACTTCTTTTGGCTGGGATAATTTCTTTATAGTGGTGAGATACCATTTTTTTGGTTTGTTGCACCAATATATGTATGATTATGTAATCTGAGATGTTTTTGCTGGTGAGGAATTTTGAGATGGTGTCATTTGATCAAGATATTGCACCATTTATGAAGCTTTATTTATATTTTAATTAAAATTCAATACTATTTTGCACAGCCTTGAGGAAATTTAGCTGGTGAGTAATTTTTGAGATGGTGTCATTTATTGAAGGTATTGCACCATTTGTTTGGTTTGTTGCACCATATCTTGGTGGTATGAGATGATTTTGTACAGTTATTGCACCATAGGTCTGTGCACTGTTTGAATTGTAGGTTGAGAATGCTGTGTATTGTGGGGAGTCTGTTTGTCCTGTATGAGATTTAATTTCTCTTTATCTAACTTAATTGTGTTTTTAATTTATATTTACTGGCTTATCAGGTGGCTGTGCTTGTATTTCCACAGATATGCTGTGTAATTTAAGGTTTTTTATGGATTTTCCTTGCATAAATTAATTGATTTTATTCTTTCTGTCTTGTGACTGTTATTTAATACAGCTTTAATTTATTCCTTATTGAAGTTTCCTCAGGTTAATAACTGAATGGCTGAGTAATCCAAAGGTTGAGCAGAGCTAGGGTAACTTGAGTGTTTCACTACCCCTCTCACTGGTAAATTTAACATTCTTGCTAGCTTTTCTTTTTCTTTTCCTTATTTTATTGTTATTCTTGTAATCAAAAGGACCATTCTTCCAGGATTTGATTATGGGATTATACATATTGATGAATTTAAATCCATTATATTGCGGAATTCCTCTATTGTAATTGATTAATTATTGATTTTTTTCTTATTTCTCCAATTTATAGCCTTATAAATGAAATTTCACTTGAAACTGGGCCATTAAGGTATGGAATACCACACCCCCCTCTCCATTTAATGCTGTCCCCAGCATTCCAGTTTCAAGGGAAATATTTTGGTACCATTTAGCCATATTTTGTTCCTTTAACTAATCATTCTATTAATTTCAAATGATATTTTCTGTTGACATCTCTTGATATCAATTTTGAACCTCCATGGGTTGCTCCTTGTATTCTCTTCCTTGTTTCATTTATTTTGATATAATTCCTTGTTTCTGTTATATTGTCTATTATTCTTGTTTATTGATGTTTTTCTTTGAAACTTTCTTATTATCATTAGAAATTATGTAACTTTGTTCTTCCAAATTTAGTATACTAATGTCAATATGAGTTAATAAGATATTTCCAGCCCATTGATTGGATTTATTGATTCTTTTTAATTTTACGATATGTGATTTTGATTTATGGGTTGATTCTTCTTTTTTTTCCAACAAAGATTTTGAATATTGAAACAAGTTTGTTGGTAAATAATGATGTAGTTTAAGGTCATACTCAGGACCACAGCTTGAGTTATCTGAGAAAATAATTGATAAAAAAATAAAGAATTTATTCAGACGGTTTAAGGTCTTATCAAGGACCTATTCTTGAATTAATTTTGTTGATAAGATATAAAAAATATTTGGACAGTTTGAGGTCTTATCTAGGACCTCTCTTCTTCTTATTTTGTTTTTCTGATTGGATTGTTCTTTCTTGTTGTTTTTGTTTTTCCTGAAATTAACCTTAAATGGTAGGGCCATCCCCTCTCCATTTAATAATTGTACCATCATTTCTATTTTTTTATAATAATTTAAATAAATATAATTTAATATAAATATATGATATGGGTTTTTTTTGTTTTTTTTGTTTTTTTTTTAAAATTTATTAAATGAATAATAATATAACAATAGTAAAATAGTAATAGATAATAATAATAATATAAGTAAGTAATAAAATAACTAATAATAAAATTAATATCCAGTAATACAAATCATAACACAATGTCAATAAAATAGATTACTTAAATATCTCTGAGAATTAAAAATAATTTAAGGTCTTTAGTGGACCTCTTGAATTATCTTTTTCATTTTTTAATTTGTTTGGTATATTAATTACTATTAATGGTGAGTGGATTATTTTTATTGTTATTAAAGGTTAACACCCCCCTCTCCATTTAATAATTGTAACCTAATTTTAATTTATTTATTCTATTTCATTTTTATAATAATAAATTGAATTTAATATAAAGAATAATAATATTTTGAAATTAATTTAAATAATAATGATAAATTGAATTTAATTTGAATAATGAGAATAAATTTAATTTAAAATAAATAATAATGATAAATATAATTTAATTTATATATAATAATACTAAATTTCATTGTATTTAAATAATAATAAGCTTAACTTACTATAAATAATAGTAATATATTTAATTTAATATAAATAATAGTAGTAAATTTAATTTAATTTATATAATACTAAATTTCATTTAATTTAAATGATAATAAGTTTAATTTACTATAAATAATAATAATATATTTAATTTAATATAAATAATAATATTCTTTTAATTCAATTTAATATAAGTAAGAATATTTAAATTTAATTTAACATAAAGAATAATAATATTTATATTTTTTATTTTATTTTTATTTCTTCTTTGAAGTAGCTGAGTGTGGATACTCCAAAATTAGCCAGTTGTACTTCTTATCTTCCCGCGGGTGATTGAGTTTCCTTCCAACTTCAACTTAACCCTCTTGCCTTGTCTATCAAAATAAAATAAAATAAAATCAAGTAAAAAAAATACAAATAAAAATAATAATTAAAGTTTTTTTTTTTTCTTGTTTTTGTTTATGTGTACAGTACAGTACAGTAGTATGGTACTGTAATCCTCCTTTTTTAATCGCAATCGATGTTTTTTTTTTTTTTTTTTTTTTTTTGATTCTTTTTTATTTTTTTTTGATCGTTCTTTATTTTTTTCTTTTAATTATTTTTTTTTGAGAAAAATAAAATAAAATGAACAATAAAAAAAAGTACTTGATATATTTTTTTTCTTTTAAAAAAATATTTATGAAAAAAAATAAAATAAAAAAGTAATGATTGAATGATCTTTTTTTTTTTGGTTTTTGGTTTGTTTGTTTGTTTGTTTGTTTTTTTCGTAGCTATCGTTTAATTTTTTTTTTTTTTTTTTTGGTCTGTTGTTTTGCATTGTTCTGATGCTTTTTCTTTTCTTTTTTTGTTGAATTTGATGTTTTTTTTTCTTGATTACTGTTATTATTATAAATCAATTTTTTTATTTTTTTTAATGAAAAAAAGTTAGTTATTGTATTTTTCTTATAATATATTTGATAATAGTAATTATTTTAATTTATTATTTTATTGTATTTATTTAGTTATTTTTAAGAAAAAAAGAGATAAATAAATGAATAAAGAGAAAATTTGTAATTCTACAGGGAAGTTCAACTTCTGATCGGCTGAGTGTGTGTTTTTTTTTTACTCTAAAGAATTAATAAATTAGATTGAAGGTTAATAATATTAAAGGGTATTCAGAGCTAAGGGAGCTCTTTCTCCTTTTTTTTTGTATAGAGCTGAAGAGAGAAATTAATTCGATTTTTAGTATATAAAGTTGAAATATTCAAGATCATTGTTTTAATCAACAAGTATTTTTTAGTAATTCAATTGAATATATTAGATTAAGTATTGATGCAAAGATTTATAGATAAGCTTATTTATTAATAAGAAGTTTTAAATTAAAATTCTTCTTTTTATATATATAAAGTTGATATTAAAATTAAGTCTTGATCAATTGACTTTAATGTATTTTAGTTGAGTTTTTGGTTTTTTGGTTTTTAGTTTAATGTAGTTAAGCCCTAATTTGACCAAATAATATAAGATTAGATTAATTAAAATTTTTAAAATGAAATTAAAGCTTTAGTCAATATTGAAAATCAATCAATGTAAGGTTGATTCAATTTGTGCAAAAAAAATTTAAATTAAATTTGAAGTGGGGTTAAACTTTAATTTGACCAAATAATAAAAAATCAAATTAATTAATATTCTGATTTTTTTTAATTAAAGCTTGATTTGTTTGGTTAATCCAATCAATATATTATTGATTTAATCTATTAAATTTATTTATTTATTTTTTTAAATTGAATTCTAAATGGGGTTAAATGGTTGATAAGATGTATTTTTAGAGTTTGCATAGCTTTGATGATATAAAATGCTTGAGGGCTAAATTGTGGGTGGAAGAAACTTGCTCCATCTTTAATATAAAAGGAGGTGTTTTCTCCCTTATCCCCAAAAAAACTAATGTTTTTGTCTTTTATCATAAGACATTTTGAATATCCAAAATAAATTTATAAGAAAAAAGAATTAATTGTATAAGAAAACATTTTCATTTGGGTTTAACCTGGCCAGTTATCCCTTTGATTATGTTTTTTTCTTTCTTTTATTATTATGATATAATTATTATTTGAAGAAATTAGAACTAATAAGATTTCTTGAGATATCTTATTGATTTTTCTGGATGACTTTGATCTTCTTAATTCTTGTTTTTATAAACTGTTATTGTTATTGTTATTCAATATTGCTTTATTGTCTTGATTGTTTTGAAAATTGCTCTTGTAAGCAAGGGGTGACTAGTAATTTGTAAAAAAAATGAACCAATAAAAAATATAATTTGAATAAAAAAAAAAAAAAACCATAAACAAAACTGGTCACCCCTCTTGCTATGTATATTGTGAGGCTGTGTGTTTTGTTTGGCCATATTTTTATATTCCTTCAATTTTGTATTTTATTATTTGACTCTTTAAATCTTGCAGATATACATCCTTGAGTTATTTCTTTGATTCTTCAGCTTGACTTCAATTCTTGGATGGGTTGATATTGACTATTGATGAAGATAAATTTATAGAATAAAATGGAAATTCCCCAGAATTTCATCCCAAAAACTTAAATCATAAAGGATGGATTTAAGAAATAGACACCCACCCTAATTTTTTAGTTAAGTTATTGTTTTTTTTTTTTTTTTTTTTTTTTTTTTTTTTTTATATACTAATACATAAGATAACATGGAATAATGATACTGATACACTTGAAACTCTTCTTTTTTTTATTGATATATATTTTATTATTATTATTTTTTTTATTTTCTTTTTATATTTTTTTATATTTTTTATGGATATTTGATACTAGAAGAAGACTAAAATTCTTGATATAAGAAAAAGAGACTTTGTTATTATAATAAAAAAAACATCGATAATGTGAAGATTTGTTGTCAAGCCTATTCTTGAATTTGGCCTTCTTAGCTGTAAGCTCATTTCTTCTTCCTTCATTGAGATATTGATCTTGCAACTTTTCTTCATTACTCAAATACTCATGATTAGTGTTTCCATTTTTATCATCATTTTCTGTCCAATCCTCTTTTTGTGTTGAAATTTGATATTGCCTTGCCAAATGGGCTTGCAAACTTGGGCATATCTTTTTATTCTGGGTAATCCAGAAATATTCCTTTTCTTCCTTAGTCTTCTTCTTCTTTTTGCTAATTTTATCTTTGATTTTATTTGATTCATTCTTTGGGGCACTAATATCTTCCAGCCACTTGACATGTTGGTTTACACATTCAAAGTTGTCCCTAGAATTATTTTTATTGTGATCCTCAAGGTTTGCATTTCTAAGAGGTTGCCAATTTGTATAACCTTCCCAAGGGTGTTCTTCTTCAGTAAATATAAGTTTATGTTCATCTTCATCTTCTTCTTGTATTTCCATTTGACAACATAATCCTTCTTCCTTCTCATATTCTGATTCAGAAAGATGTTTTTCTAAAATATTTGGTGAGTGTATTGTATTTTTTATGTATTCATTTGTGGCATTGTTTCTAATAGATGAAAGTTTTTTGAATCTTTCTTCAATTTCTTTTTCAATATTAAAGTTATTATGAGCTTCCCCAGAGGATTTGTCTTCAGGGGGTAAGGCTTTTTGTTGATTTAATTCCTGTTGTATGTCAATTTGTGACAGTGAATTAATTGGATTTTCATATGTTGACTCATCAATGTTAGCTGTATTGGAATTCTGATCTGTACTGAAACTGCATTCTGTATCTTTTCTTGTTGACTTAAAGCAAGGGAATTCCATTTTTAAAGGTTCTTCTCCTATACAAAAAGGTATATCTTTGTAAGGTTTGACTATGACACAATAAGTAAGAATTACTAATTTATTACTTATTGTACTCTGAATGTCCTCATGAATTGAATAAATAAGATTAAAAATATAATAATAATAAATAATTATTATTATTATGGCGTAAAATAATTATATTATTAAATAAATATAATAATATAAAATAATTAATATATTTAAAAAGCACTTTATTATTGTTACCAACAAATAATAAAGGCGTAAAAAATTGCTTTTTATTAATAAAAAACAATTAATAACAATAATATTACTAATATTAAAGTTATGAATTAATATAAATACTATTTATATTAATTAAAGAATTATTAAGAGAGTAATAATAGAGAAATTATTATAATAAGAGAAAATAACCTACTTTTAACACTTAATATAATAATTTTGAAATATTTTACGTCAAAAAATATAAATACAACCTTTTCAAACTGTATTTACAATAAAAATAAAGAAAATTACAAATTATTCTGGATTTTTATGTGGAAATGAGTTTTAGAGAGATTTTTAACAAAAACAATTAAATAAATGATTTAATCACGTCAAAATAGATGATTATAATAAGGTGGTATTTGGTCTTTAATAATATAATAATTTTATATATAAAGAATAAAGAAATTACCTTTGATTTAATTGATTTAATGTTTTTGATGCGTCTGAGGGGAAAATAGAGTAAAAAGAGCTCTATTTATAGTAAATACCTCCCTCCTAGAGTCCAACAGGCTTCTAGTAGACGTTTACTGATCATACCCACTGGAATTGATCAATATTTTAAGGTTTGGAGATGATTACATCATTATCAAACCATATTACATCATTATTACACCATTATTTAGAGTTATCACTATAACTCTAAGTTTGATGACATCAGAGGCTTGGCAGAACCCCAAATTTAGTGGATTTTATTAGTTTTAATCATAAACTAATAGTATTCACCAATTTTATCACTCTTAAGACTGTTAAACTTAATTTAAGGTTACTGTGAGTGATCATAACTGCTCAAATTAAGCTCAAACTTTGATCCTCAATAACTCTTAAGAATTACACGCTACAGCAATTCAAAGAGTGAATTCTGATAGCCTGGAATAACCTCATCATGCTTCCAAGAGCTTTTCATTGCATCATCAAAACTCTAATTTTGATGATTTTTCTTGTAACTCATCTTTTCTGTCAAAATTCAATATTTTAAACTTCAAACCTTGATTTCAGGGGGTTATACCCTGAATATAATAATAAACATTACATCATTCTTCACAAATGAACTAGTAGAATCCAACTGTATACTTTTTTTTAAGTTTGGAACACTTTCACAACAAAGTGGTCAACAGCTCTGTTGATTTTTATCAATATTTCATCATAGGTTTTAACCTTGTTTATAATTTGTAAAATAAAGTTCATATCTGTGCTCTTACAGTAATTACATGGTGACTTTATTTTTGGTTCATCATTCTATCATGTATAGATTAGGAGATATTAGCTATGATCCTTGAATATATGCGTTGACCAAAAAAGTGCATATATTCAGGTTAATTCCTTAAGTATTAACTTTGGAAATTAGCTTATTAATTGTTTTATGTGTGGAATTTTGTGGGGAATCCACTGGTACAATTTATTTCACATGTTGTTTCATTAGTTCTTGAGATAAATAAGGTTTTATGGTTTTTATAAGGTATTATACCTTATAACTCATTAAATATTGACTTTACAGATATGCCATAAAAATGGTATATGTGTATTTTACCATGGGGAATCCAATGGTATAATTCATTTTACATGTTGATTCATTGGTTTTTAAGCTAAACCAATTTTTGTACCAATTTATGGTATTTTTTGTATATTTAAGTAATTATTTTTAATGTATAATTATTCTAAGTAATTTTAATATAATTATATTAAAGGTATAATTATTCTAAGTCTCTTTTGTGACCTTATTGGGTATGTGGTCATAGTTCAAAGGCTCACAATCTTGTACTGGATTTTGGTCATTTCTTTCTTCACGTGACACCTCTTCTTTGAATGATATGTTATTCTCTGAGCTATCCTCTTCTTCTGGGAAGTTACTCTTTGCTGAAGTGATCTGAGAGTTGATATTGGAAATGTTTATGATACTTCTATCTTCTAAGATTGAGGGTGAGCTTGCAACCTTCTTTATGTGATAACTTGAATTGGGTTTACTGAATATGCTAGGTGTGACTAAAGAATCTTTATTCTTTTTTTTAAGTTTATTCTGGTTTTTTGAATTGGAGTGATTCATCTTAATCTTCTTAATTGAATTGATGATCTTATTGTTAATCAAAAATTTCACTTCAAAGTGCTTGGCCTTTTTACTTTTGTAAGTATTCTTCTTTAATGAGCCTTTTTCTTCATTTTCAATCTGAGAATTTGCCTCTGAAATAAAATTTTCTTTTTTTTATTAGATTCTAATAAATTTTCCAATGATTTTTTCATACTCTTGATTCTTTTTGAAATTGAATTCAATGATCTTAAGGGTGTGAATTTCTTTGAGGACTTCTCATAAAAACATTTTCTTTGGGATTGAAACTACAGTTGTTACTATCAATATGAGTTTCTTCCTTGGCAGTCTGTTTTGATTCCCTAAACGTTTCACTATGAACTTCCATTTTCTTGGTCTCTTTAATATCAGAAATAAGTAAGTTCTCTTCTGTATAAGTCATATCAACTCCTTTCAATTCATGTTTGTCAGATAAACTACGTGATCTTAATTTTTCTTTATTCATGGTCTTATCAGGTTTTCTCATTTCCTTTTGATACTCCTGAGGATTTATCTCTTGTGAATGTGTTCTTTCTTGAATAATTTGTTCATTTTTTATGGAAAATTCCTCCTTCATTTCCACTCTGTCTTTGGATTCTTTCATTTCTTCACTATCAAAACTTTGATGAGGACTTTTCTCTGAATGTGCTTGATTTTTGGATCTTGACTCTTTCTCTATTGGTATTTCCTTCCAATCTTCCAATTTAGAAGTTGCACATGTTTCCATTCCTGCTGGTGGTTCTTCTCTCCATCCTACCTTCTGTGGTGAACAAATTGGTAAGCAAAGTCTTCTTCCATCTGGCTCTATATAACTGAATATTTCCCCTTTTTGTTGAGAAAAGTCTAATCTTATGGTATTATCTGCAAGGAAAGGCCTTCCCAATACTTTATGCACTGCTCCTCTTGCTACAAAAAGGTGTATATTTCTTTCTTCCCCAGTAGCTAAAGTGAATGGGGGTAAATTCTTCTAATCCAACTATTGAGGTACAATGCCCACCAATTCCCCTTAAATTCATGTTGAGGCATCTTGTGGTAAGTCCTGCTTTGATTGCTGAATCTTCTGTTATTATATTCAATTCTGATCCTGTATCAACCAATGCCATTATCTCATGTCCTTCTTCTCCCAAATATACTTGCATAAATCCCAATGGACAGGCATAATGTAATTTTGGTTGTTCATAATTACCCAAATAATGATTTATGAGTTTGGTTTGAATTTCCTTTGTATCAATTGAATTAATAGATTTTTTCTCTTCCTCTGACAGGTTCTTTAATTAATTAAAAAACTTCGGTGACATGACTAAAATTTGTTCCAAGGTAAGATTTATTTTCTGATCCAATACCTTTTTGGTAATTTGTGCCATAATCTCTTGAATATCTAATTTCTCCTCTTTTATGATTTTCCTTTCATTGACTTTCTTGCTTAATTCTTGAGTGTTTTCAGTGTGATCAATTTTAGGTTCCTGTGGGAGTATTTCCTTTTCATTTTGCACCTGTTGAGGTTTCTTGTATTTGGTTGAAATAATTGATTTCTCTTCTTCCTTTTGCTCATCTTCAATATAAGCTCCAGGTATATTTGGTCTTTTGTTTAATGGTGTTTTCACTTTTGAATGTGATCTTAAAGCATCTTGATTGGTATTTTCTACTCTTGAGTTTCTTTCTTTGGTATTTCTTAATCCATAATTATTTGAAAGTGGCTCATTGGCTGATAAGATAGTTGGTGGTTTCCAGCTTCCCCAGTTTGCAACTTTAGCTTTAGCAGTTGCACTATCATCTTTCTTTAATTGTATTATGTTCATTGGACTAGGTTTGGGTAGTGCTTCTTTAGCTTCATCTTCTTTCATTTTCTCTATGAGTTCTTCTAGGTCTTTTGCAAAGTCTTCAACTAACTTCTTTGGAGCTATTTTACCATCAGTTGGAACTCTTTGCCAATTGGGATATAAAAAGCCACCTCCTTGTCTGCTAACCCATTTCTTATTTTGATCTTCAAAGAGGTAGTTGCATCTATTAACTGAATGTCCTTCCTCCAAACAATAATAGCATTTGAGATATGGTTTTGGTATGTTTTGTGCTGGTGTATAAGGAATATGCCTTTGTGAAAAGGGTGGTAAGCTATATTTTGGGTACCTTGCTTTATTTTCCTGCTTGAATACCTGTCCTGTTTTATTTTGAGGTAGTACTGCTTCTGTCAATTCCTTAATTTGCTTAATGAAGTCCTTTATTTCTTTCTTTCCTTCTTGATCCTGACTCCTGGGTCTTTGTTGTTCTTTAATTTTATTATTAAGCTCCTTCAGTTGATTTAGGGCGTTTTCCATTGTTTCATCTTCAAATTGAACTTTCTTTGCTTTTGTCTTATCTATATGTGGTTGATTTAATTCATAATGGGAATTGGTGTCTTGAGATCTGTACCTTGATATGATCACAGTTTCTAGCTCTTGCTCTATATAGCTCTTCAATACTTTCATTTCTGGTACAATATATCCACCATCCCTTGCTTGGATCATGACCTTATCTCTTCTCATCTCCTTAATTATGGAAGTCCTAATTTCTGGTGAAAGGCTTGCATAGAGTTCTTCATTATGCTCAAATTCTCTTCTAATATATCCATATTTATACAGATAATTTGTGATCTTTTCATATTCTCCAATAAATCTCTTGTATTCAGCTAAGTTTCTAATTCCTCCTCCTCTTTTGGTATTATTGAAAAGATTCTCCAAAGATTCTGGTCTATATCTTCTGTCTGGCTCTACTCTTCCCCATTCTGTAGTAAGTTCTTTGAGTTTTGTCCAGTTCTTCTCTTCATAACCTTGCATTGCTTGAATTTTCTCCTTAACTTCTTCAGATGCTGACATGAAAATAACTTGTCTTGCTATATCTTCTCCACTAGCTCCTTCAATTTCAGCTGCTGCTTCCACTCTTTTTATGAATTTTTCTACTTCATTACCATCAAAAACAAGATTATAATCTTTTGCTCTTATCTTAACAATAGGAGATGTTACCTTAGGAATTTCCTTTTGTAATGGACTCGGATGGTTTGGTGTAGTTAAAAATACTTTCTTTGGGATACTCTGTGATCTTTGTTCTGTTTTGGGTGTGGATGTTGCTCTAGGACCAGGTGTAGGTGATATTGGTGAGTCTTCAGGCCTAACATGCCTTGGTAATGTTTGTTCACTTGGACTGGCTCCAGGTGTGTAAGATGTTTGTTCCCTTCTTTTTCCTTTCTTTTTACTTTGTGTTAATAATAAATCTTGCATTTGCTTCATAAGACTTTGGATCTGTACTGTTTGATCTTCCTCTTCACTTTCTTTTGCATACTGTCCTTCTACAGTATCTTCAGGTAATGGTGGTAAGTCAGATGTTGATTTTTGATTCATTTCTACTGGATAAACTGATCCTTTAAATTCTTTTTTACTTCTACTGTTTCTTCTTGCTTCTTGAATTAACTTGAGGAAAAATCTCCTTAATTCTTCCTTTTCCTTCTGTTCTGTTCTTGGTGTTGCAATGAGTAAATCAATATCCTGAGGTGTTTGATTTTCTGGTGTTCCTTCTTTTACTGGATAATAAAAATGGTATGATTGATTTGAGGATTGTGATGGTGATGATGATTTGGAATGGGATTTGTTTCCAGATTCCAGATTGTATGAGAGTGTTGATTGTTAATTCTTAATAATGATAATTATTTTTGTGAGTTATGTTGATTTGGGTTTCTTCTTTTATTGATGATTGACTGATTATTGAATGTCAAAGTTGTTGAAATAGCCACTGTTGGGACACCAGATGTGGAACTCCTTTTAGTGTGGGATTGGATAAGGCAGTCCTTGAGGGGGAAATTACAGATAAACAGTATTGAATTGCTGAAATAATCCTGTAACCAAGGGTGCTAATGGTGTTTTAGCTGCCCCTCTGAATATACTAAACAATCTCCCTACAGAGCTCACAAATCAATATTTAAGATTGTGGCTTTACAACTAGAGAAGACTTTTCAGCAGTCTCTATCAGACCTATTCAATAACCAGATAAATAACTGATAAATTAAAACAGTATAAAATATAATTTTCAAGTAATAATATAAGATAATCTTAAGGGGAAAACCTTAATAGTATAAGAGGTTGATTTAATATAATAGTAATAATATCTATTTTAAGGGGTAAGTTCAATTTGATGTTATAAATGTTATAATACTTAATGGTTTTAGAGGGTAATTGTTAATATAATATAATAATAAGACCTTTAATAATTTATTGGTAAGATTTTGTTCAATATAGAGTGGATGTTTGTTAAATATATAAATGATATAATATAAGGGTAGTTTTTTTATATATAATAATATATAGTTGTAAGGTTGGTTATTTTTATGAAGATATAATAAGACTATTTTTCCTTTACAATGTAAAGGTTATGGGGATGAACTCAATATTATGAGTATTATTTATAGTATTATAATTATAAGACTAATAATTTAAACATAGGGTGGATTAATAATATTAAGTAGACCTTCTGTTAACTACTATTAATTAGAAATCACTATGAATTAAGCTTATAGTTCTATAATACTTTAATAAAATAACTAGATTAACCTACTAGTAAGGGATGAATAGTTATTCTCCTTCTTGGTATATAACTAATTAGATTCATGGGGAAAAGAGGAAAGAAATGAGGGAGAGAGGACCTTTATTTATATTCTTTGGACTCTCCATAGAGGCACTCAAAAACAAGGGACTTTGAATTTTTCCACTTCTTTTGGCTGGGATAATTTCTTTATAGTGGTGAGATACCATTTGTTTGGTTTGTTGCACCAATTTATGTATGATTATGTAATCTGAGATGTTTTTTCTGGTGAGGAATTTTGAGATGGTGTCATTTGATCAAGATATTGCACCATATGTTTGGTATATTGCACCATTTCTGAAGCTTTATTTATATTTTAATTAAACTTTAATACTATTTTGCACAGCCTTGAGGAAATTTAGCTGGTGAGTAATTTTTGAGATGGTGTCATTTATTGAAGGTATTGCACCATTTGTTTGGTTTGTTGCACCATATCTTGGTGGTATGAGATGATTTTGTACAGTTATTGCACCATAGGTCTGTGAACTGTTTGAATTGTAGGTTGAGAATGCTGTGTATTGTGGGGATTCTGTTTGTCCTGTATGAGATTAAATTTCTCTTTATCTAACTTAATTGTGTTTTTAATTTATATTTACTGGCTTATCAGGTGGCTGTGCTTGTATTTCCACAGATATGCTGTGTAATTTAAGGTTTTTTATGGATTTTCCTTGCATAAATTAATTGATTTTATTCTTTCTGTCTTGTGACTGTTATTTAATACAGCTTTAATTTATTCCTTATTGAAGTGTCCTCAGGTTAATAACTGAATGGCTGAGTAATCCAAAGGTTGAGCAGAGCTAGGGTAACTTGAGTGTTTCACTACCCCTCTCACTGGTAAATTTAACATTCTTGCTAGCTTTTCTTTTTCTTTTCCTTATTTTATTGTTATTCTTGTAATCAAAAGGACCATTCTTCTCCAATTTATAGCCTTATAAATGAAATTTCACTTGAAACTGGGCCATTAAGGTATGGAATACCACACTATGAATCAGCTTCTCACTGTTTTCAATGGTTCTTCTATCTTCTCCAAGATTGATTTGCGTGGTGCATATAACCTGTTCAGAATCAAGGAAGGTGATGAACATTTGACTTGTTTTAGAACCAAATATGGTAGTTATGAGTACTTGGTTATGCCGTTTGGGCTTACCAATGCTCCTGCTTCTTTTCAAAATCTTGTCAATGATATTTTTTACGATCTTCTTGATGTTTATGTTGTGGTTTATTTGGATGACATTATGGTCTTTTCCAAATCTGAGGAAGAACATGTCACTCATGTGTCCACTGTTCTTTCCAGGCTCAGAGCCAATAACCTTTTTGCTGAGGCGTCCAAATGCCTATTTCATGTTTCAAGTGTGGAATATCTTGGTTATGTAGTTTCTTTTGAAGGCCTCAAGATGGACCAAGCAAAAGTCCAGCAAATTCTCAATTGGCCACCTCCAAGAAACCTCAAGGCTCTTCAATCATTCCTTGGCTTTGCCAATTTCTACCACCGTTTCATCAAGAATTATTCAAAGAAGATTAGTTCACTCACAAGTTTCCTCAAGAAAGATTCCCGTTTTCCCCTCAATGAGGAAGCTCTTAGAAAGTTTCATCACCTCAAAGAGGCATTCACCACTGCTCCAATCCTTCTCTACCCACCATTGTGGAGACCGATGCATCAGATTATGCCTTGGGTGCTGTACTGAGTCAGGTCTCTGACTCAGGAAAACATCCCATTGCATTTGATAGCCGCAAGCTTCTCCCAGCTGAGCTCAATTATGAGATTCATGACAAGGAACTCCTTGGCATAGTCTGGGCTCTCAAGCGCTGGAGAGCTTTCCTTCTTTCAATTTCTTCCCCTTTTGAAGTTCTCACTGCTCATTCATCTCTTCCAAGATTCTCACTCGCTGTCAAGCCTGCTGGGCTGAATTTTTATCTGAATTTCATTTCTCAATCACTTACCGCCCTGGCCGCTTGGCCACCCTTCCAGATGCCTTCTCACGTCGGGACAACGTTTACCCGGAGAGGGGGGAGGATTTCATCAGCAAGAATCCAATGAACTATCAGAAGATAATCAAGTAAGATGAAATTCAAGCCTCAAAGTTTTTTGCAGTCAAGGTGGATTCATTTTCAAATTTGATTGATTCAATTCAGAAGGCAGTGTGGCAAGATTCTCAATATAGAAGTGTCCTTGAAGATTTGGGTAAAGGTAAATCTGTCCAAGATTATTCTCTTGATTCCTCTTCCAAACTTCTCCTTGTCAAAGATCGGGTGGTGGTCCCAAATGACCCCACAGTTCAACTCAATATACTTCAAAATCGGCATGACTCTCCTCTAGCTGGACACCCTGGCCAAGAGAAGACTCTCAAACTTGTCAAGTAGGATTTCCACTGGTCCGGCATGACTCAATTCATCAAGGATTATGTATCATCCTGTCAACAGTGTTCAAGAAAAAAAATATTCATCACAAGAAGTTTGGACTCCTCAAGCCTCTTCCAATTCCAAGTGGTCCTTGGATCTGTCTTTCAATGGATTTCATCACTCAATTGCCACTGTCCAATTCCTTTGACTCAATCCTTGTCATAGTGGACAGATTCTCAAAAATGGCGGTTTTTATTCCAACAATAGCTTCAATCACTTCATTAGATTTGGACCATTTATTCATCAAGAATATTTTCTCAAAGCATGGCCTTCCTTCAAGCATCGTTAGTGATCGAGGTTCTCTTTTTGTTTCTTCCTTTTGGACCAACCTTTGTCAGCAGCTCAAGATTTCAAGAGACTTGTCAACTGCTTATCATCCAGAAACTAATGGACAGACAGAGAGGGTAAATCAGATACTAGAACAGTACCTTCGAATGTATGTCAGTTATCATCAAGATGATTGGAACACCTGGCTCCCTCTGGCTGAATTTGCCTACAATAGCTCTGACCACTCTTCAACAAAACAATCACCGTTTTTCACTGTTTATGGAAGAGATCCTCAATTTGACTCAGTTCACATCACTCAAGATACTCCTGCTGGAAAGTTATCAACAAAAATCCAATCAGTACAGCAAGATGTCAAGAGAGAACTTGAAGTTGCCATAAACAGGTTTAAGAGGTATGCAGATAAAAGTAGAGCAAGTCCACCTGTTTTCAATCCCGGTGACATGGTATGGCTTTCTTCCAAGAACATCAAATCAACCAGACCCACAAAAAAGCTGTCTGAAAGGTGGCTGGGTCCTTTTCCAATCTTGAAGAAAGTCAGTACTCATGCCTACCACCTCAAGCTCCCATCTCAATGGAAGTCCATCCACCCGGTTTTCCATATTTCCCTGTTGGAACCAGTCAAGACGTCAACAATCCCAAATAGGCATCAAGAGCCTCCTCCTCCAATAATCATTGAAGAAGAAGAAGAATGGGAAGTCTCCCAAATACTGGACTCAAAGCTCAAGAGAGGAAAATTATGGTATTTGGTGGAATGGAAAGGTTTCAGTCAAGACCCAGAAAGATCCACTTGGGAACCAGCTGAAAACCTCAAGAATTGTCCTGAACTCGTCAAAGATTTTCATTCATTATATCCTGACAAGCCTGGGCCCAATTCTTCAAGAGCTTGAATTTTTATGGTGCTTGGTGGGGAGAGGAATTACCAAAAGTAAGTCCCACTCCTGGTATGCACCTTTAGGGGTATTCTACTCTTTTATTGTTGTAAGCATCACCTTCGCCACTCTTTGAGCACTTTGCAAATTTTGGACACAGATCTTTGGCCGGGCTTTTCAACATCCAATTCCAAAATTGTGGCCATTTTCACTTGGGAAAATGGGCCATTCACTCTTTTAATTTTCTTTTCCAAGTCTTTCAATTCAATTCAATCCTTCAACAATGTTGTTTTATTTTTATGGCACTGGCGGGAGTAGTAACTACCAAAAGTAAGTTCCTCTCCTGGTGTGCACTTCCCTGAGGGGTCTACAATATTGTCAAAACATAACCTTGGCCACTTTGTGAGCACCTGGCATCAAATTTCTCTCTCCAGGTCCTTGGCCAATTTCAAAATCAGTTATCAACCTCTGTGATGAAGATTGGAACCTCCTCAAGATTCAATATATTTTTCTTTTTCTTTTCCTTTTCTTTTCTTATTTTCATTTTATTTTCATTTTAAATTTTCCTTTTATCACGTCAATTATCACGTCAAAAAGTTTCATTCATTTTAAAATTCAATTCAAATCATGAAGCCAATGTCAAAAGAAGATCACGCAAGTCCTGCTTCAAATGTCAAATTTTTAATATCAGTATTCAAATTTTTTATCTTAATCAATCCTCTTAAATAACTTTCTCAAAATCTTTCCAATAGCCTCAACAGGCTTCACCTTGTATTGGTGCTCAGGAGCTCACCATTCCAAGGTGGGGGGTACTGTCACAACCATGGCAATTCACCTTGGATCCCCATATGGCATATCAAGCCACAGGTTTTTATGGCCAATTGACCATATCCATCACCAGTGGCCAATATGGCCACGTCATCATCTTATGGACCATTTATGGCCATTTGTGTTTTGGGGCCTTCATGGCCCTTCACCTCAATCCAGAACCCATAGCGGCAATTTATGCCCAAATGGGTATTTCTGGTCATTTCCCTCAAAACCAGGGGAAATGGCCCAAATGGCTGTTTTTGGCCATTTGGGCTCATAATGCGCATTTGCGCATATTTGCGCACTTTGAAGCAAAGTGTCCAAAAGACACTTTCCCGCCTTTTGGGCCAGTTTTTGGCTCAGAACCCAAAAGTGGCCAAAAATCCCAAAGGGCCCAGAAACACCTTTCCAAGCTCTGAAGCCATCACATCCACCCTTTTCCCCTCTGCCTTTCCATCTCAAGACCTTTGGACGTAATCTTCTTGCCAATCAACCAATATGCCATAAATGATGTTATATATCATTGTGCATCATTTTTCAACAGCAATTCAATGGTGGCAATATCAAATGGTCATTTCAACATTCCAACATCTCATCACGTCATCAAGGCACCCAATCATTCAGAGGAATCATAAAGGCTCAAGAGCAAGTGTTTCAGTGTCAAAGACCAATGACGCCATCAAGCAGTCATTGGTTATTCTCACTCCAAGTATTCCTTCCGAGGGAATACTGTCAATTCATTCTCAAAGTGTATTCAAGAGGCAGTGCCAAAAGAAGTTGTCAAGTGTCAAAGCTCCACTAAATCCATCTTGGCAACCACATTCATTTCAATACAGTCTGGATCCATCAAGAACTGTATTTCATTTTCAATCATGGGAAATTCATTCAACCCAATTTAATTTCAATATTAGCCAGCTGTATCAATTCCCAAAACAATCAATACAGCCTCAAGGATCAATACAGATCAGTTTCCAGCCTGAAGAACTCAAGCTCCCAACTTTTCACATATACTGGCTACCCTTTCCACCCTGGGGGGTTTTTCCCCAGTTAATTAATATATTTTGATTTTATTTTATCTTTCTTTTCTTTTCATTTTAGTTAAGCAAATACTAATATTATTAAGTCAGTCATTTAGCACCTTTCTCTTTCTCTTTCTTCGCCTGTCAATGGATATTTGGTGGTCATATCCTTACTAATTCCATTATTCATTTTTGGCAGGTTGAAACAGTGATTAAGGACTTACTTGGTTGGCTCTTTGGCCATTTGGCTTCCCTTTCCTCTTTTGCATCTCATCTTGTACCTGCATATCTTTTAGAGGAATTCATTCTTATTATTTTTATTCTTTATTCTTTTGGAGTCTTCCAAGTGAGTTCCCTGATTGCTGAGTGCCAGGCCACTCTTGTATTTACACTAGAGCCCCTGTGACAAAAGGGGCCTCAATCAACAGGGCGAATCTCATGTCAATTGTTGGCAATTGACTTCATGTCAAGCAGGTTAAAAGTCAAGCTCACAGCAAGGGAAAATCACACAAACATTGAGCACATGTCACACTCTTGTCTTACCGCTAATCCTGTGACATCGAACAATATTGGTTCCCCTGTGCCTTCAACTCATATTCTGCACCACCTGGTTGTCCCGCAACTGTCCGAAGGTTGGTAAAAATTACACAACACCCGCCTGTTTGCACACACACATCAAAGAGGTCCTTGAGCCAGTCTTGATGTAAAGGTGGGGGGTTTGACTTCACCAGGTAATCCATGAAAGGACTCCGCTTCTGCAGGATTGTCATTTTGCGGATGACACTGGTAGAGCCCACTGCACGATACCGTGGGTGTGGGTGTGTGTGTGTGTGACGGGAACAACAAGGCCAAATGATGTGTAGCCATAAATCAGCTCAGCATAAGCGGGTGACATGGTTGGAGCCCACCGCACAATGCAGTGGGTGTGACACATCATGCACACAGAGGCAAGACATGTGAGGGCCTTATGTCAAGTGGCATTGACCATTTGTGTGTGTGTGTGTGCATGTGCCGGTGCAGGGGAGGGTGCATGAGGGCCGATTCCACTTCTGACGTGATGATGGCGCAGTTGGACATTTTGGATGCTGTGATAGGTGAGTGTGTGGGTCATTGGATCATTGAAATTGGCTTATTCAAACTGTACCCAATGTCAAAATAGTAATTTCTTTGTGGTGATGTGAAATAATGGGCTTTGCTTGTCACAATGGAATGTCTCTGTCACCAAATCTTGAAGCAGTTATTTCACTAGCAAAATTGCTAATGAATCTGAGAGATTTGCATTCTTGTAGACTAAATATTATGAAATAACGGTTTAATCATTACAAGCAGTCCACATGACATAGCTTTATTATCATACAATCCACAGCTACCTTCTATTTCTTCTTCAGATACAATCAAGTGTCCATCATCAAAACCAACAGCTTTATAAATATTGAGATGTGGCAAATCTGGTAAGAAATTCACATCAATCTTCAAAGTTTTTAATATTAGAAAGTTATTTTTCAGCATGCAAGATGGCTCACAGACCTTAAAAACGCTATTAATAACACCAAAAAATTGTTAGTTGCCCCTCAGAAAACATATCACACTGTTGCTGACATTTTTGGATTCAGTTGAAAATACATTGTTCCCAATATTAATGTTTGAAGCTGGAGAATTCCAAGGTGGGACAATCCTTGAAGTGGGATGACTTGTGGATTGTACGGCAGTGTCTAAGCTGATCCATTCAACTATTTCCCTTTTTGAATGAAAATTCTGTAGCTACTCAACTAGGAAATCATAATTTTGTTGGTCATGGAAGTATGGTTTGTTATATTCTTGGTTACTGAACGGGGCAGGCAGCTGTGATTTGAAAAGTTGTTTCATTTAACATGGGATGGATAGGGATTTCAGGAGAGCAGAAAGGTTGGAACATCGACAGATATGTTGAAGTAAGGTTTCATCTAAACCATCTATTCAGAGCTGCAAGAACTTAGTATTATTCAGTTCATGTGTTTAATCAATGTGTATATATTGATCTTATTAATTGACATACATATTTTGTTATTTGTTGGAATCTTGCCAAATACTTCAATCAAGCGCTCATAACCCCATGTGGCTGAGGCTTGTGCTGCGCCCCAAAATTGGAAGAGTTCAGGAATATGATCAGAAAAATGATGATTTGGTTTACTTTTCTGTTTTGGGAACAGGTGCTGATTGGAAAGGCGGAATTTTTCTCCAATGTTCAGCAAATGCAGTTGAATCAACCATTGAAACAGTCCAACTTGTGGCAATGTTGATAACACTAATCAAATGGAATGTATTCTTGGTTAGTTCATTTGCAATTTCTTCTGATTGACCCATTTTTCTTTGTGTGTTGGTGGATTTTTGTTCATCTAATGACATCTGTTTACTGAGCATTAAAAATGGAATATAGACCTTGTATAAGAGAGCCCATTCAGAGGCTTTTAAGCTACCATGAGAGGGGGAACTTATTTTGCAGGGTACTCTTTTCCATGATGAGGGAATTATGGTATCAGATATGATTTTTTGGAGATGCTCCAGAGACTCACCCTTGATCTGGTGATCACTCAGTGCACTGATATCCAATTCAGAGGGGATTGAAGAAGTGGGAATGTAATCCACATCAAATGAAGGAATCTCTGCAGAACCACTAGATGGATGTTGCATGTGAGGGGTGGGCATTGGGAGGTAGTTTTTTCAGGTGGAAGTAGTGGTGAGTGACTAATTTATTATTTTTGCTGTGTCTCTTTGCAGGGAGATGGCCTCTCTCAATGTGATTTTATCAAGAGAGCTGTTGGAGGTCATGGAATCTGAGTCTGAACTGTTGGTGTCATTGGATTTCCTGAAGGACCTGAAGTAAATTTTTGATTTGGACTCTGGAATGCACAATTTGAAAGTTGCATGATCCTTCAAAATTCCAAGTATTAAATTATGCATTATGTCAAGATTAACCATTCTGGTTGCATCCCAATACGGATGGTCTTGAAAAATTGAATATTGCACTCCATACTCAGAGAAAATTGCTTGTTGTTTTTGGGTTGCCCAAAGCCATTTGGCTATGGTTGATTTATGATTTTGGTGTGAGCGCGTGTAGTGAAATTGAGGACCAATTTCTTCAATTTGAGCTTTGTGAATAGTGCAAAAATTACAAAAGTGGTTTCCTGAATGAGAAATAAATCCAGTAAGATTGCTCATGGCAACCACATCTGCAATGGCCGTGAGGATGGAAACACGGATAAAGGATCCTGAAGGACCTGTTGAGGTGGGTGAAAAATGGTAACCTTGCCATAGCTCTTTAGGCTCCTTGATGAGTGGCATTAATAGGTAATTCAATTGAAGGGAAGCTGGCTCCTTCAGACCAGGGATGATTCCTGAAAAATAGAAATTCTCTGGCCTCAATATTTGACTTGGGGGGAGATTAAGACAAATAAGAATGATAGGTCCAATGCTGGCCAGCTGGGTTGACTTTCCATGTGCATTAAACCAGTCCACCTAAATGGAGAAGGCCAATGCACCAGGAATGGAAATGAATGGGGGGTTGTGAATATTTCTAGTGCCAGTGAAGAATCTCCAGACCAATACATTCCAGATGTCACATTTGGGGGAACCTTCGGGAGTTTGGGATTGTTGATGTTGATGCAGAATTTCCATAATTACAGCCAGCTGGAGAAATCTGGAAAGCCAATTTTTGAATGGTTGATAAATGAAATGTTTTGTTGGTATAAATTGTTGCTTCATGTTAGTTGTGTTTTTGGTGTGGGGTTCAAATGAATAGATGAATTTGCCTAATGATTGTGTGAAAGGGGGATCATGATCATTTGGGTCATTATGGTGTTGACAGTGGGATTGGTCAATTGTGACTGATTCAGTAAGGCCATTAAGAAAGAAACATTGAGGACAACATATATAGTTTTGAATCATTGGCTCCAATTGGAGATGTTCAAATATGGTACTCAGATATTGAGGTATATGGAATGCAGGAATGGGGGGACCACCGGAGCTTGAGATGCTGGACTTGATCAGCAGGTTTAGGGCGGGGTTGAGAATGCGTGAAGCCCGGCGGGGTATATTATACCTTAATGATAGAATGGCAGATATTATCATTCCAAGGTCTTGTGGAGGAAGGGTTTGACTGCTGCTGTATGGTTTCTGTGCAATTTAATTGAGCCCCGGTGCTGTGGAGAAGGTGCTTTGTGTCAATGGTGAATAATCAGCTGGGAATATTTGATCCAAAAGAAGTTGTGGGAGCTCAGATCCTGATGCAGAAGTAGGGATTTTTGGAAGAGATTTGGGTGCAATGGTTGATTTGAGCTTTTTAATGTGCTGTTTATATTGGGAAGGTGTGAAGGCAGCTCCCTGCCTATCACCCTCAGGGGAAGAGTGTGTTTGAGTTGAGCAGTGTTGACACATGAATATTTGCATTTAGGAATAGCGGTGGATTGTCATTGCTGCAGGAATTGTGAGTAAGGTTGGTTTGTGTATAAATATCTATGGTTGATGTGAAAGTGTTTAGGAGTGTTATTAATTGGGAAAAAAAAATCGAGTGATTCTTTATGAAGGGGGAGATTATTTGAGCCAGCTGAGGATTTTATCCCATTTGTAATGGTGGCTGAGCTGCAGGCGATAAAGTGTAATATGTCTCATCTGGATGGCAGAATTGGTTAGGAGTTTGATTGGGTAAAATACCATGCGGCTCAATGCTCATACCTATTCTATTTTATTTACACATGGTGATAATGCGGTTTTGACCCTCGAGGGGCATTCCATTAGGGATGTGTCAACATTGAATTGAGGGGATTAACATTCAAACCCTGTACTCTGGCACACCATTATACATGGTTTAAACCTTATGGCAGACATAACAATATAACTCTATTACATAAGCATTTGGAGTGGGGCTAAAGTCTTGTTATTTGGTTTGAGTGAAGCAGGCTTTTAATTGGTTGGAATGTGATTTGGATTGTCTTGCATTTCTTGAAAAGGTGATGTCTATTTTGTGGGTAAATCCTTCATGAATATACCCTTATACAGATATAGAATGCTGGGGAATTTTGATGCATATATTGGAAGTTTGGATAATTCCCACAATGTGAAAATGGGGAGGGGGAGATTTTCATTTAATCTAATTCCTTATGGATGATGAGTCCCCTGTGAGATCAAGGAAATATCACATTAAATGCTGGTAGGCCGTGCAGTGTGGTTTCCAAGAAAAGTGGAGGAGCTCAAGAGTAGGCAGGGAGAATTCTCCTAAAAAGAGTCTTATTAGACTTCCGCAAGACAATTATTTATGAATGGGGGGATTATTTGAGCCAGCTGAGGATTTTATCCCATTTGTAATGGTGGCTGAGCTGCAGGGGATAAAGTGTAACATGTCTTATCTGGATGGCGGAATTGGTTAGGAGTTTAATTGGGTAAAATGCCATGCTGCTCAATGCTCATACATATTCTAGTTTACTTACACATGGTCATATTTTGGGTTTGACCCTTGAGGGTAATTCCATTAGTGATATGTCAACATTGATTTGAGGGTATTAACATTTAAACCATGTACGCTGGCACACCATTGTACATGATTTCAACCTTATTACACACATAATATTATAGCTCTATTACAGAAGGGTTTGGAGTGGTGCTAAAGTCTTGGTATTTAGTTTGAGTTCAACGGGCCTTTAATCAGTTATGATGTGATTTGAATTTTCTTGCCTTTCTTGAAAAGGTGATGTCTCTTTTGTGGGTAAATCCTTCATGAACAAACCCCTTTACAGATGTAGAATGCTAAGGAATTTTGGTGCATATATTGGCAGTTTGGATAATTCACAAAATGTGACGATGGGGAGGGGGAAATGTTTATAAAATCTGATTACTTATGGATGATGGGTCCCCTTTGATATCAAGGAAATATAACATTATATGCTGATAGGCCGTGCAGGGTGGTTTCCGACAAAAGTGGAGGAGCTCAAGAGGAGGCAGGGAGAATTCTCCTAAAAAGAGTCTTATTAGAACTCCACGAGACACTTGGTTCTGACTATTCATAGAATTTCTCTATTCTAAATTTGAAAAAATTTCATCTCATATCACTCTGTTTTATCATGATACTGAGCTGTTTTATCAAGTTAAAAAAATTACTGTACTTTTTTAGCCCTTATGTCATCTTCCAAGCCACATAAATCCCATTCAGGTTCTGCTCATGACTCAGATAGTGAATCTAGCATAGAATATGTTCAAACACAGTCACCATTGAGTCCCAAAATTCCTCTCACAACCCCTATTGCATCCTCAATGAATGTATCAGGTCTTAACATTGATGTGGGAAATCCAAAAGCTTAAACTTCAAGCACTTGGTCAATCTCAAATATTTCTGTCACTCCAATTCCCCTGAATCCCACTAATACACAAATGGATGTGTCTGAGGGGCCAGAAAGCACACCTAAAATCTCATCAAAGGCTAATACCCAATAAAAATTTTCACATGAGTTCCTCCTTAATCCTGGTCGGAATCCAGTTGCAACCCAGGATCCCTTTGGACAAAGTAAACAGCCAACCCTCAATATTCCATCAGGATCTCAGGTTCATGTGGGCAATGAAAAGCGGGTTGTTGGCGGGTAATGAAAAAGACCATTGGAAAATGTTACTCAGAGTGGTCTTTCAGAGGGAAATCCAGGATTTATGCTTCATCAAAGTAAGTAATTTTGATGTTGGAGTATAAAATGTTTCACAATTTGATATGGCACCTAAAGGCAATTCAGTCCAATCTCAGGAGCCAATTGAAGATCGTGAGTATGACCAGTCTTTATTAATTTTTTGATGTGTTAACCGATGATTTTCATGGCAGGTGATGAACTTTATTCATCTCACCTCTGGTCCATAAAGAGAACATCACTGGACGTCACCATCCATATGCCTCCAAACCAAGGACAGGTCATGCCAGTTAATCAAGAGAGAAAATTGTGGATGATGAGGATGAGAACATGTCCCTGACTCAAAGTCAAAGAAATGATGAACCAAGGAGGGACAATGTCATGGTGCATAAGCAAGGCACTCAGTCAAATAGTGAGTTCACCCACCCTCAGATGGCCCTTGCCCATAGTATGCTTGAGCAATCCAAGATGAGAAAGCAAAGGAACCAGGCTCACAAAGCTCACAATGTGGCAAAACGTGCAAGCCAGAAGGAGCAGAAAAACTGGCTGAAATCTGAACTTCTAGAAAATGTCCATGGGATGAGATCAGCTATAAACGCCCATTGTCTGTTCCTACTCAAAGTAAGGGATAAGGATTTTTCCTCACTACCAGAACCACCCAGCACAGAAGAGTGTGAAATTGTGATTCAAGTGGCTGGTCATCTGGGATATGTCCCCAAGGATTTTTTCAATGAGCCATCAACACAGGTTCAGTCTCAGGGTTTCCAAAGCTACTAAAAAAATGAGCTCCATAAGCTAGGACTAAAGCAAGGAACTTGGGACTGGGAGAGCTACTGGCAACATTGGTTCAGTGAGTTGATGTCTATGGTGTTTTCCTGTACCTTCTGTCTTGCACTTGTCAGCACCAAGTATAATCATTACTGTTGGAACAAGGATCATGGCAGCTTTAATGGAGCAATATTTCACTTATTTGAAGAGAGAATGGAAGTCTATTCAAAAGGATGCGGAGTATTTGGTAAAAAAGAAGGAGAATGAAAAGCTTGCAAAGATTTGTGAAAGGGTTAGTTACTGTATCTCTTCTTCATTGGGAAGTAAGTCTGATGATAATCTATTCTATGATGTGCAGACCTGTGAGCTCCGTTGTGAATGGAGTGATATGGCTAAATTTCCCATTCTAGAATCACAATTCAATGACCCTCAAGTATGCTCAGATACAGAGGAGGTAGTGGAAAATGGCCATCAATTTTACCACAAAGTGGGATTATGCTGGTGCTCCCAGTTATTTAATGAATTGGTGTTAAAAATGGATAGAGACATAAAGTTTTGTAATCGGATTAAAAAAAGGGTAAAACAGCTGTTGGTAGATTTCCAGAAATGCAATCAACAGATGATGGTGATATTCCGGAAGGCCTATCATTTCAGGTATTTGATCAATATTGGCTCAAGAGCTGTAGTAAGATGCAGACTATTGCCCTCAAAATACTTGAAATGCCAGCTATTAGGCCAAATGGTAATGCTCTTCAATAACTTAGTAATTTAAATTTGTAGCACAGTTACAAATTAACATTTTGTGAATTATTTGTGCAGGTGTAATACAATCTGATTATTATTTGTTAAAGATGCAACAACTTGCTAAATATGTTAGAATATAATCAATATGAATTGGAATGTATCACCATCTCCCTTAGAAACAATACTCTATTGCTCATTTTCATTGAGGAAATATTGAAGAAGTTCTATCCAGCTCATGGTGTTCATGATTGTAGACCTGTGACAGGGTGAAGAGGAATTATTAACTTTGTCAAACACAAATTAGATAATATCAGGAAGGCTCATTCAGTTGTTGAGTTTTTCTGTTCTTGGACCTATTGGTGATTTGAATATGGGATTCCCATATAGAAAGATTTCAGAATAGTAATACAATCAGGGACAAGGATGAGCTTGATAGGTACCTTCCAAATGCTGACCTCAACTGAATGACCTTCACAGGCTGTTGTTGGCCAATACAATGGAGGGGATCAACAGCGTGAGCCTCAATGGCTGGGTTCCAATTGGGCCCCTGGAAATGTGGATGTCAGTGTCCAAAAATCACAGTAGAATTTTGGGGGTCCCCTGACCATTAAATAGAAAATATTAGTGCAAGCTATATTGCGGCCAGTTCCATCTGCGGAAATGGATGCAATGAGTACTTCACAGTCAGGATTAATGAAGAATTCCCAGGGCCTTCTCCTGCACTTGTGCTGTAATTGTTCCATTAATTTGGGCTGAAAGGATAGAGTGATGGGCAAGTGCAATACCAATTCTACCATGAAAAAAGGTCAGATAGATTCAATTGGTAATGGCTGCATATTAGAATTAACTCACAAATAGAGGAATTGGGTCCATTGAATAAAAACGACCAATTTGGTTGGGCCACAATTTTATTGTTTGTTCTTCAGTAAGCTTTTTATCAGGTGTTCAATTTTACTACTCATCATGCATGTTTCCACATCCAAAATAGTTTGTGTGATTTTTGAGGAGTTATCCTGAGTACTACTGCCCTTGTGGTCTTCCAAATCCACATCAGCAATTGTGTTAAGCATGATGTGATGGTTACAACACATTTGCAGCTTATTAATATTTCTGGAAAATTCTCCTGGTCCTTTGCTTTTGGATGATAGGAATTCTTCATATAATGTGGAATATTCTTGCTGCATTGTTGGGTTAAGTGGGAGCAGTTCATAATGATGGCTAATAGTGGGGAGGGAGTTGAGATGTGTGGTTTTGGTGCAGCACAAACTTAAATGCCGCAATGCCCAATGCAAAATATCATTGCTACCTTTGGAAAGACTACTCAGGATGAATGGTGACCAGTTATCTTGATCTGAGCTCAGGGGGTTGGGTGATGAATGATATTATGCCCAAAAGGTAATAAATGGTGCTGTGAATAGGTGTTCCTTTTAAACATCTTCAATGGGATGATAGGAGGCTATTAATGGCACAGTGAGTGGCAGTGTATTGAGAGCAAATATAGCTATAAAATGGGAGAAGGGATATTGGATATAAAAGGTAATCTAAAATCATTTAAAGATCAGACACTCAATGTGCTTCATCCAAAATTATACAATGCCAATTGATTTTAAAAATGAATGATGTAGAGGTATTGGTTTGTTTAAATTCTTGGGTGATAGTATTGTAAGAAATGATGATGATATCACATTTTATAATGTTGGCCTTGGATAATGGGTGACAAGTGGGACCATGGTAGAATTTGGCTTGCAGCGCTCAATCCTGAGCATGCTTGGATATTTCAGATTGCCATTTGGTAATTAAGCAAGGTGGGCATGGATTGTTGGGGGCTTGGAATTAGCCACTCCTTGAAGGTACCAATTAGAGCAATGGCCTGAATGGTTTTACCTAATCCCATATCATCCATGAGCAGTCCTCTAAGAGGGGTATTGGTTGAAAGGGATTCGAATGAGCTGACAACCTTGTTTGTAATTATGTGCCTGGAATTACAAGTGGATCTAGGGGGTGAGTTGGCCCAGAGGTTACGGGCTGATTGTCCATTGGGGATTTCTCGATCCCAAAGGAAAGCTAGTCTGGTCTTTTGATGAGGGAGGAGGGGGGTTTGAATAATGGAATGGGGCGGGGTCATCATGGGGAGGTCTGATTGAATAGGTAATTGTATCAGTTTTTGCTTGGAAGTCAATGAAAAGAGAGCAGGATATGAGGGTGGAATGGACTTTGAAGTGGTAAATGTGGGAGTAAAAATTTGACATTGACTATGAGTATTACAGTCATATTCTTTAGGCATTTTAAGGTTGAAGTCTTGTTTTCAAAAGATTTCAATTATGAATAGAATGTTTGGATACCATGTGAAGGTCATTGATGCTAGATTGGGTTTCTGAGATGAGCAAGGATCATTTGGATCAGTCATAAATACTGCCTCAACGAAGAGTGTTTGAATAGGATTGGATTGGTAATTTTCAATCCATGCCCCACCAGGACCACAGTGCATGAAATTTTGTGGTGCCCCAAGGAATGGTATCAACGTCTTGGAAAGGGTGCCAGGGAGAGAGACAATAGCATGCTGATGATTGGGGAGATAAACCAATATGTTGTGTTGATTGTGCCATAGGATAATCCAAGAATCTAAGCGGGAATTATGAATTTTTGAGGCTATATCACTATTTATTTGAATAAAAATTTTAATCATCCCAATGCAAATTGTTTGTGAAGGGGTTAAAATGAGGGCTATTATGAATTATTGGGGACAGTGGGAAATTATATAATCAGGAAGGGTTAGATAAAGCAAATGAAGACCAATAAATGCAGGTGGTGAACTTATATGAGGGGCAGCAATGGGCTCAAAGGGGGATGGCCTGTGGCTATGTGCATGGTTGTTAGGAAGATGGGCCTCTTGGGCTCATAATTTTCATATCCAATTTGGGGCATATATCAAGGCAAGGTGGCAAGGATGTGGGTGCACCAATATGACTGCTGGATCTGCAGCATATTATGCAAGGATTGGTGGACCAAGGTTGCCATTAGCATATAAAAAATTGGGTGTGTTGTAGAAACTTATTGTGCAGTGGCATATTGGAGGCATGCAGCTATGTTCGCTGGCGTGAAAGAAAACAATAAGCGTATCTTCCCCAGGTTAATTGTTGTACAGTGACCTACTGGGGAATGGTGGGAGTGGATAGGAAAATTTCACTGTGGGGATCTTTTTGTGTGGGCAGGTGAGGTATGCTCAGTGGCATGTCACCAAACATGAGTTTGGTTTTGCCTGAAAATTCTTGTGGACTGACACCTACTCCAATCCCAGTGGGGAATGTGTGGCTTGATCAAAGGGGGCACCAGCTGTGAGCCTTGATCCACTTACGCATTCACCCCTATTGCGTTTGAGGCTGTTACTAATCCACCCAGATTGGCATCAGGGTATTTCCCTCATGCGTGTGAGAAACTCCAGAGGAATAGGCCACCCGCCCAAGGTATTTTTTGGCTGCAAGCCAGGTTCCAAAGCTTCTGCGGGGAATGTGAGAATGTCTATAATATGACCTGTGGTGGTGGATCCCCATGCATAAATAACCAGCCTCAGGGATCATAGGCGGGGGTTATGCTAATGCGTATGAGGCTTAAGAAAATACACGCTGATTGGCCTCAGGTTTTTGCGCACAAGTGGGTGAGCATCCGCAGTAAAGCGGGCCACCCGCACAAGCAAATACCTGGTCAGAAGACAGGCACGTAAAAGGTCCGCCAGGCATGTGAAAATCCCCTGCGTATGAAAGCATGTGGGCTCCTGAAAATGAGCAGGGCCAGTCATTGTTTGCCCCAACCTTGGCACCGGAGTGAATCCACCATTTGTGTATGACCCAGCTCATTAGTCATCCCATTATGCACCCCTGTCACAGGGGCTCTTCTAAGTGAAGAGGGCCTTGCACTCAGTAAACTGGGACTCACTTATGGAGGGCTCAAGGATATGATAAGAGATGAATACACTTAAGAGTGTAAGATGATGAACTACTAATAAAAGAAATATAAGAAGAGCATCAACAAAAGAATAAGAGTAAGATAATAAAAGAGCCAACCACAAACAAGTCAAAGTCCACTGTTTCAACCTGTCAGAATGGAAAGTGAAGGGTTAATAAGGATATGGCCACCCAGCTCATACTGTACAGGCAAAGATTAAATTCAAATTAAATAATTATAATACCCAAAATAAGGATAAGAATAATTATGAAATAATAAATAAACTAAATTAATCAACTGGGGAAAAATCCCCAGGGGGAGAAAGAGGGGCTAGTATATGTGAGAATCACCAGCCCTGATCCTAAAAGGGAATTTTCATGGGAATAAATGATGATTGAATTGAGTCTGGCCAATAAAGGTCCTGTACAGCAGTACTGGGTCTGTACAAGAGGAGTGGTGGTATTGAGTGATCGTACAGTTTGTAAATGGTGTATCCAAACTGTATTGGGTAATTCCAACCTGCACAAGTATTGACAGGCTGTATTGATAAACCAGACTGTATGAATGTTTCAGAAAGGAAAATTGCTGAAACTGAATGTTGATACACACAGTGGATTTGCTGGTTTGAGTTGTTTGAGTGGGTGTAAGTATGAATGCCGTTACCCCTGATGAGTAGTTGTTACAGTATCCCCCTCTTGAAACTGGTGGGCTCCTGAACACCATAATACCCTGACACTGTTGAGTGGCATCTCAATATCCCCACATTTTTTCAAAAAAATTTCTTTTTAATTATCTTTTCCTCTTGACCATTATCTTTAAAATCCCCTTTCCTATCTTCCCTGTCAAATTGATTTGAATTCCCCCTTCTTTAACTTGAGTAAGTTCTTCCACTTCAAAATATGCTTTTTCCTTCTTTTGATTCAGTCAGTCCTTCCTTTTGGGGCATGGCCTTGGGTTGTATCCCAAAATGAATGCCATTGAGCTCTTCTGCTCAAAAATTGATGAAGAATGAGTAAATGATTGTATATCTCTTTTGTCAAGGGCCAACCTGATGTTGGGCCCTTCCTTGCCTTGTCTGGAATTGTCTTGGAAAAATTCTTCAAGGGGGGTCTTGTCCCCAATAACCTTGGAACTGCCTCAATATGTGGTCTTGAATCCTTTTTGGCCTTACCATAGCTTTTGAATCTTGGCCATTCCTATGGCAATTTTTGATGAAATTTGAATTTATTGCCCTTTTGGCATTTTCTGGGTCTTGGGTGTATTTTTTTGATTTAATAATTTTATGGCCTTTTTGGCCATTTGGGGTTTTTTGGGTCCTATGGCCCACGGTCTGTGGGGGCTATTGGAGTCCCCCAGGACCAAAATGACCCCCTGGGCTTAATTTTGCTGGGGAACCAGGGGTTCCATTGGACCAAAAAGTGGCCCATTGAGAGGGTCCGGGACCATCAAGATCCTGGACTGGCCAAAGTTTCAGGGGAGGTCCTGGGTGATGAATTCAGCCCCAAAGGGGTCTTGAACCAACACCTTGGAGGCTTTAAGGATGGACCATAATTGAGTTAGGGCCCCATCACCTTGAGGTAATTTTCCTTGGGCTTGAAGTGGACTGATTCTGATGTGCTGAATATTCTGCTTGCATATTATCAGCCATGAGTTCCAAACTGACTGAACTCACTGAATCTTCCCCTTCTGCACCACCACCATCTGTCCTTTGTGGTTCTGGAGTCCTACATTGATTGGCTTCACCCTCAATGGACTCTTCTGGACATTTCAATCCCTCTCAAACTTATTATGGCTACAAGGCAGTTGAAATTCTTGATCCTGCTTTTACTGAATGTTTGGCCAAGGGTAAGGATTGTTTTGAACATTAAAATCATAGGTATTTAAAATGTCACTATTGCTACATTGGAAAGAAGCCATGCCATCAACCTGAGAGACAAGTTTCAAATGTGAGGAGGTATTTATGGAGTAAGAAAGATTGGCCTTTTGGGAAAGATTTCCCAGTGTCTGAGGCCCCTACTCCTGATGCAACTTCAGGTTATTCTACTTGTGAGTGACAAAATCTTATTTCCTGAATGGATACTGATATGTTGATTCTTCAGTAACTGGTTCTAGGAAAAGGGATGTGGCCAGATGGACCAATGTTGGGGGCCTCTTCCAGTTGGTGGTATGCCCATATACTACAGTTAAGAAGTCTCAATCTCTAGGATCAATAATGAAGGAGTGGTGAAATGAATAAGAAGAATTTCTGATTCCTCACCCAAAACAGATGCTGAAGGTAGTGATGAGCTTTAGGTGGTTACCCATTCCACTAGTCATCCAGTCAATAACTCCGCTTCCCATCCTCCTGCCAAGAGACTCCAGAGCCATATCATCCACAATACTCCCAGAAACCTCCAGTCTACTCTTTCCACCATTCCTCCTGCCTCACCCAACCCTTCCCACACCAGGCCTGCCTTAAATCAAGCAGTAAGACCATACACCATTCCACAGCCCAGAAACTCACCCATGATCACCTCTCAACAACCCCAGCCTGTGGTCAGTACCAGTAGAAGGAGGGAAGAAATCTCTCCTTTGCCTTTTCCTGCTGCTCAAGTGTTTCAACTCTGGGATCAATGGCCTATTCAAGTTACCAGGGAAGCTCCAAATATGGCAAGTGAAAATCAAGATGTTGTGGCCAGGTTATTCAGGAGGGTTGACAGAAATAGTAGGGAGATGATCAAGTATGCTAATGATAGGACTATTCCAGAGACTGCTTCTGAGGAGATGGCTGCAAAGCTTTCTTGATATGAAGATGAGTTGATAAATGACTTCCAGAGAACTTTTGATGATGTGGGTAGAGATAACTAGTTTCCTTGCCCTTGTTTGTGTTTGGTTTGACTTCTATCCCCACTCTTATAAAATACTAAAAATGAAAAAAATGGAACCTCCCAATACATGATTTGGGAGGGGATGCTGCTTCTTTAAAGAAATAAAAAACAAAATTATACAAGTAAAGAAAAAGGAAGAAAATGAGAGAAAAAGAGAGTAGACAAAAAGAACAGAGAAATTCCTGAGTTTTGTCCTTCTTGTGGTGAGTTGCTTGAATTTGGCCAAAAATTATCTGAAAGATAAAACACAAGCATTTGATGCTCGCAAAGTGGCCAAGGTGATGTTTTACAAGAAGTAGAATCCTCAGGGATGCATACCAGGAGATGGAACTTACTTTCATAACTCCCACTCCCCACCAAACACCATAAAATGAAACAAATCGCCATGATTGACTTTGAAGTAATGAATGTCTTGACTAATGATGATCTACAGGAATTGAAATAATAATAAAAGGGAAAAGAAAAGAAAAGAGAGATTTGGCCATATCTTGATAAGGTCCAAATCAGAGGGTATTGATTTTGCATGCTTCCGGAATCTGTCCAAAGAATTGACAAGTGCTCACAAAGGGGCGAAGGTGATGCTTACCACAACATTTGGGTAGAATACCTCCTTAAAGGTGCATTACACGAGAGGAACTTACTTTCATAACTTCTTCTCCCCACCAAGCACCATAGAAATCAAACTCTTGAGGTATTTGGACCAGGCTTGTCTGGATACAATGAATGGAAATTCTTGACAAGGTCTGGCGAGTTGGTAAGGTTGGAAGCTGGTTCCCAAGTTGTTCTTTGTGGGTCTTCACTGAATCCTTTCCACTCTACAAGATACCATAATTTACCTCTTTTGAGTTTTGAGTCCAGAACCTGAGCCACTTCCCATTCTTCTTTCTCCTCGACTAGAACTGGTGGTGGTGGCAATTGCTGTGAATTTGGGATAGTTGATTGCTTCACCGGCTCTAAGAAGGACACATAGAATACAGTGTGAACTGACTTCAATTGTTGAGGAAACTTGAGGTGGTATGCATGACTTCCAATCTTCTTAATGACTTCAAAGGGTCCGAGCCATCTTTCTGATGGTTTCTTGGTGGGTCTTGTAGTCTTGATGTTCTTAGAAGCTAGCCATAACTTATCCCCAGGTTTAAAATCAGGTGGAATTGACCTATTTCAATCTCCATACTTCTTCAATCTCCTTATTTCTGACTCTAATTCTTATTTGAAAGCTTGCTGTACTGATTGTAGTTTTGTTGATAAATTTCCAGCAGGTGAGTCTTGAAAAATATGGATTGATTCAAAGCTGGGATGTCTTCCATAAATGGTGGAAAAGGGGGATTTCTTTGTTGATTAATGTTCTGCATTACTGTAGGCAAATTCAGCCAGAGGGAGCCAGGTGTTCCAGTTATCTTGATGGTAACTGACATACATCCAAAGATACTTTTCTAGAATCTGATTTACCCTCTCTGTATGTCCATCTGTTTCAGGGTGAAAGGCAGTTGAAATATCTCTTGATATCTTGAGCTGCTGACACAATTGAGTCCAAAATGATGAAACAAATAATGAACCTCTATCACTAACAATACTGATTGGAAGACCATGTTTGGAAAATACATGACTAATAAAGATTTGAGCTAAGTCCAAAGCAGTGATTGTTAAATAAGTTGGAATAAATATTGCCATTCTTGAGAATCTGTCTACAACTACTAAAATTGAATCAAAGTTGATTGACAGATTCAATTGAGTGATAAAGTCCATTGATAGTGAATTCCAAGGACCAGATGGAATTTGAAGACACTTGAGTAATCCAAGCTTCTTATGATGAATGTTCTTGCTTCTTGAACATTGCTGACATGAGGACACATAGTCCTTGATAATTTTAATCATGCCAGCCCAATAAAAATCCCTCTTGATGAGCTTGAGGGTCTTCTCCTGGCCAGGGTGGCCAGCCAACAGTGAGTCATGATGCTTTTGAAGGATATCCAATTGAAGTTCATGATTGCTTGGGATGACTACTCTATTTTTGAATAATAACAATTTGGCTTGAGGTTCAAGAGTATGATCTGAGACTGATTCACCTCTTGCTAGTTGCTTGAGAAATTCCTTATGATCTTTGTCTTACCATACTGCCTTCTGAATTTGATCAACTAAATATGAGAAAAATTCAACTTTGATTGAGAAAGATCTTGACTCTTTAATTTCATTTTGCTGGAGAGCTGGATGAAAGTTTTGAGGATTATTGCTGATGAAGTCCATCCCCCTCTCTGAGTACACGTCATCCTGAAATGACAAGGCATCTGGTAACATGGCCAGTTTGCCTGGGCAGTAAGTGATAGAGAAGTGAAATTCAGAGAGAACCTCTGTCCATTGGGCTTGATGGCAAGTAAGAACTCTGGAAGACATAAAATATTGAAGGGAAGAATGGTCTGTCAAGACTTCAAAGGAATCAGAAAGAGAAAGAAGAAAGGCTCTCCAGCGCTTGAGAGCCCAAACTATGCCAAGGAGTTCCTTGTCATGAATTTTATAGTTGAGCTCAGCTGGCAGGAGCTTGCAACTATCAAATGCAATGGGATGCTTTCCTTAGTCATTCACTTGACTCAGTACAGCACCCAAGGCATAATCAGAAGCATCAATCTCTACAATAGTTGGTAGAGAAGGATTGAAATGGGATAGGATAGGAGCAGTGGTGAAAGCGTCTTTGAGTATTTGAAACTGACTAAGAGCTTCCTGATTGAAGATGAAAAGAGAATCTTTTTTAATAAGGGAAGTGAGAGCAGAGACCTTTTTGGAATAATTTTAAATGAAACAACAATAAAAGCACGCAAAGACAAGGAAAGATTGGAGTGCTTTGTTGTTCTCTGGCTGAGGCCAATTGAGGATTTGCAAAACTTTGGAAGAATCTATCTTGAGGCCTTCACTTGAAACAACATAGCCCAAGTATTACAAACTTGAGGAATGGAATACACACTTTGAGGCTTTGGCAAACAAATTAGTGTCCCTTAGTCGTTTGAGGACAGAGGCCGCATGTTTGACATGTTCCTCCTGAGAACTAGAGAAGACCATAATATCATCTAAGTATACTACAACAAAAATATCCAAGACATCTGCAAAGATATCATTCACAATATTCTAGAATGAAGCAGGAGCATTTCTCAAGCCAAATGGCATAACCAAATATTCATAACTACCATATTTAGTTCTAAAGGCAGTTAAGTGCTCATACCCCTCTTTGATTCTCAATACGTTGCAAGCACCATGAAAATCCATTTTGGAGAAGATAGCAGCACCGTTAAAGATGGTAAGAAGCTGATTCATTGGAAGAACAGGATACCTGTTCTTCCTAGTGACAGAATTAAGTTTGTGGTAGTCAACACACAGATGAAGGCCACCATCTTTTTTCTTAACAAAAAGGACAGGTGCTCCTGTTGAAGAGGAGCTTGGCCTTATGAAATCTTTCTCTCCATTCTCTGAAATGTAGGCCCACAGTGTTTCTGACTCATTTTTGATAAAGAGTAGATAACACCAACTGGAGGTAGCAGACACTACAGTTCAATATGATAATCAAAGGCGCGGTGTGGAGGAAGTTTCTCTACTTTCACCTTGGAGAATACATCCAAATATATGTGATATGCAGGAGGGACTAACTTCAGACCAGTTTTAATCTCTTCTGGCTCTTCCTCCTCATCCCACTCCTCCTCCAGGGAGGCATGAAAAGATGAAGGAGGAAGGTCCATGTCCCCTTGAAAGATATGAAGTGAAGATATAGAAACACCTTCTCCAACATCTTTTATCTCCTTGAAGACTTCATCTCTTGATAGAAGTAATAACTGAGAGGGAATGATGGAAGGGATATGGACAGAAGGAGGAAGGGAAGGTGTCTTAAGTTCACCAACCAGAGCAAGACTGTTGTCAGCAGTGGCAAAGTCATTACTAGTAGAAGAAATGATACCACTAGAATCCTTTTGACCAGAGTAATAGGTGATCTATCCATTTTTCCAATAACTAATGGGGTTAAAATGGTAAAGGAAATCATAGCCCAATATTAGGTCTTCTCCCTTGGATGAATCCATGATAAAGAAATTCCATTAAAAGCTTGGTAATGAAGGCAAGTCAACGACCCACTTGGTATAATGGGTGATGAACAGGGAAGTGGATTCATTGGAATACAAAATGAAAAGAGGAATCTTTTCAGCGAGCTCTGACATGGTCAATGAGTACTTGAGAACAAAATTCTTTGCAATAAAAGATTTTTCAGCACCAGAATAAATGAGAATACTATAAGAAATATCAGAGAGAGAAGAGAGAATAAGAAATTTTAAAGATTTCTTGACACTAGTATCCAGAGTGCACAATTGTGCTCTTGAAGGAAATAAGTGAGAACCATTGAACACATCGTGATTCCCACTAAGGCTTTTCCCTGCTTGCTAGGGAAACCTTTTGATGATCCCTTCCTATTCTCAGGCCTCTTGAAGCATTTTTCAAATGGGTGCTTTCCACCACAATAATTGCACAAGCCTTCTTTAATACTCCTCTCCTTTTCAGAACAAATTAATTTGTTGTCCTTATTGAGGAAAGCAGAATGAGGCTTGTCTTTGGACAGTTGAAAATTCTTCCCCTTCTTATTCTTCTTGTGATAAGGCTTCTTTGATGGTAAACTTTGAGGGGGCTTGGAGGAGTTGGATCCACTGATTGGAGGCTTCTTCTCTTAATGACTACCCTTCTCCTTCTGCCTCTCATGGTATCTGGTATCTAATTCCAAAGTGATGTCCGTGAGTTCTTGAAGGCTATCAAAGTTTCCAGGGTGAGAAGCCAATTGGTCCAACAATCTTGATGCCAAGCATCTCCTATACACATCAATATAGGCCCTTTCCCCCCAGTCTCCAATTATTGACATTAAGCTTCTGAAATCTGCTATGTACAAGGAAACTTGACCACTTTCTTTCATCCTGAGATTGTCTAACTCTTTTTCAGCTTTCCTGACTACATTAGGATCACCAAACAGAGTGAATAACTGTGTTTCAAACAACTGCCAGTTATTGAGGAGATAAGAAGGGTCTTCATTGGAGATATTTGAGAGGTAAGGTTCAATCAATTTGCCAGCTCTACCAGTAAGAAAAGAAGTTTAGTACAACACCTTCTTCCTGTCAGAGAAGAAGTTTGCTGGGTCATTATGGAAAATTAATTGACAAGATTGAATAAATCCTCTCAATTTATAAGCTTTAGTACCATAAAAAGAATCAGGTGCCTTCATTGATGGAGTCTTGAATTCAGGGGCTTTTGAGGTGTCCCTTGGGGCAACTTCTTGAGTGAGTTGACCCATGAATTGAGTCATCTGCTCCATCATTTTGAGAAAATTTGGTTCAGCTTGAGAGACAAGAGGTTTATTAGAAAGAGCTAGATTTGGAGCTTCAGAAGCCTCAGGGGCACCTGCCAAGGCAGCTGCAACTTTGGTTTCTTCAGACTCCTTGTCTTCCACAGACTCTTCCCTCTCTTCATCTTCAGCTTCCCCTGATCTGCTTCTAGGCCCTTGAGGAATGCTTGGATAGCCACCCAAGAGGCCAGAGAAAGATCTTGATCTTCTTGATTTCATTCCCCCCCTTTTAGAGGATGCTGCTCCTTCAATTGGTGGTCCTCTGTCCAAATTGGCACTCAGTTAGTGAACTGATGGTGTGCGGTCAAGAGGAACCCTTGCTGTAGGAGTGAGAACAGCTGGATTTCTTTGAAATCTAGTTTTCTTGGATGGAGGACTATGCTGAAATGGTATTATTGAGAAATTAAGAATAAAAACTTGATGATACTTCAAAATAAGGCATCAATGTTTGGCCAAATCAATAATCAGTAAAATATTTATGGTCTTGAGGAAGTAATCAACAGTCTTGAGGTGAAAACAATTGAATCCATCAATCAATTCAGTCAATATCAGCATTAAATCAAATATCAATGATCTTGAAGAATTCAACAATCAATCAATAAATCAATGTCTTCAATATCAATTAAACGTCTTGAGGAATCAATCAGTCAAATAAATATCTTCAGGAATCAAAATCAATCAGTCCAATCCAAATAAAGTCCTGAATCGCTGAATCAATAATCCAATGAATCCCAATCAATTAACCAATCAATAACTCCTGATAAGACACAAATCAGAAAACAAAAGCAATATTTGATTGAGATAGAATTGAGAATGAATGGGATGGTCAGCAATGATTAAGAAATGATAACAATCAATTTTCATATGAATATAATGAATGAGAAGAAAATTGAAGATAGAAAAATCATAATCATGAGAATCATAAATCATAAAAGTATCATTTTATCAATGAGCAGAAGGAATAGAAATGAATGAAAAGACAGAATCAAATATGAGTTAATTAATTTAATGTCACAGGGGCTCTTCTAAGTGAAGAGGGTGTCGCACTCATTAAACTGGGACTCACTTATGGCAGGCTCAAGGATATGATAAGATATGAATACACTTAAGAGTGTAAGATGATGAATTACTAATAAAAGAAATATAAGAAAAGCAGCAACAAAAGAATAAGAGTAAGAGAATAAAAGATCCAACCACAAACAAGTTCAACTCCACTGTTTCAATCTGTCAGAATGGAAAGAGAAGGGTTAATAAGGATATGGCCACCCAACTCATACTGTACAGGCAAAGACTAAATTAAAATTAAATAATTATAATACCCAAAATTGGGATAAGAATAATTATGAAATAATAAATAAACTAAATTAATTAACTGGAGAGAAGTCCCCAGGGGGAGAAAGAGGGGCTAGTATATCTGAGAATCACCAGCCCTGATCCTAAAAGAGAATTTTCATGGGAATAAATGATGATTGAATTGAGTCTGGCCAATAAAGGTCCTGTACAGCAGTACTGGGTCTGTACAAGAGGAGTGGTGGTATTGAGTGATCATACAGTTTGTAAATGGTGTATCCAAACTGTATTGGGTAATTCCAACCTGCACAAGTACTGACAGGCTGTATTGATAAACCAGACTGTATGCATGTTTCAGCAAGAAAGATTGCTGAAACTAAATGTTGATACACACAGTGGATTTTCTGGTTTGAGTTGTTTGAGTGGGTGTAAGTATGAATACCCTTACCCCTGATGAGTGGTTGTTACAAGCCCTTACATTAACTTGGATTACACCAGAATCTGTGCGGTAGTTAGGTGATGCTCTCCAAAAGGGTGCAAAAAAGGGATGCATTTGAGAAATTTGACTCAATGGCTTGGCATGATTGCATGTTACATTCTTGTACAGCTTTTGCTCTGCCACGCAGCATACATGTACAAAGGTGTATGTACTAAAATGTCAGCTGTACAAATTAGGATGGTGTAATACTACTTCTGCCTGCATGCATATTACTGATTGGGATCCACCTTCCAATTGTTGGCATACATATAGCTCGTGTGCCACATGCTCAGAATTGTGATTAACCCTATTTGCACACGCAAGTTGAGCATGTCATGGTCAAAACCTCCTTGTGGAAGGTCTTGGTAGAGCCATGGTTGGAACACTTTTTGCAATAGTTCATCAGAAGGCTCAGCTCAGAGCCCTTCACCAAAGGGCGTGATATGTGCCACCTGCCTGAAATGTCTTCCAGTGCTGTGACAAATTCTCAGATGGCATGCTTACAGAGATGACCTTGCAATTGCTCAGCAGGGTGCATTTAATATAGCTATCTCAATAGCTCAACAACTGTGCAATTCAAATGTTCAGCCACTGAGAATTACAATTATGACCCCAAAGCAGACCTGCATAATGGGTTGACCCAAGCTCACTCTGTATTCACTTGTCATACAGCCGCCCGACCCTTTTTTCAAACACTATCACCTGGCCATAAGGCCTGTATGCTTTCCGCGGTCACCTGTGACCAAACGCGCCATGTGCTTTTCTGCATGGGGCATTTTTGGATTCCACCCACCGTGCACATTCAACAATGCCCTCACAAAAGCACCCTGGGCAATTGGGGGCTGTTTAAGACAAAAAAGGGGATTTGACTGAGTCTGAAAATTCAATAAATTGCAATACTCAGCCAGAACCCCTTTGTTCCTCTGCCTCACAGGCATTTCCCTTCTCAGTCACAGCCAATGCTGTGACTGAGCTTCAATTTTCCCAACAACGCTTGAAGCTGAGACTTTGGCGGGTGCTGCGACTGCTGTGATTGTCTCAGCTTCACCATAGTACAAAAGATGATCTTTGCCCTACACACCCTCCACTTTTTTTCTCACCCTCTCTTCTCATTCTTGTAAATATTCCCCTTTGTCTTCCTGCCTTTCCACTCTTTTCTATCGCACTCCACTAACCTCACTGCCCTTCCTTTTTGCTGTCTGTTTTTCCCACTTATACATCCAGAAACCCCCTTCTATCAACCTTGTGCATCTCCTTCATTTAACATTTTTGTTGATATTATGTTCCAATATTAATCCTAATTCTTCTTCATGACTTTCTTCCAGACTTTTAAGACCTTCCAACTAGAGCCTTTTCTTTTGAATTCCATTTTAAAATTATCATTCATTGTACGTCTTCATTTTTTTTCTTGATTGTTTACTTTCTATTCAGTTACTAACCTAAATTGTTTTGTTTTTAGATGTTGTGCACTTTATGCACTATGCAGGGTATCCCCTGCATCTGCTCCTCAACAACAACTGATGCTTGTGATGCTTGCCAACAAGCACACAGGAAATGCTCGTTTGTTGTTCGACCCTTCTGACCATGCAGCCAGAGAAATTTCCAACCAAGACGCCGTTGTGAGGAATCCTTTGTGGTCAACAATGATGAAAGCATTCCTGAGCAGAAATGGATGACGGGACCCCAAACAGGCAGACAGGAATGATTACAGACAATGAGCCCTCTCCCCTCAAGTATTGATTTGTCCACCCCCCTCCTAGGCCACCGTCCAATTGTCACTTCACTCCTCAACCAGAGAGAAGTGATTATCCGGCCAATGAAGGATGGCAATGGCAAGAGGACATTCAAGCTTGGGCCAATCATCACCATGTCTTGTCACCCATGGGATTCAAATGCCAAAGTAAGTTTTCTTTCTCCTCCTTAACCCATTTCTCTTCATGCAATCATACTGACTTTTTTCCATTACGCATAGAACAAAACCAACCAAATCCCCCACAACAAGACTCTCCCGTTCCTAGTTTGCCTTGCAAGAAAGTTCTGCAGCAACCAACCCCAGGCCCAAGTGGCACCCAATGGTCAGACGAATTATTCTGCTGTAAGCAGCCAATGTTCCATTTAATTTCCACTTTTGACTCAAGTGAAATGACTTTTCCTCCTTTTGTAGAACCATCCCAACCCGATGAGCCACCCATTCCTGGCCCGAGTCCATCCTCCGAACCATATGAGGACGTTCTGACTTGTGAGCCTGAACCTGAGGTGGCTCCGATGAAATCCATGAAGGAACCTCTTGATAAGTTCCAACTTTACTTTTATTACTCTTCCCAAATTTTTCCCACCTTTCCTTCAACCATCTCCAGCTTGTCCCGCCCCACCCCCCTCCGTGATCATCATTGACAATACACCCATTGGATCCCCCCTCCCCAACTCCACCACCTTCCCCTCATGTTCCTCCTCCATCCACTCCTACCTGGTTCCTTCCCCGGAGATCCCTCCCATTGTGCCTGAGAACCCCTACTGCCTCCTCCCCCCCAGTGTCAAGCTCCCCTCATTCCCATGATGAGGCTTGCCAGGAATTTACTGACCTGCGACCGACACTAATGATTCCTCAAGCCATTGTCCACAAATGAATCAACCAAATCTTGTTGGAGCATTGCCCATTGCTCCACATGATTCCCTTCCTGGATGCAACTCATCAAAATGAGATGCACCAGGAATTCAGGGAGGAACTAAACTCCCTCCTTGGCCAGGCACTGGAGGCTTATCCAAAGGAGCAAATCACCGGGATAGTCTCAAAATACCTCGATAAATAAAAAAAAACATTCACATTATTTCCTCTTTTTATCTTTTGTAATGCTTTCTTTTGAGTAAATTATTTGTATTTAATGATTGTTATGTTCAGTTTATATTACATTATTTTTTCATGTGAAATTATATTTTCCTCAAGGGTTCAAATATCCTATTGTGTAAGAAGAATTTTTGTATGTGACTCACCAAATATTTGAGTCAGTATTTGTTTGTGAGAACCTCTTTTGCCAAAAATGTGCCAATTGTCACCATTACCCGTCCTATATTTTCTTCTTCCATGGATTACAACCATCTAAGATCTTAACTGTAAAGATTTGGGGGTTCCCCACATGTGAGCAATCCACTCCAGATTCATGAGTCATTGCCTTTCCTATGGTCGCATGCTATCAATCTTAGTCGTGTAAGGAAGTTTTAGAATTGTCGGGAGGCTACCCAGGCGTAAGGAATAGTCTGAATTGTCGGGAACCTGTACAAGCGTAAGGCTATGCATGTTAATTTTCGGAAGCCTGCCCTGGCGTAAGCAATTGTTTGAATTTCTTGGAACTTGCACAAGTGCAAGGCTTTGTGTGTGAAGCGTTGGGAGCCTGCACCCACATAAGGAAGTGCCGGACCTATCAGGAGGCTGCCCCAGCATAGGGAATTATTTGAATCTTCAGGAACCTGTACAAGCATAAGGATTTTGCGTGTGAAGAATTGGGAGCCTGGAAAGGCGTAAGGAATTGTTGGAATTGCTGGAAGGCTTCCCCAATGTAAGGATTTACAGTGCAAAGTTTTGCGTGTGAAGCGTCGCGATCCTGGACAGGCATAAGAACTTGTGTGTGACACGTTGGGATCCTGGACAAGACCAAGGAAGAAGGACAAGTGTATGGTGGCATGCCAATGTACATGAACCATTTCACCTCTTTTTCATGTGATCCACCATACAACCCCAATTCTGACCCATCAAAATCAGGTGTATACTGTCCTGTGCATTATCACACCCTTATTCACCAATCACCCTCTAGCTCCAAGATGCATCCAAACTCCCTCATTCTTTGATTTGGTATGAGATTGTATCACCATCCCTGATGTGATAGCCCGCTCCCTCGCCAATCTCATAATAGCTGTGGATTTTCTGCCACATTGTTTTTGCTAACCTCCTTGAGCATTGTACAGACATACCCACTAGTGTTGTGCTTTCATTGTCATGTTCTGGATCAGTATAATGAACAAATTTACTACTGGTCCACACTACCTGAATGAGCCCATAACAATTGGATAGATCAATCCAAAAATGCTCATTTGGGAAAATCAATTTTCCCCCTGTACACCGCTTTGACGCATCTCTTTGAAAACAGCCAGCCTGCTTATCAGCTTGAAACCACCATCCCAAAGCAAACAACAATGCATCCTTATCAAGATTAGGTGAACATTTGACTCTGTTCATGGTAAAAGTGAGTGCGGAAGCAAACCTGAATGCACCCTGATTTGCAGAGATATCAGCTGAATAGTTAACTTGATCAAGGACGGAACCCCCAATGGCTTGTAGCAAGTTTGAATCTTTTGAAATAATTTATCCCCAGAATATCATAAGGATTGACCTAGAGTGCAGCCAACCAAGTTAAGATTTGCCCCTTGATTCCGCCATTCATCTTTTGCATTTTAAATTTTCCCAAGACTTCCATAAAGACCAAATTGTTCATTCTTTGTGCTGCATTTGCGCCACCCAATTTCAAACATAAATCCCTCCAGTAATGCCCAATTTGTTCCAACAGGTCGGTGAATTTTTTTTCATGAAATAAGAGTTGTGATAATTCATCCCATTGATTGACCTCTACTTCACTCATTGTTGTAAATGGTCTGAATTCAACAAGGGAAATGAGTAATCCAGTTGAAGAGAAAATTGCCACGTGGCCAAAGTGAATGTTTTTGATCTGATTGACATCCACAACCCTCTGAATTTCACTTGGGCTATATTTTCTGATACTGGCATTGATATTTGTGCTGTTGGTTGAGTGGAGGAAAAAACTTATTCTTTTGGGTGGTTTTGGCCTCATTTGTCTTTTGGGATGTCCCACTATTCCTGAGTGGGTGAGGGATTACTTTGTGTTGAAGAAGAAAAGATATCAGATACTGTTTCCTCCTATTTGAACCTAAGGCCTTTTGAGTCCAGAATGGTGCCCAAATCCCAATGAGCTTTATTGGGCACACATCTTTGACTTCTCTGTTGGAGCCCACATGGCATTGGCTCAATCTAAACTGACTAAAGCCAATGTTATTCCATGGGGCCCAATGAGGGTGCCACATGAATGCTGACCCATATATAGATCTATATATATATGCTGAGAATAAGTGAGCCACTCACACTTTCCTTATTCACCCAAACGTTTTCATGCAAATTTCCTTTTACACTCCTTTCCTTTTTTTGAATGGCATGCTTTCAGCAGAAAATGAAATGAAACCAAATGATTACTGACTGTTGTGTGAAATATTAATTTCAACTAAATTTGATTTTGGTTGATGAATGTTTTTTAATGCAATGAGGTTTGAATCCAACCATGTGGAATATTGCAAGCATGTGCCAATGCAATATGCACTCCACTGTGGATCCCTCATCATCCTAGTCCTCTATGAAAAAACCAGTGACTTTTGGCCTATTATGAGCTGGCTGGAAGTGATAAAGCCCAATTCGCGTGATGCCCCTGCCTGTGCTAATTGCAGGAACAACTTCCTGACTCAGTTTGCATCTTGTCGGAGTATTTTCAATAGTGTAAAGCAGCATGCCTCTGTACAAAGGCAGTTATTATTGGTATTCATACTGTGGCATCTGGGCAGTAGTAGGATAGGTATTCACAATTAATAAGTTCATAAATTACTTTGAAAAATTAAATTACAATATATCTGGTACAAAGCTAATCTAAAACAGGTCAATCCTGGTTGTAAGTTTAGCTGACCTGGGTACAGTCAATCTGACCTCATCACTTGAACCAAGACCCCACTTCTCCACCCAGGCATCACCAAAGTATAATACCAAGCATTGTGAAAATTCAAATCTAAGAGGTAAAGTGGGGTTAAAATACTCTGATGAGAAGAAACTCTTATTCATTAAATTACATATATACTTATTAGTATGTAGCCACACCGGCTCTACTAGATTTTTATCCTCTTAAAGTCTTTTGGAAATTTCAATGAGTGATAAAGCCCCTTTAGCTGAGCTTGTTCTCCAGTCATCTGAGAATACCATCAAACCATGAACCCCTGCCGCACAGAAAGCGGCTAATATACCATAGCAAATTCAATTTATTCCAAGATTCTTGTTCAACGTCAAAAGATCTTTGATGGCCTCATTTTTTTTTGAGCTCTTGAGTTTGCCTTTCAATGCCATTGACTTTGACCTTTGTATGTGCACGTACCATGTTGTATGCAATCATCAAATGGATAACTGTATCCATTAGATCCTCCAGGTCCTTGTGCAGCTTTGTCAATATCTCATTGTCAGCACTGCCACCTTCAATTCCAAGCTGTGTTGCACATTGCTTTGATTTACTCAAGCAGGAGGCAAGGTATCCAACTGCTCCCTGTTCAAGTACAAGAGGATTAGTCAAATTTGATGTTGGTGTGACATATGGTTTGGGTGCAATCACATCATATGAGACTAAACTAATGGATTCAAACATAAGATTTTCCCAAAATTTTTTAATTGGATTGGAGGGGTAAAGAAGGCTCTGAACCATTTTGAAGAAGTAGTGTTCAGATTTTGGGAGATTATCTGGAGGTTTAGCCAATTCCTTCATGAATTTGAGATTCCAAATTTTGTTATTAAACAATGCTTCTGTTTTTGTTGGCTTAAACATTCAAACCCTGTATATTGCAATTTATATCACAAGTCAACAGGCAACAATCATGCATCATGCACAAAGATAAAACTCACCTGCAATCTCAAGCTCCTCAAGCCAGGCCAACATTTTAAGCTCTTGGTTACCAATCAACTTAATACCAACAGGAAGGAATGTATCAGCATCATTCGTTGGTAAATTGTCCCATCGAGTTTTGTAAGTACTAATGATATTATCAAGCCCCCTAATTCATGACTCTTGAGTAATATTGGAATGATAAGTCAAAATGTCTCCAAAATCTTCAATGCAGGATAAAAATATTCCTTAAACATTATGGGAGGATAACACTTTGGGCTCAGGGTCAGGCATTATATCAGTCATATCCTGACCCATTGTATCATGTTTAATTGTCTCCCTTTCTTGAAAGGCTTGAATAGTTTGAGGAGAGGCAAGAGGGGTTTCATCATGTATTGTTTAATTGAGTATGGGGGGGCTTTCAGTATGTGGAGGTTCTTTATCAATATTTTCCACTTCAACATTAATCATGTCATCACCTTGATACTGGGCATCTTTTGCGGCTTCAAAGGTACGGCGTTTTTTGTTGGCATTTATATTTAGTATTTTTCCTAATCCTTTTCCTGGAACTCCAATTACCACTCAAGATCCTTCAGGTAGAGATTCTCCCATCTCCACACCTGCCCATATATTGTAAGCAGACATTTTTAACATTTTTGTACTGAATTAGTAATGGACTTACGGTTCAAATCCATTTTGAGGAGGCTCATTGCTTCAGCCATCTTTTGACACACATAATCAGGAATTATACTATCATTTTGAATTTTTTTGAGCCTTGGGATTCTTTGAGCAATGTTTGAGACAAATTGTTCCTTGGATATAATTTCAACCTCCCCACTGAAAATTACACCATCTTGCCCAGAATCTTCTGTTGGTGCACAAGGCTCAACAGTCTTATACTTTTCATAGCTTTGAAAATTCGGTTTCTGAGAGCTTGGAGGCTGAGCTGAAATAAAGGCTATGAAAAAAGTATCAGGCTTGGAGAGACTACAAATATTCAAGATAAATCTATGCTCAAATTTTGGAAGAACTGGTGGATCTGGATTACTTTCATGTGCCAGGCTCTCTACTTCAATGCCTAATTCATGACTACTGACCATATCAGAGATTTTCCTTCCACTCTCTGGGGCTGAAGTTTGTAGTTCATTGAATTAAGCTTAATCTCCCGGGGTTTGGGGAAGTGGTTGGGGCATAGCGGAGGTACTTTGTTGAGTAAAGAGAGGGTGACAAGTTGATGGATAACTTGATTGAAATTCTTTTATTAAAAAGATCAAAATTTACGAAAAAAGGAGGGAGTTCTGAAAGTGGTTGAACTGAGATAAGCTTAAGATATTAATTATTGATTCCTTTTTACGTAATATCAATAGTGGAGAGTTTTGGAAAGTTTGAAAAAACTTAAATATAAAGTTAAATAAGTTCAATAGTTGGTGAATTTTCTAGAAAAAGGATATTTGAGAACCACAACCTGACCAAAGGAAACCTGCCCATCACCTGCCTTGGAACCTTCCATCAATATCTCTTGAGCTTGTTTTATTGCATTTGCACAATATGATTTGTTGGGAAATTCAAGGAGGTGTTGTGTTGCAAACTATTTCATATCATTAAAATGAAATGACTTCACTGTGAGAAATTGAATAAAGTTGACTAGTGAGAAACCTACTAAAGTTAACTTTTGAACTATTCAATGCTCATGAGGTAAGGACTAAGCAAAGTGTTCCACTTGAATGGTATGAAATAAAATGCTTTTGTTGAAAAAACAGAAGATACAATTTGGGTATTAAATAATCCACTTATTAGGTTTAAATTTGTGAGCCTCATGATTTAAACCCTAACCACAACATTGTGAATATACCTACCAATTTCCCCCCAGAACCTGTTGGCAGAGATGGCCACTCAGCATATCTCCCTGATTGCGTTCATCATGTATGCCAACAAGCAAACGTACCCTATGGATCTAGTACCTGAGCATAAGGATGGTAAGCCGCAGAGAGAGGATTAGGCATAAGGGGGATTGAGGGTGGCATCGGAGGCATATCTTGAGGGCACTGCAGGAGTGTAAGAATTGTAAGTGGCGGAGAAGAAAAGGCAGGGGTGTGGAAGCGTAAGGGGTGATGAGGGTGGAGATGGGGGGCGGCATCATAGTCTCATCTTGAGGGCGCTGCAGGAGCATAAGGATCATAAGCAGGGTTGAGGATTAGCCCAGTGTGACGGGGGCGTCAGAGGCATGTTGGGAGGGCACTAAATGAGCATAATCCTGGTAAGCGGCATTGGAAGCATGTCGGGAGAGCACTATACGAGCGTAAGGATGGTAAGCAGCGTCGGAGGCATGTCAGGAAGGAACTCCATTAGCATAAGGATGGTAAGCAGCGGATAGGATTAGGCGGATGCAAGGAGGCATAAGGGGAGGTGAGGGCCATGTCGGAGGCATAACTTGAGGGCCCCGCAGGAGTGTAGAGATTGTAAGCCAAGGAGAAGATGAGGCAGGGGTGCAGAAGCGTAAGGAGTGGTGAGGGAAGCATTGTAGTCTCATCTTGAGGGCACTGCAGGAGCATAAAGATGGTAAGCCGTGGGGGTGTGGAAGCGTAAGGAGTGGTGAGGGCAGTGTCAGAGTCTCATCTGGAGGGGGGTGCAGGCACGTAAGCATGCTAAGCATCGTAGAGGATTAGGCAGGGATGCGGAAGCCAATTCAAGTGTGAGAGTAGGAATGATAAAGGGGTGAGATGACCAGGAGGTGGGGGAGAAGTCTTCTCATGCACAAATATGAGAATGCCAAACTTCTGGGTAGCACCATGGGGTGTAATTACCCAAACATTGCGAATAGTGTTGAAATGGGTTTGGGTTTTGAGTGAAATTCTCATGTGAGACATGTGACAATTGACGTTGTCTTGACACAGATGTGAAGTGACCCACTAAATCCAGTGACTATAAAGTGACACTAACACGACTGAAGCAAGATTTTATACTGACTGCAGTGCAACGTGAAGTCAATTTCCAGCAATTGATGCAAGATTTGCCCTGGTGAATGGTCCCATGGCCTGCCGGCCCTAGAGGCTGTAGGGAGCCTAAATTTCCCAAAAAGACCATTTAGGGGTGGGCCACAGGCCCTGGATATATTTGGAGAGGAAAAAGGACCTTAAATAGGAAAGAGATCCGCCAGGCCCAAAATCAGTGGGATTGGCCTGGGGTTTGGTGAGATGGGGAATTGGCCATGGAGGCCAATGGAGCAGGATATGACCTGGAGTCCATACATGAAGGCTGAGTCTATGGATTGAAAGGAAAGGTGGGTATTTCCCAAAGGCCATTAAACAATACAAAAGGGCAATTAACCATAAATTGATAATATGGCCAATTGGCCATAAACTGGGTCAGGCCAGAATTTCTGTAAAACCCAATTGGGGGGGGGGCTTCTTTCCCATGTTTGTGACAATTATATTGAGTTGAGATCCATAATAAACTTGAATTATTTGTGGTGAAATGGTCAGAAGAGTCCATTAAATAGAAATGTATTAGACTTTTCTTGAGATTTAAATATGGTTAAATGAAGCCCCAAAACAGAAAACAGTTTGAAAATACAGAAAAAGGGGTGAATATCACAAATTGTCACTACTAATAAGGTACACATGAAACATAATATGATTACCCTTATATAATAAAATTTATAAAAGCAATAATAGAAATAATTTAATTTTTGATTTTAGTATTTATAGATTCTGGTTTATGTTCAACATTTTTTTGGCTTAACTCCCCATTGAAGCTAGGATAAAAGCTGAAATGGGGAGAAAGGACCTATATTGATAGTTTTTGGGCCCTCTATAGGAGTGTGAAAAAACAGCAGATCCAGAATTTTGCAAGTATCCAATTTGGAGTATTATGTTGTAACCTGTATTTTGAGAAACATCTCTATGGTGTGGGATAATGTGACCTGAATCTTAATTGGGTTCTTGATTTTGTAGAGAAAATTTGATTTGTTTCCACTTTTATTAATTAAGTTTATTGTAAGGTGATCTTGACTGAATTGATTGTCTGTATCCCTTAACCCCTACTGATGGCTAAGAAATTCAGTTGATGCTTAATCAATTCAATTGATTACTCAGTAAGGCTAAATTGATTACCTAAATAATTTTTTATCTTCTTTCTGATTATGTGATCTTCTTTTTGAATATGAATATAAGTTTTCTCTTGCACCTGACTTCCATTTTTAATAATTCATTTTAATTCCTTCAATATCCCTCTATAAATATTCACTTGGTATCTTCATACCATAAAAGTATCACACTTCTCTCTCTTATCAATTTAATATTATCTTGTGAGTTCACCTATCTCCAATAGCTAAAAAATGACATCAAAAAAAATACCAAGTTTATATTTAACAGAACTGGGTCATAAATACCCTATACCACATCCATAATTTCATTTAAGTTCATTAATTTTTCTACCTTAACCTAACTATGATGAAGTCTTGATAAAATTCCATCCTTTTTTCCTTAAATATCAAGCCCCACCTATACAATAATTCAAAGAAATTCTTCAAGTGCTTAAAATTGAATTTTCCTTATAGTTTGACCCCTATGAAAATTAACCCTGCCATACAAGGTTATTAATTAAATAATCCTTATAGGTCAGACGCATTGTGATGAAGAAATATCTACTACCTCCTTAAAAGTATAAGGAAATTGAAATAAAAGCAAAGACGAACAAATGGAAAATTGATGATAATTTAGGGTAAACCAATCCTTCACAATTTTTAGTGTTTGATGGAAAAGTGGGCAGTCAAATCATAAGTATCAGGTTTCTATTTTATTCACTTATAGCATATCTCAGTTTGGAATAATTGGAAAGTTATACCTTTATACCCTCATGTTAGAGAAGAATGGTGGCTTAACTAAAATCAATATTTGTTTCAAGCCAAAATAAATTTACAAAATTGATGGCCTGTTAAGGAAAAGTTAAAAAATCCCCTTTAAATTTAATTCTGTCACCAAAATTTACCATCAGGATTAAGGGGCCATTATCCCTGTTTTGGCTATCAGGAACTGGCTTACTTAATTGATAGTTTCAATATCAACAACAAAGAATTAGTGTACCATATGTTGACCTAAATATTCAATAGAAGATTCCATGGTAATAATTCTTGCCATTTTTTACCTTTACTAAAAAAAAAATCAGTTTTAGTGAATTCCCCCCTTTTATTGTAGTTGCCATTTGTTATACTGGTTATTAATTATTGATGTTTGAGGAATTTACTTTGTTTTCTCCTCTTCTATAATTTTTCTCAATTATTGAACTGTGAGTGTTTTCTTTCTTGATTAATTAATTTATTTTATTTCTTCCTTCCATTCTCAAACAATTTATGAATTCATCCTTGAATATTGTAACTCAACCTGAGACTAAAACTGAAAAACAATGGGTCAAATTTTCAAACTCCCACAATTTTCCCCAAAAGTGTATACAATATTGAGTGATATAAAGGAATACGTTACCAATGCCTTTTCTTATTTTCAATCAAGTAAAGAATAAAAAGCTATACCTTCAGGACTCTTTAAAGTATACTAAATACAAAAGAGAAAGCAACAAGTAAAATTAAAATAAATCCTTTTGTTTTTTAGTCCAAAAAATGTTGTTTCTGACAGTTCTTTATTTCAGTTTGAGGCCATGTTGAAGCTACCAAATAGTAACTAAGAGTTTTTACTATGGCTGTGTAATGGATAATATTAAATAAAAAGGTTGGTAGGAATGGTGTTGGGGCTTTACTATGGAGTAATAAACAATACAGTACTTACAGAAGCTTAGATATACCTGATTATTCTCCAAGAGTATAATTTTTTGTTAAAAGATTTTACTATGTAGGAATCGAAGAGCAGGATGGGAATGCCTCTTTTTGGCATAAAAAGGTCTTTTTTATCATGAAAAGTGTATGCAGGGACCTCTGGTCCTTACCATATAGGCATAGTGAAGGTTTTTCACTCAAGGGTGGTATTGTGGTTCAAATATCCCTGTATGGACTTCATTGGGCTCAGATGTGCTTTTGAAACCAAATCTGGTTACTCTTCCCAAATACAGAGTCAAAAATGTTATCCAGGGTCACCATGAGCATGTTCTCACAGGCCAGATGCATAGAAATCTTCAAAGCACATGATAGTAGACCCCAGATTAGTCATGATATTAGGTATTGAAGTATAAGAAAGGTTTTTTTTGTCATTTTGATACCTCATATTCATAGTTGTGGGAGATTATCCCACAGTATTGGGTTTTATCCAATATTGTGAGATTTTGACCTTAAAGCTACCATAAATGTTTCACTTTTTGCAGATAGAGGCTTTCATGAGCTCTACAAATTGCTTACCAACTTGGTATGCATGTCATTAAATATGGAAAACCTATCCAGGCTTCAACCTCCAATGTTGAAATTTTGGTTTTTGGTAGAACCTGCATTAAGTTGTTATCTTTAATAAATTTTGTTCTAGAGGAGGTAAAATAATATGGAAAGTACCATTAAAAAGCTCATATTCTTATTGTTTTTAAAAAAACACCACCCTGGATATTTCAAACTAAAAAAGTAGAAGGTAGATGAAAGGTGAATAGTTTATTTAACCATGTTTGGCTTATTTTTGGACATAGCTTCTTCAGTCTTTATGCTAGCTTTATTTGGCTAGGACCATTGGATATCCCTGGCTTGGAGCTTCAGTTTGAACACCCATTTTATGGGGTTTTTCCTCTTTCTCCAGATTTAAGATGAGAGGTGGAGATCAAGCTTTATTCTCAGTTATTGCTTTGATTTTGAATAACTTTGTCATTCCTTGAAGTATGGCTAGGGGGGTTGCATATTTTGAAAGAGGTGACTTTTCTCATTATTTTTAATGCCTCATTGAGATACTCTGGGTCAGGTGATCTTCTAGTGCGCATTTTTCCTACCATTGGTTAATATTATATTGATGTCATGCTTGTGCTCTGGTTTTGATTCATAGGCTGACATACCCTCCCTCTAAAGAAGGCTCATAATTGATGAGGCTTTTCAGTCCTCCTAGAGGCCCCAAATCCTGTCAAGTGAAGAATACAATCTGGTATTTTTTATTCTGCTGAAGATCTATCTTTTTAAGCTGTCTGGTCCTTGAGCCTGACAAGGTATTGTTTATAGTCTTTTCCACTGATTCTGATATTCCTGTCCTTAATGATTTTCTTCACTGGTTCAAGGGAGTACACAACTTCCACTTTACCCTGTGGAGTCAGGGATTTTCTTATAGAAGAAAACCTTTCCTCTCCAGTCTGGTGGTAAGGTTTCACTTGGCTCACTAGGAAAACTGGCTGTTTCATAGAACATTCCTTAGTAAGTCTAACATCCACTGAATTTTTTCCTGTAAGCATTGTGATTATTAAGGTCCTAGAAATGCTTCTCTCATTCTCTTAGTACCTTTGAGGTTTTCTAAATTTAGATTAGATACTTGCACATGGTCACCTTCCTTGATGTATGATTCTCTAATATTTTTTTCATATTTTTTCTTTTTGTACTGCTTTGCTTTAGATATGCATTTTTATGCTTTTTTAAATGCCTTTTTCAAAATTTCATGAAGGTCTTTGACTGTTGGGTGGATTGCGAGAAGATTATTCTTCAGCTGATCCACTGGTAATAAGGGGCCAAATTCTTTCTCTATTGGATATAGTTATTTACATGTGGTTGAGTTCTGGCTGGTATTGTAAGACAGCTGTCTAGCTTGTAGAAGTGTGACCCAGTAATGGGTGTATCCCTCATGGTCTTTGTAATCCATGACATATTCACAAGAATCTGTTATGATGTCCCCTATTGTTTGGATCATCCTTTCATACAGGCCATCTGTCTGCAGAGGGTAAGCTGTGGAGAATCACAGCTTGGCCACAAGAATTTCATAGAGATTTGTCCAACATTCTAAAGTAGACTTGGGGTCTCTATCTGTAAGATGTGACTATGAAACTGATGATAATCTTACTATTATTCAACAGTACTATGTCTGTTCTTATGAAATATAATAATAAAAATTATTATAACCACAATTAAATAATTAAAAAATTATTTCTTTCACGTGTTATACACTACTAGTGATTATAACAGTGAGCAGTAATTGTCTACTAGGATCAATTACAAGAAGAATTTAATAATAAAAAACTTCTTTATTAAAATAATAAAATTATTTTAATATATAATTATCTTTTACAAGAATAATTATGAATATAATTCTTGAAGAAAACTATTACTAAAGAAAACCTTTAAGAATTTAAAATAAATGACTCACTAATACTCCAAAGAACTTATTGATAGATAAAAGTAGAGAAATTTGACGTGGAATTGTGGATTTAAGGGATAAAAAGGATTTATAACAGTATTACAACAATATATAGTTGGATTCTAGAATTTCACGTCTTTCTGGATGATTTGGAAAGGTTTAAAACACTTAAGAATAGCTTTAACTAATACTTACTTGTTGGTAATAATGATTTAATAAATTGATAAGATGATGATACGGAAAAAACAGAAAGAATGGGCTTATTTTAAGTCAACAACAGCTCACAGAGGCGTGCCATGGAGCAAACTGAAAAACCAGTGAGTAAGAAAACAATAAACCTTTTTGGATTACTGATTGCATCATCTGTTGTCACGTAAGATTATCATAATTACTTAATTAATGCTTTTATGTGACTACCAACCCCAATATGGTTAAGCATAAAAGGAGTAACATCTGTAAATCTTCTTTTATTCTAAAATAATCATTGATTTCTAAAAGTTATCAATTTTATTGCCAATTTCATCACAGGTTGTAATTACTGTGAATTTTTGAAGATTCAGTGTTTCACGTAGAATGGTCAAAAATGGACTGTAGGTAAGACTTTTAATTTTACTAGTAAAACCATAATTCTTTTTGGTTGTACCATAGATAATACAGTTCTTCATTGGTCCTGAAAGTTTCAGGAAGATTCATTAAGAATTGTATTTTTAATGAATTTTTGAAGTTTTTACCTCATTTCTACGTAGAATTGCAAATAGCAGTATTTTGCTGGTTGCTATGAGGTAAATCAATGAATATGGATCCCAAAAGGGTTTAATTACTCTTTTAGGGTCTAGTCATGGAAAGTCATCAAGAATTGACGTGGTTACAGGAGCCTAAGTAGCTTATTACCTCCTTGGCACGTCAAAATAGCAGGTTATTTGCTATTTTTCTTATGATTACAGTAGGTGTAACTTGGTAACCAAGTTCCCAAAGAGTTTTAGTTTACCAATTGGGCCAAGATGAGCCATGGATCCATGGTCTGGAGCTATCCACGCCTCTGAGGCCTCAGAAGTTGGGTACCCTGGCTCTCTTTGATGTCTTTTGTCCCCCTTGCTTATTTTTACGTCAAAATAGTAATTTAAGCTTAAAGTGAGATATCCACTATGGGTGTACCAAAAGTCCATGTAAGAATACCATGATATTAAGTGCTCAAAACATGCATAACACTATTCTTAGTGTATATGTAACATGGGATTTCTCACTTTCCCATTATTTTGGCTAAAAATCAAGAAAAACAAAAATTTTCACAGATCTTTTATGTGGTATTAATGATGTGGTATTGAAGTATTTTCCATTTTACCACCTCAAATACTTAAATTGAGCTTATTCACTCTATGGAGCTACCCTAGGTGAATTTTTGTGTAGAATCCAAATCTGGTCTTAAATCCATGGATTTACTTACTCAATAAAAAGTTATTCATCTTTTCTGAAATTGAAAATGATAAATTTTGGATATATGCATGACTTATGAGTTTTGCATAATTCAAAATTTCTTTTTAAGATGATTGTGGCCTATTTGGGTATGTAAAATATACCTCAAGGCTCACACTATCACTTATTATTCTTTTGGGTACTCCACAGATTTATTTGATGTTATTCCAAGATAGTAGATTTTTTTCCATAGATGTATCCTCTTTATGATATTTGGGAATCTAACACACTTGCTGAATCTGTCTACAATGACCAATCAGGCATGGTAGTTCTCTTTGAAACCTGGGAAAATTCCCATTACCCAGTTCATGTTGATTATTTCCCATAGGTGTTTGGGCTCTTCTATGTGCTGGAATAGTCCATATTTCTTACCATGTTTCCTATTTGCCTTTTGGCATCTTTCAAAAGTGTTACTCACTCAAACCCTGTTCCCACTGAGGCCACTAACCTGTACTGGCTATTCTTTCTCTGGGTCTGTTTTCACTCATGCTTCCCCTATATAGGCAATAATGGAATTCTTGAAGAAACAATTTGATATGATCTCTGCTAATAACTATTAGGTCACTGCTGTGATTTTCTCCGTGGTATAGGAGACCATCTATCAGGGTAAACAAATTATCCTTATATCTCCTTAGCCAAGGTTCTTCTAGCTGGGATTGCAGCTATTGCCACCTTTATTTCTGCTGCAGGAGTGAAATTGATATTCTACACTGTTTATGTTTAGCATATTATTTGTTCACTGTATGAAAGAACTAAGTATGGAGTTCTGAGCAGATTATCCCTAATATAGGATACTGTTGTCAGAGGCTGGGGGTTCACCTGCTGGTACCCACTATGAGAATCTGAGGTTACTCCTACTTTCCACTTCCAGGAAGTGTATAGGGCTTTTGCTTTCCACCTCTGGAATGTAATCTGGGTTGTTTTTGACATTATCTAATGGCTATCTACTGAGAACATCTGGATTTGTGTGGCTTTTGCCTTCTTTTTATATTATGGTTGTATTACCTTTATACTCTTGGATGGCTACTTGAAATCTAAACAGGTGCCTATTGGTTGTTTTCATTTTAATTCAGAATTTGAGGGCTGTTCAGTGTTTGTAGACTTTAAAGACTGAGACCTCCAGGTAATAATGAGTTTTATCCAATTCCCATACTAAATGTAGGCATCCTGTTTGGGGTTCCACATATGTATAGCTTCCAAATATTCCAGCTTCTTAGATATATCACCTATGACACCTTCCCTAGTTTCACCATCTACAATTTGTCTCTTTTAGGGCTTCTCCTTGGCCTTGATGGAAGGCTGCATCTATATAAAACATGAATGGAACTTCAAAGTCAGGTCACATCAAGACAGGTGTATTGGTGAGCTCAAGCTATCTCCTCTCATATTAGTCCCTTCTTTCTTTCCTTATCTAAAAAAATACATATTTTGAACATAATTTGTAGAGGATAATAGTTATGTGTGCAAAGTTCTTGATGTGGTTTCTGTAGTGGGTAGAATATCTTAAGAAGGTTTTTATTTACTTATTTTTTTCTAAAACTGGATTTTGCATACCTTCTGCTACTTTGTTCTTGTCTATGGCCAAGATTAGCCCTGAGACTTTGTGACCTATGCTAACAATTCTTGTTAGAAAAAGCTCTACTTCTTCAAAGGGATTTTCAGGTTAATGAAAGTGAATTTACTTAAGAGTACATCTATGTATTTCATATGGTCTCCCCATGTTTTTGAGTAAATGATAATATAATCTATGTATAATAACATCCATCCTTCCAGTATTTCCTCTTGAAATATAGTGTCTATCATCTTCTGGAAGTGGGCTGGTGCATTTTATATGCCAAATGGAACTCTTGTGTACTCATATATACCCATATGGCATATGATTCTGAGGAGTTTCATAGAGTTTTGTTTAATTCCATTTTGGTGAAAGCCCTTCATACAATCCATTTTGGTGTTGTGTTTGTATTTTTCCAGCTTGTCCAAAGCAGGAGGTACACTAGTTATGGAGTACCTGCCTGTTTTAGTGTAGTTATTCAGTGATCTGAAGTCTACACGCAAGGTGGATTTCCCAAAATTCTGACTGATGAGGATTGGTGGAGTAAATTCCACAATCTCATTTTGTCAAACATTTCTGCTCACATCCATTTCCAGGAGTACATCAAAATATTTTCAATTTTTTCCCCTGGTTTCCAGGATAGAACAATATGGAAGTCTCCTTAGCACAGGTGGATAAGATCTTTTAAAATCTAGATAAAATTAAATATAATAGCCTCTAATTTCCCCCAAAGGTTCATCTTCTATAGAAAAGGCTGGTGGGTTCTTTTTCAACATTTCTAGTAAACTCAGTTTTTTACCTGTGAGGTTAGAGCCATATTGTTCCTCTTTGAATTAATTTAGTAATTCTTCCAAAGATCCTTGGGTAGATATCCTGTATATGTCAAGGTAAACTTTCTTCTCCTTGTTTATACCTATTTTAGTGTGCCTGTTTTTACTCTTTCAAATATCTCAGGAATGCATCCTTTTGTAGTATTTTCAAGTAGGAATCTTCAAGAACTACAAGCTATGTGTTGAGTATGATGTTTAATTTTCTGTGGGTAATAGTTATCTCTTTGAAAATCGTCCCTATCAAGGCTATATTTCCTGACATGCTTTTGAAATTCTTTGCCTTGCTTGGAATTTCCTTTCACAAATGAGTACCTGGCTACTATTGAAAGGTGTGCTCCAATGTCAATGTTTAATTGATGTTGAGCATTTTCAACACACAATTTCACCTTGTTAGAGGTACCATTGAGGTATGAAATTCCCTTAGTGAGTGTTACCAAGAATATTTGTGCACCCTGGTACTCCACCAGATGTGTCTTTTATTGGGTCATTTTCATCTTCATATTCCTCTCTGATGGAATTCCTCATACTTTCAGAGTCATAATACTCTGTCTAAGCTTCCCCTTTGCCTTCTTCAATTGAATAGATCTTTTTTCTTTTCCTTTAAAACATTGTTTGCATTGTGGTCTTTAGATCCACAATTATCACAGGGGTTCTTCATCCTGGCACTTCTGCGAATCTTTCTTTGGGTTTATCTTTGTTTTCAGCCCTGAAAGGTTGTTTTTCTCAAAAGCTACTGCCTTTTTCAGATGGGTATTTCCCAATTTTTGCTCTTTTCCTTAAATCTTGTGATGTATTGAAAATATCATCAAATGAGAAGTCTTTGTTGAATCTACACTTGAATTCATTCTCCAGTTCTCCTGGAAATTGTGTCACAAGTTCAAGATTTCTCATTTTAGAATTCATATGAGAGTCAATTGCTTTACATCTATTGCACTGTTTAAGAGACCACCCACATGGATCTTTGTCCTCTGAGTATTTTTGATATTTAATTGACATGGTATTTTGACATATCCATGTAAAGCTCCTGTATTTATGGAGAATTTAAGTTTTTCACCATGGATTTCATTCATTTCAGTGCACCATATACTAGAATTTTCTCTGAATGCAGTGTTCAGTCTAGCTGTTATCCAGTAGTCTTTTATACTTGGTAAATAAATTAAGAGTCCATCAATAGAACCAATGCGCTCCATATGATCATATTCTCCTACAGAAGAGAATTCAGGCCAACTTGTGGCTTATATGAGTTTTTTAAGTTTTTTATTCTCTGAAGAAGTCATATGATCTCAATCTTGATGTTGTGATGGGGATCTCAGATTACTGTACAGTAGGGCATTTGGGTTAATGTCCTCCTGTTGGTAAAATTTAGGTATTTTACCTGGAAAATTACCCTGTGTTTGTGGTTATATGGTATGTAAGGTGTGGATATGAAACTTTGATTAAAAATCAAGTACTTTTCCTGTCCTCAAACTTTGTATAAGGTAAAAATCAATTAAAAATAGTAAGAAATATTATTTTTAAGAGAAAACACGCCAATTTTATTGTTTATAACTTTATTAGTATGAAAAAATAATATTATAAAGATTCATTGTTTTACCAACAATAAAAATTTATCCAAAAATACTCTACAAGAGATATCTAAGGCTACAAAAGAAATTTCTTCAAGAGAAATTTCAATTGGAATTCATTGAGCAAAGAACTGCAAGAAATTAATTAAAGAAAAAAGTCTTTAAAAAGAATATTAAAGAGAAAAAATGCCCAAAAGTGACCAGAGTGAATTTGGAAACAAAGTGACAAAGTTTACAGTGATGAAAGATGCTTTAATTCACTTTTGGGGTGGTTCAGGGGTAAAAAATGATTATAAGAGTTACAAACAATGATTATAATGATTTTTTCACGTGGTTAAAAGGTTTAAAATGATTTAATAAAGGTGGTTGGAATCTTTTATTGATTGGTTGAACAATGTTTAAACTAATTATAAAAGGAAAAGATTCTAACATGAAGAGAAAAGTGGGGCAAAGAAGACATTCTTTTATAGCCATCAATTTTCTTACTCCAAAAGTACAATTTACTCTTGTCAGTCGTGAAAAACAGTCTGACAACAGAAAATCCAATTATGGCATTATTGAACCCTTGTTTAGACCGAAAAAGGGCTGGTTTTGGCCATTTTTTGCTATTTTTAGCCATTTTAGACCATTAAATCAGCCATTACTATAGCAATACCTGGTATAGATCCTTCAGAACATGTCAGAATGTGTGTAAGAGACGTAGAAACCAGTTAAAACTGTTTTTACTATGATGGTTTTATCTTAAGGGTAGTTTTACCCTCTTGGAAACAGCTAAAACTACCCCAGTTGGTATCAAAACCTCATCATCAATTGAGTCCACAGACCCTGTAACTCAATTCCAGGCCAAAAGTGATGAACTTTTGCGTGAATTTTGACACCACACGCCTGTCAGCAAGGAGTTTGGGGGTCTAGCTCCCCCTTAGAGCTGGAGTTCCTTTCCCCCCCAAATTTAATCTTTCCAATTTATTTTTCTTTTAATTCCTCATCATGTATTATACTTATAATTTACATATGTAATTCAATTGAATTGTACAGTACAATACAGTAATAATTGATACCTCATATGTAAATCAAAGTTCACTTATGTAATACACATGCACATTTTGACATTTCAATTGAATTCAATTGAAAATACTTCAATGCCTCATAAATTCTAAACTAAACACAACACCTCAATTTTAACACAAAAATTGATGGTTAACACCACATGTGGTGTGAATTAAGTTAAAGTTTTGAGCATTTTCAACTTTTGTATTGAAAATACTAAAAACTCAATTTAAGCTTATTTAGAGTTGAGTTACAAGAGTTTCACTCAGAGGTGACCCCGCCTGATTTTTTATGAGGAATCCAATGGTGAAATAATTTTTTATATTTTTATTTATTGGATAAAAAGTTATAATAATTTTTATTTAACTTTTTTCCAAATTTATTTATTTTTTTACAATTTTGTTAAAATTTCATTTTTACTTAATTTTTTAAAGTATAAATGTAATTTTATTTTTAAATTGTGATTAATTTTTTTATTTTGAATATAATTTGATATTTATATTTTGATTTTTATTTTAATAATATAAATAAATTTATTTTATTTATATCAATATGTTAATTTTGTATTTGTGGTCTTTTGGGTATATGAAATTACCTCTAAGGCTCACATGGTATGGCCTACATTAAAATGCTAGTTCCTCTCTTGATCTAGGTCTTCCACTTGTTTTTAATCCATCTTGCGTCTCTTTTTTCAGTGATATTTCACCTCTAAGACTTGGTTTTACCTTTTGTGGTTTTATTCTGAGGCTCTACTAAATTTGGCATAGTCCTCTTGAAGAGCATGAATGTTTTTGGTTTGTAAGGTGTTTAATTAAACCCTTGTAACCTGGAGATACTCTCATTCAGTACTTAAAGATTTTTTGAGTTTGTTCTGAAAATTAAGAAATCTTTAACCACAGCTCATTTCGGTTTATTTTAATCTCAGGTGTAACAGCACTGTGTTCATCCTGATGGTGGATGTTATGTCTAATAGTGGGGTACGTGACTCTATCAGCAGTATTTACAATTAATCCTTGTTTGTGTGTACTTCTCTCACTAAATCTAAAGCCCTATAGACAATTGGATCTGAATCTTTCTTCCTATGTCTGAAAGAAGTCCTGTTATTGAATCTTGGTCCTTGTCTTGACCTGGCAATTCCCCTGGGATTGTGAAGAATGGTTACTCTTGGCCGCTAATTTGTTAGATTATTAGTGGTGTGAAGCCACTGGGGAGTTGAGCTGGTTTACCACTCCTTGTGAGCCTGAAGGAATCAGAATATGCCCTTGATTTTTCCATTGCACTTCTATAGCTTAGATGGTGGCTCAATTATACCACATCTTGGCTGAACTCACCTCCAGGAGATTGAATTTCTTGTTGGTGATTTCCACAGGGTCTTTGAAGGATATCTCTTCTAGAAGCTTGTGCAAAGTTCATCCCCATGGGAAGAAAGGTTGAACCTCTTTTTTTTCCACGCTCTATTGGAACACATCTTTGAAGATCTGGTGGAGCTGAAGCACTTGATCAACTTCTGGCCAGTCCTCTGGTTTGAGGTCCCTGTTGAATGGCAGTGTGGGAATGATTTCCTAAGGGTATTTCCATTCACCATGGTTTCAAAACTTTGGGATTCATTCACAGGGGCTCTTCTGGAAGGTGAGAGTGGCCTGGCACTCAGCAATCAGGGAACTCACTTGGAAGACTCCAAAGAATGAAGAAAAGAAAATAAAAGAAATGAATTTCTCTAAGAAATATGCAAGTACAAAATTGAGATGCAATAAGGGAAATAAGAAGCCAAATGGCCAAAGAGCCAACCAATTAAGTCCTTAATCACTGTTTCAACCTTCCAAAATGAACAAAGGAATTAGCGAGGATATGACCACCAAGTATTCATTGACAGGCAAAGGAAGAAAAATGAAAGAGGTGCTAAATGACTAACTTGATAATATCAGGATTCCCTTAACAAAAAGGTAAGATAAATAAAGATAAAATAAAATCAAAAGATATCAATTAACTGGGGGAAAAACCACCCAGGGTCAAAGGAGGCTGGAATATGTGAAAGGTTGAGAGCTTGACTCCTTCAGGCTGGAAGCTTGTCTGTATTGAATACTGGAGGCTGTATTGATTGTCTGATAGAATTTATACCTTGCCAAATTGAGAAATCAACTGGTTTGAATGTTCTTCTCATGGTTGATTATTGAAATACAGGTGTTGATGAATCCAGAATGTATTTCATGAGTGTTATTGCCATGGTTGAGTGATGGAGCATTGACACTTGGAAAATTGTTTTGGGGCTGCCTCTTGAATATCCCTTGAGAATTAATTGCCAGTTTCCCTTGGAGAAATACTGTGAATGAGATTAACCAATGTTTAATTTATGGTGTCATTGGTATTTGAGATTGACACTTGTCCTTGAGCTATGATTAATCCTCTGGATTTTGTGACTTGATAACCTTATGAAAAGTTGAAATAGCCACTTGATATTGGTGCCATTGGATTACTGGTGAAAAAAGATGCATAATGGTGTATAACACCATTTATGGCACTTTTGGTTTTTTGAGGGTGGAAGAAGGCAAAGGCCTTTTGGAAGGATGCCAGGAGGATATAGGTGAAAAATGGGTTTTGGTGGCTTCAGAGGCAACAAAGTGGATTTTGGGTTTTTGGCCAAATAAAGCTGATACAGCTAATACAGCTTTAAAACTCTATTTTCACAAAGTGTGAAAAAATGCGCAAAACTGGCAATTAAGCCCCAAATGGCCTAATATGGAAATTTGGGCATATTTCCCATATTACATGGGAAAATGGAATAAAAGACTGAATACAGCAAAAATGCGCAAAACTGTATTTTAAGCTTAAAAAGACAAATACAGGCTTTTGAGCTGTATTTTCCCTGTTGACTGGAAAATAACCAAAGGTTCCCAAAAGCAGAGAAAGGCCAGGATATGCCTTATGATGGTGAAGGGGCAGGTTGGCCTCAGATGATGAAATGACCATAAAGGCTATAAAAGAGGAAATGGCCGATTTGGCCAATGATTATGGATATGGCCAAATTTCCATAAACTAGATATGGCATGGATATTCCATATGGAGATCCAAGAGTTGGATTGCCATGGTTGCAAAAGCTTCTTGTTCTGAACAGTGCCAGTATTTCCTCTGGTGGGTTTCTTGGGACTCCAAGGTTTCTGAGTTGTACAGGTGACATGATATCAGTATGGCTAGGCAGTCAAAACCTTTCTGTTCTTAGGTTATTTACCTTTGACTTCTCCTTGTACAAATTTGTGCTCTAATGTATTTGGAAATTTGTCTTCAAAAGTTAAAACTGGGTTAATAGTAGTTATTTACCCTTTACAAGCTACCTGTGAGGTATGGTTATGAAAATTTGATTAAAAACAAGTAAATTTCCTGTCCTCAAAGTTTGTATAAGTTAAAATTTAATTAAAAATAGTAAATTTTAACAGTTCTAAGAGGAAACACACCGAATTTATTGTTTTTAACTTTGTGAGTATAAAAAAAATATTATAAAGATTTGTTGTTTTACCAAAAAAAAATATTTAGCCAAAAGTACTCTACAAGAGATATTAATGGCTAAAATATGAGAACAGAGTCTTTCAGAAGAAGATTAAAGAGAAAAAACACCCAAAAGTGACCAGAGTGAATTTTGAAACAAAGTGACAAAGTTAACAGTGGTGGAAGATGGTTGAATTCACTTTTGGGGTGGTTCAAGGGTAAAAAAGACTATAAGAGTTACAAAAAATGATTATAATAATTTTATAATCTGGTTAGAAGGCTTAAAAACATTCAAAAAAGCTGTTTGGAATGTTCTATTGATTTGTACAACAGTGTTTGAGCTAATTGTAAAAGGAAAATATTCTAACATGAAGAGAAAAGTGGGGTAAAGAAGACATTCTTTTATAGCCACCAATTTTTTACTCCAAAAGTAACGTTAACTCTAATAGGTTGTGAGAACCATACTGAGAACAGAAAAGCTAATCATGGAATTATTGAACCCTGGTTTAGACCAAAAAGTGCTGGTTTTAGGCATTTTTTTCTATCTTCAGCCATTTTAGTCCCTTCAATCAGCCATTGCTATAGTAACACCCGGTTTCAAGCCTTCAAAACAGGGAAGAATGTGTGTAATAGAATTCAAAATCAGTTATAACTGTTTTTACTAAGATTGCTCTTACTTGAGGGTAGTTTTACCCTGTTGGCAATAGTTAAAGCTGCCCTGGTTGGTCTCACAACCTCATCATCAACTGAGTCACACACCATGTGACTCAATTACAAGCCTAAATTGATGAATCTTTTAATGAATATTGACATCCCACGCTGTGGTATTCCATACCTGTTCTACAATGGTTCAAATCCACAGTATCAAAGATAAAGATTTAATCAAAAAAGAATTTATATATAAAAAGAAAATAAAGATAAAAAGCAAAAAAGCAAGATAAAAAGTTGAAAAAAGAAGAGAATAATATAAGAAGAAGAAGAATAAGTATTCTACTGGAATATACATCAAATTTACATATATTCACATATTGCCTCAAATGCATAACATCAATAATTATCTAGATATCATGAATATAAGAAAGAGAATAATACTATAAACTCTATACTACATAAAAATATTCTTAAAAATAATCCAGCTTGATTGAATAATGAATATGAATAAACATGGGTAAAACTACATAAGTGATACCATTACTCTTACTACATCATGTGTTACATTTCTTGAAATAAAAAAAAGACTTACATATATGTTAACATAGTGTTAGATTACCCAATACCCACTTAAACTCCCATAACCAAGAATTATGGGTATCATTTACAAATCAAATTTTACATAGAAAACTGATCAACTGAATACAGCTCAAGGCTGTGAAACAGAAAAAATAAGGTTACTAGAGATAAGAATACAGTTTAAAAAGATATGGTGCAATATCTATGTCAAATGACACAATTTAGACGTTTTTCACCAGCAAAATTTGCTCAAGGCTGTGCATAATAGTAAGAATGTTTAGTTAAAATAACATTATAGCTCAAAAAAATGGTTCAATACCTTGATCAGATCACACCATTTGAAATCTAACCATCAGAAACATACTTTAAAGGCTGTGCATAATAAGAATAAAGTTGAGTTAAAATATCAGTATAATTCAAACAAATATGGTGAAATCCACAAACAATATGGCGAACTATCATGATCATCTAAAATGATTTTGAATTTAACCACCAGAAAACATCTCTCAAGGCTCTTCATAATAAGAATAAATTTTATTTAAAATATCAGTATAATTAAACAAAATATGGTGCAATCAACAAAACATATGGTGAAATATCTTGATCAGATGACAAAATTTTAAATTTAACCACTAGAAAAAATGTCTCAAGGCTGTGCACTGACAATAATAAGGTTCAGAGTGGTGCAATCAACCAAACATATTGTGCAATATCTTGATAAGATGACACCATTTTAAATTTGAGCCTTAGAAAAAATGTCTCGAGGCTGTGCACTGACAATAATAAATCTAATAATGATGCAATAAGTCAAACATATGGTGCCATGCCTTCATGAAATGACACCATTTTCATTTTATCCACCAGAAACAATGTCTCAAGGTGTAATTGTTTCTAAGTCCCTTGTTATTGGAAGGCTTTATCAAGGGCCTAGAAGGAATAAATAAAGGGCCTCTCCCCCTGTTTACTCCTCATACTACTGATTCAGAAAATAATCTTGAGTATCAATCCATCCATTCTATAGTAAGATAAGGTAGTATTATATGGAAAAGCTCAGTAGCTAGGCTCAGTATCTTATATTATTATTTATGATTGATTGATGAAAGATATTCATAATATTTTTGGAAGATTTTAGCATTATTCAATAGTCTTACCATTGTAGTAGTACTTTTCAAGTAGTGCTTGAAGATATTATCATTAGCAATCTTATAAAATGGATCAATAACCCTTATTTATAGAAGGGATATCATCTTATATCTATAGCTTTTAATATCATAACCTTTATAGATATTTTGGCTTATTTTTATATTAATCCCAATAGTATTATATTACTTTTGTATTATACATATCTTAACCCTACATCAACCACAACCACCCTTATAAAACTATCTTACCCTTAAGATATTATGGCTATATTTATAGTATTACTAAATAACTTTTGAAGTCTTCATTCGCTATCATACTTATTATTAATATTAATAGTGATCTTAAAAGTTATTCTTTAAATATCTCAAGTATTTAAAGAAATAATCCTAGAAGACCTAATTAAAAAGAGCTATATAATGAATAACAAGAAGTTAACAAAACCTCAATTATTAAGAAAATATTAGCTATTACCATGATTATTGTAGTAATATTTTATTGAAAGACTGATGGAGACTACTGAAGAAAATTCTCTCATTGAAAAGCCACAAAACTAAATAATTGATTTGTGATCTCACAAAAAGGGTATCTTTTTCAGTATCTTTAGAGGTTCAGCTAATACACCATAGCACCCATGGTTATTGGCTAATGCTAAACTTCAAAACAGACTCACCAATGATTTTCCCCTCAAGATACTGCCTATTATTTATCCCACAACAAAGGGAGCTACCAGATCTGGTGTCCCAAAAGTACCCTTTTAATACCAAGTATCATTATTAAGATCACATTATCAATCTTAAAGCGCAAATATTCATAATATCAAACAAAATCAAAAAATCATTGTTTTAGATCAAATTTATCATGGTGAAAAAATAATCATAAAAGAAGGTTATAACATTTGAGGAGGAATTAGAGACAGAGCAGTCCAGAATTGAAGAATCAGGTCAGGAAGAAAGTGAATAAGAGTGATTTTTTATTTCTAGAATGATTAAGACTTTCAGGAGGAAAGGTTAGAATTGCAGAAGGCTGTGGAAAGATCTGCAAAAAAACATGGAAGGAAGACAAAATTGAGTTAAATCTCACCTGAAACTATTGGGCATGCAACTATTGAAAGAATGCTCAGACCCCAGCAACAATCAAAATCACCAACCCCAAAGAAATTTGCAACACCCATACCAGGAACATTTCCAAGACCTGAAAGATTTGAAAAAAGGGTGAATATTATAACACCAACTCAGCAACCTGAAATATTTACAATAACCACAAGAAAGATTTTTAAAAGAAAGGCAATGGACTATAATCTCAAATTTGATGGAAGTGATGTTGAGGAGTTTATCAGGAAAGCTGAAAGGATAGCATCAATTGAAGGAGCCAATGAAACGGATTTGGAAATGCAAATAGCATGCTGGAGTGAAGATGAGGATATCAGATATGAAATTTAAGGAATGCCAGGATATCAAATGAAGAATTAGGATCAATTGAAAAATGAAATTATCAGTCCAGAAAGAAGACATAGGAAAGATGAAACAGCAATACTATTTAAAAAAACTCAACAGGAAAGAGGAGTAAAGATTTTGTCCCAATACAAAAAGTAAATTGGGAAATATGACATAATTTCAAACTATGTGCTTAGGTATGGGTATATCAAAAAATGAAATTATTATAATGAGGATGTCTGTCATCCTTTATCACCAGAAATTAGAATTAGTGTTACTAAAGAAATGATTAAGGACAGGACCATAGTTCAAGCAAAAGATGTAGGATATATCTTACCTCAAATGGATATTCTCTGAAATTATATTGGGGCAGAATTACTTATGAAAAGGAAATCAAAATTGTTTAAGTAAGATGAAATCAAAAGTAGAAAGAAAACCAGATTTGAAGATTAAAACCAGGTGGAGGTTATTGAGAAAATGAAGGACATTATCAAGAAAATAAAAAGCCCACTGTGGGAACTCCTCTTGTGTGGGATTAAAATGAGGCAGTACCTGGAGGGGGAAATCACAGGTAACTAGTTTTGAATTGCTAATAACTCCTGTAACCAAGGGTGGCAAGGGTGTATTACCTGCCCCTCCTAAAATACTGAACAAAATATTCCTTGGAGCTCACAAACCAAAATAAAATTAGTAAGTGGCTTTACAACTGCAGAAGACAAAATTCAGCAGTCTCAGATCAGACCTATTCAATAAATAATAATAAAAAGAAATGTCAGTAATTTGGTTAATTTTTAGATTTAATGAAATACTTGTCTGTTTTAATTTTACTCTTTTGGTTAAATTGAGGTGAGTGGTTTCTTCTTGGTGATAAAATCTTTGTAAGATGAGTTATTTAAGGTGTTCAGAAAAATTTGGTGAGTGTTGGTAAAGGTAATTTTTTTGTTAAGATATAGTTATAATAGAGTAAATAATTTTTTAAAGGTTTGTTATTCTTTTTTAAGAGTGTTAATAATGAGATAAAATAGTATTTGTTAAATTTAAGAGGTAAGATTCTTTGATATTGGATTTTGAAAGGGGTAAGTTATTTTTTAAGTCCTGATAATTGATGTTAATTTACTGGATAAAATATTTTAATAGACTAGTAACCCTAATATTGGGTACTGGATATGTTTTTAATAATAGTTTTTTTTAATACTAAGATTCCACTGAGCTTAGCTACTGGGTAATCTTCAACACTATACTTCCACTGAGCTTAGCTACTGGGAAAGTAAATTTACTATGATATACTGGACTACCTCCCAGGTGAGGGATGACTTATTCCTATGCTTGTAATGTGCAGAGGATATATTGTGCATGGGATATAATTTGCATGGGGGGATTTTGAAATTTGGGGGGAGAGAGTCCCTCTATTTATACCTTTTGGGAGCCCAGAGGGCCCTCCATGGGAGCTTTCTTTTTCCACTTTAATTCCTCTTGATTTCATCATGTGACTCTGTTTTTGGTGAGGACCTTTCTTGCATGGGTCAGGTGATTTAAGGTTTGGTGATAATTTTTCTCTGCACAGCCTTCTTTCATCACATGATGGTCTTTTGGTGAGCTAATTATGATGTGATTTTCTTGGATTTTCCTTGCATGCATGAGGTGATTTCATTTTGGCTGAGGATTTTTCTTGCGCACAGCCTTTTTTCTGTCCCATGATGTTCTGTTGGTGGATGCAGTATCACATGATGACCTTGTAATTCCTTTGCATATGTCCTATTTTAGGTTGGGTAGAAATGGCTGTGTAATTTATGCAGGTGTCATGTTTGTTTTTCTTCTTTTTGAACTTTAAAATGAAGTCAGGTGATAACTTCTTGCATTGGTGAATTTACTGTTTTTTATGAAATGATGTGATTTTTGATTTTGACACATGCTGTGCATAGTCATGTGGTTGAGATTTAATTGGAATGGTGTACTGCATGCAGCCTGTTGTAACTAGCTTTGGTTTGAATGAGGTGATGAGTAGTGTAAATAATTATGTTTTAAGATTTTAAGTGGGTTTACTGTGGATATAAGATAAGGTACTCCTGTGGCTGTGTTGTAATTGACTTGCAGGAATTCCATGGGTTTGGCTTTGCATCATATGACTTTGAATGCAAGCTGGTTGTGTAACTAATGCATGTGTCATTTTCTTCCTGCATGAGTCCTGTGGCTGTAAGGGGGTGTAAAGCTGGGTGGGGTGTGTAATTTAAAGGGTGGTACCTCATTTGTTGTAACTAGTTTGCTATATGTAAATTGATTTTTACATATGCATAGTGAAATTGAATAAGTTATTTAAAAACATAGACTTCCCTTTGGTGCCTGTGCCATGGTTTTATGAGTTAAATCCAGCTTCTTGCTGTAAAATTGACCTTTTGGTGTAAAACTTGAGTGTAAGTCTGCCTGTAGGCTGGATTTCCTGCTGTTATAGGGTACTATGAGCTTGAGCCTGGTGAAAAAAATGGTATGGAATACCACACCACCAGTTCAAGAGGCCCATGCCATTGAAGCCCCAAAGAAAGTAAACCGACTGAAGGATGTTTTGGACCAACTGAGAGAAGTATCAGAGGCTTTCAATCCACCAAAGAGGGTCTGGAAGGATAAAAAAACATGCAAGGGTCAGGATTGGCATCAAATGCACAACCATTCAGACCAACAACTACCCAGGAACCTTGAACTGCAAATTTTCAACCTTATGTTCAAGAAAAATGGTGTACAGAACCACCCTTAAAGTGTTATTACTGTTTTTAAAATGGTAATTCATTGACAAGATGCAGCTACCTGGCAGAAGATATGTTTCAGCCTGTGTCTCAAAGCCAGAGCACAAGCATCACAGCCAAATAGCATAAACCAACGGTAAAGCTAAGATACCACCAAAACAGGGAGCTGAGGAAAACCAGCTCAGAAGGTATTGAAATCAAGTGGAAACTTGCTTGTTTTGAAATATACCAGTCCCATGATCATACAACAAAAAATAAAAAAGTTATTCCTGCTCAAAGTTCCTGCTGAGCTTAAACCTTAATTTTAACCTCTCATCTGAAATCCAGAAGAAGAGGCTAACCCCAGCAAATTAGTATTTCAATCAAAGCTCTAAGTCAGGGATATTAAATTGCTAGAGCAAAATTGAGCTAACAACAAAACTACAGAAGTTGTGGCCAAAATATGGTCAAATAAGGGTGAATAAAATGTTCACACCTAATTTAAATTCTACATTTTTAGTGTGAGAAACTTAAAGTGGGGTCTTTTTTGAGAGAGAAAAATTAGGGCTATCTGATGGTTCCATTCATTTCTCTATATCTCATCAAGAACAAAAGTTATGGGGAAAACAAGCTCCATACAGATTTTGAGAAAATCATATATATGGATAACAAAACATGCACATGGCATAACCTTTCCATATTTTATTTGAAACATATAAAGTGAGGTAGAATTGTGTAGATCCCATTCAGAGCTACACAATGAACAAACCTTGAGCTCAATATCTTGAAAACTGACAAAGTTATGGCAGTTTTAAGACCAAAATCCCACAGTTAGACTAATACAGCCTTACTGTGGGATAATATCCCATAACCATGATTATGAAGTGTCAAAAAGACAAATAAGAATGTTTATACTTCAATAACTCATATTTCATTCAATACTGGGGTCCTATACAGGTTTTGTACAGCATTCTACGCATAATACACATCAGAAGAGGCCTGTGTGGTCCCCAGATGAAACCTTTCACCCTGTATTGGTGAAAACTGTCCAGATGTGGTTTCAAAGCCACACCTGAGCCCAATAAAGAGTATACAGGCCTTGTGGAAACCACAAGCCAGTACTCTGAAGTTAAAGATCTTCACTTCACCTACGTGAAATGGTCTAGAGGACCTTTTCAGCCAATTTCAGAATAAAAAGAGTCCTTTCTCTTCCCAAAAGAGGAATCTCCATCCTGCTCTGGAATTCCTACATAGTAAAAATGTCAAAAACAGTTATACTCTTGGAAATAATCAGGTCTAATTATAATATTAATTATTGTAGACTTTATTATAATAATCCAATTGGCAAAGCTCCACCCAGGGCTTTTAACGATGCTCACCACCACTAAATCGTCTTAGTAAAGCCCTTATATTTTATTTAAAATGTTTTTTTATCATTATAATACGTGTCACAGTCATATTTTAGTTTTTAAATACTGTTATTATCACCTCCTCATAGACTCATCCTGACAATATTCAAAATGGAATTGTTAGTAGGAAAGGACTAAATTCCCTTTACTCTAATTTCCAAAGAGTACCATCAGAGAGAAAAAAATCTCCTGAGGATTTAGTCAGGGAATTTCATAAGGAGCATAAGGAAATCTCAAGGAGGATAAGTGAAAATACTCTATCAACACCAGAATCTCTAAAGGAAGTTGAGTCAAAGAAAGAAGAAAAATAAGTTTCAATTTCTCAAGTAGAAGACTGGGATAATTGGAAACCACCAACAGTATCCTAGCCCACTGAGGTGTTGGAAACACATGCAACTCTCAGACAGACAAAGCAAAGATTGGTTAAGAAAGAAAGCCAAAATAAGGAATATTATAAAAGTAAAAAACCCATACTACCAGGAACCTATCACGGGGATGAGGATGAAGAAGAGATGAAGATAATTGTTCAAGCCAAATATAAAGATAAAAATACTACAAGAAATGAAAAATTTCAAGGAAGTGAAAGTAAAGAAAAAGAGAATCTTAAAGAGGAAAGTGAAAAGTTGAATAAAAAGCTTGTTCATCACAAAAATTGAAAAAGAAAGAAATGATAAAGGATAAGAAAGGATTAAAACTAAAATCAGAAATTGAAAATCTAATAAAAAAATCTTGGAACAGAAAATTAACTTAACCTGTGAAGAAATGTTATCAGTTTCCCCAAACTTCATTCTCAGGCTGAAGGAAATTTCTTTTGAAGAAAAGGAAGCTATGAAATCATTTACTACTTTGAAAAATCAAGAGGATGTTATCTATATGAAGATTAAAGACTTTGAAACACCAAGACTTCATTATTCCTGTCCACTTGGTTTTATGAAAGTATTTATTGGAAAAGAAGAATATTCAGTAATGGCACTGGTTGCTACAGGATCAGAGCTAAACATGATCACTGACGATGCAGCAATAAAAGCCTCACTTCCAAACAGAAACCTCAAAATTAATTCGAGAGGAATTGGAGGACATACAATATCATTAATTGGATTAGCTGAATTCATAAACGTACTTTTGAATTATGGAGAAGAAAAATAAAATAACCTATTAATGTCCATGGGAGCAGTACATAGAGTCCTTGGAAGGCCCTTCTTAGCAGAAAATGACATTAGACTCGACTTTTCACAGAAATAAGGTGAAATATTTAGCTATCAAGACGCAGATGGTAGAAGAATATTTATGCCAATATGCAAAAACATATTCCAGGATGGCAAGCAGGAACACCAAGAGGAATGAAGATTTTTTCAATGGGAAAAGTAAAGGATTTGTTTATAAAAATAAAATTAAAATAAGCTGAAGATAAATTTAAAGGAAAAAAAAATTACTTCAAATCAACTGAAAAAAATGTATCATAAGATAAAGTTTATGGAATGTAATTGATATGAAATATTATCCATAATGGATAGGGGAATAGATAATTAATCTCAGGGGGAAGTTGAAGGAGACCAAGAGGTAAAAACACAAGAGCCAGAGCAAGGACCATCCACAGAAGCACTATCAAGCCAAAGTCATCAGCCTGGTATTTAGACAAGGCAATAAAATAAAACAAGGAATGGACTGCCTTTGACCCCAAAAAGTGGGAGTAATGGATTAAACAAAATCTACCACCTTGAATTGAATATGATTATCATATAAAAACAGAAACCCTAAAGTAAACAGCTCAAGAATAAGACCCTGCCCTGAATTCTGAAAACAACAAAAGTCTATAAACCAACTGATACAAATGGTATGTTGAATCAGGTTTTTGTTGATTACTCAGAAATTATGGATGGACCACCAATACATAGTAGAAAAAATATGTTTGACATATTTTCCAAGCAGGAATCCCAATGGGATATGGAAATTGAAATCAAACCAGAAATGAAAAATGATCAATACTCTGAAGACTCATTGGAAGATGTTAGAAATAAAGCTTTCAAATGTCTAAAAGATGAAGATTCTATAAAGGAATACAATAGAGAAGAGTGTAACCAAACTGATGAATTCCAAATATGTGGAATTTATAAAGATCCTCCAAAGAAGAAAATCAAGAGCTATCATGCTTATGAAAATCTTTGGGAGGTCTACATAAATCATGACTCTTCAAAAGAAATAAAACCAAGATTATCTTCAGATTCAAAGCCAGAAGCAAATCCAATAGAAGCTGAAGTCTCACCATTGAAAAAGTATCCAATGAACACTATTCTGTCATATGATTTAAATCCACAAAGTCAATAGAGAATGGATAAAGAAAAAAAATGTACTTTGATGCAGAAAGTCTTTTAAATTACCATTATATAATTTCTTAATGGGAATTACCAACACCTGAAGAAGAATCAGATTTAATAATTCTTACATACATTTAATTCAAAGATATATACTTTGAGCGTCTATGAAGAATTAAAGGAGGAAAATGGCTGAAGAATATTCCAGGATAGGAAATGTCCAAATTGAACTTCATGGAACTCTTGAATGAGGAAGGAATTTAGGGAAATTTGGAAAGAAAATATTGGAAGGAAATGTTTTCCTTTGATGAACAAACAAGGAAGGATCTTTATGATTATATAGTTTAGCCACAAGAAGACTTCAATATGCATAATATTGAGCTTCTTGGTGGAAAATCTTTCTGGAAACAGTATAGATACCTCTTTATACACAGAGAAGAAGGATTCATAAGAAACTGGAAAGGTAAAACCCTAGAAGAAGGAAGAAAAGAAGGAAAATACTGGGAGAAATAGCCAAGGGTGTATGTTTGAATAGCATTCTTCAGAAAAAAGAAAAAAAAAGAAAATGGGTTTCATGAATTGAATCTATTTCTTCTGCACATGTAAAAAGAGGAGTGAAAGTTCCAAAAACAAATACAAGTAAAAAAATTGAAATTAAAAAAAAAATTATGCGTGAAGATTTGGTATGTAGTAATTTAAACAGTGAAAGTATCAGCAGGTAATTTTTACATTAAAAGAATGGGGGTGGGGGTCTGTTTCTTATTCCACCTCTAATGGTTTAATCTTTTGGGATGAAATCCTTGCAAGATTCAATATTAATTCCTATTTAAAATCACTATCAATATAATTAATTGTAACATCCATTAAAGAGAGAAGAATAAAAAAGTTGATATGATCATAGTCTTTAATAAAATTAACAAACAGTTCAAGATCTGCAAGCTTGGATGTTATGGGGATGAATTGTTGAAGGATGAAGAAATTTTGGATAAAATGCAATTGAAGAAGAAATATGAACAATTTATTTTTGGGTATGAAGAAGAATATCAAAGATGTCAGCTATCAAGTCATCAATCAAGAGGAGAAAAGAAAAATCTGGAGAAATAAGGTTGTTATTGGAGGAACTTAGATTTTGGATGAAACATTATCTTACTATAAAAGTTACTTACCATCAATGAGAAATGTACAACTGCATTAAATTCTGAAAACCTTCAACTTACATCATTCAAAAACAAAGAAGAGATTAAAATCAGTAAAATTAAATTCAAATAATCAAGTCCAGTATCCTTGGTAGAGACTTCCTGCCTTATGAAAGAAGACCCATAGATTTCTCACCTTATCACTTAAAATCTCAACTGATTCAATTTTTGGAAGTGAATTCCTTCCTTATCAAAGGGGATTAATTCTATAAGAGCTATTTTACTTAGCTTGTTTATTTCAACTACTTTTACCAAGAAGCTATTATAGCTATCATATTTTTTTAACATCAAGAAACCATTAGAAATTGTTTTATCATATCTTACCTTTTAAAACCATCATGTCTGAAGCTGATGAAGCAGACAATACACTCTGTACCCATTTTCCAGACTCAGAAAAAAAGGAAAGCTAAGAGCTATGGATTAATAATACTTTTCAAGGATTCAGCAATGAATACCAAATATGAGGCTTACCATTAATGAAAAATTTTGAAATACCAAATTATCACATAATTACATTTATTGAATTTGAGGATATTTTTGTCACAGGAATGGAGGGAGACAGGAAGGGCATTACCACTCATTACTAATGGAAAATCTTCCAACACCTAATCAGCAAGGGGTCTCATAGAAGATTCACCAAATACAGTTCCAAACCTCAATACAGCTCAATACAGGCAAAACCCAAATACAGGATTCACCAAATACAGGCATGCCTTCCACACAGGTGCAAACACCTATATTGATTCAAATATCTGTACTGGATACACCAATACAGTTTCACATCTCAAATACAGGTTTCTCAATCATAAAATCATGGTTTCTCAACACTCAAACTCCAGGCTGGCACTTTTTCACATATACCAGCCCCCTTTCACCCACTTGGGGGTTTTCCCCCGTTAATTAAAATATTGTATTTATTATTTAATATTATTTTCTTTTTCATTAAATAAATATTACTTTATTAATTATTAAGTTAGTCTTTGCCTTCCCTCACCTGTTCAGTAGAGTCCTGGTGGCCATATCCTTCATTAATCCTTTTCTCTTTTCTGAACAGGTTGAAAAAGTGATTAAGTTAGTCTTTGACTTCCCTCATCTGTTCAGTACAGTCCTGGTGGCCATATCCTTTATTAATCCTTTCCTCTTTTCTGAACAGGTTGAAACAGTGATACAGGATTATTTGTGGTTGGCTCTTTATTATTTCTTTTGTTTTTCTCTTATATCTTTTAATGCTTATTATTTTATGACTAGGAATTTATTCTCTTATTTTATTACTCTTATCAATTGAGTATTTATTCTGAGCCCTCCATAAGTACATCTGTTCACTGAGTTCCAGGCCCTCTTCATTTAGAAGAGCCCCTGCGACATTATTTTAATGAACTCATAATTGCTTCTTTCTTTCTTTCATTCTTATTCATTTCTCTCATTCTGAATTATGATTTTTTCATGATCTTATGATTTTTATGATTTCATTATCTCTCATCAATTTTCATCTCATTCATCTCATTCAAATAAAAATTGATTCTCTTTCTCATTTCAAAATTTTGGTGACAATTTCATTTTCCCTTAATTCTAAATCAAATTTTATTCTCATTTTCTTTCTGAATTCAGGTTTTTTTATCATGCTTAATTGATTGGAATTTGGGATTAATTTATTCATTGTTTCAGGAGTTTATTGAGTTGGGGTTATTATTGTTGATTTGAAATTATCCAGAATTATTGATTGATTGATCTGATCATTCAATAAATTGACTTTACCTCAAGACTCTGATTTGATTTAATTGATTGATCTTATTTGATCCCTCAAGATAGCTGGTTTATCCTCAAAATTTGATTTAATTTATTGATTTGAATTTTATTCCTCAAGAAACTTGATTTGATTTTTGAAGATATTGATTGAATTCCTCAAGATACAATTGATTTGATTTTGAATTGACTTGATTGATTTGATTTTATTTATTGATTGACTTGATTTGACTTATTGATTTAAATTGATTATTCATAAGAATTTGACTTTGTCATCTTCACTCTTCAAGATTTATTCATATTGATTCACTTCAAGACTATTGATTGATTTCTCAAGTTCATCAAGATTCTCATTTGATTGTTTTGGTCAAGCCTTGTTTATTCCCAAGTATCATCAAGTTTTATTTTCTTTCTTCAATAATTCCAGTTCAGCATAGCCCCCCGGGCAATAATAAAAGATCTCAAAGACATCAAGATGTTCTCACTCCTACAGCAAGGGCTCCTCTTGACCGCACACCATCAACTGAGTGCAAATTTGGACAGAGGACCACAAATGGAAGGAGAAGCACCCTCCAAAAAGGGGGAATGAAATCAAGAAGATCAAGATCTTTCTCTGGCCTCTTGGGTGGATATCCAAGCATTCCTCAAGGTCCTATAAGAAGATCAGGGGAAGCTGAAGATGAAGAGAGGGAAGAGTCTGTGGAAGACAAGGAGTCTGAAGAAACCAAAGTAGCAGCTGCCTTGGCATGTGCCCCTGTGGCTTCTGAAGCTCCAAATCTAGCCCTTTCTAATCAACCTCTTGTCTCTCAAGCTGAACCAAATTTTCTCAAAATGATGGAGCAGATGACTCAATTCATGGGTCAGCTCACTCAAGAAGTTGCCCCAAGGGACACTTCAAAAGCCCCTGCATTAAAGACTCCATCAATGAAGGCACCTGATTCTTTTTATGGTACTAAAGCTTATAAATTGGGAGGATTTATTCAATCTTGTCAATTAATTTTCCATAATGACCCAGAAAACTTCTTCTCTGACAGGAAGAAGGTCTTGTACTTAACTTCTTTTCTTACTGGTAGAGCTGACAAATGGATTGAAACTTACCTCTCAAATATCTCCAATGAAGACCCTTCTTATCTCCTCAATAACTGGCAGTTGTTTGAAACCCAGTTATTCACTCTGTTTGGTGATCATAATGTAGTCAGGAAAGCTGAACAAGAGTTAGGCAATCTCAGGATGAAAGAAAGTGGTCAAGTTTCCTTGTACATAGCAGATTTCAAAAGCTTAATGTCAAGAATTGGAGACTGGGGGAAAGGGCATATATTCATGTGTATAGGAGAGGCTTGGCATCAAGATTGTTGGACCAGTTGGCTTCTCACCCTGGAAACTTTGATAGCCTTCAAGAGCTCATTGACATCACTTGGGAATTAGATACCAGATACAATGAGAGGCAGAAGGAAAAGGGTATTCATTAAGAGAAGAAGCCTCCAATAAGTGGATCCAACTCCTCCAAGCCCCCTCAAAGTTTACCATCAAAGAAGCCTTATCACAAGAAGAATAAGAAGGGGAAGAATTTTCAACTGTCCAAAAACAAGCCTCATGCTGCTTTCCTCAATAAGGACACCAAATTAATTTGTTCTGAAAAGGAGAGGAGTATTAAAGAAGGCTTGTGCAATTATTGTGGTGGAAAGCATCCATGTAAAAAATGCTTCAAGAGGCCTGAGAATAGGAAGGAGTCATCAAAAGGTTTCCCTAGCAAGCAGGGAAAATCCTGAGTGGGAATCATGATGTGTTCAATGGTTCTCACTTATTTCCTTCAAGTGCACAATTGTGTACTCTGGATACTAGTGTCAAGAAATCTTTAAAATTTCTTATTCTCTCTTCTCTCTCTGATATTTTTCATAGTATTCTCATTTATTCTGGTGCTGAAAAATCTTTTATTGCAAAGAATTTTGTTCTCAAGTACTCATTGACCATGTCAGAGCTCGCTGAAAAGATTCCTCTTTTAATTCTGGATTCCAATGAATCCACTTCCCTGTTCATCACCCATTATACCAAGTGGGTCGCTGACTTGCCTTCATTCCCAAGCTTTGAATGGGATTTCTTTATCATAGATTAATCCAAGGGAGAAGACCTAATATTGGGCTATGATTTTCTTTACCATTTTAATCCCATGATTGATTGGAAAAATGGATAGATCACCTATGATTCTAGTCATAAGGATTCTAGTGGTATCATTTCTTCTACTAATAATGACTTTGCCACTGCTGACAACTGTGTTGCTCTGGTTGGTGAACTTAAGACACCTTCCCTTCCTCCTTCTTTCCATATTCCTTCCATCATTCCCTCTCAGTCATTACTTCCATCATGAGATGAAGTCTTCAAGGAGATAAAAGATGTTGGAGAAGATGTTTCTATATTGTCACTTCATATCTTTCAAGGGGATATGGACCTTCCTCCTTTATCTTTTCATGCCTCCCTGGAGGAGGAGTGGGATGAGGAGGAAGAGCCAGAAGAGATTAAAGCTGTTCTGAATTTAGTTCCTCCTGCATATCACATATATTTGGATGTATTCTCCAAGGTGAAAGCAGAGAAACTTCCTCCACACCGCGCCTGTGATTATCATATTGAACTGGAGGGTGTTCTACCTCCAGTTGGTGTTATCTACTCTTTATCAAAAAATGAGTCAGAAACACTATGGGCCTACATTTCAGAGAATGTAGAGAAAGGTTTCATCAGGCCAAGCTCCTCTTCAAAAGGAGCACCTGTCCTTTTTGTTAAGAAGAAAGATGGTGGCTATCATTTGTGTGTTGACTACTGCAAACTTAATGCTGTCACTAGGAAGAACAGGTCTCCTGTTTCTCCAATGAATCAGATTCTTACCGTCTTTAAACGTGCTGCTATCTTCTGCAAAATGGATTTTCATGGTGCTTGCAACTTCTTGAGAATCAAAGAGGGGGATGAGCACTTAACTGCCTTTAGAACTAAATATGGTAGTTATGAATATTTGGTTATGCCATTTGGCTTGACCAATGCTCCTGCTTCATTCTAGAATCTTTTGAATGATATCTTTGCAGATTTCTTGGATATTTTTGTTGTAGTATACTTAGATGATATTATGGTCTTCTCTAGTTCTCAGGAGGAACATGTCAAACATGTGGCCTCTGTCCTCCAAAGACTAAGGGACAACAATTTGTTTGCCAAAGCCTCAAAGTGTGTATTCCATGCCTCAAGTGTGGAATACTTGGGCTTTGTTGTTTCAAGTGAAGGCCTCAAGATGGATTCTTCCAAAGTTTAGCAAGTCCTCAATTGGCCTCAGCTGAAGAACATCAAAGCACTCCAATCTTTACTTGGCTTTTCCAACTTTTATTGTTGTTTCATTAAAAATTATTCCAAAACGGTCTCTGCTCTCACTTCCATTATTAAAAAAGATTCTCTTTTCATCTTCAATGAGGAAGCTCTTAGTCAGTTTCAAATACTCAAAGACGCTTTCACCACTGCTCCTATCCTATTCCATTTCTATCCTTCTCTACCAACTATTGTAGAGATTGATTCTCCTGATTATGCATTGGGTGCTTTACTGAGTCAGGTGAATGACTCAGGAAAGCATCCAATTGCATTTGATAGTTGCAAGCTCCTGCCAGCTGAGCTCAACTATAAAATTCATGACAAGGAACTCCTTGGCATAGTTTGGGCTCTCAAGCACTGGGGAGCCTTTCTTCTTTCTCTTTCTGATTCCTTTAAAGTCTTGACAGACCACTCTTCCCTTCAATATTTTATGTCTTCCAAAGTTCTTACTCGCCATCAAGCCCAATGGACAGAGGTTCTCTCTGAATTTCACTTCTCTATCACTTACCGCCCAGGCAAACTGGCCACTTTACCAGATGCCTTGTCATTTCAGGATGACATGTACTCAGAGAGGGGGGTGGACTTCATCAGCAATAATCCTCAAAACTTTCATCAAGCTCTCCAGCAAAATGAAATTAAAGAGTGCAGATTTTTCTCAATCAAAGTTGAAGTTTTCTCAGATTTAAATGATCAAATTCAGAAGGCAGTATGGCAAGACAAAGATTATAAGGAAATTCTCAAGAAATTAGCAAGAGGTGAATCAGTCTTGGATTATACTCTTGAACCTCAAGCCAAATTGTTATTATTCAAAGATAGAGTAGTCATCCCAAGAAATCATGAACTTCAATTGTATATCCTTCAACAGCATCATGACTCACTGTTGGCTGGCCACCCTGGCCAGGAGAAGACCCTCAAGCTCATCAAGAGGGCTTTTTGTTGGGCTGGGATGGGTAAAATTATCAAGGACTATGTGTCCTCATGTCAGCAATGTTCAAGAAACAAGAACATTCATCATAAGAAGCTTGGATTACTCAAGCCTCTTCAGATTCCATCTCGTCCTTGGAATTCACTATCAATGGACTTTATCACTCAATTGAATCTGTCAATCAACTTTGATTCAATTTGAGTAGTTGTAGACAGATTCTCAAAAATGGCAATATTTATTCCAGCTTATTCAACAATCACTGCTTTGGACTTAGCTCAAATCTTTATTAGTCATGTATTTTACAAACATGGTCTTCCAATCAATATTGTTAGTGATAGAGGTTCATTATTTGTTTCATCATTTTGGACTCAATTTTGTCAGCAGATCAAGATATCAAGAGATATTTCAACTGCCTTTCACCCTGAAACAGATGGACATACAGAGAGGGTAAATCAGATTCTAGAACAGTATCTTTGGATGTATGTCAGTTACCATCAAGATGACTGGAACACCTGGCTCCCTCTGGCTGAATTTGCCTATAATAATGCAGAACATTCATCAACAAAACAGCCACCATCTTTCACCATTTATGGAAGAAATCCCAGCTTTGACTCAATTCACATTTCTCAAGATACACCTGCTGGAAAGTTATCAATAAAACTCCAATCAGTACAGAAAGTTGTCAAAGAAGAATTTGAGTCAGCAATAAAGTGTTTTAAGAAGTATGCAGATAGAAATAGAGCGATTCCACCTGATTTCCAACCTGGGGACAAAGTATGGCTAGCTTCCAAGAACATCAAGACAACAAGACCCACCAAGACACTTTCATAAAGATGGCTGGGACCCTTTGAAGTTCTCAAGAAGATTGGCAGCCATGCATATCACCTCAAGATGCCTCAACAATGGAAGTCAGCTCACCCTGTTTTCCATGTGTCCTTTTTAGAACCAGTGAAGCAATCAACTATCCCAAATCGACATCAATTGCCACCACCACCAGTAATAGTGAAAGAGAAAGAAGAATGGGAAGTGGCGCAGGTTCTGGACTCAAATCTCAAGAGAGGTACATTATGGTATCTAGTGGAGTGGAAAGGATTCAATGAAGACCCAGAAAGAACAACTTGGGAACCAGCTTCCAACCTTACCAACTTCCCAGACCTTGTCAAAGATTTTGACACTTTGTATCCAGACAAACCTGGCCCAAATGCCTCAAGAGTTTGACTTATGGTGCTTGGTGGGCATTGGAGTTTATGAAAGTAATTTCCTCTCCTGGAATGCATCTTTCAGGGGGTATTCTACCCAAATATGTTTTAAGCATCAGCTTGGTGTCACAATGCTGTCTGCCAGACCTCAGAAATGGGAACTCTTGCCGAAAAGGCTATTAAACTGGTTGAAAGACCGATTAATACTGGCAAGTTGTAGATCACATTCCACCATGTGACAGTACACCTGGGTTTAGAGCACTGCATCCCAAAGTGCATGTAACTTATGGTATTACCCATGTCACCCTCATGGAGTTACATTAGTCACAAAAGGAGCCTAAAAGGAACCCCCAAGGGGAGGAATCCTTGTATGCCAACGGAGTGGAAAACCCAGTGATTTCTGGTTGTTTGATTGAGACCTCCTCTTGTCTCAAACCAGAATCAAACCCATGATGTTGGTAACCGATTTATTGTCACAATGCTATCTGCCAGACTACAGCGAAGGGAACTGTTGACAAAAAGGCTATTAAACCAGTTGAAAGACTGATTAATACTGGCAACTTGTAGATCACATTCCACCATGTGACACTTGGCCACTTTGTGAGAACTTGTCAATTTCTGGGGACAGGTTTAGAAGGCCTTGCAACATCATACCCTGAATTTGGACTTTTCATCAAGATATGGCCAAATTCCCACTTTTCTTTTTATTCTTTCCTTTTATTTCATAATATTATTCCAAATTATGCCACTTAATATTATTCAAGACATTCCTTAACTCAATTTCATTTATGGAAAAGTTTTCTATTCTTTTATGATGCTTGGTGGGGAGTGGAAGTTATGAAAGTATGTTCCATCTCCTGGTATGCATCTCTGAGGGTTCTACTTCTTGTAAAACAACACCTTGGCCGCTACGTGAGCATCAAATGTTTGGTTTTGTCTTTTCAGTAAAATTAGGGCCAAAATCAAGTAACTCGCCACCAGAAGATCAATCCTAAGAAGTTCTCTTTATTCTATTTTCTTTACTCTCTTTTTTCTCTCAATTCTTTCTTTATTTTTATTTCATTTCATTTTCTTTTACTTTTATGATTCATTTTTTATTTCTTGTTTCCAAAGCAGTAGTTATCACTCCCATATCATGTTTGGGGAGTCAATTCATTCAATAATCAAAGAGCAAAGCACTAGTAATTGTAAAGACCAGCTACAGATAATCCTCATCAGTTGACAACCATAGAATCTTCATAAGCAACTTCCTCCTTGGCCAAAGCAATAGTGGGCTCCCCTGGAATGGCACTCTTCATAGCCTTATTAGCAAAACCCTCAGTCAAAGCATCAACTTCAGCAAATAAGGAGGTGACCACCTTCTTGTTCACCTTTTTCTGATCAGTGAAGTTTCCAGTTATATTCCAGCGGCAATGGGTTTTAAAGATTGATTCAGGTTCTGGAGGCATTGGGTCTTTGGAAGTGCTGGCCACAGGTGGTTGGATACTGGTAGAGGTAGAGGCAAGTGTGGATCTCCTGGTTGGGAATCTAATTGGAAGTTGAGGTGGTTGGGGGGACCTGATCACTTCATGATTGGTGGTACTGGCTTGTAATGGGGATTTTGAAGGGGATCGGATTCTTTTTTTGGATTGGGGTAGTAATTTCAAGCTCTTCTCCATCAATCTCATCACTGCCTTCAGCATCAGTATCAATTTCATCTTGAACCACCAATTTTCTCTTCAATTTTCCAATTTTCCCATCTTTTCTGGTGACCAAAATGGGAACCTCTGGGATCACTCCAATGGGATTTCCTTGGGGGTGAATGGCTCCTCCAATGTTGGCCCAGGAGCTGCTGGTATTATTCCATTGTTGGAAACCTCTCATCCTGGAGCCAGTCACTGAAGAAGGTAAAAAGAAACCATAAAAGTCAGTAACACATCAGTTTTATGACCAATCAACTTACAATTGGAGTGACCAGAGGTGGTATCAGAGGTGCGGGGTTCATTAACAGGAGCTTCCAATCCAAATCTTCCACCCTTCTTGATGCTGCTCCATAATCTCCTGGAATTTTCAGGAAAGCTATAGTTGTCTTGAGAACAATTTCTTTTTCCAAGATTGCAGAATTGACACCTGGTGGACCTAGCAGTAGCAGATTCAACACAAGGAATCCCTTTCCTCTGACAATTGATGCAGGGTGGCTCAATAACTCTGACAGACTGGAAATCATTGTAATTTCTAGTTAAGTCATGAATCTCTGTAGGGGCCATACTCTCTTCAGAAAGCTTCCTCAAGTTAACAAAAACATCAGGATCATAAAGTACAGAAGATGGGGAATCAGAGTAGTTGGAATCACAAAGTGAAGTCAGCCTTGAACTCATGTTCAAGTCAAATTTCAAAGTCAAGACCAAGAATGTTGTGGACAATTGCAAGTCAGCAAGTCAATTACAGCAATTTGAACTGCAAGAATGGGTTTAAGCACAAGAAAAATAGAAGAAAGTCATGAAAGAAACTTTTCATAGGCCAAATTGGCCACTTTTATGCATTTGCACACTTTTGCGCACTTTGACGCATTTTGCGCAGTTTGATGCATTCTGTGCATTTTGTGCATAATACCAGCAAATGAACTTCAGAACATGTGAAAGGCCTTCAAAAGTCAAACCCCAGGGAACCTAGTCTAATTGGGCATTTTGAGCATTTGCGCACTTTTGCGCAGTTTGTGCACTTTGACGCATTTGGCTTCATTCTCCTTCAAAAACTTTGTTTTATTCAATTCTTCACCAAAATATGCCATTTTAATCATATTGGAATATTTTCACACTTTTGCACACTTTGCGCATTTCTGGCTATTACTTTTTCAAAGCATTAAAACCCTCAAAATAGTGATTTAATTAATTATTCAACTAAATCTTCAATATCTTGCATTATGTGCATTTCGGTGCATTTTTCACACTTTTGCCAATTTTGCGCATTTTGGCCAAAAAACCCCATAAAACAAAATTTTGGGGAAAAATTCAAGGGACTCTGAAATAGTCCAAAGCAAGAAAAGGCCAATTTTGGCCCAATCTCAAAAGGAAGACAAATTGATGAAGTAGAAGTGGGTTCTTAGGACATGGACCTGAATTTACTTTTTATCATGGGCCATGAGGACTCAAGAAAACTTGAGTGAAGAGCTCTGCAATGAGAAGAATAGCAAAAATAGAAGAAAGGGAGGAAGTGAAGAAAGTTCAAAGAAGGGGAGAAGAATCAGAATCAAGTCAAAGAAGAAGGACCTACAAGTTGTGAAGATTAAAGGGTTGGAAATTATGATTTATGAAGGGGAATTATGAGGGATGAGAGTTGGGTAATGGGGGGGAAGAAACTTCAATTGATCTTATCAAGAGTCACTACTCTTATGGTGCTCAGAGCTCACTACTTTCAAGAGGGGGGGTAATGTTACAGCCATGGAGACAGGCAGGGAATTACCACTCATTACTAATGGAAAATCTTCCAACACCTAATCAGTAAGGTGTTTCATAGAAGATTCACCAAATACAGTTACAAACCTCAATACAGCTCAATACAGGCAAAGCCCAAATACAGGATTCACCAAATACAGGCCTGCCTTCAATACAGGTGCAAACACCTGTATTGATTCAAATATCTGTACTGGATACACCAATACAGTTTCACATCTCAAATACAAGTTTCTCAATCATACAATCATGGTTTCTCAACACTCAAACTCCAGGCTGGCACTTTTTCACATATACCAGCCCCCTTTCACCCACCTGGGGGTTTTTCCCCCAGTTAATTAAAATATTGGATTTATTATTTAATATTATTTTCTTTTTCATTAAAGAAATATTATTTTATTAGCTATTAAGTTAGTCTTTTCCTTCCCTCACCTGTTCAGTAGAGTCCTGGTGGCCATATCCTTCATTAATCCTTTTATCTTTTCTGAACAGGTTGAAACAGTGATTCAGTTAGTCTTTGCCTTCCCTCACCTGTTCAGTAGAGTCCCGGTGGCCATATCCTTTATTAAGCCTTTTCCCTTTTCTGAACAGGTTGAAACAGTGATACAGGATTATATGTGGTTGGCTCTTTATTATTATTTTTGTTTTTCTCTCATATCTTTTAATGCTTATTATTTTATGACTAGGAATTTTTTCTCTTATTTCTTTACTCTTATCAATTGAGTATTTATTCTGAGCCCTCCATAAGTAAGTCTGTTCACTGAGTGCCAGGCCCTCTTCATTTAGGAGAGCCCCTATGATAATTTTTCAAATGAAGAATTAACTCAAAGAAAATTGAAGTTACATGGTACCAGCTACCTGGATCAAGAGTAAAAAACTTGAGTGCATTGATATATTAAGCTGTGATGGAGTAATGGGGAATATTGGGAATGATTATTGGAATGAAACTGTGAGCCTTAGAGGTACTTTCATATACCCAAAAGACCACAAACAAAAAATTAACTTTACAAACATAAATGAAATAAATTTATTTATATTATTAAAATAAAAATTAAAATAGAAATATGGATTTATATACAAAATCAAAAATTTAATTCTAATTTAAAAATAAAAATACATTAACATTGAAAATTGTAAAAACAAATTTTTACTTGAAAAAATTAAGTAAAAATCAATTTTTAACAAAATTACCCAAAGTAAAATAATTTTGGAAAAAAGTTAAATAAAATTTATCATAACTTTTCATCTAAAAAATAAACATATAAAATTTATTTCACCATTGGATTCCTTATCAAAAATTAGGTGGGGTCACGCCTGAGTGAAAGGTTTGTAACTCAACTTTAAATAAGCTTAAATTAAGGTTTTTGTATTTTCTATATAAAAATTGGGAATCCTCAAAACCTTAATTTAGTTCACATCACATGTAGTGCTAATCAACAATTTTTGTGTTAAAATTGAGGTGTTGTGTATAGTTTAGAGGTATTTTCAATTGAATTGTCAAAATGTGCGCGTGTATTACATGAGTGAACTTTGATTTACATATGAGGTGTCAATTATTACAGTAGTGTACTATCAAACTTAATTGAATTACATATGCAAATTGTAAGTATAATACATGATGAGGAATTAAAGGAAAAAATAAATCGGAAAGATTAAATTTGGGGGGGAAAAGGAACTCTAGCTCTAAGGGGGAGCCAGACCCCCAAAATACTGGCTAACAGGCGTGAGATGTCAAAATCTATGCAAAAGCTCATCAATTTTGGCCTGGAATTGAGTCAAAGGGTCTGTGACTCAATTGATGATGAGGTTTTGATACCAACCAGGGCAGATTTAACTGTTGGCAAGAGGGTAAAACTACCCTTAAGATAAAAAATCTTAGTAAAAACAGTTTTAACTTGTTTATACGTCTCTTAAGATCATTTTGAAGTGTTTTGAAGGCTCTAGGCCAGGTATTACTATAGTAATGGCTGATTTAAGGGTCTAAAATGGCTAAAAATAGCAAAAAATGGCCAAAACCAGCCCTTTTTTGGTCTAAACAAGGGTTCAATAATGCCATAATTGGCTTTTCTGTTGTCAGAGTGTTTTCCACGACTGACAAGAGGAAATTTCACTCTTGGAGTAAGAAAATTGATGGCTAGAAAAGAATGTCTTCTTTGCCCCACTTTTCTCTTCATGTTAGAATCTTTTCCTTTTATAATTAGGTTAAACACTGTTAAAGCAATCAATAAAAGATTACAACCACCCTTTCCATATCATTTTAAACGTTTTAGCCATGTGAAAAAATTATTATAATCACTGTTTGTAACTCTTATAATCATTTTTACCCCTTGAACCACCCCAGAAGTGAGTCAAAGCATCCTTCATCACTGTTAACTTTGTCACTTTGTTTTCAAATTCAATCTGGTCACTTTTGGGTGTGTTTTCTCTTTGAATATCTTTTTAAAGACATTTTTCTTTAATTACTTTCTTGCAGTTCTTTGCTCAATCAATTCCAATTGAAATTGCTCTTGAAGAAATTTCTTTTATAGCCTCAAATATCTCTTGTAGAGTATTTTTGGATAAATCTTTATTGTTGGTAAAACAATAAATTTTTATTATATTATTGTTCTATACTTACAAAGTTAAAAACAATAGAATTGGTGCGTTTACTCTTTAAAAATACTATTTCTTACTATTTTTAAATAATTTTACCTTATACAAATTTTGAGTATGGGAAAAGTATTTGATATTCTATCAAAGTTTCATATCCACAACTTACAGAAACATTTTATATGGAAGAGGATTCAAGGAAAAGGTTATAGTAGCGTAAATCCAAGGCTGAAAGATGGTTTTTCATTGAAGAATATCAAGTGGATGGTAAAAGAATTAAATGGAGAATGGATTTCTATTTTATTGAAAAAGGCATTGGATTTTGATTTAGAGGATAAAGTCTCACAGCTAATAGCTATAATGAATAATCACAGATTTTGTTTGAAAAAAAAGGATGGAAGAAGTTATGGCAAGGAATTGTGATCTGCAATATTGAAATGGCAAGGAGGAAGAATCAAGATTAATTTCAGAAAATTATTCTTCAGAAATTTAAAGGCCCAGCCTGGCCTTAAGCTGAAGTACAACTATTTATTTACTATTTTTCTTTTATAATTCATAACATCAAGGAAGAAGATGTTAAAAAAATGCAATGACCAATGATACATGATAGGCCCAGCATGGACTCAAACGGAAATTCAACTATTTAATTCTTCTTTCTCTTATTATATTTTCAATCAAGACATAAAAAAAAGAAGAATATGTTAAAAATCTGAAAGGACTGATGATACATGATAGTCCCAGAATGCACTTAAAGTGCAATTCAGCTACTTAGTTACTCATTCTCTTATTCTATTTTAAATCAAGAAAAAAAAAGAAGTGGATATAAACCAATGAAAGGACAAATGATACATCATTTCCCCAGCATGGCCTTGAACTGCAAATTTAATTTGTGATTTTTCTGTAATAGGAAAGAGAAAAATTAAGAAGATTAAAATTATAAAATAAAATTAGAAAACCTCTATTCATAATCAATAAATGAATTAAAAAAAATCTATATATAACTAATAAATCAATAAAAATTACAAAATTGCCATGGAATTATGAATAAAAGTTGTGGGAAAGATATTTTTATTAGTATCAAAGAAAAGTTACGATAATAATAAAAAATGTTCTTGTTATCAAATTCATCAAGAGTTCTGTAATAGTATCAGAACTTTCTCATCTTAAAAAAATAGGGGTGGTTAACTATTTCTTATACCACCCAAAACACAAGTGGCTATAAGTTTTGGGGAAAATAAGACTTTAATAATTAAGCAGCAGTTTATGAATTAATCAATGAAAGTAAATTTCATTATTTTTCTTGAATGAATAAACATTCATATACTATTAAATTATAGTTTATTTAAACTTATTTTCCATTAATGAAGTACTTAGAGGTTTGTTGAATTCCCAATTTCATAAATAATTACCTTTTATAAGGTCAAAATTCCTCATCATTGCACTTCTTCAAAGGAAGATTGTTTATTTTTGAAACTGTAATGTCTTAATTCCAAGATTTATTTCAAAATGAAGGTGAACAAGATAATCTGAAAAATAAGATGGAATAAGTAATAGGTTTCAATGGAACAAATAAAAAGGTTTTTGATGAACTTCCAAATACAAAAGTAGAGTTTAAACAATTATCAGAACTCTCAAATTTACAACACAGTGATTCTTTATTCTTTAAAACCCCAAAGAAGAAGAAGAGAATTTGAATAAAAAACACTTTTGAAGTTTTTCTCACCACAAGAAGACTAGATATTTTTCAAAGGAGTAAGAATAACTTGATCAGTTATGTGTGGCATCAATACTCAAAAGATTTTCTGAAGGAAACTACCTTAATATTGTAGAAATGAATAAATAAGGAAGGAAAATGGAAAATAATCAGAATAAAATACACTTCTGAAGTTTTTCTCACTAGAAGAAGACTAGATATTTTTCAAAGGAGTAATAATAACTTGATCAGTTATGTGAGGCATCAATCCTCAAAAGATTTTCTGAAGGAAACTACCTTAATATTGTAGAAATAAATAAATAAGGAAGGAAAATGGAAAATAATCAGAATAAAATACACTTCTGAAGTTTTTCTCACTACAAGAAGAATAGATATTTTTCAAAGGAGTAAGAATAACTTGATCAGTTATGTGTGGCATCAATCCTCAAAAGATTTTCTGAAGTAAACTACCTTAATATTGTTGAAATGAATAAATAAGGAAGGAAAATGGAAAATAATCAGAACAAAATACCCAAAACAAACACAGTCTACATAAAGACACACAGAATGCACACACACATAGCACATACATAGAATCCAGGGGGGTTTACCAGGTTTTTAATTTACTCTTTTTCTTGCACAATTCATAATTTTTTTTTAATTTTTTTAAAAAACAAATTATCAAAGAGAACTGACCACCCCCCTTTCTTTAGAAAGAAAGAGAATACAAAGAATACAGGTTATAATAGAAAAAATATGATAAAAAGACAAAATAATATTCAGCTTATTCCTTAATATATTATGATTAAATAAAAAAAAGATCATAATGCTATATTACCATCATATTATAATAAGAAAATATTAAAGTATCGAGATGATATAACATCATAAAGCTACAATATTATGATAATAAAATACTATAATACTACAATATCCAAATAAAATAATATTATAATAGAGTGACATTATAATTTTATAGTGAAATATCAGAATACTAAGATAATAACATGATAGAGGTATCATAATATCAAAATATATTTAAAGGGACAACTGGCCAAATTTATCCCATAAAAATACACTTCAAATACTATTTACTTCACATATAATTAAGATATAGGTGTAGACCCATATATATAAAAAAATATCAAAAAGTTCAGAAAAAACATTTTGGGCTCTGGGAAGAAGGGCTCCTTTTATTTTTTCCATCAAAAACAAACTCTCAAAAATAAATTTTTCAACAAACCACAACTTGGCCAGAAAAAAAGAAAAAAACAAGAAATAATATGATTTGTCAGAGCTTGAATGTTTCTAGATTCTGATTGGTCATATTTTGAATTCCAAATGCTGAGATATCCTTGGCCAGAATCCTGGAATATGATTGGTTGCAGCTAAGGTTGAGCTAAGGTAGAGCTACAGTGGAGTTAAAGTGGAGTTAAGGTGGAATTCAGGTAGTGGAGCTAGATGGATCATGGGAGATAATGAATAAGCAAGCATAATGAAACAACAATAAGCACTCTGGAATCAGCAAAAATCATATCAAATCAGAATTATAAAACACATAAAGTCCCCAGCAAGACCATAAAGTGCTTGTTTCATGAATATTCTGATTTAGACTCATAAGGTCGTAGCAAGACCATAAAGTGCTTGTTTCGTAGCTTATTTCCAGCTTCTTAACAATATCTATCATTATTTAGTCTCATAAGGTCCTCAGAAAAGCCATAAAGCTGTTGTTTCATTACATATTTCCAGTTTTATAGTAATATATATGCTAATTTAGATTCATGGGGTACTCAGCTAGACAATAAACTGCTTTTTTAATGCGTTTATCCAGTCTCTTACTAATATACATTCTTATCTAGACTCAAATGGCCCTCAAAAAGACCAGAAAGTGCTTGTTCTGTTACATATTTCTTCATTTATAGTAATATCTATGCTGATTTAGACTCATAAGGTCCTCAGAAGAACCATAAAGTACTTGTTTCATACCTTATTTTAAGTTTTATAACAATACCTATGCTGATATAGTCTCAGAGGATCCTCCGAAAGACCATAAAGTGCTTATTTCATACCTTAATTCCAGTTTTATGACAGTATCTATGCTGGTTTAGTCTCATAAGGTCCTCAGAAAGACCATAAGGTTCTATTTTATAGCTTATTTCCAGTTTAATAACAATATCTATTCTGATTTAGACAAATACGGTCTTCAGCAAGACCATAAAGTTCCTGTTTCAATTCATATTTCCAGTTTTATAGTAATATCTATGCTAATTTAGACCCATAAATCCCTCAGTAAGACTATCAGGTCTTTTTTTGTATAGCTTATTGAGGTTTTTGTGACAATATTTTTTCCAGTTTGAATATATGGGTTGTCTATGACCTAAAAATGGAAATTGACTACTTTAATTTGGTTTTTTATTATTGAAATTTATATATGACTATATAGTTATAAATAGAATTATGATGTTTTAAAATTGGTGGAATTATCTGTTTATTATTTCTATATTGCTTATCAGAAATGGTTGAGATTAAAAGTAGAACCTTCAAGTAAATTATTAGTCATCTATGAACCAAAACTGGAAAATCAAATTGAAATATCTTTCTATTGATTTTAAAATGATATTATTATCAAAATTATAAGTCCACCAAGACAATAAACTGGAAATTATTCTTTTCATTATTTTTTACTAAATAAATATTCAATTTCCACCAAGACTATAAATTGAAATTTATTATTATTATTATTCACTCAATAAGTATTCAAATTCAACCAAGACTATAAGCTGGAACTTCTTCATTTATCATTTTTAACTAAATGAATGTTCAATTATATAAGTACACCATGACCTTAAAATGAAAATATTATATTATTACTACTATAAAAAGAAATCTATGAAAAAAATAAACAAACATAAAAAGAAACATCAAAGATATATATATATAGTCAATAAAAAAAAGAAAAAAGAAAATTATTAATCACTTAAAGCTTATAAATATGAATTCTATTATCATTATCATTACTAAAAAAAACCTCATTGAGAAAAGAGTGGCTTTAATGGTCTTCCTGCTCTAGGTTGCACTTGGAAAACTGGCTTGTATGTACTAAAAATACATAAACACTGAGAAGCCATTATCAGACCTGGTCTGATGAGGGGAAATAACTCTGGGCATATTATATCTATAGCCTTGTAGACTGCCAATATATAGTGTCAGGCCACCACAACAATTAATCTATCTTCTTAGTATTAATAAGACTCAAAATGATAATAATAATAATAATAAAGATAACAATTTAAAATTGATCAAGAAAATATAACAAGAATGAAAATCAAAATACAAATAGACTAGGGAAATCAACTAGAGAAATTCAAATGGAGAGCGGGTGTAAGGTGTGGATATGAAACTTTGATTAAAAATCAAGTACTTTTCCTGTCCTCAAACTTTGTATAAGGTAAAATTCAGTTAAAAATAGTATGAAATATTATTTTTAAGAGAAAACACGCCAAATTTTATTGTTTATAACCTTATTAGTATAAAACAATAATATAAAAATTTATTGTTTTACCAACAATAAAGATTTATCCAAAAAATACTCTACAAGAGATATTTTAAGGCTACAAAAGAAATTTCATCAAGAGCAATTTCAATTGGAATTAATTGAGCAAAGAACTGCAAGCAATTAATTAACGAACAAAGTCTTTAAAAAGAATATTAAAGAGAAAACACGCCCAAAAGTGACCAGAGTGAAGTTGGAAACAAAGTGACAAAGTTTACAGTGATGAAAGATGCTTTAATTCACTTTTGGGGTGGTTCAGGGGTAAAAATGATTATAAGAGTTACAAACAATGATTATAATGATTTTTTCACGTGGTTAAAAGGATTAAAATGATTTATAAATGGTGGTTGGAATCTTTGATTGATTGGTTTAACAGTGTTTAAACTAATTAATAAAAGGAAAAGATTCTAACATGAAGAGAAAAGTGGGGCAAAGAAGACATTCTTTTATAGCCATCAATTCTCTTACTCCAAAAGTAAAATTTACTCTTGTCAGTCGTGAAAAACAGTCTGACAACAAAAAAGCCAATTATGGCATCATTGAACCCTAGTTTAGACCAAAAAGGGCTGGTTTAAGCCAATTTTAGCCAATTTTAGCCATTTTAGACCCTTAAATCAGCCATTACTATAGCAATACCAGGCCTAGATCCTTCAAAACACGTCAGAATGTTTCTCAGAGGCGTAGAAACCAGTTAAAACTGTTTTTATTATGATTGTTTTATCTTAAGGGTAGTTTTACCCTCTTGGCAACAGCTAAAACTACCCCAGTTGGTATCAAAACCCCATCATCAATTGAGTCCACAGACCCTGTGACTCAATTCCAGGCCAAAAGTGATGAACTTTTGCGTGAATTTTGACATCCCACGCCTGTCAGCAAGGATTTTGGGGGTCTAGCTCCCCCTTAGAGCTGGAGTTCCTTTCCCCCCCCAAATTTAATCTTTCCAATTTATTTTTCCTTTAATTCCTCATCATGTATTATACTTATAATTTACATATGTAATTCAATTCAATTGTACAGTACAATACAGTAATAATTGACACCTCATATGTAAATCAAAGTTCACTTATGTAATACACGTGCACATTTTGACATTTCAATTGAATTCAATTGAAAATACTTCAATTCCTCATAACTTCTAAACTAAACACAACACCTCAATTTTAACACAAAAATTGATGGTTAACACCACATGTGGTGTGAATTAAATTAAGGTTTTGAGGATTTTCAACTTTTGTATTGAAAATACTAAAAACTTAATTTAAGCTTATTTAGAGTTGAGTTACAAGATTTTCACTCAGAGATGACCCCACCTGATTTTTTATGAGGAATCCAATGGTGAAATAATTTTTATGTGTTTCTTTATTGGATAAAAAGTTATAATAATTTTTATTTAACTTTTTTCCAAATTTATTTAATTTTTCACAATTTTGTTAAAATTTCATTTTTACTTAATTTTTCCAAGTATAAATGTAATTTTATACTTACAAAATTTTAATGTATTTTTTATTTTTAAATTGTAATTAATTTTTTATTTTTAATATAATTTTATATTTATATTTTGATTTTTATTTTAATAATATAAATAAATTTATTTTATATATATTAATATGTTATTTTTGTATTTGTGGTCTTTTGGGTATATGAAATTACCTCTAAGGCTCACATTCCCTCCCCCTAAAAAAGAATATTACTTTGTAATATTGGTGTTTCTAGTGTGTCTGAATCTTCTGAGGAGTTTGGTAGCTTCTGGTATATCTTTTTCTTCTAACCATTCATCTTCACAAGTTGGGTCACTGTACCTAACAAGGTATTCCCTTACCTTCTTGGTTCTTAATTTCCTTTCTTTAAGAACTTTGGTTATTTTCTTAGTACCAGATGTCTCAATAGGAGGTATAACTTTGTTATTATGTAAATCTATCCCATACATGATTAAATAGTCATTTCCCAATAAAAATGGGTACTAGAGCAATTTTCCATAACCACCAATTAAACTGTGATTCTCAAAGATTCCTAATGCTCTCATTGGGTTACTTGTACTGTTGAATTTTATACCATCAAGTAGGTAAAATCTTCCTTTATCATATGATACTTTCCACACTTCATACAAGGCATGTATCAGAGAGTTGTTTTTACAGTCTTTGTTTTATAAGATGCTACAATTGTTATCTTGAATGTAACTATTTCTGACCTCTTTAAAGAAGGTGGTGTTCAAGTCTGTAACACTTATTCCTTCTATTGGGATTTGCCCTTCATAAGCTGTGCCCCTTGAGCTTTTGATAAATCAAGTTGACTATTGCTCAATTGTGGCAAGTGGGAATAAGATTCCATTATGTCAAAAGTGGCATTGATATTTTCTATATCTTTTGAAGATTCAGAAAATATGGATGATTTATCATCTGAATTGTCTTCAATTATGTCATATTTTTCAACATCAGGTCCCTTTCCAATATTAATTTCATTGATTTTCCCCCTTTTTGGACATGTATTAGCTAAGTGGTTGGTGCTTTGGCAAATATGGCACTTTTTAACCGTATCTGCAGATTTATACCCAACATAGTTAGAATTTTCTTTGGGGTTTTTGTCCACAGAATCTTTCCAAGGTTTATTAAACCTTGTTTCAAGATTCACCCTACTAGAACCAATTTTTGTTCTGGTGGTTACTTCTTCTAATATATTGATAATATCCTCTGCTGAAGATTGTTCAGTAGTCCTGCTCTTGACAGCATGCTCTAAGTCACCTCCACATTGTCTTAGAATTTTTCTATGCATCATAAATTCTGACATGTCAGGATATAATGCTGTTAATCTGTCCTTTTGTTGGCAAAACCATGGTAAAGCTTTGTCTTTATCAGCATTGAATTTGGCAGATTCAAAGGCTGTTTCAACTTTAAACCTCCAAGCATCATTTGCCCATTTGTTGATGATTTGGGTTTTCCACCAAGTCCAACTCTGGTGTCCATGTGCTTGTCTTATTTTGATGTACCATCTGTGAGCTGATCTGGTAAACAAGGTGTTAAACCTGGCTGTTACCAATCTGTCTGGTAATTCAAAATCCTCTTTGATCATGTCAATACCTCTAATGAATTCCATATGGTCATACTCTCCTTCACCACTGAAGTGAGGCCATTCTTTAAGTTTTGGAACTTCTTTCAAGAGTGCTTGGCCCATTAATGGTTCCAAGTTATGAAAAGAAGTGGATAATTCATTTTTTAATTGTGAATTATCAGGATCCAATACTTGTGAATTTGGAATTCTTGTGCCCTCATTTTGATTTAGAGGTGTAGACATTCTTGGTAAGGTGTTCAGTATTTGTTCAATGTCATTCATTTTACTGTTGCTACACCTTTGGGAATTTCTGTATTCATGTTGGAAGTTTTGTATTAAATTTATTACTTCAATTTTATACATGTCTTCCTTATGTGTCAGTTCTTGCCATAACTCTGTCTGTCTTGTATTATCAGCAGTGACTTGATTCAATTTCATTGATAATTTTGATACTTCTTCTAGTGAAGCATCAAAACACTTTTTCAAGGCAATGGTATATGTCTTTACTTCAGTAAATGAATTTGAAATGTCATCAAGGACTTTCTTGTTATCTGTCTTGATAATATTTATGGCTTGTTTAATTCTTGTTTCAATTATGTCATTAATATTGAATTTAGAATATTTATCTGTTAATTCTTCAATAATGGCAGATTGTTCATTTATTTTATTGTTAGAAGAATTATCATTATTGGAATTTTTAATTGTTCTTAAAACTTTTTCAAAACACATAAGTGTTTCATTAATCTGGCACAGACTCAGGTTGTTTGTTTTAATGTTGTTACAAATGGTTTCATTTTTATCAGAAAGATGTTTTTTTCACGTCATTTATAGCATTATACAACTCTGGGATGGAATCAAATATGTCAGAAATCATTTCTGGAACCTTAATCTGGCTTCCTCCTTCTTCTGTAATTCCATCATGGTTCTGGCCATCTGAAATACATTTTCCATGGCATCCTGCTGAATCTTTGGGATTCTGTAGCCCTGGCTGTAAGGTTTTGGGGCTGGTGCCTTCCCTTTGCCCTTTTTTGGAGTTTGTGGCTGCCTTTTCACGTTGGAATTGCTGCTGCTGGCCACTGGGGCTGTTTTTGGCACTGGTTTGGGTGGTGGAGGGTTGTTTTTCCTCCATTCTAGTGTCAAAAGCATCATGTTTTTCTTCTCCATCAATGGATGCCATCCATTGAGCAATTTGCAAGTGTTGGGATGGCCCAAGAATTTTCTTACTGTCAGGTAAGAATTCATGCAATTCTTCCACAGGTCTGCAAGGATCTGGTACTCCTTGAATTGAAGTGCATTGTTGTATGCACTGTGGCTGGCTTTGTATATGTCCACAGAGGCTTGTTGTGGCGGTGTCAGCTCTTTTTGAAGGTAAAATGGTATTATCAGCTTCAGAATGACCCATTTTAGTTGTTTGGAAGTCATCAACTGACCCTTTTCCTTCTGTACCTGATTGGCCTCTGCCATAATCACGTCTATTACCTTTTTGGGAGCTGCTTGAGGGGTTGTAGCTGGCTCCTGATCTGGTTGAAGGCATAATTATGGTTACAAAAGGCTTAAAATAGTATTTTTACGTCAAAAACTTACTATTGGCCAAATTTTTAGCCTTCTGAAGAGTATTACTTATGTCCAAGTTAATTAATTCAGAAGATATTGGTTCAGGTTGGTTATTTTGAGTCACAATAACAGTACTATTATGATCAGAATTAACAGTACTGGCAGGGATAATGCTAGTTACTGTTGAGGCTGTTTCAATGTTTTCTTGTCTTACCACGTTGTCAGACACTAAAATTAATGAAAAAGCCAATTAATTAAGTAAAAAAAAGGTTATTTCAAAAAAGAAATAAAAATATAAGCCTCACTTATAATATGAAAAAAATTCTTTTTTATGGGTTTTTTTGAATTATAAGTATTTTTTATATGTTTTTAAATTTTTCAATATAAGAAAAAAGATTTAAAAAGAGTAAAAAAAATATGTCACAGGTAAAATATCACGGCTGGGCCCCCAAATGTAAGGTGTGGATATGAAACTTTGATTAAAAATCAAGTACTTTTCCTGTCCTCAAACTTTGTATAAGGTAAAATTCAGTTAAAAATAGTATGAAATATTATTTTTAAGAGAAAACACGCCAAATTTTATTGTTTATAACTTTATTAGTATAAAACAATAATATAAAAATTTATTGTTTTACCAACAATAAAGATTTATCCAAAAAATACTCTACAAGAGATATTTTAAGGCTACAAAAGAAATTTCATCAAGAGCAATTTCAATTGGAATTAATTGAGCAAAGAACTGCAAGCAATTAATTAACGAACAAAGTCTTTAAAAAGAATATTAAAGAGAAAACACGCCCAAAAGTGACCAGAGTGAATTTGGAAACAAAGTGACAAAGTTTACAGTGATGAAAGATGCTTTAATTCACTTTTGGGGTGGTTCAGGGGTAAAAATGATTATAAGAGTTACAAACAATGATTATAATGATTTTTTCACGTGGTTAAAAGGATTAAAATGATTTATAAATGGTGGTTGGAATCTTTGATTGATTGGTTTAACAGTGTTTAAACTAATTAATAAAAGGAAAAGATTCTAACATGAAGAGAAAAGTGGGGCAAAGAAGACATTCTTTTATAGCCATCAATTCTCTTACTCCAAAAGTAAAATTTACTCTTGTCAGTCGTGAAAAACAGTCTGACAACAAAAAAGCCAATTATGGCATCATTGAACCCTAGTTTAGACCAAAAAGGGCTGGTTTAAGCCAATTTTAGCCATTTTTAGCCATTTTAGACCCTTAAATCAGCCATTACTATAGCAATACCAGGCCTAGATCCTTCAAAACACGTCAGAATGTGTGTCAGAGGCGTAGAAACCAGTTAAAACTGTTTTTATTATGATTGTTTTATCTTAAGGGTAGTTTTACCCTCTTGGCAACAGCTAAAACTACCCCAGTTGGTATCAAAACCCCATCATCAATTGAGTCCACAGACCCTGTGACTCAATTCCAGGCCAAAAGTGATGAACTTTTGCGTGAATTTTGACATCCCACGCCTGTCAGCAAGGATTTTGGGGGTCTAGCTCCCCCTTAGAGCTGGAGTTCCTTTCCCCCCCCAAATTTAATCTTTCCAATTTATTTTTCCTTTAATTCCTCATCATGTATTATACTTATAATTTACATATGTAATTCAATTCAATTGTACAGTACAATACAGTAATAATTGACACCTCATATGTAAATCAAAGTTCACTTATGTAATACACGTGCACATTTTGACATTTCAATTGAATTCAATTGAAAATACTTCAATTCCTCATAACTTCTAAACTAAACACAACACCTCAATTTTAACACAAAAATTGATGGTTAACACCACATGTGGTGTGAATTAAATTAAGGTTTTGAGGATTTTCAACTTTTGTATTGAAAATACTAAAAACTTAATTTAAGCTTATTTAGAGTTGAGTTACAAGATTTTCACTCAGAGATGACCCCACCTGATTTTTTATGAGGAATCCAATGGTGAAATAATTTTTATGTGTTTCTTTATTGGATAAAAAGTTATAATAATTTTTATTTAACTTTTTTCCAAATTTATTTAATTTTTCACAATTTTGTTAAAATTTCATTTTTACTTAATTTTTCCAAGTATAAATGTAATTTTATACTTACAAAATTTTAATGTATTTTTTATTTTTAAATTGTAATTAATTTTTTATTTTTAATATAATTTTATATTTATATTTTGATTTTTATTTTAATAATATAAATAAATTTATTTTATATATATTAATATGTTATTTTTGTATTTGTGGTCTTTTGGGTATATGAAATTACCTCTAAGGCTCACAGCGGGTCTTATCAAACATCTGAACATTCATATTACAAATAATAAGAATCAATATGAAGAAAAAGTTATTTTGATAGTATCTTGGAGGCTCAATAATGTTATCATGAGTTTTTATAAGAATGATTTGAAGAATATAAATAAAGAATAATTTGTTTTTGAAAAAAAACATTTTTAAGGAATATCAAACTCTAAAGATATGAGAATTACTTTCAATATGAAAAAATGGGAATTTAATGGAACCATGAAAGGAATAGTGGAATTTTAAGTCCTTTCATGACCTAAAACTGCAGTGGTGGCACACCTGAGGGCTTATAATGTATGTCTTTATTTTGGTTCATGAAAGGAGTAGTGGTGTTAAAGAAATAATGTGAAGAATGAAGAAGTCAGATTTGAAGTGGATCAAATGAAGTCCTCAAATATATGTGATAAATTTACCAAACAATAAAATATTGAAGAAAGGAGGAGAGAAATCTAGAATCAAAATATGCAAGAGGAATTGGTAATGATTAAAAAATGAAATCAATATCTATCAAGCCAAATGTTTTCTGAATTATCAGGCCTCAAGGTAGCTCAAGTTGATATTAGTAGAAGAAATCTTTCAACCTTAGAAAAACACTGCCCTTGAATGAAGTCAAATTGAAGACCAGGATGCCCTCAGCATGACAGGAAAATTCTTCCCTGTGAAGAAATGGAAAAAGGGTTTATTTGTCCTTGTATGACATAAAAAGGCAGGATTTTGTTTACCTAATATAAAGGGTCTGCACACCTGAAATGTGGGGTCCTGTATGGCCTAGAACTGTAACCTCAATCATATGGACAGAAAAAGATAGAAGAACTGAAGATTTATTTAATTTAATAAATTATTAAAAAAAGACAATAAATAAAGAAAACAGAAGAAGTGATATTATATTAATATTAACATAGCCAGTTGAATAATAATAATAAAGATAAAAATAGAATCATTTCAGTGATAGTAAAAAATGGATTACTAAGAAACTGCAGAAAAATAGAAATCAGTACTAAAGAAAGTTAAACCAGCTAATGAGTCTATACCACAAGACAAAAATACTCCTTTGGGAAGGCCACCTTATAATACACAACTATCACCAAAAACACCTAAAGCCATGGTCACATAAAAAATAACACAAGAAGGTTTTTAATTGATAAATTTTGGACAACCTGAAAGGCTTTTAGAAGAAGAATGAAGTTGTGTGATGAGTGTAATAGTTTTAAGAGAAAAATAAACTGCATTCAGTGCAGAGGAAAGGGGTTTACTGAAACATTAATATGGGAGCCCTACAAAATAACAATAATACCACATATAACTTGGCAAAAGAAGCCAATACCAATACCAAAGCCCATACTACCCAAGATGATTGAATTTGTAAGGGAAGAGGAGAGCTCTACCTCTACCTATACAAGTCCAGTATTTTGTGTTGCAAAGTCAAATGGAAAACTCAGAATTGCCCATGACTTACAGGATCTCAATAAGGTAACAATTAAGGATGCAGGATTACCACCACATATTGAAGAATTTGTAGATGTGTTTTCAGGAAGAGCTTGTTATGGACTTGGTGATGTAATGGGAGGATATTGTGAAAGAAAATGAGACATTTCTGCAAGAAGATTAACCACATTTGAAACACCATTTGGAAGGCTAAATCTCACAAGACTACCAAAAGGAGAAACCAATTTTGCAGCAGCTTATCAATCGAAAATGATGTGGATATTTCAAGAAAAAATATCATAGAATTCGGGAATTTTCATTGATGATGGAGGGATAAAAGGTAGAAGAGCAACCTAAAATAATGGAATTTATAAAGAAAAGAATTTGATAAGAATATTTATTTGATAATATGCAGTTACACTAGAGAGAATATCATTCAGAATTGAAGAGGCAGGACTTACATTATCAGGTATCAAATTTACATGCTGTCTGCCAGCATTGGACATAGTAGGGCATGTAGTCTCTTTGAATGGAAGAAAAATTTTCAAGAAGAAGATTAATAAAATACAAATTTGGCCAAAGAAACTCAATGGAAAAGGAAGTAAGAGGAATTTTAGGAATTTGTGCATATGGTAGAATGTTTATTCAAAATCTTTCTCAGATTGCATCACCACTAAGAAGATTAACAAGGAATGATGTAGAATGGGAATGTAATGCTAAATATGATGAAGCATTTGAAAATTTAAGAAAGACTGTAGGGTAGGAAATAAAATGAAACAATTTGTATTATAAAAAGGGAGCAGGGAAGTTCAAATTAACAGTGGACTCAAGCTATATGGCTTCAGGAGAAGTACTTACTAAAGAAGATAAAGAAGTAAAATACAGACCAGTGCTTTATGAATCAATCACATTCTAAATAATGGAATGGAAGTACTCACAGCCAAAGCTGGAGCTATGAGCAGTGGTCAAAATTCTCAAGAAACTCCAAACAGTATTTTGGGGACAGAAATTTGAGCTACAGGTAGATGCAACAGCCTTAATTCAAATGATAAAGTCACCCTGTTTTCAAAATGCCCCAATGACCAGATGCGTTGCATCTATTAAATTGTTCTCTTTTGACTCAGTTCATAAGTCAGGGAAGACATTTGCAACAAAATATGGACTATCAAGAAGATTTCAGTCAAAAGATGAAGGAAAATAAAAATCTGAGGTTTGGAGTAAAACATAATAATATAATAAAATCAGCAAGAGTACTACAATAAAAGAAAGAAGGATTTTGAAAAAAAATGGTGGAATACTTAAATACATTTAAAAGGACCTCTTGCACTAAAGAGGAGGTCTTCAAAAAAATTAAAACAAAGTCATCAAATTTTTTTAGAGGAAGGCCAACTCAAAAGAAGAAATACACCAAATCTACAAGGAGTTGTGTCAAGTCAGAATTTCCAAAGAAAAATATTAAAATCATTACATGAGGAAATGGGACACAGAAGGGGAAATGAAAAATACAGAAGAGTCAAAGAATGATTTTGCCGGGAAGGAATGAAGAAAATAGTCAAAAAATGGGTCAAATCCTGCAAACCTTGTCAAAAGAGAAGTAATTATCACCAAAAAGAGAAAGGAATAATATCAGTCACCTCAAAATTACTTTAAAAAGTCATTATGGATAAAGTACATGTAAAAGAAGGAATATGGAATTATTAATTAGTGCCAAGGATCATTCCTCAGGATGGCCAGAGACAATTGGTTTAGTAAATCTTACAGCAAAGTCAGTATCAGAATGGTTAAATTCTATATGGATTTGCAGGTATGAAGCCCCAGAAGAGGTCACAGTGGATGAAGGGCCTGAGTTTGGAAATTAATAAAAATATGCAGTAAAAAAAGAAGGTTAAAAGATAAGGGTAACAACACCCTATTACCCTGAGTAACAAGGAATGGTACAAAGGGGGCATGAAAAATTGAAGGATGAATCAGGGAAGATGTGTGGTGAAAATAACTCAAAATTGATAATAATTACCTTTCGTTACATTGCCTGACAGAATATCAACCAAACAAACAACAGGTTAGTCCCAATTTGAGCTTCAATTTGGTCAAAAGGCAGGACTACCAATAGGAATTGAAGCAGAAAAACACTTAGAAATTGAATGGCACAAAGTATGATAAACAGAAGATTTATTGGAAGCAGGAGCTGAAAAGCTATCAGGAAGAGAATAAATAAGAAAAAGGGCCAAAGAGAAATAAAAAAAGGCCTGGGAGGATTCAGTAAGATATTTGGAAAGCAAACTAGCCCATCAAATAAGAAAAACACTTTGTCCAGATGAAATTGTTCTTGTATAAACTAAAGCATTAGATTCACAATAGAGAGTATTGCACCATAATAAATGGGATGGACCCTATAGAGCTATGAGGCAAATAAAAAATGTCCATATGATCTGGAATAATTAGATGGTACAAAGCTATCAAGAAGGTTTGCAAAAAATCAAATAAAGAAGTTCTATCTAAGGGGAGAAGAGTTGGACTCAGAGAAATAAGAGGAAGAGGGAGAAGAAGAAGTTGAAGATTACTCTCAATATGATGATGAAGAGGACTTTGATGAACAACAATCCTTTTATTCAATAAAGGGGGGGAATATTTGACTGTTTTTTTTAAAACAAAAATTGGATTATTACCTTGAATGCTGGGGACAGCATTAAATGGACAGGGGGATGTGGTACTTTATACCTGTTGTACCAAGGTTCAAATCCACCATATCAAAGCTAAAATTTTGATCAAATATATATATAAATATATATATAAAGAAGTTAAAGTAAAAAAAGTGAAAAATAAAAATAAAAAGTTTCAAAGAAAAAGAAGAGAATAATATCACAATAACAACAATAAGTATTCTACTTGAATCTACATTGAATTTCACCTATAGTCACATATTTCCTCAACCCCATAACATAAATAATTCTCCAGATATTATGAATTAAATAAAAAGAATAATACTATACACTCTATACTAGGTGCAAGAATATGCCTAAAATAATTGAACTTGTCTATATATTCAATATGAATCAGCATTTATAAAATTAGATAAGTGATACCATTACTCTTAAAAAATCATGTGTTACATTTCTTGACATAAAGAAATACTTATATATAAGTTGACATGGTGTTACATTGCTCAATCCCCACTTAAAGTCCCATAACCAAAGATGAGAGGTATCATTTAAAAATTGAACTTTACATAGAAAAATAATCAACTAAATATAGCTCAAGGCTGTGCGGAAAACAAATAAGGTTACTAGATAGAAAATACCGGTTAAGAAAAATATGGTGAAATCAACCAAGCATATGGTGCAATATTAGTATCAAATGACACAATTTAGAAGTTTTCCACCAGCAGTATTTGTTCAAGGTTGTGAATAATAGGAATAAAGTTTAGTTAAAATACCCTTATAGCTTACAACAAATATGGTGCAATATCCAGATCAGATGACATCATATAGAAGAATAAAATGACACCATTTTGAATTTAACCACAAGCTAAATTGTCCAAAGGCTGTGCATAATAAGAATAAATTCAAGTTAAAATATCAGTATAATTCAAAGGGATATGGTGAAATTAACCAACCATATGGTGAAATATCTTGATCTGATGACACCATTTTAAATTCAACCACCAGCAGAGCTCTCTCAAGGCTGTGCATAATAAGGAAAAAGCTTAGTTAGAATATCAGCATAATTAAAACAAATATGGTGCACTCATTCAAAAATATGGTGCAATATATTGATTAGATGTCACCATTTTAAATTTAAGCACTACAAAAAATGTCTCAAGGCTGTGAACTCATAATAATAAATTCCATAATGGTGCAATCAATCAAACATATGTTGCAATATTCTGATCAAATGACAAAATTTTCAATTTACCAACCACCAAAAATTTCTCAAGGTGGAATTTTTTCTAATTCCCTTGTTTTTGGAAGGCTCTGTGGAGGACTGAAAAGGTATAAATAAATGGCCTCTCTCCCTGTTTTCCCCCATGAGCCTGATTCAGAAAATAATCTTGAGTATCAATCCATCCCTTCTCTAGTAGGATAATATAGTATTATATTGAAAAGATTAGTATTCACTCTCAGTATCTTATATTATTACTTATGATTAATTAATGACAGATATTTATAGTATTAATGAAAGAGGTTAATATTATTATTAAATAGTCTTACCATTATAGTAGTGGTGTTGAAGTAGTGTTTTAAGAGATTATTATTAGTGATCTTATCAAATTTATCAATAACCCTTATTTATAGAAGGGATATCATCTTACCCTTATACCTTATATCATAAACCTTGTAGATATATTGAAATATATTTATATGGATAAAAATATCATTATATTACTATTAGATTATTTACATCGTAGGATTATATCAAACAGAACCACCCTTACAAAATTATCTTATCCTTAAGGTAGGATAGCTATATTGGTATTACTATTAAATCACCTTTAAAGGTCTTAATTAGCTATCAATATTATTATTAATATTAATAATGATCTTAAAAATTACTCTTTAAATATCTCAATTCTTAAAAGAAGGAATCCTAGAAGAGTTAATTAAAAAAAATATATAATCAATACCAACAATTTAAAAAAACCCTAAATATTAAGCAAATATCAGATATTACCATCATTATCATATTGATCTTTTATTTACAGACTGATAGAGACTGCTTAAGAAAATTCGCTAATTGAGAAGCCACAAAAATAAATAATTGATTTTTGATCTCATCAAGAGGAAATATTCTTCATTATATTGAGGGGAAGCTAATACACCTTAGCACCAATGGTTTTTGGGTAATTATAAAATTTTAAACAGACTCACAAATAATTACCCCCTCAATTTACTTCCTATTATTTATCCCACAACAAAAGGAGCTCTCACAATGGCCACCTGTATTTTTTAAGATTAGAAACCATGTATACCAACCATTATAGAGAAAGAACTAGAAGTTTGATTTAAGTGAATTTGATAAACAGACACCTTTTTTATTTTTAACTCTTTTTTCAATGCTAACTATACATTTTTTAAGCACAATTTTCACTGCTCAATGCCATAAAAATTCTCTATTTTTACTTATTTATGAGTTATATATAGATTTTTTGAATTGATTTTGATTATAAATAGATTTTTTATTAAATTTCATTTGATAAATTTTTTCTTTATGTTTTTTTAATACTGTTACAGAAAAGATCACCAATTCAAGTTGCAGTTTAGAGCCATTCTGGGCCAATCAGTTATCATTGGTCCTTGCATTTATTGGTATCTTTATCTTTGATTTTTTAAATGAAAATAGAAGAAGAGACTTATAAAATAAATATTTTTATTTAAGTTTAAGGCCATGCTGAGCCCTCAATCTTCTGAATAATAATTTTCTCAAAATAGTGTTGATAATTTTTCCTTTTCATTTCAATTTTTTGTATGAAAATTTCTTGCCATAAATTATCCTATTATTCTTTCATCAAAAACCTGGCGAGTCTTCAATATGATTGATAACTGTAAGACTTTATCCTCTAAATTGAAATGCAATTCCTTCTCAAAAATGTAGCAATCCCCTATCCATTTAATTCTTTTCTCATTCACTTGATAATCTTCAGGGAAAACACATCTTTGAGGATTGGTTGTACCCCAATATACAATTCTTCTTATATATCCTTCCATATAAAATTCTTCATTCAAATAATAATTACCAATATTTTCCATTATTCTATAATAGCTTAATAGTTTCATGACCTCCAGAATTGATAGTCGTGATCCAGGTAGCTGGTGCCATATATATTAAATTTGGCCCTGATTTGATGCTTAATTTGAAAGAATAACCTCAATTAAATAAGTGGAGTAATGTGATAACTTGATATTCCAAAACTTTCAATTGATGATAAAACCCAGATTTTGTTTTCATCATTAAATTCCTACAAATTATCACCAATCCATAAGTTTCAGATTTCTTCATTCATTTCTGATTCAGGCTCATGAATCCTTTGGGTGCTTTTTTCTTCATCAGTTTCAGAAATGATGGAAATAAAAGGAAAAAAGTGATATTATTTTGGAAATGGTATCTTGATAAAAAATATGACTAATTATAATGATTGATAAGTAGAGGTCAATTAAGTAACCAGACTCAGCTGATATTTTTTGAAAAAAAGAAATCAATCCTCTTTGATAAAGCAGGAAGTCACTACCAGAATTTGAATCGATTGAAATTCTAAGTGATAAGGTCAGAAATACTTGGGTCTCCTTTGATATGGAAGGAGGTCACTGCCAAAAATAATGTACTTGATCCTTTAAATTTAACAACTGATTTTCTTCTCTTCTTTGTTTGTGAATGATTTGAGTTAGAGGTCCACAGAGCTGGTTTCAGTGGTTCTTTGTGAGCCTTGAGGTATATCTTACATACCCAAATAGACCACAATTATCCTAAAAATAAATTTTGAATTATGCATAACTCATAAGTCATACATATATCCAAAATTCATCATTTTTGATTTCAGAAAAGATGAATAACTTTTTATTGAGTAAGTAAATCCATGGATTTAAGGCCAGATTTGGATTCTACACTAAGATTAACCTAGGGTAGCTCCATAGAGTGAATAAGCTCAAATTAACTCTTTGAGGTGGTAGAATGGAAAATACTTCAATACCACATCATTAATACCACATACAAGATCTGTGAAAATTTTTGTTTTTCTTAATTTCACGCCAAAATAATGGGAAAGTGAGAAATCCCATGTTATATATACACTAAGAATAGTGTTATGCATGTTTTGAGAACTTAATATCATGGTATTCTTACATGGACTTTTGGTACACCCATAGTGGATATCTCACTAAGCTTAAATTACTATTTTGACGTAAAAAATAGGCAAGGGGGACAAAAGACATCAAAGAGAGCCAGGGTACCCAGCTTCTGAGGCCTCAGAGGCATAGACAGCTCTAAAGATTGGATACATGGCTGTTCTTAGACTAATTGGTAAAACAAAACCTTTTGGGAACTTGGTTACCATGTCACAACTACTGTAAATCTTACGAAAATTGCAAATAACCTGCTATTTTGACATGCCAAGGATTTAAAGAGCTACTTAGACTCCTGTAACCACGTCAATTCTTAATAACTTTTCATGGATAAAACCCAAAAGAGTAATTAAAACCCTTTTTGGACTTGTATCCATTGATTTACCTCATAGCAACCAGTGAAACCCTGATATTTGCAATTCCACGTAGAAATGAGGTAAAAACTTCAAAAATTCATTAAAAATACAATTCTTAATGAATCTTTTTGAAACGTTCAGGACCAATGGAGAACTGTATTATCTATGGTACAACCAAAGAGAATTACAGTTTTACTGGTAAAGTTAAATGTTTTACTTACAGTCCATTTTTGACTATTCTACGTGAAACACTGAATCTTCAAAAATTCACAGTAATTACATCCTGTGATGAAATTGGCAATAACATTGATAACTTTGAGAAATCAATGATTATTTTGGAATAAAAGAAGATTTACAGATGTTACTCCTTTTATTCTTAACCATATTGGGGTTGGTAGTCATGTAAAAGCATTAATTAAGTAATTATGATAATCTTACGTGACAACAGATGATGCAATCAATAATCCAAAAAGGTTTATTGCTTTCTCACTCACTGGATTTTCAGTTTGCTCCATGGCACGCCTCTGTGAGCTGTTGTTGACTTAAAAGAAGCCTCTTCTTGCTGTTTTTTCCACATCATCATCATCTTATTATAATTTAAACCATTATAACCAACAAGTAAGTATTAGTTACAGCTATTCTTAGGTATTTTAAATCTTTCAGAATCAACCAGAAAGACGTGAAATCATAGAATCCAACTATATATTGTTGTAATACTGTTTTAAATCCATTTTGATCCCTTAAATCCACAATTCTACATCAAATCTCTCTACTTTATCTTTCAATAAGTTCTTTGGAATATTAGTGAGTGATTTATTTTTAATTATTAAAGTTTTTCTCTAAAAATTAGTTTTCTTCAAGAATCACCATTGTAATTCTTCTTGCAAAAGATAATTATACATTAAAAGAATTTCATTATTTTAATAAAAGAAGTTTTATTATTAAAATCTTCTTGTAATTGATTCTTGTAGACAATTACTTGCTCACTGTTGAAATCACTAGTAGTGTTTAACACGTGAAAGAAATAATTTTAATTATTTAATTGTGGCTATAATAATATTTTATTATTATATTTCATAAGAACAGATATAATACTGTTGATTAATAGTAATATTATGACCAGTTTCATAGTCACATCTTACATTTGGGGGCCTGGCCGTGTTTTTTGAACCTTGTACCCTTAATTACTATATTTTTCAGCTTTAAAATATATTACTTTAATAATTTTTTCTTTCATTTTAAAGTTAAAATAATTCTTATTTTTGAAATTGTTTTGGAAATATTTTTCATTGAGGAATTTTGTTTAATTTTATAATGTTTTTACACATGGCTTTTTCACATCCAAAAGCTTATAAAATTCTTCTTTGAGTAACTCTGAATTAATTTTCATTCAAAATCTTAAATTTTAATTTTTTCCTTTAAAAAGAATAATTTTTTCAATATTAAAAAATATAAAACTTATAAAAAATCTTTGAAGATATTTTAAAAAGTATAAAGAATAATTTTTTCTCTTTTATAATTTTTTTTTCTAGTGTCTTTAATCAAATACTGTGCAGGTGGCAACAGACTCAGTAAAAGATATATCACTAGTCCAGAATCTTCAGAAGCAGAATCTGAAGACAGTATTGAGGTGCAGATTGCTAAAAGAGGCACCTTATTTAACTCAGAAAAGGCTAAATTACCACCAAAAGGTGTGTATTTTATCTTATATTTTCACCTTTTATCTTTAAATTGATGTGAAAATGGTGCATACCAGAAATGGAAGCAACTATTCAGTCCAACCAGATGGATGTGGACAAGGAAGAGGCAAGACCAAATCCAGAAGTGCCAAGTCTTCCACAAGAAAGACACATTTGGAGGATGCCAGAGTTTCCCCCCATTCCCCAAGGTCTGTACCAACAGATTTTGACGTGAATTCTGGGCCTGAACTGATTTATGACCATATTTTCAGGGCTGAACCATTTTCAAGTGGCAGAAATAGAAATATATCAATGGCAGTACAAAAATTGGTTCAGAGCAGCCAAAGAAGAGGAGTGGGAAATATGACCAAGCCTTTGGCAGGGGGCCATGAACTCTTACTTACACATCAAGAGCTTTCTGGGTCAGGAGAAGACCATAGAACTCTTAGGAGGATGGAGCCCCCTGTCTTGCAAAGACAAGGTCAAAAAGATAAAAAATTGGTTTAAGAACCAAAGTCTTTTATCCATAGACCAGAAGAAGGAACTGGAAATGACTCCAGCTTTGAAGACAGAGGCCCCAGTGGCGTCTACCAGCTCCAAACCAGCTCTAGAAGTGTCCAAAGACAAGCCCAAAAGACCTCAGAAGAAGCAGAGAGGTCCCAAGAGCCATCAAGGCAAGGGCAAAAGCAAAGCCAATTGGCACAGACCTTACCCACAAGGGTACAGGATCCCCAAATTGGAGCCTTCAGCAGTGGACAGTGTATTCAATATGGCCAGAACTCTCATGGAATTCACAGCCAAGGAGCAGGAAAGGATGAACAGGACTTTTCCACGCAAATAAATCATGTACAAAGAGCTATTAATGTAGAAATTGGTAAACTTGATTGAAAGTTAACTAAAATAACACTAGATATTAATGACTTGAAAAAACATGACAAGAAATACACTGAATGGTATGAATTAACAAATGCCAGATTTGATTCAATTACCAATGCTTGTAGCAGAATTGAGAGTGCATGCCAGATTCAGAATGATGAAATGGAAGATCTTTCTATTTTTAAAATTAATGATCAACTTAAGATTCTACAAGAGCATGTCTTGAAGATAGTTGAAAACACCAATCAATTTGCTACACATTTAGCAAAAAGTGACAGTGAAAGGCAGAAGTTAAAAAATGAAATCATTGCAAATGTAGAACAAATTCATAAGAATTATGAACCACATATGCCAAGACATTCTAAACCTCTGAATGAAGAAAAACTTTCTGTTAAAGGAATTTTTACCCCACTTCTAGGAGAAAATGTTGTCTTTGTCAGAGATATTCCCAAACTAGAAGAATGGCCAACATTCTCTGGTTAAGGAGAATATAGCCATATTGAGTTCATCAGGACTATTGATATGTTACAAGAAGGATTTAATATACCTGATGAAATCATAGTGGGGAAGTTACACTCTCTTTTTACCAAGACTGCAAAGAAATGGTATTACAAGATGAGAATGGATCATGGAAAACATGATTGGTCTTGGTGGAAATCTGAAGTGATTACCAAATGGGCCAACAATTCTTGGAGGTTTAAAATGGAAAATGCTTTTGAAAGTGCCATTTTTAACTCAGAGAAAGATAAACCACTTACTTGGTTCTTCAAACAAAAAGACAGATTATCTGCTTTACAACCAGATATGTCTGACACTATGATTAATATGAAGATATTAAGAAAGTGTGGAGGAGAACTGGAACATGCTATCAAAAGCAGATGTGTAGAACCCTGTTCAACAGAGGACTACATTAATGCAATGAAAGATATCATTACCAGAACAAGAATTGGTAAAACTTGGACTAGAATCCCTATGGAATCCAAGATGATCCCAAAGATTCCCAGAGAGGATAAAAGACCAGAAAGACCTGTCTTGAAGTGTCATAAATGTGGAAGTACTTCACATTTAGCAAACACTTGCACCAAAAAGAAACAAATCAATGAAGCTCAGGTCATTGAAGAAATTCAGTGTACTGAAGAGAAAGAAGAGTCTGATCAAGATTCTGCAGTCTCTGAAGATCCACCAGTGGAGGACTATCGCATTGAAAACATTACAGCTTTCTTTGAGGTCACAGAAGTCCATACCCACTTGCCACAGTACAGTGAGGAATTCTGCAACCTGATCAATATCAAAGATTCCAGAATGTGTAAAACAAAACCTGCTAGAGGAAAGGGTTACACTGCTGGAGCATCCTGTATCACATCAGTTTTGATGAGTGATATTGAAGCCAAAGTTAATTTGGATACAGGGGCATTTTGCACTTGTGTGGGCAAAGATTATCTCCAAATTATACTTCCTGAATGGGAAAACCATCTATTACCAATAGAAGGTGTGCAATTTAGTAGTGCCAGTAACAATATGTACCCCTTGGGTATATTAGACACTAATCTTGTATTTCCACACCCAGCAGGAAGTGTAAGAATGAAAACTGAGATTGTTGTAAAGGATAATTGCACATCTCAGCACATCATCCTTGGAAATGATTACTTGATTATCTATGGTATTGACATAAATAACCATAAAGACAGATATTTTACAATTGGGGATAACAAAAGACAAAAATTTGCCTTTTCCAATATGCCAAAGCAAATATCTGTAGTATCTTCTGTCAAGGATACTTACAAAAATGGATTTGTGTGTAATCAACTTGTTGAAGCACAAATTCATCCATCATTTTCACCAAAAATGAGGAATGAACTTATTGACGTCTTATACACATACAATAATGCATTTGCCTCTGATAATGAATCATTAGGTGCTATAAGTGGACATGAAGTTGATATTACTCTTAATATTGACAGACCATATCCCCCAGTGCTTAGAAGACCAGCTTATCCAGCCAGTCCCAGAGCTAGAGAAGCCTTCAAAAAACATAGCCAAGAGTTAATCCAACTTGGTGTACTAAGAAAGGTAGGCCATAATGAGGAAGTCGAAGTGACAACACCTGTTATTATAGCATGGCATAATGACAAGTCAAGAATGGTTGGAGATTTCAGAGCATTGAATACCTACACAGTTCCAGATAGGTACCCAATCCCTATAATTCAAGAAACCTTGACTCAATTGTCTAAAGCCAAGTATATAACATCAATGGATGCATTGAAAGGTTTCCATCAGAATGTCTTGACGCCTAAAGCTAAAAAATTACTTAGCATTATCACTCACTGTGGTATTTATGAGTATCTTAGAATGCCATTTGGCATTAAAAATGCTCCATCCCATTATCATAGAATGATGAATACAATCTTTCCCACAGAATTGTCTGAAGTATGGCTTATTATTTATATTGATGATATTACTATATGTGCTGATTCATGGTCTTTGCACCTTGAAAGACTTGCAAGAGTACTTCACAAGGTTGCAGAAGTGAACATGAAAATTTCACTTAAGAAATGTAATTTTGGTTTTGAAGAACTTAAAGCATTAGGACATATTGTTTCTGGTTTAAGCTTGGGTATTGACAAAAACAAAGTAGCAGCAGTGTTACTTAAACCAATACCCCAGACTAAAAAAGAAATGATGTCTTTTCTTGGGTTTTCCAGTTATTATAGGCAACACCTGAAAGACTTTGCAATTCTAGCCAAGTCACTTTATGGAATCTGTGATCAACAGACTGTATTTGAGATGACACAGGAGAGAATTAAAGCTTATGAGAAGAGAAGGAAAGCTCTTACAGAAGCACCTTTACTCCTCATGCCTGACTGGAATATTCCTTTCAAATTGTACATTGATGCATGTTGAGATGGATAAGGGGCAGCCCTACATCAAGTCCAAATTATTGATGACAAACCTACAGAAGGACCAGTTTGTTACATCTCAAGACAAATCAAACCAACAGAATCCAGATATGGTGCAAGCCAAATGGAGTGCTTATTTTTGGTATGGGCACTTGAGAAATTACACTATTATCTCGATGGCAGTTTTTTTGAAGTGATAACTGACTGTAATGCAGTAAAATCACTTCTTAACATGAAAACTCCCAACAGACACATGTTGAGATGGCAAATAGCCATTCAGGAATATAGAGGAAACATGACTATAGTCCACAAAGCAGGGAACATTCACAAGAATGCTGATGGACTTAGCAGGTGGGCATTAGCCAACACTCCTGATAACCCAGCTTATGTACCCTTGGAAGCTGAACCACAGATTCCAATTGAAGGGATTAAAATAACTGATATTGGGACTGAATTCTTTGAAGAGGTCAGAGAATCTTATAAGCAAGACAAGAATTGCCATATCTTGACTTCTTTATTAGATAAAGACTGCAAAGATACATCTTTGGTCAATGCACTAGATGAGGTTTGGAGAAATTCCTATTCTGAAGGGAGATTTCACTTGTTTGATGGGATTATTTACCACAGAACCAAACATTCTTCTGTAATGACATTATGCAGCAGATTGCTTATCAATACAATTCTTCATGAATGCCATGTTAGCATCTACTCTGGACACCTGTCAGAGGAAAGAACACTTGAAAAAGTAAGGAACTGTGCATGGTGGCCATCTTGGAGAGAAAAAACCATTGAATATTGCCATACCTGTGACAGATGACAAAAAGCAAACAGGAGTACAGGCAAGAAATTTGGACTTATGATCCATATTCAAGAACCAAAATCCCCATGGGAAGTTGTTCACATGGATTGGGTCACAGCACTTCCTCCAAGTGGTGACAAAGGTTATAATGCTTGTTTAGTTATTGTAGACAGATATAGCAATACTCCCATATTCTTACCATGTCATAAAGATGACACTGCTATGGACACAGCTCTTCTTCTATGGAGTAGAGTTATTTCTCATACAGGATTATTTAAGAATATCATAAGTGACAGAGATCCCAAGTTCACATCTGCACTTTGGACCAATCTTCATAGATTGTTTGGGACTAAGCTATCATTCTCTACAGCATATCACCCTCAGACAGATGGGCTAGCAGAGAGGATGATTCAAACTTTAGAAGGCATGATCAGGAGATTTTGTGCTTATGGGTTAGAATTCAAAGACTCAGACGGCTTTACCCATGAATGGTGCACTCTGATACCTGCATTGGAATTGGCATACCAGACATCAGTCCATTCTTCCACAGGACAAACTCCTGCTATGTTAGAAAAAGGATGGAATCCAAGACTCCCAGCAGACACACTGAGGAAAGACTTTATTGACATTCATCCTACAGCTTCCAGCTTCAAGATAATGCTTGATAAAGTAAAACATCATGCAAAACAAAGTATGGATGATGCTTCTGATTATGCAAAACAGAAGTGGGACAAGAGTCATAAAGTACCAGACTTCAAAGTAGGGGACTTAATTCTAGTTTCAACCTTGAATTTTAATAATATCAAAGGCCCAAAGAAACTTAAAGATTCTTATGTAGGACCTTTTGTTATTGTTGCCTTACATGGAACCAATGCAGTTCAAGTGGAATTGAGTGGTGAATTGGAAAATAAACACCCCAATTTTCCAGTCAGCTTGATAAAACCTTATCAACCAGCTGATAAAGAATTGTTTCCTCTAAGGAACCCAACTCCTTTAGCTATACCACCAGTGGAAAAGAATGAAGAAAAAACATAAAGAAAGTCATTAAAGAAAGGAGACTTAGGGGTAAAAATCACAGAGAATATCTTGTCAGATATAGAAATCCAGTACATGAAGATGAATGGCTGGCAGAATCAGATATACCTGACTCACATAAACTCTTTAGAAGATTTAGACATGAAAGAAGGCCACAAGCCTGAATATGTCTATAAATGTGCTTTAAATTACTTGATCTGAGTAATGTAAAGAGGTTGGACAGTGGACATTAACCCCCCTTTGGGGCTTTTTACTATTTCTATCATTGATAAAATTGTAGTACAATTTTATTTTTTGGTGGGAGGGAATGTGAGCCTTGAGGTATATTTTACATACCCAAATAGGGAACAATTATCTTAAAAAGAAATTTTGAATTATGCATAACTCATAAGTCATGCATATATCCAAGATTCATCATTTTTGATTTAAGAAAAGATGAATAACTTTTTATTGAGTAATTAAATCCATCAATTTAAGGCCAGATTTAGATTCTACACTAAAATTCACCTAGGGTAGCTCCATAGAGTGAATAAGCTCAAATTAACTCTTTGAGGTGGTAAAATGGAAAATACTTCAATACCACATCATCAATACCACATACAAGATCTGTGAAAATTTTTGTTTTTCTTAATTTCACACCAAAATAATGCGAAAGTGAGAAATCCCATGTTATATATACACTAAGAATAGTGTTATGCATGTTTTGAGCACTTAATATCATGGTATTCTTACATGGACTTTTGGTACACCCATAGTGGATATCTCACTAAGCTTAAATTACTATTTTGACGTAAAAAATAGGCAAGGGGGACAAAAGACATCAAAGAGAGCCAGGGTACCCAAATTCTGAGGCCTCAGAGGCATGGACAGCTCTAAAGCATGGATTCATGGCTGATCTTAGACTAATTGGTAAAACAAAACCTTTTGGGAACTTGGTTACCATGTAACAACTACTGTAAATCTTAAGAAAATAGCAAATAACCTGCTATTTTGACGTGCCAAGGAGGTAAAGAGCTACTTAGACTCCTGTAACCACGTAAGTTCTTAATGACTTTCCATGGATAAACCCCAAAAGAGTAATTAAAACCCTTTTTGGACTTTTATCTATTGATTTACCTCATAGCAACCAGTGAAACACTGATATTTGCAATTCTACATAGAAATGATGTAAAAACTTCAAAAATTCATTAAAAATAAAATTCTTAATGAATATTTCTGAAACTTTCAGGACCAATGGAGAACTGTATTATTTAAGGTACAACCAAAAAAGAATTACAGTTTTACTACTAAAATTAAAAGTTTTACTTACAGTTCATTTTTGACTATTCTACGTGAAACACTGAATCTTCAAAAATTCACAGTAATCACAACCTGTGATTAAATTGGCAATAACATTGATAACTTTGAGAAATCAATGATTATTTTGTAATAAAAGAAGATTTACAGATTTTACTCCTTTTATTCTTAACCATATTGGGGTTGGTAGTAACGTAAAAGCATTAATTAAGTAATTATGATAATCTTACATGACAACAGATGATGCAATCAATAATCCAAAAAGGTTTATTGCTTTCTCACTCACTGGCTTTTCAGTTTGCTCCATGGCACGCCTCTGTGAGCTGTTGTTGACTTAAAAGAAGCCTCTTCTTGCTGTTTTTTCCACATCATCATCATCTTATTATAATTTAAACCACTATAACCAACAAGTAAGTATTAGTTACAGCTATTCTTAGGTGTTTTAAATCTTTCAGAATCAACCAGAAAGACGTGAAATCATAGAATCCAACTATATATTGTTGTAATACTGTTTTAAATCCATTTTGATCCCTTAAATCCAAAATTCTACGTCAAATCTCTCTACTTTATCTTTCAATAAGTTCTTTGGAATATTAGTGAGTGATTTATTTTTAATTATTAAAGTTTTTCTCTAAAAATTAGTTTTCTTCAAGAATTACCATTATAATTATTCTTGCAAAAGCTAATTATATATTAAAATAATTTTATTATTTTAATAAAAGAAGTTTTATTATTAAATTCTTCTTGTAATTGATTCTTGTAGACAATTACTTGCTCACTGTTAAAATCACTAGTAGTGTTTAACACGTGAAAGAAATAGTTTTTAATTATTCAATTGTGGTTATAATAATACTTTATTATTATATCTCATAAGAACAGACATAGTAATGTTGATTAATAGTAATATTATCATCAGTTTCATAGTCACATCATACATTCTTCATTTCTTGATGGTAAGTGATTTATTCTTTAAGTTATTCTTCATACTTAAAAACTAATTCTTCATATTTCTTCAATTTCCTTTGATCCCAAATTTTCTCATCCTCTAATAAGTCATCCCCATAACATCCAAACTTTTGAATCTTGCCAGTTTGTAATTTTTTAGAAATTTTTTTGGAATAATGAGATTGATACGTATTTTGAAGAGAAAACAATATTGAAATTTACAAGGATTTCAATGCAAAAGCTCAAAAAAGTAGAGGTGTAATAAAGAACAAACAACCACCCCCATTTGTCATGAATATTAAATTACAGTCATACATTCTCAATAACTTTACAGAAGAGAAAATTATAATACCAAACTAAAAATTAATTCTCTATTGTTATTATTTATGAAATATTTTTCAGTTTCTTTGTTTTTGTTTTTTTTTTTGTAAAATTTTTTTTATATTGATATATTATTTCAGTTTCTTTATAATCCTTTTAAGTAAATATCCCCTTTTGAAAACCCATTTCACTTTTTCTTTATCCTTAATAATTCTGTTAATACATATATCCTAGGCTATTTCTCCAAGTAACTTTATTCCCTTCTGCTTTTCTTCTAATTTTTCACCTTTCTGATTCCTGATTAATCCCTCTCAATTATGTAAAAGGAGATATACCTATTCTTTCCATTGAAACTTCCCCCCAAAGGGCCCATATTATCCAGATCCCAATATTCTTGTGACCATATTCTATAGTAATATAGTGCTTTCCTTGTTTGTACATCAAAAGAGAATACTTCCTCCCAGTATTTGTTTCCTAACCTTCCTCTAATTCCTTCTTCACTTAACAGATCCATTAAATATCTCCTCAAAACAATGAATTTTGGAAGATTGCTAAGAAATTTCCTTCCTTTTGATTTCTATGGCGATTCATAGTACAGGCCTTTGAATTCTATGTAAGGAAGAATCAAGTAATATGGTTATTTTTCAGGTGTTAGAAGCTTCCAGATTCATTTATCCAAGTGCATTTCCTTTTCTTTATCAATTCTCAATGGGTTTTATTGATTCAGACAATACTCCATCACAGATTTGATAAGTCCTTTTTCTACAAGAGAGATTTTTTCTTGGTTTTTATGATCTTCAATAATTCATTTATTCATGAATTCTTCCTTCATATTTTCAAAAGCATGAGAATATTTGGGTTTCTCCATTGGAGTCTGTTCAAAATCTTCATATTGTACCTCATCCAACTTCATTCATAATTCTTTATTGAATTTTGCTATGAATTGTTTGTCCTGTAAAAGCTTTCATAATTGATTTTTTATATTCCTAGAATTAATATTTGATCTTCAATTCATTTTTCATTTCTATTTTGTTCATCCTCATGTTTATTGGAAGGTGTTTCTTCCTTGAATATTGGGAAAAGACTCCTTCTACTATGAATTGGTGGTCCATTGATTATTTCTCAGCCATCTTCAATTATATTATCAATTTTTTCTCTATCTTAAATTGGTTCAAAAGTGATAAATTTGCTTTCAATTTCTTTTGAAAAGACCCCTTTAATGTTCAAATTTAATTTATTATCCTTTTACCATACATAGGACTTATTGTCTTCAGCTTCACCTTCTGTTTTCCAAAAATCTGGATCTGGACTAAGAACTATATTTTTGACTTTGGGTCCTTTCTTTTTTATTTATTTTTTATATTCACTGGAGGGAGGTAAGGTTTTCTTTATCGATTCACCCCATTTCTTTGGGTCAAAGGTGGCCCATTCTTCATTTTCTTGAATTGCCTACTAAAAGTACCAGATTAATAGTTTTTACTCTTGTTCATTGTGTATCTGGCTTGACATAACTGCTGAAGATGGTCCTTTATCTAGTTCTGGTCTTTCCAAAATTTATCTTTCTTCTAATTCTTCTGTGATTTCACCATCTTCCATGTCTTCATCTATTGTGGATAATATTTTGCCCTCATAAGGATCTTCTAAGTCACTTCTTTACTTTTTGAATTTGAAAGAACCTTTCCTTCTGAATGAGTATTTATTTTTGAAGCTCTTTTATTTTACTTTCACAAACAAATCTTCCATTTTCCCATTGAACACAGTTGCATTCCTCTTGGTGCTCCTGTGTTCCACCCTAAGATATAGGGCTTTCAAATCTGCAGACATAATCTCTTGCCATCTGCTTCTTGGTAACTGAATATTTCTCCTTGTGTTTGTAAAATGTCCAGCCTTATGTTATTTTTAGACAAGAATGGCCTTCCAAGAATGGTATTGACTTCCCCTTTGGCAATGAAAAAGTGAATCTCTTGTTCTTTCCCGGAGGATAAAACAACTGATGTAAATTCAGCAATTCCAATGAGTGATGTGGCATGAGCTCAAATTCATTTAAGGTTCATGTTGAGCTTTATGCTTGAAAGTGAGGATTTTAAATCTGAATCTTCAGTGATTATGTTAGATTCTGAGCCTTTATCAACAAATTCCATAATTGAGTATTCTTACTTTATAACAAACACTTGCATAAATTCAATAGGACAGGCATAATAAAGTCCTCAATTTTAGAATTCTCTGACCTTATTTGAACTGATATTGTAATTTATGTACAAGGTGTTTACTTTTTTAAGGGCCTTTTCCTTGTAGAGGCATTCTTTGGAGATTATCGTAAAATATTCCTGATAAATATAAAATCTCTTCTAAAGTTGTGTGAATGTTTTTTTCTAAAATTCTTTTGATTACATTATCAATTACTAACTTTTTTCAACTTTTTTTTTATTAATTTTTTCATTTTTTTATGTCTTTGATTGTATTTTTTAAGATATCTTTAATTGATTTTTGGGCTCCAGCTTCAGCTTGTTTATTTTCATCATTGTTACTTTTTTCAGTATTTTAATTTATTTTGGAATATTCAGAGTTCTTATTTATTTTTGTTGGTATGATTAATTTCACTTCTTCCTCAGTTCGATCTTGATGATAAGCTCCTGGAACTATGTGTCAGCCTGTGACTCAAATCCAGAGCACAAGCATGACAGTCAAATACCACAAATCAATGGTATAGCCAAGATACCACCAAAACATGGAGCTGGGCCAAATAAGCTCAAAAGGTATCAAAATAAATAGGAAAATCACCCATTTTCAAATAGGCAAGTCCCATCATCAAAGGACAAACAATAACAAAGTTATTACTGCTCAAAGTTGCTGAGCATAAACCTTAATTTTCACCTCTCATCTGAAAAACAGAGGAAGAGGATTAACCCCATCAAATGGGTATTCAAAATGGAGCTCTAACTCAGGGCTATCCAATAGTACTAGACAAACTGAGCTAGCACCAGAATTACAGAAGTTATTACAAAAGTAAGGTCAAATAAGGGTGATCAAACTATTCAGCTCTCATCTACCTTCTACAGTTTTAGTGTGAGATACCTAAAGTGGGGTCATTTTGGAAAGAAAACACTCAGGGATATCTGATGGTACCATCCATTTCCCCATATCTCATCTACAACAAAAGATATGGAGGAAACAAGCTCCATACAGTTTTTGGACAAATCATAAATGTGTAGAAGAAAACTTGTACATGGCATAACTTTGCCATAGTTAATGATGACCATACTAAATGAGGTAACATTGTGTAGAACACACCCAGGGCTACTGAAAAAATCAACTTTGAGCTTGGTATATCAAAAACTGACAAAGATATGGCAGTTTCAAACTCAAAACCCCACAATTAGACCAATACAGTCTTACTGTGGGATATTCTCCCATAACCATGATTGTGAGGTGTCAAACAGGCAAAGAAGCATCTTTATACCTCAATACCTCATAGTTAATTCAATACTGAGTCCCATACAGGTTCTGTACAGCATTCTACGTGTAATACACGTCAGAATCAGGCTATGTGGTCCCCAGATGAAAGTTTTCACCGTGTATTGGTGAAAACTGCCCAGATGTGGGTTCAAAACCACATCTGAGCCCAATACAGGCTATACAGGCTTTGTTAAAGCCACAAGCCAGTACTTTGGATTGAAGAATCTTGACTTCCTCTACGTGGAAAGTTCTAGAAGGCTTTTCACCCCATTTTAGGATAAAAAGGGGCCCTTTCACAGCCAGAAAAGGTTTCCTCATCCTGCTCTTGAAATCTTACATAGTACAACTGTCAAACTCTTGGAAAATAACCAGGTTATACTTTAAACTTAAGTATTGTACCTCTTATTATAGCAACCCAACTGGTAAGAATGCACCCAGGGCTTTCAGCAGCACTCACCACCACTATATTACTATAGTAAAGCCCTCAATATCTTATTTTAAACCATCCATTATCCTTACTCAAAACTTTTTATATAGTTTTCACCATGTCACAGTCATAGTTAAAGTCTGTAAATACCATTATACACCTTTATTATTGACTCAGCCAGACATTTTGGGGCCCTGGCCATGTTTTTTTTGACTTTTTTGGACCTTACAAGTGAGGTTTTTACTTATTTTCTTATATTCTGACATATTGTTTTATCTTTTTAGACATGTTTCTGAAAAATTTATATATAATACATACATTATATATATTTTTAAAGTGGCACATGCCACATACCACTAATTTTCATCTTTTTTAATTACATTGTTGAGTGGTTGATCATAGTTTAATCACCACAACAGCCCTTATTTTTGGTGTGTTTTACATATAGGGACACTGTACGCCACTAATAAAGTCCTTTTTTTAATTAAATAAGGACATTTCTTACTGAAAAACCAATTGTTGAGGCATGGCTGGGTGTGTTTTTAATTCAATTACCTTCTTACATACCACACTTTTTCAGATTATGCTTGCTAATTACAAGTTAATCTGTGAGATACGGGTATACAAATGTGTACCAGATATTTGTAAGCTGTACTTCTGATGTGGAATTGTTAATTGAATTAAATTGTCATTATACAGGGGCAATTGTAGTAATATGCAAGGCCAGAGGCCATTCTTAGACATGCAAACAGGATATTAAGAAGTCTTAACTGACATCAATCCCTCTTTTCCTGTTTCATTTCAGTGGAAGAAAACTACATCCCACTAGAGACCCAGTCACAGGCCAACCCATCAGTGACACCCTCAGAACCAGAGGGCAGCAAGGGCAAAGGAAAGAGGCACAGTGAAGGCCTCATAACAGCAAAAACGTGGACACCCATTGCCACTCAGAGGAATAGAAAACCACAAAACTCTGCTTCAATAAAAGGGAAACCAACCTTAACAACTTGTACAGGGAAGATTACCATAGTTAACCCAGTTGTACGCTCTAAAGGAAAATTGCCAAAAGCACCAGAAAAAAAATTTGTACAAGGCAAAGTAAAAGGTAAATACCCTAAGAAAATAAAGTTTTTGATTGATTTCAAACACTGATATGTCACCTGTACACCTCAGAGACCTTGGCTTCCAAAGGAGCCAGCCAGAGGACGGAGAAGGCTTGTCCAGAACCAGAAGACGTGGCAGAGGACACCTTGGACACAGTGGTGGATGGCAAGACACTAATGGAAATCATGCCCACTCTGCTATTTAATTTCCAATTCAACAGGAACCTCAAACTAGAGGACTGGAAAGATATGGATCAAGTTCTTCAGCTCCACCAACTCCTCAAAGATTTATTTCAATTGAGCATGGACAACAAAAGGTTCAACCTGGCAAGTCACTGGGCAGAACTTGGAGCAAGTTGCCAAAAGCCCTGTCTAAAAGAGATAGACTTCAAAGACCTTATGCTAATCACCAAATGTTGGAATACCACCAGGAAGTTTAGACTCCTGGAGGTGAGGGCAAACAGGATAAGGGAGAATCAAGCTACTGTCCAAGATATAGAAGGACAGCTGACCCAGACAGGGAATACTCAGATTCCTTCACGCTCACAAGGAGCAGGCCAAAGTCACCATTATTCACAATACCAGGATTTTTTCAGGAGAAGAAACGGATACAAGGGCAAAAGCAAGACCACCTTCAGCCAAAGGAAGAGCAAGTCAGACCCAATTATCCAGAAGCTGTTGGATTTGGTGAAAGAAGTGCACAAGAACCAAAAGAAGTTGTAAATAACTCAAGAATCAGTATTCCCATTAATAGAAATATTACCCCCACTCAGATTGAAAAGAATGTTGTCACACCTCAGAGTAACCTAAACAGTGATTCACTGTGGTTACAAATGTCCCAATACGCTGAGAAAACTCAAAAGCAGTTTGCAGAACTTGAAGCAAGCCATGAGAGGATGAAAAATTTGACAGCCTCCATGGATAAAATTGTAAAAACCCTTCAAGAAGGACATGCTCAATTAAGCAAAGCCTCTGAAGAAACCAACAAGAGACTGAATCTAGTATTTGAAGAACAAAACTACAGCAAAAGGGACAGGGATTGTCTGGATCAAGACATAAAAAAACTGTTTAATGTCTACCATAACATGAAGCTCCAACCACAAGGCCATGTTATGGATAATCCATATCAGCAAGATGACATCAAACCCCATGCCATGATAATGAATAAGGCAAGATCTCCATCCAAATACCAGTATGGAGATAATATGTCTTTTTCAGAGAAGGAAGCCTTGAAACAGCTTCCTGAGGCCTCAAGCTGGCCCAAATTCTCTGGAACAGGAGAATATGATCATATGGAGCTCATAGATTATATTGATGGACTCTTTATGGATTTACCAAGCATACGAGACTACTGGATCACTGCTAGACTTAATACAGCATTCAAAGACATGTTAGTATATTGTACACAGAAATGAAAGGAATACATGGTGGAAGAGTAAAATTGTCCAGAAGTACAGAAACAGTACTTGGATATGGCAAAAGACCATTTGATTTGAAAATGACAAGTATTCAGTGGACAAAGATCCATATGAATGGTGTCTTAGAAAGTCTAAAGGAGTTAAAGCCATTGATCCTAAAATGAACATTCAGATGAGGAATCACAAACTCCTGACAAAAATTCCAGGAGAACTAGAGAATTCAGTAAAATGCAGATGCAACCAAAAATTGCACTCTAGATGGCATTGCAAATACCTTACAAGATGTAAGGAAAAGAACTAATATAGGAAAAAACACCACATATAAAAGCAGTGGTTTGAAAGAGAAACAACCTTTCTGGGTGGAGTTTAAAGACAAACCCAGTGAAAGGGTTGCATAATTGACCAAAACGAAAAATTCTGGTCACAATTGTGGCTTAACAGACCACTATGCCAACAAATGTCCAAAGGAAAAAACAAGTCTATGCCATTGAGAAAGTCCAAGAGGAGGAACCCACAACAGAGGATTCTGAATCAGACTCTATGGGAGATGTCATCAGAGAGCAATAAGATGAAGAGCAAGACCCAAGAGAATAATTCCCAGTGGAATAACAAAAGGAACACCCACTTGAAATCCAGGAAATACAGTTGGAAGCAGGAATGCCACAAGATACTGCCAATAAAAACTTGTGAAAACATACACAGGTTGCACAAACATTCCTGGTCACACCAGCCAAAGGAATGGCATACATACATGGGACAGCCACAGAAATGAATCTTTGCATTGATAATGCTAAACACCCTTCGATCATTGACAGTGGGGCAGACTGCTCCATAATGGCCAGAAATTATCTGGAAAACCATTTCCCAAATTGGGAAAAAAGGCTCTTGCAAACCAAGGCAAAGAACTTCAAAAGTGCTTCGGGGAAGATGACTTCCATCGGGACAATTATCAGAGAGATAATTATACTCCATAGAAAGGGTAATATCAGACTCAACCCAGAGTTTTTGATGCTTGATGATGCCTACATCCAAGGGTTCTTACTGGGGACAGATTACCAGAGGAAGTATGGTATTGATATTTACAATAGTAAAAACAGGCACATTACCAGTGGTACCAACAAGGAAAAGAAATTTTCACTTGATATATACCAAAGATCTACCCAGGATACACTAAAAGAACTACTGAATGAATTCAGAGAGGGCCAGTTTAGCACTACACTCACCAATAGACATAAACCTAGTTTACTTAAGATTCTGAGAAAGAACAGACCAGCATTTGCCATTGGTGAGGAACCCGTAGGCAAAATTGGAGGCCATGATATAGAACTATATGTGGATGTGGAAAGACCTTATCCACCCATGCTCAGGAGACCTCCATACCCAGAAGGTCTGGAAACCAGGAAGGAAATTGAAAAACATATCAATGAACTCCTGGAAATGGATGTCTTCAGAAAGATTGGATACAATGAAATAGTGGAAATTACTAATCCTGTCCTGATCACCCGGCATGATGGAAAGTCTAGGCTTTGTGGAGATTTCAGAGCTCTGAATAACTACACAAAAGCTGACAGGTACCCTATACCCAGGATACCTCATGCCTTAGACAAACTGAACAAAGCCAAATACATAACCAAGATGGATTGCATGAAAGGTTTCCACAAGAATGGAGTTAAACCAAACTCCATGAAAGTTCTCAGAATCATATTCCATATGGGCATATATGAGTATACCAGGATGCCATTTGGCATCAAAAATGCGCTAGCCCACTTCCAAAGGATGATGGACACAATATTTCAAGAAGAAATATTAGAATGCTGAATGGTAGTATATATTGATGAAATCAGTATATACTCAGAGACATAGGAAGACCATGTGCAATACATCAAAAAATTGCTAATTAAATGAATACCCATCAACCTGAAACTTTCACTTAAAAAGTGCAATTTTGGCCAACAAGAGCTACAGCTCTAGGACATAAAGTCTCAAGTCTTAGTCTGGAAACCTACCAGAACAAAGTAGCAGCAGTACTGCAAAAGCCAGTACCAAGAAACATCAAAGAAATGCAATCTTTCCTTGGGTTTTCTAGCTACTATAGAAACCACATCAAAAATTATGCCCACATAACTAGTAGCTTATACAAGTTATGTTCAAAAGATGTAATTTTTAAAATTACCAAGGAAAGAAGGGATGCATATGAGAAAATCAAACATGAAGTCACAAATGCACCTGTACCCATCTTGCCTGACTTTGAACTACCATTCAAGCTATACATAGATGCAGCACGTAGCCAAGGGTTGGGAGAATCCCTCCACCAGAGACAAATCGTAGATGGTTAACCAAGAGAGGGAGGAATATGTTACATCTCTAGGCAACTGAAAGATTCAGAAGCCATGTATGGGGCCTCTCTGATAGAATGTCTATGCTTAGTCTGGGCTCTGGAGAAACTCCATTATTACTTGGGGGGTGCAGTCTTTGAAGTATACACAGACTGCACAGCCTTGAAGTCTTTACTAAACATGAAGACTACCAATAGACACATGTTTAGGTGGCAAATAGCCATCCAAGAGTATAGAGGGAACATGAACATCATATACAGAGAAGGTAAAAGTCATACCAATGCAGATGGCCTCAGCAGATGCCCACTGGATAATGCCAAGACCAATCCAACTTATGACCCTGAAGTTGCAGCCAAGATCCTCATCTATTTTACTGAAATAGATAGAAGGAGGAACTTCAGATTCTCTGAATGGGCACCAGGAAGTGGTACCCTTGACAGTGAAAACACTGATTCAGAAGGAACAGAAACTCCCATATTGGGAATAGGTCCCTCAGAACTGCATAATGAATTCTTCAATGCACTGATGAAGACATATGTGAAACACAAATAGTGTGGAATACTGTTGCAACTCCTTCAACAAAAGTACAGGAGCAGGGAACTGGAATACCACTTAGAGGAACCCTGGTTGAGGGACTATAAGGCCATCAAAGTTTTCCTTAAAAATGGCCTGCAATACCATAGAGAAATGCACACTAGTGCACTCACAATAGTAGACAGGGACCATATATCCTTGATCCTACAAGAATTCCACGACTTCCCCTATGTGGGACACATAAGTGAGAACAGAACCAAGGAGAGGGTAGCAAGCACAGCTTGGTGGACCAAATGGGAACAAGAGTTGAGTGAATACATCAAAACTTGTGAAAGATGCCAGAAGGCAAATAGAAAACATGGGAAGAATTATGGGTCACTTCAACACATAGAAAACCCCAAGCACCCATGGGAAACCATCAACATGGACTGTGTCACAGGACTTGTACCAGGAGGCAAAGAGAGCTTCCATTCCTGCTTGATCATAGTTGATAGGTTGAACAAGAGTGTAAGGTGCCTACTGTTTCACAAAGAGGATACAGCCATGGATACTGGAATGTTATTTAGGAATAACATAATATCCACCTGTGGAGTCCCTAAGATTATCATTAGTGATAGGGACCCAAAATTCACATCAGAATTTTGGACCAACCTCTATGACATGCTGGGTACTAGACGTGCTTTCTCTACAGCTTACCATCCGCAAACAGATGGATTAGCTGAAAGGATGATCCAAAAATTGGAAGACATCCTTAGAGGATTTTGTGCCTATGGCATGGAATAAAAGGACCATGAGGGATACACCGATGACTGGGTTACCCTTCTACCAGCATTGCAGCTGGCTTATAATATGAGCCAGCACTCTACCACAGGAAAAACACCTGCACTGGTAGAGAAAGGGTGGAATCCCCTATTGCCTGTGTATCACTTGAAGAAAAATCTTCTGACCATCCAACCCACAGCCAAAGATTTCCATGAAATGTGGAAGAGGGCTTGTGACATAGCTTTCAAATGCATAGCTGAGGCAAAATAATATAATAAGCATAGGTGGGACAAATCACACATGGAACCTGACTTTAGAGAAGGGGACCAAGTATTAGTGTCTACACTGAAATTTAATAATCTCAAAGGACCTAAGAAGATGAGGGACTCATTTTTAGCGCCCTTCACTATCATTAAATTGATAGGGGAAAATGCAGTGGAAGTCAAACTCACAGAGGAATTTTCCAGGAAACACCCAGTCTTTTCAGTGAGTTTGGTCAAGCCATACTTCCTGAAAGAGGAGGACAAATTCCCCTCCAGGAAGAAGAACCTCACCCCACAAGAAATAGTGGACGTGGAGCATTCCCCTGGACCTGTGAAGAAAATCATCAAGACCAGGAAGATCAGACTTAATGGTAAAGATCAAAGACAGTACTTAGTCAGATTCAAGTACCAGACAGGTTACAAAGACAAGTGGTTGGCAGCAAATGCCATACCAGATGGGAACATTCACCTAAGGAGATTCAGGGCCTCTAGGAGTGCTGGAAAGTTTCATCAGTGTTGATCCTTTTTTAGAGGGAGGTTATGTCAGCCTGTGACTCAAAACCAGAGCACAAGCATGACAGGCAAATACCATAAATCAATGGTATAGCCAAGCTACCACCAAAACATGGCCCTGAGCCAAATCAGCTCAAAAGGTATCAAAAAAAAGAGGAAACTCACCCCTTTTCAAATATGCAAGTCTGATCATAATACGACAAAGAACAACAAAGTTATTCCTGCTCAAAGTTGTTGCTGAGCATAAACCTTAACTTTCACCTCTCATCTAAAATACAGAGGAAGAGGATTAACCCCATCAATTGGGTATTAAAAATGGAGCTCTAAGTCAGGGCTATCCAATGGTACTAGACAAACTGAGCTAGAACCAGAATTACATAAGCTATGACCAAAATAAGGTCAAATAAGGGTGATTAAAATATTCACCTCTCATCTAACTTCTACAGTTTTAGTGTGAGATACCTAAAGTGGGGTCTTTTTAAAAAGATACCAATCAGGGCTATCTCATGGTTCCATCCATTTCCCCATGTCCCATATAGAACAAAAGATAGGGAGAAAACAAGCTCCATACAGTTTTTGGACAGATCATAAATGTGTATAAGAAAACCTGTACATGGCATAACTTTGCCATATTTAATGATAGCCATACCAAATGAGGTACCATTGTGTAGAACACATCCAGGGCTACTCAATTAACCAAATTTGAGCTTGATATCTCAAAAACCAACAAAGGTATGGCAGTTTTAAGCTCAAAATCCCACAATTAGACAAATACAGTCTTACTGTGGGATATTCTCCCATAACCATGATGATGAGGTGTCAAGCAGACAAAGAGGCATGTTTTTCATTCAATACTGGGGTCCCATACAGGTTTTGTACAGCTTTCTAGGCGTAATAACATCAGAATCAGGCTATGTGGTCCCCAGATGAAATTTTCACCCTGTATTGGTGAAAGCTGCCCAGATGTGGGTTCAAAACCACATCTGAGCCCAATACAGACTATACAGACTGTGTGAAAGCCATAAGCCAGTACTTGGGACTGACAAATCTTCACTTCCTCTATGTGGAAAGTTCTAGAAGCCTTTTCACCCCATTTCAGGATAAAAAGGGGCCCTCTCACAGCCAGAAAAGGTTTCCTCATCCTGCTCTTGAATTCCTACACAGTAAAGCTATCGAAAAAGTCATAATTATGGAAAATAACCAGGTCATACTAAAAACTTAAGTATTGTAGCTCTTATTATAGTAACCCAACTGGTAAGACTGCACCATGGGCTTTCAGCAGTGCTCACCACCACTATATTATTACAGTAAAGCCCTTAATATCTTATTTTAAACCATTGTTTATCATTTTCAAAAACTTTTTATATCATTTTTACCATGTCACAGTCATAGTTAAAGTTTGGAAATACCATTATACATGTCAGGGTGAGTCTATGTAGTAGCTTAAAAGTAGTAAATACAAGCTAGCACTATGACTGTGACACACAAAAAATAAATTTTAATAATAGTAAACAGGTTCTACTGTAATATGATAACAGTGGTGATGAATCTATTGAGAACCTGGGTTGCAATGATTTAATATCAATTGACTGTGAAAATCACTACAATAATTAATTATTTTAATTATATCAATATAATCCTAAGAGTACTACTGGTATAAGACAGTTTTACTACGTAAGGATGTTAATTCATTATAAGATGAGTCTTTTCCAGTGAGGAAAGACCTGCTTTTATCTCCTCTGAGGACTGTGAAAGACTGGTAGGCTCTTCACACGTCTACAGAGTGAAAGGTTTCACTCTGGAGGCTGGGTTGTGGTTCTTTACCATCAATTCTGACATCAGCATAGTCAGAATTGTGGTTTTTGGACCACAAATGATCTTTCTGGATCAATACAGGGTGAAGAAACTCTTCACAGGCCACGTCAGCACCATTGTGACGTGTCCAGAGTGTCTGGATGACTAATATTAGTCATTCTGGGCGGGTTAAAGCTTTAAGCAACCATTATTTTAAGTATCAAGCCAGTACTGGTTGGTACAGGTTTGGTACAGACCAGTATTAGTCAAAATACTTCCAACCAAGATATCTTAGTCAGTTTTTGAGATATCAAGAATCCAAGAGCACAGAATTGAAGGGCTTAATGAGCTCTTCAATTTGATATGCTTCATGCTTACCCTTCTCTAAGATAGCAAAAGCTATAGAGACTTTAAGCTTTTGGATGTATTTTTGTACATCATTATGAGGCTTCAAAACCTTCCAAGCCAGATATCTTCTCCAATTTAGAAGATATCTGTATTCCAATGATACAGTATTGTAGGGCATGATTAGATCTACAGTTTGATATACAACACTTTACAGCTGTATGAATATATTCCAAAGATACAGGGGTTTCTTTATATGGTTAGTTTCAGAAATCCTGTATTTTGAGATGTAAACCTTTAAACCAAGATCCCTCTGTCAATTTGGAAGATAGAGGGGTCTAAGGTATCTCAAATTAAAGCTCTCACTCAGACCTTCAATTTGGCTGTACTTTTGTACAGTTTTGTACACAGCCCTCCTACACCTTTGAGGGGTTGTTGGTGGAAAAAAGGTGGTATAATGGTATCTCCTGATTTAGGAGTGCTACAGATGAATAGATGATACCATTGTATAGCTCTACCTTAGAGCTTCAAGAAAGAAACCATTCTGGTTGGGGTTTCATGAAATATGTATAAGTTAGATTAGAGGCTAGAATAAGAGTTTTTTCTTATTTGGTCTTATCTTTGATAGGGCATATCTTTGTCCTTTCTTATTATATTTTAGGAGGTTTCCTCTTTATAGTTTACTTGTATTGGCTATATTTGTCCAATACTCCTCATACCATTACTTATGGTATGTTGGATGTCATGCTGGTGCTCTGTTTTGAGTCACAGGCTGACATACCCTCCCTCCAAAAAAGGCTCATCATTGATGAGACTCTTTCGTCCTTATGGAGGCTCTTGATCCTTTCAAAAAAGAATATTTATCTGAAACATCATCCAGCTTTACCCATTGGTCTTTTTCTGGTGGTTTATTCCTTCTTTCTGCTAAGTAATCCCTATTGGAATATCTTTTTATTTGATTGGGGTTGTCAGTTTCAAAGTAGAAATTTCTTTGTTTGTCTTGCTCAATTATCAAGTAACTCCCTAGGGAATTATGTATGCTTATGCCATAGATTCTATGGTACTCTGTACCCATTAAAAATCCATCAAACTTAGCATTTTCAAGTACCACAAATTCAATGTGTAATCTGAGGTTTCCCATTTTATGTGGTATTATAATTATTTTTTGGATTATTCCAAGTGACTTCATTTTTCCTGCAGCACTTTTAAAGATTCTTGCTTTTGTTAAAAGTATCTCTGCATTCCACATTGGAAAGTGTCTGTCCAAGTATTCTTTGGCTACTACTGAGCAATTTGTTCCAGTTATGGGTACTTCCAAATACTCTTTAGCATCAATGGTTCTGCCACTTCTGTCTTCACCAATTTTGGGTTGAATGAGTTCTGGTTTCAAAGAGTTTCCTAGGACTGATTCTGTTTTCTCATCCTCATACTCTAATAAATATTGTTCAATAGGCTCTGATCCACTGTCTGAATCCTGTCTTAGCCCATTTCCCATGCTGTCAGAGTCAGATTTGTACTCCATGTGTTCTTCTACTGACTCTTCCTCTATTGCAAATATTTTCTTTTTTCCCTTGGGACAATTATTTGCATAGTGGTCAGGTGATCCACAGTTATGGCATGTGTTCCTTCTCCTTGGTGCTTCTTCACCATTAGTAGGTTTGAGGTCTTTTTCCATGAGTATCTTTGGTTTTTCTCTGTTATCATGTGACCTATAGGGTGAACTACTGCCAATTGATGTCTTTTTTCTGACATCTTGTATGACATTTGCTATGTCATCAATGCTGCTTATTTTGCTGCATCTGCACTTTACTGCATGTTCTAAGTCTCCTGGAAGTTTTGTCAGAATCTTATGGCTTCTCATCTCTATTGTCATGTTTGGATCAATAGATTTGAGTCTTTTGGTTTGTGTAAGACACCATTCATAAGGGTCTTTTTCTGTAGAGTATCTGTCACTCTCAAAAGAGAGGGTTTGTTGCCAAATCCAAGTACCATTGCTGTACTTTTGTATTATTTGGTTTCTCCACCATGGCCAGCTTTGCCTACCATGTATCTCTTTCATTTCAGTGTACCATATATTTGCATGGCCTCTGAATGCAGTGTTGAGTCTTGTGGTGATCCAGTAGTCTGGTATCTTTGGTACATCAACAAAAAGTCCATTAATATAGTCAATAAGCTCCATATGATCATATTCTCCAATTCCTGAGAATTTAGGCCAATTTACCACATCAGGTAATTGCTTCAATGCTTGTTTCTCAGAGTAACTGAGGTTCTCACCATCTTGGTAAATAGACTCAGACCTTAACTTTGGATCCTGGGATTCAGGCGCTTGGTTTTCTGATTCTTCCTCTTTTACTTTGGTGATTGTTTTATCATCTTGAGTTGTTTTAGGGAAGAAATTATCTTCTTTTTCCTCTTTTTTATGGAGAAAATCCACTTCTTTTTCCAGGATTTCCTGTTGATATTGGATATTTCTTAAATCCCTTCTCACAGCTTGTTGTTCCTCTAGTATTGAGTTCAACTGTTTGTTTTTAGTTTCAAATTCTGCCCAGATTCTGGATAGATTTGTGTTCAAGTCTTCTATGACTGTTGCTTGGAAGGAATTTTCTTCCTTGAGTGTTTTCATTTCTGAAGTCACTTCTTGAACATGATCATATGTCCAATCCATGAATTTACCCATGTTGGACCATATGAAACTACTACCTCTGGAATCTGTGGTTTCAAATTTTTGAGGGGGTATTTTGTCATCAATAGGCTTAAGCTGAGGATCAATTGATTCTGAGCTAACACTATTGGTAGGTACAGTGTCTTTTAGGATTTGTGTTCCTCTTGGACTAATTTTATTCATTGTTTCATCAAAGGATCTGATTCTATCTTCTCCTTCCTGAAAGAATTCTTGTTTTCTACTAGGGCTCCATGTACTCTGCTGGAAACCACCAGGGATGACTGGAGAGTCCTGGAAATATTGTCCTTTGGATTTCAAGTCCTGTAGCTGTTGGACTGATGTGGGAAAGATGGAATTTCTTCTTCCATGCCTTGGTGTTCCTGAATCAGATTGGGCTCTTCCATATGCCAAGAATTCTCTATGGCTTGGATTTCTGTTTGATGCCCTCTTATTCAAGTCTCTTCTGAGAGTATGAAATTGCTGTTGAGATTCCAACTTTTCATTTCTTCCAGAATCTTTTGGCAAGTAATAAGATTGACTCATTTTTTTTGCCTCATTATTCCAATTTCTTCCCATGATACTCCCATGGTTAAGGTTTTGTTGTCCATACTCCATGTGGGAAAGTCTTTGAGGAGTACATGAATATGAGTTATTTTCCCTGCATCTGTTCAATTTTTTTGTTGGACTGGGCTGAATTTGGTTTGGGGTGGGACTTTGAGCAGGAGTTTCCTGATAATAAGTCCTTTGTTGGTTATTTGATCCAGAAGGGGGTGGCCTTCTCCCTCTGTTTCGTCTTTGCCAGATTTCTGGCTGATTTCTTGGGTATCCAAGATCTCTGAGAAATGGAGTTGTCATGTTAAAAAATGACAAAAGAAAAAAATTCTGTATTTTCCAAGGTTTCTTTACCTTTAAAAGGCCCTTGGACTGATTTCTGCTTTATACTCTTTGGCAATTTGCTTGGCAGTTGGTACTGCCTCCTTGTCTTTGAGGCTGGTACAGATGAATTTCACTGTGATTTTGTCTCAAATGGAATGTATTTTTTCAACTTTGAAAGAAAATGGAGAAGGTTTGTAATTCAATTTGAATAAACAAAATTTCCAATTCCTTACTGTTATTTCTTCTGAGTTTGGTTTGATATTTGAGTTTTAATTATTCATTATTATTATTATTTTATTTTTTATTTTTTGAAGAAATAACAGTTTTGTTTCACTTATTTTTATAAGTAAAGTATTTAATATTAAAAGTCTATATTATTAAACTTGAATATTATTGATAAGTTATTTACTTATTGAATTGGAAAAATCAACTGTTAATAGTTACAATTTTTCTTTCTTTAGAGGAAAGAAAAGGGTCTATATCTTAATCATACAATAATTTTGTTGTATGATTAAGTTTTCTTTTGTTTTTATTTGATTATTTGTCAAATATAACAAATTTCAATCAGTTTCCTCCTCAGTTTGAGAAAGAACAGATTGTATTAAATAATATTGATCTTCAATATCAAAGAATTAGAATAATGATGAACTTATTATTCAAATATTTATTGCTGGTTTCCCAATAAATATTTTAATTCAAACTAAATTTTACACAAAGTGAAAAAAATAATTATATTTTTATTTGAATATACTATTTTTATATGAAAATATGTTTGAAAAATTTAATAATAATTACTAATTATTATTATTTTTTGTGGAAAAATTGATAATAATGACTTATTATTATTAAAATTTACTTATTTATTTGTTTTTTTTTTATTTAAAAAAAAATTGATGAATTTTTCCTCAACTTGAGTAGAAAAGACTCTTCTTCAATAATATTCAATTTGAATATTAAAGAATTGAAATAATAATAAAATTATTATTTAAATATTTATTGTTGGTTTAAAATAAATATTATGATTTTGAATTAATTTTACACAATTTGGTAAAAATTAATTATACTTTCTATTTAAATATACTATTTGTATATAAAAATAAGTTTGAGAAGTTAATAATAATTACTTATTATTATTAAAATTTATTTATTTATTTTTTTTTGTTTTTTTTTTTTTTTATAAAAAAAAAAAAAAAAAAAAATTGATGAATTTTTCCTCAACTTGAGTAGAAAGGATTCTTCTTCAATAATATTCAATTTGAATATTAAAGAATTGAAATAATAATAAAATTATTGTTTAAATATTTATTGTTGGTTTACAATAAATATTATGATTTAAATTAATTTTACACAATTCGGTAAAAATTAATTATACTTTCTATTTAAATATACTATTTGTATATAAAAATAAGTTTGAGAAGTTAATAATAATTACTTATTATTATTAATTTTCGTGAAAATTGCAATTTAAAGCTTTGAAGAGTATAAATACTCAAAAATAAAAAAAATATATTATTTAATATATTTTGATAAAATATAATATATAAAAAAAATATATTATATTTTTATAATATAAGAGATGAAAGTTAGTTTAAAAATGAAAAAAAACTCGAAATTGTACTGACTTTTATAGTAAAAAACCTTCAAAAATAGTGAAAATGATCCAAAAATTGCCAAAATAGGTCCAGAATAGGTTAAAACAACGGCCAGGCCCCCAAAATGTCAGGGTGAGTCTATGTAGTAGCTTAAAAGTAGTAAATACAAGCTAGCACTATGACTGTGACACACAAAAAATAAATTTGAATAATAGCAAACAGGTTCTACTGTAATATGATAACAGTGGTGATGAATCTATTGAGAACCTGGGTTGCAATGATTTAATATCAATTGACTGTGAAAATCACCACAATAATTAATTATTTTAATTATATCAATATAATCCTAAGAGTACTACTGGTATAAGACAGTTTTACTACGTAAGGATGTTAATTCATTATAAGATGAGTCTTTTCCAGTGAGGAAAGACCTGCTTTTATCTCCTCTGAGGACTGTGAAAGACTGGTAGGCTCTTCACACGTCTACAGAGTGAAAATTTTCACTCTGGAGGCTGGGTTGTGGTTCTGTACCATCAATTCTGACATCAGCATAGTCAGAATTGTGGTTTTTGGACCACAAATGATCTTTCTGGATCAATAAAGGGTGAAAAAACTCTTCACAGGCCACGTCAGCACCATTGTGACGTGTCCAGAGTGTTTGGATGACTAATATTAGTCATTCTGGGCGTGTTTAAGCTTTAAGCAACCATTATTTTAAGTATCAAGCCAGTACTGGTTGGTACAGGTTTGGTACAGACCAGTATTAGTCAAAATACTTCCAACCAAGATATCTTAGTCAGTTTTTGAGATATCAAGAATCCAAGAGCAAAGAATTGAAGGGCTTAATGAGCTCTTCAATTTGATATGCTTCATGCTTACCCTTCTCTAAGATAGCAAAAGCTATAGAGACTTTAAGTTTTTGGATGTATTTTTGTACATCAGTATGAGGCTTCAAAACCTTCCAAGCCAGATATCTTCTCCAATTTAGAAGATATCTGTATTCCAATGATACAGTATTGTAGGGCTTGATTAGATCTACAGTTTGATATACAACACTTTACAGCTGTATGAATATATTCCAAAGATACAGGGGTTTCTTTATATGGTTAGTTTCAGAAATCCTGTATTTTGAGATGTAAACCTTTAAACCAAGATCCCTCTGTCAATTTGGAAGATAGAGGGGTCTAAGGTATCTCAAATTAAAGCTCTCACTCAGACCTTCAATTTGGCTGTACTTTTGTACAGTTTTGTACAAGCCCTCCTACACCTTTGAGGGGTTGTTGGTGGAAAAAAGGTGGTATAATGGTATCTCCTGATTGAGGAGTGCTACAGATGAATAGATGATACCATTGTATAGCTCTACCTTAGAGCTTCAAGAAAGAAACCATTCTGGTTGGGGTTTCATGAAATATGTATAAGTTAGATTAGAGGCTAGAATAAGAGTTTTTTCTTATTTGGTCTTATCTTTGATAGGGCATATCTTTGTCCTTTCTTATTATATTTGAGGAGGTTTCCTCTTTATAGTTTACTTGTATTGGCTATATTTGTCCAATACTCCTCATACCATTACTTATGGTATGTTGGATGTCATGCTGGTGCTCTTTTTTGAGTCACAGGCTGACAATACACCTTTATCATAGACTCAGCCTGACACTATGGGATTCTTATCTTGACATTTCTCTTGTCTTTAGTCTTCTTGTTTTGCCAATCTTTGTTTTGTTTTTTTAGGATTTACATGAATCTCTACGAATTAATTGAGTGAAGATACTGTGGGTGGTTCCCAGTTTCTCCAATCTTCCACTTGTTCTATTTAAACTTCATTTTAATCTTCTTCCATTAAGAAATATCTTGTTTTCTTGTTTCAAAATGGGTTTGTAATTTTAATAGGCCCCATTTTTAATTTGGTGTTGCTCCTTGTTAAGCTGTGTTACTAAGTACTTTTAGGGACTTGGTACCTTCTGATGATAATCTTTGATAATTTGGATACAAGAAATTGCAGCCTTGCATACTGACAAGTCTCTTTTAAGGAAACCTTATAAGATACCTGCATCTTATCAAGGAATGGAAATTTTCAAAACACAAGTAAAATAAGACGGGTGGTCTTGGAGAATTTTGTTCTGGAATATATGGCTGGTAACGTGAAGGTAAAGGTGGTTGAGGATTAACTTCCCTAAAAGGTTGTGCATTTTGACGTAATTATTGGCCTTATAAATTATGTTTATCCTTCCAAACTTTGTTTTGTGTACTAAGAGCCTCTGATAATTCCTTGAGTGGATATGATACATACTTCATGGGACTGCTTTCTTTTAAACATTCAGTATTATGGGTTTCTGGAACTGGTGGTTTTTTTATTTCCTTGGTAATATCTCTCATTTTCTTGATCACTTTCTCCAAGATTTCATCTTCAAACTTTGTTTTCTTTTTTACTTTAAATTTCCTATTTCTAACATCCCCTTACTTGAATAATTGAGATTTTCCTTTGATTACAGCTGCTGCTTCCAGTTCTGCTTCAATAAAATTTCTGAGAGTTTCCATTTCTGTCAAGATATAAACTCAATATCTTGGTATTACCACTAATCTATATTTAATCAATTATTTAGTTACAATACTCATGATTTCTGAGTATAATTTTTCAAAGACATCTTTATGATAGTCATTTTATCTCCAGATATATCCATACTTGAGTAGGTATTTTGACATAATGTATAATTCCAAAATGAACTTTTTTTATTTAGACAAGGTATTGACTCCTCCTTCCTTTTGAGTTTATGTTAATAGTCTAGTCAAGGAGTCCTTCTTGTGTCTTCCTTCTGGTTCAACCTTTCCCAACTTAATAATCATTTATTTCTCAAATTGGTTGCAATCTTCCATTTCATATCATTGAATGCCTTCAATCTCATACTTATGTCCTTGTTTTCAATAGAAAAGGCATCCTGCATAGCCAAGTCCCTGTTCTTTGTTCCTTTGATGGCTTATATCCTTTCAGCTCCTTTGATAAAGTTTCAAACATCACTTCCATCAAAGTTAAGTTTACAGTACTTTGAGTTAATTTTGACTATTATTCTGGAATGTATTGCTATTCTTTGAGGTGGTTTATCAGGTGTGGTTATTTGCACCCTTCTTGCTCTTCTCCTTGATCTTAGTGAGGTACCTGGAGTGGATGTTGGGAATTATTTTGGATCTGGGGTGGCAGATGGTGGCTGAGGTCTAACAAGCCCCTCAATTATTTCATCTCAAGTAGTGGTTTCAGGTAAATGTTGAATTTGCTTGGATTTCTTTCCATGACATTATGGAGCTCTATCCTTTTCTACAAAAACATTTCATCATTTTCAAAGTAAGAGAAGTCTTCCTCTGAGCTTTCTTGCTCACCCAATTCTTTAATACTAGATTGCTATTTTTCTAATTCCTTCTCCAAACTAAGATACTTGGGATTGAAAGGCCACTTCTGGGACACCAGATGTGGGATCTCCTTTCGTTGTGGGATAAATGATAGGCAGTACCTTGAGGGGGAAATTATTTGTGATTCTGTTTTGAACTTATGAATTAGCCAATAGACAAAGGTGCTAAGGTGTATTAGATGACCCTTTAAGTATACAGGAAAAGGTATACTCTTGATGAGATCACAAGTTAATTATTTAATTTTGTGGCTTTTCAATTGAAAGCTTTATTCAGCAGTCCTTATCAGTCTGTCAATAAAAGATCAATATGAGAATAATGGTAATAGTGAATATTGGTTTTGTAATAATGGGGGGTTCCTTAGCTTTTTTATTGATTATATAACTCTTTCAATTATTTTTTCAGGATTCCTTCTTTCAATACTTGAGATATTCAAATAATGTTTTTTCTAAAATCACTTTTAATTCAGTAATTATCTTGATAGCTGGTTCAGACTTTCAATTTTTTATAACAACATCATCAATATAAAGATAATAATTTAAGTGTAAGATAATTTTATAAGGGTGGTTCTGGTTGATATAAGAATAAGATATTGATGATATTATACTAATATAATACTATTAGGATGAATATAAATAGCATCCAATATATCTACAAGGGTTATGCTATAAGGCCTAATGGTAAGATGATGTATCCTTTCTATAGATAAAGATTATTGATAAATTTTATAAGATAACTAATGATAATATCTTCAAACACTACTTCAACACTATTATAATGGTAGGACTACTGATTAATACAGAGAGTTTCCATTAGTATTAAAAATATCTTTCACTGAATAATAATAAAAAATGCTCTGATATACTGAGCCTTCCTACTGATCTTTTCAATATAATACAAGATTATCCTACTAGAGAAGTGATTGATTGATACTCAAGATTATTGTATGAATCAGAAGAATGGGGGGAGGATTCAGAAAGAGGATTTCTATTTATACCTTTTGAAGCCTCCATAGAGCCTTCCAAACACAAGGGACTGAGAATTATTCCGATTTAGAGTCATTCTAACTGGTGAGGCATTTTTAGTGTGGTGGTTTTGGACAGAGCGGATTGAGGTGTCACCTCAATTGATTTTTCTTACTAATTAGATTGTTTTTCACATCAATTGGTAATTCTGAGTATGCACTTTGGGCTATTTCAAATTCTGACCAATCAGATGCTTAGTGGGTGACTTTAGGCTGATTTTTGGTTCTGAAAACTCATTTTAAAGTCTTAATATGAACTATGTCTCATATATGTAGTTATGTAATGACTTTGAATATTCATAAATTTAGGTTTATAAGAGTCCATAGTTCTTTCAGATTTAAGGTACTTATGGAAATATCAATAAGAGGTAAGTATTAATGTAAGCCTATAGATTGGTATTAAATAATTCTATAGATTTTTCTCAGTTGAAAGAAATAGGTTTCTAGTATGTATATTGTAAGGCATTTTTTTTGATGAGTTCAGTGAGTATTCCCTTGAGGATATCTAGGTTTTTTACTCAATCCATGACATATTGACCAATTTTGGTCCTATTTGTTGGAGCCAATATATAGCCCTAGTTTAAATTTTATTATGAATCTAATTGTGAGATAAATAACAGCTGTTAATTATTACCTACAATATTTTAAAATTAGAAACTTGATATTTTTTTATTTTTTTGTCGCAATATATTGTTTTTTATTTACTTTTTCATATATTATCATATAAAAATTATCATCATCTGTCAATATTATCATTGTAACAAAGTGGAATTGAACCTTGCAGTTGTCACAGCCACTATCAGGGGTAAGGGTATTCAACCGCAAACCCACTCAAGCTCATGAAACCAGCAAATCCAGTATGTGTATCAGGAATCAGTTCTAGCAAATATTTTTTCTGAAACATGCATACATCTTTGTTCATCAAGACAGTCTGCGAATACTTGTACAGCATGGATATTTCAAATACAGTTTGGATTCACAATACTGAAACTGTATGATCCCCCAAATTCACCAAAGCTCTTGAACAGACCCTTTACATCCATAAAGGGGTTCTATTATTCAAATAAACTCAAATGAAGATTCCTCTCAAGAAAATTCACTCTTTGGATCAGGGGTGGTGGATTCTCACATATACCAGCCCCTCTTCCTCCCTCTGGGTACTTTTCTCAAGTTGATTAATATAGTTGATTTATTCTTTAATTAATATTCTTACTCTTATCTTTGGGTATTAAATTTATTGGTATTAAGTAAGTCTTTGCATTTTTTCCTCACCTGTTCAGTAAGAGCTGTGGTGGTCATATCCTTATTAACCCTTCTCTTTCTTTCTGACAGGTGGAAGAAGGGGACTTGGATTTTTTGTGGTTGGCTCTTCTATTTCTTAATCTTCTTCTTTGTTACTGCTTTTCCTACATTTATCTTATTAGCAATCTTATCTTTATTACACTCTTAAATGTACCCAAATTCATTCCATCCTTGAGCCCTCCATCAGTGAGTTCCAGTTTACTGAGTGCCAGGCCCTCTTCACTTTGAAGAGCCCCACTGAAATTATATTAATTAACTCATAATTGCTTCTTTCTTTTCATGCCGTTAAAATTCATTTCCCTAATTCATCAATTATGACCTCTTTATGAATTAATGATTCTCATGATTTTTTATTAATTTATGATTCTTCATCAATACTCATCTCATTAATTCCATTCATATAAAAATTGAATTTTTTTCATGTCTTAACTTCTGCTGACCTTTTCATTTCATTTTGAATTCTCAATCAATTCTTAATTTATTTTTCTGTCTGAATTCAGGTGTTCAGGGGTTTGATTTATTGGTTATTTGGTGATTGGGAATCCTCAAGATATTAATCTTCACTTTAAGATTTCATTCATTTGATTTACCTGACTTTGATTTCTCAAGATAGCCTATTCATCCTCAAGATTGATTTGATTGACTGATTCAATTTGATTCCTCACAATATTGAATTGACTTCTGAAGATATTGACTGATTGATTTAATTCCTCAAGACATAATTGATTTTTATTTTGATTTTGAATTGACTTCAACTCAATTTTTTGACTTATTTATTGACATTGATTTGAAGTTCCTAAAGATTCTATTGATTCCTCAAGACTCTCAGTTGATTTGATTTGGTCAAGTCTTACTTTTTTTCTCAAGTATCATCAAGTTTTCTTTTTTTTATTTTTCATTAATTCCAGTTCAGAATAGCCCCTCAGCCAAGAATAAAAGACCCCAAAGAAATAAAGCTGTTCTCACTCCTACAGCAAGGTCTTCTCTTGGCTGCACACCATCAGTTAATGAGCTGCGTGCAATTTTGGACAGAGGACCACCAATAGAAGGAGATGAACCCTACAGAAGAGCAGGATTCAAATTAAGAAGATCAACATCATTCTCTGGATTTGTGGGTGGCTATCCTGGTATATAACAAGGGACTAGAAGCAGATTAGGGGAAGCTGAAAATGAAGAGGGGGAGGAGCCTGTGGAAGAGAAAGATTCTGAAGATGCTGAACTGGAATCTTCCTTGGCAGGTTCCCCTGAGATATCTGAAGCTCAAAATCTAGCACTTTCTAATCAACTTCTTGTTCCTCAAGCTGAACCAACTTTTCTCAAGATGATGGAGCAAATGACTCAATTAATAGGAAATTTCACTCAAGCAGTTTTCCCCAGGGACAATTCAAGAGCCCCAGCCTTCAAAACTCCATCAATGAAGGCACATGATTTGTTTGATGGTACTCAAGCCCGTAAATTGAGGGTATTTATACAATAATGTCAGTTATTTTCCATAATGACCAAGAAAAATTCTCTGATGGGAAGAAGGTTCTTGAATAAACTGCTTTTCTCACTGGTAGAGCTGGAAAATGTATTGAGCCATAAATATCAAATATCTTCAATGAAGACCCTTCCTACCTCCTCAATAACTGGCAGTTGTTTGAAAACCAGTTATTCATTCTGTTTGGTGATCCCAATGAAGTCAGGAAAGCTGAAAAACTGTTAGATAATCTAAGGATGAAGGAACGTCATAATGTATCCTTGTATATTTCTGATTTTAGAAGCTTCATGTTGAGAATTGGAGATTGGGGGGTAAATGGCTTATATTCATGCTTATAGAAGAGGGTTGGCATCCAGAATTTTGGACCAGTTAGCTTCTCACCCTGCTAAAATTCAATGCTCTTAAAGAACTAATTGAAATTACTTTGGAATTAGATACCAGGTACCATGAGAGGCAGAAGGAAAAGGGTAGCCATAAAGAGAAGAAGCCTCCAGTTACTGGATTCAATTCTTTCAGGCCTCCTTAAGATTCATCTTTCAAGAAGCCTCATCACAAGATGTGAAAGAAGGGGCAGAATTTTCAGCTTTCAAAGGATAAGCCTCATGCTGCTATCCTCAATAAGTACAATAAATTAATTTGTTCTGAGAAGGAGAGGAGGATTAAAGAAGTATTATGCACTTATTGTGGTGGAAAGCACACAATTCAAAAATTCTTTGAACGGGCTCAAAATAGGCCAGGGTCATCAAGTGGCTTCCCTAGCAAGAAGGGAAAAGCCTTAGTAAGTGTCAAAAAATCTTTAAAATTTCGCATTATTTCTTCTGTCTCTAATATTTTTTATAGTATTCTCATTGATTCTGGTGCTACAAACTCCTTTATTGCCATGAATTGTTTTCTCAAGTACTCCTTGACCATGATAGAGCTCCTCAAAAAGATTCCTCCTTTTGTCCTGGATTCTAATGAATCCACTTCCTTTTTCATCATCCATCATACCAAATGGGTTTCTGACTTTCCTTCTTTCCCATGCTTTGAATGGGACTTTTTTATCATAGATTCACCAAAGGTATAAGACCTATTATTGGGCTATGATTTCCTTTACCATTTTAATCCCATTATTGATTGGAAAAATGGATTGAGCACCTGTGATTCTAGTCAAAAGGATTCTAGTGGTATCAATTTTTCTACCAGTAATGACTTTGCCACTGCTTTCAACAGTGTTGCTCTGGTTGGTGAACTTAATACACCTTCCCTTCCTTCTTCTATCCATATCCATTCCATCACACCCTCTCAGTAATTAATTCCATCAAGAGATGAAGTATTCAAAGAGATAAAAGATGTTGAGGAAGATGTTGCTATACTCTCACTTCATCTCTTTCAGGGGGATATAGACCTCCCTTCTTTATCCTTCCATGCCTCCCTGGAGGACCAGTGGGATGAGGAGGAAGAGCCAGAAGAAATTGAAACTGTGCTGAAGGTAGTCCCTCCTGCTTATCACCATTATTTGGATGTATTTTCCAAAGTGAAAGCAGAGTAACATCCTCCCAACCTTGCCTGTGATCATCATATTGAACTGAAGACTCTTTTGCCATCAGTTGGTGTAATATAATCTTTATCAAATAATGAGTCAGAAATACTATGGGCCTACATTTAAGAGAATGTAGATAAAGGTTTCATAAGGACAAGCTCCTCTTCAACAGGAGCACCTGTCTTTTTTGTGAAGAAAAAGGATGGTGGCCTCCGTTTGTGTGTTAACTACCACAAACTAATGCTGTCACTAGGAAGAAAAGGTATCCTGTACCTCCTTTGAATGGGCTTCTTACTTTATTCAATGGCTCAACTATCTTCTCCAAGATAGACTCATATGGTGCTTATAATCTACTGAGAATTACAGAGGGGATAAACATCTGACTGCCTTTAGAACCAATTATGGTAGCTATGAGTATTTAGTGATGGAATTTGGCTTGACAAATTCTGCTGCTTTATTCAAGAATCTTGTGAATGATATCTTTCCACATTTCTTGGACATTTTTGTGGTAGTTTGCTTATACAATATTATGGTTTTCTCAAGAACTGCGGAATAGCATATGAAACATGTGGCCACTGTCCTCCAAAGGCTGAGGGACAATAATTTGTTTCCAAAGCCTCAAAGCTTGTATTCCATACTGAAAGTTTAGAGTACCTTGGCTATTTTGTTTCAAGTGATAGCTTCAAGATGTATTCAGAAGCTCAGCAAATCCTCAATTGGACTCAGCCCAAGGAACTTAAAGCTCTTCAATCCTTTCTTGGATTTGCCAATTTCTATTGTCATTTAATTAAAAATTACTCCAAAAACCTCACTACTCTGAATTCCCTTCTTAATAAATATTCTCCATTTATCTTCAATGAGGAAGCTCTTAGTCAGTTTCAATTACTCAAAGAAGCATTAACCACTTCCCCTACACTTTCTCATTTCAGCCCTGCTTTACCAACTATTGTGAAGACTGATGCTAATTATTATGCCTTGGGTGCTGTACTGAGTCAGGTGAATGACTCAGGAAAGTATTCCATTGCATTTCATAGTTACAAGTATCTTCCAGATGAGGTCAACTCTGAAATTAATGACAAGGAACTCCTTGGCCTAGTTTGGGCTCTCAAGCAATGGGGAGCTTCTTTTCTTTCTTTTCTCATTCTTTTGAGGTCTTGAAATCCCACTATTCTCTTAAATACTTCATGTCTTCCAAAGTTCTTACTTGTTGTCAAGCCTGCTGGGCTGAATTTCTCTCTGAGTTTCACTTCACTATTACTTACTGCCCAGGCAGGCTGGCCACTTTACCAGATGCCTTGTCATGTCAGGACAACGTGTACCCAGAGAGGGGGGTGGACTTCATTGACAAGGATCCTCAAAATTCTTTTATAAAATTATTAATAAAGATTTGATTCAAGAGTTAGGATTCTTTTCAATCAAAGTCAAAATTTTCTCAAATTTAAATCACCAAATTCAAAAAAAAGTATGAAAAGACAAAGATTTTAAAGAAGTACTCAAGGCACTAGCAAGAGGTGAATCTGTAACAGATTATTCTCTTAAACCTCAATCCAGTTTAGTGTTATTCAAATACAGAGTGGTTATTCCAAGAAATTAAGAAATTTAATTGAATATTCTTAAAAAGCATCATGACTCACTATTGGCTGGCCATTCTGGCCAGGAGAAGACCCCCAATCTCATCAAGAGGGATTTCTATGGGGATGGAATGAATCAAATAATCAATGACTATGTGTCCTTGTGTCAGCAATGTTCAAGAAACAAGAAGATTAACTGTAAGAAGTTTGGATTACTTAATCCTCTTCAAATTCCATCTGCCCCTTGGAATCCATTACCAATGGACTTTATCACTCAATCACCATTTTCCAACAACTTTGACTCAATTTTAGTGGTTGTGGACAGAATCTCAAAATGGAAATATTCATTCAAACTTATTCAACAATTACTGCCTTGGACATATCTCAAATATTGATCAGCTACTTCTTTTACAAGCCTGGCATTCCAGTAAGTATTTTTAGTGATAGAGTTTCCTTACTTGTTTCCTCATTATGGACCCAATCATTTCAGAAGCTCAAGATATCAAAAGACATTTCAACATGTTTTCATCCTGAAACAGATGGACAGACAGAGAGGGTAAATCAGATTCTATAACAGTATATTTGGATTTATTTCAGTTTCCAACAATATGACTGGCATATATGGCTCCCTATGGCTGAATTTTCCTATAATAATGCAGAAACCTCACCAAAAAGCAATACCCTTTTTTCACCATTTATGGAGGAAATCCAAGTTTTGATTCAATTCACATTTTTGAAGACACACCTACTTTCAAGTTATCAGAGAACTCCAATCAGTCCAGTAAGTAACCAAAGGAGAATTAGAGTCAGCAATTAGGTGTTTCAAGAAGTATGCAGATTGAAATAGGACAATTCCACCTGATTTCCAACCTGGTGGCAAAGTATGGCTAGCCTCAAAGAATATCAAGACTACAAGACCCACCAAGAAACTTTCAGAAAGATGGTTGGGACCCTAGGAAGTCCTGAAGAAGATTGGCAGCCATGCATATCACCTCAAGTTGCCTTAAAAATGGAAGTCAGTTCACCCTGTATTCCATGTTCCCTTATTAGAACCAGTCAAGCAAGCAACTATGCCAAACAAACATAAATTTCCACCACCACCAGTATTAGTGGAGGAGCAAGAGGAATGGAAAATGTCCCAGGTTATGGACTCAAAACTCAAGAGAGGTAAATTGTGGCATCTTGTAGAGTGGAAAGGACTCAGTGAAGAACCACAAAAATCAACTTTGGAACCAGCTTCCAGCCTTGCTAGCTCACCAGAACTTGTCAAGGACTTCCATAATTTTTATATTGACAAGGCTTGCCCAAATAACTCATGTGTTTTGATTTTATGGTGCTTGGTGGGGAGTATAAGTTATTAAAGTAAGTTCCACTCCTTTTATGCATCTTCAAGGGGGTAATATACCTAAATTAGTTGTAATAATTACCTTGGAAACTTTGTGAGAGCTATTCAGTCCTTTGGAAAGATCCAGAAGGCCTTGCAACATCAATACCCTCAAAATTTGGAACTTTTATTGACATATGGCCAAATTTTGTTGTTTTCTCTTATTTTACTTTTCCAAATTATTCCATTTATCATTATTCAAGACATTATTTAGCTAAAAGTTGATTATGGAGAAAGGTTTTTCTGTGTTTTTATGGTGCTTGGTGTGGAGTGGAAGCTATTAAAGTACATTTCATCTTGTGGTATGCATCTCTGAGTGTTTCTACTTTTTGTAAAACAATGCCTTGGTCAATCTATGAGCAACAAATGCTCGATTTTATCTTTCAGAAAACGTTTTGGTCAAAATCAAGAAACTCACCACAAGAAAGTCACCTCTCAGAAGTTTATTTTATCTTTTCCTTTTCTTTACTCTCTTTTCTCTCAATATTCTTTTCATTATTTACTTGAATAATTTTTTTTCTTTTTATTTCTTTATAAGCAGCAGCATCCCCTCCCATATGATGTATTTGGAGGTTCCATTTGTTTTTTAATTGTAGTAGCTATAAGAGTGGGGATAGAAGAAAAACCAAACACAAACAAGGACAATTAGCTAGCTATATTTACCCAAATAATCAAAGGTTCTGTGGAATTCAATCATCAAATCATCCTCATACCATCAAATTTGGCAGCCATCTCCTTAAAAGCAATGCCAGGTATCATCCTATCCTTAGAATAAGTAATCACCTCTTTACTATTTCTGTCAACTCTTCTAAATAACCTTGCCACAGAATATTGGCCATTGTTCTCCATATTTGGATCTTCTCTGCTAACCCAGATAGGCCAACATTCTCCTTGCTGAAACACTTGGTCTGCAGGAAATGGAAAAGAAAATCAATCTTCTCCTCTTCTTCTGGAGCTGGCCACAGGTTGTAGTTGTCCGGAGGTTACCATTGGAGAGTTCCTGGGATGTGGTATGGGTGATGGCCTCAAAGGTGTAACCAGGGAAGGGTTTGGGGAAGGAGGAGGAGTAGAAGTTGGGATTATGGAAAGGACTGGTTGAATGTTTCTGGGAGTACTTAGTATGACTTTACTGTAGAATCTTCTGGAAGAAGGTTAGGAAGGTGAAGCACTGGATTGGTGGTCAATGGAGTTAGGTACCACCTCAACGTCTTCACCATCAGGCTAATCACTACCTTCAGCATTGGGATTGGTGGATGAATTTGAAATTCTTCTCAATATCTTCAACACACCTTAAAAATTGATCCTTGAAATGGGGAACTCTGAGCTGGAATGAATTGGCCTCCCACCAGTGGGAATGGGCTCTCCAACATTGGTCCACCTGGCAATATCTGCCTGCCTGGATCTAGTCACCAATGCATAATATCAGTATAATAATCAATCAAGAAAACCACCACACTTACAGTTGGAATACCCTAAGGTACCATAACAAGTAGGAGCCTCCGAAAATGGGAACTCTCTCCCAAAAGGATAATCCTCCTTACTCCACCAATACTGCCTGATATTGGAAATTTGAGCCCCTGGACATTGACAAGGTTTCTTCCCAATAAAACAATGGTGATACTCAGAAGATCTGGGGTTATAAGGTTGGGAAAACTGTTTCCCCTTCTTCGAGAATTCAGTACAGGCAGGATCAAGAGGTTCAACTGCCTTTTACCCATCATAAGTCTGGGATGGATCAAAATGACCTAAAGAAGCCATTGACCAAGGGCAACTCAACCAACTGAAGATGCCGGAACCACAAAGGGCGTATGGCAGTGGCACAGGAGGGAAATATTCAGTAAGTTCAGTCAGTTGGAAACCCATTTATGGAGTTATGTAAGCAAAAGAGTGAATATCATTAGATATCCATATCAAGTCCTGAATTACAGCAAGGTTCTGGCGCCAGGTTCAGTTATTGCCCCTTCAAGGTCCTCATATTGAGTACCAATCAGCAAGGCTGTACCACCCTTCCAATACTCGGGAGGTCCTGGACTGGTTTGAGCAGTTCTAGACAATATGAGCCAGTTTGTCCGTCATTATGATCCTTCCCCCCTTGTAGCCCCAGCAAAATTGGACCCAGGGGGACTTCAATTACCCCTACATACCACAGTGTACAGCCCATGATCTACAGACCACAGCATGCTTGCCATGGGCCGTAAAAATTACAAATGGCAAAATTTGGCAAATTCCAATTTTAAAGAAAAATTTCCATAGAATGGAAGGGACTCAAATGGCCTCAAAAGGACATTTAGGCCCATTTCTTCAATAATTGTGGGGACAAGACCCCTTTTTCAGATATGAATATTGAAGAACATGTTTCAAAAGAGGACCCAAGCAGTTATAGCAAATTCCTGTGGTGGCTAGGCATCCATATAGCCATTCTTCACTGTCTTCCAAGCTGGAGGTGATTGTGGCCTCCATTTTTGGATACAGCCTATGGCTACTAAACTCCTTGATTCAAGCAGAAAAAAGACTTCAGGAAGGAAATACCTCAAGAAAGAAAGATCACTTACTTGATGAAGTAGAATTATTTAAAATTAAAGAAGAAAGAACAGGGAGAATGAGGGGAAGGATTTTCAGGATAATGATCAAGAGGAAAGAAAATTCAAAATTAAAGATTTCAGAAATTTTTGAGGAATTGGGGATGACACTCAAGAGTGGCAGGATATTAAGGTGTTCAGGAACCCACCAGTTTCAAAAGGGGGATACTGTCACAGCCACTAACAGGGGCCAGGGTATTCAACCTTAAACCCACTCAAACTAATGAAACCAGAAAATCCAGTATGTGTATCAGGAATCAGTTTCAGTAAATCTTTTTGCTGAAACATGCATACAGCTTGGTTCATCAATACAGTTGTTGATAATTGTACAGGCTGGATATTCCAAATACAGTTTGTATTCACAAGCCTAAAGCTGTATGATCACCCAACTTCACCACACCTCATGTAAAGACCCTGTACATCCTTACCGGGGCTGTATTATTCAAATCAATTCAAATGAAGATTACTCTCCGGAAAATTCACTCTTTGGATCAGGTCTGATGGATTCTCACATATACCAGCCCCTCTTCCTCCCTCTGGGGACTTTTCAAAAGTTAATTAATATAGTTCATTTATTATTAAATGAATATTCATACCCTTATTTTGGGTATTATATTTATTTCTATTAAGTTAGTCTTTGCATTTTTGGCGCACCTGTTCAGTAAGGGTTGTGGTGTCCATATACTTATTAATCCTTCTCCTTCTTTCTGAAATATTGAAACAGTGGACTTGTACTGGTTTGTGGTTGGCTCTTTTATTTCTGACTCTCATTATTTATTGCTGCTGTTGTGAGCCTGTGAGGTATGTTTAACACACCCATAAGGCCACAAATGATTTTATAAACAATTAAATTTGTCTTAAACAGACTTTTTAGTTGAATTTAAAATAAAAAATAATAAAAAATAAGTATAACTTTTTTTTGGATAAACAAAGTTATAATTATTATGTCATTTTTGGATTCTACACCAAAAATAACCTAGGGTACACCCATAGGGTGTTATACCCAAAAACACTTATTTCTTGTGTTATTAGAAGATTTAAGAATCTCACAGTACTAATGTAACTTTTTTAACATTTTTTTAAAATTGTTAAATTTAAGCTTAATTAAGCTTAAATTTAAAGTTACATAAGGTTTATGCAACTTTACCAAAATTTTAGTTAAAATTGAGGTGTGGTGTATATTTACTGAATTGGCTAAGGATTTGCCATACAGAATGTAAATCCTGCGTGAGCTCAATTTAAAAGGGTTTAAGGCCATAGTATGGCTTTAAATAAATAAAAGGGCAAAATCCACGCAAAAAGGTGGGACAAAGGAAAAAGACCAAATAGAGCTGGGGTACCCAACTTTTTGGATCTGCAAGGATTCAATTAAGGTTGTCCACCTGTATTGGAGGATTTTCAACCTTATTTAAACTTTAAGATTAGACTTTGATCCAACCTTAAGGTTTAAACTGGTTTTATCCTAAATTGGACAGGAATTTCAAGCTGCCAAGAGGGTAAATCCCAATAAGCAGGCTTGGAATCAAGGTTTTAAGAACTGTCAAAGCTTAATCAAGCTTAAAAAGCTTAAATAAGCTTAAAACTTTAAGGTTTCAATCATCAAAACCTTATCAAAACTTAAGGTTTTGTGTGTATTGCTATTTTACGTGGAAAAATAGTAATAACTTCAAAAATTCATTAAAAATCCAAATCTTAATGGATTTGCTTGAAAATTTCACACAGCTTAGAATTTAATATTATCAATATATAAATTAGATTTTAAGTATCTTTTATTAATAGGTTTCCTGGGTAATTAGCCTGGAAAATTACCTTTTAATTAAGCTTAAAGAAAATTATGATTTCTTTAAAAATTAATTAAAAATTCAGTTTAAGAGATTTCTGCTTGAAACTCTGATTTTATGTTGTTCATGTGATGAACTTTAATATAAATAAACTTATTTTATATTAAAACTTAAAATAATTAAACTAAATGAGGATTAAAGTTACTTGGAGTTAAGAATAACACTGGTAACTTTATATTGGAAGTAAAATTAAGTTGCCTTAAGTTAAGAACTTAATTTTTAAGCATGGTTTTTCAGTTTTGACCTGAGCACGCCCTCTACATCCATTATGAATCATGAGAGCTGCTCTGTAGACATAAAAAGAGTCTTTTCATCACTGTTTTTGTCCATCATTCATATCAATCCAATCATATTAGAAATTTAAACAGGTAAAGTTTTATTAAATATAAAATCTTATTATTAAAAGTAATTCTTAAGTTATTTTTATTCTTTATTTATTAAATTAAAGAATTGAAATCATAGAATTCAGATTATTATTGTAATCATCTATAATAACTTTTATTATATAAAATTTTCATCTTAAATATCTTTTAAAATCCACAAATTCCTCTCAAAAACTCTTTAATCATAAATTTTAGTATAAAAAGTTGTTTTATCTTTGATTTTATTGATTTTTGGCGTGTTTTTTTAACTTATAATCATTATTTAATATAATAACTGTTGTTTTATAACTTGTTGTATTAAATAAATATTATAAGTAAGTTTTCTTTAAAGTTCTATATTTTTTTTATCTATTATTAGTTTTTTTATATAGAATTTTATTCTATAAAGAATTATTTCTGCACAGTGTGTGATTAATTCTTTTTATAAATAATATTTATATTATTTATAAGTGGTTAATATCCTTATTTTCCACGTGTAATTGTCTCATTAAGAGCTTTACACTTCTTATTGTTATAACTGTCAGTGACTATAACAATAATAGAATAATTATAATTTATTATAATTATTATATTTTTTTTTTATTATTATATTATTATAATAATAATTAAATTTATTTTTTTATATAATTATTTTTTAATAATTATATTTAAATTTGTGGTTATAATATTTCATTATATTATATTTTTCTACTGAGGACAGTCATAGTACTCTTGATATTGTTACTATTATCAAGAGTTTCATAGACAAACCTTACATTTGGGGGCCTGGCCGTGATTTTAAACCAATTTTTGGGACATAAATCATATTCTAGACCTTATTTTACTGTTTTTTGACGTAAAATTGCCATATTTGTCTTAATATTGGCTTTTTTTGGGACTTATCCCTTATAAATAATCTTTATAATATTAATAAAGTTATTTTTCTTAAGAATATTGTTTGAAACAATATACTATTGAGTGACTTGGAATAAATTTCTTTTGTCTAACTAGTGGCTTTTTCACATCACAGACTTGAAATTTATTCTTTGAGTTATTCTAGTATAAAGTGAATAATAATATAATTTTGATTAATTAACTTGTTAATTGCATAATTATTATTTCTTTAAAGAAAATAAAAAATCAAATAAAAAATCTTTAAAAATAAAAATCTTTACTAAAAACATTTTTTCTTTTTATCTCAGACATTTTTCTTTATTTTTGACGTAATTTGCCATAAATTACATAAAAACAACTTTATTCAATAAGTTGAGTTTATAAGTTATTTTTATTATTTGATAAAATAACTTATATTTTTAAATTTTCTCTAGTGTCTTCCATCAGAGAAAGTTCTTCAGACTCTGAAGCCTCAGAGTCCAGTATTGAAATTCAAACCAGCCCAGCACCAAGGGGTTTAATAACCAAAGAGCCCTTTAAAGGTCCTGCAGGTGAATTCAATCCACTTTTACTCTAATTTTTATTAAAATTGACGTGAAATGACTCCTACTAGAAGTGGAAGCAACTACTCCATCCAATCAAATGGATCTGGACCAGGACATTCCAGCCATAAATCCAAAAGGCAAGAATGTCCTCCCAGAGGAGAGGCACAAATGGAGGATGCCAGAACTTCCACCAGTTCCCAAAGGTTAGCCAGCACCTTTGAACCTCTTATCGAGAGTCCAGAAGCTGACATAACTGCTATTGCTGTTAGACCTGAACCATTTCCAACAGGCAACTGTGGAAATTTATCAATCCCAATGGAAAAACTGGTTCCTGGCGTCAAAACAACAAGAGTGGGAACTCCTTCCAAGTCTTTGGATAGGCACCATGAACTCTTATCTTCAAGTGAAGAAGTTCATGGGGCCAGAAAAGACAGAAGATCTTCTATTGGGTTGGACACCAATGTCTGTCAAAGGACAAGTCCAACAGATAAAAGCTTGGTTGAAAAACCAAAGCATGTTATCAGAAGACCAGAAGAAGAAGTTGGCCCAGGGCAAGGACAACAGCCAAGTGGAAGCTCCTCAAGCATCCACCAGCAAAAATCCGCCTCAACAAGTGCCAAACAAGCCCAAGAAAGCCCCAAAGACCAACCAGAAGGGCAAGCAAAAGGCAAAGGGAAAGGCAAAGCCCAAGTGGAACAAGCCCTACCCTCAGAATTACAGAATTCCAAAGAAGGAAAAGACAGCCATGGACAATGTGTTCAACATGGCAAGAACTTTGATGGAATTCAAAAACAAGGAGGAGGAAAGATTGAACCAATCCTTTCCAAAGAAATAGACCCTGTAAAGCTTGTAACTTACTTTGAATCTTGTAATAAAGAAATTATGGCAAAATTTAAAGCATTTGATCATGTCCAACAAAAGCTGGGCAATGAGATAGTACAAGTTAAAGACCAACAAAAGACCATTATTGGCCTTGAAAATGTTAATAAGGCAAATATTTTGTCTTTGACGCAAATTTGTGAAAGACTTGAGCATAAAGTTACCTTACTCAATCAACCAGATGAGAATTCAATTTCTTTTATAACTGGACAGTTAAGAGAATTGAAAATACAAGTTCAAAACTTGGAAAATTCAACTGGCCACAATGCAGCTCTTTTTCAAGAACAATTGGAAAAAAGTGATAAAGCAAGACTTGAATTGAAAGAAGATATTCAATCAAGTATTAATAATATATCACTAAAAAATGAATTGCCAAGGCAATCCACACCATTTCTTGACAGAAATGATCTTAACTTGAATAATGATTTACATCATACAATTTCAAGTAATGATGTGGAAACTACTTGCAATTACAAAGACATTCCAAGATTAGAGGAATGGCCAACCTTCAGTGGTGAAGGAGAATATAATCATATGGAATTTATGAAAACAATTGATATGTTCAAAGAAGACTTTAACATACCAGATGAATACATAAGTGCCAGATTACACTCATTATTTACCAAATCAGCTAAGAAATGGTATTATAAAATGAGACAAGACCATGGAAAACATTCCTGGCCTTGGTGGAAAGAACAAGTTATTTCCAAATGGGCAAATGATTCCTGGAGATTTAGAATGGAAAATTCTTTTGAGGAAGCCATTTTTAATATTGAGAGGGACAGGCCCATGACTTGGTTTCTTAAACAGAAGGACAGATTAACTGCCCTTCATCCTGATATGTCTGAACCAATGGTACATAAAAGGATATTAAGAAAGTGTGGTGGTGACCTTGAGCATGCTATAAGAAGCAGATGTATTGAGCCTTGCTCTACAGAAGATTATATCAATGCTATGGAGGATATCACTACTAGAACAAAAATTGGAAGAAATTGGTATAAACCCCCAATAGACAACAAGACTAGTGGGAAACCAATTTCAAAACCAAATAAACCACATGACAGACCTCCTTTGAAATGTCATAAATGTGGAAGCACATCTCATTTAGCAAACACTTGTCCAAAAAAGACAAGAGTCAATGAGATAAGTGTAGAAAAAGCGGAAGACACAAAAGAAACTGAGGTAGCTTTACATGAAAGTGATTCTGAACCTTCAGAAGAAGAAGAAACATCAGAAGAACTTAGTATAGAGAATATTAATGTTTCTTTTGAGGTCACTGAGGTACACACTCACTTACCACAGTACAGTGATGAATGTATGGATCTCATACATGTGCAAGATGCCAGAATGCAGAAAACCAAACCTGCCAGAGGTAAAGGTTATACAGCTGGGTCATCTTGTATCACTAATATTGTGATAAATAACACAGAAGCCAAGATACATCTTGACTCAGGTGCTTTTTGCACTTGTGTTGGGAAAGATTATCTTGACAAAATTTATACCAATTGGCAAAACAAGTTGATGCCAATTGAAGGTGTGAAATTCAGCAGTGCTAGCCAGAATATGCATCCTTTGGGTATATTTGAAGCTACAATAATATTTCCTCACCCTGCAGGAAGTATGAGATTGAAAGCTGAATTTGTTGTTATGAATAATTGTACTTCACAACACTTTATACTTGGGAATGATTATCTCAATATCTATGGTATTGATATTAATAATTATAAGGACAGATATTTCACTATAGGGGAAAATAAAAGGCAAAAATTTGCTTTTTCTCCAGAAAGAAAAGAAATTACTGTCATTCAACAAGTAAAAAATGTTAATAAAGAAAAATTTGTGTCAGATCAATTAAGTGAAGCACAAATTAGTCCTGAATTAACACCAGAAATGAAGGAAGAACTTATTGAAATTTTATTTCAATTTCAAAAAGCCTTTGCTTCTGATGATGAACCACTTGGGGCTATAAAAGGCCATGAAGTGGATATCATGCTTAACGTGGAGAGACCTTATCCCCCACTATTAAGAAGACCAGCTTACCCAGCTAGCCCTAGGGCTAGAGAAGCATTAGAAAGTCATATTCATGAACTAATGAAACTGGGAGTTCTTAGAAAAGTTGGACACAATGAGGAAGTGGAAGTCACAACTCCAGTAATCATTACTTGGAATAATGATAAGTCAAGGATGGTTGGGGATTTTAGGGCATTGAACACCTATACTATTCCAGACAGGTATCCAATCCCTAGAATCCATGAGACTTTGACTCAATTATCCAAAGCAAAGTTTATTACTTCCATGGATGCTCTTAAAGGCTTCCATCAGAATGTTTTAACACCTCATGCAAGGAAATTATTGAGAATAATAGCTCATTGTGGTATTTATGAATATTTGAGGATGCCTTTTGGTATTAAAAATGCACCCTCTCATTATCAAAGAATGATGAATACCATATTCCCACATGAATTATCAGAGGGATGGTTAATCATTTATATTGATGACATTATCATTTGTTCAGAAACCTGGCAATCACATTTAGAGAGACTTTCATTAGTACTTAAGAAAATTCTACAAGTGAACATGAAAATTTCTCTTAAAAAATGTAATTTTGGGTTTCATGAGTTGAAAGCTCTGGGACATGTAGTATCAGGACTAAGCCTTGGTGTTGACAAAAACAAAGTGGCTGCAGTTTTATTGAAACAAATGCCCCAGAACAAAAAAGAGATGATGTCTTTCTTAGGATTTGCCAGTTATTACAGGCAACACCTTAAAGATTTTGCAATCCATGCCAGATCATTATACAGAATTTGTGATCAACAAACTGTTTTTGAAATGACACAGGAGAGAATTCAAGCATATGATAAAATCAAGTATGCCTTGACCAATGCACCATTATTATTGATGCCAGACTGGAAACTTCCTTTTAAGCTGTATATTGATGCATGTGGTGATGGTTTAGGAGCTGCTCTTCATCAAGTTCAAATTGTCAATGACAAACCTTATGAAGGTCCAGTTTGTTTTATTTCAAGACAAATTAAACCTACTGAGGCAAGATATGGAGCTAGCCAAATGGAGTGCCTTTGCCTTGTTTGGGCTCTGAAAAAACTTCATTATTATCTTGATGGTAGTGTGTTTGAAGTAATTACTGATTGTAATGCAGTAAAATCACTTCTTAACATGAAGACTCCAAACAGACACATGTTAAGATGGCAGATTGCTATACAGGAGTATAGAGGCAACATGACCATAGTACATAAAGCTGGAAATATTCATAAGAATGCTGATGGCTTAAGTAGATGGGCATTACCCAATACACCTGATAATCCTGCCTATGTTCCTACAAGTGCAGAACCTCAAATCCCAATTGAAGGAATCAATATCACAGATGTTGGAACAGAATTCTTTGAAGAGGTTAGAGAAAGCTACAGGCAAGATAAGAATTGTCATATTCTTACTGCTCTACTTGACAAAGATTGTAAAGATGTAGCCTTGGCTAATTCTCTGGATGATATTTGGAAAACATCTTATGATAATGGAAGATTTCATTTGTTTGATGGTATACTATATCATAGATCTAAACACACATGTGTCATGGTCCTATGTAGTAGAATGTTGATTAACACAATACTACTAGAATGCCATGATAACATTTATTCTGGACATCTGTCTGAAGACAGAACAATGGAAAGAATTAAGACATGTGCCTGGTGGCCATCTTGGAGAAAAGATGTCATTGAGTACTGTCATAGTTGTGATAGATGCCAGAAAGCCAATAAAGCTACTGGTAAAAGGTTTGGTTTAATGATCCATATTCAAGAACCAAGTACCCCATGGGAAGTGGTTCACATGGATTGGGTAACCGCTTTACCACCTGGAGGTGATAAAAGTTACAATGCATGTCTTGTTATTGTGGACAGATATAGCAAAACACCAATCTTTTTACCATGCCATAAAGATGACACAGCTATGGATACAGCTCTTCTAATTTGGAACAGAGTCATATCCCATACTGGTCTCTTTAAAAATATCATTAGTGATAGAGACCCAAAATTCACATCAGCCTTATGGACTAATCTACATAGGCTTTTGGGTACAAAATTATCATTTTCAACAGCCTACCATCCACAAACAGATGGACTGGCAGAAAGAATGATTCAAACCCTTGAGGACATGATCAGAAGATTTTGTGCTTATGGCCTGGAATTTAAAGATTCTGATGGCTTTACCCATGATTGGTGTACTCTTATACCAGCATTGGAATTAGCCTACAAGACCTCCATCCATGCTTCAACAGGCAAGACTCCTGCAATGTTGGAAAAAGGATGGAACCCCAAACTTCCAGTTGATACTTTGAAAAAAGATTTGGTTGACATTCATCCAACTGCTTCAAGCTTTAAGCTGCTGCTTGATAAAGTGAGACATCATGCAAATCAAAGCATGAATGATGCCTTTGAATATGCTAAGCAGAAATAGGATAAAAGTCATAAGACACCAGAATTCAAAGTAGGGGACTTAATACTAGTTTCAACCTTGAACTTTAATAATATTAAAGGTCCAAAGAAATTGAAAGATTCCTTTGCAGGACCATTTATTATTAAAGCCCTCCATGGGACAAATGCAGTACAAGTAGAACTGTCAGGAGAGTTAGGAAACAAACACCCAACTTTCCCTGTCAGTCTTGTAAAGCATTACACATCAAGTGATAAGGAATTATTTCCTTTGAGAAATGAAACACCCTTAGAAGTACCCCCACTTGAACCAAGTGAGGAAAAGAAAGTACTGAAAGTCTTAAAAGAAAGAAGACTTAGGGGTAAAAATGAAAGAGAATACTTAGTCAGGTACAGAAATCCACAACATGAAGATGAGTGGGTTGAAGGAAGTAAGATACCTGATTCCCAAAAGTTTCTCAGAAGATTCAGACATGAGAGAAGACCAATTCCTCAATAAAGTTTGAATTGTGTGCTTTACATACTTGAACAGTATAAGTAGAGAGGTTGGACAGTGGATTATACCCCCCCCAAATAACTTGGGGGTATACTACAAAAGAAAATTGTGGTACAATTTTTTTTGGTGGTGGGGAATGTGAGCCTGTGAGGTATGTTTAACACACCCATAAGGCCACAAATGATTTTATAAACAATTAAATTTGTCTTAAACAGACTTTTTAGTTGAATTTAAAATAAAAAATAATAAAAAATAAGTATAACTTTTTTTTGGATAAACAAAGTTATAATTATTATGTCATTTTTGGATTCTACACCAAAAATAACCTAGGGTACACCCATAGGGTGTTATACCCAAAAACACTTATTTCTTGTGTTATTAGAAGATTTAAGAATCTCACAGTACTAATGTAACTTTTTTAACATTTTTTTAAAATTGTTAAATTTAAGCTTAATTAAGCTTAAATTTAAAGTTACATAAGGTTTATGCAACTTTACCAAAATTTTAGTTAAAATTGAGGTGTGGTGTATATTTACTGAATTGGCTAAGGATTTGCCATACAGAATGTAAATCCTGCGTGAGCTCAATTTAAAAGGGTTTAAGGCCATAGTATGGCTTTAAATAAATAAAAGGGCAAAATCCACGCAAAAAGGTGGGACAAAGGAAAAAGACCAAATAGAGCTGGGGTACCCAACTTTTTGGATCTGCAAGGATTCAATTAAGGTTGTCCACCTGTATTGGAGGATTTTCAACCTTATTTAAACTTTAAGATTAGACTTTGATCCAACCTTAAGGTTTAAACTGGTTTTATCCTAAATTGGACAGGAATTTCAAGCTGCCAAGAGGGTAAATCCCAATAAGCAGGCTTGGAATCAAGGTTTTAAGAACTGTCAAAGCTTAATCAAGCTTAAAAAGCTTAAATAAGCTTAAAACTTTAAGGTTTCAATCATCAAAACCTTATCAAAACTTAAGGTTTTGTGTGTATTGCTATTTTACGTGGAAAAATAGTAATAACTTCAAAAATTCATTAAAAATCCAAATCTTAATGGATTTGCTTGAAAATTTCACACAGCTTAGAATTTAATATTATCAATATATAAATTAAATTTTAAGTATCTTTTATTAGTAGGTTTCCTGGGTAATTAGCCTGATAAAATTACCTTTTAATTAAGCTTAAAGAAAATTATGATTTCTTTAAAAATTAATTAAAAATTCAGTTTAAGAGATTTCTGCTTGAAACTCTGATTTTATGTTGTTCATGTGATGAACTTTAATATAAATAAACTTATTTTATATTAAAACTTAAAATAATTAAACTAAATGAGGATTAAAGTTACTTGGAGTTAAGAATAACACTGGTAACTTTATATTGGAAGTAAAATTAAGTTGCCTTAAGTTAAGAACTTAATTTTTAAGCATGGTTTTTCAGTTTTGACCTGAGCACGCCCTCTACATCCATTATGAATCATGAGAGCTGCTCTGTAGACATAAAAAGAGTCTTTTCATCACTGTTTTTGTCCATCATTCATATCAATCCAATCATATTAGAAATTTAAACAGGTAAAGTTTTATTAAATATAAAATCTTATTATTAAAAGTAATTCTTAAGTTATTTTTATTCTTTATTTATTAAATTAAAGAATTGAAATCATAGAATTCAGATTATTATTGTAATCATCTATAATAACTTTTATTATATAAAATTTTCATCTTAAATATCTTTTAAAATCCACAAATTCCTCTCAAAAACTCTTTAATCATAAATTTTAGTATAAAAAGTTGTTTTATCTTTGATTTTATTGATTTTTGGCGTGTTTTTTTAACTTATAATCATTATTTAATATAATAACTGTTGTTTTATAACTTGTTGTATTAAATAAATATTATAAGTAAGTTTTCTTTAAAGTTCTATATTTTTTTTATCTATTATTAGTTTTTTTATATAGAATTTTATTCTATAAAGAATTATTTCTGCACAGTGTGTGATTAATTCTTTTTATAAATAATATTTATATTATTTATAAGTGGTTAATATCCTTATTTTCCACGTGTAATTGTCTCATTAAGAGCTTTACACTTCTTATTGTTATAACTGTCAGTGACTATAACAATAATAGAATAATTATAATTTATTATAATTATTATATTTTTTTTTTATTATTATATTATTATAATAATAATTAAATTTATTTTTTTATATAATTATTTTTTAATAATTATATTTAAATTTGTGGTTATAATATTTCATTATATTATATTTTTCTACTGAGGACAGTCATAGTACTCTTGATATTGTTACTATTATCAAGAGTTTCATAGACAAACCTTACAGCTGTTATTCTCTTTACCTTATTAGCAATCATATCTTTATTACACTTCTAAATGTACCCAAATTTATTCCATCCTTGAGCCTTCCATAAGTGAGTCCTGGTTTACTGAGTTCCAGGCTCTCTCCACTTTGAAGAGTGCCTGTGACAGCAGTAAAGGTATGGAATACCACAATTCCAGACCCACAAAGGACAGAAAGTGGGAGTTCAAAAGGGGAATATTCAATTAGTGGAATCATGTTTGAGCTCATTTTTAGATTCAACAGAGAAAGAGTCACAGAAGTAATCAAAACCTTGGCCATAAATACCATTATGACCCCCATCAAAGTCCTCAAAATGTGTACCAAGACCCCCTCCTATCAGGCCAGGACCTTCTCCTCAAAACCGGGAAAGCTCCCTCCTTTTTGGCCCTGGATAGATCCCATGGTTTGAGGTATATGGGGAAGAAATCCCCATTTTTTGGGCCTTGCCCCCTGAAACCCCACCAAATCTGGGCCCATGGGGGAAACCATTAGTCCTAGGGGCCTTTATAACACCTATAGACCATGGTGTATAAGCCACAGACCATAAAGGTTCAAAATTTCCAAATATTCCATGAACAAATGGAAACCAGGAAGCAAAAAATTAGGAAAAAGACCCAATAGCCCCAAAATGAGCATAAAAGCCATCTGGGGCCAATGTTCCAGAGTTATGGGGACAAGACTCCTTTCCATAAAGACTTCACAGTAGTTCAAAACTCCAAACATCCTTGAACCTTGGAAATCCATTCAGGTATGGCAAAGTAAAGCAAGAACACATTCATATAGTCGTTTTTAATCGATTTTTGAGCCAAAGACAACTACAGAATACATTTTGGGATATCCCATGGAAAATTTGAATAAGGCTGGTTTTGGACAGTAAATGACTGACAACCAATAAATTGACTCAAACAAAAAAAGACTTACTTCTATGAAGGGTTGAGGAGTTTATAAATGGGAGAAATGAAAAGAAAAGTGAAGATAGAAGATTCTCAGGATAATGATCAATGGTACAAGAAAATTTAAATTTAAAGATTTTGAAAAAAATGTGGGAAAAGGTGTATGAAACTCAAATGTGGTGGTATATTGTGTCTTTGAGGAGCCCAACAATTTCAATAAGAGGATTGTTTAGCTGCCACTGTCAGGGGTAAAGGCTAGCCAACCTTAAAACCACTCAAACTCACCAAATAAGAAAATATTTTCTGTGTATGAATAATTACTTCTGAAATCATCATTTGAAGAAGTCATACAGTGGGGCTCACCAATGAAGCCTGTCACAACCTGCACAGGCTGTATTCAAAAGCCTGGAGCTTTTTGATCCCCCAACTTCATGTGTCAGCCTGTGACTCAAAGCCAGAGCACAAGCATGACAGCCAAATACCGTAAACAAATGGTAAAGCCAAGATACCACCAAAACATGGAGCTGAGTCACATTGGCTCAAAAGGTATCAAAAGAGAGAGGAAACCCACCCCTTTACAAAAATACAAGTCCCATCAACATAGGACAAAGAATAAAAAGGTCATTCCTCCTCAAAGATGTTGCTGAGCATAAACCTTACCTTTAACCTCTCATCTGAAATACAGAGGAAGAGGCTTAACCCCATCAAATTTGTCAGCCTGTGACTCAAAACCAGATCAAAAGCATGACAGCCAAATACCATGAATCAGTGGTATAGCCAAGATACCACCAAAACATGGAGCTGATCCAAATCAGCTCAAAAGGTATAAAACAAAAGAGGAAACTCACCCCTTTGCAAATATACAAGTCCAATCATCATAGGACAAAGAATAACAAATTTATTCCTTCTCAAAGTTTTTGCTGAGCATAAACCTTAATTTTCACCTCTCATCTGAAACACAGGGGAAGGGGCTTAACCCCATCAAATGGGTATTCAAAATGGAGCTCTAAGTCAGGGCTATCCAATGGTACTAGCCAAAATGAGATAGCACCAGAATTACAGAAGTTATGACCAAAATAAGGTCAAATAAGGACAATTAAATTATTCACCTCCCATCTAACTTCTACAGTTTTAGTGTGAGATACCTCAAGTGGGGTCTTTTTGAAAAGAGCCAATCTCTGCTATCTGATGGTGCCATACATTTTCCCATATCTCAGCTAGAACAAAAGTTATGGGGCAGACAAGCTCTATACAGTTTTTAAGCAAAACGTATATATATACAAAAAAACTTGTACATGGCATTACTTTGCCATACTTAATGATAACCATATCAAATGAGGTACCATTGTGTAGAACACATCCAGGGATACACAATGAACCAACTTTGAGCTTGATATATCAAACAATGACAAAGTTATGGCAGTTTTAAGCTCAAAATACCACAGTTAGACCAATACAGTCTTACTGTGGGATATTCTCCCATAAGTAGGATTATGAGGTGTGGAATACACAAATAAGCATTTTTATACTTCAATACTTCATAATTAATTCAAGACTGGGGTCCCATACAGGTTCTGTATAGCATTCTATGTGTCATACACATCAGAAGAGGGCTATGTGGTCCCCAGATCAAATGTTTCACCAAGTATTGGTGAAAACTGCCCATATTTGGTTTCAAAACCACATCTGAGCCCAATACAGAGAATACAGACACTATGAAAGCCACAAGCCAGTACTCTGAAGTGAAAAACTCTTCACTTCCTCTACGTGGATGGTCTAGGGGGTCATTCCACCCCATTTTAGGATAAAAGGAGGCCTTTTTTCCACCAGAAAAGGTTTCCTCATCCTGATCTTGAATTCCTATGTAGTACAACTGTCAAAAACAGTTATACTATTGGAAATTAATCAGGTTATACTCTAAATTCTTATTATTGTAGTTCTTATTATAGTAATCAAACTGGTAAGACTGCAGCCAGGCCTTTTGACAGCACAAAACACCACTATGTAACAATAGTAAATCCCTTATTATTCAATATTCAGCTTTTCTTCTGCATTACAAACTTCTTTTAAATTAATTTACTAAGTCACAGTCATAGTTAAAGTTGTAAATAACCTTATTACACCTTTATCATAGACCCACCCTGACAAAATGGGTATTCAAATTGAAGCTCTAAGTCTGGGCTATCCAGTTGTAATAGCCAAATTGAGCTAGCATCAGAACTACTGAAGTTTTGACCAAAAAAACAAATAAGGGGGAAGAAAATATTCACCTCCCATCTAACTTCTACAGTTTTAGTGTGAGATACCTAAAGTGCAGTACTTTTCAAAACAGAACAATCAGGGCTATCTTATGGCTCCATCCATTTTCCCACCTCCTATCTAGAACAAAAGGTTCTGAGTACACAAGCTCCACACAGCTTTAAGAAAAATCATATATATATATATATATATAATCCTATACATAGCATAACTGTGCCATATCTAATAGTAACCATATCAAGCGAGGGACCATTGTGTAGTGCACATCCAGGGCTACTCAATGAACCATCGTTGAGCTTGATATCTCAAAAAAAAACTGAGTTATAGCAGTTTTAAGGTTAAAATTCCACAATTGGGCTAATACACCTTTTATTTGGGATAGTATCCCATAACTCAGATTATGAGGTCTCAAACAGACAAAGAAGGTTGTTTATACTTCAATACCTCATAGTTTGGTCAATACTGGGGTCCCATACAGGTTCTGTACAGCATTCTACATGTAATACACGTCAGAAGAGGGCTGTGTGGTTCCCAGATGGAAATCTTCACCCTGTATTGGTGGAAACTTCCCAGATGTGGTTTCAACCCCACATCTGATCCCAATACAGGCTATACCGGCCTTGTGAAAACCACAAGCCAGTCCTTAGAAGTGAAAAATCTTCACTTCCTCTACGTGGAAAGGTCTAGAATACTATTTAACCCAATTTTAGGATAAAAAGGGGCCTTTTCTCCACCAGAAAAGGTTTTCTCATCCTGCTATTAAATTCCTACATAGCACAACTGTCAAAAACAGTTATACTCTTGGAAAATAATCAGTTATACTTCTAATTTTAAGTATTGTAGTCTTTATTATAATAGCCCAATTGGTAAAGCTGCTGTAACAATCACTCACCAGGGGTAAGGGTATTCATTAATACACCCACTCAAACACCTTGAATCAGCAGATCCACTATTTTCATCAGAATTCAGTTTCAGCAATCTTCCTTGCTAAAACATGCATACAGTCTGGTTCATCAATACAGCCTGTCAATACTTGCACAGGTTGGAATTACCCAATACAGTTTGGATACACCATTTCCAAACTGTATGATCACTCAATACCACCACACCTCTTGTACAGGCCCTGTACAGCTGTACAGGGTCTCTATTGGCCAGACTAAATTCAATACTCATTTATTCTCAGGAAAATTCTCTTTCTGGATCAGGCCTGGTGATTCTCACATATACCAGCCCCTCTTTCTCCCCCCTGGGGACTTTTCCGCCGTTAATTAATTTAGTTTATATATTATTTTATGTATATTCTTATCCTTATTTTGGGTATTATATTTATTTAATATTAAGCTAGTCTTTGCATTTTTCTTTCTTTGCCTGTACAGTATGAGTTGGGTGGCCATATCCTTATTAACCCTTCTGTTTTCATTCTGACAGGTTGAAAAGTGGACTTGGACTTGTTTGTGGTTGGCTCTTCTATTTCTTACTCTTATCCTCTTTTTTTCTGCTTTTCTTATATTTCTTTTATTAGTAATTCATCTCTCAACACTCTTAAGTGGATTCTTTCTTACCATATCCTGAGCCCTCCATAAGTGAGTCCCAGTTTACTGAGTGCCAGGCCCTCTTCACTTAGAAGAGCCCCTGTGAAATTAAATTAATTAACTCATATTTGCTTCTTTCTTTTGATTCATTTATATTCATTCCTCTCATTCATCAATTATGACTCTTTAATGATCTTATATTTTTTAATTATTATGATTTTTTCTCTCATCAATTTTCATCTCATTCATTTCATTCATATGAAAATTGACTCTTTCTATTTTTCTATATCATTTCTGACCATCTCATTCCACTTCATTTTATTACAATTAAAATTCTCTTTGTTTGTTTATTCAGGTCTTATCAGGAGCTATTGATTGATTATTGATTGATTTTGATTCCTGAAGATATTGATTGACTGATTGATTTCTCAAGGACTTGAATTGAATTAATTGTTGATTTTTGATTGAATTGATTTGATTATTTATTGAATTTGATTTCGCCTCAAGATTTTAATTGATTCCTCAAGACTCATCAAGACCTTTATTGTGATTGATTTGGCCAAGCTTTGATTTCTGTTTTTCATACCAAAAATTTATTATTCTAATTCTTCATAATGGAAGTTCAGCATAGCCCACCAGCCAAGAACACTGGATCTCCAAGAAATCTAGCTGTTCTCACTCCTACAGCAAGGGTTCCTCTTGACCGCACACCCTCAGTTCATCAACTGAGTGCAAATTTGGACAGAGGAGCACCAATGGAAGGAGTTTCACCCTCAAGAAGAGGGGGAATTAAATCAAGAGGATCAAGATCTTTGTCCCGACTTTTGGGTGGCTACCCTGGCATGTCTGAAGGTGCAAAAGCAATACTAGGGGAAGTTGAAGATGAAGAGGGGGAAGAGTCTGTGGAAAAAGAAGATTCTGGGGAGACTGAAGCTGCAGATGCCTTAGAAAATGCTCCAGAGGTGCCTCAGGGCTCTTATCTAGCCCTTTCTAGTCAACCTCTTGTCTATCAAACTGAACAAAGTCTCCTCAAGATGATGGAGAAAATGACTTGATTCATGGGGCAACTCACTCAAGCAGTTACCCCCAGGGACAATTCCAAAGCCCCTTCTTTTAAGACTCCATCCATGAAGGCACCTGATTCTTTTGATGGTACTCAAGCTCATAAATTGGGAGGATTTATCCAATCCTGTCAATTTATTTTCCATAATTATCCAGCAAATTTCTTCTATTACAGGAAGAAAGTTCTTCACTCAACTTCTTTTCTCACTGGTAGAGCTGGAAAATGCATTGAACCCTATCTCTCAAATATTTCCAATGAAGATCCTTCCTACCTCCTCAATAACTGGCTGTTATTTGAAACTCAATTATTCACTCTGTTTGGTGCCCCAATGAAGTCAGAAAGGCTGAACAGAAGTTGGATAATTTGAGGATGAAGGAAAATGGTCATGTATCCTTGTACATTGCAGATTTCAGAAGCATAATTTCAAGAATTGGAGATTGGGGGAAAGAGCTTATATCCATGTTTACAGAAGAGGATTGGAATCGAGATTATTGGATCAGTTGGCTTCTCACCCTGGAAGCTTTGACACTCTTCAAGAACTTATGGATGTCACTTTAGAATTAGACACAAGATATAATGAGTGGCAAAAAGAAAAGTGTGGAAATCAAGAGAAGAAGCCTCCTGCTACTGGGTCCAATCAATGTAGGCCTCCTCAGAACTCATCTTCAAAGAGGCCTCACTAAAAGAAGAATAAGAAGGGCAAGCAATTTCAATCTTCAAAGGACAAGCCCCATGCTTCTCTCCTCAATAAGGACAATAAATTAAGGGTATTGGTAAAAACACATAAGCAAATTGGTAAAAAAATGTAAGAGCTTATGCCTTTTTACCATCAATTGGTAAAAACACGTAATTTTATGGTAAAAACACGTAAGGGATGGTTTTTAAATGAAATATGGCTATTTATGGCATTTATGATGCCATTCATGCCATTTGTGGCATCAAAAATTCCATTTATGGCATTAGCAGTGCCATTAATGGCATTATAAATTCAATATTTCTGATGCGATTAATGCCATTTATGGAATCAACAATGCCATAAATGGCATTAACAGTGCCATAAATGACATTAACAGTGCCATAAATGTCATTATCAATGAAATATTATTGATGCAATTAATGCCATTTATGGCATCATCAATGCCATTTGTGGAATTAAAAATGCAACATTTCTGATGCCATGAATGCCATAAATGGCATTAATAATGCCACATTGACAATGCCATTAATGGCATTACTAATACCATGAATGGCATTATCAATGCAATAAATGGCATAATGCCATTTATGTAACACCATAAATGGCATTGTTAATTCCATTTATGTAATGCCACAAATGGAATTTTTGATTCCATAAATGGCATTTTTGATGCCATTTATGTTATAGTTAAGGCCATTAATTCCATTTTTAAGGCCAATGTTAAGGCCATTCATGCCATTTTTAAGGCCAATGTTAAGGCCATTTATGGCATTCTTAAATGCATAAAGGGCATTGTCAAGGCCATTAAATTCAATTTATGGCATTGCTGTAATGCCATTTATGCCAATTTTCTGGCCATAAATGGCATTTGTATGTCATTCCTGATGCCATTTATGGAATTATTATGTCATTAGTGATGCCATTTATGGCACTTTTGAGGTGATAAATGGCACTGTGAATGCCAAAAATCAAATTTTAACTTCCACTCATCATAAATTACATTTTGAATTCAATTTATGTCATAAATGGCATTTTCAATTTATTACAAACATGAACTAAATAACATAAACAAACATGGACTTTCTGGGCGTACAAATGTTCTTGCAAAAAAAATACCAAAATTTTGGGCTTCTGGTTTATTATTCTCAACATTCTCACCTTCATTTTAAAGAAAATATATTGAAATTCATAAGTGGGAACATTTTTAATGAATTTTTTCAAAAAAATGGGCCATTTTACCAAATTGCCCAAAATAGAAAAATTGGGCAAAAAAGAAATTTGAAAAGATTTGGGGACCTTCACATCCCATGTCGGAAAAAATATGGCAAAAAAAAATGTTAAAAATTCTCAAAACTGAGCCTAAGGAATTTTTTTAAAAAAATTAGGTCACTTACATGTTTTGGCCATAATTTGGTAAAAACACGTAAGTTTATGGTAAAAACACATAAGGGCTTACGTGCTTTTACCAACACCCTAAATTGATTGGTTCTGAAAAGGAGAGGAGGATGAAAGAGGGGTTGTGTACTTATTGTGGTGGAAAGCACCCAATTGAAAAATGCTTCAAGAGACCTCAGAACAAGCCTGGGTCATCAAGAGGCTTCCCTAGCAAGCAGGGAAAAGCCTGAGTGGGGATCATGATGTGTTCAATGGTTCTCACTTATTTCCTTCAAAAGCACAATTTGCACTCTGAATACTAGTGTCAAGAAATCTTTAAAGTTTCTTATTTTTTCTTCTTTCTCTGATATTTTTTATAGTATTCTCATTGATTCTGGTGCTACAAACTCTTTTATTGCAAAGAATTTTGTTCTCAAGTACTCATTGACTCTGTCAGAGCTCCCTGAAAAGATTCCTCTTTTCATTCTGGATTCAAATGAATCCCCTGCATTGTTCATAACCCATTATAACAAGTGGGTAGTTGACTTGCCTTCCTTCCCAAGCATTGAATGGGACTTTTTTATCATAGATTCACCCAAAGGAGAAGACCTGATATTGGGCTATGATTTCCTTTACCATTTTAATCCCATCATTGATTGGAAAAATGGATTGATCACCTATGATTCTAGTCATAAGGGTTCTTGTGGTATTCATCCTCCTGCTAGTAATGACTTTGCCACTGCTGTCAACAGTGTTGCTCTGGTTGGTGAACTTAAGACACCTTCCCTTCCTTCTTCTGTCCATATCCCTTCCATCATGCCCTCTCAGTCATTACTTCCATTAAGAGATGAAGTCTTCAAAGAGATAAAAGGTGTTGAAGAAGATGTTGCTATATCTTCACTTCATCTCTTTCAAGGGGATATGGACCTTCCTCCTCTATCTTTTCATGCCTCCCTGGAGGAGCAGTGGGATGAGGAGTGTCAGCTGGAATCTATGTTGAAGCAGGAATTAGGTTATTTACAACTAGAACTATGAGTGTGACACGTGGAAATAATTTTAAAATAAGAGTTTCAATTCAATACAAAGGTTTATAATATAATAACAGGGTTCTACTATTGAAGAATAGTGGTGGTGAGCACTATTGAGAACCCTGGGTGCAGTCTTACCAGTTGGATTACTATAATAAGAGCTACAATAATTAGAATTATAATTATACCCTGATTATTACCCAAGAGTAAAACTGTTTTTGACAGTTTACTACATAGGATATTCAAGAGCAGGATGAGGAAAAAATTCTGGCTGTGAAAAGCCTCCTTTTTATCCTGAAATGGGGTGGAAAGGGTGCTAGACTTTTCCATGTAGAGGAAGTGAAGATTTTTCACCCTCTAAGACTGGAATACTGGCTTGTGGTTTCTAAACAGCCTGTATAGCCTGTATTAGGCTAAAATGTGGTTTTGAAACCACATCTGCCCAGTTTTCACCAATACAGGGTGAAAATCTTCATCTGGGGACCTCACAGCCTGATTCTGACGTGTATGATGCATAGAATGCTGTACAGAAACTGTATGGGACCCCAGTATTTACTGACATATGAGGTATTGAATTAAAAACAAGCTTCTTTGTCTATTTGACACCTCATATTCATGGTTATGGGATATTATCCCATGGTAAGGCTGTATATGAGAGCAGGTGGGAATCTGACCTTAAAAGAGCGATAGCTTTGTCATTTCTTGAGATATCAGCCTCAGAATTGTTTCAGTGTGTAGCCCTGTATGTGCTCTACACAATGGTACCTCATTTGATATAGGTATCATTCAATATGGCAAAGTTATCCCATGTACAAGATTTTTGTACATTTGCGTGGTATAGGCAAAAAGCTGTATTGAGCTTATTTCCCCATAACCTTTGTTCTAGTTGAGCTATGGGGAAATGGATGACACCATCAGATAGCCCTGATTGTGCTCTTTCCAAAAAGACCCCACTTCAGATATCCCACACTAAAACTGTAGAAGTTAGATGAGAGGTGAATGTTTTGTTCACCCTTATTTGGCCTGAAATTGACCATAACTCCAGTAATATTGGTGCTAGCTCAGTTTTGCTGGTACCATTGGATAGCCCTGGCTTAGAGCTTCATTTTGAATACCCATTTGATGGGGTTAAGCCTCTCCTTCTGGATTTTAGATGAGAGGTGAAAATTAAGGTTTATGCTCAGCAATAACTTTGAGTAGGAATAACTTTGTTACTCTTTGTCCTATGGTGATGGGACTTATATTTTCAGAAATTGATGAGTTTCCTCTTTCTTTTGATATCTTTTGAGCTGATTTGGCTCATCTCCATGTTTTGGTGGTATCTTGGCTATACCATTGGTTTATGGTATTTTGGGTGTCATGCTTGTGCTCTGGCTTTGAGTCACAGGCTGACAAGGAGGAAGAGCCAGAAGAGATTGAAACTGTGTTGAAGGTATTCCCTCCTGATTATCACCAATGTTTGGATGTATTCTCTGAGGTGAAAGCAGAGAAACTCTCTCCACACTGTGCCTGTGATCATCATGTTGAATTGGAGGGTCTTCTACCTCCAATTGGTGTTATCTACTCATTATCAACCCAAGAGTCAGAAACACTGCAGGCCTACATTTCAGAGAATGTAGAGAAAGTTTTCATAAGACCTAGCTCCTCTTCAACAGGAGCACCTGTCCTTTTTGTCAAGAAAAAGGATGGAGGTCTTTGTTTGTGTTTTGACTACCGCAAACTCAATTCTATCACTAGGAAGAACAGTTATCCTGTTCCTCTTATGAGCCAGCTCCTTACGGTATTCAACGGTTCCACTATCTTCTACAAGATAGACCTGCATGGTGCATATAACCTTATGAGAATCAAAGAGGGGGATGAGGACTTACCTGCCTTTGGAACCAAGTGTGGTAGTTATGAGTATTTGGTCATGCCATTTTGTCAGCCTGTGACTCAAAACCAGAGCACAAGCATGACAGCCAAAATACCATAAACCAATGGTATAGCCAAAATACCACCAAAACATGGAGCTGAGCCAAATTAGCTCAAAAGGTATCAAAAGAAAGAGGAAACTCACCTCTTTCTGAAAATATAAGTCCCATTACCATAGGACAAGAAATAACAAAGTCATTCCTGCTCAAAGTTATTGCTGAGCATAAACCTTAATTTTCACCTCTCATCTAAAATCTAGAAGGAGAGGCTTAACCCCATCAAATGGGTATTCAAAATGAAGCTCTAAGCCAGGGCTATCCAATGGTACCAGCAAAACTGAGCTAGCATCAATATTACTGGAGTTATGGTCAATTTCAGGCCAAATAAGGGTGAACAAAACATTCACCTCTCATCTAACTTCTACAGTTTTAGTGTGGGATATCTGAAGTGGGGTATCTTTGGAAAGAACACAATCAGGGCTATCTGATGGTTTCATCCACTCCTTCATATCTCAACTATAACAGAAGGTATGAGGCAAACAAGCTCAATACAGCTTTTTGCCCAAACCACGCCTATGTACAAATAACCTTGTACATGGGATAACTTTGCCATATTTCATGATAGCCATACCGAATTGGGTACCATTGCGTAGAGCTCATACAGAGATATTCAATGAACCAACTTTGAGCTTGATATCTCAAAAACTGACAGAGTTATGACAATTTTAAGGTCAAAATCCCACCTGCTGTCAGATACAGCCTTACCATGGGATAATATCCCATAACCATGAATATGAGGTGTCAAATAGACGAATAAGCATGTTTTTACTTCAATACCTCATATGTCAGTCAATACTGGGGTCCCATACAGTTTCTGTACAGCATTCTACGCGTCATACACGTCAAAATCAGGCTGTGAGGTCCCCAGATAAAAATTTTCACCCTGTATTGGTGAAAACTGCCCAGATGTGGTTTCAAAACCACATCTGAGCCCAATACAGGGTATACAGGCTGTTTGCAAACCACAAGCCTGTCATAGAGAGTGAAAATCTTCACTTCCTCTACGTGGAAAGGTCTAGTAGCCTTTCCACCTCAAATTTAGGATAAAAGGAGGGCTTTTCACAGCCAAAAGCCTTTCCTCATCCTGCTCTTGAATAACCTACGTAGTAAACTGTCAAAAACAGTTTTACTCTTGGTTAAATAATCAGGTATAATTATAATATTAATTATTGTAGACTTTATTATTGTAATCCAACAGATAAAGCCTGCACCCAGGGTTCTCAATAGCGCTCACCACCACTATTTCTCAATAGTAGAACCCTTTTATTTTATTATAACATCTTTATAAAACTTTTTAAATCATTTTTTGCCGTGTCACATACACAGTTAAAGTTGTAATTAGCCTAGATATACCTTTATCATAGTATCAACCTGACATTTTGGGGGCCTGGCCATGTTTTTTGACCTTTTTTGGACCTTACAAGTAAGTCTTTTCTCTGTTTTATGACTTATTAACCAGTGTTTTGTCTTTTTTTTAGGCGTAATTTCTTTATTTAAATATATATATTATATATATTTATCCTTTTTATATACATACTCATATTATAAGAGTATTATTCACGTGGCTAATACCCACTGAATTTAATTATTTTTGGCGTGTTTTGTATATAAAAACACATAAGCCATCAATAAAGGCCTGTATTCTTGACTGAATAAGGACACCTCTGACTGAAAAACCATCAGTTGAGGCGTGGATTAAGTGTATTGTTAACTCAATAACACTTATACAGAACCACTTGTACAGAATACACTTGAAAACCACAAGTGTATCTGAGGGATACTGAAACACAAACAGTGTGACAGGACACCATAAGCTGTATTTTTGACGTGAAATTGTTAATTCAATTACACTGTCATTATACAAGGGCATACTGTAATAATATACAAGCCCAGAGGCCATTCTTAGACGTGCAAAACCAGCCTTTTAAGAAGTCTTAACTGACATAAGCCCTCTTCTTCCTGTTTTGATTCAGTGGAAGAAAACTACATCCGACTTGAAACCCAGTCACAGGCCAACACACCACTGACACCCTCAGAACCAGAGGGCAGCAAGGGTAGAGGAAAAAGGCTTAGTGAAGGTCTCATTACAGCCAAGAAGTGGACACCAATAGCCACTCAGAGGAGTAGAAAACCACGAAACTCTGCTTCAATACAAGGTAAACCAACCTTAACCACTTGTACAGGGAAGATTACAATTATTAACCCAGTTGTAACCTCCAAAGGCAAACTGCCCAAATCAGCAGATAACAAATTTGTACAAGGCACATTCAAAGGTAAATACCCTAAGAACATAAAGTTTTTGACTGCTTGCAAACACTGATATGTCCCTTGCATACCTCAGAGACCTTGGCTTCCAAAGGAACCAGCAAGAGGATAGAGCAGGAATGTCTAGAACCAGAAGACCTGAAAGAAGACACATTGGACACAGTGGTGGATGGCAAAACAATGAGGGAGATAATATCAACCTTGCCATACACACTCCAATTCAACAGAAACCTCAAACCAGAGGACTGGAAGGATATGGATCAAGTTCTTCAAATCCACCAACTCCTCAAAGATTTGTTTCAATGGAGCATGGACAACAAGAGGTTCAACCTAGCAACTCACTGGGCAGAACTGGGATCAAGTTGCCAGAAGATCTGTCTCAAAGAGATAGACTTCAAGGACCTTATGGTAATCACCAAGGGTTGGAACCCTACCAGGCAGCACAGACTCCTGGAGGCAAGGGCACAGAGGATAAGGGAGAATCAAGCCACTATCCAAGCTATAGAAGAACAGTTAACCCAGACAGGGCCTACTCAGATTCCTTCAGGTTCACAAGGAGAAGGCCAAATCAGCTCTCCAGTGGCTTCACACCATTCAGAAACCAGCAGATCAGTGGCCAAGAGTCACCATTCTTCACAATTCCAGGAGGTTTCCAGGAGAAGACAAGGCAACAAGGGCAAGAACAAAGCCTCCTTCAACCAGAGGAGGAAAGAGTCAGACCCCATGACCAGAAGCTGTTAGATTTGGTAAAAGAAGTACACAAGAACCAGAAGTAGCTGTAAACCACTCTAGAATAAGTAGTCCTAGTAATAGAAACATTACCCCCACTAAGACTGAAAATAACATTATCACATCTGAGAGCAACATCAACAGTGACACACTGTGGTTGCAAATGTCCCAATATGTTGACCAATCTGCAAAGCAGGCTGCAGAATTTGCAACTTCCCAAGAGAGGATGAGAAAAACTCAAGCCTCATTGGAGCAGATAGTTAAAAACCTTCAGGAAGGATATGCTCAACTGAGCAAAGCCTCTGAAGAAACCAACAAGAGACTGAATCAAGTCTCTGAAGAACAACACCATAGCAGCAGGGACAGGGAGTGTCTGAACCAAGACATCAACAAATTGTTTGATGCCTACCATAGCTTAAAGCCCCAACCACAAGGCCAAGCTATGGGGAATCCATATCAACCAGATGAAATCAAACCGGATGCCATGTTGGTGAATAAGGAAAGATCTCCATCACAATACCAGGATGGAGATGGCATGTCTTATTCAGAGAAGGAAGCCTTGAAACAGCTTCCTGAGGCCTCAAACTGGCCCAAATTCTCTGGATCAGGAGAATATGATCATATGGAACTCATAGATTATATTGATGGACTCTTCATTGATGTACCAAGCATACCAGACTACTGGATTACTGCTAGACTGAATACTGCATTTAAAGGTCATGCAAGTATATGGTACACTGAAATGAAAGACATCCATGGCAGAAGAAATTGGCCATGGTGGAAGAGTCAAATAATCCAAAAGTACAGTAATGGAACTTGGATATGGCAAATGACCATGTCATTTGAAAATGACAAATACTCTGTGGACAAAGATCCATATGAGTGGTGTCTCAGACAGTCTAAAAGACTTAAAGCCATTGATCCTCAAATGAAAATTCAAATGAGGAATCATAAACTTCTGACACAACTGCCAGGAGAACTAGAGCATGCAGTAAAGTGCAGATGCAACCAAAATTGCACTCTAGATGATATAGCCAATACCTTACAAGACATAAGGAAAAGGACAAATATAGGGAAATTCACCCCATATAGAAGCAATAGTTTCAAGGAGAAACAACCTTTCAGGGTGGAGTTTAAAGACAAACCCAGAGAAAGAGTGGCAGAAGTGGCAAAGAAGAAGAATTCTTGTCACAATTGTGGTTCAACAGACCACTATGCCAACAACTGTCCAAAAGCAAAGAAGAAAGTCTATGCTATAGAAAAAGTCCCTGAAGAAGAACCTCCAACAGAGGATTCTGAATCAGACTCTATGGGAGATGCCATCAGAGAACTATCTGATGATGATCAAGACCCAAGAGAGGAACTTCTAGTGGAATACCAAGAGGAAACCCCATTAGAAATCCAGGATATACAGTTGGAAGCAGGCATGCCACAAGACACTGCCAACAAGAACTTGTGTAAACATACACAAGATGCACAAACATTCCTGGTTGCACCAACCAAAGGAATGGCATATATACATGGAACAGCCACAAAAATGACTGTATGTATTGACAATGCTCAGCACCCACTGATCATTGACAGTGGAGCACACTGCTCCATAGTGGCCAGAAATTATCTGGATAACCACTTCCCAAACTGGGAAAAAGAACTCTTGCCCACCAAGGCAAAGAACTTTAAGAGTGCATCTGGAAAGATGACCTCTATTGGGACAATTATCAAAGAGATAATTATACCCCACAGAAAAGGTAATATCAGACTCAACCCAGAGTTTTTAGTGCTTGAAGATGCCCACATCCAAGGGTTTTTACTAGGAACAGATTACCAGAGGATGTATGGCATAGATATTTACAACAGTAAAAATAGGAATATTACCATTGGTACTAACAAGGAAAAGAAATTTTCTCTTGATATATATCAGAGATCTTCTCAGGACCCACTGGAAGAACTTCTGAAAGAATTCAGAGAGGGACAGTTTAGCACTACCCTCACCAGTAAACAAAAGCTAAGTTTACTGAAGATGCTGAGGAAGAATAGACCAGCATTTGCCATTGGTGAAGAACCATTAGGCAAGATCAAAGGCCATGATATAGAACTGTATCTGGATGTAGAAAGGCCTTATCCACCCATGTTAAGGAGACCCCCTTACCCAGCAAGTCTGGAGACCAGGAAAGAGATTGAGAAACATATCAATGAAATCCTGGACATGGATGTCATTAGGAAGATTGGACATAATGAAATAGTGGAAATCACCACTCCTGTCCTAATCACCTGGCATGATGGCAAGTCTAGATTGTGTGGAGATTTCAGAGCCCTGAATAACTACACAGAAGCAGACAGGTACCCTATACCAAGGATACCTCATGCCTTGGATAAGCTAGCCAAAGCCAAATACATAACCAAGATGGATTGTATGAAAGGCTTCCACCAAAATGGAGTTAAACCAAACTCCATGAAATTATTCAGAATAATATGCCATATGGGCATATATGAGTACACCAGGATGCCATTTGGCATCAAGAATGCACCAGCCCACTTCCAAAGGATGATGGACACCATATTTCAAGAAGAAATAATGGAAGGCTGGATGGTAGTGTATATTGATGATATCATTATATACTCAGAGACATGGGAAGACCATGTACAATACATATACAGAGTGCTAAGTAAATGTACACCCATCAATCTGAAAATTTCACTTAAAAAGTGTAATTTTGGCCAACAAGAGCTACTAGCTCTAGGACACAAAGTCTCAGGCCTTAGTATGGCAATTGACCAGAACAAAGTAGCAGCAGTATTGCAAAAGCCAGTACCAAAGAACATCAAAGAGATTAAATATTTCCTTGGATTTGCTAGCTACTATAGAAACCACATCAAAATCTTTGCCCACATAACTAGTAGTTTATACAAGTTATGCTCAAAGGATGTAGTTTTTGAAATAACCAAGGAAAGGAGGGATGAATATGAGAGGATCAAATATGAACTCACAAATGCACCTGTGCTCATCTTGCCTGACTTTGAACTACCATTCAAGTTATATATAGATGCAGCATGCAGCCAAGGCTTGGGAGCAGCCCTTCACCAAAGACAAATTGTGGATGGTGAACCAAGAGAAGGTGTGATATGTTACATCTCCAGGCAGCTGAAAGATTCAGAAGCCAGGCATGGGGCCACCCAGACAGAATGTCTATGTCTAGTCTGGGCTCTAGAAAAACTCCATTATTATTTGGAGGGTGCAGTCTTTGAAGTCTACACAGACTTCACAGCCTTGAAGTCTTTACTAAACATGAAGACTACTAATAGACACATGCTGAGATGGCAAATAGCCATCCAGGAGTATAGAGGGAACATGACCATCATATACAAAGAAGGTAAAAGCCATACCAATGCAGATGGCCTTAGCAGATGGCCACTGGACAATGTCAAAAGCAATCCAGCTTATGACCCTGAAGTTGCTGCAAAAATTCCTATCCATTTTATGGAAATAAATAGGAAGAAGAACTTCAGATTCTCTGAATGGGCACCAGGGAGTGGTACCTTTGACAATGGAAACACTGATTCAGAAGGGACAGAAACCCCCATACTGGGAATAAGTTCCTCAGCACTGCACAATGAATTTTTCAATGAAGTTCTGAAATCATATGCTAAACACAAACAGTGTAGCATACTACTCCAACTCCTTCAACAAAAATACAGGAGCCCAGAACTGGAAACCCAGCTGGAGGAACCCTGGTTGAGGGCCTATAAGGACAATAAATTCTTCCTTATAGATGGCCTGATTTATCACAGAGATAAGCACACCAGTGCACTCACAGTGATAGACAGAGACCACATCTCTTTAATCCTGCAGGAATGCCATGACTGCCCCTAAATGGGACACATGAGTGAAGACAGGACTATAGAGAGGGTAGCAAGCACAGCTTGGTGGCCCAAGTGGGAGCAAGAGTTGAGTGAATACATCAACACTGGTGAAAGATGCCAAAAGGCAAATAGAAAGCATGGGAAGAAATATGGGTTGCTTCAACACATAGAAGAACCCAAACACCCATGGGAAACCATCAACATGGACTGGGTCACAGGACTTGTCCCAGGAGGCAAAGAAAACTACAATGCCTGCTTAATCATAGTTGATAGGTTCAGCAAGAGCATGAGATGTCTACCATGCCATAAAGAGGACACAGCCATGGACACTGCTCTGTTATTTTGGAATAACATCATATCCACCTGTGGAGTCCCTAAGATCATAATTAGTGACAGGGACCCAAAATTCACATCTGAATTTTGGACCAATTTATATGACATGCTTGGCACCAAGCTTGCTTCTTCCACAGCTTACCATCCACAAACAGATGGCCTAGCTGAGAGGATGATCCAAACAATGGAGGACATCCTCAGGAGGTTCTGTGCCTATGGCATGGAATACAAGGACCATGAGGGATATACCCATGATTGGGTCACCCTCTTACCAGCAGTCCAACTGGCCTATAATACAAGCCAGCACTCTACCACAGGAAGAACCCCTGCACTGGTAGAGAAAGGGTGGAATCCCCTTTTACCTGTGGATCACTTGAAGAAAAATCTTCTGACCATCCACCCCACAGCCAAAGACTTCCATGATATGTGGAAGAAAGCCTGTGATACTGCTGCCGAATGCATATCTGAGGCCAAAGAGTATAATAAGGAGAGGTGGGACAAATCACATATGGAACCTGACTTCAAGGAAGGGGACCAAGTGTTAGTGTCTACACTAAACTTTAACAATCTCAAAGGACCCAAGAAAATGAGAGACTCATTTGTAGGGCCCTTCACTATCATTAAGTTGATAGGGAAGAATGCAGTAGAGGTCAAGCTCACTGAGGAGTTTTCTAGGAAACACCCAGTCTTTCCAGTAAGCCTGGTCAAACCATACTTCCAAACAGAGGAGGATAAATTCCCCTCCAGGAAGAAAAACATCACTCCACCAAAAATAGTGGAAGTAGAAGACTCTCCTGGACCTGTGAGTAAAATCATCAGGGCCAGAAAAATCAGACTCAATGGGAAGGATCAGAGACAATATCTAGTCAGATTCAAGAACCAGACAGCTGACAAAGACAAATGGTTGGCAGAAGATGCCATACCAGATGGGAACCTTCATCTAAGGAGATTCAGAGCCTCTAGGAAGACTGAACAGTCTCATCAATGATGAGCCTTTTTAGAGGGAGGGTATGTCAGCCTGTGACTCAAAACCAGAGCACAAGCATGACAGCCAAAATACCATAAACCAATGGTATACCCAAAATACCACCAAAACATGGAGCTGAGCCAAATTAGCTCAAAAGGTATCAAAAGAAAGAGGAAACTCACCTTTTTCTGAAAATATAAGTCCCATTACCATAGGACAAGAAATAACAAAGTCATTCCTGCTCAAAGTTATTGCTGAGCATAAACCTTAATTTTCACCTCTCATCTAAAATCTAGAAGGAGAGGCTTAACCCCATCAAATGGGTATTCAAAATGAAGCTCTAAGCCAGGGCTATCCAATGGTACCAGCCAAACTGAGCTAGCATCAATATTACTGGAGTTATGGTCAATTTCAGGCCAAATAAGGGTGAACAAAACATTCACCTCTCATCTAACTTCTACAGTTTTAGTGTGGGATATCTGAAGTGGGGTATCTTTGGAAAGAACACAATCAGGGCTATCTGATGGTTTCATCCACTCCTTCATATCTCAACTATAACAGAAGGTATGAGGCAAACAAGCTCAATACAGCTTTTTGCCCAAACCACGCCTATGTACAAATAACCTTGTACATGGGATAACTTTGCCATATTTCATGATAGCCATACCGAATTGGGTACCATTGCGTAGAGCTCATACAGAGATATTCAATGAACCAACTTTGAGCTTGATATCTCAAAAACTGACAGAGTTATGACCATTTTAAGGTCAAAATCCCACCTGCTGTCAGATACAGCCTTACCATGGGATAATATCCCATAACCATGAATATGAGGTGTCAAATAGACGAATAAGCATGTTTTTACTTCAATACCTCATATGTCAGTCAATACTGGGGTCCCATACAGTTTCTGTACAGCATTCTACGCGTCATACACGTCAAAATCAGGCTGTGAGGTCCCCAGATAAAAATTTTCACCCTGTATTGGTGAAAACTGCCCAGATGTGGTTTCAAAACCACATCTGAGCCCAATACAGGGTATACAGGCTGTTTGCAAACCACAAGCCTGTCATAGAGAGTGAAAATCTTCACTTCCTCTACGTGGAAAGGTCTAGTAGCCTTTCCACCTCAAATTTAGGATAAAAGGAGGGCTTTTCACAGCCAAAAGCCTTTCCTCATCCTGCTCTTGAATAACCTACGTAGTAAACTGTCAAAAACAGTTTTACTCTTGGTTAAATAATCAGGTATAATTATAATATTAATTATTGTAGACTTTATTATTGTAATCCAACAGATAAAGCCTGCACCCAGGGTTCTCAATAGCGCTCACCACCACTATTTCTCAATAGTAGAACCCTTTTATTTTATTATAACATCTTTATAAAACTTTTTAAATCATTTTTTGCCGTGTCACATACACAGTTAAAGTTGTAATTAGCCTAGATATACCTTTATCATAGTATCAACCTGACATTTTGGGGGCCTGGCCATGTTTTTTGACCTTTTTTGGACCTTACAAGTAAGTCTTTTCTCTGTTTTATGACTTATTAACCAGTGTTTTGTCTTTTTTTTAGGCGTAATTTCTTTATTTAAATATATATATTATATATATTTATCCTTTTTATATACATACTCATATTATAAGAGTATTATTCACGTGGCTAATACCCACTGAATTTAATTATTTTTGGCGTGTTTTGTATATAAAAACACATAAGCCATCAATAAAGGCCTGTATTCTTGACTGAATAAGGACACCTCTGACTGAAAAACCATCAGTTGAGGCGTGGATTAAGTGTATTGTTAACTCAATAACACTTATACAGAACCACTTGTACAGAATACACTTGAAAACCACAAGTGTATCTGAGGGATACTGAAACACAAACAGTGTGACAGGACACCATAAGCTGTATTTTTGACGTGAAATTGTTAATTCAATTACACTGTCATTATACAAGGGCATACTGTAATAATATACAAGCCCAGAGGCCATTCTTAGACGTGCAAAACCAGCCTTTTAAGAAGTCTTAACTGACATAAGCCCTCTTCTTCCTGTTTTGATTCAGTGGAAGAAAACTACATCCGACTTGAAACCCAGTCACAGGCCAACACACCACTGACACCCTCAGAACCAGAGGGCAGCAAGGGTAGAGGAAAAAGGCTTAGTGAAGGTCTCATTACAGCCAAGAAGTGGACACCAATAGCCACTCAGAGGAGTAGAAAACCACGAAACTCTGCTTCAATACAAGGTAAACCAACCTTAACCACTTGTACAGGGAAGATTACAATTATTAACCCAGTTGTAACCTCCAAAGGCAAACTGCCCAAATCAGCAGATAACAAATTTGTACAAGGCACATTCAAAGGTAAATACCCTAAGAACATAAAGTTTTTGACTGCTTGCAAACACTGATATGTCCCTTGCATACCTCAGAGACCTTGGCTTCCAAAGGAACCAGCAAGAGGATAGAGCAGGAATGTCTAGAACCAGAAGACCTGAAAGAAGACACATTGGACACAGTGGTGGATGGCAAAACAATGAGGGAGATAATATCAACCTTGCCATACACACTCCAATTCAACAGAAACCTCAAACCAGAGGACTGGAAGGATATGGATCAAGTTCTTCAAATCCACCAACTCCTCAAAGATTTGTTTCAATGGAGCATGGACAACAAGAGGTTCAACCTAGCAACTCACTGGGCAGAACTGGGATCAAGTTGCCAGAAGATCTGTCTCAAAGAGATAGACTTCAAGGACCTTATGGTAATCACCAAGGGTTGGAACCCTACCAGGCAGCACAGACTCCTGGAGGCAAGGGCACAGAGGATAAGGGAGAATCAAGCCACTATCCAAGCTATAGAAGAACAGTTAACCCAGACAGGGCCTACTCAGATTCCTTCAGGTTCACAAGGAGAAGGCCAAATCAGCTCTCCAGTGGCTTCACACCATTCAGAAACCAGCAGATCAGTGGCCAAGAGTCACCATTCTTCACAATTCCAGGAGGTTTCCAGGAGAAGACAAGGCAACAAGGGCAAGAACAAAGCCTCCTTCAACCAGAGGAGGAAAGAGTCAGACCCCATGACCAGAAGCTGTTAGATTTGGTAAAAGAAGTACACAAGAACCAGAAGTAGCTGTAAACCACTCTAGAATAAGTAGTCCTAGTAATAGAAACATTACCCCCACTAAGACTGAAAATAACATTATCACATCTGAGAGCAACATCAACAGTGACACACTGTGGTTGCAAATGTCCCAATATGTTGACCAATCTGCAAAGCAGGCTGCAGAATTTGCAACTTCCCAAGAGAGGATGAGAAAAACTCAAGCCTCATTGGAGCAGATAGTTAAAAACCTTCAGGAAGGATATGCTCAACTGAGCAAAGCCTCTGAAGAAACCAACAAGAGACTGAATCAAGTCTCTGAAGAACAACACCATAGCAGCAGGGACAGGGAGTGTCTGAACCAAGACATCAACAAATTGTTTGATGCCTACCATAGCTTAAAGCCCCAACCACAAGGCCAAGCTATGGGGAATCCATATCAACCAGATGAAATCAAACCGGATGCCATGTTGGTGAATAAGGAAAGATCTCCATCACAATACCAGGATGGAGATGGCATGTCTTATTCAGAGAAGGAAGCCTTGAAACAGCTTCCTGAGGCCTCAAACTGGCCCAAATTCTCTGGATCAGGAGAATATGATCATATGGAACTCATAGATTATATTGATGGACTCTTCATTGATGTACCAAGCATACCAGACTACTGGATTACTGCTAGACTGAATACTGCATTTAAAGGTCATGCAAGTATATGGTACACTGAAATGAAAGACATCCATGGCAGAAGAAATTGGCCATGGTGGAAGAGTCAAATAATCCAAAAGTACAGTAATGGAACTTGGATATGGCAAATGACCATGTCATTTGAAAATGACAAATACTCTGTGGACAAAGATCCATATGAGTGGTGTCTCAGACAGTCTAAAAGACTTAAAGCCATTGATCCTCAAATGAAAATTCAAATGAGGAATCATAAACTTCTGACACAACTGCCAGGAGAACTAGAGCATGCAGTAAAGTGCAGATGCAACCAAAATTGCACTCTAGATGATATAGCCAATACCTTACAAGACATAAGGAAAAGGACAAATATAGGGAAATTCACCCCATATAGAAGCAATAGTTTCAAGGAGAAACAACCTTTCAGGGTGGAGTTTAAAGACAAACCCAGAGAAAGAGTGGCAGAAGTGGCAAAGAAGAAGAATTCTTGTCACAATTGTGGTTCAACAGACCACTATGCCAACAACTGTCCAAAAGCAAAGAAGAAAGTCTATGCTATAGAAAAAGTCCCTGAAGAAGAACCTCCAACAGAGGATTCTGAATCAGACTCTATGGGAGATGCCATCAGAGAACTATCTGATGATGATCAAGACCCAAGAGAGGAACTTCTAGTGGAATACCAAGAGGAAACCCCATTAGAAATCCAGGATATACAGTTGGAAGCAGGCATGCCACAAGACACTGCCAACAAGAACTTGTGTAAACATACACAAGATGCACAAACATTCCTGGTTGCACCAACCAAAGGAATGGCATATATACATGGAACAGCCACAAAAATGACTGTATGTATTGACAATGCTCAGCACCCACTGATCATTGACAGTGGAGCACACTGCTCCATAGTGGCCAGAAATTATCTGGATAACCACTTCCCAAACTGGGAAAAAGAACTCTTGCCCACCAAGGCAAAGAACTTTAAGAGTGCATCTGGAAAGATGACCTCTATTGGGACAATTATCAAAGAGATAATTATACCCCACAGAAAAGGTAATATCAGACTCAACCCAGAGTTTTTAGTGCTTGAAGATGCCCACATCCAAGGGTTTTTACTAGGAACAGATTACCAGAGGATGTATGGCATAGATATTTACAACAGTAAAAATAGGAATATTACCATTGGTACTAACAAGGAAAAGAAATTTTCTCTTGATATATATCAGAGATCTTCTCAGGACCCACTGGAAGAACTTCTGAAAGAATTCAGAGAGGGACAGTTTAGCACTACCCTCACCAGTAAACAAAAGCTAAGTTTACTGAAGATGCTGAGGAAGAATAGACCAGCATTTGCCATTGGTGAAGAACCATTAGGCAAGATCAAAGGCCATGATATAGAACTGTATCTGGATGTAGAAAGGCCTTATCCACCCATGTTAAGGAGACCCCCTTACCCAGCAAGTCTGGAGACCAGGAAAGAGATTGAGAAACATATCAATGAAATCCTGGACATGGATGTCATTAGGAAGATTGGACATAATGAAATAGTGGAAATCACCACTCCTGTCCTAATCACCTGGCATGATGGCAAGTCTAGATTGTGTGGAGATTTCAGAGCCCTGAATAACTACACAGAAGCAGACAGGTACCCTATACCAAGGATACCTCATGCCTTGGATAAGCTAGCCAAAGCCAAATACATAACCAAGATGGATTGTATGAAAGGCTTCCACCAAAATGGAGTTAAACCAAACTCCATGAAATTATTCAGAATAATATGCCATATGGGCATATATGAGTACACCAGGATGCCATTTGGCATCAAGAATGCACCAGCCCACTTCCAAAGGATGATGGACACCATATTTCAAGAAGAAATAATGGAAGGCTGGATGGTAGTGTATATTGATGATATCATTATATACTCAGAGACATGGGAAGACCATGTACAATACATATACAGAGTGCTAAGTAAATGTACACCCATCAATCTGAAAATTTCACTTAAAAAGTGTAATTTTGGCCAACAAGAGCTACTAGCTCTAGGACACAAAGTCTCAGGCCTTAGTATGGCAATTGACCAGAACAAAGTAGCAGCAGTATTGCAAAAGCCAGTACCAAAGAACATCAAAGAGATTAAATATTTCCTTGGATTTGCTAGCTACTATAGAAACCACATCAAAATCTTTGCCCACATAACTAGTAGTTTATACAAGTTATGCTCAAAGGATGTAGTTTTTGAAATAACCAAGGAAAGGAGGGATGAATATGAGAGGATCAAATATGAACTCACAAATGCACCTGTGCTCATCTTGCCTGACTTTGAACTACCATTCAAGTTATATATAGATGCAGCATGCAGCCAAGGCTTGGGAGCAGCCCTTCACCAAAGACAAATTGTGGATGGTGAACCAAGAGAAGGTGTGATATGTTACATCTCCAGGCAGCTGAAAGATTCAGAAGCCAGGCATGGGGCCACCCAGACAGAATGTCTATGTCTAGTCTGGGCTCTAGAAAAACTCCATTATTATTTGGAGGGTGCAGTCTTTGAAGTCTACACAGACTTCACAGCCTTGAAGTCTTTACTAAACATGAAGACTACTAATAGACACATGCTGAGATGGCAAATAGCCATCCAGGAGTATAGAGGGAACATGACCATCATATACAAAGAAGGTAAAAGCCATACCAATGCAGATGGCCTTAGCAGATGGCCACTGGACAATGTCAAAAGCAATCCAGCTTATGACCCTGAAGTTGCTGCAAAAATTCCTATCCATTTTATGGAAATAAATAGGAAGAAGAACTTCAGATTCTCTGAATGGGCACCAGGGAGTGGTACCTTTGACAATGGAAACACTGATTCAGAAGGGACAGAAACCCCCATACTGGGAATAAGTTCCTCAGCACTGCACAATGAATTTTTCAATGAAGTTCTGAAATCATATGCTAAACACAAACAGTGTAGCATACTACTCCAACTCCTTCAACAAAAATACAGGAGCCCAGAACTGGAAACCCAGCTGGAGGAACCCTGGTTGAGGGCCTATAAGGACAATAAATTCTTCCTTATAGATGGCCTGATTTATCACAGAGATAAGCACACCAGTGCACTCACAGTGATAGACAGAGACCACATCTCTTTAATCCTGCAGGAATGCCATGACTGCCCCTAAATGGGACACATGAGTGAAGACAGGACTATAGAGAGGGTAGCAAGCACAGCTTGGTGGCCCAAGTGGGAGCAAGAGTTGAGTGAATACATCAACACTGGTGAAAGATGCCAAAAGGCAAATAGAAAGCATGGGAAGAAATATGGGTTGCTTCAACACATAGAAGAACCCAAACACCCATGGGAAACCATCAACATGGACTGGGTCACAGGACTTGTCCCAGGAGGCAAAGAAAACTACAATGCCTGCTTAATCATAGTTGATAGGTTCAGCAAGAGCATGAGATGTCTACCATGCCATAAAGAGGACACAGCCATGGACACTGCTCTGTTATTTTGGAATAACATCATATCCACCTGTGGAGTCCCTAAGATCATAATTAGTGACAGGGACCCAAAATTCACATCTGAATTTTGGACCAATTTATATGACATGCTTGGCACCAAGCTTGCTTCTTCCACAGCTTACCATCCACAAACAGATGGCCTAGCTGAGAGGATGATCCAAACAATGGAGGACATCCTCAGGAGGTTCTGTGCCTATGGCATGGAATACAAGGACCATGAGGGATATACCCATGATTGGGTCACCCTCTTACCAGCAGTCCAACTGGCCTATAATACAAGCCAGCACTCTACCACAGGAAGAACCCCTGCACTGGTAGAGAAAGGGTGGAATCCCCTTTTACCTGTGGATCACTTGAAGAAAAATCTTCTGACCATCCACCCCACAGCCAAAGACTTCCATGATATGTGGAAGAAAGCCTGTGATACTGCTGCCGAATGCATATCTGAGGCCAAAGAGTATAATAAGGAGAGGTGGGACAAATCACATATGGAACCTGACTTCAAGGAAGGGGACCAAGTGTTAGTGTCTACACTAAACTTTAACAATCTCAAAGGACCCAAGAAAATGAGAGACTCATTTGTAGGGCCCTTCACTATCATTAAGTTGATAGGGAAGAATGCAGTAGAGGTCAAGCTCACTGAGGAGTTTTCTAGGAAACACCCAGTCTTTCCAGTAAGCCTGGTCAAACCATACTTCCAAACAGAGGAGGATAAATTCCCCTCCAGGAAGAAAAACATCACTCCACCAAAAATAGTGGAAGTAGAAGACTCTCCTGGACCTGTGAGTAAAATCATCAGGGCCAGAAAAATCAGACTCAATGGGAAGGATCAGAGACAATATCTAGTCAGATTCAAGAACCAGACAGCTGACAAAGACAAATGGTTGGCAGAAGATGCCATACCAGATGGGAACCTTCATCTAAGGAGATTCAGAGCCTCTAGGAAGACTGAACAGTCTCATCAATGATGAGCCTTTTTAGAGGGAGGGTATGTCAGCCTGTGACTCAAAACCAGAGCACAAGCATGACAGCCAAAATACCATAAACCAATGGTATACCCAAAATACCACCAAAACATGGAGCTGAGCCAAATTAGCTCAAAAGGTATCAAAAGAAAGAGGAAACTCACCTTTTTCTGAAAATATAAGTCCCATTACCATAGGACAAGAAATAACAAAGTCATTCCTGCTCAAAGTTATTGCTGAGCATAAACCTTAATTTTCACCTCTCATCTAAAATCTAGAAGGAGAGGCTTAACCCCATCAAATGGGTATTCAAAATGAAGCTCTAAGCCAGGGCTATCCAATGGTACCAGCCAAACTGAGCTAGCACCAATATTACTGGAGTTATGGTCAATTTCAGGCCAAATAAGGGTGAACAAAACATTCACCTCTCATCTAACTTCTACAGTTTTAGTGTGGGATATCTGAAGTGGGGTATCTTTGGAAAGAACACAATCAGGGCTATCTGATGGTTTCATCCACTCCTTCATATCTCAACTATAACAGAAGGTATGAGGCAAACAAGCTCAATACAGCTTTTTGCCCAAACCACGCCTATGTACAAATAACCTTGTACATGGGATAACTTTGCCATATTTCATGATAGCCATACCAAATTGGGTACCATTGTGTAGAGCTCATACAGAGCTATTCAATGAACCAACTTTGAGCTTGATATCTCAAAAACCGACAGAGTTATGACCATTTTAAGGTCAAAATCCCACCTGCTGTCAGATACAGCCTTACCATGGGATAATATCCCATAACCATGAATATGAGGTGTCAAATAGACGAAGAAGCATGTTTTTACTTCAATACCTCATATGTCAGTCAATACTGGGGTCCCATACAGTTTCTGTACAGCATTCTACGCGTCATACACGTCAGAATCAGGCTGTGAGGTCCCCAGATAAAAATTTTCACCCTGTATTGGTGAAAACTGCCCAGATGTGGTTTCAAAACCACATCTGAGCCCAATACAGGGTATAAAGGCTGTTTGCAAACCACAATCCTGTCATAGAGAGTGAAAAATCTTCACTTCCTCTACGTGGAAAGGTCTAGTAGCCTTTCCACCTCAAATTTAGGATAAAAGGAGGGCTTTTCACAGCCAAAAGCCTTTCCTCATCCTGCTCTTGAATAACCTACGTAGTAAACTGTCAAAAACAGTTTTACTCTTGGTTAAATAATCAGGTATAATTATAATCTTAATTATTGTAGACTTTATTATTGTAATCCAACAGATAAAGCCTGCACCCAGGGTTCTCAATAGCGCTCACCACCACTATTTCTCAATAGTAGAACCCTTTTATTTTATTATAACATCTTTATAAAACTTTTTAAATCATTTTTTGCCGTGTCACATACACAGTTAAAGTTGTAATTAGCCTAGATATACCTTTATCATAGTATCAACCTGACATTTTGGGGGCCTGGCCATGTTTTTTGACCTTTTTTGGACCTTACAAGTAAGTCTTTTCTCTGTTTTATGACTTATTAACCAGTGTTTTGTCTTTTTTTTAGGCGTAATTTCTTTATTTAAATATATATATTATATATATTTATCCTTTTTATATACATATTCATATTATAAGAGTATTATTCACGTGGCTAATACCCACTGAATTTAATTATTTTTGGCGTGTTTTGTATATAAAAACACATAAGCCATCAATAAAGTCCTGTATTCTTGACTGAATAAGGACACCTCTGACTGAAAAACCATCAGTTGAGGCGTGGATTAAGTGTATTGTTAACTCAATAACACTTATACAGAACCACTTGTACAGAATACACTTGAAAACCACAAGTGTAGCTGAGGGTTACTGAAACACAAACAGTGTGACAGGACACCATAAGCTGTATTTTTGACGTGAAATTGTTAATTCAATTACACTGTCATTATACAAGGGCATACTGTAATAATATACAAGCCCAGAGGCCATTCTTAGACGTGCAAAACCAGCCTTTTAAGAAGTCTTAACTGACATAAGCCCTCTTCTTCCTGTTTTGATTCAGTGGAAGAAAACTACATCCGACTTGAAACCCAGTCACAGGCCAACACACCAGTGACACCCTCAGAACCAGAGGGCAGCAAGGGTAGAGGAAAAAGGCTTAGTGAAGGTCTCATTACAGCCAAGAAGTGGACACCAATAGCCACTCAGAGAAGTAGAAAACCACGAAACTCTGCTTCAATACAAGGTAAACCAACCTTAACCACTTGTACAGGGAAGATTACAATTATTAACCCAGTTGTAACCTCCAAAGGCAAACTGCCCAAATCAGCAGATAACAAATTTGTACAAGGCACAGTCAAAGTTAAATACCCTAAGAACATAAAGTTTTTGACTGCTTGCAAACACTGATATGTCCCCTGCATACCTCAGAGACCTTGGCTTCCAAATGAACCAGCAAGAGGATAGAGCAGGAATGTCTAGAACCAGAAGACCTGAAAGAAGACACATTGGACACAGTGGTGGATGGCAAAACAATGAGGGAGATAATATCAACCTTGCCATTCACACTCCAATTCAACAGAAACCTCAAACCAGAGGACTGGAAGGATATGGATCAAGTTCTTCAAATCCACCAACTCCTCAAAGATTTGTTTCAATGGAGCATGGACAACAAGAGGTTCAACCTAGCAACTCACTGGGCAGAACTGGGATCAAGTTGCCAGAAGATCTGTCTCAAAGAGATAGACTTCAAGGACCTTATGGTAATCACCAAGGGTTGGAACCCTACCAGGCAGCACAGACTCCTGGAGGCAAGGGCACAGAGGATAAGGGAGAATCAAGCCACTATCCAAGCTATAGAAGAACAGTTAACCCAGACAGGGCCTACTCAGATTCCTTCAGGTTCACAAGGAGAAGGCCAAATCAGCTCTCCAGTGGCTTCACACCATTCAGAAACCAGCAGATCAGTGGCCAAGAGTCACCATTCTTCACAATTCCAGGAGGTTTCCAGGAGAAGACAAGGCAACAATGGCAAGAACAAAGCCTCCTTCAACCAGAGGAGGAAAGAGTCAGACCCCATGATCCAGAAGCTGTTAGATTTGGTAAAAGAAGTACACAAGAACCAGAAGTAGCTGTAAACCACTCTAGAATAAGTAGTCCTAGTAATAGAAACATTACCCCCACTAAGACTGAAAATAACATTATCACATCTGAGAGCAACATCAACAGTGACACACTGTGGTTGCAAATGTCCCAATATGTTGACCAATCTTCAAAGCAGGCTGCAGAATTTGCAACTGCCCAAGAGAGGATGAGAAAAACTCAAGCCTCATTGGAGCAGATAGTTAAAAACCTTCAGGAAGGATATGCTCAACTGAGCAAAGCCTCTGAAGAAACCAACAAGAGACTGAATCAAGTCTCTGAAGAACAACACCATAGCAGCAGGGACAGGGAGTGTCTGAACCAAGACATAAACAAATTGTTTGATGCCTACCATAGCTTAAAGCCCCAACCACAAGGCCAAGCTATGGGGAATCCATATCAACCAGATGAAATCAAACCAGATGCCATGTTGGTGAATAAGGAAAGATCTCCATCACAATACCAGGATGGAGATGGCATGTCTTATTCAGAGAAGGAAGCCTTGAAACAGCTTCCTGAGGCCTCAAACTGGCCCAAATTCTCTGGATCAGGAGAATATGATCATATGGAACTCATAGATTATATTGATGGACTCTTCATTGATGTACCAAGAATACCAGACTACTGGATTACTGCTAAACTGAATACTGCATTTAAAGGTCATGCAAGTATATGGTACACTGAAATGAAAGACATCCATGGCAGAAGAAATTGGCCATGGTGGAAGAGTCAAATAATCCAAAAGTACAGTAATGGAACTTGGATATGGCAAAAGACCATGTCATTTGAAAATGACAAATACTCTGTGGACAAAGAGCCATATGAGTGGTGTCTCAGACAGTCTAAAAGACTTAAAGCCATTGATCCTCAAATGAAAATTCAAATGAGGAATCATAAACTTCTGACACAACTGCCAGGAGAACTAGAGCATGCAGTAAAGTGCAGATGCAACCAAAATTGCACTCTAGATGATATAGCCAATACCTTACAAGACATAAGGAAAAAGGACAAATATAGGGAAATTCACCCCATATAGAAGCAATAGTTTCAAGGAGAAACAACCTTTCAGGGTGGAGTTTAAAGACAAACCCAGAGAAAGAGTGGCAGAAGTGGAAAAGAAGAAGAATTCTTGTCACAATTGTGGTTCAACAGACCACTATGCCAACAACTGTCCAAAAGCAAAGAAGAAAGTCTATGCTATAGAAAAAGTCCCTGAAGAAGAACCTCCAACAGAGGATTCTGAATCAGACTCTATGGGAGATGCCATCAGAGAACTATCTGATGATGATCAAGACCCAAGAGAGGAACTTCTAGTGGAATACCAAGAGGAAACCCCATTAGAAATCCAGGATATACAGTTGGAAGCAGGCATGCCACAAGACACTGCCAACAAGAACTTGTGTAAACATACACAAGACGCACAAACATTCCTGGTTGCACCAACCAAAGGAATGGCATATATACATGGAACAGCCACAAAAATGACTGTATGTATTGACAATGCTCAGCACCCACTGATCATTGACAGTGGAGCACACTGCTCCATAGTGGCCAGAAATTATCTGGATAACCACTTCCCAAACTGGGAAAAAGAACTCTTGCCCACCAAGGCAAAGAACTTTAAGAGTGCATCTGGAAAGATGACCTCTATTGGGACAATTATCAAAGAGATAATTATACCCCACAGAAAAGGTAATATCAGACTCAACCCAGAGTTTTTAGTGCTTGAAGATGCCCACATCCAAGGGTTTTTACTAGGAACAGATTACCAGAGGATGTATGGCATAGATATTTACAACAGTAAAAATAGGCATATTACCATTGGTACTAACAAGGAAAAGAAATTTTCTCTTGATATATATCAGAGATCTTCTCAGGACCCACTGGAAGAACTTCTGAAAGAATTCAGAGAGGGACAGTTTAGCACTACCCTCACCAGTAAACAAAAGCTAAGTTTACTGAAGATGCTGAGGAAGAATAGACCAGCATTTGCCATTGGTGAAGAACCATTAGGCAAGATCAAAGGCCATGATATAGAACTGTATCTGGATGTAGAAAGGCCTTATCCACCCATGTTAAGGAGACCCCCTTACCCAGCAAGTCTGGAGACCAGGAAAGAGATTGAGAAACATATCAATGAAATCCTGGACATGGATGTCATTAGGAAGATTGGACATAATGAAATAGTGGAAATCACCACTCCTGTCCTAATCACCTGGCATGATGGCAAGTCTAGATTGTGTGGAGATTTCAGAGCCCTGAATAACTGCACAAAAGCAGACAGGTACCCTATACCAAGGATACCTCATGCCTTGGATAAGCTAGCCAAAGCCAAATACATAACCAAGATGGATTGTATGAAAGGCTTCCACCAAAATGGAGTTCAACCAAACTTCATGAAATTACTCAGAATAATATGCCATATGGGCATATATGAGTACACCAGGATGCCATTTGGCATCAAGAATGCACCAGCCCACTTCCAAAGGATGATGGACACCATATTTCAAGAAGAAATAATGGAAGGCTGGATGGTAGTGTATATTGATGATATCATTATATACTCAGAGACATGGGAAGACCATGTACAATACATATACAGAGTGCTAAGTAAATGTACACCCATCAATCTGAAAATTTCACTTAAAAAGTGTAATTTTGGCCAACAAGAGCTACTAGCTCTAGGACACAAAGTCTCAGGCCTTAGTATGGCAATTGACCAGAACAAAGTAGCAGCAGTATTGCAAAAGCCAGTACCAAAGAACATCAAAGAGATTAAATATTTCCTTGGATTTGCTAGCTACTATAGAAACCACATCAAAAACTTTGCCCACATAACTAGTAGTTTATACAAGTTATGCTCAAAGGATGTAGTTTTTGAAATAACCAAGGAAAGGAGGGATGCATATGAGAGGATCAAATATGAACTCACAAATGCACCTGTGCTCATCTTGCCTGACTTTGAACTACCATTCAAGTTATATATAGATGCAGCATGCAGCCAAGGCTTGGGAGCAGCACTTCACCAAAGACAAATTGTGGATGGTGAACCAAGAGAAGGTGTGATATGTTACATCTCCAGGCAGCTGAAAGATTCAGAAGCCAGGCATGGGGCCACCCAGACAGAATGTCTATGTCTAGTCTGGGCTCTACAAAAAACTCCATTATTATTTGGAGGGTGCAGTCTTTGAAGTCTACACAGACTGCACAGCCTTGAAGTCTTTACTAAACATGAAGACTACTAATAGACACATGCTGAGATGGCAAATAGCCATCCAGGAGTATAGAGGGAACATGACCATCATATACAAAGAAGGTAAAAGCCATACCAATGCAGATGGCCTTAGCAGATGGCCACTGGACAATGTCAAAAGCAATCCAGCTTATGACCCTGAAGTTGCTGCAAAAATTCCTATCCATTTTATGGAAATAAATAGGAAGAAGAACTTCAGATTCTCTGAATGGGCACCAGGGAGTGGTACCTTTGACAATGGAAACACTGATTCAGAAGGGACAGAAACCCCCATACTGGGAATAAGTTCCTCAGCACTGCACAATGAATTTTTCAATGAAGTTCTGAAATCATATGCTAAACACAAACAGTGTAGCATACTACTCCAACTCCTTCAACAAAAATACAGGAGCCCAGAACTGGAAACCCAGCTGGAGGAACCCTGGTTGAGGGCCTATAAGGACAATAAATTCTTCCTTATAGATGGCCTGATTTATCACAGAGATAAGCACACCAGTGCACTCACAGTGATAGACAGAGACCACATCTCTTTAATCCTGCAGGAATGCCATGACTGCCCCTAAATGGGACACATGAGTGAAGACAGGACTATAGAGAGGGTAGCAAGCACAGCTTGGTGGCCCAAGTGGGAGCAACAGTTGAGTGAATACATCAACACTGGTGAAAGATGCCAAAAGGCAAATAGAAAGCATGGGAAGAAATATGGGTTGCTTCAACACATAGAAGAACCCAAACACCCATGGGAAACCATCAACATGGACTGGGTCACAGGACTTGTCCCAGGAGGCAAAGAAAACTACAATGCCTGCTTAATCATAGTTGATAGGTTCAGCAAGAGCATGAGATGTCTACCATGCCATAAAGAGGACACAGCCATGGACACTGCTCTGTTATTTTGGAATAACATCATATCCACCTGTGGAGTCCCTAAGATCATAATTAGTGACAGGGACCCAAAATTCACATCTGAATTTCGGACCAATTTATATGACATGCTTGGCACCAAGCTTGCTTCTTCCACAGCTTACCATCCACAAACAGATGGCCTAGCTGAGAGGATGATCCAAACAATGGAGGACATCCTCAGGAGGTTCTGTGCCTATGGCATGGAATACAAGGACCATGAGGGATATACCCATGATTGGGTCACCCTCTTACCAGAAGTCCAACTGGCCTATAATACAAGCCAGCACTCTACCACAGGAAGAACCCCTGCACTGGTAGAGAAAGGGTGGAATCCCCTTTTACCTGTGGATCACTTGAAGAAAAATCTTCTGACCATCCACCCCACAGCCAAAGACTTCCATGATATGTGGAAGAAAGCCTGTGATACTGCTGCCAAATGCATATCTGAGGCCAAAGAGTATAATAAGGAGAGGTGGGACAAATCACATATGGAACCTGACTTCAAGGAAGGGGACCAAGTGTTAGTGTCTACACTAAACTTTAACAATCTCAAAGGACCCAAGAAAATGAGAGACTCATTTGTAGGGCCCTTCACTATCATTAAGTTGATAGGGAAGAATGCAGTAGAGGTCAAGCTCACTGAGGAGTTTTCTAGGAAACACCCAGTCTTTCCAGTAAGCCTGGTCAAACCATACTTCCAAACAGAGGAGGATAAATTCCCCTCCAGGAAGAAAACCATCACTCCACCAGAAATAGTGGAAGTAGAAGACTCTCCTGGACCTGTGAGTAAAATCATCAGGGCCAGAAAAATCAGACTCAATGGGAAGGATCAGAGACAATATCTAGTCAGATTCAAGAACCAGACAGCTGACAAAGACAAATGGTTGGCAGAAGATGCCATACCAGATGGGAACCTTCATCTAAGGAGATTCAGAGCCTCTAGGAAGATTGAACAGTCTCATCAATGATGAGCCTTTTTAGAGGGAGGGTATGTCAGCCTGTGACGCAAAACCAGAGCACAAGCATGACAGCCAAAATACCATAAACCAATGGTATAGCCAAAATACCACCAAAACATGGAGCTGAGCCAAATTAGCTCAAAAGGTATCAAAAGAAAGAGGAAACTCACCTCTTTCTGAAAATATAAGTCCCATTACCATAGGACAAGAAATAACAAAGTCATTCCTGCTCAAAGTTATTGCTGAGCATAAACCTTAATTTTCACCTCTCATCTAAAATCTAGAAGGAGAGGCTTAACCCCATCAAATGGGTATTCAAAATGAAGCTCTAAGCCAGGGCTATCCAATGGTACCAGCAAAACTGAGCTAGCACCAATATTACTGGAGTTATGGTCAATTTCAGGCCAAATAAGGGTGAACAAAACATTCACCTCTCATCTAACTTCTACAGTTTTAGTGTGGGATATCTGAAGTGGGGTATCTTTGGAAAGAACACAATCAGGGCTATCTGATGGTTTCATCCACTCCTTCATATCTCAACTATAACAGAAGGTATGAGGCAAACAAGCTCAATACAGCTTTTTGCCCAAACCACGCCTATGTACAAATAACCTTGTACATGGGATAACTTTGACATATTTCATGATAGCCATACCAAATTGGGTACCATTGCGTAGAGCTCATACAGAGCTATTCAATGAACCAACTTTGAGCTTGATATCTCAAAAACTGACAGAGTTATGACCATTTTAAGGTCAAAATCCCACCTGCTGTCAGATACAGCCTTACCATGGGATAATATCCCATAACCATGAATATGAGGTGTCAAATAGACGAATAAGCATGTTTTTACTTCAATACCTCATATGTCAGTCAATACTGGGGTCCCATACAGTTTCTGTACAGCATTCTACACGTCATACACGTCAGAATCAGGCTGTGAGGTCCCCAGATAAAAATTTTCACCCTGTATTGGTGAAAACTGCCCAGATGTGGTTTCAAAACCACATCTGAGCCCAATACAGGGTATACAGGCTGTTTGCAAACCACAAGCCTGTCATAGAGAGTGAAAAATCTTCACTTCCTCTACGTGGAAAGGTCTAGTAGCCTTTCCACCTCAAATTTAGGATAAAAGGAGGGCTTTTCACAGCCAAAAGCCTTTCCTCATCCTGCTCTTGAATAACCTACGTAGTAAACTGTCAAAAACAGTTTTACTCTTGGTTAAATAATCAGGTATAATTATAATCTTAATTATTGTAGACTTTATTATTGTAATCCAACAGATAAAGCCTGCACCCAGGGTTCTCAATAGTGCTCACCACCACTATTTCTCAATAGTAGAACCCTTCTATTTTATTATAACATCTTTATAAAACTTTTTAAATCATTTTTTGCCGTGTCACATACACAGTTAAAGTTGTAATTATCCTAGTTATACCTTTATCATAGTATCAACCTGACACATTTGGTTTGACCAATGCTCCAGCTTCTTTCCATCATCTGGTGAATGATATATTTGCAGATTTTCTGGATGTGTTTGTTGTGGTTTATCTAGATAATATTATGGTTTTCTCCAGTTCTGAGGAAGAACATGTCAAACATGTGACCTCTGTCCTTCAAAGGCTGAGAGAGAATAATTTGTTTGCTAAAGCCTCCAAGTGGGTATTCCATGCTTCAAGTGTGGAATACCTGGGTTATGTTGTTTCAAGTGAAGGCCTCAATATGGATTCTTCAAATGTTCAGCAAATCCTCAATTGGCCTCAGCCCAGAAACATCTAGGCTCTTCAATCCTTTCTTGGCTTTGCCAATTTGTATTGTTGTTTCATAAAAAATTACTCTAGAAAAATAACTTCTCTCACTTCCCTTCTCAAAAAAGACTCTCCTTTTATATTCAATTAGGAAGCTCTTAACCAGTTTCAAATACTTAAAGAAGCATTCACCACTGCACCTATCCTTGCTCATTTTAATCCTTCTCTACCAACTATAGTGGAGAATGCTGCTGCTGATTATGCTTTGGGTGCTGTACTGAGTCAGGTGAATGACTCAGGAAAGCATCCCATTGAATTTGATAGTCGCAAGCTGCTTCCAGATGAGCTCAACTATGAAATTCATGACAAGGAACTCCTTGGCATAGTTTGTGCTCTCAAGTGCTGGAGAGCCTTCCTTCTTTCTCTTTACAATCCCTTTGAGGTCTTGACAGACAACTCTTCCCTTCAGTATTTCATGTCTTCTAAAGTCCTTACTTCTCGTCAGGCCCATTGGGCTGAATTTCTTTCTGAGTTTCATTTCACCATTACTTACTTCCCTGGAAGGCTGGATACTTTAACAGATTGCTTGTCACATTGAGATGACATGTACCCAGAGACGGGGTGGACTTCATCAGAAAGAATCCTCAAAACTTTCATCAAGCTCTCTAGAAAAATGAAATTAAAGAGTCAAGATTTTTCTCAATCAAAGCTGAAGTTTTCTCAGATTGAATTGACAAGAGTCAAAAAGAAGTATGGCAATACAATGATTATAAAGAAATACTCAAGAAACTAGCAAGAGGTGAATCAGTTACAGATTATTCTCTTGAACCTCAATCCAAGTTATTCTTATTCAAAAATAGAGTGGTAATCCCAAGAAATGAAGAAATCAAACTCAATATTCTTCAAAAGCTTCATGACTCACCATTGGCTGGCCATCCTGGCCAGGAAAAGACCCTCAGGCTCATCAAGAGGGATTTTTATTGGGCTGGCATGAATCAATCAATTAAGGACTATGTGTCCTCATGCCAGCAATCTTCAAGAAACAAGAACATTCGTCATAAGAATTTTGGATTACTCAAGCCTCTTTCAATTCTGTCTGGTCCTTGGAATTCATTATCAATGGACTTTATCACTCAATTGCCACTGTCATATAACTTTGATTCAACTTTAGTAGTTGTGGACAGATTCTCAAAAATTGTAATCTTCATTCCAACTGATGGATCAATCACTGCCCTGGACTTAGCTCAAATCTTTATTAGTCATTTATTTTCCAAACATGGCCTTCTGGTCAGTATTGTTAGTGATAGAGGTTCTTTATTTGTTTCATCATTCTGGACTAAATTATGTCAGAAGCTCAAGATATCAAGAGATGTTTCAACTGCATTCCATCCTGAAACAGATGTACAGACAGAGAGGGTAAATCAGATTCTAGAACAGTATATTTGTATGTATGTCAGTTACAATCAAGATGACTGGCACACCTGGCTCCCTCTGGCTGAATTTGCCTACAATAATGCAGAACATTCATCAACAAAGCAATCACCTTTTTACCATTTATGGAATAAATCCCAGCATTGACTCAATCCATGTTTCTCAAGACTCACCTTCTGGAAAGATATCAACAAAACTCCAATCAGTACAGCAAGTTGTCAAAGAAGAATTAGAGTCAGCAATAAGGAGATTCAAGAAGTATGCAGATAGAAATAGAGCAATTCCACCAGATTTCCAACCTGGGGATAAGGTATGGCTAGCTTCCAAGAACATCAAGACTACAATACCCACCAAGAAACTTTCAGAAAGATGGCTGGGACCATTTGAAGTCATCAAGAAGATTGGAAGTCATGCATAACACCTCAAGTTGCCTCAACAATAGAAATCAGTTCACCTGGTATTCCATGTGTGCTTGTTAGAACCAGTGAATCAATCAACTATCCCAAATGGACATCAATTGCCACCACCACCAGCAATAGTGCAAGAGCAAGAAGAATGGGAAGTGGCTCAGGTTCTGGACTCCAAACTCAAGAGAGGTAAGTTATGGTATCTTGTCGAGTGGAAAGGATTCAGTGAAGACCCAGAAAGAACAAGCTGGGAACCAGCTTCCAACCTTACCAACTCACCAGATCTTTTCAAGGATTTCCATTCATTGTATCCTTGTAAGCCTGGTCGAAATATCTTAAGAGTTTGATTTATGGTGCTTTGTGGGGAGAAGTTATGGAAGTAAGTTCCCCTTCTGGAATGCACCTTTCAGGGGGTATTCTACCCATATGTTTTTGTAAGCATCACCTTGGCCACTTTGTGAGCACTTGTCAAATTTTTGGACAGATTCAGGAAGCATGCAACATAAATACCCTCCAATTTGGACCTTATCAGGATATGGCCCAATCTCTTCTTTCCTTTTTTCTTTTCTTTTGTGTTTATCAATATTTAAATTTATGCCAATCATCATTATTCAAGACCTCCATTACTTCAAGTCATTTATGGCAATTTTTTTCATGTTATGGTGCTTTGTGGGGAGTGGGAGTCATGAAAGTAAGCTCGATCTCTTGCTATGCATCCCTGAGGGTTCTACTTCTTGTAAAACATTACCTTGGCCACTCTGTGAGGATCATATGCTTGGTTTTCATTTTCAGACATTCTTGGCCACAATCAAGCCACTCACTACAAGAAGGACAAACCATGAGGAATTTCTTTTATTTCTTTTTCTCTACTCTCTTTATCTTCTTTACTTGTATCATTTTTTTCTTTTATTTCTTTCAAGCAGAAGCATCTCCTCCCAAGTCATGTATTGGGAATTTCCATTTATTTTTTCATTTTGAGTAGCTATAAGAGTGGGGATATAAGTCAAACCAAAAACAAACAATGACAAGGAAACTAGTTATCTCTACCTAAATCATCAAAGATTCTCTGAAAGTCATTTATGAATTAATCTTCATACCAGGCAAATTTTGCAGCCATCTCTTCTGAAGCAGTACCTGGAATAGTTCTATGATTTGCATACATAATCAGCTCCCTGCTATTTCTATCAACTCTCCTGAATAATTTGGCCACAGCTTCTTGGTTTTCACTTGCCGCATTTGGATCTTCTCTGGTAATTCGGATAGGCCAACAATCTCTTCTTTGAGAAACTTGAGCGGCAGGAAACGGCAAAGGAGACAATCCATCTCTTCTTCTACTGGAACTGGCCATAGGTTGGAGTTGTTGGGAGGTGGTTATGGGTGAGTTCCTGGGTTGCTGGATGGGTGATGGTCTTACTGATTGTTTCAAGGCAGGCCTGGAATGGGAAAGACTTTATGTATCAGGAGGAAGGGTAGTATTAATGGAAGCAAGGACAGGTTGGAAAGCTCTGGGGGTACTGGGAATAACTTGACTTTGGAATCTGTTGGCAAGAGGTTGAGAAGAGGAAGTAATGGATGGGTGGCCAACTGAATGAGGAGAAACTACAACTTCTTCACCATTCAACTCATCACTACCTTCTGCATCTGCATCAGTTGGGGAATCAGCAATCCTTCTTATCCTTTTCACTACCCCTTCAGTATTGATCCTGGAGATTAGGATTTCTGAGCTGGAACATATTGGCATACCACCAACTGGAACTGTCCCTCCAACATTAGTCCACCTTGCCACATCCCTCTGCCTAGAACCAGTCACTACATCAAGAATATCGGTACCAACTTCAATAAAAATACTCAAATTACTCACAATTAGAAAACGCCAAAGGTCCATTAGGAGTAGGTGCGTCAGAAACTGGGAAATCTTTCCCAAAAGGCCCATCTTTCCTACTCCATAAATACCTCCTGAAATTAGAAGTTGGCACCCCATTACAACAACGTTGCCTCTTTCCAATGAAACAGTAATGGCACTTTGAAGTTCGAGGATTGTAGTGTTGAGGCAATCCTTTCCCCTGGCCAAACACTCAGTACAAGCAGGATCAACGACCTCAACTGCCTTGTAGCCGTCATATGTTTGGGAAGGATCAAAATTCACAGAAGAAGCCATGGAGGGTGAAGACAATCGACTGAAGATGCCAGAACCACAAAGGACAGATGTTGGTGGCGCGGAAGGAGAAGATTCAGTGAGTTAAGTCAGTTTGGAACTCATAACTGAAGAATATGCAAGCAGAAGATTCAATATGTCAGAATCAGTCCACTTCCAGAAAAAAGAATCCATGAACTCAAGGAAATTGGGCCATAATTCAATTATTTCCCCCCCTCCAAGCCTCCAAGGTGATGATTCAAGACCCCTTTGGGGCTGTATTCATCACCCAGGACCTCCCCTACAACTTTGGGGAGGTCAGGATCTGATGGTTCTGGACCCTCTCCAGGGGTCCAGGCCATGTAGGTGAAGTTGGGGCCATGGACCTATTTATGGGCCCATGGCAACCCTGGATACCAAGAAAAATTGGGCCCAGGGGGTCCATTTTGGTCCTGGGGGCCTCCAATAGCCCCCACGGCCCACAGACCGTAGGACACCAAAGACAAGGAAATTAGTTAAGCCAATTTCACCCAAGACCCAAAAAAGGCCAAAAGGCCATAAAATCAAAAATCATCAAGAATTACTTTAGTAAGGGCCAAGGCCCAAAAGACTATGGTAAGGCCAGGGGGAGGTATTTCCAAGGCAAATGGGGACAAGACCCCTTGAAGACTCTTTTAAGGACATTTTCAGTTGGGCAAGAAGGATCCAACATCAGGTTGGCCCTTGGCAATTTAGTATACCTTCATATACTCATTTTGCATCATTTTTGAGCAGAAGAGCTCAGTGGCCATCATTTTGGGATCCAACCCAAGGCCATGCCCCAAGAAGAAAGACTCATTGAATCAGAAGAAGAAAAAAAGACATATTTCGAAGTGGAAGACTTACTCAAGTTATAAGAAAGGGGGAATCAAATTATTTTGGCAGGGAAGAATTGAAAGGGGATTTTAAGGATAATGGTCAAGAGGAAACAAATATTAAAAAGAAATTTTTTTGAAAAATTGTGGCGATATTGAGATGCCACTCAACAGTGGCAGGGTATTTTGGTGTTCAGGAGCCCACCAGTTTCAAGAGGCAGATACTGTAACACCCACTCACCAGGGGTAAGGGTATTCATTAATACACCCACTCAAATACCTCAAATCAGAAGATCCACTATTTTCATCAGCATTCAGTTTCAGCAATCTTCCTTGCTGAAACATGCATACAGTCTGGTTCATCAATACAGCCGGTCAATACTTGTACAGGTTGGAATTACCCAATACAGTTTGGATACACAATTTAGAAACTGTATGATCACTCAATACCACCAAACCTCTTGTACAGGCCCTGTATTGGCCAGACTCAATTCAATACTCATTTATTCTCATGAAAATTCTCTTTCTGGATCAGGGCTGGTGATTCTCACATATACCAGCCCCTCTTTCTCCCCCCTGGGGACTTTTCCCCAGTTAATTAATTTAGTTTATTTATTATTTTATGAATATTCTTATCCTTATTTTGGGTATTATATTTATTTAATATTAAGTTAGTCTTTGCATTTTTCTTTCTTTGCCTGTACAGTATGAGCTGGGTGGCCATATCCTTATTAACCCTTCTTTTTTCATTCTGACAGGTTGAAACAGTGGACTTGGACTTTTTTGTGGTTGGCTCTTCTATTTCTTACTCTTATTCTTTTTGTTGCTGCTTTTCTTATATTTCTTTTATGAGTAATTCATCTCTTAACACCCTTAAGTGTATTCTTTCTTACCATATCCTGAGCCCTCTATAAGTGAGTCCCAGTTTCCTGAGTGCCAGGCCCTCTTCACTTAGAAGATCCCCTGTGACAGCTGCACCCAGGGCTTTCAACAGTGCTCACCACCACTATTTCCCAGTAGTCAAGACCTTAATATCTCATTATCAACCTTTCTTATCATCAATTAAACTCTTTTATAATAAATTTTACTGTGTCACAGTCATAGTTTAGGTTTTAAATACACCTATTACCACCTCTTCATAGACTCAGCCTGACATCACCACACCTCTTGTACAGACCCTGTACATCCATAAAGGGCCTTTATTATCTAAATCAATTCAATCAATTTAGCATCTCAAGAAAATTCAGTCTTTGGAGAAAGTCTGGTGGATTCTCATATATACAAGCCCCTCTTCCTCCCTCTGGGTGCTTTTTCCAAGTCAATTAATGTACTTGATTTATTATTTATTTTAAAATTTATTTTTATTTTATTTCCATATCCTATTGAGAATTATTAAGTATTAAGTTGGTCTTTGCATCTGTATTCACCTTTTTAGTTAAGTTGTGGTAGCCATATCCTTATTTACCACTTTCTTTCCTTCTGTCATGTTGAAATAGTGAACTTGGGCTTTTTTTCACTGGCTCCTTTATTTCTTACTGTTTATTATTGTTTCTGATTTTTTTCTTCTTTTATTATTAGAAATCTTATTTCATTTACACTAGTTGAGTGTTTTCTCTTAACCACTCCAAACCCTCTGGAAGTGAGTCTCACTTTACTGAGTTCTAGGCCCTCTTTACTTAGAAGAGCCCCTGTTTCAGAAGCACTGTTATCATAAAACAAGGAGGCCTGGATCAATGGAATACTCAGAGAGCTTAGATATATTTTAGTGATCAAGGTTTGGGATTTTTGGAGCTAAAAAAGTACTAAAAGAATTTCAATGCAAGCTGGGTATTGAATATGAAAAGAAATCACCTGCATGAATTCGAAGCATAAAAAGCTTCAACTTCTCCATATTTCAACTAAGGAATTAAGATTTATTCAAAACACTTTGTGCCAAATTGATTCCTAAACTCTCTTAGAGATATAATTGCACTATCAGTTATAATTGATATGAAATCTTTGTTCTCATTTGCACCTCTCAGGTTAACAATGTATTTGACAATCCATCAGGGATTGGTAACTGATCTACAAAACAATGTCTCAAGATGAAAAGAGAAGTATATGGACAGAATCAGGCCTCAAAAGCAAAGTATTAAAGGCTAAAGAGCTAGATTCTTGATATTGGTTTTGTCTCTTAGATTCTTTATATTCTCATATTGAACAGGAATGGAAAACTGTCCACTTGGCCATGTAAAGGCCAATTATATAGAAATTTTGGGCATGATTTTGGATATTTCAATAGAGAGCTTTAAACTGTTTTGAAATTAAAAACATAGGATAGGCATATCTTATTATAAGAGGAAATAGAGAAAATCAGAAAATTTCATAAGGATCAGTAAACAAAATTTGAATAATTTACTTCTGAATCTTTATGGTTTCACAAATTGAAAGCCTTTTTCCAATCCTTTTGTCACATTGGTGGAATTTGATTCAAAAATGGCAATTATTAACCACAGTTTGCCCTGGTCTAATAGTGCTTTTGGAAAGAACTCACTCTGTTGATGTTCGTAAGGCATGGCAGCAAAAATAAACCAGGAACCAAGGTCATGCATCTGATGCTGCTTGGAGACAGAGGGGGGAATTTGTAAATCCTAAATCACTAGGTTTTGTGTCTTCTGCAAGAATCTTTTGTGACTACTATAGCTCCATAGAGTGGGGGCTAAGGGTAGGAAAATCATCTATAATCATTTTAGGGACATAGTGACTTATCCCATGGCTACTGTCACATTAATGGAATGTGATATAAAAATTTCCGGTATCAAAATTTTTTTCACCCGGTTTACTATCCTTTTCGGGAAGAGGAAATGTTTTAAATTATGGTAGGAATTGCTGTGATACCTGTGAGCCTTGAGGTATATTTTACATACCCAAATAGGCCACTATTATCTTCAGAGTAAATTCTGAACTATGGATAACCCATAAGTAATGCATATATTCAAAATTTATCATTTTTGATTTCAGAAAAGATGAATAAATTTTTTGTTAGTAAGTAAATCCATGGATTTAAGGGCAGATTTGGACTCTACGGAAAAATGCACCCAGGGTAACTCCATAGAGTTAATAAGCTTAAATTAAATTTATGAGGTGGTAATATGAAAAATAATTCAATACTACATAAAAGAATCATGAGATTTTTTGTTTTTCTCAATTTCATGCCAAAATAATTGGAATGTGAGAAATCTATTGTTACATATACACTTAGAATACTGTTATCCCTCTTTTTGGCACTTAATATTATGGTAGTTGTACATACAGTTTTGATACATCCATAGTGGGCATGAGTCTTTAAGCCTGAATTTCTATTTTTGACATGAAAATAACTAAGGGGGACAACAGACATCAAAGAGGGCCAGGGTACCCAGCTTCTGAGGACTCCGAGTCATGGATAGATCTAAATCTTGGATCCTTGGCTGATAATGACCTAATTATTATACTAAAACCTTTTGGGAACTTGGTTAATAAGTTAAAATCTCATTAAAACATAAGAAAATTGCAAATAAGCTTCTATTTTGATGTGAAAAGGAGGTAAAGAGAAATTTATACTCTTGTAAATTATAGTTTCATAAGTGAAATTAAAAGTTTTATTTACTGTCCACTCTTGATGATTCTGCATGAAAAACTGAATCTTCAAAAATTCACAGTAAATACAACCTGTTATAAAATTTCCAATGAAATTGATAACCTTGAGAAAGTAATGTTCATTTTTAAGCAAAAGAAGATTCACAGTTGTTATTCCTTTTATTCTTAACCATAAATGGGTTGGTAGTCAAGTAAAAGCTTTAAATTAAGTAATTATGATAATCTTATGTGACAAATGATGATGTAATAATTAATCCAATAATTATTATTGTTTTTTAGCTCACTAGCCTTTCAGTTTTCTCTATGGAACACCGCTGTGAGCTGTTGTTGACTTAAAAGAGGCCTCCTCTAGCTATTTTTTCCAAATCCTCTTATTGTAAATGATATCTTTGTCACCAACAAGTAAGTATTAGTTAGATATTTTCTTAAGTGTCTGAATTATTTCAGAATTAATAAGAAAGATGTGAAATCATAGAAATAAACTATATATTTTTGTAATATTGTTATAAATCACTTTCAATCCCTTAAATCCACAATTTATCCATCAAATCTCTCTACCATATTCTTTCCAAGGTTCTTTGGAGTATTAGTGAGTGGTTTATAATCAATTCTTGAAGTTTTTCTCTAGTTTTTTTTCTTCAATAATTATATTTATAATCATTCTTGTAAAACATAATTATATATTAACATAATTTCATTATTTTAACAAAGAAGTTTTATTATTTGATACTTCTTGTAAGTTATTCTTGTAGAAAATTATGGCTTACTGTTATAATCATTAGTAGTGTATAAAAAGTAAAAGAAATAATCAATTAGTTAGTTATTTAATTGTGGCTATAATAAGTATTATTATTATATTTTATAAGAACAGTCATAGTAATGTTGATTAATGGTACTATTATCAACACTTTCATAGACACATCATACAATACCTCTGGTTCAAGATATGCACCTGAAACCACATACACCTCACGAATTGGAAAGTATTAGATAGATCAATACCATCTTCTATAGTGATATGGGAAGAATCATATATTTTTTTCAGTAAATTAATTCTCTCAATTTCTGGAGAACCCCAGGATTCTTTCCTGGTAGAATTATTTTATCTTCTCAAGTACTTAAAATCTTTCAAAGAGCTTGGTTTGTGATATGTAAATAAGATGAAGAGTTGTAATCAAGAATACACAAATTTAGATTGGGTAATATTTCTTTAGACACATCTCACCATGAGTGGCTTCCTGGAAACCTTCAAAAAATATCTGGCTATCTGGAAGACATCCAATCAGCCATCTGTCTCACTCTAAACTCCTTAGGAAGAGTACAAAGCACTATTTTATATCACTTATGAGTTTTGCTGTATTTTACAGGGGTACGTGGAGGAAGAAAGTTTGAATTTAAAATCAGAAATATCAGTTTTTTAGGACAATGAAGGTTATCTCAAAAGCAAAAATGGTGACTGAAATCTCAATAATATGAAGTGGAAGCATGTATAGATACAGATTCATCTTTTCAAGTAAGCTATCAACGCATAAGTTATCACTTTGAGTGTTGTCCCAACAGATGAAATTTTACAAGGTTTTCAGATGTAACTAGCCTTCAGACATATTGTCAGCCTGTGACTAAAAAACAGAGCACAAGCATGACAGCCAAAATACCATAAACCAATGGTATAGCAAAGATACCACCAAAACATGGAACCGAGACAAATCAGAGCAAAAGGTATCAAAGGAAAAAGGAAACTCACCTTTTTCTGAAAATATAAGTCCCATAACCATAGGACAAGAAATAACAAAGTTATTCCTGCTCAAAGTGATTGCTGAGCATAAACCTTAATTTTCACCTCTCATCTAAAATCTAGAAGGAGAGGCTTATCCCCATCAAATGGGTATTCAAAATAAAGCTCTAAGCCAGGGCTATCCAATGGTACCAGCAAAACTGAGCTAGCACCAATATTACTGGAGTTATGGTCAATTTCAGGCCAAATAAGGGTGAACAAAACATTCACCTCTCATCTAACTTCTACAGTTTTAGTGTGGGATACTTGAAGTGGGGTCTTTTTGGAAAGAGCACAATCAGGGCTATCTTATGGTGTCATCCACTCCCCCATATCTCAACTACAGCAGAAGGTATGGGGCAAACAAGCTTAATACAGCTTTTTGCCTAAAACACGCAAATGTACAAAAATCTTTTACATGGGATAACTTTGCCATATTCAATTATACCCATATCAAATGAGGTACCATTGTGTAGAGCACATACAGGGATACACACTGAACCAATTTTGAGGTTGATATCTCAATAATTGACAAAGTTATAGCTGTTTTAAGGCTAGATTCCCACCTGCTGTCATATACAGCCTTACCATGGGATAATATCCTATAACCCTGAACATGAGGTCTCAAATAGACGAAGAAGCTTGTTTTTACTTCTATACCTCATATTTCAGTCGATACTGGGGTCCCATACAGTTTCTGTACGGCATTCTATGCATCATACACGTCAGAATCAGGCTGTGAGGTCCCCAGATGAAAATTTTCACCCTGTATTGGTGAAAACTGCCCAGATGTGGTTTCAAAGCCACATCTGAGCCCAATACAGGTTATACAGGCTGTTTGCAAGCCACAAGCCAGTACTAGAGGGTGAAAAATTTTCCCTTCCTCTATGTGGAAAGGTCTAGCACCCTTTCCACCTCATTTCAGGATAAAAAGGAGGCTTTTCGCAGCCAGAATTGTTTCCTCATCCTGCTCTTGAATATCCTACGTAGTAAACTGTCCAAATCAGTTTTACTCTTGGGTAATAATCAGGGTATAATTATAGTTTTAATTATTGTAGTTCTTATTATAGTAATCCAATTGGTCAGACTGCATCCAGGGTTCTCAATAGCGCTCACCGCCACTATTTTTTAATAGTAGAACCCTCTTATTATATTATAAAACCATCATATCATTAAAGACTCTTATTTTAAAATTATTTTCATGTGTCACAGTCATAGTTCTAGCTGTAAATAGCCTAATTACTGCTTCAACATAGACTCCAGCTGACATTTTGGGGGCCTGGCCGTGTTTGAACCTTTTTGGACCCTTATAAGTGAGTTTTTGTCTTATTTCTCACTTTCTGACATTTGTTTTATTTTTTTTAGGCGTAATATTTCTTAAAAATATATATATTATATATAGATTTCTCCTTTTGGTACATATACCACTTCTTTTACTCACATTTTGAAGAGTACCTGTCATGTGGCTAATAACCACAAGACCCTTATTTTTGGTGTGTTTTACATATAAAAACACATAAGCCAGTAATACAGTCTTATTTTTTAAGTAAAATAAGACACTTCATACTGATAAACCAACAGTTGAGGCGTGGTTGGACAAATTGTTGAATCAATTTCCCTGTTATACACCACTTTTTGACAGTTTACACTTGCTAAATACAAGTTGTTCTGTGAGATATTGGAATACAAACAGTATACCAAATATCATTGAGCTGTATTTCTGATGTGGAATTGTTAATTCAATCACACTGTCATTGTACAAGGGCACACTGAAATAATATACAAGCCCAGAGGCCATTCTTAGACGTGCAAAACCAGCATTTCTTGATAAGTCTTAACTGACATAAGCCATCTTGTTCCTGTTTTTGATTCAGTGGAAGATAATTTCATACCACTTGAAAGCTAGTCACAGGCCAACACACCAGTGAAATCCTCAGAACCAGAGGGCAGCAAAAGCAAAGGGAAGAGGCACAGTGAAGGCCTGATAACAGCAAAGAAGTGGACACCCATTGCCACTCAGAAAAGTAGAAAACCACAAAATTCTGCATCAATACCAGGTAAACCAACCTTGATAACTTGTACAGGAAGAATTACAATTATTAACCCAGTTGTAACCTCCAAAGGCAAACTGCCCAAATCAGCAGATAGCAAATTTGTACAAGGGACAGTCAAAGGTAAATACCCTAAGAACATAAAGTTTTTGACTGCTTGCAAACACTAACATGTCCCCTGTACACCTCAAAGATCTTGGCTTCCAAAGGAACCAACCAGAGGACAGAGAAGGTTTGTCCAGAACCAGAAGACCTGAAAGAGGACACCTTGGACACAGTGGTGGATGGCAAAACAATGAGGGAGATAATATTAACCCTGCCATTCACACTCCAATTCAATGGAGACCTCAAACCAGAGGACTGGAAAGACATGGATCAAGTTCTTCAGTTCCACCAACTCCTCAAGGACTTATTCCAATGGAGCATGGACAACAAGAGGTTCAACCTGGCAAGTCACTGGGAAGAACTTGGAGCAAGTTGCCAGAAGATCTGTCTCAGAGAGATAGACTTCAAAGACCTGATGGAAATCACCAAAGGTTGGAATCCTACCAGGCAGTTCAGACTCCTGGAGGCAAGGGCACAGAGGATAAGGGAGAATCAAGCCACTATCCAAGCTATAGAAGAACAGTTAACCCAGACAGGGCCTACTCAGATTCCTTCAGGCTCACAAGGAGCAGGCCAAATCAGCTCTCAAGTGGCTTCACACCATTCAGAAACCAGCAGATCAGTGGCCAAGAGTCACCATTCTTCAAAATTCCAGGAAGTTTCCAGGAGAAGACAAGGAAACAAGGGCAAGAACAAAACCTCCTGGAACCAGAGGAGGAAAGAGTCAGACCCTATGATTCAGAAGCTGTTGGATTTGGTAAAAGAAGTGCACAAGAACCAGAAGCAGTTGTAAACCACTCTAGAATCAGTAGTCCTAGTAATAGAAACATTACCCCCACTCAGAATGAAAATAACATTGTCACATCTGAGAGTAACATCAACAGTGATACACCGTGGTTATAAATTTCCCAATATGCTGAACAATCTGCAAAGAAGTTTTCAGAAATTAAAGCTGGCCAAGAGAGGATGAGACAAACTCAAGCCTCCTTGGAACAGATAGTTAAGAATCTTCAAGAAGGATATGCTCAACTGAGAAAAGCCTCTGAAGAAACCAACAAAAGACTGAATATAGTCTTTGAAGAACAACACCACAGCAAAAGGGACAGGGATTGTCTGGACCAAGACATAAACAAATTGTTTAATGTCTACCATGACTTGAAGCCCCAACCACAAGGCCAAGTTATGGAGAATCCATATCAACCAGATCACATCAAACCAGATGCCATGTTGAGGAATAAGGCAAGATCCCCATCACAATACCAGGATGTAGATGGAATGTCTTATTCAGAGAAGGAAGCCTTGAAACAGCTTCCTGAGGCTTCAAGCTGGCCCAAATTCTCTGAATCAGGAGAATATGATCATATGGAACTCATAGATTATATTGATGGACTCTTCATTGATGTACCAAGCATACCAGACTACTGGATCACTGCTAGGTTGAATACTGCATTTAAAGGTCATGCCAGTATATGGTACACAGAAATGAAAGAAATCCATGGCAGAAGAAACTGGCCATGGTGGAAGAATCAAATAATCTAAATGTACAGTAATGGAACTTGGATATGGCAAAAGACCATGTCATTTGAAAATGACAAATACTCTGTGGACAAAGATCCATATGAGTGGTGTCTTAGACAGTCTAAAAGACTTAAAGCCATTGATCCTCAGATGAACATCCAAATGAGGAATCACAAACTTCTGACACAATTGCCAGGAGAACTAGAGCATGCAGTAAAATGCAGATGCAACCAAAATTTCACTCTAGATGACATTGCCAACAGCTTACAAGACATAAGGAAAAGGACTAATATAAGGAAATTCACCCCATATAAGAGCAGTAGTTTCAAAGAGAAACAACCTTTCAGGGTAGAGTTTAAAGAAAAACCCAAAGAAAGAGTGGCAGAAGTGGCAAAGAAGAGGAATTCTTGTCACAATTGTTGTTCAACAGACCACTATTGCAACAACTGTCCAAAGGCAAAGAAGAAAGTCTATTCCATAGAGAAAGTCCCTGAGGAAGAACCTCAAACAGAGGATTCTAAATCAGACTCCATGGGTGATGCCATCAGAGAACCATCTGATGATGATCAAGACCCAAGAGAGGAATTTCTAGTGGAATACCAAGAGGAAACCCCACTAGAAATCCAGGACATACAGCTGGAAGCAGGCATTCCACAGGACACTGCTAATAAAAACTTGTGCAAACACACACAATATGCACAAACATTCCTGGTTACACCAACCAAAGGAATGGCATATATACATGGAACAGCCACTAAAATGAATGTTTGCATTGACAATGCTCAGCATCCACAGATCATTGATAGTGGGGCACACTGCTCCATAGTGGCCAGAAACTATCTGGATACCCACTTCCCAAACTGGGAAAAACAGCGCTTTCCCACTAAGGCAAAGAACTTTAAAGGTGCATCAGGGAAGATGACTTCCATTGGGACAATTATCAAAGAGATAATTATACCCCACAGTAAGGGTAATATCAGACTCAACCCAGAATTTTTAGCCCTTAATGATTCCCACATCCAAGGGTTTCTACTGGGAACAGATTACCAGAGGATGTATGGCATAGACATTTACAACATTAAAAATTGGCACATCACCATTGGTACTAACAAGGAAAAGAAATTTTCACATGATGTATACCAGATACCTTCTCAGGACCCACTAGAAGGACTTCTTAAGGAATTCAGAGAGGGACAGTTTAGCACCACCCTCACCAGTAAACAAAAACTAAGTTTACTGAAGATGCTGAGTAAGAACAGACCAGCATTTGCCATTGGTTAAGAGCCATTAGGCAAGATCAAAGGCCATGATATAGAACTATATCTGGATGTGGAAAGACCTTATCCACCTATGCTTAAGAGACCTCCTTATCCAGCAATCCTGGAAACCAGGAAAGAAACTGAGAAACATATCAATGAACTCCTGGATATGGATGTCATCAGGAAGATTGAACATAATGAGATAGTGGAAATCACCACCCCTGTCCTAATCCCCTGGCATGAGGGCAAGTATAGACTGTGTGGAGATTTCAGAGCTCTGAATAACTACACAAAAGCAGACAGGTACCCTATACCCAGGATACCCCATGCCTTGGATAAACTGGAAAAGCCAAATAAATAACTAAAATGGATTGCATGAAAGGCTTCCACCAAAATGGAGTTAAACCAAACTCCATGAAATTACTCAGGATAATATGCCATATGGGCATATATGAGTATACCAGAATGCCATTTGGCATCAAAAATGCACCAGCCCATTTCCAAAGGATGATGGACACCATATTTCAAGAAGAAATACTGGAAGGCTGAATGGTGGTATATATTGATGATATCATTATATACTCAGAGACATGGGAGACCATGTGCAATACATAGACAGAGTACTAAGTAAATGCACACCCATAAATCTCAAAACTTCACTTAAAAAGTGCAATTTTGGCCAACAAGAGTTACTGGCTCTAGGACATAAAGTTTCAGGTCTTAGTCTGGCAATTGATCAGAATAAAGTAGCAGCAGTACTGCAAAAGCCAGTACCAAAAAGCATCAAAGAGATGCAATATTTCCTTGGGTTTGCTAGCTACTATAGAAACCACATTAAAAACTTTGCACACATAACTAGTAGTCTATCCAAGTTATGTTCAAAAGATGTAGTTTTTGAAATAACCAAGGAAAGGAGGGATGCATATGAGAGGATCAAATATGAACTCACAAATGCACCTTTGCTCATCTTACCTGACTTTGAACTACCATTCAAGTTATATATAGATGCAGCATGCAGTCAAGGCCTAGGAGAAGCCCTCCACCAAAGACAAATTGTGGATGGTGAACCAAGAGAAGGAGTAATTTGCTACATCTCAAGGCAACTGAAAGATTCAGAAGCCAGGTATGGGGCCACCCAGACTGAATGTCTATGTCTAGTCTGGGCTCTAGAGAAACTTCATTATTATTTGGAGGGTGCAGTCTTTGAAGTCTACACAGACTGCAAACCCTTTAAGTCTTTAATAAACATGAAGACTACAAATAGGCACATGCTGAGATGGCAAATAGCCATCCAGGAGTATAGAGGGAATATGACCATCATATACAAAGAAGGTAAAAGTCATACTAATGCAGATGGCCTTAGCAGATGGCCACTGGACAATGTCAAAAGCAATCCAGCTTATGACCCTGAAGTTGCAGCCAAAATTCCTATCCATTTCATGGAAGTAGATAGGAGGAAGAACTTCAGATTTTCTGAATGGGCACCAGAAAGTGGTACCCTTGACAGTGGAAACACTGATTCAGAGGCGACAGAAACTCCCATATTGGTCATAAGTTCCTCTGAACTGCATAATGGATTTTTTAGTGAAGTACTGAAGTCTTATGCCAAACACAAACAGTGTGGCACACTACTACAACTCCTTCAACAAAAGTACAGGAGTCCAGAACTGGAATCCCAGCTGGAAGAACCATGGTTGAGGGCCTATAAGGATAACAAGTTCTTCCTTATAGATGGCCTGCTCTACCACAGAGAGAAACACACCAGTGCACTCACAGTGGTAGACAGAGACCACATCTCCTTGATCCTGCAGGAATGCCATGACTGCCCCTATATGGGACACATGAGTGAAGACAGGACCAAGGAGAGGGTAGCAAGCACAGCTTGGTGGCCCAAGTGGGAACAAGAGTTGAGTTAATATATTAACACTTGTGAAAGATTCCAAAAGGCAAATAGGAAACATGGGAAGAAGTATGGGTTACTTCAACATATAGAAGAATCTAAACACCCATGGGAAACCATCAACATTGACTGGGTTACAGGACTTGTCCCAGGAGGCAAAGAAAACTACAATGCCTTCTTGATCATAGTTGATAGGTTCAGCAAGAGAATGAGGTGTATACCATGCCACAAGGACAATACAGCCATGGATACTGCTTGGTTATTTTGGAATAATCTCATATCCACCTGTGGAGTCCTTAAGACCATCATTAGTGATAGGGACCCAAAATTCACATCTGAATTTTGGACCAACTTTTATGACATGCTTGGCACCAAGCTTGCTTTTTCCACAGCTTATCATCCACAAGCAGATGGCCTAGCTGAGAGGATGATCCAGACTATGGAAGACATCCTTAGAAGGTTCTGTGCCTATGGCATGGAATACAAGGACCATGAAGGATACACCCATGACTGGGTTACCCTTCTACCAGCTGTCCAACTGGCTTATAATACAAGTCAGCATTCTACCACAGGAAAAACACCTGCACTGGTAGAGAAAGGGTGGAATCCCTTGTTGCCTGTGGATCACTGGAAGAAGAACCTTCTAACCATCCACCGCACAGCCAAAGACTTCCATGATATGTGGAAGGGGGCTTGTGACACAGCTGCTAAATTTATAGCTGAAGCAAAAGATTATAATAAACAGATGTGGGACAGGACACACATGGAACCTGACTTTAGGGAAGGGGACCAGGTGTTATGTCTACACTGAACTTTAATAATCTTAAAGGACCCAAGAAGATGAGGGACTCATTTGTAGGGCCTTTCACTATAATTAGGTTGATAGGAAAGAATGCAGTGGAAGTCAAACTTACAGAGGAATTAGTCTTCCCAGTAAGTTTGGTCAAACCATGTTTCCAAACAGAGGAGGATAAATACCCCTCCAGGAAGAAGAACCCCACACCACCTGATATAGTGGAAGTGGAGGACTCCCCAGGACCTGTTAGTAAGATCATCAGGGCCAGGAAGATCAGACTTAATGGAAAGGATCAAAGACAATACTTAGTTAGATTCAAGCACAGAACAGCTGATAAAGACAAATGGTTGGCAGGAGATTCCATACCAGATGGGAAGCTTCATCTAAGGAGATTCAGGGCCTCTAGGAGGACTGAACAGTCTCATATATGATGAACCTTTTCTAGAGGGAGGGTATGTCAGCCTGTGACTCAAACCCAGAGCGCAAGCATGACAGCCAAAATACCATAAACCAATGGTATAGCCAAGATACCACCAAAACATGGATCTGAGCCAAATCAGCTCAAAAGGTATCAAAAGAAAAATGAAACTCACCCCTTTCTGAAAATATAAGTCCCATCACCATAGGACAAGAAATAACAAAGTTATTCCTGCTCAAAGTGATTGCTGAGAATAAACCTCAATTTTCACCTCTCATCTAAAATCTAGAAGGAGAGTCTTACCCCCTCAAATGGGTATTCAAAATGAAGCTTTAAGCCAGGGCTATCCAATGGTACCAGCAAAACTGAGCTAGCACCAATATTACTGGAGTTATGGTCAATTTCAGGCCAAATAAGGGTGAACAAAACATTCACCTCTTGTCTAACTTCTACAGTTTTAGTGTGGGATACTTGAAGTGGGGTCTTTTTGGAAAGAGTCAGGGCTATCTTATGGTGTCATCCACTTCCCTATATCTCAGCTACAGCAGAGGTTATGGGGCAAACAAGTTAATTCAGCTTTTTGCCTAAAACACGCAAATGTACAAAAATCTTGTACATGGGATAACTTTGCCATATTCAATTATACCCATATCAAATGAGGTACCATTGTGTATAGCACATACAGGGCCACACACTGAACCAATTTTGAGGTTGATATCTGAAGAATTGACAAAGCTATAGTTGTTTTAAGGCTAGATTCCCAGCTGATGTCATATACAGCCTTACAATGGGATAATATCCTATAACCATGAATATGAGGTGTCAAATAGACAAAGAAGCTTCTTTTTACTTCAATACGTCATATGTCAGTCAATACTGGTGTCACATACAGTTTCTGTACAGCATTCTACACGTCATACACATCAGAATCAGGTTGTGAGGTCCCCAGATGAAAGTTTTCACCCTGTATTGGTGAAAACTGCCCAGATGTGGTTTCAAAGCCATATCTGAGCCCAATACAGGTTATAAAGGCTGTTTACAAACCACAAGCCAGTACTAGAGAGTGAAAAATGTTCACTTCCTCTACGTGGAAAGGTCTAGCACCCTTTCCACCTCATTTCAGGATAAAAAGGAGGCTTTTCACAGCCAGAATTGCTTCCTCATCCTGCTCTTGAATATCCTACATAGTAAACTGTCCAAAGCAGTTTAACTCTTGGGTAATAATCAGGGTATAATTATAGTTTTAATTATTGTAGTTCTTATTATAATAATCCAACTGGTAAGACTCCATTCAGGGTTCTCAATAGCGCTCACCACCACTATTTTTTAATAGTAGAACCCTCTTATTATATTATAAAACCATCATATTATTAAAAGCTCTTATTTTAAAATTATTTTCATGTGTCACAGTCATAGTTCTAGCTGTAAATAGCCTAATTACTGCTTCAACATAGACTCCAGCAGACACATATTATTCGCCATACTTGATGCCATTGGAGATTTTGAAGCTAGGTGTGAGGCGGATATTAGATTTTGAAATCACTGTCTGATTACAGTAAAAAAGAGTTTTTCATTGAAACTAAGATTTATACCAATTATATTTGACAAATACACACTCTGATCTATCCCAGTGTGGATATCTCTGTGGGTAGTAACTGCATAAGTTAGCTGCTCTTTTTCACTTCAACGATTAAGTCTTTGTAGTTACTTTTTCTGATAAATTGTTTGAATAAACTCTCTCTTAAATTTAATTATCACTTACTCACATTTTATTTTCACTCAATATGATTGATTTAATTTCCAAAAATACCTCTTTCCCTAGAGTTCAGTCCAGCTATTCTTCCCATCATTTAAAATTAATAGATTGCTGATTTGGTAAAACTTACTAGAAAATGAAATTCAAATTCACTAATTTCCTAAGAAAAAAATGAAGCATTCAGATCTAGAGATTAATGTACACAACATAATCAAATTTCATACCAACAAAGAAATTAATCTGGAAACTGAGCTGTAAGTAGGCAAAAATCTTCAAGTAAAATCATCTTATGTATGCCTAAAATTGCCTCAATCAATATCAGGGTTAGCCTGACCATTATATGAAAAGATATTTAGATTAACTGATTGATATCTTTGTATTCCTGATATCCTAAAAGTACTGAATTATTAGTGCATCTTTTTTGATATTTTTGCCATATTTATTCACATCACTTTGTAAGAAAAATACGCATGAGCTTGTTCTTACATATGATTCTGAATGTAAGATGTGACTATGGAACTGATGATAATATTACTATTAATCAACAGTACCATGTCTGTTCTTATTAAATATAATAATAGAATATTATTATAACAACAATTAAATAATTAAAGAATTATTTCTTTCACATGTTAAACACTACTAGTGATTTTAACAGTGAGCAGTAATTGTCTACAAGAATCAATTACAAGAAGATTTTAATAATAAAACTTCTTTTATGAAAATAATAAAATTATCTTTTTCAGGAATAATTATAATTATAACTTTTAAAGAAAGCTAAATATTTAGAGAAAAACTTCAAGAATTAAGGATAAATCACTCACTCATATTCCAAAGAGCTTATTGAAAGATAAGACAGAGATATTTGATGTAGAATTGTGGATTTAAGGGATCAAAACGTATTTATAACAGTATTACAACAATATATAGTTGTATTCTATGATTTCACGTCTTTCTGATTGATTCTGAAAGAATTAAAACACTTAAGAATAGCTTTTAACTAATACTTACTTGTTGGTAACGATGATTTAAATGATAATAAGATGATGATGATGTGGAAAAAACAGCAAGAGGAGGCCTCTTTTAAGTCAACAACAGCTCTCACAGGCGTTCCATGGAGAAAACTGAAAATCCAGTGTGTGAGAAGACAATAAACCCTTTTGGATTATTGATTGCATCATCTGTTGTCATGTAAGATTATCACGATTACTTAATTGATGCTTTTACGTGACTACTAACCAAATTCATGAAGAATTGACATGGTTACAGGAGTCTAAGTAACTCTTTATCTCCTTGGCACGTCAAAATAGCAGGTTATTTGCTATTTTCTTACACTTTACTGTAGTTGTAACATGGTAACCAAGTTCCCAAAAGGTTTTAGTTTGCCAATTAGGCCAAGATCAGCCATGGATCCAAGCTTTGGAGCTGTCCACGCCTGTGAGGCCTCAGAAGTTGGGTACCCTGGCTCTCTTTGATGTCTTTTGTCCCCCTTGCTTATTTTTTACGTTAAAATAGTAATTTAAGCTTAAAGTGAGATATCCACTATGGGTGTACCAAAGGTCAATGTAAAAATACCATGATATTAAGTGCTCAAAACATGCATAACACTATTCTTAGTGTATATGTAACATGGGATTTCTCACTTTCTCATTATTTTGGCATGAAATTAAGAAAAACAAAAATTTTCATGGATCTTTTATGTGGTATTGATGATGTGGTATTGAAGTATTTTCCATTTTACCACCTCAAAGAGTTAATTTGGGCTTATTCACTCTATGGAGCTACCGTAGGTGAAATTTAGTGTGAAATCCAGATTTGGTCTTAAATCCATGGATTTACTTACTCAATAAAAATTTATTCATCTTTTCTGAAATTCAAAATGATGAGTTTTGGATATATGCATGACTTATGAGTTATGCATAATTCAAAATTTATTTTTAAGATAATTGTGGCCTATTTGGGTATGTAAAATATACCTCAAGGCTCACATTCCCTCCCACCAAAAAATAAAATTGTACTACAATTTTATCAATGATAGAAATAATAAAAAGCCCCAAAGGGGGTTAATGTCCATTGTCCAACCTCTTTACATTACTCAGATCAAGTAATTTAAAGCACATTTATAGACATATTCAGGGTTGTGGCCTTCTTTCATGTCTAAATCTTCTAAAGAGTTTATCTGAGTCTAGTATTTCTGATTCTGCCAGCCATTCATGTTCATGTACTGTATTTCTATATCTGACAAGATATTCTCTCTGATTTTTACCCCTAAGTCTCCTTTCTTTAAGGCCTTTTCTTATCTTTTTGTCTTCATTCTGTTCCACTGGTGGGACAGTCAAAGGAGTTGGGTTCCTTAGAGGAAACAATTCTTTATCAGCTGGTTGATAAGGCTTTATCAAGCTGACTGGAAAAGTGGGGTGTTTATTTTCCAATTCACCACTTAATTCCACTTGAACTGCATTGGTTCCATGTAAAGCATCAATAACAAAAGGTCCTGCATAAGAATGTTTAAGTTTCTTTGGGCTTTGATATTATTAAAATTCAAGGTTGAAACTAGATCTAAGTCCCCTACTTTGAAGTCTGGTACTTTATAACTCTTGTCCCACTTCTGTTTTGCATAATCAAAAGCATCATCCATACTTTGTTTTGCATGATGTTTTAATTTATCAAGCATTATTTTGAATCTGGAAGCTGCAGGATGAATGTCAATCAAGTCTTTCCTCAGTGTGTCTGCTGGGAGTCATGGATTCCATCCTTTTTCTAACATAGCAGGAGTTTTTCCTGTGGAAGAATGGACTGATGTCTTGTATGCCAATTCTCATGCAGGTATCAGAGTGCACAAGTAATGTGTAAAGCCATCTAAGTCTTTGAATTATAACCCATAAGCACAAAATCTCCTGATCAAGTCTTCCAAAGTTTGAATCATCCTCTCTGCTAGCCCATCTGTTTGAGGGTGATATGCTGTAGAGAATGATAGCTTAGTCCCAAACAATCTATGAAGATTGGTCAAAAGTGCAGATGTGAACTTGGGATCTCTGTCACTTATGATATTCTTAAATAATCCTGTATGACAAATAACTCTAATCCATAGAAGAAGAGCTGTATCCATAGCAGTGTCATCTTTATGACATGGTAATAATATGGGAGTCTTGATTTATCTGTCTAGAATGACTAGACAAGAATTATAACCTTTGTCACCACTTGGAGGAAGTGCTGTGACCCAATCCATGTGAACAACTTCCCAAGGGGATTTTGGTTCTTGAATATGGATCGTAAGTCCAAATTTTTTTCCTGTACTCCTGTTTGCTTTCTGGCATCTGTCACAGGTATGGCAATATTCAATGGTTTCTTTTCTCCAAGATGGCCACCATGCACAGTTCTTCGCTTTTTCAAGTGTTCTGTCCTCTGACACGTGTCCAGAGTAAATGCTATCATGGCATGCATGAAAAATTGTATTGATAAGCAATCTGCTGAATAATGTCATTACACAAGAATGTTTGGTTCTGTGGTAAATAATCCCATCAAACAAGTGAAATCTCCCTTCAGAATATGAATTTCTCCAAACTTCATCTAGTGCATTGACCAAAGATGTATCTTTGCAGTATTTATCTAATAAAGAAGTCAAGATATGGCAATTCTTGTCTTGCTTATAATATTCTCTGACCTCTTCAAAGAATTCAGTCCCAGTATCAGTTATATTAATCCCTTCAATTGGAATCTGTGGTTCAGCTTCCAAGGGTACATAAGCTGGGTTATCAGGAGTGTTGGCTAATGCCCACCTGCTAAGTCCATCAGCATTCTTGTGAAGGTTTCCTGCTTTGTGGACTATAGTCATGTTTCCTCTGTATTCCTGAATGGCTATTTGCCATCTCAACATGTGTCTGTTGGGAGTCTTCATGTTAAGAAGTGATTTTACTGCATTACAGTCAGTTATAACTTCAAAAACACTGCCATCAAGATAATAGTGTAATTTCTCAAGTGCCCATACCAAACATAAACACTCCATTTGGCTTGCACCATATCTGGCTTCTGTTGGTTTGATTTTCCTTGAGATGTAACAAACTGGTCCTTCTGTAGGTTTGTCATCAATAATTTGGACTTGATGTAGGGCTGCCCCTAATCCATCTCCACATGCATCAATGTACAATTTAAAAGGAATATTCCAGTCAGGCATGAGTAGTAAAGGAGCCTCTGTGAGAGCTCTCCTTATCTTTTCATAAGCTTTAATTCTCTCCTGTGTCATCTCAAATACAGTCTGTTGATCACAGATTCTATAAAGTGACTTGGCTAGAATTGCAAAGTCTTTCAAGTGTTGCCTATAATAACTGGCAAACCCAAGAAAAGACATCATTTCTTTTTTATTTTGGGGTATTGGCTTAAGTAACACTGCTGCTACTTTGTTTTTGTCAATACCCAAGCTTAAACCAGAAACAATATGTCCTAATGCTTTGAGTTCTTCAAAACCAAAATTGCATTTCTTATGTGAAATTTTCATGTTTACTTCTGCAACTTTGTGAATTACTCTTGCAAGTCTTTCAAGGTGCAAAGACCATAAATCAGAACATATAATAATATCATCAATATAAATAATAAGCCATACTTCAGACAATTCTGTGGGAAAGATTGTATTCATCATTCTTTGATAATGGGATGGAGCATTTTTAATGCCAAATGGCATCCTAAGATACTCATAAATACCACAATGAGTGATAATCCTAAGTAATTTCTTAGCTTTAGGTGTCAGAACATTCTGATGGAAACCTTTTAATGCATCCATTGATGTTATATACTTGGCTTTAGACAATTGAGTCAGGGTTTCTTGAATTATAGGGATTGGGTACCTATCTGGAACTGTGTAGGTATTCAATGCTCTGAAATCTCCAACCATTCTTGACTTGTCATTATGCCATGCAATAATAACAGGTGTTGTCACTTCAACTTCCTCATTATGGCCCACATTTCTTAGTACACCAAGTTGAATTAACTCTTCGATATGTTTTTCGAAGGCTTCTCTAGCTCTGGGACTGGCTGGATAAGCTGGTCTTCTAAGCACTGGAGGATATGGTCTGTCAATATTAAGAGTAATATCAACTTCATGTCCCCTTATAGCACCTAATGGTTCATTATCAGAGGCAAATGCATTATTGTATGTGTATAAGACGTCGATAAGTTCATTCCTCATTTTTGGTGACAATGATGTATTAATTTGTGCTTCAACAAGTTGATTACACACAAATGCATCTTTGTAAGTATCCTTGACAGAAGATACTAAAGATATTTGTTTTGGCATATTGGAAAAAGCTAATTTTTGTCTTTTGTTATCCACAATTGTAAAATATCTGTTTTTATGGTTATTGATATCAATACCATGAATATTCAAGTAATAATTTCCAAGAATGATATGCTGAGATGTACAATTATCCATTACCACGATCTCAGTTTTCATCCTCACACTTCCTGCTGGATGTGGAAATACAAGATTAGTGTCTAATATACTGTCACAGGGGCTCTTCGAAGTGAAGAGGGCCTGGCACTCAGTAAACTGGGACTCACTTATGGAGGGCTCAAAGATAAGATAAGATGAGATACACTTAAGAGTGTTAAAGATGAATTACTAAAAGAATGAATATAAGAAAAGCAGCAACAAAAGAAATAAGAATAAGAAACAGAAGAGCCAACCACAAACAAGTCCAAGTCCACTGTTTCAACCTGTCAGAATGGAAAGAGAAGGGTTAATAAGGATATGGCCACCCAACTCATACTGTACAGGCGAAGAAAGAAAAAAGGCAAAGACTAACTTAAGATTAAATAAATATAATACCCAAAATATAAGGATAAGAATATTCAGATAATAATAAATCAACTAAATTAATTAACTGGGGAAAAGTCCCCAGGGGGGAGGAAGAGGGGCTGGTATATGTGAGAATCACCAGCCCTGATCCAGAGGAAGAGTTTTCATGAGAATACTTGATGATTTGAATTGAGTCTGGCCAATACAGGTCCTGTACAGCTGTACAGAACCTGTACAAGAGGTGTGGTGTATTTGAGTGATCATACAGTTCCATATTGGTGTATTGAAACTGTATTGGGTGAATCCAGCCTGTACAGGTATTGACAGGCTGTATTGAGGTACCAAGCTGTATGCATGTTTCAGAATGAAGATTGCTGAAACTGCATGCTGATGCAGATACTGGATTTGCTGATTTGGGGTGTTTGAGTGGGTGTATGAATGAATACCCTTACCCCTGATGGATGGTTGTTACAGTATCCCCCTCTTGAAACTGGTGGGCTCCTGAACACCATAATACCCTGCCACTGTTGAGTGGCATCTCAATATCCCCACATTTTTTTCAAAAATTTTCTTTTTTAATTTTCTTTCCTCTTGACCATTATCCTGAAAATCCTTCATTACTTCTTCCCTGCCAAATTCAATTGATTCCCCCCTTTCTTTTCAAATTTGAGTGAGTATTCCTTCCAGAGTATGCAATTCTTTCTTTTGATTCAGTCAGCCATGTCTTGGGATGTGGCCTTGGGATATATCCCAGAATAAAGGCCATTGAGTACTTGTGCTCAAAAATTGGTGCCCAATGAGTATATGACTTGTACTCATTGGCCCAGACTTAATCCATTCAATGAACCTCCAAGGGGTCTTGTCCCCATGATCCAAGGAATTGGCCTCAGGAAGCCCTTCCAGTGGGTTTTGGACTGTGGCCTCCATCTTGAGTGATCTTGATGTATCTTGCTTTTTATGGCCTTTTTGGCCTTGTTGGGTGTTTTGGTGATTGGGGCAATTTTTTGATTTTCTGGGTTTTTTGGCCATAATAGGCCTTTTTGAAGTCTTGGGGTCCTACGGTCCGCGGGCCGTACGCCGCGGTCCGTGGGGGCTATTGGAGGCCCCCAGGACCAAAATGGAGCCCCTGGGCCCAAATTTACTGGGGACCCAGGGTGACCAAGGGGCCCAAAAATGGCCCCATTCCAAATTTCACCATATATGGCCTGGATCCATTGAAGGGGTCCAGGACCATCAAGATCTTGGCCTCCCCCAAAGTTGCAGGGGAGGCCCTGGGTGATGAGTTCAGCCCCAAAGGGGTGTGAACCTTCACCTTAGAGGCTTTGAGGTGGGGCATAATTGAGTTATGGCCCCAGTTCCTTGAGTCAACTTTTTTTTCTTGATGTGGAGTGGATTGATTCTGACGTCTTGAATCTTCTGCTTGCACTTTCTTCAGTTATGAGTTCCAAACTGACTGAACTCACTGAATCTTCCCCTTCTGCACCGCCACCGTCTGTTCTTCATGGTTCTGGCGTCTTCAGTCGATTGTCTTCTCCCTCCATGGCGCCTTCTGGCCATTTTGACCCCTCCCAAACATATGATGGGTTCAGAGCAGTTGAAGTTCTTGATCCTGCCTGTACTGAGTGTTTGGCCAGGGGGAAGGATTGCTTTCAACATTACAATCCTCGATCGTCAAAATGCCATTTCTGCTTTATTGGGAAGAAGCCTTGCCGCCGTACCGGATCAACTTTGTCCCAGGTGAGGAGGCACTTATGGAGTAGGAAGGATGGGCCTTATGGGCAGGAATTCCCCATTCTTGAGGAACCTACCCCTGATGCCACTTCTGGCTTTTCTCAATGTGAGTGATTTGCATTTCTTGGTTGAATTGATGCTGATATTTTGATGTAGTGACTGGTTCTAGGCAGAGGGATGTGGCCAGATGGACTAATGTTGGAGGGCCCATTCCAATTGGTGGTAGGCCCATCCACTACAGCTCAGAAATTCCCATTTCAAGGACCAATGCTGATGGAGTGGTGAAAGTAGTGAAGAAGCTAAGAAGAATTGTTGATTCCCCATCAGATCCAGATGCTGAAGGAAGTGATGAGTTGGATGGTGAAGAAGTTCAAGTTATCCCTCATTCAAGTGGCCATCCATCCAGCAATTCCTCTTCTCAACCTCTTGCCAACCACAGATTCCAAAGCCAAGTGATTCCCAGCACTCCAAGAACCTTCCAACCAATGCTTGCTTCAATTCCTACAACCCTTCCTCCTCCATCACCAACTACTTCCCACACCACCAGGCCTGCCTTGAATCCAGCGGTAAGACCATCTCCAGTTCAACAGCCCAGAAACTCACCCATAAACACCTCCCGTCAACTCCAACCTGTGGCCAGCTCCAGCAGAAGAAGAGATGGATTGTCCCCTTTGCCGTTTCCTGCCGCTCAAGTATTCCAAAGAAGAGAACGTTGGCCTATCCGGGTTACCAGAGAAGATCCCAACGCGGCTAGTGAAAATCAAGATGCTGTGGCCAGATTGTTCAGGAGGGTTGATAGAAATAGCAGAGAGGTGATTATGTATGCCAATGACAGGACGATTCCAGGTACTGCTTCTGAAGAAATGGCTGCAAAATTTGCCTGGTATGAAGATGAGTTGATAAATGATTTCCAGAGAACTTTTGATGACTTGGGTAGAGATAACTAGTTTCCTTTTCCTTGTTTGTGTTTGGCTTGCCTTCTATCCCCACTCTTATAAATACTAAAAAAAAATGAAAAAATAATGGAACCTCCCAATACATGATTTGGGGAGGGGATGCTGCTGCTTTAAAGAAATAAAAGAAAGAAAATTATACAAGTAAAGAAAGAAAGAAAAATAAAAGAATAAGAGAAAATGAGAGTAAAGAAAGAAAATAAAGAAAAATCCTGATGGTTGGTCCTTCTTGTGGTGAGTTGCTTGATTTTGGCCAATAAGTCTGAAAAAAGGAAAACCAAGCATTTTGATGCTCACAGAGTGGCCAAGGTAATGTTTTACAAGAAGTAGAACCCTCAGGGATGCATACCAGGAGATGGAACTTACTTTCATAACTTCCACTCCCCACCAAGCACCATAAACTTGAAATAACTTGCCATAAATGACTTCTGAGTTGAATTGCCATAAATGACTTATGAAAAGAATTGCCGTAATGACTTGAAGTAAATGAATGTCTTGAATTATGATGATTGGCATAAAATGAAATGATAATAAAGAAAGAAATGAAAAATAAATAAAGAAAACATTGGGCCATATCTTGATAAGGTCCAAATGGAGGGTATTGATGTTGTATGCTTCCTGAACCTGTCCAAAGAAATGACAAGTGCTCACAAGGTGGCCAAGGTGATGCTTACAACAACATATGGGTAGAATACCCCCTTAAAGGTGCATGCCAGGAGAGGAACTTACTTTCATAACTTCTTCTCCCCACCAAGCACCATAAATCAAACTCTTGAGGTATTTGGACCAGGCTTGTCTGGATACAATGAGTGAAAATCCTTGACAAGGTCTGGTGAGTTGGTAAGGTTGGAAGATGGTTCCCAAGTGGTTCTTTCTGGGTCTTCACTGAATCCTTTCCACTCTACAAGATACCATAATTTACCTCTCTTGAGTTTTGAGTCCAGAACCTGAGCCACTTCCCATTCTTCTTGCTCCTCCACTAGAACTGGTGGTGGCGGCAATTGATGACGATTTGGGATAGTTGAATGCTTGACTGGTTCTAATAAGGACACATGGAATACAGGGTGAACTGTCTTCCATTGCTGAGGCAACTTGAGGTGATATGCGTGGCTGCCAATCTTCTTCAGAGCTTCAAAGGGTCCCAACCATCTTTCTGATAATTTCTTGGTGGGTCTTGTTGTCTTGATGTTCTTGGAAGCTAGCCATACTTTGTCCCCAGGTTGGAAATCAGGTGGAATTGCCCTATTTCTATCTGCATACTTCTTGAATCTCCTTATTGCTGACTCTAATTCCTCTTTGACAACTTGCTGTACTGATTGGAGTTTTGTTGATAACTTTCCAGCAGGTGAGTCTTGAGAAATATGGATTGAGTCAAAGCTGGGATTTCTTCCATAAATGGTGAAAAAAGGTGATTGCTTGGTTGATGAATGTTCTGCATTATTATAGGCAAATTCAGCCAGAGGGAGCCAGGTGTGCCAGTCATCTTGATGATAGCCGACATACATCCGAAGGTACTGTTCTAGTATCTGATTTACCCTCTCTGTCTGTCCATCTGTTTCAGGGTGAAAGGCAGTTGAAAGATCTCTTGATATCTTGAGCTGCTGACACAATTGAGTCCAGAATGATGAAACAAATAAGGATCCTCTATCACTGACAATACTGACTGGGAGTCCATGCTTGGAAAATACATGGCTAATGAATATTTGAGCTAAATCCAGAGCAGTGATTGTGCCATAAGTTGGAATGAAGATTGCCATTTTTGAGAATCTGTCCACAACTACTAAAATTGAATCAAAGTTGTTGGACAGTGGCAATTGAGTGATAAAGTCCATTGATAATGAATTTCAAGGACCAGACGGAATTGAAAGAGGCTTGAGTAATCCAAACTTCTTGTGGTGAATGTTCTTGTTTCTTGAACATTGCTGACATGAGGACACATAGTCCTTGATAAATTGATTCATTCCAGCCCAATAAAAATCCCTCTTGATGAGCTTGAGGGTCTTCTCCTGGCGAGGATGGCCAGCCAATGGTGAGTCATGACGCTTTTGAAGAATATTGAGTTGAAGTTCTTCATTGCTTGGGATTACCACTCTATCTTTGAATAATAATAACTTGGCTTGAGGTTCAAGAGAATAATCTGGAACTGATTCACCTCTTGCTAGTTGCTTGAGTATTTCTTTATAGTCTTTGTCTTGCCATACTTCTTTTTGAATCTTGTCCACTAAATCTGACAAAATTTCCACTTTGATTGAGAAGAATCTTGACTCTTGAATTCCATCTTGCTTAAGAACTTGATGAAGATTTTGAGGATTCTTGATGATGAAGTCCACCCCCCTCTCTGGGTACACATCATCCCGACGTGACAAGGCATCTGGTAAAGTGGCCAGCCTGCCTGGGCGGTAAGTGATAGTGAAATGAAACTCAGAGAGAAACTCAGCCCAGCGGGCCTGACGACGAGTAAGAACTTTGGAAGACATGAAATACTGCAAGGAAGAGTGGTCTGTCAAGACCTCAAAAGAATTGGAAAGAGAAAGAAGAAATGCCCTCCAGCGCTTGAGAGCCCAAACTATGCCAAGGAGTTCCTTGTCATGAATCTCATAGTTGAGCTCAGCTGGTAAGAGCTTGCGACTATCAAATGCAATGGGATGCTTTCCAGAGTCATTCACCTGACTCAGTACGGCGCCCAATGCATAATCAGAAGCATCAGTCTCTACTATAGTAGGTAGAGAAGGATTAAAGTGAGATAAGATAGGAGCAGAGGTGAAAGCTTCTTTGAGTGCTTGAAACTGACTAAGAGCTTCCTCATTGAAGATGAAGGGAGAATCTTTTTTAAGGAGGGAAGTGAGAGAAGTGATTTTTTTAGAATAATTTTTAATGAAACGTCGATAAAAATTGGCGAAGCCTAGAAAAGATTGAAGAGCCTTGATGTTTCTGGGCTGAGGCCAATTGAGGATTTGCTGAACCTTTGAAGAATCCATCTTGAGGCCATCACTTGAAACAACATAGCCCAAGTATTCCACACTTGAGGCATGGAATACACACTTGGAGGCTTTGGCAAACAGATTATTGTCCCTCAGTCTTTGGAGGACAGAGGCCACATGCTTGACATGTTCCTCCTCAGAACTGGAAAAGACCATAATGTCATCTAAATAAACCACAACAAACACATCCAAGAAATCTGCAAATATATCGTTTACCAGATTCTGGAAAGAAGCAGGAGCATTGGTCAAACCAAATGGCATGACCAAATACTCATAACTACCATATTTGGTTCTAAAGGCAGTTAAGTGCTCATCCCCCTCTTTGATTCTCAGAAGGTTATATGCACCACGCAAATCTATCTTGGAGAAGATAGTGGACCCGTTGAATACGGTAAGGAGCTGGTTCATAGGAGGAACAGGGTATCTGTTCTTCCTAGTGACAGCATTGAGTTCGCGGTAGTCAACACACAAACGAAGACCTCCATCCTTTTTCTTGACAAAAAGGACAGGTGCTCCTGTTGAAGAGGGGCTTGGTCTAATGAAACCTTTCTCTACATTCTCTGAAATGTAGGCCCGCAGTGTTTCTGACTCTTGATTTGATAATGAGTATATAACACCAATTGGAGGTAGAAGACCCTCCAATTTGATATGGTGATCACAGGCGCGGTGTGGAGGAAGTTTCTCTGCTTTCACCTTGGAGAATACATCCAAATAATGGTGATAAGCAGGAGGAACAACCTTCAGCACAGTTTCAATTTCTTCTGGCTCTTCCTCCTCATCCCACTGCTCCTCCAGGGATGCATGAAAGGATAAGGGAGGAAGGTCCATATCCCCTTGGAAGAGATGAAGTGAAGATATGGCAACATCTTCTCCAACATCCTTTATCTCTTTGAAGACTTCATCTCTTGATGGAAGTAATGACTGAGAGGGAATTATGGAAGGGATATGGACAGAAGAAGGGATGGAAGATGTCTTAAGTTCACCAGCCAGAGCAACACTGTTGACAGCAGTGGATAAGTCATTACTAGTAGAAGGAGTAATACCACTAGAATCCTTATGATTAGAATCATAGGTGATCAATCCATTTTTCCAATCAATAATGGGATTGAAATGGTAAAGGAAATCATAGCCCAATATCAGGTCTTCTCCTTTGGGTGAATCTATGATAAAGAAATCCCATTCAAAGCTTGGGAAGGAAGGCAAGTCAACTACCCACTTGGTATAATGGGTGATGAACAAGGCAGGGGATTCATTAGAATCCAAAATGAAAAGAGGAATCTTTTCAGGGAGCTCTGACAGAGTCAATGAGTACTTGAGAACAAAATTCTTTGCAATAAAAGAGTTTGTAGCACCAGAATCAATGAGAATACTATAAAAAATATCAGAGATTGAAGAAAAAATAAGAAATTTTAAAGATTTCTTGACACTAGTATTCAGAGTGCACAATTGTGCTCTTGAAGGAAATAAGTGAGAACCATTGAACACATCATGATTCCCACTCAGGCTTTTCCCTGCTTACTAGGGAAGCCTCTTGATGATGACCCAGGCTTGTTCTGAGGTCTCTTGAAGCATTTTTCAATTGGGTGCTTTCCACCACAATAAGTACACAACCCTTCTTGAATCCTCCTCTCCTTTTCAGAACCGATTAATTTATTGTCCTTATTGAGGAGAGCAGCATGGGGTTTGTCCTTTGAAGATTGAAATTGCTTGCCCTTCTTATTCTTCTTCTGGTGAGGCCTCTTTGAAGATGAGTTTTGAGGAGGCCTAGACTGATTGGATCCAATGACTGGAGGCTTCTTTTCTTGATTGCCACCCTTTTCCTTTTGCCTCTCATGATATCTTGTGTCTAATTCTAAAGTGACATCCATAAGTTCTTGAAGAGTGTCAAAAGTTCCGGGGTGAGAAGCCAACTGATCCAATAATCTTGATGCCAATCCTCTTCTGTAAACATGGATATAAGCTCTTTCCCCCCAATCTCCAATTCTTGACATTAAGCTTCTGAAATCTGCTATGTACAAAGAAACATGACCACTTTCCTTCATCCTCAAATTGTCCAACTCTTGTTCAGCTTTCCTGACTTCATTGGGGTCACCAAACAGAGTGAATAATTGAGATTCAAACAATGGCCAATTATTGAGGAGGTAGGAAGGGTCTTCATTGGAAATATTTGAGAGGTAGGGTTCAATCCATTTGCCAGCTCTACCAGTAAGAAAAGAAGTTGAGTACAAAACCTTCTTCCTGTCTGAGAAGAAGTTTGCTGGATCATTATGGAAAATTAGTTGACAGGATTGGATAAATCCTCTCAACTTATGAGCTTGAGTACCATCAAAAGAATCAGGTGCCTTCATGGATGGAGTCTTGAAAGCAGGGGCTTTGGAATTGTCCCTGGGGGCAACTGCTTGAGTGAGTTGTCCCATGAATTGAGTCATCTGCTCCATCATCTTGAGGAGACTTGGATCAGTTTGAGAGACAAGAGGTTGACTAGAAAGGGCTAGATTAGAACCCTGAGGTACCTCTGGAGCATTTGCCAAGGCATCTGCCACTTCAGTTTCCCCAGAATCTTCCTCTTCCACAGACTCTTCCCCCTCTTCATCTTCAACTTCCCCTAATCTTGCTCTTGCACCTTCAGACATGCCAGGGTAGCCACCCAAAAGTCCAGAAAAGGATCTTGATCTTCTAGATTTCATTCCACCTCTTCTTGAGGGTGCTGCTCCTTCCATTGGTGGTCCTCTGTCCAAGTTTGCACTCAGTTGATGAACTGATGGTGTGCGGTCAAGAGGAGCCCTTGGTGTAGGAGTGAGAACAGCTGGAATTTTCTGGGATCTAGTATTCTTTGCTGGGGGGCTATGCTGGACTGGCATTATGAAAAGAATTAAAATAACTTGATGGTATTAAGAAGAATAATCAAATTTGGCCAAATCAATCACAATAAAATCTTGATGAATCTTGAGGAATCAATTCAAACCTTGAGGAATCAAATTCAATCAACAGTCAAATAAATTCAATCAATCAACAATCGAATCAAATCAAATATCAATAATCTTGAGTAAGTCAATAATCAATAAATCAATAATTCAGTGTCTTCAATATGAAATCAAGGTCTTGAGGAATCAATCAATTCAATTCAAAATCTTCAGAAATCAATTCAATACCTTGATGAGTCAAGTCAATCAATAAATCAAAATAAATTCTTGAGGATCAATCAATATCTTGAGATTTCAAAGTCAATAAATCCAATAAATCCTGAATCAATAACCCAAATGAATCCCAATGAATAATCCAATCAATTAAACCAATCAATAATTCCTAGATAAAACCTGAATAAGAACACAGAAAAAATTTGATTGATAAAATAAAATGAAGTGATGAAATGGTCAGCAATGATTAAGAAAAGAAAAAGAATCAATTTTCATGAGAATGAAATGAATGAGATGAAAATTGATGAGAAAGAAAAATTCATAATCATTAAGATCATTAAATCATAAAAGGAATCATAATTGATGAATGAGAGAAATGAATATAATGAATGAAAAGAAAGAATCAAATATGAGTTAATTAATTTAATGTCACAGGGGCTCTTCGAAGTGAAGAGGGCCTGGCACTCAGTAAACTGGGACTCACTTATGGAGGGCTCAAAGATAAGATAAGATGAGATACACTTAAGAGTGTTAAAGATGAATTACTAAAAGAATGAATATAAGAAAAGCAGCAACAAAAGAAATAAGAATAAGAAACAGAAGAGCCAACCACAAACAAGTCCAAGTCCACTGTTTCAACCTGTCAGAATGGAAAGAGAAGGGTTAATAAGGATATGGCCACCCAACTCATACTGTACAGGCGAAGAAAGAAAAAAGGCAAAGACTAACTTAAGATTAAATAAATATAATACCCAAAATATAAGGATAAGAATATTCAGATAATAATAAATCAACTAAATTAATTAACTGGGGAAAAGTCCCCAGGGGGGAGGAAGAGGGGCTGGTATATGTGAGAATCACCAGCCCTGATCCAGAGGAAGAGTTTTCATGAGAATACTTGATGATTTGAATTGAGTCTGGCCAATACAGGTCCTGTACAGCTGTACAGAACCTGTACAAGAGGTGTGGTGTATTTGAGTGATCATACAGTTCCATATTGGTGTATTGAAACTGTATTGGGTGAATCCAGCCTGTACAGGTATTGACAGGCTGTATTGAGGTACCAAGCTGTATGCATGTTTCAGAATGAAGATTGCTGAAACTGCATGCTGATGCAGATACTGGATTTGCTGATTTGGGGTGTTTGAGTGGGTGTATGAATGAATACCCTTACCCCTGATGGATGGTTGTTACATATACCCAAGTGGTACATATTGTTACTGGCACTACTAAATTGCACACCTTCTATTGGTAATAGATGGTTTTTCCACTCAGGAAGTATAATTTGGAGGTAATCTTTGCCCACACATGTGCAAAATTCCCCTGTATCCAAATTTACTTTGGCTTCAATATCACTCATCAAAACTGATGTGATACAGGATGCTCCAGCAGTCTAAAGCTTTCCTCTAGCAGGTTTTGTTTTACACATTCTGGCATCTTGGATATTGATCAGGTTGCAGCAATCCTCACTGTACTGTGGCAAGTCGTTATGGACTTCTGTGACCTCAAAGAAAGCTGTAATATTTTCAATGGGATAGTCCTCCACTGGTGTATCCTCAGAGACTGCAGAATCTTGATCAGACTCCTCTCTCTCTTCAGTACACTGAATTTATTGAATGACTTGAACTTCATTGATTTTTGTCTTTTTGGTGAAAGTGTTTGCTAAATGTGAAGTACTTCCACATTTATGACACTTCAAGAAAGGTCTTTCTGTTCTTTTATCTTCTCTGGGAATCTTTGAGACTATCTTTGATTCCATAGGGATTCTAGTCCAAGTCTTACCAATTCTTGTTCTGGTAATGATATCTTCCATTGCATTAATGTTGTCCTCTGTTGAACAGGGCTCTACACATCTGCTTTTGATAGTTTGTTCCAGTTGTCCTCCACACTTTCTTAATATCTTCATATTAATCATAGTGTCAGACATATCTGGGTGTAAAAAAAATAATCTGTGTTTTTGTTTGAAGAACCAAGTAAGTGTTTTATCTTTCTCTGAGTTAAAAATGGCACTTTCAAAAGCATTTTCCATTTTAAACCTCCAAGAATTGTTGGCCAATTTGGTAATCACTTCGGATTTCCACCAAGCCAAATCATGTTTTCCATGATCCATTCTCATCTTGTAATACCATTTCTTTGCAGTCTTGGTAAAAAGAGAGTTTAACTTCCCCACTATGATTTCATCAGGTATATTAAAGTCTTCTTGTAACATATCAATAGTCCTGATGAACTCAATATGGTTATATTCTCCTTCACCAGAGAATGTTGGCCATTCTCCTGATTTGGGAATATCTTTGACAGAGACAACATTTTCTCCTAGAAGTGGGGTAAAACTTCCTTTAACAGAAGGTTTTGCTTCAGTCAAAGGTGTAGAATGTCTTGGCATATGTGGTTCATAATTCTTATGAATTTGTTCTACATTTGCAATGATCTCATTCTTTAACTTCTGCCTTTCACTGCCACGTTTTGCTAAATGTGTAGCAAACTGATTGGTATTTTCAACTATCTTCAAGACATGATCTTGTAGAATCTTAAGTTGATCATTCATTTTGAAAATGGAAAGATCTTCCATTTCATCATTCTGAATCTGACATGTACTCTCAATTCTGCTACAAGCATTGATAATTGAATCAAATCTGGCATTTGTTAATTCATACCATTCAGTATATTTCTTGTCATGTTTTTTCAATTCATTAATATCTGATGTTATTTTAGTTAACTTTGAATCAAGTTTACCAATTTCTACATTAATACTACTTTGTACATGATTTATTTGCATGGAAAGGTCCTGTTCATCCTTTCCTGCTCCTTGGCTGTGAATTCCATGAGAGTTCTGGCCATGTTGAACACACTGTCCACTGCTGAAGGCTCCAATTTGGGGATCCTGTGCCCTTGTGGGTAAGGTCTGTGCCAATTTGCTTTGCCTTTGCCCTTGCTTTGATTGCTCTTGGGACCTCTCTGCTTCTTCTGAGGTCCTTTGGGTTTGTCTTTGGACACTTCTGGAGCTGGTAGACGCCACTGGGGCCTCTGTCTCCAAAGCTGGAGTCATTTCCAGTTCCTTCTTCTGGTCTATGGATAAAAGACTTTGGCTCTTCAACCAATTCTTTATCTTTTTGACCTTTTCTTTGCAAGACAGGGGGCTCCATCCTCCTAAGAGCTCTATGGTCTTCTCCTGACCCAGAAAGCTCTTGATGTGTAAGTAGGAGTTCATGGCCCCTGCCAAAGGCTTGGGCATATTTCCCACTCTTCTTCTTTGGCTGCTCTGAACCAATTTTTGTACTGGCATTGATATATTTCTATTGCTGCCACTTGAAAAATGGTTCAGCCCTGGAAATATTTTCATGAATTAGTTCAGGCTCAGAATTCAAGTCAAAATCTGTTGGTACAGACCTTGGGGAATGGGGGCAACTCTGGCATCCTCCAAATGTGTCTTTCTTGTGGAAGATTTGGCACTTCTGGATTTGGTCTTGCCTCTTCCTTGTCCACATCCATCTGGTTGGACTGAATAGTTGCTTCCATTTCTGGTATTCACCATTTTCACGTCAATTTAAAGATAAAAGGTGAAAATACAAGATGAAATACACACCTTTTGGTGGTAATTTAGCCTTTTCTGAGTTAAATAAGGTGCCTCTTTTAGCAATTTGCACCTCAATACTGTCTTCAGATTCTGGACTAGTGATATATCTTTTACTGAGTCTGTTGCCAGCTGCACAGTATTTGATTAAAGACACTAGAAAAAAATTATAAAAGAGAAAAAATTATTTTTTATACTTTTTAAAATATTTCTAAAGATTTTTTATAAGTTTTATATTTTTTAATATTAAAAAGATTATTCTTTTTAAGGAAAAAAATTTAAAATTCAAGATTTTGAATGAAAATTAATTCAAAGTAACTCAAAGAAGAATTTTATAAGTTTTTGGATGTGAAAAGCCACTTGTAAAAACAGTATAAAATTAAACCAAATTCCTCAATGAAAAATATTTCCAAAACAATTGCAAAAATAAGAAATATTTCAACTTTAAAATGAAAGAAAAAAATTATTAAATTAATATATTTTAGAACTTAAAACATATATCAATTAAGGGTATAAGGTTCAAAAAACACGGCCAGGCCCCCAAATGTAATATTTGACTATGAAACTGATGATAATATCACTATTAATCAACAGTACTGTGTTTATTATTATGAAATATAATAATAAGATATTATTATAACCACAATTAAATAATTAAATAATTTTTTCTTTCACGTGTTAAGCACTACTATTTATTTTAACAGTGAGCAAGTAATTGTCTACTAGAATCAATTACAAGAAGATTTTAATAATAAAACTTCTTTCATTAAAATAATAAAATTATTTTAATATATAATTATCTTTTGCAAGAATAATTATAATGGTAATTCTTGAAGAAAACTAATTTTAGAGAAAAACTTTAAGAATTAAAAATAAATCACTCACTAATATTCCAAAGAGCTTATTGAATAATAAGATAGAGAGATTTGACGTGGAATTGTGGATTTAAGGATCAAAATTCATTTATAACAGTATTACAAGAATATATAGTTGGATTCTATGATTTCACATCTTTCTGATTGATTCTGAAAGATTTAAAACACTTAAGAATAGTTGTAACTAATACTTACTTGTTGGTAATAATGATTTATACGATAATAAGATGATGATGATGTGGAAAAAACAGCAAGAAGAGGCCTCTTTTAAGTCAACAACAGCTCACAGAGGCGTGCCATGGAGCAAACTGAAAAACCAGTGAGTGATAAAACAATAAACCCTTTTGGATTATTGATTGCATCATCTGTTGTCACCTAAGATTATCACAATTACTTAATTGCTGCTTTTACATGACTACTAACCCCAATATGGTTAAGAATAAAAGGAGTAACATCTGTAAATCTTCTTTTATTCCAAAATAATCATTGATTTCTCAAAGTTATAAATGTTATTTCCAATTTCATCACAGGTTGTAATTACTGTGATGAAGATTCAGTGTTTCACGTAGAATAGTCAAAAATGGACTGTAAGTAGAACTTTTAATTTTACTAGTAAAACTGTAATTATTTTTGGTTGTACCATAGATAATACAGTTCTCCATTAGTCCTGAAGGTTTCAGAATGATTCATCAAGAATTGTATTTTTAATGAATTTTTGAAGTTTTTACCTCATTTCTACGTAGAATTGCAAATATCAGTGTTTCACTGGTTGCTATGAGGTAAATCAATTGATACAAATCCAAAAAGGGTTTTAATTACTCTTTTGGGGTTTATCCATGGAAATTCATGAAGAATTCACATGGCTACAGGAGTGTAAGTACCTCTTTATCTCCTTGGCACGTCAAAATAGCAGGTTATTTGCTATTTTCATACACTTTACTGTAGTTGTAACATGGTAACCAAGTTCCCAAAAGGTTTTAGTTTACCAATTAGGCCAAGATCAGCCATGGATTCAAGTTTTGGAGCTGTCCACGCCTCTGAGACCTCAGAAGTTGGGTACCCTGGCTCTCTTTGATGTCTTTTGTCCCCCTTGCTTATTTTTTACGTCAAAATAGTAATTTAAGCTTCAAGTGAGATATCCACTATGGGTGTACCAAAAGTCTATGTAAGAATACCATTATATTAATTGCTCAAAACATGCATAACACTATTCTTAGTGTATATGTAACATGGGATTTCTCACATTCCCATTATTTTGGCGTGAAATCAAGAAAAACAAAAATTTTCACAGATCTTTTATGAGGTATTGAAGTATTTTCCATATTACCACCTCAAAGAGTTAATTTGAGCTTATTCACTCTATGGAGCTACCCTAGGTGAATTTTTGTGTAGAATCCAAATCTGGCCTTAAATCCATGGATTTACTTACTCAATAAAAAGTTATTCGTCTTTTCTGAAATCAAAAATGATGAATTTTGGATATATGCATGACTTATGAGTTATGAATAATTCAAAATTTATTTTGAGGATGATTGTGGCCTATTTGGGTATATGAAATATACCTCAAGGCTCACACTGAACATGAAGGGTTCTGCACAAGACGTGATGACAGTTGTAAGCTGAAACTCCAATTTTGTCTTTCAACAGTTCATCATGGTTTCCTCAAAAAGATAGGTTGATTATTCAGATTGGAAATAATGTAGTTTTTAACTGGATGGAATTTATTTTGTACCCATTACTTTTATCGAGGAGTTGCACATATAAAACTCAAATACAGGTCTTAGAGATTGTATTTGAGCAATGATATAATAAGAATAACGTGAAATCCAAATTTATGACCTATCATGTTAGTTTATGGTCATAAGTGAGAATAATATTAGAGAAAAAGTATTGATATTAAGAAGAAAAGTAAGAATACACATAAATCCAAATAATACGGATGATTATGTTGTGTTTTTTGAGTAATTTTCCTCTAAAAGTTTGCAGTTTACATTGAACAACAGTGCATTAAGTTGAATCATGTTTGTGTGGAGGCCTTAAGTTTTGAGTAAGTTTTTCCACCTGGGCTTTGAAATGAAATCCAGACCGGAAGTTCCAGCCATTACAGTCAGGAAAGTCATTCAAATATGCACGAGGGATATTTATGTAATAATAAGCAGTGATACGGTGTGGTCGCAATTGGATAAGTAGACGGCAAAGGAGCGATGAGGTGTGGTGAGGATTGGCGTGGGTACACAGTGATGGTTGTTCCAGAAAGTTATCCTACTAATTGAAATATATAGCCCAAAAATTGCTCTTGATATAAGCTTAAATATTTATTAACTTAGAAGGTGAAATATATTTACATGCAAGTTATGTTTTATAGAAGCAAAATTAAAGCTTTTTTAAATGGTGGAATGCGGTGCTACCACAACTATGTAAGTAAAACAGTATGGAAATAGCAGAAGTGGTCTATTAAGATGGTTTCTGGGTCAGCTTTTTTTCCTCACTTGTTAGCACGTAAGGATCATGACACTTACCTTTGATTACTTTACAACTTTAAAATAAATGTATTAATGTGAGGATGAGAAAATGCAATGTATCTAGTTTCAAACATTAAGGATAAATGAAAGAAAGGGATTGAACTTTTACAAAAGAAAGTGGTCAAGAGAGATGAGATGATCCATCATTGTAGAGTAGAGTTTGTTGAAAGAAAAGCCCATGAAGAGCCGAGGTTAGTTCCATCCTAGCTCAAAAACACTTCAAACTGCCAGAGGAAGCAAGGAATAGATTAGAAACTAACTCTGATCCAGGCCTACAGACCTAAGTCACCAACATAGAGGAAACTACAGACAGCTGCTGTCATCGATCAATGACAACACAAGCATGTAGTGATCTTACTCAGAAAGGATGTGCTCTCTCTATGAATAGAGTGCCTCCTGGTAGAAAGAAGAGGCACAGGATAAGGGAAGCTATTGGATAGAAATCACCTTATATCAAAAATACTTTTTGTTTTAAGATTTTCTTGAACTATTTAAAACCTTTTTAAATTCACATTCTATCAGATTTACAGTCTCAAGTCTCTTAATTACTACTAAATAGATAGCTTGTTTAAAAAATGAGTGAAAAGACACTTAACATCAAGGACATCTCCAGCATACCAATACTCGATGGAAACAACTATGGCGACTGGCAAATGAGCATAAAAATTTCCTTAAAATCCAGATATTTAATCGATGTATGTGAAAAATATCGCATCAATGACGCCTCCACCAAGAAATCAAATTGATGGTCAAAGGCTAGCTTTGGAGCCATAAATGTAATCACCACCAGAATAACAGCAAGGGTGTTCAGAGAAAGAATCAACTCTGAAACCATTGAAAAATCTTACCTACTCTGGTCAAAAATTTACAAACACTATGCTTCTAAAAGAGCCGTCAACAGAGGAAGAGTGTGGATGGACTGGCAGCATTGCTTCTTTGACCAAAACTTGAAAAAAAATATAGACAACTTTTGAAAACCCATTATGGAGTTGGACGCTGTGAGAATTGTGGTTCCAAATGAGCTCCTCTCCTACCCATTGCTTGGTAAACTAGGAGGGGATCCTCACTAGAGCCAATTTTTCAAAACTCTCATCTTCAATGAAGATATAATTGAAAACCCCTTGGAAATACTATCCCAATGCAGGATTTTGCCAGCCATAGCAGTCATAACAACTATACTCAAAATAAAAAGGAGACAAACTCCTCTGCTCTCATAACTGAATATAATGAACCACATAAGATTATCTTCTACTGTCGCCAAGGAAAACACAACAAATGATGCACTACACATAAAAAGGAGGAGTTCTGGGTAGAAAACCCCAATTTTAGACTGTTGCAACAAGAAAAGACACGGAAAAAATCCAAAGGCTCACCTTTCCATATCTCAGGCCCTTATAACAATAGGAGGCACAAATGTTCCTATGCGCAATCAGGTTTTAGTCAACTGTGGTGCTACCCACCACATTTTCAATTCCCCTAAATTCTTTCCTAACTCCTTTAAAGAAATCAAGTGCCACAGGAGATCCACAGAATGATCTCCTAGCTCCTAGAATAGGTAACACAGAGCTCAAGTGCAATGGTCAAATACTCAATCTTAAAACCTGTCTCCATGTACCCAAGGTGAAATGTAATCTAATTAGTATTCTAGAACTGTTCAAGGATAAGCTAACTCCTTTTCCTCAGTTAAAAAGGAGAAGTGCTTCTTGAAGGGGAAATTTTCAACAGGTTAATGTACATGACCTAGAGCCTTCCCAAACAATCTTCCCTAAAAACTTCTCACTTTTGTCAATGGAAAACTTTGGCACTGCCATCTAGGACACCCTGTACATGCTGTGTTGAGAAATCTTGGTCTACCTGACCAAGAGCACTATTTATTAATCTGCAAGACTGAAAAGTCTCACCAACTTCCTTTTCTTGATCGGTTTGAACCATTTAGATACCCATTGCACACTATCCACATTGATGTGGCAGGACCTATCACTCCAGAATCCATCTCCAGCTCTTCATTTCTACTCACTATTTGGGACCAACCTACCTCATACAAAACCGTCAGGTTCCTTGAAAGAAAATCCAACAGCTTTGACCAGTTTGTTATTTCTGAAAACTACAGGGAGAATTGTTACAATAGAAAAATAAAAGAATTAGTCACTGACAGAGGAGGTGAGTTCCTGAACCAGAAATTTGAAAATCTCTCCAATGAGTGTTGATTTGTGCACATTTTCTCACCTCCAGAGACACCAGAACACAATGGATATGCCAAAAGAGCAAACTGAAAGGTCCTGGAAAAGGCTTGTTGCTTGATGAACCACTCCAACTTGTCCAATCAATATCAGGCAGAAGCCGTGAACACTGCTATCTTCCTCTCCAATCTTTCCCCCACCCCATCTAGAGGAAACAAATCACTTCATTTTCTTTGGACTAATAACTCCTCCAAGCTGACCAAAGTTTAAACCTTTGGATGTCAGGCTGTCATCCATACTCTCAAAAGACAACAGGACTGGAAGCTGGATGCACCTGGCGAGAAACATGTTATTCTTGGTTTTGAGAATGGTAATACAGCTTATCAAATCTTAAAACTTTCTGACTTAAAAGTTGTTGTTACTAGAAGTGCTACCTTCATTCAAGAAAAATTTCCAGTCATAGCAAAAGGAAAAAGATCACCACTCTGGAATATCAAAGATGAACACACTAATAAAAATTACAACCTGCTCACAGAACCTATCAAAACCTCACCTCCAGCCGATTCTGAAAAAATTAATGATCAATACTCTGATTACCTTGGGTTTTATACTACAGAAACTTATGCTTAATCTATTTCTTCCCTCAACAGTCCTACTCTTTCTACTTTCAACAACAACCCAAGTAATAATGTGCAACCATCCCCTAAACAACAGGACCCCTCAAATCAAAGTCATTGGCCCATGCCATTCTACTATGATCACTTCTAATGTGGAATCAGTTCACCTTCTCCCTTACTTGAGAAGAGAAGGAAATTCTATTATAAAATCCAACATAACCCCAAGAACATATTGACTTGCCCTTCAATGTGAAAACAAGAGCAAGTGGACAAATTCAATAGAAAAGGAACTTTTAGCTATGAATGAGCTAAAAGTATGGCACATCATTGATCTTAGAAGGGACTATAAGCTATTTGGAAAAACCTGCGCATTCAAGGCAAAGAAAAACACTTTCCACCAGGCTGTAGAGAACAAAGCACGTCTTTGCGTGCAAGGATTCACCCAAACACAAGGAGTGGACTTTGAAAAGACATACACTCCAATGGGACAATTGAATTTCCTGAGAGCATTGATCACGCAACCCTGTGCTGATGGCTTGGACTTCCATCAGATAGACGTGAAGAGTACATTCTTAAATGCCCCTCTAACAGAAACAGTTTACTTATCCATTCCTCAGGGACTGGAAATTGATTGCTTAAAATATTGCCTGAGATTAAAAAAGGCCATATATGACCTCAAGAAAGCCCCTTTGCCTTGTTACAATTGTCTCAAAGACTGGCTGAAAAGTGTTGGCTTCAACGCATGCAAACTGCATCCCTGTGTATTCCATCAAAAAGAGCCTAATTCCCTATGGATCTATGTCCATGTTGATGATATGGGAATATTTGCAAAAAATATCCAGCCCTTCAAAGAACAAATCAACAAGGAATTAAATATCAAAGAAATTGGACCAGCTGATCCACTGTTAGGAGTAAAAATCTAGCATCTGGAGGATTTCATCACGCTTGATCAACGACAATTTGTCAATTCTCTACTGGACTTCTATAGTTTGCAAAACTGTAAAACCATCAGCACCTCACTTTTTCCTAAGAATACCTTTCGCCAGCAAATGACGACAACAGGAAAGCATTTGAAGAAATAGAAATTAACTTCGGAGGTGCAGTTGGTAGTATCAACTACCTAAGCACTGCAACTTGTCCAGACTTGTCTCATGCAGTGAGCAGTCTGTCACAATAACTAGAAAAGCCCGGTACACGACACTGGAAGGCTTTTCTCCACGTCCTAAAATACTTACATGGAACCCAAGAACTAGGGCTACATTACAATCAATGGTGCGACCCAGGTTTGATTGTGTTCACCAACACAGACTGGGAAAATTGCCAGTTTACACTACATTCCACTTCTGGATATGTAGCAAAGCTACATCACTGCATAGTTTTCTGGAATACCAAAAAACAGCCATTGGTGTCAATTTCCATTGTCAAGTCGGAATACAAATTGCTCTGTGATTTAAATTCAGAACTATTATGGTTTCAACAATGGTGCCAAGAAGCCGACATCTTTCACTTTAACAGTGCAATCACTGTGTGGGAGGATAATTAAAGTTGCATCAAAAGGGCCAATAGTAATTGAAACATCAACACAAAAAGGATTAAACATGTGGAAATCCAACTCCACTTTGTAAAGGAGGCAATACAAAACCAACTAATCAAGCTTTACTATGCGCCATAATCAGACATTCTAGCAGACTTCTTAACTAAAGCAGTGTCAAAGTCCACCTTGCAAAGGGCTCTACTGTCCCTAAGAGTTTTGAGACTAGGACTGAGGGGGGTGTTGAAAAACAAAGCCGTGAAGAGCTAAGGTTAGTTCCATCCCAGCCCAAAAACATTTAAAACTTCCATAGGCAGAAAGGCATATATCAGAAACTGACTCTGATCCATGCCTGCAGACCTAAGTCACTGACATAGAGCAAACTACAGACCACTGTTGTGAGCCTGCAAGCATGAAAAGAATTACATGCTACACAAGCTCCAATAACTTTTCTTCAATTTTCTTTCAATTATTTTAATTTATCTGTGTAAATTCACTATTAATCTTGTTTTATTCTATTTTTGTTGACAAGTCACTAATTTAAGATTTTTTGCTATAGTCATCTTGTTACCAAGTCAAATTTTCAAGACTTGTAGCTATAGCAATCTTGTTTCTATAACATCATTTTACTTTTTTTGATATAGTGACTTTGGTACTACAGCAACCATTTATTGTTTGTTACATATCTTGTTACTATAACAATACCCTTTATTCTATAAAAATGTATTAGTCTATTTGTGTTTTATTTTGATTTTGTACCTACAAAATTTAAAGAGGAACCTTCTTCTTGAGAATGATTCCTCAGAGCTCACACAAATATATTTTTGAAAAATATATTCATAACAATTTGTTGTAATTCGATCTCTCGGATATAAGTAAAAAAATTGCTGTCAGTGTTTTTCATACTTGTGAAGCTCATTCCACCAATTAAATACCTTTTTGAATAGTGACGTCTCTATTAATTCAACCTAATTGTATTCCACTGCCATTTTAGTTTATTACAATTGCTAATAATTAGACTGGAAGCCACGCTAGAGGCCCCAGGCTAATAGCTGCTGTCATCGATCAATGACAACAGAAGCACATAGTGATCTTACTCAGAAAGGAGGTGCTCTCTCTATAAATAGAGTGCCTCTTGCGAGAAAGAAGAGGCACAGGATAAGGGAAGCTACTGGATAGCAATCACCTTCTATCAAAAATACTTTTTGTTTTAACATTTCCTTGTACTCTTAGAACTGAAATACTTTCTTTTAAAACCTTTTTTAACTCATATTTTATCAGAGTTAGCCCCTTTTTAAGCCCGCTCTCACTATTGCTATGCCGTGGCCTTTAGCCAAGAAATTCGTTCTGGACAGTGTCCGTGTCTTTACTGATCTGAGTAATCCTGACTCAGTAAGTATTAAGTCGTTTTTGTTTTTGCACTGGGTTTGAAATTGTGCTCACCTAAACCCTTTTGGGTTGATATTTCTACAATCAGTCCTCCTATGTGAACAATAAATCATCAGAGGCTTGAGGCTGGGATTTCAGGGCAACTTATGTTCGCCTATAGTCTCACAGGTTACAGTTAAACTGATAATGATTAGGAAATATCTCCTTCTACTTTCAATATCACTCCTATTTCTCCATTTTTATTTTTGTACATTAATCTTTGATGTTCTTTGCTCATGTCCCACTACTTACAGCTTGTTCAGTGATATTTCAACAATCACTTTCTAGTTTTGTCATGCTGTTATTGCGCTGCTATACTTTGACATCTTTCAAACCTTCTTTTCACCTTTTAGGTACTTTTTTCTCTCTGCATCTGTCTTTATACTTGTTCATGAAAACGCATTTTTAAGTTTTTAAACGTTAGTTAAGCGTTTATGTCCGGGCTGAATGTGCAAGCATTCAACGCGGCCCTAATACGATGCAATAAAACACAAGATCCAGACACTTGCATTGTCGAGTTTGAAGTCCTGTATTGCCATCGTTACTAGATATGGAGGACTCTGTTCCAGTATCTGTCCACAATGATGCAAGACCGCGAAACCTGTATTTTTCGCGTGAAGTCAGTATACCGAGATTGACTTTCTACTCAAGCAATCTCGAAACCTTGGGCTTAAAATGCATGTTTTATATATACGCATCACGAAAACTGGGTTCTACGTGTGAGCGGGTCAGAGGTAGGAGAAAAACTGGCCCCTGCTTCTTACAGAGAACAGGCTATTATTTTTCAATTATTTTCTTTTTCAATTGTATTACCCCGTTCAAAATGAAAAAACTTGAAATAATTAAGCACAGTGGCTGCCTATTGGCATTATTACTACTATTGGGCTTTCATCTTTGCATGGTTCCAAACAATTTACAGGAACTTAGCAGTTGGTATGAAGTAGCGGTTCGCGATGGGACCCCACGTTCACTCAATGGCATGAAAGGCCATTTACCACCCGGTGGAAGTCAGTTTTGTGGGAATATCTGTGTTGTAAGCTCTAAGTATCAAATTTGTTTTTTTCTATGTTGAATTTCATCAGTTCACCCACCGGTTTGGACCACGCTCAATGAGCGGTTGATGACAGGGAAGACTAGGCTCTATAGTTCCACCAAAAGGCAAAAAGCGTCCTCAGTTAGCATCAGCTACGCCTGTTTTATTCGACAGCCAAATGCATGGATTCCCGAAAAAATCACGGGTGGACGGTGCCAGTGAACTCCGCAGGGAGGTACCCAATCCAAGTTTGTACCCATCAAATCGAGATTGATTTTACAAAATAATACAAGTACCTCTGAATGAGTCTTGTTCAATACATTACTACTCATTTCTGCCCAGAGCCACTGTTCCCAGGCGATGACTTCCACCAGTTCTCTCTTACTCCTGATTTTATGGGTTACTCTGGCCCACCAGAACAGTGGAAAGCGTTTCATATTTCTCAAGAGCTGTTTAGACACACCGGTTCTGTGACAGACAGGTTGAAATCTTCTGAACGCTCCAAATTAACTCAAAGTAAGAACTTTTTTTTAGCCAATTGACACGGTATTCTGAATCACCCAGATTTAGCTCCCTCCAATAAATATGTAAACACACATTGATTTATCTGAACGCAACGATTTTTTTCTCCCCAACGTTTAAATTCTATAGGTCCAAGTGGGATTCATGGGCTAAGCTCTGAGGAAAATGCTATTGCTGAGATTCTACTTTCATTAAACCAAGGCAAGCGCAGTGAGGTAAGAGCACCGGAAGAAAAGCAGCCGATAACTCGTAATAAGACCAACGAAAAGTCCGTATCAGTCGTTGAAATTCACAAGTCCTCTACAGGATCAGTAGGAGGGAAAGATGATTGGATTTCAAAATATAAAATGGGTCTAGAAAGCAAAATTGACCAAAGGCTGAAGCATTATCAAGAGGACCTCGTGGTTGCTCACTTTCTGAATTTGAATGGCCTTTCCCTTGGGCAAAGGGGAAACATCCAAACGTCTCATAAAGATTTGCTTTATGCTTTCATCGCCACATTACCTGGGGGAAAGAGAGTTCGAGAAAACAGACAAGCAAAAGTCGGTCACCCCTTGAATTGTGTGATTCAATCCTCGTTACAAAATTACGGAGGAATTGGGTCTATAGATCCGATAACCATAGCAACAATCAAAGACCTGCGAGATCATATGCTAGTATTGAACTCGTGGACATTGAAGGTTTTAAAGCCTCTGGAGAATTTCGCCCTATTTCAAGATGAGGAACGCGCTCTCGAGAGTGCATTCAATCATCTATTCTCCTTTAATCAGGTCAAGCGTGCGCTGCTAACTCTAGATGCAGAGACTTACGAAGAAAGTCAAATGTTAAACCTAATTAAAAAGCTTCTTGGCAGAACTCGAGAAGCAAACGGAAATTCACTTTCACTTGAATTTCAGGGCCGTTATCGAACAACTTGCGTTGCCGAAAATGAGATAATGAGAACAGAAATATCATTAGGTTTCATAAAATCTTATTACCAAACAATCAATCCAGTGAAGTGGAAGGGAATTTTTGAAGATGATGAGGGTTATCTTTGTTACATGGTGGCCTCGGCGCATAAGCTGGGAACTAATCATGTTTTCCGATGTCATAATACTTTCAAGTTATTGAAAACCTTTCTTCCTTGGGGGGTGGAGCTAACTGACGAACAAAAAGCGACGGTAGCCCTTGCAAATAAGCCATGGCTTCAGTTTTCGTTCTATTTGAACCTCCCGTGGCTGAAAGGGCATCTTAAACGACAACCCCACGTAAAAATCTTCCTACCTCCTGATGGCCCTTAACGGCGAAATAGAAATAGCTTTTACTGTACAGAATTTCAAAGTAGTGTAGCCATGCTCAGAAATACAAAACACTTTTCAATTGTTCCCATCTCTTATGGTTTCAATTATTTAGGCCTGGTTTCGCCTTCATTTCACTTTAGTCAAACTAGGATCAAATGAAGGTATCAATTGTAAGAAAAAAAGACTGATTGTGGTATTTAAAAAATGGTTTTGGCTTCCAAAAGGAATAAAATCAGTTTACAGAACGGAAAAAACATTACAAAAGCACTCTCAACGATTTTTGATAAACCACACTCCTTTTGTAGAGATATATTAAATCTTAAAAGCACCTGAATGCTAAAGACATGAATACCAAGACTAAAATGGCAGTACCCTGCTTAAATATAAAGTAGAATATTCGTTTTAACAGGTAAAATATTACTAAAATAGCTATATGATGCATTAAACAAGGAGGACTCTTTCCTTTCAGCCAGGGAAGTTCTGGGAAAAACATGAAGGACAAAATCTGTGAGCCTTGTAGGTATTTTCATATACCCAAATGACCATAAATGGCAAAATTAAGTTATAATTAGAAATAAAGAAAATTTATTTTTATTATAAAAAGAAAAATTGAAATATAAATAAGAAATTTCTATACAAAATTAAACTTACAGTAAAATTTAAAAATGTGAAAATACAATTTTACTTGAACAAATCAAGTAAAAATCAATTTTCACCAAGAATATTAAAATTAAATGATTTTTGGAAAAAAATTTAATAAAAATTATTATAACTTTTTCTCCAATTAATAAGCTTATGAAAATTTTTCATCATTGGATTCCTGATAAAAAATTGAGTGGGGTCGCCTCTGAGTGAAAATTTGGTAACTCAACTCTAAATAAGCTTAAGTTAAGTTTTGACTATGTTCTGTATGAAAATATTAAAATACTCAAAAACATAATTTAGGTTTGTTACTCAAAAGGATAAAACAAAAGGGGAAACACACCACTTTCCAAATACAAAAGTCCCATCATCATAGGACAAAGAATAACAAAGTTATTCCTTGTGAGCCTTAGAGGTATTTTCATATACCCAAAAGACCACAAATGATAAATTCAGATACAAATATAAATAAAATAAATTTATTTATATTATAAAAATAAGAATTTAAATGTAAATAAAAATTTATATTTAAAAAAAATCAAAATTTAATTATAATTTAAAAATAAAATTACAATAAAATTTAAAATTATGAAATTACATTTTTACTTGTAAAAATTAAGTAAAAATGAATTTTTAATAAAAACTGTGAGCCTTGAGGTATATTTTACATACCCAAATAGGCCACAATTATCTTAAAAAGAAATTTTGAATTATGCAAAACTCATAAGTCATGCATATATCCAAAATTCATCATTTTCAATTTCAGAAAAGATGAATAACTTTTTATTGAGTAAGTAAATCCATGGATTTAAGACCAGATTTGGATTCTACACGAAACTTCACCTAGGGTAGCTCCATAGAGTGAATAAGCTCAACTTAAGTATTTGAGGTGGTAAAATGGAAAATACTTCAATACCACATCATTAATACCACATAAAAGATTCGTGAAAATTTTTGTTTTTCTTGATTTTTAGCCAAAATAATGGGAAAGTGAGAAATCCCTTGTTACATATACACTAAGAATAGTGTTATGCATGTTTTGAGCACTTAATATTATGGTATTCTTACATGGACTTTTGGTACACCCATAGTGGATATCTCACTTTAAGCTTAAATTACTATTTTGACATAAAAAATAAGCAAGGGGGACAAAAGACATCAAAGAGAGCCGGGGTACCCAACTTCTGAGGCCTCAGAGGCGTGAAGAGCTCCAGAGCATAGATCCATGGCTCATCTTGGCCCAATTGGTAAACTAAAACTCTTTGGGAACTTGGTTACCAAGTTACACCTACTGTAATTATAAGAAAAATAGCAAATAACCTGCTATTTTGACGTGCCAAGGAGGTAATGAGCTACTTAGACTCCTGTAACCACGTCAATTCTTGATGGCTTTCCATGGCTAGACCCTAAAAGAGTAATCAAACCCTTTTGGGATCCATATTCATTGATTTACCTCATAGCAACCAGCAAAATACTGCTATTTGCAATTCTACGTAGAAATGAGGTAAAAGCTTCAAAAATTCATTAAAAATACAATTCTTAATGAATCTTCCTGAAACTTTCAGGACCAATGAAGAACTGTATTATCTATGGTAAAACCAAAAAGAATTATGGTTTTACTAGTAAAATTAAAAGTCTTACTTACAGTCCATTTTTGACCATTCTACATGAAACACTGAATCTTCAAAAATTCACAGTAATTACAACCTGTGATGAAATTGGCAATAACATTGATAACTTTGAGAAATCAATGATTATTTTAGAATAAAAGAAGATTTACAGATGTTACTCCTTTTATTCTTAACCATATTGGGGTTGGTAGTCATGTAAAAGCATCAATTAAGTAATTATGATAATCTTACGTGACAACAGATGATGCAATCATTAATCCAAAAAGGTTTATTGTTTTCTCACTCACTGGTTTTTCAGTTTGCTCCATGGCACGCCTCTGTGAGCTGTTGTTGACTTAAAAGAAGCCTATTCTTGCTGTTTTTTACGTATCATCATCTTATCAATTTATTAAATCATTATTACCAACAAGTAAGTATTAGTTAAAGCTATTCTTAAGTGTTTTAAATCTTTCCAAATCATCCAGAAAGACGTGAAATCCTAGAATCCAACTATATATTGTTGTAATACTGTTATAAATCCTTTTGATCCCTTAAATCCACAATTCCACGTCAAATTTCTCTACTCTTATCTATCAATAAGTTCTTTGGAGTATTAGTGAGTCATTTATTCTTAATTCTTAAAGTTTTTCTCTAGTAATAGTTTTCTTCAAGAATTATCCTTGTAATTATTCTTGCAAAAGATAATTATATATTAAAATAATTTTATTATTTTAATAAAGAAGTTTTTATTATTAAATTCTTCTTGTAATTGATTCTAGTAGACAATTACTTGCTCACTGTTAAAATCACTAGTAGTGCTTAACACGTGAAAGAAATAATTTTTTAATTATTTAATTGTGGTTATAATAATACTTTATTATTATATTTCATAAGAACAGACATAGTACTGTTGATTAATAGTAATATTATCATCAGTTTCATAGTCACATCTTACATTTGGGGGCCTGGCCGTGTTTTTTGAACCTTGTACCCTTAATTAATATATTTTTAAGCTCTAAAATATATTAATTTAATAATTTTTTCTTTCATTTTAAAGTTAAAATAATTCTTATTTTTGAAATTGTTTTGGAAATCTTTTCATTGAGGAATTTGGTTTAATTTTATACTGTTTTTACATGTGGCTTTTTCACATCCAAAAACTTATAAAATTATTCTTTGAGTTACTCTGAATTAATTTTCATGCAAAATCTTGAATTTTAATTTTTTTTCTTTAAAAAGAATAATTTTTTTAATATTAAAAAATAATAAAATTCATAAAAAAATTTTTAAAAATATCTTAAACACAAAAATAATTTCTTTTATCATATTTTTTCTCTTTAAGTGTCTTTAATCAAATACTGTGCAGCTGGTAACAGACTCAGTAAAAGATACATCAATAGTCCAGAATCTTCAGAAGCAGAATCTGAAGACATTATTGAGGTGCAGATTGCTAAAAGAGGCACCTTATTCAACTCAGAAAAAGCTAAATTACCACCAAAAGGTGTGTATTTTATCTTATATTTTCACGTTTTATCTTTAAATTGACATGAAAATGGTGCATACCAGAAATGGAAGCAACTATTCAGTCCAACCAGATGGATGTGGACAAGGAAGAGACAAGACCAAATCCAGAAGTGCCAAATCTTCCACAAGAAAGACACATCTGGAGGATGCCAGAGTTGCCCCCCATTCCCCAAGGTCTGTACTAACAGATTTTGACGTAAATTCTGAGCCTGAACTGATTTATGGTAATATTTCCAAGGCTGAACCACTTTCAGGTGGCAGCAATAGAAATATATCAATGCCAGTACAAAAACTGGTTCAGAGCAGCCAAGGAAGAGGAGTGGGAAATCTGCCCAAGCCTTTGGCAGGGGGCCATGAACTCCTACTTACACATCAAGAGCTTTCTGGGTCAGGAGAAGACCATAGAACTCTTAGGAGGATGGAGCCCCCTGTCTTGCAAAGACAAGGTCAAAAAGATAAAGAATTGGTTGAAGAACCAAAGTCTTTTATCCATAGACCAGAAGAAAGAGTTGGAAATGACTCCAGCTTTGGAGACAGAGGCACCAGTGACATCTACCAGCTCCAAACCAGCTCCAGAAGCGCCCAAGGACAAGCCCAAAGGACCTCAAAAGAAACAGAGAGGTCCCAAGAACCATCAAGGCAAGGGCAAAGGCAAAGCCAATTGGCACAGACCTTACCCACAAGGGTACAGGATCCCCAAATTGGAGCCTTCAGCCATGGACAGTGTCTTCAATATGGCCAGAACTCTGATGGAATTCTCAGCCAAGGAGGAGGAAAGGATGAACAGGACTTTTCCACGCAAATAAATGATGTACATAGAAGTATTAGTGTAGAAATTGGCAAACTTGAGTCAAAGTTGAAGCAAATTACATTAGACATCAATGATTTAAAGAAAAATGACAAGCAACATTCTGATTGGCATCAATTGACAACTGTCACCCTTGAGTCAATTAGCAATGCTTGTGAAAGAATTGAGACCCAATGTCAAAATAATGACACAGAGGATCCTTCCATTTTTAAAGTAAATGATAGACTTAAAACTCTTGAAGACCATGTCTTACAAATAGTTAAGAACACTAATCAATTTGCTATACATTTAGCAAAAAGTGACAGTGAGAGGCAGAAATTGAAGAATGATATAATTGCAAGTGTGGAGCAAATTCATAAGAATCATGAACCACATATGCCAAGACATTCTACACCTTTGACTGAAGAAAAACTTTCTGTCAAAGAAAGTTTGACTCCATTCTTAGGAGAAAATGCCTACTCTGCAAGAGATATTCCCAAAATAGAAGAATGGCCAACATTCTCTGGTGAAGCAGAATATAACCATATTGAGTTCATCAGAACTATTGATATGTTGCAAGAAGACTTTAATATACCTGATGAAATCATAGTGGGAAAACTACACTGTTTGTTTACCAGAACTGCAAAGAAATGGTATTACAAAATGAGGATTGATCATGGTAAACATAACTGGTCTTGGTGGAAATCTGAAGTGATTACCAAATGGGCCAATAATTCTTGGAGGTTTAAAATGGAGAATGCTTTTGAAAGTGCCATTTTTAACTCAGAAAAAGACAAACCACTTACTTGGTTCTTCAAACAAAAAGACAGATTATCTGCTTTACACCCAGATATGTCTGACACTATGATTAATATGAAAATATTAAGAAAGTGTGGAGGAGGACTAGAACATGCTATCAAAAGCAGATGTGTGGAACCTTGTTCAACAGAGGACTACATTAATGCTATGGAAGATATCATTACCAGGACAAGAATTGGTAAGACTTGGATTAAAAACCCAATAGAGTCCAAAATAGTCTCAAAGATTCCTAGAGAGGAGAGAAGACCAGAAAGACCTGTCTTGAAGTGTCATAAATGTGGAAGTACTTCAAATTTAGCCAACACTTGTCCTAAGAAGACAAAAATCAATTAAGTTCAAGTCATTGAAGAAATTCAGTGTACTGAAGAGAAAGAGGAGTCTGATCAAGATTCTGCAGTCTCTGAAGATACACCAGTGGAGGACTATCCCATTGAAAACATTTCAGCTTTCTTTGAGGTCACAGAAGTCCATACCCACTTGCCACAGTACAGTGAAGATTGCTGCAACCTGATCAATATCCAAGATGCCAGAATGTGTAAAACAAAACCTGCTAGAGGAAAGGGTTATACTGCTGGAGCATCCTGTATCACATCAGTTCTGATGAGTGATATTGAAGCCAAAGTAAATTTGGATACAGGGGCATTTTGCACTTGTGTTGGCAAAGATTATCTCCAAATTATACTTCCTGAATGGAAAAACCATCTATTACCAATAGAAGGTGTACAATTCAGTAGTGCCAGTAACAATATGTACCCCTTGGGCATATTGGACACTAATATTGTATTCCCACATCCAGCAGGAAGTGTAAGAATGAAAACTGAGATTGTAGTAATGTATAATTGCACATCTCAGCACATCATTCTTGGAAATGATTACTTAAATATTTATGGTATTGATATAAATAACCATAAAGACAGATATTTCACAATTGGAGATAACAAGAGACAAAAATTTGCTTTCTCCAATATGCCAAAACAGATATCTGTAGTATCTTCTGTCAAAGATACTTACAAAGATGAATTTGTGACTAATCAACTTGTTGAAGCACAAATTAATCAATCATTGTCACCAAAGATGAGGAATGAGCTTATTAATGTGTTATACACATATAAAAATGCATTTGCCTCTGATAATGAACCATTAGGCGCTATAAGAGGACATGAAGTTGATATTACTCTTAATATTGACAGACAATATCCTCCAGTACTTAGAAGACCAGCTTATCCAGCCAGTCCCAGAGCTAGAGAGGCCTTGGAAAAACATATCCAAGAGTTGATCCAACTTGGTGTGCTAAGGAAAGTAGGCCATAATGAGGAAGTTGAAGTGACAACACCTGTTATTATTGCATGGCATAGTGATAAGTCAAGAATGGTTGGAGATTTTAGAGCTTTGAATACCTACACAGTTCCAGATAGGTATCCAATCCCTAGAATTCAAGAAACCTTGACTCAATTGTCTAAAGCCAAGTATATAACATCAATGGATGCATTAAAAGGTTTTCATCAGAATGTTCTGACACCTAAAGCTAAGAAATTACTTAGGATTATCACTCATTGTGGTATTTATGAGTATCTTAGGATGCCATTTGGCATTAAAAATGATCCATCCCATTATCAAAGAATGATGAATACAATCTTTCCCACAGAATTGTCTGAAGTATGGCTTATTGTTTATATTGATGATATTATTATATGTTCTGATTTATGGTCTTTGCACCTTGAAAGACTTGCAAGAGTACTTCATAAAGTTGCAGAAGTGAACATGAAAATTTCACTTAAGAAATGCAATTTTGGATTTGAAGAACTCAAAGCATTAGGACATGTTGTTTCTGGTTTGAGCTTGGGTATTGACAAGAACAAAGTAGCAGCAGTGTTACTGAAACCAATACCCCAGAATAAAAAAGAAATGATGTCTTTTCTTGGGTTTGCCAGTTACTATAGGCAACACCTGAAAGATTTTGCAATTCTAGCCAAATCACTCTATAGAATCTGTGATCAACAGACTGTATTTGAGATGACACAGGAAAGAATTAATGCTTATGAGAAGATAAAGAAAGCCCTTACAGAAGCACCTTTACTCCTCATGCCTGACTGGAATATTCCTTTTAAATTGAACATTGATGCATGTGGAGATGGACTAGGGGCAGCCCTACATCAAGTCCAGATTATTGATGACAAACCTACAGAAGGACCAGTTTGTTATATCTCAAGGCAAATCAAACCAACAGAAGCCAGATATGGTGCAAGCCAAATGGAGTGCTTATGTTTGGTATGGGCACTTGAGAAACTACACTATTAGCTTGATGGCAGTGTTTTTGAAGTGATAACTGACTGTAATGCCGTGAAATCACTTCTTAACATGAAAACTCCCAACAGACATATGTTGAGATGGCAAATAGCCATTCAAGAATATAGAGGAAACATGACTATAGTTCATAAAGCAGGAAACATTCACAAGAATGCTGATGGACTTAGTAGATGGGCTTTAGCCATCACTCCTGATAACCCAGCTTATGTACCTTTGGAAGCTGAACCACAGATTCCAATTGAAGGAATTAACATAACTGATATTGGGACTGAATTCTTTGAAGAGGTCAGAGAGTCTTATAAACAAGACAAGAATTGCCATATCTTGACTTCTTTATTGGATAAAGACTGAAAAGATACATCTTTGGTTAATGCACTAGATGAAGTTTGGAAAAATTCCTATTCTGAAGGAAGATTTCACTTGTTTGATGGGATTATTTACCATAGAAAAAAACACTCTTGTGTGATGACACTGTGTAGTAGATTACTTATCAATACCATTCTTCATGAATGCCATGATAGCATTTACTCTGGACACCTATCAGAAGACAGAACACTTGAAAAAGTGAAGAACTGTGCATGGTGGCCATCTTGGAGAAAAGAAACCATTGAATATTGCCATACCTGTGATAGATGCCAAAAAGCAAACAGGAGTACAGGCAAGAAATTTGGATTGATGATCCATATTCAAGAACCAAAATCCCCATGGGAAGTTGTTCACATGGATTGGGTCACAGCACTTCCTCCAAGTGGTGACAAAAGTTATAATGCTTGTTTAGTCATTGTAGACAGATATAGCAAAACTCCCATATTCTTACCATGTCATAAAGATGACACTGCTATGGATACAGCTCTCCTTTTATGGAGTAGAGTTATTTCTCATACAGGGTTATTTAAGAATATCATAAGTAACAGAGATCCCAAATTCACATCTGCACTTTGGACCAATCTTCATAGATCGTTTGGGACTAAGTTATCATTCTCTACAGCATATCACCCTCAAACAGATGGGCTAGCAGAGAGGATGATTCAAACTTTAGAAGACATGATCAGGAGATTTTGTGCTTATGGATTAGAATTCAAAGACTCAGATGGCTTTACCCATGACTGGTGCACTCTGATACCTGCATTAGAATTGGCATACAAGACATCAGTCCATTCTTCCACAGGACAAACTCCTGCTATGTTAGAAAAGGGATGGAATCCAAGACTCCCAGCAGACACACTGAGGAAAGACTTGATTGACATTCATCCTACAGCTTCCAGCTTCAAATTAATGCTTGATAAAGTAAAACACCATGCAAAAAAGAGTATGGATGATGCTTTTGATTATGCAAAACAGAAGTGGGACAAGAGTCATAAAGTACCAGACTTCAAAGTAGGGGACTTAGTTCTAGTTTCAACCTTGAATTTTAATAATATCAAAGGCCCAAAGAAACTTAAAGATTCTTATGTAGGCCCTTTGTTATTGTTGCTTTACATGGAACCAATGCAGTTCAAGTGGAATTGAGTGGTGAATTGGAAAATAAACACCCCACTTTTCCAGTCAGCTTGATAAAGCCTTATCAACCAGCTGATAAAGAATTGTTTCCTCTAAGGAACCCAACTCCTTTGACTGTCCCACCAGTGGAACAGAATGAAGACAAAAAGATAAGAAAAGGCATTAAAGAAAGGAGACTTAGGGGTAAAAATCAGAGAGAATATCTTGTCAGATATAGAAATACAGTACATGAAGATGAATGGATGGCAGAATCAGAAATACCTGACTCAGATAAACTCTTAAGGAGATTTAGACATGAAAGAAGGCCACAAGCCTGAATATGTCTATAAATGTGCTTTAAATTACTTGATCTGAGTAATTTGAAGAGGTTGGACAGTGGATATTACACCCCTTTGGGGCCTTATTCTTTTATCACTAATAAAATTGTAGTACAATTTTATTTTTTGGTGGGAGGGAATGTGAGCCTTGAGGTATATTTTACATACCCAAATAGGCCACAATTATCTTAAAAAGAAATTTTGAATTATGCAAAACTCATAAGTCATGCATATATCCAAAATTCATCATTTTCAATTTCAGAAAAGATGAATAACTTTTTATTGAGTAAGTAAATCCATGGATTTAAGACCAGATTTGGATTCTACACAAAACTTCACCTAGGGTAGCTCCATAGAGTGAATAAGCTCAACTTAAGTATTTGAGGTGGTAAAATGGAAAATACTTCAATACCACATCATTAATACCACATAAAAGATTCGTGAAAATTTTTGTTTTTCTTGATTTTTAGCCAAAATAATGGGAAAGTGAGAAATCCCTTGTTACATATACACTAAGAATAGTGTTATGCATGTTTTGAGCACTTAATATTATGGTATTCTTACATGGACTTTTGGTACACCCATAGTGGATATCTCACTTTAAGCTTAAATTACTATTTTGACATAAAAAATAAGCAAGGGGGACAAAAGACATCAAAGAGAGCCAGGGTACCCAACTTCTGAGGCCTCAGAGGCGTGGATAGCTCCAGAGCATAGATCCATGGCTCATCTTGGCCCAATTGGTAAACTAAAACTCTTTGGGAACTTGGTTACCAAGTTACACCTACTGTAATTATAAGAAAAATAGCAAATAACCTGCTATTTTGACGTGCCAAGGAGGTAATGAGCTACTTAGACTCCTGTAACCACATCAATTATTGATGACTTTCCATGGCTAGACCCTAAAAGAGTAATTAAACCCTTTTGGGATCCATATTCATTGATTTACCTCATAGCAACCAGCAAAATACTGCTATTTGCAATTCTACGTAGAAATGAGGTAAAAACTTCAAAAATTCATTAAAAGTACAATTCTTAATGAATCTTCCTGAAACTTTCAGGACCAATGAAGAACTGTATTATCTATGGTACAACCAAAAAGAATTATGGTTTTACTAGTAAAATTAAAAGTCTTACTTACAGTCCATTTTTGACCATTCTACATGAAACACTGAATCTTCAAAAATTCACAGTAATTACAACCTGTGATGAAATTGGCAATAACATTGATAACTTTGAGAAATCAATGATTATTTTAGAATAAAAGAAGATTTACAGATGTTACTCCTTTTATTCTTAACCATATTGGGGTTGGTAGTCATGTAAAAGCATCAATTAAGTAATTATGATAATCTTACGTGACAACAGATGATGCAATCATTAATCCAAAAAGGTTTATTGTTTTCTCACTCACTGGTTTTTCAGTTTGCTCCATGGCACGCCTCTGTGAGCTGTTGTTGACTTAAAAGAAGCCTATTCTTGCTGTTTTTTACGTATCATCATCTTATCAATTTATTAAATCATTATTACCAACAAGTAAGTATTAGTTAAAGCTATTCTTAAGTGTTTTAAATCTTTCCAAATCATCCAGAAAGACGTGAAATCCTAGAATCCAACTATATATTGTTATAATACTGTTATAAATCCTTTTGATCCCTTAAATCCACAATTCCACGTCAAATTTCTCTACTCTTATCTATCAATAAGTTCTTTGGAGTATTAGTGAGTCATTTATTCTTAATTCTTAAAGTTTTTCTCTAGTAATAGTTTTCTTCAAGAATTATCCTTGTAATTATTCTTGCAAAAGATAATTATATATTAAAATAATTTTATTATTTTAATAATGAAGTTTTTATTATTAAATTCTTCTTGTAATTGATTCTAGTAGACAATTACTTGCTCACTGTTAAAATCACTAGTAGTGCTTAACACGTGAAAGAAATAATTTTTTAATTATTTAATTGTGGTTATAATAATACTTTATTATTATATTTCATAAGAACAGACATAGTACTGTTGATTAATAGTAATATTATCATCAGTTTCATAGTCACATCTTACAAAAACATTGAATTCAAATATTTTTGGTAAGAAGTTATATAAAATATATGATAAATTTCTATCCAATGAATAAACATAAAGAAATTATCACACCATTGGATTCCTCATAAAAAATAAAGTGGGGTCACCTCTGGATGAAATTTCTGTAACTCAACTCTAAATAAGCTTAAATGAAGTTTTTAGTATTTTTTGTACAAAAGTATGAAAATACTCAAAACCTTAATTTAATTCACACCACGTGTAGTGTTAACCATCAATTTTGTGTTAAAATTGAGGTGTTGTATTTAGTTTAGAAGTTATGAGGAATTGAAGTATTGTCAATTGAATTCAATTGAAATGTCAAAATGTGCGCATGTATTACATAAGTGAACTTTAATTTACATATGAGGTATCAATCATTACAGATGTGTAATTAAAAACTCAATTTAATTACATATTTAAACTATAATTGTGTTACATGATGAGTAATTAAAGAAAAAATAAATTGGAAAGATTAATTCCGGGGGGAAAAGACACTCTAGCTCTAAGGGGGAGCTAGACCCCCAAATTCCACCCAAAAGTTCATTACTTTTGGCCTATAATTGAGTCACAGGGTCTTTGACTCAATTGATGATGAGGTTTTGATCCCAACCAGGGTAGCTTTAACTGCTCCCACCTTTTTTCAGAATCTTGTCAATGATATCTTTCAGGATCTTCTTGATGTTTATGTTGTGGTCTATTTGAATGACATTATGGTCTTTTCCAAATCTGAGGAAGAACATGTCACTCATGTGTCCACTGTTCTTTCTGGACTTGGAGCCAATAATCTTTTTGCTAAGGCTTCCAAGTGACTATTTCACATTTATAGTGTAGAGTATCTTGGTTATGTTGTTTCTTCTGAAGGCCTCAAGATGGACCAAGAAAAGGTCCAACAGATTATCAATTGGCCACCTCCAAGAAACCTCAAGTCTCTTCAATTTTTCCTTGGCTTTGCCAATTTCTACCACCATTTCATCAAGAATTATTCAAACAAGATCAGTTCACTCACCAGTTTCCTCAAGAAAGATTCCTGTTTCCCCTCAATGAGGAAGCTCTTAGTCAGTTTCACCAACTCAAAGAGGCTTTCACCACTGCTCCAATCCTATCCCACTTCAATCCTTCTCTACTCACCATTGTAGAGACGGAGGAATCTTATTATGCCTTGGGTGCTGTACTGAGTCAGGTCTCTGACTCAGGAAAACATCCCATTTCATTCAACAGCTGCAAGCTTATCCCAGCAGAGCTCAACTATGAGATTCATGACAAGGAACTCCTTGGCATAGTCTGGGCTCTCAAGTGCTGGAGGGCTTTTCTCCTGTCTCTTTCTTCCCCTTTTGAAGTTCTCACCGATCACTCTTCCATTCAATACTTCATTCCCTCCAAATTACTCACTTTCCGTCAAGCCCGCTGGGCAGAATTCCTTTCTGAATTTCATTTCTCAATCACTTACCGCCCTGGCCACTCAGCACTCTGCCGGATGCCTTATCACGTCAGGACGACGTTTATCCGGAGAGGGGGGAGGATTTTATCAGCAAGAATCCAATGAATTTTCAACAACTCATTAAGAAAGATGAAGTTCAACCCTCAAGGTATTTTTCAGTCAAGGTGGAATCTTTTTCAAATTTGATTGACTCAACTCAGAAGAAATTATGGCAAGATTCTCAGTACAGAAGTATCCTTGAAAAATTGGGCAAAGGTAAATCTATTCAGGATTATTCTTTTGATTCCTCTTCCCAACTTCTTCTCTTCAATGATTGGGTGGTGGTCCCAAATGACCGCACAATCCAACTCAGCATTCTTCAAAAGTGTCATGATTCTCCTCTAGCTGGACACCCCGGCCAAGAGAAGACTCTCAAACTTGTCAAGCAGGATTTCCACTGGTCCGGCATGACTCAATTCATCAAGGATTATGTCTCATCCTGTCAACAGTGTTCAAGAAACAAGAATATCCATCATAAGAAGTTTGTACTTCTCAAACCTCTTCCAATTCCAAATTGTCTTTGGATTTGTCTTTCAATGTACTTCATCACTCAACTGCCACTGTCCAACTCATGTGACTCAATCCTTGTCATAGTGGACAGATTCTCAAAAATGGCAGTTTTTATTCCAACAATGTCTTCAATCACTTCACTAGATTTGGCCCATTTATTCATCAAGAATATATTTTCAAAGCATGGCCTTCCTTCAAGCATTGTCAGTGATAGAGGTCCTCTCTTTCTTTCTTCCTTTTGGACCAATCTGTGTCAGCAGCTCAAGATCTCAGGAGATTTGTCAACTGCTTACCATCCAGAAACTGATGGACAGACAGAGAGGGTAAATAAGATACTACAACAATATCTTTGTACATATGTCAGTTAGCATCAAGATGATTGGAACACCTGGCTCCCTCTGGCTGAATTTGCCTACAATAATTCTGACCACTCTTCAACCAAGAAATCGCCGTTTTTCACTGTTTATGGAAGAGATCCACACTTTGACTCACTTCAAATCACTCAAGATACTCCTGCTGAAAAGTTATTAACAAAAATCCAATCAGTACAGCAAGATGTCAAGAAGGAACTTGAAGTTGCCATAAACCGGTATAAGAGGTATGCAGATAAACGTAGAGCAAGTCCACCTGTTTTCAATCCTGGTGACATGGTATGGCTTTCTTCCAAGAACATCAAATCAACCAGACCCACCAAAAAACTGTCTGAAAGATGGTTGGGTCCTTTTCCAATCTTGAAGAAAGTCAGTACTCATTCTTACCAACTCAAGCTTCCATTCCAATGGAAATCCATCCACCCAGTCTTCCATATTTCCCCTCTGGAACCAGTCAAGACATCAACAATCCCAAATAGGCATCAAGAGCCTCCTCCTCCAATTATTATTGAAGAAGAAGAGGAATGGGAAGTCTCTCAAGTACTGGATGCAAAGCTCAAGAGGAGAAAATTATGGTATCTGGTGGAATGGAAAGGTTTCAGTCAAGACCCAGAAAGATCCACTTGGGAACCAGCCGAAAACATCAAGAATTGTCCTGATCTTGTCAAAAACTTCCATTCTTTGTATCCTGACAAGCCAGTACCCAATTCTTCAAAGGCTTGAATTTCTATGGTGCTTGGTGGGGAGAGGAATTACCAAAAGTAAGTCCCACTCCTTGTATGCACCTTTAGGGTATTCTACTCTTTTCTGTTTTAAGCATCACCTTGGCCACTCTGTGAGCACTTTGCAATTTGGACACAGATCTTCTGGCCTGGCTTTCAACATCAATTCCAATTTATGGCCATTTCCACTTGGGGCAAATGGACCATTCCTTTCTTATTTTCCTCCCCAAGTTATTATCTGTTCAACACATTCTTTTATCAAGATTTTTCTTATTTATGGCACTGGCGGAAGTGGTAACTACCAAAAGTAAGTTCCTCTCCCGGTGTGCACTTCCCTGAGGGGTCTACAATATTTCAAAAATTCACCTTGGACACTCTGTGAGCACCTGGAATCAAATTCTGTTATCCAGGTCCTTGGACACTTTCAAAATCAACTGTCAAAATCTGTGATGAAGATTGGACTCCCCCTCAAACTTTATTTTTTCTTTTCTTTTCTTTTTCTCTCTTTATATATGTTTGTTTTACTTGTTATTCTTTATATTTTCTCAAATTTCTTTCCTTATAACTCTCAATGCCAAAATCTTTATGCCAAATCATGTCTTCAACATTTTCAAAACCAAATGTCAAGAGAAGACCAAGTCAACCTCAATTCATATGCCAACACTTTTATCAGTTCATGAAATTTTCTTTTCAAGATTCAAATACCTCTGAAATCCCTACGTCCAATCCGTCCCAATAGGCTCAACAGGCTTCTACCTTATCTTGGTGGTCAGGAGCTCACCATTCAAGGTAGGGGGGTACTGTCACAACCACAAAGATTGACCCTCCTCCATGGGTGATGCAGAAATTCTAACCTGGAACCAAGTTGGGGTCAATTGGCCACATGATATCTTTTATGGCCAATTGGTCCCCTCTGGTGCTCTATGGTCATTTGGCCATTTCTGGCCACCATCATCACTTATGGCCTCAGGCCATATCCTGCCATCATTGGTCTCCTTGGCCAATTTCCATATCACCAACCCCCAGGCCTTTACCTTTGATTTTGGGCCTGGGGGGTCCTTTAGTCTTCCAAGGGGTTCTGGGCCCCCTAGCCATCATCTTTGGCTTTGGGCCATCCCCTTTCATTAGGGGGTTAGGCCTAAATGGCCTTTTTGGGCCATTTAGGCCCCCTACGGCTTCTGCGGTCTGCAGTCCGTAGACCAAAAGGGGGCAACCATCTAGCCCCCAAGGTCAGATGGGTCCCAAACCACAATTTGGCTGACCTGAGCCAATTTTGGCCACCAACCCCTTGGACCCAAATTTGGCCAAAAACCCTTTGGACACCAACATGGCCATAGAACCCGTAGGACCCATTTTTGGCCATGGACCACCATGGACCATTATTCCAGCCATGGCCTCTGGAAACCACCAGACCAGCTCAGCAAGCACCCCCCTCAACTTAAGGGGAATTCTTTACATTCCTCCATGCACCCTGTACTCAAGGTTGCAGGAGTGGTGCATATATGGTATTATATACCATTATGCGCCATTTTTGCTCAGCAATTCAATGGTGACATTTTCAGGACCAAATCCCACAATTACAAATCAAGGTCCCAAAATCCAACACCCATTTAGAAGGAGGATTCTTTAACTCATCAGTCTGGCAATCCATGACGGCAATCAGAATATCATTCAAGGACCCCAACCACCTGACTCTGCAGGAGTTAGGTTGGTACTTCCATTCAGGATTCTTCCCAAGGTTCATTCTTAGAGGTATTATGTCAGTTCAATCAGTTATCAAGGCATCAAGTCTTTCAATACTCCTTGGACAACTCAATTGGTCCATACAGGTGACAATTCAATCAACCTGTATTTCCTTGGCCCAATTGGGCCAATTCAATCATACAGTTCAATTTCAAGATGTCCAGAACTGTATTGGCCCAATTCAGAAAATACAGCGGGTGATCCACCTTCCAGGATCAGTCTGTCAGTTTTTCACATATACTGGCCACCTTTCCCCACCTGGGGACTTTTTCCCCAGCTAATTAATATATTGGATTTATTATTATCTTTATTTTTTTTTACTTTATTAAAGTTAATACTGATAATCTTAGGTCAGTAATTCAGCACCTTTTCACTTTTCTTCCTTGCCTGTAAGTGGATATTGGTGGTCATATCCTTTACTAATTCTATTCCCTTTTCTGGAAGGTTGAAACAGTGAATTGAGGATTCACTTGGTTGGCTTCTTGGCCTTTGGCTTCTTATCTTTTCTTTTATCTTTGGCATACTTGTCTTTTCCCCTTCTTCTTCTTTGAAAAAATTAATCTTTATTATTCTTTATATCTTTTGGAGCCCTCCAAGTGAGTTCTTGATTCCTGAGTGCCAGGCCCTCTTGCTTCCATAAGAGCCCCTGTGACAGGAATAGCTAAGGTGAGGTCATTTTGTAAAGGGAACACTCGGGGCTATCTGATTGTGTCATCTATTTCCCCATATCTCATCTAGAACAAAATTTATGCAGAAACCAAACTGCATACATATTTTGAGAAAATCATACATATGGATAACAAAAATTGAACATGGTATCACTTTACCATATTGAATGTTACCCATATCAAATGAGGTACCATTGTGTAGCTCCCATCCAGGACTACACAATGAACCAACTTTTAGCTCAATATTTTTAAAATTTACAAAGCTATAGCAGTTTCAAGGTCAAGATCCCATTGCTTGGTCAATACACATTTACTGTGGGATACTATCCCACAACTATGCTTATGAGGTGTGAAATAGATGAAGAAGATTGTTTATACTTCAAATACTCATAGGTCATTCAATACTGGGGTACCATACAGGTTCTGCACAGCATTCTACATGTCATACATGTCAGAAGAGGGTTATGTCGTCCCCAGATGAAAACTTCCACCCTGTATTATGGAAAACCGCCCAGATGTGGTTTCAAAACCACATCTGAGCCCATTACATAATATACAGGCCTTGTGAAAATCACAATCCAGTACTTAGATGTGAAAAATCTTTGCTTCCTAAACCACTCCAACCAATTTCGGGATAAAAAGGGCTCCTTCTCTGCCCAAAGGAGGAATCCCCATCCTGCTCTTGAATTCCTATGTAGTAAAACCGTCCAAAACAGCTATACCCTTCAAAAAGAATTAGGTATTTTTATAATCTTATGTATTGTAGTAGTTATTATTTTAACCCAACAGATAATTATTGCACCCGGGGCTCTCAACAGCACTCACCACCATTAAACCTCTGTAGTAAAGCCCTTAAAAACGTTAGAAAACCTTTTTTATCAATTTTTATCCATGTCACAGTCAAAGTTAGAGTTGTATATACTATTTTTATTACTCTATCATAGACTCAGCCTGACACTGTAACTCTAAGTCTTCTGAAATCACAGGCTTTGCAGAAGACTGAACTTTTTAGATTTTATTATTTCCAATCATAATAAACTAGTATCCACCACTTTTATCACTTATATATGACTGTTTGGCTTAAATTGAGATTATATTGAGTGATCAGAAATGATCAATTTTAAGCTTACACTTTGATCATTCATACCTTTTGAGTTATACACACTACAGCCATTCAAGGAGGGAATTCTAATACCTTAGAATTTCATTCATAAACTGCCAAAAGCATCTCATTAAATCATCAAGAATCTATTTTTGATGATTTTTCTTGTAACTCATCTTTTCTGTTGAAAGTTACTAATTTAAACTTTAACCCATGATTTCAAGGGTTTACACCTTTAATTTAATGAGAAGAATTACATCATTCCTCATTTAGAAACTACTAGAGTCTGAATATTCACTTTGTTTTGAGTTCGAACCACTTTCACAACAAAGTGGTCAACAGATATAGAAATTTTGTTCAATAAACCCTCCCAAGCTATAGCCTTGTTTATAACTTGTCAAATACAGTTTATATCTGAACTCCTACAGTAGTTAAGTGTTAAATTTCTCTATTGGTTAGAATCTCTATCATGTATATTTCAAGAGATATGAGCTAAAAACCATCAATATATTCACTTATCATAAAACCGCATATATTCAGGTTATTTTCTTGAATATTGACTTTACAAATATAATGTAAAAAATTTATATGTTTAGTGTCTCATGGGGAATCCGATGGTAGAATTTATTGAACATATTTTTCCATTTGTTTCTGATATAATGAAGGTTTTATGCCTTTTTATGAAATTTCTTACTTATTACTCAGTAATTAATGTTTTTACAGATATGTCATGAAAGTGTTATATGTGTGTTTTAACATTTTCAATCTAATGGTGCAGTTTATTTTGCATGCTTATTCATTATATTCAGAGATAATGAAGAAGCTTTTCTTTTTTATGGAATTTTCTTTATTTTAAGATAATAATTTTAATTCTTATTATTAGAATAAATATTGTAAAGTTGTTTTATGACATTTTTGGATATGTGGTCATATCTCACAGGCTTACAAAGAGCATGAGGAATTACTTCAAATAATGAAAAATTGGAGAAATACAATCAAGAATTCATTCCCCATGATGAGGTTGCAATTCAAAGAAATGTGGAATTGACTCCATATTATTTAAAGTTGATTCCACATAATTTCCAGCTCAGTCAACCAAATTTCAATGTAAATAAACCCAGAGATAACAATAAGTAAGCCTATTGTATCTACAATTTCCCAGTTTCTTTCAAATAAAAATCAAAAAAAATGAAAATATCAAAGTTTATCTAAAATAAGTCAGAATATCCTGGTTTGATATCATATAGGTGATAGTGATTAAATACAGCATGAAGAAAATATGGTTTGGTGAAAAATCATGCATTAGTCATTCCAGAACCAAAATTCTGACTAAGAAGAGCCAATAATACACTCCAGGACCACAAAAATGTCTTTTCTGTGTCATAATCCTTACCAATGAGTATGTGTGGAGGAAAGAGAAGCTCCTAAGGTCTCCAGCAGGGACAAAACAAGGCTTTTTCCTCATTAAAAAACCTCCCAGTTTCTCAATAGTCCAATTCTCCTGCATATATCCATATTCAACCACTATATCCTTTGCTGAGATGTAGCTAACATGAAACTGGAATTATTTTAGTATTTATTATAAGGAAGCAATTTCTAAGTAGTTCACCCCAACCTCTCAATGCAACTCAAAATAACTATTCATATCTAGTAAAAGTTTATATTTTTGTTGGAATAAATTTTCAAATTTGAAAACAATCTACTCAAAAAAACTTAAAGGCAGCTCATACATTCATCCTAAAACAAAAAGATGTAAAATTCTCAACACATTCAAAAAATTCTGCAAAATCATCATTAATCTGATATTTCTATTCTGTCTTCCATGAAGAATAATAGTCAAAATTAGGTGTTATTTAGGGATATATTCAACATGAACTAGACTAATTTAAAGAATTGAATCAATTTTCAATTGAAAAAAACATAAAAAATGCTACAAACCGGCACAAAATAAGGAATTCAGATACATAAGTGACTTTTCTGTTTCATGAATTCCCAGATATTAGTTTTAATAACTTTGAATTCTTCACACGACTATGGATACGATTAAAGTTTTTATAACAATAATTCTATAAAGCTATGTAAACAAAATACTGATTCAATTCCGATAAATGCATAAGATAGTGCCAAATCTTCACAAAGCTGAGTTTTTTTATGAAGAATTTCCCTGAAGAGTGAAAAGGAAGAAATTATATTCTTTATTAAACTATGAGGAAATGTGGGAAGAATATACTCAATAGAGTAAATCAATCAAAAGTTGTGAAAAACATTAAGAATGTTGGAAATTTGACAAATATGGAAATATTTGTAAAAAGCTGACATTTTTGACACATATTTTCCCTTGTTGGTAGCTTTGTGCAGACCTAATTATTGAGACAGTTCCAAATTCACTATTCAACCCATGATTAAAGTTTCTTCATTGAATTAAACTAGAAAAATGCATTAAAAAATACTCAAGAAGTCACTTAACATGGAAAAGCTTGGACAAGAGAGTCATTTTCCAGTCATGCTATCCCTAAAGAGTAATTATAAATATGGAGAAATGTTTATATCTACAAAGATATGATAAGATTATTAAAAAATCATTTTAATGAATGAATAATTCACAAAATGTGGCATGATTTAAATAAAAAATCTTTTTTTGATCATTTTTTGGCTGGGAGAGTAGTTCAAGTGTGATATGTATTAGAAATTGTGGAAAGTATCAAGTAAGCTTTGGTGAAAGAATATCTGTAGTAGCTCATAAAATTTTTATATCTAGAGCAGAAAGTAAAATAAAAAATGAGTCAAGAAATAATAATTATAACTATGAATTCTAAATTCATAACAAATTTGCAAAGATGTTTCAGCAAAAATAACCATACCATTAGATTCAAGCTGATGGCCTAAGGTGGGTTACATATTGGCTCAAACCCATAATACAAAAATTGACCAAAATATCATGTACTTAGTGAGAATTCAATTTCTCATATTTATATGCACTAAACAAACTATGTCAAGATCCTTATGCTATTTATGATAGAGCTTAATATTCATATTTACTGAAGATTAGTTTCATAATTTCCCATCTCACGACATAACTTGACAGTGATACATACCTTTGTTTACATCTACAAAGGTTATACAAATATGAGATAGCTACAGATTAATATAGAAATAAAGATGATAAACATAAGGAATCACACGTTTACAAATAAGGAATATTCCTTTGAAAAATATAGATTATTAACATTTAGTCAAAATTTTGGCCAATGACTTTTTAGCCAGTGAGATCTTCCTCAAGTAACGAAAAAGCCATCTCATTGGTTAGATCCATAATCAATTAAAGATTAATACCAAAAATTTTCAAATCACCTGTTTTTGAAAACCTGATTCATCTGAATTTGGTGTTCCTTTCAAACTAATACACCAGGGCATAACACAAAACAACCAAAATTCCTCAACTAAGGAATTGTTTTTACTCACCAGGTTTTAAAGGATTTATAGAAGGCCAAAAAAGCTTGAAGAAAGGGAAGCTCCCCCTCATTTCCACCCATTCTTCTGATTCCAATTCCAATATTGAGGCACATATCCTACCTTTCCTAGTGGAAAAATCTAGCTTCATACTAGAAAGTATTGAAATAAAGTCATAGTATCTTATGGTATCATTGATGGTTCATTAATGAGGTTATATACTTAGTATTAATTTAAGTATTAGTATGTTTGAGTTATGATTTGAAGCTATCAATGCTAATGATATTTTTTGAGAATTTTCAAGGACCCTTATTCATTAGAAAGGAGACATCTCTATTGATATCTGAGCTCTTATAGCTCTATGCAAACATAGTCATCCTATCACAAATTCCTTAATATTACCATTATCTCATATATTAAGACCCCTATCTAATAAGATTCAAGTCTCAAATGTTCTATGACCATCTGTATTACATAAATGACATTAATATCAACAATATCTGACATTCATATCAAAAATAAAAAAAATATTACAAAATTATTCTTACTGAGGCTATCATTGAAAACAAATTTGTAGAGACTTATCATAAAAGGAAGATATTGCTACAAAACAACTCCAGCCTGAATCCCACAAACAGAGTACATGTATGAAAACCAAAATATCAAAGAAAGGGTATCCCAAGAAAATAGTTAAATACCTATCTTGAACCTTTATTCAATCAAATAAAGGTAGAAAAATGGCACAAACACAAAAGGGAAGACTTAACAAGCACAGAATGTATATGTGAAAATCAGAGAGAGGGAATATTAACCTTTCAAAAATATCATTCTCATTACTAATGAATGAGAAGTGTCTAGGATCACAATACTGCCCAAGATTTCTGAGAATAAGAATTAATTTTGACCTCTAATCTGAAATATTAGATTTTTATCACATAAAAATCATGTGGAGGATTCTTTTAAATCTCTCAGAGGGGGCTATAGAGTTATTCTAGATTCAAGAAAATAGACTAATTGAATCCAAATATACAAGAACTTTTTTCTTAGTAATAGAGACAAATTTTCTATTTTTTACCTTCCATATAGCTTCTATATTCTTTATGAGACACCCATTGGGGAGAATATTTGATAGAGGAAAGATATATGGATATATAGAAATATGCCCCTTGACCCTCTATATCTCACAGATAAAACATTGTCAATATTTTTCTCTTGAGAAAATAAAATAAGTATTTCATACAAAGTCAAAAATACTGTCAACCTGTGACTCAAAACCAGACATCAACATGTCAACCAAATACCATAAACCAGTTGTAGATCAAAATGCCCAGTAAAAGTGGCCTAGGCCAAAATTTCTCACAATGGGATCCAAAGAGAATAGTAAAAATACATCTTTTCAAATATACAACTCCCATAAAAATAGGAAAAAGAATAACAAAAACATTCCAGGTCGCAAAAAGAACTGAGAATAAGCCTTAATTTTTAACTCATATCTAACTTCTACAGTTTTAGTGTGAGATACCCAAAGTGGGGGCTTTTTGAAAATATCACAATTTTAGTGCTCCAATGGCTCCATCAATATTCCTGTATCTCAACTTTATCAAAATTGACTAAGAAAATTGACTTATAACAGGATTTGAGAACAATCTATAACTTAACGATGGAATTTGAATTTGAAAAAAGCTACCAGATTTGATTTTACCCATACCAAATGAGATACCATTGTTTAGAATTCTTACTTAATAAACAATGGGGCACATTTGAGCTCCCTATCCTCAGAACTGACAATGCTATGGTATTTTTAAGGTCAAACTTCCAAAATACTGGATTAAATCCAATACTATAAGATAGTGTCCCAAAACTATGAATATGAGGTGTGAATACCATGAAAAAGTGTGTTTATACTTCAAAACCGCATAGTATTTCCAATTAAGGGTCCAAAAAAGCATGCTGTTCATAATTCTATGTGTCTGACCTGTCAGAACACATCTGTGAAAACCCCAGATGAAATTCTTCACCCTGTATTGGGGAAAAGGGACCATATGTGGTTTGAAAACAATATATGATCCCAATAAAGGTTATAAACAGCTGTTTAAGCCAAAAGCCTTTCCTTGCAAGAAAAAAATTACTCTTCCTATGTGGTAAGGATTAATGGTCCTTTGGCCAAATTTCATGATAAAAAAGCAACCTTTCTCTGCCCAAAAGAGAAATAAACATCTGGATCATTAATTTCTATGTAGTAGAAAGGTTTACCAAACAGCTATACTCTTAGAAATAATAAGATATACTGAAGATTATCAAAAGTATTGTAATGTTAATTATAGGTAGGAAATTGATAACTACTGCACCCAGGGCTTTCAGCAGTGCTCACCACCACTGTAAACTCATAGTACAGCCAAAAAACCTTTTTATTACATTTATCTATGTCACAGTCAAATTAAAGCTGTAAATACTATTCTTATTAATTTTTCATGAATTCAGCCTGACCTCCATACTCTTGCTTCATCATGTAATACAATTTCTTTGCAGTACTGGGAACAAAAGGGTGCAATTTCGCAACTGTAATTTCATCTTTTAGATGGAAATCTTGATGCAACATGGAAATTCTTATAATGAATTCAAGATTGGTTTACTCTTTGACACCAGATAATTTTTTCCATTCTTCTATTTTGGGAATATCTCTTGCATTAATTGGATTTTCTCCTGGAAAAGGGGTCAGAATTTCTTTGACAGAGAGTTTTCCTTCAGTGAAAGGTGTGGAATATCTGGGCTAATGTGAATCAGAATCAAAATTACTATGAATTTCATTCACATGTGCAACTATCTCCTCCTTCAATTGCTGTCTTTCATTATAAATTCTCTTCAAATGTGTGGAAGAAATATTTGTGTTCTGAACTACATCCAAAAAATTTGCTTTCAATTTTGTGAGTTGGTAATTGATATTATTTGTGGAGAGCTTATCCAATTCATCATTCTTCAACTCTAATTTACTCTCAATTATCTCACATTGATTGGAAATTTACTTAAGTATTTCCTTTGTGACTTTACACCATTCAGTGAACATTATGTCATTATTTTGTGAGTCATTGATACTTAATACTAATTTCTTGAATTATTTGTCAGATTTATTAAATTTTACATCAATAATGGAGTTAATATATTCAAATTCATCCAAATTTCCATGTAAAGGTCCTCACCATCCTTTCTTGTTCCTTAGTTGTGAGCTCTAAATGAGGTTTGGCCATATTTAACAAACTATCCATTTCTGAACACTCCAATTTAGGTATCCTTTACATTTGTGGGTAAGGTCTGTGGCAATCAGCTTTTCCATTGCCCTTTCTTTGACTGTTCCTTGGATATTTCTGCTTCTTCTCAGGTTTTTATTTTGCCTTGGAAGGTTATGAATATGGTTGATGCTATTGGTGTAAGAGGTGTCTATGAAGCTTTTTATAATATTACTATTAATCCATAGTACTATGAATTTTCTTATGAAATAGAATAATAAAATTTATTATAACCACAATTAAAGAATTAATTAAGTAATTATTTCTTTTACTTGTTATACACTACTGGTGACTATAACAGTGAGAAGTAATTGTCTACAAGAATCAATTACAAGAAGTATTTAATAAGAAAATTATTGTAATATATAATTATCTTTTGCAAGAATCATTATAAATATAATTCTTGAAGAAAACAATTACTAGAGAAAAACTTCAATAATTAGGTCAAAACACTCACTAATACTCCAAAGAACTTATTAAAAAATAATAGTAGAGAGATTTGATGGATAATTGTGGATTTAATGGATTAAAATGGATTTATAACAGGATTAAAAGAATATATATATTATTTCTATGATTTGATGTCTTTAATATTTTTTCTGAAAGAATAAAACACTCAAGAAAAGATTATTTAATACTTACTTGTTGGTAATAATGGTATAATTGAATAATGTGATGATTTGGAAAAAACAGCAAGAGGAGGCCTCTTTGAAGTCTAAGACAGCTCACAGAGGCATTCCATGGAGCAAAATGAAAAAGCAGTGAGTTAGAAAACAATAAAACGTTTTGGATTATTTATTTCATCATCTGTTGTCACATAAGATTATCATAAATACTTAATTGATGTTTTTACATGACTACCAACCCATTGATGGTTCAGAATAAAAGGAGTAACAACTGTCAATCTTCTTTTATTTCAAATAAAATAATTGATTTCTCAAAGTTATCAATGTTATTGGAAATTTCATCACAGAGAGTATTTTCTGTGAATTTTTGAAGATTCAGTGTTTCACATGGAATGTTCAATAATGGACTGTGGGTAAAACTTTGAATTTTGCCCATAAAAGTATGAATATTTTTTGTTTTTATATGAATTATACTGTTCTCAATTGGTCCTTAAAGTATTAGAAATATTAATTAAGAATTGTACTTTTGATGAATTTTTGAAGTTTTTACCTCATTTCTATAGAGAATTGCAAATAATACTATATTGCTAGTTGCTATGAGGTAAATCAATGGATACTAGTCCAAAAAAGGTTTCAATTACTCTTTTATAGATTATCAATTGAAAATCATTAATAATTGACATGGTTACAGGAGTATAAGTTGCTCTTTACCTCCTTGGAATGTCAAAATAGCAGCTTATTTGCTATTTTCTTATGATTTAATGAGATTTTAACTTGGTAACCAAGTTTCCAAAGGTTTTAGTATACTAATTGGGCCAACATTAGCCACAGATACAAGTTTAACATCTGTCCATTCCTCAGAGGCCTCAGAAGTTGGGTAACCTCGCTCTCTTTGAGGTCTTTTGTCCCCATTGACTATTTCCATCTCAAAAATGGAAATTAAGGCTTCAAGACTAATATCCACAGGGTTGTACCAAATGTTTATGTAAGAATACCATAATATTAAGTGCCACAAACATGAATAACACTATTCTTATTGTATGTGTAACATGAGATTTCTCACATTCCCATTATTTTGGCATCAAATTGAGAAAAAGAATTCACAATTTTTTTATGTGGTGTTGAAGTATTTTCCATATTACCACCTCTTAGAGTTATTTTAAGCTTATTCACTTTATGGAGTTACCCTAGGTGAGCTTTTGTGTAGAATCCAAATCTCGTCTTAAATCTATGGATTTACTTACTCACAAAAAAGTTATTCATATTTTCTGACATAAAAAATGATGAATTTTGAATATATGCATGACTTATGGGTTATGCATAGTTCAAAATTCATTTGTAAAGATAGTTGTGGCCTATTTGGGTATTTAAGTTATACCTCAAGGCTCACATTCCCCCCCGTCAAAAAATAAAATTTTACTACAATTTTATGAATGGTATCAAGAAGAAAAAGGACCAAAAGGGGGTTAATTTACACTTTCCAACCTCTTTACATTACTCAGATCAAGTAATTTAAATCACATTTATAGAAATATTCAGACTTGTGGCCTTCTTTCATGTCTAAATCTTCTTAGCAGTTTATCTGAGTCAGGTATTTCTGATTCTGCCACCCCTCAATCTTCATGTACTGGATTTCTATATCTGACAAGATATTCTATTTGATTTTTACCCCTAAGTCTCCTTTCTTTAATGACTTTGTGTATCTTTTGGTCTTCACTCTGTTCCACTGGTGGTATAGTCAAAGGATTTGGGTTCCTTAAAGAAAACAATTCTTTGTCAGCTTGTTTATAAGGCTTCATCAAGCAGACTTGAAAGGTTGGGTGTTTATTTTCTAATTTACCACTCAGGTCCACTTGAACTGAAATGGTTCCATGTAAGGCAACAACAACAAAAGGTCCTACACAAGAATCTTTAAGTTTCTTTGGGCCTTTGATATTATGAAAATTCAAGGTTGAAACTAGAACTAGGTCCCCCACTTTGAAGTCTGGTAGTTTGTGACTGTTGTCCCAATTCTGTTTTGCATAGTCAAAAGTGTCATTCATACTCTGTTTTTCATGATTTGTCACCTTATCAAGCATTGTCTTGAAGCTGGAAGCTGTAGGATGAATTTTAATCAAGTCTTTCCTCAGTGTGTCTTCTTGGAGTCTTGTATTCCATCCTTTTTATAACATAGCGGGAGTTTGGCCTGTAGGAGATTGGACTGATGTCTTATCTGCCAGTTCCAACGCAGGTATTGGAGTGCACCAGTTATGGGTAAAGCCATCTGAGTCTTTAAATTCTAACCCATAAGCACAGAATCTCCTGATCATGTCTTCTAAAGTTTGAATAATTCTCTCTGCCAGTCCATCTGTTTGAGGGTGATATTGTCACAGACGGTGGAACTGTGACCTATAATACCAGAAAAAGATCAAGGAAATTCAACCTTGATCTTGTAGCCTTTTCTGCTCAGTTGTGATGATTGCGCAATCAAGCAACCTAGGGTCTAGTCATGGTGGTGGTGGGGGACCACCTGTTCCGACATGACCCTGAGTGGAGAGCTCGAGTGCTTGTTGATGGTTTCTGGCATCAATGTGACAGATATGCTGTTGAGAATAATAATTCAGTCCCAACCAATCCGTGAAGATTGGTCCAAAGTGCAGATGTGAACTTAGGATCTCTGTCACTTATGGCTTTCTTAAATAATCCTGTATGAGAAATAACTCTAATCCATAGAAGAATATCTGTATCCATAGAAGTGTCATCTTTATGACATGGTAAGAATATGGGAGTCTTTATTTATCTGTCTAGAATGACTAAACAAGAATTGTAACTTTTTTCACCACTTGGAGGAAGTGCTGTTACCCAATACATGTGAACAACTTCCCAAGGTTATTTTGGTTTCTGATTATGAATCATCAGTCAAAATTTCTTGCCTGTACTCCTGTTTGCATTTTGGCATCTATCACAGGTATGGCAATATTCAATGGTTTCTTTTCTCCAAGATGGGCACCATGCACAGTTTTTCACTTTTTCAAGTGTTCTGTGTTCTGACAGATTTCCAGAGTATCTGCTATCATGGCATTCATGAAAAATGGTATTGATAAGCAATCTGCTACACAATGTCATTACACAAGAATGTTTGGTTCTGTGGTACATTATCCCATCAAACAAGTGAAATCTTCCTTCAGAATATGAATTTTTCCAAACCTCATCCAGTGCATTGACTAAAGATGTATCTTTGCAGTCTTTATCTAACAAGGAAGTCAAGATATGGCAATTCTTGTCTTGCTTATAAGATTCTCTGATGTCTTCAAAGAATTCAGTCCCAATATCAGTTATTTTAGTTTGTTCAATTGGAATCTGTGGTTCTGTATCCAAAGTTACATAGGCTGGGTTATCAGGATTATTGGCTAATGCCCACCTGCTAAGTCCCTCAGCATTCTTTTCAATGTTTCCTGCCTTGTGAAAAATAGTCACGTTACCTCTATATTCTTGAATGGCTATTTGCCATCTCAACATATGTCTGTTGGGAGTTTTCATGTTAAGAAGTGATTTCAGGGCATTACCGTCAGTTATCACTTCAAAAACACTTCCATCAAGATAATAGTGTAATTTCTCAAGTTCCCATACCAAACATAAGCACTCCTAATGCCTTGCACCATATATGGCTTCTGTTGGTTTGATTTGTCTTGAGATGTAACAAACTGGTCCCTCTGTAGGTTTGTCATCAATAATTTGGACCTGATGTAGGGCCACCCTTAATTAATCTCCACATGCTCAATTTACAATTTAAAAGATATATTCCAGTCAGGCATGAGGAGTAAATGTTCTTCTGTAAGGGCTTTCCTTATCTGATCATAAGCTTTAATTCTTTCCTGCGTCATCTCAAATACTGTCTGTTGATCACAGATTCTATAGAGTGATCTGGCTAGAATTGCAAATTCTTTCAGGTGTTTCCTATAATAATTGGTAAATCCAAGAAAAGACATAATTTCCTCCTTATTCTGGGGTATTGGCTTAAGTAACACTGCCACTACTTTATTTTTGTCAATACCCAAACTTAAACCAAAAACAATATGTCCTGAAGCTTCAAGTTCTTCAGAGCCAAAGTTACATTTCTTGAGTGAAATATTCATATTCACTCCTGTAGCTTTGTCAAATACTCTTGCAAGCATTTCAAGGTGCAAAGACCTTGAGTCATAAAATATGATAATATCATCAATATAAATGATAAGCCCTCCTTCAGATAATTCTGTGGGGAATATGGTATTCATCATTCTTTGATAATGAGATGGTGCATTTTTAATACCAAATGGCATTCTAAGATACTCATAAATACCACAGTGAGTGATAATTTTAAGTAGTTTCTTAGTTTGGGGAATCAAAACATTCTGATGAAAGCCTTTCAATGAATCCCTGGATGTTATATACTTGGCTTTAGATAATTGAGTCAAGTTTTCTTTAATTCTAGTAATTGGACACTTATCTGGAACTTTGTAGGTATTCAATGCTCTAAAATCTCCTACCATCCTTGATTTATCCTTATTCCAAGCAATAATAATAGGTTTTTTCACTTCAACTTCTTCATTATGGCCTACGTTTCTTAGTACACCAAGTTGGATCAACTCTTGGATATGTTTTTCCAAGGCTTCCCTAGCTCTGGGACTGACTGGATAATCCAGTCTTTTACGTACTGGAGGGTATGGTCTGTCAATATTAAGAGTAATATAAGCTTCATGCCCTTTAATAGTGCCTAATGGCTCATTATCAGAAGCAAAGGCATTCTTATATGTGTATAATACATAAATAAGATCATGCCTCATTTTGGGTGATAATGATGGATTAATTTGTGCTTCAACAAGCTGATTAGCCACAAATTCTTCTTGATAAGTATCTTTAACAGAAGATATTATAGATATTTTCTTTGGCATATTGGAAAAAAATAGTTTTTTATTTTCTCCAATTGTGAAATATCTGTCTTCATGGTTATTGATGTCAATACCATAAATATTCAAGTAATCATTTCCAAGAATGATGTGCTGAGATTTGAAATTTTCTATTACAACTATCTCCGTTTTTATTCTTACACTTCCTGCTGGATTTGGAAATACAAGATTAGTGTTCAATATTCCCAAAGGGTACATATTATTACTGGCACTACTAAATTGTACACCCTTTATTGGTAATAGAGGGTTCTTCCATCCAGGGAGTATGGCTTGAAGAGAATCTTTTCCTACACAAGTAGAAAATTCCCCTTTATCCAAATTTACTCTGGCTTCAATATCATTTATCAGGATTGATGTGATACAAGATTCTCCAGAAGTGTATCACTTACCTCTAAGAGGTTTGGGTTTACACCTTCTGGCATCCTGGATATTGATCAGGTTATTACAATCCTCACTGTACTGTGGCAAGTGAGTATGGACTTCTGTGACCTCAAAGAAAGCTGTAATGTTTTAAATGGGATAGTCTTCTACTGGTGTATCCTCAGAGACTACAGAATCTAGGTTAGATTCTTCTTTCTCTTCAGTACACTGAACTTCTTCAAATACTTGAACTTCATTAATTGTTGTGTTCTTGGTGCAAGTGTTGGCTAAATTTGAGGTGCTTCCACATTTATGACACTTAAAGACAGGTCTTTCAGGCCTCTTATCTTCTCTGTAAGTTTTTGAGACTATTTTAGATTCCATAGGAATTTAAGTCCAGGTTTTACCAATTGTTGTCCTAGTGATGATATCTTCCATGGTGTGAGCCTTTGAGATATGACTACATATCCAAAAAGGTCACAACAAAATTTCGGTAATAACTATACTTATAATAATTATCTCAAAAATTAGTAAAACACCATAAATAAGTACAAAATCTGAATTAAATCATAATCTAATGAATAAACATGTGAAATAAATTACACCATTAGATTCCTCATGGTCAAATACACATATGTCATTTTTATGTCATATCTGAAAAGTCAATAATTACTGGAGTATAAGTAATAATACCTTAAAAAAGGTGCAAAACCTCATTTAACTCAGGAACCAATGAAACAATACGTGAAATAAATTGTACCATTGGATTCTACATAAAAATATTCATATAAAAAAATTATCAAGCTGTTTTTTAAAGTCAATACTTAAGGAATTAAGCTGAATATATGCAATTTTTTGGTCAATGCATATATTCATGGTTTTTAGCTAATATCTCTTGAAATATACAAGATAGAGAGATAAACCAAAGATAAATTCACCACGTAATTAGTTTGGAACATAGATATGAACTTTATTTCACAAGTTATAAACAAGGTTAAAACTTGTAATGGATTCTTGAATAAAATCAATGGAGCTGTTGACCACTTTGTTGTGAAGATGGTCCAAACTTGAAAAACAGTTAACAGTTATATTACACTATCTCATACGTGAAGAAGGACATAATTTTTATTATAATATTCAAGGTATAACCCCTTGAAATTATGGTTTGAAGTTCAAAATATCATATTTTGACAGAAAAGATGAGTTACAAGAAAAATTATCAAAAATAGAGTTTTAATGACGTAATGAAATTCTCTTGGCAGTTGAATAAGGACATACCAAGCTATCTGAGGCCACTCCCAGAATAGCTGTAGTGTGTATAACTTCAAAGCTATTAATTATCAAAATCTAAGCTTAAAACTGATCATTTATGATCACTCACTGTAATCTTATTTTAAGTTTAACAGTCATATAGGTCATAAAGCTGGATAATACTATTAAATTATGATTAATAATAATAAAATCTATGAAGTTTACGATTCTTCCAAGCCTATGATGTCTTCAAACTTAGAGCTATAGTGATAGCTCTAAATAACGGCATAATAAAGAGATAAGATGTTTTGATCACAATGTAATCATCACTAAGCCTTAAAATACTAATCATTTCTAGTAGATACCATCAGTAAACGTCTACTAGAAGCCTACTGGACTATGGAAGGGAGTTATTTACTATAAATAGAGCTCTTTTTACTCTATTTTCCCCTCAGACGCATCAAAACATTAAAACAATTAAATTAAAAGGTAAAATCTTTATTCTTTATATATAAATCCATTATTTTATTGAAGAAGTAAGGTAATCCTCATAATAATCATCATCTTTGACGTGATTACTCCAATTGTTCCACTGTTTTGTTATATTTCACTTAAAAACCTCAAATTCACATAAAATCAAGAAAATTTGTAATTTCTCTTATTTGTTATTGTAAATACAATTTAAAAAAAATTGTCTTTATATTATTTGGGGTAAAGTTATTGAAAATTATTATACTAAGTGTTAAAAGTAGGTTATTCTCTCTTATTATAATAATTTTCTCCTTATTATTACTTTAATAATTCTTTAATTAAAATAAATAATATTTATGTGAATTTATAGCTTTAATATTAGTAATATTATTGTTATTAATTGTTTTTTTATTAATAAAAAACAATTTTATATGCCTTTATTATTTGTTGGTAACAATAATAAAGTGCTTTTAAATATATTAATTATTATATATCAATATATTTATTTATTATATTATTTTATTTATTCAATAATATAATTATTTTTACCCCTTAATTATAATAATTCTTGATTATTATAATTATTTTTATCTTATTTACTTTATTTATAAGGACATTCAGAGTACAATAAGTAAAATATTGGTAATTTTTACTTATTGTTTCATAGTCAAACCTTATACATGGCATTGATGTAGTATTTTGTTTAACAGGGTTCTACACATCTGCACTTGATAGCATTTTCTAGTTCTCCTCCACATTTTCTTAATATTTTCATATTAATCATAGAGTCAGACATATCTAGCTGTGAAGCAGATAATCTGTCTATGTGTTTGAGGAACCAAGTAAGTGGGTTATCCTTTTCTGAGTTAAAAATGGCACTTTCAAAAGCATTTTCCATTATTAATCTCCAAGAATTGTTAGCCCATTTGGTGATTATTTCAGATTTCCACCAAGGCCAATCATGTTTACCATGATCTTGTCTCATTTTGTAATACCATTTCCTTGCAGTTCTGGTAAACGATGAGTGTAGTTTTCGCACTATAATTTCATCAGGTATGTGAAAATCCTCTTGCAACTTATCAATTTTTCTGATGAACTCAATATGATTATATTCTCCTTCACCAGAGAATGTTGGCCATTCTTCCAGTTTGGGAATATATTTTGCACAGATAGGATTTTCTCCTAAAAAGAGGGTCAAACTTCCTCTTAAAGAAAGTTTCTCTTTAGTCAAATGTTTAGAATGTCTTGGCATATGTGGTTCATAATTCTTATGAATTTTCTCCACATTTGCAATCATTTCATTCTTTAGTTTCTGCGTTTGATTGTCACTTTTTTTCCAAATGTGTGGCAAACTGATTGGTATTATTAATTATTTCCAAAACCTGACTTCTCAGAATTGCAGGTTGTTCACTGATGTGTGAGATGGGAATATCTCCTATTTCATCCTCTTGAACTTGACATTTACTTTCAATTCTGTGACATGTATTGGTAATTAAATCAAGTCTGACATTTGTCAACTTATACCACGCAGTAGAAGTTTTTTCATTTTTCTTTAATTCACTTATATCTGATGTTATTTAATTTAAATTCGCATCAACTTTATGAAGTTCTACATCAATACTAGATTTAATAAACTGTACTTCTTGTATTATTCGGGTGGAAAGGTCCTGTTCATCCTTTCATGCTCTTTGGCTTTGAATCCCATGAGAGGTCTGGCCATAATGAAGACACTGTCCATGTCTGAAGGCACCAATTTTGGTATCCTGTACCCCTGTGAGTAAGGTCTGTGCCAATTGTTTTTGCCTTTTCCCTCTCCTGAATGATTCTTGGGACCTCTCTTCTTCTTCTGAGGTCCTTTGGGCTTGATGTTGGACACTTCTGGAGCTGGTTTGAGCTGGTAGACACCACTGGGCCTTCTTTCTCCAAAGCTGGAGTAATTTCCGGTTCCTTATTCTGGTCTATGGATAAAAGACCTTGATTTTTAAACCAGGTCTTTATTGTTTTGACCTTGTCTTTGCAAGAAAATGGGCTCCATCCTCCCAAGAGTTCTATGGTCTTCTCCTGAACCAGAAAGCTCTTGATGTGTAAGTAAGAATTAATGGCCCCCTATCAAAGGCTTGTGCATATTTCCCACTCCTCCTCTTTGGCTGCTCTGTACCAATTCTTTTTTGGAATTGATCAATTTCTATTGCTGCTACTTGAAAATGGCTCACCCCTTGAAATATTATCATGAATTAGTTCAGACTCAGAGTTCACATCAAAGTTTGTGGGTGCAGACCTTGGGGAATGGGGGCAACTCTGGCATCCTCCAGATGTGTCTTTCTTGAGGAAGACTTTCCACTTCTGGACATGGTCTTTCCTCTTCTTTGTCCACATACATCTGGTTGGACTGAATAGTTGCTTTCTTTTCTGGTATGCACCATTTTACATCAATTCAAGAGAAAAAAATTAAGGATAAAGTAAAAAATACACACCTTTTTGGTGGTTGTTTTGCTTTTTCTGTTTGAAACAATGTGCCTCTTTTAGCAATTTTAACTTCAAAACTGTCTTCATATTCTGCTTCTGAAGATTCTGAAGTGGTAATATATTTTCATTGAGTCTGTTACCAGCTGCACAGTATTTGATTAAAGACACCAGGAAAAAGAAATTTAAAGAAGGAAAATTGTTTTTTACACTTAAAACATTTTTTAAAAGATTTTTTAAAAGTTTTTATTATTTTTTTATACCAAAAAAATTACTCTTTTTAAATAATAAAAATTAAGAATTTAAGATTTTGATTTAAGATTAATTCAGAGTAACTCAAAGAATAATTTTAAAAATTTTTGGATGTGAAAAAGCCATGTGTAAAACAATATAAAATTAAACCAAATTCCTCAATGAAAAAGATTTTAAAGACAATTTTAAAAAGAAAAAATAATTCTCACATTAAATTGAAAGAAAAAAATAATCAAATTATTATATTTTAGAACTTAAAAATATATTAATTAAGGGTACAATGTTCAAAAAACATGGCAAGGCCCCCAAATGTAAGATGTGGCTATGAAACTGTTGATAATATTACTATTAATCAACAGTACTATGACTGTTCTTATAAAATATAATAATAAAAATTATTATAGCCACAATTAAATAATTAATTACGTAAGTATTTCTTTTACTTGTTATACACTACTAGTGATTATAAAAGTAAGCAGTAATTGTCTACAAGAAGTATTTAATAATGAAACTTCTTTACTAAAAGAATAAACTTATTTTAATATATAGTTATCTTTTGCAAGAATAATTATAAATATAATCCTTGAAAAAAACAATTACTAGAGAAAAACTTTAAGAATTAAAACAAAACACTCACTCATACTTCAAAGAACCTATTAAAAGATAATAGTAGAGACATTTGATGGATAATTGTGGATTTAATGGATCAAAATAGATTCATAACAAGATTATAACAATATATAGTTAATCTCTATGATTTCACGTCTTTCTTATTGATTATGAAAGAATAAAACACTTAAGAAAAGACTAACAAATACTTACTTGTTGGTAATAATGGTATAATTGAGTAATGTGATGATTTGGAAAAAACATCAAGAGGAGGCCTCTTTTAAGTCTTAGACAGCTCAAAGAGGCGTGCAATTGAGCAAACTTAAAAACCAGTGAGTGAGAAAACAATAAACCTTTTTGGATTGTTGATTGCATCATCTGTTGTCACCTAAGATTATCATAAATACCTAATTGATGTTTTTACATGACTACAAACCCATTTATGGTTAAAAATAAAAGGGGTAAAAACTGTAAATTTTCTTTTATTTCAACAAAATAATTGATATCTCAAATTTATCATTGTTAATGGAAATTTCATCACAAAGTGTATTTTCTGTGAATTTTTGAAGATTCAGTGTTTCATGTGGAATCATCACAAATGGACTGTGAGTAAAACTTTGAATTTGACTTATAAAAGTATGATTATTTTTTTTATAAGAATTACACTGTTCTTAGTTTTTCCTGAAAGTTCCAGAAAGATTCATTAAGAATTGTAATTTTAATGAATTTTTGAAGTTTTTGCCTCATTTCTAAGTATAATTGCAAATAATACTATATTGCTGGTTGCTATGAGGTAAATCAATTGATACTAGTCCAAAAAGGGTTTCAATTACTCTTTTATGGTTTTTAAGTGGAAAGTCATTAAGAATTGACATGGTTACAGGAGTCTAAGTTGCTCTTTACCTCCTTGGCATGTCAAGATAGAAGCTTATTTGCTATTTTCTTATGATTTAATGAGATTTTAAGTTGGTACCTAGTTTTCAAAAGGTTCTAGTATACTATTTGGGCCAAGATCAGCCATAGAGCCAAGCTTTAGATCTGTCCATTCCTCAGAGGCCTTAAAAGTTGGGTACCCTGGCTCTCTTTGAGGTCTTTTGTCCCCCTTGACTATTTTCATGTCAAAATAGGAAATTCAGGCTTCAAGACTGATATCCACAATGGGTGTACCAAAGGTGTATGTAAGAATACCATAATATTGAGTGCCACAAACATGCATAATAATATTCTTAGTGTATGTGTAACATGGGATTTCTCACTTTCCCATTATTTTGCCATGAAATTGAGAAAAAAAAAATCAAAATTCTTTTATGTGGTATTGATGATTTGGTATTGAATTATTTTCCATATTACCACCTCTTAGAGTTATTTTAAGCTTATTCACTCTATGGAGTTACCCTAGGTGAGCTTTTTTGTGGAATCCAAATCTGGTCCTAAATCCATGGACTTACTTACTCACAAAAAAGCTATTCATATTTTCTGAAATAAAAAATGATGAATTTTGAATATATGCATGACTTATGGGTTAAGTTGTGGCCTATTTGGGTATGTAAAATATACCTCAAGGCTAACAAGGACTTTCTATGGAGTCATTGAGATAACCTTGTTGGGTAAACTAAATCTGGGTGGATACATTTTATATCCAGTTTCTTATGCACCTCAATGTCAATCAAACCTGATTTCTGCTTCTCAAATGTAGGACCATGGTCTCAGATCCCATCAGAAAAACCAGACTATCATTTTAAAGTCAGGTAACCAAATTGTAAAACATTTTTGTAGGAATGGCAACCTGTATGTGTCTCAATACTATCATTCTTCAAACTTTATCCATGAAGAACATCCTACTTCTGTCAAAAGGGACTGGAATGTAATACTAATTCACCTATCAAATGAATACTTGAAAGAGTTTCTCCAACACAATGGCCTCAAACAATCTGTTCTTCTCAACTTGACTAACAACTGTTCGATATGCAAATCCTGCAATATCAAAGCCTCACCCCACAATCATCCATTGCTTTTTGAAAAGTTACCCTTTCAAAAGCTCTATTTAAACAGCTTGGAAATCCATCCTTTATCCAAGAACTCCATATAAGATGTCTTAGTCATCATAGACTTTTTCTCTTGGTTAAATAGAATTTACTTACTCACCCTAAAGTCGCAAGCCAAATCAAAACTCATGTCCTAAATCCATGAGATGCAGAACAAAATTCAAATATGTCCCACTTATCTCCACACTTATTGTGGGGGTGTATTCTATTCAGATAAATTCCAATCTGAAGCTGAAGCCCTGGGCATGGTGTTTGAAGTAGGCCCAGCCAAGAGTCCTCAGACCAATGGTATTGCTGAATGGTTCAACCAAACCTTACTCACAAAATGTTAGTTCCTGCTTGTGCAATCCAATGTCCCCATCAGATTTTGGGATGAGGAGGTAAATTTCCCATCTAAATTAATAAATATACTTCCATCTTTCAGCCTAAACAGGAAGTCTCCAGTCAGTACTCTCTTGGATCTCAAATCCACAATTGAACCTGTTCTCAGTGTAAATTCACTAATACCATTTGGCCTAAATGTTTCTGTGTGTAGACAGTCAGACTCAAAATTACTCCCACCTTCCAAACCTTTTCTATACCTAGGGCCAGAATACTATTCAGATGCTGGTTGATTCCTAGAGCCACAAACCAGTAAGGTTATAGTGAGTAGGGATTATACTGCCACCTCTATTAAATTTGATTACTCTACATCAGGGTCTCTCAAGAAACCTATTGAAGGAATTCCCTATACAACTGTGAATAGTCCATCATCAGTCCTCTCCTCTCAAGTTGTAACTATTCCCACATGGCCCAGTAGAAATCTCATACCACCTCTCACTCCAACCATTCCTGGTGAACTGAGTCCTCCAACTCCTGGTCCATTGAGGGAACCAATAACAGCCACCAACATTGAACATGACAATCCTATTCTTGGCTTACCATCCCATATCCCGCTCCCCCAGAAAAAGGGGTACACCTATGTACCACATTATTGCAATGCCCCTAAGGATATGAACAGTAGTATCAGTAGGGACAACATAGTGACCAAATCTAGATGACAAAAGGATGCACCCAGGGCTATAACATCCACTCCAATTGACGATGGGGACCTGTACTTCAACAAGGAAGTATCTGTAAAACAGGTATTTCAATATCCCAATGAAAGCCAAAACTGGAAGGAATCAATGGAGAAAGAGTTTGAGTTACTAACCTCCTAAAACACTGGTACCCTGGTTCCTCCTCCAGACTCAGACTAGGTAATAGGGGGCATGTGGTGGCTAGTCAGAAAGAAGAATGAATTTTGTGAGATACTCAAATATAAAGCAAGATGGGTTTGTTTTGGTAATCACCAAGAACACATGGTCAGTTACTACAACAGCTACACTTCAGTGGTACAATCTGAATTGTTTAAAATACTTCTGTCTATAATGGTCAACAGAAGATATTCAGCTTATGAATTCAATGTGGAAACCACCTTCCTTTATGGCAAAATGGATGCACCAAATTATGTTTCTGAAGTGGCCAATTAAAAAGTTCCAGGGAGGGAGAACTGGGTCTGGAAACTGAAAAAGTTGCTATATAGGACCAAACAGGCCCATCTAGTCTCACCCCTTGAAGCTCTGGGGCTGATTTCAGCAGATACCAATGAATGCCTGTTCCTTAACTCAACCAGATCCATGTTCTTAAATATACATGTAGATGATGGCTTTATAGTGGGTGAATAAAATAACATGATTGAAGAGTTCCTGACTCATCTGAACAAATCATACTCCATAAAGACCAAGAAACGGCCAAATCAACACCTAGGTTGTACCTTGAATTGGCAGTCAAATGGACCATGAATCTTACACCAACAACATTTCTGTACCAAGATCCTGGACGAGTTCAATATGTCCTCATCAAATCCTATCAAAACTCCAGCTCCAGCAAACATTCACAGTATTGTTGCTCAAACATCCATTCCATTCTCTAATCTTACCATGCAGATGGCAATTGGAATGCTTAATTACTTTTCCCTTCACACCGGACCCAATATCATGTTCACAAGTAACCTCCTATTCCAGTTTACCAGTCAACCCACTACAGCACATTGGACACTAGTGAAACATCTCCTCAGATATTTAGTTGGAACCAGAGGACTAGGACTGCACTTCACTCAACACAAGCATCTAGAGAGTGAACTTATTGGATGGGCCGAGGCAGACTATGCGACCTCATTAGTAACAAAAAAATCACATTCAGGTTATGTGATTATGTTTCTAGGAAATCCTATTTCCTGGACAACCAAGAAACAATCAGTTGTAACACAATCAACAACCAAAGTGGAATTCATTTCAATGAATAGATGCTCTAAAGAAATATGATGGCTCTCTAACCTCTTGACAGGCCTATGCAGAAGAGAGGTCAATTGCTTCTTTGAAGTAAATTAGCCTGATATCACAAATGGAAATAATTCATATTGCTACTCAAACTTTTCCCAAATTAAATTTGATTATTAAATTAAAAGTGGAAATGACTGATGAAGCACTTTGATTGAGCAATTTTTTTAATGAACATATTTTTATTGATATTTTGCATATGTATTTCATTCAGTACCATTGTGAAATGCTGAAGTAATCAGCTTAATGCTTTTTCATCCCCTTCTCTTAAGGCAAACGGTGGAAGCTCTCCTGTTTCCAAACCAATATATACTTATATATTGTGATAGCTTGGACTGATAAAAATGGCATGGTTAAATTAAGCAAATTTACTTATTATTGAAACATTTGTGTGGTACTTTTCTATCCTTCTGGAAAGCAAACTTCACATTTTCAACATGTCCTACTCAGGTTTCCAAAATGCTATTTTCCCTTTTGTTTTGAATTGAAAACCTTTTTTTGGAATGTGCTAATTATTTCCAATATCAGCAGGGAAGTTCAATTTTTCCCATCAATTTCATTAAATTTCATATTTCTACTCCCATTCAATTATCGAAAGGATGGCTTGTGTCGTAACATAACTATTCAATTTTCATGTCAATTTTCTACCTTAGCAGATATGAGCTCATTATGGATTCGTTCTCATTAATGATGCCTCTTTTCATACACTCGAAGTGCCAGAATGTCAATTTAAGCACACATTTTGATTTTTATTCAACGGCTTAAGAAACATTACAGGTTGTTATCAGCTTCACTCCATAGCCATCCAGCATGCGATTTTCAGTATTCGGTGATGAAAAGCACAAGAAGATGCTCATATAGATTGTCATTGTGGGTTGCGATTCCCATCATGATATAAATAATAATCAGTATAATAGGTTCAACAAGACAATCACTTCCTTTTTTGACTCGAATGATGTTTATGTCATCAAGATCTGAAGGAAACATGCTTCCAATACCATCCTTGTATCATGTTGAGCTGGTATGATGACAGCTTTCTCACAAACTGTACAATTCTATTATAATTGGATTGAGCGACCGATGAAACGATGGTTCCACATATTCCCTCCTATGGAAGACCAGGTCTCAGTCAAGCTTAGATTTCCAAAAATGTCTTAGTTGTCTCAAAAAGTGCTTGTCTTGCTTGGAAAGGCGCTTTTTCCAGTAACAATTGTGTATTTGATAAACTGTGAAGACTTGATTTTATTCTTCAATGAAGCTTTTGATTCAAGATTTTACGACGAATCCATCCATTACAAATTAAAGGCTCTCATTTTAACTACCAGAACGTCGTTGGCTATCCTTCTGTTGATGAAGTCTGCATCGTATTTGAAAGAGAATTGTTAGAATTCTGCTTTTGCTCCTTCCAAACAGGCTAATAGGGTTCAAAAATTGAGGCGTAAACTTCGCGCTCACCTACTAACTCGAATTAAATTTTATCTTTCAATCCTTGTGGCGCTCTTCTCAAGTCTCATCGAATATTGTTTCCATTCAGGAATCTGTGCACAAGGGACTATTCCGATTGATATATTTTCCATTGTCAGTTCATTCCGAAACGGAATCTGTTAGCGATCATGATTCTGGCACCCACCAATACATTGTGATTTCTCGTTCAAGCACCAGAGCAGAGCACATATCTCTTGCTTTACCGCCATTCGTTTGTCTTCAATTAAAAACTATGAAAAACAAGATATTCAGATCATTAGTTCTTCTAGATTTCCCAGTCGATTTTGGTATATCAAGTGAACGACTCACAAGTTTGCCTTCAGTTTAAATTTATTCCATTTGAAAAAACAACCGTTGAATACGTTTTTGATTCGAAAGCTACTGTTTTGGTTTCAATCTGAATGTCTACGCATGTCATATACCTGGATCGCGCTTGATGATCAAAGTACATAACATGAATGCCTCATAGGTAAACCCTATGGATGCTTGATATATCAAAAAAAAAACTTTTTTGAATATATGTTTTTATGACCTGGCTTCATTCACCAAGAGGCGCACTAGGAAAGCCGAAGCAGGTTAAAAGAGAAACGAAGGCCAATAGAAAAGAATCTCTTGCAAATCTGAGTCAAAGAATCGTAATGTTATATATGCCTGATATGGGATACAGTTTACTGGCTCCAGTCATTTGGATACGATGACTATCAGAGCAAAAGACTTTGAAAAAAATAACCACTAGCTGTTTATTCTAGTGGCTCCGTCCTGTTGGTCATCTTTCTGGGGAAATTAACCCATACTTTGTGACACAGATGTCAACAAACGAGCCAAGATTCACCTAATGTGAGGGGTATGGCTTCCCACCCTTTTAACTACGTCAAGATACGATATTTTACATGATCGTAGCTAATTCTTTACAAAACCCGCTAGTGTAAACGCAGAAGAAACTATCAATCGTTGTTGAATTTTTTTATTTTGAATGAAATGTAAAATAGAACCATCCAATTTCAATGTTTTATTTGATTCAATGTGCGAAACGATGCATAGCCTTTCCCAAATAATTTGCCGTTGCTTTATCTTTTACCATCCAACTTCAATCCAAATAAAAGGAAAATTTATCTTTGTTCTTGTGTTGAAAACAATAGTAATTCCAACTGAAATTTCAAATCCTTGATCAATGAATTTAACTTGTATGATATTGAAGTTTCTAAATAAGTCAGTTTTTGCTCAGGATTTCAAGCTTGACTATATCGCTGAAATAGTCCTTTGCATTGGGCCCCATGAGGGACAAGAATGTATCACAATGAACTAACTATTCTTAGTCCGACATAACAGGCATCAACTTGTTTGCTTCTTCAGAAGAAAGAACTAGAGAGGAATTTTTGAACGAGAAAGAAAGAAAATTATTTTCAAATGGAATCGACGATGAAAAAAAAGAGGTTTGTGTTAAAATGCGAAACTAAACGATGTATATTAGATTACTATTTTATACTTTAACGTGATTGGAATAGACAATAGTAATCATACCTAAACGGTAGAAGACAAATAATCAAATAATATAGCTAAGATACAACGGCGATGAATACTGGAAACAGTCTTTTGATAATGAGTTTTAGAGAAGTCAGTTCAAATACAAGTTGTTTTAATTGGTGAGTAATAAAAATACCTGAATCAGTTTTAAGATGATCGAATTTAAGATATGATAAATGAGAGTAAGAAGAAAAAGAAATGATTTAGAGAATGATACGAAGAGAAGAAAAAGAAAAGGAGAGACGATGAGATAGATGAGTAGCGAGGAGTCGATGATCAATTTTGATTGTTGGATGCGGTCTTTTTATGTTGATTGTTCGGGTGAGTTGTAGTTTGAAGTGCAGTGATCTGCACGGTTGACTAATGCGGCTATTTCGGAGTATTTCAATAGTGTTGTGGCGGTGTGGCGGTTGGCGTTTTGGAGTGCCTAGATTGTCGATCAGTTAGGTTGATTATCGGACTGGTTCTGATCGGAATTTTTAACACCCCCCTTCACTCCTAGACGCAAAACGCCTAAAGAGCTGAGAGAGCGAGAAAGAATTGTGTGATTTACTGATTTGGTCAGAAAGTCAGCCAACATTGAAACAGTTGGTGTGTAAATGAGTTTAATTACGGATTTTTCTGCAAATTCCTTGATGAAGTGAAGTTGAATGTCAATGTGCTTCATTCGTTTGTGATTCAAATTTGAGTTCCCCTCTATGGTGTTGATGCAGCTTTGATTGTCCTCATGCACGGGAATAGGATCACAAACTTTGCATAATGAACACTCATTACACCACTGACGGAACCACGCTAGTTCGGACGTGAGGTCACATATTGCCTTGTATTCGGCTTCAGCCGTCGAGATTGAGACTGTTGGTTGTTTTCTAGTCTTCCAAATGACCAAGCTACCTTCAAAGGTCACCAGGTAACCAGTTACCGATCTTCGAGTTTCTTGACAATTGCCCCAATCTGCATCGCTATAAGCCCTTATGCCTTTGTTGGATCCACGAGAGTAAACGAGTCCCATTTCTTGAGTGCCTTTCAGATACTTGAGAACGTGAAGAAACCCATTCCAGTGCTGAATGCCTGGTTTTTCCAGAAATTGTGAGAGAGAGCTAACCGCATGGGATAAGTCTGGTCGAGTGGCGGTACTGAGATAGTTAATGCTTCCGATTGCGCTTCTGTAATTTATGTTCAGTAATTCGAACTTTCGAATGTCATCATCGGAAGCCGGCCCCATGTGAGTATTTGGAGGCAAGGGAGTGAGAACAGGCTTGCACATGCTCATTCCGTACAGATCCAGAAGCGATTCGGTAAAGTGTTGGTCTTTGATATCAAATTCTTCCCCGATTTCCTTCTTGAACAATCTGACGTCGCTACCGAATATTGCAATGTCGTCGACATGGACATATAGCCAAAGTGGTGTCGATCCTTGTCTGTGAAACACGCAGGGATCCAAAAGACATGCCACAAAACCCACTTTGACGAGCCAATCCTTCAGTCTTTGATACCACGCTAAGGGAGCCTGTTTTAGGCCGTAGATTGCTTTATTGAGGCGAAGACACTCTTTTCTTCTGTCAAGATCTAGTCCCTGTGGAATCGATAAGTAGACCGTTTCAGCAAGAGGAGCATTAAGAAATGCACTTTTGATGTCGATTTGATGAAAGGAGAGGTTTTTCGATGCAGCAAAGGCAATGAGAGTCCGCAGAGAATTCATTCTTCCAGTAGGAGCATAGGTTTTTGCAAAGTCCAAACCGGGAGTCTGTGTAAACCCTTGTGCACATAACCGAGCTTTGTGTTCGATGACTTTGTTGAGATGGTCTCGCTTCGTCCTGAAAACCCAGGTGGTCCCAACCAGCTTATACTCTGGTTTCAAGTCAACCACGTCCCACACTTGAAGTTGATTCATCGATGCCAGTTCCTTTTCAATTGCCTTATTCCAAGAGACTTTGTTCAACGAGCTGATTGCTTGCTTGAATGTTCTAGGAGCATCATCGTGAGCAGACAACAAAGCTCTTGGTCTTCTATTGTAAGGAAGAATATTAAAGCTGTTAACGTCTGAAGAAATAATTGTCGGATGTCGAGGACCAATGACCTTTATTCTTGACGAGGAAATGGGATGAGCTTGAGAATGTTCAGCAGCACCAGCCTCGTTTGATTCCTGGACTTCATCTACCATTCTTGAGGAATCATCCGAGTCTGGTTCGATGGGAAGGAATTCATCTACCAAGCCCATGTCAGCTGGGAGGACTTCATCTACCTCCTCAGCTACTGCTTGTTGGTGCTCGGGAATTATCAAGGCAGGGTTGCAATTAGTGGAGAGATTTTCAAGGGAAGGGAATGTTGATTCGTCAAAGACAACATGCCTCGAAATGACCACCTTTTTATCGCTAAGTCGAAGAACCCGATAGGCGGTGTTGTCACTGGTGTAGCCAAGCAGTACTCCTTCAGCGCCTGAAGGATCAAGTTTCCATTCTCGATGATTCTTTGGTATAGCTATTATGGCTCTACATCCAAAAACTCGCAATTTTTTGATTCGAGGAGGAGATCCTCTCCAGAGATTGTAAGGGCTGCGGTTAAATCTTGAGGGAGTAGGAACCAGGTTGCTTAGCAGAGTCGCAGTGTTCACAGCTTCAGCCCAGTAAGAGTTTGTGAGATTCGAGCCATTAAGGAGGTAGCGAGCCTTTTCCAAGATTGTTCGATTGGCTCTTTCAGCGAAGCCATTATGCTGAGGAGTTTCGGCTGGTGATTTCAGATGTTCAAAGCCACACTCTTCGGATAATTTTTGAAATTGATGATTTAGGAATTCACCTCCTCGATCTGATACAAGTTTCTTGATAGACCGATCATGGAAGTTTTCCATGCCCTTTTTTACTAGGACAAACTGCTGAAAAGCATCAGATTTTTGCTTTAGCAATCGAACAGTTTTGAATGAAGTTGCTTGGTCAACTATAGTGAGAAAGTATCTGAATCCGGAGATAGAGGGAGGAGAGATGGGACCGACTAGATCAATGTGGATACAATCTAAGGGCAAACTCACTTGCTCGAATTGATCTTTGAACGGTAGAAGGTGTGTCTTGTTCTTGTCACATGTGAGGCATTTGGTAGTGATGTGTGGAAGACCCATGGATTTTATGGCTTGATTACCAGGATGTCCTAGACGAAGATGCCAAAGATTCGAATTTTGGGTAATCAGGGTTTTTGGTGTTGAGTAATCGATTTTCATCAAGTTGTTCATGATTCTTCCTTTGAGTATCGTTTCTTCTCCAGAGCTCAAAATGAAGGTGTCCTTGTTTCGAGTAATAGATACCTTTTCATAACCTAGTCCCAACAGACTTATAAGGTTGCAGTTGAGATTTGGAACATAGAGGCAATTTTTCAGGGAGAGAACTTTATCGTCACAAGTGATGGTTACCGTTCCGATGCCTTTTGTCAAAAGTGAGCTGGCTGCATCCCCGGTGCAGACTTTGAGAGAAGGAGTAGCGACTAGCGAGGAAAAAGATTCTTTGGTGTTGAACATGTGGTGTGTTGCTCCACAATCAACTATCAAATCTGAAGAGGCTGAGGCGGCATTGTTCCCAGTAACGAGAGCTTGAGCTGTTGATAAGTGAGCTGATACGTTCTGATTATTTTGAGCTCGTCGTTTGTTGTTTCGACGAGGAGGTCTTAAATGAGGGTTTTCAACGAAACATTCTTGCTTTGTGTGTGAGGTGCACATTGGGTTATGTTTCCCATTAGTGCAATAGTACAGAATTTTGTACGGATGAGTTGATTCAGACAAGAGGGCAGAGGCAGGAGTGTCAGTGATTGTTTCTTGCATGGTTGAGTTATTATGGAAATCTTGAAGTTTCGATAGGATCAAGTCCGGTAACTCAATCAATTCTTCATTAAGCGACAAGGTTTCAACGTATTGATGAATTTTGGAGTCACCCGACAACTTCCCAAGGAGCGTAAAGGATAACAATTCTGATGGAACCACAATATTGACGGTTTCCATGGCCATCATTAGTTTCCTGTTGTTGTCAATGTACTCTTGAAGATTTCCATTGTAGGACGATTTCAACCATTGCATCCATACTCTTCCCCGATTAATAGCTTTTCTTGATGCATATTTTTCTTGTAACTTGGTCCAGAGTAAGTGAGCATTTGTCGAGTTTTGTTTGACTACTTCGATAAAAACTCTGTTACTGACTCGGGATGTTATGATGCTTACTGCATCAAAGCTATTTTTATTCCATTTATTCATTGCTGCTGTAGAAGCATCAGAAGCAACTAAACCTTCGCAAACTTGAAGGAGATCTTTGGATCGAAGAAGAATGATTATTCTTGCGCTCCATTCTCCAAAGTTGGAGCCATCCAAAATTGGTATGGAGGAGATTTCTGTGTTGCTTTCTGTCATGATTGAAATTGAAGTCCACCGTTGTTTCGTTTGCAGAGCTCGAGACTGTAAATCTGTTAAAATGCGAAACTAAACGATGTATATTAGATTACTATTTTATACTTTAACGTGATTGGAATAGACAATAGTAATCATACCTAAACGGTAGAAGACAAATAATCAAATAATATAGCTAAGATACAACGGCGATGAATACTGGAAACAGTCTTTTGATAATGAGTTTTAGAGAAGTCAGTTCAAATACAAGTTGTTTTAATTGGTGAGTAATAAAAATACCTGAATCAGTTTTAAGATGATCGAATTTAAGATATGATAAATGAGAGTAAGAAGAAAAAGAAATGATTTAGAGAATGATACGAAGAGAAGAAAAAGAAAAGGAGAGACGATGAGATAGATGAGTAGCGAGGAGTCGATGATCAATTTTGATTGTTGGATGCGGTCTTTTTATGTTGATTGTTCGGGTGAGTTGTAGTTTGAAGTGCAGTGATCTGCACGGTTGACTAATGCGGCTATTTCGGAGTATTTCAATAGTGTTGTGGCGGTGTGGCGGTTGGCGTTTTGGAGTGCCTAGATTGTCGATCAGTTAGGTTGATTATCGGACTGGTTCTGATCGGAATTTTTAACAGTTTGAGCATAAAAAATCTTGCTTTGCTTCTTTTCATGACATGAGCATGAATAAGATAACACTGGCCTAATATATATGGCAAGGTTTGTTCGAAGTCTGAAAGGAAGCAACAATAAACGAATCAAAATCAAAAAAATCAATAGCTTTGATTACCAATCTTTTTATTATATCAAGAGGCACCTTCAGCATAAAGACTAACATGAATAGCCCAAGCTTGTTGAGAAAGTGAATATTATGGACAATAATCATTCATATTATTGATCAAACCATCCGAGTCCGATATAGAGGACGTGGTTTAAATCAATGATTGAGACTACATGACCAGAATTGGATAATAGTTAATGAAGGTCTTTGATGGTAGTATATATTATTTAAGGATTCCAAAAAAGCTCCTCTAATTAGACTGATTTGTAAAGAAAATAAGAGAAAACGCATGACAAAGTAGGGATATTTGATTCGTCGTGCCTTCATGTAAAGCAAGCTTCAATAGTCATGCTGTCTTTTCTTTATATAGAGAGCAGCTATAATGTTCATATATATTCGTTGTCTCTTTGCTATGAGAGCCAAATAGCAGAGCTCATTCATATAATAATATTTAATATATATATATGAAGTATATATTATATATATTATATTATATGAAGTAAACAGAAAGATGAAAAAAATGAAATGCCTTCTATCAAGAAAAAAACAGGAAAAAGAGGAAAAAGCGGATATTGTGTGTGGGGTTCATGGGACTAAGGCAGGAGAGGAAGAGGGAGCGAAGAGGCTTTTTATCTCCTCAAGGCAAAGAGAGGCCAAGTTTCTTCACGGAGAGAAAATACTCGAATCAGATGTCCAAACATTCGAAGAGGGCCGGCTAAACAATAATCTTCTTTTTTCTACAAATAGCTCATCCTGCATCATAGATATGGTCCTATTTAGTGTCTTTTCCAATAGATCCAAGTAGGTCCTCAGTAGATTGAATAAAGTTAAACAAGAAAAATTCTGCTTTCTTTGGATTTTTCGTAATTCTCCTTGAAATTAAATCGCCTGACCATTAAAAATGGGGTATCTTCATTAAGCTCTGTATCCTTAGCGCAGAAGCTAATCAAAAATAGTCATTTCACAATGGAACCTTCTAGGAGGCACTGTTTGGGTTTCATCTAGATACCAAGATCAGATATTTTAATACAGTAGTTTTCCAACAGATCTGGCTTCATTCCCTGATCCGCCTAACAATCAGAATTCTGCTGCAACAAATATTATATGGTAATTATTTAACTGAGCTGAAAGTTCTTCAATTGAGTGTTTAGGGCTAATGTTCGCATTGTTGAAAGATAATTTGAGTCATATTGACACAAGGCTGAATGAATTAAAGGTTACCCCAATTAGAAGATTATTTTGAAGGTGCAGTTCAATCTTGCTTGTTTCACTCCAATGATAAAGCGCTGGAGTTCATATAAAAACTTATAAGGCCAGTTTCTACAATTTTCAAAGAATATTGATACGAAACTTTATTTCAAAATACTGAGTGTATAGACGATTTATATCATAGGAGGTCTCAATGGATAGCGAATTTTTTTCATTATTGTAATTTTTGGACATGATTCGTTGTAGTAGGAAATTTTTAGCAATGAAGGCTTTACCCGAGTTTAGAGTTGTATGAGCGTATTGTTACCGCGTATCCATATGTTGAGCTACTGGGTATTCTGAGCTTCGTTATTATACGCAAAGGCTTTAATGAAACAAGCATTTTCTGGGATTTGGATTGTAAGATAAGCAGAAATTTGATGATTTGCTTGAGCTTCGCTTTGAAGGAAAGTTATTCACTCATGTGCGTAAATTATTACTAATGAAAAAACTTTCCAATGTGGTTCCCAAGAATGGAACGCCACATTTTCGAATCTGAAAAATATAATCAAAACAAACTATATTGATTAAGAAGTCTAGCCTCATAGAATTCTCATTCAGCTTTTAGCCTAAGGTCAATTCAATATTTTCACTCAAATTTCTATTCAAGGATTTAAAGGGAGTTTTTTGAGTACCATTTGAAAGTTATAAATGGAAGTGTCAAAAATGAGAATCAAAGCATCCTTTTTAATCTTTTTAAGGGACAAAGTGAGATCCCATGCAATTTTTGAAATTCAGATTCAAGAAGGATGAAAGTCAAAAGTGATATGAACTGTCAAAATAGAGGGACTTTTGATTGGACAGAAAGAGTCTTAGCCCTAAGTAACAATTAGGGAGGGGAGAAACACTTCAACACAAACCTTTAATTGGGAAAGAAAGAGTCTTAGCCTCAAGTAACAATTAGAGAGTGGAGAAACACTTTGACACAAACCTACAGAAGTGTAGCAATTATAGAGTAGATAACAAAAATGAGGAGAGTGTATTGAGTAATTTTATGCATAGTGCGATTGAGGTAACAATGTGTCAAGTAGAGTAATAGTAATAATAACCATTTATCAGCAAAGACGGAGTCTGAGCCTTAAGTAATAATTAGGGAGGGGAGCAACACTTCACCACAAACCTACAGAAGTGTAGCAACAAGAAACTAGATCACAAAAAAGATGAGAGAAGAGTAAAGGAATACAATAGAGGGTTTATATATACATGACTAGGTAAAGTGATATACATGGTAGGGACTGTACAGGTTATGATGTAATAATTATTAGGTAATGTCTTGAGTAAGATAGCTAGCTTATGGGATTTCAAGTATTTCACAATGAATTGTTAAGTTTCATTTTCACACACCCATACTTTATGGGTTGTTATTTTTGAATATGATTTTGAAGTGAGGTAGGCTTTTGATGAGAGAGAAGTTATCTGTAAGGCAGCCCACAATAATTTTGGTTTTTAATAGATATTTCAATTTTATTGGTTTGTTTCCTATTAGATTTTGGATGTGATGAAGTCTGAAGTTTATGGAACCGGTTTTGTGTTGATAGATGTGATTTTATGCAGTGGTTTTCCGTGACTAGGGTAGCTGCAAGAGTTTCAGTCATCCCTTCTGAAATTAATTCTTTACTCAATCAAAGATCTTGAGTTGTTTCTGAGAAGGCATTGTATTTGGCTTCTGCAGAGGATAGGGCCAAAAATCCTTTCTTGTGTTACCTCCACCAAATGCTTTGATGGAAGTATGCTATTGAGGTGGAGAATGATTTGTATTCTTTGGATCCACCCCAATCAGGATTGGAGAATAATAAGATTTTTTGCTTCTTTTTTTTAAAAGATTCTGTATGAGGACAAAGGAAAGGTTTTTAGTTCCATTCAGGTGGACCAAACAATGTTTCAAAGTCATGAAGTGGAGCTCTCTAGGATTCTCTGAAAATTGAGATCGGAGGGAAGTACTGAATAATAGGTCAGGTCATGGGCATTGGACTTGGTATTAGAGTAATACAGTTTCTCTTCTGTAGTTGAATGGGGGTCTTTCAACTAAGTTACCCTTTTGGTTTCTGAAGCTCTTGTGGAAGCTTTATAGAGGGGATGGTAGAGTCTGGGACTTGTTCATATTAGATTGGGTTAGAACTTTGCAATAATTTGGTGTTGAATGAGTTGTATACTTCAATTGTTGTGGTATATTCTAATTACTGTCACATGGTGGAATGTGAACTACAACTTGCCAGTATTAACTGGTCTTTCAACCGGTTTAATAGCCTTTCACAATCTGCAATTAGGTGCAGTTTTCCAAAAAACCATGCACAGTTGTTTTCAACCATGTGAAGCCTCTTTTCTAAATGAATTACACTTTACTGTATTTGCTATGTAATTTACACTACAATCTACAGCACTGTGGGTAATAATTTACATTACTGTACATGTACTATAAATGAAGTATGTATTAATGAGAAGTACAGTACAGTAATTTGTCTTAAAACAGCTGTTGTTTTTTACAAAAGAATGTGCTGTTGTTTTCCAACTATGTTTTTTAAAAAAGCACCAGCAGCGACTCCAAGGCTGAGCTTACACTAGTAGTACATGGTTGCAATGTGGTAAAATATGCCTTTGTAGCAATAATTAATTTTTCACATTTAGTGAGATGTTTTTGTGCAATCAAATAGATAAATTTTTGTTTGAAAATCATTGATTAGCAATGGGGCTTCCTTAAACTTGAAAGCAACTAGGCTGAGTTTATGCTGTAGCCCTTTCATGGGATTGTGTTTGATAAGTTTTTGCGAAGCAACCATTATACTTTGAAAAAGAAATTGTTATCTTTCTTCATACCATTTTTTTACACAAAGATTTCATCCTTTCCTCATAAGTTTTTTTTTCAAACACATAGATAGGTTTGAAAATGAGCACACAAAAAGTTCTATGCACATGTCCAATTTGCAGCAATAACACTTTCACCAATGAAGCTAGTGTCAAACAGAGGGGTCTTTATATGCATCCCAGCACTGGTCAGAAGCATTGGGCTAAAAATTCTGCATGAGTCAATGAAAATGCACAAGAATCATGGCTTCAAATTTCTCTTGAAAACTTTCCAGACTTAGTAAAAGGATCTAAACCAAGGCAAGCTGAAAGTGAAAACAACTATTCAAGCAACTCAAATGAGTCATCAGACCCTGGTTATAAGCCCAACCCTATAGAAAAACGTAAGTTGTTTAGCTATTTTTGAAAATTTGAAATTGTTTTTTAAAAGGACAGATGTTCTTTTTGGAAGATTTTATCCTTTTTTATAGAATGGTTGTACCTAATTTGTGGGATCAGTCAAGAAAAATTTCAAAAAGCAATTCATTACATTATTTACATTGTAAAGAATTGTCATCAATTCCCACAAGGAATTTAGATAGAGAAAACGATTCCAAAAGACATTTGAACAATTACTAGGCACCTAAAGCTTCTTGCAAAATTTGAATACCACATTTTATGTCAATCTTGTTATTTACTGTATGAAATCAAGATAGCATCAGGTGCATGTGGATATTGAGCTACACCGGATTCATTAGCATGTGGAGAAGATTTGTTTAATCCAATAGTTTTTCCATCATGGGAAGAGATTCCAAGATCCTTGCAGCAACGACTTGAGACTTGTGAAGGAAATATATCCCATCGAAAAAACCCAAGAAGCATCTTTGTTAGTCAGAGGTTTACAGAGTGGTTAAAATGGCTCTTTGGTCTACCAGGGGTTGAATCATCTATCAATGAATGGCAAGAAAAATTGAATTCAAATGCTTTTGAAATAATTGATTACAATCATTCCAATGCTTTTCTGCAATCTATATCAAAGAATGAACCTTGAAATGAAAATTCTTCAAACCTTCAGTTAAACTTCAGTCTATTTGTCAATTGGTTTAATCCCCTTGGAAACAAGATTTCTGGAAAACAGGTGTCATTAGGTGTTCTTGCCCTGACATGTCTCAACTTTCCTCCAAAAATGCAATACAAGCCCCAATTTACTTACCTTGCAGGTCTCATTCCAGCACCCAACCAACCAAACATAAGCACAATCAACAATATTTTGAAGCCTTCAGTAGATGGACTACTCAAACTAGATCAGACAATAAATATTCAAACATTTCAGATTCCAAATGGGAGAAATATCAGAATAATATTAGCAGCATTAATTGGAGACATTGTTGCTACCCACAAGGTGTCTGGATTTTCATCCCATTCAGCCCATCCACCTTGTTCTTGGTGTGAAGTAGTCAGAAAATATCTTGAGAAGGTTACTATTGGTAAGAAAAGAAATAAAAATGATACCCTAGGACTATCAGTAGGATGGTGCAATGAAAAAGCAATCCGTCAACGTGAAATTCTAGTTAAAAAGACAGGAGTCAGATGGTAAGAGCTCAATTGCTTAGCTTACTGGGATCCTTCAAAGGATGTTGTGCTTGGTATGAAGGAATCTTACAGCATCATTTTTGGTATCGCTGGGGGATGAACAAGATATCAAAAAATGATTTTCAGACTTTGATTGGAGGTGACTTGACTGAAGAATCAACAGAAACATCAGAAAATAATGAATCAAGTGGATCAACAATTCAAGCATTGACAAATGCAGTGAAAAAAGAAATACTTTCCTTGGTTTTTTAGGCTCTAGTACCAAGTGGACTAACTCATATGCCAAAAGGCTTAGGTGGAGCTTGGAATGGAAAGCTCAAAGCAAGCAAGTGGCACTCCCTGTTTTCAATTCACTTGCCATTGACTTTTGTTGACAGCATTGTGAAAATCAAAATGTTTGATGAGGACCTAATACAAAATGAATTTTTGTGTGATAATTTCAGCTCCCTGGTTCAATGCACAAACATCATCAGTTCTAAGAGGGTTAATGAAGAATATTGTCAGATATTTGAAGAAGAATATAGAAACTATACAGAAACGTCAAGAAGAATCTTTTCAAATATAAAAATACTTCCAAACCACCATTATGCACTCCACATACCTGAGCAAATGTTATGGTGGGGACCTTTGTCTGGTGTCTCTGAGTTTTCAGGTGAACGCTTGGTTGGTATATTGTAGAATTTTAAGAAGAATTTGACTCCAAGTATGTAAAATATTCTCTTATTTATTGAGTATTTATTTATAATAATTCTCTATGATCTAAAACTAGAGCATGTTGGTGTTTCAATAATGAATTGATTTTGCCAACTTCAGAGACTAGAAGCAAAACATCAATGAAGAAAAGAGAAAAAAATCTGATAATACATTCATTATTGAGGATCAAGCATATGAAAACATACTGAGCTTTTGCCAACAATTGATACCTAATTTGAGGGCATATCATTGTCTCCCTCATCCATAAAATGGAAACGTTCTAACCAATCATGAAATCCATGTGAAATCAATATGTGTGGAGAATGGATTCAAAGTATCGAAAAACAAGCCAAATGATGTTATAGAGTATAAAAAGGAAGGCAAGTTAGCTTACAGCAAGGTTTCTGATGTGTCTCAGCTAATTGGAGATGTTGATTTGATTGTGATAAAAATCACACCTGCTATACCTGTTACCATGGATAATCATTTAATTCGTATTTTGAAAAAGTTGAATGTTGTTCAGGTAAATATGCTTCAAGATGGGTTTATTGTTCCAAGTGATTTTGTAATGCCAGTTACTTATCGTCTACTGCCTTCATGGAGCCTAGGCCAAAAATCTCCAACTTACCTGTTACAGTCTCTTTCAACAATCTCTGACAATCTTTTTTTTCAACAAGACTTGACGTATTTTGACATCAATTACTGAGATTTTTGTTTTTTTATCTTTGTCATGTCATTTCAAATAGAGTATTCTTTTTCTTGATATATTCACTTGCTTGCTGCTACAATGAGTTGCCAAAATTGAACTTGGACATATTTTTCTCATTTAGTTTTGAAATACTTCTGATAATGTGTTGTAACATGAGGGAGAGATCATGATAAAAATCCTTGATGAAGATTCGATTACAAAACACTATGGTTGAGAAAATATTTGTAAGGGATAAAACCATTCAATCACAAAATTATATACATTCTTTTGAGGTATATTTTAACGCCAAGTACAACAAACACATGTATAAAATCCTGATAAAATAACTGAAAAATCATAAAAAACAGTCATATAAAGCAACCATACTTATAAAATTATGGAAACGAGTATTTAATTTACTTCCAAGTATTCCACTCATCTTCTATGAGTCCCCCCACAAACATTGACCTCCCATACTCATCTTCAATTTCCATCTCGTATTCTTGAGAATGATCTTCAGTGGCTTTGTGCTTTCCTTTTGAATATTTTGTTGTTTTAGATTTCTTCTGCTCATCTTCATTGGCAGAATTTTTTTGATCTTGATCCAAAAATTCTAAATCAATACATTCACCATAGTCAGTATCTTCACTGTCCCTTGATTCATCTTAATTGTCATTGGGTAGGACTAAGAAATCCAAGTTGTATTTTTTGGTGGCTTCATCCCAATTCTTGTCTGTAAATCTTTTGTCTCCCATTTTCTCATCCTCATCAGTGAAATCGAGTGATTTTGATGCATCTTTTAGGAATGAACTTGTACCAACATCAGCCAAGATCCTTTGTTGTGAAGGAAGCTTTCCATTGAGCCAATGAACTTCATAAAAATCAATTGGCAATCCCTTCGGCGCCTTTGGAAATGATGTAGTTGGAGCATTCTGAATATGTATTTGATGACTACGCCGATCACGCTTCCCTTCTTCACTGTATGGTTTTTGAATGATTGAATCAAGTTTGCGCATAAACTGATTTTCTGATTCAGATTGGAAAGGAAGCTTCTTGGCAATGTAAACGTTTTTGTACTCCATGTATTCCTCATCACTGTGAGCCTGAATTGGTTTCAGGATTTGGATGTATCACTTTGGAAAATATTGGCTAATAGAAAACTTGTATTGTTCATTTCTTAGCTGAAAGCAGTTTTATGTAATTAGTATGTATCTTTCTAGGTTTGAAAATCTAAAATTTACTTACTCTCATACAACCTTCTTGTAGAGCTTTTCTTGCAGTATCAGCACGATGCTCCCCATCTTGTTTTTTCTCTTTTTTGAAAGTACCCTCCATGTAGAAATGAACATAATGGTCATATGATTTTGTCAGAAGCGGAAGGTCATTGACATATCAAAGGTGCACATTCATAAACTGATAGGTTCCACCAACAAAAAGCCGTTGAAAAGTCTTTAAAGCACTGATACAACATGCTTCATTGTAGATTGAGTCAGATGGCTCAAGAAGATTTGGTGCCTAACTACGAATACCCAAACAAGCCAGTCAACTTTGAACATATTGAATTGCAAAGTTGAATAGATGCAAAAAATGCTTTCCAATTTTGATACGTTTCTTGCGAGCCTCACGGAGTGTTTTGATTGTATCAACGGGGACCAAGGAAGGTCCTTAATTAGAAATGGCGACTTCAATTTGATCAGAATTGGAAAGGTGTTGAGAAAACGTGTTAAGCTCAGTAGGGTCTGGAGCAATTGGGACAGCATGTTGGGTAACTAGCCCCCAAAGTAGTTTTACGTGTGTTTGAAGTGCATCCTATAATAAAATTACATAAGTATCTCATATCAAAAGAATGCATGAATCCTTTTGATGCCTAATTTTGTATTTTCAAATCCAGAAGGATAATATTCATTAGTCATCTGAAGCAGATGTTTTGTTTTTGATCTATCATTCTTCTTTTTAAGGGCATGGTCTTTGATGGTTCTCCTCTTTCTAAAATAGCTGTTCTTGGACGTGTTTGATTTTTGTGAGTTTTTGATTTAAGAAACTTGCTTCTACTTTTTTTCACTGGCCCCAGTTGATCTTGTTTCAGAGTGCATGTTTGATGACTTTGTGTTTTCAATTGAGGTTTTATTTTGAATTTGCAACTCCATAGCCTGAACTCTTTCAAGGAGGTGCAAGATTACTTGATCCTTTTGAGATAGATTTTTTTTGAAGCTCTGAGACTATCATTGGGTCTAAGAGAGTGTTTCCTACAGAGCTTGTTTGGGAGTGTGATGAATCTGGATAGTTATTTCGATTCATATTTCAAGCTAGCAGTACCAGAAAAGACAATATTTTGCTTATGGTGAAATAATCATATTTTAAAAACAGTAGAATGACTTATTTGAAACCAATCATTACAAATAAAAGCTAATAGTGGAAAACAATGAAAAGAAAAACTGAAGCAAACTGACCTTTTCATCTTCAAGAAACCAAATTTTGGAAAAGTGCACATGAAGATGGTATGGTAAAAACTGTTTTCTCCTTTTTTTTGGCTTAACTAATAGAATTACTGTACTGTAATTCTCATTAAAACATACTTCATTTATAGTACATGTACAGTACTGTAAATTATTACCCACAGTGCTGTAAATTGTAGTGTAAACTACATAACAAATACAGTCAAGTGTACTATAATTTATTTAGAAAAGAGGCTGCACATGGTTGAAAACAACTGTTCATGGTTTTTTGGAAAACTGCACCTAATTGCAGACTGTGTTTTTGGCAAGAGTTCCCTTTGATGAGGTCTGGCAGACTGAATTGTGACAATAAACCGGTTACCAACGTCATGGGTTCAATTCCGGCTGGAGGGAAGAGGAGGTCTCAATCAAACCACCAGAAATTTCTGGGTTTTCTGCTCCATTGGCATACAAGGGTTCCACCCCTTGGGGGTTTCTTGTACGCTCCTGTTGTGACTAATGTAACTCCATGAGGGTGACATGGGTAATACCATCAGTTACATGCACTTTGGGATGCAGTGCTCTAAACCCGGGGGTAATGTCACATGGTGGAATGTGATTTACAACTTGCCAGTATTAACTGGTATTTCAACCGGTTTAATAGCCTTTTTGGCAAGAGTTCGCTTTGCTGAGGTTTGGCAGATAGCATTGTGACAATTACCAGGGCATACCCCCCTTTTACACAGTCTTCTATGTTATAATGATTTTTGATGTCTTCTTTGAATGAGGAGGACCTGGTGCCTCCAAATAGAAGGTTGTTGACATGGACAAGAATCCACAGGGGCTTGTTTTGGTCAGCTTGATAGAAGAGACAAGGGTCATCCAACATAGAATTAGCCCAATTTTCAGGAGGGAATGCTTTATGGGCTTATTCCATAATCTAGGGCTTTGCTTCAACATATATAGGCATCTTTTGAGATTGAAAGATTAATGTTTTTGGAATTTGTAATATAATTTGGGTCAGAAGATATGTAAAGTTCTGTCAGGCTTTCCATTTAAAAGGCACATTTTACATATATTTTTTGTCTGATAGAGGGTTGCAAAAACATAGTGTCAATATCAGTAAAAGAGACCTTTGTCTACCTGTGGGCGGAAAGGCTTTGTTGTGGCATAGAATTTCCCTTTTCTGATAACCCTTGACATACAGGGGGCTGTAGAATTTGTGAGAAGACCATGATTTCCAGTTTTCTGTCTAGAAAACCCCAACTGGTAGATAGGGCTTTGGAGCCATTAGCTTCTTCTTGTAGGCCTATGAGGTATGTTTGACATAACCATAAGGGCACAAATCACTTTTGATACATGTGGTTTAGCCATAAAATAACTTATTAAAATAAAATTAAAACAAAAAATGACAAAAATAAGCATAGCCTTATTTTTATTATACAAACCTATAAATATGATGTAATTTTTGAGAGACAAAATTAAAAAAAACAGTCACAGGGGCTCTTGGACAGAAATACAAGAGTGGCCTGGCACTCAGAAATCAGGGAACTTACTTGGAAGACTCCAAAAGAATAAAGAAAATAAAAATAAAAGAATAAATTCCTCTAAGAAATATGCAGGTACAAAGATGAGATGCAATGAGAGGAAAGAGAAGCCAAATGGCCAAAGAGCCAACCAAGTAAGTCCTTAATTACTGTTTCAACCTGCCAAAATGAACAATGGAATTAGTAAGGATATGACCACCAAATATCCATTGACAGGAAAAGAAAGAAAAAGAGAAAAGGTGCTAAATGACCGACTTGATAATATCAGTATTCACTCAACAAAAATGATAAGATAAATAAAGATAAAATAAAATAAAAATATTTTAATTAACTGGGGAAAACCCCCCAGGGTGGAAAGGGTAGCTGGTATATGTGAAAAGCTGGGAGCTTGAGCTCTTCAGGCTGAAAACTGATCTGTATTTATCCTTGAGGCTGTATTGAGTGTTTTGGGAATTGATACAGCTGGCTAATATTGAAATTGAATTGGGTTGAATGAATTTCCCATGCTTGAAAATGAAATACAGTTCTTGATGGATCCAGACTGTATTGAAATGAATATGGTTGAGTGGAGCTTTGACACTTCACAATTGAATGAATGAATGAACTGCCTCTTTAATCCCTTGAGAATGGTTGAACAGTATTGCCTTGGAAGAATACTGTTAATGGAATTATCCAATGATGTCTTGATGGTGTGATTGGTCTTTGATCCTGAAACACTTGCTCTTGAGCCTTGATGAGTGCTCTGAATGATTGAGTGCCTTGATGACGTGATGATATGCTGGAATTTTTAAATGACCATTTGATATTGCCACCATTGAATTGCTGTTGAAAAATGATGCATAATAATATATAACATCATTTATGGTATATTGGTTCATTGGAAAGAAGATTACATCCAAAGGTCTTGAGATGGAAAGAAAGAGGGGAAAAGATGGATGTGATGGCTTCAGAGCTTGGAGAAGTGTTTTCTGGGTCCTTTGGGGTTTTTGGCTAATTTTGGGTTCTGAGCCAAAAACTGCCCCAAAGGGCAGGAAAGTGTCTTTTGGACACTTTGCGTCAAAGTGCGCAAAAAGTGTGCAAGTGCGCAAATGGCCAAAAACAGCCATTTGGGCCATTTTGGCTGGGTTTGAGGGAAATGACCAGAAATACCCATTTGGGCATAAATTCCCGCTATGGCTTCCAGATTGAGGTGAAGGGCCATGAAGGCCCCAAAAGACAAATGGCCATAAATGGTCCATAAGATGATGAAGTGGCCATATTGGCCACTGGTGAGGGATATGGCCAATTGGCCATAGAAGGACTGTGGCTTGATATGCCATATGGAGATCCAAGGAGGTGAATTGCCATGGTTTTGACAAAAACCTAGGGTAAAACTATAGAGTGTTATACCCAAATATGGTCATTTCCTGTGCTTTTCCAAGGTTTAAAAGTTTCACAGTAGAATAACACATTTTTACAACTTTTATTGAGATTTTTAATTTCAATTTTAAGATTAATTTTGAAGTTGAGTCAGGTTTTTTCAATCTTGAAAAGGTCCGGTTGAGATTGAGGTGTTGTGTGTATTTATGGAATTGGCTAAGTCTTTTCCATAAAGACTGTAAATCCTGCATGATCTCAATTTAAATGAATTAACATGAAAAATTCAAGAAATTAAATGAGATTTTCCTCCTGTATTGAAGAAATTTCACCCTTATTCAAACTCTAAGATTATAATTTAATTGAAAATGAAAGTGTAAACTAGTTTATTCCTCTTTTGGACATGACTTTTAAGCTTCCAGAGGGTAAATACCTATATTCCAGCTTGTCATGAAGGTTTAAAGAACTGTAGAAACTGAATTAATTTTGAATAAGCTCAAAATTAAATTTAAAATCATTAAAACCTTATCAAATTATCATTTCTAATATTTATTGCTTTTTTGACATGGAAAAAACACAATAATTGTATAGACTCATAGAAAATCCCATTCTTCATGGTTTATTTGAAAACCTTACAAATATTAGAAGTTAATGTTATCTGTGTACAAATTCAATTTCAAGTATCCTCTACTAGTAATATTCATTGTTATTTAGCTTGGAAACATACCTCTTTTAATTATTCTGAGAGAAAATTAATTTAAAACCTTTTAAAAATTTTTTTTTTGAAATTGTGCTTTCAGGTTTCTCATGTGATTAACTTCAATATAAATAAACTAATTTCATATTAAGACTTGAATGAGGATAAGAAGTTAATTTGAGTTAAGAGTAATAATGTTAACTTTAAATTGATATTGAAAATAAGTTACCTTACCTTCAAAGCCTTATTTTTAAGCATGGTTTTTGTAAGGTGTGGATATGAAACTTTGATTGAAAATCAAGTTCTTTTACTGTCCTCAAAATTTGTATAAGGTAAATTTGATCAAAAATAGTATAAAATAAGATTTTTAACAGAAAAAACACCAATTTAATTTTTTCTAACCTTATAAGTATAAAACAACAATATTATACAGATTTATTGTTTTAACAACAATAAACATTTATCCAAAAATAATCTACAAGAGATATTTAAGGCTACAAAAGAAATTTCTTCAAGAGCAATGTCAGTTGGAATTAATTGAGCAAAGTACTGCAGGCAATTAATATAAGAACAGAGTCTTTAAGAAGATCATCAAAGAGAAAACACGCCCAAAAGTGAACAGAGTGAATTTGGAAACAGAGTGACAAACGTTATAGTGATGAAAGATGCTTTAATTCACTTATGGGGTGGCTAAGGGGTAAAAATGATTATAAGAGTTACAAAAAATGATTATGATGATTTTTCACCTGGTTAAGAAGTTTAAAATGATTAAAAAAATGTGGTGGTTGGAATCTCTTATTGATTGGTTTACCAGTGTTTAAACTAATTATAAAAGGAAGAGATTCTAACATCAAGAGAAAAGTGGGGCAAAGAAGGAATTCTTTTATAACCACCAATTTTCTTACTGAAAATATTAAATTTACTCTTTTCAGTCGTGGAAAACACTCCGACAACATAAAAGCCAATTATGGCATCATTGAACCCTGGTTTAGACCAAAAAGGCGCTGGGTTTAGCCATTTTGGACCCTTAAATCAGCCATTGCTATAGTCATACCTGGTTTTAAGCCTTAAAAACACGCCAGAATGTGTGTAACAGACATAGAAGCAAGTTAAAACTGTTTTTACTAAGATTTCTTTAACTTAAGGGTAGCTTTACCCTCTTGGCAACATTGCAAACTGCCCTGGTTGGTCTCAAAACCTCATCATCAATTGAGACACAGACCCTGTGACTCAATTCCAGGCCAAAGGTTATTCACTTTTGCGTTGACTTTAAAATCTCATGCCTGTCAGAAAGGAATTTGGGAGTCTAAATCCCCCTCAGAGCTAAAGTTCCTTTTCCACCCCAGAATTAATCTTTCCAATCTATTTTTTCTATAATTCTTCATCATGTTTTACACTTACAATTTACATATTTGATTCAATTGTATTTTTACATTAAACAACTGTAATAATTGATACCTCATATTTAAATCAAAGTTCACTTATGTAATACAGGCACACATTTTGACATTTCAATTGAAAAGACTTCAATTCCTCATAACTTCAAAACTACACACAACACCTCAATTTTGTTAATTAAGTTAAGGTTTTAAGGATTTTCAACTTTTGTACAGAAAATACTAAAAACTTAATTTAAGCTTATTTAGAGTTGAGTTACAGAAATTTATCCAGGGATGACCCCACCTTATTTTTTATGAGGAATTAAATATTGAAAGAGTTTTTAAATTTTTATTTGTTGGATAAAAAGCTATAATAGTTTTTGTTTAACTTTTTTCCAAAAATATTTCAATTTTAGTAATTTTGTTAAAAATTAATTTTTGCATAATTTTTTCAAGTAAAAATGTGTTTTCACAATTTTAATTTTCAATGTAATTTTATTGTTAAATCATACTTCAAATTTCACTATTGTGTATAAATTTGTATTTATATTTTAAATTTTGTTTTGATAATATAAGTAAACTTATTTTATTCATAATTGTATTTTCTTTTATTCTTTGTGGTCTTTTGGGTACATGAGAATACCTCTAAGGCTCACAGTTTTACAGTTTGGATCTGAGAACACCCTCTATATCCATTATTGATCATAAGATCTTCTCACACAAGGGCAAATTTCACTTTATAATTAATTTCTGGCAATTGAGTTCACGTCAAGAAACATAAAAGTCAATCTCACATCAAGTGAAAATCAAGAAAATGTATAGCATATGTCACAGTCAGGTCTTAAACCAATATTTGTTCCTCTGTGCTTTCAAACCAGATTACAAACCCTCTGAGCCTCCCACAAACAGCCCAAGGTTTCTAAAATTAACGAAGAAACCACATTTTGTCACCTGAACACACCAAAGAGGTCATTTAACCAGTATTGATTCTGATTTGTCAATATTGATCTCCACAACAGAGAAGGGGTGTTTGTGACATCCCTGGATCCTCCATAAGAAAACTTGGCAAAAGCTTAATTGACAAACTTTGCGTGACAAAGGTGGATCTAGCTGCAAAATGCTTTGGGTGCATATTTTTGACACACACAAAAAGGCCAAATATTTGGGAGGGTTAATTTTGCATAGCTATGAAGCAAGTTGCCACAAGCAGAATTGACAAGCTGCAGGTGACAAATGTGGATCCAGATGCATAATCCTTTGGGTGAGGGTGCATATGTGTGACACATGCAGAAGAAGGTCCAAGAATGGGTGGGTTTAATTTTGGGTAGCTACAAATCAGCTTGTCACAAGCCAAATTTACAAGCTACATGTGATACAACTGAAGCCAGCCACATATTGCTTTTAGTGCAGGTGCATATGTGCAACACACACACAAAAGCACAAAAATATGTAGGGTTAATTGCTTGTAGCTGTGAATGAACTGGCCATTAGAAGAATCAATAAGCTGCGGTTAATACAGGTGCAGACAGCTGTGCAATGCTTTGGGCAGGGGTGCATATGTTTGAAACATACATACAAAGGTGCAAGAATGTGTGGGGTTAGTTTTGTCTAACCTAAATGTGAACTGCTCTCACCATTGGCATGTGACAAGCCCCATGCATCTTACAAAAATCCAAACTCTCATGGGATTTGATGCTAAGGAACACAGGTCCATGGGGCCATTCACCTTGTAGCCTGAGGATAGAAGGGTTATGCCATTTGAGAGCCTGTGATATATGAGAGTGCATGTAATATGACCATTTTAAGTGGCTTATTTAAGCTTTACCTAATCTGAACATGAAAATCCTTTTTTAGTAATGTTAACTGGGGGGATTGACTGGTCACAATGGAAATTTCATGTCAGGAAATTTTGAGGCAGTTTTTTTTCAGTAAGAAATCCTCATGAAGCTGAGAGAATTCCCTTAACTTGTCACTTTACTTTCAGAAAAAAGAATATATACTACATATCATGAAATGGTGCTTTCATCATTACAAGAAGTCCAAATGACATCACTTTGTTATAATACAATCCATAGTGACCTCATGAGCCTTTGAGATATGACCATATATCCAAAAAGGTCACAAATAAACTTTACAATACTTATTCTAATCAAAGAAATGAAATTATTATCTTAAAATAGGTAAAAATGCCATAAAAAAGCTCAAAAACTTGATTATCTCAGAAGACAATGAGTAAAATTTGGAATACATTACAACATTGGATTCCACAAGAAGTACTATACATATATCATTTGCACTTAATATCTCAAAAGTCAATACTTTCTGAGATAACCTGAATATATGCAATTTTATTATCAGTGCATATATTCATGCTTTTTACCTCATATCTTTTGAAACATGCATGATAAATAGTTGAACCCAAAAATTAAGTTACCACATAATAAATGTACAAATACAGATATGAGCTCTATTTGACAAGTTATAAACAAGGTTATAGCTTGAAAGGGTTTATTGAGCCAAATCATTATATCTGTTGATCACTTTGGTGTGAAAGGAGTCCACACATAAAAAAAGTATATATTAAGATTTTAGTAGCTTTTATGTGATGACGTATGTAATTTTCACTATTATATTCAAGGTATAGCCCCTTGAAATCTTGGTTTGATATTTAAAATAGAAGGTTTTGACAGAAAAGAGGACTTACAAGAAGAATCATCAAAGATAGATTTTTGATTATTTAATCAACTGCTCTTGGAATCTTAGTAAGGACATTTGAAGCTATCAGAATTAACTTTTTGAATTTCTCTAGCATGTCTACCTCAAATGTTATTCATGATCAAAGCTTAAGCTTAAATTTCATCATTTATGATCACTAACTGCAATCTTATTTTACATTTAATAGTTATATAGGTTATAGAACTGGTGAATACTAGTATATTATGATTAATAATAATAAAATACACAAAGTTTAGACTTCTTCCAAGACTATGATATCAGAAAATTTAGAGTTACAGTAATAACTCTAAATAATGGCATAATAATGATATAAGATGGTGTGATTATGATGTAATAATCACTAAACCTTAAAGTACTGATCAATTCCAGTGGATACCATCAGTACACGTACACTAGAAGCCTTCTGTACTTTACATAGAGCTCTTTTTACCTTTATTTCCCCCTTGCACACAACAAAAACATTAAAATATTGAATCCAAACATAATAGCTTGATCAATTTTTTATAATTATGTCATATTATCAAAGACTCAAGTTCATCTTTATTATAATAATCAATTTTGATGTGATCAAGTCAATATTTAATTGTTTTTATTAAATTTTTCTCTAAAAAATGTTCAATTCCTCATAAAAACAAGAATATTTGGAATTTCTTCCATTTTTATTGTAAAAAAAAATTAAACAAGTTTTATTAGAAATATTTTTTGTAAAATTATATAAAATTATTGTATTAAGTGCTAGAATTAGGTTATTTTATCCCTTTATAATAATCTCTCTTTATTATTTTTTTTGATAATTCTTATATTAATATAAATAGTATTTATAGTATCAATAACTTTAATATTGGAAATATTTTTGTTATAAATTGTTTTTCATTATCAGATAAAATTTTTTTATGCATTTATTATTTGTTTGTAACAATGATAAATTGCCATAAATATATTAATTATTAAATATTTATATATTTATTTTTATTATATTATATCATTTATTTAAATAATATAAATATTTTTACACCATTATTATAATAATCATTCTTCATCTTCTTGATTATTATAATAAGGAAATTCAGCGTAAAATAAGTCAAATATTAGTAATATTAACTTATTGTTGCAAAGTCAAACCTTACATTTGGGGGCCTGGCACTTATATTTACTGAAAAGACTTTCAAGAAGATTCAAATTGGGCTTATCAATTATGGAATTATGTTTATAATCATAAAGATATTATATAATTTTAAAAGCTGTTGACACATTTGGAATGCAATTGTACTGTCTTACATGGGGGTTTCAACATCCTAAGACTTGCAAGAACTTTCTTTGAGAAATTTTGGTGATCAAAAAAGATATTTATAAGTTCAAAACAAATTGAGATCATAATATAATTTTCAATAATCATACTTATTTTAATTTTATTCTTAAAAATGAAAAATACAAAAACTAATAAAGATAAATAACATAATAAAAAATCATTCCTTTTTATTGATTTCTCATTTTTTAAGATATAAAGAAATTTTTACATGGAAATTACCATATATTCTCAAAAATAACACTTCTATAAAAAAGACTTATATTTCTGTGCCTTTTTTAGTGTTTGAAGAAAACCCAACAGAGGACAACCAGAGCACTGTTGAAAGATTGGTGGAAGAAACTTGTCAAAGTTCTGCAACAAAAGTTGTCAATAAGAAAAGAAAATGTAAGAAATTATTTTCTCCAGGACCCACCTTTCAAGACTCTAAAGCTGAGTACCTCTGTTAATATTTCCGTAAAAAGAGGTTTTATCTTTATGAAATGTTTTAATTTCTTATTTTCTCTAATATAACTACTAGAAGAGGATCCCATTACTCCATCCAATCAGATGGAGGTGAATTCAGAAGTAGAATTGATCTCTCAAAAGGGAAAAGAAACAGAAAAATTGGCAGTGGAAGAGAATCCACACAAGGAAGTTCCTTATCCCAAAGGCAAGTCCCAGAAATGCCTATAATATCTGAGCCAGAGCTGGAACTAAGTATGAGTAATTCAAAAATATACAAATAACATTCAGAGGACTCAGATAGACATTTAAAAGAGCCAGCACAAGAGGTGTTAAATGGTGTGCAAGGACAAAGAATGCGAATGTTGGCAAAAATCTACCAAGGAGTGATGAAATTCAAATCAAAAAGATAAATGACTGGCAAAAAAAAGAGGGAGGCAAGAAAGGCAGAAGCCCCAGTAGCTTCTAGCAGCAAGCCACCAGCCAGCCAAACTCTCTAAGAAGGGGAGAAGAACAATAAAACAAATTGGTGGAAACCATATTTCCCAAATTACAGGATTCCAAGAATTCAAAAAGATGCCATGGAAAATTTTTTCAACATTGCCAGAGCATTGATGGAATTCAAGGAAAAAGAGGAACAAAGAATGACAAAACCCCATTTCCAAAAGAAATGAATTTGTCTGCTGAAATTGTAAATTCTTTAACAGACATCAAGAATAGTTTATTATCTTTACCAGAAATAAAAAGTAGTTTGTTCAAGGAGATCCATATGGTCATACACTCCTGTAACAGAGAATTTGGGCCAAGTGGTGCCTTCTGGAAGTTGTTTTTGTGCTTCCTTCTCGGAGTAGGTAAAAGTTACCATTCTCGCTATTGAGAATGGTATCTTTGATTGATTTCCTCTGGGGCATCTGTTTTTATTTCCTCTTTGCGGTATGGAGGATATGTGTTGGTTTAATTTTAACCTTGTGTTTGTGGGATTATTTTTTGGGCAGAAATTGAACATTTTGTTCAGGCCCTGGTCCATATAGTTGCTTTGTTAGTTGATATGTGTCATATCACTTTTGGAGTGATGTTGCTCATCTAAGACATTTTTTAGCATGGTAGCTGTTTCTTCTGTGGCTCTGAATAGCTTATTAGGATCCTCTTAAATATTATGCAGGGTTCTAGTTTTCAAGGTGTTCAGTTCTTGTAATCTAGTTATGCATTAATTGAGTTTGTCAAATACCTCTCAATTTTTTGTGCAAAATGTTTGATCTGTGTCCATAAAGAATGCATGGCTATGGTCCACTCAGATGTTACTACAATGTGTCATTCTTATTAGGGATGTTATTTCTAGTTGTACAACTATTGCTTCTATGAAGAGTCTTTACAATCATCTGTTTCTTTTGTGTGCTTCCTTCAATAGGTCCAACACCTTCTTGATCATTGGGCATGACTACTTCTTCCTCTGGTTTAAAGGAGTCTTTCTCCTTCCTTCCAATCATTGTCTTCTCTGGAAACTACCTGGGAATGTGAAGAATGGTGACTCTTGACCACTTGTCTGCTAGTTCTGTGAAGCCACTGGGAAGTGTGAGCCATAGAAGTATTTTCATATACCCAAAAGACCCAAATAATAAAACAGGATATAAAGAAAAGAAATTTATTTATATTATTGAAATAAAAATAAAATGTAAATATGAATTTATATATAAAAATAAAAATTAATTGTAATATAAAAATCAAATTACATTGAGTTTTAAATTTGTGAAAACACATTTTTACTTGAAAAAATTAAGTAAAAATGAATTTTCAACAAAAATACCAAAATGAAAATATTTTTGGAAAAAAGTTAAATAAAATATATAATAACTCTTTAACCTACAAATAAACATATGGAAATTGTTTTACCATTTGACTCCTCATAAAAATTAAGGTGGGGTCACCTCTGGGTAAAATTTCTGTAACTCAACTCTAAATAAGCATAAATTAAGTTTTTAGTATTTTCTGTACGAAAGTTGGAAATTGTCAAAACATTAATTTAATTCACATCAAATGTGGTGTTAACCATCAATTTGTGTGTTAAAATGAGGTGTTGTGTCTAGTTTAGAAGCTATGAGGAATTGAAGTATTTTCAATTGAAATGTCAAAATGTGAGCATGTATTACATAAGTGAGCTTTAATTTGCATATGAGGTGTCAATTATTACAGTAAGTGTATTATAAAACTAAATTGAATTACAGATGAAAACTACAAGTATAATACATGATGAGGAATCAAACAAAAAATAAATTGGAAAGATTAATTTGGGGGGAAAAGGAACTCTAGCTCTAAGGGGGAGCCAGACCCCCAAAATCCTTGCTGACAGGCATGAGATGTAAAAATACACACAAAATTTCATGGCTTTTAGCCTGAAATTGAGTCACAGCTTCTCTGACTCAATTAATGATGAGGTTTTGATACCAACCAGGGCAGTTTTAACTGTTGCCAATAGGGTAAAACTACCCTTAAGTTAAAACAATATTAGTAAAAAACAGCTTCAACTAGTTTCCACGTCTCTTACACACATTCTGACAAGGCTTTAAGGCTCTAGCACAGGTATTCCTATAGTAATGGTTGATTTAACGGTCTGAAATGGCTAAAATCAGGCCTTTTTAGTCTAAAACAGGGTTCAATGATGCCATAATTGGCTTTTCTGTTGCCAGAGTTTTTCCACGACTGACAAGAGTAAACCTTACTCTTGGAGTAAGAAAATTGATTTCTATAAAAGAATGTCTTCTTTGACCCACTTTTCTATTCATGTTAGAATCTTTTCCTTTTAAAATTAGTTTAAACAGTGTTAAACCAATCAATAAAAGATTGCAATCACTGTACTTTGAATAATTTTAAACCTTTTAACCACGTAAAAAACTTGTAATCACTTTTTGTAACTCTTATAATCATTTTTACCCTTGAACCACCCCATAAGTCACTTAAAGCATCTTTCATCACTGTAAGCTTTGTCACTTTGTTTCCAAATCAACTCTGGTGACTTTTGGGTGTGTTTTCCCTTGGATAAAGCTTTTTAAAAGCTTTTCTTTTTAATTGATTGCTTGCAGTCCTTTGCTCAATTAATTTCAATTGAAATTGCTCTTGAAGCAATTTCTTTTGTAGCCTTAAATATCTCTTGTAGAGTACTTTGGGATAAATATTTATTTATGGAAAAACAATAAACCTTTATAATTATATTGTCTTATACTTATTAAGTTCAAAACAGTAAATTTGGTGCGTTTTCTCCTAAAAATACCATTTCATATTATTTTTAATCAAATTTTTACCTTATACAAATTTTGAGGCCAGGAAAAGCAGTTGATTTTCAATCAAAGTTTCATATCCACACCTTCCATTTGGGGGCCCAGCCATGATATTTTACTGTGAAATAATTTTTGCTCTTTATAAATCTTTTTTATTTTATGTTGAAAAAGTTAAAAAAATACAAAAAATAGTTATAATTCAAAAAATCAACAAAAAGTAAAAAAATTTCAAATTATAAGTGAGGCTGTATTTTACATTTCTCTTTTTTAAAAATCTTTTTTTACTTAATCAAGTGGATTTTTCATTAATTTTAGTGTCTGAAAACGTGGTAAGAGAAGAAAACATTGAAACAGCTTCAACAGTAACGTGAATTATACCTGAAAGTACTGTTAATTCTGACCATAATATTACAATTATTTCAACTTTGAATAATAAATCAGAGCCAATTTCTTCTGAATCGATTAACTTGGATATAAGTAATACTCTTCAAAAAGCAAATAATTTTGCAAATAGTTAGTTTTTGACGTGAAATTACTATTTTGAAGCTTTTTCAATCATAAATATGCCTTCAACCAGATCAGGAGCCAGCTATAGCCCCTCAAGCAGCTCCCAGAAAGGTCATAGACATGATTATGGCAGAACCAAATCAGTTACACAAGGACAAGGGTCACTTGATGACTCCCAAAATATGAAATTAGTTCTTTATGAGGTGATCATACTGTTTTACCTTCAAACAGAGCCAACACCGCCACAAGAAGCCTCAGTGGATATATAAAAAGCCAGCCAGAGGGCCTACAACAATGCATTGCACCACAAAGAGTCCCAGATCTTTTCATATCTGTGGAAAAACTGCATGAATTCTTACCTGACTTTGAGAAAATTCCTGGGCCATCCCAACACTTGCAAGCTACTCAATGGATGGCATTCATTGATGGAAAAGAAAAACATGATGCTCTTAACAGAAGAATGGAGGAAAAAAACCCTCCTCAACCCAAGCAAGTGCAAAAAACAGCCCCAGTAGCCATCAGAAGCAATTCTAATGTGAAAAAGCAGCCACAAGCTCAGAAAAAGGGCAAAGGCAAGGCACTAGCCACCAAAACTTACAGCCAGGGTTACAGAATCCCAAAGATTCAGCAGGATGCCATAGAAAATGTATTTCAGATGGCCAGAAAAAGGAGGAAGCCAGATCAAAATATAAGAAATGATTTCTAACATTTTTAATGCTATCCCAGAGTTTTATGAAGCTATAAATGATGTAAAAAGTCATATTTCTGATAAAAATTCATCAATTTGTAACAATCTTAAGACAAATAAATTAAGTCTGAGCCAAAGAAACAAGACACTTATGTGTTTTGAAAAATCTTTAAGAACAATTAAAACTTCCCAAAATGAGAAGTCATTTGGAAATAAGTTGAATGAACGATCTGCCATTATTGAAGAACTGAAAGACAAATATTCTAAATTCAATATTGATGACATCATCAAAACAAGAATAAAACAAGCCATAAATATTATCAAATAAGATACTAAGAAAGTCCTTGATGATATTGCAAATTCATTTACTGAAGTAAAAAAATATACCATTGCCTTGAAAAAGTGTTTCGACACCTCACAACAGGAAGTATCAAAATGTACAATGAAATCAAATCAAATCACTTCTGATAATACTAGACAGAACGAATTATGGCAAGAATTAGCACATAAAGAAGATATGTATAAAATTGAAGTAATAAATTTAATACAGAGCTTCCAACATGAGCTCAGAAATTCTGAAAGGTGTAGCAGCAGTAATATCAATGATATTGAACAATTACTGTACACCTGTAAGATTTGTCTATGAAACTGATGATAATATTACTATTAATCAACAGTACTATGACTGTTCTTATGAAATATAATAACAAGAATGTTATTATAACCACAATTAAATAATTAAAGAATTTTTTCTTTCACGTGTTAAACACTACTAGTGATTTTAACGGTGAGCAAGTAATTGTCTACAAGAATCAATTACAAGATTATTTTAATAATAAAACCTCTTTTATTAAAATAATAAAATTATTTTAATATATAATTATCTTTTGCAAGAATAATTATAATGGTAATTCTTGAAGAAAACTAATTTTAGAGAAAAACTTTAAGAATTAAAAATAAATCACTCACTAATATTCCAAAGAACTTATTGAAAGATAAGATAGAGAGATTTGACATAGAATTGTGGATTTTAAGGATCAAAATGAATTTATAACAGTATTACAACAATATATAGTTGGATTCTATGATCTCATGTGTTTCTGATTGATTCTGAAAGATTTAAAACACTTGAGAATAGCATTAGCTAATACTTACTTGTTGGTAATAATGATTTAAATGATAATAAGATGATGATGATGTGGAAAAAACAGCAAGAAGAGGCCTCATTTAAGTCAACAACAGCTCCCAGAGGCGTGCCATGGAGCAAACTGAAAAACCAGTGAGTGAGAAAACAATAAACCCTTTTGGATTATTGATTGCATCATCTGTTGTCACGTAAGATTATCATAATTACTTAATTGATGCTTTTACGTGACTACCAACCCCAATATGGTTAAGAATAAAAAGAGTAACATCTGTAAATCTTCTTTTATTCCAAAATAGTCATTGATTTCTCAAAGTTATCAATGTTATTGCCAATTTCATCACAGGTTGTAATTACTGTAAATTTTTGAAAATTCAATGTTTCACGTAGAATAGTCAAAAATGGACTGTAAGTAAAACTGTAATTCTTTTTGGTTGTACCATAGATAATACAGTTCTCCATTAGTCCTGAGGGTTTCAGAATGATTCATTAAGAATTGTATTTTTAATGAATTTTTGAAGTTTTTACCTCATTTCTACGTAGAATTGCAAATATCAGCGTTTAACTGGTTGCTATGAAGTAAATCAATGGATACAAGTCCAAAAAGGGTTTTAATTACTCTTTTGAGGTTTATCCATGGAAAATCATTAAGAATTGCCATGGTTACAGGAGTCTAAGTAGCTTTTTACCTCCTTCGCATGTCAAAATAGCAGGTTATTTGCTATTTTCTTAAGATTTACAGTAGTTTTGACATGGTAACCAAATTCCCAAAAAGTTTTAGTTTACCAATTAGGCCAAGACCAGCCATGGATCCAAGCTTTGGAGCTGTCCACGCCTCTGAGGCCTCAGAAGTTGGGTACCCTGGCTCTCTTTGATGTCTTTTGTCCCCCTTGCCTATTTTTTACGTCAAAATAGAATTTTAAGCTTAAAGTGAGATATCCACTATGGGTGTACCAAAAGTCCATGTAAGAATACCATGATATTGAGTGCTCAAAACATGTATAACACTATTCCTAGTGTATATGTAACATGGGATTTCTCACATTCCCATTATTTTGGTGTGAAATTAAGAAAAACAAAAATTTTCACGAATCTTTTATGTGGTATTGATGATGTGGTATTGATTTATTTTCCATTTTACCACCTCAAGGAGTTAATTTGAGCTTATTCACTCTATGGAGCTACCCTACGTGAAATTTTGTGTAGAATCCAAATCTGGTCTTAAATCCATGGATTTACTTACTCAATAAGAAGTTATCCAATTTTTTGAAAGAAAAAAATGATGAACTTTGGATATATGCATTCCTTATGAGTTATGCATAATTAAAAATTTCTTTTGTAGATAATTGTGGCCTATTTGGGTATGTAAAATATACCTCAAGGCTCACATTCCCTCCCACCAAAAAATAAAATTGTACTACAATTTTATCAATGGTATAAAGAGTAAAAGGCCCCAAAGGGGGGTTAATGTCCACTGTTCAACCTCTTTACATCACTCAGATCAAGTAATGTAAAGCACATTTATAGACATATTCAGGATTGTGGCCTTCTTTCATGTCTAAATCTTCTCAAGAGTTTATCTGAGTCAGGTATTTATGATTCTGCCAGCCATTCATCTTCATGTACTGGATTTCTATATCTGAAAAGATATTCTCTTTGATTTTTACCCCCAAGTCTCCTTTCTTTAATGACTTTCTCTATCTTTTTGTCTTCATTCTTTTCCACTGGTGGAAAAGTTAAAGGAGTTGGGTTCCTTAAAGGAAACAATTCTTTATCAGCTGGTTGATAAGGCTTCATCAAGCTGACTGGAAAAGTGGGGTGTTTATTTTCAAATTCACCACTCAATTCCACTTGAACTGCATTGGTTCCATGTAAGGAAATAATAACAAAAGCTCCTACATAAGAAACTTTAAGCTTCTTTGGGCCTTTGATATTATTAAAATTCAAGGTTGAAACTAGAACTAAGTCCCCTACTTTGAAGTCTGGTACTTTATGACTCTTGTCCCACTTCTGTTTTGCATAATCAAAAGCATCATTCATATTTTGTTTTGAATGATGTTTTACTTTATCAAGCATTATCTTGAAGCTGGAAGCTGTAGGATGAATGTCAATCAAGTCTTTCCTCAGTGTGTCTTCTGGAAGTCTTGGATTCCATCCTTTTTCTAACATAGCAGGAGTTTGTCCTGTGGAAGAATGGACTGATGTCTTGTACGCTAATTCTAGTGCAGGTATCAGAGTGCACCAGTCATGGGTAAAGCCATCTGAGTCTTTGAATTCTAACCCATAAGCACAAGATCTCCTGATCATGTCTTCTAAAGTTTGAATCATCCTCTCTGCTAGGCCATCTGTTTGAGGGTGATATGCTGTAGAGAATGATAACTTAGTCCCAAACAATCTATGAAGATTGGTCCAAAGTGCAGATGTGAACTTTGGATCTCTGTCACTTATGATATTCTTAAATAATCCTGTATGAGAAATAAGTCTACTCCATAGAAGAAGAGCTGTATCCATAGCAGTGTCATCTTTATGAAATGGTAAGTGTAAGGTTTGTCTATGAAACTCTTGATAATAGTAGCAAAATCAAGAGTACTATGACTGTCCTCAGTAGAAATATATGATATAATAAAATACTATAACCACAAATTTAAATATAATTATTAAAAATAATTATTTAAAAAAATAAATTTAATTAATATTATAAAAAGATAATAATTATAATAAATTATAATTATTCTATTATTGTTATAGTCACTGACAGTTATAACAATAAGAAGTGTAAAGCTCTTAATGAGAAAATTACACGTGTAAAATATGAAGATTAACCACTTATAAGTAATATAAAGACTATTTATAAAAGAATTAAACACACACTGTGCAGAAATAATTCTCATAGAATAAAAATTCTATATAAAAAAACTAATACTAGATAAAAAAATATAGAACTTTAGAGAAAACTTACTTATAATATTTATTTAATACAACAAGTCAAACAACAACAGTTATTATATTAAATAATAATTATAAGTTAAAAACACGCCAAGAATCAATAATTTTAAAGATAAAACAACTTTTTATAATAAAAATTAAGATTAAAGAGTTTTTAAGAGGAATTTGTGGATTTTAAAAGATATATAAGATGATTGAATTTTATATAATAAAATATATTATTGGTGATTACAACAATAATCTAAATCCTATGATTTCAATTCTTTAATTTTAATTAATAAAGAATAAAATAACTCAAGAATTACTTTAATAATAAGATTTTCTATTTAATAAAACTTTACCTGTTTAAATTTCTAATATGATTGGATTGATAATGAATGATGGACAAAAACAGTGATGAAAAGACTCTTTTAATGTCTTCAGAGCAGCTCTCATGATTCATAATGGATATAGAGGGCGTGCTCAGGTCAAAACTGAAAAACCATGCCTCAAAATAAAGTTCTTAACTTAAGGTAACTTAATTTTAATTCCAATTTAAAGTTAACAGAGTTATTCTTAACTCCATGTAGCTTTAATCCTCATTTAAACTAATTATTTTAAGTTTTTAATATAAATAAACCTATTTATATTAACGTTAATCACATGAACAATTTGAAGATAGAGTTTCAAGCAGAAATCTCTTAGACTCAATTTTTGATTAATTTTTGAAGAAATTATAATTTTCTTTGAGCTTTGATGAAAAGAGTAAATTTCCAGGCTAATTACCCAGGAAGCTTATTTAAAAACAATACTTAAAATTGAATTTATATGTAAATAATATTAATTTGTAAGCTGTGTGAAATCTTCAAGCAAATCCATTAAGAATTGGATTTTTAATGAATTTTTGAAGTTATTGCTATTTTTCCACGTAAAATAGCAATACACACCAAACCTTAAGTTTTGATAAGGTTTTAATGCTTGTAACCTTAAGGTTTTGAGCTTATTTAAGCTTTTTAAGCTTAATTAAGCTTTTACAGTTCTTAAAACCTTGAATTCAAGCCTGCATATTGGGATTTACCCTCTGGAAGCTTGAAATTCCTGTCTAATTTGGGATAAAACCAGTTTAAACTTTAATGTTGGATCAAAGTCTAATATTAAAGTTTAAATAAGGTTGAGAATCCTCCAATACTGGTGGACAACCTTAATTGAATCCTTGCTGATCCAAAAAGTTAGGTACCCCAGCTCTCTTTGGTCTTTTTCCTTTGTCCCACCTTTTTGCATGGATTTTGCCCTTTTATTTATTTAAAGCAATACTATGGCCTTAAACCCTTTTAAATTGAGCTCATGCAGGATTTACATTCTGTATGGCAAATCCTTAGCCAATTCAGTAAATATACACCACACCTCAATTTTAACTAAAATTTTGGTAAGTTTGCATAAGCCTTATGAAAATTTAAATTTAAGCTTATTTCAGCTTAAATTTAACAATTTTAAAAAATGTTAAAAAAGTTACATTAGTATTGTGAGATTCTTAAATCTTCTAATAACATAAGAAATAAGTGTTTTTGGGTATAACACCTTATGGATGTACCCTAGGTTATTTTTGGTGTAGAATCCACAAATAACATAATATTTATAACTTTGTTTATCCAAAAGAAAGTTATACTTATTTTTTGTTATTTTTTATTTTAAATTCAATTAAAAAGTCTGTTGAAGACAATTTTTAATGTGTATAAAGTTACTTGTGGCCTTATGGGTGTGTTATACATACCTCACAGGCTCACAGTAAGAATATGGGAGTCTTGCTATATCTGTCTACAATGACTAAACAAGCATTATAACTTTTGTCACCACTTGGAGGAAGTGCTGTGACCCAATCCATGTGAACAACTTCCAAAGGGGATTTTGGTTCTTGAATATGGATCATAAGTCCAAATTTCTTGCCTGTACTTCTGTTTGCTTTTTGACATCTGTCACAGGTATGGCAATATTCAATGGTTTCTTTTCTCCAAGATGGCAACCATGCACATTTCTTCACTTTTTCAAGTGTTCTGTTCTATGACAGGTGTCCAGAGTAGATGCTATAATGGCATTCATGAAGAATTGTATTTATAAGCAATCTGCTGCATAATGTCATTACACAAGAATGTTTGGTTCTGTGGTAAATAATTCCATCAAACAAGTGAAATCTCCCTTCAGAATAGGAATTTCTCCAAACTTCATCCAGTGCATTGACCAAAAACGTATCTTTGCAGTCTTTATCTAATAAAGAAGTCAAGAGATGGCAATTCTTGTCTTGCTTATAAGATTCTCTGACCTCTTCAAAGAATTCAGTCCTAATATCAGTTATGTTAATCCCTTCAATTGGAATCTGTGGTTCAGCTTCCAAAGGTACATAAGCTGGGTTATCAGGAGTGTTGGCTAATGCCCACCTGTTAATTCCATCAGCATTATTGTGAATGATTCCTGCTTTGTGGACTATAGTCATGTTTCCTCTATATTCCTGAATGGCTATTTGCGATCTCAACATATGTTTGTTGGGAGTTTTCATGTTAAGAAGTGATTTTACTGCATTACAGTCAGTTATCACTTCAAAAACACTTCCATCAAGATAATAGTGTAATTACTCAAGTGCCCACACCAAGCATAAGCACTCCATTTGGCTTGCACCATATCTGACCCCTGTTGGTTTGATTTGTCTTGAGATAAAACAAACTGGTCCTTCTGTAGGTTTGTCATCAATAATTTGGACTTGATGTAGGGTTTCCCCTAATCCATCTCCACATGCATCAATGTACAATTTAAAAGGAAGATTCCAGTCAGGAATGAGGAGTAAAGGTGCTTCTGTAAGAGCTCTTCTTATCTTCTCATAAGCTTTAATTCTCTCCTGTGTCATCTCAAATACAGTCTGTTGATCACAGATTCTATAAAGTGACTTGGCTAGAATTGCAAAGTCTTTTAAGTGTTGCCTATAATAACTGGCAACCCCAAGAAAAGACATCATTTCTTTTTTATTCTGGGGTATTGGCTTAAGTAACACTGCTGCTACTTTGTTTTTGTCAATACCCAAGCTTAAACCAGTCAAAATATGTCCTAATGCTTTGAGTTCTTCAAAACCAAAATTGCATTTCTTAAGTGAAATTTTCATATTCACTTCTGCAACCTTGTGAAGTACCCTTGCAAGTCTTTTTGGGTGTAAGGACCAAGAATCAGAACATATGATAATATCATCAATAGAAATGATATGCCACCCTTCAGACAATTCTGTGGGAAGGATGGTATTCATCATTCTTTGATAATGGGATGGAGCATTTTTAATGCCAAATGGCATTCTAAGATACTCATAAATACCACAGTGAGTGATAATTCTAAGTAATTCCTTAGCTTTAGGCGTCAAAACATTTTGATGAAAGCCTTTGAATGCATCCATTAATGTTATATACTTGGCTTTAGACAATTGGGTCAAGGTTTCTTGAATTCTGGGATTGGATACCTATCTGGAACTGTGTAGGTATTCAATGCTCTGAAATCTCCAACCATTCTTGACTTCTCATTATGCCAGGCAATAATAACAGGTGTTGTTACTTCAACTTCCTCATTATGGCCTACTTTCCTTAGTACACCACACTGCATTAACTCTTGGATATGATTTTCCCCGGCTTCTCTAGCTCTGGGACTGGCTGGAAAAGCTGGTCTTCTAAGTACTGGAGGATATGGTCTGTCAATATTAAGAGTAATATCAACTTCATGTCCCCTTATAGCACCTAATGGTTGATTATCAGAGGCAAATGCATTATTGTATGTGTATAACACATTAATAATTTCATTCCTCATTTTTGGTGACAATGATGGATTAATTTGTGCTTCAACAAGTTGATTAGAAACAAATTCATCTTGATAAGTATCCTTGACAGCAGATACCACAGATATTTGTCTTGGCATATTGGAAAAAGCAAATTTTTATCTTTTGTTATCCCCAATCGTGAAATATCTGACTTTATGGTTATTGATGTCAATACCATAAATATTCAAGTAATCATTTCCAAGAATGATGTGCTGAGATGTGCAATTATCCATTACCACAATCTCAGTTTTGATCCTCACACTTCCTGCAGGGTGTGGAAATACAAGATTAGTGTCTAATATACCCAGAGGGTACATATTGTTACTGGCACTACTAAATTGCACACCCTCTATTGGTAATAGATGGTTTTTCCATTCAGGAAGTATAATTTGGAGATAATATTTGCCTACACAAGTGCAAAATGCCCCTGTATCCAAATTCACTTTGGCTTCAATATCACTCATCAAAACTGATGTGATACAGGATGCTCCAGCAGTGTAACCTTTCCCTCTAGCAGGTTTTGTTTTACACATTCTGGAATCTTGGATATTTATCAGGTTGCAGCAATCTTCACTGTACTGTGGCAAGTCGGTATGGACTTCTGTGACCTCAAAGAAAGCTGTAATGTTTTCAATGGGATAGTCCTCCACTGGTGTATCCTCAGAGACTGCAGAATCTTGATCAGACTCCTCTTTCTCTTCAGTACACTGAATTTCTTCAATGACTTGAACTTCATTGATTTTTGTTTTCTTGGTGCAAGTGTTTGCTAAATGTGAAGTACTTCCAAATTTATGACACTTCATGACAGGTCTTTCTAGTCTTTTATCCTCTCTGGAAATCGTTGGGACAATCTTGGATTCCATGGGGATCTTAGTCCAAGTTTTACCAATTCATGTTCTGGTAATGATATCTTCCATTGCATTAATGTAGTCCTCTGTTGAACAGGGTCCTACACATCTGCTTTTGATAGAATTTTCCAGTTCTCCTCCACACTTTCTTAATATCTTCATACTAATCATAGTGTCAGACATATCTGGGTGTAAGGCAGATAATCTGTCCTTTTGCTTGAAGAACAAAGTAAGTGGATCATCTGTCTCTGAGTTAAAAATGGCACTTTCAAAAGCATTTTCCATTTTAAACCTCCAAGAATTGTTGGCCCATTTGGTAATCACTTCAGATTTCCACCAACACCAATCATGTTTTCCATGATCTATTCACATTTTGTAATACCATTTCTTTGCAGTTCTGGTAAACAGAGAGTGTAATTTCCCCACTATGATTTCATCAGGTATGTTAACGTCTTCTTGTAACATATTAATAGTACTGATGAACTCAATATGGTTATAATCTCCTTCACTGGAGAATGTTGGCCATTCTTCTAATTTGGGAATATCTTTAACAGAGAAAACATTTTCTCCTAAAAGTGGGGTAAAACTTCCTTTAACAGAAGGTTTTTCTTCAGTCAAAGGTGTAGAATGTCTTGGCATATGTGGTTCATAATTCTTATGAATTTGTTCTACATTTGCAATGATTTCATTCTTTAACTTCTGCCTTTCACTGTCACTTTTTGCCAAATTTGTAGCAAATTGATTGGTATTTTCAACTATCTTTAAGACATGGTCTTGTAGAGTCTTAAATTGATCATTCATTTTAAAAATAGAAAGATCTTCCATTTCATAATTCTGAAACTGAAATGTACTCTCAATTCTGCTACAAGCATTGATAATTGAATCAAATTTGGCATTTGTCAATGCATACCATTCAGTATATTTCTTGTCATGTCTTTTCAAATCATTAATATCCAATGTTATTTTAGTTAACTTTGAATCAAGTGTACCAATTTCTACATTAATAGCTCTTTGTACATGATCTATTTGCGTGGAAAAGTCCTGTTCATCCTTTCCTGATCCTTGGCTGTGAATTCCATGAGAGTTCTGGCGATGTTGAACACACTGTCCATGGCTGAAGGCTCCAATTTGGGGATTCTGTACCCTTGTGGGTAAGGTCTGTGCCAATTGGCTTTGGCTTTGCCTTTGCGTTGATGGTTCTTGGGACCTCTCTGCTTCTTCTGAGGTCCTTTGGGCTTGTCTTCGGACACTTCTGGAGCTGGTTTGGAGCTGGTAGACGCCACTGGGGCTTCTGTCTCCAAAGCTGGAGTCATTTCCAGTTCCTTATTTTGGTCTATGGATAAAAGACTTTGGCTCTTCAACCGATTCTTTATCTTTTTGACCTTGTCTTTGCAAGACAGGGGGCTCCATCCTCCTAAGAGCTCTATTCTCTTCTCCTGACCCAGAAAGCTCTTGATGTGTAAGGAGTTCATGGCCCCCTGCCAAAGGCTTGGGCATATTTCCCACTCCTCTTCTTTGGCCGCTCCGAACCAGTTTTTGTACTGGCATGGATATATTTCTATTGCTTCCACTTGAAAATGGTTCAACCCTGGAAATCTTGTCATGAATTAGTTCAGGATCAGAATTCACATCAAAATCTGTGGGTACATACCTTGGGGCATGGGGGGCAACTCTGGCATCCTCCAAATGTGTCTTTCTTGTGGAAGACTTGGCACTTCTGGATTTGTTCTTGCGTCTTCCTTGTCCACATCCATCTGGTTGGACTGAATAGTTGCTTCCATTTCTGGTATGCACCATTTTCATGTCAATTTAAAGATAAAATGTGAAAATATAAGATAAAATACACACCTTTTGGTGGTAATTTAGTCCTTTATGAGTTAAATAGGGTGCCTCTTTTAGCAATTTGCACCTCAATACTGTCTTCAGATTCTGGACTAGCTATATATCTTTTACCAAGTCTGTTTCCAGCTGCACATTATTTGATTAAAGACACTAGAAAAAATTATAAAAGAAAAAAAAATATTTTTTATACTTTTTAAAATATTTTTAAAGATTTTTTATAATTTTTATATTTTTTAATATTAAAATATTATTCTTCTTAAAGAAAAAAAATTAAAACTTAAGATTTTGAATGAAAATTAATTCAGAGTAACTCAAAGAATAATTTTATAAGGTTTTGGATGTGAAAAAGCCACGTGTAAAAACAGTATAAGATTAAACCAAATTCCTTAATTAAAATATTTCCAAAACAATTGCAAAAAGAAGAATTATTTTAACTTTAAAATGAAAGAGAAAATTATTAAATTAATATATTTTAGAACTTAAAAATATTTCAATTAAGGGTACAAGGTTCCAAATAAACAGCCAGGCCCCCAAATGTAAGATTTGTCTATGAAACTGATGATAATATTACTATTAATCAACAGTACTATGACTGTTCTTATGGAATATAATAACAAAAATGTTATTATAACCACAATTGAATAATTAAAGAATTTTTTCTTTCACGTCTTAAACACTAATAGTGATTTTAACAGTGAGCAAGTAATTGTCTACAAGAATCAATTACAAGAAGATTTTAATAATAAAACTTCTTTTATTAAAATAATAAAATTACTTTCATATATAATTATCTTTTGCAAGAATAATTATAATGGTAATTCTTGAAGAAAACCAGTTTTAGAGAAAAACTTCAAGAATTCAAAATACATCACTCACTAATATTCCAAAGAACTTATTGAAAGATAAGATTGAGAGATTTGACGTAGAATTGTGGATTTTAAGGATCAAAATGAATTTATAACAGTATTACAACAATATATAGTTGGATTCTATGATCTCTTGTGTTTCTGATTGATTCTGAAAGATTTAAAACACTTGAGAATAGCTATAGCTAATACTTACTTGTTGGTAATAATGATTTAAACGATAATAAGATGATGATGATGTGGAAAAAACAGCAAGAAGAGGCCTCATTTAAGTCAACAACAGCTCCCAGAGGCATGCCATGGAGCAAACTGAAAAACCAGTGAGTGAGAAAACAATAAACCCTTTTGGATTATTGATTGCATCATCTGTTGTCACGTAAGATTATCATAATTACTTAATTGATGCTTTTACGTGACTACCAACCCCAATATGGTTAAGAATAAAAGGAGTAACATCTGTAAATCTTCTTTTATTCCAAAATAGTCATTGATTTCTCAAAGTTATCAATGTTATTGCCAATTTCATCACAGGTTGTAATTACTGTGAATTTTTGAAAATTCAATGTTTCATGTAGAATAGTCAAAAATGGACTGTAAGTCAAACTTTTAATTTTACTAGTGAAACTGTAATTCTTTTTGATTGTACCATAGATAATACAGTTCTCCAATAGTCCTCAAGGTTTCAGAATGATTCATTAAGAATTGTATTTTTAATGAATTTTTGAAGTTTTTACCTCATTTCTACGTAGAATTGCAAATATCAGCGTTTAACTGGTTGCTATGAGGTAAATCAATGGATACAAGTCCAAAAAGGGTTTTAATTACTCTTTTGGGGTTTATCCATTGAAAATCGTTAAGAATTGACATGGTTACAGGAGTCAAAGTAGCTTTTTACCTCCTTGGCATGTCACAATAGCAGGTTATTTGCTATTTTCTTATGATTTACAGTAGTTGTGACATGGTAACCAAGTTCCCAAAAAGTTTTAGTTTACCAATTAGGACAAGATTAGCCATGGATCCAAGCTTTGGAGCTGTTCACACCTCTGAGGCCTCAGAAGTTGGGTACCCTGGCTCTCTTTGATGTCTTTTGTCCCCCTTGCCTATTTTTTATGTCAAAATAGAATTTTAAGCTTAAAGTGAGATATCCACTATGGGTGTACCAATATTCCATGTAAGAATACCATGATATTAAGTGCTCAAGACATGCATAACACTATCCTTAGTGTATATGTAACATGGGATTTCTCACATTCCCATTATTTTGGCGTGAAATTAAGAAAAACAAAAATTTTTACGGATCTTTTATGTGGTATTGATGATGTGGTATTGAATTATTTTCCATTTTACCACCTCAAGGAGTTAATTTGAGCTTATTCACTCTATGGAGCTACCCTAGGTGAATTTTTGTGTAGAATCCAAATCTGGTCTTAAATCCATGGATTTAATTACTCAATAAGAAGTTATTCAACTTTTCTGAAATAAAAAATGATGAATTTTGGATATATGCATTATTTATGAGTTATGCATAATTCAAAATTTCTTCTTAAGATGATTGTGGCCTATTTGGGTATGTTAAGTATACCTCAAGGCTCACAACACCTTACCAAGAATGTCTACACCTTTGAATCAGAATGATGGCCCAAGAACTCCAAATATACAAGTATTGGAAGTTGCAAATTCACAATTAAAAAAAAGAACTTTCCACTTATTTTCACAACTTGGAACCATCAATGGGCCAAGCACTTTTGAAAGAAGTACCAAAACTCGAAGAATGGCTCCATTTCAGTGGTGAAGGAGAATATGACCATATGGAATTCATCAGAGGTATTAACGTGATTAAAGAAGACTTCAAATCACCAGACAGATTGGTAACAGAAAAATTTAACACGCTGATTACTAGATCATCCCACAGATGGTATATCAAATTAAAACAAGCACATGGACACCAAAGTTGGACTTTGTGGAAAACCCAAATTATGAATAAATGGGCCAATGATGCTTGGAGATTTAAAGCTGGAACAGCCTTTGAATCTGCCAAATTTAATGCTGATAAAGACAAAGCTTTACCATGGTTTTGCCAACAAAAAGATAGATTAACAGAATTCTATCCTGACATGTCAGAATTTATTATTCACAGAAAGATTCTAAGACAATGTGGAGGTGACTTAGAGCATGCTGTCAAAAGCAGGACTGCTGAACAATTTTAAGCAGAAAATATTATTAATATATTAGAAGAAGTACCCACCAGAAGCAGGATTGGTTCTAGTAAGGTGAACTTCAAAACAAGGGTTAATACACCTTGAAAAGATTATGTGGACAAAAATACCAAAGAAAATTCTAATAATGTTAAGTATAAAATGGCAGATATAATCAGGAAGTGCCATATTTGCCAAAGCACCACAAATTTAGCTAATGTATGTCCCAAGAAGGAAAAAATCAATGAACTTTACATTGACAAAGAGGCTGATGTTGAAAAAGATGATGATGTAGAAAATTCAGATGATAAATCATCAATATTTTCTGAATCTTCAAAAGATATAGAAAATATCAATGCCACTTTTGACATTATGGAATATTATTTCCAGTTGCCAAAATTAAGCAATGGTCAACTTGATCTGTCTCAAATTCAAGATGCACACTTTATGAAGAAGAAACCAAATAGGGGAAAGGTTTATACAGCTGGTGACACCTGCATAACAGAAGTGGTAATTGAAAACAAACCCATCAAACTTTTAATTGACCCAGGAGCCTTCTGCTGTTGTGTTGGCAAATCTTTTGTTAATACTTGTGTACCAAATTTTGAAGATCAATTATTGACAATTGATGGCATAAAATTCAATAGTGCAACTAGTCCAATGAAAGCATTAGGAATATTTAAAACTACTGTCATATTTCCGCACATAAATGGAAATCTAAGAATAACTGTTGAATTTATTGTTATGAAAAATTTCTCTAGTACTCATTCCATATTGGGAAATGACTATTTGATCATGTATGGCATATATTTACATAACAACAAGGACAGATAGTTTACTATTGGAGACAATAAGCAGAAAAAGCTGTCTTTTTACCATTAAAAAGACAAATTACAGTAAGCAAAGTATCACCAGTCAGCTTAGAGTTGGAGAAATTCAAATCTGAAAAGTTAAATGAAGCTGAAATAAGCCTTCCTCTGACTAATAAGCAGAAAAGTTAACTTTCTGCCGTTTTATATGGCCATAAAGAAGCATTTGCATCAGACAAAGAACCTTTGGGAGCAATTTTTGGTCATAAAATTGACATCATCCTTGATATTGAAAGACCTTATCCACCACTCTTAAGAAGACCTGCATATCCAGAAAGTCCTAAATCAAGAGAAGCTCCGGAAATTCAGATTAAAGAGCTTCTAGATCTTGGTGTAATAAGTAAGTTTGGCCATAATGAGGATGTAGAAAGGCCTACACCAGTCATAGTGGCATGGCATAATGGAAAATCTAGAATGGTAGGGGACTTTAGAGCTCTGAACACTTACACTGTTCCAGACATGTACCCCATCCCAAAATACAAAATTTCACTCACCCATATATCTCAATCAGTGTATATAAGCACTATGGATGCCCTGAAAGGATTGAATCAGAATGTGGTGAAACCAAGGGCAAGAAAATACTTGAGAATCATTGTTCATTTTGAAGTATATGAATATATGAGGATGTCTTCTGGTATCAAGAATGCACCTTCACACTTCCAAAGAATGATGAATGAAATCTTCCCTGAAGAACTTTCAGAAGGATGGTTAATAATTTACATTGATGACATTATTTTCTGTTCCAAAACTTGGGAAGAACATATAAACAGAATATCAAGAGTTTTGACCAAAATAAACTCTGTAAACATGAAAATTTCTTGGAAGAAATGTCATTTTAGATTCAAAGAACTCAGAGCACTTGCACATGTAGTATCTGGTTTATCCCTTAGAATTGACCGAATTAGATCTGCAGCAGTACTACTGAAACCTATGCCTCAGAGCAGAAAAGAAATTCAGTCATTTTTGGGCTTTGAAGGATATTAAAGACAGCATATTAAATTTTTTTTTCATCCATAACAAGACCTCTGTATAAATTGTGTGACAAGGATAGAGTGATTGAAATGACTGTTGACAGAGTCAAAGCCTTTGAATCTTTAAGACAAGCCTCAACCACTGCTCCACCCTTACTGATCCCAGACTTGAAGCTTTACATTGATTCATCAGGAGATGTGATTGGTTCTGCACTTCATCAAGTCCAGATTATCAATGCTAAACCTGTGGAAGGACCCATATGCTTCATATCCAGGAAACTCAAACCAACTGAAGCCAGATATGGAGCAAGTCAAATAGAGTGTTTATGCCTTGTCTGGGCCTTGGAAAAGCTAGATTACTTTCTGGAAAGATGTGTTTTTTAAGTAATAACAAATTGTACTGCTGTTAACTCACTTTTAAACATGAAAACATCTAACAGACATATGCTCAGATGGCAAATAGCCATACAATAATATAAGGGCAATATGACCATTTTTCACAAAGATGGGAATATTCATAAAAATGCAGATGGACTGAGAATATGGCCATTACCAAATAATATTGATAATCCTGCTTATGTGCCAGAACAACCTTCCCCACAGATACCAATAGAAAAGAATTGTTTCATTTTATGCCAATTACTCACTAAAGACTGTAAAGACAACTCTTTGATACATGCCTTAGATGAAATATGGAAAAATCATATGATGAGGGAAGATTACGCTTACTGGATGGCATAGTTTACCACAGAACTAAGCATACACATTTCATGACAGTTTTGAACAGGTCCTTAATCAATCTTGTACTGAAAAAATACCATCACAGCCCCTTCTCAGCACATCCTTCTGAAGACAGAACAAGAGAAAAGATAAAGACCTGTATATGGAGGCCAATTTGGCAGAAAAATGTTGCAGCGTATTTCATAACCTGTGACAGATGTCAAAAGGAAAATAAATCTATTGGCAAAGGACTTGGAAATATGATCAACATCCAAGAGCCCAGCAGACCTTGGGAAATTGTCCATATGGATTGGGTAACTGGCCTACCACCAGGGGGTCATAGAAGTTATGATGCTTGCCTAGTGATTGTTGATATATTTAGTAATACACCTATATTTCTACCATGTCACAAAAATTATACAGCCATGGATAAAGCTCTTTTGATATGGAATAGAGTAGTATCATGGACTGGAATATTCATAGACATCATTAGTGACAGAGATCCCAAATTCAACTCACCACTATGGACAAATCTTCACCAACTTTTTGGGACAGAGGTATCCTTCATTACAGGCTACCACCCGCAAGCTTATGGTCTGGATGAGAGAATGATCCAAACCTTGGAAGACATGGTAAGAAGATTTTGTGTGTATGGCCTTGAATTTGGGGATTATGATGGATTCACTGATGATTGGTGTACTCTTTTAACAGAACTAGAATTGGAATATAAGAAATCCATTCATGCCAGTACCAATAAAACTCCTGATATTCTAGAAAAAGAATGGAATCCCAAATTAACTCAGGATTCCCTGAGGAAAGATTTGGTTGAGCTGCATCCTACAGCTGCTAGCTTCAATGGAATGCTAGAAGAAGCTAGAAAGCATACAGTAAGGTGCGTGGAAGACTCATTTGAATATTCTCAAGACAGATGGGACAAATAACATGCCACTGTAAATTTTGAAGTAGGGCATTTAGTAGTTGTATCAACTACTAACTTCAATAACATCAAAGGATGTAAAACGCTCAAATACTCCTTGCAAGACCTTTTTTTATCAAGGCCCTCCATGGAGAAAATGCTTTAAAAGTAGAATTATCTGAGGAACTTAGCAATGAGCATCCTGTATTTCCAGTGAGATTGATAAAGCCATATATATCTAATGATGCTGAAAAATTTCCTTTGAGGAATAAAGTTTGCCAAGTTAGACCTCCTTTGGAATCAGCTTGTATTAAGAAAACTACTAAAGTCTCAAAGAAAGAAAGTTGAGAACCAATAAAGTAAGGGAATACCTTGTTAGGTACAGTGACCCAACCTGTGAAGATGAATGATTAGCAGAAAAAGACATACCTGAAGCTACCAAACTTCTCAGAAGGTGCAGACACACTAGGAATAAAAATATTACAAAGTAATATTCCTTTTTTTGGGGGGAGGGAATGTGAGCCTTAGATGTATTTTCATATAGCCAAAGGACCACAAATAATAATAAGATATAAATAAAATAAATTTCTTTATATTATCAAATTGCAAAGAAAATATAAATATAATATTATATATAAAAATGAAAAATTAATTATAATTTAAAAATAAATTTACAATAAATTTTGAATTTGTCAAAACACATTTTTACTTGCAAAAATTAAGTAAAAATGAATTTTCAACAAAAATACCAAAATTAAAATATTTTTGAAAAAACGTTGAAAAAAATTACCATAAACTTGTATCCTATAAATAAACATATGAAAATTGTTTTGCCATTGGACTCCTCATGTCAGCCTGTGACTTAAAACCAGAGAACAAGCACAACAGCCAAATACCATAAATCAATGGTATAGCCAAGGTACCACCAAAACATGGAGGTGATCCAAATAAGCTCAAAAGGTATCAAAGAAAATAGGAAAGTCACCTCTATCCATATATACAATTTCCATAATAATAGGACAGATAATAACAAAGTTATTCCTGCTCAAAGTTGTTGCTGAGCATAAACCTTAATGTTCACCTCTCATATGAAATATAGAGGAAGAGGCTTACCCCCATCCAATGGGTAGTCAAAAGAAAGTCTCTAAGTCAGGGCTATTAAATGGTACTAGCTAGATTGAGTTAGCACCAGAATTACAGAAGTTATGACCAAAACAAGGTAAAATGAGGGTGAATAAAATATTAACCTCTCATCTAACTTCTACAGTTTCATTGTGAGATACCTCAAGTGGGGTCTTTTTGGAAAGAGGAAAATTAGGGCTATCTGATGGTGCCAGCCATTTCCCCATACACTATCAAGAACACAAGGTATGGGGCAAACAAGCTCCATACAGGTTTTTAAGCAAATCCGGCATATGTACAAAAAACTTGTACATGGCATAGCTTTGCTATATTGAATTATAACCATATCAAATGAGGTACCATTGTGTAGGACACAACCAGGGCTATACAATGAGCCAAAGATGAGCTTGATACCTCAATACCTGACAAAGCTATGGCAGTTTTAAGCTCAAAATCCCACAGTTAGACTAATACAGGCCTACTGTGGGATATTCTCCCATAAGAATGATTATGAGGTGTCAAATAGACAAATAAGAATGTTTATACTTCAATAACTCATAATTAATTCAATACTGGGGTCCGATATAGGTTCTTTGAAGCATTCTATGCGTCATACACATCAGAAGAGGGCTATGTGGTCCCCAGATGAAACTTTTCACCCTGTATTGGTGAAAGCTGCCCAGATGTGGTTTCAAAACCATATCTGAGCCTAATACAGACTATACAGGTGCTATGAAAACCACAAGCCAGTACTCTGAACTGAAGAACTCTTCACTTCCTCTGCGTGGATGGTATAGAGGGCCATTCCACCCCATTTTAGGATAAAAAGAGGCCTATTCTCCACCAGAAAGGGTTTCCTCATCCTGCTGTTGAATTCTTACGTAGTACAACTGTCCAAAACAGTTATGCCTTGGAAATAATTACCAAGTTATACTATAAACTTGAGTATTGTAGACTTTATTATTGTAACCCCACAGGTAAAGCTGCACCCAGGCCTTTCAACAGTTCTCACCACCACTAATAATCATGAGTAAAGCCCTTTCATTGTATTTAAAACCTTTTTTTTAACATTATTACTCGTGTAACAGTCATAGTTTGAGTTGTAAATAATCTCTATTATCACCTCTTCATAGACTCACCATGACATTTCGGGGTCCTGGCAGTATTTTTTAGCCTTTTTTGGACCTCATTAATGAGTTTTTTCTCTTATTTTATTAACTCTGACATTTGTTTCTTTTTTTAGGGTGAAATTAGTTAAAAAAAATATAATATACATATTATATTTCTTTTTGAAGTGGTATACGACTATATACCACTAAACTTCCTCCTTTTATTGCATTGTTGCGTGGTTGATTATAATTCAATCACCACAAAACCATTATTTTTTGTGGGTTTTACATATTTAAACACCTTAAGCCATCAATATAGTACCTTTCATTAATGAAATAAGGACACCTCCTACTGTAAAACCAACAGTTGAGGCCAGGTTGGGTACATTGTCAATCTCAATTACCCTCTTACATAACCACTTGTTCAGCTTATACTTGCTAATTACAAGTTAATCTGTGAGATGCTGGTATACAAATAGTGTGCCAGATATGTTTAAACTGTATTTATGATGTGGAATTGTTAATTCAATTACACTGTTGTAATACAAGGGCATAATATAGAAATATATTTCCCAGAGGCCATTCTTAGACATGCAAACAGCATTTTCAGTATTCTCAACTGACAATAAGCCCTCTTTTTCCTGTCTGATTCAGTGGAAGAAAAATACATCCCACTAGAGACCAAGTCACCGGCCAGAATACCAGTGATAGCCTCAGAACCAGAAGGAAGCAAGGAAAAAGGAAAAAGGCTCAGTGAAGGTCTTATAACAGCTAAAAGGTGGACACCCATTGTCACTCAGAGGGATAGAACACCATGAAACTCTGCATCAAAACAAGGTAAACCAACCTTAATAACTTGTACAGGGAAGATTCCAGCCATTAAGCCAGTTATAACCTCTAAAGGTAAATTGCCAAAAGCACAAGAAAACAAATTGGTACAAGGCAAATTCAAAGGTACATACCCTAAGAACATAAAGTTTCTGACCGCTTGCAAAAACTGATGTGTCACCTGCACACCTCAGAGACCTGGGCTTCCAAATGCACCAGCCACAGGACAGAGAACGCTGGTCCAGAACCAGAAGAACTGGAAGGGGACACCTTGGACACAGTGGTGGATGGCGAGATATTGAGGGAAATCATACCCAATCTGCCATTCACATTCCAATTCAACAGAAACCTCAAACCAGAGGACTGGAAGGATATGGATCAAGTTCTTCAGCTCCACCAACTCCCCAATGACATTTTTCAATGGAGAATGGACAACAAGAGGTTCATCCTGGAATCCCACTTGGAAGAACTTGGAGCAAGTTGCGGGAAAATCTGTCTCAAAGAGATACACTTCAGAGACCTTATGGTAATCACGAAACGTTTGTATCCCACCAGGCAGTTCAGACTCCTGGAGGTGAGGGCAAAAAGGATAAGGGAGAATAAAGACACTATCCAAGCTATAGAAGAACAACTGAACCAGACAGGACATACTCAGATTACTTCAGGCATGCAAGTAGTAGACCAAAGCAGCTCTGCAGTGGCTTCACACCATTCAGGAACCAACAGATCAGTGGCCAAGAGTCACCATTCCTCGCAATCCCAGGAATTTTCCAGGAGAAGACAAGGATGCAAGGGCAAAAACAAGACCACCTTCAACCAAAGGAAGGGAGAGTCAGACCCAGTGATCCAGAAGGTGTTAGATTTGGTGAAAGAAGTGCACAAGAACCAGAAGTGGTTTTATATAACTCTAAAATCAGTAGTCCTATTAATAGAAATATTACCCCCACTCAGATTAAACATAATTTTGTCACACCTGAGAGTAACTTAAACAGTGATGCACTATGGTTACAAATGTCCCAATTTTCTGAGCAAACTTAAAAGCAGTTTGCAGAAATTGAACCAGGCCATGACAGGATGAAAACATTAACAGCCTCCATGGACAAATCATTAAAACTCTTCAATAAGGACATTCTGAATTGAGAAAAGCCTCTGAAGAATTGAACAAAAGACTGAATATCCTCTTTGAAGAACATCACCACAGCAAAAGGGACAGGGATTGTCTGGATCAAGACATAAACAAACTGTTCAATGTATACCATAACATGAAGCCCCAACCACAAGGACCTGTTATGGATAATCCATATCAGAAAGAAGACATCAAAGCAGATGGCATGTTGGTGAATAAGGCAAGATCTCCATCTTAATACCAGGATGGAGATAATATGTCTTATTCTGAGAAGGAATCCTTAAAACAGCTTCCTGAGGCCTCATGATGGCCCAAATTGTCTGGTACAGGAAAATATGATCATTTGGAGCTCATAGATTATATTGATGGACTCTTCATTGATTTACCAAGTATAAGAGACTACTGGATTACTTCTAGGCTTAATACAGCATTTAAACAACATGCTAGTATTTGGTAGAAAGAAATGAAAGAAATCCATGACAGGAGAAACTGGCCATGGTGGAAGAGTCAAATTATCCAAAAGTACATTAATGGTACTTGGATATAGCAAACTACCATGGCATTTGAAAATGACAAGTATGCAGTGGACAAAGATCCATATGAATGGGGTCTTAGACAGGCTAAAAGACTTTAAGCCATTGATTCTTAAATGAAAATTTAGATGAGGAATCACAAACTCCTGACACAAACGCCAGGAGACCTAGAGCATGCAGTAAAATTCAGATAAAAGCAAAATTACACTCTAGATGAAATTGCAAATACCTTACAAGATGTAAGGAAAAGAACTAATATAGGGAAATATTCCCTATACAAAAAGCAGTGGTTTCAAACAGAAACAACCTTTCAGGGTAGATCTTACAGACAAACCCAGAGAAAGAGTGGCAGAAATGAATATGAAGAAAAATTCTTGTCACAATTGTGGTTCTATAGACCACTATGCCAACAAATTTCCAAAGGCAAAGAAAAAAGTGTATGCAATTGAGAAAGTCCCAGAGGCAGAATCCCCCACAGAGGATTCTGAATCATACTCTATGGGAGATGCCATCAGAGAAAGACCAAAGAGAAGAATTTCTAGTGGAATACCAAGAGGAAACCCCACTAGAAATACAGGACATACAGTTGGAAGCAGGCATGCCACAAGACACTTCCAATAAAAACTTGTGCAAATATACACAGGATGCCCAGACATTCCTGGTCACCCAAACCAAAGTAATGGCATACATAGATGGGACAGCCACAAAAATGACTGTTTGAATTTACAATGCGCAACACCAATTGACCATTGACAGTGGGGCACACTGCTCCATAGTGGCCAGAAATTATCTGGACAACCACTTCCCGAAATGGGAAAAACCATCCTTGCCAACCATAGCAAAGAAATTTAAAAGTGCTTCAGCATAGATGACTTCTATTGGCACAATTATCAAAGAGAAAATTATACCCCACAGGAAGGTTAATATCAGACTCAAAACAGAGTTTGTAGCGCTTAATGATGCCCACATCACGGGTTCTTACTGGGGAACAATTACCAGAGGATATATGGCATTGATATTTACAGTAATAAAAAAAGGCAGCACATTACCATTGGTACCAACAAGGAAGCCAAATTTTCACTTGATATATACCAAATATCTTCCCAAGATCCACTGAAAGAACTACTGAATGAATTAAGACATGGCCAGTTCACCACTACCCTCACGGGTAAACAGAAACTAACTTTGTTGATGATTCTGAGAAAGAATAGACCAGAATTTGACATTTGTGAGGAGCCATTAGGCAAAATTATAGGCCATTATATAGAACTATATCTGGATGTGGAGAGACCTTATCCACTCATGCTAAGGAGACCTACATACCCAGCAAGTATGGAGACTAAGAAAAAAGTTGAAAAACAAATCAATGAACTCCTAGACATGGAGGGCATCAAAAATATTGGGCACAATGAAATAGTCAAAATTGCCACTCCTGTCCTTATCACCTGGAATGATGGAAAATCTAGGCTAACTGGATATTTCAGAGCTCTGAACAACTACACAAAAGGTAACAGGTACCCTATACCCAGGATACATCATGCACTAGACAAACGGATGAAAGCCAAAAAAATAGCCAGAATGGATTGTATGAAAGGTTTTCACCAAAATAGAGTTAAACCAAACTCCATGAAATGACTCAGGATCATATGCCATATGGGCATATATGAGTACACCAGGATGCAATTTGGAATCAAATATTCACCAGCCAACTTCCAAAGGATCAGAGATACAATATTTCAAGATGAAATATTGGAAGGCTGGATGGTAGTATATATTGATGAAATCATTATATACTCAGAGAAATGTGAGGACCATGTGCAGTACATAGACAGAGTCCTCAGTAAAAGCACACCCAACAATCTGAAAATTTCACTAAGAAAGTGAAATTTTGGCCAACAAGAGCTAGTGGCTCTAGGACATAAAGTCTCAGGTCTCAGTCTGGAAATAGACCAGAGCATATTAGCAGTAGTACTGAAAGAGCCAGTACCAAAAACCATCAAAGAGATGCAATATTTCCTTGGGTTTGCCAGCTTCTATAGAAACCACATTGAAAGCTTTTCCCACATAACTAGTAGTCTATACATTTTATGTTCAAAAGATGTAGTTTTTGAAATTACCAAGCAAAGAAGGGATGAAGATGAGAGGATCAAACATGAGGCAAAACATGCACCTATACTCATCTTGCCTGACTTTGAACTACCATTCAAGTTATACATAGATGCAGCATGTAGCCAAGGCTCAGGATCAGCCCTTCACCAGAGACAAATTGTAGATGGTGAACAAAGAGAGGGAGTGATATGCTACATCTCTAGGCAGCTGAAAGATTTAGAAGCCAGGTATGGGGCCAATCACACTGAATGTATATGCTTAGTCCGGGCTCTAGAGAAACTCCACTACTATTTGGAGGGTGCAGTCTTTGAAGTCTACACAGACTGCACAGCCTTGAAGTCTTTACTCAACATGAAGACTACCAATAGAGATATTCTTGGGTGGCAAATAGCCATTCAAGAGTATAGACACAATATAACCATCATATAGAAAGAGGGTCAAAGTCATACCAATGAAGATTGCCTAAGCAGATGGCCACTGGATAATGTCAAAAGCAACCCAGCTTATTACTCTGAAGTAGCAGCCAAGATCCCTATCCATTCATGGAAAAGCTTCAGATTTTGTGAATGGGAACCAGAAAGTGGTATCCCAGACAGTGAAGACACTGTTTCAGAAGGAACAGAAACTCCCATATTGGGTATAAGTTCCTCACAACTGCATAATGAATTTTTCAGTGCAGTAATGAAGAGATATGCCAAACACAAACAGTGTTGCATAATGTTGCAGCTCCTTCAAAATAATTAGAGGAGCCCAGAACTTGAATCCCAGTTAGAGGAACCCTTGTTGAGGGACTATAAGGGACACATGAGTGAAGACAGGATCAAGGAAAGGGTAGCATGCACAGCTTTGTGGCCCAAATGGGAATAATAGTTGAGTGAAGACATCAACAAGTGTCAAAGATGCTAAAAGGAAAACAGAAATCATGGGAATAAGTGTGGGCCTCATCAGCAAATAGAAGTATCCAAACACCCATGCAAAACCATCAACATGGACTGGGTTACAGGACCTGTCCCAGGAGGCAAAGAAAACTTCAATCCTTTCGTGACCATAGCTTATAGGTTCAGCAAGAGTTTGAGGTGCCTAAAATGTCAAAAGGAAGATACAGAAATGGATACTGCCCTGTTGTTTTGGAATAACATCATATCCACCTGTAGAGTACCTAGAATTAGCATTAATGATAGGGACCCAAATTTCACATCAGAATTTGGAAAAACTTGTATGAAATTCTTGGTACTAATATTGCATTCTCCACAGCTTACCACCCATAGACAGATGATTTAGTTGAAAGGATGATCCAAACCATGGAGGATATCCTTAGAAGGCTCTGTGCATATGGCATGGCGTACAAGGACCATGAGGAATACACCCATCACTGGGTTACCTTTCTACCAGCAGTACAGATGGCTTATAATACTAGCCAGCATTCTACCACAGGGAAATCACTTTCACCTGTAGAAAAAGGGTGGAACCCCCTATTTCCCATGAATCATTTGAAGAAGAATACTCTAACTATTTACCACACAGCCAAGGACTTCCATGATATGTGGAGAAGGGCTTGTGACACAGCATACAAATGCATATCTGAGGCAAAACAATACAACAAACAGAGGTGGGCCAAATCACAAATGGAACCTGACTATAAAGAGGGGGACCAAGTGTTAGTTTCTACACTAAACTTCAACAATCTCAAGGGACCAAAGAAGATGACAGACTCATTGTAGGGCCCTTCACTATCATTAAGCTGATAGGAAAAAATTCAGTGGAAGTCAGACTCACAGAGGAATTTTCTGGGAAATACCCAGTATTCCCAGTGAGTTTGGTTAAGCCACATTGCCAGAAAGACAAGGGTTAGTTCCCCTCCAGGAAGAAGAATCCCACCACACCTGAAATAGTGGAAGTGGAGGACTCTCCTGGCCCTGTGAAGAAAATCATCAATGCCAGGAAGATCAGACTGAATGGTAAAGACCATACGCAGTGCTTGGTCAGATTTACAAACCCGGCAGCAGAAAAAGACAAACGGTTGGCTGAATATGCCATACCAGATTCAAACTTTCATCTAAGGAGATTCAGGGCCTCTAGGAGGACTAAACATTTTAATCAATTATGAGCCTTTTTTTAGAGGGAGGGTTTGTCAGCCTGTAACTCAAAATCAGAGCGCCAGCATGACAGCCAAATACCATAAATCAATGGTATAGCCAAGATACCACCAGAATATGGAGCTGAGGCAGATCCCCTAAAAAGGTGTCAAACAAAAGAGGAAACTGACCTCCTTCAGAATATAGAAGCCCCATCATTTTAGGACAAAGAATAACAAAGTTATTCCTGCTCAAAGTTTTTGCTGAGCATAAAACTTAATTTTCACCTCCCATCTAAAATATAGAGGAAGAGGCTTAACCCCATCAAATAGGTATTCAAAATGAAGCTTGAAGTCCAGGCTATTCTATGGTTCTAGCCAAATTGCGCTAGCACCAGAATTACAGAAGTTATGACCAAAATAAGGTAAAATAAGGGTGAATAAAATATCCACCTCTCTCATCTAACATCTACAGCTTTAGTGTGAGATACCTAAAGTAGGGTCTTTTTGGAAAATATCACAATCAGGGCTAACTGATGGTAGATCCATTTCCCCACACCCAATCTAAAACAAAATATATGGGGCAAACAGGCTCCATACAGGTTTTTAAGCAAATCATACACATGTACAAAAACCCTGTACATGGGACAACTTTACTATATTTCAATGTAAGAATATCAAATTAGATACCATTTTGTAGAACACATCCAGGGCTATACAATGAACCAACTTTGAGCTTGATACCTCAACAACTGACAAAGGTATCGCAGTTTTAAGCTCAAAATCCCACAGTTAGACCAATACAGCCTTACTGTCTGATATTGTCCCATAGATATAATTAAGAGGTGTCAAATAGACAAATAAGCATGTTTATATCTCAATACCTCATAATTAATTCAATACTGGGGTCCAATATAGGTTCCCTACAGCATTCTACGTGTCATACACATCAGAAGAGGGCTATGTGGTCCCCAGATGAAAGTTTTCAACCTGTATTGGTGAAAATTACCCAGATGTGGTTTCAAAACCACATCTGAGGCCAATAAAGAGTATACAGGTGCTATGAAAACCAAATTCCTTTCACAACTGTGGTTCAACAGACCACTATGCCAACAACTGTCCAAAGGCAAAGAAAAAGGTCTATGCCATTGGACAGTCCCAGAGGAGGAATCCCCAACAGAGGTCTCTGACTCAGAATCTATGGGTGATGCAATCAGAGAACAATCTGATGATGGCAAAGACCCAAGAGAAGAATTCCTTGAAAAATACCAAGAGGACACTTCACTGGAGATCCAAGAAATACAGGTGGAAGCAGGCATGCCACAAGATACTGCCAACAAAAACTTGTGCAAATACACACAAGATGCACCAACTCTCCTGGTTACACCAACCAAAGGACTGGCGTACATGCATGGAACAGAAGCCAAAATGACTGTTTGTATTCAAAACGCTCAACATCCATTGATCATTGACAGTGGAGCACATTCCTCTATAGTGGCCAAAAAATATCTGGATAACCACTTCCCAAATTGGGAGACCAGCTCTTGATCCTGAAGGAATGCCATGATTGCCCCTACATGGGACACATGAGTGAAGACAGGACCAAAGGAAGGGTAGCAAGCACTGCTTGGTGGCCGTGGGAAGAAATATGGGTTACTCCAACAAATAGAACAACCTAAGCACCCATGGGAAACCATAAACATGGAGTGGGTTACAGGACTTGTCCCATGAGGTGAAGAAAACTTGCATGACTTCTTAATCATAGCTTATAGGTTCAGCAAGATTATGAGGTGCCTACCATGTCACAAGGAGGATACAGCCATGGATACTGCTCTGTTACTCTGGAACAACATCATATCCACCTGTGGAGTACCTAAGATAATAATCAGTTATAGGGACCCAAAGTTCACATCTGAATTTTGGACCAACCTCTATGACATGCTGGGTACTAAAGTTGCTTTTTCTACAGCTTACCATCCACAAGCAGATGGACTAGCTGAGAGGATGATCCAGAAAATGGAGGACATCCTTAGAAGATTCTATGCCTATGGCAAGGAATATAAGGATCATGAAGGATACAACCATGACTGGGTTACGCTTCAACCAGCACTTCAACTGGCATATAACATAAGTCAGCACTCTACCACAGGCAAAAACACCTGCATTGGTAGAGAAAGGTTGGAATGCCCTATTGCCTGTGGATCACCTGAAGAAGAATCTTCTGACCATCCACCCCACAGCCAAGGATTTCCTATGAAATGTGGAAGAGGGCCTGAGACACAGCTGCCAAATTCATAGCTGAGGCAAAGGAATATAATGGGCAGAGGTGGGACAAATCACATATGGAACCTGAGCTTAAAGAAGGGGACCAAGTCTTAGTGTTCACACTTAACTTTAATAATCTCAAAGGACCCAAGAAGATGGGAGACTCATTTTTAGGGCCCTTCACTATCATAAAATTGATGGGGAAAATGCAGTGGAAGTAAAACTCACAGAGATATTTTCCAGGAAACACCCAGTCTTTCCAGTGAGTCTAGTAAAGCCATACTTCCAGACAGAGGAGGAAAAATTCCCCTCCAGGAGGATGAACCCCACACCACCAGAAATACTGTAGGTGGAGGATTCCCCTGGACCAGCAAAGAAAATCATCAAAGCCAGGAAGATCAGACTCAATCGTAAGGATCAGAGACCACACTTAGTCAGATTCAAGAACCAGACAGCTGATAAGGACAAATGGTTGACAGAAGATGCCATATCAGATGGGAACCTCCATTTAAGGGCATTCAGAGCCACTAGGAGGACTGAAAAGTATCATCAATGATGAGCCTTTATTAGAGGGAGGGTATGACAGCGTGTGACTCAAAGCCAGAGCACAAGCATGACAGCCAAATAATATAAATCATTGGTATAGCCATGACACCACCAAAACATGGAGCTGAGGAAAATCAGCTCAAAAGGTATCAAAAGAAAGAGGAAACTCACCTCTTTTAAAATATACAAGTCCCATTATCATAGGACAAAGAATAACAAAGCTATTCCTGCACAAAGTTGTTGCTGAGCATAAACTTTAGTTTTAACCTCTCATCTGAAATACAGAGTAAAAGGCTTAACCCCATCAAATGGGTTATCAAAATTATTCTTTATGTCAGCGCTATCCAATGGTACCAGCCAAACTGAGCTAGCACCAGTATTACAGAAGTTATGGTCAAAATCAGGCCAAATAAGGGTGAATAAAATATTCACCTCTTGTCTAACTTCTACTGTTTTAGTGTGAGATACCTGAAGTGGGGTCTTTTTGGAAAAGGAACAATCAGGGCTATCTGATGTTGTCATTAATTTCCCCATATCTCATCTAGAAAAAAATCTATAAGGCAAACAAGCCCAATTCAGCTTTTTTCCTAAAACACACATATGTACAAAAATCTTGTACATGGGGTAACTTTTCCATATTTTATGATAACCATATCAAATGAGGTACCATTGTGTAGAGCACATATAGGGCTACACACCAAACTGGTTTTGAGGCTGATATCTCAAAAACTGAAACAGGTATAGCTGTTTTAAGGTCAAAACCCCACAGTTTGGCCAATACAGCCTTGCCTTGGGATAATATCCCACAACCATCATTATGAGGTGTCAAACAGACTAAGAAGATTTTCTTTACTTCAATACCTCATTGTTCATTCAATACTGGCCCCTTACAGGCTCTGTACAGCATTCTACGCGTCATACATGTCAGAATCAGGCTGTGTGGTCCCCAAATGAAAATCTCTACCCTGTATTGGTGAAAACTGCCCAGATGTGGTTTCAGAACCACATCTGAGCCCAATAAAGGTTATACAGGCCTTTTGAAAACCACAAGCCTGTCCTGGAGAGTGAAAATCTCCACTTCCTCCATGTAAAAAGGTCTAGCAGCCTTTTCACCCCATTTCAGGATAAAGGAAGGCCTTTTCACTTCCAGAAAAGGGATCCCCATCCTGCGCTTGAATTCCTACATAGTAAAACTGTCAAAAACAGGTATACTCTCTGAAAATAATCAGGTTATACTATAAACTTTAGTATTGTAGTCTTTTATTATTGTAACCCAACAGATAAAGCTGACCCCAGGGCTTTCAACAATGCTCACCACCACTAATTCTCATTAGTAAAGCCCTTTTGATTTATAATTAAAACCTTTTTAATACTTTTTATTCGTGCCACACTCATATTTAAAGTTGTAAATAGCCTTATTACTTCTTTATCATAGACTCATCCTGACAATACCACTAAAGGTACATACTAGGAGTGGGACTTACTTTTTGTAACTCCTCTTCCCACCAAGAACCATAGAAGTCAAGATCTTGAAGAATTGGGGCCTGACTTTTCAGGATATAAAGAATGTAAATCTTTGACAATTTCAGGGAAATTCTTGAGGTTTTTGGCTGGTTCCCAAGTGGATCTTTCTGGGTCTTGACTGAAACCTTTCCATTCCACTAAATACCATAATTTTCTTCTCTTGAGCTTTGAATCCAGATTTTGTGAGACGTCCCATTCCTCTTATTCTTCAATGATTATTGGAGGAGGAGGTTCTTGATGCCAATTTGGGATTGTTGATGTCTTGACTTGCTCAACGAGGGAAATATGGAAGACTGGGTGGATGGGTTTCCATTGAGATGTAAGCTTGAGGTGGTAGGCATGAGTACTGACTTTCTTCAAGATTGGAAAAGGACCCAACCATCTTTCAGACATTTTTTTGGTGGGTCCGTTTGATTTGATGTTCTTGGAAGAAATCCATACTATGTCACCAGGATTGAAAACAGGTGGACTTGCTCTACTTTTATCTGCATACCTCTTGAACCTGTTTCTGAAAACTTCAAGTTCTCTCTTGAAATCTTGCTATACTGATTGGATTTACGTTGATAACATTTCAGCAGGATTATCTTGAGTAATGTGAACTGAGTCAAATTGTGGATCTCTTCCATAAACAGTAAAAAACGGTGATTGTTTTGTTGCAGAGTGGTAAGAGTTATTGTAAGCGAATTCAGCCAGATGGAGCCAGGTTTTCCAATCATCTTGATGATAACTGACATACATCCAAAGGTACTTTTCTAGTAACTGATTTACCCTCTCTGTCTGTCCATCAGCTTCTGGATGGCAAGCTGTTGACAGATATCTTGATATCTTGAGCTGCCGACAAAGATTGGTCCAAAAAGAAGAAACAAAAAGTGAACCTCTATCACTGACAATGCTTGAAGGAAGGCAATGCTTTGCAAATATATTCTTGATGAATAAATGGCTCAAATCCAGTGAAGTGATTGAAGACATTGTTGGAATAAAAACTGCCGTTTTTGAGAACCTGTCCATTATGACCAGAATTGAATCAAAGGAATTGGACAGTGGCAGTTGAGTGATGAAATCCATTGAAAGACAAATCCAACGAACATTTGGAATTGGAAGAGGTTTGAGGAATCCAAACTTCTTGTGATGAATATTCTTGTTTCTTGAGTACTGTTCACAGGATGAAACATAATCCTTGATGAATTGAGTCATTCCAGACCAGTGGAACTTCCACTTGACAAGTTTGAGAGTCTTCTCTTGGCCAGGATGTCCAGCTAGAGGAGAGTCATGACACTTTTAAAGAATGCTGAGCTGAATTGTGGGGTCATTTGGGACCACCACTCAATTTTTTAATAAGAGAAGTTGGGAAGAAGAATCAAGAGAGTAATCTTGGACAGATTTACCTTTACTCAATTCTTGAAGAATACTTCTGTACTGAGAATCTTGCCATAGAGCCTTCTGAATTGAATAAATCAAATTTGAAAAGGATTCCACCTTGACTGTAAAATATCTTGAATGTTGGACTTCATCCTGCTTGATGAGCTGTTGAAAGTTCATTGAATTCTTGCTGATGGAATCCTCCCCCCTCTCTGTATGAATGTCGTCCCAGCATGATCAAATGTCTGGAGGAGTAGCTAGGTGGCCAGGGCGGTAAGTGATTGAAGAGTGAAATTCAGAGAGGAATTCAGCGCAGCGGGCTTCATGGGAGTAAGAACTTTTGAAATCATGGAGTATTGAAGGGAAGAGTGATTGGTGAGAACTTCAAAAGGTGAAGAAAGGGAAAGAAGAAAAGCCCTCAAGTGCTTGAGAGCCCAGACTATGCCAAGGAGCTCCTTGTTATGAATCTCATAGTTCAGCTCCTCTAGAATCAGCTTGCTTCTGTCAAATTCAATGGGATGTTTTTCTGAATCAGAGACCTGACTCAGTACAGAATCCAACACATAATTGGATGCATAAGTCTCCAAAATGGTGGGTAGAGAAGGATTGAAGTGGGAAAGGATTGGAGCAGTGGTGAAAGCCTCTTTGAGTTTGTGAAACTGACTAAGAGCTTCCTCATTGAGGGGAAAACAGGAATATTTCTTGAGGAAATTGGTGAGTGAACTGATTTTTATTGAATAATTCTTGATGAAACAGCAATAGAAATTGGCAAAGCCAAGGAAAGATTGAAGAGCCCTGAGGTTTCTTTGAGGTGGCCAATTGAGAATCTTCTGGACTTTTGCTTGGTCCATCTTCAGGCCTTCAGAAGAAACATCACAACCCAAATATCCCACACTAGAAACATGGAATAGGCACTTGGAGTCCTTAGAAAAAAGGGTATTGGCTCCGTGTAAGGTTTGTCTATGAAACTCTTCATAATAGTAGCAATATCAAGAGTACTATGACTGTCCTCAGTAGAAATGTATAATATAACAAAATATTATAACCACAAATTTAAATATAATTATTAAAAATAATCATATAAAAAAACATTGAATAATTACTATAAAAATATAATAATTATAATAAATCATAATTATTCTATTATTGTTATACTCACTGACGATTATAACAATAAGAAGTGTAAAGCTCTTAATGAGACAATTACATGTGGAAAATATGAATATTAACCACTTAGAAATAATATAAATATTATTTATAAAAGAATTAAAACACACACTGTGCAGAATTAATTCTTATAGAAAAATTCTATATAAAAAAACTAATACTAGATAAAAAAAGATATAGAACCTTGGAGAAAACTTACTTAGAATATTTATTTAATACAACAAGTTAAACAACAACAGTTATAATATTAAATAATAATTATAAGTCAAAAACACGCCAAAAATCAATATTTTTAGAGATAAAACAACTTTTTATAATAAAAATTATGATTAAAGAGTTTTTAAGATGAATTTGTGGATTTTTGGAAGATATTTAAGATGATAATTTATATAATAAAATATATTATTGGTGATTACAACAATAATCTGAATTCTATGATTTCAATTCTTTAATTTTAATTAATAAAGAATAAAATAACTAAAGAACTACTCTAATAATAAGATTTTATATTTAATAAAACTTTACCTGTTTAAATTTCTAATATGATTGGATTGATAATGAATGATGGACAAAAACAGTGATGAAAAGACTGTTTTAATGTCTTCAGAGCAGCTCTCATGATTCATCATGAATATAGAGGGCGTTCTCAGGTCAAAACTGAAAAACCATGCTTAAAAAGAAAGTTCTTAACTTAAGGTAACTTATTTTTAATTCCAATTTAAAGTTATCAGTGTTATTGTTAACTCCATGTAACTTTAATCCTCATTTAAACTGATTATTTTAAGTTTTTAATATAAATAAACTTATTAATATTAAATTTCATCACATGAACAACTTAAAAATATATTTTCAAGCAGAAATCTCTTAAACTCAATTTTTAATTAGTTTTTGAAGAAAATAGAATTTTCTTTGAGCTTTCATTAAAAGAGTAAATTTCCAGGCTGAATATCCAGGAAATTTATTTATAAAAGATACTTAAAATTTAATTTATATATATATAGTATTGAATTGTAAGCTGTGTGAAGTTTTCAAGAAAATCCATTAATCATTGGATTTTTAATGAATTTTTGAAGTTATTGCTATTTCTCCACGTAAAATAGCAATACACACCAAACCTTAACTTTTGATAAGGTTTTAATGCTTGTAACCTTAAAATTTTAACGTTAATTAAATTTTGACAGTTCTTAAAACCTTAAATTCAAGCCTTCATATTGGGATTTACCCTTTAGCAGCTTGAAATTCCTGTCTAAATTGGAATAAAACCAGTTTAAACTTTAATGTTGGATCAAAGTCTAAGCTTAAAGTTTAAATAAGGTTGAAAATCCTCCAATACAGGTGGAAAACCTTAATTGAATCCTTGCTGATCCAAAAAGTTGGTTACCCCAGCTCTATTTGGTCTTTTTCCTTTGTCCCACCTTTCTGCGTGGATTTTGCCCTTTTATTTATTTCAAGCCATACTATGGCCTTAAACCCTTTCAAATTGAGCTCATGCAGGATTTACATTCTGTATGACAAATCCTTAGCCAATCCAGTAAATATACACAACACCTCAATTTTAACTAAAATTTTGGTAAGTTTGCATAAACCTTATGAAGCTTTAAGTTTAAGCTTATTTAAGCTTAAATTTAACAATCTTAAAGAATGTTAAAAAAGCTACATTAGTACTGTAAGATTCTTAAATCTTCCAATAACATAAGAAATGAGTGTTTTTGGGTATAACACCTTATGAATGTACCCTAAGTTATTTTTGGTGTAGAATCCAAAAATGACATAATATTTATAACTTTGTTTATCCAAAAAAAGTTATACTTATTTTTTGTTATTTTTTATTTTAAATTCAATTAAAAAGTCTTTTGAAGACAAATTTAACTTTGTATAAAGTTATTTGTGGCCTTATGGGTATGTTATACATACCTCACAGGCTCTCACTCTGAGTATGGAAAGAACAGTGGACACATGAGTGACATGTTCTTCCTCAGATTTGGAAAGGACCATAATGTCATCCAGATAAACCGCAAAATAAAAATCAAGAAGATCTTGGAAAATATCATTGACAATATTTTGAAAAGAGGCAGGAGCATTGGTGAGCCCAAATGGCATAACCAAGTACTCATAAATGCCATATCTAGTTCTAAAAGCTGTCAAATTTTCATCACCCTTGTTGATTCTGAGCAGGTTATATTCACCATACAAATCAATTTTGGAGAAGATAGAAGAACCATTAAAGACATTGAGAAGCTGATTCATAGGTCAAACAGGATACTTGTTCTTCCTAGTAACATCATTGAGTCTGTGGTAATCAACACACAAACAGAGGCCACCATCTTTCTTTTTAACAAAGAGGACAGGTGCTCCTGTTGAAGAGGAGCTTTGCTGGATGAAAACTTTCTATACATTATCTGAGATGTAGGCCTTGAGTGTATCTGACTCCTGGTTTGATAGAGAGTAGATCACTCCAACTGGAGGTAGAGACCCATCCAGCTAGATATGATAATCACAGGCGTGGTGAGGAGGAAGTTCCTCTGCTTTCACCTTGGACAATACATCCAAGTACTGGTGATAGACAGAAGGATCAACCTTTATCAGGGTTTGAACTTCTTGTGGCTCTTCCTCCTGATCCCAAAAGTCCTACAGGGAGTCATGATAAGATGAAGGAGGAAGGTCCATATTCCCAAAGAAGAGATGAAGTGAAGATACAGAATTATCTTCTCCAACATCTTGAATCTCTTTGAAGACTTCATCTATAGAGGATAGTAATGATGCATGGGAATTAAGGGATGGAAAATGGGAAGAAGATGGAAATGATGGTGTTCTAGAATTACCAACCAGAGCTGCACATGATTTGGCAGAAGAAAAGTCATTACTGAAGGATTTAGAAGGATCACAATAGTCCTTATGATCAGAATTAAGCATGATCAGCCCTTGCCTCCAATCAATAGAAGGATTAAAGTTATGAAGAAAGTCAAATCCCAATATGAGGTCTTCTCCCTTGGGAGTATCAATGACTAAAAAGTCCCATTTGAAGCTTGGGAATGAAGGAAGCTCAGCCATATATTTGTATGATGAGTCACAAATAAGGCAAGGGAGTCAGAGGAGTCCAAAATGATAAGAAGAATCTTCTCTGGAAGTTCTGACATAGTCAAGAAATACTTATGAACAAACTTGTGAGCCTTAGAGGTAATTTCATATACCCAAAAGACCACAAATACAGAATTAACATATAAATATAAATAAAATAAATTTATTTATCTTATTATAATAAAAATCAAAATATAAATATAAAATTATATTCAAAATTAAAAATTTAATTACCATTTAAAAATAAAATTACATTAAATTTTGAAATTATAAAATTACATTTATACTTGAAAAAATTAAGTAAAAATGAATTTCTAACAAAATTATAAAAAATAAAATAAATTTGAAAAAAAGTTGAATAAAAATTATTATAGCTTTTTATCCAATAAATAAACATATAAAAATTATTTCACCATTGGATTCCTTATACAAAATCAGGTGGGGTCACCTCTGAGTGAAATTTTTGTAACTCAACTCTAAATAAGCTTAAATTAAGTTTTTAGTATTTTCAATACAAAAATAGAAAATCCTCAAAACTTTAATTTAATTCACACCACATGTGGTGTTAACCATCAAATTTTGTGTTAAAACTCAGGTGTTGTGTTTAGCTTAGAAGTTATGAGGAATTGAAGTATTTTCAATTGAATTCAATTGAAATGTCAAAATATGCGCGTGTATTACATAAGTGAACTTTGATTCACATATGAGGTATAAATTATTACTGTATTGTACTGTACAATTCAATTGAATTACATATGTAAATTGCAAGTATAATACATGATGAGCCATTAAAGGAAAAAATAAATTGGAATCATTAAAATTGGGGGGAAAAGGAACTCCAGCTCTAAGGGGGAGCTAGACCCCCAAAATCCTTTCTGACAGGTGTGTGGTGTCAAAATTCACGCAAAAGTTCATCACTTTTGGCCTGGAATGGAGTTACAGGGTCTATGGACTCAATTGATGATGAGGTTTTGATACCAACTGGGCTAGTTTTAGCTGTTGCCGAGAGGGTAAAACTACCCTTAAGATAAAACAATCATAGTAAAAACAATTTTAACTGGTTTCTACATCTCTTACACACATTCTGACGTGTTTTGAAGTCTCTAGACCAGGTATTGCTATATTAATGGCTGATTTAAGGGTCTAAAATGGCTAAAAATGGCTTAAACCAGCCCTTTTTTGGTCTAAACCAGGGTTCAATGATGCCATAATTGGCTTTTCTGTTGCCAGACTGTATTTTCACGACTGACAAGAATAAATTTTACTCTTGGAGTAAGAAAATTGATGGCTATAAAAGAACGTCTTCTTTGCCCCACTTTTCTCTTCATGTTAGAATCTTTTCCTTTTATAATTAGTTTAAACATTGTTAAACCAATCAATAAAATATTCCAACCACCATTTTTTAATCATTTTCATCCTTTTAACCACGTTAAATAATCATTATAATCATTGTTTGTAACTTTTATAATCATTTTTACCCCTGAACCACCCTAAAAGTGAATTAAAGCATCTTTCATCACTGTCAACTTTGTCACTTTGTTTCCAAATTCACTCTGGTCACTTTTGGGTGTGTTTTCTCTTTAATATTCTTTTTAAAGACTTTGCTCTTTAATTAATTGCTTGCAGTTCTTTGCTCAATTAATTCCAATTGAAATTGCTCTTGAAGAAATTTCTTTTGTAGCCTTAAATATCTCTTGTAGAGTATTTTTGGATAAATTTTTATTGTTGGTAGAACAATAAATCTTTATAATATTATTTTTTTATACTAATAAAGTTATAAACAATGAAATTGGCGTGTTTTCTCTTAAAAATAATATTTCTTACTATTTTTAATTGATTCTTATCTTATACAAATTTTGAGCACAGGAAAAGTATTTGATTTTTAATCAAAGTTTCATATTCACACCTTACATTTGGGGGCCCAGCCGTGATATTTTACCTGTGACATATTTTTTTTACTCACTTTAAATATTTTTTCTTATATTGAAAAATTTAAAAACATACAAAAAATACTTATAATCCAAAAAATCGATAAAAAATAACGTTTTTTTCATATTATAAGTGAGGCTTATATTTTTATTTGTTTTTTGAAATAACCTTTTTTTACCTAATCAATTGGCTTTTCCATGTATTTTAAGGTCTGAAAACGTGGTAAGACAAGAAAACATTGAAACAGCCTCAACAGTAACCAGCATCATTCCTGCCAGTACTGTTAATTCTGATCATAATAGTACTATTATTGTGACTCAGAGTATTCAAACAGAGCCAATTTCCTGTGAATTAGTCAACTTAGAAATAAGTAATACTCTTCAGAAAGCCAAAGATTTGGCCAATAGTAAGTTTTTTGATGTAAAATTACTATTTTAAGCCTTTTTTAACCATAATTATGCCTTCAACCAGATCAGGAGCCAGCTATAACCCCTCAAGCAGCTCCCAGAAAGGTAATAGACGTGATTATGGCAGAGGCCAATCAGGTGCCAAAGGAAAAGGGTCAGTTGATGACTTCCAAACAACTAAAATGGGTCATTCTGAAGCTGATAATACCATTTTACCTCCAAAAAGAGCTGACACCGCCACAACAAGCCTAAGTGGACATATACAAAGCCAGCCACAGTGCATACAACAATGCACTTCAGTTGAAGGAGTACCAGATCCTTGCAGACCTGTGGAAGAATTGCATGAATTCTTACCTGACTGTGAGAAAATTCCTGGGCCATCCCAATACTTGCAAATTGCTCAATTGATGGCATCCATTGATGGAGAAGAAAAACATGATGCTTTTGACACTAGAATGGAGGAAAAACAACCCTCCACCACCCAAACCAGTGCCAAAAACCGCCCCAGTGGCCAGCACCAGCAATTTCAACGTGAAAAAGCAGCCACAAACTCCAAACAAGAGCAAAGGGAAGTCACCAGCCCCAAAACCTTACAGCCAGGGCTACAGAATCCCAAAGATTCAACAGGATGCCATGGAAAATGTATTTCAGATGGCCAGAACCATTATGGAATTACAAAAGAAGGAGGAAGCCAGATTAAAATTTCAAAAATAATTTCTGATAATTTTGAGTGTATTCCAGAGTTGTAAAAAGTCATTTTTCTGATAAAAATACATCAATTTGTGACAATCTTAAGACAAAAACCTTGAGTCTGAGCCAAATAAATGATACACTTAAATGCTTTGAAAGAGTTTTAAGAACAATCAAAACTTCCAATAATGATAATTCTTTTGGAATTAAGATAAATGAACAATCTGCCATTATTAAAGAATTAACAGACAAATATTCTAAATTCAATATTGATGACATAATTGAAACAAGAATAAAAAAAGCCATAAACACTATCAAAGAAGATAATAAAAAAGCTCTTGATGATATTTCAAAATCATTTGCTGAAGTAAAGACAGATATAGTTGCCCTGAAAAAGCATTTTGATACCTCAAGAGAGGAAATATAAAAATTAACAACAAAGTTAAATGAAGTTATATCTGATAACACTAAACAAAAAGAATTATGGAATGAGCTAACATATAAAGAGGATGATCATAAAAGGAATGTCATAAGCTCTATACAAATCTTGCAACATGAATTAAGAAATTCACAAAGGTGTAACAACATTAAAATGAATGATATTGAACAACTGCTAAACACTTTACCAAGAATTTCTACACCTCTTAATCGAAATGAAGATGCAAGAATTCCCAATCCACAAGTATTGGATATTGAAAATTCACAGTTAAAAAATGAATTTTCTACTTCTTTTCATAACTTAGAACCATCAATGGGCCAAGCACTCTTGAAAGAAGTTCCAAAACTTAAAGAATAGCCTCACTTCAGTGGTGAAAGAGAGTATGACCATATGGAATTGATTAGAGGTATTGGAATGATCAAAGAGGATTTTGAATCACCAGACAGATTGGTAACAGCCAGATTTAACACCTTGTTTACCAAATCAGCTCACAGATGGTACATCAAAATAAGACCAGCACATGGACACCAGAGTTGGACTTGGTGGAAAGCCCAAATCATTAACAAATGGGGAAATGATGCTTGGAGGTTTGAATCTGAAACAGCCTTTGAATCTGCAAAATTTAATGCTGATAAAGACAAAGCTTTACCATGGTTTTGCCAACAAAAAGACAGATTAACAGCATTATATCCTGACCTGTCAGAATTTATGATCCATAGAAAAATTCTGAGACAATGTGGAGGTGACTTAGAGCATGCTATAAAAAGCAGGACTACTGAACAATCTGCAGCAGAGGATATTATCAATATATTAGAAGAAGTAACCACCAGAACCAAAATTGGTTCTAGTAGGATGAATCTCAAAACAAGGTTTAATACACCTTGGAAAGATTCTGTGGACAAAAACCCCAAAAGAAATTCTAATAATAGTAAGTATAAATCTGCAGATACAGTCAGAAAGTGCCATATTTGCCAAAGCACCACCCATTTAGCCAATACATGTCTAAAGAAGGGAAAAATCAATGAAATTGATATTGAAAAGGAACCTGATGTTGAAAAAGATGACATAATTGAAGACAATTCAGATGATAAGTCATCAATATTTTCTGAATCTTCAAAAGATATAGAAAATATCAATGCCACTTTTGACATTATGGAATCTTATTCCCACTTGCCACAATTGAGAAATGGTCAACTTGATTTATCAAAAGTTCAAGATGCACAACTTATGAAAACAAAACCACACAGGGGGAAAGGTTATACAGCTGGTAACTCCTGTATAACAGAAGCGGTGATTGACAACAAGCCCACCAAGCTTTTGCTTGACCCAGGAGCCTTCTGTTCTTGTGTTGGAAAATATTTTCTTAAGACTTGTGTACCAAATTTTGAAGACCAACTGTTACCAATTGATGGTATAAAATTCAACAGTGCAAGAAATCCAATGAAAGCATTAGGAATCTTTGAGACCAATGTCATATTCCCACACATAAATGGGAATCTAAGAATTAAAGTTGAATTTGTTGTTATGGAAAATTGCTCTAGTACCCATTTCATATTGGGAAATTACCATTTAATCATGTATGGGATAGATTTGCATAATAACAAAGACAGATACTTTAATATCGGAGACAATAAGCGCCAAAAATTCTCCTTTTTACCATTTAAAAGACAAATTACCGTAAACAAAGTATCACCAGTCAACTTAGAGTTAGAGAAATTCAAGTCTGAACAGTTAAATGAGGCTGAAATAAGCCTTCATCTAACTGATAAACAAGAAAATGAACTTTCTTCCCTTTTGTATGACCACAGAGGAGCATTTGCTTCAGACCAAGAACCACTAGGAGCAATTCTTGGTCATGAAGTTGACATCATTCTTAACATTGAGAGACCTTATCCACCACTCTTAAGAAGACCTGCATATCCAGCAAGTCCAAAATCAAGAGAAGCTCTAGAAATTCATATCAAAGAACTTCTTGACCTTGATGTAATAAGAAACGTAGGCCACTCTGAAGAAGTAGAAATAACTACACCAGTCATAGTGGCATGGCATAATAGAAAATCCAGAATGGTTGGGGACCTTAGAGCTCTGAACATTTACACTGTTCCAGACAGATACCCAATACCAAAAATCCAAATTGCCCTTACTCAAATATCTCAAGCAGTGTATATAACCACTATGGATGCCCTTAAAGGATTCCATCAAAATGTGGTGACACCAATGTTCATTGTGGAGTGTATGAATACTTGAGGATGCCCTTTGGTATCAAAAATGCACCTTCAAACTTCCAAAGAATGATGAATGAAATCTTCCCTGAAGAACTCTCAGAGGGATGGATAATCATTTACATTGATGACATTATTGTCTGTTCCAAGACTTGGGAGGAGCACATGTACAGATTGTCCAGAGCTTTGACAAAAATTCAATCAGTAAACATGAAAATCTCCTTGAAGAAATGTCATTTTGGATTTAAAGAACTTAAAGCACTAGGACATGTTGTATCTGGTTTGTCCCTTGGAATTGACAAAAAGAAAGTTGCAGCAGTATTGCTAAAACCCATGCCTCAAAATAAGAAGGAAATTAAGTCATTCTTAGGTTTTGCAGGATATTACAGGCAACACATTAAAGATTTTGCATCCATAGCAAACCACTTTATAAATTGTGTGACAAAGACACAGTATTTGAAATGACTGTTGACAGAGTCAAAGTTTTTGAGTCTCTGAGAGAAGCCTTGACCACTGCTCCACTCTTACTGATGCCAGACTTGAAATTGCCTTTCAAATTGTATATTGATGCATCAGGGGATGGACTGGGTTCTGCACTTCACCAAGCTCAGGTCGTAAATGATAAACCTGTAGAAGGACCCATATGTTTCATATCCAGGCAAATCAAACCAGCTGAAGCCAGATATGGAGCAAGTAAAATGGAATGTCTATGTCTTGTCTGGGCCTTGGAAAAATTAAACTACATCTTGGAGGGATGTTTTTTTGAGGTGATAACAGATTGTACAGCTGTCAAATCACTGTTAAACATGAAAACACCCAACAGACATATGCTCATATGGCAAATAGCCATTCAAGAATACAGAGGCAATATGACTATTGTTCATAAGGATGGGAATATTCATAAGAATGCAGATGGACTAAGCAGATGGCCATTACCAAATAACATTGATAATCCTGCTTATGTGCCAGAAGAAGCTTCACCACAAATCCCAATAGAAGGAATAAGTGTTACAGACTTGAACACCACCTTCTTTGAAGAAGTCAGAAGTAGTTACACTCAAGATAAGAATTGTAGCATCTTATGCCAATTACTTAACAAAGACTGTAAAGACAAATCTCTAATAAATGCCTTGGATGAAGTATGGAAAAAATCTTATCATGAAGGAAGATTTCACCTACTGGATGGTAAGGTTTACCACAGAACCAAGAAAACATGTGTCATGAAAGTTGTAGACAGGTCATTAATCGATCTTTTACTAAAAAGAATGCGATGATAGCCCCTTTTCAGGACATCTGTCTGAAGACAGAACAAGAGAGAAAGTAAATACCTGCATATGGTGGCCAATGTGGCAGAAATATGTTTCAGAGTATTGCAAAACCTGTAACAGATGCCAAAAGGCAAATAAATCCACTGGCAAGAGACTTGGAAATATGATAAAAATCCAAGAACCAAGCAGACCTTTGGAAATTGTCCATATGGATTTGGTAACTGGCCTACCACCAGGAGGTGACAGAAGCTATAATGCTTGCCAAGTAATTGTGGACAGATTCAGTAAAACTCCAATCTTTTTACCATGTCACAAGGATGATACAGCCATGGATACAGCTCTTCTGATATGGAATAGAGTAGTGTCATGGACTGGGATATTTACAAATATCATTAGTGATAGGGATCCCAAATTCACTTCAGCACTATGTACAAATCTTCACCAATTATTTGGAACTAAACTGTGTTTCTCTACAGCCTACCACCCACAAACTGATGGCCTGGCTGGAAGGATGATCCAAACCTTAGAGAACATGGTGAGAAGATTTTGTGCATATGGCCTTGAATTCAAAGATTGTGATGGATTTACCCATGATTGGTGTACTCTGTTTCCAGAACTGGAATTAGCATATAAAACATCAATCCATGCCAGTACCAATCAGACTTCTGCTATTCTAGAAAAAGGATGGAACCCCAAGCTACCCCAAGATTCCTTGAGGAAAAATTTAATTGAAATACATCCCACAGCTGCTAGCTTCAAAGGAATGCTAGACAAAGCTAGAAAGCATGCAGTAAGGTGCATGGAGGGCTCTTTTGCATATGCTAAAGACAAATGGGATAAATCACATGCAACTCCATATTTCAAAGTGGGGGACCTAGTTCTTTCATCTACCACTAACTTCAATAACATCAAAGGATGTAGAAAGTTGAAAGATTCCTTTTCAGGACCCTTTGTGATCAAGGCCCTCCATGGAGAATATGCTGTTGAAGTAGAGTTATCTGAAGAACTTAGCAATAAGCATCCTACATTTGCTGTGAGCTTGATAAAGCCATATAAATCTAGTGATGCTGAGAAATTTCCCTTGAGGAATAAAATTCCCCAAGTTATACCTCCTTTTGAGACATGTGGTACTAAGAAAGTTACCAAAGTTCTTAAAGAACAAAAATTAAGAACCAAAAAAGTAAGGGAATACCTTGTTAGGTACAGTGACCCAACTTGTGAAGATGAATGGTTAGAAGAAAAACATATACCAGAAGCTACCAAACTCCTCAGGAGATTCAGACACACTAGAAATACCAATATTACAAAGTAATATTCTTTTTTATGGGGAGGGAATGTGAGCCTTAGAGATAATTTCATATACCCAAAAGACCACAAATACAGAATTAACATATAAATATAAATAAAATAAATTTATTTATCTTATTATAATAAAAATCAAAATATAAATATAAAATTATATTCAAAATTAAAAACTTAATTACCATTTAAAAATAAAATTACATTAAATTTTGAAATTATAAAATTACATTTATACTTGAAAAAATTAAGTAAAAATGAATTTTTAACAAAATTATAAAAAATAAAATAAATTTGGAAAAAAGTTAAATCAAAATTATTATAACCTTTTATCCAATAAATAAACATATAAAAATTATTTCACCATTGGATTCCTTATACAAAATCAGGTGGGGTCACCTCTGAGTGAAATCTTCGTAACTCAACTTTAAATAAGCTTAAATTAAGTTTTTAGTATTTTCAATACAAAAATAGAAAATCCTCAAAACTTTAATTTAATTCACACCAAATGTGGTGTTAACAATCAAATTTTGTGTTAAAATTGAGGTGTTGTGTTTAGTTTAGAAGTTATGAGGAATTGAAGTATTTTCAATTGAATTCAATGGAAATGTCAAAATGTGCGTGTGTATTACATAAGTGAAATTTGATTTACATATGAGGTATCAATTATTACTGTATTGTACTGTACAATTCAATTTAATTACATATGTAAATTACAAGTATAATACATGATGAGCAATTAAAGGAAAAAATAAATTGGAAAGATTATAATTGGGGGGGGAAAGGAACTCCAGCTCTAAGGGGGAGCTAGACCCCCAAAATCCTTGCTGACAGGCTTGTGGTGTCAAAATTCACACAAACGTTCATCACTTTTGGCCTGGAATGGAGTTACAGGGTCTGTGGACTCAATTGATGATGAGGTTTTGATACCAACTGGGGTAGTTTGAGCTGTTGCCAAGAGGGTAAAACTACCCTTAATATAAAATAATCATAGTAAAAACAGTTTTAACTGGTTTCTACGTCTCTTACACACATTCTGACGTGTTTTGAAGTCTCTAGACCAGGTATTGCTTTAGGTATGGCTGATTTAAGGGTTTAAAATGGCTAAAAATGGCTTAAACCAGCCCTTTTTTGGTCTAAACCAGGGTTCAATGATGCCATAATTGGCTTTTATGTTGTCAGACTGTATTTCACGACTGACAAGAGTAAATTTTACTTTTGGAGTAAGAAAATTGATGGCTATAAAAGAATGTCTTCTTTGCCCCACTTTTCTCTTCATGTTAGAATCTTTTCCTTTTATAATTAGTTTAAACATTGTTAAACCAATCAATAAACAATTTCAACCACAATTTTTTAATCATTTTAATCCTTTTAACCACGTCAAAGAATCATTATATTCATTGTTTGTAGCTTTTATAATCATTTTTACCCCTGAACCACCCTAAAAGTGAATTAAAGCATCTTTCATCACTGTAAACTTTGTCACTTTCTTTCCAAATTCACTCTGGTCACTTTTGGGCGTGTTTTCTCTTTCATATTCTTTTTTAAGACTTTTTTCTTTAATTAATTGCTTGCAGTTCTTTGCTCAATTAATTCCAATTGAAATTTCCCTTGAAGAAATTTCTTTTGTAGCCTTAAATATCTCTTGTAGAGTATTTTTGGATAAATGTTTATTGTTTGTAAAACAATAAACCTTTATAATATTATTGTTTTATACTAATAAAGTTATAAACAATAAAATTGGCGTGTTTTCTCTTAAAAATAATATTTCTTACTATTTTTAATTGATTTTTACCTTATACAAATTTTGAGGACAGGAAAAGTAGTTGATTTTGAATCAAAGTTTCATATCCACACCTTACAAAACTTCTTTGCAATAAATGAGTTGGTAGCACCAGAATCAATGAGAAAACTGTAAAAAATATCACAAAGAAAAGAAAAAACAAAGAATTTGAGAGAATTTTTGACACCAGTATTCAGAATGCACAATTTTGCTCTGGATGGAAAACAGTGAAGACCATTGAACAAAACATGGTCTTCACTCAGGCTTTTCCCTGGCACGGAAATTGGCCTGACGGTTGGGTAAGCTTGTTTTTAGGCCTCTTGAAATAGGACTCAATACTATGCTTCCCACCACAATAGGTACATGGACCCTCCTTGATTCTTCTTTCTTTTTCAGAATTCATTAACTTGAAGTCTTTATTCAGCAAAGAGGAATGGGGCTTGTCCCTCTTCTGAAAATTATACTTCTTCTTATGACTTGAGCTTGAAGAATTTTGAGGATGAGAAGAACTTGCCTTTGAGGCTTCAGACTTCTTCTCTTGATGATGACTCTTGTCTTTCTGCCTAACATGGTACCTGGTATCAAGCTCCAGGGTAACGTCTATTAAGTCTTGAAGAGAGTCAATTCTTGAAGCATGGGAGGCCAACTGTTCCAAAATCCTGGATGGCAATCCCCTCCTGAAATGATGCATAAGAGCCCTCTCACCCCAATGTCCAATTCCTGAGACCAAACTCCTGAAATTGGCTATGTATAAAGAAACATGGCCACCTTCTTTCATTCTTAGAGAATCCAATTCTTCTTCAGGTTTTCTGACATCATTTGGGTCCTCAAATAAAGGAAAGAGCTGATATTTAAATGAGTTCCAAGAATTCAGAAGGTAATTTGAGTCTTGATTGGTGAGATTGGAATTATAAGGCTCAATCTGTTTTGCAGCCCTGCCAATAAGAAATGAAATGGCATAAAGAACTTTCTTTCTGTCTTGAGAGAATTTTGCCAGATGATTATGAAAGATTAACTGGCAAGATTGAATGAAGCTTCTGAATTTGAAGGGCTGAGTCCCATCAAAGTATTCTTGTGGTCGTAATGACTCAGAAGATGAAGCTGCTTGAAGATTGGCCATAATTTCAGTCATCTGCTGCATAATGGCCAATAATGATGGTTCTGACTGATGAGAGACAGGCTGATAAGACTGGGCTAGAGTTGGTCCTCCATTCCCTTAGGATGCTCCCACAGGAGCAGGGACGCCTTCAGTGTCATCAGACTCTTCCTTTCCACAGAATTCTCCTCCTCCTCTTCACCATCTTCACCTGGACCTTTGATATTGGTTCTTGAAAGTCCTGGGAATCTGCCAACTACTCCTGAGAATGAGCTTAATCTTCTTGGCCCTCTTCCTTCCTTCCTGGATGGTGCTGCTCCTTCCATACAGGGTCCTCTATCCAATTGGGCCCTCAGACAAGGAACTGCTGGGGTACCGTCAAGAGGAGCTCTTGGAGTTGGAGTAAGAACAGCTTGAGTTCTGGTCTGTCTTTCAGGAGGTGAATGTTGAATAGTCATGATTTTCAGGAACAAAATTGAATTAAATGAATAAAAAATCAAAATTTGCTTGAAGTCAAAAATCAACAATCAAATCTTGAGGAAAATCAATCAATAAAAATGAAATCTTTAATTAATCAATCAATCAATGTCAAATGAAATCTTGAAGTCAATAAATCAATACGTCAAAATCAATCAAATAAAAATCTTTCAAAAATCAATCAATCAAATGAACTCTTGAGGAAATGTCAATATATGTCAAAAGTCTTGATGTGAAAAATAAGCAAAATCAATTAAATCTGCAGGTCAATCAATTTTCTTGAAGTCAATATCAATTATATGTCAAATCAGTCAATCAATTCAATTCAAGTGAAATCCTCTTTAAAATCACAAATTCTTGAAGAACAATTCAAAATGAATCTTGATATGAAGAGTGTGTCTGAACAATCTTGATGACCAATTTGAGAAATCAAATGAAAAATGATATTATGCTTGAACTAAGAATGAAATGAAATTGATGATTTGAAATAAGATTTAAAAGAGAAAACAGAAATAAAATTTGTGTCAGCTTTCAATTTTCAAAATGAAGAATGAATGAGAGAAAATTTAGAAGTGATGAAGAATCATAATGTTCATAAGAATTAAAGAGTCATACTTTTGATGAAATGAGTGAATAAGAATGATAAAAGAACTAATGAACAGAATGAAAAGAACTTATTAGTTAATTAATATAATGTCACAGGGGCTCTTGTGGAAGTAAGAGTGGCCTGGCATGCGGGAATCAAGAAATTGGAGGGCTCCAAAAGAATAAAGGAATAAAAGCATATATTTCTTTAAAGAAGAATAAAAGGTAAATACAAGTATTACAAAAGTCAAAAGAAAAGGAAGCCAATGTCCAGGATGATGAGAAGCCAAAATCCAAAGAGCCAACCAAATGAATCCTCAATTCACTGTCTCAACCTGCCAGAAAGAACAATGAAATTAGTAAAGGATATGACCACCAATATCCACTGACAGGCAAAGAAGAAAAGGTGCAAATGACTGACTTACTATTATAAGTATTTAATTTAATAAGGAAAAGAAAACAGGGATGAAAATAAATCCAATATATCAATTGACTGGGTAAAAGTCTCCAGGTGATGAAAGGTGGCTGGTATACGTGAAAATCTGAAATGCTGATCCTGGAAGGTAAGTCACCCGGCTGTATTGTCTGCACTGGGCCAATAAAGATCTGGCCATCTTGAGAAATGAACTGTGGGACTGAATTCCCACGGTGGACTATGAATTGGGCCAATTGGTCCAAGGCCATACAGGCTGCTTGATTACTACCTGTATGGACCAATTGAGTTGTCCAAGGGATGCTGATTACTTTATGCCTTGACAGTTACTGAAATGATAGATTACCTCTGGGAATTTCCCTTAGAATAGTCTTGGTGAGAATTGGCAACCCAACTCCTGCAGGGCCAGGTAGTTGGAGTCCTTGAATGGTCTTCTGTTAGCTTCCAGCAAATTTCCAGACTGAATAGCTGAAAGGTCCTCCTTCAAAAGTGGTGATGGATTTGGGGCTTGATTTGGGATCATGTAATTGGGTCCTGGAAGTGTCACCATTGGATTGCTTAGCAAAAGTGGTGCATAATGGTATATTATACCATGTATGCACCACTCCTGGTCCTTGAGTGTGGGGTGCATTGAAGGAAGGGAAGTCTCCCCTTGAAATGGAGGGGAATCCTTTCTTGGAGCTGATCTGGTGGCCTCTGATGGTTTCCAGAGGCCACGAACTGATTTTATAGCCAATTTGGGTCCTAAGGTGGTTTTTGGCCATTTGGGGTCAAAAACTGGCTCAGGTGGACCCACCTGGCTTTGGGGGCTGATGGACCGCCCACTTGGCCCCTTTTAGCCTCAATGGAATTGGGCCTAAAGGGGCCTAAGGGTCCCATGGACTGCGGGCCTAAATGGCCCAAAAAGGCCATTTAGGCCCAAACCCCCCTAATAGAAAGGGTTGGGCCAAGGGCCCTGGTGGTGGATAGAGGGGTCATAGGCCCCTTGAAGACTTAAATGACCCCCAGGACCAAAAACACAGATAATGGCCTGGGGGTTGGTGAGGTGGAGAATTGGCCAATGAGGCCAATGAAGGCAAGATATGGCCTGAGGCCATATTTGGAAAGTGGAAGTGTGAGATGTCTCAGAGGCCATGGAGCACCAGAGTGGGCCAATTGTCCATAAATGATATGGTATGGCCAATTGGCCCTAACTTGGGTCAGTCTAGAATTTCCGCAACACCCATTGAGGGGGTGATTATTTGTGGTTGTGACACCTTTATACTCTTTGATGGCTATTTTCCACCTCAAAATATGTCTTTTGGTAGGCTTCATGTTCAGAAAAGACTTCAAGGCTGTGCAGTCTGTGTAGACTTCAAAGACTGCACCCTCCAAACAATAGTTGAGTTTCTCTAGAGCCCAGATTAAGCATAGAAATTAAGTCTGGGTGGCCCCATACCTGCCTTCTGAATCTTTCAGTTTCCTAGATAAGTAGCATATTACTCCCTCCCTTGGTTAACCATCCACAATTTGTCTGTGGTGAAGGGCTGCCCGTAAGCCTTGGCTGCATTCTGAATCTATGTATAAACTGAATGGTAGTTCAAAGTCAGGTAAGATAAGCACACGTGCATTTGTGAGTTCATGTTTGATCCTCTCATATGCGTCTATACTTTCCTTGGTAATTTCAAAAAGTGAAACTTTTGAACATAACTTGTACAGAGTACTAGTCATGTGGGCAAAAGATTTGATGAGGTTTCTGTAGTAGCTAGCAACCCCAAGGAAAGATTGCATCTCTTTAATGTTTTTTGGTACTGGCTCTTGCAGTACTGCTGCTAATTTGTTCTGGTCTATTGCCAGACTAAGACCTGAGACTTTATGTCCTAGAGCTAGTAGCTCTTGTTGGCCAAAATTTCACTTGTTAAGTAAAGTTTTCAGATTGATGGGTGTGCATTTACTGAGGACTCTGTCTATGTACGGCACATGGTCTTCCCATGTCTCTGAGTATATATTGATGTTATCAATATGTACTACCATTTAGCCTTCCAATGTTTCCTCTTGAAATATTGTGTCCATCATCCTTTGGACATGGGCTGGTGCATTCTTGATGCTAAAGGCATTCTGGTGTAATCATATATTCCTGTATGGCATATGATTCTGAGTAGTTTCATGGAGTTTTGTTTCACTCCATTCTGGTGGAAGGCTTTCATACAATCCATCTTGTTTATGTATTTGGCTTTTGCCAGTTTGTCTAGTTCATGAGGTATCCTTGGTATAGGGTACCTAGCAGCTTTTTTTGTAGTTGTTCAAAGCGCTGAAATCTCCACACAGCCTATACTTGCCATCATGGCAGGTGATTAGGACAGGAGTGGTTATTTCCACTATTTCATTGTGTCCAATTTTTCTGATGACTTCCATGTCCAGGAGTTCATTGATATGTCTTCCATTTCTTTCCTGGTTTCCAGACTTGCTTGGTAAGGAGATCTCCTAAGCATGGGTGTATAAGGCCTTTCCACATCCAGATATAGTTCTATATCATGGCCTCTTCTTTTGCCTAATGGCTCCGCACCAATGGCAAATGCTGGTCTATTCTTTCTCACCATCTTCAACAAACCTAGCTTCTGTTTACTGGTGAGGGTAGTGCTGAACTGGCCCTCTCTGAATTCATTCAGTAGTTCTTTCAGTGGATCCTGGGAACATATTTGGTATATATCAAGCAAAACTTTCTTCTCCTTGTTGTTATCAATGGTAAGGTGCCTGTTTTTACTATTGTAAATATCAATTCCATAAATCCTCTTGTAATCTGTCCCCAGTAACAACCCTTGGATGTTGGCATCAATGAGCACTAAAAACTCTGGTTTGAGTCTGATATTACCCTTCCTGTGGGGTATAATTATTGCTTTGATAATTTTCTCAATGGAAGGCATCTTCCCTGAAGTACTTTTGAAGTTCATTGCCTTGTTGGCAAGAGTCACTTTTTCCAATTTGGGAAGTCGTTGTCCAGATAAGTTCTGGCCACTATGGAGAGGTGTGCCCCACTGTCAATAATCAATGGATTTTGAGCATTGTCAATTCGAACAGTCATTTTTGTGGCTGTCCCATGTATGTAGGCCAATCCTTTGGTTGGTGTGACCAGGAATGTCTGTCCATCCTGTATATGTTGGCACAAGTTCTTATTGGCAGTGTCTTGTGGCATGCCTGCTTCCAACTGTATGTCTTGGATTTCTAGGCCGTTTCCTCTTGGTATTCCACTAGGAATTCTTCTCTTGGGTGTTGCTCTTAATCAGATTGCTCTCTGATGAAATCTCCCATAGATTATGATTCAGAATCCTCTGTGGGGGATTCCTCCTCTGGGACTTTCTCAATGGCATAGACTTTTTTCTTTGCCTTTCAATAGTTGTTGGCATAGTGGTGTGCTGAGCCACAATTGTGACAAGAGTTTTTCTTCCTAGTCACTTCTGCCACTAATTCTCTGGGTCTGTCTTTGAACGCCACCCCAGAAGGTTGTTTCTCTTTGAAGCCACTGCTTTTGTATGGGAATATTTCCCTATATTAGTTCTTTTCCTTATATCTTGTAAGGTATTTGCAATGTCATCTAGAGTGCAATTCTGGGTGCATCTTCATTTTACTGAATTCTCTAGTTCTACTGGCATTTGTGTTATGAGTTTGTGATTCCTCATCTGAATGTTCATTTGAGTCTCAATGGCTTTAAGTCTTTGAGACTTTCTAAGACACCATTAATATAGATCTTTTTCCACTTAATACTTGTCATTTTCAAATGACGTGGTCCTTTGCCATATCCAAGTACCATTGCTGTACTTCTGGATTATTTGACTCTTCAACAATAGCCAGTTTCTCCTACAATGGAGTTCTTTTATTTATGTGTACCAAATACTAGCATTTCCTTTAAATGCTGTATTGAGCCCAGCAGTAATCAAATAGTCTGGTATTGTTGGTACATCAATGAAGAGTCCATCAAAACAATGTATGAGTTCCATATGATCATATTCTCCTGTACCAGAGAATTTGGGCCATCATGAGGCCTCAGGAAGGTGTTTAATAGCTTCCTTCTCAGAATAGGACATATAATCTCCATCCTGGTATTGAGATGGAGATCTTGCCTTATTCACCAACATGGCATCTGCTTTGATGTCCTATTGATGATATGGATTATCCATAACCTGGCCTTGTGGTTGGGGCTTCATGTTATGGTACACATTTAATAGATTGTTTATGTATTGATAGAGAAAATTTTTGTCCCTTTTTCTGTGGTTTTTTTCATCAAAGACTAGATCCAGTCTTTCATTGGCGTCTTCAGAGGATTTGCTCAATTGAGCATGTCCTTCTTGAAGAGGTTTAACAATTTTGTTCATGGAGGCTGTAAATTTTCTCATCCTCTCATGGCTTGCTTCAAGTTCTGAAAACTGCTTTTGAGTTTCCTCAGAAAATTGACACATTTGTAACCACAGTGCATCACTGTGTAAGTTACTCTCAGGTGTGACAACATTATGTTTAATCTGAGTGGGGGGAATATTTCTATTAATAGGGCTACTGATTCTAGAGTTATGTACAACTACTTCTTGTTCTTTTGCACTTCTTTCACCAAATCCAACAGCTTCTGGATCATTGGGTCTGACTCTCTCTTCCGTTGGTTGAAGGTGGTCTTGCTTTTTCCCTTGTATGCTTGTCTTCTTGAGGAAACTACCTGGGTTTTTGAAGGATGATGACTCTTGGCCACTGATATGTTGGTTCCTGAATAGTGCTAAGCCACTGGAGAGCTGGTTTAGTCTACTCCTTGTGATCCTGAACAAATCTGAGTATTTCCTGTCTGGTTCAGTTGTTCTTCTATAGCTTGGATAGTGGCTTGATTATCCCTTATGCTGTTTGCCCTCACCTCCAGGAGTCTGAAATGCCTGGTGGGATTCCAACCCTTGGTGATTATCAAAGGGTCTTTGACGTCTATCTCTTTGTAACAGATCTTCTTGCAACTTTCTCCAAGTTCTTCCCAGTGGGATGCCAGGTTGAACCTCTTGTTCTCCGTGGACCATTGAGAAATGTCTTTCAGGAGTTGGTGGAGCTGAAACACTTGAGCCATATCCTTCCAGTCCTCTGGTTTGAGGTTTCTGTTGAATTAGTAAGTGAATGGCGGAGTGGTTATGATTTCCCTCAATGTCTTGCCATCAACCACTGTGTCCAAGGTGTCCTCTTCCAGGTCTTCTGGTTCTGGAGAAGCCTTCCCTGTCCTCTGGTTGGTGCCTTTGGAAAACAAAGTCTCTGAGGTTTACAGGTGACATATCGGTGTTTGAAAGCAGTCAAAAACTTTCTGTTCTTAGGGTTTTTACCTTTGACTGTGCCTTGTACAAATTTTTTGTCTGCTGATTTTGGCAATTTAACTTCAGAGGTTACAACTGGGTTAATGATTGTAATCCTCCCTGTACAAGTTGTTAAGGTTGGTTTACCTTTTATTGATGCAGAGTTTTGTGGTTTTCTATTCCTCTGAGTGGCAATGCATGTCCAGTTTTTAGCTGTTATGAGGCCTTCACTATGTCTCTTTCCTTTGCCCTTGTTCCCTCTGGTTCTGAGGGTGTCACTCATATTGTGAGCCTTAAGGTATATTTTACATACCCAAATACTCCACAATTATCTTGAAAATAAATTATGAACTATGCATAACCCATAATTCATGCATATATTCAAAATTCATCTTTGTTTATTTCAGAAAAAATGAATAACCTTTTATTGAGTAAGTAAATCCATGGATTTAAGGCCAGATTTGGATTTTTCACAAAATTTCACTTAGGGTAGCTACATAGAGTGCATAAGCTCAAATCAACTCTTTGAGGTGGTAGTATGGAGTATATGTCAATACCAAATCATCAATACCACATAAAAGATCCATGGAAGTTTTTGTTTTTCTCAATTTCATGCCAAAATAATAGGAATGTGAGAAATCCCATGTTACATATACACCAAGAATTGTGTAATGCAGCTTTGTAGCACTTAATATGATCGTATTCTTACTTACACTTTTGGTACACCCATAGTGGATATCTCACTTGAAGTCTGAATTTTTATTTTGATGTGAAAAATAGTCAAGGGGGACAAAAGAAATCAAAGAGAGCCAGGGTACCCAGCTTCTGAGGCCTGTGAGGCGTGGACATCTCAAAAGCTTGGATCCATGGCGGATTATGGCCTCATTAGTAAACTAAAACCTTTTGGGAACTTGGTTGCCATGTCACAACTTCAGTAAATCATAAGTAAATAGCAAATAACTTGCTATTTGGACATGCCAAAGATGTAAAAAGCAACTCAGACTCCTATAACCATGTCAATTCTTAATTACTTTCCATGGAGAATCCCCAAAAGAGTAATCAAAACCCTTTTTGGACTAGTATTCATTGAATTATCTCATAGCAACCTGCCATATTGTGCTACTTGCAATTCTGTGTAGAAATGAGGTAAAAGCTTAGAAGATTCATTAAAAATACGATTATTCATTAATCTTTTTGAAGCTTTCAGGAACAATGTATAAAAGTATTACTCATAAGGAGACCACAAAGAATCATGGTTTCGTAAGTAAAATTCAAAGTTTTACTTACAGTCCATTTTTGATGATTCCATGTGAAATACTGAATCTTTAAAAATTCACAGAAAATACATTCTGTGATAAAATTTCCAATAAAATTGATAACTTTGAGAAATCAATCATTATATTGGAATAAAAGAATATTTACAATTTTTACTCCTTTCATTCTTAGCCACAAATGGGTTGGTAGTCACATAAAAGCATCAATTAAGTAATTATGATAATATTATGTGACAACAGATGATGCAATAAATAATCCAAAAAGGTTTCTTGTTTTACCACTTACTTGGTTTTCAGTTTGCTCCATGGCACGCCTCTGTGAGCTGTTGTTGACTAAAATGAGGCCTCCTCTTGCTGTTTTTTCCAAATCATCACATTATTCCATTATACCATTATTACCAACAAGTAAGTATTAGTAAAGGCTATCTCTCAAGTTTTATATTATTCCAGAATAAATACAAAAGACGTAAAATTATAGAAATCCACTATATATTGTTGTAATACTGTTATATATCCATTTTTGATCTTTTAAATCCACAATTACCCATTAAATTCCTCTACTATTATTATTCAACAAGTTCTTTTGAGTATTAGTGAGTAATTAATCTTAATTCTTAAAGATTTTCTCTAGTAATAGTTCTCTTCAAGAATTATCTTTATAATTATTCTTGTGAAAGATAATTATATTTTAAGATAATTTTATCATTTTAATAAAGAAGTTTTTATTGTTAAATTCTTCTTGTAATTTATTCTTGTAGACAAATACTGCTTACTGTTATAATCACTAGTAGTGTATAACAAGTAACAGAAATAATGAATTAATTAATTATTGAATTGTGGCTTTAATAATTTTCATTATCATATTTCATAAGAATAGTCATAGTACTGTTGATTAATAGTAATATTATGAACAGTTTTATAGACACATCATACAGGTATGCTGGCCTGTGAACGGGTCTCTAGTAGGATGTAGTTTTCTTCCACTGAATCAGACAGGAAAAAGAGGACTAATTGTCAGTTAAGACCGCTTAAAATGCTTTTTGCATGTCTAAGAAAGGCCTCTGGGAAATATATCTCTATATTATGCCCTTTTATTATGACAGTGTAATTGAATTGACAATTCCACGTCAGAAATATAGCTTACAGATATGTGGTGCACTGTTTGTATACCAGTATCTCACAGGTAAATTGTAATTAGCAAGTATAATCTAAAAAAGTGATATGTAATAGGGTAATTGAAATTGACAATGTACCCAACCATGCCTCAACTGTTGGTTTTACTGTATGAGGTGTCCTTGTTTAATGAAAAAAAGGAGTTTATTAATGGCCTAAAGTGTTGAAATGGAAAACACACCAAAAATAAGGATTATGTGGTCATTAAATTATAATCCACCATGCAATAATGCAATAAAAAAATAGGAAGTTTGAGTGGTATATAGTCATATACCACTTTGAAAAGAAATATGAGATATATATTATATTTATTTTAAACAAATTTCATGCCTCCAAAAAGAAACAAATATCAGAATTGAGAAAATGAGAGAAAACACTCACTAATGAGGTCCAAAAAAGGTTAAAAAATACTGCCAGGCCCCCAAAATGTCAGGCTGAGTCTATGAATAAGTGAAAATGAAGAGTATTTACAACCTAAAATATGACTGTGACAAGGTTAGTAATGTTCAAAATAGGTTTTAAATAAAATTAAAATGCTTTACTAATGATTATTAGTGGAGGTGAGCACTGTTGAAAGCCCTGGGTGCAGCTTTACCTGTTGGGTTAAAATAATAAAGTCTGCAATATTAAGTTTTATAGTATGACCTGGTTATTTTACAAGAGTATAACTGTTTTTAACTGCTTTACTATGTAGGAATTCAAGAGCAGGATGAGGAAACCTTTCCTGGTGGAGAAAAGGCCTCATTTTATCCTAAAATGGGGTGGAATGGCCCTCTGAACCATCCACATAGAGAAATTGAAGAGTTTTTCACTTCAGAATACTGGCTTGTGGTTTTCATAATTACTTTATGTTTTTTGTTGGGCTCAGATGTGGTTTTCATACCACATCTGGGCAGTTTTCACCAATACAGGGTGAACATTTTCATCTGGGGACCACATAGCCCTCTTCTGACCTGTATGACACGTAGAATGCTGTACAGAACCGGTATGTGACCCCAGTATTGAATGAACGATAGGGTATTGAAGTACAAACATGCTTCTTTGTCTATTTGACGCCTCATAATCATACTTATCGTAGAATATACAACAGTAAGCCTGTATTGGTCTAACCTTTGGATTTTGAGCTCAAACCTGCCATACCTTTGTCTGTTTTCGAGATAGCAAGCTCAACCCTGCTTTATGGTGTAGCCCTGGATGGTTCTGCACATTTGTATCTCATTTGATATGGTTATCATTAAGTATGGAAACGTTATGCCATGTACAAGAGCTGTTGTACATATATATGTTTTGCTAAAAACTGTATACAGCTTGTTTTCCCCATGACATTTTTTCTAGATTGGATATGGGGAAATTAATGGCACCATCAGATAGCCCTTATTGTTCTCTTTCCACAAAGACCCCACTTTAGGTATCTCACACTAAAACTGTAGAAGTTAGATGTGAGGTGAATATTTTATTCGCCCTTATTTGACCTTATTTTGGTCATAACTTCTGTAATTCTGGTTCCAGCTCAGTTTGGCTAGGACCATTCAATAGCTCAGACTTGGAGCTGCATTTCGAATACCCATTTAATTGGGTTAAGCCTCTTCCTCTGTATTTCAGATGAGAGGTGAAAATTAAGATTTATGCCCAGCAATAAGATTGAGCAGGAATAACTTTGTTATTCTTTTTCCTATGAGTATAGGACTTGTATATTTGGAAAGGGGTGATTTTCCTCTTTCTTGTGATACCTTTTTAGCTGAGTTTTCACAGTTCCATTTTCTGGTGGTATCTTGGTTATACCATTGATTTATGGTATTTGGCTGTCATGCTTGTGTTCTGATTTTGAGTTACAGGCTGACAGGGTTCAAATCACTAATAATATTTTTAAAGAGACCAGCATAGGATATGACTCTGTTCAAAATAAAAAGGGCTGTATCCATAGATGTGTCATCATTATGAAATGGTAAAAAGATTTGGGTTTTGCTATATATGTCAACAATTACAAGAAATGCATTTTAGCTTTTATCACCTCAAGGTGGTAAGGAATTTACCCAATTCATATGAACCACTTCCCATGGGATACTTTGTTTTTGGATATGAATCATTAAGCCAAATATTTTACCAGTAGCTTTATTGGCTTTCTGGCATCTATCACAACTGTGACAGTACTCAATGACATCTTTTCTCTAAGATGGCCACCAGGCACATGTCTGAATTCTTTCCATTGTTCTGTCCTCAGACGGATGTCCAGAATAAATGCTATAATAGCATTACAGTAGTATTGTGTTGATTAATATTATACTACATAAGACCATGACACATGTGTGTTTAGACCCATGATATAAGAAACCATCAAAAAAATTGAATCTTCAATTGTCATAAGATGTTTTCCAAATATCATCCAGAGAATTAGCCAAGGATGCATATCAGCAATCTTTGTCAAGTAGGGAAGTATGAATATGACAATTAATATCTTGCTTATAGCTTTCCCTAACTTCTTCAAAGAATTCTGTTCCCATGTCTGTGATGTTAATTCCTTCAATTGGAAACTTATTTTCTGCTTTTGTAGGAACATAGGCAGGATTTTCAGATGTATTGGGTAATGCCTATCTACTCAAGCCATCATAATTATTGTAAATATTTCCATGTTTATGTACTATGGTCATATTGCCTCTATACTCCTGAACAGAAATCTGCCATCTTAACATGTGTCTCTTTGGAGTCTCCACGTCAAGAAGTGATTTGACTGCATTACAATCAGTAATTACTTCAAAAACACTACCATCGAGATAATCATGAAGTTTTTCCAAAGCACAAATAAGGCAAAGTCACTCCATTTGGCTAGCTCCATATCTGGCCTCAGTAGATTTTATTTTTTTGTGATAAAACAAATTTGACCCTCATAAGGCTTGTCATTGACAATTTGAACTTGATGTAGAGCTGCAACTAGGCCTTCACCACATGCATCAATTTACAGGTCAAAAGGAAGTTTCCAGTCTGGAATCAATAATAATGGTGCATTAGTCAAGGCATACTTGATTATTTAATATGCTTCAATTCTTTCCTGTGTCATCTCAAACACACTTTGTAGATCTCAAATTCTGTACAATGATTTGGAATGGATTGCAAAGTATTTGAGGTGTTGTCTGTAATAACTGGCAAACCCTAATAAAGACATCATTTCTTTTCTGTTCTGGGGAATTTGTTTCAGTAAAGCTGCAGCAACCTTGTTCTTATCAACACCAAGGCTCAGTCCTGATACTACAAGTCCTAGAGCTTCAGCTCATGAAACCAAAATTAAGTTTTTTAAGAGATATTTTCATGTTCACTTGAAGAATTTTCTCAATTAATAATGAATGTTTCTCTAAATGAAATTGCCAGGTTTCTTAACAAATGATACTGTCATCAATATAAATGATTCACCATCCCTCTGATAATTGATGTGGGAAAATGGTATTCATCATTCTTTGATAATGAGAGGGTTCATTTTTAATACCAAAAGGAATCCTCAAGTATTCATAAATACCACAATGAGCAATAATTCTCAATAATTTTGTAGCATGAGGTGTTAAAGTATTCTGACGGAAACCTTTAAGAGCATCCATAGAAGTGATAAATTTTGCTTTGGATAATTGAGTCAAAGTCTCATGCATTCTGGGGATTGGATACCTGTCTGGAATAGTGTAGGTATTCAATGCTCTAAAATTACCAACGATCCTTGATTTATAATTATTCCAAGTAATGGTTACAGGTGTTGTGACTTCTACTTCTTCATTGTGCCCAACGTTTCTAAGAACTCCCAGTTTCATTAGTTCATTAATATGACTTTATAATGCTTCTCTATCTCTAGGGCTAGCTGGGCAAGCTGGTCTTCTTAATGGTGGAGGGTAAAGTCTTTCCACATTAAGCATAATGTCAATTTCATGGCCTTTGATAGCCCCAAGTGGTTCATTATCAGAAGAAAAGGCCTCTCTGTATTGAAATAAAATTTCAATAAGTTCTTCATTCATTTCTAATTTTAGTTCAGTACTAATTTGTGCTTCAATTAACTGATCTGACACAAATTTTTCTTTATTAACATTCTTTACTTGTGTAATGAAATTTATTTCTCTTTTTTCTGAAGGAAAAGCAAATTTTTGCCTTTTATTTTTCCCTATAGTGAAATATCTGTCTTCATGATGATTAATATCAATTCCATAAATATTGATATAATCATCTCCAAGTATAAAGTGTGGTGAAGTACAATTATTCATAACAACAAATTCAACTTTTAATCTGATACTCCCCACAGGATGAGGGAATATCATTGCTGTTTCAAAAATGCCCAAGTTGTGCATATCTTGGCTAGCACTGCTGAATTTTATATCTGAAATTGGCATCAAGTTTTCTTTCGAATTGGTACAAGTCCTGTAGAGTTAATATTATCCAACAAAAGTACAAAAAGCACCTGAGTAAAGATTTAACTTGGCTTCCTTGATGTTTATCACAATATTAGTGATACAAGATGCTCCAGCTGTATAAATGTTACCTCTGAAATATTTGGTTTTCTGAATTTTAGCATATTGCACATGTATGATATCCATACATTCATCACTGTACTGTGGTGACTGAGTATGTACTTCTGTGAATTCAAAGGAAACATTTTTTTTTTGCATACTAAGTTCATCTGGTACTTCTTCTTCTTCAGAAGGCTCAGAATCACTGTCATGTAAAGATACATTCTTTTTTTCTTCTGTGTCTTCAACTTTATCTATTTCTATCTCATTTACTCTTGTCTTTTTGATACAAGTGTTTGCCAAATCAGATGTACTTCCACATTTATGATATTTCAAAGGAGCTTTGTCATCTGGCTTATTGGATTTTAGAATTGGTTTCCCACTGGTCTCGTTATCCATTGGGGGTTTATACCAATTCCTTCCAATTTTGGTCCTAGTTGTGATGTCTTCAGTGGCATTGATATAATTTTCTGTAGAGCAAGGCTCAATAAATCCGCTTCTTATAGCATGCTCAAGGTCACCACCATCTTTTCTTAATGTCCCTTTATTAATCATTGTTTCAGAAATATCAGGATGAAGAGCAGTTAATCTGTCTTTCTGTTTAATAAAGCAATACATGGGCCTGTCCCTTTCAATATTAAAAGGGCTTCTTCAAACAAATTTTCCATTTTAAATCTCCAGGAATCATTTCCCCATTTTGAAATGATTTGTTCTTTCCACCAAGGCCAAGAGTGTTTCCAATGGTCTTGCCTCATTTTGTAATACCATTTCTTTTCTGATTTGGTCAACAGGGAGTGTAATCTGGCACTTTTGTATTCATCTGGTATGTCAAGGCTTCTTTAAACATATAAATTGTTTTCATAAATTACACATGCTTATAAAATCCTTCACCACCAGAGGTTGGCCATTACTCCAATCTTAGAATGTCTTTAAAATTACAAGCAGTCTCAAATTCTGCATTACTTGAAATTGTATGATTTAAGTCATTATTCAAGTTTAGCACATTTCTGTCAAGAATGGGTGTGGAATGTCTTGGAAAATCATTCTTCAGTGATATATTATTAATACTTTATTGAATATCTTCTTTCAATTCAAGTCTTTCTTTATCACTTTTTTCCAATTGTTCTTGGAAAAGAGCTTCATTGTGGCCAGTTGAGTTTCCAAAGTTTTGAACTTTTATTCTTAATTCTTTCAACTGTCTAGCTATAAAAGAAATAGAATTGTCATCTGGTTGATTGAGTAAGGTAACTTTAGACTCAATTCGTGCACAAATTTGTGTCAAAGACAACATATTTTCTTTATTCACATTTTATGGACCAATTACAGTCTTTTGTGACTCTCTTCCTTGTAATATCTCTCTACCCAACTTCTGTTGGATATACTCAAAATTATTAAGCTTTGCTCAAATTTCTTTATTACAAGTCTCAAAATGAGTTACAATTTTTACAAGGTCTACTTCTTTGGAAAAGATTGGTTCAATCTTTCCTCCTCCTTGTTTTTGAATTCCATCAGACTTCCTGCCATATTGAACACATTCTCCATGGCTTTCTTCTCTTTCTTTGGAATTTTGTAATTATGTGGGTAAGGCTTGTTCCACTTGGATTTTGCCTTTCCCTTTGCATTTTTCTTTCCCTTCCAATTGCTCTTTGGGGCTTGCTTTTCATTTTTTGGAGCTTGTTGAAGCGTATTTTTACTTGTGGAGGCTTGGGGAACTTCCACTGGGCTGTTTTCCTTTCCCTGGGCCAACTTCTTTGGGTCCTCTGATAACGTGCTTTGGTTTTTCAACCAAGCTTTTATCTGTTGGATTTGTCCCTTGAAAGACATGGGTGTCCAACCCCTCAGAAGTTCTCCTGTCTTTTCTGGGCCCATTAACTTCTTCACTTGAAGATAAGAGTTCATTGTGCCTATCCAAAGACTTGGCAGAAGTTCCCAGTCCTGCTGTTTTGCCACCATAAACCAGTTCTTGTACTGGGACTGGTGTATCTCTATTGCTGCCTGCTGGAAATGATTAAGGTCTGACAACAGGAATAGCAGTTATTCCAGCTTCTGGACTCTCAATAAGAGTTTCAAAGGTGCTGGATAACCTTTGGGAACTGGTGGAAGTTCTGGCATCCTCCATTTGTGCCTCTCCTCTGTGCTGACATTCTTGCATTTTGGATTTTTGACTTGAATGTTCTGGTCAAGATCCATTTTATTGGATGGAGTAATTGCTTCCACTTCTAGTAGGGTTAATTTCACATCAATTTTAAAAAGAATGGACCAAGAAATTAATTGAATTCACCTTCTGGACCTTTGAAGGGTTCTTTGGTAATTAAACCCCTTGGGGGTGGGCTGGTTTCTTTTTCAATACTAGACTCTGATGCCTCAGAGTCTGAAGAACTTTCCCTTATGGATCAAACTAGAGAAAAGTAAAAATATGAGTTACTTTATCTAACAATAACAATAACTTATAAACTCAGCTTATTGGATAAAGTTGTTTTAACTTCAATTTATGGCAAATTACGTCAAAATTAAAGAAAAGTGTCTAAAGATTAAAGAAAAAAATGTTTTTAATATAGATTTTCAAATTTTTTATTTTATTTTATATATTCTGCAAAGAAATAATAATTATGAAATTAATAATTTATTCATCAAAATTGTATTATTATTCACTTTATACTAGAGTAATTTAAAGAATAAACTTCAAGTCTGTGATGTGAAAATGCCACTGGTTAGAAAATAGAAATTTATTCCAAGTCACTCAATAGTATCTTGTTGCAAACAATATTCTTAAGAAAAAATCACTTTACTAATATTATAAAGATTTCCTATAAAGGATAAGTCCCCCAAAAAGCCATTATTGAGATAAATGTGGAAATTTTATGTCAAAAAAGTGTAAAATAAGGTCTATAATATTATTTATGTCCCAAACGTTGGTTAAAAGCATGGCCAGGCCCCCAAATATTAGGTTTGTCTATGAAACACTTGATAATAGCAACAATATAAAGAGTACTATGACTGTCCTCAGTAGAAATCATAATCTACCAAAATACTATAACCACAAATTAAATATAATTATTAAAAATAATTATATTAAAAAAATAAATTTCATTATTATTCTAGAATATAATAATAATAAAAATATCAATAATTATAATAAATTATAATTATTCTATTATTGTTACAGTCACTGAAAGCTATAAGAATAAGAAGTGTAAAGCACTTCATGAGACAATTACACATGGAAAATATAAATATTTAACCGCTTATAAATAATATAAGTATTATTTATAAAAAGAAATTATCACACACACTGTGCAGATATAATTATTATAGAAAAATTATATGTACAAAACCTAATAATAGATAAAAAAATTATAGAATTTTAGAGAGAAACTTACTTATAATATATATTTAATACAACAAGTCAAATACAACAGTTATTATATTAAATGATTATTATAATTTAAAAACATGCCAAAAAACAATATTTTAAAAGATAAAACAAATTTTTATAATAAAAAATATGATTAAATAATTTTTAAGAGAAATTTGTGGATTTTAAAAGATATTTCCAAGACAATAATTTTATAAAACAAAATATATTATTGGTGATTACAACAATAATCTGAGTTCTATGATTTCAATTTTTTTAATTTAAAATTATCAAAGACTAAAATAACTTGGGAATTACTTTAATAATAAGATTTAGTATGTAATAAAATGTTACCTGTTTAAATGTCTAATATGATTTTATTGGATTGAATTGATGGACAAAAACAGTGATGAATAGACTCTTTCTATGTCTTCAGAGTAGCTCTCATGATTCATAATTGATATAGAGGGCGTGCTCAGGTCAAAACTGAAAAATCATGCTTAAAAATAAGGTTCTTAACTTAAGGTAACTTATTTTTAATTCCAATTTGAAGTTACTGGTGTTATTCTGAACTACAAGTAGCTTCAATCCTCATTTAAGTTAATTATTTTAAGTTTTAATATAAAACAATTTCATTCATATTATAGTTCATCCCATTAGCAACTTAAAAATAAAGGTTCAAGCAAAAATCTCTTAAACTCAATTTTTAATTAATTTTTAAGGAAATCTTAACTTTCTCTAATTATAATTAAAAGAGTAATTTTCCAGGCTAATTACCAATAAAACCTGTTTATAAAAGATACTTTAAATTTAATGTCTACACAGATAACATTCAACTGTAAGATGTGTGAAAAGTTCAAGCAAATCCATTAAGATTTGTATCTTTAATGTATTTTTGAAGTTATTGCTATTTTTGCACGTAAAATACCAATACACACTAAACCTTAACTTTTGATAAGGTTTTAACTCTTGTAAATTTAAAGTTTTACGCTTATTTAATCTTTGGAAGCTCTTAAAACTTTAATTGAATGCTTACATATTGGGATTTATTCTTTGGGAGCTTGAAATTCCTGTCCAAATTGGGATAAGAACAGTTTCAACTTTAAGGTTGGATCAAAGTCTAATCTTCAAGTTTAAATAAGGTTGAAAATCCTCCAATACAGGTGGACAACCTCAATTGAATCCTTGCAGATCCAAAAAGTTGGGTACCCCAGCTCTGTTTGATCTTTTTCCTTTGTCCCACCTTTTTGTGTGGATTTTGCCTGTTTATTTATGTAAAGCCATATAATGGCCTTAAACACCTTTGAGCTGAGCCCATGCAAGATTTACATCCTGTATGGCAAATCCTTAGCCAATTCACTAAATATACACAACAACTCAATTTTATACAAAATTTTGGTAAGTTTGCATAAACCTCATGCAACTTTAAGTTTAAGCTTATTTAAGCTTAAATTTCACAATTTTAAAAAAATGTTAAAAAATTCACACTAGTACTGTGAGATTCTTAAATCTTCCAATAACTTATGAAATAAGCAGTTTTGGGTTTAACACCGTATGGGTGTACCCTAGGTTATTTTTGGTTTAGAATCCAAAAATGACATAATAATTGTAACTTTGTTTATCCAAACAAAATTTGTATTTATTTTTTGTTATTTTTTATTTGAATTTAAACTGAAACATCTGTTCAAGATCAATTCAGCTGTATATGAAGCTATTTGTGGCCTTATGGCCATGTCATATATACCTCACAGGCTGACACTTCTTTACTGTGCTACTTGAAATTCTATATAGAAATGAGGTAAAAACTTAAAATTCATTAAAAACACAATTCTTAATTAATCTTTCTGAAACTTTCAGAGCCAATGGAGAGTGGTATGACTCATACCAAGACCACAAAGAATTATGGTTTCATAAGTAAAATTAAAAGTTCTACTCATAGGCCATTTTTGATGATTCCATTTGAAACATTGAATATTCAAAAATTTACAGAAAATACAAACTGTGATTAAATTTCTGATAAAATGAATAAATATTAGAAATTAATGTTTCTTTTGGAGTAAAAGGAGATTTACAGTTGTTACTCCCTTTATTCTTAGCCATAGTTGGGTTGGTACTCACATAAAAGCATCAAATAAGTCATTATGATAATCTTACATGACAAAAGATGAAGAAATCATTAATTCAAAAAGGATTATTGTTTTCTCACTCACTGGCTTTTCAGTTTGCTCCATGGCACACCTCTGTGAGATGTCTCTGACTTAAAAGAGGCCTCCTCTTGCTGTTTTTTCCAAATCATCTTCTTGTCAGATTATATTTTTCTTACCGACAAGTAAGTACTAGTTAAATCTTTTATGAAGTGTTTTAATTCTTTTGGAATTAATCAGAAAAACATGACATCATAGAAATAAACTATATATTGTTTTAATATTGCTATAAATAAATTTTGATCTCTTAAATCCACAATTTATCCATAAAATCTCTCTACCATATTCTTTCCAAGGTTCATTGGAGTATTAGTTGGTGGTTTATAATTAATTCTTAAAACCCTTTCTTTAGTATTTGTTTTCATCAAGAATTAAAATCTAATTATTCTTGTAGAAGATAATTATAGATTAAATTGTTCTATTATTTCAATAAAGAGATTTTATTATTAATTACTTGTAATTGATTCTTGTAGACAATAACTTCTTACTGTTATAATCACTAGTAGTGTTTGAAAAGCTAAAGAAATATCTAATCAATTAATTTTTAATTGTGGTTATAATAATTTTTATTATTTTATTTCATAAAAACAGTCATAGTACCGTTGATCAATAGTAATATTATCATCAGTTTCATAGACACAACTTACAATAAGTATCCTTTTTGAAAACTGCAAAGCTATAAATGAAGGTATGAAAAAACAAGAATTCTTAGAGAAATTTCCATATGTAAGACAATGTATAAAATGATGGGTGTCAAGATCAAGAGCTCAGATGTCTCTTCAAATCTTTCCAATCAAAGGTTTTTCATTTTGAAAATTGATATGGACTATTTTTTGCAGCAATATATAGTAATTGAGTTTGAGTGAATGTTTCAGCTCTAATAGAATCTTTAGAGAAATACAAGAGAAGACCAAAAGCACACATAACTGAATCTATCATTAATGAATTTTTAGAATCATCTGTAATCATTATTTAAAGTATCAGCAATTGTTTTACTTATATATCACAAACAAAAATAAAATAATTCATTCTCCCAATTTAAATTGAATGATGTCATGATTGAGCAGATGATTATCATTAAGATTACTTCCTCACTGTTTTATTTTCTTACTCCCTTTTCTTTGAGTCAATTTACTCTCAGATCCCATAACCATCCTTTTAATACCTTAATTTGATTCATTATCCAATTTGTTATCATTCCTACTCCTTATCATCACTTTAGTTGTTAAACCAATCTTTATGTGTATGTATGTAGTTTCTCTGTCATCCCATCCTATTTTATAGACTAACTTTTTCTTCTTAACAGTAAATAAGAAGTAAAACAGCTGCAGTTAGTTAAATTTTATTAATAAACTTATCCTAAGTTGTTGTTATCCTGTTTATGTCACAATACTTATCCGTTAAATAAAATTTCTAAGCTTATGATAAAACAAATTTTCTCCCCAATAGTATTACATCAGGTCCAGCATATATTAATCTTACTTATTTATACTTATATACATTTCACTCACAACAGCAATATTTTTAGTTACAATATCCATTCTCTTACACTAAATGTAGCGGATGGCATGCATAATATTTGGAACCACAACTGTTTCAATAAATAATTGTATTGAGCATCAGAACAGAAAGATTTTCTCAGTCAAAAAATCAACAATGTGGGTGTGTAGAGCACATAGGCATTCCCTGACTACTTGTCAGCCTGTGACTCAAAACCAGAGCACAAGCATGACAGCCAAAATACCATAAACCAATGGTATAGCCAAGATACCACCAAAACATGGAGCTGAGCCCAATAAGCTCAAAAGGTATCAAAAGAAAGAGGAAACTCACCCCTTTCCAAATATACAAGTTTGATCATCATAGGACAAAGAATAACAAAGTTATTCATGCTCAAAGTTATTGCTGAGCATAAACCTTAATTTTCACCTCTCATCTGAAATACAGAGTAAGAGGCTTAACCACAGCAAATGGGTATTCAAAATGAAGCTGTAAGTCAGGGCTATCCAATTGTACTAGCCAAACTGAGCTAGCACCAGTATTACAGAAGTTATGGTCAAATTCAGGCCAAATAAGGGTGAACAAAACATTCACCTCTCATCTAACTTCTACAGTTTTAGTGTGAGATACCTAAGGTGGGGTCTTTTTGGAAAGAGCAAAATCAGGGCTATCTGATGGTGCCATCCATCTCCTCATATCTCAACTAGAACAAAGGTTATGGGGCAAACAAGTCCAATACATGCATATGAACAAAAAACCTTGTACATGGGATACCTTTGTCATATTTAATGATAACCATATCAAATAAGATACCATTGTGTAGAACACAAACAGAGCCACACACCGAACCCATTTTGAGGTTGATATCTCAAAAACTGACAAAGTTATGGTTGTTTTAAGGTCAAAGTCCCACATTTTGTCCAATACAGTCTTACCATGGGATAATATCCCATAACCATGATTATGAGGTGTCAAACAGACAAATAAGCATGTTCATACTTCAATACCTCACAATCAGTCAATAATGGGGCTTCATACAGTTTCTGTACAGCATTCTATGCGTCATACATGTCAGAAGACGGCTATGTGGTCCCCAAATGAAAGTTTTCACCCTGTATTGGTGAAATCTGCCCAGATGTGGTTTCAAAACCACATCTGAGCCCAATAAAGGCTGTGCAGGTCCTTGAAAACCACAACTCTGTCGCAGACAGTGAAAAAATCTTCACTTCCTCTACGTGGAAAGGTCTAACAGCCCTTCCACCCAATTTCAGGATAAAAAGGAGGCTTTTCACAGCCAGAACTGTTTTCCTCATCCTGCTCTTGAATACCCTATGTAGTAAACTGTCAAAAACAGTTTTACTATTGGGTAATAAACAGGTATAATTATAATATTAATTATTGTAACCCAACAGGTAAAGCTGCACCCAGGGCTTTCAACAGTGCTCACCACCACTATATTTCATATAGTAAAGCCCTTTTATTCTTAAATTAAAATTTCTTTAGCTCTTATAACTCCTTTTGAATTCTTTTTTACCGTGTCACAGTCATAGTGAAAAGTTGTAAATACATTTTAATACTTTTATCATAGACTCAGCCTGGCACTACTTGAGGGATAAAAAGACCCTTTTCCATACTTAAAAGCTGCCAAATATGATCCTGAGAAAACTCTCACATGGATAGGATGTCTAAAAAAGAGATGCACTGATAACTCACTAGTTTTAATTATGAAAAGTTACATTTTGACATTATTTTTGATAATAAAACAGCTCATAAATACCAAAACCAGAGATTTTGATAGCACTCAACATAGCCCTACATAGTATCACAGAACTCATATTCATGAAAATCATTATTTTTATGTGCCACACTTATACATAGTATTATATCATAGATTCGTCCAGATTTCTTTCAATAACTAGAATGAAGATGAATCTATAGTATGGACTAACTCTATATGAATATCTGTTCCCCCTCCAATTGGATTCTCTAGCGCTTTAATATTATGCATACTCAGCTCTAGGATGGGTATTAGTCATCTTATTACAAAGTTTTATTTTAATAGTGATCAATATTTATGTCATTGAATTCTTTTTATCAAACATATATTTCAAATAATCCTCTTTCCTAAGATGTTCAAAAAATAACTCAAGGTTTCTGAATAGCTAACAAAATTCTTTTTCATATCTTGAAAATTTTATGATTAGGTCTTATTTGATTTGTTTCCTTTGGGTACTTTCCAAGCTGTTCAATATTCTATGCAAAATCCTGGAGAAAAACACATCATCAATCTAGTCCATTTCAGACAAAACTCTTTCAAAACACAAAATGATTCAATTGTATAAGATGAGAGAAAAAGGATGTTGACAAAAGTAATTGATATGTATATATAGATAAGAAAATATATATTTTCCTTAAGAATGTCTCAGTAAAATTTGTGCCTCTTGTAGCATAATAGCTCTAAAAACAATTCTGGGTTAAAAACCCTGATTGGATAAGGAAAATATTGGAGAGCCATTTACAATGAGTTCTACAGTTGTAATGTGAAAGAGACATACATCAACTTCCAATTTACCACCAGAGCATGCTCAATGTGGAAGGGCCCTTGCACAATTTTCAAGGAGCTGGGTGTTACTTGAGAATAACTGGGACGCGTGGCCATAGACTTTAACAAAATAGTAAGATATTTGCTGACACACCTTTGAATTTGTGAGATGTCTCAAACATATGCAAAAATTTCATACTAAGGCCTATGCAGAAGTGAGGTCAACTGCTTCTTTGAAGTCAATTTGGCTGATAATCAAAAATGGAAATAATTGGTATTGCTACCCAAACTTACCCCAAATTAAATTTGTTTATTAAATTCAAAGTGGAAAAGACTGATGAAGCACTTTGATTTAGCAATTTTTTTAATGAACATATTTTTAGGGTATTGGTAAAAACACGTAAGAGCTTATGTGTTTTTACCATCAATTGGTAAAAACATGTAATTTTATGGTAAAAACACGTAAGGGATGGTTTTTAAATGAAATATGGCTATTTATGGCATTTATAATGCCATTAATGCCATTTGTGGCATTAAAAATTCCATTTATGGCATTAACAGTGCCATTAATGGCATTATCAATGAAATATTTCTGATGCCATTAATGCCATTTATGGAATAAACAATTCCATAAATGGCATTAACAGTGCCATAAATGGCATTAACAGTGCCATAAATGACATTAACAGTGCCATAAATGGCATTAACAATTCCATTTATGGCATTAATAGTGCCATAAATGGCATTAACAATTCCATTTATGGCATTAACAGTTCCATAAATGACATTAACAGTGCCATAAATGGCATTAAAAATTCCATTTATGGCATTGACAATGCCATTAATGGCATTAACAGTGCCATAAATGGCATTAACAATTCCATTAATGGCATTAACAGTGCCATAAATGGCATTAACAGTGCCATAAATGGCATTAACATTGTCATAAATGGCATTATCAATGAAATATTATTGATGCCATTAATGCCATTTATGGCATCAACAATGCCATTTGTGGCATCAAAAATGCAACATTTCTGATGCCATTAATGCCATAAATGGCATTAATAATGCCACATTAACAATGCCATTAATGGCATTGCTAATACCATGAATGGCATTATCAATGCAATAAATGGCATAATGACATTTATGTAACACCATAAAAGGCATTGTTAATTCCATTTATGTAATGCTACAAATGGAATTTTTGATTCCATAAATGGCATTTTTGATGCCATTTATGTTATAGTTAAGGCCATTAATTCCATTTTTAAGGCCAACGTTAAGGCCATTCATGCCATTTTTAAGGCCAATGTTAAGGCCAGTTATGGCATTTTTAAATGCATAAATGGAATTATCAAGGCCATTCAATTCAATTTATGGCATTGCTGTAATGCCATTTATGCCAATTTTCTGGCTATAAATGGCATCTGTATGTCATTCTTGATGCCATTTATGGCACTTTTGATGTGATAAATGGCACTGTTAATGCCAAAAATCAAATTTTAACTTCCACTCTTCATAAATTACATTTTGAATTCAATTTATGTCATAAATGGCATTTTCAATTTAATTACAAACATGAACAAAAAAACATAAAAAAACATGGACTTTTTGGGCCTACAAATGTTCTTGCAAAAAAAATATCAAAATGTTGGGCTTCTGGTTTATTATTCTCAACATTTTCACCTTCATTTTAAAAAAAAATATTGAAATTCATAAGTGGGAACATTTTTAATGAATTTTTTCAAAAAAATTGGCCATTTTACCAAATTGCCCCAAATAAAAAATTGGGCAAAAAAAAAAATTGAAAAAATTTGGGGACCTTCACATCCCATGTCGGAAAAAATATGGCAAAAAAAAATGTTAAAAATTCTCAAAAATGAGCCTGAGGAATTTTTATAAAAAAATTAGGTCACTTACGTGTTTTTACCATAAAATTACTTGTTTTGGCCATAATTTGGTAAAAACACGTAAGGGCTTACATGTGTTTACCAACACCCTATTTTCATTGATATTTTGCATATGTATTTCATTCAGTACCATTGTGAAATGCTGAAGTAATCAGCTTAATGCTTTTTCATCACCTTCTCTTAAGGCAAACGGTGGAAGCTCTCCTGTTTCCAAACCAATATATACTTATATATTGTGATAGCTTGGACTGATAAAAATGGCATGGTTAAATTAAGCAAATTTACTTATTATTGAAACATTTGTGTGGTACTTTTCTATCCTTCTGGAAAGCAAACTTCACATTTTCAACATGTCCTACTCAGGTTTCCACAATGCTATTTTCCCTTTTGTTTTGAATTGAAAACCTTTTTTTGGAATGTGCTAATTATTTCCAATATCAGCAGGGAAGTTCACTTTTTCCCATCACTTTCATTAAATTTCATATTTCTACTCCCATTCAATTATCGAAAGGATGGCTTGTGTCGTAACACAACTATTCAATTTTCATGTCAATTTCCTACCTTAGCAGATATGGCCTCATTGTGGATTCGTTCTCATTAATGATGTCTCTTTTCATACACTCGAAGTGCCAGAATGTCAATTTAAGCACACATTTTGATTTTTATTCAACGGCTTAAAAAACATTAAAGGTTATCAGCTTCACTCCATAGCCATCCAGCATGCGATTTTCAGTATTCGGTGATGAAAAGCACAAGAAGATGCTCATATAGATTGTCATTGTGGGTTGCGATTCCCATCATGATAGAAATAATAATCAGTATAATAGGTTCAACAAGACAATCACTTCCTTTTTTGACTCGAATGATGTTTATTTCATCAAGATCTGAAGGAAACATGCTTCCAATACCATCCTTGTATCATGTTGAGCTGGTATGATGACAGCTTTCTCACAAACTGTACGATTCTATGTTAATTGGATTGAGAGACCGATGAAACGATGGCTCCACATATTCCCTACTATGGAAGACCATGTCTCAGTCAAGCTTAGATTTCCAAAAATGTCTTAGTTGTCTCAAAAAGTGCTTTCTTGCTTAGAAAGGCGCTTTTTCCAGTAACAATTGTGTATTTGATAAACTGTGAAGACTTGATTTTATTCTTCAATGAAGCTTTTGATTCAAGATTCTACGACGAATCCATCCATTACAAATTAAAGGCTCTCATTTTAACTACAAGAACGTCGTTGGCTATCCTTCTGTTGATGAAGTCTGCATCGTATTTGAAAGAGAATTGTTAGAATTCTGCTTTTGCTCCTTCCAAACAGGCTAATAGGGTTCAAAAATTGAGGCGTAAACTTCGCGCTCACCTACTAACTCGAATTAAATTTTATCTTTCAATCGTTGTGGCGCTCTTCTCAAGTATCATCGAATATTGTTTCCATTCAGAAATCTGTGCACAAGGTACTATTCCGATTGATATATTTTCCATTGTCAGTTCATTCCGAAAAGGAATCTGTTAGTGATCATGATTCTGGCACCCACCAATCCATTGTGATTTCTCGCTCAAGCACCAGAGCAGACCACATATCTCTTGCTTTACGGCCATTTGTTTATCTTCAATTAAAAACTATGAGAAACAAGATATTCATATCATTAGTTCTTCTAGATTTCCCAGTCGATTTTGGTATATCAAGTGAACGACTCACAAGTTTGCCTTCAGTTTAAATTTGTTCCATTTGAAAAAACAACCGTGGAATACGTTTTTGATTCGAAAGCTACTGTTTTGGTTTCAATCTGAATGTCTACTCATGTCATATACCTGGATCGCGCTTGATGATCAAAGTACATAACATGAATGCCTCAGGAAAACCCTATGGATGCTTGATATGTCAAAAAAAAACTTTTTGAATATATGTTTTTATGACCTGGCTTCATTCACCAAGAGGCGCACTAGGAAAGCCGAAGCAGGTTAAAAGAGGAACGAAGGCCAATAGAAAAGAATCTCTTGCAAATCTGAGTCAAAGAATCGTAATGTTATATATGCCTGATATGGGATACAGTCTACTGGCTCCAGTCATTTGGATACGATGACTATCAGAGCAAAAGACTTTGAAAAAAATAACCACTAGTTGTTTATTCTAGTGGCTCCGTCCTGTTGGTCATCTTTCTGGGGAAATTAACCCATACTTTGTAACACAGATGTCAACAAACGAGCCAAGATTCACCCAATGTGAGGGGTATGGCTTTCCACCCTTTTAGCTACGTCAAGCTACGATATTTTACGTGATCGTAGCTAATGCTTTACAAAACCCGCTAGGTTAAACGCAGAAGAAACTATCAATCGTTGTTGAATTTTTTTATTTTGAATGAAATGTAAAATAGAACCATCCAATTTCAATGTTTTATTTGATTCAATGTGCGAAACGATGCATAGCCTTTCCCAAATATCTTTGCCGTTGCTTTATCTTTTACCATCCAACTTCAATCAAAATAATAGGAAAATTTATCTTTGTTCTTTTGTTGAAAACAATAGTAATTCCAACTGAAATTTCAAATCCTTGATCAATGAATTTAACTTGAATGATCTTGAAGTTTCTAAATAAGTCATTTTTTGCTCAGGATTTCAAGCTTGACTATATCGCTGAAATAGTCCTTTGCATTGGGCCCAATGAGGGACAAGAATGTATCACAATGAACTAACTATTCTTAGTCCGACATAACAGGCATCAACTTGTTTGCTTCTTCAGAAGAAAGAACTAGAGAGGAATTTTTGAACGAGAAAGAAAGAAAATTATTTTCAAATGGAATCAACGATGACAAAAGGAGGTTTGAGCATAAAAAATCTTGCTTTGCTTCTCTTCATGACATGAGCATGAATAAGAGAACACTGGCCTAATATATATGGCAAGGTTTGTTCAAACTCTGAAAGGAAGCAACAATAAACGAATCAAAATCAAAAAAAATCAATAGCTTTTATTACCAATCTTTTTATTATATCAAGAGGCACCTTCAGCATAAAGACTAACATGAATAGCCCACGCTTGTTGAGAAAGTGAATATTATAGTCAATGATCATTCATATTATTGATCAAACCATCCGAGTCCGATATAGAGGACGTGGTTCAAATCAATGATTGAGACTACATGACCAGAATTGGATAATATTTAATGAAGGTCTTTGATGGTAGTATATATTATTTAAGGATTCCAAAAAAGCTCCTCTAATTAGACTGATTTGTAAAGAAAATCAGAGAAAACGCATGACAAAGTAGGGATTTTTGATTCGTCGTGCCTTCATGTAAAGAAAGCTTCAATAGTCATGCTGTCTTTTCTTTATATAGAGAGCTGCTATAATGTTCATATATATTCGTTGTCTCTTTGCTATGAGAGCCAAATAGCAGAGCTCATTCATATAATAATATTTAATATATATATATGAAGTATATATTATATATATTATATTATATGAAGTAAACAGAAAGATGAAAAAAATGAAATGCCTTCTATCAAGAAAAAAACAGGAAAAAGAGGAAAAAGCGGATATTGTGTGTGGGGTTCATGGGACTAAGGCAGGAGAGGAAGAGGGAGCGAAGAGGCTTTTTATCTCCTCAAGGCAAAGAGAGGCCAAGTTTCTTCACGGAGAGAAAATACTCGAATCAGATGTCCAAACATTCGAAGAGGGCCGGCTAAACAATAATCTTCTTTTTTCTACAAATAGCTCATCCTGCATCATAGATATGGTCCTATTTAGTGTCTTTTCCAATAGATCCAAGTAGGTCCTCAGTAGATTGAATAAAGTTAAACAAGAAAACTTCTCCTTTCTTTGGATTTTTCGTAATTCTCCTTGAAATTAAATCGCCTGACCATTAAAAATGGGGTATCTTCATTAAGCTCTGTATCCTTAGCGCAGAAGCTAATCAAAAATAGTCATTTCACAATGGAACCTTCTAGGAGGCACTGTTTGGGTTTCATTGTAGATACCAAGATCAGATATTTTAATACAGTAGTTTTCCAACAGATCTGGCTTCATTCCCTGATCCGCCTAACAATCAGAATTCTGCTGCAACAAATATTTTATGGTAATTATTTAACTGAGCTCAAAATTCTTCAATTGAGTGTTTAAGACTAATATTCGCATTGTTGAAAGATAATTTGAGTCATATTGACACCAGGCTGAATGAATTAAAGGTTACCCCAATTAGAAGATTTTTTTAAAGGCGCAGTTCAATCTTGCTTATTTCACTCCAATGGCAAAGTGCTTAACTTTATATGAAAACTTATTAGGCTAGTTTCTACAATTCTGAAAGAATATTGATACGAAACTTTATTTCAAAGGACTGAGTGTATAGAAAATATATATCATAGGAGGTCTCAATGCATAGCGAATTTTTTATTGAATATTCTAATTTTTTGGCATGATTCATTGTAGTAGGAAAATTTTAGCAATGAACACTATACGCGAGTTTATAGTTGTATGAGCGTTTGGGTTACCGCGTCTCCATCTGTAAAAGAAATAACTTCCTCAATGGACAACCTCCTCAAACGTCCATTGTCAACAGACTCAGTCATTATCATAATATTATGCACTTTGTCATTAGACTTACATAGATAGTTAACATATTACAATCTCTTGTAAATAGATGAGGCATAAAAGGCCATCATGTACCTCTTCCTTTTTTTGCTCCATCCTTACGTTACTGTATTCCTTTTTCCTGTTTTTATAGGTTCGCTGCCACTCCCCTTCTGCCTTACTCACTACGGTTATTGACAACTGTCAAAACCTCTTTACAAAGGACCTCTATAATATTTGTTATCTACCTAGTACTTCTTTCTTTAGTAATCAATCACCCTTACGTTACTGTCTTCCTCTTTCCTGTGCATATAGGTTCGCTGCCACTCCCGTTCTGCCTTACTCACTACGGTTATTGACAACTGTCAAAACCTCTTTAAAAAGTTTGCCCCCCTTTTTTAGATTATGAGACTGGGCTCTGACACTGGAATTTTTCAATCCAACATGGGAAACACCTACAACCCTGAGCTCTCTGAAAGTATTAAACTAAATGGAACTAGCTATGTTGACTGGAAACAACGTATGCGCTCTATACTGTTGATACGAGGTTACTATGATATGGTCACTGGTGTTGAAACCATTGAAAAATGCGAAGAACAGGAAAAACTTGATCCTGATAGAAAACAAATAGAATATTCCATTATCTCTCTTAACTCCAATGTCAAGATAGCGTCACAATTTAACCACAAATGTGATCTTAACCCAACTTTACTATGGGACTCCTTAGAAAAGTTCTACCTACCAAAAACTGTTCAAAATCAAGCTACTTACTTGAACAGGATTTTCTCAACAACATTATCGGAAAACAACTTAAGCAAAAAGCTAGACAGGGTCCAAGGACTTACACAAAACTTATGCAATTTAATCAATGACAAATCCATCAAACCTTCAGTCCTACTAGATTCAGTAGTTCCCTTATGGGCCGTAATCAATTTGCCATCTGAATACAAAATGATTGGGGAAATGTGGTTAAAAGAATGTAAAGTCAAAAAACACTCCCCCACGTTAGATGAAGCAATAGAGGAAATACAATGTGCTATCCAACGGAATGAAGAAAACCAAGAGAAACAAGCCTTTCTTGCTAAAAAGAAAGAAAGTGAAAAAACCGATAAACCATGGCCTACTTGTATGCCTGGATATCAAAATCCTCTCACTAAACATTCTGAGGATGAATGCCAGAACCTTAAAAAAGGAAAACCAGCCACTGCTCTCATCTGTTGTGATAAGGAGACCTCTCAAAACTCCATTGTATTAGACTCCAGAGCTTCTAACTCTATGTTCAATAATTCAAAATACTGTATTGATTTTTCTCCCAGAGAAGACAAAGTCATTCTTGCAGATGGATCATCAATTAAAACTCTTGGAACTGGAACCATCTGTCTAGATCTTCCCCATTCCTACCTAAAAATTAGAAATTGTTTATTAATCCCTCAACTTTCAGTTAATTTACTAAGCATGGCAACTTTCATTCAGGCAAATCACACCGTACAAAAATCAACCTCACCAAAATCATTCAAAGTAATAGGCCCCAGCCATGAAGTAATAATAGAAGGTTCACTAGAAAGTGGAAATTTTGTTGTCACTCAAAATAAACCCACAGCTTTTGCTGTTGATTCCACTTCACAAACCATTATGCGTCTCCATCAGGCCAGTGGTCACCCATTGCATGAATACTTCAAACGGATGTATCCCAATAGACAAATTCCTCTCATTAATTGCTCAACATGCAACACTAGCAAGATGACCAAAACACCTTTCAAAGGAACCTTTCCAATTTGTCATCAAAAACTTGAATTTTTACACCTAGACTTATGTGGTCCCATCTCACCAGCCTCAGTTTCTGGATCCAAATACTTCCTAAGAATAATGGACAGGTACTCTCACTTTGTTTTGATTTTCTTTCTTACTAATAAATCTCAATGCATCTCCCTTATCAAAGAACTCATACTCAAACTTGAACGACAATCAAACTGCCTTGTTTCTAATATTGTATCTGACAACGGTACCAAATTCAAAAACAATGAACTCACCACATTCTACAAACAGAAAGGAATTAGTCACCTCACTTCAGCTCCTTACACCCCAGAACAAAACCCCTTTGCCAAAAGGGGCAATCGCACCACTGTCAATAAATCCAGGTGTATCCTTAAAGAATCTGGATTAGGGATGTCCTATTGGGCCAAAGCTGCAAATACGGCCGTATGTTTAGAGAATCTAACTCCAAATAAAGCAATCAATTTCCACACCCCTGACTTTAAATGGTTCAAGCGACATCCTTCCCTTAAAAATTTACATCCTTTTGGATGTGAAGTTACTTCTCTTATCCTACCATCACCCAGTAAATTTAGTCAAAAAGGGGAGTTAGGCATTTTCATTGGATATGGGGAAGGGCATCGAACTTATCGGATCTTGAATCTGGAAACAGGTAATGTGAAAATCAGTCATCATGTCAAATTTAATGATAACATATTTCCTGCCCTCTCCTATCCTGATTCCAATAAAACTGACACCTTTACAATTTCAGATAACTTCTACCTCCCTGCTATCAATCCTAATGTTAAGACCAGCAACATTAGTAACCCTACCAAAATAGATCCAATACAAAATATCAACACTATTGATAATGAAGAAAATGAAAGTCAAATTCAAACTATTGATCACAATCTCCCAATTGAATCAACAGCATTAGAAGAAAACACTGCAATTCAAACTAATCTACCAAAATACAAAGGGTATATATGGACAAATGAACCTGCAAACAAATCAAAAGAAATTGTGGGTGAAGTTGGAGATCCCAGAAATATACTTGAAACTTCAAGACGACCTAAGCACTCTGCCAATTTTTCCAAACTGACCCTACTTGATCCAAAAAACCACAAACAAGCAATCAACAGTGTCGAAAGCAAGAACTGGGAAGAAGCTATCTCTCAAGAACTTCAAAAGATGACTAAGAATTCTGTTTGGTCACCATGTAATGAGCCTACCAATTGCAAACCTCTCACAACAACTTGGGTGTTTAAACAAAAGACAGATGAAGACGGCAATCTTACCAAATTCAAAGCTAGACTATGTGTGCGTGGGTTTAATCAAAGAGAAGGGATAGATTACAACGAAGTTTTCTCTCCCACTGGAAGGTTAACTTCTTTCCGACTACTCCTCACTCTCTTTTCAAGGTCAAAATTCATAGTTGAACAAATGGATGTCAGGTGTGCCTTCCTCAACGGCACTCCTGACAAGCCACTATACATTTACTGACCCGATGGATACAAAGAAAATGAAAACTGCAACATTTTCAAGCTAAATCGCTCCTTGTATGGACTAAAACAAATTCCTCGATGCTGGCACCAAGCTCTCAAAGATGTGCTTCTCAAAATTGGATTGTCTCGATGCAACACTGACCCTTGTTTTTACATTTCAACGATCAAAAACAAACCAATGTGGCTCTTCATTCATGTAGACGATTTACTTTTTGGAGGAAATTGGAATGATGAATTTAAATACAAAATTAAACAGCATTTTGACATGGAAGACTTAGGAAAAGCAAAATGTGCATTGTGAATCAGGATCACTCAAGAAACTAATTGTATCTCACTTCTGCAAGACAAATTCATTGATTGAATACTTGAAGAATTTAATCTCACCAATGCCAAACCTACAGCTGCACCGTTACCAGGAAACAGTAAAGATTTAAAAAATCAGATGGAAGAACAACCACAAAAAGTCCCATTCAACTATTGGCGGGCTATTGGTTTACTAAAATACCTTGTTCAATGTACAAGACCGGATTTAGCTTTTTTGGTATCCTTTCTATCTCAATTTCTGGAAACCCCTATATCAAGTCATTTTAAAGCTGTAGAACATGTACTTAAATACTTAATTGGAACGAAAAGCTTCACTCTGAAATTGGGATTAAATCTCCTAAAACATCAACAAACAAGCATCCTTGGGTTCTCTGATGCTGATTGGGGAGGAACCAAGGAATACAAATCTTTTTCAGGATCATTAATCTACTACTTTGGAACAATTGGTTGGCGCTCTCACAAACAAAAAGTAGTTGCACTTTCATCCGCTGAAGCTGAATACAATGCTCTTACTGAATGCTCTCAAGACCTAAAATGAACTAGGCAACTTATTTATGAAACAACTCAAGTACAATGTAAAAGTATCCTACATTCTGACAACCAAAGTGCTATTGCAATCACTTCAAATCACATCTATCATCATGGAACAAGACACATCAATTTTCGATTACATTTTATCAGGGACCGGATCGACAATGACGAAAGTGAGCTTAAATATCTTAACACCAATAACATGGTTGCCGACTCATTAACAAAAAACTTCTCAACATTAAGAAATAAGGAACACTTGAAGATCATGTTTGGAACAGAACCACTAGGTACGGCAGTATAAAATACATAACTGCCTCAATGGACAACCTCCTCAAACGTCCATTGTGAACAGACTCAGTCATTATCATAATATTATGCACTTTGTCATTAGACTTTCATAGATAGTTAACGTAATACAATCTCTTGTAAATAGATGAGGAATAGAAGGCCATCATGTACCTCTTCCTTTTTTTTCTCCATCCTTACGTTACTGTTTTCCTTTTTCCTGTTCGTATAGATTCGCTGCCACTCCCCATCTGCCTTACTCACTACAGTTATTGACAACTGTCAAAACCTCTTTACAAAGGTCCTCTATAATATTTGTTATCTACCTAGTACTTCTTTCTTTAGTAATAAATCCTCCTTATGTTACTGTCTTCCTCTTTCCTGTTCGTATAGGTTTGCTGCCACTCCCCTTCTGCCTTACTCACTACAGTTATTGACAACTGTCAAAACCTCTTTAAAAAGGTTCGCTGCCACTCCCCTTCTGCCTTACTCACTACGGTTATTGACAACTGTCAAAACCTCTTTACAAATTTTTCCCCCTTTTTTAATGTGCTAAGCTAATGGGTAGTCTGAGGTAGTTTATTATATGCAAAGCTTTCAATGAAACAACCATTTCCTGTGATTTGGATTGTAAGATAAGCAAAAATTTGATAATTTTCTTGAGATTGCCTTTGAGGGAAAGTTATTCAATCATGTTCGTAAGTTATTACTAGTGAAAAAACTTTCCAAATCAGTCCCCAAGCATTGAGTGCCGTATTTTTGAATCTGAAAAATATAATCAAAAAAAAAAATTTTGATTATGAAGTCTAGGCTCATAGAATTCTCATTCAGTTTTTAGCCTAAGGTCAATTCAACATTTTCACTCAAATTTCTATTCAAGGATTTAAAGGGAGTTTTTTTGAGTACAATTTGAAAGTTATAAATGGAAGTGTCAAAAATGAGAATCAAAGCATCCTTTTTAATCTTTTTAAGGGACAAAGTGAGATCCCATTCAATTTTTGAAATTCAGATTCAAGAAGGATGAAAGTCAAAAGTGATATAAACTGTCAAAATAGAGGGACTTTTGATGGGACAGAAAGAGTCTTAGCCCTAAGTAACAATTAGGGAGGGGAGAAAAACTTCAACACAAACCTTTAATTGGGAAAGAAAGAGTCTTAGCCTCAAGTAACAATTAGGGAGTGGAGAAACACTTTGACACAAACCTACAGAAGTGTAGCAATTAGAGAGTAGATAACAAAAATGAGGAGAGTGTATTGAGTAATTTTATGCATAGTGCGATGGAGTTAAAAATGTGTCAAGTAGAGTAATAGTAATAATAACCATTTATCAGGAAAGACAGAGTCTTAGCCTTAAGTAATAATTAGGGAGGGGAGAAACACTTCACCACAAACCTACAGAAGTGTAGCAACAAGAAACTAGATCACAAAAAAGATGAGAGAAGAGTAAAGGAATACAATAGAGGGTTTATATATACATGACTAGGTAAAGTGATATACATGGTAGGGACTGTACAGGTTATGATATAATAATTATTAGGTAATGTCTTGAGTAAGATAGCTAGTTTATGGGATTTAAGTATTTCACAATGAATTGATAAGTTTCATTTTCACACACCCCATACTTTATGGGTTGTTATTTTTGAATATGATTTTGAAGTGAGGTAGGCTTTTGATGAGGGAGAAGTTATCTGTAAGGGAGCCAACAATCATTTTGGTTTTGAATAGATATTTTAATTTTATTAGTTTGTTTCCTATTAGATTTTGGATGTGGTGAAGTCTGAAGTTTATGGAACTGGTTTTGTGTTGATAGGTGTGATTTTATGCAATGGTGTTTGTGCTTTGGTTTTCCATGACTAGGGTAGCTGCAAGAGTTTCAGTCATCCCTTCTGAAATTGATTCTTTACTCAATCAAAGATCTTGAGTTGTTTCTGAGAAGGCATTTCATTTGGCTTCTGCAGAGGATAGGGCCAAAAATCCTTTCTTTTGTTACCTCCACCCAATGCTTTGATGGAAGTATGCTATTGAGGCGGAGAATGATTTGTATTCTTTGGATCCACCCCAATCAGCATTGGAGAATAATAAGATTTTTTGGTTCTTTTTTTGTAGAGGATTCTGTATGAGGACAAAGGAAAGGTTTTTAGTGCCATTCAGGTGGACCAAGAAATGTTTCAAAGTCATGAAGTGGAGCTCTCTAGGATTTTCTGAAAATTGAGATAGGAAGGAAGTACTGAATAATAGGTCAGGTCATGGGCATTGGACTTGGTATTAGAGTAATACAGTTTCTCTTCTGTAGTTGAATGGGGGTCTTTAAGCTAAGTTACCCTTTTGGTTTCTTAAGCTCTTGTGGAAGCTTTATCGAGGAGTTGGTAGAGTCTGGGACTTGTTTGTATTACATTGGGTTAGAACTTTGCATTAATTTTGTGTTGAATGAGTTGCATACTTTGATTGTTGTGGTATATCCTAATTACTGTCACATGGTGGAATGTGATCTACAACTTGCCAGTATTAACTGGTCTTTCAACCGGTTTAATAGCCTTTCACAGTCTGCAATTAGGTGCAGTTTTCCAAAAAACCATGCACAGTTGTTTTCAACCATGTGAAGCCTCTTTTCTAAATAGATTTCACTTAACTGTATTTTTTATGTAATTTACACTACAATTTACAGCACTGTGGATAATAATCTACAGTACTGTACATGTACTATAAATGAATTATGTATTAATCAGAAGTACAGTACAGTAATTTGTCTTCAAACATCTGTTGTTTTTTACAAAAGAATGTGCTGTTGTTTTCCAACGATGTTTTTTAACAAAACACCAGAAGCGACTCCAAGGCTGAGCTTACACTAGTAGTACGTAGTTGCAATGTGGTAAAATATGCCTTTGTCGCAATAATTAATTTTTCACATTTAATGAGATGTTTTTGTGCAATCAAATAGATAAATGTTTGTTTGAAAATCATTGATGAGCAATGGGGCTCCCTTAAATTTGAAAGCGACTAGGCTGAGTTTATGCTGTAGCCCTTTCATGGGATTGTGTTTGATGATTTTTCGCGAAGCAACCATTATGCTTTGAAAAAGAAATTATTATCTTTTTTCATACCATTTTTTTACACAAAGATTTCATCCTTTCCTCATAAGTTTTCTTTTCATACACATAGATAGGTTTGAAAATGAGCACACAAAAAGTGCTATGCACATGTCCAATTTGCAGAAATAACACTTTCACCAATGAAGCTGGTGTCAAACAGAGGGGTCTTTATATTCATCCCAGCACTAGTCGGAAGCATTGGGCTAAAAATTCTGCACGAGTCAATGAAAATGCAGAAGAATCAAGGTCTCAAATTTCTCTTGAAAATTTTCCAGACTTAGTAAAAGGATCTAAACCGAGGCAAATTGAAAGTGAAAACAACTATTCAAGAGACTCAAATGAGTCATCAGACCATGGTTATAAGCCCAACTTTATAGAAAAACGTAAGTTGTTTAGCTATTTTTGGAAATTTGACATTGGTTTTAAAAATGACAGATGTTCTTTTGAGAAGATTTTATCCTTTTTTTTATAGCATGGTTGTACCTAATTTGTGTGATCAGTCAAGACAAACGTCAAAAAGCAATTTGTTACATTATTTACATTTTAAAGAATTGTTGTCAACTCCCACGAGGAATTGAGATAGAGAAAACAATTCCAAAAGACATTTGAACAATTACTAGGCGCCTAAAGCTTCTTGCAAAATTTGAATACCATGTTTTCTGTCAATCTTGTTATTCACTGTATGAAATCAAGATAGAACCAGGTGAATGTGGATATCGAGCTACACCGGACTCATTAGCATGTGGTGAACATTTGTTTAATCCAATAGTGTTTCCATAATGGGAAGAGATTCCAAGAGCTTTGCAGCAGCAACTTGAGACTTTCCAACCCAATATATCCCATCAAACAAACCCAAGAAGCATCTTTGTTAGTCAGAGGTTTACAGAGTGGTTAAAATGGCTCTTATTTTTACCTGGGGTTGAATCATCTATTGATGAATGGCAAGAAAAATTGAATTCAAATGCTTTTGAAATAATTGATTAAAATCATTCCAATGCTTTTCTGCAATCTATATCAAAGAATGAACCTCAAAATGAAAATTCTTCAAACCTTCAGTTAAACTTCAGTCTATTTTTTGATTGGTTTAATCCCCTCGGCAACAAGATTTCTGGAAAGCAGGTGTCATTAGGCGTTCTTGCCCTGACATGTCTCAACTTGCCTCCAACAATGCGATACAAGCCCCAATTTACTTACCTTGCAGGTCTCATTCCAGCACCCAACCAACCAAACAAATGCACAATCAACAATATTTTGAAGCCTTTAGTAGATAAGCTACTCAAGCTAGATCAGACAATAAATATTGAAACATTTCAGATTCCAAATGGGAGAAATATCAGAATAATATTAGCAGCATTAATTGGAGACATTGTTGCTACACACAAGGTGTCTGGATTTTCATCCCATTCAGCCCATCAGCCTTTTTTTGGTGTGAAGTAATCAGAAAAGATCTTGAGAAGGTTAACATTGGTAAGAAAAGAAATAAAAATGATACACTAGGACTATCAGTAAGATGGTGCAATGAAAAAGCAATCCGTCAACACAAAATTCTAGTTCAAAAGACAGGAGTCAGATGGTCAGAGCTCAATTGCTTACCTTACTGGGATCCTTCAAAGGATTTTGTGCTTGGTCTGAAGGAATCTTACAGCATCATTTTTGGTATTGCTGGGGGATGAACAAGATATCAAAAAATGATTTTCAGACTTTGATCGGAGGTGACTTGACTGAAGAATCAACAGAAACATCAGAAAATAATTAATCAAGTGGATCAACAATTCAAGAATTAAAAATGCAGTGAAAAAAGAAATACTTTCCTTTGTTTTGCAGGTTCTAGTACCAAGTGGACTAACCTGTATTCCAAAAGGCTTAGGTGGAGCTCTGAATGGAAAGCTCAAAGCAAGCAAGTGGCACTCCCTGTTTTCAATTCACTTGCCATTGACTTTTGTTGACAGCATTGTAAACATTGAAACGTTTGATGAGGACCTAATACAAAATGACTGTCTGCTCGATAATTTCAGCTCCCTGGTTCAATGCACAAACATCATCAGTTCAAAGAGGGTTAATGAAGAATATTGTCAGATATTTGAAGAAGAATATAGATACTATACAGAAATGTCAAGAAGAATCTTTTCAAATATAAAAATACTTCCAAACCACCATTATGCACACCACATACCTGAGAAAATACGATGGTGGGGACCTTTGTTTGGTGTCTCTGAGTTTGCAGGTGAACGCTTGGTTGGTATCTTGTAGAATGTTAAGAAGAATTTGACTCCAAGTATGTGAAATGTTCTCTTCTTTATTGAGTATTTATTTGTAATAATTATTCATGATATGAAACTAGAGCATGTTGGTGTTTCAATAATGAATCGATTTTGCCAACTTCAGAGACTAGAAGCAAAACATCAATTAAGTTTTGGAAATGAAGAAAAGAGAAAAAAATCTGATAGTAAATTCATTATTGAGGATCAAGCATATGAAAACATACTGAGCTTTTGCCAACAATTGATACCTAATTTGAGGGCATATCATTTTTTCTCTTATCCAGAAAACGCGAACGTTCTAACCAATCATGCAATCAATGTGAAATCAATATGTGTGGATAATGGATTCAAAGTATCAAAAAACAAGCCAAATGATGTTATAGAGTATAAAAAGGAAGGTAAGTTAGCTTACAGTAAGGTTTCTGATGTGTTTCAGCTAATTGGAGATGTTGATTTGATTGTGATAAAAATCAAACCTGCTATACCTGTTACCATGGATAATCATTTAAGTTGTATTTTGAAAAAGTTGTATGTTGTTCAGGTAAAGATGCTTCAAGATGGGTTTATTGTTGCAAGTGATTTTGTAATGCCAGTTCCTTATTGTCTACTGCCTTCATGGAGCCTAGGCCGAAAATCTCCAGCTTACCTGTTACAGTCTCTTTCAACAATCTCTGACAATATTTTTTTTCAACAAGACTTGATGTATTTTGACATTGATTACTGAGATTTTTGTTTTTTTATCTTCTTCATGTAATTTTAAATAGAGTATTCTTTTTCTTGATATATTCACTTGCTTGCTGCTACAATGAGTTGCCAAAACTGAACTTGGACATATTTTTCTCATTTAGTTTTGAAATACTTCTGATAATGTATTGTAACATGAGGGAGAAATCATGATAAAAATCCTTGATGAAGATTCAATTACAAAACACTATGGTTGAGAAAATATTTGTAAGGGATAAAACTATTCAATCACAAAATTATATACATTTTTTTGAGGTATATTTTAACGCCAAGTACAACAAAAACATGTATAAAATCCTGATAGAATAACTGAAAAATCATAAAAAACAGTCATATAAAGCAACCATACTTATAACATTATGGAAACAAGTATTTAATTTTCTTCCAAGTATTCCACTCATCTTCTATGAGTCCCCCCACAAACATTGACCTCCCATACTCATCTTCAATTTCCATCTCGTATTATTGAGAATTATCTTCAATGGCTTTTTGCTTTCCTTTTGAATATTTTTTTGGTGTAGATTCCTTCTGCTCATCTTCATTGGCAGAATTGTTTTGATCTTAATCCAAAAATTCTAAATCAATACTTTCACCATAGTCAGTATCTTCACTGTCCCTTGATTCATCTTACTTGTCATTGGGTAGGACTAAGAAATCCAAGTTGTATTTTTTGGTTGCTTCATCCCAATTCTTGTCTGTAAATATTTTGTCTCCCATTTTCTCATCCTCATCAGTGAAATCAAGTGATTTTGATGCATCTCTTAGGAATGCAATTGTACCAACATCAGCCAAGATCCTTTGTTGTGAAGGAAGCTTTCCATTGAGCCAATGACCTTCATAAAAATCAATTGGCAATCCCTTCGGCGCCTTTGGAAATGATGTAGTTGGAGCATTCTGAATATGTATTTGATGACTCTTCTGATCACGCTGCCCTTCTTCACTGTATGGTTCTTGAATGATTGAATCAAGTTTGCGCAAAAATTGATTTGCTGATTAAGATAGGAAAGGAAGCTTCTTTGCAATGTCAACGTTTTGTCCTCCATGTATTCCTCATCACTGTGAGCCTGAATTGGTTTCAGGATTTGGATTTATCGCTTTGGAAAATCTTGGCTAATAGCAAACTTGTATTATTCATTTCTTAGCTGAAAGCAGTTTTATTCAATTAGTATGTATCTTTCTAGGTTTGAAAATCTAAAATTTACTTACTCTCATACAACCTTCTTATAGAGCTTTTCTTGCAGTATCAGCACTATGCTTCCCAGCTTATTTTTGCTCCTTTTTGAAAATACCCTCCATGTAGAAATGAACATAATGGTCATATGATTTTTTCAGAAACTCAAGGTCATTGTCATATCGAAGGTTCACATTCATAAACTGATAGGTTCCACCAAAAACAAGCTGTCGAAAAGTCTTTGAAGCACTGATACAACATGCTTCATTGTAGAGTGAGTCAGCTGGTTCAAGAAGATTTGGTGCCCAACTAAAAATACCCAAACAAGCAAGTCAACTTTGAACATATTGAATTGCAAAGCCGGATAGATGCAAAAAATGCTTTCCAATTTTGATACGTTTCTTGCGAGCCTCACAGAGTGTTTTGATTGTATCAACGGGGACCAAGGAAGGTCCTTCATTAGAAATGGCGACTTCAATTTGATCAGAATTGGAAAGGTGTTGAGAAAGCTCGTTAAGCTCAGTAGGGTCTGGTGCAATTGGGACAGCATGTTGGGTAACTAGCCCCCAAAGTAGTTTTACGTGTGTTTGAAGTGCATCCCATAATAAAATTACATAAGTATCTCATATCAAAAGAATGCATGAATCCTTTTGATGCCTACATTTGTATTTTCAAATCCAGAAGGATAATATTCATGAGTAATCTGAAGCGGATGTTTTGTTTTTGATCTATCATTCTTCTTTTTAAGGGCATGGTCTTTGATGGTTCTCCTCTTTCTCAAATAGCTGTTATTGGACGTGTTTGGTTTTTGTGAGTTTTTGATTGAAGAAACTCGCTTCTCCTGTTTTCACTGGCCCCAGTTGATCTTGTTTCAGAGTTCATGTTTGATGACTTTGTGCTTTCAATTGAGGTTTTATTTTGAATTTGCAACTCCATAGCTTGAACTCTTTCAAGGAGGTGCAAGATTACTTGATCCTTCTGAGATAGATTTTTTTAAAGCTCTGAGACTATCATTGCGTCTAAGAGAGTGTTTACTACAGAGCGTGTTTGGGAGTGTGATGAACCTGGATAGCTATTTTGATTCATAATTGAAGCTAGCAGTACCAGAAAAGACAATATTTTGCTTATGGTGAAATAATCAGATTTAAAAAACAGTAGAATGAGTTCTTTGAAGCCAATCATTACAAATAAAAGCTAACAGTGGAAAACAATGAAAAGAAAAACTGAAGCAAACTGACCTTTTCATCTTCAAGAAACTAAATTTTGGAAAAGTGCACATGAGGATGGTATGGTAAAGTGATGAATGGGAAAAACTGTTTTCTCCTTTTTTTGGCTTGACAAATAAAATTACTGTACTGTACTTCTCATTAATACATACTTCATTTATAGTACATGTACAGTACTGTAAATTATTACCCACAGTGCTGTAAATTGTAGTGTAAATTACATAACCAATACAGTCAAGTGTACTGTAAATTATTTAGAAAAGAGGCTGCACATGGCTTTTTGGAAAACTGCACCTAATTGCAGACTGTGTTTTTGGCAAGAGTTCCCTTTGCTGAGGTCTGGCAGACAGCATTGTGACAATTACCAGGGCATACTTCCCTTTTACACAGTCTTCTATGTTATAATGATTTTTGATGTGTTCTTTGAATGAGGAGGACCTGGTGCCTCCAAATAGAAGGTTGTTGACATGGACAAAAATCTACAGGGGCTTGTTTTGGTCAGCTTGATAGAAGAAACAAGGGTCATTCAACATAGAATTAGCCCAATTTTCAGGAGGGAATGCTTTATGGGCTTATTCCAGAATCTAGGGCTTTGCTTCAACATATATAGACATCTTTTGAGATTGAAATATTAATGTTTTTGTAATTTTTAATATAATTTGGGACTGAAGATATGTAAAATTCTGTCATGCTTTCCATTCAAAAGGCTCATTTTACATATAATTTTTTGTCTGATAGAAGGTTGCAAAGACATAGTGTTAATATCAGTAAAGGAGAGCTTTGTCTACCTGTGGGCAGAAAGGCTTTGTTGTGGCATAGAATTTCCCTTTTCTGATAGCCCTTGACATACAGGGGGCTGTAGAATTTGTGAGAAGACCATGATTTTCAGTTTTCTGTCTGGAAAAACCAACTGGTAGATAGGGCTTTGGAGCCATTAGCTTCTTCTTGTAGGCCTATGAGGTATGTTTGACATAACCATAAGGGCACAAATCACTTTTGATACATGTGGTTTAGCCATAAAATAACTTATTAAAGTAAAATTAAAACCAAAAATAACAAAAATAAGCATAGCCTTATTTTTATTATACAAAGATATAAATATGATGTAACTTTTGAGATAAAATATTAAAAAAAACCTAGGGTAAACCTATAGAGTTTTATACCCAAAGATGGTCATTTCCTGTGCTTTTCAAAGGTTTAAAAGTTTCACAGTAGAATAACACATTTATACAACTTTTATTGAGACTTTTAATTTCAATTTTAAGATTAATTTTGAAGTTGAATCAGGTTTTTTTAATCTTGAAAAGGTCCGGTTGAGATTGAGGTGTTGTGTGTATTTATGGACTTGGCTAAGGCTCTTCCATAAAGACTGTAAATCCTGCATGATCTCAATTTAAATGAATTAACATGAAAAATACAAGAAATTAAATGAGATTTTCCTTCTGTATTGAAGAAATTTCACCCTTATTCAAGCTCTAAGATTATAATTTAATTGAAAATTAAAGTTTAAACTAGTTTATTCCTCTTTTGGACATGACTTTCAAGCTTCCAGAGGGTAAATACCTATATTCCAGCTTGTCATGAAGGTTTGAAGAACTGTAGATACTGAATTGATTTTGAATAAGCTCAAAATTAAATTTCAAATCATTAAAACCTTATCAAATGATCATTTCTAATTTTTATTGTTATTTTGACATGGAAAACACACAATAATTGTATAGATTCATAGAAAATCCCATTCTTCATGGATTTATTTGAAAACCTTACAAATATTAGAAGTTAATGTTATCTGTGTATAAATTCAATTTTAAGTATTCTCTACTAGTAATATTCATTTTTTATTTAGCTTGGAAACATACCTCTTTTAATTATTCTGAAAGAAAATTAATTTAAAACCTTTTTAAAAGATTTTTTCTTGAAATTGTGCTTTTAGGTTTCTCATGTGATTAACTTCAATATAAATAAACTAATTTCATATTAAAAGTTGAATGAGGATCAGAAGTTAATTTGAGTTAAGATTAATAATGTTAACTTTAAATTGATATTGATAATAAGTTACCTTACATTCAGAGCGTTATTTTTAAGCATGGTTTTTGTAAGGTGTGGATATAAAACTTTGATTGAAAATCAAGTTCTTTTACTGTCCTCAAAATTTGTATAAGGTAAATTTGATTATAAATAGTATAAAATAAGATTTTTAACAGAAAACACACCAATTTGATTTTTTCTAACTTTATAAGTATAAAACAACAATATTATAAAGATTTATCGTTTTAACAACAATAAACATTCATCCAAAAATAATCTACAAGAGATATTTAAGGCTACAAAAGAAATTTCTTGAAGAGCAATGTCAGTTGGAATTAATTGAGCAAAGGACTGCAGGAAATTAATATAAGAACAGAGTCTTTAAGAAGATTATCAAAGAGAAAACACACCCAAAACTGAACAGAGTGAATTTGCAAACAGAGTGACAAAGTTAACAGTTATTAAAGATGCTTTAATTCACTTATGGGGTGGTTAAGGGGTAAAAATGATTATAAGAGTTACAAAAAATAATTATGATGATTTTTAACCTGGTTAAAAAGTTTAAAATGATTAAAAAAAGGTGGTTGGAATCTCTTATTGATTGGTTTACCAGGGTTTAAACTAATTATAAAAGGAAGAGATTCTAACATAAAGAGAAAAGTGGGGCAAAGAAGAAATCCTTTTATAACCACCAATTTTCTTACTGAAAAAATTAAATTTACTCTGGTCAGTCGTGGAAACACTCTGACAGCATAAAAGCCAATTATGGCATCATTGAACCCTTTAGACCAAAAAGGGGCTGGGTTTAGCCATTTTGGACCCTTAAATCAGCCATTTCTATAGTCATACCTGGTTTTAAGCCTTAAAAACACGCCAGAATGTGTGTAACAGACATAGAAACAAGTTAAAACTGTTTTTACTAAGATTTCTTTAACTTAAGGGTAGTTTTACCCTCTTGGAAACATTTAAAACTGCCCTGGTTGGTATCAAAAACTCATCATCAATTGAGACACAGACCCTGTGACTCAATTCCAGGCCAAAGGTTCTTCACTTTTATGTGGACTTTAACATTTTACGCCTGTCAGAAAGGAATTTGGGAGTCTAAATCCCCCTCAGAGCTAAAGTTCCTTTTCCACCCCTGAATTAATCTTTCCAATCTATTTTTTCTATAATTCTTCATCATGTTTTATACTTACAATTTACATATTTAATTCAATTGAATTTTTACATTAAACAACTGTAATAATTGATACCTCATATTTAAATTAAAGTTCACTTATGTAATACAGGCACACATTTTTACATTTCAATTGAAAAGACTTCAATTCCTCATAGCTTCAAAACTACACAAAACACCTCAATTTTGTGAATTAAGTTAAGGTTTTAAGGATTTTAAACTTTTGTACAAAAAATACTAAAAACTTCATTTAAGCTTATTTAGAGTTGAGTTACAGAAATTTTATCCAGGGATGACCCCACCTTATTTTTTATGAGGAGTTAAATGTTGAAAGAGTTTTCAAATTTTCATTCGTTGGATAAAAAGTTAGAATAGTTTTTATTTAACTTTTTTCCAAAAATAATTCAAATCTAGTAATTTTGTTAAAACTTAATTTTTGCATAATTTCTTCAAGTAAAAATGTGTTTTCACAATTTTAATTTTCAATGTAATTTTATTTTTAAATCATGTTTCAAATTTCACTATTGTGTATAAATTTGTATTTATATTTTAAATTTTGTTTTGATAATATAAGTAAATTTATTTTATTCATAATTGTATTTTGTTTTATTCTTTGTGGTCTTTTGGGTACATGAAAATACCTCTAAGGCTCACAGTTTTACAGTTTGGATCTGAGCACACCCTCTATATCCATTATTGATCATAAGATCTTCTCACACAAGGGCAAATTTCACTTTAAAATTAATTTCTGGAAATTGAGTTCACATCAAGAAACATAAAAGTCAAGCTCACATCAAGTGAAAATCAAGAAAATGTATAGCATATGTCACAGTCAGGTCTTAAACCAATATTTGTTCCTCTGTGCTTTCAAACCAGATTACATACCCTCTGAGCCTCTCACAAACAGCCCAAGGTTTCTAAAATTAACAAAGAACCCACATGTTGTCACCTGAACACACCAAAGAGGTCATTTAGCCAGTATTGATCTCCACAACAGAGAAGGGGTGTTTGTGACATCCCTGGATCCTCCATAAGAAAACTTGGCAAAAGCCGAATTGACAAACTTTGTGTGACACAGGTGGATCTAGCTGCACAATGCTTTGGGTGCATATTTTTGACACACACAAAAAGGCCAAATATTTGGCAGGGTTAATTTTGCATAGCTATGAAGCAACTTGCCACAAGAAGAATTGACAAGCTGCAGGTAACAAATGTGGATCCAGATGCATGATTCTTTGGGTGAGGGTGCATATGTGTGACACATGCAGAAAAAGGTCCAAGAATGGGTGGGTTTAATTTTGGGTAGCTACAAATCAGCTTGTCACAAGCCAAATTTAGAAGCTACATGTGATACAACTGAAGCCAGCCGCATAATGCTTTTGGTGCAGGTGCATATGTGCAACACACACACAAAAGCACAAAAATATATAGGGTTAATTGCTTGTAGCTGTGAGTGAACTGGCCATTAGAAGAATCAATAAGCTGCGGTTAATACAGGTGCAGACAGCTGTGCAATGCTTTGGGCAGGGGTGCATATGTTTGAAACATACATACAAAGGTGCAAGAATGTGTGGGGTTAGTTTTGTCTAACCTAAATTTGAACTGCTCTCACCATTGGCATGTGACAAGCCCCATGCATCTTACAAAAATGCAAACTCTCATGGGATTTGATGCTAAGGAACACAGGTCCATGGGGCTATTCACCTTGTAGCCTGAGGATAGAAGAGTTATGCCATTTGAGAGCCTGTGATATATGAGAGTGCATGTAATATGACCATTTTAAGTGGCTTATTTAAACTTTACCTAATCTGAACATGAAAATCCTTTTTTAGTAATGTTAACTGGGGGGATTGACTGGTCACAATGGAAATTTCATGTCAGGAAATTTTGAGGCAGTTATTTTTCAGTAATAAATCCTCATGAGGCTGAGAGAATTCCCTTAACTTGTCACTTTACTTTCAGAAAAAAGAATATATACTACATATCATGAAATGGTGCTTTTATCATTACAAGAAGTCCAAATGACATCACTTTGTTATAATACGATCCATAGTGACCTCATGAGCCTTTGAGATATGACCATATATCCAAGAAAGGTCACAAATGAACTTTACAATACTTATTCTAATAAAAGAATTGAAGTTATTATCTTAAAGTAGGTAAAAATGCCATAAAAAAGCTCAAAAACTTGATTATCTCAGAAGACAATGATTAAAATTTGAAATACATTACAACATTGGATTCCACAAGAAATACTATACATATACCATTTGCACTTAATATCTCAAAAGTCAATACTTTCTGAGATAACCTGAATATATGCAATTTTATGATCAGTGCATATATTCATGGTTTTTACCTCATATTGTTTGAAATATGCATGATAAATTGCTGAGCCCAAAAATCAAGTTACCACATAATAACTGTAAGAATACAGATATGAGCTCTATTTGACAAGTTATAAACAAGGTTATAACTTGAAAGGATTTATTGAGCCAAATTGTTATATCTGTTGATCACTTTGATGTGAAAGGAGTCCACACATAAAAAAAGAGTATATTAAGATTCTAGTAGCTTATATGTGAAGATGTATGTAATTTTCACTATTATATTCAAGGTATAGCCCATTGAAATCTTGATTTGATATTTAAAATAGAAGCTTTTGACAGAAAAGAGGACTTACAAGAAGAATCATCAAAGATAGATTTTTGATGATGTAATGAACTGCTCTTGGAATCTTAGTAAGGACATTTGAAGCTATCAGAATTAACTCTGTGAGTTTCTGTAGCATGTCTACCTCAAATGTTATTCATGATCAAAGCTTAAGCTTAAATTTCATCATTTATGATCACTCACTGCAATCTTATTTTAGATTTAATAGTTATATAGGTTATAGAACTGGTGAATACTAGTATATTATGATTAATAATAATAAAATCCACAAATTTTAGACTTCTTCCAAGACTATGATATCAGAAAATTTAGAGTTACAGTAATAACTCTAAATAATGGCATAATAATGAGATAAGATGGTTTGATTATGATGTAATAATCACTAAGCCTTAAAGTACTGATCAATTCCAGTGGATACCATCAGTACACGTACACTAGAAGCCTTCTGTACTATACATAGAGCTCTTTTTACCTGTATTTCCCCCTTGCACACAACAAAAACATTAAAATATTAAATTCAAACATAATAACTTATATAATTCTCTCATATCATCAAAGACTCAAGTTCATCTTTATTATAATAATCAATTTTGATGTGATTGAGTCAATATTTAATTGTTTTTATTAAATTTTTCTCTAAAAAATGTTCAATTCCTCATAAAAACAAGAATATTTGAAATTTCTTTCATTTTTCATTGTAAAAAAAACTTAAACAAGTTTTATTAGAAATATTCTTTGTAAAATTATATACAATTATTGTTTTAAGTGCTAGAATTAGGTTATTTTATCCCTTTATAAAAATCTCTCTTTATTATTTTTTTTGATAATTCTTATATTAATATAAATAGTATTTATAGTATCAATAACTTTAATATTGGTAATATTATTGTTATGAATTGTTTTTCATTATCAGATAAAATTTTTTTATGCATTTATTATTTGTTTATAACAATGATAAATTGCCATAAATATATCAATTATTAAATATTTATATATTTATTTTTATCATATTATATCATTTATTTAAATAATAGATATATTTTTACACCATGATTATAATAATCATTCTTCATCTTCTTGATTATTATAAGAAGGAAATTCAGCGTAAAATAAGTCAAATATTAGTAATATTAACTTATTGTTGCAAAGTCAAACCTTACATTTGAGGGCCTGGCGCTGATATTTACTTAAAAGACTTTTAAAAAGATTCAAATTGGGCTTATCAATTATGGAGCTATGTTGATAATCATAAAGATATTATATAATTTTAAAAGCTGTTGACACATTTGGAATGCAATTGTACTGTCTTACATGGGGTTTTTAACATCCTAAGACTTGCAAGAACTTTCTTTGAGAAATTTTGGTGATTAAAAAACATATTTATAAGTTCAAAACAAATTGAGATCATAATATAATTTTAAATAATCATACTTATTTTCATTTTATTCTTAAAAATGAAAAATACAAAAACTAATAAATATAAAGAACATAATAAAAAATCATTCCTTTTTATTGATTTCTCCTTTTTTAAGATATAAAGAAATTTTTTACATGGAGATTACCATATATTCTCAAAAATAACACTTCTATAAAAAAGAATCATATTTCTGTGTCTTTTTTAGTGTTTGAAGAAAACCCAACAGAGGATAACCAGAACACTGTTGAAAGATTGGTGGAAGAAACTTGTCAAAGTTCTCCAACACCAGTTTTCAATAAGAAAAGAAAATGTAAGAAATTATTTTCTCCAGGACCCACTTTTCAAGACTCTAAAGGTGAGTACCTCTGTTAATATTTCCATAAAAAGAGGTTTTATCTTTCTGAAATGTTTTGATTTCTTATTTTGTCTAATATATCTACTAGATGAGGATCCCATTACTCCATCCAATCAGATGGAGGTGAATCAGAAGTAGAATTGATCTCTCAAAAGGGAAAAGAAACAGAAAGATTGGCAGTGGAAGAGAATCCACACAAGGAAGTTCCTTATCCCAAAGGCAAGTCCCAGAAATGCCTATAATATATGAGTCAGAGCTGGAACTAAGTATGAGTAATTCAAAAAGATACAAATAACATTCAGAGGACTCAGATAGACATTTAAAAGAGCCAGCACAAGAGGTATTAAATGGTGTCAAGGACAAAGAATGCAAAATGTTGGTGAAAATCTACCAAGGAGTGATGAAACTCAAATCAAAAAGATAAATGACTGGCAAAACAAAAAGAGGGAGGCAAGAAAGGAAGAAGCCCCAGTAGCTTTTACCAGCAAGCCACCAGCCAGCCAAACTCTCTAAGAAGGGGAGAAGAACAATAAAACAAATTGGTGGAAGCCATATTTCCCAAATTACAGGATTCCAAGAATTCAAAAAGATGCCATGGAAAATGTCTTCAACATTGCCAGAGCAATGATGGAATTCAAGGACAAAGAGGAACAAAGATTGACAAAACCCCATTTCCAAAAGAAATGAATTTGTCTCCTGAAATTGTAAATTCTTTAACAGACATAAAGAATAGTTTATTATCTTTACAAGAAATAAAAAGTAGTTTATTCAAGGAGATCCATATGGTCATACACTCCTGTACCAGAGAATTTGGGCCAAGTGGTGGCTTCTGGAAGTTGTTTTTGTGCTTCCTTCTCTGAGTAGGTAAAAGTTACCATTCTTGTTATTGAGAACGGTATCTTTGATTGATTTCCTCTGGGGCATCTGTTTTTATTTCCTCTTTGCGGTATGGAGGATATGTGTTGGTTGAATTTTAACCTTGTGTTTGTGGGATTATTTTTTGGGCAGAAATTGAACATTTTGTTCAGGCCCTGATCCATATAGTTGCTTTGTTAGTTGATATGTGTTATATCACTTTTGGAGTGATGTTGCTCATCTAAGACATTTTTTAGCATTGTAGCTGTTTCTTCTGAGGCTCTGAATAGCCTACTGGGATCCTGTTAAATATTATGCAGAGTTCTAGTTTTCAAGGTGTTCAGTTCTTGTAATCTAGTTATTCATTAATTGAGTTTGTCAAATACCTCTCAATGTTTTGTGCAAAATGTGCAATCTGTGTGCGTAAAGAATGCATGGCTATGGTCCACTCAGATGTTACTACAATGTGTTCATTATTATTAGGGATGTTATTTCTAGCTGTACAACTATTGCTTCTATGAAGAGTTTTTACAATCACCTGTTGCTTTTGTGTACTTCCTTCAATAGGTCCAACACCTTCTTGATCATTTGGTATGACTACTTCTTTCTCTTGTTTAAAGAAGTCTTTCTCTTGCCTTCCAATCATTGTCTTCTGTGGAAACTACCTGGGATTGTGAAGAATGGTGACTCTTGACCACTTGTCTGCTAGTTCTGTGAAGCCACTGGGAAGTGTGAGCCATAGAGGTATTTTCATATACCCAAAAGACCCAAATAATAAAATAGGATATGTAGAATATAAATTTATTTATATTATTGAAATAAAAATAAAATGTAAATATGAATTTGTATATAAAAATAAAAAATTAATTATAATATAAAAATAAAATTAAATTGTGTTTTAAATTTGTGAAAACACATTTTCACTTGAAAAAATTAAGTAAAAATCAATTTTCAACAAAAATACCAAAATTAAAATATTTTTGGAAAAAAGTTAAATAAAGTATATCATAACTTTTTATCCTACAAATCAACATATGGAAATTGTTTTACTATTTGACTCCTCATAAAAACTAAGGTGGGGTCACCTCTGGGTAAAATTTCTGTAACTCAACTCTAAATAAGCATAAATTAAGTTTTTAGTATTTTCTGTACAAAAGTTGGAAATTGTCAAAACATTAATTTAATTCACATCACATGTGGTGTTAACCATCAATTTTTGTGTTAAAATGAGGTTTTGTGTCTAGTTTAAAATTTATGAGGAATTGAAGTATTTTCAATTGAAATGTCAAAATGTGAGCATGTATTACATAAGTGAAATTTAATTTGCATATGAGGTGTCAATTATTACAGTAAGTGTATTGTAAAACTCAAATGAATTACAGATGAAAACTACAAGTATAATACATGATGAGGAATCAAACAAAAAATAAATTGGAAAGATTAATTTGGGGGGAAAAGGAACAGTAGCTCTAAGGGGGGGCCAGACCCCCAAAGTCCTTCCTGACAGGCATGAGATGTAAAAATCCACACAAAATTTCATGGCTTTTAGCCTGAAATTGAGTCACAGGGTCTGTGACTCAATTAATGTAGAGGTTTTGATACCAACCAGGGCAGTTTTAACTGTTTCCAATAGGGTAAAACTACCCTTAACTTAAAAAAATCTTAGTAAAAACAGCTTCAACTAGTTTCTATGTCTCTTACACACATTCTGACAAGTTTTTAAGGCTCTAGCGCAGGTATTCCTATAGTAATGGTTGATTTAACGGTCTGAAATGGTGAAAATCATGCCTTTTTAGTCTAAAACAAGGTTCAATGATGCCAGAATTGGATTTTCTATTGTCAGAGTTTTTTCCACGACTGACAAGAGTAAACTTTACTCTTGGAGTAAGAAAATTGATTTGTATAAAAGAATGTCTTCTTTGACCCATTTTTCTCTTCATGTTAGAATCTTTTCCTTTTATAATTAGTTTAAACAGTGTTAAACCAATCAATAAAAGATTCTAATCACTGTCCTTTTAATAATTTTAAACCTTTTAACCATGTAAGAAAAATTATAATTACTTTTTGTAACTCTTATAATCATTTTTACCCTTGAACCACCCCATAAGTGACTTAAAGCATCTTTCATCACTGTAAACTTTGTCACTTTGTTTCCAAATTAACTCTGGTCACTTTTGGGTGTGTTTTCCCCTAGATAAAGCTTTTTAAACGCTTTTGTTTTTAATCAATTTCTTGCAGTCCTTTGGTCAATTAATTTCAATTGAAATTTCTCTTGAAGCAATTTCTATCTCTTGTAGAGTACTTTGGGATAAATATTTATTTATGGTAAAACAATAAACTTTTATAATTATATTGTTTTATACTTATCAAGTTCAAAACAGTAAATTTGGTGTCTTTTCTCTCAAAAATACCATTTCATATTATTTTTAATCAAATTTTTACCTTATACAAATTTTGAGGCTAGGAAAAGCAGTTGATTTTCAATAGAAGTTTCATATCCACACCTTACATTTGGGGGCCCAGCCATGATATTTTACTGTGAAATAATTTTTGCTCTTTATAAATCTTTTTTATTTTATGTTGAAAAATTTGAAAACATACAAAAAATAGTTATAATTCAAAAAATCAATGAAAAGTAAAAAATCTTCATATTATAAGTGAGGCTTTATTTTCCATTTCTCTTTTTTAAAAATCTTTTTTTACTTAATTAACTGGATTTTTCATTAATTTTAGTGTCTGACAATGTTGTAAGAGAAGAAAACAATGAAACAGCTTCAACAGTAACCAGAATTATTCCTGCAAGTACTGTTAATTCTGACCACAATATCACAACTTTCAACTTTGAATAATAAATCAGAGCCAACTTCTTCTGAATTGATTAACTTGGATATAAGTAATACTCTTCAAAAAGCAAATAATTTTGCAAATAGTTAGTTTTTGATGTGAAATTACTATTTTGAAGCTTTTTCAATCATAAATATGCCTTCACCCAGATCAGGAGCCAGCTATAACCCCTCAAGCAGCTCCCAGAAAGGTCATAGACATGATTATGGCAGAACCAAATCAGTTACACAAGGACAAGGGTCACTTGATGACTCCCAAAATAATAAATTAGTTCTTTATGAGGTTGTAATACTATTTTACCTTAAAACAGGGCTAAGACCGCCACAAGAAGCCTCAGTGGATATATAAAAAGCCAGCCAGAAGGCCTACAACAATGCATAGCACCACAAAGAGTACCAGATCTTTGCAGATCTGTGGAAAAACTGCATGAATTCTTACCTGACTGTGAGAAAATTCCTGGGCCATCCCAACACTTGCAAGTTACTCACTGGATGGCATTCATTGATGGAAAAGAAAAACATGATGCTCTTAACAGAAGAATGGAGGAAAAAAACCCTCCTCAACCCAAGCAAGTGCAAAAAACAGCCCCAGTAGCCATCAGAAGCAATTCCAATGTGAAAAAGCAGCCACAAGCTCAGAACAAGGGCAAAGGCAAGGCACTAGCCACAAAAATCCCAAAGATTCAGCAGGATGGCATAGAGAATGTATTTCAGATTGCCAGAAAAATAATGGAATTACAGAAAAAGGAGGAAGCCAGATTAAAATATCAGAAATGATTTCTAACATTTTTAATACTGTCCCAGAGCTGTATGAAGCTATAAATGATGTAAAAAGTCATATTTCTGATAAAAATTCATCAATTTGTAACAATCTTAAGACAAATAAATTAAGTCTGAGCCAAATAAACAAGACACTTATGTGTTTTGAAAAAGTTTTAAGAACAATTAAAACTTCCCAAAATGACAAGTCATTTGGAAATAAGTTAAATTAAAAATCTGCAATTATTGAAAAATTGAAAGACATATATTCTAAATTCAATATTGATGACATCATCAAAACAAGAATAAAACAAGCCATAAATATTATCAAATAAGATACTAAGAAAGTCCTTGATGATATTGCAAAGTCATTTAATGAAGTAAAAAAATATACAATTGCCTTGAAAAAGTGTTTTGACACCTCACAACAGGAAGTATCAAAATGTACAATGAAATTAAATCAAATCACTTCTGATAATACTAGACAGAAAGAATTATGGCAAGAATTAACACATAAAGAAGATATGTATAAAATTGAAGTAATAAATTTAATACAGAGCTTCCAACATGAGCTCAGAAATTCTGAAAGGTGTAGAAGCAGTAATATCAATGATATTGAACAATTACTGTACACCTTACCAAGAATTTCTACACCTTTGAATCAGAATGATGGCACAAGAACTCCAAATACACAAGTATTGGAAGTTGCAAATTCACAATTAAAAAAAGAACTTTCCACTTATTTTCACAGCTTAGAACCATCAATGGGCCAAGCACTTTCAAAAGAAGTACCAGATCTTGAAGAATGGCCCCATTTCAGTGGTGAAGGAGAATATGACCATATGGAATTCATTAGAGGTATTGACATGATTAAAGAAGACTTCAAATTACCAGACAGATTGGTAACAGCAAGATTTAAAACACTGTTTACTAGATCATCCCACAGATGGTATATCAAATTAAGACAAGCACATGGACACCAAAGTTGGACTTTGTGGAAAACCCAAATTATGAAAAAATGGGCCAATGATGCTTGGAGATTTAAAGCTGAAACAGCCTTTGAATCTGCCAAATTTAATGCTGATAAAGACAAAGCTTTACCATGGTTTTGCCAACAAAAAGATAAATTAACAGAATTATATTCTGACATGTCAGAATTTATTATTCACACAAAGATTCTAAGACAATGTTGAGGTGACTTAGAGCATGCTGTCAAAAGCAGGACTGCTGAACAATTTTAAGCAGAAAATATTATTAATATATTAGAAGAAGTACACACCAGAAGCAGAATTGGTTCTAGTAAGGTGAATTTAAAAACAAGGGTTAATACACCTTGAAAAGATTATGTGGACAAAAATACCAAAGAAAATTCTAATAATGTTAGGTATAAATCGGCAGATATAATCAGGAAGTGCCATATTTTCCAAAGCACCACACATTTAGCTAATGTATGTCCCAAGAAGGGAAAAATAAATGAACTTTACATTGAAAAAGAACCTGATGTTGAAAAAGATGATGATGTAGAAAATTCAGATGATAAATCATCAATATTTTCTGAATCTTCAAAAGATAAAGAAAATATCAATGCCACTTTTGACATTATGGAATATTATTTCCAGTTGCCACAATTAAGCAATGGTCAACTTGATCTGTCTCAAATTAAAGATGCACACTTTATGAAGAAGAAACCAAATAGGGGAAAGGTTTATACAGCTGGTGACTCCTGTATAACAGAAGTGGTTATTGACAACAAACCCATCAAATGTTTAAGTGACCCAGGAGCCTTCTGCTGTTGTGTTGGCAAATCTTTTCTTAATACTTGTGTACCAAATTTTGAAGATCAATTATTGACGATTGATGGCATAAAATTCAATAGTGCAACTAGTCCAATGAAAGAATTAGGTATATTTGAAACTAATGTCATATTTCTGCACATAAATGGAAATCTACGAATCACTGTTGAATTTATTGTTATGAAAACTTTTTCTAGTACCCATTCCATATTGGGAAATGACTATTTAATTATGTATGGCATATATTTACATCACAACAAGGACGGATAGTTTACTATTGGAGACAATACGCAGAAAAAGCTGCCTTTTTACCATTAAAAAGACAAATTACAGTAAGCAAAGTATCACCAGTCAACTTAGAGCTGGAGAAATTCAAATATGAACAGTTAAATGAAGCTGAAATAAGCCTTCATCTGACTAATAATCAGAAAGGTTAACTTTCTGCCCTTTTATATGGCCATAAAGAAGCATTCGCATCAGACAAAGAACCTTTGGGAGCAATGATTGGTCATACAATTGACATCATCCTTAATACTGAAAGACCTTATCCACCACTCTTAAGAAGACCTGCATATCCAGCAAGTCCTAAATCAAGAGAAGCTCTGGAAATTCAGATTAAAGAACTTCTAGATCTTGGTGTAATAAGGAAGGTTGGCCATAATGAGGAAGTAGAAAGACCTACACCAGTCATAGTGGCATGGCATAATGGAGAATCTATAATGGTTGGGGACTTTAGAGCTCTGGACACTTACACTGTTCCAGACAGGTACCCCATCCCAAAAATCCAAATTTCACTCACCCATATATCTCAATCAGTGTATATAAGCACTATGGATGCCCTTAAAGGATTGAATCAGAATGTGGTGAAACCAAGGGCAAGAAAATACTTGAGAATCATTGTTCATTGTGAATTATATGAATATATGAGGATGTCTTCTGGTATCAAGAATGCACCTTCACACTTCCAAAGAATGATGAATGAAATCTTCCCTGAAGAACTTTCAGAAGGATGGTTAATAATTTACATTGATGACATTATTGTCTGTTCCAAAACTTGGGAAGAACCTATAAACAGAATATCAAGAGTTTTGACCAAAATACACTCTGTAAACATGAAAATTTCTTTGAATAAAGGTCATTTTGGACTCAAAGAACTCAGAGCACTGGGACATGTAGTATCTGGTTTATCCCTTGGAATTGACCAAATTAGATCTTCAGCAGTACTACTGAAACCTATGCCTCAGAGCAGAAAAGAAATTCAGTCATTTTTGGGCTTTGAAGGATATTACAGACAGCATATTTAAGTTTTTTTCATCCATAACAACAACTCTGTATAAATTGTGTGACAAGGACACAGTGTTTGAAATGACAGTTGACAGAGTCAAAGCCTTTGAATCTTTAAGACAAGCCTCAACCACTGCTCCACCCTTACTGATCCCAGACTTGAAGCTTTACATTGATTCATCAGGAGATGTGATTGGTGCTTCACTTCATCAAGTCCAGATTATGTATGCTAAACCTGTGGAAGGACCCATATGCTTCATATCCAGGCAAATCAAACCAACTGAAGCCAGATATGGAGCAAGTCAAATAGAGTGTTTATGCCTTGTCTGGGCCTTGGAAAAGCTAGATTACTTCCTGGAAAGATGTGTGTTTGAAGTAATAACAAATTGTACTGCTGTTAACTCACTTTTAAACATGAAAACATCTAACAGAAATATGCTCAGATGGCAAATAGCCATACAAGAATATATGGGCAATATGACCATTGTTCACAAAGATGGGAATATTCATAAAAATTCAGATGGACTGAGGAGATGGCCATTACCAAATAATATTGATAATCCTGCTTATGTGCCAGAACAACCTTCCCCACAGATCCCGATAGAAGGAATTAGTGTTCCAGATCTGAAAACCACTTTCTTTGAAGAAGTGAAAACCCTTATACTCAGGATAAGAATTGTCCCATTTTATGCCAATTACTCAATAAAGACTGTAAAGACAACTCTTTGATACATGCCTTAGATGAAATATGGAAAAATCATATGATGAGGGAAGATTACACTTACTGGATGGTATAGTTTACAACAGAACTAAGCATACATATTTCATGACAGTTGTAGACAGGTACTTAATCAATCTTGTACTGAAAAAATACCATCACAGCCCCTTCTCAGCACATCTTTCTGAAGACAGAACAAGAGAAAAGATAAAGACCTGTATATGGTGGCCAATGTGGCAGAAAAATGTTGCAGAGTATTGCATAACCTGTGACAGATTTCAAAAGGCAAATAAATCCACTGGCAAAAGGACTTGGAAATATGATCAAGATCCAAGAACCCAGAAGACCTTGGGAAATTGTCCATATTGATTGGGTAGCTGGCCTACCACCAGGGGGTCATAGAAGCTATAGTGCTTTCATAGTGATTGTTGATAGATTTAGTAATACACCAATATTTCTACCATGTCACAAAAATTATACAGCCATGGATAAAGCTCTTTTGATATGGGATAGAGTAGTATCATGGACTGGAATATTCAGAAACATCATTAGTGACAGAGATCTCAAATTCAACTCAACACTATGGACAAATCTTCACCAACTTTTTGGGACAGAGGTATCCTTCTCTACAGGATACCACCCACAAGCTTATGGTCTGTCTGAGAGAATGATCCAAACCTTGGAAGACATGGTAAGAGGATTTTGTGTGTATGGCCTTGAATTTGGGGATTATGATGGATTCACCGATGATTGGTGTACTCTTTAATCAGAACTAGAATTGGCATATAAGAAATCCATTCATGCCAGTACCAATCAAACTCCTGCTATTTTTCAAAAAGAATGGAATCCCAAATTAACTCAGGATTCCCTGAGGAAAGATTTGGTTGAGTTGAATCCTACAGCTGCTAGCTTCAATGGAATGCTAGAAGAAGCTAGAAAGCATACAGTAAGGTTCATGGAAGACTCATTTGCATATGCTAAAGACAAATGGGACAAATCACATGCCACTTCAGATTTTAAAGTAGGGGATTTAGTAGTTGTATCCACTACTAACTTCAATAACATCAAAGGATGTAAAAAGCTCAAAGACTCCCTTGCAGGACCTTTTGTTATCAAGGCCCTCCATGGAGAAAATGCTGTTGAAGTAGAATTATCTGAGGAACTTAGGAATAAGCATCCTACATTTCCAGTGAGATTGATAAAGCCATATATATCTAATGATGCTGAAAAATTTCCTTTGAGGAAAAAAGTTTTCCAAGTTAAACCTCCTATGGAATAAGCTTGTATTAAGAAAATTACTAAAGGTCTCAAAGAAAGAAAGTTGAGAACCAATAAAGTAAAGGAATACCTTGTTAGGTACAGTGACCCAACCTGTGAAGATGAATGGTTAGCAGAAAAAGACATACCTGAAGCTAAAAAGTTTCTCAGAAGGTGCAGACACACTAGAAATAACAATATTACAAAGTAATATTCCTTTTTTTAGGGGGAGGGAATGTGAGCCTTAGTTGTATTTTCATATAGCCAAAGGACCACAAATAATAATAAGATATAAATAAAATAAATTTCTTTATATTATCAAATTGCAAATAAAATATAAATATAATATTATATATAAAAATGAAAAATTAATTATAATTTAAAAATAAAACTATGATAAATTTTGAGATTGTGAAAACACATTTTTACTTGAAAAAATTAGGTAAAAATGAATTTTCAACAAAAATACCAAAATTAAAATAGTTTTGAAAAACCGTTAAATAAAAATTAACATAAATTTTCATCCTATAAATGAACATATGAAAATTGTTTTGCCATTGGACTCCTCATGTCAGCCTGTGACTCAAAACCAGAGGACAAGCACAACAGCCAAATACCATAAATCAATGGTATAGCCAAGGTACCACCAAAACATGGAGGTGAGCCAAATAAGCTCAAAAGGTATCAAAGAAAAGAGGAAAGTCACCTCTATCCATATGTACAAGTCCCATAATCATAGGACAAAGAATAACAAAGTTATTCCTGCTCAAAGTTGTTGCTGAGCATAAACCTTAATGTTCACCTCTCATATGAAATATAGAGGAAGAGGCTTAACCCCATCAAATGGGTATTCAAAAAAAGGTCTCTAAGTCAGGGCTATTAAATTTTAATAGCCAGATTGAGTTAGCACCAGAATTACAGAAGTTATGACCAAAAAAAGGTAAAATAAAGGTGAACAAAATAATAACCTCTCATCTAACTCCTACAGTTTCATTGTGAGATACCTCAAGTGGGGTCTTTTTGGCAAGAGGAGAATTAGGGCTATCTGATGGTGCCAGCCACTGGCCATACACTATCAAGAACAAAAGCTATGGGGCAAACAAGCTCCATACAGGGTTTTAAGAAAATCATGCATACATACAAAAACCTTGTACATGGCATAACTTTGCTATATTGAATTATAACCATATAGAATGAGGTACAATTGTTTAGGACACAACCAGGGCTATACAATGAACCAAAGATGAGCTTGATACCTCAATAACTGACAAAGCTATGGCAGTTTTAAGCTCAAAATTCCACAGTTAAACTAATACAGCCTTACTGTGGGATATTCTCCCATAAGAATGATTATGAGGTGTCAAATAGACAAAGAAGAATGTTTATACTTCAATAACTCATAATTCATTCAATACTGGGGTCCAATATAGGTTCTTTGCAGCATTCTATGCATCATACACATCAGAAGAGGGCTATGTGGTCCCCAGATGAAAATTTTCACCCTGTATTGGTGAAAGCTGCCCAGATGTGGTTTCAAAGCCATATCTGAGCCTAATACAGATTATACAGGTGCTATGAAAACCACAAGCCAGTACTCTGAACTGAAAAACTCTTCACTTCCTCTACATGGATGGTGTAGAGGGCCATTCCACCCCATTTTAGGATAAAAGGAGGCCTTTTCTCCACCAGAAAAGGTTTCCTCATCCTGCTGTTGAATTCCTATGTAGTAAAACTGTCAAAAACATTTATGCCTTGGAAATAATTACCAGGTTATACTATAAAGTTGAGTATTGTAGACTTTGTTATTGTAACCCCACAGGTAAAGCTGCACCCAGGGGTTTCATGTAAGATGTGACTATGAAACTGATGATAATATTACTATTAATCAACAGTACTATGTCTGTTCTTATGAAATATAATAATAAAAAATTATTATAACCACAATTAAATAATTTTAAAATTATTTCTTTCACATGTTATACACTACAAGTGATTATAACAGTGAGCAAGTAATTGTCTACTAGAATCAATTACGAGAAGAATTTAATAATAAAAACTTCTTTATTAAAATAATAAAATTATTTTAATATATAATTATCTTTTGCAAGAATAATTATAAAGATAATTCTTGAAGAAAACTATTACTAGGGAAAAACTTTAAGAATTAAGAACAAATGACTTACTAATATTCCAAAGAACTTATTGATAGATAAGAGTAGAGAAATTTGACGTGGAATTGTGGATTTAAGGGATCAAAAGGATTTATAACAGTATTACAACAATATATAGTTGGATTCTAGGATTTCACGTCTTTCTGGATGATTTGGAAAGATTCAAAACACTTAAGAATAGCTTTAACTAATACTTACTTGTTGGTAATAATGATTTAATAAATTGATAAGATGATGATACGGAAAAAACAGCAAGAATAGGCTTCTTTTAAGTCAACAACAGCTCACAGAGGCGTGCCATGGAGCAAACTGAAAAACCAGTGAGTGAGAAAACAATAAACCCTTTTGGATTAATGATTTCATCATCTGTTGTCACGTAAGATTATCATAATTACTTAATTGATGCTTTTACGTGACTACCAACCCCAATATGGTTAAGAATAAAAGGAGTAACATCTATAAATCTTCTTTTATTCTAAAATAATCATTGATTTCTCAAGGTTATCAATGTTATTGCCAATTTCATCACAGGTTGTAATTACTATGAATTTTTGAAGATTCAGTGTTTCACGTAGAATGGTCAAAAATGGACTGTAAGTAAAACTTTGAATTTTACTAGTAAAGCCATAATTCTTTTTGGTTGTACCATAGCAAATACAGCTCTTCATTGGTCCTGAAAGTTTCAGGAAGATTCATTAAGAATTGTATTTTTAATGAATTTTTGAAGTTTTTACCTCATTTCTACGTAGAATTGCAAATAGCAGTATTTTGCTGGTTGCTATGAGGTAAATCAATGAATATGGATCCCAAAAGGGTTTAATTACTCTTTTAGGGTCTAGTCATGGAAAGTCATCAATAATTGACGTGGTTACAGGAGCCTAAGTAGCTTATTACCTCCTTGGCACGTCAAAATAGCAGGTTATTTGCTATTTTTCTTATAATTACAGTAGGTGTAACTTGGTAACCAAGTTCCCAAAGAGTTTTAGTTTACCAATTGGGCCAAGATGAGCCATGGATCCATGCTCTGGAGCTATCCACGCCTCTGAGGCCTCAGAAGTTGGGTACCCTGGCTCTCTTTGATGTCTTTTGTCCCCCTTGCCTATTTTTTACGTCAAAATAGTAATTTAAGCTTAAAGTGAGATATCCACTATGGGTGTACCAAAAGTCCATGTAAGAATACCATGATATTAAGTGCTCAAAACATGCATAACACTATTCTTAGTGTATATGTAACATGGGATTTCTCATTTTCCCATTATTTTGGCTAAAAATCAAGAAAAACAAAAATTTTCACGAATCTTTTATGTGCTATTAATGATGTGGTATTGAAGTATTTTCCATTTTACCACCTCAAATACTTAAATTGAGCTTATTCACTCTATGGAGCTACCCTAGGTGAATTTTTGTGTAGAATCCAAATCTGGTCTTTAATTCATGGATTTACTTACTCAATAAAAAGTTATTCATCTTTTCTGAAACTGAAAATGATGAATTTTGGATATATGCATGACTTATGAGTTTTGCATAATTCAAAATTTCTTTTTAAGATAATTGTGGCCTATTTGGGTATGTAAAATATACCTCAAGGCTCACATTCCCTCCCACCAAAAAATAAAATTGTACTACAATTTTATTAGTGATAAAAGAATAAGGCCCCAAAGGGGGGTAATGTCCACTGTCCAACCTCTTCACATTACTCAGATCAAGTAATTCAAAGCACATTTATAGACATATTCAGGCTTGTGGCCTTCTTTCATGTCTAAATCTTCTTAAGAGTTTATCTGAGTCAGGTATTTCTGATTCTGCCATCCATTCATCTTCATGTACTGGATTTCTATATCTGACAAGATATTCTCTTTGATTTTTACCCCTAAGTCTCCTTTCTTTAATGACTTTCTTTATCTTTCTGTCTTCATTCTGTTCCACAGGGGGCACAGTTGAAGGAGTTGGGTTCGTTAAAGGAAACAATTCTTTGTCAGCTGGTTGATAAGGCTTTATCAAGCTGACTGGAAATGTGGGGTGTTTATTTTCCAATTCACCACTCAATTCCACTTGAACTGAATTGGTTCCATGTAAGGCAACAATAACAAAAGGTCCTACATAAGAATCTTTAAGTTTCTTTGCGCCTTTGATATTATTAAAATTCAAGGTTGAAACTAGAACTAAGTCCCCTACTTTGAAGTCTGGTACTTTATGACTCTTGTCCCACTTCTGTTTTGCATAATCAAAAGCATCATCCATACTCTGTTTTGCATGGTGTTTTACTTTATCTAGCATTAATTTGAAGCTGGAAGCTTTAGGATGAATGTCAATCAAGTCTTTCCTCAGTGTGTCTGCTGGGAGTCTTGGATTCCATCCTTTTTCTGACATAGCAGGAGTTTGTCCTGTGGAAGAATGGACTGATGTCTTGTATGCCAATTCTAGTGCAGGTATCAGAGTGCACCAGTCATGGGTAAAGCCATCTGAGTCTTTGAATTCTAATCCATAAGCACAAAATCTCCTGATCATGTCTTCTAAAGTTTGAATCATCCTCTCTGCTAGCCCATCTGTTTGAGGGTGATATGCTGTAGAGAATGATAACTTAGTCCCAAACAATCTATGAAGATTGGTCCAAAGTGCAGATGTGAACTTGGGGTCTCTGTCACTTATGATATTCTTAAATAACCCTGTATGAGAAATAACTCTACTCCATAAAAGAAGAGCTGTATCCATAGCAGTGTCATCTTTATGACATGGTAAGAATATGGGAGTTTTGCTATATCTGTCTACAATGACTAAACAAGCATTATAACTTTTGTCACCACTTGGAGGAAGTGCTGTGACCCAATCCATGTGAACAACTTCCCAAGGGGATTTTGGTTCTTGAATATGGATCATCAATCCAAATTTCTTGCCTGTACTCCTGTTTGCTTTTTGGCATCTATCACAGGTATGGCAATATTCAATGGTTTCTTTTCTCCAAGATGGCCACCATGCACAGTTCTTTACTTTTTCAAGTGTTCTGTCTTTTGATAGGTGTCCAGAGTAAATGCTATCATGGCATTCATGAAGAATGGTATTGATAAGCAATCTACTACACAGTGTCATCACACAAGAATGTTTTGTTCTATGGTAAATAATCCCATCAAACAAGTGAAATCTTCCTTCAGAATAGGAATTTTTCCAAACTTCATCTAGTGCATTAACCAAAGATGTATCTTTGCAGTCTTTATCCAATAAAGAAGTCAAGATATGGCAATTCTTGTCTTGTTTATAAGACTCTCTGACCTCTTCAAAGAATTCAGTCCCAATATCAGTTATGTTAATTCCTTCAATTGGAATCTGTGGTTCAGCTTCCAAAGGTACATAAGCTGGGTTATCAGGAGTGTTGGCTAAAGTAACTAGCAAATCCAAGTAAAGACATCATTTCTTTTTTATTCTGGGGTATTGGCTTAAGTAACACTGCTGCTACTTTATTCTTGTCAATACCCAAGCTCAAACCAGAAACAACATGTCCTAATGCTTTGAGTTCTTCAAAACCAAAATTGCATTTCTTAAGTGAAATTTTCATGTTCACTTCTGCAACTTTATGAAGTACTCTTGCAAGTCTTTCAAGGTGCAAAGACCATGAGTCAGAACATATAATAATATCATCAATATAAATGATAAGCCATCCTTCAGACAACTCTGTGGGGAAGATGGTATTCATCATTCTTTGATAATGAGATGGAGCATTTTTAATGCCAAATGGCATTCTAAGATACTCAAAAATGCCACAGTGAGTGATAATTCTAAGTAATTTCTTAGCTTTAGGCGTCAAAAAATTTTGATGGAGGCCTTTCAATGCATCCATTGATGTTATATACTTGGCTTTAGACAATTGAGTCAAGGTTTCTTGAATTGTAGGGATTGGATACCTATCTGGAACTGTGTAGGTATTCAAAGCTCTAAAATCTCCAACCATTCTTGACTTATAATTATGCCATGCAATAATAACAGGTGTTGTCACTTCAACTTCCTCATTATGGCCTACTTTCCTTAGCACACCAAGTTGGATAAACTCTTGGATATGTTTTCCAAGGCCTCTCTAGCTATGGTACTGGCTGGATAAGCTGGTCTTCTAAGTACTGGAGGATATGGTCTGTCAATATTAAGAGTAATATCAACTTCATGTCCTCTTATAGCGCCTAATGGTTCATTATCAGAGGCAAATGCATTTTTATATGTGTATAACACATTAATAAGCTCATTCCTCATCTTTGGTGACAATGATTGATTAATTTGTGCTTTAACAAGTTGATTAGTCACAAATTCATCTTTGTAAGTATCCTTGACAGAAGATACTACAGATATCTGTTTTGGCATATTGGAGAAAGCAAATTTTTGTCTCTTGTTATCTCCAATTGTGAAATATCTGTCTTTATGGTTATTTATATCAATACCATGAATATTCAAGTAATCATTTCCAAGAATGATGTGCTGAGATGTGCAATTATCCATTACTACAATCTCAGTTTTCATTCTTACACTTCCTGCTGGATGTGGGAATACAATATTAGTGTCCAATATGCCCAAGGGGTACATATTGTTACTGGCACTACTGAATTGTACACCTTCTATTGGTAATAGATGGTTTTTCCATTCAGGAAGTATAATTTGGAGATAATCTTTGCCAACACAAGTGCAAAATGCCCCTGTATCCAAATTTACTTTGGCTTCAATATCACTCATCAGAACTGATGTGATACAGGATGCTCCAGCAGTATAACCCTTTCCTCTAGCAGGTTTTGTTTTACACATTCTGGCATCTTGGATATTGATCAGGTTGCAGCAATCTTCACTGTACTGTGGCAAGTGGGTATGGACTTCTGTGACCTCAAAGAAAGCTGAAATGTTTTCAATGGGATAGTCCTCCACTGGTGTATCTTCAGAGATTGCAGAATCTTGATCAGACTCCTCTTTCTCTTCAGTACACTGAATTTCTTCAATGACTTGAACTTCATTGATTTTTGTCTTCTTAGGACAAGTGTTGGCTAAATGTGAAGTACTTCCACATTTATGACACTTCAAGACAGGTCTTTCTGGTCTTCTTTCCTCTCTAGGAATCTTTGAGACTATTTTGGACTCTATTGGGTTTTTAATCCAAGTCTTACCAATTCTTGTCCTGGTAATGATATCTTCCATAGCATTAATGTAGTCCTCTGTTGAACAAGGTTCCACACATCTGCTTTTGATAGCATGTTCCAGTTCTCCTCCACACTTTCTTAATATCTTCATATTAATCATAGTGTCAGACATATCTGGGTGTAAAGCAGATAATCTGTCTTTTTGTTTGAAGAACCAAGTCAGTGGTTTGTCTTTTTCTGAGTTAAAAATGGCACTTTCAAAAGCATTTTCCATTTTAAACCTCCAAGAATTATTAGCCCATTTGGTAATCACTTCAGATTTCCACCAAGACCAGTCATGTTTACCATGATCAATCCTCATTTTGTAATACCATTTCTTTGCAGTTCTGGTAAACAAACAGTGTAATTTCCCCACTATGATTTCATCAGGTATATTGAAGTCTTCTTGCAACATATCAATAGTCCTGAGTAGTTCAATATGGTTGTATTCTCCTTCACCAGAGAATGTTGGCCATTCTTCTATTTTGGGAATATCTCTTGCAGAGTAGGCATTTTCTCCTAAGAATGGAGTCAAACTTTCTTTGACAGAAAGTTTTTCTTCAGTCAAAGGTGTAAGCTGTGCATGCTACCCTTTCCTTGATCCTGTCTTCACTCATGTGTCCCTTATAGTCCCTCAACAAGGGTTCCTCTAAATGGGATTCAAGTTCTGGGCTCCTCTAATTATTTTGAAGGAGCTGCAACATTATGCAACACTGTTTGTGTTTGGCATATGTCTTCATTACTGCACTGAAAAATTCATTATGCAGTTGTGAGGAACTTATACCCAATATGGGAGTTTCTGTTCCTTCTGAAACAGTGTCTTCACTGTCTGGGATACCATTTTCTGGTTCCCATTCACAAAATCTGAAGCTTTTCCTCCTATCTATTTCCATGAATGGATAGGGATCTTGGCTGCTCCTTCAGAGTCATAAGCTGGGTTGCTTTTGACATTATCCAGTGGCCATCTGCTGAGGCAATCTTCATTGGTATGACTTTTACCCTCTTTCTATATGATGGTTATATTGTGTCTATACTCTTGAATGGCTATTTGCCACCTAAGAATATCTCTATTGGTAGTCTTCATGTTGAGTAAAGACTTCAAGGCTGTGCAGTCTGTGTAGACTTCAAAGACTGCACCCTCCAAATAGTAGTGGAGTTTCTCTAGAGCCCGGACTAAGCATATACATTCAGTGTGATTGGCCCCATACCTGGCTTCTAAATCTTTCAGCCGCCTAGAGATGTAGCATATCACTCCCTCTCTTTGTTCACCATCTACAATTTGTCTCTGGTGAAGGGCTGATCCTGAGCCTTGGCTACATGCTGCATCTATGTATAGCTTGAATGGTAGTTCAAAGTCAGGCAAGAAGAGTGCATGTTTTGCCTCATGTTTGATCCTCTCATATTCATCCCTTCTTTGCTTGGTAATTTCAAAAACTACATCTTTTGAACATAAAATGTATAGACTACTAGTTATGTGGGAAAACCTTTCAATGTGGTTTCTATAGAAGCTGGCAAACCCAAGGAAATATTTCATCTCTTTGATGGTTTTTGGTACTGGCTCTTTCAGTACTACTGCTAATATGCTCTGGTCTATTTCCAGACTGAGACCTGAGACTTTATGTCCTAGAGCCACTAGCTCTTGTTGGCCAAAATTTCACTTTCTTAGTGAAATTTTCAGATTGTTGGGTGTGAGCCTTGAGGTATATTTTACATACCCAAATAGGCCACAATTATCTTAAAAAGAAATTTTGAATTATGCAAAACTCATAAGTCATGCATATATCCAAAATTCATCATTTTCAATTTCAGAAAAGATGAATAACTTTTTATTGAGTAAGTAAATCCATGGATTTAAGACCAGATTTTGATTCTACACAAAAATTCACCTAGGGTAGCTCCATAGAGTGAATAAGCTCAATTTAAGTATTTGAGGTGGTAAAATGGAAAATACTTCAATACCACATCATTAATACCACATAAAAGATCCGTGAAAATTTTTGTTTTTCTTGATTTTTAGCCAAAATAATGGGAAAGTGAGAAATCCCATGTTACATATACACCAAGAATAGTGTTATGCATGTTTTGGGCACTTAATATCATGGTATTCTTACATGGACTTTTGGTACACCCATAGTGGATATCTCACTTGAAGCTTAAATTACTATTTTGACGTAAAAATTAGGCAAGGGGGACAAAAGACATCAAAGAGAGCCAGGGTACCCAACTTCTGAGGCCTCAGAGGCGTGGATAGCTCCAGAGCATGGATCCATGGCTCATCTTGGCCCAATTGGTAAACTAAAACTCTTTGGGAACTTAGTTACCAAGTTACACCTACTGTAATCATAAGAAAAATAGCAAATAACCTGCTATTTTGACGTGCCAAGGAGGTAATGAGCTACTTAGACTCCTGTAACCATGTCAATTCTTGATGACTTTCCATGACTAGACCCTAAAAGAGTAATTAAACCCTTTTGGGATCCATATTCATTGATTTACCTCATAGCAACCAGCAAAATACTGCTATTTGCAATTCTACGTAGAAATGAGGTAAAAACTTCAAAAATTCATTAAAAATACAATTCTTAATGAATCCTTCTGAAACTTTCAGGACCAATGAAGAACTGTATTATCTATGGTACAACCAAAAAGAATTATGGTTTTACTAGTAAAATTAAAAGTTTTACTTACAGTCCATTTTTGACCATTCTACGTGAAACACTGAATCTTCAAAAATTCACAGTAATTACAACCTGTGATGAAATTGGCAATAACATTGATAACTTTGAAAAATCAATGATTATTTTAGAATAAAAGAAGATTTACAGATGTTACTCCTTTTATTCTTAACCATATTGGGGTTGGTAGTCACGTAAAAGCATTAATTAAGTAATCTTACGTGACAACAGATGATGCAATCATTAATCCAAAAGGGTTTATTGTTTTCTCACTCACTGGTTTTTCAGTTTGCTCCATAGCACGCCTCTGTGAGCTGTTGTTGACTTAAAAGAAGCCTCTTCTTGCTGTTTTTTCCTTATCATCATCTTATCAATTTATTAAATCATTATTACCAACAAGTAAGTATTAGTTAAAGCTATTCTTAAGTGTTTTAAATCTTTCAAAATCATCCAGAAAGACGTGAAATCATAGAATCCAACTATATTTTGTTGTAATACTGTTATAAAACCTTTTGATCCCTTAAATCCACAATTCCACGTCAAATTTCTCTACTCTTACCTATCAATACGTTCTTTGGAGTATTAGTGAGTCATTTATTCTTAAATTCTTAAAGTTTTTCTCTAGTAATAGTTTTCTTCAAGAATTATCTTTATAATTATTCTTGAAAAAGATAATTATATATTAAAATAATTTTATTATTTTAATAAAGAAGTTTTTTATTATTAAATTCTTCTTGTAATTGATTCTTGTAGACAATTACTTGCTCACTGTTAAAATCACTAGTAGTGCTTAACACGTGAAAGAAATAATTTTTAATTATTTAATTGTGGTTATAATAATATTTTATTATTACATTTCATAAGAACAGACATAGTACTGTTGATTAATATTAATATTATCATCAGTTTCATAGTCACATCTTACATTTGGGGGCCTGGCCGTGTTTTTTGAACCTTGTACCCTTAATTAATATATTTTTAAGCTCTAAAATATATTAATTGAATATTTTTTTTCTTTCATTTTAAAGTCAAAATAATTCTTATTTTTGAAATTGTTTTGGAAATCTTTTTCATTGAGGAATTTGGTTTAATTTTATACTGTTTTACACGTGGCTTTTTCACATCCAAAAACTTATAAAATTATTCTTTGAGTTACTCTGAATTAATTTTCATTCAAAATCTTAAATTTTAATTTTTTTTTCTTTAAAAAGAATAATTTTTTTAATATTAAAAAATAATAAAATTTATAAAAAATCTTTTAAAAATATCTTAAAACACAAAAATAATTTCTTTTATCATATTTTTTTTTTTTTTAAGTGTCTTTAATCAAATACTGTGCAGCTGGTAAAAGACTCAGTAAAAGATACATCAATAGTCCTGAATCTTCAGAAGCAGAATCTGAAGACAGTATTGAGGTGCAGATTGCTAAAAGAGGCACCTTATTCAACTCAGAAAAAGCTAAATTACCACCAAAAGGTGTGTATTTTATCTTATATTTTCACCTTTTATCTTTAAATTGACGTGAAAATGGTGCATACCAGAAATGGAAGCAACTATTCAGTCCAACCAGATGGATGTGGACAAGGAAGAGGCAAGACCAAATCCAGAAGTGCCAAATCTTCCACAAGAAAGACACATCTGGAGGATGCCAGAGTTGCCCCCCATTCCCCAAGGTCTGTACCAACAGATTTTGACGTGAATTCTGAGCCTGAACTGATTTATGGTAATATTTCCAGGGCTGAACCACTTTCAGGTGGCAGCAATAGAAATATATCAATGCCAGTACAAAAACTGGTTAAGAGCAGCCAAGGAAGAGGAGTGGGAAATCTGCCCAAGCCTTTGGCAGGGGGCCATGAACTCTTACTTACACATCAAGAGCTTTCTGGGTCAGGAGAAGACCATAGAACTCTTAGGAGGTTGGAGCCCCCTGTCTTGCAAAGACAAGGTCAAAAAGATAAAGAATTGGTTGAAGAACCAAAGTCTTTTATCCATAGACCAGAAGAAAGAGTTGGAAATGACTCCAGCTTTGGAGACAGAGGCACCAGTGGCATCTACCAGCTCCAAACCAGCTCCAGAAGTATCCAAGGACAAGCCCAAAGGACCTCAAAAGAAACAGAGAGGTCCCAAGAACCATCAAGGCAAGGGCAAAGGCAAAGCCAATTGGCACAGACCTTACCCACAAGGGTACAGGATCCCCAAATTGGAGCCTTCAGCCGTGGACAGTGTCTTCAATATGGCCAGAACTCTTATGGAATTCACAGCCAAGGAGCAGGAAAGGATGAACAGGACTTTTCCACGCAAATAAATGATGTACATAGAAGTATTAGTGTAGAAATTGGCAAACTTGAGTCAAAGTTGAAGCAAATTACATTAGACATCAATGATTTAAAGAAAAATAACAAGCAACATTCTGATTGGCATCAATTGACAAATATCACCCTTGAGTCAATTAGCAATGCTTGTGAAAGAATTGAGAACCAATGTCAAAATAATGACACAGAGGATCCTTCAATTTTTAAAGTAAATGACAGACTTAAAACTCTTGAAGATCATGTCTTACAAATAGTTGAGAACACCAATCAATTTGCTATACATTTAGCAAAAAGTGACAGTGAGAGGCAGAAATTAAAGAATGATATAATTGCAAGTGTGGAGCAAATTCATAAGAATCATGAACCACATATGCCAAGACATTCTACACCTTTGACTGAAGAAAAACTTTCTGTCAAAGAAAGTTTGACTCCATTCTTAGGAGAAAATGCCTACTCTGCAAGAGATATTCCCAAAATAGAAGAATGGCCAACATTCTCTGGTGAAGGAGAATACAACCATATTGAATTCATCAGGACTATTGATATGTTGCAAGAAGACTTCAATATACCTGATGAAATCATAGTGGGGAAATTACACTTTTTGTTTACCAGAACTGCAAAGAAATGGTATTACAAAATGAGGATTGATCATGGTAAACATGACTGGTCTTGGTGGAAATCTGAAGTGATTACCAAATGGGCTAATAATTCTTGGAGGTTTAAAATGGAAAATGCTTTTGAAAGTGCCATTTTTAACTCAGAAAAAGACAAACCACTTACTTGGTTCTTCAAACAAAAAGACAGATTATCTGCTTTACACCCAGATATGTCTGACACTATGATTAATATGAAAATATTAAGAAAGTGTGGAGGAGAACTGGAACATGCTATCAAAAGCAGATGTGTGGAACCCTGTTCAACAGAAGACTACATTAATGCTATGGAAGATATCATTACCAGGACAAGAATTGGTAAAACTTGGATTAAAAACCCAATAGAGTCCAAAATAGTCTCAAAGATTCCTAGAGAAGAAAGAAGACCTGTCTTGAAGTGTCATAAATGTGGAAGTACTTCACATTTAGCCAACACTTGCCCTAAGAAGACAAAAATCAATGAAGTTCAAGTCATTGAAGAAATCCAGTGTACTGAGGAGAGAGAAGAGTCTGATCAAGATTCTGCAGTCTCTGAAGATACACCAGTGGAGGACTATCCCATTGAAAACATTTCAGCTTTCTTTGAGGTCACAGAAGTCCATACCCACTTACCACAGTACAGTGAGGATTGTTGCAACCTGATCAATATCCAAGATGCCAGAATGTGTAAAACAAAACCTGCTAGAGGAAAGGGTTATACTGCTGGAGCATCCTGTATCACATCAGTTCTGATGAGTGATATTGAAGCCAAAGTAAATTTGGATACAGGGGCATTTTGCACTTGTGTTGGCAAAGATTATCTCCAAATTATACTTCCTGAATGGAAAAACCATCCATTACCAATAGAAGGTGTACAATTCAGTAGTGCCAGTAACAATATGTACCCCTTGGGCATATTGGACACTAACATTGTATTCCCACATCCAGCAGGAAGTGTAAGAATGAAGACTGAGATTGTAGTAATGGATAATTGCACATCTCAGCACATCATTCTTGGAAATGATTACTTAAATATTTATGGTATTGATATAAATAACCATAAAGACAGATATTTCACAATTGGAGATAACAAAAGGCAAAAATTTGCTTTCTCCAATATGCCAAAACAGATATCTGTAGTATCTTCTGTCAAAGATACTTACAAAGATGAATTTGTGTCTAAACAACTTGTTGAAGCACAAATTAAGCCATCATTATCACCAAAGATGAGGAATGAACTTATTGATGTATTATATACATACAATAATGCATTTGCATCTGATAATGAACCATTAGGCGCTATAAGGGGACATGAAATTGATATTAATCTTAATATTGATAGACCATACCCTCCAGTACTTAGAAGACCAGCTTATCCAGCCAGTCCCAGAGCTAGAGAGGCCTTGGAAAAACATATCCAAGAGTTGATCCAACTTGGTGTGCTAAGGAAAGTAGGCCATAATGAAGAAGTTGAAGTGACAACACCTGTTATTATTGCATGGCATAATGAAAAGTCAAGAATGGTTGGAGATTTCAGAGCTTTGAATACCTACACAGTTCCAGATAGGTATCCAATCCCTAGAATCCAAGAAACCTTGACTCAATTGTCTAAAGCCAAGTATATAACATCAATGGATGCATTAAAAGGCTTCCATCAAAATGTTTTGACGCCTAAAGCTAGGAAATTACTTAGAATTATCACTCACTGAGGCATTTTTGAGTATCTTAGAATGCCATTTGGCATTAAAAATGCTCCATCTCATTATCAAAGAATGATGAATACCATCTTCCCCACAGAATTGTCTGAAGGATGGCTTATCATTTATATTGATGATATTATTATATGTTCTGACTCATGGTCTTTGCACCTTGAAAGACTTGCAAGAGTACTTCATAAAGTTGCAGAAGTGAACATGAAAATTTCACTTAAGAAATGCAATTTTGGTTTTGAAGAACTCAAAGCATTAGGACATGTTGTTTCTGGTTTGAGCTTGGGTATTGACAAGAATAAAGTAGCAGCAGTGTTACTTAAACCAATACCCCAGAATAAAAAAGAAATGATGTCTTTTCTTGGATTTGCTAGTTACTATAGGCAACACTTGAAAGACTTTGCAATTCTAGCCAAGTCACTTTATAGAATCTGTGATCAACAGACTGTATTTGAAATGACACAAGAAAGAATTAGAGCTTATGAGAAGATAAAGAAAGCCCTTACAGAAGCACCTTTACTCCTCATGCCTGACTGGAATATTCCTTTTAAATTTTACATTGATGCATGTGGAGATGGATTAGGGGCAGCCCTACACCAAGTCCAAATTATTGATGACAAACCTACAGAAGGACCAGTTTGTTATATCTCAAGACAAATCAAACCAACAGAAGCCAGATATGGTGCAAGCGAAATGGAGTGCTTATGTTTGGTATGGGCACTTGAGAAATTACACTATTACCTTGATGGCAGTGTTTTTGAAGTGATAACTGACTGTAATGCCGTGAAATCACTTCTTAACATGAAAACTCCCAACAGACATATGTCGAGATGGCAAATAGCCATTCAAGAATATAGAGGAAACATGACTATAGTTCATAAAGCAGGAAACATTCACAAAAATGCTGATGGACTTAGTAGATGGGCTTTAGCAAACACTCCTGATAACCCAGCTTATGTACCTTTGGAAGCTGAACCACAGATTCCAATTGAAGGGATTAACATAACTGATATTGGGACTGAATTCTTTGAAGAGGTCAGAGAGTCTTATAAACAAGACAAGAATTGCCATATCTTGACTTCTTTATTGGATAAAGACTGCAAAGATACATCTTTGGTTAATGCACTAGATGAAGTTTGGAAAAATTCCTATTCTGAAGGAAGATTTCACTTGTTTGATGGGATTATTTACCATAGAACAAAACATTCTTGTGTAATGACACTATGTAGTGGATTGCTCATCAATACCATTCTCCATGAATGCCATGATAGCATTTACTCTGGACACCTATCAGAAGACAGAACACTTGAAAAGGTGAAGAACTGTGCATGGTGGCCATCTTGGAGAAAAGAAACCATTGAATATTGCCATACCTGTGATAGATGCCAAAAAGCAAACAGGAGTACAGGCAAGAAATTTGGATTGATGATCCATATTCAAGAACCAAAATCCCCTTGGGAAGTTGTTCACATGGATTGGGTCACAGCACTTCCTCCAAGTGGTGACAAAAGTTATAATGCTTGTTTAGTCATTGTAGACAGATATAGCAAAACTCCCATATTCTTACCATGTCATAAAGATGACACTGCTATGGATACAGCTCTTCTTTTATGGAGTAGAGTTATTTCTCACACAGGGTTATTTAAGAATATCATAAGTGACAGAGACCCCAAGTTCACATCTGCACTTTGGACCAATCTTCATAGATTGTTTGGGACTAAGTTATTATTCTCTAGAGCATATCACCCTCAAACAGATGGGCTAGCAGAGAGGATGATTCAAACTTTAGAAGACATGATCAGGAGATTTTGTGCTTATGGATTAGAATTCAAAGACTCAGATGGCTTTACCCATGACTGGTGCACTCTGATACCTGCATTAGAATTGGCATACAAGACATCAGTCCATTCTTCCACAGGACAAACTCCTGCTATGTTAGAAAAAGGATGGAATCCAAGACTCCCAGAAGACACACTGAGGAAAGACTTGATTGACATTCATCCTACAGCTTCCAGCTTCAAATTAATGCTTGATAAAGTAAAATACCATGCAAAACAAAGTATGGATAATGCTTTTGATTATGCAAAACAGAAGTGGGACAAGAGTCATAAAGTACCAGACTTCAAAGTAGGGGACTTAGTTCTAGTTTCAACCTTGAATTTTAATAATATCAAAGGCCCAAAGAAACTTAAAGATTCTTATGTAGGACCTTTTGTTATTGTTGCCTTACATGGAACCAATTCAGTTCAAGTGGAATTGAGTGGTGAATTGGAAAATAAACACCCCACATTTCCAGTCAGCTTGATAAAGCCTTATCAACCAGCTGACAAAGAATTGTTTCCTTTAAGGAACCCAACTCCTTCAACTGTGCCCCCTGTGGAATAGAATGAAGACAGAAAGATAAAGAAAGTCATTAAAGAAAGGAGACTTAGGGGTAAAAATCAAAGAGAATATCTTGTCAGATATAGAAATCCAGTACATGAAGATGAATGGATGGCAGAATCAGAAATACCTGACTCAGATAAACTCTTAAGAAGATTTAGACATGAAAGAAGGCCACAAGCCTGAATATGTCTATAAATGTGCTTTAAATTACTTGATCTGAGTAATGTGAAGAGGTTGGACAGTGGACATTAACCCCCTTTTGGGGCCTTATTCTTTTATCACTAATAAAATTGTAGTACAATTTTATTTTTTGGTGGGAGGGAATGTGAGCCTTGAGGTATATTTTACATACCCAAATAGGCCACAATTATCTTAAAAAGAAATTTTGAATTATGCAAAACTCATAAGTCATGCATATATCCAAAATTCATCATTTTCAATTTCAGAAAAGATGAATAACTTTTTATTGAGTAAGTAAATCCATGGATTTAAGACCAGATTTGGATTCTACACAAAAATTCACCTAGGGTAGCTCCATAGAGTAAATAAGCTCAATTTAAGTATTTGAGGTGGTAAAATGGAAAATACTTCAATACCACATCATTAATACCACATAAAAGATCCGTGAAAACTTTTGTTTTTCTTGATTTTTAGCCAAAATAATGGGAAAGTGAGAAATCCCATGTTACATATACACTAAGAATAGTGTTATGCATGTTTTGAGCACTTAATATCATGGTATTCTTACATGGACTTTTGGTACACCCATAGTGGATATCTCACTTTAAGCTTAAATTACTATTTTGACGTAAAAATTAGGCAAGGGGGACAAAAGACATCAAAGAGAGCCAGGGTACCCAACTTCTGAGGCCTCAGAGGCGTGGATAGCTCCAGAGCATGGATCCATGGCTCATCTTGGCCCAATTGGTAAACTAAAACTCTTTGGGAACTTAGTTACCAAGTTACACCTACTGTAATCATAAGAAAAATAGCAAATAACCTGCTATTTTGACGTGCCAAGGAGGTAATGAGCTACTTAGACTCCTGTAACCATGTCAATTCTTGATGACTTTCCATGACTAGACCCTAAAAGAGTAATTAAACCCTTTTGGGATCCATATTCATTGATTTACCTCATAGCAACCAGCAAAATACTGCTATTTGCAATTCTATGTAGAAATGAGGTAAAAACTTCAAAAATTCATTAAAAATACAATTCTTAATGAATCCTCCTAAAACTTTCAGGACCAATGAAGAACTGTATTATCTATGGTACAACCAAAAAGAATTATGGTTTTACTAGTAAAATTAAAAGTTTTACTTACAGTCCATTTTTCACCATTCTACGTGAAACACTGAATCTTCAAAAATCTTAAGAATAGCTTTAACTAATACTTACTTGTTGGTAATAATGATTTAATAAATTGATAAGATGATGATAAGGAAAAAACAGCAAGAAGAGGCTTCTTTTAAGTCAACAACAGCTCACAGAGGCGTGCTATGGAGCAAACTGAAAAACCAGTGAGTGAGAAAACAATAAACCCTTTTGGATTAATGATTGCATCATCTGTTGTCACGTAAGATTACTTAATTAATGCTTTTACGTGACTACCAACCCCAATATGGTTAAGAATAAAAGGAGTAACATCTGTAAATCTTCTTTTATTCTAAAATAATCATTGATTTCTCAAAGTTATCAATGTTATTGCCAATTTCATCACAGGTTGTAATTACTGTGAATTTTTGAAGATTCAGTGTTTCACGTAGAATGGTCAAAAATGGACTGTAAGTAAAACTTTTAATTTTACTAGTAAAACCATAATTCTTTTTGGTTGTACCATAGATAATACAGTTCTTCATTGGTCCTGAAAGTTTCAGAAGGATTCATTAAGAATTGTATTTTTAATGAATTTTTGAAGTTTTTACCTCATTTCTACGTAGAATTGCAAATAGCAGTATTTTGCTGGTTGCTATGAGGTAAATCAATGAATATGGATCCCAAAAGGGTTTAATTACTCTTTTAGGGTCTAGTCATGGAAAGTCATCAAGAATTGACATGGTTACAGGAGTCTAAGTAGCTCATTACCTCCTTGGCACGTCAAAATAGCAGGTTAATTGCTATTTTTCTTATGATTACAGTAGGTGTAACTTGGTAACTAAGTTCCCAAAGATTTTTAGTTTACCAATTGGGCCAAGATGAGCCATGGATCCATGCTCTGGAGCTATCCACGCCTCTGAGGCCTCAGAAGTTGGGTACCCTGGCTCTCTTTGATGTCTTTTGTCCCCCTTGCCTAATTTTTACGTCAAAATAGTAATTTAAGCTTAAAGTGAGATATCCACTATGGGTGTACCAAAAGTCCATGTAAGAATACCATGATATTAAGTGCTCAAAACATGCATAACACTATTCTTAGTGTATATGTAACATGGGATTTCTCACTTTCCCATTATTTTGGCTAAAAATCAAGAAAAACAAAAATTTTCACGGATCTTTTATGTGGTATTAATGATGTGGTATTGAAGTATTTTCCATTTTACCACCTCAAATACTTAAATTGAGCTTATTCACTCTATGGAGCTACCCTAGGTGAATTTTTGTGTAGAATCCAAATCTGGTCTCAAATCCATGGATTTACTTACTCAATAAAAAGTTATTCATCTTTTCTGAAATTGAAAATGATGAATTTTGGATATATGCATGACTTATGAGTTTTGCATAATTCAAAATTTCTTTTTAAGATAATTGTGGCCTATTTGGGTATGTAAAATATACCTCAAGGCTCACACCCAACAATCTGAAAATTTCACTAAGAAAGTGAAATTTTGGCCAACAAGAGCTAGTGGCTCTAGGACATAAAGTCTCAGGTCTCAGTCTGGAAATAGACCAGAGCATATTAGCAGTAGTACTGAAAGAGCCAGTACCAAAAACCATCAAAGAGATGAAATATTTCCTTGGGTTTGCCAGCTTCTATAGAAACCACATTGAAAGGTTTTCCCACATAACTAGTAGTCTATACATTTTATGTTCAAAAGATGTAGTTTTTGAAATTACCAAGCAAAGAAGGGATGAATATGAGAGGATCAAACATGAGGCAAAACATGCACTCTTCTTGCCTGACTTTGAACTACCATTCAAGCTATACATAGATGCAGCATGTAGCCAAGGCTCAGGATCAGCCCTTCACCAGAGACAAATTGTAGATAGTGAACAAAGAGAGGGAGTGATATGCTACATCTCTAGGCGGCTGAAAGATTTAGAAGCCAGGTATGGGGCCAATCACAATGAATGTATATGCTTAGTCCGGGCTCTAGAGAAACTCCACTACTATTTGGAGGGTGCAGTCTTTGAAGTCTACACAGACTGCACAGCCTTGAAGTCTTTACTCAACATGAAGACTACCAATAGAGATATTCTTAGGTGGCAAATAGCCATTCAAGAGTATAGACACAATATAACCATCATATAGAAAGAGGGTAAAAGTCATACCAATGAAGATTGCCTCAGCAGATGGCCACTGGATAATGTCAAAAGCAACCCAGCTTATGACTCTGAAGTCGCAGCCAAGATCCCTATCCATTCATGGAAATAGATAGGAGGAAAAGCTTCAAATTTTGTGAATGGGAACCAGAAAATGGTATCCCAGACAGTGAAGACACTGTTTCAGAAGGAACAGAAACTCCCATATTGGGTATAAGTTCCTCACAACTGCATAATGAATTTTTCAGTGCAGTGATGAAGACATATGCCAAACACAAACAGTGTTGCATAATGTTGCAGCTCCTTCAAAATAATTAGAGGAGCCCAGAACTTGAATCCCAGTTAGAGGAACCCTTGTTGAGGGACTATAAGAGACACATGAGTGAAGACAGGATCAAGGAAAAGGTAGCATGCACAGCTTTGTGGCCCAAATGGGAATAATACTTGAGTGAAGACATCAACAAGTGTCAAAGATGCTAAAAGGAAAACAGAAATCATGGGAATAAGTATGGGCTTCATCAGCAAATAGAAGTATCCAAACACCCATGCGAAACCATTAACATGGACTGGGTTACAGGACCTGTCCCAGGAAGCAAAGAAAAGTTCAATCCTTTCGTGACAATAGTTTATAGCTTCAGAAAGAGTGTGAGGTGCCTACCATGTCAAAAGGAAGATACAGAAATGGATACTTCCCTGTTGTTTTGGAATAACATCATATCCACCTGTGGAGTACCTAGAATTATCATTAATGATAGGGACCCAAATTTCACATCAGAATTTGGAAAAACTTGTATGAAATTCTTGGTACTAATATTGAATTCTCCACAGCTTACCACCCATAGACAGATGATTTAGTTGAAAGGATGATCCAAACCATGGAGGATATCCTTAGAAGGCTCTGTGCATATGGCATGGCGTACAAGGACCATGAAGGATACACCCATGACTTGGTTACCTTTCTACCAGCAGTACAGATGGCTTATAATACTAGCCAGCATTCTACCACAGGGAAATCACTTTCACCTGTAGAAAAAGGGTGGAACCCCCTATTTCCCATGAATCATTTGAAGAAGAATACTCTAACTATTCACCACACAGCCAAGGACTCCCATGATATGTGGAGAAGGGCTTGTGACACAGCTTTCAAATGCATATCTGAGGCAAATCAATACAACAAACAGAGGTGGGCCAAATCACAAATGGAACCTGACTATAAAGAGGGGGACCAAGTGTTAGTTTCTACACTAAAATTCAACAATCTCAAGTGACCAAAGAAGATGACAGACTCATTTTAGGGCCCTTCACTATCATTAAGCTGATAGGAAAAAATTCAGTGGAAGTCAGACTCACAGAGGAATTTTCTGGGAAACACCCAGTATTCCCAGTGAGTCTGGTTAAGCCACATTGCCAGAAAGACAAGGGTTAGTTCCCCTCCAGGAAGAAGAATCCCACCACACCTGAAATAGTGGAAGTGGAGGACTCTCCTGGTCCTGTGAAGAAAATCATCAAGGCCAGGAAGATCAGACTGAATGGTAAAGACCATAGGTAGTACTTGGTCAGATTTACAAACCAGACAGCAGAAAAAGACAAATGGTTGGCTGAATATACCATACCAGATGCAAAATTTCATCTAAGGAGATTCAGGGCCTCTAGGAGGACTAAAAATTTTAATCAATTATGAGCCTTTTTTTAGAGGGAGGGTATGTCAGCCTGTAACTCAAAATCAGAGCACCAGCATGACAGCCAAATACCATAAATCAATGGTATAGCCAAGATACCATCAGAATATGGAGCTGAGCCAGATCATCTCAAAAGGCTTCAAACAAAAGAGGAAACTAACCTGCTTCAAAATATAGAAGCCCCATCATTTTAGGACAAAGAATAACAAAGTTATTCCTGCTCAAAGTTGTTTCTGAGTATAAAACTTAATTTTCGCCTCCCATCTAAAATATAGAGGAAGAGGCTTAACCCCATCAAATAGGTATTCAAAATGAAGCTTGAGGTCCAGGCTATTCAATAGTACTAGCCAAATTGCGCTAGCACCAGAATTACAGAAGTTATGACCAAAATAAGGTAAAAGAAGGGTGAATAAAATATTCACCTCTCTCATCTAACATCTACAGTTTTAGTGTGAGATACCTAAAGTGGGGTCTTTTTGGAAAAGATAACAATCAGAGATATCTGATGGTGCAATCCATTTCCCAACACCCAATCTAAAACAAAATATATGGGGCAAACAGGATCCATACAGGTTTTGAAGCAAATCATACACATGTACAAAAACCCTGTACATGGGACAGATTTACTATATTTCAATGTAAGCATATAAAATAAGTTACCATTTTGTAGAGCACATCCAGGGCTATACAATGAACCAACTTTGAGCTTGATACCTCAATAACTGACAAAGGTATGGCAGTTTTAAGCTCGAAATCCCACAGTTAGACCAATACAGCCTTACTGTCCGATATTCTCCCATAGATATGATTAAGAGGTGTCAAATAGACAAATAGGCATGTTTATACTTCAATACCTCATAATTCATTCAATACTGGGGTCCCATACACGTTCCGTACAGCATTCTACACGTCATACACATCAGAAGAGGGCTATGTGGTCCCCAGATGAAAATTTTAAACCTGTATTGGTGAAAATTGCCCAGATGTGGTTTCAAAACAACATCTGAGGCCAATAAAGAGAATAAAGGAATTATGAAAACCAAATCCCTGTCACAACTGTGGTTCAACAGACCACTATGCCAACAACTGTCCAAAGGCAAAAAAAAGTCTATGCCATTTGAAAGTCCCAGAAGAGGAATCCCCAACAGAGGTTTCTGACTCAGAATCTATGGGTGATGCAATCAGAGAACAATCTGATGTTGGCCAAGACCCAAGAGAAGAATTCCTTGTGAAATACCAAGAGGACACTCCACTGGAGATCCAAGACATACTGGTGGAAGCAGTCATGCCAAAAGATACTGCCAACAAAAACTTGTGCAAAAACACACAAGATGCACAAACATTCCTGGTTACACCAACCAAAGGAATGGCGTACATGCATGGAACATAAACAAAAATGACTCTTTGTATTGACAACGCTCAACATTCATTGATCGTTGACAGTGTAGCACATTCCTCTATAGTGGCAAGAAATTATCTGGATAACCACTTCCCAAATTGGGAGACCAGCTCTTGCCCACCAAGGCAAAGAACTTAAAAAGTCCTTCAGGGAAGATGATTTCCATTGGGACAATTATCAAAGAGATAATTATACCCCACAGGAAAAGTAATATCAGACTCAATCCAGAGTTTGTAGTGTGTGATGATGCCTGCATCCAAGGGTTCTTACTGGGGACAGATTACCAGAGGATGTATGGAATTGAAATTTACAGTAGTAATAACAGGCACATTACCATTGGTACCAACAAGGAAAAGAAATTTTCACTTCATATGCCAAGTATCTGCCCAAGATTCACTGGAAGAACTACTGAATGAATTAAGAGAGGGACAGTTTAGCACTACCCTCACCAGTAAAAAGAAGCTAAGTTTACTAAAAATGGTGAGAAAGAATCGACCAGAATTTGCCATTGGTGAAGAACCATTAGGTGAGATCAGAGGTCATGATATAGAGCTATATCTGGCTGTGTAAAGCCCTTACCCACCCATTCTCAGGAGACCTCCTTACCCAGCAAGTCTGGAAACCAGGAAGGAAATTGAAAAACATATCAATGAACTCCTGGACATGGATGTCATTAGAAAGATTTTACACAATGAAATAGTGGAAATTACCACTCCTGTCCTAATCACCTGGAATAATGGCAATTCTAGGCTGTGTGGAGATTCCAGAGTTCTGAACAACTACACCAAAGCTGACAGGTACCTTATACCCAGGATACCTCATGCATTAGATAAACTGGCAAAAGCCAAATACATAACCAAAATGGATTGTATGAAAGGCTTCCACCAGAATGGAGCTAAACCAAACTCCATGAAATTACTCAGAATCATATGCTATATGGGCATATAAGAGTACACCAGGATGCCATTTGGCATCAAGAATGCACCAGCCCACTTCCAAAGGATGATTGACACCATATTTCAAGAAGAAATATTGGAAGTCTGGATGGTAGTATATATTGATGACGTCATTTTATACTCAGAGACATGGGATGACCATGTGCAATACATATACAGAGTGCTAAGTAAATGCACACCCATAAATATGAAAATTTCACTTGAAAATGGCAATTTGGCCAACAAGAGCTACTAGCTCTAGGACATAGAGTCTCAGGTCTTAGTCTGGAAATTGACCAGAACAAAGTGGCAGCATTACTGAAAAAGTCAGTACCAAGAAGCATCAAAGAGATGCAATCTTTCCTTGGGTTTGTTAGTTACTATAGAAACAACATCAAACGTTTTGCCCACATAACTAGTAGTGTAGTTTTTGAAATTACCAAGGAAAGGAGGAATGCATATAAGACAATCAAATCTGAACTCACAAATGCACCTGTGCTCATCTTGCCTGACTTTGACCTACCATTCAATTTAAACATAGATGCAGCATGTAGCAAAGGCTTAGGAGCAGCCCTTCACCAGAGAAAAATTGTTTCTCTAGGCAGCTGAAAGATTGAGAAGCTAGGTATGGGACCACTCAGACAGAATGTCTATGCCTAGTCTGGGATATAGAGAAACTGCATTATTATTTCAAGGGTGCATTCTTTGAATTATACACAGACTGCACAGCCTTGAAGTCTTCACTGAACATGAAGACTACCAAAAGACGCATGCTGAGATGGCAAATAGCCATCCAGGAGGATAGAGGGAATATGACCATCATATACAAATAAGGTAAAAGTAATACCAATGCAGATGGTCTCAGCACATGGCCACTGGATAATGTCAAAAACAACCCAGCTTATGACACTGAAGTAGGTGCTTAAATTCCTATCCATTTCATGTAAATAGACAGGAAGAAAAATGTCATATTTTCTGAATGGGCCCCAGAAAGTGGTTCCCCAGACAGTGGAAACACTGACTCAGAAGGAAAAGAAACTCCCATTTTGGGAATAAGTTCCTCAGAACTGCACACTAAATTCTTCAATGCAGTAATTAAGACATATTCCAAACACAAACAGTGTGGCATATTGTTACAACTCCTCAAACAAAAGTACAGGAGCCCAGAACTTGAATCCCAGCTAGAGGAACCCTGGTTGAGGGACTATAAGGACAATACATTTTTCCTTATAGATGGCCTGCTCTACCATAGAGAGAAGCACACTAGTGCACTCACAATAATAGACAGAGACCATATATCTATGATCCTGAAGGAATGCCATGATTGCCCCTACATGGGACACATGAGTGAAGACAGGACCAAAGAAAGGGTAGCAAGCACTGCTTGGTGGCCCAAATGGAAACAAGAGTTTAGTGATCACATCAACACTTGTGAAATTTGCCAAAAGGCTAATAGGGAACATGGGAAGAAATATGGGTTACCCCAACAAATCGAAGAACCTAAGCACCCATGGGAAACCATAAGCATGGGGTGGGTTACAGGACTTGTCCCAGGAGGTGAAGAAAACTTCAATGCCTTCTTAATCAAAGCTTATAGGTTCAGCAAGATTATGAGGTGCCTAACATGTCACAAGGAGGATACAGCCATGGATGCTGCTCTGTTATTCTGGAACAACATCATATCCACCTGTGGAGTCCCTAAGATAATAATCAGTGATAGGGACCCAAAGTTCACATCTGAATTTTTAACCAACCTCTATGACATGCTGGGTACTAAACTTGCTTTTTCCACAGCTTACCATTCACAAGCAGATGGACTAGCTGAGAGGATGATCCAGAAAATGGAGGACATCCTTAGAAGATTTTATGCTTATGGCATGGAATATAAGGATCATGAAGGATACACCCATGAATGGATTATGCTTCAACCACGAATTCAACTGGCATAGAACATAAGTCAGCACTCTACCACAGGCAAAAACACCTGCATTGGTAGAGAAAGGGTGGAATGCCCTATTGCCTGTGGATAACCTGAAGAGGAATCTTCTGACCATCCACCCCACAGCAAAGGATTTCCTATGAAATGTGCAAGAGGGCCTGAGACACAGCTTCCAAATGCATAGCTGAGGCAAAGGAATATAATGGGCAGAGGTGGGACAAATCACATATGGAACTGGAGCTAAAAGAAGGGGGCCAAGTCTTAGTGTTCACACTCAACTTTAATAATCTCAAAGAACCCAAGAAGATGGGAGACTCACTTTTAGGGCCCTTCACTATCATTAAATTGATGGGGAAAATGCAGTGGAAGTCAAACTCACAGAGATATTTTTCAGGAAACACCCAGTCTTTCCAGTGAGTTTAGTCAAGCCATAATTCCAGACAGAGGAGGATAAATTCACCTCCAGGAGGAAGAACCCCAAATCACCAGAAATAGTGGAGGTGGAGGATTCCCCTGGACCAGCAAAGAAAATCGTCAAGGCCAGGAAGATCAGACTTAATTGTAAGGATCAGAGACAATACTTAGTCAGATTCAAGAACCAGACAGCTGATAAGGACAAATGGTTGACAGAAGATGCCATATCAGATGGGAACCTCCATTTAAGGAGATTCAGAGCCACTAGGAGGACTGAAAAGTCTCATCAATGATGAGCCTTTTTTAGAGGGAGGGTATGTCAGCCTGTGACTTAAAGCCAGAACACAAGCATGACAGCCAAATACCATAAATCATTGGTATAGCCAAGATACCACCAAAACATGGAGCTGAGGAAAATCAACTCAAAAGGTATCAAAAGAAAGAGGAAACTCATCTCTTTTCAAATATACAAGTCCCATTATCATAGGACAAAAAATAACAAAGTTATTCCTGAGCATAAACCTTAGTTTTCACCTCTCATCTGAAATAGAGAGTAAAAGGCCTAACCCATTCAAATGGGTTATCAAAATTATGCTTCATGTCAGGGCTATCCAATGGTACCAGCCAAACTAACCTAGCACCAGTTTTACAGCAGTTATGGTCAAAATCAGGCCAATTAATGGTGAATAAAATATTCACCTCTCATCTAACTTCTACAGTTTTAGTGTGAGATACCTGAAGTGGGGTCTTTTTGGAAAAAGAACAATCAGGGATATCTGATGTTGTCATTCATTTCCCCATATCTCATCTAGAAAAAAATCTATAAGGCAAACAAGCCCAATTCACCTTTGTTCCTAAAACACACATATGTACAAAAATCTTGTACATGGGATAACTTTTCCATATTTGATGATAGCCATATCAAATGAGGTAGCATTGTGTAGAGCACATACAGGGCTACACACTAAACCAATTTTGAGGTTGATCTCTCAAAAACTGAAAAATGTATAGCTGGTTTAAGGTCAAAATGCCACAGTTTGGCCAATACAGCCTTACCTTGGGATAATATCCCACAACCACCATTATGAGGTGTCAAACAAACTAAGAAGCTTGTCTTTACTTCAATACATCATTGTTCATTCAATACTGGGGTCCCTTACAGGTTCTGTACAGCATTCTACACGTCATACATGTCAGAATCAGGCTGTGTGGTCCCCAGATGAAATTCTCTACCCTGTATTGGTGAAAACTGCCCAGATGTGGTTTCAAAACCACATCTGAGCCCAATAAAGTTTATACAGGCCTTTTTCAAACCACAAGCCTTTTCTTGAGAGTGAAAATCTTCAGTTCCTCCATGTGAAAAGGTCTAGCAGCCTTTTCACCCCATTTCAGGATAAAAGGAGGCCTTTTCACTTCCAGAAAAGGGATACCCATCCTGCCCTTGAATTCCTACATAGTAAAACTTTCAAAAACAGCTATACTCTCCGAAAATAATCAGTTCATACTATAAACTTTAGTATTGTAGTCGTTTATTATTGTAACCCAACAGATAAAGCTGCACCCAGGGCTTTCAACAACGCTCACCACCACTAATTCTCATTAGTAAAGCCCTTTTTAATACTTTTTATCTGTCTCACACTCATATTTAAAGTTTTAAATAGCCTTATTACTTCTTTATCATAGACTCATCCTTACAATACCACTAAAGGTAAATAGTAGGAGTGGGACTTACTTTTTGTAACTCCTCTCCCCACCAAGCACCATAGAAGTCAAGATCTTGAAGAATTGGGGCCTGGCTCTTCAGGATATAAAGAATGGAAATATTTGACAAGTTCAGGTGAATTCTTGAGGTTTTTGGCTGGTTCCCAAGTGGATCTTTCTGGGTCTTGACTGAAACCTTTCCATTCCACTAAGTACCATAATTTTCTTCTCTTGAGCTTTGAATCCAGATTTTGTGAGACGTCCCATTCCTCTTCTTCTTCAATGATTATTGGAGGAGGAGGAGGTTGATTCCAATTTGGGATTGTTGATGTCTTGACCAATTCAAGGAGGGAAATATGGAAGACTGGGTTGATGGATTTCCATTGAGATGTAAGCTTGAGGTGCTAGGCATGAGTACTGACTTTCCTCAAGATTGAAAAAGGATCCAACCATCTTTCAGACAGTTTTTTGGTGGTTCTGTTTTATTTGATGTTCTTGGAAGAAATCCATACCATGTCACCAGGATTGAAAACAGGTGGACTTGCTCTACTTTTATCTGCATACCTCTTAAACCTGTTGCTGGAAACTTCAAGTTCTCTCTTGAAATTTTGCTATACTGATTGGATTTACGTTGATAACTTTTCAGCAGGATTATCTTGAGTAATGTGAACTGAGTCAAATTGTGGATCTCTTCCATAAACAGTAAAAAACGGTGATTGTTTTGTTGAAGAGTGGTCAGAGTTATTGTAAGCAAATTCAGCCAGATAGAGCCAGGTGTTCCAATCATCTTGATGAAAACTTACATACATCCAAAGGTACTGCTCTAGTATCTGATTTACCCTCTCTGTCTTTCCATCAGTTTCTGGATGATAAGCAGTTGACAGATCTCTTGAAATCTTGAGCTGCCGACAAAGATTGGTCCAAAAAGAAGAAACAAAAAGAGAACCTCTATCACTGGCAATGCTTGAAGGAATGCCATGCTTTGAGAAAATATTATTGATGAATAAATGGGCCAAATCTAGTGAAGTGATTAAAGACATTGTTGGAATAAAAACTGCCATTTTTGAGAACCTGTCCACTATGACCAGAATTGAATCAAAGGAATTGGACAGTGGCAGCTGAGTGATGAAATCCATTGGAAGACAAATCCAAGGAACATTTGGAATTGGAAGAGGTTTGAGGAATCCAAACTTTTTGTGATGAATATTCTTGTTTCTTGAGCACTGTTCACAGGATGAGACATAATCCTTGATGAATTGAGTCATGCCAGACCAGTGAAACTCCCACTTGACAAGTCTGAGAGTCTCCTCTTGGCCAGGATATCCAGCTAGAGGGAAGTCATGACACTTTTGAGGAATGCTGAGCTGAATTGTGGGGTCATTTGGGACCACCACTCAATCTTTTAATAAGAGAAGTTGGGAAGAAGAATAAAGAGAGTAATCTTGGACAGATTTACCTTTACTCAATTCTTGAAGAATACTTCTGTACTGAGAATCTTGCCATAGAGCCTTCTGAATTGAATATATCAAATTTGAAAAGGATTCCACCTTTACTGCAAAATATCTTGGAGGTTGGACTTCATCCTGCTTGATGAGCTGTTGAAAGCTCATTGGATTCTTGCTGATGAAATCCTCCCCCCTCACTGTATGAACGTTTTCCCAACATGATAAAGTGCCTGGAAGAGTAGCTAGGTGGCCAGGGCCGTAAGTGATTGAAGAGTGAAATTCAGAGAGGAATTCAGAGCAGCAGGCCCCATGGAAAGTAAGAACTTTTGAGGTCATGGATTATTGAAGGGAAGAGTGATTGGTGAGAACTTCAAGAGGTGAAGAAAGGCCCTTGAGTGCTTGAGAGCCCAGAATATGCCAAGGAGCTCCTTGTCATGAATCTCATAGTTCAGCTCTGCTAGAATCAGCTTGCTTCTGTCAAATTCAATGGGATGTTTTTCTGAGTCAGAGACTTGAATCAGTACAGAATCCAACACATAATTGGATGCATAAGTCTCCAAAATGGTGGGTAGAGAAGGATTGAAGTGGGAAAGGATTGGAGAAGTGGTGAAAGCCTCTTTGAGTTTGTGAAAATGACTAAGAGCTTCCTCATTGAGGGGAAAACAGGAATATTTCTTGAGGAAATTGGTGAGTGAACTGATTTTTATTGAATAATTCTTGATGAAACAGCAGTAGAAATTGGCAAAGCCAAGGAAAGATTGAAGAGCCCTGAGGCTTCTTTGAGGTGTCCAATTGAGAATCTTCTTGACTTTTGCTTGGTCCATCGTCAGGCCTTCAGAAGAAACATCACAACCCAAATATTCCACACTAGAAACATGGAATAGGCACTTGGAGTCCTTAGCAAAAAGGGTATTGGCTCTGTGTAAGGTTTGTCTATGAAACTCTTGATAATAGTAGCAATATCAAGAGTACTATGACTTTCCTCAGTAGAAATGTATAATATAACAAAATATTATAACCACAAATTTAAATATAACTGTTAAAAATAATTATATAAAAAAATAAATTTAATTATTATTATAAAAATATAATAATAAAAAAATATAATAATTATAATAAATCATAATTATTCTATTATTGTTATAGTCACTGACGATTATAACAATAAGAAGTGTAAAGCTCTTAATGAGAAAATTACACGTGTAAAATATGAATATTAACCACTTATAAATAATATTAATATTATTTATAAAAGAATTAAAACACACACTGTGCAGAATTAATTCTTATAGAAAAATTCTATATAAAAAAACTAATACTAGATAAAAAAAGATATAGAACCTTAGGGAAAACTTACTTGTAATATTTATTTAATACAAAAAGTTAAACAACAACAGTTCTTATATTAAATAATAATTATAAGTTAAAAACATGCCAAAAATCAATATTTTTAGAGATAAAACAACTTTTTATAATAAAAATTATGATTAAAGAGTTTTTAAGAGGAATTTGTGGATTTTTGAAAGATATTTAAGATGATAATTTATATAATAAAATATATTATTGGTGATTACAACAATAATCTGAATTCTATGATTTCAATTCTTTAATTTTAATTAATAAAGAATAAAATAACTTAAGAACTACTTTAATAATCAGACTTTACATTTAATAAAACTTTACCTGTTTAAATTTCTAATATGATTGGATTGATAATGAATGATGGACAAAAACAGTGATGAAAAGACTGTTTTAATGTCTTCAGAGCAGCTCTCATGATTCATCATGAATATAGAGGGCGTGCTCAGGTCAAAACTGAAAAACCATGCTTAAAAATAAAGTTCTTGCCTTAAGGTAACTTATTTTTAATTCCAATTTAAAGTTATCAGTGTTATTCTTAACTCCATGTAGCTTTAATCCTCATTTAAACTAATTATTTTAAGTTTTTAATATAAATAAAGTTATTCATATTAAATTTCATCACATGAACAACTTAAAAATAGATTTTCAAGCAGAAATCTCTTAAACTCAATTTTTAATTAATTTTTAAAGAAATTATAATTTTCTTTGAGCTTTCATTAAAAGAGTAAATTTCCAGGCTAAATATCCAGGGAATTTATATATAAAAGATACTTAAAATATAATTTATATATATATAATATTAAATTGTAAGCTGTGTGAAATTTTTATGCAAATCCATTAATCATTGGATTTTTAATGAATGTTTGAAGTTGTTGCTAGTTTTCCATGTAAAATAGCAATACACGCCAAACCTTAACTTTTGATAAGGTTTTAATGCTTGTAACCTTAAAATTTTAAGCTTAATTAAGTTTTGACAGTTGTTAAAACCTTCAATTCAACCCTGCATATTGGGATTTACCCTTTGGCAGCTTGAAATTCCTGTCTAAATTGGGATAAAACCAGTTTAAACTTTAATGTTGGATCAAAGTCTAATCTTAAAGTTTAAATAAGGTTGAAAATCCTCCAATACAGGTGGACAACCTTAATTGAATCCTTGCTGATCCAAGAAGCTGGGTACCCCAGCTCTATTTGGTCTTTTTCCTTTGTCCCACCTTTCTGGGTGGATTTTGCCCTTTTATTTATTTAAAGCCATACTATGGCCTTAAAACCTTTCAAATTGAGCTCACACAGGATTTACATTCTGTATGGCAAATCCTTAGCCAATTCAGTAAGTATACACAACACCTCAATTTTAGCTAAAATCTTGGTAAGTTTTCATAAAACTTATGCAACTTTAAATTTAAGCTAATTTAAGCTTGAATTTAACAATTTTGAAAATGTTAAAAAAGTTACATTAGTACTGTGAGATTCTTAAATCTTCCAATAAAAAAAGAAATAAGTGTTTTGGGGTATAACACCTTATGGATGTACCCTAGGTTATTTTTGGTGCAGAATCCAAAAATGACATAATATTTATAACTTTGTTTACCCAAAAAAAGGTTATACTTATTTTTTGTTATTTTTTATTTTAAATTCAATTAAAAAGTCTGTTGAAGACAAATTTAACTGTGTATAAAGTTATTTGTGGCCTTATGGGTATGTTATACATACCTCACAGGCTCACACTCTGAGTATGGAAAGAACAGTGGACACATGAGTGACATGTTCTTCCTCAGATTTGGAAAGGACCATAATGTCATCCAAATAAACCGTAACATAAACATCAAGAAGACCTTGGAAGATATCATTGACAATATTTTGAAAAGAGGAAGGAGCATTGGTGAGCCCAAATTGCATAACCAAGTACTCATAAATCCCAATATGAGGTCTTCTCCCTTGGGAGTATCAATGACTAAAAAGTCACATTCAAAGCTTGGGAGTGAAGGAAGCTCAGCCATATATTTGTATGGTGAGTCACAAATAAGGAAAGGGACTCAGAGGAGTCCAATGTCAGCCTGTGACTCAAAACCAGAGCACAAGCATGACAGCCAAAATACCATAAACCAATGGTATAGCCAAGATACCACCAAAACATGGAGCTGAGCCAAATAAGCTCAAAAGGTATCAAAAGAAAGAGGAAACTCACCTCTTTCTGAAAATATAAATCCCATCACCATAGGACAAGAAATAACAAAGTTATTCCTGCTCAAAGTTATTGCTGGGCATAAACCTTAATTTTCACCTCTCATCTAAAATCTAGAAGGAGAGGATTAACCCCATCAAATGGGTATTCAAAATGAAGCTCTAAGCCAGGGCTATCCAATGGTACCAGCCAAACTGATCTAGCACCAATATTACTGGAGTTATGGTCAATTTCAGGCCAAATAAGGGTGAACAAAACATTCACCTCTCATCTAACTTCTACAGTTTTAGTGTGGGATACCTGAAGTGGGGTATTTTTGGAAAGAGCACAATCAGGGCTATCTGATGATGCCATCCATTTCCCCATAACTCAACTAGAACAAAAGGTATGGGGCAAACAAGCTCAATACAGCTTCTTGCCCAAAACACGCAAATGTACAAAAAGCTTGTACATGGGATACCTTTGCCATATTTAATAATACCCATATCAAAGGAGGTACCATTGTGTAGAGCACATACAGGGCTACACACTGAACCAATTTTGAGGTTGATATCTCAAGAATTGACAAAGTTATGGCTGTTTTAAGGGCAAAATCCCACCAGCTGTCATATACTGCCTTACCATGGGATAATATCCCATAATCATGAATATGAGGTGTCAAATAGACAAAGAAGCATCTTTTTACTTCAATACCTCATATGTCAGTCAATACTGGGCTCCCATACAGTTTCTGTACAGCATTCTATGCGTCATACACATCAGAATCAGGCTGTGAGGTCCCCAGATGAGAATTTTCACCCTGTATTGGTGAAAACTGCCCAGATGTGGTTTCAAAACCACATATGAGCCCAATAAAGGGTATACAGGCTGTTTGCAAACCACAAGCCTGTCCTGGAGAGTGAAAAATCTTCACTTCCTCTACGTGGAAAGGTCTAGCAGCTTTTCCACCCCAATTTCAGGATAAAAGGAGGGCTTTTCACAGCCAAAATCATCTCCTCATCCTGCTCTTGAATAACCTACGTAGTAAACTGTCAAAAACAGTTTTACTCTTGGTTAATAATCAGGTATAATTATAAATTTAATTCTTGTAGTCTTTTATTATTGTAACCCAACAGATAAAGCTGCACCCAGGGCTTTCAGCAGCACTCACCACCACTATATCTCTATAGTAAATCCCTTAAAATCTTAATTTAAATCATCTACCATCAATTTTATTACCTTTTAAAAAAAAATTTACCGTGTCACAATCATAGTTTTAATTGTAAATAGCCTTATTATTTCTTCAACATAGATTCAGCCTGACATCCAAAATGATAAGAACAATCTTCCCTGGAAGTTCTGACATAGTCAAGGAATACTTATGAACAAACTGCTTTGCAATAAATGAGTTGGTAGCACCAGAATCAATGAGAAAACTGTAAAAAATATCACAAAGAAAAGAAAAAAAAGAATTTAAGAGAATTCTTGACACCAGTATTCAGAATGCACAATTTCCCTCTGGATGGAAAACAGTGAAGACCATTGAACACAACATGGTCTTCACTCAGGCTTTTCCCTGGCTGGGAAATTGGCCTGACAGTTGAGTAAGCTTGTTTTTAGGCCTTTCAAAACAGGACTCAATACTATGCTTCCCACCACAATAGGTACATAGACCCTCCTTGATTCTTCTTTCTTTTTCAGAATTCATTAACTTGAAGTCTTTATTCAGAAAAGAAGAATGGGGCTTGTCCCTCTTCTGAAAATTCTTCTTCTTCTTATGACTTGAGCTTGAAGAATTTTGAGGATGAGAAGAACTTGCCTTTGAGGCTTCAGACTTCTACTCTTGATGATGACTCTTGTCTTTCTGCCTAACATGTTACCTGGTATCAAGCTCCAGGGTAACGTCTATTAAGCCTTGAAGAGAGTCAAATCTTGAATCATGGGAGGCCAACTGTTCCAAAATCCTGGATGGCAATCCCCTCCTGAAATGATGAATAAGAGCCCTTTCACCCCAATCTCCAATTCCTGCAACCAAACTCCTGAAATTGGCTATGTATAAAGAAACATGGCCACCTTCTTTCATTCTTAGAGAATCCAATTCTTCTTCAGGTTTTATGACTTCATTTGGGTCCCCAAATAAAGGAAAGAGCTGAGATTTAAACGAGTTCCAAGAATTCGGAAGGTAATTTGAGTCTTGATTGGTGAGATTTGAAAGATAAGGCTCAATCCATTTTGCAGCCCTGCCAATGAGAAATGAAGTGGCATAAAGAACCTGCATTCTGTCTTGAGAGAAGTTTGCCAGATGATTATGAAAGATTAAGTGGAAAGACTGAATGAAGCTTCTGAATTTGAAGGGCTGAGTCCCATCAAAGTATTCTGGTGGTTGTTATGACTCAGAAGATGAAGCTGCATGAAGATTGGCCATAATTTCAGTCATCTGCTGCATAATGGCCAATAAGGATGGGCAAACTGATGAAAGACAGGCTGATAAGACTGGGCTAGAGTTGATCCTCCAGTACTTTAGGATGCTCCCACAGGAGCAGGGACACCTTCAGTGTCATCAGACCCTTCCTTTTCCACAGAATTCTCCTCCTCCTCTTCACCATCTTCACCTGGACCTTTGAGATTGGTTCTTGAAAGTCCTGGGAATCTGCCAACTACTCCTGAGAATGAGCTTAATCTTCTTGGCCCTCTTCCATTCTTCCTGGATGGTGCTGCTCCTTCCATACGGGGTCCTCTATCCAATTGGGCCCTCAGACAAGGAACTGCTGGGGTACCATCAAGAGGAGCTCTTGGAGTTGGAGTAAGAACAGTTTAAGTTCTGGTCTGTATTTCAGGAGGTGAATGTTGAATATTCATGATTTTTAGGAACAAAATTGAATTAAATGAATAAAAAATCAAAATTTGCTTGAAGTCAAAAATCAACAATCAAATCTTGAGGAAAATCAATCAAGAAAAATGAAATCTTGAAGTAATCAATCAATCAATGTCAAATGAAATCTTGAAGTCAATAAATCAATATGTAAAAATCAATCAAATCAAAATCTTTCAAAAATCAATCAATCAAATGAACTCTTGAGGAAATGTCAATATATGTCAAAAGTCTTGATGTGAAAAATCAGCAAAATCAATTAAATCTTCAGGTCAATCAATTTTCTTGAAGTCAATATCAATTATATGTCAAATCAGTCAATCAATTCAATTCAAGTGAAATCTTCTTTAAAATCACAAATTCTTGAAGAAAAATTTAAGATGAATCTTGATATGAAGAGTGTGTCTGAACAATCTTGATGACCAATTTGAAAGATCAAATGAAAAATGATATTACGCTTGAACTAAGAATGAAATGAAATTGATGATTTGAAAGAACATTTAAAAGAGAAAACAGAAAGAAAATATGGGTCAGCTTTCAATTTTCAAAATGAAGAATGAATGAGAGAGAATTCAAAAGTGATGAAGAATCATAAGGTTCATAAGAATTAAAGAGTAATACTTTTGATGAAATGAGTGAATATTAATAATAAAAGAATTAATGAACAGAATGAAAAGAACTTATTAGTTAACTAATATAATGTCACAGGGGCTCTTATGGAAATAAGAGTGGCCTGGCACTCAGAAATCAAGAACTTGGAGGGCTCCAAAAGAATAAAGGAATAAAAGCATATATTTCTTTAAAGAAGAATAAAAGTTAAATACAAGTATGACCAAAGTCAAAAGAAAAGGAAGCCAATGTCCACGATGATGAGAAGCCAAAATCGAAAGAGCCAACCAAATGAATCCACAATACACTGTCTCAACCTGCCAGAAAGAACAATGAAATTAGTAAAGGATATAACCACCAATATCCACTGACAGGCAAAGAAGAAAAGGTGCAAATGACTGACTTAAGATTATCAGTAATTAATTTAATAAGGAAAAGAAAACAGGGATGAAAATAAATCCAATATATAAATTAACTGGGGAAAAGTCTCCAGGTGATGAAAGGTGGCTGGTATACGTGAAAAGCTGAAAGGCTGATCCTGGAAGGTAAGTCACCCGGCTGTGTTGTCTGAATTGGGCCAATAAAGATCTGGCCATCTTGAGAAATGAACTGTGGGACTGAATTCCAACGGTGGAATATGAATTGGGCCAATTGGGCGAAGGCCATACAGGCTGCTTGATTACTACCTGTATGGACCAATTGAGTTGTCCAAGGGATTCTGATTACTTGATGCCTTGAAAATTACTGAAATGATAGATTACCTCTGGGAATTTCCCTTAGAATAGTCTTGGTGAGAACTGGCAACCCAGCTCCTGCAGGGCCATGTATTTGGGGTCCTTGAATGGCCTTCTGTTAGCTTCCATGGAATTTCCAGACTGAATAGCTGAGAGGTCCTCCTTCAAAAGTGGTGATGGATTTGGGGTTGATTTGGGATCATGTAATTGGGTCCTGGAATTGTCACCATTGGATTGCTTAGGAAAAATGGTGCATAATGGTAGATTATACCATGTATGCACCACTCCTGGTCCTTGAGTATGGGGTGCATTGAAGGAAGGGAAGTTTTCCCCTGAAATGGAGGGGAATCCTTTCTTGGAGCTGATCTGGTGGCCTCTGATGGTTGCCAGAGGCCATGAACTGATTTTATAGCCAATTTGGGTCCTAAGGTGGTTTTTGGCCATTTGGGGTCAAACACTGGCTCAGGTGGACCCACCTGGCTTTGGGGGCTGATGGACTGCCCACTTGGCCCCTTTTGGCCTCATTGGAACTGGGCCTAAAGGGGCCTAAGGGTCCCATGGACTGCAGGCCGTGGATTATGGCCCATGGGCCATAGAGCCTGTAGGGGGCCTAAATGGCCCAAACCCCCCTAATAGAAAGGGTTGGGCCAAGGGACCTGGTGGTGGATAGAGGGGCCATAGGCCTCTTGAAGACTTAAATGACCCCCAGGCGCAAAAACACAGATAATGGCCTGGGGGTTGGTGAGGTGGAGAATTGGCCAATGAGGCCAATGAAGGTAAGATATGGCCTGAGGCCACATTTGGAAAGTGGAAGTGTGAGATTTCCCAGAGGCCATGAAGCACCAGAGGGGTCCAATTGGCCATAAATGATATGGTATGGCCAATTGGCCCTAACTTGGGTCAGTCTAGAATTGCCACAACACCCATTGAGGGGGGTGGTTATTTGTGGTTGTGACACCTTTATACTCTTTTATGGCTATTTGCCAGCCAAAAATGTTTCTGTTGGTAGGCTTCATGTTCAGCAAAGACTTCAAGGCTGTGCATTCTGTGTAGACTTCAAATACTGCACCCTCCAAACAATAGTGGAGTTTCTCTAGAGCCCAGATTAAGCATAGAAATTCAGTCTGGGTGGCCCCATACCTGCCTCCTGAATCTTTCAGTTTCCTAGATATGTAGCATATTACTCCCTCTCTTGGTTAACCATCCACAATTTGTTTCTGGTGAAGGGCTGCCTGTAAGCCTTGGCTGCATTCTGAATCTATGTATAAATTGAATGGTAGTTCAAAGTAAGGTAAGATAAGTACATGCGCATTTGTGAGTTCATGTTTTATCCTCTCATATGCATATATACCTTCCTTGGTAATTTCAAAAACTGAATCTTTTGAACATAACTTGTACAGACTACTAGTCATGTGGGCAAAATATTTGATGAGGTTTCTATAGTAGCTAGCAAACCCAAGGACAGATTGCATCTCTTTTATTTTTTTTTGGTACTGGCTCTTGCAGTATTGCTGCTACTTTGTTCTGGTCTATTGCCGGACTAAGACCTGAGACTTTATTTCCTAGATCTAGTAGCTCTTGTTGGCCAAAATTGCACTTTTTAAGTAAAGTTTTCAGATTGATGGGTGTGCATTTACTGAGGACTCTGTCTATGTACTGCACATGGTCTTCCCATGTCTCTGAGTATATATTAAAGTCATCAATATATACTACCATTCAGCCTTCCAATGTGTCCCATTGAAATATTTTGTCCATCATCCTTTGGACATGGGCTGGTGCATTCTTGATGCTAAATGGCATTCTGGTGTAATCATATATTCCTGTATGGCATATGATTCTGAGTAGTTTTATGGAGTTTTTTTGACTCCATTCTGGTGGAAGCCTTTCATACAATCCATCTTGGTTATGTATTTGGCTTTTGCCAGTTTGTCTAGTGCATGAGGTATCCCTTGTATAGGGTACTGTGGGAACTCCTCTTGTGTGGGATTAAAATGAGGCAGTGCCTGGAGGGGGAAATCACAGGTAGCTAGTTTTGAATTGCTAATAACTCCTGTAACAAAGGGTGGCAAGGGTGTATTGCCTGCCCCTCCGGAAATACTGAACAAAATCTTCCTTGGAGCTCACAAACCAAAATAAAATTAGTAAGTGGCTTTACAACTGCAGAAGACAAAATTCAGCAGTCTCAGATCAGACCTATTCAATAAATAATATGAAAAATAATGTCAGTCATTTTGGTTAAATTTGAAATTTTAATGAAATACTTGTCTGTTTAATCTTAATATCTTTTTTTTAGTGAAATTGAGGTGAGTTGTTTCTTATTGGTGATAATTCCTTGGTAGGATGGGTTATTTAAGGTTTTCTGGAAAATTTGATGAGTGTTGATAAAGGTAATTTTGTTAAGGTAAAGTTATAATAGAGTAAAATAATTTTTTGGAAGGTTTGTTATTTTTTTTAAGAGTTGTTGATAATAAGATAAAATTGTATTTGTTAAATTTAAGAGGTAAGGTTCTTTGATATTGGATTTTTAAAGAGATAAGTTAATTTTAAATCTTGATAAATTGTTTTAATTTTAGTGGATAAAATATTTGAATCGAGTAGTAACCCTAATCTTGGGTACTGGGTAATTTTTATTTTTATTTTAATAATAATAAGATTCCACTGAGCTTAGCTACTGGGTAATCTTCAACACTATACTTCCACTGAGCTTAGCTACTGGGTAAGTAAATTCACTATAATTTGCTGGACTACCTCCCTGGTGAGGGATGAACTATTCCTATGCTCCTACTGTGCAGTGGATATAATTTGCATAGGATATAATTTTCATGTGGGGAAATTTGAAATTTGGGGGGAGAGAGCCCCTCTATTTATACCTTTTGGGAGCCTAGAGGGCCCTCCATGGGAGCTGTCTTTTTCCACTTTAATTCCTCTTGATTTCATCATGTGACTCTGTTTTTGGTGAGGACCTTTCTTGCATGGGTCAGGTGATTTAAGGTTTGGTGATAATTTTCTCTCTGCACAGCCTCCATTTATCACATGATTGTCTTTTGGTGAACTAATTATGATGTGATATTCTTGAATTTTCCTTGCATACATGAGGTGATTCAATTTTGGCTGAGGATTTTTGTTGTGCACAGCCTCTTTTTTGTCACATGATATTCTGTTGGTGGATGCAGTATCACATGATGACCTTGTAATTTCTTTGCATATGTCCTTATTTTAGGTTTGGTAGAAGTGGCTGTGTAATTTATGCAGGTGTCATGGTTGTTTTTCTTCTTTTTGAACTTTAAAAGGAAGTCAGGTGATAATTTCTTGTACTGGTGAATTTACTGTTATGTATGAGATGATGTGATTTTTGAGTTTTACACATGCTGTGCATAGTCATGTGGTTGAGATTTAATTAAAATTGTGTACCGCATGCAGCCTGTTGTAACTAGCTTTGGTTTGCATGAGGTGATGAGTGGTGTAAATAAATGTGATTCTGTTTTAAGGTTTCCAGTGGGGTTACTTTGGATATAAGATAAGGTACTCCTGTGGCTGTAAGGGGGTGTAAAGCTGGGTGGGGTGTTTAATTTAAAGGGTGGTACCTTATTTGTTGTAACTAGTTTGCTATATGTAACTTGATTTTTTTGGATATGCATAATGAAATTGAATAATTTATTTAAACACATACACTTCCCTTTGGTGCCTGTGCCATGGTTTTATGAGTTAAATCCAGTTTCTTGCTGTAAAATTGACCTTTTGGTGTAACGTTTGAGTGTAAGTCTGCCTGTAGGCTGAATTTACTGCTGTTTTGGGGTACTATGAGCTTGAACCTGGTGAAAAAAAGGTATGGAATACCACATCCCCCTCTCCATTTAATGCTGTCCCCAGCATTCCAGGTGAGAGCTCTCTATTCTTCATCTGATTCTGTGGTCTCCTCAAATTCCTCTTCCTCATTTATTTCTTCATATTCTTCACTTTGTTCTTCCTCTGTTTTTTTATTATTATTTTCTAATGATTTCTAAGAATTTGCTAGTATCCTGAAATCTTGAGGTCTTCACAATTCTTCTTTCTTCTCTCTTCCATAAAAAATGTAGTTTAAGGTTATACAGGACCTACAACTAGGTGTGTAACCCCTGTATATTAGGTATACAAGTCCTGCAGTTTAAGTCATGCAAGGACCTCCTGGCCTAATCCAAGAGCTTATCTTGATTCTTGAGCTCCTTTGGGCTTGAATTTGGATTCCACTTGACTTTTGTTTTATTCTTTAATCTTCATGATTCCCACTTGATGCAAGATTCTTCTGGTTGTTTTATTTCTTGATAAGGAATTTTCTTGTCTTAATTGATAGCTTGATACTTCACTTTGTTCATTTTGGCCAATTTGATAATGCTAAACACCTGTGAAACCCCTTGTTCCTGTTACACAAAGGGAGCAGTTTATTGTCATGCTAAGGACAAAAATGGTCCTTCAGCACTTCTCCTGACTAGGACAATCCCCTCCAGCTTCTTGGCTGTTATTTTTTATAAGTTTCCCTGCCCAAGTCTACAGGGGAGGCAGTTTAGTGTCATGCTGAGGACCTCTTGAGTCTTCAATCTTCTTTAAAATCCCAAGGGAAATTTGATTTGAGTGTTGTACATCATCTTGTTAGTCCTTCATGTTTAGTGAGTCCTGAGTCCATAATTAATCCAGTGGGTCATCCTTCAGTCCATAAATCCTGACCAATGATTCTTGAATTCCAAATGAGTTTCAATCCAGAATCAAAGAAGTGTCCAAGCTCTTGTGCTTTCCAAAGGTCAATCCATAAGGAAATCCTGCTTTTCTTCATAAACAATCTTCTTTATTTTCAGTATTGTGAATAATTTTCCTATAATGAATTGTTTCCCAATTCTCTTTCTATTTCTTCAAATTAATTTATGTCCTTTTGTTCTTTTGTATTCCTGAATTATACCTGTTACATACAAATGAAAATTTTTTTTGTAATAATAAGGTGATTTAAAAACTGATTTTAATATTAATTTATTGATATATATATTTTTTCAATAATATTTGTTTGGATGAAGGGCGCCCCTCTCCATTTAAAAATCTTCAGTTGGTTTTCAAATTTTGAAGAGGATATATCCTCATTCCCCCAAAACTTCCACTATAAGGGATAGTGTAAGAAATAAGTTTACCCACCCCTTATTTTTTATAGTGATTTTGATGAGGATAAATAATGATACAGTAAATTTACATAATTTTATATTTTATTCTATTTTTATTTTTCAATTTTTGTAATTATAAAATAATCATTAAATGAGATATCTGATTAAAAATCACAATTCAAAAGAAATAAACCTAAATCACAATTAAGATCATGGAACTGTTTGGTTAAAGGTGGTAATTTGTGCCAATCAGTAAAAATTGGTGCTCTTGAGAGGTTTTATAATTAATATAACACAATTGAATGATCATAATTTGGGTCCTTTAATCATATAATGACCCTTATGATTCCACAACTCTTCCTTTTGGAATCATCGTTGTGACTCAGACTTTATTTCAAGTCCATCCCCTTTATGGTTCAGATCTTCTGTTACCCATAAATGCATTTGAGTTGTTAAAAAATATAAACAGTGAAATTGAAAATTTGTACAATTAAAAAAACTCTTCTTTGCTTTTTGGGGGGCTTTCAAATTCCTTTTGGAATAAATAGCACATTGAGGTGTTATTAATATGTAAATTCCCCAAATTATGTCATCAGTTTATTAGTTTTTTAATATAAATAACTCCTCCAGAGTTCAATTAATTCCTTCATGGCACAAATACTTCTTCTTTTCAAACAAGTTCCAATCACTCTTTTGTAATTGAAGAAATATTTCAAATAAATTGATCATCATTTTTTTTTTTAAAAAAAAATAATACTTGATGTAAAGTTTTTTTTTTTTTTTTTTTAACTATTGTTATTATTGAGTTGAAAAATTAAGCCAACTTAATGGCTTTTGTTGTAATAGTAGGAGAAGTATAATAAAGATAATAAATAAATGGAATATTCTTGAGATCATGAATGGGATATGCCCCTAATTCTTAGTGAAAATAAATAAATGAGTTTGAAATAAATAAAAAAAAATATGTTCAGGAGATTCAAGTCAGTAAATATTTCTAATTCTTGTTTATAATGACATAAAATTAGAAATTAAAAAAGAATAAGAAATGAAACCTTAGGTAGTTTATAGTCTTGCCTAGGACTTATCCTATTCTGATAGTCCTTGTTCAATCTTTTTGAATATTTTAAATAAGCAGTTTATGGTCTTGCAAAGGACCATTTGTTGATTGTTTTTTATTTTGAGTCCTTGTTGAGAATTCTCTTCTTTTTACTTGATATTTAAAGGTATTTCTTGATATTTGAAGGGGAAGTTTATGGTCTTGCCAAGGACCATATGTTTTCTTGATATTTGAAAGTGCACTTTATGGTCTTGCCTAGGACCTTTGATTGATTGTGTTGTAAATTTGAGTCCTTGTTGAGATTTCTAATGGTGGGAAGTTTATGGTCTTGCCAGGGACCTTATGTTGTGCCCAGGCCCCTGATTGTTGCACTTGGGGTTTCCTGGCATGTAATTTATCTTCAAAGCCAAGTTGTAAGTTGAATTAAACAGTTTGTAGTCTTATTTAGGACTCTTGATTAATTTCTTTACTTTGAATCCTTGTTGAGGATTTTTATGGTGGGCAGTTTATGGTCTTGCCAAGGACCATTGGTTTATTGTTTTGTTGATAACTGCTTGATTCCTTGTTGATACTTTTGGTTTTTTATTTGTCTTCAAAGCCAAGTTGAAAATTTAATTAAACAGTTTATAGTCTTATTTAGGACTATTTTCATTTTAAAATCATTTTCTTAAACTTTTAAGATCCTGAAAGTGTGTTTTTTTTTTTTAATGTTGAATACCTATAAAAGCCAAATCAAATATGTTAGTATAGTTATTATTCATCATAAAAAAAACCTAAAAGATCAAATAGCAGTTTAAAGCCTTGCTTAGGGCTTTGTATTGTCCTTTATAGCCATTTTTGTTCTTCTTCTTTTTTTTTTATTATTTATAGCCCTGCAAAATTCAAATAAAAAGTTTGTCAGTACAATTCAATATCAAAGATAAATTAAGAACAAAAAGATAAAACAAGCAGTTTAAAGCCTTGCTGAGGGCTCTCTTTTTTTTTTCCTTTAATTATTTCATTAAACTAAAAAAAATACTGAAATTTCAGTAAAATAAAAAATCAGTAATTCAAAACAACAACATACGCAGTGAAATTGAGCAGTTTAATGCCTTGCTCAGGGCATTTATTATATATATATATATATTACTATCATTTTTCTGTTATTATTATTATTATTATTTTTTCTTTTTTCTTTTTCTTCTTAATGTCCTAAGATCAAATAGACAACAAAATTAAATAAGTAAAAATTCAGATAGAGTCTGTCAGTAAATGAAAAAATAAAATAAAAAATAAAAAATAAAAATAAAATAGAAACCAGCAGTTTTATGTCTTTCTGAGGACATTTATCCTTTATATGTGCTACTTAAAATAATAAAAAATAAAATAAGCATAAAAAATGCAAGATAGAAAACTTAAAACCAGCAGTTTATAGCCATACTGAGGGCTTATTTGTATATTGAAGACCTGTAGCACAATTAAATGTGTCAGTTCCATTTTATATCCAAGATAAATTTAGAATGAAAAAAAAGAAACAAGCAGTTTAAAGCCTTGCTGAGGGCTCATCTTCTTTAATGTAATAACTGAAAATAAAAAAATATTGTTAGTAATTTAAAGGCCAATAAAGGAAATTTAGCCAAGATTATCAAAAACACAATAAAATCAAAACAAGCAGTTTAAAGCCTTGCTGAGGGCTTCTTTGTTATTTATAGCCCTGTAGCATAAAAAATTAATAAAAATTATATTAATTAAAAAAAGAAAACCCAGCAGTTTAAAGCCATGCTGAGGGCTCTCTATTGTTTGTAGCCCTGTAGCATGAAAAAATTTATAAACTAAATTAAGTAAGATAAATAACAAAACCAGCAGTTTAAAGCCATGCTGAGGGCTTTTTTTATATATATGGAAGACCTGTAGCACAATTAAAAATAAAATATGTCAGTTTTATTCAATATCCAATATAAAGTAAGCAAAAAAATAAAATAAGCAGTTTATAGCCATACTGAGGGCTTTTTTTTTAACTTATAGCCCTGTAGAATTTCAAAATAAAAAATCAATTAGCAAATTAAAAAATCAGAATTATAATTCATAAAAGAACTAAGCAGTTTTAAGCCATGCTAAGGGCTTTTTTGTTTTTTAACCCTCATTCTGATATATATATTTATCTTTCTTTTGTTATTTTATATATATTGATTGATGAAGGGTAAAAAAATTACAACAGTTTAAAGTCATGTTGAGGACTTATCTTTTTTTTAAAAGCACATTTAAGCCTATAAAATAAGAGAAATATTTTATTAATGTTGCATACCTGTGGAAGCCAAATCAAATATTTTAGTATAGTTATTATTCAAAATAAGAAAGCATAAAAGATAAAATAGCAGTTTAAAGCCATGCTGAGGGCTTTATCTTTTATTTGTAGCCCTTTACCTATCAAAAAATTAAATATATCAGTTTTAATTTAATATCCAAAAAATAAAGTAAGAATGAAAAATAAAACAAAATAAGCAGTTTATAGCCATACTGAGGGCTTGCATTGTCCTTTATGGCCCTGTAGCACATAAAAGGTAAAATATGTCAGTTCAATTTAATATCAAAGATAAAAAGATCATGAGAAATAAAGAAAAAGAAGCAGTTTATAGCCATACTGAGGGCTCATTTGTATATTGAAGACCTGTGGCACAATTAAATGTGTCAGCTCCATTTTTATCCAAGAAAAATTAAGAATGAAAAAAGAAATAAGCAGTTTAAAGCCTTGCTGAGGGCCTTATCTTTTGTCCAAACACTTTTGTTTGATAATTTTTGGTTTTCAGGGGATTTGATTTATCTTCAAAGCCAAGTTTCATAATTAAATTAAACAGTTTATAGTCTTGTTAAGGACTCCTTTCATTTAAAAATCATTTTCTTAATCTTATAAGATCCTGAAAGTGTTTTTTTTAATGTTGAATACCTGTAAAAGCCAAATCAAATATGTTAGTATAATTTATTGTAAACATAAAAAACAAGAATATAAGAAAATCATCAGTTTAAAGCCTTGATGAGGGCTCATATCCTTTATAAGTCCTACTTAAAAAAATAAAAATAAAATCAGCATAAAAAATGCAAGATAGAAAACTTAAAACCAGCAGTTTAAAGCCATGCTAAGGGCTTCTGTTAATTTATTGTTTCTTTTTCCAAAACATAAAAAAAGTTCAACAGTTTAAAGTCATGTTGAGGACTTTTCTTTTTTTTAATTTGTTTTCCTGATTTATTTTACCAAATTTCATTTTATTTCATTTTTTGGGTCCTCTATTCACTAAAGAATGTGGTTGTCCAGGTGAGGTTTTGTTGTTGAGAGGCCTAGAACACTCTTGTATCACTTAAGACCAGTTCGTGTGGCTGATTTGGAGCTATAATGCACTCTGACTTCCCCTGTAAGGCTCTAAAACCCATTGGGAAGTTGTATTTGGACTAATACAGGTGATATTACACCTTTACAATGCTTAGAAGGAAGTCGCATAACTGGCTTTTGTAGCTAAATAGCCTTCAAATGCCGTCATTAGCTTAATAATGGCTCAGGTTAGAGTATTCTGACAATTGATGAACTTGTCTTTGCCTCAACTTGAGTCGTGTCAGTAGTTGTGGTTGATTAGAGTGGACCCTCATGGTCTACTGGGGTGTTTCTCTGATTACTGCGATGTTCAAATTATTTCAAGGAAATGAATGGGGTGTTCAAAAACTGGTCGGGCTGGTTTAATTTAGTTGGTATAGCTCAGGGCTGGTTTCCGGGTGTCTCGGAACCACTGGAAACATAATTTTGTGATGTTTCGACCACCTCTTGAGCTTCCAAAAGGCTACCAGTGTGATCCTAACCAAATTGATGGGTATCGGTGGCTGTAACATTCTTTTCCAGGCTAACTCCACCATAGGAATTAGCCATGTCACTTACTGCTTGGCTCTAATATTTTATTTAACACCTGCTGTCAATCACGACAAGCAGCTTGGTTTTGTATATTGAGTAACTTGTCAATGTTTTGTACTGTACTGGTGCAGTACATGCCCTAGCTTTCTCCTCTTGCATATTCCAATATGTTGGTATTGCTGGCGAATTTTGTTTTGATTCTGTCGTGATATTTAACATGAATGGTGTTTGTAAACAGAGGTAGGGTTTTTTTATGACTGCCTGCAGGTACAGTAGTGTCGTTCTTCTAGCATGTTACTGAGGCTGTACATTTATATCAAAAACTGAGAATTAGTCAATGAGGTGCTGATGCAAGATCTCTTGTATGATCTATTTTGTTTCTTTTATTTTTTTATTGTGCATGGATTTAGTGAAGTGGAAATGAGTGTCAGACACCCATCTCCTGGCTTATACATGATTCAGGTCTGGTTACCAGGCACATGTGATCCTAACTAGATCAACTTGTATTGGTAGGTGGCAGATTTTTTCCCCAAGCTGTTGTGATAGTACAGCTTTTCATTCAGTTAGTTGAATTGTATTGTTTTCTTTGATGCTCTATCTACGCAAGTGAGCGCTTATTGGTATTCTTAGGCAAGATCATGGTGCTGCTGGATTCAATGCGCTAGTTCGGTGTGTTAGCCTGTCTGACAGATCGGAGGCTTGCTGCTCCAAATGATCTTTATGGTGTGTTGACACCATGCTTAGCAACAGTAATAAAACTTGAAATGACCATAGAAAGATATTCTCCTCCTGATGCAGAGGACCTCCAGATGGTGGCGTTTATTTGTACACACCAGGGCGAATCTTGCGTCAATCGTCGGCGATTGACTTCACGTCGCACCGCGGTCAGTATAAAATCTTGCTTCAGTCTCGTTAGTGTCACTTTATAGTCACTGGATTTAGTGGGTCACGTCACGTCAGCGTCAAGACAACGTCAATCGTCACATGTGTCACATGAGAATGTCACTCAAAGCCCAAACCCGTTTCAACACTATTCGCAACGTTCGGGTAATTTCACCTAATAGCTTCTGCCTCCCCGACACTTAGCATGCTTACGCGCCCGCACCACCCTCCAGATGAGACTCTGACACTGCCTGCCCCCCCATCTCCGTCCTCACCACTCCTTACGCTTTCACACCCCCACCCTTACCATCCTTACGCTTGTGTAGTGCCCTCCCGACATACTCCCGACACTGGTTACAATCCTTACGCTCGCGCAGTGCCCTCCTGACATGCTCCTGACGCTGCTTACGATCATTATGCTCGCGCAGTGCCCTCCCGACATGCTCCCGACACTGCTTACAATCCTTACGCTCATGAAGTGCCCTCCCGCCATGCTCCCGAAACTGCTCACCATCCTTACGCTCACGGAGTGCCCTCCCGACATACTCCCGACACTGCTTACGATCCTTACGCTCATGAAGTGCCCTCCCGACATGCTCCCGACACTGCTTACGATCCTTACGCTTGCGGAGTGCCCTCCCGACATACTCCCGACACTGCTTACGATCCTTACGCTCGCGGAGTGCCCTCCCGACATGCTCCCGACACTGCTTACGATCCTTACGCTCATGAAGTGCCCTCCCGACATACTCCCGACACTGCTTACAATCCTTACGCTCATGAAGTGCCCTCCCGACATACTCCCGACACTGCTCACCATCCTTACGCTCATGAAGTGCCCTCCCGACATGCTCCCGACACTGCTCACCATCCTTACGCTTGCCTAGTAGGTACCCTCCCGACATGCCTCCGACGCCGCTTACCATCCTTACGCTTCCGTACTACATCCATAGTGTACGGTGGCTTGTTGGCGTACACAATGGACGCCATCGCCGAAATATGCTGAGTGGCCTTCTCTGCCAACAGGACCACAGGGGAAATTGGTCAGTATATTCACAATGTTGTGGTTAGGGTTTAAATCATGAGACTCGCAAATTAAAACCTAATAAGTGGACTATTTAAGACAAGAATTGTGTCTCCTTTTTCGCCGACAAAACCATTTTATTTCATATCATTCAAATGGAACACTTTGCTTAGTCCTTACCTCATGAGTGTTGAATAGTTCAAAAGTTGACTTTAGTAGGTTTCTCACTAGTCAACTTTATTCAATGTCTCACAGGGAAGTGATTTCATTTGCATGATATGAAATAATTTGCAAAACATCGCCTCCTTCAATTTCCCGCCAAATCGCATTTTGCAAATGCGATTATTTTACTTCCACCTAGTTATCAATCAACTCGTCACCATCTATTTGCTTACTAAACTACCTCCGCGATGGCCCAAACCCCGGGAAATTCAACGGAATTTAATGAACGACCAACTTCAGCCCCAGAGAGTGGAAGTGAAATATCTGATATGGCCAGTAGTCGTGAATTAGGCATTGAAGCAGAGAGCCAGTCACATGAAGATAATCAAGATCCACCAGTTCTTCCAGAATGTGAGTATACATCCATCTTGAGTATTTCTAATCTCTCAAAACCTGATATTGTGTCATAGCCTTTATTTCAGGTCAACCTCCAAGCTCTCAGAAACCAAATTTTAAAATTTATGAGAAGGAAAAGACTGTTGAACCTTGTGCACCGACAGAAGATGATGGGCAAGATGATGTAATTTTCAGTGGGGAGGTGGAAATTATATCCAAGGAACAATTTGTCTCCAACATTGCTCAAACAATCCCAAGGCTCGAGAAAATCCAAAATGATAGTAAAATTCCTGATTATGTGCGTCAAAAGATTGCTGAAGCCATGAGCCTGCTCAAAATGGATTTGAACCGTAAGTCCATTACTAATTCAAAACAAAGTTGATAAAAATAGCTGCTTACAATATATGGGCAGGTGTGGAGGTGGGAGAATCTCTACCTGAAGGATCTCGAGTCGTAATTGGATTTCCAGGCAAAGGATTAGGAAAAAGACCAAATATACATGCGACCAAAAAAACCAACAAAAAACGCCGTACCTTTGAATCCGCAAAGGATTCCCGGGATCAAGGTGATGAAATGATCAATGTTGAAGGGGACGATATTGATAATGAACCTCCGCATACTGAACCCCCCCCATACTCAATGAAACAATCCATGCTGAAGCTCCACATACTGAAAGCCCCCCGATACCCAATGAAACAATGCATGATGCAACCCCTCCCGCCTCTCCTCGGAATATTCAAGCCCCTCAAGAAAGGGAAACAATTAAACATGATACAATGGGACAAGATATGACTGATATAATTCCCGACGCTGAGCCCGAAGTGTCATCCGCTGCGAATTTTCAAGGAATATTTTTATCCCACATGGAAGAGTTTGCAGGCATTTTGAATTATCATTCCAATATTTCTCAACAATCATGGAAAAGGGGGCTTGATAATATCAATAGGATTTACAAAAATAGATGGGACAATTTACCAACAAAGGATGCTCATACATTCCTGCCCGTTGGTATTAAGGTGATCAGTAACCGAGATCTTAAAATGTCGGCTTGGCTGCAGGACCTTGAGATGGCAGGTGATTTTTTTCTTATCTTTGTGCATGATACTTGATTATTGGCTGTTGACTGGTGATATAAATTGCAATATACAGGGTTAGATTTTTTTAAGCCAACTGAAACAGAAGCGTTTTTTGATTACAACATTTGGAATCTCAAATTGATGAAGGAATCAGCTAAACCTCCCGATAATCTCCCCAAATCTGAACACTCCTTCTTCAAAATGGTTCAGAGCCTTCTTTACCCCGCGAATCCAGTTAAACATTTTTGGGCAAATGTTATGTTTGAATCCATTAGTTTAGTCTCATACGATGTGATTGCACCCAAACCATATGTTGCACCAACATCAAATTCGACCGATCCTCTTGGACTTGAACGGGGAGCAGTTGAATACCTTGCCTCCTGCTTGAGTAAATTGAAGCAACGTGCAACCCAACTCATCATTGAAGGTGGCGGGGCTGACAATGAGATATCCACAAAGCCGCACAAGAACCTGGAGGATCTAATGGATACAGTTATCCATTTGATGATTGCGTACAACATGGTACGTGCACATACAAAGGTCGAAGTTAATGGCATCAAAGGCAAACTCACGAACTCAAAAAAAAATGAGGCCATCAAAGATCTTTTGGCGTGTCACAAGAATCTTGGAATAAATCGAATTTGCTATGGTATATTAGCGGCATTCTGTGCGGCGGGGGTTCGTGGTTTGATGGTATGCTCAGATGACTGGAGAACAAGCTCAGTTAAAGGGGCTTTATCACTAATTGACATTTCCGCAAAACTTTCAGAGGGTAAAAATCTAGTGGAGCCAGTGTGGCTACGTACTAATAAGTATATATGTAATTTACTGAATAAAAGTTTCTTCTCATCAGAGTCTTTTAACCCCACTGTACCTCTTAGATTTGAATTTGCACGATGCTTAGTATTAGACTTTGGTGATGCCTGGGTGGCGAAACGCGGTCTTGGTTCAAGTGATGAGGTCACCTTGACGGTACCCAGGTCAGCTAAACTCACAACCAGGATTGACCCGTTTTAGATTAGCTTTGTACTAGATAGATTGTAATTTAATTTTGCAAAGTTATTTATGAATTTAATAATCATGACTTCCTATCCTACTACTGCCCGGATGCCACAGTCTGAGTACCAATAGTAATTGTACGGCGGCATGCCTCCGTACATCATTGCAAAGACTCCGCCAAGACGCAAGCTGAGTCAGGCTTTGTGCCCGCGAGTAGCACACTTGGGGGCATTGCGGGAAGTCGCGTTTATCACTTCCTGCCAGCCCATAATAGGCAAATTGTTACTGTGTCTTTCAAGAGGACTGGGATAACTAGGGATCCGCAGCAGGATGCATATTGCATTTGCGTGTGCTTGCAATATTCCAAATGGTTGGATTGGAAAGTGATTGCATGGGAACATCAATGTGTAAAATTGAATAATGCACTATCCACTGCAATTTTCAGGTTCAGGTATTTGAGATCGTGAAGTTGCCAAGGTCAGGCGTGAGCTTTCTTTTTAGCCGCAATTAAAAAAGATTCATCCACCGCAATCCAATTTAGGTGATATTAATAAATCAGTAATCATTTGGTTTCATTTCATTTTCTGCTGCAAGCATGCCATTCACAAAAAAAGGAAAAGAGCGTAAAAGGGAACTCGCGAGAAAGCGTCGGGCTGAGGAAGGAAAGTGTGAGTTTCTCACTTAATCTCAGTGTATATATATAGATATATATATATGCTTCCACATTTATGTGGCACACTCATTGGGCCCCACGGAAGAACATTGGCTTTAGTCGGTTCAGATTGTGCCAATGTCCTGTGGGCTCTAAAGGGAAGTCAAAGGATGTGTGCCGAAGAAAGCTCCTTGGCAGTATCTGATATCTTTTGTGCTTCAACACATAGTGATCCCGCAACCACTCGGGAATAGTAGCAGATCCCAAAAGACAAATGAGCGCAAAACCACCCGAATGAATAGGTTTTTTTCCTCCTCTCGCCCAACAGCACAAATATCAATGCCAGTATCAGCAAATATCACCCCAAGTGAAATTCGGAGGGTGGAGGATGTCAATCAGATCAAACGCATTCACTTTGGCCGTGTGGCAATTTTCTCTTCAACCGGATTACTCATTGCCCTTGTTGAATTCCGACCATTCACAACAATGAGTGAAGTCAAGGTCAATCAATGGGATGAATTATCACAATTCTTATTTCGCGAAAAGAGGTTCACTGACCCTATTGCAACAAATGGAGCATTACTGGAGGGATTTATGTTCGCGATTGGGTGGCGCAAATGCACCACGAAGAATGAACGATTTGGTCTGTATGGTAGTGCTGGCAAAATTGAAAATGCAAAAGATGAATGGCGGGACCGAGGTGCCAATCTTAGCTCGGTGGGTCGCATTCTAGGTCAATCCTTACAATATGTTGGGGATAATTTATTTCAGAAGATTCAAAATTGCTAAAACTCATTGGGGGTTCCGTCTTTTGATCAAGTCAAGTATGAAGGCAATAATCCCGCAAATCAGGGTGCATGTGAGTTTTCTTCGGCACTCACTTTCACCATGAATGGATTCAAAAACGCACCTCATGTTGATAAGGATGCATCGCTGTATGCTTTGGGATGGTGGTTTCAAGCTGATAAGCGGACCGGCCAAATTCAAAGAGATGCGTCAAAGCGGTGTACAGGGGGAAAATTGATTTTCCCAAATGAGCATTTTTGGATTGATCTATCCGCATGTCATGGGCTCATTCAGGTAGTGTGGGCCAGTAGTACATTTGTTCATTATACTGATCCAGCACAGGACAACGAAAGCACGACACTAGTGGGTATGTCCGCACAATGCTCAAGGAGGTTGGCAAAAACAATGCGGCAAAAAAGCCATGGCTATTATGAGATTGCCGAGAGAGCGGGCTATCAAATCAGGGATGGTAATAAAATCTCATGCAGATTCAAAGAGTGAGGCAGTCGGAATAGCAGCGTGATTGGTAGATGATGGTGGGGTAAGGCAGAGGACAATATACACCAGGATTGGATGGATTCGAGTGCGGGAGATGGGGTGTCTCACAGGAAAAAGGGGTGAAGTGGATTATGTACGGAGGCATGCCATCGTACATATGCCAGGTTTGTTGCTCTTGTCCAGGATCCCAACGCTTCACACGCGAATCCTTATGCTTGTGCAGGTGCCGACAATGCTAAAAGTTTCTTACGCCTATGCGGGGTGCCGAGGCTTCACACGCCAATCCTTACGCCTGGGCAGGTTCCCGACAACTCACACGCCAATCCTTACGCCTTTGCAGGTTCCCGACAGCTCACACGCCAATCCTTACGCCTGTGCAGACTCCCGAAAGCTCACACGCCAATCCTTACGCCTGTGCAGGCTCCCGACAGCTCACACACCAATCCTTAGGCTTGTGAAGGTTGCCAACAATGCTGACAATTTGTTATGCCTGTGCAGGCTCCCGAAAATTCACACGCCAATCCTTACGCCTGTTCAGCCTCCCGACAGCTCACACGCGAATCCTTAGGCTTGTGAAGGATGCTAACAATGCTGACAATTTCTTACGCCTGTGCAGGCTCCCGACAATTCACACGCCAATCCTTTCACCTGTGCAGGCGCCCGACAGCTCACACGCCAATCCTTACGCCTTTTCAGGCTCCCGACAGCCCACACGCCAATCGTTACGCTTGTGAAGGTTCCCGACAATTTAAACAATTCAATACATGACTAAGATTAATAGCGTGTGACCATAGGAACGGCAATTTCTCATGAATCTGGAGTGGATTGCTCACATGCCGGAACCTCCCGCTTTTTTACAGTTAAGATTTGATATGGCTCTAAACAATGGAGGAAGAAAATATAGGAGGCAGGAATGGTGACTATTGGCGCATTTTTGGCAAAAGATTTTCTCACATACAAAAATACTAACTCAAACTTTTGGTGGGGCACTTACGAAAATTATTCTCACCCAATAGTAAATATGAATCATTGAGGAATTATAATAAATTCACGTGAACAAAAAACGTAAGAGAAATTGAAAATATCTTTCATTGAATACAAATAATTTATCTAAAGGAGTGTATTACAAAAGGTAAAAAGAGGAAAGAATATGATTTTTTTTGGGGATTTTATTTTTCTATGAATTTGGAGACTATCCCGGTGATGTCCTCCATTGGATAAGCCTCTATCGCCTCGCCAAGGAGGGAGTTTAGTTCCTCCCGGAATTCCCGGTGCATCTCATTTCGATGAGTTGCATCCACGAAAGGAATCATGTGGAGCAACCGACGATGCTCCAACAAGATTCGGTTGATCGATTCGTGGACGATGGCTCGAGGAATCATTAGTATCGGGCGCAGGTCGGTGAATTCCTGGCGAGCGTCATCGTAGGAATGAGAGGAGCTTGGCACCGGGGGGGAGGAGGCTGTTGGGTTCTCGGCGTCAATGGGAGGGATATCCGGGGAAGGAACCGGGGTAGAAGTGGTGGGAGGGGGAACAGGAGGGGAAGGTGGGGGAGTGGGTGAAGAAGAAGGTGGAGGGGGAGGGGGAGGGGGGGGAACCGACTGGCGTATCGTCGATGATGATAATGGAGCGGGGAGTTGCGGGACGAACTGGAGATGGTCAAAGGAGGGGTGAGGAAAAGTTGAGTCGAGTTAAAAAGGTGAAATAGGGACTTACCAAAAGGTTCCTCCATTGATTGCGTAGGAGCCACCTCAGGTTGAGGCTCACGAGTCGCAATGTCCTCAGGTGGTTTGGAGGATGGACTCGGGCCAGGAATAGGTGGCTCATCGTGCTGGGAGGCTTCTACAAAAGGAGGAAGAGTCAGTTAACTTGATGCGAAAGTGAAAATGAGAAAAGAGAAAGTTGGCTGCTTACCACGGAATAAGTCCTCAGACCATTGGGTGCCACTCGGGCCTGGAGTGGGTTGCCGCAGGGTTTGCTCGCGAGGCAAAGTAGGAACGGGAGAGTCTTGTCGAGGGGGATTCGGGGGGTTTGGTTCTATGAGTAATGGAAAAAAGTGAGTATTATTGCGTGAAGATAAATGAGATAAGGAGGAGAAAGAAAACTTACTTTGGCGTTTGAATCCCATCGGTGACAAGACATGGTGACGATCAGCCCAAGCTCGAATGTCCTCTTTCCATCGCCATCCTTCATCGGCCGGATAATCACTTCGCTCAGGTCGAGGAGTGAAGTGACCATCGGATGGTGGCCTAGGAGGGGGGGTGGACAAACGGCCACAAAGGAGTCCTGGCGAGGGCGTCTTGGGCAGGAACTCCTCTGGCCGCGGGGTCGGAAGGGGCGGACGACGAACGAACATTTCTTGTGTGCTTGTCGGCAAGCATCACAAGCGTCGGTCGTCGTCGAGGAACGAATGCAGGGGATACCCTGCTTGGTGCATAACGTGCACGACATCTAAAAACAAAACAAAACAGGTTAGTAACTGAATAGAAAGTAAGCAATCAAGAAAGAAAAGGAGGACATACAATGATTTATAATTTTAAAACGGAATTCAAATTAAAAAGACTCTAGTAGGAGGTTTTTAAAAGTCTAGAAGAGAGTCGTGAAGAAAGAAAATGATTAATATCGGACCATAATGTTGACAAAAGTTCAATTGGAGAAAACGTACAAAGTAGATAGAAGTGGGGTTCTGAAATTATCAGCAGGAAAAACAAAAAGCGAGCAGGAAGGGGAGTGGGGTTAGTCGAGTGCAAAAGAAAAGACTGGAAAGGCAGGAAGACGAGGGGGAATACGCACAAGAAGGACAAACGCGGGTGACGTTGAACGAAGTGGAGCGGGTGAGAGAGAAAGTGAAGTGCGTGTCGTGTGAAGATGGTCTTTTATACCAAGGTGAAGCTGAGACAATCTCAGCAGTTTCAGCACCCGCAAAAGTCTCAGCTTCAAGGTGTGTGGGCAAAATTGAAGCTGAGTCTCAGCGAATGCTGCAACTGAGAAGTGAAATGCTCGCGTGAGGCAGAAGAACAATGGGGGTCTGGCTGAGTATTGCAATTTATTGAATTGTCAAGCTGAGTCAAATCCCCTTTGTTTCCTTAAATAGCCACCCGATCACCCAGGAGGGTGGTCGTGAGGCCCTTATTGATTGTGCATTGTGGGTGCAATGCACAAGTGACCGCGGCAAGATCACCGGCCTTATGGCCTGGTGATAGTCTTTGAACAAAGGGGGGGGCTGTAAGACAAGTGAATACAGCGTGAGCTTGCCTCGACCCATTGCTCAGGTTTGCTTTCGGGTCATAATTGAAATGCTCAGTGGCTGAACATATTAATTGCACAGTAATTGAACAATTGATATAACAATATGAAATGCACCGCTGAGTATTGCAATTTATTGAATTGTCAAGCTGAGTCAAATCCCCTTTGTTTCCTTAAATAGCCACCCGATCACCCAAGAGGGTGGTCGTGAGGCCCTTGTTGAATGTGCATTCAACGTGCAATGCACGAGTGACCCATGCAGAAATGCACCCGGTGCATTTGGTCACAAGTGACCGCGGCAAGATCACCGGCCGTATGGCCTGGTGATAGTCTTTGAACAAAGGGGGGGGCTGTAAGACAAGTGAATACAGCGTAATCTTGGCTCGACCCATTGCTCAGGTTTGCTTTCGGGTCATAATTGAAATGCTCAGTGGCTGAACATTTTAATTGCACAGTTGTTGAACTATTGATATAACAATATCAAATGCACGATGCTGAGCAATTGCTAGGTCATTTTTGTAAGCACACAATCTGAGCATTTGGCACAGCATCGGATGACATTTCAGCCAGGTGCAGCATTTCACACGCTTTGGTGAAGTGCTCCAAACTGAGCCTTCCAGTGAGCTATTGCAGAATTAGTTCATTAAATGGCTTTACTGAGCACTTTCACACGGTGCTTTTGACCATGACATGCTCAGCTTGCGTGTGCAAATCGGGTGAAACGCAATGCTGAGCATGTGGCACATGAGCTACGTAAATGCAAACGATCGGAAGGTGCATGCACATTTGCTGTATGCATGCAGGCTCAAGTAGTATTACACCTTCCTGATCTGTACAGTCGACACTGTAGTACGCAGTACACCTTTGTAAATGTACTGCGGGGCAGAGCAAAAAGCTGTTCAACAATGTAACATGCAATCACGTCAAGCCATCGAGTCATATCTCTCACCTGCATCCCTTTGATGCACCTTGTTGGACAGCTCTGCCTAACTACGGCACAGATGCGCATGTAATGCAAGTTAATGTAAGTGGGTCATAATGGGATGACTTAATATTTGGGTCATACACAAAGAGTTGATTCACTCCGGTGCCATTGTTGGGGCAAACAATGACTGGCCCGCTTGTTCATTGTCGGGCAGCCACACGCTTTCATACGCACCCCCGATGGGTCATACGCAGGCAGCTTTCACACGCCTGGAAGACATTTTTCTGCCAGTCTTCCCGCTGCCTATTTTCGTGGTCGGGTTGTCAGCTTGACCGCAGACGCTCACCCGCTTGCACGTGGAAACCTGAGGCCAATCAGTGTGAATTTGCTTCAGCCTCATCCACATTAGAATAACAATCCCAGCCTATGATTGCTGAGGCTGGTCATGTTTGCGTGGGTATCTCCCACCGCGGGTCATTTTCTTCACGTTCTCACACGCCCCGCGCAAGTTGTGGCACCTGGCTTGCAGCCAAAAAATCCCTGGGGCGTGTGGCCTCTTTCCTCCGGAGTTTTGTACACGCCTGAGGCAAAGACCCTGATGCCAATCTCGGTAGATTAGTACTTGCCTCAAACGCCATAGGGGTGAATGTATATGTGGATCACGGCTGACGGATGGCGCCCCCTTTGATCATCCTACACATTCCCCCCTGAAAGCCCAGTATGCATCAGTCAGCAAAAAACTTCAGGCAAAACCAAAGTCATGTTCGGTGGCACGCCACCGAACATATCTCACCCGCCTACACACAAGCATCCCCACAGTGAGATTGCCCTTTGAAACCGCCAACATTGCCCAGTAGGTCCCTGTGCGACAATTTACCTGAGGAAGATATATATGCATCCATGTTCGCTGTCACACCAGCAAACATGACTGCATGCCTCTGATATGCCCTCCACAATAAGTTGCTACAACCCACCCAATTTCGGATGTGCTAATGTCAACCTTGTTCCACCAAAGTTTTCGTAAATCGCTGCAGATCCAGCAGTCATAATGGTGCACCCACATTTTGGCCACCTTGCCTTGATATATGCCCCAAATCGGATATGAAAATTATGTGCCCAAGAGGCCCACCTCCATCAAGACCATGCACGTAACCACAGGCCATCCCCCTTTTGGCCTGTTGCTGCCACTCATATATGCTCCCCACCTGCGCTTATTGCGCTTCATTCCCTTTAGCTAACCCTTCCCGATCATATAATTTGCAACTGTCCCCAAATAATTTAAAATAGCCATCATGTCAACCCCTTCACAACCACTTTGCATTGGGATGATTAATATTCGTATTCAAATAAATAGTGATATAACCTTAAAGCCTGAGAATTCCCACTTAGGTTCTTGGATTATCCTATGGCACAATCAACACAACATATTCGTATATCTCCCCAATCACCAGCATGCTATTGGCTCTCTCCCAGGAACCCTTTCCCAAACGTTGATACCATTCCTTGGGGCACCAAAAACGTTCATGCACTGTGGTCCTGGTGGGGCATGGATTGAAAATTGCCAATCCAATCCTACTCAAATATTATTCGTTGAGGGAGTATTTATGACTGATGCCAATGATCCCTCCTCATCTCAGAAACCCAATCTAGCATTGATGTTCTTCACATGGTATCCAAACATTCTATTCATAATGGAAAGCTTTCAAACACAAGATTTCAAGCTTAAAATGCCCAAAGAATATGACTGTACTACTCATTGTCAATGTCAACTCTTTACTCCGACATTTCCCGCTTCAAACTCGATGCCTGCTTCATATCCTGCTGTTTCATCATTGATTTCCAAGCAAAAACTGATACAATTACCCAGTGGATCAGACCTCCCCATGATAACCCCGCCCCATGCCATTATTCAAACCCCCCTCCTCCCTCATCAAAAGACCGGACTAGCTTTTCTCTGGGATCGAGAAATCCCCAATGGCCAATCAGCCCGTAACCTTTGGGCCACCTCACCCCCAGGATCCACTTTCAATGCCAGGCACATCATTACAAACAAGGTCGTTAGCTCATTTGAATCCCTTTCGACCAATACCCCTCTTGGAGGACTGCTCGCGGATGATATGGGATTAGGTAAAACCATTCAGGCCATTGCTCTAATTGGTACCTCCAAGGAGCGGATGATTGCAAACCCCCATCGCTCCACGCCCACCATGATCATCTGCCCCCCTCGCTTAATTACCAACTGGCAATCAGAAATATCCAAGCATGCTCAGGCTGGAGCACTGCATGCCAAAATCTACCATGGTCCCACTCGTCACTCATTATCCCAAGCCGACATTTTAGAATATGATATCATCATCACTTCTTACAATACTATCACCCAAGAATTTAAGCAAACCAATCCCTCTACATGATTCATTTTTCAAATCAATTGGCATCGTATAATCTTGGATGAAGCACAGTGAGTGGCTGAGCTTAAATGATTCAAATTACCTTTTATATCCAATAACCCTTTCCCCCTCTTATAGCTATATTCGCTCTCAATACACTGCCACTCACCGTGCCATTAATAGCCTCCTTTCATCCCGTCAAATATGTTTAACGGGCACACCTATTCACAACACCATTTATGACCTTTTGGGCATAATATCATTCATCACTCAACCCCAGAGCGCCGATCAAGATAACTGGTCACCATTCATCCTGAGTAGTCTTTCAAAAGGTTGCAATGATATTTTGCATTTGGCATTGCGGCATTTAAGTTTGCGCCGCACCAAAACCACACATCTCGAATCCCTCCCCACTATTACCCATCATTATGAGCTGCTCCCACTCAACCCGACCATGCAGCAAGAATATTCCATATTATATGAAGAATTCCTATCATCCAAAAGCAAAGGACCAGGAGAATTTTTCAGAAATATTAATAAGCTGCGAATATGTTGTAACCATCACATCATGCTTAACACAATTGCGGAGGCGGAGTTGGAAGACCCCGAGGGCAGGAGCACTCAGGATAACTCCCCAAGAATCACACGAACTATTGTGGATGTGGAAACATGCATGATGAGTAGTAAAATTGCACACCTCCTACAAAGCTTAATGAAGAACAAACAAACAAGGTGTGGTCCGACGAAATCGGTGGTTTATACCCAATGGACCCAATTTCTAGATTTGTGCGTTAATTCTAATATGCATCCATTACCAATTGACTCCATCTGACTTTTTTATATTGTAGAATTGGTATTGCTCTTGCCCATCACTCTATCCTTTCAGCACGAATTGATGGAACAATTACACCACGAGCGCAGGACAAGGCGCTTGAGAATTTCTTCAATAATCCTGAATGTGAAGTACTCATTGCATCCATTTCCGCGGCTGGAACTGGCCTCAATATAACTTGTGCTAATATAGTCTATTTAATGGTGAGTTTCCCCCCAAAATTCTCCCCTGATTTTCGGACCCTGACATCCACATTTCCAGGAGCCCAATTGGAACCCAGCCATTGAGGCTCAGGCTGTTGATCGTCTACATCGTATTGGCCAACAACGACCTGTACAGGTCATCCACTATATCACTCCTCATTCAGTTGAGGTCAACATGCGGAAGGTACCTTTCAAGCTCATCTTTCACTTGATTGTATTACTATTCTGAAATCCTTCCTTATGGGAATGCCATATTCCAATCACCAATAGGTCCAAGAAAAGAAACAATCATTAACTGCGTGAGCCTTACTGATATTATATATTTTGTGATTGACAAAGTTGATAACTCCTGTTGACTCTGGCACAGGTCCACAATTATGAACACCATGAGCTGGATCGAACTTCTTCAATATTTCCTCAATGAAAATGAGCAATAGAGTATTATTGCTAAGGGAGACGGTGATACATTTCAATTCATATTGTCTATATTCTAACATATTTAGCAAGTTGTTGCATCCTTAAGAGATAATAATCAGATTTTATTACACCTGCACAAATAATTCACAAAATTTTAATTTGTCACAGTGCTATACCGTGACAAATTACTAAGTTATTGCAGAGCATCACCATTAGGCCTAATAACTGGCATGTCAAGTATCTTGAGGGCGCTAGTCTGCATCTTACTACAGCCTTTGAGCCAATCTTGATCAAATACCTGAAATGATAGGCCTTCCGGAATATCACCATCATCTGTCGATCGTAATTCTGGCAATCTATCAATAGTTTTTTTACCCTTTTTTTTAATCCGATTACAAAACTCTATGTCTCTATCCATTTTCAATACCAAATCATTAAATAACTGGGAGCGCCAGCGTAATCCCACTTTGCGGTAAACTTGACGGCCATTTTCCAGTACCTCCTCAGTATCTGAGCATACTCGAGGGTCATTGAATTGTGATTCTAGAATGGGAAATTTAGCCGTATCACACCATTCACGACGGCGCTCACAGGTCTGCACATAATCAAGTAGATCATCATCAGACTTGGTCCACAATGAAGAAGAGATACAGTAACTAACTCTTTGACGAATCTTTGCGAGCTTTTGATTCTCCTTCTTTTTAACCAAATACTCCGCATCCTTTTGAATAGACTTCCATTCTCTTTTCAAATAAGTGAAATATCGCTCCATTAAAGCTGCCACGACCCCATAGTTGTTATGATCCTTGTTCCAACAGTAGTGATGATACTCAGTGCTGACAAGTGCGAGACGGAATGTACGGTAAAACACCATAGACATCAGCTCGTTAAACGGATGTTGCCATGAGCTCTCCCAGTCCCAAGTGAATCGCTTTAGTCCTAGCTTGTGGAGCTCATTTTCGCAGTAGCTTTGGAAACCCTGAGACTGAACCTGTGTTGATGGCTCATTGAAAACATCCTCGGGGACATAACCAAGATGACCAGCCACTTGAATTGCAATTTCACGCTCTTCTGTGCTGGGTGGTGCTGGTAGTGAGGAAAAATCCTTATCCCTAACTTTGAGTAGGAACAGGCAATGTGCGTGTACTGCTGATCTCATTCCATGGACATTCTCTGGAAGTTCTGCCTTCAGCCATTTTTGTTGCTCCTTCTGGCTTGCACGTTTCGCCACATTGTGAGCTTTGCGGGCCTGGTTCCTTTGCTGTCTAACCTCGGATTGTTCAAGCATACTCTGGGCAAGGCCCAGCTGAGGATGGGTGAACTCACTATTTGATTGAGTGCCTTGCTCATGCGCGGTGAAATTGTCCCTCGTTGGTTCATCATTTCTTTCACTTTGAGTCGGAGACATGTTCTCATCCTCATCATCCACCATTCTTTCTCTTGATGTACTGGCATGACCCGTTCTTGGTTTGGAGGCATATGGATGATGACATCCAGTGACTTTCTCTTTATGGACCAGAGGTGAAGACACATAAAGTTCATCCCCTGACATGCAAATCATCAGTTAACACATCAAAACATTAATGAAGACTGGTGATCCTCACAATCTTCAATTGGCTCCTGAGATCGGACTGACTTGCCTTTAGGTGCCATATCTAACCCATGAAACAAACATATCAAATTGTGAAAAAGGTCATACTCCAAAATTCAAATGACTTACTTTGATGAAGCGTCAATACTGGATTTCCCTCCGACAGACCGCTCCAAGAGACATTTTCCAAAGGTCTTTTTCGTCGCCCCCCATCCACGCGCCTTTCATCACCCACATGAACCTGAGATCCTGATGGAATATTGAGGGTTGGCTGTTTACTTTGGCCAAAGGGATCCTGGGATGCGACTGGATTCCGACCGGGATTAAGGAGGAACTCACGTGGAAATTTTGATTGGGGATTAGCGTGTGATGAGATTTGAGGTGTGCCTTCTGGCCCCTGAGACACATGCGTTTGTGTATTAGTGGGATTCGGGGGAATTGGAGTGACGGAAATATTTGGGATCAACCAAGTGCTTGAAGTTGGAGCCTTTGGATTGCCCACATCAATTTTAAGACCTGATACATTCATTGAGGATGCGATAGGGGTTGTGAGAGGAATGTTGGGGCTCAATGGTGACTGTGTTTGAACATATTCTATGCTAGATTCACTATTTGAGTCATGAACAGAACCTGAACGGGATTTATGTGACTTGAAAGATGACATAAGGGCCGAAAAAGTACACTAATATTTTTAACTAGATAAAACACCTCAGTATTATGATAAAATAGAGTGATATGAGATGAAATCTTTTCAAATTTAGAATAGAGAAATTCTATGAATAGTTGGAACTAAGTGTTGTGTGGAAGTCGGATAAGACTCTTTTGAGGAGAATCCTCCCTGCCTCCTCTTGAGCTCCTCTGCTTTTGTCGGAAACCACCCTGCACGGCCTACCAGAATATAATGTGATATTTCCTTGATCTGAAAGGGGACCCATCATCCATAAGTAATCATATTTGGTAACATTTCCGCCTCCCCATTGTCACATTTTGTGAATTATCCAAACTGCCAATATATGCATTGAAATTCCACAACATTGTACATCTGTAAAGGGGTATATTCATGAAGGATTTACCCACAAAAGAGACATCACCTTTTCACGAAAGGCAAGACAATCCAAATCACATTCCAACTGATTCAAAGCCCGCCGCACTCAAACCAAATACCAAGACTTTAGCTGCACTCCACCCCCTTATGTAATAGAGTTATATAGTTATGTCTGTAATAAGGTTTAAACCATGTACGATGGCGTGCCAGCGTACATGGGTTAAATGTTAATCCCCTCAATTCAATGGTAACACTTCACTAATGGAACCCCCTCAATGGTAAAACCCGCACTATCACAATGTGTAAATAAACTAGAATATGTATGAGCATGGAGCAGCATGGCATTTTACCCAATTAAACGCCTAACCAATTCCGCCATCCAGATGAGACATGTTAAGCTTTATCCACTGCAGCTCATGCTCCATTACAAATGGGATAAAATCCTCAGCTGGCTCAAATCATCTCCCCCTTCATAAATAATCACTTAATTTTATTTCCAATTAATAACACTCCTAAACACTTTCACATCAACCATAGATATTTATACACAAACCAACCGTACTCCCAATTCCTGCAACAATGACAACCCGGCCCTATTCCTCAATGCGTATATGCATGTGTCAACACTGCTCAACTCAAACACACTCTTCCCCTGAGGGTGATAGGCAAGGAGTTGCCTTCACACCTTTCCAATATAAACAGCACATTAAAAAGCTCAAATCAACCCTTGCACCCAAATCTCTTCCAAACATCCCTACTTCTGCATCAGGATCTGGGTGCCCACAAATTCTATTGGATCAAATCTTCCCAGCTGATTATTCACATTTGACCCTAAGCACTTTCCCAACTGCAGCGGCTCTCAATTCAACTGCACAGAAACCATATAGTGGCAGTCAAACCCTTCCCCCACAAGACCTAGGAATGATAATATCTGCCATTCTATCATTAAGGTATAATTTACCCCGCAGGGCTTCACGCATACTCAACCCCGCCCTGAACCTGCTGATCAAGTCCAGTATCTCAAGCTCAGCTGGTCCCCCCGCTCCTGCATTCCATATACCTCAAGATCTGAGTACCATATTTGAACATCTCCAATTGGAGCCAGTGATTCAAAACTATATATGTTGTCCTCAATGTTTCTCTCTTAATGGCCTTACTGAATCAGTCACAACTGACCAACCCCACTGTCAACGCCATAATGACCCAAATGATCATGATCCCCCTTGCACACAATCATTAGGCAAATTCATCTATTCATCTGAACCCCACACCCAAAACACAACCAACATGAAGCAAAAATTTATACCAACAAAACATTTCATTTATCAACCATTCAAAAATTGGCTTGCCAGATTTCTCCAGCGGGCTGGAATTATGGACATTCTGCATCAACATCAACAATCCCAAACTCCCGAAGATTCCCCAAAACATGACGTCTGGGATGGATTGGTCTGGAGACGCTTCACTGGCACTAGAAATATCCATGACCCCCCATTCATGTCCATTCCTGGTGCATTGGCCTTCTCCATATATGTGGACTGGTTTAATGCACATGGAAAGTCAACCCGGTTGGCTAGCATTGGACCTATCATGCTTATTTGTCTTAATCTCCCCCCAAGTGAAAGATTGAAGCACGAGAATGTCTATGTTGCAGGAATCATCCCTGGTCCAAAGGAGCCAACTGCGCTTCAATTGAATTATCTATTAATGCCACTCATCAACGAGCTCAAAGAGCTATGGCAGGGTTACCATTTTGCACCCACCTCAACAGGTCCATCAGGATCCTTTATCCGTGTTGCCATCCTCACAGCCATTGCGGATGTGGTTGCCATGCGCAAGCTTACTGGATTTATTTCCCATTCAGGAAACCACTTTTGTAATTTTTGCACCATTCACAAAGCTCAAATTGAAGAAATTGGTCCTCAATTTCACTACAGGCGCTCATACCAAAGTCATAAATCAACCATTGCCAAATGGCTTCGGGCAACCCCACAACAAAGACAAGCAATTTTCTCTGAGTATGGAGTGCGATATTCAATTTTGGAAGACCTTCTGTATTGGGATGCAACCAGAATGGTTAATCTTGACATAATGCATAATTTAATACTTGGAATTTTGAAGGATCATGCAACTTTCAAATTGTGCATTCCAGAGGCGAAATCAAAAATTTACTTCAGGTCCCGCAGGAAATCCAATGACACCAACAGTTCAGACTCAGATTCCAAGACCTCCAACAGCTCTCTTGATAAAATCACATTGAGAGAGGCCCGCTCCCTGAGAAGAGACGCAGCAAAAATAATAAATGAGCCACTCCCCACTACTTCCACCCGAAAAAACTACTTCCCAATGCCCACCCCTAACACAGAACATCCATCTAGTGGTTCTGCGGAGATTCCTTGATTTGATGCCGATTACATCCCCACTTCTGAAATACCCTCTGAATTGGATATCACTGCACTGAGTGATCACCAGATCAAGGGTGAGGCTCTTGAGCATCTCCGACAAATCATATCTGAGACCATAATTCCCTCATCATGGACAAGAGTTCCCCGCAAAATGGGTTCCCCCTCTCATGGTAGCTTAAAAGCCGCTGAATGGGCTCTCTTATATAAGGTCTATATTCCATTTCTAATGCTCAGTCAACAGATGTCATTAGATGCACACCAATCTGCCAACACTAAAAGAAAAATGGGTCGGTCAGAAGAACTTGCAAATGAACTAGCCAAGAATACATTCCATTTGATTAGTGCTATCAACATTGCCACAAGCTGGATTGTTTCAATAGATGATGCGACTGCATTTGCTGAACATTGGAAAAAATCCCGCCTTTCCAATCAACACCTGTTCCCAAAACAGAAAAGTAAACCAAATCATCATTTTGCTGATCATATTCCCGAACTCTTCCAATGTTGGGGCCCAGCACAAGCCTCAGCCACATGGGGTTATGAGCGCTTGATTGGAGTATTTGCAAAGATTCCAACAAATAACAAGATATGTACGTCAATTAATAAGATCAATATATTCACATTGATGAAACACCTGAACTGAATAAGACTAACTTTTTGCAACTCTGAATAGATGATATAGATAAAACCTTACTTCAACATATCTGTCGATGTTCCAACCTTTCCGTTCTCCTGAAATCCCCATCTGTGCCATGTGAAATAAAACAGCTTTTCGAATCACAGCCACCTGCCGTGTTCAATCACCATAAATATAACAAGCCATCCCGCCATGACCAACAAAATTATGCTTGCCTGGTTGAGTACTTCCAGAATTTTCATTCCACAAGGGAAGTAGTTGATTGGATCAGCTTAGACACTACCATGCAATCCACAAGTCCTCCCACTTCAAGGATTGTCTCACCTTGGTATTTTCCAGTTTCAAACATTAATATTGGGAACAATATATTTTCAACTGAATCCAAAAATATCAGCAACAGTGTGATATGTTTTCTGAGGGGCAACTCACGACAATTTGGTATTATTGATAGCATTTTCAAAGTCTCTGAGCCATCTAGCATACTGAATAATAACTTTCTGATTTTAAAAACTTTGAAGATTGATGTGAATTTCCTACCAGATTGGCCGTATATCAATATTTATAAAGCTGTTGGTTTTGATGATGGACACTTGATTATATCAGAAGAAGAAATAGAAGGTAACTGTGGATTGTATGATAACAAAGCTCTGTCATGTGGACTGCTTGTAATGATAAAGCCGTTATTTCATGATATTTAGTCTACAAAAATGCAAATCTCTCAGATTCATTAGCAATTTTGCTAGTGAAATCATTGCCTCAAAATTTAGTGACAGAGACATGCCATTGTGACAAGCAAAGCCCATTATTTCACATTGCCACAAAGAACTTACTATTTTGACATTGGGTACAGTGTGAATAAGCCAAGTCCAATGATCAAATGACCCACACACTCACCTTTCATAGCATCCAAAATTTCTAACTGCGCCATCATCATGTTGGAAGCGGAATCGGCTTTTGCGTACCCACACCCGCATGTGCACCCGCACGCGCCAATGCACACGCCCACGCACCCGCAAACGCCAATGCAATTGCACACCCACCCGCACACGCCAATGCACACGCAAACCCACCCGCACACGCCAATGCACACGCCCACCCACCCGCACCCGCACACGCCAATGCACACGCAAACGCGCCCGCACACGCCAATGCACACGCAAACGCGCCCGCACACGCCAATGAACACGCACACTTCATGGATGACCTGGTGAAGTCAAACCCCCCGCCTATATCAAAACTGGCTGAAGGACATCTTTGATGTGTGTGTGTGCAAACAGGCGGGTCTGGTGTAATTTTTACCAATCATCGGACGGTTGTGGATGATCAGGTGGTGAGGAATCTGAGTTGAAGGCACAGGGGAACCAATATTATTGGATGTCACAGGATTTGGTGTAAGACCAGAGTGTGACGTGTGCTTGACGTTCGCTTGATTTTCGCTTGACGTGAGCTCGACTTTTATCCTGCTTGACATTTGCTTGACGTGAAGTCAATCGCCGACGATTGACACGAGATTCGCCCCGGTGACATCCTCTTAAGTATTTTCTGTTTTAAATAAAGCTGCTGTGAACCTTTTCGGCTCAGTTCACACATTATTTCTTGTTATTATTTCATGTTGCATTCACAATTTCTGGCTCATTTGACTGCATTTCTTGTATTTTTTTTATTCATATTTGGTAGTGGTGTTAAGTTGGAATTTCGAGTTAGAATTTTTATTATGATGGCTGGTTGGCTTTAGAGCGTCTTGAACGTCTTTCCAAGGATGATCCAAATCCCTTGCTATACACATGGCTGGGTTGTATTGTTTGTTAGTCCTAATGAAAAGAGGAGGGTCAATGGTAGTAACATGATTTTGTTGATGCTTATGCAAGGGTGCTGGCATTCCTGATTTGTGTTTGGTAAGTCTTTCTCTATACTCTGCATGACAATTGTTATCTCCCACGGAAGTGTAAGTAAGTATTTGGTGAAGCTGATGTTGTCCTCCAAAAACTAAAGGCATGCCATTATAGTGTGTTGTTTATCTCCTATTCCTGTAAGATGAAGTGCTGTGATTCAAGGAGCCCAACGTTCTGAGCTCTTTAGCTCCCACCATAAATAATGCGGAGATAAACGTTTCTTCATGAGCCACGGGAGGGCTGTTGGCTATAAATACCCCTGCTTCCGTGGCTAATTCACATTTTCTCTCTTTTTTTTAAAAAATGCATCAAAAGGTCCCTGCATTTTTATCTTTGTTGGGTTGCTTCATTTCGTTATATTTCTTTATCTTTGTTAAATCATAGTTGTTTAGTGGCGTTGGTGATATCTAGTCACCACCTTTCCAGTGTTTAGTCTTCAAGGTCGCCTATTTTCTTTGCTGTCAAAGACGTTTTTATTTTATTTTCCATATGAAAACTGTTATTGAACAAAGTCTGGAGCCCCAATAGAACTCTTCATAGGTATTAACTTTTGAGATAAGTTGATTTTGTAAACTAGGAATAGTATCAGAGGAGAGACAAGAAATAAGTATATTTTTATTATATTTATTATGAGATCTGAACGACTATTTTATAGACACCCAAACAGGTGGGTTGTATTGAGAAAACATTTAGAAAATCTATGCATGAAGGCTATATAAAAGAACAAAACCCAGAAAAATGCAGCAGGGATGAAATTAGGCTGAATCATATAAATCCAAAAGAATATAATAATAAGGCTAAGATTGTATTCTGTATCTAGCTCTTTATGTTTTCTGCATAGATATATGTTATCTTTGGAAAATATTCAGATTATGATCTGTTCAGAGAAATTGATATTTCTTTGTAAAAATTTATCTGAAAAAAAATATAAATTAATTATTGAAGCCTTTTTTTTAAATGTGTTCACTATCACCTCTTGTTTTGTAAAAATGAACTATTCAAAGTTAATGTAAGCTTTCATATAGTGATCATTTATAAGTATAATTTAAGTGGGGACTGATGCTGTCTTTGTCTCTTTCTTTCTTTCTCTTTTTTTTACTGATTGATTTTTGAATAAAATTGGAAATTAGATAAAATAGATAATGAAATATATATATATATATATACATATTTAATGTAAGTGTTTCTTTCTATAATAATTATCTACTGATATGAACTGAGTTGAAACTGATTGTTTTTTTGTTGTTGTTTTTCTTTTTCTTGAGAAAAAAATAAATATAACTATAAGATAAAATATTTGATATCAGGTAAGCTTATATTCTCTTTCTTCCTTCCAAGCTTATATGCATTGAAGCTTATTTTTACATTTTTAATATTTTATTTTGTGTCTCTTTCTTTTTTAGTATAAAAGAAGAATTGAATTGTAAAAGAGGAAGGATGAAAGTGGTAAGAAAAATGAAAAATTGAAGAAATGAATAATAATAATATCAATGGAAATAGGATTATTAAGCAAATGATTAAGGACTTAGCAGGTGAGATTTTTTTTAGTTCCTTTGACCAAGTATATTCTTCACTAATTTTTTTTTGATAAAATTTCCTCCCCTGCATTTTTCTCTTTTCAGACTTTTAAACAAGTATTCCTTACAGAAAGAGTTCCATTCTTCTTTATTCAATTTAGTTGCACCCCCTCTAAGGCTGAATATTGCTGGTATAAGTGTTTATTCCCAGTGGCAATCCCAGGTGGAATTATTAATAACATAACCTCTTGATATCTTGCATATTTTTCCATTTTTAATTTCAAAGTCCTGAAGGTTTAACCAGTCTTGGCATTCCCAGGTCCTCCAAAATAATGATTTCCTGAGGTGCTCATCCATGTGGAATATTTCATTCCAGTATTGGTTTCCAAGGTTTCCATCAACTCCATCCCAGGTCAGTATTTCCAAGAATTCATATTTTGTAAGGTTGAATCCAGGTAATTCTTTCCATGGATGAGATATGACAGTTTCTGATGGTGAGTTTTCTTTTTTAAAGATGTCCTCAAACTCAATGTATGGAAGGACTATGGTGGAAATATCAGGACAGGGTTCTGGTTTTATTTTCAAAAACCAGTCAGGATTTTCAATTGATTCTTGTGGATTAATGTAATTGGCCCAGAGTTCTTTTTCTTCTATCCAGATGGTTTGTGTGTCTAATGACCAAGGATTTTCATCAAGTAATGGCCATGATTCCATTTTGAAGGATTTGGTGGGTTTGAAAGTGTCAAAAGATAATAAGATTTGAAAATTTTATTAAATTTATTTATCAAATTAGTTTGAGGGTAGGTTTATTGGGTTTTGGATGGTAATTTTGGGTAAGAATTTGGATATTCCTCTTTGATAAGGCAGGAGGTCACTGCCTAGTGATTCTTGATTTTGGGTGAGTGAAATTGGTGATTTTGATTGATAAGAATTGATTTTCCTCTTTGATAAGGCACGAGGTCACTGCCTAGTGATGCTTGATTTGAAGATGAGTGAAATTTATTGTTTTGGTTGATGAGAAATTACTTTCCTCTTTGATAAGGCAGGAGGTCACTGCCTAGTGATCTTATGATTAATTGTTGTTTCTTTTTTTTTTAGGTGAGAGAAATTATTGATTTGATTTGGTGAGAGCTGATATTCCTCTTTGATAAGGCAGGAGGTCACTGCCTAGTGATTTTTATGATTTGGGTGAGTGAAATTGGTGATTTTGGTTGATAAAAATTTTGTATTTTCCTCTTTGATAAGGCAGGAGGTCACTGCCTAATGATGCTTGGGTTTTTGATAGTGATGGAGTATCCTTAAAGTGCCAAAGGGTTTCTTTATTGAAATCTTCATCTTCTGGTTACCAATGAAGTTCTTCATTGATAATTTGGTCTTCTTTTATTAATTCTTCCCCATAGGATCCAAATGTTGGTGAATTGGCCATGGTGAAGGTAATTGATATATTTTTTGTAAGTTTTTTTTTTTTTTTTTTTTTTTTTAAGGAATAACTTATTGATGAATTTCTTCTTTGTTAAGGCAGGAAGTCACTGCCCTATAGAGAAAAAATGAAATAAAAAAAAACTAATGATACATTTTATGGGTGATACTGATACATTTTAGAAAAAAAAACCTTGATTTTGTTGGTTTTATTCAAAGTTGAGCTCCCCCAAGTGGGAAAGGTGAGTTTCTGTTGAGTAACCTGGCCAAAATCAGGTCTTTGAGGGCTTCCACAAAGTTATTTCTTTCCTCAATTTCTGGTTCTGATGGAAATTCTGACCACCATAAGTCTTCATCAATGAATATATATCCATCTCCAACCCATTTCAATTTTCCAGTTTGGTATGTTGATCCATTCAATCCAAGGTACCACTGGGCCCAAATTTGGTTGAAGTAAAGTCCTCTTCTTGGTAGTGTGGCCATTTCAAATATTTCATCCCAGAATTGATTTTCAAGGTTACCGTTAATTCCCTCTTCAGTTAATAAATATAAGAATTGGATTTTGTTCAAGTTTGCTCCTGGAAGTTGACATAAATATTTATCTTCACATGAAATTTCTTGAGCTTCATCTCCATGAATGTCTTCAAAGGTGATGTATGGCAGGTAGATGTAATTGTATTCATTTTCTAAGATGGATTCTGATTCATCCTCTTCATTGGGAGGTTACTGGATAAATTCAGGGTTTTCCAGTTGCCATTCATAAGGTTCTTATTGGTTGTTCCATGGTCTGTCCAAGAAGTTGATATGGTATGTGTCTTTTGAATTTTTGTCTCTTCCTTCCATAATTATGAGGTTAAATCTGACTTTCTTCTTTTTGGGTTTAGGTTTGAAAGGGTTTGCATGTATTTTCTCATTTCCATCCACCAAAATTTGGAATTTTTCTTCATTATTGTTAATTGGCTTGTAACTTATATTGGGTAATTCATCTTCAGAGGTTGAGTCTTCAAGTTGTCTTTTGAAGCTGTTTGGCCATTGGGTATTTTGTAAATCTTGACCAAACTCATCACATTTTGGAGATATGGATAACTCTTGGGTCTTCTAGGTTAAATTGATTATGGTATTGTCTCTTTTTGCATTTTGAAACTTCTTTCCTGGGTTATTTCTGACCAATGTTGCCATATTGCATAAATCCATTCCTCTAGGTGGTCCAGTTTGCCATCCCAGTGCTTGAGGTTTGCATATTGGCATGCATAATCTTCTTCCATCAGGTTCTTGATAGCTTAGTATTTCACCTTGCTTGTGAGAAAACTCTAGCCTAATGTTATTGTCTTCCAAGAAAGGTCTCCCAAGTACTGTGTGGACAGATCCTTTTGCAATGAAGAAGTGAATTAGAGTTTCTTCACCTGAAGCCAAGATGATTGGAGTAAATTCTGAAAGTGCCACCAATGAAGTAGTATGGCCTCCAATTCCCCTAAGGTTCATGTTAAGATTTCTTGTTGTGAGTGAGGCTTTGATTGCTATTTCTTCTGGTATGATGTTGAGTTCTGCCCCAGTGTCCACTAATGCTCTGATAGGATATTCTTCCTTTCCAATAAAGATTTCCATAAATCCCAAAGGACAGGCATAATGAATCTTGTGCTTTGGTATTTCTTTGAATCCAAATGTTAATAGTCTTTCTTGAAGATCCATTGAGTTGAGTGATTTAATCTTTTCCTTGTCTTTTTCTGATAATTCTTGTAATTTATGGACAAAATTGGGTGACATCCTCAAGATTTCTTAAATGGTGAGTTTGATCTTTTGTTGCATAATTTTCTTGATAATTTTGTCAATTTCTAATTTAGTTTAAACTTGTTTCTTTTGAGGCTTGCTGACTTTCTTTTCTTGTTTTGGAATTTCTTCATCTTCATTTTTATTGGAAATATTTTCAATTTCCTCCTCAGGCTGGTCTGGTTTTGGAATATTTGAATTTTGGAATTTGGTGGGAATTATTACTCTTTCTTCTTCCTTTTCTTCTTCAATGTAAGTTCCTGGAATTTCTGCTTTTTTCTTTGGCTCTTGATTTTGAGATTGTCTTTCCAACCTTTGTTTGGTCTGCCTTAATCCAATGTGTGATTCAAATGGGTCATTGGCTGAGGAAATGGTTGGTGGTTTCCAATTTGACCAATCTTCAACATGAGCAATTGAGGTTGATTTATCCTCTTGTTTCTTTTCACTGGGCTTAACCTCTTCTTCTGGTTTTGGTTTTACCACAGGTTTCTCCATAAATTTCTTGTTGAGCTCTGCTTGTTCTTTTGCAAAGGCCCTGACTATGTCTTTGGCACTTTCATTTCCTTCCATAGGTACTCTCTGATAATTGGGGAAGAGGTAAGATGCTCCTTGGGTTCTGACAATTCTTCTGTCCAAATCTTAAGCAAGGTGAGTGCATCTAGTTGCTGAATGTCCTTCTTCCTTGCAGTAAGCACATTTAACTGGTGGTCTTGGGGCCATTTGAGCTGGTATGTATGGTTGGTAACTAGATGAAAATGGTGGTAAGGGATTCCTTGGCCTATATGGCTGATTATTTTGAGGTAATCTTTGCTCTTGATTGTTGTTCCAGTTCCTTCTTGGTGAATTAACTGCTTCTGAAAGTCTTTTGAGTTGATTTAAAACTTCTTTAACTGATCCTTTTCCCTCATTTCTTGGTTGAGGCTCTGGTTGTGGAGGATTTTTGATTTTTTGGGTAAGTTCTTTTACTTGTTTTAAAACTTCATCCCAGCTTTCATCCTCAAATCTTGTTTTCTTTTCTGGAGGTTTTGGTTTAGAAAATTCTTTTTGTTGAATAAGTACCTTGGCCTCCAAGTCTTGTTCAATGTATAATTTCAAAATATCCAATCTTGGAATGATGTAACCTCCATCCAAGGCTTGAACCATAGCTCTGTCTTTAATCATTTCTTTGTAAATTGACTCTTGAACACTAGTGGAAAGGCTTGCCAATATTTCCTGGTTATGATTGATATCACCTTGGATATATTGGTATCTTTTGAGGTAAGTGATGATTGCTTCATATTCCCCAATGAATTTTCTGTATTGTGTCATGTTTCTTATTCCACCTTCTTGTTGAGTTTTTGTGAATAAATCAGTGATTGAGGATAATCTGTATCTTCTTTCAGGTGAGACTGTTCCCCATCTTCTTTTCATATCCACTTTTAATTGATCCCAATCAGCTGTTTCATATCCTGGCATTCCTTCAATATGATAACTGATTTCTTCATCTTTTGTCCAAAATGCTATTTGTCTTGCTATGTCTCTTCCACTTGCTCCTTCAATTTCTGCAATATTTTCAACTTTCTTGATGAATCTTTCCACATCCTTTCCATCAAACCACAGATTATAGTCCTTGGATCTGATTTTCACTATTGGAGTAGAGTTTATTGGAATTTCTTGATGTAATGGAGTTGGGGTTTGGGAAGAAATGTTTACTCTTCTTGGTAAGGTACTTGGTCTTTGTTCTGTGTAAGGTGTTGATGTGGCCATGGGTCTAGGATAAGGTGAAGGTGATCCATGCTGCCTGAATGTAAGGTATGACTATGAAACAATAAGTAAAAATTACTAATTTATTACTTATTGTACTCTGAATGTCCTTATGGTTGAAATAAATAAGATTGAAATAATAATAATAATAAAGAAATATTATTATTATGGCGTAAAAATATTATATTATTAAATAAATATAATAATATAATTAATATTATATGAAATTATGATATTATAAATAATATATTAATATAAAATAATTAATATATTATAAAGCTCTTTATTATTGTTACCAACAAATAATAAAGGCGTAAAAAACTGTTTTTTATTAATAAAAAACAATTAATAACAATAATATTACTAATATTAAGGTTATGAATTAATATAAATACTATTTATATTAATTAAAGAATTATTAAAAGAGTAATAATAGAGAAATTATTATAATAAGAGAAAATAACCTACTTTTAACACTTAATATAATAATTTTGAAGTATTTTCCGCCAAAAAATATAAATACAACCTTTTCAAATTGTATTTACAATAAAAATAAAGAAAATTACAAATTATTCTGGATTTTTACGTGGAAATGAGTTATTAGAGAGATTTTTTAACAAAAACAATTAAATAAATGATTTAATCACGTCAAAAAGAGTTGATTATAGCAAGGTGGTCTTTGGTCTTTAATAATATAACAGTTTTTATATATAAAGAATAAAGAAATTACCTTTGATTTAATTGATTTAATGTTTTTGATGCGTCTGAGGGGAAAACAGAGTAAAAAGAGCTCTATTTATAGTAAATACCTCCCTCCTAGAGTCCAACAGGCTTCTAGTAGACGTGTACTGATCATATCCACTGGAATTGATCAATATTTTAAGGTTTGAGGGTGATTACATCATGATCAAACCATATTACATCATTATTACACCATTATTTAGAGTTATCACTATAACTCTAAGTGTGATGACATCAGAGGCTTGGCAGAACCCCAAATTTCGTGGATTTTATTAGTTTTAATCATAAACTAATAGTATTCACCAATTTTATCACTATTAAGACTGTTAAACTTAATTTAAGGTTACAGTATGTGATCATAACAGCTCAATTTAAGCTCAAACTTTGATCCTCAATAACTTTTAAGGTTTTCACGCTACAGCAATTCAGAGAGTGAATTCTGCTAGCCTGACATAACCTTATTATGCTGCCAAGAGCTTTTCATTACATCATCAAAACTCTAATTTTGATGATTTTTCTTGTAACTCATCTTTTCTGTCGAAATTCAATATTTTAAACTTCAAACCTTAATTTCAGGGGGTTATACCCTGAATTTAACAATAAAAATTACGTCATTCTTCTCGAATAAACTAGTAGAATCCAACTGTATACTTTTTTTTAAGTTTGGACTACTTTCACAACAAAGTGGTCAACAGCTCTGTTGATTGTTATCAATATTTCCTCATAAGTCTTAACCTTGTTTATAATTTGCAAAATAAAGTTCATATCTGTGTTCTTACAGTAATTAAGTGGTAACTTTTTTTTGGTTCATCATTCTAGCATGTATAGTTTAGAAGATATTAGCTATGATCACTGAATATATGCGTTGACCAAAAAAGTGCATATATTCAGGATAATTCCTTAAGTATTGATTTTGGGAATTAGCTTATTAATTGTTTTATATGTGGATTTTTGTGGGGAATCCACTGGTACAATTCATTCCACATGTTGTTTCATTAGTTTCTGAGATAAATAAGGTTTTATGATTTTTATAAGGTATTATACCTTATAATTCCTTAAATATTGACTTTACAGATATGCCATAAAAGTGGTATATGTGTATTTTTCCATGGGGAATCCAATGGTATAATTTATTTCACATGTTCATTCATTGGTTTTTAAGTTAAACCAATTTTAGTACCAATTTATGGTATTTTTTGTATATTTGAGTAATTATTTTTAGTGTATAATTATTCTAATTAATTTTAATATAATTATATTAAAGGTATAATTATTATTAATCTTTTTTGTGACCTTATTGGATATGTGGTCATATCTCAAAGGCTCACATTCCCTACCACCAAAAAAGATTGTACCACAATCTGATATATGTGATTAGGGTATCATCCACTGTCCTACCTCTTCAATAGACTTTGTTAGTCTTGAAGCTCAATAATGCTTAACTTTTTATTTTTCAGGTTTTCTTTCATGTCTGAACCTTCTTAGTAATTTATCAGCATTTGTTATATCTTTCTCAAGTAGCCATTCATCTTCTTGAGTTGAATTTCTATACCTTACAAGGTATTCCCTTTCTTTTTTGTTTCTTGTCCTTCTTTCTTTAAGGACTTTTACTATTTTCTTTTCCTCTCCTTCCTCCAAGGGGGGAATTTCAAGTGGGGGTTTATTTCTTAGTGGAAATAATTCCTTATCACTTGAACTGTAAGGTTTTATCAGACTTACAGGGAAAGTTGGGTGTTTGTTCATTAGTTCACCTGTGAGTTCTAATTGAACAGCATTGGGTCGATGAAGTGCTTTTATCATAAATGGTCCTGCAAAGGAATCTTTCAATTTCTTTGGGCCTTTTATGTTATTGAAATTAAGGGTTGATACTAAAACCAAGTCCCCTATTTTTAAGTCAGGTGGTTTATGACTTTTATACCATCTTTCTTTTGCATATTTAAAAGAATCTTGCATGCATCTGTTTGCATGGTGTCTTGCTTTGTCAAGCATTATCTTGAAACTGCTTGCTGTTGGATGTATATCCACTAAGTCCTTTTTGAGGGTATCATAAGGAAGTCTTGGATTCCAACCTTTCTCTAGCATTGCTGGTGTTTTGCCAGTAGAAGAATGGATTGATGTCTTATATGCCAGTTCAAGTGCTGGTATTAGTGTACACCAATCATGGGTAAAACCATCAGAATCTTTGAATTCTAGCCCATAAGCACAGAATCTTCTGATCATATCCTCCAGGGTCTGTATCATTCTTTCTGCTAGACCATCAGTTTGAGGATGATAAGCTGTTGAGAATGATAACTTTGTTCCAAACAAGTTATGGAGGTTTGTCCATAATGCTGAAGTGAACTTTGGGTCTCTGTCACTTATAATATTTTGGAATAAGCCTGTGTGGCTAATGACTTTATTCCATATCATTATGGCTGTATCCATAGCTGTGTCATCTTTATGACATGGTAAGAACATGGGAGTTTTACTGTACCTGTCAACTAATACTAGGCATGCATTACAACTCCTGTCTCCTCCTGGAGGTAAGGCTGTTACCCAATCCATATGAACTATTTCCCATGGGGATTTTGGTTCTTGGATTTGGATCATCATTCCAAATTTCTTTCCTGTGGCTCTGTTGGCTTTTTGACATCTGTCACAGGTTTGGCAGTACTCTGCAACATCTTTCTTCCAATTTGGCCACCAAGAGCAGGTTTTCACCCTCTCTAGTGTCCTATCTTCTGAGAGATGTCCAGATGCAACACTATCATGACACTCATGTAAAATAGTGTTTATTAGTGTTCTATCTGTTAAGGCCATAACACATGTGTGTTTTGTTCTATGGTAAAGGATTCCATCAAGGAGGTGAAATCTTCCTTCATCATACGCCTTTTTCCATATTTCATCTAGTTTTGATGAAAGTGATGGATCTTTGCAGTCTTTCATTAGAAGTTGGCTTAAGATATGGCAATTTTTGTCTGTCTTATAGCTTTCTTTAACTTGGTTAAAGAATTCTGTGCCAATGTCTGTAACACATATTCCTTCTATATGGTGCTCTTCTTGTGGTACCCATGCTGGATTGTCAGGGGTATTTGCTAGAGCCCATCTGCTAAGACCATCTGCATTTTTATGGATATTTCCAGATTTATGAACATTAGTCATATTTCCTCTATATTCTTGGATAGCAATTTGCCATCTCAGCATATGTCTATTTGGAGTCTTCATATTTTATAGTGATTTCACAGCATTACAGTCTGTGATTACATCAAATACTGTGCCATCCAAATAATAGTGCAGTTTTTCTAAAGCCCATACTAGGCATAAGCATTCCATTTGGCTTGCTCCATACCTTGCTTCTGTTGGCTTTATCTGCCTTGAAATGAAACAAATTGGTCCTTCCACTGGTTTATCATTGATAATTTGTGTTTGGTGAAGTGCAGCACCTAGTCCTTCTCCACAAGCATCAATGTACAGTTTGAAGGGTAGTTTCCAATCTGGCATCAGAAGAAATGGGGCATTTGTTAAGGAATTTTTCAATTCTTCATATGCCTTGACTCTTTCTTCTGTCATCTCATAGACTGTTTGTTGGTCACATAGCTGATACAAGGATTTAGCAATCTTTGCAAAGTCCTTTATATGCTGTCTATAGTAACCAGCAAATCCTAGAAATGATTGCATTTCTTTTTTAGTTTGAGGCATTGGTTTAAGTAGTACTGCTTCTACTTTATTTTTGTCTATGCCTAGACTAAGTCCAGATACCACATGTCCTAGTGCTTTTAATTCACTATATGCAAAATGACACTTTTTCAAGGAAATTTTCATATTCACTTGAACTATTTTCTGTAGTACCCTTTCTAGTCTTGTAAGGTGATTGTCCCAAGTTTCTGAGCAAACTATAATATCATCAATATAGATGATTAACCATCCTTCTGATAATTCTTCAGGAAATATGGTATTCATCATTCTTTGATAATGGGAAGGTGCATTTTTTATTCCAAATGGCATTCTTAAGTATTCAAAAATTCCACAATGGACTATTATTCTTAGTAGTTTGTTGGCATTGTCTGTTAAGACATTTTGATGAAAACCCTTAAGAGCATCCATAGCTGTGATGAACTTAGCTTGTGAAAATTGGGTCAATGTTTCATGGATTCTGGGTATTGGATATCTGTCTGGAATGGTATAGGTATTGAGGGCTCTGAAGTCTCCTACCATCCTTGATTTTCCATTATGCCAAGTTATAATGACAGGTGTAGTAACTTCTACTTGTTCATTATGTCCAACCTTTCTTAATACTCCAAGGTCCATTAATTCTTTAATGTGCACCTCTAAGGCTTCTCTAGCTCTTGGGCTGGCTGGATAAGCAGGTCTTCTTAATAAAGGTGGGTAAGGTTTTTCTACATTAAGAATTATATCCACTTCATGTCCAATTATGGCACCTAGTGGCTCTTTGTCAGTTGCAAAGGCATTTTTATACTTAAATAAGAGGTCAATCAATTTTTCTTTCATTTTTTCTGTTAATTCTTGATTGAATTCTGCCTCTTTGACTTGTTCAGATATAAAAAGTTCTTTTTCTGGAATTTTTTCCTCATTCTTAATAACTGTGATTTGTTTTTTGTTATTTAAGAATCCAAACTTTTGTCTTTTATTATCTCCTATGGTAAAATATCTATCCTTTTGGTTGGAGATATCTATACCATAGATTGATAAGTAGTCATTCCCAAGTATGAAATGATTACTAGTACAGTTGTCCATTACTACAAACTCTACTTTAATTCTGACACATTGTGAGGGATGAGGAAAAATTAGTGTTAAATCAATTATTCCAAGGGGCTTCATGCTCTCACTTGCACTACTAAATTTGACACCTTGTATTGGCATAAGTTTTTCTTGCCAGTCTGGGACAATGGTTTTTAAATAACTTTTTCCAACACAAGTGCAATATGCTCCTGTATCCAAGTTAACCTTTCCTTCTTGGTTATCAACCATAACAATACTTATACTTGATTTTCCAGCTGTATATCCCATTCCTCTTGCAGGTTTGGTTCTATACATTTTGGCATCTTGTATGTTTGTCAGGTTTGTGTCAGATGTTCCAACTTGTGGCAAGTTTGAATTAACATCCAGTACTTCATAAATTATATCAATATTATTAATTTGTGCATTAATTATATTGATTTCATCACTTTCAGAGCTCTCTGACTCTTCTGTCTCTTTTTCAGAGTCAGATTCCTCTTCTTTGTCATTGTGGTTTTCTGTTTCCACAATTTCATTGATCTTTGCTTTTTTAAGGCAATTATTGGCTAAGTGTCCAATACCTCCACATTTATGGCATTTTCTTTGCTCATTATTGTTGGATGTATTGGGTTTAAAGGATTCTTTTGCTTTATCTTTCTTGATAAATGGTTTGTTTGGGCTTTTAATGTCCAATCTTTTCCAAGTCCTGCCAATTTTTGTTCTTGTCACTATATCTTCTAGTGCATTTATATACTCTTCTGTGGAGCATGGTTCTATACACCTGCTTCTTAGGGCATGTTCTAGTTCCCCTCCACATTTTTTAAGTATTTTCATATGCACCATCTTCTGTGACATTTCTGGGTACAGTGCATTAAGCCTTTCAACTTGTTTTAGGAACCAAGTTAAAGGTTTATCTTTCTCTGGGTCAAAGAAAGAGTTTTCAAATGCATTTTCTATCTTATACCTCCAGGCATCATTTGCCCACTTGGTGATTATTTCTTGTTTCCACCAAGACCAGGTATTTTTACCATTTGTTTGTCTTATGCCATAATACCATCTTTTTGCAGATTTCTCAAACAATGAATGTAATCTTGCAGTGATTAATTCATCTGGTATGGCATAGTCTTCTTGTAACATGTCAATTGTTTTAATAAATGACATGTGGTCATATTCACCTTCTCCTGTGAATGTTGGCCATTCCTTCAATTGAGGTGCTTCCTTCATTAAGACTTGGTTATTGTCTTGGTGACTCAAGTCTGTTATGAAAGGATTTGACAATTCCTCTTTTGTTTTAACAGGGCTTCTTATATGAGAAAATGGTGTTGATAACTTTGGCATATTTAAATTAGCCTCATTAATTTTATCCATTTTTTCTGTAATAAGCCTTATTTCACTTTGAATATCATCTTTCAGATGCATTCTTGCTTCATCACTTTTTTCCACATGGTCCAAAAGTAATTTTTGGTGTGATGAAGTCTTTTCTTCAAATTTTTCTACAGAAATACTTAATTTATTTAATTTTTCTGTAAGGTTCTCAATACTCACATCATAATTGATTGTCAAAGTCTTGTCTTTGATATCTTTTATGTATTTATACAATTCTTGTTGTCCTTGTATTAATTTTTGAGTATTGTCAATTCAATTCTTTGGTTTATTATTTTCAACAATAAACTTAATGTTGTCAATTTCTTTCTTGTTTTGTACAACAATTTTTGTTAAAGAAGATAAATTGTTATTTATTTCTTGTAGTGATAATAAACTGTCTTTAATTTCTTTTAGAGGTAATATACTATTTTTAATTTCTGTTAAAGTATTTACAACATCTTTGGACAAGGTTATTTCTTTGGGAAATGAGGTTGTCTCATTCTTTGCTCTTCCTTGTCCTTGAATTCCATCAAGGTTCTGGCCATGTTGAAGACATTGTCCATGGCATCCTTTTGGATTCTTGGGATTCTGTAGCTTGGGGAATATGGTTTCCTCCAATGCTTTTTCTTGTTCTTCTTCCCTTCTTGGGGAAGTGGGTTGGCTTGAGGCTTGCTGGTAGAAGCTACTGGGGCTTCTTCCTTGGTTGCCTCCCTCTTTTTGGCATGATAATCCTTGATCTTTTTGATTTGAGGTTTGGATGACAGTGGATTCCATCCATTGGAGTATTTCACTATCTCCTCCTCTTTGAGGAACTTTTTCAGGATGTGCCAGGAGTTCATCACTCCTTGGTGTATTTGAGGCAGCATTTCCCAGTCTTTGTCCTTGTACACTGTGCAATACTGCTTGTACTGGCTCATGTAGATGTCTATTTGAGCCCTCTGAATGTGATTTGTACCTGTTTGAGTTACTCATACTTAGTTCCAATTCAGGCTCAGATATCATGGGCATTTCTGGGACTTGCCTTTGGGATAAGGCACTTCCTTGTGTGGATTCTGTTCCACTGGGGATATTGCCCTTTCTTTTCCCTTTTGAGGGATCAATTCTACTTCTGAGTCCAGCTCCATCTGATTGGATGGAGTATTGGGAACCTCTTCTGGTAGTCATGATTCAAAGAATAAGAAAACAAATAAAAGTATTTTAGAATAAAATTCTTTTATGGCAATTTAAAAAAAGAGGTGCTCACCTTCAGAGTCTTGAATGGTGGGCCCTGGAAAGTCTAATTTCTTAGCTTTCTTTCTTTTGGTGATAACTGGTGTAGGAGAACTTTGACAAGTTTCTTCCACCAATCTCTCAACAGTAGCTTGGTTGTCTTCTGTTGGGTTATCTTCAAACACTAAAAAAGACAAATAAATATAAGTCTTTTTATAATAAGTGTTATTTTTGGCAAGATATGGCAATTTTCCACGTAGAAATTGCTTTTATATCTTTGAAAAATTGAAATAAATAAAGAAATGAATAAAAATGAATAAAAATAACTTTTTTATTGGTTTTTAATATTTTTTAATATTTTTTATATATTTTTTTATTTTTATTTTTTGAAGAATAAAATAAAAAATGAATATGATTCTTATAAAATTAAATTATAATAAAAATTATTTTTAATTTATAAAATATCTCTTTTAATCACTAGAGTCACTCAAAGAAAGTTCTTGCAAGTCTAAGGATGTGAAAAACCACGTGTAAGACAGTACAATTGCTTTCCAAATGCCTCAATAGCTTTTAAAATCAATAAAATATAAAATTATTATATAATTTTATGATTATAAATATAATTTATTATTGGATAAACCCAAATAGAATCTTTTTAAAGGTCTTTTAAGTAAATATCACGGCCAGGCCCCCAAATGTAAGGTATGACTATGAAACAATAAGTAAAAATTACTAATTTATTACTTATTGTACTCTGAATGTCCTTATGGTTGAAATAAATAAGATTGAAATAATAATAATAATAAAGAAATATTATTATTATGGCGTAAAAATATTATATTATTAAATAAATATAATAATATAATTAATATTATATGAAATTATAATATTATAAATAATATATTAATATAAAATAATTAATATATTATAAAGCTCTTTATTATTGTTACCAACAAATAATAAAGGCGTAAAAAATTGTTTTTTATTAATAAAAAACAATTAATAACAATAATATTACTAATATTAAGGTTATGAATTAATATAAATACTATTTATATTAATTAAAGAATTATTAAAAGAGTAATAATAGAGAAATTATTATAATAAGAGAAAATAACCTACTTTTAACACTTAATATAATAATTTTGAAGTATTATACGCCAAAAAATATAAATACAACCTTTTCAAATTGTATTTACAATAAAAATAAAGAAAATTACAAATTATTCTGGATTTTTACGTGGAAATGAGTTATTAGAGAGATTTTTTAACAAAAACAATTAAATAAATGATTTAATCACGTCAAAAAGAGTTGATTATAGAAAGGTGGTCTTTGGTCTTTAATAATATAACAGTTTTTATATATAAAGAATAAAGAAATTACCTTTGATTTAATTGATTTAATGTTTTTGATGCGTCTGAGGGGAAAACAGAGTAAAAAGAGCTCTATTTATAGTAAATACCTCCCTCCTAGAGTCCAACAGGCTTCTAGTAGACGTTTACTGATCATATCCACTGGAATTGATCAATATTTTAAGGTTTGAGGGTGATTACATCATGATCAAACCATATTACATCATTATTACACCATTATTTAGAGTTATCACTATAACTCTAAGTGTGATGACATCAGAGGCTTGGCAGAACCCCAAATTTCGTGGATTTTATTAGTTTTAATCATAAACTAATAGTATTCACCAATTTTATCACTATTAAGACTGTTAAACTTAATTTAAGGTTACAGTATGTGATCATAACAGCTCAATTTAAGCTCAAACTTTGATCCTCAATAGCTTTTACGGTTTTCACGCTACAGCAATTCAGAGAGTGAATTCTGATAGCCTGACATAACCTTATTATTCTGCCAAGAGCTTTTCATTACATCATCAAAACTCTAATTTTGATGATTTTTCTTGTAACTCATCTTTTCTGTCGAAATTGAATATTTTAAACTTCAAACCTTGATTTCAGGGGGTTATACCCTGAATTTAACAATAAAAATTACGTCATTCTTCTCGAATAAACTAGTAGAATCCAACTGTATACTTTTTTTTTAAGTTTGGACTACTTTCACAACAAAGTGGTCAACAGCTCTGTTAATTGTTATCAATATTTCCTCATAAGTCTTAACCTTGTTTATAATTTGCAAAATAAAGTTCATATCTGTGTTCTTACAGTAATTATGTAGTAACTTTATCTTTGGTTCATAATTCTAGCATGTATAGTTTAGAAGATATTAGCTATGATCACTGAATATATGCGTTGACCAAAAAGTGCATATATTCAGGATAATTCCTTAAGTATTGATTTTGGGAATTAGCTTATTAATTGTTTTATATGTGGATTTTTGTGGGGAATCCACTGGTACAATTCATTCCACATGTTGTTTCATTAGTTTCTGAGATAAATAAGGTTTTATGATTTTTATAAGGTATTATACCTTATAATTCCTTAAATATTGACTTTACAGATATGCCATAAAAGTGGTATATGTGTATTTTTCCATGGGGAATCCAATGGTATAATTTATTTCACATGTTCATTCATTGGTTTTTAAGTTAAACCAATTTTAGTACCAATTTATGGTATTTTTTGTATATTTGAGTAATTATTTTTAGTGTATAATTATTCTAATTAATTTTAATATAATTATATTAAAGGTATAATTATTATTAATCTTTTTTGTGACCTTATTGGATATGTGGTCATATCTCAAAGGCTCACACTGAATGATCTTGGAAGGGTGGTCTGTTCTTCAAGTGGACTATTTTGTGGAGTATAACTTGATGATTTATTTTTTCCTTCTTTTTTGATTAGTGCTAGTAATTCTGCTTGCATTTCTAGCATCTTCTGCTGAAGCCTCTTGGTTGAAGACATTTCTTCCTGTCCTTCAACAGTTTCTTCATGAAGGTTTTCTTCCTGAATTTCTTCCATACTGGCTGGTAATTTTGATGATGATGGTTTATCCATTTTGGATTGATTTATTTCTTCCTTTGATTCTGGTATTGAGTTATTGATTTTATTTCTTTCCAGGAGATCAAGGAAGAATTTTTCCACAACCTTCAAGTCCCTTTTATTAGTTCTTGGTGTTGCAATAGGAAAATTAGACACCAGGGCAAATCTCGTGTCAATCGTCGGCGATTGACTTCACGTCAAGCAAACGTCAAGCATGATAAAAGTCGAGCTCACGTCAAGCGAAAATCAAGCGAACGTCGAGCACACGTCCTACTCTTGTCTTACACCAAATCCTGTGACATCCACCAATATTGGTTCCCCTGTGCCTTCAACTCAGATTCCTAACCACCTGATCATCCCGCAACCGTCCAATGGTTGGTAAAAATTACACAAGACCCGCCTGTTTGCACAAACACACATCAAAGAGGTCCTTCAGCCAGTCTTGATGTAGGCGGGGGGTTTGACTTCACCAGGTCATCCATAAAAGGACTCCCCCTGAGCGGGAGTGTCGTTTTGCAGGTGACACTGGTAGAGTCCACCGCACAATACTGCGGGTGCGGGTGCGCATGCGTGTGTGGGTGCGGGTGCGCTTGTGTGTGCATTGGCGTGTGCGGGTGCGGGTGCGCAAGGGCCGCTTCCCCTTCCAACATGATGATGGTGCAGTTAGAAATTTTGGATGCTGTGAAAGGTGAGTGTGTGGGTCATTTGATCATTGAACTTGGCTTATTCACACTGTACCCAATGTCAAAATAGTAAGTTCTTTGTGGAAATGTGAAATAATGGGCTTTGCTTGTCACAATGGCATGTCTCTGTCACTAAATTTTGAGGCAGTTATTTCACTAGCAAAATTGCTAATGAATCTGAGAGATTTGCATTTCTGTAGACTAAATTTCATGAAATAACGGCTTTATGATGACAAGCAGTCCACATGACAGAACTTTGTTATCATACAATCCACAGTTACCTTCTATTTCTTCTTCAGATATAATCAAGTGTCCATCATCAAAACCAACAGCTTTATAAATATTCAGATGCGGCCAATCTGGTAAGAAATTCACATCAATCTTCAAAGTTTTTAAGATCAGAAAGTTATTGTTCAGTATGCTAGATGGCTCAGAGACTTTAAAAATGCTATTAATAATACCAAATTGTCGTGAGTTGCCCCTCAGAAAACATATCACACTGTTGCTGACATTTTCGATTCAGTTGAAAATATATTGTTCCCAATATTAATGTTTGAAACTGGAAAATACCAAGGTAAGACAATCCTTGAAGTGGGATGACTTGTGGATTGCACGGTAGTGTCTAAGCTGATCTAATCAACTATTTCCCTTGTTGCATGAAAATTCTGTAAGTACTCAACCAGGAAATCATAATTTTCTTGGTCATGGCTGGATGGTTTATTATATTTATGGTCATTGAACAGGGCAGGTGGCTGTGATTCGAAAAGCTGTTTTATTTCACATGGCACGGATGGGGCTTTCAGGAGAACGGAAAGGTTGGAACATCGACAGATATGTTGAAGTAAGGTTTTATCTATATCATCTATTCAGAGTTGCAAAAAGTTAGTCTTATTCAGTTCAGGTGTTTCATCAATGTGAATATATTGATCTTATTAATTGACGTACATATCTTGTTATTTGTTGGAATCTTTGCAAATACTCCAATCAAGCGCTCATAACCCCATGTGGCTGAGGCTTGTGCTGGGCCCCAACATTGGAAGAGTTCGGGAATATGATCAGCAAAATGATGATTTGGTTTACTTTTCTGTTTTGGGAACAGGTGTTGATTGGAAAGGCGGGATTTTTTCCAATGTTCAGCAAATGCAGTCGCATCATCTATTGAAACAATCCAGCTTGTGGCAATGTTGATAGCACTAATCAAATGGAATGTATTCTTGGCTAGTTCATTTGCAAGTTCTTCTGACTGACCCATTTTTCTTTTAGTGTTGGCAGATTGGTGTGCATCTAATGACATCTGTTGACTGAGGATTAAAAATGGAATATAGACCTTATATAAGAGAGCCCATTCAGCGGCTTTTAAGCTACCATGAGAGGGGGAACCCATGTTGCGAGGTACTCTTGTCCATGATGAGGCAATTATCGTCTCAGATATGATTTGACAGAGATGCTCCAGAGCCTCACCCTTGATCTGGTTATCACTCAGTGCAGTGATATCCAATTCAGAGGGGATTTCACAAGTGGGGATGTAATCGGCATCAAATGAAGGAATTTCCGCAGAACCACTAGATAGATGTTCTGTGTTAGGGGTGGGCATTGGGAAGTAGTTTTTTTGGGTGGAAGTAGTGGGGAGTGGCTCATTTATTATTTTTGCTGCGTCTCTTCTCAGGGAGCGGGCCTCTCTCAATGTGATTTTATCAAAAGAGCTGTTGGAGGTCATGGAATCTGAGTCTGAACTGTTGGTGTCATTGGATTTCCTGCGGGACCTGAGGTAAATTTTAGATTTGGACTCTGGAATGCACAATTTGAAAGTTGCATGATCCTTCAAAATTCCAAGTATTAAATTATGCATTATGTCAAGATTAACCATTCTGGTTGCATCCCAATACGGAAGGTCTTCTAAAATTGAATATCGCACTCCATACTCAGAGAAAATTGCTTGTCTTTGTTGTGGGGTTGCCCGAAGCCATTTGGCAATGGTTGATTTATGATTTTGATATGAGCGTGTGTAGTGAAATTGAGGACCAATTTCATCAATTTGAGCTTTGTGAATGGTGCAAAAATTACAAAAGTGGTTGCCTGAATGGGAAATAAATCCAGTAAGCTTGCGCATGGCAACCACATCTGCAATGGCTGTGAGAATGGCAAAACGGATAAAGGATCCTGAAGGACCTGTTGAGGTGGGTGAAAAATGGTAACCTTGCCAAAGCTCTTTGAGCTCCTTGATGAGTGGCATTAATAAATAATTCAAGTGAAGGGAAGTTGGCTCCTTCGGACCAGGGATGATTCCTGCAACATAGGCATTCTCTGGCTTCAATCTTTCACTTGGGGGGAGATTAAGACAAATAAGCATGATAGGTCCAATGCTGGCCAACCACGTGGACTTGTGATGTGCATTAAACCAGTCCACATAAATGGAGAAGGCCAATGCACCAGGAATGGACATGAATGGGGAGTCATGGATATTTCTAGTGCCAGTGAAGCATCTCCAGACCAATCCATCCCAGACGTCACGTTTTGGGGAATCTTCGGGAGTTTGGGATTGTTGATGTTGATGCAGAATGTCCATAATTCCAGCCCGCTGGAGAAATCTGGCAAGCCAATTTTTGAATGGTTGATAAATGAAATGTTTTGTTGGTATAAATTTTTGCTTCATATTGGTGGTGTTTTGGGTGTGGGGTTCAAATGAATAGATGAATTTGCCTAATGATTGTGTGCAAGGGGGATCATGATCATTTGGGTCATTATGGCGTTGACAGTGGGGTTGGTCAGTTGTGACTGATTCAGTAAGGCCATTAAGAGAGAAACATTGAGGACAACATATATAGTCTTGAATCACTGGCTGCAATTGGAGATGTTCAAATATGGTACTCCGATCTTGAGGTATATGGAATGCAGGAATGGGGGGACCACCGGAGCTTGAGATGCTGGACTTGATCAGCAGGTTTAGGGCGGGGTTGAGAATGCGTGAAGCCCTCCGGGGTATATTATACCTTAATGATAGAATGGCAGATATTATCATTCCAAGGTCTTGTGGGGGAAGGGTTTGACTGCTGCTGTATGGTTTCTGTGCAATTGAATTGAGCCCTGGTGCTGTGGATAAGGTGCTTTGGGTCAATGGTGAATAATCAGCTGGTAATATTTGATCCAAAAGAAGTTGTGGGCACTCAGATCCTGATGCAGAAGTAGGGATGTTTGGAAGAGATTTTGGTGCAATGGTTGATTTGAGGTTTTTAATGTGCTGTTTATATTGGAAAGGTGTGAAGGCAACTCCAGGCCTATCACCCTCAGGGGAAGAGTGTTTTTGAGTTGAGCAGTGTTGACACATGCATATACGCATTGAGGAACAGCGGTGGGTTGTCATTGTTGCAGGAATTGGGAGTACGGTTGGTTTGTGTATAAATATCTATGGTTGATGTGAAAGTGTTTAGGAGTGTTATTAATTGGCAAAAAAATTGAGTGATTATTTATGAAGGGGGAGATGATTTGAGCCATCTGAGAATTTTATCCCATTTGTGATGGTGCGTGAGCTGCAGCTGATGGAGTGTAACATGTCTCATCTGGATGGCGGAATTGGTTAGGAGTTTAATTGGGTACAATGCCATTCTGCTCAATGCTCATACATATTCTATTTTATTTACACATGGCGATACTGCGGTTTTGACCCTTAAGGGGCGTTCCAATAGGGATGTGTCAACATTGATTTGAGGGGATTGACATTCAAACCATGTACGCTGGCATGCCATCGTACATGGCTTAAACCTTATTACAGACATAGCGATATAACTCTATTACATAAGGGGTTGGAGTGCAGCTAAAGTCTTGGTATTTGGTTTGAGTGCAGCAGGCTTTTAATTGGTTGGAATGTGATTTGGATTGTCTTGCCTTTCTTGAAAAGGTGATGCCTCTTTTGTGGGTAAATCCTTCATGAATATACCCCTTTACAGATGTACAATGCTGTGGAACTTCAATGCATATATTGGCAGTTTGGATAATTCACAAAATGTGACAATGGGGAGGCGGAAATGTTAATGAATATGATTACTTATGGATGATGGGTCCCCTTTGAGATAAAGGGAATATTACATTATATGGTGGTAGGCCGTGCCGGGTGGTTTCCGACTAAAGTGGAGGAGCTCAAGAGGAGGCAGGGAGGATTCTCCTAAAAAGAGGCTTATTGGACTTCCACACGACACTTAGTTCCAACTATTCATAGAATTTCTCTATTCTAAATTTGAAAAGATTTCATCTCATATCACTCTATTTTATCATAATACTGAGGTGTTTTATCTAGTTAAAAATATTACTGTACTTTTTTGGCCCTTATGTCATCTTTCAAGTCACATAAATCCCGTTCAGGTTCTGTTCATGACTCAAATAGTGAATCTAGCATAGAATATGTTCAAACACAGTCACCATTGAGCCCCAACATTCCTCTCACAACCCCTATCGCATCCTCAATGAATGTATCAGGTCTTAAAATTGATGTGGGCAATCCAAAGGCTCCAACTTCAAGCACTTGGTTGATCCCAAATATTTCCGTCACTCCAATTCCCCCGAATCCCACTAATACACAAACGCATGTGTCTCAGGGGCCAGAAGGCACACCTCAAATCTCATCACACGCTAATCCCCAATCAAAATTTCCACGTGAGTTCCTCCTTAATCCCGGTCGGAATCCAGTCGCATCCCAGCATCCCTTTGGCCAAAGTAAACAGCCAACCCTCAATATTCCATCAGGATCTCAGGTTCATGTGGGTGATGAAAGGCGTGTGGATGGGGGGAGACGAAAAAGACCATTGGAGAATGTAACTTGGAGTGGTCTGTCGGAGGGAAATCCAGGATTGACGCTTCATCAAAGTAAGTCATTTGAATTTTGGAGTATAACCCTTTTCACAATTTTATATTTTTGTTTCATGGGTTAGATATGGCACCTAAAGGCAAGTCAGTCCACTCTCAGGAACCAATTGAAGATTGTGAGTATGACCAGTATTCATTAATGTTTTGATGTGTTAACTGATGATGTGCATGGCAGGTGATGAACTTTATGCATCTTCACCTCTGGTCCATAAAGAGAAAGTCACTGGACATCATCATCCATATGCCTCCAAACCAAGAACAGCTCATGCCAGTTCATCAAGAGAAGAAATGGTGGATGATGAGGATGAGAACATGTCTCTGACTCAAATGGAAACAAATGATGAACCAAGGAGTGACAATTTCACGGGGCATGAGCATGGCACTCAGTCAAATAATGAGTTCACCCATCCTCAAATGGGCCTTGCCCAGAGTATGCTTGAACAATCCGAGGTCAGACAGCAAAGTAACCAGGCTCGTAAATCTCACAATGTGGCGAAACGTGCAAGTCAGAAGGAGCAACAAAAATGGCTGAAAGCAGAACTTCCAGAGAATGTCCATGGAATGAGATCAGCAGTACATGCACATTGCCTGTTCCTACTCAAAGTTAGGGATAAGGATTTTTCCTCACTACCAGCACCACCCAGCACAGAAGAGCGTGAAATTGCAATACAAGTGGCTGGTCATCTTGGATATGTCCCCGAGGATGTTTTAAATGAGCCATCAACACAGGTTCAGTCTCAGGGTTTCCAAAGCTACTGCGAAAATGAGCTCCACAAGCTAGGACTAAAGCCATTCACTTGGGACTGGGAGAGCTCATGGCAACATCTGTTCAATGAGCTGATGTCTATGGTGTTTTACCGTACATTCTGTCTTGCACTGGTCAGCACCGAGTATCATCATTACTGTTGGAACAAGGATCATAATAACCATGGGGTCGGGGTGGCTTTAATGGAGCGATATTTCACTTATTTGTAAAGAGAATGGAAGTCTATTCAAAAGGATGCCGAGTATTTGGTTAAAAAGAAGGAGAATCAAAAGCTCGCAAAGATTTGTCAAAAGGTTAGTTAATGTATCTCTTCTTCATTGTGAGCAAAGACTGATGATGATCTACTTCATTATGTGCAGACCTGTGAGCGCCGCCGTGAATGGTGTGATATGGCTAAATTTCCCATTCTAGCATCACAATTCAATGACCCTCGAGTATGTTCAGATACTGAGGAGGTACTGAAAAATGGCCGTCAATTTTACGGCAAAGTGGGATTACGCTGGCGCTCCCAGTTATTTAATGAATTGGTATTAAAAATGGATCGAGACATAGAGTTTTGTAATCGCATTAAAAAAAGGGTAAAAAAACTATTGATAGATTGCCAGAATTACAATCAACAGATGATGGTGATATTCTGGAAGGCTTATCATTTCAGGTATTTGATCAAGATTGGCTCAAAGGCTGTAGTAAGAGTTATCCTGAGTGCTCCTGCCCTCGGGGTCTTCCAAATCCTCCTCCGCAATTGTGTGAAGCATGATGTGATGGTTACAACATATTCGCAGCTTATTAATATTTCTGAAAAATTCTCCTGGTCCTTTGCTTTTGGATGATAGGAATTCTTCATATAATATGGAATATTCTTGCTGCATGGTCGGGTTGAGTGGGAGCAGCTCATAATGATGGCTAAGAGTGGGGAGGGATTCAAGATGTGTGGTTTTGGTGCGGCGCAAACTTAAATGCCGCAATGCCAAATGCAGGATATCATTGCAACCTTTGGAAAGACTACTAAGGATGAATGGTGACCAGTTATCTTGATTGGCGCTCTGGGGTTGAGTGATGAATGATATTATGCCCAAAAGGTCATAAATGGTGTTGTGAATAGGTGTTCCCATTAAACCTATTTGACGGGATGAAAGGAGGCTATTAATGGCACGGTGAGTGGAAGTGTATTGAGAGCGAATATAGCTATAAGATGGGGCAAGGGTTATTGGATATAAAAGGTAATTTGAATCATTTAAGATCAGACACTCACTGTGCTTCATCCAAAATTATACAATGCCAATTGATTTGAAAAATGAATGATGTAAAGGTATTGGTTTGCTTAAAGTCTTGGGTGATAGTATTGTAAGAAGTGATGATGATATCATATTTTAAGATGTCGTCTTTAGATAATGAGTGAAGAGTGGGACCATGGTAGATTTTGGACTGCAGCGCTCCAGCCTGAGCATGCTTGGATATTTCTGATTGCCAGTTGGTAATTAAGTGAGGGGGGCAGATGATCATGGTGGGCGTGGACCGATGGCGGTTTGCAATCATCCGCTCCTTGGAGGTACCAATTAGAGCAATGGCCTGAATGGTTTTACCTAATCCCATATCATCCGCAAGCAGTCCTCCAAGAGGGTTATTGGTCAAAAGGGATTCAAATGAGCTAACGACCTTGTTTGTAATGATGTGCCTGGCATTGAAAGTGGATCCTGGGGGTGAGGTGGCCCAAAGGTTACGGGCTGATTGGCCATTGGGGATTTCTCAATCCCAGAGAAAAGCTAGTCCGGTCTTTTGATGAGGGAGGAGGGGGTTTGAATAATGGCATGGGGCGGGGTCATCATGGGGAGGTCTGATCCACTGGGTAATTGTATCAGTTTTTGCTTGGAAATCAATGATGAAACAGCAGGATATGAAACTGGCGTCGAGCTTGAAGCGGGAAATGTTGGAGTGAAGAGTTGACATTGACTATGAGTATTACAGTCATATTCTTTGGGCATTTTAAGCATGAAATCTTGTGTTTGAGAGCTTTCCATTATGAATAAAATGTTTGGATACCATGTGAAGAACATCAATGCTAGATTGGGTTTCTGAGATGAGGAGGGATCATTTGCATCAGTCATAAATACTCCCTCAAAAAATAATATTTGAGAAGGATTGGATTGGCAATTTTCAATCCATGCCCCACCAGGACCACAGTGCATGAACGTTTTTGGTGCCCCAAGGAATGGTATCAACGTTTTGGAAAGGGTTGCAGGTAGAGAGCCAATAGCATGCTGGTGATTGGGGAGATAAACAAATATGTTGTGTTGATTGTGCCATATGATAATCCAAGAAGCTAAGTGCGAATTCTCAGGATTTAAGGCTATATCACTATTTATTTGAATACAAATATTAATCATCCCAATGCAAAGTGGTTGTGAAGGGGTTGACATGATGGCTATTTTAAATTATTTGGGGACAATTGGAAATTATATGATCGGGAGGGGTTAGCTAAACGGAATGAAGACAAATAGGCGCAGGTGGGGAACTTATATGAGAGGCAGCAATGGGGTCAAGGGGGGATGGCCTGTGGTTATGTGCATGGTCTTGATGGAGGTGGGCCTCTTGGGCTCATAATTTTCATATCCGATTTGGAGCATATATCAAGGCAAGGTGGCCAAAATCAGGGTGCACCGATATGACTTCTGGATCTGCAGCAAGGTACAAAACCTTTGGTGGAACAAGGTCGACATTAGCATATCCGAAATTGGGTGGGTTGGAGCAACTTATTGTGGAGGGCATATTAGAGGCATGCAGTCATGTTTGCTGGTGTGACAGCAAACATGGATGCATATCTTCCCCAGGTTAATTGTCGCACAGGGACCTACTGGGCAATGTTGGCCGTTTCAAAGGGCAATCTCACTGTGGGGATGTTTGTGTGTGGGCAGGTGAGATATGTTCGGTGGCATGCCACCAAACATGACTTTGGTTTTGCCTGAAGTTTTTTGCTGACTGATGCCTACTGGGCTTCCAGGGGGGAATGTGTGGGATGATCAAAGGGGGCGCCAGCCGTGAGCCGTGATCCACATATACATTCACCCCTATTGCATTTGAGGCGAGTACTAATCCCCCAAGATTGGCATCCAGGTCTTTGCCTCACGCGCGTACAAAACTCCGGCAAAAGAGGCCACCCACCCAAGGGAATTTTTGGCTGCAAGCCAGGTGCCACAACTTGCGCGGGGCATGTGAGAACGTGAAGAAAATGACCCGCAGTGGGAGATACCCACGCAAACATAACCAGCCTCAGCAAACATAGGCTGGGATTATTCTAATGTGGATGAGGCTGAAGCAAATCCACACTGATTGGCCTCAGGTTTCCACGCGCGAGCAGGTGAGCGTCTGCAGTCAAGCTGACCACCCGACCAAGAAACTAGCCGGTCGGAACACTGGCAGTAAAATGTCTTCCAGGCATATGAAAGTTGCCTGTGTATGACCCGTTGGGGGGTGCGTATGAAAGCGTGTGGCTGCCCGACAATGAGCACGCGCAATGAACAAGCAGGGCCAGTCATTGTTTGCCCCAACAATGGCACCGGATTGAATCCACTGTTTGTGTATGACCCAAATAAACAGTCATCCAACCATGACCCACTTACATTATCTTGGATCACATGCGCATCTGTGCCAGAGTTATGCAGAGCTATCAATTAAGGTGCATCAAAGGGATGCAGGTGAGAGATATGACTCGATGGCTTGACGTGATTGCATGTTACATTGTTGAACAGCTTTTCCTCTGCCCCGCAGCATACATCTACAAAGGTGTACTGCGTACTACAGTGTTGGCTGTACAGATTAGGAAGGTGTAATACTACTTGAGCCTGCATATACGTAGCTCATGCGCCACATGCTCAGCATTGTGTTTCACCTGATTTGCAAATGCAAGCTGAGCATGTCATGGTCAAACGCACCGTGTGGAAGTGCTCAGTAAAGCCATGGAATGAACTTTTTTTTCATTAGTTCATTGGAAGGCTCAGTTTGAAGCACTTCACCAAAGCGTGTAAAATGCTGCACCTGGCTGAAATGTCACCCAATGCTGTGCCAAATGCTCAGATTGTGTGCATACCAAAGCGACTGAGCAATGCCTCAGCATGGTGCATTTCATATTGTTATATCCATAGTTCAATTACTGTGCAATTAAAATGTTCAGCCACTGAGCATTTCAATTATGACCCAAAAGCAAACCTGAGCAATGGGTCTAGGCAAGCTCATGCTGTATTCACTTGTCTTACAGCCCCCCCCTATGTTCAAAGACTATCACCAGGCCATACGGCCGGTGATCTTGCCGCGGTCACTTGTGAAAAAATGCACCAGGTGCATTTCTGCATGGGTCACTTGTGCATTGCACCCACAATGCACATTCAACAAGGGCCTCACAACCACCCTCCTGGGTGATTGGGTGGCTATTTAAGGAAACAAAGGGGATTTGACTCAGCTTGACAATTCAATAAATTGCAATACTCAGCCAGACCCCCATTGTTCTTCTGCCTCACGCAAGCATTTCACTTCTCAGTTGCAGCATTTGCTGAGACTCAGCTTCAATTTTGCCCACACGCCTTGAAGCTGAGCCTTTTGCGGGTGCTGAAACTGCTGAGATTGTCTCAGCTTCACCATGGTATAAAAGACCATCTTCACACGACACGCCCTTCACTTTCTTTCTCACCCGCTCCACTTCGTTCAACCTCACCCGCGTTTTTCCTTCTTGTGCGTATTCCCCTTGCTCCTCCTGCCTTTCTACTTTTGTCTTTCGCACTCCACTAAACCCACTCCCCTTACTTTTGCCTGTTTGTTTCTTCTGCTGATCCTTTCAGAACCTCCCTTCTATCCACCTCGTGCGTTACCTCTTTTTTTAACTTTTGTCAACATTATGTACCGATATTAATACTTATTTTTCTTCACGACTCTTTTCCAGACTTTTAAAAACTTTGGACTAGAGCGTTCTTATTTTGTTTCCGTTTTAAATTTATAATTCATTGTACGTCTTCATTTTTTCTCTTGATGGTTTACTTTGTATGCAGTTACTAACCTCAATTGTTTTGTTTTTAGATGTCGTGCACTTTATGCACCAAGCGGGGTATCCCCTGCATTCGTTCCTTGACGACAAACGACGCTTGTGATTCTTGCTGACAAGCACACAAGAAATGTTCATTTGTTGTCTGCCCCTTCCGACCACGAGGCCAGAGGAGTTCCCGCCCAAGACGCCCTTGTGAGGACTCCTTTGTGGTTGATGATGATGAAACCATCTCCGAGCGTGAATGGACGCCGGGCCCTCAAACAGGCCAACGGGAACAATTCCAGAGGATTAGCCCTGTCCCCTCCCCCTCCTAGGCCACCATCCGATGGTCACTTCACTCCTTGACCGGAGCGAAGTGATTATCCGGCCGATGAAGGATGGCAATGGGGAGAGGACATTTGAGCTTGGGCTGATCGTCACCATGTCTTGTCACCGATGGGATTCAAACGCCAAAGTAAGTTTTCTTTCTCCTCCTTATCTCATGTCTCTTCACGCAATAATACTGACTTTTTTCCATTACTCATAGAAAAAAACCCCCCGAATCCCCCCCAACAAGACTCTCCCGTTCCTAGTTTGCCTCGCGAGCAAACCCCCTGGCAACCCACTCCAGGCCCGAGTGGCACCCGATGTTCTGAGGAATTACTCCGCAGTAAGCAGCCAAAGTTTCATTTCATTTTCACTTTCACTTTTGAGTCAAGTGAACTGACTCTTACTCCTTTTTTAGAACCGTCCCGAACTGAAGAGCCACCTATTCCTGGCCCAAGTCCATTGTCCCAACCACCTGAGGACGATACAACTCGTGAGCCAGAACCTGAGGTGGCTCCTACGCAATCCACGGAGGAACCTTATGGTAAGTCACCCCTTCTTTCTCTTTGATCCATATCCACTTTTCCTCATTTTTTCTTTGACCGTATCCAGATTGTCCCACCACTTCTCGCTCGATAATCATCATCAACGATACGCCCGTCGGATCCCCCCATCCCCCTTCTTCTTCACCGACTCCACCATCTTCCCCTCCACTCCAACCCCGGTTCCCTCCCCAGATATCCCTTCCAGTGCCCCCGAGAACCCCAACGCCTCCTCTCCCCCGGTGCCAAGCTCCTCTCATTCCCACAATTACACTCGCCAGGAATTCACCAACCTGCGACCGACCCTAATGATTCCTCAAGCCATCGTCCACAAATCGATCAACCGAATCTTGTTGGAGCATCGCCGCTTGCTCCACATGATTCCTTTCGTGGATGCAACTCATCGAAATGAGATGCACCGCGAATTCCGGGAGGAACTAAACTCCCTCCTTGCCCAGGCACTGGAGGCTTATCCAAAGGAAGACATCACCGGGATAGTCTTGAAATTCTTAGAAAAATAAAAATTTAAAAAAAATGTCATGATTTCCTCTTTTTATTATTTGTAATACTTTCTTTTAAATAAATTATTTGTCTTCAATTATTGTTATGTTCAATTTCTATTACATTCTTTTCTTACATGAAATTATATTTTCCTCAATGGTTCAAATATCCTATTGCGTGAGAAAAATTTTTATAAGTGCCCCACCAAAATTTTGAGTGAGTATTTGTTTTTGTGAACCTCTTTTTCCCAAAATGCACCAATCTTTGCCCTTACCATCTCCTATATTTTCTTCTTCCATGGTTTAGAGCCATATCCATTCTTAACTGTAAAAAAGCGGGAGCTTCCCGCATGTGAGTAATCCACTCCAGATTTGTGAAACATGGCCTTTCCTGTGGTCACATGCTATTAATCTTCCTCATGTATTGAATTGTTTAAATTGTCTGGAACCTTCACAAGCGTAAGGATTGGTGTGTGACGTGTCGGGAGGCTGCACAGGCGTAAGGATTGGCATGTGAATTGTTGGGAGCCTGCACAGGCATAAGGATTGGCGTGTGAATTGTCGGGAGCCTGCACAGGCGTAAGAATTTGTCAACATTGTTGGCAACCTTCCCAAGCATAAGGATTGGCATGTGAATCGTCAGAAGCCTGTACAGGCGTAAGGAATTTTTAGCATTTTTGAGACCCTTCACAAGCATAAGGATTGGCGTGTGAATTGTTGGGAGCCTGCACAGGCGTAAGAATTGGTGTGTGAATTCTCGGGATCCTGCAAAGGCCAAGAAATTTTCAGCATTGTGGGGAACCTTCACAAGCGTAAGGATTGGCGTGTGAATCGCCGGAAGCCTGTACAGGCGTAAGGAATTTTTACCATTTTTGGGAACCTTCACAAGCGTCAGGATTGGCGTGTAAATTTTCGGGAGCCTGCACAGGCGTAAGGATTGGCGTGTGCAGAGTTGGCACCCCGCATAGGCGTAAGGAACTTTTAGCATTGTTGGAACCTGCACAAGCATAAGGTTTTGCGTGTGAAGCATTGGCATCCTGGACAATAGCAACAAACCAGGACAGATGTACGATGGCATGCCACCGTACATAATCCACTTCACCCCATCTCCCGCACTCGAATCCATCCAATCCCGGTGTATATTGTCCTCTGCCTTACCCCACCATTACTTACCCAATACACATGCAAAACTCCTCATTCTTTGAATCGGCATGAGATTGTATTACCATCCCTGATTTGATAGCCCTCTCTCTCGCCAATCTCATAATAGCCATGGTTCTTTTGCCGCATTGTTTTTGCTAACCTGCTTGAGCATTGTGCGGACAAACCCACTAGTGTCGCGCTTTCGTTGTCCTGTGCTGGATCAGTATAATGAACAAATGTCATACTGGCCCACACTACCTGAATGAGCCCATGACATGCGGATAGATCAATCCAAAAATGCTCATTTGGGAAAATCAATCTTCCCCCTGTACACTGCTTTGACGCATCTCTTTGAATTTGGCCGGTCCGCTTATCAGCTTGAAACCACCATCCCAAAGCATACAGCAATGCATCCTTATGAACATGAGGTGCTTTTTTGAATCCATTCATGGTGAAAGTGAGTGCAGAAGCGAACTAGAATGCACCCTGATTTGCTGGAATATTGCCTTCATACTTGACTTGATCAAAAGACGGAACCCCCAATGAATTGTAGAAATTTTGAATCTTCTCAAATAAATTATCCCCAACATATCGTAAGGATTGACCTAGAATGCAACCCACCGAGCTAAGATTGGCACCTCGGTTTCGCCATTCATCTTTTGCGTTTTCAATTTTCCCAACACTTCCATAAAGACCAAATTGTTCATTCTTCGTGCTGCATTTGCACCACCCAATCGCGAACATAAATCCCTCAAGTAATGCTCCATTGGTTGCAATTGGGTCGGTGAATCTCTTCTCGCGAAATAAGAATTGTGATAATTCATCCCATTGAGTGACCTCGACTTCACTCATTATTGTGAATGGTCGGAATTCCACAAGGGCAATGAGTAATCCAGTTGATGAGGAAATTGCCACACGGCCAAAGTGAATGCGTTTGATCTGATTGAAATCCACAACCCTCCGAATTTCACTTGTGGTGATATTTGCTGATAGTGGCATTGATATTTGTGCTGTTGGGCGAGAGGAGGAAAACAACCTATTCATTTGGGTCGTTTTGCGCTCATTTGTCTTTTGGGATCTGCTACTATTCCCGAGTGGTTGAGGGATCACTATGTGTTGAAGCACACAAGATATCAGATACTGCCAAGGAGCTTTCTTCGGCACACATCCTTTGACTTCCCTGTTGGAGCCCACATGACATTGGCACAATCTGAACCGACTAAAGCCAATGATCTTCCGTAGGGCCCAATGAGGGTGCCACATAAATGTAGAAGCATATATACACTGAGATTAAGCGAGCAACTCACACTTTCCTTCCTCAGCCCGACGCTTTCTCGCGAGTTCCCTTTTACGCTCTTTTCCTTTTTTTGTGAATGGCATGCTTTCAGCAGAAAATGAAATGAAACCAAATTATTACTGATTTATTAATATCACCTAAATTGAATTGCGGTTGATGAATCTTTTTTTATTGTGGCTAAAAAGAAAGATCACACCTGACCTTGGCAAATTCGTGATCTCAAATACCTGAACCTGAAAATTGCAGTGGATAGTGCATTATTCAATTTTACACATTGATGTTCCCATGCAATCACTTTCCAATCCAACCATTTGGAATCTTGCAAGCACACGCAAATGCAATTTGCATCCTGCTGCGGATCCCTAGCTATCCTAGTCCTCTTGAAAGACACAGGAACATTTGGCCTATTATGGGCTGGCGGGAAGTGATAAACGCGACCTCCCGCAATGCCCCTGCGTGTGCTACTTGCAGGCACAACGCCTGACTCAGCTTGTGTCTTGTCGGAGTCTTTGCAATGATGTACGGAGGCATGCCGCCATACAATTACTATTGGTACTCAGACTGTGGCATCTGGGCAGTAGTAGGATAGGAAGTCATGATTATTAAATTCATGAATCACTTTGCAAAATTCAATTACAATCTATCTAGTACAAAGCTAATCTAAAACGGGTCAATCCTGGTTGTGAGTTTAGCTGACCTGGGTACCGTCAAGGTGACCTCATCACTTGAACCAAGACTGCTTTTTGCCACCCAGGCATCACCAAAGTCTAATACTAAGCATCGTGCAAATTCAAATCTAAGAGGTACAGCAGGGTTAAAAGACTCTGATGAGAAGAAACTTTTATTCAGTAAATTACATATATACTTATTAGTACGTAGCCACACTGGCTCCACTAGATTTTTACCCTCTGAAAGTTTTGCGGAAATGTCAATTAGTGATAAAGCCCTTTTAACTGAGCTTGTTCTCCAGTCATCTGAGAATACCATCAAACCACGAACCCCCGCCGCACAGAATGCCACTAATATACCATAGCAAATTCGCTTTATTCCAAGATTCTTGTGACACGCCAAAAGATCTTTGATGGCCTCATTTTTTTTTGAGTTCGTTAGTTTGCCTTTGATGCCATTAACTTTGACCTTTGTATGTGCACGTACCATGTTGTATGCAATCATCAAATGGATAACTGTATCCATTAGATCCTCCAGGTTCTTGTCTGGCTTTGTGGATATCTCATTGTCAGCCCTGCCACCTTCAATGCTGAGTTGGGTTGCACGTTGCTTCAATTTACTCAAGCAGGAGGCAAGGTATTCAACTGCTCCCCGTTTGAGTCCAAGAGGATTGGTCGAATTTGATGTTGGTGAAACATATGGTTTGGGTGCAATCACATCGTATGAGACTAAACTAATGGATTCAAACATAACATTTGCCCAAAAATGTTTAACTGGATTGGCGGGGTAAAGAAGGCTCTGAACCATTTTGAAGAAGGAGTGTTCTGATTTTGGGAGATTCTCTGGAGGTTTAGCTGATTCCTTCATCAATTTGAGATTCCAAATGTTGTGATCAAAAAACGCTTCTGTTTTGGTTGGCTTAAAAAAATCTAACCCTGTATATTGCAATTTATATCACCAGTCAACATCCAATAAACATGTATCATTCACAAAGATAAAACTCACCTGCCATCTCAAGGTCCTCCAGCCAGGCCGACATTTTAAGCTCTCGGTTACTGATCACCTTAATACCAACAGGTAGGAATGTATGAGCATCTTTTGTTGGTAAATTGTCCCATCTATTTTTGTAAATACTATTGATATTATCAAGCCCCCTTTTCCATGATTGCTGAGTAATATTGGAATGATAATTCAAAATGCCTGCAAACTCTTCCATGCGGAATAAAAATACTCCTTGAAATTTAGCAGACGATGACACTTCGGGCTCAGGGTCAGGAACTATATCAGTCATATCTTGTCCCATTGTATCATGTTTAATTGTTTCCCTTTCTTGAAAGGCTTGAATATTCCGAGGAGAGGCGGGAGGGGTTGCATCATGCATTGTTTCATTGGGTATCGGGGGGCTTTCAGTATGTGGAGCTTCATCATGGATTGTTTCATTGAGTATTGGGGGGGTTCAGTATTCGGAGGTTGATTATCAATATGGTCCCCTTCAACATTGATAATTTCATGACCTTGATCGCGAGAATCGTTTGCGGCTTCAAAGGTACGGCGTTTTTTGTTTGTTTTTTTGGTCGCATGTATATTTGGTCTTTTTCCTAATCCTTTGCCTGGAAATCCAATTACGACTCGAGATTCTTCAGGTAGAGATTCTCCCACCTCCACACCTCCCCATATATTGTAAGCAGCTATTTTTATCACTTTTGTTTTGAATTAGTAATGGATTACGGTTCAAATCCATTTTGAGCAGGCTCATGGCTTCAGCAATCTTTTGACGCACATAATCAGGAATTTTACTATCATTTTGAATTTTTTCGAGCCTTGGGATTGTTTGAGCAATGTTGGAGACAAATTGTTCCTTGGATATAATTTCCACCTCCCCACTGAAAATTACATCATCTTGCCCATCATCTTCTGTTGGTGCACAAGGTTCAACAGTCTTTTCCTTCTCATAAATTTTAAAATTGTGTTTCTGAGAGCTTGGAGGCTGACCTGAAATAAAGGCTATGACACAATATCAGGTTTTGGGAGATTAGAAATATTGAATATGGATGCATACTCACATTCTGGAAGAACTGGTGGATCTTGATTATCTTCATGTGACTGGCTCTCTACTTCAATGCCTAATTCACGACTACTGGCGATATCAGAGATTTCACTTTCACTCTCTGGGGCTGAAGTTGGTTGTTCATTGAATTCAGTTGAATTTCCCGGGGTTTGGGCCATAGCGGAGGTAGTTTATTAGGCAAATAGATGGTGACGAGTTGATTGATAACTTTTTTGAAAATTTTTGAATAAAAAGATCCAAATTCAAGAAAAAAGGTGCAAGTAAAATAATCGCATTTGCAAAATGCGATTTGTCGGGAAATTGAAGGAGGCGATGTTTTGCAAATTATTTCATATCATGCAAATGAAATCACTGCCCTGTGAGACATTGAATAAAGTTGACTAGTGAGAAACCTACTAAAGTCAACTTTTGAACTATTCAACACTCATGAGGTAAGGACTAAGCAAAGTGTTCCATTTGAATGATATGAAATAAAATGGTTTTGTCGGCGAAACAGGAGACACAATTCTCTTGTCTTAAATAGTCCACTTATTAGGTTTTAATTTGTGAGTCTCATGATTTAAACCCTAACCACAACATTGTGAATATACTGACCAATTTCCCCTTAGGTCTTGTTGGCAGAGAAGGCCACTCAGCATATTTCGGCGATTGCCTTCATCGTGTACGCCAACAAGCCACCGTACACTATGGATGTAGTACGGAAGCGTAAGGATAACTCGGGTCGGGAGCATGTTGAGAGGCACTCCGCAAGTGTAAGGATAAGTGGTGTCGGGAGCATGTTGGGAGGGCACCACACAAGTGTAAGGATAAGTGGTGTCGGGAGGGCACTACACAAGCATAAGGATAAGTGGTCTTGGGAGCATGTTGGGAGGGCACTACACAAGCGTAAGGATAAGCAGTGTCGGTAGGATGTCGGGAGGGCACTACACAAGCGTAAGGATAATTGGTGTCGGGAGCATGTCGGGAGTGCACTCCGTGAGCGTAAGGATGGTAAGCAGTGTCGGGAGGATGTCAGGAGGGCACTACACAAGCATAAGGATAAGCAGTGTCGGGAGCATGTCGGGAGGGCACTACACAAGCGTAAGGATAATTGGTGTTGGGAGCATCTTGGGAGTGCACTCCGCAAGCGTAATGATCGTAAGCAGTGTCGGGAGCATATCGGGAGGGCACTTGAGCGAGCGTAAGGATAAGTGATGTCGGGAGCATGTCGGGAGTGCACCACGTGAGCATAAAGATGGTATGGGCGGGGGTGTGAAAGTGTAAGGAGTGGTGAGGACGGAGATGGGGGGGCAGTGTCGGAGTCTCATCTGGAGGGCGGTGCGGGCTCGTAAGCATGTAAAGCATCGGGGCGGATTAGGTGGGGATGCGGAAGCCAATGAGGTGAAATTACCCAAACATTGTGAATAGTGTTGAAATGGGTTTGGGCTTTGAGTGACATTCTCATGTGACAGTTGATGTTGTCTTGACGCTGATGTGACGTGACCCACTAAATCAAGTGACTATAAAGTGACACTAACGCGACTGAAGCAAGATTTTATGCTGACAGCGGTGCGACGTGAAGTCAATCGCCAACGATTGACACGAGATTCGCCCTGGTGAGAGTATTTATTTGATTCCTCTCCTACTTCTGATTCTTGTTTGGGTGGATAATAGTAGTGATTAGAGTGAGTTGATGATTCAGATTTTGGAGATGCTGCTTTTGGCTGATTTTGATTGTTTGAATCCAGTTTTTTGTTATAAAAATAGTATTCTTGGAGTTGTTAAGAATTTTTTTAATTGATTGTAATTTGATTGATTTTTTTTATTGAAGTTGAGGTTATCTCGCCACTGTTGGGACACCAGATGTGGGAACTCCTCTTGTGTGGGATTAAAATGAGGCAGTACCTGGAGGGGGAAATCACAGGTAACTAGTTTTGAATTGCTAATAACTCCTGTAACCAAGGGTGGCAAGGGTGTATTGCCTGCCCCTCCTGAAATACTGAACAAAATCTTCCTTGGAGCTCACAAACCAAAATAAAATTAGTAAGTGGCTTTACAACTGCAGAAGACAAAATTCAGCAGTCTCAGATCAGACCTATTCAATAAATAATATGAAAAATAATGTCAGTAATTTTGGTTAAATTTGAAATTTTAATGAAATACTTGTCTGTTTAATCTTAATATCTTTTTTTTAGTGAAATTGAGGTGAGTTGTTTCTTATTGGTGATAATTCCTTGGTAGGATGGGTTATTTAAGGTTTTCTGGAAAATTTGATGAGTGTTGATAAAGGTAATTTTGTTAAGGTAAAGTTATAATAGAGTAAAATAATTTTTTGGAAGGTTTGTTATTTTTTTTAAGAGTTGTTGATAATAAGATAAAATTGTATTTGTTAAATTTAAGAGGTAAGGTTCTTTGATATTGGATTTTTAAAGAGATAAGTTAATTTTAAATCTTGATAAATTGTTTTAATTTTAGTGGATAAAATATTTGAATAGAGTAGTAACCCTAATCTTGGGTACTGGGTAATTTTTATTTTTATTTTAATAATAATAAGATTCCACTGAGCTTAGCTACTGGGTAATCTTCAACACTATACTTCCACTGAGCTTAGCTACTGGGTAAGTAAATTCACTATAATTTGCTGGACTACCTCCCAGGTGAGGGATGAACTATTCCTATGCTCCTACTGTGCAGTGGATATAATTTGCATGGGATATAATTTGCATAGGATATAATTTTCATGGGGGGAAATTTGAAATTTGGGGGGAGAGAGCCCCTCTATTTATACCTTTTGGGTGCCTAGAGGGCCCTCCATGGGAGCTGTCTTTTTCCACTTTAATTCCTCTTGATTTCATCATGTGACTCTGTTTTTGGTGAGGACCTTTCTTGCATGGGTCAGGTGATTTAAGGTTTGGTGATAATTATCTCTCTGCACAGCCTCCATTTATCACATGATTGTCTTTTGGTGAACTAATTATGATGTGATATTCTTGAATTTTCCTTGCATACATGAGGTGATTCAATTTTGGCTGGGGATTTTTGTTGTGCACAGCCTCTTTTTTGTCACATGATATTCTGTTGGTGGATGCAGTATCACATGATGACCTTGTAATTCCTTTGCATATGTCCTTATTTTAGGTTTGGTAGAAGTGGATGTGTAATTTATGCAGGTGTCATGGTTGTTTTTCTTCTTTTTGAACTTTAAAAAGAAGTCAGGTGATAATTTCTTGTACTGGTGAATTTACTGTTATGTATGAGATGATGTGATTTTTGAGTTTTACACATGCTGTGCATAGTCATGTGGTTGAGATTTAATTAAAATTTTGTACTGCATGCAGCCTGTTGTAACTAGCTTTGGTTTGCATGAGGTGATGAGTGGTGTAAATAAATGTGATTCTGTTTTAAGGTTTCCAGTGGGGTTACTTTGGATATAAGATAAGGTACTCCTGTGGCTGTAAGGGGGTGTAAAGCTGGGTGGGGTGTTTAATTTAAAGGGTGGTACCTTATTTGTTGCAACTAGTTTGCTATATGTAACTTGATTTTTTTGGATATGCATAATGAAATTGAATAATTTATTTAAACACATACACTTCCCTTTGGTGCCTGTGCCATGGTTTTATGAGTTAAATCCAGTTTCTTGCTGTAAAATTGACCTTTTGGTGTAAAGTTTGAGTGTAAGTCTGCCTGTAGGCTGAATTTACTGCTGTTTTGGGGTACTATGAGCTTGAACCTGGTGAAAAAAAGGTATGGAATACCACAGTACCTGTCTGCTTTGATGTAGTTATTCAGAGGTCTGAAGTCTCCACACAATTTAGACTTGCCATCATGCCAGGTGATTAGGACAGGAGTGGTTATTTCCACTATTTCATTGTGTCCAATCTTCCTGATGACTTCCATGTCCAGGAGTTGATTGATATGTTTTTCAATTTCTTTCCTGGTTTCCACACTTGCTGGGTAAGGAGGTCTCTTAAGCATGGGTGAATAAGGCCTTTCCACATCCAGATATAGTTCTATATCATGGCCTCTTCTTTTGCCTAATGGTTCCTCACCAATGGCAAATGCTGGTCTATTCTTTCTCAGCATCTTCAACAAACTTAGCTTCTGTTTACTGGTGAGGGTAGTGCTGAACTGGCCCTCTCTGAATTCATTCAGTAGTTCTTTCAGTGGATCCTGGGAACATATTTGGTATATATCAAGTGAAAGTTTCTTCTCCTTGTTGTTATCAATGGTAAGGTTCCCATTTTTACTATTGTAAATATCAATTCCATACATCCTCTTGTACTCTGTCCCCAGTAACAACCCTTGGATGTTGGCATCATTGAGCACTAAAAACTCTGGTTTGAGTCTGATATTACCCTTCCTGTGGGGTATAACTATTGCTTTAATAATTGTCTCAATGGAATTCATCTTCCCTGAAGCACTTTTGAAGTTCATTGCCTTGTTGGCAAGAGTTGTTTTTTCCAATTTGGGAAGTGGTTGTCCAGATAATTTCTGGCCACTATGGAGCAGTGTGCCCCACTGTCATTAATCAATGGATGTTGAGCATTGTCAATGAAAACAGTCATTTTTGTGGCTGTTTCATGTATGTATGCCAATCCGTTGGTTGGTGTGACCAGGAATGTCTGTCCATCCTGTATATGTTTTCACAAGTTCTTATTGGCAGTGTCTTGTGGCATGCCTTCTCCCAACTGTATGTCCTGGATTTCTAGGCAGTTTCCTCTTGGTATTCCACAAGATATTCTTTTGGGTCTTGCTATTAATCATATTGTTCTCTGATGACATCTCCCGTAGATTATTATTCAGAATCCTCTGTGGGGGATTCCTCCTCTGGGACTTTCTCAATGGCATAGACTTTTTTCTTTGCCTTTGGATAATTGTTGGCATAGTGGTCTGTTGAGCCACAATTGTGAAAAGAATTTTTCTTCCTAGTAACTTCTGCCACTCATTCTCCTGGTTTCTCTTTGAACGCCACCCTGGAAGGTTGTTTCTCTTTGAAGCCACTGATTTTGTATGGGGAATATTTCCCTATATTAGTTCTTTTCCTTACATCTTGTAAGGTATTTGCAATGTCTTCTAGAGTGCAATTTTGGTTGCATCTTCATTTTACTGCATTCTCTAGTTCTACTGGCATTTGTGTGATGAGTTTGTGATTCCTCATCTGAATGTTCATTTGAGTCTCAATGGCTTTAAGTATTTGAGCCTTTCTAGGACACGATTCATATAGATCTTTGTCCACTGAGTACTTGTCATTTTCAAATGACATGGTCCTTTGCCATATCCAAGTACCATTGCTGTACTTTTGGATTATTTGACTCTTCCACCATAGCCAGTTTCTCCTGCAATGGAGTTCTTTTATTTCTGTGTACCAAATACTAGCATGTCCTTTAAATGCTGTATTAATCCCAGCAGTAATCAAATAGTCTGGTATAGTTGGTACATCAATGAAGAGTCCATCAAAATAATCTATGAGTTTCATATGATCATGTTCTCCTGTACCAGAGAATTTGGGCCATCTTGAGGCCTCAGGAAGGTGTTTAAAGGCTTCCTTCTCAGAATAAGACATGTAATCTCCATCCTGGTATTGAGATGGAGATCTTGCCTTATTCACCAACATGGCATCTGCTTTGATGTCCTATTAATGATATGGATTATCCATAACCTGGCCTTGTGGTTGGGGCTTCATGTTATGGTACACATTAAATAGATTGTTTATGTATTAATCCAGACAATGTTAGTCCCTTTTTCTGTGATTTTTTCATCAAAGACAAGATCCAGTCTTTCATTGGCTTGTTCAGAGGCTTTGCTCAATTGAGCATGTCCTTCTTGAAGAGGTTTAACAATTTTGTTCATGGAGGCTGTAAATTTTCTCATCCTCTCATGGCTTGCTTCAAGTTCTGCAAACTGCTTTTGAGTTTCCTCAGAAAATTGGGACATTTGTAACCACATTGCATCACTGTGTAAGTTACTCTCATGTGTGACAACATTATGTTTAATCTGAGTGGGGGGAATATTTATATTAATAGGGCTACTGATTCTAGAGCTATTTACAACTACTTCTTGTTCTTTTGCACTTCTTTCAACAAATCCAACAGCTTTTGGATCATTGGGTCTGACTCTCTCTTCCATTGGTTGAAGATGGTCTTGTTTTTGCCCTTGTATGCTTGTCTTCTCCCGGAAACTACGTGGTTTTTTGAAGGATGGTGACTCTTGGCCACTGATCTGTTGGTTCCTGAATGGTGCTAAGCCACTGGAGAGGTGGTTTAGTCTACTCCTTGTGATCCTGAACAAATCTGAGTATTTACTGTATGGTTCAGTTGTTCTTCTATAGCTTGGATAGTGGCTTGATTATTCCTTATGCTGTTTGCCCTCACCTCCAGGAGTCTGAAATTCCTGGTGGGATTCCAACCCTTTTTTATTATCATAAGGTCTTTGATGTCTATCTCTTTGAGACAGATCTTCTGGAAAGTTTCTCAAAGTTCTTCCCAATGGGATGCCAGGCTGAACCTCTTGTTGTCTGTGCTCCATTGAAAAATGTCTTTCAAGAGTTAGTGGAGCTGAAACACTTGAGCCATATCCTTCCAGTCCTCTGGTTTGAGGTTTCTGTTGAATTAGAAAGTGAATGGCGGAATGGGTATGATTTCCCTCAATGTCTTTCCATCCACCACTGTGTCCAAGATGTCCTCACACAGGTCTTCTGGTTCTGGACAAGCCTCTTGTCCTCTGGCTGGTTCCTTTGGAAACCAAAGTTTCTGAGGTTTACAGGTGACATATCAGTGTTTGCAAGCAGTCAAAAACTTTATGTTCTTAGAGTGTTTACCTTTCACTGTGCCTTGTACAAATTTTTTGTCTTCTGCTTTTGGCAATTTACCTTTAGAGGTCACAACTGGGTTAATGATTGTAATATTCCCTGTACAAGTTGTTAAGTTTGGTTTACCTTTTGTTGATGCAGAGTTTTGTGGTTTTCTATTCCTCTGAGGCGCAATGCATGTCCATTTTCTAGCTGTTATGAGGCCTTCACTATGCCTCTTTCCTTCACCCTTGTTCCCTGTGGTTCTGAGGGTCTCACTGATATTGTGAGCCTTAAGGTATATTTTACATACCCAAATACTCCACAATTATCTTGAAAATAAATTCTGAACTATGCATAACCCATAATTCATGCATATATTCAAAATTCATCTTTTTTGATTTCAGAAAAAATGAATAACCCTTTATTGAGTAAGTAAATCCATGGATGTAAGGCCAGATTTGGATTCTCCACAAAATTTAACCTAGGGTAGCTACATAGAGTGAATAAGCTCAAATCAACTCTTTGAGGTGGTAGTATGGATTATACATCAATACCACATAAAAGATCCGTGATAGTTTTTCTTTTTCTCAATTTCATGCCAAAATAATGGGAATGTGAGAAATCCCATGTTACACATACACCAAGAATAGTGTTATGCATCTTTGTAGCACTTAATATTATGGTATTCTTACTTACACTTTTGGTACACCCATAGTTGATATCTCACTTGAAGTCTGAATTTCTATTTTGATGTGAAAAATAGTCAAGGAGGACAAAAGATATCAAAGAGAGCCAGGTTACCCAGCTTCTGAGGCCTGTGAGGTGTGGACATCTACAAAGATTGGATCCATGGCTGATTATGGCCCCATTAGTAAACTAAAACCTTTTGGGAACTTGGTTGCCATGTCACAACTTCAGTAAATCATAAGTAAATAGCAAAGAACTAGCTATTTTGACATGCCAAGGACGTAAAAAGAAACTTAGACTCCTATAAACATGTCAATTCTTAATTACTTTCCATAGATAATCCTCAAAGGAATAATCGAAACCCTTTTTGGACTAGTATCCATTGAATTATCTCATAGCAACCTGCCATATTGTGCTACTCACAATTCTGTGTAGAAATGAGGTAAAAGCTCAAAAGATTCATTAAAAATACAATTCTTCATTAATCTTTTTGAAGCTTTCAGGAACAATGTATGAAATTATTACTCATAAAAAGACCACAAAGAATCATGGTTTTGTAAGTAAAATTCAAAGTTTTACTTACAGTCCATTTTTGATGATTCCACGTGAAATACTGAATCTTTAAAAATTCACAGAAAATACATTCTGTGATGAAATTTCCGATAACATTGATAACTTTGAGAAATAAATGATTATATTGGAATAAAAGAATATTTACAGTTTTTACTCCTTTTATTCTTAGCCATAAATGGGTTGGTAGTCACGTAAAAGCATCAATTAAGTAATTATGATCATCTTATGTGACAACAGATGATGCAATAAATAATCCAAAAAGGTTTATTGTTTTACCACTTACTGGGTTTTCAGTTTTCTCCATGGAACGCCTCTGTGAGCTGTTGTTGACTCAAAAGAGACCTCCTCTTGCTGTTTTTTTCCAAATCATCACATTATTCCATTATACCATTATTACCAATAAGTAAGTATTAGTAAAGGCTATCTCTCAAGTGTTATATTCTTCCAGAAAAATAAAAAAGATTTGAAATTGTAGAAATCAACTATATATTGTTGTAATACTGTTATATATCCATTTTTGATCTTTTAAATCCACAATTACCCATCAAATTCTTCTACTATTGTTATTCAACAAGTTCTTTGGAGTATTAGTGAGTAATTAATCTTAATTCTTAAAGCTTGTCTCTAGTAATAGTTCTCTTAAACAATTATCTTTATAATTATTCTTTTGAAAGATAATTATATTTTAAGATAATTTTATCATTTTAATAAAGTTTTTATTGTTAAATTCTTCTTGTAATTTATTCTTGTAGACAAATACTGCTTACTGTTATAATCACTAGTAGTGTATAACAAGTAACAGAAATAATGAATTAATTAATTATTGAATTGTGGCTTTAATAATTTTCATTATTATATTTCATAAGAATAGTCATAGTACTGTTGATTAATAGTAATATTATGAACAGTTTCATAGACACATCATACAGGTATGCTGGCCTCAGACCCTGTCTCTAGTAGGATGTAGTTTTCTTCCACTGAATCAGACAGGAAAAAGAGGACTTATTGTCAGTTAAGACTGTTTAAAATGCTTTTTGCATGTCTAAGAATGGCCTCTGGAAGTATATCTCTATATTATGCCCTTTTATTATGACAGTGTAATTGAATTGCCAATTACACGTCAGAAATACAGCTTACAGATATCTGGCACACTGTTTGTATACCAGTATCTCACAGATAAATTGTAATTAGCAAGTATAATCTAAAAAAGTGGTATTTAATAGGGTAATTGAAATTGACAATGTACCCAACCACGCCTCAACTGTTGGTTTTACTGTAAGAGGTGTCATTGTTTAATGAAAAAAAGGACTTTATTAATGGCCTAAAGTGTTGAAATGGAAAACACACCAAAAATAATGATTATGTGGTCATTAAATTATAATCCACCGTGCAACAATGCTATACAAAAATAGGAAGTTTGAGTGGTATATAGTCATATACCACTTTGAAAAGAAATATAAGATATATATTATATTTATTTTAAACAAATTTCATGCCTCAAAAAAGAAACAAACATCAGAATTGAGAAAATGAGAGAAAACACTCACTAATGAGGTCCAAAAAAGGTTAAAAAATATGGCCAGGCCCCCAAAATGTCAGGCTGAGTCTATGAAGAGGTGATAATGAAGAGTATTTACAACCTAAAATATGACTGTGAAAAGGATAGTAATGTTCAAAATAGGTTTTAAATAAAATTAAAAGGCTTTACTAATGATTATTAGTGGAGGTGAGCACTGTTGAAAGCCCTGGGTTCAGCTTTACCTGTTGGGTTAAAATAATAAAGTCTACAATATTAAGTTTTATAGTATGACCTTGTTATTTTACAAGAGTATAACTGTTTTTGACTGTTTTACTATGTAGGAATTTAAGATCAGTATGAGGAAACCTTTCCTGGTGGAGAAAAGGACTCATTTTATTCTAAAATGGGGTGGAATGGCCCTCTAGACCATCCAAATAGAGAAAGTGAAGAGTTTTTCACTTCAGAGTACTGGCTTGTGGTTTTCATAATTCCTTTATGCTCTTTATTGGGCTCAGATGTGGTTTTGATACCACATCTGGGCAGTTTTCACCAATAGAGGGTGAACATTTTCATCTGGGGACCACATAGCCCTCTTCTGACCTGTATGACGCGTAGAATGCTGTACAGAACCGGTATGTGACCCCAGTAATGAATGAATGATAAGGTATTGAAGTACAAACATGCTTCTTTGTCTATTTGATTCCTCATAATCATACTTATGGTAGAATATCTGACAGTAAGCCTTTATTGGTCTAACCATTGGATTTTGAGCTCAAAACTGCCATACCTTTGTCAGTTTTTGAGATATAAAGCTCAAACCTGCTTTAATTTGTAGCCCTGGATGGTTCTACACATTGGTACCTCATTTGATATGGTAATCATTAAGTATGGAAACGTTATGCCATGTACAAGAGTTGTTGTACATATATATGTTTTGCTAAAAACTGTATAGAGCTTGTTTGCCCCATAACAATTTTTCTAGATGGGATATGGGGAAATGAATGGCACCATCAGATAGCCCTTATTGTTATATCTCCACAAAGACCCCACTTTAGGTATCTCACACTATAACTGTAGAAGTTAGATGTGAGGTAAATATTTTATTCACCCTTATTTGACCTTTTTTTGGTCATAACTTCTGTAATTATGGTTCCAGCTCAGTTTGGCTAGGACCATTCAATAGCTTGGACTTAGAGCTGCATTTTTGAATACCCATTTAATGAGGTTAAGCCTCTTCCTCTGTATTTCAGATGAGAGGTGAAAATTAAGGTTTATGCCCAGCAGAACTTTGAGCAGGAATAACTTTGTTATTCTTTGTCCTATGAGTATAGGACTTGTATATTTGGAAAGGGGTTAGTTTCCTCTTTCTTGTGATACCTTTTTAGCTGATTTTTCTCAGTTCCATTTTCTGCTGGTATCTTGGTTATACCATTGATTTCTGGTATTTGGCTGTCATGCTTGTGCTCTGCTTTTGAGTCACAGTCTGACAGGGTCTCTATCACTAATAATATTTTTAAAGAGACCAGCATGGGATATCACTGTGTTCCAAATCAAAAGGGCGGTATCCATAGATGTGTCATCATTATGAAATGGTAAAAAGATTGGGGTTTTGCTATATATGTCATCAATTACAAGAAATGCATTTTAGCTTTTATCACCTCCAGGTGGTAAAGCAGTTACCCAATTCATATGAACCACTTCCCATGGGATACTTGGTTTTTGAATATGAATCATTAAGCCAAATATTTCACCAGTAGCTTTATTGGCTTTCTGGAATCTATCACAACTGTGACAGTAATCAATGACATCTTTTCTCCAAGATGGCCACCAGGCACATGTCTGAATTCTTTCCATTTTTCTGTCTTCAGACAGATGTTCAGAATAAATGCTTTAATGGCATTACAGTAGTATTGTGTTGATAAATTTTCTACTACATAAGACCATGACACATGTGTGTTTAGACCCATGATATAAGAAACCATCAAAAAAATGGAATCTCCCATTGTCATAAGATGTTGTCCAAATATCATCCAGAGAATTAGCCAAGGATGCATATCAGCAATCTTTGTCAAGTAGGGAAGTATGAATATGACAATTCATATCTTGCTTATAGCTTTCCCTAACTTCTTCAAAGAATTCTGTTCCCATGTCTGTGATGTTAATTCCTTCAATTGGAAACTGATTTTCTGCTTTTATAGGAACATACACAGGATTTTCACATGTATTGGGTAATTCCCATATACTCAAGCCATCATAATTCTTGTGAATATTTCCAGGTTCATGTACTATGGTCATATTGCCTCTATACTCCTGAACAGAACTCTGCCATCTCAACATGTGTCTCTGTGGAGTCTCCATGTCAAGAAGAAATTTGACTGCATTAAAATCAGTAATTACTTCAAAAACACTACCATCAAGAAAATCATGAAGTTTTTCCAAAGCACAAATAAGGAAAAGTCACTCCATTTGGCTAGCTCTCTATCTGGCCTCAGTAGATTTTATTTCTTTTGTGATAAAACAAATTTGACCCTCATAAGGCTTGTCATTGACAATTTGAACATGATGTAGAGCTGCACCTAGGCCTTCACCACATGCATCAATATACAGCTTAAAAGGAAGTTTCCAGTCTGGCATCAATAATAATGGTGCATTAGTCAAGGCATACTTGATGAGCTAATATGCTTGAATTCTTTCCTGTGTCATTTCAAACACACTTTGTAGATCTCAAATTCTGTACAATGATTTGGAATGGATTGCAAAATATTTAAGGTGTTGTCTGTAATAACTGGCACACTCTAATAAAGACGTCATCTCTTTTCTGTTCTGGGGAATTTGTTTCAGTAAAGCTGCAGCAACCTTGTTCTTATCAACACCAAGGCTCAGTCCTGATACTACAAGTCCTAGCGCTTCAGCTCATGAAACCCAAAATTAAATTTTTTCTGAGATATTTTCATGTTCACTTGAAGAATTTTCCTAATTAATAATGAAAGTTTCTCTAAATGCAATTGCCAGGTTTCTTAACAAATGATATTGTCATCAATATAAATGATTCACCATCCCTCTGATAATTGATGTGCGAAAATGGTATTCATCATTCTTTGATGCTGAGAGGGTTCATTTTTAGTACCAAAAGGCATCCTCAAGTATTCATAAATACCACAATGAGCAATAATTCTCAATAATTTTGTGGCATGAGGTGTTAAAGTATTGTGATGGAAACCTTCAAGAGCATCCATAGAAGTGATAAATTTTGCTTTGGATAATTGAGTCAAAGTCTCATGCATTCTGGGATTGGATAACTGTTTGGAATAGTGTAGGTATTCAATGCTCTAAAATCACCAACCATCCTTGATTTATAATTATGTCAAGTAATGATTACAGGCGTTTTGACTTCTACTTCTTCATTGTGCCCAACGTTTCTAAGAACTCCCAGTTTCATGAGTTCATTAATATGACTTTATAATGCTTCTCTAGCTCTAGGGCTAGCTGGGTAAACTGGTCTTCTTAATGGTGGAGGGTAAAGTCTTTCCACATTAAGCATAATGTCTATTTCATGGCCTTTGATAGCCCCAAGTGGTTCATTATCAGAAGAAAAGGCCTCTCTGTATTGAAATAAAATTTCAATAAGTTCTTCCTTCATTTCTAATGTTAGTTCAGTACTAATTTGTGCTTCAATTAACTGATCTGACACAAATTTTTCTTTATTAACATTCTTTACTTGTGTAATGAAATTTATTTCTCTTTTTTCTGAAGGAAAAGCAAATTTTTGCCTTTTATTTTTCCCTATAGTGAAATATCTGTCTTCATGATGATTAATATCAATTCCATAAATATTGATATAATCATTTCCAAGTATAAAGTGTGGTGAAGTACAATTATTCATAACAACAAATTCAACTTTTAATCTGATACTCCCCGCAGGATGAGGGAATATCATTGCTGCTTCAAAAATGCCCAAGGTGTGCATATCTTGGCTAGCACTTCTGAATTTTATACCTGCAATTGGCATTAAGCTTTCTTTCAAATTGGTGCAAGTCCTTTAAAGGTACTATTCTCCAACAAAAGTACAAAAAGCACCTGAGTAAAGATGTAACTTGGCTCCCTTGATGTTTATCACAATATTAGTGATACAAGATGCTCCAGCTGTATAAAATTTACCTCTGGAAGATTTGGTTTTCTGAATTTTAGCATATTGCACATGTATGAGATCCATACATTCATCACTTTACTGTGGTAACTGAGTATGTACTTCTGTGAATTCAAAGGAAACATTAGTATTTTCTATACTAAGTTCATCTGGTACTTCTTCTTCTTCAAAAGGCTCAGAATCACTGTCATGTAAAGATAAATTATTTCTTTTCTTTTGTGTCTTCAACTTTATCTATTTCTATCTCACTTACTCTTGTCTTTTTGAGACAAGTGTTTGCCAAATGAGATGTACTTCCACACTTATGATATTTCAAAGGATCTTTGTCATCCGGCTTATTGGGTTTTAAAATTGGTTTACATTGGGGGTTTATACCAATTCCTTCCAATTTTTGTCCTAGTTCTGATGTCTTCAGTGGCATTGATATAATTTTCTGTAGAGCAAGGCTCAATACATCTGCTTCTTATAGCATGCTCAAGGTCACCACCATATTTTCTTAATGTGCCTTTATTAATCATTGTTTCAGAAATATCAGGATGAAGAGCAGTTAATCTGTCTTTCTGTTCAATAAACCAATACATGGGCCTGTCCCTTTCAATATTAAAAGGGCTCCTTCAAACAAATTTTCCATTCTAAATCTCTGGGAATAATTTTGCCATTTGGAAATGATTTTTTCTTTCCACCAAGGCCAAGAATGTTTCCAATGGTCTTGCCTCATTTTGTAATACCATTTCTTTTCTGATCTGGTCAACAGGGAGTGTAATATGGCACTTTGGTATTCATCTGGTATGTCAAGGCTTCTTTAAACATATAAATTGTTTTCATAAATTACACATGCTTATAAAATCCTTCACCACCAGAGGTTGGCCATTACTCCAATCTTAGAATGTCTTTAAAATTACAAGCAGTCTCAACTTCTGCATTACTTGAAATTGTATGATGTAAGACATTATTGAAGTTTAGCACATTTCTGTCAAGAATGGGTGTGGACTGTCTTGGAAAATCATTCTTCAGTTATATATTATTAATACTTTATTGAATATCTTCTTTCAATTCAAGTCTTGCTTTATCACTTTTTTCCAGTTGTTCTTGGAAAAGAGCTCCATTGTGGCCAGTTGAGTTTCCAAAGTTTTGAACTTTTATTCTTAATTCTTTCAACTGTCTAGCTATAAAAGAAATAGAATTGTCATCTGGTTGATTGAGTAAGGTAACTTTAGACTCACCTCAAAGACAACATATTTTCTTTATTCACATTTTCTGGACCAATTATGGTCTTTTGTGACTCTTTTCCTTGTAATATCTCTCTACCCAACTTCTGTTGGATATACTCAAAATTATTAAGCTTTGCTCAAATTTCTTTATTACAAGTCTCAAAATGAGTTACAAGTTTTACAAGGTCTACTTCTTTGGAAAAGATTGGTTCAATCTTTCCTCCTCCTTGTTTTTGAATTCCATCAGACTTCTTTCCATATTGAACACATTCTCCATGGCTTTCTTCTCTTTCTTTGGAATTCTTTAATTCTGTGGGTAAGGCTTGTTCCACTTGGATTTTGCCTTTCCCTTTGTGTTTTTCTTGCCCTTTGGATTGCTCTTTGGGGCTTTCTTTTCACTTTTTGGAGCTTGTTGAAGCGTATTTTTGCTTGTGGAGGCTTGGGGAACTTCCACTGGGCTGTTTTCCTTTCCCTGGGCCAACTTATTTGGGTCCTCTGATAACATGCTTTGGTTTTTCAACCAAGCTTTTATCTGTTGGATTTGTCCCTTGAAAGACGTGGGTGTCCAACCCCTCAGAAGTTCTTCTGTCTTTTCTGGGCCCATGAACTTCTTCACTTGAAGATAAGAGTTCATTGTGCCTATCCAAAGACTTGGCAGAAGTTCCCACTCCTGCTGTTTTGCCACCATAAACCAGTTCTTGTACTGAGACTGGTGTATCTCTATTGCTGCCTGCTGGAAATGATTAAGGTCTGACAACAGGAATAGCAGTTTTTCCAGCTTCTGGACTCTCAATAAGAGTTTCAAAGGTGCTGGATAACCTTTGGGAACTGGTGGAAGTCCTGGCATCCTCCATTTGTGCCTCTCCTCTGGGCTGACATTCTTGCATTTTGGATTTTTGACTTGAATGTTCTGGTCAAGATCCATTTTATTGGATGGAGTAATTGCTTCCACTTCTAGTAGGGGTCATTTCACATCCATTTTAAGAAAAAATGGACCAAGAAATGAATTGAATTCACCTCCTGGACCTTTGAAGGGTTCTTTGCTAATTAAGCCCCTGGGGGCTGGGCTGGTTTGTATTTCAATACTAGACTCTGATGCCTCAGAGTCTGAAGAACTTTCCCTTATGGATTACACTGGAGAAAAGTAAAAATATAAGTCCTTTTATCCAACAATAACAATAACTTATAAACTCAACTTATTGGATAAAGTTGTTTTAATTTCAATTTATGGCAAATTACATCAAAATTAAAGAAAAGTGTCTAAAAATTAAAAAAAAAATATTTTAATATAGACTTTTAAATTTTTTATTTTATTTTTTATTTTCTTCAAAGAAATAATAATGATGCAATTAATAAGTTATTAATCAAAATTGTATTATTATTCACTTTATACTAAAGTAACTTAAAGAATAAACTTCAAGTCTGTGATGTGAAAATGCCACTGGTTAGAAAATAGAAATTTATTCCAACTCACTAAATAGTGTCTTGTTGCAAACGATATTCTCAATAAAAAAAAACTTTACTAATTTCATAAAGATTTCTTATAAAGGATAAGTCCCCCAAAAAGCCAATATTGAGATAAATATGGCAATTTTATGTCAAAAAAGTGTAAAATAAGGTCTAGAATATTGTTTATGTCCCAAACGTTGGTTAAAAGCATGGCCAGGCCCCCAAATATTAGTTTTGTCTATGAAACACTTGATAATATCAACAATATAAAGAGTACTATGACTGTCCTCAGTAGAAATCATAATCTACCAAAATACTATAACCACAAATTAAATATAATTATTAAAAATAATTATGTTAAAAAAATAAATTCAATTATTATTCTAGAATATATAATAATAAAAATATTAATAATTATAATAAATTATAATTATTCTATTATTGTTATAGTCACTGACAGTTATAAGAATAAGAAGTGTAAAGCGCTTAATGAGACAATTACATGTGGAAAATATAAATATTTAACCTCTTATAAATAATATAAGTATTATTTATAAAAGGAAATTATCACACAAACTGTTCAGATATAATTATTATAGAAAAATTATATGTACAAAACCTAATAATAGATAAAAAATTATAGAATTTTAGAGAAAAACTTACTTATAATATACATTTAATACAACAAGTCAAATAAAACAGTTGTTATATTAAATGATTATTATAAGTTAAAGACACACAAAAAATCAATATCATAAAAGATAAAACAAATTTTAATAATAAAAAATATGATTAAATAATTTTTAAGAGAAATTTGTGGATTTTAAAAGATATTTCCAAGACAATAATTTTGGAAAATAAAATATATTATTGGTGATTACAACAATAATCTGAGTTCTATGATTTAAATTTTTTTAATTCAAAATCATTGAAGAATAAAATAACTTGGGAATTACTTTAATAATAAGATTTAGTATGTAATAAAATGTTACCTGTTTAAATGTCTAGTATGATTGTATTGGATTGAATTGATGGACAAAAACAGTGATGAATAGACTCTTTCTATGTCTTCAGAGTAGCTCTCATGATTCATAATTGATATAGAGGGCGTGCTCAGTTCAAAACTGAAAAATCATGCTTAAAATAAGGTTCTTAACTTAAGGTAACTTATTTTTAATTTCAATTTGAAGTTACTGGTGTTATTCTGAACTACAAGTAACTTTAATCCTCATTTAAGTTAATTATTTTAAGTATTAATATAAAACTATTTCATTTATATTAAAGTTCATCCCATTAGCAACTTAAAAATAAAGTTTCAAGCAAAAATCTCTTAAACTCAGTTTTTAATTAATTTTTAAGCAAATGTGAATTTTCCCTAATTATAATTAAAAGAGTAATTTTCCAGGCTAATTACAAATAAAACCTGTTTATAAAAGATACTTCAAATTTAATTTCTACACAGATAACATTTAACTGTAAGCTTTGTGAAAAGTTCAAGCAAATACATTAAGATTTGGATTTTCAATGTATTTTTGAAGTTATTGCTATTTTTCCACGTAAAATACCAATACACACTAAACCTTAACTTTTGATAAGGTTTTAAGTCTTGTAAATTTGAAGTTTTTAGCTTATTTAATCTTTGGCAGCTCTTAAAACTTTAATTCAATGCTTAAATATTGGGATTTATTCTTTAGAAGCTTGAAATTCCTGTCCAAATTGGGATAAAAACAGTTTAATCTTTAAGGTTCCATCAAAGTCTAATCTTGAAGTCTAAATAAGGTTGAAAATCCTCCAATACAGGTGGACGACCTTAATTGAATCCTTGCAGATCCAAAAATTTGGTTACCCCAGCTCTGTTTGATCTTTTTCCTTTGTCCTGCCTTTTTGTGTGGATTTTGCCCATTTATGTATGTAAAGCCATACTATGGCCTTAAACACATTTGAATTGAGCCCATGCAGGATTTACATCCTGTATGGCAAATCCTTAGCCAATTCACTAAATATACACAACACCTCAATTTCAACCAAAATTTTGGTAAGTTTGCATAAACCTTGTGCAACTTTAAGTTTAAGGTTATTTAAGCTTAAATTTCACAATTTTAAAAAAATGTTAAAAAATTTATAGTACTGTGAGATTCTTCAATCTTCCAATAACTTATGAAATAAGCAGTTTTGGGTTTAACACCATATGGGTGTACCCTAGGTTATTTTTGATTTAGAATCCAAAAATGACATAATAATTATAACTTTGTTTATCCAAACAAAATTTGTACTTATTTTTTGTTATTTTTTATTCGAATTTAAACTGAAACATCTGTTCAAGACTAGCTCAGCTGTATATAAAGTTATTTGTGGCCTTATGGCCATGTCATATATACCTCACAGGCTCACACTGCCTTACTGTACTACTTGAAATTCTATATAGAAATAAGGTAAAAACTTAAAAAATTCATTAAAAACACAAGTCTTAATTAATCTCTCTGAAACTTTCAGGACCAGTGGAGAGTGGTATGACTCATACCAAGACCACAAAGGATTATGGTTTCATAAGTAAAATTAAAAGTTCCACTCATAGGCCATTTTTGATGATTCCATTTGAAACATTGAATATTCAAAAATTTACAGAAAATACAACCTGTGATTAAATTTCTGATAAAATGAATAAATTTGAGAAATTAATGTTTCTTTTTAAGTAAAAAGAGATTTACAGTTGTTACTCTCTTTATTCTTAACCATATTTGGGTTGGTACTCACATAAAAGCATCAAATAAGTAATTATGATAATCTTACATGACAAAAGATGAAGAAATCATTAATTCAAAAAGGATTATTGTTTTCTCACTCACTGGTTTTTCAGTTTTCTCCATGGCACACATCTGTGAGATGTCTCTGACTTAAAAGAGGCCTCCTCTTGCTGTTTTTTCCAAATCATCTTATTATCAGATTATATCTTTGTTACCAACAAGTAAGTACTAGTTAAATATTTCATTAAGTGTTTTAATTCTTTCAGAATCAATCAGAAAGACATTACATCATAGAAATCTACTATATATTGTTTTAATATTGCTATAAATAAATTTTGATCTCTTAAATCCACAATTTATTCATAAACTCTCTCTACCATATTCTTTCCAAGGTTCATTGGAGTATTAGTTGGTGGTTTATAATTAATTCTTAAAAGTCTCTCTCTAGTATTTGTTTTCTTTGAGAATTATAATTATAATTATTCTTGTAGAAGATAATTCTAGATTAAATTGTTCTATTATTTCAATAAAGAAGTTTTATTATTAAATACTTGTAATTGATTCTTGTAGACAGTAACCTCTTACTGTTATAATCACTAGTAGTGTATGAAAAGCTAAAGAAATATCTAATCAATTAATTGTTAATTGTGGTTATAATAATCTTCATTATTTTATTTCATAGAAACAGTCATAGTACTGTTGATTAATAGTAATATTATTGTCAGTTTCGTAGACACATCTTACAATAAGTATCCTTCTTGAAAACTGTAAAGCTATAAATGAAGGTATGCAAAAACAGGAATTCTTAGAAAAATTTCCATATGTAAGACAATGTATAAAATGATGGGTGTCAAGATCAAGAGCTCAGATGTCTCTTCAAATCTTTCCAATCAAAGGTTTTTCATTTTGAAAATTGATATGGACTAATTTTTCCAGCAATATATAGTAATTGAGTTTGAGTGAATGTTTCAGCTCTAATAGAATCTTTAGAGAAATACAAGAGAAGACCAAAAGCATACATAACTGAATCTATCATTAATGAATTTTCAGAATCATCTCTAATCATTATTTGAAATATCAGCAATTTTTTTAGTTATATATCACAAACAAAAGTAAAATAATTTATCCTCCCAATTTAAATTGAATGATGTCATTATTGAGCAGATGATTATCATTAAGATTACTTGTTCACTGTTTTCTTTTCTTACTCCCTTTTCTTTTGGGTCAATTTACTCTCAGATCCCATAACCATTCTTTTAATACCTTACTTTGATTCATTATCCAATTTGTTATCATCTTTACTCCTTATCATCACTTTGGTTGTTAAACCAATCTTTATTTGTATGTATGGATTTTCTCTGTCATCCTATCCTATTTTATAGACTAAATTTTTCTTCTTAACAGTAAATAAGAAGTAAAACAGTTTCAGTTAGTTAAATTGTATTGATAAACTTATCCTAAGCCGTTGTTAGCCTGTTTATGTCACAATACCTATCCCTTAAATAAAATTTCTAAGCTTATGATAAAACAAACTTTCTCCTCAATAGTATTACATCGGGTCCAGCATATATTAATCCTACTTCTTTATACTTATATACATTTTATGTAAGGTTTGACTATGAAACAATAAGTAAAAATTACTAATTTTTTACTTATTGTACTCTGAATGTCCTTATAATTGAAATAAATAAGATTAAAATAATAATAATAATAAAGAAATATTATTATTATGGCGTAAAAATATTATATTATTAAATAAATATAATAATATAATTAATATTATATGAAATTATAATATTATAAATAATATATTAATATAAAATAATTAATATATTATAAAGCTCTTTATTATTGTTACCAACAAATAATAAAGGCGTAAAAAACTGTTTTTTATGAATAAAAAACAATTAATAACAATAATATTACTAATATTAAAGTTATATATTAATATAAATACTATTTATATTAAATAAGAATTATTAAGAGTAATAATAAGAGAGAAATTATTATAATAAGATGAAATAACCTACTTTTAACACTTAAAAGAATAATTTTGAGATATTTTACGCCAAAAGAATATAATACAACCTTTTCAAATTGTATTTACAATAAAAAATAAAGAAAATTACTAAAATTCTTGATTTTACATGGAAATGAGTTTATAGAGAGATTTATAACAAAAACAATTAAAGAATTGATTTAATCACGTAAAAATAGTGATTAATATTAAGATGGTCTTTGGTCTTTAATAATATAAGAGTTTTATATATAAAGAATAAAGAAATTACCTTTTATTTAATTGATTTAATGTTTTTGATGCGTCTGAGGGGAAAATAGAGTAAAAAGAGCTCTATTTATAGTAAATACCTCCCTCCTAGAGTCCAACAGGCTTCTAGTAGACGTGTACTGATCATATCCACTGGAATTGATCAATATTTTAAGGTTTGAGGGTGATTACATCATGATCAAACCATATTACATCATTATTACACCATTATTTAGAGTTATCACTATAACTCTAAGTTTGATGACATCAGAGGCTTGGCAGAACCCCAAATTTCGTGTATTTTATCAGTTTTAATCATAAACTAATAGTATTCACCAATTCTATCACTCTTAAGACTGTTAAACTTAAATTAAGGTTACAGTATGTGATCATAACTGCTCCAATTAAGCTCAAACTTTGATCCTCAATAACCTTTATGATTTACACGCTACAGCAATTCAGAGAGTGAATTCTGATAGCCTGGCATAACCTTATTATGCTGCCAAGAGCCTTTCATTACATCATCAAAACTCTAATTTTGAAGATTTTTCTTGTAACTCATCTTTTTCTGTCGAAATTCAATATTTTAAACTTCAAACCTTGATTTCAGGGGGTTATACCCTGAATTTAATAATAAAAATTACATCATTCTTCACGAATGAACTAGGAGAATCCAACTGTATACTTTTTTTTAAGTTTGGAACACTTTCACAACAAAGTGGTCAACAGCTCTGTTGATTTTTATCAATAATTCATCATAGGTTATAACCTTGTTTATAATTTGTAAAATAAAGTTCATATCTGTGTTCTTACAGTAATTACGTGGTAACTTTATTTTTGGTTCATCATTCTATCATGTATAGTTTAGAAGATATTAGCTATGATCCTTGAATATATGCGTTGACCAAAAAAGTGCATATATTCAGGATAATTCCTTAAGTATTAACATTGGAAATTAGCTTATTAATTGTTTTATGTGTGGATTTCCATGGGAAATCCACTGGTACAATTTATTTTACATGTTGTTACATTAGCTTTTGAGATAAATAAGGTTTTATGGTTTTTATAAGGTATTATACCTTATAATTCCTTAAATATTGATTTTACAGATATGCCATAAAAATGGTATATGTGTATTTTTTCATGGGGAATCCAATGGTATAATTTATTTTACATGTTGATTCATTGGTTTTTAAGTTAAACCAATTTTTGTACCAATTTATGGTATTTTTTGTATATTTAAGTAATTATTCTTAATGTATAATTATTCTAAGTAATTTTAATATAATTATATTAAAGGTATAATTATTCTGAGTCTTTTTTTGTGACCTTATTGGGTATGTGGTCATATCTCAAAGGCTCACATTCCCTACCACCAAAAAAGATTGTACCACAATCTGATATGTGTGATTAGGGTATCATCCACTGTCCTACCTCTTCAATAGACTTTGTTAGTCTTGAAGCTCAATAATGCTTAAATTTTTTATTTTTCAGGTTTTCTTTCATGTCTGAATCTTCTTAGTAATTTGTCAGCATTTGTTATATCTTTCTCAAGTAGCCATTCATCTTCTTGAGTTGAATTTCTATACCTTACAAGGTATTCCCTTTCTTTTTTGTTTCTTGTCCTTCTTTCTTTAAGGACTTTTACTATTTTCTTTTCCTCTCCTTCCTCCAAGGGGGGAATCTCAAGTGGGGGTTTATTTATTAGTGGAAATAACTCCTTGTCACTTGAACTGTAAGGTTTTATCAGACTTACAGGGAAAGTTGGGCGTTTGTTCATTAGTTCACCTGTGAGTTCTAATTGCACAGCATTGGGTCCATGGAGTTCTTTTATCATAAATGGTCCTGCAAAGGAATCTTTCAATTTCTTTGGGCCTTTTATGCTATTGAAATTAAGGCTTGATACTAAAACCAAGTCTCCTATTTTGAAATCAGGTGGTTTATGACTTTTATCCCATCTTTCTTTTGCATATTTAAAAGAATCTTGCATGCATCTGTTTGCATGGTGTCTTGCTTTGTCAAGCATTATTTTGAAACTGCTTGCTGTTGGATGTATATCCACTAAGTCCTTTTTGAGGGTATCATAAGGAAGTCTTGGATTCCAACCTTTCTCTAGCATTGCTGGTGTTTTGCCAGTAGAAGAATGGATTGATTTCTTATATGCCAGTTCAAGTGCTGGTATTAGTGTACACCAATCATGGGTAAAACCATCAGAATCTTTGAATTCTAGCCCATAAGCACAGAATCTTCTGATCATATCCTCTAGGGTCTGTATCATTCTTTCTGCTAGACCATCAGTTTGAGGATGATAAGCTGTTGAGAATGATAATTTTGTCCCAAACAAGCTATGGAGATTTGTCCATAATGCTGAAGTGAACTTTGGGTCTCTGTCACTTATAATATTTTGGAATAAGCCTGTGTGGCTAATGACTTTATTCAATATCATTATGGCTGTATCCATAGCTGTGTCATCTTTATGACATGGTGAGAACATGGGAGTTTTACTGTACCTGTCAACTAACACTAGGCATGCATTATAACTCCTGTCTCCTCCTGGAGGTAAGGCTGTTACCCAATCCATATGAACTATTTCCCATGGGGATTTTGGCTCTTGGATTTGGATCATCATTCCAAATTTCTTTCCTGTGGCTCTGTTGGCTTTTTGACATCTGTCACAGGTTTGGCAGTATTCTGCAACATCTTTCTTCCAATTTGGCCACCAAGAGCAGGTTTTCACCCTCTCTAGTGTCCTATCTTCTGAGAGATGTCCAGATGCAACACTATCATGACACTCATGTAAAATAGTGTTTATTAGTGTTCTATCTGTTAAGGCCATAACACATGTGTGTTTTGTTCTATGGTAAAGGATTCCATCAAGGAGGTGAAATCTTCCTTCATCATATGCCTTTTTCCATATTTCATCTAGTTTTGATGAAAGTGATGGATCTTTGCAGTCTTTCATTAGAAGTTGGCATAAGATATGGCAATTTTTGTCTGTCTTATAGCTTTCTTTAACTTGGTTAAAGAATTCTGTGCCAATGTCTGTAACACATATTCCTTCTATATGGTGCTCCTCTTGTGGTACCCATGCTGGATTGTCAGGGGTATTTGCTAGAGCCCATCTACTAAGACCATCTGCATTTTTATGAATATTCCCAGATTTATGAACAATAGTCATATTTCCTCTATATTCTTGGATAGCAATTTGCCATCTCAGCATATGTCTATTTGGAGTATTCATATTTAATAGTGACTTCACAGCATTACAGTCTGTGATTACATCAAATACTGTGCCATCCAAATAATAATGCAGTTTTTCTAAAGCCCATACTAGGCATAAGAATTCCATTTGGCTTGCTCCATACCTTGCTTCTGTTGGCTTTATCTGCCTTGAAATGAAACAAATTGGTCCTTCCACTGGTTTGTCATTGATAATTTGTGTTTGATGAAGTGCAGCACCTAGTCCTTCTCCACAAGCATCAATGTACAGTTTGAAGGGTAGTTTCCAATCTGGCATCAGAAGAAATGGGGCATTTGTTAAGGAATTTTTCAATTCTTCATATGCCTTGACTCTTTCTTCTGTCATCTCATAGACTGTTTGTTGGTCACATAGCTTATACAAGGATTTAGCAATCTTTGCAAAGTCCTTTATATGCTGTCTATAGTAACCAGCAAATCCTAGAAATGATTGCATTTCTTTTTTGGTTTGAGGCATTGGCTTAAGTAGTACTGCTGCTACTTTATTTTTGTCTATGCCTAGACTAAGGCCAGATACTACATGTCCTAGTGCCTTTAATTCACTGTATGCAAAATGACATTTTTTCAAGGAAATTTTCATATTTACTTGGACTATTTTCTGTAATACCCTTTCTAGTCTTGTAAGGTGATTTTCCCAAGTTTCTGAGCAAACTATGATATCATCAATATAGATAATCAACCATCCTTCTGATAATTCTTCAGGGAATATGGTATTCATCATTCTTTGATAATGGGAAGGTGCATTTTTTATTCCAAATGGCATTCTTAAGTATTCAAAAATTCCACAATGGACTATTATTCTTAGTAGTATCTTGGCATTGTCTGTTAAGACATTTTGATGAAAACCCTTCAGAGCATCCATAGCTGTGATGAACTTAGCTTGTGACAATTGGGTTAGTGTCTCATGGATTCTGGGTATTGGATATCTGTCTGGAATGGTATAGGTATTGAGGGCTCTGAAGTCTCCTACCATCCTTGATTTTCCATTATGCCAAGTTATAATGACAGGTGTAGTAACTTCTACTTGTTCATTATGTCCAACCTTTCTTAATACTCCAAGGTCCATTAATTCTTTAATGTGCACTTCTAAGGCTTCTCTAGCTCTTGGACTGGCTGGATAAGCAGGTCTTCTTAATAAAGGTGGGTAAGGTTTTTCTACATTAAGAATTATATCCACTTCATGTCCAATTATGGCACCTAGTGGCTCTTTGTCAGTTGCAAAGGCATTTTTATACTTAAATAAGAGATCAATCAATTTTCATTTCATTTTTTCTGTTAATTCTTGATTGAATTCTGCCTCTATGAGTTGTTCAGATATAAAAAGTTCCTTTTCTGGAATTTTTTCTTCATTCTTAATAACTGTGATTTGTTTTTTGTTATTTAAGAATCCAAACTTTTGTCTTTTATTATCTCCTATGGTAAAATATCTATCCTTTTGGTTGGAGATATCTATACCATAGATTGATAAGTAGTCATTCCCAAGTATGAAATGATTACTAGTACATTTGTCCATTACTACAAACTCTACTTTAATTCTGACACATTGTGAGGGATGAGGAAAAATTAGTGTTAAATCAATTATTCCAAGGGGCTTCATGCTCTCACTTGCACTACTAAATTTGACACCTTGTATTGGCATAAGTTTTTCTTGCCAGTCTGGGACAATGGTTTTTAAATAACTTTTGCCAACACAAGTGCAATATGCTCCTGTATCCAAGTTAACCTTTCCTTCTTGGTTATCAACCATAACAATACTAATACTTGATTTTCCAGCTGTATATCCCATTCCTCTTGCAGGTTTGGTTCTATACATTTTGGCATCTTGTATGTTTGTCATATTTGTGTCAGATGTTCCAACTTGTGGCAAGTTTGAGTTAACATCCAGTACTTCATAAATTATATCAATATTATTAATTTGTGCATTAATTATATTGATTTCATCACTTTCAGAGCTTTCTGATTCTTCTGTCTCTTTTTCAGAGTCAGATTCTTCTTCTTTGTCATTGTGGTTTTCTGTTTCCACAATTTCATTAATCTTTGCTTTTTTAAGGCAATTATTGGCTAAGTGTCCAATACCTCCACATTTATGGCATTTTCTTTGCTCATTATTGTTGGATGTATTGGGCTTAAAGGATTCTTTTGATTTATCTCTTTTGATAAATGGTTTATTTGGGCTTTTAATGTCCAATTTTTTCCAAGTACTGCCAATTTTTGTCCTTGTCACTATATCTTCTAGTGCATTTATATACTCTTCTGTGCAGCATGGTTCTATACACCTGCTTCTTACGGCATGTTCTAGTTCCCCTCCACATTTTTTAAGTATTTTCATATGCACCATCTTCTGTGACATTTCTGGGTGCAGTGCATTAAGCCTTTCAACTTGTTTTAAGAACCAAGTTAAAGGTTTATCTTTCTCTGGGTCAAAGAAAGAGTTTTCAAATGCATTTTCTATCTTATACCTCCAGGCATCATTTGCCCACTTGGTGATTATTTCTTGTTTCCACCAAGACCAGGTATTTTTACCATTTGTCTGTCTTATGCCATAATACCATCTTTTTGCAGATTTCTCAAATAATGAATGTAATCTTGCAGTGATTAATTCATCTGGTATGGCATAGTCTTCTTGTAACATGTCAATTGTTTTAATAAATGACATGTGGTCATATTCACCTTCTCCTGTGAATGTTGGCCATTCCTTCAATTGAGGTGCTTCTTTCATTAAGACTTGGTTATTGTCTTGGTGACTCAAGTCTGTTATGAAAGGATTTGACAATTCCTCTTTTGTTTTAACAGGGCTTCTTATATGAGAAAATGGTGTTGATAACTTTGGCATATTTAAATTAGCCTCATTAATTTTATCCATTTTTTCTGTAATAAGCCTTATTTCACTTTGAATATCATCTTTCAGATGCATTCTTGCTTCATCACTTTTTTCCACATGGTCCAAAAGTAATTTTTGGTGTGATGAAGTCTTTTCTTCAAATGTTTCTACAGAAATACTTAATTTATTTAATTTTTCTGTAAGATTGTCAATACTTACATCATAATTGATTGTCAAAGTCTTGTCTTTGATATCTTTTATGTATTTATACAATTCTTGTTGTCCTTGTATTAATGTTTGAGTATTGTCAATTAAATTCTTTGGTTTATTATTTTCAACAATAAACTTAATGTTGTCAATTTCTTTCTTGTTTTGCACAACAATTTTTGTTAAAGAAGATAAATTGTTATTTATTTCTTCTAGTGATAATAAACTATCTTTAATTTCTTTTAGAGGTAATATACTATTTTTAATTTCTGTTAAAGTATTTACAACATCTTTAGACAAGGTTATTTCTTTGGAAAATGAGGTTGTCTCATTCTTTGCTCTTCCTTGTCCTTGAATTCCATCAAGGTTCTGGCCATGTTGAAAACATTGTCCATGGCATCCTTTTGGATTCTTGGGATTCTGTAGCTTGGGGAATATGGTTTCCTCCAATGCTTTTTCTTGTTCTTCTTCCCTTCTTGGGGAAGTGGGTTGGCTTGAGGCTTGCTGGTAGAGGCTACTGGGGCTTCTTCCTTGGTTGCCTCCCTCTTTTTGGCATGATAATCCTTGATTTTCTTGATTTGAGGTTTGGATGACAGTGGATTCCATCCATTGGAGTATTTCACTATCTCCTCCTCTTTGAGGAACTTTTTCAGGATGTGCCAGGAGTTAATTACTCCTTGGTGTATTTGAGGCAGCATTTCCCAGTCTTTGTCCTTGTATACTGTGTAATACTGCTTGTACTGGCTCATGTAGATGTCTATTTGAGCCCTCTGAATGTGATTAGTACCTATTTGAGTTACTCATACTTAGTTCCAATTCAGGTTCAGATATCATGGGCATTTCTGGGACTTGCCTTTGGGATAAGGCACTTCCTTGTGTGGATTCTGTTCCACTGGGGATATTGCCCTTTCTTTTCCCTTTTGAGGGATCAATTCTACCTCTGAGTCCAGCTCCATCTGATTGGATGGAGTATTGGGAGCCTCTTCTGGTAGTCATAATTTAAAGAATAAGAAAAAATAAAAGTATTTTAGAATAAAATTCTTTTATGGCAATTTAAAAAGAGGTGCTCACCTTCAGAGTCTTGAATGGTGGGCCCTGGAAAGTCTAATTTCTTAGCTTTCTTTCTTTTGTTGATAACTGGTGTTGGAGAACTTTGACAAGTTTCTTCCACCAATCTCTCAACAGTAGCTTGGTTGTCTTCTGTTGGCTTATCTTCAAACACTAAAAAAGCAAATAAATATAAGTCTTTTTATAAGAAGTGTTATTTTTGGCAAGATATGGCAATTTTCCACGTAGAAATTGCTTTTATATCTTTGAAAAATTGAAATAAATAAATAAAGAAATGAATAAAAATGAATAAAAATAACTTTTTTATTTGTTTTTAATATTTTTGTAAGGTTTGACTATGAAACAATAAGTAAAAATTACTAATTTATTACTTATTGCACTCTGAATGTCCTTATAATTGAAATAAATAAGATTAAAATAATAATAATAATAAGAAATATTATTATTATGGCGTAAAAATATTATATTATTAAATAAATAGAATAATATAATTAATATTATATGAAATTATAATATTATAAATAATATATTAATATAAAATAATGAATATATTAAAAAAGCTCTTTATTATTGTTACCAACAAATAATAAAGGCGTAAAAAATTGTTTTTTATTAATAAAAAACAATTAATAACAATAATATTACTAATATTAAAGTTATGAATTAATATAAATACTATTTATATTAATTAAAGAAGTATTAAAAGAGTAACAATAGAGAAATTATTATAATAAGAGAAAATAACCTACTTTTAACACTTAATATAATAATTTTGAAGTATTTTACGCCAAAAAATATAAATACAACCTTTTCAAATTGTATTTACAATAAAAATAAAGAAAATTACAAATTATTCTGGATTTTTACGTGGAAATGAGTTATTAGAGAGATTTTTTAACAAAAACAATTAAATAAATGATTTAATCACGTCAAAAGGGTTGATTATAGCAAGTTGGTCTTTGGTCTTTAATAATATAACAGTTTTATATATAAAGAATAAAGAAATTACCTTTGATTTAATTGATTTAATGTTTTTGATGCGTCTGAGGGGAAAACAGAGTAAAAAGAGCTCTATTTATAGTAAATACCTCCCTCCTAGAGTCCAACAGGCTTCTAGTAGACGTGTACTGATCATATCTACTGGAATTGATCAATATTTTAAGGTTTGAGGATGATTACATCATGATCAAACCATATTACATCATTATTACACCATTATTTAGAGTTATCACTATAACTCTAAGTGTGATGACATCAGAGGCTTGGCAGAACCCCAAATTTCGTGGATTTTATTATTTTTAATCATAAACCAATAGTATTCACCAATTTGATCACTATTAAGACTGTTAAACTTAATTTAAGGTTACAGTATGTGATCATAATAGCTCAATTTAAGCTCAAACTTTGATCCTCAATACCTTTTAAGGTTTTCACGCTACAGCAATTCAGAGAGTGAATTCTGATATCCTGAAATAACCTTATTATGCTGCCAAGAGCTTTTCATTACATCATCAAAACTCTAATTTTGATGATTTTTCTTGTAACTCATCTTTTCTGTCGAAATTCAATATTTTAAACTTCAAACCTTGATTTCAGGGGGTTATACCCTGAATTTAACAATAAAAATTACGTCATTCTTCTCGAATAAACTAGTAGAATCCAACTGTATACTTTTTTTTAAGTTTGGACTACTTTCACAACAAAGTGGTCAACAGCTCTGTTGATTTTTATCAATATTTCCTCATAAGTCTTAACCTTGTTTATAATTTGCAAAATAAAGTTCATATCTGTGTTCTTACAGTAATTACGTGGTAACTTTATTTTTGGTTCATCATTCTAGCATGTATAGTTTAGAAGATATTAGCTATGATCACTGAATATATGCGTTGACCAAAAAAGTGCATATATTCAGGATAATTCCTTAAGTATTGATTTTGGGAATTAGCTTATTAATTGTTTTATATGTGGATTTTTGTGGGGAATCCACTGGTACAATTCATTCCACATGTTGTTTCATTAATTTCTGAGATAAATAAGGTTTTATGGTTTTTATAAGGTATTATACCTTATAATTCCTTAAATATTGGCTTTACAGATATGCCATAAAAGTGGTATATGTGTATTTTTCCATGGGGAATCCAATGGTATAATTTAATTTACATGTTGATTCATTGGTTTTTAAGTTAAACCAATTTTTATACCAATTTATGGTATTTTTTGTATATTTAAGTAATTATTCTTAATGTATATTTATTCTAAGTAATTTTAATATAATTATATTAAAGTTATATTTATTCTGAGTCTTTTTTGTGACCTTATTGGGTATGTGGTCATATCTTCAAGGCTCACATTCCCTACCACCAAAAAAGATTGTACCACAATCTGATATGTGTGATTAGGGTATCATCCACTGTCCTACCTCTTCAATAGACTTTGTTAGTCTTGAAGCTCAATAATGCTTAACTTTTTTATTTTTCAGCTTTTCTTTCATGTCTGAATCTTCTCAGTAATTTATCAGCATTTGTTATATCTTTCTCAAGTAGCCATTCATCTTCCTGAGTTGAATTTCTATACCTTACAAGGTATTCCCTTTCTTTTTTGTTTCTTGTCCTTCTTTCTTTAAGGACTTTTACTATTTTCTTTTCCTCTCCTTCCTCCAAGGGGGGAATCTCAAGTGGGGGTTTATTTCTTAGTGGAAATAACTCCTTGTCACTTGAACTGTAAGGTTTTATCAGACTTACAGGGAAAGTTGGGTGTTTGTTCATTAGTTCACCTGTGAGTTCTAATTGCACAGCATTGGGTCCATGGAGTGCTTTTATCATGAATGGTCCTGCAAAGGAATCTTTCAATTTCTTTGGGCCTTTTATGTTATTGAAATTAAGGGTTGATACTAAAACCAAGTCTCCTATTTTGAAATCAGGTGGTTTATGACTTTTATCCCATCTTTCTTTTGCATATTTAAAAGAATCTTCCATGCATCTGTTTGCATGGTGTCTTGCTTTGTCAAGCATTATCTTGAAACTGCTTGCTGTTGGATGTATATCCACTAAGTCCTTTTTGAGGGTGTCATAAGGAAGTCTTGGATTCCAACCTTTCTCTAGCATTGCTGGTGTTTTGCCAGTAGAAGAATGGATTGATGTCTTATATGCCAGTTCAAGTGCTGGTATTAGTGTACACCAATCATGGGTAAAACCATCAGAATCTTTGAATTCTAGCCCATAAGCGCAGAATCTTCTGATCATATCCTCTAGGGTTTGTATCATTCTTTCTGCTAGACCATCAGTTTGAGGATGATAAGCTGTTGAGAATGATAACTTTGTCCCAAACAAGTTATGGAGGTTTGTCCATAATGCTGAAGTGAACTTTGGGTCTCTGTCACTTATAATATTTTGGAATAAGCCTGTGTGGCTAATGACTTTATTCCATATCATTATGGCTGTATCCATAGCTGTGTCATCTTTATGACATGGTAAGAACATGGGAGTTTTACTGTACCTGTCAACTAATACTAGGCATGCATTATAACTCCTGTCTCCTCCTGGAGGTAAGGCTGTTACCCAATCCATATGAACTATTTCCCATGGGGATTTTGGTTCTTGGATTTGGATCATCATTCCAAATTTCTTTCCTGTGGCTCTGTTGGCTTTTTGACATCTGTCACAGGTTTGGCAGTACTCTGCAACATCTTCCTTCCAATTTGGCCACCAAGAGCAGGTTTTCACCCTCTCTAGTGTCCTATCTTCTGAGAGATGTCCAGATGCAACACTATCATGACACTCATGTAAAATAGTGTTTATTAGTGTTCTATCTGTTAGGGCCATAACACATGTGTGTTTTGTTCTATGGTAAAGGATTCCATCAAGGAGGTGAAATCTTCCTTCATCATATGCCTTTTTCCATATTTCATCTAGTTTTGATGAAAGTGATGGATCTTTGCAGTCTTTCATTAGAAGTTGGCATAAGATATGGCAATTTTTGTCTGTCTTATAGCTTTCTTTAACTTGGTTAAAGAATTCTGTGCCAATGTCTGTAACACATATTCCTTCTATATGGTGCTCCTCTTGTGGTACCCATGCTGGATTGTCAGGGGTATTTGCTAGAGCCGATCTACTAAGACCATCTGCATTTTTATGAATATTTCCAGATTTATGAACAATAGTCATATTTCCTCTATATTCTTGGATAGCAATTTGCCATCTCAGCATATGTCTATTTGGAGTCTTCATATTTAATAGTGATTTCACAGCATTACAGTCTGTGATTACATCAAATACTGTACCATCCAAATAATAGTGCAGTTTTTCTAAAGCCCATACTAGGCATAAGCATTCCATTTGGCTTGCTCCATACCTTGCTTCTGTTGGCTTTATCTGCCTTGAAATGAAACAAATTGGTCCTTCCACTGGTTTATCATTGATAATTTGTGTTTGGTGAAGTGCAGCACCTAGTCCTTCTCCACAAGCATCAATGTACAGTTTGAAGGGTAGTTTCCAATCTGGCATCAGAAGAAATGGGGCATTTGTTAAGGAATTTTTCAATTCTTCATATGCCTTGACTCTTTCTTCTGTCATCTCATAGACTGTTTGTTGGTCACATAGCTTATACAAGGATTTAGCAATCTTTGCAAAGTCCTTTATATGCTGTCTATAGTAACCAGCAAATCCTAGAAATGATTGCATTTCTTTTTTGGTTTGAGGCATTGGCTTAAGTATTACTGCTGCTACTTTATTTTTGTCTATGCCTAGACTAAGGCCAGATACTACATGTCCTAGTGCCTTTAATTCACTGTATGCAAAATGACATTTTTTCAAGGAAATTTTCATATTTACTTGGACTATTTTCTGTAATACCCTTTCTAGTCTTGTAAGGTGATTTTCCCAAGTTTCTGAGCAAACTATGATATCATCAATATAGATAATCAACCATCCTTCTGATAATTCTTCAGGGAATATGGTATTCATCATTCTTTGATAATGGGAAGGTGCATTTTTTATTCCAAATGGCATTCTTAAGTATTCAAAAATTCCACAATGGACTATTATTCTTAGTAGTTTCTTGGCATTGTCTGTTAAGACATTTTGATGAAAACCCTTAAGAGCATCCATAGCTGTGATGAACTTAGCTTGTGACAATTGGGTCAATGTTTCATGGATTCTGGGTATTGGATATCTGTCTGGAATGGTATAGGTATTGAGGGCTCTGAAGTCTCCTACCATCCTTGATTTTCCATTATGCCAAGTTATAATGACAGGTGTAGTAACTTCTTCTTGTTCATTATGTCCAACCTTTCTTAATACTCCAAGGTCCATTAATTCTTTAATGTGCACCTCTAGGGCTTCTCTAGCTCTTGGACTGGCTGGATAAGCAGGTCTTCTTAATAAAGGTGGGTAAGGTTTTTCTACATTAAGAATTATATCCACTTCATGTCCAATTATGGCACCTAGTGGCTCTTTGTCAGTTGCAAAGGCATTTTTATACTTAAATAAGAGGTCAATCAATTTTTCTTTCATTTTTTCTGTTAATTCTTGATTGAATTCTGCCTCTTTGAGTTGTTCAGATATAAAAAGTTCTTTTTCTGGAATTTTTTCCTCATTCTTAATAACTGTGATTTGTTTTTTGTTATTTAAGAATCCAAACTTTTGTCTTTTATTATCTCCTATGGTAAAATATCTATCCTTTTGGTTGGAGATATCTATACCATAGATTGATAAGTAGTCATTCCCAAGTATGAAATGATTACTAGTACAGTTGTCCATTACTACAAACTCTACTTTAATTCTGAAACATTTTGAGGGATGAGGAAAAATTAGTGTTAAATCAATTATTCCAAGGGGCTTCATGCTCTCACTTGCACTACTAAATTTGACACCTTGTATTGGCATAAGTTTTTCTTGCCAGTCTGGGACAATGGTTTTTAAATGACTTTTGCCAACACAAGTGCAATATGCTCCTGTATCCAAGTTAACCTTTCCTTCTTGGTTATCAACCATAACAATACTTATACTTGATTTTCCAGCTGTATATCCCATTCCTCTTGCAGGTTTGGTTCTATACATTTTGGCATCTTGTATGTTTGTCAGGTTTGTGTCAGATGTTCCAACTTGTGGCAAGTTTGAATTAACATCCAGTACTTCATAAATTATATCAATATTATTAATTTGTGCATTAATTATATTGATTTCATCACTTTCAGAGCTCTCTGACTCTTCTGTCTCTTTTTCAGAGTCAGATTCCTCTTCTTTGTCATTGTGGTTTTCTGTTTCCACAATTTCATTGATCTTTGCTTTTTTAAGGCAATTATTGGCTAAGTGTCCAATACCTCCACATTTATGGCATTTTCTTTGCTCATTATTGTTGGATGTATTGGGTTTAAAGGATTCTTTTGATTTATCTTTCTTGATAAATGGTTTGTTTGGGCTTTTAATGTCCAATCTTTTCCAAGTCCTGCCAATTTTTGTTCTTGTCACTATATCTTCTAGTGCATTTATATACTCTTCTGTGGAGCATGGTTCTATACACCTGCTTCTTAGGGCATGTTCTAGTTCCCCTCCACATTTTTTAAGTATTTTCATATGCACCATCTTCTGTGACATTTCTTGGTACAGTGCATTAAGCCTTTCAACTTGTTTTAGGAACCAAGTTAAAGGTTTATCTTTCTCTGGGTCAAAGAAAGAGTTTTCAAATGCATTTTCTATCTTATACCTCCAGGCATCATTTGCCCACTTGGTGATTATTTCTTGTTTCCACCAAGACCAGGTATTTTTACCATTTGTCTGTCTTATGCCATAATACCATCTTTTTGCAGATTTCTCAAATAATGAATGTAATCTTGCAGTGATTAATTCATCTGGTATGGCATAGTCTTCTTGTAGCATGTCAATTGTTTTAATAAATGACATGTGGTCATATTCACCTTCTCCTGTGAATGTTGGCCATTCCTTCAATTGAGGTGCTTCCTTCATTAAGACTTGGTTATTGTCTTGGTGACTCAAGTCTGTTATGAAAGGATTTGACAATTCCTCTTTTGTTTTAATAGGGCTTCTTATATGGGAAAATGGTGTTGATAACTTTGGCATATTTAAATTAGCCTCATTAATTTTATCCATTTTTTCTGTAATAAGCCTTATTTCACTTTGAATATCATCTTTCAGATGCATTCTTGCTTCATCACTTTTTTCCACATGGTCCAAAAGTAATTTTTGGTGTGATGAAGTCTTTTCTTCAAATTTTTCTACAGAAATACTTAATTTATTTAATTTTTCTGTAAGATTGTCAATACTCACATCATAATTCATTGTCAAAGTCTTGTCTTTGATATCTTTTATGTATTTATACAATTCTTGTTGTCCTTGTATTAATTTTTGAGTATTGTCAATTAAATTTTTTGGTTTATTATTTTCAACAATAAACTTAATGTTGTCAATTTCTTTCTTGTTTTGTACAACAATTTTTGTTAAAGAAGATAAATTGTTATTTATTTCTTGTAGTGATAATAAACTGTCTTTAATTTCTTTTAGAGGTAATATACTATTTTTAATTTCTGTTGAAGTATTTACAACATCTTTGGACAAGGTTATTTCTTTGGGAAATGAGGTTGTCTCATTCTTTGCTCTTCCTTGTCCTTGAATTCCATCAAGGTTCTGGCCATGTTGAAAACATTGTCCATGGCATCCTTTTGGATTCTTGGGATTCTGTAGCTTGGGGAATATGGTTTCCTCCAATGCTTTTTCTTGTTCTTCTTCCCTTCTTGGGGAAGTGGGTTGGCTTGAGGCTTGCTGGTAGAAGCTACTGGGGCTTCTTCCTTGGTTGCCTCCCTCTTTTTGGCATGATAATCCTTGATCTTTTTGATTTGAGGTTTGGATGACAGTGGATTCCATCCATTGGAGTATTTCACTATCTCCTCCTCTTTGAGGAACTTTTTCAGGATGTGCCAGGAGTTCATCACTCCTTGGTGTATTTGAGGCAGCATTTCCCAGTCTTTGTCCTTGTATACTGTGTAATACTGCTTGTACTGGCTCATGTAGATGTCTATTTGAGCCCTCTGAATGTGATTTGTACCTATTTGAGTTACTCATACTTAGTTCCAATTCAGGCTCAGATATCATGGGCATTTCTGGGACTTGCCTTTGGGATAAGGCACTTCCTTGTGTGGATTCTGTTCCACTGGGGATATTGCCCTTTCTTTTCCCTTTTGAGGGATCAATTCTACTTCTGAGTCCAGCTCCATCTGATTGGATGGAGTATTGGGAACCTCTTCTGGTAGTCATGATTCAAAGAATAAGAAAAAATAAAAGTATTTTAGAATAAAATTCTTTTATGGTAATTTAAAAAGAGGTGCTCACCTTCAGAGTCTTGAATGGTGGGCCCTGGAAAGTCTAATTTCTTAGCTTTCTTTCTTTTGGTGATAACTGGTGTTGAAGAACTTTGACAAGTTTCTTCCACTAATCTCTCAACAGTAGCTTGGTTGTCTTCTGTTGGGTTATCTTCAAACACTAAAAAAGACAAATAAATATAAGTCTTTTTATAAGAAGTGTTATTTTTGGCAAGATATGGCAATTTTCCACGTAGAAATTGCTTTTATATCTTTAAAAAAGTGAAATAAATGAAGAAATGAATAAAAATGAATAAAAATAACTTTTTTATTGGTTTTTAATATTTTTTAATATTTTTTATATATATTTTTATTTTTGTTTTTAAAGAATAAAATAAAAAATGAATATGATTCTTATAAAATTAAATTATAATAAAAATTATTTTTAATTTATAAAATATCTCTTTTAATCACTAGAGTCACTCAAAGAAAGTTTTTGCAAGTCTAAGGATGTGAAAAACCACGTGTAAGACAGTACAATTGCTTTCCAAATGCCTCAATAGCTTTTAAAATCAATAAAATATAAAATTATTATATAATTTTATAATTATAAATATAATTTATTATTGGATAAACCCAATTAGAATCTTTTTAAAGGTCTTTTAAGTAAATATCACGGCCAGGCCCCCAAATGTAAGGTTTGACTATGAAACAATAAGTAAAAATTACTAATTTATTACTTATTGCACTCTGAATGTCCTTATAATTGAAATAAATAAGATTAAAATAATAATAATAATAAGAAATATTATTATTATGGCGTAAAAATATTATATTATTAAATAAATATAATAATATAATTAATATTATATGAAATTATAATATTATAAATAATATATTAATATAAAATAATTAATATATTAAAAAAGCTCTTTATTATTGTTACCAACAAATAATAAAGGCGTAAAAAATTGTTTTTTATTAATAAAAAACAATTAATAACAATAATATTACTAATATTAAAGTTATGAATTAATATAAATACTATTTATATTAATTAAAGAAGTATTAAAAGAGTAATAATAGAGAAATTATTATAATAAGAGAAAATAACCTACTTTTAACACTTAATATAATAATTTTGAAGTATTTTACGCCAAAAAATATAAATACAACCTTTTCAAATTGTATTTACAATAAAAATAAAGAAAATTACAAATTATTCTGGATTTTTACGTGGAAATGAGTTATTAGAGAGATTTTTTAACAAAAACAATTAAATAAATGCTTTAATCACGTCAAAAGAGTTGATTATAGCAAGGTGGTCTTTGGTCTTTAATAATATAACAGTTTTATATATAAAGAATAAAGAAATTACCTTTGATTTAATTGATTTAATGTTTTTGATGCGTCCGAGGGGAAAACAGAGTAAAAAGAGCTCTATTTATAGTAAATACCTCCCTCCTAGAGTCCAACAGGCTTCTAGTAGACGTGTACTGATCATATCTACTGGAATTGATCAATATTTTAAGGTTTGAGGATGATTACATCATGATCAAACCATATTACATCATTATTACACCATTATTTAGAGTTATCACTATAACTCTAAGTGTGATGACATCAGAGGCTTGGCAGAACCCCAAATTTCGTGGATTTTATTAGTTTTAATCATAAACTAATAGTATTCACCAATTCTATCACTATTAAGACTGTTAAACTTAATTTAAGGTTACAGTATGTGATCATAACAGCTCAATTTAAGCTCAAGCTTTGATCCTCAATAACTTTTAAGGTTTTCACGCTACAGCAATTCAGAGAGTGAATTCTGATATCCTGACATAACCTTATTATGCTGCCAAGAGCCTTTCATTACATCATCAAAACTCTAATTTTGATGATTTTTCTTGTAACTCATCTTTTCTGTCGAAATTCAATATTTTAAACTTCAAACCTTGATTTCAGGGGGTTATACCCTGAATTTAACAATAAAAATTACGTCATTCTTCTCGAATAAACTAGTAGAATCCAACTGTATACTTTTTTTTAAGTTTGGACTACTTTCACAACAAAGTGGTCAACAGCTCTGTTGATTTTTATCAATATTTCCTCATAAGTCTTAACCTTGTTTATAATTTGCAAAATAAAGTTCATATCTGTGTTCTTACAGTAATTACGTGGTAACTTTATTTTTGGTTCATCATTCTAGCATGTATAGTTTAGAAGATATTAGCTATGATCCTTGAATATATGCGTTGACCAAAAAAGTGCATATATTCAGGATAATTCCTTAAGTATTGATTTTGGGAATTAGCTTATTAATTGTTTTATATGTGGATTTTTGTGGGGAATCCACTGGTACAATTTATTTTACATGTTGTTTCATTAATTTCTGAGATAAATAAGGTTTTATGGTTTTTATAAGGTATTATACCTTATAATTCCTTAAATATTGGCTTTACAGATATGCCATGAAAGTGGTATATGTGTATTTTTCTATGGGGAATCCAATGGTATAATTTAATTTACATGTTGATTCATTGGTTTTTAAGTTAAACCAATTTTTATACCAATCTATGGTATTTTTTGTATATTTAAGTAATTATTCTTAATGTATATTTATTCTAAGTAATTTTAATATAATTATATTAAAGTTATATTTATTCTGAGTCTTTTTTGTGACCTTATTGGGTATGTGGTCAGATCTCAAAGGCTCACAATTTTTTAATATTTTTTATATATTTTTTATTTTTAAAGAATAAGATAAAAAATGAATATGATTCTTATAAAATTAAATTATAATAAAAATTATTTTCAATTTATAAAATATCTCTTTTAATCACTAGAGTCACTCAAAGAAAGTTCTTGCAAGTCTAAGGATGTGAAAAACCACGTGTAAGACAGTACAATTGCTTTCCAAATGCCTCAATAGCTTTTAAAATCAATAAAATATAAAATTATTATATAATTTTATGATTATAAATATAATTTATTATTGGATAAACCCAAATAGAATCTTTTTAAAGGTCTTTTAAGTAAATATCACGGCCAGGCCCCCAAATGTAAGGTTTGACTATGAAACAATAAGTAAAAATTACTAATTTTTTACTTATTGTACTCTGAATGTCCTTATAATTGAAATAAATAAGATTAAAATAATAATAATAATAAAGAAATATTATTATTATGGCGTAAAAATATTATATTATTAAATAAATATAATAATATAATTAATATTATATGAAATTATAATATTATAAATAATATATTAATATATTATAAAGCTCTTTATTATTGTTACCAACAAATAATAAAGGCGTAAAAAAACTGTTTTTTAGAAATAAAAAACAATTAATAACAATAATATTACTAATATTAAAGTTATATATTAATATAAATACTATTTATATTAAATAAGAATTATTAAGAGTAATAATAAGAGAGAAATTATTATAATAAGATGAAATAACCTACTTTTAACACTTAAAATAATAATTTTGAGATATTTTACGCCAAAAGAATATAATACAACCTTTTCAAATTGTATTTACAATAAAAAATAAAGAAAATTACTAAAATTCTTGATTTTACATGGAAATGAGTTTATAGAGAGATTTATAACAAAAACAATTAAAGAATTGATTTAATCACGTAAAAATAGTGATTCATATTAAGATGGTCTTTGGTCTTTAATAATATAAGAGTTTTATATATAAAGAATAAAGAAATTACCTTTTATTTAATTGATTTAATGTTTTTGATGCGTCTGAGGGGAAAATAGAGTAAAAAGAGCTCTATTTATAGTAAATACCTCCCTCCTAGAGTCCAACAGGCTTCTAGTAGACGTGTACTGATCATATCCACTGGAATTGATCAATATTTTAAGGTTTGAGGGTGATTACATCATGATCAAACCATATTACATCATTATTACACCATTATTTAGAGTTATCACTATAACTCTAAGTTTGATGACATCAGAGGCTTGGCAGAACCCCAAATTTCGTGGATTTTATCAGTTTTAATCATAAACTAATAGTATTCACCAATTTTATCACTCATATGACTGTTAAACTTAAATTAAGGTTACAGTATGTGATCATAACTGCTCAAATTAAGCTCAAACTTTGATCCTCAATAACTTTTAAGATTTACACGCTACAGAAATTCAGAGAGTGAATTATGATAGCCTGGCATAACCTTATTATGCTGCCAAGAGCTTTTCATTACATCATCAAAACTTTAATTTTGAAGATTTTTCTTGTAACTCATCTTTTTCTGTTGAAATTCAATATTTTAAACTTCAAACCTTGATTTCGGGGGGTTATACCCTGAATTTAATAATAAAAATTACATCATTCTTCACGAATGAACTAGGAGAATCCAACTGTATACTTTTTTTTAAGTTTGGAACACTTTCACAACAAAGTGGTCAACAGCTCTGTTGATTTTTATCAATAATTCATCATAGGTTATAACCTTGTTTATAATTTGTAAAATAAAGTTCATATCTGTGTTCTTACAGTAATTACGTGGTAACTTTATTTTTGGTTCATCATTCTATCATGTATAGTTTAGAAGATATTAGCTTTGATCCTTGAATATATGCATTGACCAAAAAAGTGCATATATTCAGGATAATTCCTTAAGTATTAACATTGGAAATTAGCTTATTAATTGTTTTATGTGTGGACTTCCATGGGGAATCCACTGGTACAATTTATTTCACATGTTGTTACATTAGTGTTTGAGATAAATAAGGTTTTATGGTTTTTATAAGGTATTATACCTTATAATTCCTTAAATATTGATTTTACAGATATGCCATAAAAATGGTATATGTGTATTTTTCCATGGGGAATCCAATGATATAATTTATTTTACATGTTGATTCATTGGTTTTTAAGTTAAACCAATTTTTGTACCAATTTATGGTATTTTTTGTATATTTAAGTAATTATTCTTAATGTATAATTATTCTAAGTAATTTTAATATAATTATATTAAAGGTATAATTATTCTGAGTCTTTTTTTGTGACCTTATTGGGTATGTGGTCATATCTCAAAGGCTCACATTTTACTTATAACAGAAATATTTTTAGTTACAATATCCATTCTCTTACACTAAATGTAGCGGATGGCATGCATAATATTTGGAACCACAACTGTTTCAATAAATCATTGTATTTAGCATCAGAACAGAAAGATTTACTTAGTCAAAAAATCAACCATGTGGGTGTGTAGAGCACAGAGGCATTCCCTGACTACTTGTCAGCCTGTGACTCAAAACCAGAGCACAAGCATGACAGCCAAAATACCATAAACTGATGGTATAGCCAAGATACCACCAAAACATGGAGCTGAGCCAAATTAGCTCAAAAGGTATCAAAAGAAAGAGGAAACTCACCCCTTTCCAAATATACAAGTTCCATCATCATAGGACAAAGAATAACAAAGTTATTCATGCTCAAAGTTATTGCTGAGCATAAACCTTAATTTTCACCTCTCATCTGAAATACAGAGTAAGATGGTTAACCCCAACAAATGGGTATGAAAAATGAAGCTCTAAGTCAGGGCTATCCAATGGTACTATCCAAACTGATCTAGCACCAGTGGTACAGCAGTTATGGTCAAATTCAGGCCAAATAAGGGTGAACAAAACATGCACCTCTCATCTAACTTCTACAGGTTTAGTGTGAGATACCTAAAGTTGGGTCTTTTTGGAAAGAGTACAATCAGGGCTATCCAATGGTGCCATCCATCTCCTCATATCTCAACTAGAACAAAGGTTATGGGGCAAACAAGCCCAATACATGCATATGTACAAAAAATCTTGTACATGGGACAACTTTGTCATATTTAATGATAACCATATCAAATAATGAACCATTGTGTAGAACACAAACAGGGCCACACACTGAACACATTTTGAGAATGATATCTCAAAAACTGACAAAGTTATGGCTCTTATAAGGTCAAAGTCCCACATTTTGTCCAATACAGTCTTACCATGGGATAATATCCCATAACCCTGATTATGAGGTGTCAAACAGACAAAGAAGCATGTTTATACTTCAATACCTCATAATCAGTCAATAATGGGTTGCATACAGTTTCTGTACAGAATTCTACGCGTCATACATGTCAGAAGAGGGCTATGTGGTCCCCAGATGAAAATTTTCACCCTGTATTGGTGAAAACTGCCGAGATGTGGTTTCAAAACCACATCTGAGCCCAATAAAGGCTGTACAGGTCCTTTAAAACCACAACTCTGTCTCAGAGAGTGAAAAATCTTCACTTCCTCTACGTGGAAAGGTCTAACAGCCCTTCCACCCCATTTCAGGATAAAAAGGAGGCTTTTCACAGCCAGAAATGTTTTCCTCATCCTGCTGTTGAATACCCTATGTAGTAAACTGTCAAAAACATTTTTACTCTTGGGTAATAAGCAGGTATAATCATAATATTAATTATTTTAGCCTTTTTTATTGTAACCCAACAGGTAAAGCTGCACCCAGGGCTTTCAACAGCGCTCACCACCACTATATTTCATATAGTAAAGCCCTTTTATTCTTAAATTAAAACATCTTTAACTCTTATAACTCCTTTTAAATCATTTTTGACCATGTCACAGTCATAGTTAAAAGTTGTAAATACATTATAATACTTTTATCATAGACTCATCCTGACACTACTACAGGGATAAAAAGACCCTTTTCCATACTTAGAAGCCTCCAAATATGATCCTGAGAAAAATCTCACATGGATAGGATGTCTCAAAAAGAAGTGCACTGATAACTCACTAGTTTTAATTATGAAAAGTTCCATTTTGACAGTATTTTTGATAATAAAACAGCTCATACATACCAAAACCAGAGATTTTGATAGCACTTAACATAGCCCTACATAGTATCACAGCACTCATATTCATGAAAATCATTATTTTTATGCGCCACACTTATACATAGTACTATATCATAAATTTGGCCAGATTTCTTTCAATAACTATAATGAAGATGAATCTATAGTATGGACTAACTCTATATGAATATCTGTTTCCCCTCCAATTGGATTCTCTAGCGCTTTAATATTATGCATACTCAGCTCTAGGATGTGTATTAGTCATCTTATTACAAAGTATTATTTGAATAGTGATCAATATTTATGTCATTGAATTCTTTTTATCAAGCATATCTTCCAAATAATCCTCTTTCCTAAGATGTTCAAAAAATAACTTAAGGTTTGTGAATAGCTAAAAAAATTCTTTTTCATATCTTGAAAGTTTTATGATTAGATCTTATTTGATTTGTTTCCTTTGGGTACTTTCCAAGCTGTTCAATATTCTATGCAAAATCCTGGAGAAAAACACATCATCAATCTAGTCAATTTCAGACAAAACTCTTTCAAAACACAAAATGATTTAATTGTATAAGATGAGAGAAAAAGGATGTTGACAAAAGTAATTGATATGTATATATAAATAAGAACATCTATATTTTCCTTAAGAATGTCTCAGTCAAATTTGTGCCTCTTGTAGCATAATAGCTCTAAAAACAATTCTGGGTTAAAAACCCTGATTGGATAAGGAAAATATTGGAGCGCCATTTACAATGAGTTCTACAGTTGTAATGTGAAAGAGATATACATCAACTTCCAATCTACCACCAGAGCATGCTCACTGTGGAAGGGCCTTTGCACAATTTTCGAGGAGCTGGGTGTTACTTGAGAATAACTGGGAGGCGTGGCCACAGACTTTAACAAAAAGTAAGATATTTCTAATACACCTTTGAACTTCTGAGAAGTCTTAAACATATGCAAAAATTTCATACTAAGGCCTATGCAGAAGAGAGGTCAACTGCTTCTTTGAAGTAAATTAGCCTGATATCACAAATGGAAATACTTCATATTGCTACGCAAACATTTCCCAAATTAAATCTGATTATTAAATTAAAAGTGGAAATGACTGATGAAGCACTTTGATTGAGCAATTTTTTTAATGAACATATTTTTATTGATATTTTGCATATGTATTTCATTCAGTACCATTGTGAAATGCTGAAGTAATCAGCTTAATGCTTTTTCATCCCCTTCTCTTAAGGCAAACGGTGGAAGCTCTCCTGTTTCCAAACCAATATATACTTATATATTGTGATAGCTTGGACTGATAAAAATGGCATGGTTAAATTAAGCAAATTTCCTTATTATTGAAACATTTGTGTGGTACTTTTCTATCCTTCTGGAAAGCAAACTTCACATTTTCAACATGTCCTACTCAGGTTTCCAAAATGTTGTTTTCCCTTTTGTTTTGAATTGAAAACCTTTTTTTGGAATGTGCTAATTATTTCCAATATCAGCAGGGAAGTTCAATTTTTCCCATCAATTTCATTAAATTTCATATTTCTACTCCCATTCAATTATCGAAAGGATGGCTTGTGTCGTAACATAACTATTCAATTTTCATGTCAATTTTCTACCTTAGCAGATATGAGCTCATTGTGGATTCGTTCTCATTAATGATGCCTCTTTTCATACACTCGAAGTGCCAGAATGTCAATTTAAGCACACATTTTGATTTTTATTCAACGGCTTAAAAAACATTAAAGGTTATCAGCTTCACTCCATAGCCATCCAGCATGCGATTTTCAGTATTCGGTGATGAAAAGCACAAGAAGATGCTCATATAGATTGTCATTGTGGGTTGCGATTCCCATCATGATATAAATAATAATCAGTATAATAGGTTCAACAAGACAATCACTTCATTTTTTGACTGGAATGATGTCTCTTTCATCAAGATCTGAAGGAAACATGCTTCCAATACCATCCTTGTATCATGTTGAGCTGGTGTGATGACAGCTTTCTCACAAACTGTACGATTCTATGTTAATTGGATGGAGCGACCGATGAAACGATGGCTCCACATATTCCCTCCTATGGAAGACCAGGTCTGAGTCAAGCTTAGATTTCCAAAAATGTCTTAGTTGTCTCAAAAAGTGCTTGTCTTGCTTAGAAAGGCGCTTTTTCCAGTAACAACTGTGTATTTGATAAACTGTGAAGACTTGATTTTATTCTTCAATGAAGCTTTTGATTCAAGATTCTACGACGAATCCATCCATTACAAATTAAAGGCTCTCATTTTAACTACCAGAACGTCGTTGGCTATCCTTCTGTTGATGAAGTCTGCATCGTATTTGAAAGAGAATTGTTAGAATTCTGCTTTTGCTCCTTCCAAACAGGCTAATAGGGTTCAAAAATTGAGGCGTAAACTTCGCGCTCACCTACTAACTCGAATTAAATTTTATCTTTCAATCCTTGTGGCGCTCTTCTCAAGTATCATCGAATATTGTTTCCATTCAGGAATCTGTGCACAAGGGACTATTCCGATTGATATATTTTCCATTGTCAGTTCATTCCGAAAAGAAATCTGTTAGCGATCATGATTTTGGCACCCACCAATCCATTGTGATTCCTCGTTCAAGCACCAGAGCAGACCACATATCTCTTGCTTTACGGCCATTCGTTTATCTTCAATTAAAAACTATGAAAAACAAGATATTCAGATGATTATTTCTTCTAGATTTCCCAGTCGATTTTGGTATATCAAGTGAACGACTCACAAGTTTGCCTTCAGTTTAAATTTATTCCATTTGAAAAAACAACCGTTGAATACGTTTTTGATTCGAAAGCTACTGTTTTGGTTTCAATCTGAATGTCTACTCATGTCATATACCTGGATCGCGCTTGATGATCAAAGTACATCACATGAATGCCTCATAGGCAAACCCTATGGATGCTTGATATGTCAAAAAAAAACCTTTTGAATAGATGTTTTTATAATCTGGCTTCATTCACAAAAAGGCGCACTAGGAAAGCCGAAGCAGGTTAAAAGGGAAACGAAGGCCAATAGAAAAGAATCTCTTGCAAATCTGAGTCAAAGAATCGTAATGTTATATATGCCTGATATGGGATACAGTCTACTGGCTCCAGTCATTTGGATACGATGACTATCAGAGCAAAAGACTTTGAAAAAAATAACCACTAGCTGCTTATTCTAGTGGCTCCGTCCTGTTGGTCATCTTTCTGGGGAAATTAACCCATACTTTGTAACACAGATGTTAACAAACGAGCCAAGATTCACCCAATGTGAGGGGTATGGCTTCCCACCCTTTTAACTACGTCAAGCTACGATATTTTACGTGATCGTAGCTAATGCTTTACAAAACACGCTAGGTTAAACGCAGAAGAAACTATCAATCGTTCTTGAATTTTTTTATTTTGAATAGAATATAAAATAGAACCATCCAATTTCGATGTTTTATTTGATTCAATGTGCGAAACGATGCATAGCCTTTCCCAAATATCTTTGCCGTTGCTTTATCTTTTACCATCCAACTTCAATCAAAATAAAAGGAAAATTTATCTTTGTTCTTTTGTTGAAAACAATAGTAATTCCAACTGAAATTTCAAATCCTTGATCAATGAATTTAACTTGAATGATCTTGAAGTTTCTAAATAAGTCATTTTTTGCTCAGGATTTCAAGCTTGACTATATCGCTGAAATAGTCCTTTGCATTTAGCCCAATGAGGGACAAGAATGTATCACAATGAACTAACTATTCTTAGTCCGACATAACAGGCATCAACTTGTTTGCTTCTTCAGAAGAAAGAACTAGAGAGGAATTTTTGAACGAGAAAGAAAGAAAATTATTTTCAAATGGAATCAACGATGACAAAAGGAGGTTTGAGCATAAAAAATCATGCTTTGCTTCTCTTCATGACATGAGCATGAATAAGATAACACTGGCCTAATATATATGGCAAGGTTTGTTCAAACTCTGAAAGGAAGCAACAATAAACGAATCAAAATCAAAAAAAATCAATAGCTTTGATTACCAATCTTTTTATTATATCAAGAGGCACCTTCAGCATAAAGACTAACATGAATAGCCCAAGCTTGTTGAGAAAGTGAATATTATAGACAATGATCATTCATATTATTGATCAAACCATCCGAGTCCGATATAGAGGACGTGGTTTAGATTAATGATTGAGACTACATGACCAGAATTGGATAATATTTAATGAAGGTCTTTGATGGTAGTATATATTATTTAAGGATTCCAAAAAAGCTCCTCTAATTAGACTGATGTGTAAAGAAAATAAGAGAAAACGCATGACAAAGTAGGGATATGTGATTCATCGTGCCTTCATGTAAAGAAAGCTTCAATAGTCATGCTGTCTTTTCTTTATATAGAGAGCAGCTATAATGTTCATATATATTCGTTGTCTCTTTGCTATGAGAGCCAAATAGAAGAGCTCATTCATATAATAATATTTAATATATATATATATGAAGTATATATTATATATATGAAGTATATATTATATATATGAAGTATATATTATATATATTATATTATATGAAGTAAACAGAAAGATTAAAAAAATGAAATGCCTTCTATCAAGAAAAAAACAGGAAAAAGATAAAAAAGCGGATATTGTGTGTGGGGTTCATGGGACCAAGGCAGGAGAGGAAGAGGGAGCGAAGAGGCTTTTTATCTCCTCGAGGCAAAGAGAGGCCAAGTTTCTTCACGGAGAGAAAATACTCGAATCAGATGTCCAAACATTCGAAGAGGGCCGGCTAAACAATAATCTTCTTTTTTCTACAAATAGCTCATCCTGCATCATAGATATGGTCCTATTTAGTGTCTTTTCCAATAGATCCAATTAGGTCCTCAGTAGATTGAATCAAGTTAAACAAGAAAGCTTCTCTTTTCTTTGGATTTTTCGTAATTCTCCTTGAAATTAAATCGCCTGACCATTGAAAATGGGGTATCTTCATTAAGCTCTGTATCCTTAGCGCAGAAGCTAATCAAAAATAGTCATTTCACAATGGAACCTTCTAGGAGGCACTGTTTGGGTTTCATTGTAGATACCAAGATCAGATATTTTAATACAGTAGTTTTCAAACAGATCTGGCTTCATTCCCTGATCCGCCTAACAATCAGAATTCTGCTGCAACAAATATTTTATGGTAATTATTTAACTGAGCTCAAAATTCTTCAATTGAGTGTTTAAGACTAATATTCGCATTGTTGAAAGATAATTTGAGTCATATTGACACCAGGCTGAATGAATTAAAGGTTACCCCAATTAAAAGATTATTTTGAAGGTGCAGTTCAATCTTGCTTGTTTCACTCCAATGATAAAGCGCTTAAGTTCATATAAAAACTTATTAGGCCAGTTTCTACAATTTTCAAAGAATATTGATACGAAACTTTATTTCAAAAGACTGAGTGTATACACGATTTATATCATAGGAGGTCTCAATGGATAGCGAATTTTTTTCATTATTGTAATTTTTGGACATGATTCGTTGTAGTAGGAAATTTTTAGCAATGAAGGCTTTACCCGACGTTAGAGTTGTATGAGGGTATTGTTACCGCGTATCTATATGTTAAGCTACTGCGTATTCTGAGCTTCGTTATTATACGCAAAGGCTTTAATGAAACAACCATTTTCTGGGATTTGGATTGTAAGATAAGCAGAAATTTGATGATTTGCTTGAGATTCGCTTTGAAGGAAAGTTATTCACTCATGTGCGTAAATTATTACTAATGAAAAAACTTTCCAATGTGGCTCCCAAGAATTGAACGCCACATTTTTGGATCTGAAAAATATAATCAAAACAACCTATTTTGATTAAGAAGTCTAGCCTCACAGAATTCCCATTCAGCTTGTAGCCTAAGGTGAATTCAATATTTTCATTCAAATTTCTATTCAAGGATTTAAAGGGAGTTTTTTTGAGTACCATTTGAAAGTTAAAAATGGAAGTGTGAAAAATGAGAATCAAAGCATCCTTTGTAATCTTTTTAAGGGACAAAGTGAGATCCCATTCAATTTTTGAAATCCAGATTCAAGAAGGATGAAAGTCAAAAGTGATATAAAATGTTAAAATAGAGGAACTTTTGATGGGACAGACAGAGTCTTAGCCCTAAGTAACAATTAGGGAGGGGAGAAACACTTCAACACAAACTTTTAATTGGGAAATAAAGAGTCTTAGCCTCAAGTAACAATTAGGGAGTGGAGAAACATTTTGACACAAACCTACAGAAGTGTAGAAATTAGAGAGTAGATAACTAAAATGAGGAGAGTGTATTGAGTAATTTTATGCATAGTGCGATTGAGGTAACAATGTGTCAAGTAGAGTAATAGTAATAATAACCATTTATCAGGAAAGACGGAGTCTCAGCCTTAAGTAATAATTAGGGAGGGGAGAAACACTTCACCACAAACCTACAGAAGTGTAGCAACAAGAAACTAGATCACAATAAAGATGAGAGAAGAGTAAAGGAATACAATAGAGGGTTTATATATACATGACTAGGTAAAGTGATATACATGGTAGGGACTGTACAGGTTATGATGTAATAATTATTAGGTAATGTCTTGAGTAAGATAGCTAGTTTATGGGATTTCAAGTATTTCACAATGAATTGATAAGTTTCATTTTCACACACCCCATACTTTATGGGTTGTTATTTTTGAATATGATTTTGAAGTGAGGTAGGCTTTTGATGAGAGAAGTTATCTGTAAGGGAGCCCACAATCATTTTGGTTTTTAATAGATATTTTAATTTTATTGGTTTGTTTCCTATTAGATTTTGGATGTGGTGAAGTCTGAAGTTTATGGAACTGGTTTTGTGTTGATAGCTGTGCTTTTATGCAATGGTGTTTGTGCTTTGGTTATCTGTGACTAGGGTAGCTGCAAGAGTTTCAGTGATCCCTTCTGAAATTAATTCTTTACTCAATCAAAGATCTTGAGTTGTTTCTGAGAAGGCATTTTTTTTGGCTTCTGCAGAGGATAGGGCCAAAAATCCTTTCTTTTGTTACCTCCACAAAATGCTTCAATGGAAGTATGCTATTGAGGCAGAGAATGATTTGTATTCTTTGGATCCACCCCAATCAGCATTGGAGAATAATAAGATTTTTTGGTTCTTTTTTTGTAGAAGATTCTGTATGAGGACAAAGGAAAGGTTTTTAGTGCCATTGAGGTGGACCAAAAAATGTTTCAAAGTCATGAAGTGGAGCTCTCTAGGATTTTCTGAACATTGAGATAGGAAGGAAGTACTGAATAATAGGTCAGGCATGGGCATTGGACTTGGTATTAGAGTAATAAAATTTCTCTTCTGTAGTTGAATGGGGGTCTTTCAACTAAGTTACCCTTTTGGTTTCTTAAGCTCTTGTGGAAGCTTTATAGAGGAGATGGTAGAGTCTGGGACTTGTTTGTATTAGATTAGGTTAGAACTTTGCAATAATTTTGTGTTGAATGAGTTGTATACTTTGATTGTTGTGGTATATTCTAATTACTGTCACATGGTGGAATGTGATCTACAACTTGCCAGTATTGACTGGTCTTTCAACTGGTTTAATAGCCTTTCACAGTCTGCAATTGGGTGCAGTTTTCCAAAAAACCATGCACAGTTGTTTTCAACCATGTGCAGCCTCTTTTCTAAATAGATTACACTTGACTGTATTTTTTATGTAATTTACACTACAATTTACAGCACTGTGGGTAATAATTTACAGTACTGTACATGTACTATAAATGAAGTATGTATTAATCAGAAGTACAGTACAGTAATTTGTCTTCAAACATCTGTTGTTTTTTACAAAAGAATGTGCTGTTGTTTTCCAAAGATGTTTTTTAAAAAAACACCAGAAGCGACTCCAAGGCTGAGCTTACACCAGTAGTACGTAGTTGCAATGTGGTAAAATATGCCTTTGTCGCAATAATTAATTTTTCACATTTAGTGAGATTTTTTTGTGCAATCAAATAGATAAATTTTTGTTTTAAAATCATTGATGAGAAATGGGGCTCCCTTAAATTTTAAAGTGACTAGGCTGAGTTTATGCTGTAGGCCTTTCATGGGATTGTGTTTGATAATTTTTTGCGAAGAAACCATTATTCTTTGAAAAAGAAATTGTTATCTTTTTTCATACCATTTTTTTACACAAAGATTTCATCCTTTCCTCATAAGTTTTTTTTTCATACACATAGATAGGTTTGAAAATGAGCACACAAAAAGTGCTATGCACATGTCCAATTTGCAGCAATAACACTTTCACCAATGAAGCTGGTGTCAAACAGAGGGGTCTTTATATGCATCCCAGCACTGGTCGAAAGCATTGGGCTAAAAATTCTGCATGAGTCAAGGAAAATGCACAAGAATCAAGGCTTCAAATTTCTCTTGAAAATTTTCCAGACTTAGTAAAAGGATCTAAACCGAGGCAAGCTGAAAGTGAAAACAACTATTAAAGAGACTCAAATGAGTCATCAGACCATGGTTATAAGCCCAACTCTATAAAAAAATGTAAGTTGTTTAGCTATTTTTGGAAATTTGAAATTGCTTTTAAAAATGACAGATGTTCTTTTTGGAAGATTTCATTCTTTTTTTTATAGCATGGTTGTACCTAATTTGTGGGATCAGTCAAGACAAATGTCAAAAAGCAATTTGTTACATTATTTACATTGTAAATAATTGTTGTAAACTCCCACAAGGAATTGAGATAGAGAAAAAAATTCCAAAAGACATTTGAACAATTACTAGGCGCCCAAAGCTTCTTGCAAAATTTGAATACCACGTTTTCTGTCAATCTTGTTATTCACTGTATGAAATCAAGATAGCACCAGGTGAATGTGGATATCGAGCTACACCGGACTAATTAGCATGTGGAGAAAATTTGTTTGATCCAATAGTGTTTCCATCATGGGAAGAGATTCCAAGAGCCTTGCAGCAGCAACTTGAGACGTTTCAATGCAATATATCCCATCAAACAAACCCAAGAAGCATCTTTGTTAGTCAGAGGTTTACAGAGTGGTTAAAATGGCTCTTATTTTTACCAGGGGTTGAATCATCTATTGATGAATGGCAAGAAAAATTGAATTCAAATGCTTTTGAAATAATTGATTAAAATCATTCCAATGCTTTTATGCAATCTATATCAAAGAATGAACCTCAAAATGAAAATTCTTCAAACCTTCAGTTAAGCTTCAGTCTATTTTTTGATTGGTTTGATCCCCTCGGCAAAAAGAATTCTGGAAAACAGGTGTCATTAGGCGTTCTTGCGCTGACATGTCTCAAATTGCCTCCAACAATGCGATACAAGCCCCAATTTACTTTCCTTGCAGGTCTCATTCCAGCACCCAACCAACCAAACAAATGCACAATTAACAATATTTTGAAGCCTTTAGTAGATAGGCTACTCAAACTAGATCAGACAATAAATATTGAAACATTTCAGATTCCAAATGGGAGAAATATCAGAATAATATTAGCAGCATTAATTGGAGACATTGTTGCTACCCACAAGGTGTCTGTATTTTCATCCCATTCAGCCCATCAGCCTTTTTTTTGGTGTGAAGTAATCAGAAAAGATCTTGAGAATGTTACTATTGGTAAGAAAAGAAATAAAAATGATACACTAGGACTATCAGTAAGATGGTGCAATGAAAAAGCAATCCATCAACACAAAATTCTAGTTGAAAAGACAGGAGTCAGACGGTCGGAGCTCAATTGATTACCTTACTGGGATCCTTCAAAAGATGTTGTGCTTGATATGAAGGAATCTTACAGCATCATTTTTGGTATCGCTGGGGGATGAACAAAATATCAAAAAATGATTTTCAGACTTTGATCGGAGGTGACTTGACTGAAGAATCAACAGAAACATCAGAAAATAATTAATCAAGTGGATCAACAACTCAAGCATTGATAAATGCAGTGAAAAAAGAAATACTTTCCTTTGTTTTGCATGTTCTAGTACCAAGTGGACTAACTCGTATGCCAAAAGGCTTAGGTGGAGCTTGGAATGGAAAGCTCAAAGCAAGCGAGTGGCACTCCCTGTTTTCAATTCACTTGCCATTGACTTTTGTTGACAGCATTGTAAAAATCTAAACATTTGATGAGGACCTAATACAAAATGAATGTTTGCTTGATAATTTCAGCTCCCTGGTTCAATGCACAAACATCATCAGTTTTAAGAGGGTTAATGAAGAATATTGTCAGATATTTGAAGGAGAATATAGAAACTATACAGAAATGTCAAGAAGAATCTTTTCAAATATAAAAATACTTCCAAACCACCATTATGCACTCCACATACCTGAGAAAATGTGATGGTGGGGACCTTTTTTCAGTGTCTCTGAGTTTGCAGGTGAACGCTTGGTTGGTATCTTGTAGAATTTTAAGAAGAATTTGACTCCAAGTATGTGAGATGTTCTCTTATTTATTGAGTATTTATTTGTAATAATTATTTATGATCTAAAACTAGAGAATGTTAGTGTTTCAATAATGAATCAATTTTGCCAACTTCAGAGACTAGAAGCAAAACATCAATTAAGTTCTGGAAATGAAGAAAAGAGAAAAAAATCTGATAATACATTCATTATTGAGGATCAAGCATATGCAAACATACTGAGCCTTTGCCAACATTTGATACCTAATTTGAGGGCATATCATTGTTTCCCTCATCCAGAAAATGCGAATGTTCTAACCAATCATGCAATCAATGTGAAATCAATATGTGTGGAGAATGGATTCAAAGTATCAAAAAACAAGCCAAATGATGTTATAGAGTATAAAAAGGAAGGTAAGTTAGCTTAAAGTAAGGTTTCTGATGTGTTTCAGCTAATTGGAGATGTTGATTTGATTGTGATAAAAATCAAACCTGCTATACCTGTTACCATGGATAATCATTCAAGTTGTATTTTGAAAAAGTTGAATGTTGTTCAGGTAAAGATGATTCAAGATGGGTTTGTTGTTTCAAGTGATTTTGTAATTCCAGTTCCTTATTGTCTACTGCCTTCATGGATCCTAGGCCAAAAATCTCCAACTTACCTGTTACGGTCTCTTTCAACAATCTCTGACAATCTTTTTTTTCAACAAGACTTGATTTATTTTGACATTGATTACTGAGATTTTTGTTTTTTTATCTTCTTCATGTCATTTTAAATAGAGTATTCTTTTTCTTGCTATATTCACTTGCTTTCTGCTACAATGAGTTGCCAAAACTGAACTTGGACATAGTTTTCTCATTTAGTTTTGAAATACTTCTGATAATGTACTGTAACATGAGGAAGAAATCATGATAAAAATCCTTGATGAAGATTCAATTACAAAACACTACGGTTGAAAAAAAATTTGTAAGGGATAAAACTATTCAATCACAAAATTATATACATTTTTTGACGTATATTTTAATGCCAAGTACAACAAACACATGTATAAAATCCTGATAAAAGAACTGAAAAATCATAAAGAACAGTCATATAGAGCAACTATACTTATAACATTATGGAAACGAGTATTTAATTTACTTCCAAGTATTCCACTCATCTTCTATGAGTCCCCCCACAAACATTGACCTCCCATACTCATCTTCAATTTCCATCTTGTATTCTTGAGAATTATCTTCAGTGGCTTTGTGCTTTCTTTTTGAATATTTTGTTGGTGTAGATTCCTTCTGCTCATCTTCATTGGAAGAATTGTTTTGATCTTCATCCAAAAATTCTAAATCAATACTTTCACAATAGTCAGTATCTTCACTGTCTCTTGATTCATCTCACTTGTAATTGCGTAGGACTAAGAAATCCCAGTTGTATTTCTTGGTCGCTTAATCCCAATTCTTGTCTGTAAACCTTTTGTCTCCCATTTTCTCATCCTCATCAGTGAAATCGAGTGATTTTGATGCATCTCTTTGGAATGCAATTGTACCAACACCAGCCAAGATCCTTTGTTGTGAAGGAAGCTTTCCATTGAGCCAATGAAATTCATAAAAATCAATTGGCAATCCCTTTGGCGCCTTTGGAAATGGTGTAGTTGGAGCATTCTGAATATGTATTTGATGACTATGCCGATCACGCTGCCCTTCTTCACTGTATGGTTTTGGAATGATTGAATCAAGTTTGCACATAAATTGATTTGCTGATTCAGATCAGAAAGGAAGCTTCTTGGCAATGTAAATGTTTTTGTCCTCCATGTATTCCTCATCACTGTGAGCCTGAATTGGTTTCAGGATTTGGATGTATCGCTTTGGAAAATCTTGGCTAATAGCAAACTTGTATTGTTCAATTCTTAGCTGAAAGCAGTTTTATTCAATTAGTATGTATCTTTCTAGGTTTGAAAATCTAAAATTTACTTACTCTCATACAACCTTCTTGTAGAGCTTTTCTTGCAGTATCAGCACGATGCTTCCCAGCTTGTTTTTGCTCTTTTTTGAAAATACCCTCCATGTAGAAATGAACATAATGGTCATATGAATTTGTCAGAAGCTCAAGGTAATTGACATATCAAAGGTTCACATTCATAAGCTGATAGGTTCCACCAACAACAAGCTGTTTAAAAGTCTTTCAAGCACTGATACAACATGCTTCATTGTAGAGTGAGTCAGCTGGCTAAAGAAGATTTGGTGCCCAACTACGAATACCCAAACAAGAAAGTCAACTTCGAACATATTGAATTGCAAAGTGGGATAGATGCAAAAAATGCTTTCCAATTTTGATATGTTTCTTGAAAGCCTCACGGAGTGTTTTGATTGTATCAACAGGGACCAAGGAAGGTCCTTCATTAGAAATGGCGAATTCAATTTGATCAGAATTAGAAAGGCATTGAGAAAGCTTGTTAAGCTCAGTAGGTTCTGGAGCAATTGCAACAGCATGTTGGGTAACTAGCCCCCAAAGTAGTTTGATGTGTGTTTGAAGTGCATCCTATAATAAAATTACATAAGTATCTCATATCAAAAGAATGCATGAATCCTTTTGATGCCTAATAGTGTATTTTCAAATCCAGAAGGATAATATTCATTAGTCATCTGAAGCGGATGTTTTGTTTTTGATCTATCATTCTTCTTTTTAAGGGAATGGTCTTTTATGGTTCTCCTCTTTCTCAAATAGCTGTTCTTGGATGTGTTTGATTTTTGTGAGTTTTTGATTGAAGAAACTTGATTCTCCTTTTCTGCACTGGCCCCAGTTAATCTTGTTTCAGAGTTCATGTTTGATGACTTTGTGTTTTCAATTGAGGTTTTATTTTGAATTTGCAACTCCATAGCTTGAACTCTTTCAAGGAGGTGCAAGATTACTTGATCCTTTTGAGATAGATTTTTTTGAAGCTCTGAGACTATCATTGGGTCTAAGAGAGTGTTTACTACAGAGCTTGTTTGGGAGTGTGATAAAGCTGGATAGTTATTTTGATTCATATTTGAAGCTAGCAGTACCAGAAAAGACAATATTTTGCTTATGGTGAAATAATCAGATTCCAAAAACAGTAGAATGAGTTCTTTGAAGCCAATCATTACAAATAAAAGCTAATAGTGGAAAACAATGAAAAGAAAAACTGAAGCAAACTGACCTTTTCATCTTCAAGAAACCAAATTTTAGAAAAGTACATATGAGGATGGTATGGTAAAGTTATGAATGGGAAAAACTGTTTTCTCCTTTGTTTTGGCTTAAAAAATAAAATTAATGTACTGTAGTTCTCATTAATACATACTTCATTTGTAGTACATGTACAGTACTGTAAATTATTACCCAAAGTGCTGTAAATTGTAGTGTAAATTACATACCAAATACAGTCATGTGTACTGTAATTTGTTTAGAAAAGAGGCTGCACATGGTTTTTTGGAAAACTGCACCTAATTGCAGACTGTGTTTTTGGCAAGAGTTCCCTTTGCTGAGGTCTGGCAGACAGAATTGTGACAATAAACTGGTTACCAACATCATGGGTTTGATTCCAGTTGGAGGCAAGAGGAGGTCTCAATCAAACAACCAGAAATTGCTGAGTTTTCCGCTCCATTGGCATACAAGGGTTCCGCCCCTTGGCGGTTCCTTGTAGGCTCCTGTTGTGACTAATGTAACTCCATGAGGGTGACATGGTAATACCATCAGTTACATGCACTTTGGGACACAGTGCTCTAACCTGGGGGTACTGTAACATGGTGGAATTTGATTTACAACTTGCCAGTATTAACTGGTATTTCAACCGTTTTAATAGCCTTTTTGGCAAAAGTTCCCTTTGCTGAGGTCTGGCAGACAGCATCGTGACAATTACCAGGGCATACTTCCCTTTCACAAAGTCTTCTATGTTATAATGATTTTTGATGTCTTCTTTGAATGAGGAGGACCTGGTGCCTCCAAATAGAAGGTTGTTGACATGGACAAAAATCCACAGGGGCTTGTTTTGGTCAGCTTGATAGAAGAAGCAAGGGTCATTCAACATAAAATTAGCCCAATTTTCAGGAGAGAATGCTTTATGGGCTTATTCCAGATTCTAGGGCTTTGCTTCAACATATATAGGCATCTTTTGAAGTTGAAAGATTAATGTTTTTGGAATTTGTAATATAACTTGGGTCTGAAGATATGTAAAATTCTGTCAGGCTCTCCATTTAAAAGGCACATTTTACATATAATTTTTTGTCTGATAGAGGGTTGCAAAAACATAGTGTTAATATCAGTAAAAGAGAGCTTTGTCTACCTGTGGGCAGAAAGGCTTTGTTGTGGCATAGACTTTCCCTTTTCTGATAACCCTTGACATACAGGGGGCTGTAGAGTTTGTAAGAAGGCCATGATTTTCAGTTTTCTGTCTAGAAAACCCAACTGGTAGATAGGGCTTTGGAGCCATTGGCTTCTTCTTGTAGGCCTATGAGGTATGTTTGCAATAACCATAAGGGCACAAATCACTTTTGATACATGTGGTTTAGCCATAAAATAACTCATCAAAATAAAATCAAACCAAAATATAACAAAAATAAGCATAGCCTTATTTTTATTATACAAAGCTATAAATATGATGTAATTTTTGAGATACAAAATTAAAAAAACCTAGGGTAAACCTTTAGAGTGTTATACCCAAAGATGGTCATTTCCTGTGCTTTTCGAAGGTTTAAAAGTTTCACAGTAGAATAACACATTTATACAACTTTCATTGAGATTTTTAATTTCAATTTTAAGAATAATTTGGAAGTTGAATCAGGTTTTTTCAATCTTGAAAAGGTCCGGTTGAGATTGAGGTGTTGTGTGTATTTATGGAATTGGCTAAGGCTTTTCCATAAAGACTGTAAATCCTGCATGATCTCAATTTAAATGAATTAACATGAAAAATACAAGAAATTAAATGAGATTTTCCTCCTGTATTGAAGAAATTTCACCCTTATTCAAACTCTAAGATTATAATTTAATTGAAAATTAAAGTTTAGACTAGTTTATTCCTCTTTTGGACATGACTTTCAAGCTTCCAGAGGGTAAATACCTACATTCCAGCTTGTCATGAAGGTTTGAAGAACTGTAGAAACTGAATTGATTTTGAATAAGATCAAAATTAAATTTCAAATCATTAAAACCTTATCAAATGATCATTTCTAATATTTATTGCTATTTTGACATGGAAAAACACAATGATTGTATAAATTCATAGAAAATCCCATTCTTCATGGATTTATTTGAAAACCTTACAGATATGAGAAGTTAATGTTATCTGTGTATAAATTCAATTTTAAGTATCCTCTACTAGTAATATTCATTAATATTTAGCTTGGAAACATACCTCTTTTAATTATTCTGAAAGAAAATTAATTTAAAACCTTTTTAAAGGATTTTTTCTTGAAATTGTGCTTTTAGGTTTCTCATGTGATTAACTTCAATATAAATAAACTAATTTCATATTGAGACTTGGATGAGGATCAGAAGTTAATTTGAGTTAAGAGTAATAATGTTAACTTTAAATTGATATTGAAAATAAGTTACCTTACCTTCAGAGCCTTATTTTTAAGCATGGTTTTTATAAGGTGTGGATATGAAACTTTGATTGAAAATCAAGTCCTTTTACTGTCCTCAAAATTTGTATAAGGTAAATTTGATTAAAAATAGTATAACATAAGATTTTTAACAGAAAACACACCAATTTAATTTTTTCTAACTCTATAAGTATAAAACAACAATATTATAAATATTCATTGTTTTAATAACAATAAACATTTATCCAAAAATAATCTACAAGACATATTTAAGGCTACAAAAGAAATTTCTTCAAGAGCAATGTCAGTTGGAATTAATTGAGCAAAGGACTGCAGGCAATTAATATAAGAACAGAGTCTTTAAGAAGATTATCAAAGAGAAAACATGCCCAAAAGTGAACACAGTGAATTTGGAAACAGAGTGACAAAGTTAACAGTGATGAAAGATGCTTTAATTAACTTATGGGGTGGTTAAGGGGTAAAAATGATTATAAGAGTTACAAAAAATGATTATGATGATTTTTCACCTGGTTAAAAAGTTTAAAATGATTAAAAAAAGTTGGTTGGACTCTCTTATTGATTGGTTTACCAGTGTTTGAACTAATTATAAAAGGAAGAGATTCTAACATGAAGAGGAAAGTGGGGCAAAGAAGAAATTCTTTTATAACCACAAATTTTCTTACTGAAAAAATTAAATTTCCTCTTGTAAGTCGTGGAAAACACTCTGACAACATAAAAGCCAATTATGGCATCATTGAACCCTTGTTTAGACCAAAAAGGGGCTGGGTTTAGCCATTTCCGACCCTTAAATCAGCCATTGCTATAGTTGTACCTGGTTTTAAGCCTTAAAAACACGCCAGAATGTGTGTAACAGACATAAAAACAAGTTAAAACTGTTTTTACTAAGATTGCTTTAACTTAAGGGTAGTTTTACCCTCTTGGCAACATTTAAAACTGCCCTGGTTGGTATCAAAACCTCATCATCAATTGAGACACAGACCCTGTAGCTCAATTCCAGGCCAAAGGTTATTCACTTTTGTGTGGACTTTAACATCTCACGCCTGTCAGAAAGGAATTTGGGAGTCTAAATCCCCCTCAGAGCTAAGATTCCTTTTCCACCCCAGAATTAATCTTTCCAATCTATTTTTTCTATAATTCTTCATCATGTTTTATACTTACAGTTTACATATTTAATTCAATTGAATTTTTACATTAAAAAATCGTAATAATTGATACCTCATATTTAAATCAAAGTTCACTTATGTAATACAGGCACACATTTTGACATTTCAATTAAAAAGACTTCAGTTCCTCATAACTTTAAAACTACACACAACACCTCAATTTTGTGAATTAAGTTAAGGTTTTAAGGATTTTCAACTTTTGTACAGAAAATACTAAAAACTTAATTTAAGCTTATTTAGAGTTGAGTTACAGAAATTTTATCCAGGGATGACCCCACCTTATTTTTTATGAGGAGTTAAATGTTGAAAGAGTTTTCAAATTCTTATTTGTTGGATGAAAAGTTATAATAGTTTTTATTTAACTTATTTCCAAAAATATTTCAATTTTAGTAATTTTGTTAAAACTTAATTTTTGCATAATTTCTTCAGGTAAAAATGTGTTTTCACAATTTTAATGTTCAATGTAATTTCATTTTTAAATCATACTTCAAATTTCACTATTGTGTATAAATTTGTATTTATATTTTAAATTTTGTTTTGATAATATAAGTAAATTTATTTTATTCATAATTGTATTTTGTTTTATTCTTTGTGGTCTTTTGGGTACATGAAAATACCTCTAAGGCTCACAGTTTTACGGTTTGGATCTGAGCACACCCTCTATATCCATTATTGATCATAAGATCTTCTCACACCAGGGAAAATTTCACTTTTAAATTAATTTCTGGAAATTGAGTTCACATCAAGAAACATAAAAGTCAAGCTCACATCAAGTGAAAATCAAGAAAATGTGTAGCATATGTCACAGTCAGGTCTTAAAACAATATTTGTTCCTCTGTGCTTTCAAACCAGATTACGTACCCTCTGAGCCTCCCACAAACAGCCCAAGGTTTTTAAAATTAACAAAGAACCCACAAGTTGTCACCTGAACACACCAAAGAGTTCATTTAACCAGTATTGATTCTGATTTGTCAATATTGATCTGCACAACAGAGAAGGGGTGTTTTTGACATCCCTGGAGCATCCATAAGAAAACTTGGCAAAAGCCGAATTGACAAACTTTGCATGACACAGGTGGATCTAGCTGCACAATGCTTTGGGTGCATATTTTTGACACACACAAAAAGGACAAATATTTGGCAGGGTTAATTTTGCATAGCTATGAAGCAACTTGCCACAAGCAGAATTGACAAGCTGCAGGTGACACATGTGGATCCAGATGCATAATTCTTTGGGTTAGGGTGCATATGTGTGACACATGCAGAAGAAGGTCCAAGAATGGGTGGGTTGAATTTTGGGTAGCTACAAATCAGCTTGTCACAAGCCAACTTTACAAGCTACATGTGATACAACTGAATCCAGCCACATAATGCTTTTGGTGCAGGTGCATGTGTGCAACACACACACAAAAGCACAAAAATACGTTGGGTTAATTGTTTGTAGCTGTGAATCAACTGGCCATTACAAGAATCAATAAGCTGCGGTTAATACAGGTGCAGACAGCTGTGCAATGCTTTGGGCAGGGGTGCATATGTTTGACACATACATACAAAGGTGCAAGAATGTGTGGGGTTAGTTTTGTCTAACCTAAATGTGAATTGCTCTCACCATTGGTATGTAACAAGCCCCATGCATCTTACAAAAATCCAAACTCTCATGGGATTTGATGCTAAGGAACACAGGTGCATGGGGCTATTCACCTTGTAACCTGAGGATAGAAGAGTTATGCCATTTGAGAGCCTGTGATATATGAGAGTGCATGTGATATCACCACTTTAAGTGGCTTATTTAAACTTTACCTAATCTGAACATGAAAATATTTTTGTAGTAATGTTAACTGGGGGGATTGACTGGTCACAATGGAAATTTCAATTCAGAAAATTTTGAGGCAGTTATTTTTCAGTAAGAAATCCTCATGAAGGTGAGAAAATTCCCTTAACTTGTCACTTTACTTTCAGAAAAAGGAATATATACTACATATCATGAAATGGTGCTTTTATCATTACAAGAAGTCCAAATGACATCAATTTGTTATAACACAATATATAGTGACCTCATGAGCCTTTGAGATATGACCATATATCTAAAAAGGTCACAAAGAAACTTTACAATACTTATTCTAATAAAAGAATTGAAATCATTATCTTAAAATAGGTAAAAATGCCATAAAAAAGCTCAAAAACTTGATTATCTCAGAAGACAATGAGTAAAATTTGAAATACATTACAACATTGGATTCCACAAGAAATACTATACATATACCATTTGCACTTAATATCTCAAAATTCAATATTTTCTGAGATAACCTGAATATATGCAATTTTATGATCAGTGCATATATTCATGATTTTTACCTCATATCTTTCAAAATATGCATGATAAATAGTTGATCCCAAAAATCAAGTTACCACATAATAGCTGTACAAATACAGATATGAGCTCTATTTGACAGGTTATAAACAAGGTTATAACTTGAAAGGGTTTATTGAGCCAAATTGTTATATCTGTTGATCACTTTGGTGTGAAAGTAGTCCACACATAGAAAAAGTATATATTAAGATTCTAGTAGCTTATATGTGAAGACGTATGTAATTTTCACTATTATATTCAAGGTAAAGCCCCTTGAAATATTGGTTTGATATTTAAAATAGAAGGTTTTGACAGAAAAGAGGACTTACAAGAAGAATCATCAAAGCTGGATTTTTGATGATGTAATGAACTGCTCTTGGAATCTTAGTAAGGAAATTCAAAGCTATCAGAATTAACTCTGTGAATTTCTGTAGCATGTCTACCTCAAATGTTATTCATGATCAAAGCTTAAGCTTCAATTTCATCATTTATGATCACTCACTGCAATCTTATTTTACATTTAATAGCTATATAGGTTATAGAACTGGTGAATACTAGTATATTATGATTAATAATGATAAAATACACAAAGTTTAGACTTCTTCCAAGACTATGATATCAGAAAATTTAGAGTTACAGTAATAACTCTAAATAATGGCATAATAATGAGATAAGATGGTTTGATTATGATGTAATAATCACTAAACCTTAAAGGACCGATCAATTCCAGTGGATACCATCAGTACACATACACTAGAAGCCTTCTGTACTATACATAGAGCCCTTTTTACCTGTATTTCCCCCTTTCACACAACAAAAACATTAAAATATTAAATCCAAACATAATAACTTGATCAATTTTATATAATTCTCTCATATTATCAAAGACTCAAGTTCATCTTTATTATAATAATCAATTTTAATGTGATTAAGTCAATATTTAATTGTTTTTATTAAATTTTTCTCTAAAAAATGTTCAATTCCTCATAAAAACAAGAATATTTGGAATTTCTTTCATTTTTCATTGTAAAAAAAATTTGAACAAGTTTTATTAGAAATATTTTTTGTAAAATTATATAAAATTATTGTATTAAGTGCTAGAATTAGGTTATTTTATCCCTTTAAAATAATCTCTCTTTATTATTTTTTTTGATAATTCTTATATTAATATAAATAGTATTTATAGTATAAATAACTTTAATATTGGTAATATTATTGTTATAAATTCTTTTTCATTATCAGATAAAAGTTTCTTATGCATTTATTACTTGTTTGTAACAATGATAAATTGCCATAAATATATTAATTATTAAATATCTATATATTTATTTTTATTATATTATATCATTTATTTAAATAATATAAGTATATTTACACCATGATTATAATAATCATTCTTCATCTTCTTGATTATTATAATGAGGAAATTCAGCATAAAATAAGTCAAATATTAGTAATATTAACTTATTGTTGCAAAGTCAAACCTTACATTTGGGGGCCTGGCGCTGATATTTACTTAAAAGAGTTTTAAAAAGATTCAAATTGGGCTTATCAATTATGGAATTATATTTATAATCATAAAGATATTATCTAATTTTAAAATCTGTTGACACATTTGGAATGCAATTGTACTGTCTTACATGGGGTTTTTAACATCCTAAGACTTGCAAGAACTTTCTTTGAGAAGTTTTGGTGATTAAAAAAGATATTTATAAGTTCAAAACAAATTGAGATCATAATATAATTTTAAATAATCATACTTATTTTCATTTTATTCTTAAAAATGAAAAATACAAAAACTAATAAAGATAAATAACATAATAAAAAATCATTCCTTTTTATTGATTTCTCCTTTTTTAAGATATAAAGAAATTTTTTACATGGAAATTACCATATATTCTCAAAAATAACACTTCTATAAGAAAGAGTTATATTTCTGTGTCTTTTTTAGTGTTTGAAGAAAACCCAACTGAGGACAATGAGACCACTGTTGAAAGATTGGTGCAAGAAACTTGTCAAAGTTCTCCAAAACCAGTTGTCAATATGAAAAGAAAATGTGAGAAATTATTTTCTCCAGGACCCACTTTTCAAGACTCTAAAGGTGAGTACCTCTGTTAATATTTCCATAAAAAGAGGTTTTATCTTTCTGAAATGTTTTAATTTCTTATTTTCTCTAATATAACTACTAGAAGAGGATCCCATTAATCCATCCAATCAGATGGAGGTGAATTCAGAAGTAGAATTGATCTCTCAAAAGGGAAAAGAAACAGAAAAATTGGTAGTGGAAGAGAATCCACACATGGAAGTTCCTTATCCCAAAGGCAAGTCCCAGAAATGCCTATAATATCTGAGCCAGAGCTGGAACTAAGTATGAGTAATTCAAAAAGATACAAATAAAATTCAGAGGACTCAGATAGACATTTAAAAGAGCCAGCACAAGAGGTATTAAATGGTGTGCAAGGACAAAGAATGAAAAATGATGGCAAAAATCTACTAAGGAGTGATGAAACTCAAATAAAAAAGATAAATGACTGGCAAAACAAAAAGAGGGAGGCAAGAAAGGAAGAAGCCCCAGTAGCTTCTACCAGAAAGCCACAAGCCAGCCAAACTCTCTAAGAAGGGGAGAAGAACAATAAAACAAATTGGTGGAAACCATATTTCCCAAATTACTAGATTCCAAGAATTCTAAAAGATGCCATGGAAAATGTCTTCACCATTGCCAGAGCATTGATGGAATTAAAGGACAAAGAGGAAAAAAGAATGAAAAAACCCCATTTCCAAAAGAAATGAATTTGTCTCCTGAAATTGTAAATTCTTTAACAGACATCAAGAATAGTTTATTATCTTTACAAGAAAAAAGAAGTAGTTTATTCAAGGAGATCCATATGGTCATACACTCCTGTACCAGAGAATTTGGGCCAAGTGGTGGCTTCTGGAAGTTGATTTTGTGCTTCCTTCTCTGAGTAGGTAAAAGTTACCATTCTTTCTATTGAGAAGGGCATCTTTGATTGATTTCCTCTGGGGCATCTGTTTTTATTTCCTCTTGGCGGTATGGAGGATATGTGTTGGTTGAATTATAACTGTGTGTTTGTGGGATTTTTTTTTGGGCAGAAATTGCACATTTTGTTCAGGCCCTGGTCCATATAGTTGCTTTGTTAGTTGATATGTGTCATATCACTTTTGGAGTGATGTTGCTCATCTAAGACATTTTTTAGCATTGTAGATGTTTCTTGTGAGGCTCTGAATAGCCTATTAGGATCCTCTTAAATATTATGCAGGGTTCTAGTTTTCAAGGTGTTCAGTTCTTGTAATCTAGTTATGCATTAATTGAGTTTGTCAAATACCTCTCAATTTTTTGTGCAAAATGTGTGATCTGTGTCCATAAAGAATGCATGGCTATGGTCCACTCAGATGTTACTACAATGTGTTCATTCTTATTAGGGATGTTATTTCTAGTTGTACAACTATTGCTTCTATGAAGAGTTTTTACAATCATCTGTTGCTTTTGTGTACTTCCTTCAATAGGTCCAACACCTTCTTGATCATTGGGTATGACTAATTCTTCCTCCGGTTTAAAGACGTCTTTCTCTTGCCTTCCAATCATTTTCTTCTCTGGAAACTACCTGTGATTGTGAAGAATGGTGACTCTTGACCACTTGTCTGCTAGTTCTGTGAAGCCACTGGGAAGTGTGAGGCATAGAGGTATTTTCATATACCCAAAAGACCCAAATAATAAAATAGGATATAAAGAAAAGAAATTTATTTATATTATTTAAATAAAAATAAAATGTAAATATGAACTTATATATAAAAATAAAAAATTAATTATAATATAAAAATAAAATTACATTGAGTTTTAAATTTGTGAAAACACATTTCTACTTGAAAAAATTAAGTAAAGATGAATTTTCAACAAAAACACCAAAATTAAAATATTTTTGGAAAAAAGTTAAATAAAACATATCATAACTTTTTATCCTACAAATAAACATATGGAAATTGTTTTACCATTTGAATCCTCATAAAATTTAAGGTGGGGTCACCTCTGGGTAAAATTTCTGTAACTCAACTCTAAATAAGCATAAATTAAGTTTTTAGTATTTTCTGTACAAAAGTTGGAAATTGTCAAAACATTAATTCAATTCACATCAAATGTGGTGTTAACCATCAATTTTTGTGTTAAAATGAGGTGTCATGTCTAGTTTAGAAGTTATGAGGAATTGAAGTATTTTCAATTGCAATGTCAAAATGTGAGCATGTATTACATAAGTGAACTTTAATTTGCATACAAGGTGTCAATTATTACAGTAGGTGTATTATAAAACTCAAATGAATTACAGATGAAAAGTACAAGTATAATACATGATGAGGAATCAAACAAAAAATAAAATGGAAAGATTAATTTGGGGGGAAAAGGAACTCTAGCTCTCAGGGGGGGCCAGACCCCCAAAATCCTTGCTGACAGGCATGAGATGTAAAAATCCACACAAAAAGTCATGGCTTTTAGCCTGAAGATGCGTCAGAGGGTCTGTGACTCAATTAATGATGAGGCTTTGATACCAACCAGGGCAGTTTTAACTGTTGCCAATAGGGTAAAACTACCCTTAACTTAAAACAATCTTGGTAAAAACAGCTTCAACTAGTTTCTATGTCTCTTACACACATTCTGACAAGTTTTAAGGCTCTAGCGCAGGTATTCCTATAGTAATGGTTGATTTAATGGCCTGAAATGGCTAAAATCAGGCCTTTTTAGTCTAAAACACGGTTCAATGATGCCATAATTGGATTTTCTGTTGTCAGAGTTTTTTCCACGACAGACAAGAGTAAAATTTACTCTTGGAGTAAGAAAATTGATTTCTATAAAAGAATGTCTTCTTTGACCCACTTTTCTGTTCATTTTAGAATCTTCTCCTTTTATAATTAGTTTAAACAGTGTTAAACCAATCAATAAAAGATTCCAATCACTGTCCTTTTAATAATTTTAAACCTTTTAACCATTTAAAAAAATTATAATCACTTTTCGTAACTCTTATAATCATTTTTACCCTTGAACCACCCCATAAGTGACTTAAAGCATCTTTCATCACTGTAAGCTTTGTCCCTTTGTTTCCAAATTACCTCTGGTAACTTTTGGGTGTGTTTTCCCTTGGATAAAGCTTTTTAAAGGCTTTTGTTTTTAATTAATTGCTTGCAGTCCTTTGCTCAATTAATTTCAATTGAAATTTCTTTTGAAGAAATTTCTTTTGTAGCCTTAAATATCTCTTGTAGAGTACTTTGGGATAAATATTTATTTATGGTAAAACAATAAATCTTTATAATTATATTGTTTTGTACTTATGAAGTTCAAAACAGTAAATTTGATCTGTTTTCTCTCAAAAATACCATTTCATATTATTTTTAATCAAATTTTTACCTTATAAAAATTTTGAGGCCAGGAAAAGCAGTTGATTTTCAATCAAAGTTTCATATCCACACCATACATTTGGGGGCCCAGCCATGATATTTTACTGTGAAATAATTTTTGCTCTTTATAAATCTTTTTTATCTTATGTTGAAAAATTTAAAAACATACAAAAAATAGTTATAATTCAAAAAATCAATGAAAAGTAAAAAAATTTCATATTATAAGTGAGGCTTGATTTTACATTTCTCTTTTTTAAAAATCATTTTTTACTTAATCAACTGGATTTTTCATTAATTTTAGTGTCCTACAATGTGGTAAGAGAAGAAAACATTGAAACAGCTTCAACAGTAACCAGAATTATTCCTGCAAGTAATTTTAATTCTGGCCATAATATTAGAATTATTTCAGCTTTGAATAATAAATCAGAGCCAATTTCTTCTGAATTGATTAACTTGGATATAAGTAATACTCTTCAAAAAGCAAATAATTTCCCAAAAAGTTAGTTTTTGACGTGAAATTACTATTTTGAAGCTTTTCAATCATAAATATGCCTTCAACCAGATCGGGAGCCAGCTATAACCCCTCAAGCAGCTCCCAGAAAGGTCATAGACATGATTATGGCAGAACCAAATCAGTTACACAAGGACAAGGGTCACTTGATGACTCCCAAAATAATAAGTTAGCTCTTTATGAGGTGATAATACTGTTTTACCTTCAAACAGAGCTAACACCGCCACACGAAGCCTCAGTGGATATATAAAAAGCCAGCCATAAGGCCTACAACAATGCATTGCACCACAAAGAGTACCAGATCTTTGCAGATCTGTGGAAAAACTGCATGAATTCTTACCTGATGGTGAGAAAATTCTTGGGCCATCCCAACACTTGCAAGTTACTCAGTGGATGGCATTCATTGATGGAAAAGAAAAACATGATGCTCTTAAAAGAAGAATGGAGGAAAAAAACCCTCCTCAACCCAAGCAAGTGCAAAAAACAGCCCCAGTAGCCATCAGAAGCAATTCCAATGTGAAAAAGCAGCCACAAGCTCAGAAGAAGGGCAAAGGCAAGGCACTAGCCACAAAACCTTACAGCCAGGGTTACAGAATCCCAAAGATTCAGCAGGATTCCATAGAAAATGTATTTCAGATGGCAAGAAAAATGATGGAATTACAGAAAAAGGAGGAAGCCAGATTAAAATATCAGAAATGATTTCTAACATTTTTAATGCTATCCCAGAGCTGTATGAAGCTATAAATGATGTAAAAAGTCATATTTCTGATAAAAATCCATCAATTTGTAACAATCTTACGACAAATAAATTAAGTCTGAGCCAAATAAACAAGACACTTATGCGTTTTGAAAAAGCTTTAAGAACAACTAAAGCTTCCCAAAATGACAAGTCATTTGGAAACAAGTTGAATGAACAATCTTCCATTATTGAAGAATTGAAAGACAAATATTCTAAATTAAATATTGATGACATCATCAAAACAAGAATAAAACAAGCCATAAATATTATCAAATAAGATACTAAGAAAGTCATTGATGATATTGCAAATTCACTTACTGAAGTAAAAAGATATACAATTGCCTTGAAAAAGTGTTTTGACACCTCACAACAGGAAGTATAAAAAAGTACAATGAAATTAAATCAAATCACTTCTGATAATACTAGACAGAAAGAATTATGGCAAGAATTAACACATAAAGAAGATATGTATAAAATTGAAGTAATATATTTAATACAGAGCTTCCAACATGAGCTCAGAAATTCTGAAAGGTGTAGCAGAAGTAATATCAATGATATTGAGCAATTACTGTACACCTTACCAAGAATGTCTACACCTTTGAATCAGAATGATGGCACAAGAACTCTAAGTACACAAGTATTGGAAGTTTCAAATTCACAATTAAAAAACAGAAATTTCCACTTATTTTAACAACTTGGAACCATCAATGGGCCAAGCACTTTTGAAAGAAGTACCAAAACTTGAAGAATGGCCCCATTTCAGTGGTGAAGGGGAATATGACCATATGAAATGCATCAGAGGTATTGACATGATTAAAGAAGACTTCAAATTACCAGACAGATTGGTAACAGCGAGATATGTCACGCTGTTTACTAGATCATCCCACAGATGGTATATCAAATTAAGACAAGCACATGGAAACCAAAGTTGAACTTTGTGGAAAACCCAAATTATTAACAAATGGGCCAATTATGCTTGGAGATTTAAAGCTGAAACAGCCTTTGAATATGCGGAATTTAATGCTGATAAAGACCAGGCTTTACCATGGTTTTTCCAACAAAAAGATAGATTAACAGAATTATATCCTGAAATGTCAGAATTTATTATTCACAGAAAGATTCTAAGACAATGCACCAGGGCGAATCTTGTGTCAATTGTTGGCGATTGACTCAACGTCAAGCAAACGTCAAGCAGGATAAAAGTTGAGCACACGTCCTACTCTTGTCTTACACCAAATCCTGTGACATCCACCAATATTGGTTCCCCTGTGCCTTCAACTCAGATTCCTCACCACCTGATCATCCTGCAACCGTCCAATGGTTGGTAAAAATTACATAAGACCCGCCTGTTTGCACAAACACACATCAAAGAGGTCCTTCAGCCAGTCTTGATGTAGGCGGGGGGTTTGACTTCACCAGGTCATCCATGAAAGGACTCCGCCTGAGGGGGATTGTCGTTTTGCAGGTGACACTGGTAGAGCCCGCCGCACAATACCGCGGGTGCGGGTGCGGGTGCGCAAGGGCCGCTTCCCCTTCCAACATGATGATGGCGCAGTTCGAAATTTTGGATGCTGTGAAAGGTGAGTGTGTGAGTCATTTGATCATTGAAATTGGCTTATTCACACTGTACCCAATGTCAAAATAGTAAGTTCTTTGTGGCAATGTGAAATAATGGGCTTTGCTTGTCACAATGGCATGTCTCTGTCACTAAATTTTGAGGCAGTTATTTCACTAGAAAAATTGCTAATGAATCTGAGAGATTTGCATTTTAGTAGACTAAATATCATGAAATAACGGCTTTATCATTACAAGCAGTCCACATGACAGAACTTTGTTATCATACAATCCACAGTTACCTTCTATTTCTTCTTCAGATATAATCAAGTGTCCATCATCAAAACCAACAGCTTTATAAATATTCAGATACGGCCAATCTGGTAAGAAATTCACATCAATCTTCAAAGTTTTTAAGATCAGAAAGTTATTGTTCAGTATGCTAGATGGCTCAGAGACTTTAAAAATGCTATTAATAATACAAAATCGTCGTGAGTTGCCCCTCAGAAAACATATCACACTGTTGCTGACATTTTTGGATTCAGTTGAAAATATATTGTTCCCAATATTAATGTTTGAAACTGGAAAATACCAAGGTGAGACAATCCTTGAAGTGGGAGGACTTGTGGATTGCACGGTAGTGTCTAAGCTGATCCAATTAACTATTTCCCTTGTTGCATGAAAATTCTGTAAGTACTCAACCAGGCAATCATAGTTTTCTTGGTAATGGCGGGATGGTTTGTTATATTTATGGTGATTGAACAGGGAAGGTGGCTGTGATTTGAAAAGCTGTTTTATTTCACATGGCATGGATGGGGATTTCAGGAGAACGGAAAGGTTGGAAAGCCGACAGATATGTTGAAGTAAGGTTTTGTCTATATCATCTATTCAGAGTTGCAAGAAGTTAATCTTATTCAGTTCAGGTGTTTAATAAATGTGAATATATTGATCTTATTAATTGACGTACATATTTTGTTATTTGTTGGCATTTTTGCAAATACTCCAATCAAGCGCTCAAAACCCCATGTGGCTGAGGCTTGTGTTGGGCCCCAACGTTGGAAGAGTTCGGGAATATGATCAGCAAAATGATGATTTGGTTTACTTTTCTGTTTTGGGAACAGGTGCTGATTGGAAAGGCGGAATTTTTCTCCAATGTTCAGCAAATGCAGTTGCATCATCCATTGATACAGTCAAACTTGTGGCAATGTTGACAGCACTACCCAAATGGGATGTATTCTTGGTTAGTTCATTTGCAAGTTCTTCTGACTGACCCATTTTTCTTTGAATGTTCGCGGATTGGTGTGCATCTAATGACATCTGTTGACTGAGCATTAAAAATGGAATATAGACCTTATATAAGAGAGCCCATTCAGCGGCTTTTAAGCTACCATGAGAGGGGGAACCCATTTTGCGAGGTACTCTTGTCCATGATGAGGGAATTATCGTCTCAGATATGATTTGTTGGAGATGCTCCAGAGCCTCAACCTTGATCTGGTGATCACTCAGTGCAGTGATATCCAATTCAGAGGGGATGTAATCCACATCAAATGAAGGAATTTCCTCAGAACCACTAGATGGATGTTCCGTGTGAGGGGTGGGCATTGAGAAGTAGTTTTTTTGGGTGGAAGTAGTGGGGAGTGGCTCATTTATTATTTTTGCTGTGTCTCTTCTCAGGGAGCGGGCCTCTCTCAATGTGATTTTATCAAGAGAGCTGTTGGAGGTCATGGAATCTGAGTCTGAACTGTTGGTGTCATTAGATTTCCTGCGGGACCTGAGGTAAATTTTTGATTTGGACTCTGGAATGCACAATTTGAAAGTTGCATGATCCTTCAAAATTCCAAGTATTAAATTATGCATTATGTCAAGATTAACCATTCTGGTTGCATCCCAATACGGAAGGTCTTCTAAAATTGAATATCGCACTCCATACTCAGAGAAAATTGCTTGTCTTTGTTGTGAGGTTGCCCAAAGCCATTTGGCAATGGTTGATTTATGATTTTGATATGAGCGTGTGTAGTGAAATTGAGGACCAATTTCTTCAATTTGAGCTTTGTGAATGGTTCAAAAATTACAAAAGTGGTTGCCTGAATGGGAAATAAATCCAGTAAGCTTGCGCATGGCAACCACATCCGCAATGGCTGTGAGAATGGAAACACGGATAAAGGATCCTGAAGGACCTGTTGAGGTGGGTGAAAAATGGTAACCTTGCCATAGCTCTTTGAGCTCGTTGATGAGTGGCATTAATAAATAATTCAATTGAAGGGAAGTTGGCTCCTTTGGACCAGGGATGATTTCTGCAACATAGGCATTCTCTGGCTTCAATCTTTCACTTGGGGGGAGATTAAGACAAATGAGCATGATAGGTCCAATGCTGGCCAACCGGGTGGACTTTCCATGTGCATTAAACCAGTTCACATAAATGGAGAAGGCCAATGCACCAGGAATGGACATGAATGGGAGGTCATGGATATTTCTAGTGCCAGTGAAGGGTCTCCAGACCAATCCATCCCAGACGTCACATTTTGGGGAATCTTTGGGAGTTTGGGATTGTTGATGTTGATGCAGAATTTCCATAATTCCAGCCCGCTGGAGAAATCTGGCAAGCCAATTTTTGAATGGTTGATAAATGAAATGTTTTGTTTGTATAAATTTTTGCTTCATGTTGGTGGTGTTTTGGGTGTGGGCTTCAAATGAATAGATGAATTTGCCTAATGATTGTGTGCAAGGGGATCATGATCATTTGGGTCATTATGGCGTTGACAGTGGGGTTGGTCAATTGTGACTGATTCATTAAGGCCATTAAGAGAGAAACATTGAGGACAAAATATATAGTTTTGAATCACTGGCTCCAATTGGAGATGTTCAAATATGGTACTCAGATCTTGAGGTATATGGAACGCAGGAATGGGGGGACCACCGGAGCTTGAGATGCTGGACTTGATCAGCAGGTTTAGGGCGGGGTTGATAATGCGTGAAGCCCTGCGGGGTATATTATACCTTAATGATATAATGGCAGATATTGTCATTCCAAGATCTTGTGGGGGAAGGGTTTGACTGCTGCTGTATGGTTTCTGTGCAGTTGAATTGAGCCCCGGTGCTGTGGAGAAGGTGCTTTGGGCCCATGGTGAATATTCAGCTGGGAATATTTGATCCAATAGAAGTTGTGGGCACTCAGATTGTGATGCAGAAGTAGGGATGTTTGGAAGAGATTTGGGCGCAATGGTTGATTTGAGCTTTTTAATGTGCTGTTTATATTGGAAAGGTGTGAAGGCAACTCCAGGCCTATCACCCTCAGTGGAAGAGTGTGTTTGAGTTAAGCAGTGTTGACACATGCATAGACGCATTGAGGAATAGCGGCGGGTTGTCATTGTTGCAGGAATTGGGAGTACGGTTGGTTTGTGTATAAATATCTATGGCTGATGTGAAAGTGTTTAGGAGTGTTATTAATTGGCAAAAAAATTGAGTGATTATTTATGAAGGGGGAGATGATTTGAGCCAGCTGAGAATTTTATCCCATTTGTAATGGTGCGTGAGCTGCAGCTGATGGAGTGTAACATGTCTCATCTGGATGGCGGAATTGGTTACGAGTTTAATTGGGTAAAATGCCATGCTGCTCAATGCTCATACATATTCTATTTTATTTACACATGGCAATACTGCGGTTTTGACCCTTGAGGGGTGTTCTAATAGGGATGTGTCAACATTGATTTGAGGAAATTGACATTCAAACCATGTACGCTGGCACGCCATTGTACATGGCTCAAACCTTATTACAGACATAACGATATAACTCTATTACATAAGGGGTTGGAGTGCAGCTAAAGTCTTGGTATTTGGTTTGAGTGCAGCAGGCTTTTAATTGGTTGGAATGTGATTTGGATTGTCTCGCCTTTCTTGAAAAGGTGATGCCTCTTTTGTGGGTAAATCCTTCATGAATATACCCCTTTACAGATGTACAATGCTGTGGAACTTCAATGCATATATTGGCAGTTTGGATAATTCACAAAATGTGACAATGGGGAGGCGGGAATGTTACCAAATATGATTACTTATGGATGATGGGTCCCCTTCGAGATCAAGGGAATATTAAACTATATGGTGGTAGGCCGTGCCGGGTGGTTTCTGACAAAAGCGGAGGAGCTCAAGAGGAGGCAGGGAGGATTCTCCTAAAAAGAGTCTTATTGGACTTCCACACAACACTTAGTTCCAACTATTCATAGAATTTCTCTATTCTAAATTTGAAAAGATTTCATCTCATATCACTCTATTTTATCATAATACTGAGGTGTTTTATCTAGTTAGAAATATTACTCTACTTTTTCGGCCCTTATGTCATCTTCCAAGTCACATAAATCCCGTTCAGGTTCTGTTCATGACTCAGGTAGTGAATCTAGCATAGAATATGTTCAAACACAGTCACCATTGAGTCCCAACATTCCTCTCACAACCCCTATCGCATCCTCAATGAATGTATCAGGTCTTAACATTGATGTGGGCAATCCAAAGGCTCCAACTTCAAGCACTTGGTCGATCCCAAATATTTCCATCACTCCAATTCCCCCAAATCCCATAATATACAAACACATGTGTCTCAGGGGCCAGAAGGCACACCTCAAATCTCATCACACGCTAATCCCCAATCAAAATTTCCACGTGAGTTCCTCCTTAATCCCGGTCAGAATCCAGTCGCATCCCAGGATCCCTTTGGCCAAAGTAAACAGCCAACCCTCAATATTCCATCAGGATCTCAGGTTCATGTGGGTGATGAAAGGCGCGTGGATGGGGGGCAACGAAAAAGACCATTGGAGAATGTAACTTGGAGTGGTCTGTTGGAGGGAAATCCAGGATTGATGCTTCATCAAAGTAAGTCATTTTAATTTCGGAGTATAACCTTTTTCAAAATTTGATATTTTTGCTTCATGGGTTAGATATGGCACCTAAAGGCAAGTCAGTCCAATCTCAGGAGCCAATTGAAGATTGTGAGTATGACCAGTCTTCATTAATTTTTTGATGTGTTAAATGACGATGTGCATGGCAGGTGATGAACTTTATGCATCTTCACCTCTGGTCCATAAAGAGAAAGTCACTGGACGTCATCATCCATATGCCTCCAAACCAAGAACAGCTCATGCCAGTTCATCAAGAGAAAAAATGGTGGATGATGAGGATGAGAACATGTCTCTGACTCAAATGGAAACAAATGATGAATCAAGGAGGGACAATTTCATGGCGCACGAGCATGGCACTCAGTCAAATAATGAGTTCACCCATCCTCAAATGCCCCTTGCCCAGAGTATGCTTGAACAATCTGAGGCCAGACAGCAAAGGAACCAGTCTTGTAAAGCTCACAATGTGGCAAAACGTGCAAGCCAGAAGGAGCAACAAAAATGTCTGAAAGCAGAACTTCCAGAGAATCTCCATGGAATGAGATCAGCAGTACATGCACATTGCCTGTTTGTACTCACAGTTAGGGATAAGGATTTTTCCTCACTACCAGCACCACCAAGCACAGAAGAGCGTGAAATTGCAATTCAAGTGGCTGGTCATCTCGGATATGTCCCCGAGGATGTTTTCAATTAGCCATAAACACAGGTTCAGTCTCAGGGTTTCCAAAGCTACTGCGAAAATGAGCTCCACAAGCTAGGACTCAAGCGATTCACTTGGGACTGGGAGAGCTCATGGCAACATCCGTTCAATGAGCTGATGTCTATGGTGCTTTACCGTACATTCCGTCTTGCACTGGTCAGCACCAAGTATCATCATTACTGTTGGAACAAGGATCATAATAACTATGGGGCCGTGGCGGCTTTAATGGAGCAATATTTCACTTATTTGAAAAGAGAATGGAAGTCTATTCAAAAGGATGCGGAGTATTTGGTTCAAAAGAAGGAGAATCAAAAGCTCGCAAAGATTCGTCAAAGGGTTAGTTAATGTATCTCTTCTTCATTGTGAGCAAAGACTGATGATGATCTACTTGATTATGTGCAGACCTGTGAGCGCCGTAATTAATGGTGTGATACGGCTAAATTTCCCATTCTAGCATCACAATTCAATGACCCTCGAGTATGCTCAGATACTGAGGAGGTACTGGAAAGTTGCCGTCAAGTTTACCGCAAAGTGGGATTGCGCTGGCGCTCCCAGTTATTTAATGAATTGGTATTAAAAATCGATCGAGACATAGAGTTTTGCAATTGCATTAAAAAAAAGGGTAAAGGAACTATTGATAGATTGCCAGAATTATGATTGACAGATGATGGTGATATTCCAGAAGGCTTATCATTTTAGGTATTTGATCAAGATTGGCTCAAAAGCTGTAGTAAGATGCAGACTAGCGCCCTCAAAATACTTGATATGCCAGTTATTAGGCCAAATGGTGATGCTCTGCAATAACTTAGTAATATAAATGTATAGGACCATTACAAATTAACATTTTGTGAATTATTTGTGCAGGTGTAATACAATCTGATTATTATTTCTTAAAGATGCAACTTGCTAAATATGTCAGAATATAGACAATATGAGTTGGACTGTATCACTGTCTCCCTGAGAAATAATACTCTATTGCTCATTTTCATTGAGAAAATATTGAAGGAATTCAATCCAGCTCATGGTGTTCATAATTGTGGACCTGTGCCAGGGTGCGCAGGTGTGATCAACTTGGTCAAACGCAAATTATATAATATCAGTAAGGCTCATGCAGTTAATGATTTCTTCTTTTCTTGGACCTATTAGTGTTTGGAAAATGACATTTCCATAAGGAAGCATTTTAGAATAGCAAGACAATTAGGGTCAAAGATGAGCTTGAAGGGTACCTTCCACATGTTGACCTCAACTGAATGACCTTTACAGGTTGTTGTTGGCCAATACGATGGAGTCGATCAACAGCCTGAGCCTCAATAACTGGGTTCCAATTGGGCTCCTGGAAATGTGGATGTGAGGGGCCGCAAATCAGGGCAGAATTTTTGGGGGTCCTCTCACCATTCAATAGACCATATTAGCACTAGTTATATTGAGGCCAGTTCCAGCTACGGCAATGGATGCAATCAGTACTTCACATTCAGAATTATTGAAGAAACTCTCCAGTGCCTTCTCCTGTGCTCGTGCTGTAATTGTTCCATCAATTAGTGCTAAAAGTATAGAGTGATGGGCAAGTGCAATACCAATTCTACAATATGAAAAAGTCAGATGGATTCAATTGGTAATGGATGCATATTAGAATTAACGCACAAATCTAGAAATTGGGCCCATTGGGTATAAACCACCGATTTGGTTGGACCACACCTTGTTTGTTTCTTCTTCATTAAGCTTTCTAGGAGGTGTGCAATTTTACTACTCATCATGCATGTTTCCACATCCACAATAGTTCGTGTGATTGTTGGCGAGTTATCCTGAGTGCTCCAGCCCTCCGGGTCTTCCAAATCCGCCTCCGCAATTGTGTTAAGCATGATGTGATGGTTACAACATATTCGCAGCTTATTAATATTTCTGAAAAATTCTCCTGGTCCTTTGCTTTTGGATGATAGGAATTCTTCATATAATATGGAAAATTCTTGCTGCATGGTTGGGTTGAGTGGGAGCAGCTCATAATGATGGCTAATAGTGGGGAGGGATTCGAGATGTGTGGTTTTGGTGCGGCGCAAACTTAAATGACGCAATGCCAAATGCAAAATATCATTGCAACCTTTGGAAAGTGTAAGGTTTGACTATGAAACAATAAGTAAAAATTACTAATATTCAACTTATTGTACTATGAATGTCCTTATAAATGAAATAAATAAGATAAAATATAATTATAATAATAAATAATTATTATAATTATGGCGTAAAAGTAATTATATTATTAATAAAATATAATAATATAATTTATATTATAAAATATATTATAATAAAATAAATATATTAATATAAAATAATTAATATATTTAAAAGCACTTTATTATTGTTACAAAGAAATAATAAAGGCCTAAAAAATTGTTTTTTATTAATAAAAAACAACTAATAACAATAATATTACCAATATTAAAGTTATAAATTAATATAAATACTATTTATATTAATTAAGGAATTATTAAAATAATAATAAAGAGAAAGTTATTATAATAAGAGAAAATAACCTACTTTTAACACTTAATATAATAATTTTGTAATATTTTACGCCAAAAAAATATAAATACAACCTTTTCAAATGGTATTTACAATAAAAATAAATAAAAATTACTAATATTCTTGATCTTTACATGGAAATGAGTTTTTAGAGAGATTTTTAGCAAAAAAAAATTAAATAAATGATTTAATCATGTCAAAATAGATGATTATAACAAGGTGGTCTTTGGTATTTAATAATATAATAGCTTTATATATAAAGAATAAAGAAGTTACCTTTGATTTAATTGATTTAATGTTTTTGATGCGTCTGAGGGGAAAATAGAGTAAAAAGAGCTCTATTTATAGTAAATACCTACCTCCTAGCGTCCAACAGGCTTCTAGTAGACGTGTACTGATCATATCCACTGGAATTGATCAATATTTTAAGGTTTGGAGATGATTACATCATGATCAAACCATATTGCATCATTATTACACCATTATTTAGAGTTATCACTATAACTCTAAATTTGATGACATAAAAGGCTTGGAAGAACCCCAAATTTCGTGGATTTTATTAGTTTAAATCATAGACTAATAGTATTCACCAATTTTATCACTCAAATGACTGTTAAACTTAATTTAAGGTTACAGTAGGTGATCATAACTGCTCAATTTAAGCTCAAACTTTGATCTTTAATAACCGTTAAGTTTTAAACGCTACAGAAATTAAGAGGGTGAATTCTGATAGCCTGACATAACTCTATTATGCTGCCAAGAGCTTTTCATTACATGATAAAAACTTTAATTTTGATGATTTTTCTTGTAACTCATCTTTTCTGTCAAAATTCAATATTTCAAACTTCAAACCATGATTTCAGGGGGTTATACCCTGAATTTAATAATAAAAATTACGTCATTCTTCACAAATGAACTAGTAGAATCCAACTGTGTGCTGTTTTTTAAGTTTGGACCACTTTTACAGCGAAGTGGTCAACAGCTCTGTTGATTTTTATCAATATTTCATCATAGGTTTTAACCTTGATTATAATTTGTAAAATAAAATTTATATCCGTGTTCTTACAGTAATTACGTGGTAACTTTATTATTTTTGGTTCATCACTCTATCTTGTATAGTTTAAGAGATGTTAGCTATGATCCTTGAATATATGCGTTGACCCAAAAAGTGCATATATTCAGGTTAATTCCTTAAGTATTAACTTTGGAAATTAGCTCATTAATTGTTTTATGTGTGAATTTTCATGGGGAATCCAATGGTACAATTTATTTCACATGTTGATTCATTGGTTTTTGAAATAAATAAGGATTTATGGTTTTTATAATGTATTATTCCTTATAACTCATTAAATATTGACTTTACAGATATGCCATAAAAATGGTATATGTGTATTTTACCATGGGGAATCCAATGGTATAATTTATTTCACATGTTGATTCATTGGTTTTTAAGTTAAACCAATTTTTGTACCAATTTATGGTATTTTTGTATTTTTGAAGTAATTATTTTTAATGTATAATTATTCTAAGTAATTTTAGTATAATTATCTTAAAGGTATAATTATTCTGAGGCGTTCTTGTGACCTTATTGGGTATGTGGTCATATCTCAAAGGCTCACATTCCCTACCACCAAAAAAGATTGTACCACAATCTGATATGTGTAATTAGGGTATCATCCACTGTCCTACCTCTTCAATAGACTTTGTTAGTCTTGAAGCTCAATAATGCTTAACTTTTCTATTTTTCAGGTTTTCTTTCATGTCTGAACCTTCTTAGTAGTTTATCAGCATTTGTTATATCTTTCTCAAGTAGCCATTCATCTTCTTGAGTTGGTTTTCTATACCTTACAAGGTATTCCCTTTCTTTTTTGTTTCTTGTCCTTCTTTCTTTAAGGACTTTTACTATTTTCTTTTCTTCTCCTTCTTCCAAGGGGGGAATTTCAAGTGGGGGTTTATTTCTTAGTGGAAATAACTCCTTGTGACTTGAACTGTAAGGTTTTATCAGACTTACAGGGAAAGTTGGGTGTTTGTTCATTAGTTCACCTGTGAGTTCCAATTGCACAGCATTGGGTCCATGAAGTGCTTTTATCATAAATGGTCCTGCAAAGGAATCTTTCAATTTCTTTGGACCTTTTATGTTATTGAAGTTAAGGGTTGATACTAGGACCAAGTCTCCTATTTTGAAGTCAGGTGGCTTATGACTTTTATCCCATCTTTCTTTTGCATATTTGAAAGAATCTTGCATACATCTGTTTGCATGGTGTCTTGCTTTGTCAAGCATTATCTTAAAGCTGCTTGCTGTTGGATCTATATCCACTAAGTCCTTTTTGAGGGTATCATAAGGAAGTCTTGGATTCCAACCTTTTTCTAGTATTGCTGGTGTTTTTCCAGTAGAAGAATGGATTGATGTTTTATATGCCAGTTCCAGTGCTGGTATTAGTGTACACCAATCATGGGTAAAACCATCATAATCTTTTAATTCTAGCCCATAAGCACAGAATCTCCTGATTGTGTCCTCTAAGGTCTGTATCATTCTTTCTGCTAAACCATCAGTTTGAGGATGATAAGCTGTTGAGAATGATAACTTTGTCCCAAACAAGTTATGGAGATTTGTCCATAATGCTGAAGTAAACTTTGGGTCTCTGTCACTTATAATGTTTTGGAATAAGCCTGTGTGGCTAATAACTTTATTCCATATCATTATGGCTGTATCCATAGCTTTGTCATCTTTGTGACATGGTAAGAACATGGGAGTTTTACTCTACCTGTCAACTAACACTAGGCATGCATTATAACTCCTGTTTCCTCCTGGAGGTAATGCTGTTACCCAATCCATATGAACTATTTCCCATGGGGATTTTGGTTCTTGGATTTGGATCATCATTCCAAATTTCTTTCCTGTGGCTCTGTTGGCTTTTTGGCATCTTTCACAGGTTTGGCAGTACTCTGAAACATCTTTCTTCCAATTTGGCCACCAAGAGCAGGTTTTCACCCTCTCTAGTGTCCTATCTTCTGAGAGATGTCCAGATGCAACACTATCATGACACTCATGTAAAATAGTGTTTATTAGTGTTCTATCTGTTAAGGTCATAACACATGTGTGTTTTGTTCTATGGTAGAGGATTCCATCAAGGAGGTGGAATCTTCCTTCATCATATGCCTTTTTCCATGTTTCATCTAGTTTTGATGAAAGTGATGGGTCTTTGCAGGCTTTCATTAGAAGTTGGCTTAAGATATGGAAATTTTTGTCTGTCTTATAGCTTTCTTTAACTTGGTTAAAGAATTCTGTGCCAATGTCTGTAACACATATTCCTTCTATATGGTGTTCTTCTTGTGGTACCCATGCTGGATTGTCAGGGGTATTTGCTAAAGCCATCTGCTAAGACCATCTGCATTTTTATGGATATTACCAGATTTATGAACAATAGTCATATTTTCTCTGTATTCTTGGATAGCAATTTGCCATCTCAGCATATGTCTATTTGGAGTCTTCATATTTAATAGTAATTTCACAGCATTACAGTCTGTGAGTAGATCAAATACTGTGCCATCCAAATAATAATGCAGTTTTTCTAAAGCCCACACTAAGCATAAGCATTCCATTTGGCTTGCTCCATACCTTGCTTCTGTTGGCTTTATCTGCCTTGAAATGAGACAAATTGGTCCTTCAACTGGTTTATCATTGATAATTTGTGTTTTGTGAAGTGCAGCACCTAGTCCTTCTCCACAAGCATAAATGTAAAGTTTAAAGGGTAGTTTCCAATCTGGCATTAGAATAAATGGGGCATTTGTTAAGGAATTTTTCAATTCTTCATATGCCTTGACCCTTTCTTCAGTCATTTCATAAACTGTTTGTTAGTCACATAATTTATATAAGGATTTGGCAATTTTTGCAAATTACTTTATATGCTGTCTATAGTAACCAGCAAATCCTAAAAATGATTGCATTTCTTTTTTGGTTTGAGGCATTGGTTTAAGTAGTACTGCTGCTACTTTATTTTTGTCTATGCCTAGACTAAGTCCAGATACAATATGTCCTAGTGCTTTCAATTCACTATATGCAAAATGACACTTTTTCAAGGAAATTTTCATATTCACTTGGACTATTTTCTGTAGTACCCTTTCTAGTCTTGTAAGGTGATTTTCCCAAGTTTCTGAGAAGACTATAATATCATCAATATAGATAATGAACCATCCTTCTGATAATTCTTCAGGGAATATGGTATTAATCATTCTTTGATAATGGGAAGGTGCATTTTTTATCCCAAATGGCATTCTTAAGTATTCAAAAATTCCACAGTGGACTATTATTCTTAGTAGTTTCTTGGCATTTTCTGTTAAGAAATTTTGATGAAAACCCTTAAGAGCATCCATAGCTGTAATGAACTTAGCTTGTGACAATTGGGTCAATGTCTCATGGATTCTAGGTATTGGATATCTGTCTGGAATGGTATAGGTGCTCAGGGCTCTGAAGTCTCCTACCATCCTTGATTTTCCATTATGCCAAGTTATAATGACAGGTGTAGCGACTTTTACCTGTTCATTATGTCCTACCTTTCTAAGTGCTCCAAGGTCCATTAATTCTTTAATGTGTACCTCTAAGGCTTCTCTGGCTCTTGGACTAGCTGGGTAAGCTGGTCTCCTTAGTAAGGGTGGGTAAGGCTTTTCCACATTAAGAATTATGTCTACTTCATGCCCAATTATAGCACCTAGTGGCTCTTTGTCAGTTGCAAAGGCATTTTTGTACTTAAATAAGAGGTCAATTAATTTTTCTTTCATTCTATCTGTTAATTCTTGATTGAATTCTGCATCTTTAAGTTGTTCAGATATAAAAAGATATTTTTTTGGAATCTTTTCTTCATTCTTAATAACTGTAATTTGTTTTTTGTTATTTAAGAAGCCAAACTTCTGTCTCTTATTGTCTCCTATAGTAAAATATCTATTCTTCTGGTTAGAGATATCTATACCATAGATGGATAAGTAGTCATTTCCCAGGATAAAGTGATTACTGGTACAGTTGTCCATTACCACAAATTCCACTTTAATTCTGACACATTGTGAAGGGTGAGGAAAAATTAGTGTTAAATCAATTATTCCAAGGGGCTTCATGCTTGCACTTGCACTACTGAATTTGACACCTTGTATTGGCATAAGTTTTTCTTGCCAGTCTTGGACAATGTTTTTTAAATAACTTTTGCCAACACAGGTGCAATATGCTCCTGTATCTAAGTTAACTTTTCCTTCTTGGTTATTAACCATAATAATAGTTATACTTGATTTTACAGCTGTATATCCCATTCCTCTTGCAGGTTTGGTTCTATACATTTTGGCATCTTGCACATTTGTCAGGTTTGTGTCAGATTTTCCAACTTGTGGTAAATTTGAGTTGAAATCTAGTACTTCATAAACTATATCAATGTTATTAATTTCTGCATTAATTATATTGATTTCATCACTTTCAGAAGTTTCTTATTCTTCTGCTTCTTTTTCAGAGTCAGATTCCTCCTCTTTGTAATTGTGGTTTTCTGTTTCCACAATTTCATTGATTTTTGCCTTTTTTAGGCAATTATTGGCTAAGTGTCCAATACTTCCACATTTATGGCATTTCCTTTGCTCATTATTATTGCATGTACTGGGCTTGAAGGATTCTTTTGATTTATCTTTTTTGATAAATGGTTTATTTGGGCTTTTAATGTCCAATTTCTTCCAAGTCCTGCCAATTTTTGTTATTGTCACTATGTCTTCCAGTGCATTAATTTACTCGTCTGTGGAGCATGGTTCTATACACCTGCTTCTTAGGGCATGTTCTAGCTCTCCTCCACATTTCTTGAGTATTTTCATATGCACCATTTTTTGTGACATTTCTGGGTACAATGCATTAAGTCTTTCAACTTGTTTTAAGAACCAAGTTAAAGGTTTATCTTTCTCTGGGTCAAAGAAAGAATTTTCAAATGCATTTTCTATCTTATACCTCCAGGCACCATTTGCCCACTTGGTGATTATTTCTTGTTTCCACCAAGACCAGGTATTTTTACCATTTGTTTGTCTTATGCCATAATACCATCTTTTTGCAGATTTTTCAAACAATGAATGTAATCTTGCAGTGATCAATTCATCTGGTATGGCATAGTCTTCTTGTAACATGTCAATTGTTTTAATAAATGACATGTGGTCATATTCACCTTCTCCTGCGAATGTTGGCCATTCTTTCAGCTGAGGTGCTTCCTTAATTAAGACTTGGTTATTATCTTGGTGACTCAAGTCTGTTATGAAAGGATTTGACAATTCCTCTTTTGTTTTAAAAGGGCTTCTTATATGATAAAATGGAGTTGATAACTTTGGCATATTTAAATTAGCCTCATTCATTTTATCCATTTTTTCAGTAATAAGCTTTATTTCACTTTGAATATCATCTTTTAGATGCATTCTTGCTTCATCACTTTTTTCCACATGGTCCAAAAGTAATTTTTGGTGTGATGAAGTCTTTTCTTCAAATGTTTCTACAGAAATACTTAATTTGTTCAATTTTTCTGTAAGATTGTCAATACTCACATCATAATTGATTGTCAAAGTTTTCTCTTTGATATCACTTATGTATTTGTACAATTCTTGTTGTCCTTGTATTAATTTCTGAGTATTGTCAATTAATACTTTTGGTTTATTATTTTCAATCATAAATTTTATGTTATCAATTTCTTTCTTATTTTGTACAACAAGTTTGGTCAAAGATGATAAGCTATTATTTATTTCTTGGAAAGATAATAAACTATTTTTAATGTCTTTACGAGGTAAAATACTATTTTTAAGCTCTGTTAAAGTATTTACAACATCAGGAGACAAGGTTATTTCTTTGGGAAATGGGGTTGTCTCATTCTTTGTTCCTCTTTGTCTTTGAATTCCATCAAAGTTCTGGCCATGTTGAAAACATTGTCCATGGCATCCTTTTGGATTTTTGGGATCCTGTAGCTTGGGGAATATGGTTTCCTCCGGTTCTTTTTCTTGTTCTTCTTCCTTTCTTGGGGAAGTGGGTTGGCTTGGGGCTTCTTCCTTGGTTGCCTCCCTCTTTTTGGTGTGGTAATCCTTGATTTTTTTGATTTGAGGTTTGGATGACAGTGGATTCCATCCATTGGAGTATTTCACTATCTCCTCCTCTTTGAGGAGCTTTTTCAGGATGTGCCAGGAGTTCATCACTCCTTGGTGTATTTGAGGCAGCATTTCCCAATCTTTGTCCTTGTACACTGTGTAATACTGCTTGTACTGGCTCATGTAGATGTCTATTTGAGCCCTCTGAATGTGATTTGTACCTATTTGAGTTACTCATACTTAGCTCCGATCCAGGTTCAGATATCATGGGCATTTCTGGGACTTGCCTTTGGGATAAGGCACTTCCTTGTGTGGATTCTGTTCCACTGGGGATAATGCCCTTTCTTTTCCCTTTTGAGGGATCAGTTCTACCTCTGAGTCCAGCTCCATCTGATTGGATGGAGTATTGGGAACCTCTTCTGGTAGTCATAATTTAAGAAATGAAAAAAAAAGTATTTTAGGATAAAAATTCTTTTTATGGCAATTATAAAAGAGGTGCTCACCTTCAGAGTCTTGAATGGTGGGTCCTGGAAAGTCTAATTTCTTAGCTTTCTTTCTTTTAGTGACAATTGGTGTTGGAGAACTTTGACAAGTTTCTTCCACCAATCTCTCAACAGTAGTTTGGCTATCTTCTGTTGGGTTATCCTCAAACACTAAAAAAGACAAATAAATATAAGTCTTTTTATAAGAAGTGTTATTTTTTGGCAAGATATCGCAATTTTCCACGTAGAAATTGCTTTTATATCTTTAAAAAATTGAAATAAATAAAGAAATGAATAAAAATGAATAAAAATAACTTTTTTTATTGGTTTTTAATATTTTTTAATATTTTTTATATTTTTATTTTTACGGAATAAAATAAAAATTAATATGATTCTTTATAAAATTAAATTATAATAAAAATTATTTTTAATTTATAGAATATCTTTTTTAATCACTAGAGTCACTCAAAGAAAGTTCTTGCAAGTCTAAGGATGTGAAAAACCACGTGTAAGACAGTACAATTGCTTTCCAAATGCCTCAATAGCTTTTAAAATCAATAAAATATAAAATTATTATAGAATTTTATGATTATAAATATAATTTATTATTGGATAAACCCAATTAGAATCTTTTTGAAGGTCTTTTAAGTAAATATCACGGCCAGGCCCCCAAATGTAAGGTTTGACTATGAAACAATAAGTAAAAATTACTAATATTTAACTTATTGTACTATGAATGTCCTCATAAATGAAATAAATAAGATAAAAAAAAATTATAATAATAAAGAATTATTATAATTATGGCGTAAAAATAATTATATTATTAATAAAATATAATAATATAATTTATATTATAAAATATAATATAATAAAATAATTAATATATTTAAAAGCACTTTATTATTGTTACAAACAAATAATAAAGGCATAAAAAATTGTTTTTTATTAATAAAAAACAATCAATAACAATAATATTACCAATATTAAAGTTATAAATTAATATAAATACTATTTATATTAATTAGGGAATTATTAAGATAATAATAAAGAGAAAGTTATTATAATAAGAGAAAATAACCTACTTTTAACACTTAATATAATAATTTTGTAATATTTTATGCCAAAAAAATATAAATACAACCTTTTCAAATAGTATTTACAATAAAAATAAAGAAAAATTACTAATATTCTTGATTTTTACGTGGAAATGAGTTTTTAGAGAGATTTTTAGCAAAAACAATTAAATAAATGATTTAATCATGTCAAAATAGATGATTATAACAAGGTGGTCTTTGGTCTTTAATAATATAATAGTTTTATATATAAAGAATAAAGAAATTACCTTTGATTTAATTGATTTAATGTTTTTGATGCGTCTGAGGGTAAAATAGAGTAAAAAGAGCTTTATTTATAGTAAATACCTCCCTCCTAGAGTCCAACAGGCTTCTAGTAGACGTGTACTAATCATATCCACTGGAATTGATAAATATTTTAAGGTTTGGAGATGATTACATCATGATCAAACCATATTGCATCATTATTACACCATTATTTAGAGTTATCACTATAACTCTAAAGTTGATGACATCAGAGGCTTGGCAGAACCCCAAATTTCGTGGATTTTATTAGTCTAAATCATAGACTAATAGTATTCACCAATTTTATCACTCATATGACTGTTAAACTTAATTTAAGGTTACAGTAGGTGATCATAACTGCTCAATTTAAGCTCAAACTTTGATCTTTAATAACCTTTAAGTTTTACACGCTACAGCAATTCAGAGAGTGAATTCGGATAGCCTGACATAACCCTAATATTCTTCCAAGAGATTTTCATTACATCATCAAAACTGTAATTTTGATCATTTTTCTTGTAACTCATCTTTTCTGTCGAAATTCAATATTTCAAACTTCAAACCATGATTTCAGGGGGTTATACCCTGAATTTAATAATAAAAATTACGTCATTCTTCACGAATGAACTAGTAGAATTCAACTGTGTACTGTTTTTTAAGTTTGAACCACTTTTACAACAAAGTGGTCAACAGCTCTGTTGATTTTTATCAATATTTCATCATAGGTTTTAACCTTGATTATAATTTGTAAAATAACGTTTATATCTGTGTTCTTACAGTAATTACGTGGTAAATGTATTTTTGGTTCATCACTCTATCTTGTATAGTTTAAGAGATATTAGCTATGATCCTTGAACATATGTGTTGACCAAAAAAGTGCATACATTCAGGTTAATTCCTTAAGTATTAACTTTGGAAATTAGCTCATTAACTGTTTTATGTGTGAAATTTCATGGGGAATCCAATGGTACAATTTATTTCACATGTTGTTTCATTGGTTCTTGAACTAAATAGGAATTTACGGTTTTTATAACGTATCATTCCTTATAACTCATTAAATATTGACTTTACAGATATGCCATAAAAATGGTATATGTGTATTTTTCCATGGGGAATCCAATGGTATAATTTATTTTACATGTTGATTCATTGGTTTTCAAGTTAAACCAATTTTTGTACCAATTTATGGTATCTTTGTATTTTTGAAGTAATTATTTTCAATGTATAATTATTCTAAGTAATTTTAGTATAATTATCTTAAAGTTATAATTATTCTGAGTCTTTCTTGTGACCTTATTGGGTATGTGGTCATATCTCAAAGGCTCACAGAAAGACTACTCAGGTTGAATGGTGACCAGTTATCTTGATTGGCATTCTGGGGTTGAGTGATGAATGATATTATGCCCAAAAGGTCATAAATGGTGTTTTGAATAGGTGTTCCTGTCAAACATATTTGACTGGATGAAAGGAGGCTATGAATGGCACGGTGAGTGGCAGTGTATTGAGAGCGAATATAGCTATAAGATGGGGCAAGGGTTATTGGATATAAAAGGTAATTTGAATCATTCAAGATCAGACACTCACTGTGCTTCATCCAAGATTATACAATGCCAATTGATTTGAAAAATGAATTATGTAGAGGTATTGGTTTTCTTAAATTCTTGGGTGATAGTATTGTAAGAAGTGATGATGATATCATATTTTAAGATGTCGGCTTTGGATAATGAGTGATGAGTGGGACCATGGTAGATTTTGGAATGCAGCGCTCCAGCCTGGGCATGCTTGGATATTTCTGATTTCCAGTTGGTAATTAAGCAAGGGGGGCAGATGATCATGGTGGGCGTGGAGCGATGGGGGTTTGCAATCATCCGCTCCTTTGAGGTACCAATTAGAGCAATGGCCTGAATGGTTTTACCTAATCCCATATCATCCGCAAGCAGTCCTCCAAGAGGGGTATTGGTTGAAAGGGATTCAAATGAGCTAACGACCTTTTTTGTAATGATGTGCCTGGCATTGAAAGTGGATCCTGGGGGTGAGGTGGCCCAAAGATTACGGGCTGATTGGCCATTGGAGATTTCTTCATCCCAGAGAAAAGCTAGTCCGGTCTTTTGATGAGGGAGGTCTGATCCACTGGGTAATTGTATCAGTTTTTGCTTGGAAATCAATGATGAAACAGCAGGATATGAAGCTGGCCTCGAGTTTGAAGCGGGAAATGTCAGAGTAAAGAGTTGACATTGACTATGAGTATTACAGTCATATTATTTGGGCATTTTAAGCTTGAAATCTTGTGTTCAAAAGCATTCCATTACAAATAAAATGTTTGGATACCATGTGAAGAACATCAATGCTAGATTGGGTTTCTGAGATGAGGAGGGATCATTTGCATCAGTAATAAATACTCCCTCAACGAATAATATTTGGGTAGGATTGGATTGGCAATTTTCAATCCATGCCCCACCAGGACTACAGTGAATGAAAGTTTTTGGTGCCCCAAGGAATGGTATCAACGTTTTGGAAAGGGTTGCAGGTAGAGAGCCTATAGCACGCTGGTGATTGGGGAGATAAACAAATATGTTGTGTTGATTGTGCCATATGATAATCCAAGAAGCTAAGTGGGAATTCTCAGGATTTAAGGTTATATCACTATTTATTTGAATACAAATATTAATCATCCCAATGCAAAGTCGTTGTGAAGGGGTTGACATGATGGCTATTTTAAATTATTTGGGGATAGTCGGAAATTATATGATCGGGAAGGGTTAGCTAAACGGAATGAAGACGGATAAGCGCAGGTGGGGAACTTATATGAGAGGCAGCAATGGGGTCAAGGGGGGAAGGCCTGTGGTTATGTGCATGGGCTTGATGGGGGTGGGACTCTTGGGCTGATAATTTTCATATCCAATTTGGGGCATATATCAAGGCAAGGTGGCCAAAATGTGGGTGCACCGATATGACTGCTGGATCTGCAGAAAGTTACGAAACCTTTGGTGGAACAAGGTTGACATTAGCATATCCGAAATTGGGTGGGTTGTAGCAACTTATTGTGGAGGGGCATATTAGAGGCATGTGGCCATGTTCGCTGGTGTGACAGCAAACAATGAGCGTATCATCCCCAGGTTAATCATTTCACAGGGACCTACTGGGCAATGTTGGCGCTTTCAAAGGGCAATCTCACTGTGGGGATGTTTGTGTGTGGGCGGGGGAGATATGTTTGGTGGCGTGCCACCGAACATGAGTTTGATTTTGCATGAAGTTTTTTGATGACTGATGCCAACTAGGATTCAGGGGGGGATGTGTGGCATGATCAAACGGGGCACCGACAATGAGGCGTGATCCACATATACATTCACCCCTATTGCGTTTGAGGCGGCTACTAATCCACCAAGATTGGGATCACGGTCTTTGCCTCACGCGTGTACAAAACTCCGGAGAAAGAGGCCACATGCCCAAGGGAATTTTTGGCTGCAAGCCAGGCCCCACAGCTTGTGCGGGGCGCGTGAGAACATGCAGAAAATGACCCGCTGTGGGAGATCCCCACGCAAACATAACCAGCCTCATCAATCATAGGCCGTGATTATTCTAATGCAGATGAGGCTGAAGCAAATCCACACTGATTGGCCTCAGGTTTCCACGCGCAAGCGGGTGAGCGTCTGCAGTCAAGCTGGAAACCTGACCAAGAAAATAGGCAGTTGGAAGACTGGCAGTAAAATGTCTTCCAGGCGTGTGAAAGTTACCTGTGTATGACCCATTGGGGGTGCATATGAAAGTGTGTGGCTGCCCGACAATGAGAATGCGGGATGAACAAGTGCGGCCAGTCAAAGTTTGCCCCAACAATGGCACCGGAGTGAATCCACTGTTTGTGTATGACCCAAATAATAAGTCATCCCATTATGACCCACTTACATTAACTTGCGTTACATGCACATCTGTGCCGTAGCTAGGCAGAGCTGTCCAGCAAGGTGCATCAAAGGGATGCAGTTGAGATATATGACTCGATGGCTTGACGTGATTGCACATTACATTGTTGAACAGCTTTTGCTCTGCCCTGCAGCATACTTTTACAAAGGTGTACTGCGTACTACAGTGTTGGCTGTATAGATTAGGAAGGTGTAATACTACTTGAGCCTGCATGCATATTGTAAGATGTGACTATGAAACTGATGATAATATTACTATTAATCAACAGTACTATGTCTGTTCTTATGAAATATAATAATAAAATATTATTATAACCACAATTAAATAATTAAAAATTATTTCTTTCACGTGTTAAGCACTACTAGTGATTTTAACAGTGAGCAAGTAATTGTCTACAAGAATCAATTACAAGAAGAATTTAATAATAAAAACTTCTTTATTAAAATAATAAAATTATTTTAATATATAATTATCTTTTGCAAGAATAATTATAAAGATAATTCTTGAAGAAAACTATTACTAGAGAAAAACTTTAAGAATTAAAGATAAATGACTCACTAATACTCCAAAGAACTTATTGAAAGGTAAGAGTAGAGAAATTTGACGTAGAATTGTGGATTTAAGGGATCAAGATGATTTATAACAGTATTACAACAATATATAGTTGGATTCTATGATTTCACGTCTTTCTGATTGATTCTGAAAGATTTAAAACACTTAAGAATAGTTGAACTAATACTTACTTGTTGGTAATAATGGTTTAATAAATTTTTTAAGATGATTCTTGGAAAAAACAGCAAGAAGAGGCTTCTTTTAAGTCAACAACAGCTCACAGAGGCGTGCCATGGAGCAAACTGAAAAACCAGTGAGTGAGAAAACAATAAACCTTTTTGGATTATTGATTGCATCATCTGTTGTCACGTAAGATTATCATAATTACTTAATTGATGCTTTTACGTGACTACCAACCCCAATATGGTTAAGAATAAAAGGAGTAACACTTGTAAATCTTCTTTTATTCTAAAATAATAATTGATTTCTCAAAGTTATCAATGTTATTGCCAATTTCATCACAGGTTGTAATTACTGTGAATTTTTGAAGATTCAGTGTTTCACGTAGAATAATCAAAAATGGACTGTAAGTAAAACTTTTAATTTTACTAGTAAAACTGTAATTCTTTTTGGTTGTACCATAGATAATACAGTTCCCCTTTAGTCCTGAAAGTTTCAGGAAGATTAATTAAGAATTGTATTTTTAATGAATTTTTGAAGTTTTTACCTTATTTCAACGTAGAATTGCAAATAGCAGTGTTTTGCTAGTTGCTATGAGGTAAATCAATGAATATGGGTCCCAAAAGGGTTTTAATTACTCTTTTGGGGTTTATCCATGGAAAGTCATTAGTAATTGACATGGTTACAGGAGTGTAAGTAGCTCATTACCTCCTTGGCACGTCAAAATAGCAGGTTATTTGCTATTTTCTGGTGTTTTACAGTAGTTGTAACTTGGTAACCAAGTTCCCAAAGAGTTTTAGTTTACCAATTGGGCCAAGATGAGCCATGGATCCATGCTCTGGAGCTATCCACGCCTCTGAGGCCTCAGAAGTTGGGTACCCTGGCTCTCTTTGATGTCTTTTGTCCCCCTTGCCTATTTTTTACGTCAAAATAGTAATTTAAGCTTAAAGTGAGATATCCACTATGGGTGTACCAAAAGTCCATGTAAGAATACCATGATATTAAGTGCTCAAAACATGCATAACATTATTCTTAGTGTATATGTAACATGGGATTTCTCACTTTCCCATTATTTTGGCTAAAAATCAAGAAAAACAAAAATTTTCACGGATCTTTTATGTGGTATTAATGATGTGGTATTGAAGTATTTTCCATTTTACCACCTCAAATACTTAAATTGAGCTTATTCACTCTATGGAGCTACCCTAGGTGAATTTTTGTGTAGAATCCAAATCTGGTCTTAAATCCATGGATTTACTTACTCAATAAAAAGTTATTCATCTTTTCTGAAATTGAAAATGATGAATTTTGGATATATGCATGACTTATGAGTTGTGCATAATTCAAAATTTCTTTTTAAGATAATTGTGGCCTATTTGGGTATGTAAAATATACCTCAAGGCTCACATTCCCTCCCACCAAAAAATAAAATTGTACTACAATTTTATTAGTGATAAAAGAATAAGGCCCCAAAGGGGGTTAATGTCCACTGTCCAACCTCTTTTCATTACTCAGATCAAGTAATTTAAAGCACATTTATAGACATATTCAGGCTTGTGGCCTTCTTTCATCTCTAAATCTTCTTAAAAGTTTATCTGAGTCAGGTATTTCTGATTCTGCCATCCATTCATCTTCATGTACTGGATTTCTATATCTGACAAGATATTCTCTTTGATTTTTACCCCTAAGTCTCCTTTCTTTGATGACTTTCTTTATCTTTTTGTCTTCATTCTGTTCCACAGGTGGTACAGTTAAAGGAGTTGGGTTTCTTAAAGGAAACAATTCTTTATCAGCTGGTTGATAAGGTTTTATCACGCTGACTGGAAATGTGGGGTGTTTATTTTCCAATTCACCACTCAATTCCACTTGAACTGCATTGGTTCCATGTAAAGCAACAATAACAAAAGGTCCTACATAAGAATCTTTAAGTTTCTTTGGGCCTTTGATATTATTAAAATTCAAGGTTGAAACTAGAACTAAGTCCCCTACTTTGAAGTCTGGTACTTTATGACTCTTGTCCCACTTCTGTTTTGCATAATCAAAAGCATCATCCATACTTTGTTTTGCGTGGTGTTTTACTTTATCAAGCATTAATTTGAAGCTGGAAGCTGTAGGATGAATGTCAATCAAGTCTTTCCTCAGTGTGTCTGCTGGGAGTCTTGGATTCCATCCTTTTTCTAACATAGCAGGAGTTTGTCCTGTGGAAGAATGGACTGATGTCTTGTATGCCAATTCTAATGCAGGTATCAAAGTGCACCAGTCATGGGTAAAGCCATCTGAGTCTCTGAATTCTAATCCATAAGCACAAAATCTCCTGATCATGTCTTCTAAAGTTTGAATCATCCTCTCTGCTAGCCCATCTGTTTGAGGGTGATATGCTGTAGAGAATGATAACTTAGTCCCAAACAATCTATGAAGATTGGTCCAAAGTGCAGATGTGAACTTGCGGTCTCTGTCACTTATGATATTCTTAAATAACCCTGTATGAGAAATAACTCTACTCCATAAAAGAAGAGCTGTATCCATAGCAGTGTCATCTTTATGACATGGTAAGAATATGGGAGTTTTGCTATATCTGTCTACAATGACTAAACAAGCATTATAACTTTTGTCACCACTTGGAGGAAGTGCTGTGACCCAATCCATGTGAACAACTTCCCAAGGGGATTTTGGTTCTTGAATATGGATCATTAATCCAAATTTCTTGCCTGTACTCCTGTTTGCTTTTTGGCATCTATCACAGGTATGGCAATATTCAATGGTTTCTTTTCTCCAAGATGGACACCATGCACAGTTCTTCACCTTTTCAAGTGTTCTGTCTTCTGATAGGTGTCCAGAGTAAATGCTATCATGGCATTCATGAAGAATGGTATTGATGAGCAATCTACTACACAATGTCATCACACAAGAATGTTTTGTTCTATGGTAAATAATCCCATCAAACAAGTGAAATTTTCCTTCAGAATAGGAGTTTTTCCAAACTTCATCTAGTGTATTAACCAAAGATGTGTCTTTGCAGTCTTTATCTAATAAAGAAGTCAAGATATGGCAATTCTTGTCTTGTTTATAAGACTCTCTGACCTCTTCAAAGAATTCAGTCCCAATATCAGTTATGTTAATCCCTTCAATTGGAATCTGTGGTTCAGCTTCCAAAGGTACATAAGCTGGGTTATCAGGGGTGTTGGCTAAAGCCCATCTACTAAGTCCATCAGCATTTTTGTGAATGTTTCCTGCTTTATGAGCTATAGTCATGTTTCCTCTATATTCTTGAATGGCTATTTGCCATCTCAACATATGTCTGTTGGGAGTTTTCATGTTAAGAAGTGATTTCACGGCATTACAGTCAGTTATCACTTCAAAAACACTGCCATCAAGGTAATAGTGTAATTTCTCAAGTGCCCATACCAAACATAAGCACTCCATTTGGCTTGCACCATATCTGGCTTCTGTTGGTTTGATTTGTCTTGAGATATAACAAACTGGTCCTTCTGTAGGTTTGTCATCAATAATTTGGACTTGGTGTAGGGCTGCCCCTAATCCATCTCCACATGCATCAATGTACAATTTAAAAGGAATATTCCAGTCAGGCATGAGGAGTAAAGGTGCTTCTGTAAGGGCTTTCTTTATCTTCTCATAAGCTTTAATTCTTTCTTGTGTCATCTCAAATACAGTCTGTTGATCACAGATTCTATAGAGTGACTTGGCTAAAATTGCAAAATCTTTCAAGTGTTGCCTATAATAACTAGCAAATCCAAGAAAAGACATCATTTCTTTTTTATTCTGGGGTATTGGCTTAAGTAACACTGCTGCTACTTTATTCTTGTCAATACCCAAGCTCAAACCAGAAACAACATGTCCTAATGCTTTGAGTTCTTCAAAACCAAAATTACATTTCTTAAGTGAAATTTTCATGTTCACTTCTGCAACTTTATGAAGTACTCTTGCAAGTCTTTCAAGGTGCAAAGACCATGAGTCAGAACATATAATAATATCATCAATATAAATGATAAGCCATCCTTCAGACAATTCTGTGGGGAAGATGGTATTCATCATTCTTTGATAATGAGATGGCACATTTTTAATGCCAAATGGCATTCTAAGATACTCATAAATACCACAGTGAGTGATAATTCTAAGTAATTTCCTAGCTTTAGGCGTCAAAACATTTTGATGGAAGCCTTTTAATGCATCCATTGATGTTATATACTTGGCTTTAGAAAATTGAGTCAAGGTTTCTTGGATCCTAGGGATTGGATACCTATCTGGAACTGTGTAGGTATTCAAAGCTCTAAAATCTCCAACCATTCTTGACTTATCATTATGCCATGCAATAATAACAGGTGTTGTCACTTCAACTTCCTCATTATGGCCTACTTTCCTTAGCACACCAAGTTGGATCAACTCTTGGATATGTTTTTCCAAGGCCTCTCTAGCTCTGGGACTGGCTCGATAAGCTGGTCTTCTAAGTACTGGAGGATATGGTCTATCAATATTAAGAGTAATATCAATTTCATGTCCCCTTATAGCGCCTAATGGTTCATTATCAGATGCAAATGCATTATTGTATGTATATAATACATCAATAAGTTCATTCCTCATCTTTGGTGACAATGATGGATTAATTTGTGCTTCAACAAGTTGTTTAGACACAAATTCATCTTTGTAAGTATCTTTGACAGAAGATACTACAGATATCTGTTTTGGCATATTGGAGAAAGCAAATTTTTGCCTTTTGTTATCTCCAATTGTGAAATATCTGTCTTTATGGTTATTTATATCAATACCATAAATATTCAAGTAATCATTTCCAAGAATGATATGCTGAGATGTACAATTATCCATTACTACAATCTCAGTTTTCATTCTTACACTTCCTGCTGGATGTGGGAATACAATATTAGTGTCCAATATGCCCAAGGGGTACATATTGTTACTGGCACTACTGAACTGTACACCCTCTATTGGTAATAGATGGTTTTTCCATTCAGGAAGTATAATTTGGAGATAATCTTTGTCAATACAAGTGCAAAATTCCCCTGTATCCAGATTTACTTTGGCTTCAATATCACCCATTAGAACTGATGTGATACAGGATGCTCCAGAAGTATAACCCTTTCCTCTAGCAGGTTTTGTTTTACACATTCTGGCATCTTGGATATTGATCAGGTTGCAGCAATCCTCACTGTACTGTGGCAAGTGGGTATGCACTTCTGTGACCTCAAAGAAAGCTGAAATGTTTTCAATGGGATAGTCCTCTACTGGTGTATCTTCAGAGACTGCAGAATCTTGATCAGACTCTTCTTTCTCATCAGTATACTGAATGTCTTCAATGATTTGAACTTCATTGATCTTTGTCTTCTTAGGGCAAGTGTTGGCTAAATGTGAAGTACTTCCACATTTATGACACTTCAAGACAGGTCTTTCTGGTCTTCTTTCCTCTCTAGGAATCTTTGAGACTATTTTGGACTCTATTGGGTTTCTAACCCAAGTTTTACCAATTCTTGTTCTGGTAATGATATCTTCCATAGCATTAATGTTGTCCTCTGTTGAACAGGGTTCTACACATCTGCTTTTAATAGCATGTTCCAGTTCTCCTCCACACTTTCTTAATATTTTCATATTAATCATAGTGTCAGACATATCTGGGTGTAAAGCAGATAATCTGTCTTTTTGTTTGAAGAACCAAGTAAGTGGTTTGTCTTTTTCTGAGTTAAAAATGGCACTTTCAAAAGCATTCTCCATTTTAAACCTCCAAGAATTATTGGCCCATTTGGTAATCACTTCAGATTTCCACCAAGACCAGTCATGTCTTCCATGATCCATTCTCATCTTGTAATACCATTTCTTTGCAGTCTTGGTAAACAAACAATGTAATTTTCCTACTATGATTTCATCAGGTATATTAAAGTCTTCTTGCAACATATCAATAGTCCTGATGAATTCAATATGGTTGTATTCTCCTTCACCAGAGAATGTTGGCCATTCTTCTAATTTGGGAATATCCTTTGCAGAAATAACATTCTCTCCTAAGAATGGAGTCAAACTTTCTTTGACAGAAAGTTTTTCTTCAGTCAAAGGTGTAGAATGTCTTGGCATATGTGGTTCATGATTCTTATGAATTTGCTCCACACTTGCAATTATTTCATTCTTCAATTTCTGCCTTTCACTGTCACTTTTTGCTAAATGTATAGCAAATTGATTGGTGTTCTTAACTATTTGTAAGACATGGTCTTCAAGAGTTTTAAGTCTATCATTTACTTTAAAGATGGAAAGATCCTCTGTGTCATTATTTTGACATTGGTTCTCAATTCTTTCACAAGCATTGCTAATTGACTCAAGGGTGACAGTTGTCAATTTATGCCAATCAGAATGTTGCTTGTCATTTTTCTTTAAATCATTGATGTCTAATGTAATTTGCTTCAACTTTGACTCAAGTTTGCCAATTTCTACACTAATACTTCTATGTACATCATTTATTTGCGTGGAAAAGTCCTGTTCATCCTTTCCTGCTCTTTGGCTGTGAATTCCATAAGAGTTCTGGCCATATTGAAGACACTGTCCACGGCTGAAGGCTCCAATCTGGGGATCCTGTACCCTTGTGGGTAAGGTCTGTGCCAATTGGCTTTGCCTTTGCCCTTGCCTTGATGGTTCTTGGGACCTCTCTGTTTCTTTTGAGGTCCTTTGGGCTTGTCCTTGGATGCTTCTGGAGCTGGTTTGGAGCTGGTAGATGCCACTGGTGCCTCTGTCTCCAAAGTTGGAGTCATTTCCAACTCTTTCTTCTGGTCTATGGATAAAAGACTCTGGTTCTTCAACCAATTCTTTATCTTTTTGACCTTGTCTTTGCAAGACAGGGGGCTCCATCCTCCTAAGAGTTCTATGGTCTTCTCCTGACCCAGAAAGCTCTTGATGTGTAAGTAGTAGTTCATGGCCCCCTGCCAAAGGCTTGGGCAGATTTCCCACTCCTCTTCTTTGGCTGCTCTGAACCAATTTTTGTACTGGCTCTGATATATTTCTATTGCTGCCACTTGAAAATGGTTCAGCCCTGGAAATATTATCATAAATTAGTTCAGGCTCAGAATTCACGTCAAAATCTGTTGGTACAGACCTTGGGGAATGGGGGGCAACTCTGGCATCCTCCAGATGTGCCTTTCTTGTGGAAGATTTGGCACTTCTGGATTTGGTCTTGCCTCTTCCTTGTCCACATCCATCTGGTTGGACTGAATAGTTGCTTCCATTTCTGGTATGCACCATTTTCACGTCAATTTAAAGATAAAAGGTGAAAATATAAGATAAAATACACACCTTTTGGTGGTAATTTAGCTTTTTCTGAGTTGAATAAGGTGCCTCTTTTAGCAATCTGCACCTCAATACTGTCTTCAGATTCTGCTTCTGAAGACTCTGGACTAGTGATATATCTTTTACTGAGTCTGTTGCCAGCTGCACAGTATTTGATTAAAGACACTAAAAAAATTTATAAAAGAGAAAAAATTATTTTTTATACTTTTTTAAAATATTTTTAAAGATTTTTTATAAGTTTTATATTTTTTAATATTAAAAAATTATTCTTTTTAAAGAAAAAATTAAAATTTAAGATTTTGAATGAAAATTAATTCAGAGTAACTCAAAGAATAATTTTATAAGTTTTTGGATGTGAAAAAGCCACGTGTAAAAACAATATAAAATTAAACCAAATTCCTCAATGAAAAAAGATTTCAAAACAATTTCAAAAATAAAAATATTTTAACTTCAAATTGAAAGAAAAAAATTAATTAAATTAATATATTTTAGAGCTTAAAAATATATTAATTAAGGGTACAAGGTTCAAAAAAACATGGCCAGGCCCCCAAATGTAAGATGTGACTATGAAACTGATGATAATATTACTATTAATCAACAGTACTATGTCTGTTCTTATGAAATATAATAATAAAATATTATTATAACCACAATTAAATAATTAAAAATTATTTCTTTCACGTGTTAAGCACTACTAGTGATTTTAACAGTGAGCAAGTAATTGTCTACAAGAATCAATTACAAGAAGAATTTAATAATAAAAACTTCTTTATTAAAATAATAAAATTATTTTAATATATAATTATCTTTTGCAAGAATAATTATAAAGATAATTCTTGAAGAAAACTATTACTAGAGAAAAACTTTAAGAATTAAATATAAATGACTCACTAATACTCCAAAGAACTTATTGAAAGATAAGAGTAGAGAAATTTGACGTAGAATTGTTGATTTAAGGGATCAAGATGATTTATAACAGTATTACAACAATATATAGTTGGATCCTATGATTTCACGTCTTTCTGATTGATTCTGAAAGATTTAAAACACTTAAGAATAGTTGAACTAATACTTACTTGTTGGTAATAATGGTTTAATAAATTTTTTAAGATGATTCTTGGAAAAAACAGCAAGAAGAGGCTTCTTTTAAGTCAACAACAGCTCACAGAGGCGTGCCATGGAGCAAACTGAAAAACCAGTGAGTGAGAAAACAATAAACCTTTTTGGATTATTGATTGCATCATCTGTTGTCACGTAAGATTATCATAATTACTTAATTGATGCTTTTATGTGACTACCAACCCCAATATGGTTAAGAATAAAAGGAGTAACACTTGTAAATATTCTTTTATTCTAAAATAATCATTGATTTCTCAAAGTTATCAATGTTATTGCCAATTTCATCACAGGTTGTAATTACTGTGAATTTTTGAAGATTCAGTGTTTCACGTAGAATAATCAAAAATGGACTGTAAGTAAAACTTTTAATTTTACTAGTAAAACTGTAATTCTTTTTGGTTGTACCATAGATAATAAAGTTCTCCTTTAGTCCTGAAAGTTTCAGGAAGATTCATTAAGAATTGTATTTTTAATGAATTTTTGAAGTTTTTACCTCATTTCAACGTAGAATTGCAAATAGCAGTGTTTTGCTAGTTGCTATGAGGTAAATCAATGAATATGGGTCCCAAAAGGGTTTTAATTACTATTTTGGGGTTTATCTATGGAAAGTCATTAGTAATTGACATGGTTACAGGAGTGTAAGTAGCTCATTACCTCCTTGGCACGTCAAAATAGCAGGTTATTTGCTATTTTCTGGTGTTTTACAGTAGTTGTAACTTGGTAACCAAGTTCCCAAAGAGTTTTAGTTTACCAATTGGGCCAAGATGAGCCATGGATCCATGCTCTGGAGCTATCCACGCCTCTGAGGCCTCAGAAGTTGGGTACCCTGGCTCTCTTTGATGTCTTTTGTCCCCCTTGCCTATTTTTTACGTCAAAATAGTAATTTAAGCTTAAAGTGAGATATCCACTATGGGTGTACCAAAAGTCCATGTAAGAATACCATGATATTAAGTGCTCAAAACATGCATAACACTATTCTTAGTGTATATGTAACATGGGATTTCTCACTTTCCCATTATTTTGGCTAAAAATCAAGAAAAACAAAACTTTTCACGGATCTTTTATGTGGTATTAATGATGTGGTATTGAAGTATTTTCCATTTTACCACCTCAAATACTTAAATTGAGCTTATTCACTCTATGGAGCTACCCTAGGTGAATTTTTGTGTAGAATCCAAATCTGGTCTTAAATCCATGGATTTACTTACTCAATAAAAAGTTATTCATCTTTTCTGAAATTGAAAATGATGAATTTTGGATATATGCATGACTTATGAGTTGTGCATAATTCAAAATTTCTTTTTAAGATAATTGTGGCCTATTTGGGTATGTAAAATATACCTCAAGGCTCACACATATAGCGAATGTGCATGCACCTTCTGATCGTTTGCATATACATAGCTCATGTGCCACATGCTCAGCATTGCATTTCACCCAATTTGCACACGCAAGCTGATAATGTCATGGTCAAAAGCACCGTGAGGAAGTGCTCAGTAAAGCCATGGAATGAACTATTTTTGCAATAGTTCATTGGAAGGCTCAGCTTGGAGCACTTCACCAAAATGTGTGAAATGCTGCACCTGGCTGAAATGTCATCCGATGCAGTGCCAAATGCTCAGATTTTGTGCATACAAAAACGACTGAGAAATGGCTCAGCACGGTGCATTTGATATTGTTATATCAATGGTTCAATTACTGTGCAATTAAAATGTTCAGCCACTGAGCATTTCAATTATGACCCGAAAGCAAACCTGAGCAATGGGTCGAGGCAAGCTCATGCTGTATTCACTTGTGTTACAGCCCCCCCCTTTGTTCACATACTATTACCAGGCCATACGGCCGGTAATCTCGCCGCGGTCACTTGTGACCAAATGCACCGGGTGCATTTCTGCATGGGGCACTTGTGCATCGCACCCACAATGCACATTCAATGAGGGCCTCACGACCACCCTCCTGGGTGATCGGGTGGCTATTTAAGGAAACAAAGGGGCTTTGACTGAGCTTGACAATTCAATCAATAGCAATACTCAGCCAGAAACCCATTGTTCTTCTGCCTCATGCCAGCATTTGCTGCGACTGAGCTTCAATTTTGCCCACACACCTTGAAGCTGAGCCTTTTGCGGGTGCTGCAACTGCTGAGATCGTCTCAGATTCACCATGGTATAAAAGACCATCTTCACACAACACGCCCTCCACTTTCTTTCTCACCCGCTCCACTTCGTTCAACCTTACCCGCGTTTGTACTTCTTGTGCGTATTCCCCTTGGTCTTCCTGCCTTTCTACTTTTGTCTTTCTCACTCCACTAACCCCACTCCCCTGCCTTTTGCCTGTTTGTTTATTCTTCTGATCTGTTCAGAACCTCACTTCTATCCACCTCGTGCGTTACCTCTTTTTTAAACTTTTGTCGACATTACATACCGATATTAATACTTATTTTTCTTCACGACTCTCTTCCAGACTTTTAAAACCTTCCGAGTAGAGTGTCTTTATTTTGTTAACGTTTTAAATTTATAATTCATCGTATACCTTCATTTTCTTTCTTGATTGTTTACTTTGTATGCAGTTACTAACCTCAATTGTTTTGTTTTTAGATGTTGTGCACTTTATGCACCAAACGGGGTATCCCCTGCATTCGTTCCTCGACAACGAACAACGCTTGTGATGCTTGCCAACAAGCACACAAGAAATGTTCGTTTGTTGTCCGCCCCTTCCAACCACGAGGCCAGAGGAGTTTCCTCCCAAGACGCCCTCGCGAGCACTCCTTTGTGGTTGACAATGATGAAACCATTTCCGAGCGTGAATGGATGCCAGGCCCCCAAACAGGCCGATGGGAACGATTCCGGAAGATTAGCCCTGTCCCCTCCCCCTCCTAGGCCACCATCCGATGGTCACTTTACTCCTTGACCTGAGCGAAGTGATTATCCGGCTGATGAAGGATGGCAATGGCAAGAGGACATTCAAGCTTGGGCTGATCGTCACCATGTCTTGTCACCAATGGGATTCAAACGCCAAAGTAAGTTTTCTTTCTCCTACTTATCTCATTTCTCTTCACGCAATAATACTGAGTTTTTTCCATTACTCATAGAAAAAAAACCCCCAATTCCCGCTGAGAAGACTCCCGTTCCTAGTTTGCCTCGCGAGCAAACCCCGCGGCAACCCACTCCAGGCCCGAGTGGCACCCGTTGGTCTGAGGAATTATTCCGCGGTAAGCAGCCAAAGTTTCATTTCATTTTCACTTTCACTTTCAAGTCGAGTGAACTGACTCTTACTCCTTTTTTAGAACCCTCCCAAACCAAAGAGCCACCTATTCCTGGCCTGAGTCCATTGTCCCAACCACCTGTGGACAATACGGCTCGTGAGCCAGAACCTGAGGTGGCTCCTATGCAATCCACGGAGGAACCTTATGGTAAGTCACCCCTTCTTTCTCTTCGATCCATATCCACTTTTCCTCATTTTTTCTTTGACCGTCTCCACCTTGTCACGCCACTCCTCGCTCCATAATCATCATCGACGATATGCCCGTTGGATCCCCCCATCCCCCTCCCTCCACTCCTACCCCAGTTCCTTCCCCGGAGCTCCCTCCCATTGCCCCCAAGAACCCAACCTCCTCCTCCCCCCCGGTGCCAAGCTCCTCTCATTCCCACGATGACGCTCGCCAGGAATTCACTGACCTGCAACCGACCCTAATGATTCCTCAAGCCATCGTCCACGAATCGATCAGCCAAATCTTGTTGGAGCATCACCACTTGCTCCACATGATTCCTTTTGTGGATGCAACTCATCGAAATGAGATGAACCAGGAATTCCAGGAGGAACCAAACTCCCTCCTTGCCCAGGCACTGGAGGCTTATCCAAAGGAGGACATAACCAGGATAGTCTCCAAATTCCAAAAAAATAATCTCATTATTTCCACTTTTTATAATTTGTAATACTTTCTTTTAAAAAAATTATTTGTATTCAGTTATTATTATGTTCAATTTCTATTACATTCTTTGTTCATGTAAAAATTATTTATTTCCTCCTTAGAGAAAAACCCTGATTGCGTGAGAATTATTTTTGTAAGTGCCCCACCAAAAGTTTGAGTGAGTATTTGTTTGCGTGAACCTCTTTTTCCAAAAATGTGCCAATAGTTGCCGTTACAGTCTCCTATATTTTCTTCTTCCATGGTTTAGAGCCATATCCATTCTTAACTGTAAAAAAGCGGGAGGTTCCCGCATGTGAGCAATCCAGTCCAGATTTGTGAAACATGGCCTTTCCTATGGTCACACGCTATTAATCTTACTCATGTATTGAATTGTTTAAATTGTCTGGAACCATCACAAGCGTAAGGTTTGGCATGTGAATTGTTGGGAGCCTGCACAGGCTTAAGAATTGGCGTGTGAATTCTCAGGATCCTGCACAGGCCAAGAAATTTTCAGCATTGTGGGGAACCTTCACAAGCGTAAGGATTGGCGTGTGAATCATCCGAAGCCTGTACAGGCGTAAGGAATTTTTAGCATTTTTGGGAACCTTCACAAGCGTAAGGATTGGTGTGTAAATTTTCGGGAGCCTGCACAGGCGTAAGGATTGGCGTGTGAAGCGTCGGCACCCCGCATAGGCATAAGGAACTTTTAGCATTGTTGGAACCTGCACAAGCAAAAGGATTCGCGTGTGAAGCATTGGCATCCTGGACAATAGCAACAAACCAGGACAGATGTACAATGGCATGTTACCGTACATAATCCACTTCACCCCTTTTGTGAGCCTTGAGGTATATTTTACATACCCAAATAGGCCACAATTATCTTAAAAAAAAAATTTTTAATTATACATAACTCATAAATCATGCATATATTCAAAATTCATCATTTTTTATTTCAGAAAAGATGAATAACTTTTTATTGAGTAAGTAAATCCATGGATTTAAGACCAGATTTGGATTCTACACAAAAATTCACCTAGGGTAGCTCCATAGAGTGAATAAGCTCAAATTAACTCTTTGAGGTGGTAAAATGGAAAATACTTCAATACCACATAAAAGATCTGTTAAAATTTTTGGTCTTCTTAATTTCACGCCAAAATAATGGGAAAGTGAGAAATCCCATGTTACATATACACTAAGAATAGTGTTATGCATGTTTTGAGCACTTAATATCATGGTATTCTTCCATGGACTTTTGGTACACCCATAGTGGATATCTCACTGTAAGCTTAAATTACTATTTTGACGTAAAAAATAGGCAAGGGGGACAAAAGACATCAAAGAGAGCCAGGGTACCCAACTTCTGAGGCCTCAGAGGCGTGGATAGCTCCAAAGCTTGGATACATGGCTGATCTTAGACTAATTGGTAAACGAAAACCTTTTGGGAACTTGGTTACCATGTCACAACTACTGTAAATCTTAAGAAAATAGCAAATAACCTGCTATTTTGACGTGCCAAGGAGGTAAAAAGCTACTTAGGCTCCTGTAACCACGTCAATTCTTAATGAATTTCCATGGATAAACCCCAAAAGAGTAATTAAAACCCTTTTTGGACTTGTATCCATTGATTTACCTCATAGAAACCAGTGAAACACTGATATTTGCAATTCTACGTAGAAATGAGGTAAAACCTTCAAAAATTCATTAAAAATACAATTCTTAATGAATCCTTCTGAAACTTTCAGGACCAATGGAGAACTGTATTATCTATGGTACAACCAAAAAGAATTACAGTTTTACTTACAGTCCATTTTTGACCATTCTATGTGAAACACTGAATCTTCAAAAATTCACAGTAATTAAAACCTGTGATGAAATTGGCAATAACATTGATAACTTTGAGAAATCAATGATTATTTTGGAATAAAAGAAGATTTACTGATGTTACTCCTTTTATTCTTAACCATATTGGGGTTGGTATTCACGTAAAAGCATCAATCAAGTAATTATGATAATCTTACCTGACAACAGATGATGCAATCATTAATCCAAAAAGGTTTATTGTTTTCTCACTTACTAGTTTTTCAGTTTGCTCCATGGCACGCCTCTGTGAGCTGTTGTTGACTTAAAAGAAGCCTCTTCTTGCTGTTTTTTCCGTATCATCATCTTATTATCATTTTATATCATTGTTACCAACAAGTAAGTATTAGTTAAACTATTCTTAAGTGTTTTAAATCTTTCAGAATCAATCAGAAAGACGTGAAATCATAGAATCCAACTATATATTGGTGTAATCCTGCTATAAATCATTTTGATCTCTTAAATCCACAATTCTACGTCAAATTTCACCACTTTTATCTATCAATAAGTTCTTTGGAGTATTAGTGAGTCATTTATCTTTAATTCTTAAAGTTTTTCTCTAGTAATAGTTTTCTTCAAGGATTAGCTTTATAATTATTCTTGCAAAAGATAATTATATATTAAAATAATTTTATTATTTTAATAAAAGAAGTTTTTATTATTGAATTCTTCTTGTAATTGATTCTTGTAGACAATTACTTGCTCACTGTTAAAATCACTAGTAGTGCTTAACACGTGAAAGAAGTAATTCTTTAATTATTTAATTGTGGTTATAATAATATTTTATTATTATATTTCATAAGAACAGACATAGTACTGTTGATTAATAGTAATATTATCATCAGTTTCATAGTAAAATCTTACACCTTTTTCATGTGAGACACCCCATCTCCCGCACTCAAAACCATCCAATCCTGGTGTATATTGTCCTCTGCCTTACCCCACCATTATTTACCCAACACACATTCAAATCTCCTCATTCTTTGAATCGGCATGAGATTGTATTACCATCCCTGATTTGATAGCCCGCTCTCTCTCCAATCTCATAATAGCCATGGCTTTTTTGCCGCATTGTTTTTGCTAACCTGCTTGAGCATTGTGCGGACATACCCACTAGTGTCGTGCTTTTGTTGTCCTGTGCTGGATCAGTATAATGAACAAATGTACTACTGGCCCACACTACCTGAATGAGCCCATGACATGCGGATAGATCAATCCAAAAATGCTCATTTGGGAAAATCAATTTTCCCCCTGTACACCACTTTGACGCATCTCTTTGAATTTGGCGTGTCCACTTATCAGCTTGAAACCACCATCCCCAAGCATACAGTGATGCATCCTTATCAACATGAGGTGCGTTTTTGAATCCATTCATGGTGAAAGTGAGTGCGGAAGCAAACTTGAATGCACCCTGATTTGCAGGCATATTGGCTTCATAGTTAACTTGATCAAAAGATGGAACCCACAATGAATTGTAGAAATTTTGAATCTTCTCAAATAAATTATCCCCAACATATCGTAAGGATTGACCTAGAATGCAACCCACCGAGCTAAGATTGGCACCTCCGTTCCGCCATTCATCTTTTGCGTTTTCGATTTCCCGACACTTCCATACAGACCAAATTGTTCATTCTTTGTGCTGCATTTGCACCACCCAATTGTGAACATAAATCCCTCAAGTAATGCTCCATTGGTTGCAATCGGGTCGGTGAATCTCTTTTCTCGAAATAAGAATTGTGATAATTCATCCCATTGATTGACCTCGACTTCACTTAATGTTGTGAATGGTCGGAATTCAACAAGGGAAATGAGTAATCTGGTTGAAGAGAAAATTGCCACACGGCCAAAGTGAATGTGTTTGATTTGATTGACATCCACAACCCTCTGAATTTCACTTGGGGTGATATTTTCTGATACTGGCATTGATATTTGTGCTGTTGGGCGAGAGGAGGAAAACAACCTATTCATTCGGGTCGTTTTGCGCTCATTTGTCTTTTGGGATCTCCCACTATTCCCGAGTGGTTGAGGCATCACTATGTGTTGAAGCACACAAGATATCAGACACTTCCAAGGAGCTTTCTTCGGCACACATCCTTTGACTTCCCTGTTGGAGCCCACATGACATTGGCACAATCTGAACCGACTAAAGCCAATGTTCTTCCGTGGGGCCCAATGACGGTGCCACATAAATGTGGAAGCATATATATATATCTATATATATACACTGAGATTAAGCGAGCAACTCACACTTTCCTTCCTCAGCCCGACGCTTTGTCGTGAGTTCCCTTTTACGCTCTTTTCCTTTTTTTGTGAATGGCATGCTTTCAGCAGAAAATGAAATGAAACCGAATGATTACTGATTTATTAATATCACCTAAATTGAATTGCGGTTGATGAATCTTTTTTAATTGCGGCTAAAAAGAAAGATCACACCTGACCTTTGCAAATTCGCAATCTTAAATACCTGAACCTGAAAATTGCAGTGGATAGTGCATTATTCAATTTTACATATTGATGTTCCCATGCAATCACTTTCCAATCCAACCATTTGGAATATTGCAAGCACATGCAAATTCAATATGTATCCTGCTGGGGATCCCTAGCTATCCTAGTCCGCTTGAAAGACACAGGAACATTTGGCCTATTATGGGCTGGCGGGAAGTGATAAACGCGACTTCCCGAAATGACCCCGCGTGTGCTACTCGCGGGCACAATGCCTGACTCAGCTTGCGTCTTGTCGGAGTCTTTGCAATGATGTACGGAGGCATGCCGCCATACAATTACTACTGGTACTCAGACTGTGGCATCCGGGCAGTAGTAGGATAGGAAGTCATGATTATTGAATTCATAAATCACTTTGCAAAATTCAATTACAATCTATCTAGTACAAAGCTAATCTAAAACGGGTCAATCCTGGTTGTGAGTTTAGCTGACCTGGGTACAGTCAAGGTGACCTCATCACTTGAACCAAGACAGCATTTCGCCACCCAGGCATCACTAAAGTATAATACTAAGCATCGTGCAAATTCAAATCTAAGAGGTACAGTGGGGTTAAAAGACTCTGATGAGAAGAAACCTTTATTCAGTAAATTGCATATATACTTATTAGTACGTAGCCACACTGGCTCCACTAGATTTTTACCCTCTGAAAGTTTTTCGGAAATGTCAATTAGTGATAAAGCCCCTTTAACTGAGCTTGTTCTCCAGTCATCTGAGCATACCATCAAACCACAAACCCCTGCCACACAGAATGCTGCTAATATACCATAGAAAATTTGATTTATTCCGAGATTCTTGTGACACGCCAAAAGATCTTTGATGGCCTCATTTTTTTTGAGTTCGTGAGTTTGCCTTTGATGCCATTAACTTTGACCTTTGTATGTGCACGTACCATGTTGTACGCAATCATCAAATGGATAACTGTATCCATTAGATCCTCCAGGTTCTTGTGCGGCTTTGTGGATATCTCATTGTCAGCCCCGCGACCTTCAATGCTGAGTTGGGTTGCATGTTGCTTTGATTTACTCAAGCAGGAGGCAAGGTATTCAACTGCCCCCCGTTCGAGTCCAAGAGGATCGGTCGAATTTGATGTTGGTGCAACATATGGTTTGGGTGCAATCACATTGTATGAGACTAAACTAATGGATTCAAAAATAACATTTGCACAAAAATGTTTAACTGGTTTGGCAGGGTAAAGAAGGCTCTGAACCATTTTGAAGAAGGAGTGTTCAGATTTTGGGAGATTCTCTGGAGGTTTAGCTGATTCCTTCATCAATTTGAGATTCCAAATGTTGTGATCAAAAAACGCTTCTGTTTCTGTTGGCTTAAAAAATCCAACCCTGTATATTGCAATTTATATCACCAGTCAACAGCCAATAATCATGTATCATGCACAAAGATAAAACTCACCTGCCATCTCAAGGTCCTCCAGCCAGGCCGACATTTTAAGCTCTCGGTTACTGATCACCTTAATACCAACGGGCAGGAATGTATGAGCATCTTTTGTTGGTAAATTGTCCCATCAATTTTTGTAAATACTATTGATATTATCAACCCCCCTTTTCCATGATTGTTGAGTAATATTGGAATGATAATTCAAAATGCCTGCAAACTCTTCCATGCGGGATAAAAATATTCCTTTAGAATTAGCAGACAATGACACTTCGGGCTCAGGGTCAGGAACTATATCAGTCATATCTCTTCCCATTGTATCATGTTTAATTGTTTCCCTTTCTTGAAAGGCTTGAATATTCCGAGGACAGGCGGGAGGGGTTTCATCATGCATTGTTTCATTGGGTATCGGGGGGCTTTCAGTATGTGGAGCTTCATCATGGATTGTTTCATTGAGTATTGGGGGGGGTTCAGGATGTGGAGGTTGATTATCAATATGGTCCCCTTCAACATTGATAATTTCATGACCTTGATCCCAAGAATCATTTGCGGCTTCAAAGGTACGGTGTTTTTTGTTTGTTTTTTTGGTTGCATGTATATTTGGTCTTTTTCCTAATCCTTTGCCTGGAAATCCAATTACAACTCGAGATCCTTCAGGTAGAGATTCTCCCACCTCCACACCTGCCCATATATTGTAAGCAGCTATTTTTATCACTTTTGTTTTGAATTAGTAATGGACTTACGGTTCAAATCCATTTTGAGCAGGCTCATGGCTTCAGCAATCTTTTGATGCACATAATCAGGAATTTTACTATCATTTTGGATTTTTTCAAGCCTTGGGATTGTTTGAGAAATGTTGGAGAAAAATTGTTCCTTGGATATAATTTCCACCTCCCAAATGAAAATTACATCATCTTGCCCATCATCTTCTGTCAGTGCACAAGGTTCAACAGTCTTTTCCTTCTCATAACTTTTAAAATTCGGTTTCTGAGAGCTTGGAGGCTGACCTGAAATAAAGGCTATGACACAATATCAGGTTTTGGGAGATTAGAAATATTCAGGATGGGTGCATACTCGCATTCTGGAAGAACTGGTGGATCTTGATTATCTTCATGTGACTGGCTCTCTACTTCAATGCCTAATTCACGACTACTGGCGATATCAGAGATTTCACTTCCACTCTCTGGGGCTGAAGTTGGTCGTTCATTGAATTCAGTTTAATTTCCCGGGGTTTGGGCCATAGCGCAGGTAGTTTATTAAGCAAATAGATGGTGATGAGTTGATTGATAACTTGTTTGAAAATCTTTGAATAAAAAGATCCAAATTGAAGAAAAAAGGTGGAAGTAAAATAATCGCATTTGCAAAATGCAATTTGTTGGGAAATTGAAGGAGGCAATGTTTTTCAAATTATTTCATATCATGCAAATTAAATCACTTCCCTGTGAGACATTGAATAAAGCTGACCAGTGAGAAGCCTACTAAAGTCAACTTTTGAACTATTCAACACTCATGAGGTAAGGACTAAGCATAGTGTTCCATTTGAATGATATGAAATAAAATGGTTTTGTCGGGAAAACAGGAGACACAATTCTTGTCTTAAATAGTCCACTTATTAGGTTTTAATTTGTGAGTCTCATGATTTAAACCCTAACCACAACATTGTGAATATACTGACCAATTTCCCCTTAGGTCCTGTTGGCAGAGAAGGCCACTCAGCATATTTCGGCGATGGCATCCATTGTGTACGCCAACAAGCCACCATACACTATGGATGTAGTACGGAAGCGTAAGGATGATAAGCAGGGTTGGGAGGATGTCGGGAGGGCACTACACAAGCATAAGGATAAGTGGTGTCGGGAGGGCACCACACAAGCGTAAGGATAAGTGGTGTCGGGAGGGCACTACACAAGCGTAAGGATAAGTGGTGTTGGGAGCATGTCGGGAGGGCACTACACAAGCGTAAGGATGGTAAGCAGTGTCGGGAGCATATCGGGAGGGCACTTTAGCGAGAGTAAGGATAAGTGATGTTGGGAGCATGTCGGGAGTGCACCACGTGAGCATAAAGATGGTAAGGGCCGGGGTGTGAAAGCATAAGGAGTGGTGAGGACAGAGATGGGGGGGCAGTGTCGGAGTCTCATCTGGAGGGCGGTGCGGGCTCGTAAGAATGCAAAGCATTGGGGCCGATTAGGTGAGGATGCGGAAGCCAATGAGGTGAAATTACCCAAACATTGTGAATAGTGTTGAAATGGGTTTGGGCTTTGAGTGACATTCTCATGTGACACATGTGATGATTGACGTTGTCTTGACGCTGACGTGACGTGACCCACTAAATCCAGTGACTATAAAGTGACACTAAGCTTGATTTTATAGGGGACTTAGAGCATGCTGTCAAAAGCAGGACTACTGAATAGTTTTCAGCAGAAAATATTATTAATATATTAGAAGAAGTACCCACCAGAAGCATAATTGGTTCTAGTAAGGTGAATTTCAAAACAAGGGTTAATACACCTTGAAAAGATTATGTGGACGAAAATACCAATGAAAATTCTAATAATGTTAGGTATAAATCGGCAGATATAATGAGGAAGTGCCATATTTGCCAAAGCACCACAAATTTAGCTAATATATGTCCCAATAATTGAAAAATCAATGAACTTTACATTGAAAAAGAACCTGATGTTGAAAAGAAGGTGATGATGTAGAAAATTCAGATGATAAATCATCAATATTTTCTGAATCTTCAAAAGATAGAGAAAATATCAATGCCACTTTTGACATTATGGAATATTATTTCCAGTTGCCACAATTAAGCAATGGGTAACTTGATCTGTCTCAAATTCAAGATGCACACTTTATGAAGAAGAAACAAAATAGGGGAGAGGTTTATACAGCTGGTGACTCCTGTATAATAGAAGTGGTAATTGACAAGAAACCCATCAAACTTTTCATTGACCCAGGAGCCTTCTGCTGTTGTGTTGGCAAAGCATTTCTTAATACTTGTGTACCAAATTTTGAAGATCAATTATTGACAATTGATGGCATAAAATTCAATAGTGCAACTAGTCCAATGAAAGCATTAGGAATATTTAAAACTACTGTCATATTTCCACACATAAATGGAAATCTAAGAATCACTGTTGAATTTATTGTTATGAAAAATTTCTCCAGTACCCATTCCATATTGGGAAATGACTATTTAATCATGTATGGCATATATTTACATAACAACAAGGACAGATAGTTTACTATTGGAGACAATAAGCAGAAAAAGCTGCCTTTTTACCATTAAAAAGACAAATTACAGGCAGCAAAGTATCACCAGTCAGCTTAGAGTTGGAGAAATTCAAATCTGAACAGTTAAATGAAGCTGAAATAAGCCTCTATCTGGCTAATAAGCAGAAAAGTTAACTTTCTGCCCTTTTATATGGCCATAAAGAACCATTTGCATAAGACAAAGAAACTTTGGGAGCAATGATTGGTCATAAAGTTGACATCATCCTTAATATTGAAATACCTTATCCATGACTATTAAGAAGACCTGCATATCCTGCAAGTCTTAAATCAAGAGAAGCTCTGGAAATTCAGATTAAGGAACTTCTAGATCTTGGTGTAATAAGGAAGGTTGGCAATAATGAGGAAGTAGAAAGACCTACACCAGTCATAGTGGCATGGCATAATGGAAAATTTAGAATGGTTGGGGACTTTAGAGCTCTGAACACTTACACTGTTCCAGAAAGGTACCCCATCCCAAAAATCCAAATTTCACTTACCCATATATCTCAATCAGTGTATATAAGCACCTGGATTCCCTTAAAGGATTGAATCAGAATGTGGTGAAACCAAGGGCAAGAAAATACTTGAGAATCATTGTTCATTGTGAAGTATATGAATATATGAGGATGTCTTCCGGTATCAAGAATGCACCTTCACACTTCCAAAGAATGATGAATGAAATCTTCCCTGAAGACCTTTCAGAAGGATGGGTAATAATCTACATTGATGACATTATTGTCTGTTCCAAAACTTGGGAAGAACATATAAATAGAATATCAAGAGTTTTGACCAAAATACACTCTGTAAACATGAAAATTTCTTTGAAGAAATGTCAATTTGGATTCAAAGAACTCAGAGCACTGGGGCATGTAGTATCTGGTTTATCCCATGGAATTGACCAAATTAGATCTGCAGCAGTACTACTGAAACCTATGCCTCAGAGGAGAAAAGAAATTCAGTCATTTCTGGGCTTTGAAGGATATTACAGACAGCATATTAAAGTTCTTTTCATCCATAACAAGACCTCTGTATAAATTGTGTGACAAAGACACAGTGTTTGAAATGACTGTTGACAGACTCAAAGCCTTTGAATCTTTAAGACAAGCCTCAACCACTGCTCCACCCTTACTGATCCCAGACTTGAAGCTTTACATTGATTCATCAGGAGATTTTATTGGTGCTGCACTTCATCAAGTCCAGATTATCAATGCTAAACCTGTGGAAGGACCCATATGCTTCATATCCAGGCAAATCAAACCAACTGAAGCCAGATATGGAGCAAGTCAAATAGAGTGTTTATGCCTTGTCTGGGCCTTGGAAAAGCTAGATTACTTCCTGGAAGGATGTGTTTTTGAAGTAATAAAGAATTGTACTGCTTTCAACTCACTTTTAAACATGAAAACATCTAACAGACATATGCTCAGATGGCAAATAGCCATACAAGATCATAGGGGCAATATGACCATTGTTCACAAAGATGGGAATATTCATAAAAATGCAGATGGACTGAGAAGATGGCCATTACCAAATAATATTGATAATCCTGCTTATGTGCCAGAACAACCTTCCCCACAGATCCCAATAGAAGGAATTAGTGTTACAGATCTGAAAACCACTTTCTTTGAAGAAGTGAAAACACTTATACTCAGTATAAGAATTGTTGCATTTTATGCCAATTACACACTAAATACTGTAAAGACAACTCTTTGATACATGCCTTAGATGTAATATGGAAAGATCATATGATGAGGGAAGATTACACTTACTGGATGGTATAGTTTACCACAGAACTAAGCATACACATTTCATGACAGTTTTGGACAGGTCCTTAATCAATCTTGTACTTAAAAAATACCATCACAGCCCCTTCTCAGCACATCTTTCTGAAGACAGAACAAGAGAAAAGATAAAGGGCTTTATATGGTGGCCAATGTGGCAGAAAAATGTTGGAGAGTATTGCATAACCTGTGACAGATGTCAGAAGGAAAATAAATCCACTGGCAAAGGACTTGGAAATATGATCAACATCCAAGAACCCAGCAGACCTTGGGAAATTGTGCATATGGATGGGGTAACTGGCGTACCACCAGGGGGTCATAGAAGCTATAATGCTTGCCTAGTGATTTTTGATAGATTTAGGAATACACCAATATTTCTACCATGTGGCAAAAATTATACAGCCATGGATAAAACTCTTTTGATATGGAATAGAGTAGTATCATGGACTGGAATGTTCAAAAACATCATTAGTGACAGAGATCCAAAATTCAACTCAGCACTATGGACAAATCTTCACCAACTTTTTGGTACAGAGGTATCCTTCTCTACAGGCTACCACCCACAAGCTTATGGTCTGGCTGAGAGAATGATCCAAACCTTGGAAGACAAGGTAAGAAGATTTTGTGTGTATGGCCTTGAATTTGGGGATTATGATGGATTCACCCATGATGGTTGTACTCTTTTAACAGAACTAGAATTGGCATATAAGAAATCCATCCATGCCAGTACCAATCAAACTCCTGCTATTCTAGAAAAAGAATGGAATCCCAAATTAACTCAGGATTCCCTGAGGAAAGATTTGGTTGAGTTGCATCCTACAGCTGCTAGCTTCAATGGAATGCTAGAAGAAGCTACAAAGCATACAGTAAGGTGCATGGAAGACTCATTTTCATATGCTAAAGACAAATGGGACAAATCACATGCCACTGCAGATTTCAAAGTAGGGCATTTAGTAGTTCTATCCACTACTAAATTTGATAACATCAAAGGATGTAAAACGCTCAAAGACTCCCTTTCAGGACCTTTTGTTATCAAGGCCCTCCATGGAGAAAATGCTGTTGAAGTATAATTATGTGAGGAACTTAGCAATAAGCATCCTACATTTCCAGTGAGATTGATAAAGCCATATATATCTAATGATGCTGAAAAATTTTTTTTGAGGAATAAAGTTTTCCAAGTTAAAACTCCTGTGGAATCAGCTTGTATTGAGAAGATTAGTAAAGGTCTCAAAGAAAGAAAGTTGAGAACCAATAAAATAAGGGAATACCTTGTTAGGTACAGTGACCCAACCTGTGAAGATGAATGGTTAGCAGAAAAAGACATACCTGAAGCTACCAAACTTGTCAGAAGGTGAAGACACACTAGAAATAACAATATTACAAAGTAATATTCCTTTTTTTAGGGGGAGGGAATGTGAGCCTTAGATGTATTTTCATATAGCCAAAGGACCACAAATAATAATAAGATATAAATAAAATAAATTTCTTTATATTATCAAATTGCAAATAAAATATAAATATAATATCATATATAAAAATGAAAAATTATTTATAATTCAAAAATAAAACTATGATAAATTTTGAATTTGTGAAAACACATTTTTACTTGAAAAATTTAAGTAAAAATGAATTTTCAACAAAAATACCAAAATTAAAACAGTTTTGAAAAACTGTTAAATAAAAATTACCATAAATTTTCATCTTATAAATAAACATATGAAAATTATTTTGCCATTGGACTCCTCATGTCAGCCTGTGACTCAAAACCAGAGAACAAACACAACAGCCGAATACCATAAATCAATGGTATAGCCAAGGTACCACCAACACATGGAGTGAGCCAAATAAACTCAAAAGGTATCAAAGAAAAGAGGAAAGTCACCTCCATCCATATATACAAGTTTCATAATCATAGGACAAAGAATAACAAAGTTATTCCTGCTCAAAGTTGTTGCTGAGCATAAAACTTAATGTTCACCTCTCATATGAAATATAGAGGAAGAGGCTTAACCCCATCAAATTGTATTCAAAAAGAAGTCTCTAAGTCAGGGCTATTAAATGGTACTGGCCAGATTGAGTTAGCACCAGAATTACAGAAGTTATGACCAAAAAAAGGTAAAATAAGGGTGAATAAAATAATAACCTCTCATCTAACTTCTACAGTTTCATTGTGAGATACCTCAAGTGGGGTCTTTTTGGAAAGGGGAAAATTAGGGCTATCTTATGGTTCCAGCCACTCCCCATACACTATCAAGAACAAAATCTATGGGGCAAACAAGCTCCATGCAGGTTTTTAAGCAAATCATGCATATGTACAAAAACCTTGTACATGGCATAACTTTTCTATATTGAATTATAACCATATAAAATGAGGTAACATTGTGTAGGACACAACTAGGGCTATACAATGAACCAAAGCTGAGCTTGATACCTCAATAACTGACAACGCTATGGCAGTTTTAAGCTGAAAAACCCACAGTTAGACTAATACAGCCTTACTGTTGGATATTCTCCCATAAGAATGATTATGAGGTGTCAAATAGACAAAGAAGAATGTTTATACTTCAATAACTCGTAATTCATTCAATACTGGGGTCCGATATAGGTTCTTTGCAGCATTCTATGTGTCATACACATCAAAAGAGGGCTATGTGGTCCCCAGATGAAACTTTTCACCTTGTATTGGTGAAAGCTGCCCAGATGTGGTTTCAAAGCCATATCTGAGCCAAATACAGATTATACAGGTGCTATGAAAACCACAAGCCAGTACTCTGAACTGAAAAACTCTTCACTTCCTCTGCGTGGATGGTGTAGAGGGACATTCCACCCCATTTTAGGATAAAAGGAGGCCTTTTCTCCACCAGAAAAGGTTTCCTCATCCTGCTGTTTAATTCCTACGTAGTACAACTGTCAAAAACAGTTATGCCTTGGAAATAATTACCAGGTTAGACTATAAACTTGAGTATTGTAGACTTTATTATTGTAACCCCACAGGTAAAGCTGGACCCAGGGGTTTCAACAGTGCTCACCACCACTAATAATCATTAGTAAAGCCCTTTCATTGTATTTAAAACCCATTTTTAAACATTATTACTCGTGTAACAGTCATAGTTTAAGTTGTAAATAGTCTCTATCATCAACTCTTCATAGACTCACCATGACATTTTGGGGGCCTGGCCATATTCTTTAGCCTTTTTTGGACCTCATTAGTGAGTTTTTTCTCTTATTTTCTTAACTCTGACATTTGTTTCTTTTTTTAGGGTGAAATTAGTTCAAAAAATATAATATACATCTTATATTTGTTTTTAAAGTGGTATACGGGTATATACCACTAAGCTTCCTCCTTTTATTGCATTGTTGCATGGTTTATTATAATTCAATCACCACAAAAACATTATTTTTGGTGGGCTTTACATATTTAAACACCTTAAGCCATTAATATAGTCCCTTTCATTAAAGAAATAAGGACACCTCCTACTGTAAAACCAACAGTTGAGGCGTGGTTGGGTACATTGTCAATTTCAATTACCCTCTTACATAACCACTTTTTCAGATTATACTTGATAATTACAAGTTAATCTGTGAGATACTGGTATACAAACAGTGTGCCAGATATGTTTAAACTGTATTTATGATGTGGACTCGTTAATTCAACTACACTGTTGTAATACAAGGGCATAATATAGAAATATATTTCCCAGAGGCCATTCTTAGACATGCAAACAGCATTTTAAGTATTCTTAACTGATAATAAGCCCTCTTTTTCCTGTCTGATTCAGTGGAAGAAAAATACACCCAATGGAGACCCAGTCACAGGCCAGAATACAAGTGACACACTCAGAACCAGAAGGAAGCAAGGGAAAAGGAAAAGGCACAGTGAAGGCCTTATAACAGCTAAAAGGCGGACACCCATTGTCACTCAGAGGGATAGAAAACCATGAAACCCTGCATCAATACAAGGTAAACCCACCTTAAAAACTTGTACAGGGAAGATTACAGTCATTAAGCCAGTTATAAGCTCTAAAAGTGAATTGCCAAAAGCACAAGACAACAAATTTGTACAAGGCAAAGTCAAAGGTACATACCCTAAGAACATAAAGTTTCTGACCGCTTGCAAAAACTGATGTGTCACCTGCACACCTCAGAGACCTGGGATTCCAAATTCACCAGCCACAGGACAGAGAAGGCTGATCCAGAACCACAAGACCTGCAAGAGGACACCTTGGACACAGTGGTGGATTGCAAGACATTGAGGGAAATCATACCCACTCTGCCATTCACATTCCACTTCAACAGAAACCTCAAACCAGAGGAGTGGAAGGATATGGATCAAGTTCTTCAGCTCCACCAACTCTTCAATGACATTTTTCAATGGAGCATGGACAACAAGAGGTTCAACCTAGAATCCCACTTGGCAGAACTTGGAGCAAGCTGTGGGAAAATCTGTCTCAAAGAGATACACTTCAGAGACCTTATGGTAATCACCAAACATTTGAATCCCAACAGGCAGTTCAGACCCCGGGAGGTGAGCGCAAAAAGGATAAGGGAGAATAAAGACACTATCCAAGCTATAGAAGAACAACTGAACCAGACAGGGCATACTCAGATTCCTTCAGGCTTGCAAGTAGTAGACCAAAGCAGCTCTCCAGTGGCTTCACACCATTCAGGAACCAACAGATCATTGGCCAAGAATCACCATTCCTTGCAATCCCAGGAATTCTCCAGTAGAAGACAAGGATGCAAGGGCAAAAACAACACCACCTTCAACCAAAGGAAGGGAGAGTCAGACCCAGTGATCCAGAAGGTGTTAGATTTGGTGAAAGAAGTGCACAAGAACCAGAAGTGGTTTTATATAACTCTAGAATAAGTAGTCCTATTAATAGGAATATTACCCCCACTCAGATTAAACATAATTTTGTCACACCTGAGAGTAACTTAAACAGTGATGCACTGTGGTTACAAATGTCCCAATTTTCTGAGCAAACTCAAAAGCAGTTTGCAGAAATTGAACCAAGCCATGACAGGATGAAAACATTAACAGCCTCCATGGACAAACTGTTAAAACTCTTCAAAAAGGACATGCTGAATTGACAAAAGCCTCTGAAGAATCAAACAAAAGACTGAATCTAGCCTTTGAAGAACATCACCGCAGCAAAAGGACAGGGATTGTCTGGATAAAGACATAAACAAACTGTTCAATGTATACCATAACATGAAGCCCCAACCACAAGGACATGTTATGGATAATACATATCAGAAAGAGGACATCAAAGCAGATGCCATGTTGGTGAATAAGGCAAGATCTCCATCTTAATACCAGGATGGAGATAATATGTCTTATTCTGAGAAAGAATCCTTAAAACAGCTTTCCGAGGCCTCAAAATGGCCCAAATTGTCTGGTACAGGAAAATATGATCATTTGGAGCTCATGGATTATATTGATGTACCAAGTATAACAGACTACTGGATTACTTCTACGCTAAATACAGCATTTAAACATCATGCTAGTATTTGGTACACAGAAATGAAAGAAATCCATGACAGGAGGAACTGGCCATGGTGAAAGAGTCAAATCATCCAAAAGTACAGTGATGGTACTTGGATATAGCAAGCTACCATGGAATTTGAAAATGACAAGTATTCAGTGGACAAAGATCCATATGAATGGGGTCTTAGACAGTCTAGAAGCCTTCAAGCCATTGATCCTTGAATGAAAATTCAGATGAGGAATCACAAACTCCTGACACAAACGCCAGGAGACCTAGAGAATGCAGTAAAATTCAGATGAAAGCAAAATTGCACTCTAGATGAAATTGCAAATACCTTACAAGATGTAAGGAAAAGAACTAATATATGAAAATATTCCCTATACAAAAGCAGTGGTTTTGAAGAGAAACAACCTTTCAGGTTATAGTTTAAAGACAAGCCCAGAGAAAGAGTGCTAGAAATGAATATGGAGAAAATTTCTTGTCACAATTGTGGTTCAACAAACCACTATGCCAACAACTGTCCATAGGAAAAGAATAAAGTCTATGCCATTGGAAAGTTCCAGAGGAGGAATCCCCAACAGAAGTGTCTGACTCATAATCTATGGGTGATGCAATCAGAGAACAATCTGATGATGGCCAAGACCCAAGAGAATAATTCCTTGTGAAGTACCAAGAGGACACTCCACTGGAGATCCAAGACATACAGGTGGAAGCAGGCATGCCACAAGATACTGCCAAAAAAAGCTTGTGCAAACACACACAAGATGCACAAACATTCCTGGTTACACCAACCAAAGGAATGGCATACATGCATGGAACAGAAACAAAAATGACTGTTTGTATTGACAATGCTCAACATCCATTGATCATTGAAAGTGGAGCACATTCATCTATAGTGGCCAGAATTTATCTGGATAACCACTTCCCAAATTGGGATACCAGCTCTTGCCCACCAAGGAAAAGAGCTTAAAAAGTGCTTCAGGGAAGATGATTTCCATTGGGACAATTATCAAAGAGATAATTATACCCCACAGGAAGGGTAATATCAGACTCAATCCAGAGTTTGTAGTGCTTGATGATTCCCATATGCAAGGATTCTTACTGGGGACAGATTACCAGAGGATGGATGGAATTGAAATATCCAGTAGTAAAAACAGGCACATTACCATTGGTACCAACAAGGAAAAGAAACTTTCACTTGATATACCAAGTATCTGCCCAAGATTCACTGGAAGAACTACTGAATGAATTCAGAGAGGGACAGTTTAGCACTACCCTCACCAGTAAACAGAAACTAAGTTTACTAAAAATTCTGAGAAAGAATAGACCAGCATTTTCCATTGGTGAAGAACCATTAGGTGAGATCAGAGGTCATCATGTAGAGCTATATCTGGCTGTGTAAAGCCCTTACCCACCCATTCTCAGGAGACCTCCTTACCCAGAAAGTCTGGAAACCAGGAAGGAAATTGAAAAACATATCAATGAACTCCTGGACATGGAGGTCATTAGAAAGATTGGACACAATGAAATAGTGGAAATTACCAATCCTGTCCTAATCACCTGGAATAATGGCAAGTCTAGGCTGTGTGGAGATTCCAGAGCTCTGAACAACTACACCAAAGCTGACAGGTACCTTATACCCAGGATACCTCATGCATTAGATAAACTGGCAAAAGCCAAATACATAACCAAAATGGATTGTATGGAAGGCTTCCACCAGAATGGAGTTAAACCAAACTCCATGAAATTACTAAGAATCATATGCCATATGGGCATATATGAGTACCCCAGGATGCCATTTGGCATCAAGAATGCACCAGCCAACTTCCAAAGGACGATGGACACCATATTTCAAGAAGAAATATTGGAAGGCTGGATGGTAGTAGATATTGATGACGTCATTATATAATCAGAGACATGGGATGACCATATGCAATACATAGATAGAGTGCTAAGTAAATGCACACCCATAAATCTGAAAATTTCACTTAAAAATGGCAATTTTGGCCAACAAGAGCTACTAGCTCTAGGACATAGAGTCTCAGGTCTTAGTCTGGAAATTGACCAGAAAAAAGTAGCAGCAATACTTCAAAAACCAGTACCAAGAAACATCAAAGAGATGCAATATTTCCTTGGGTTTGCTAGTTACTATAGAAACAACATCAAACGTTTTGCCCACATAACTAGTAGTTTTTACAAGTTAGGTTCAAAAGATGTAGTTTTCGAAATTACCAAGGAAAGGAGGGATGCATATGATACAATCAAATATGAAATCACAAATGCACCTGTGCTCATCTTCCCTGACTTTGAACTACCATTGAATTTATACATAGAGGCAGCATGTAGCCAAGGCTTAGGAGCAGCCTTTCACCAGAGACAAATTGTGGAGGGTGAACCAAGGGAGTGAGTAATATGTCACATCTTTAGGCAGCTGAAAGATTCAGAAGCCAGGTATGGGGCCACTCAGACAGAATGTCTATGCCTATTCTGGGCTCTAGAGAAACTCCATTATTATTTCAAGGGTGCAGTCTTTGAATTCTACACAGACTGCACAGCCTTGAAGTCTTCACTGAACATGAAGACTACCAAAAGACGCATGCTTAGATGGCAAATAGCCATCCAGAAGGATAGAGGGAATATGACCATCATATACAAATGACGTAAAAGTAACAACAATGCAGATGGCCTCAGCACATGACCACTGGATAATGTCAAAAACGACCCAGCTTATGACACTGAAGTAGGAGCTTAAATTCCTATCCATTTCATGGAAATAGACAGGAAGAAAAACTTCAGATTTTCTGAATGGGCCCCAGACAGTGGAAACACTGACTCAGAAGGAATAGAAACTCCCATTTTGGGAATAAGCTCCTCAGAACTGCACACTGAATTCTTCAATGCAGTAATTAAGACATATTCCAAACACAAACAGTGTGGCATATTGTTACAACTCCTCAAAAAAAAGTACAGGAGCCCAGAACTGGAATCCCAGTTAGAGGAACCCTGGTTGAGGGACTATAAGGAAAATACATTTTTCCTTATAGATGGCCTGCTCTATCATAGAGAGAAGCACACTAGTGCACTCACAATAATAGACAGAGACCATATATCTTTGATCCTGAAGGAATGCCATGATGGCCCCTACATGGGACACATGAGTGAAGACAGGACCAAAGAAAGGGTAGCAAGCACTGCTTGGTGGCCAAAATGGGAACAAGAGTTGAGTGATCACATCAACACTTGTGAAAGTTGCCAAAAGACTAATAGGGAACATGGGAAGAAATATGGTTTACTCCAACAAATAGAACAACCTAAGCACCCATGGGAAACCATAAACATGGAGTGGGTTACAGGACTTGTCCCAGGAGGTGAAGAAAACTTCAATGCCTTCTTAATCATAGTTTATAGGTTCAGTAAGATTATGAGGTGCCTACCATGTCACAAGGAGGGTACAGCCATGGATACTGCACTGTTATTCTGGAACAACATCATATCCACCTGTGGAGTACCTAAGATAATAATAAGTGATAGGGACCCAAAGTTCACATCTGAATTTTGGACCAACCTCTATGACATGCTGGGTACTAAAGTTGCTTTTTCTACAGCTTACCATCCACAAGCAGATGGACTAGCTGAGAGGATGATCCAGAAAATGGAGGACATCCTTAGAAGATTCTATGCCTATGGCATGGAATATAAGGATCATGAACGATACAACCATGACTGGGTTACGCTTCAACCAGCACTTCAACTGGCATATAACATAAGTCAGCACTCTACCACAGGCAAAAACACCTGCATTGGTAGAGAAAGGTTGGAATGCCCTATTGCCTGTGGATCACCTGAAGAAGAATCTTCTGACCATCCACCCCACAGCCAAGGATTTCCTATGAAATGTGGAAGAGGGCCTGAGACACAGCTGCCAAATGCATAGCTGAGGCAAAAGAATATAATGGGCAGAGGTGGGACAAATCACATATGGAACCTGAGCTTAAAGAAGGGGACCAATTCTTAGTGTTCACACTTAACTTTAATAATCTCAAAGGACCCAAGAAGATGGGAGACTCATTTTTAGGCCCCTTCACTATCTTAAATTGATGAGGAAAAATGCAGTGGAAGTGAAACTCACAGAGATATTTTCCAGGAAACACCCAGTCTTTCCAGTGAGTTTAGTCAAGCCATACTTCCAGACAGAGGAGGATAAATTCCCCTCCAGGAGGAAGAACCCCACACCACCAGAAATAGTGGAGGTGTAGGATTCTCCTGGACCAGTGAAGAAAATCATCAAGGCCAGGAAGATCAGACTTAACTGTAAGGATCAGAGACAATACTTAGTCAGATTCAAGAACCAGACAGCTTATAAGGACAAATGGTTGACAGAAGATTCCCTATCAGATGGGAACCTCCATTTAAGGAGATTCAGAGCCAGTAGGAGGACTGAACAGTCTCATCAATGATGAGCCGTTTGGAGAGGGAGGGTATGTCAGCCTGTGACTCAAAGCCAGAGCACAAGCATGACAGCCAAATACCATAAATCATTGGTATAGCCAAGATACCACCAAAACATGGAGCTGAGGAAAATCAGCTCAAAACATATAAAAAGAAAGAGGAAACTCACCTCTTTTCAAATATACAAGTCCCATTATCATAGGACAAAGAATAACAAAGTTATTCCTCCTCAAAGTTGTTGCTGAGCATAAACCTTAGTTTTCACCTCTCATCTGAAATACAGAGTAAAAGGCTTAACCCCATCACATGGGTTATCAAAATTACTCTTCATGTCAGCGCTATCCAATGGTACCAGCCAAACTGAGCTAGCACCAGTATTACAGAAGTTATGGTCAACATCAGGCCAAATGAGGGTGTACAAAATATTCACCTCTCATCTAACTTCTACAGTTTTAGTGAGAGATACCTGAAGTGGGGTCTTTTTGGAAAGAGAACAATCAGGGCTATCTGATGTTGTCATTCATTTTCCCATATCTCATCCAGAAAACAATCTATAAGGCAAACAAGCCCAATTCAGCTTTTTTCCTAAAACACACATATGTACAAAAATCTTTTACATGGGATAACTTTTCCATATTTGATGATAACCATATCAAATGAGGTACCATTGTGTAGAGCACATAGAGGGCTACACACTAAACCTACTTTGAGGTTGATATCTCAAAAACTGAAAAAGGTATAGCTGTTTTAAGGTCAAAATCCCACAGTTTGGCCAATACAGCCCTACCTTGGGATAATATCCCACAACCATCATTATGAGGTGTCAAAAAGACTAAGAAGCTTGTCTTTACTTCAATACCTCATTGTTCATTCAATACTGGGGTCCCTTACAAGTTCTGTACAGGATTCTATGTGTCATACATGTCAGAATCAGGCTGTGTGATCCCAAGATGAAAATCTTTACCTGTATTGGTGAAAGCTGCCCAGATGTGGTTTCAAAACCACATCTGAGCCCAATAAAGGCTATACAGGCCTTTTGCAAACCACAAGCCTGTCCTGGAGAGTGAAAATCTTCACTTCCTCCATGTGAAAAGGTCTAGCAGCCTTTTCACCCCATTTCAGGATAAAAGGAGGCCTTTTCACTTCCAGAAAAGGGATCCCCATCCTGCGCTTGAATTCCTACATAGTAAAACTGTCAAAAACAGTTATACTCTCCATAAATATACAGGTTATACTACAAACTTTATTATTGTAACCCAACAGATAAAGCTGACCCCAGCGCTTTCAACAACGCTCACCACCACTAATTCTCATTGGTAAAGCCCTTTTTATTTATAATTAAAACCTTTTGAATACTTTTTATCTGTGTCACACTCATATTTAAAGTTGTAAATAGCCTTATTACTTATTTATCATAGACTCATCCTGACAATACCACTCAAGGTACATACTAGGAGTTGGACTTACTTTTTATAACTCCTCTCCCCACCAAGCACCATAGAAGTCAAGATATTGAAGAATGGGGGCCTGGCTTGTCAGGATATAAAGAATGGAAATCTTTGACAAGTTCAGGGAAATTCTTGAGGTTTGCGGCTGGTTCCCAAGTGGATCTTTCTAGGTCTTGACTGAAACCTTTCCATTCCACTAAATACCATAATTTTCTTCTCTTGAGCTTTGAATCCAGATTTTGTGAGACTTCCCATTCCTCTTGTTCTTCAATGATTATTGGAGGAGGAGGTTGCTGATGCCAATTTGGGATTGTTGATGTCTTGACTGGTTCAAGGAGGGAAATATGGAAGACTGGGTGGATGGATTTCCATTGAGATGTAAGCTTGAGGTGGTAGGCATGAGTACTGACTTTCTTCAAGATTTTAAAAGGACCCAACCATCTTTCAGGGAATTTTCTGGTGGGTCTGTTTGATTTGATGTTCTTGGAATAAATCCATCCCATGTCACCAGGATTGAAAACAGGTGGACTTGCTCTACTTTTATCTGCATACCTCTTAAACCTGTTTCTGGAAACTTCAAGTTCTCTCTTGAAATCTTGTTATACTGACTGGATTTACATTGATAAATTTTCAGCAGGAGTATCTTGAGTAATGTGAACTTAGTCAAATTGTGGATCTCTTCCATAAACAGTAAAAAACGGTGATTGTTTTGTTTAAGAGTGGTCAGAGTTATTGTAAGCAAATTCAGCCAGATGGAGCCAGGTGTTCCAATCATCTTGATGATAACTGACATACATCCAAAGGTACTTTTCTAGTAACTGATTTACCCTCTCTGTGTGTCCATCAGCTTCTGGATGGCAAGCAGTTGACAGATATCTTGATATCTTGAGCTTCTGACAAAGATTGGTCCAAAAAGAAGAAACAAAAAGTGAACCTCTATCACTGACAATGCTTTTAAAATATATTCTTGATTAATAAATGGGCCACATCCAGTGAAGTGATTGAAGACATTGTTGGAATAAAAACTGCTGTTTTTGAGAACCTGTCCACTATGACCAGAATTGAATCAAAGGAATTGGACAGTGGCAGTTGAGTGATGAAATCCATTGAAAGACAAATCCAAGGAACATTTGGAATCAGAAGTGGTTTGAGGAATCCAAACTTCTTGTGATGAATATTCCTGTTTCTTGAGCACTGTTCACAGGATGAGACATAATCCTTGATGAATTGAGTCATGCCAGACCAGTGGAACTCCCACTTGACAGGTTTGAGAGTCTTCTCTTGGCCAGAATGTCAAGCTAGAGGAGAGTCATGACACTTGTCAGGGTGAGTCTATGTAGAAGCTTAAAAACAGTAAATACAAGCTAGTACTATGACTGTGACACGTCAAAATAAGTAATAAAATAATTCTTCAGGTCCTACTGCTACGTGGTAACAGTAGTGATGAGTCTATTGAGGACCTGGGTTGCAATGTTCTAATATCTTTGACTGTAAAGAGACACTACAATAATTATATTTAATTATATCTTTAAGTATTCTAAGGACACTACTGATGGATAACAGTCTTGTCACGTAAGAATATATAATAAAAAGATAAGATGAGGATTTTTGAAGGCAAAAACCCTTCTTTTTATATCTTTCAAGACTGTCAAGAGTTATTTACTCTTCACACGTCAGAGGAGTGAAAATTTTCACTCCATTGGTCAGTCTGTGGTTCTGGATCCTCAATTCTGACGTCAGTAGAGGCATAATTGTGGTTTTGGAACCACAAATGATCATTCTGGATCAATACAGGATGAAAAAACTTTTCACCTGCAACGTCAGCACTTGGATGACGTTGTTCTGGTGTTTGTATGACCAATACTAGTAATTATGGGCGGGTTTAAGCTTTGAACAACCATTATTTTGAGTATTAAGACTGTACTGGTTGGTACAGGTTTGGTACAGGCCAGTATTGGCCAAAATACTTCCAACCAAGATATCTTGGTCAGGTTTTGAGATATCAAGAAACTAAGAGCACAGAATTGAAAGGCTTAATGAGCTCTTCAATTTGGTATGCTTCATGTTTACCCTTCTTTAAAATAGCAAAAGTTATAAGGGTTTTAAGTTTTTGGATGTATTTTTGTACATCAGTATGAGGCTTCAAAAACTTCCATACCAGATATCTTCTTCAGTTTGGAAGATATCTGTATTCTGATGATACAGTTTTGTAGGGCTTGATTAGCCCTACAGTTTGGTTTATGACACTGTACAGTTGTATGAGTGTATGCCAAAGATACAGGGGTTTGTTTATTTTCTTATTTTCAGAATATCTGTATTTTGGTTATGAAACCTTTGAACCAAGATCCCTCAGTCAATTTAAGAGATACAGAGGTCTAAGGTATCTCAAACTAAAGCTCTTGTTGAGATCTTTAATTTGGTTATACTTTTGTACAGTTTTGTACAAGCCCTCTTTGACTTTCAGGGGGACTTGGTTTTGAAAATGAGGTTATATGGTATCTCCAGTTGTAGTGGTGTTACAACAACATGGATGATATCATTGTGTAGCTCTCTATGTGAGCTTTAAGAAAAATACCATTTTGGTATAGGATAACTTAAATATGCATAAGTTAGATGAGAGGTGAAAATAAGGGTTTTGACTTGTTTATTCTCCTCTAGGTTTCCTTATTCTGTTTGGATAAGGTTGGTGTTTAATGTAAGAGGATTGTTTTCTCTTAATTATTACCTGTATTGACTATGTTTGTTCAATACTTGTCATACCATTATTTATGGTATGTTGGATGTCATGCTAGTGCTCTGTTTTGAGTCACAGGCTGACATACCCTCCCTCAAAAGAAGGCTCATCATTGATGAGACTCTTCAGCCCTCTTGGAGGCTCTGAATCTTCTGAGGTGTATTTGTCCATCTGGGATTTCTTTCTCAGTTAACCATTTGTCTTTATCTGCTGGTTGATTCTTAAATCTAACCAGGTATTGCCTGTTGTCTTTCCCATTGATTCTGATCTTCCTGGCTTTAATGATCTTTTTCACTGGTCCAGGTGAGTCATCTTCCTCTACCAATCTTTCATGGGTGACTGTCTTCTTCCTGTCAGGGGATTTCTCCTCATCTGTCTGGTGATAAGGTTTGACCAGGCTCACCGGGAAAACTGGGTGTTTCCTAGAGAACTCTTTGGTCAGGTTGACCTCTACTGCATTCTTTCCTATCAATTTAATAATGGTGAATGGTCCTATGAATGAGTCTCTCATCTTCTTGGGTCCTTTTAGGTTGTTGAAGTTAAGAGTTGAGATTAGAACTTGGTCTCCTTCTTTGAAATCAGGTTCTTGGTGACTTTTATCATATCTCTGTTTGTTATATAATTTGGCTTCAGCCACACATTGCTCTGCTTTTTCACAGGCAGTCTTCCACATTGTGTGAAAGTCTTTAGCTGTAGGATGTACTGAGAGGAGGTTCTTCTTCAAGTAATCTACTGGAAGTAGTGGGTTCCATCCTTTCTCTAATGTGGCAGGGGTTTTTCCTGTCACTGAGTGTATACTTGTGTTGTATGCCAATTGCACAGCTGGTAGGAGGGTTACCCAGTCATGGGTATATCCCTCATTGTCTTTATATTCCATGCCATATGCACAGAACCTTCTAATGATGTCTTCCAATGTTTGGATCATTCTTTCTGCTAGACCATCTGTTTGTGGATGGTAAGCTGTGGAAAATGCTAGTTTGGTTCCCAGCATCTCATATAGATTAGTCCAAAATTCTGATGTGAATTTAGGGTCTCTGTCACTAATTATAATTCTTGGGACTCCACAGTTAGCTATCACATTGTTCCAGAACAATATGGCTGTGTCCATTGCTGTGTCCTCTTTGTGACAGGGGAGACATCTGACACTCTTGCTATACCTGTCTACTACTACTAGGCATGCATTAAAGCTGTCTTTCCCTCCAGGGACCAGGCCTGTTACCCAATCCATGTTTATTATTTCCCAGGGGTGTTTGGGCTCCTCTATACTCTGGAGTAATCCATATCTTTTGCCATGACTTCTGTTGGCTTTTTGGCATCTGGTACAAGTGTTGATGTATTCACTCAAGTCTTGTTCCCACTTTGGCCACCAAGCTGTGCTAAAGACTCTTTCTTTAGTTCTTTCTTCACTCATATGTCCCATGTATGGGCAGTCATGGCATTCCTGTAGTATGAGGGAAATGTGTTCTCTACTTATTATTACCAGGGCACTTGTGTGTTTTTCCCTATGGTACAGTAGGTCATCTATCAGAAAAAATCTATTTTCTTTAAAGTTTTTGAGCCATGGCTCTTCCAATTGACTCTCTAGTTCAGGACTCCTGTACTTTTGTTTTAGTAGTTGTATCAATATACTACACTGTTTGTGTTTATTGTATGCTGATTGTACTATGCTAAAGAATTCTGTATTCAGATTAGAGGAGCTGATTCCCAGTATGGGTATCTCTTTAATCTCCCCATAGCTCTGTGCTGGGTTTGATGAATCATTCCCTAATGCCCAGTTTGATAGTTTGAAGTTCTTTCTCCTGTCTATCTCCATGCATTGTATAGGTATTTTGGCCCCATTTTCTGGGTCATATGCTGGATTTTCTTGGTCATTCTTCAGTGGCCACCTGCTGAGACCATCTGCATTAGTATGACTTTTCCCTTCTTTATAGATGATAGTCATATTCCCTCTGTATTCTTGTATGGCTATTTGCCACCTAAGCATGTGTCTGTTTGTTGTTTTCATGTTCAACAGTGACTTGAGGGCTGTGCAGTCAGTAAAAACTTCAAATACTGCTCCTTCTAAGTAGTAATGGAGTTTTTCTAATGCCCATACCAAGCATAGACATTCTGTCTGAGTAGCTCCATATCTGGCTTCTGAGTCTTTCAGTTGTCTTGAGATATAGCAAATTACTCCTTCTTTGGGTATGCCATCTACTAGTTGCCTCTGCTGTAGTGCTGCTCCTAGCCCTTGGCTACATGCTGCATCTATGTATAGTTTGAATGGTAGTTCAAAATCAGGCATCATTAGGACAGGGGCATTGGTCAGTTCATGTTTGATCTTTTCAAATGCATCCCTTCTTTCCTTGGTAATTTCAAAGACCACATCTTTTGAGCACAGTTTGTATAGGCTACTAGTGATGTGTGCAAAGTTCTTTATGTGGCTTCTGTAGTAGCTAGCAAAGCCCAAAAAAGATTGCATTTCTTTGATGTTCTTTGGTACTGGTTTCTTTAGTACTGCAGCAACTTTATTTTGGTCTATAGCTAGACTTAAACCTGAAACTTTGTGTCCTAGGGCTAGCAGTTCTTGCTGTCCAAAGTTACATTTCTTAAGAGATATCTTCATATTGATTGGTGTGCATTTTCCCAATACTTTATCAATTTTCTTCACTTGGTCTTCCCATGTTTCTGAGTATATTATGATATCATCAATGTACACTACCATCCACCCTTCCATTATTTCATCTTGAAATATGGTATCCATCATCCTCTGAAAATGGGCTGGTGCATTCTTAATGCCAAATGGCATTCTGGTATATTCATATATACCCATATGGCATATAATTCTTAGCAATTTGATGGAATCTGGTTTTACCCCATTCTGGTGAAAACCTTTCATGCAGTCCATTTTTGTAATGAACTTCGCTTTTGCTAGTTTATCTAGTGCATGTGGTATCCTTGGGATGGGGTACCTATCTGCTTTGGTGTAATTATTCAAAGCCCTGAAGTCACCACATAGTCTGGATTTACCATCATGCCATGTTATAAGGACTGGTGTAGTGACCTCTACTATCTCATTATGTCCTATCTTTCTTATTACCCCCATTTCTAGGAGTTCATTGATGTGTTTCTCAATTTCCTTCCTAGTTTCCATGCTGGCTGGGTATGGTGGTCTCCTAAGCATAGGTGGATATGGTCTTTCTACATCCAGATATAATTCTATATCATGTCCTTTGATTTTTCCTAGTGGTTCATCTCCTATTGCAAAAGCTCCTCTATGCTTTCTCAATACTTTCAGTAAGTTGAGTTTCATTTTACTGGTGAGTTGAGTGCCATATTGGGCCTCTTTGAATTCTTCCACTAGTTCTTTCAAGGTGTTATCATTTGTTATATGGTTAATGTCAAAGGAAAATTTTTTATCTTTGTTTGTACCTATGGTAAGATATCTGTTTTTACTATTGCAAATATCCATACCATACATTCTTTGGTACTCTGTACCTAGTAAGAATCCTTGTACATGTGCATTTTCTAGAACTACAAATTCAGGTTCCAGTCTGATATTTCCTTTTTGGTGTGGGATAATTATCTCTTTGATTATTGTCCCTAGTGAGTGCATTTTGCCTGATGCACTTTTGAAGTTTCTGGCTTTTGTTGGGATTATATCATCTTCCCATTTGGGGAAATGTTGTTCCAAGTATTCTTTTGCCACTATGGAGCAACTTGCTCCTGTGTCAATGATCATTGGGTGTTTACAGTTCTCAATATAAACTGTCAATTTTGTAGGTGTTCCATGAATGAATCCCATCCCTCTATTGGGGGTTACCAGGAATGTTTGTGCATTCTGTGTGTGCTTACAGAGCTCTTTGTCTGTTGTTATTTGTGGTATGCCTGAATCCAATTCAATGTCTTGTATATCAAGTGAACTTTCTTCATTGCATTCCACTATGTATTCTTCTATGGTATCAGGTTCACTTTGTGATTCTGCTCTCATACCATTTCCCATGCTGTCAGAATCAGATTTTTCACCTGTTTGTTCTTCTTCTGATTCTTCATCAATTGCATATATTTTCTTTTTTGGTTTTGTGCAATTGTTGGCATAATGGTCTGGTGAACCACAGTTGTGGCACACATATTTCTTTTTTGGGGTTTCTCTCCCTTTTTCTTTGTTTGTCTCTTTAACTTCAGACCTCTTGTCTTTGAAGTTTGGTTTGAAAGATGTGTACCTTCCTATGGAGGTCTTTTTTCTCACATCTTGTATGACATTTGCTATGTCATCAATGCTGCTGATGTTGTTGCATCTGCATTTGACTGCATGTTCTAGATCTCCTGGCAATTTTGTCAGGAGTTTATGGTTTCTCATTTCTATTGTCATATTGGGATCAATAGCTTTTAGCCTCTTTGTTTGTTTGAGGCACCATTCATAAGGGTCTTTTTCTGTGGAGTATCTATCACTTTCAAAGGACATGGTTTTTTGCCAGATCCAGCTACCATTGCTATACTTTTGTATAATCTGGTTCCTCCACCATGGCCAGCTTTTCCTGCCATGTATTTCTTTCATTTCAGTATACCATATGTTTGCATGGCCTCTGAATGCTGTGTTGAGTCTTGTTGTGATCCAGTAGTCTGGTATCTTTGGGACATCAACAAAGAGTCCATCAATATAGTCAATGATCTCCATATGGTCATATTCCCCTATTCCTGAGAACTTTGGCCAGTTTGTTACTTCTGGTAACTGTTTCAGTGCCTGTTTCTCTGAATAGTTGAGATTTTCCCCATCTTGGTACACTGACTCTGATCTTAACTTTGGAATCTGATATTCAGGTTCCTGGTCATAGTCTTTGTCCTCTTCTTTTAATTTTGTAGAGGTAGTAGGTTGACCTTGTGTTGGGGGGTATTGATTGTCTTCTCTGTCATAGAGGTAATCAATTTCTTTGTCAAAGCTATCCTGTTGCTGCTGGATACTCCTCAGATCCCTCCTCACAGTTTGTTGTTCTTCTAGAATTGAATTCAACTGTCTGTTGGTTTTTTCAAATTCTGTCCAAATTTTGGCCAGATTTGAATTCAAGTCTTTTATGACTGTTGCTTGGAAAGCATTTTCTTCTTTCAATGTTTCCACTTCTGTCCTCATTTTTTCTGAGGTTTCATGTGTCCACTCCATGAATTGGGCCAATTTGGTCCATGTGAATTTGTTTTCAAACTCATGAGTGTGCATTGTAGTTTCAGTTATTAATTCTGGGTCTATTGAGTCAGAACTAGAAAAACTATTTGTAGGTACAACTATTTCTTGTTTTTGTGTACTTCTTGGACTAAGTCCATCAGCTTTTTCATCAATGGGTCTGCTTCTTTCTTCCTCTGGTTGAAAGAAGTTTTGTTTTTCCCTTGGGCTCCTTTTCTCCTGTTGGAAACTACCTGGAATGGTGGGGGAGCTTTGGATGAAGTTTCCTTTGGCTTGTAAGGCCTCGAACTGCTGGATGGTTGTGGGGAAGATGGGGCTTCTTCTTCCATTTCTGGGGGTGCCTGAATCTGACTGGGCTCTTCCTTGTGCCAAGATCTCTCTATGGCTTGTATGGCTGCCTGGTTCTCTTTGATTCTGGTTGCTCTTTCTTCTAAGAGTTTGAAATTCTTGTTGGGATTCCAACCTTGCATTTCTGTCATAAGTTCCATCCAAGCCATTTGCTTGAGACAGATCTTCTGGGTTGTTATCCCCACTTCTGCCCATGATGCTGCCATGGTGAACATTTTGTTGTCCATGCTCCATGTGAAGAGGTCTCTCAGGAGTTTGTGTATCTGGAGGACCTGTTCTGCATCTGTCCAATCTCCTGGTTGGACTCCTGGGTTGAATTTGATTTGGAACAAGACTTTGGGTAGGAGTTCCCTGATGGTAAGTCCTTTGCTGGTCATCTGCTCCAGTTCTTCTTCCTCCGTGTCTTCTTGGCCAGTGTTCTGGTTGATTTCTTGGGAATCCAAGATCTCTAAGAAGTGGAGGTGTCATGTTAACAATGTTAAAAAATGACAGACAATAAAAAATGTTGTATTTTTCAAGGTTTATTTACCTTTGGCAGGCCCTTGTACAAATTTATGATCTATACTCTTTGGCAATTTGCCTTTGGAGTTTACAACTGGGTTGATAACAGTGATTTTCTGTTTCTCAACTTGTTTTGGTGATCCAACTGGTTTTGTTGGAGCTTTTCTGGGTTTTTTGGCCCTTGGCACAGCTATTGGTGTCCAATATTTTGAGTTGATTGTCACTTCACTGTGTCTTTTCTGCTTGCCCTTGGTTTTTGGCAGCGCCTCTCTGTCTTCTGAGGCTGTCACAGATGGGTTTCCTTGTGACTGGGTTTCTAATGGAATGTATTCCTTTTCCACTATTCAGAAAAGATATTTCAGATTGTATATCAGTATTTTATGATAAAACAAAATGATTATATTCAATTCTACTGTTATTTTTCGAAATTTTTAAGTGTTTTTATGTTTTTTATTGTTTTTATATGTTTTTCTTTGAAAAATAACAGTTTTGAGTTTTTCACTTATGTTTTATAAGTGAAAAAACTGTAATATCCAAGTGTTTTGTGAATGATTCACTTGGATATTATTGTGTTTTTGTGTAAACACGTCAAATTTATTAAATTATAATAAATTTGATTTTTTATTATAAATATTATAAATAATATTTATTATAAGACTTTGATATTGGTTAAATATCAAGTAATTACAAGTTTTCACGTCAATTTGAGTGATATCTTGTTTTAAAGGAAATATTTAATTAAAATATTCCTTGAAAAATAATAAAAAATTATTTTATTATTTTATATTTATTAATTATTAATTAATAAATGTTTATATATTAATTTTCACGCACTTTGGTGCAAAATAATAGTAAAATAAATAATATACTGTTTGTATATTATTATTTATATTGAAATTTAAATAATACAGATGTATTATTATGAAATTTCGTGGAATTTATTGCAATAAAAAAAATAATAAAGAGGATATGTACTCTTATTCTCAACAAAAATATTTTATAATATATATTTTTGGAGTAAAAAAAGAATTGTATAAAAAAAAAATGATAATAAAATAAAAATTTTACTCACTTGTAGTGAAATACCTTTTAAATAGCTGAATTTTACGCCTAATTCAGTTCAAAATACGTCCAATAAGGTTGAATAACCACGGCCAGGCCCCCAAATTGTCAGGGTGAGTCTATGTAGAAGCTTAAAAACAGTAAATACAAGCTAGTACTATGACTGTGACACGTCAAAATAAGTAATAAAATAATTCTTCAGGTCCTACTGCTACGTGGTAACAGTGGTGATGAGTCTATTGAGGACCTGGGTTGCAATGTCCTAATATCTTTGACTGTAAAGAGACACTACAATAATTATATTTAATTATATCTTTAAGTATTCTAAGGACACTACTGATGGATAACAGTCTTGTCACGTAAGAATATATAATAAAAAGATAAGATGAGGATTTTTGAAGGCAAAAACCCTTCTTTTTATATCTTTCAAGACTGTCAAGAGTTATTTACTCTTCACACGTCAGAGGAGTGAAAATTTTCACTCCATTGGTCAGTCTGTGGTTCTGGATCCTCAATTCTGACGTCAGTAGAGGCAGAATTGTGGTTTTGGAACCACAAACGATCATTCTGGATCAATACAGGATGAAAAAACTTTTCACCTGCCACGTCAGCACTTGGATGACGTTGTTCTGGTGTTTGTATGACCAATACTGGTAATTCTGGGCGGGTTTAAGCTTTGAACAACCATTATTTTGAGTATTAAGACTGTACTGGTTGGTACAGGTTTGGTACAGGCCAGTATTGGCCAAAATACTTCCAACCAAGATATCTTGGTCAGGTTTTGAGATATCAAGAAACTAAGAGCACAGAATTGAAGGGCTTAATGAGCTCTTCAATTTGGTATGCTTCATGTTTACCCTTCTTTAAAATAGCAAAAGTTATAAGGGTTTTAAGTTTTTGGATGTATTTTTGTACATCAGTATGAGGCTTCAAAAACTTCCATACCAGATATCTTCTTCAGTTTGGAAGATATCTGTATTCTGATGATACATTTTGTAGGGCTTGATTAGCCCTACAGTTTGGTATATGACACTGTACAGTTGTATGAGTGTATGCCAAAGATACAGGGGTTTGTTTATTTTCTTATTTTCAGAATATCTGTATTTTGGTTATTAAACCTTTGAACCAAGATCCCTCAGTCAATTTAAGAGATACAGAGGTCTAAGGTATCTCAAATTAAAGCTCTTGTTGAGATCTTTAATTTGGTTATACTTTTGTACAGTTTTGTACAAGCCCTCTTTGACTTTCAGGGGGACTTGGTTTTGAAAATGAGGTTATATGGTATCTCCAGTTGTAGTGGTGTTACAACAACATGGATGATATCATTGTGTAGCTCTCTATGTGAGCTTTAAGAAAAATACCATTTTGGTATAGGATAACTTAAATATGCATAAGTTAGATGAGAGGTGAAAATAAGGGTTTTGACTTGTTTATTCTCCTCTAGGTTTCCTTATTCTGTTTGGATAAGGTTGGTGTTTAATGTAAGAGGATTGTTTTCTCTTAATTATTACCTGTATTGACTATGTTTGTTCAATACTTGTCATACCATTATTTATGGTATGTCGGATGTCATGCTAGTGCTCTGTTTTGAGTCACAGGCTGACAACACTTTTGAAGAATGCTGAGCTGAATTGCGGGGTCATTTGGGACCACCACTCAATCTTTTAATAAGGGAAGTTGGGAAGAAGAATCAAGAGAGTGTAACAACCACTCATCAGAGGTAAGGGTATTCATTCACACACCCACTCAGACACCTCAAATCAGCAGATCCAGCATTTGTATCAGCATTCAATTTCAGCAATCTTCATTCTGAAACATGCATACAGCTTGGTACCTCAATACAGCCTGTCAATACCTGTACAGGCTGGTTTCACCCAATACAGTTTCAATACACCAGTATGGAAATGTATGATCACTCAAATACACCACACCCCTTGTACAGGTTCTGTACAGCTGTACAGGACCTGTATTGGCCAGACTCAATTCAATCATCAATTATTCTCATGAAAATTCTTCCTCTGGATCAGGGCTGGTGATTCTCACATATACCAGCCCCTCTTTCTCCCCCCTGGGGACTTTTCCCCAGTTAATTAATTTAGTTTATTTATCATTTCATAATTATTCTTATCCTTATTTTGGGTATTATAATTATTTAATTTTAAGTTAGTCTTTGCATTTCTCTCTTCGCCTGTACAGTATGAGTTGGGTGGCCATATCCTTATTAACCCTTCTCTTTCCATTCTGACAGGTTGAAACAGTGGACTTGGACTTGTTTGTGGTTGGCTCTTCTATTCTTTTACTCTTATCTTTTGTTGCTTCTTTTTCTTATATTTATTCTTTAGCAATTTATCTTTAACACTCTTAAGTGTATCTCTTTTTATCTTATCTTTGAGCCCTCCATAAGTGAGTCCCAGTTTACTGAGTGCCAGGCCCTCTTCACTTTGAAGAGCCCCTGTGACATTAAATTAATTAACTCATATTTGATTCTTTCTTTTCATTCATTCATATTCATTTCCTCTCATTCATCAATTATGACCTTTTCATGAATTTATGATTTTTTATGATTTTCTATGAATTTTTTCTCTCTCATCAATTTTCATCTCATTCATTTCATTCTTATGAAAATTGATTCTTTTTCCTTCTTAATCATTGCTGACCATTTCATCACTTCATTTTATTTTTATCAATCAAATTCTTCTGTGTTCTTATTCAGGTTTCATCTAGGAATTATTGATTGGTTTAATTGATTGGATTATTCATTGGGATTCATTTGGGTTATTGATTCAGGATTTATTGGATTTGTTGACTTTGAACTCTCAAGATATTGATTGATCCTCAAGAATTGATTTTGATTATTGATTTGATTTGACTCATCAAGATATTGAATTGATTTCTGAAGATTTTGAACTGATCGATTGATTCCTCAAGACTTGATTTCATATTGAAGACATTTATTGATTGATTATTGATTGAATATTGATTGATTATTGATTTCCTCAAGATTATTGATATTTGATTTGAATTGATTGTTGATTGATTGAATTTATTTGACTGTTGATTGAGTTTGATTCCTCAAGATTTGAATTGATTCCTCAAGATTCATCAAGATTTTAGTGTGATTGATTTGGCCAAGCCTGATTATTCTTCTTAATACCATCAATTTATTTTAATTCTTTTCATAATGCCAGTCCAGCATAGCCCCCAGCAAAGAATACTAGATCCCAGAAAATTCCAGCTGTTCTCACTCCTACAGCAAGGGCTCCTCTTGACCACACACCATCAGTTCATCAACTGAGTGCAAGCTTGGACAGAGGACCACCAATGGAAGGAGCAGCACCCTCAAGAAGAGGTGGAATGAAATCTAGAAGATCAAGATCCTTTTCTGGACTTTTGGGTGGCTACCCTGGCATGTCTGAAGGTGCAAGAGCAAGATTAGGGGAAGTTGAAGATGAAGAGGGGGAAGAGTCTGTGGAAGAGGAAGATTCTGGGGAAACTGAAGTGGCAGATGCCTTGGCAAATGCTCCAGAGGTGCCTCAGGGTTCTAATCTAGCCCTTTCTAGTCAACCTCTTGTCTCTCAAACTGATCCAAGTCTCCTCAAGATGATGGAGCAGATGACTCAATTCATGGGGCAACTCACTCAAGCAGTTGCTCCCAGGGAAAATTCCAAAGCCCCTGCTTTCAAGACTCCATCCATGAAGGCACCTGATTCTTTTGATGGTACTCAAGCTCATAAGTTGAGAGGATTTGTCCAATCCTGTCAACTAATTTTCCATAATGATTCAGCAAACTTCTTCTCTCACAGGAAGAAGGTTTTGTACTCAACTTCTTTTCTTACTGGTAGAGCTGGCAAATGGATTGAACCTTATCTCTCAAATATTTCCAATGAAGACCCTTCCTACCTCCTCAATGATTGGCCATTGTTTGAATCTCAATTATTCACTCTGTTTGGTGACCCCAATGAAGTCAGGAAAGCTGAACAAGAGTTGGACAATTTGAGGATGAAGGAAAGTGGTCATGTATCCTTGTACATAGCAGATTTCAGAAGCTTAATGTCAAGAATTGGAGATTGGGGGGAAAGAGTTTATATCCATGTTTACAGAAGAAGATTGGCATCAATATTATTGGATCAGTTAGCTTCTCACCCTGGAACTTTTGATACTCTTCAAGAACTTATGGATGTCACTTTAGAATTAGACACAAGATATCATGAGAGGCAAAAGGAAAAGGGCAGTCATCAAGAGAAGAAGCCTCCAATCATTGGATCCAATTCCTCCAAGCCTCCTCAAAGTTCATCATCCAAGAAGCCTTATCACAATAAGAATAAGAAGGGAAAGAATTTTCAAATGTCCAAAGACAAGCCTCATGCTGCTCTCCTCAATAAGGACAACAAATTAATTGGTTCTGAAAAGGAGAGGAGGATTAAAGAAGGTTTGTGCAATTATTGTGGTGGAAAGCACCCATTTGAAAAATGCTTCAAGAGGCCTGAGAATAGGCAAGGATCATCAGAAGGCTTCCCTAGAAAGCAGGGAAAAGCCTGACTGGGAATCATGATGTGTTCAATGGTTCTCACTTATTTCCTTCAAGAGCACAATTGTGCACTCTGAATACTAGTGTCAAGAAATCTTTAAAGTTTCTTATTTTCTCTTCTGTCTCTGATATTTTTTATAGTATTCTCATTGATTCTGGTGCTACAAACTCTTTTATTGCAAAGAATTTTGTTCTCAAGTACTCATTGACTATGTCAGAGCTCCCTGAAAAGATTCCTCTTTTCATTTTGGATTCTAATGAATCCCCTGCCTTGTTCATCACCCATTATACCAAGTGGGTAGTTGACTTGCCTTCCTTCCCAAGCTTTAAATGGGATTTCTTTATCATAGATTCACCCAAAGGAGAAGACCTGATATTGGGCTATGATTTCCTTTACCATTTCAATCCCATTATTGATTGGAAAAATGGATTGATCACCTATGATTCTAATCATAAGGATTCTAGTGGTATTATTCCTTCTACTAGTAATGACTTAGCCACTGCTGTCAACAGTGTTGCTCTGGCTGGTGAACTTACGACACCTTCCATCCCTTCTTCTGTCCATATCCCTTCCATAATTCCCTCTCAGTCATTACTTCCATCAAGAGATGAAGTCTTCAAAGATTTAAAGGATGTTGGAGAAGATGTTGCCATATCTTCACTTCATCTCTTCCAAGGGGATATGGACCTTCCTCCCTTATTTTTTCATGCATCCCTGGAGGAGCAGTGGGATGAGGAGGAAGAGCCAGAAGAAATTGAAACTGTGTTGAAGGTTGTTCCTCCTGCTTATCACCAATATTTGGATGTATTCTCCAAGGTGAAAGCAGAGAAACTTCCTCCACACCACGCCTGTGATCACCATATCGAATTGGAGGGTCTTCTACCTCCAATTGGTGTTATCTACTCATTATCCAATCAAGAGTCAGAAACACTGTGGGCCTACATTTCAGAGAATGTAGAGAAAGGTTTCATTAGACCAAGCTCCTCTTCAACAGGAGCACCTGTCCTTTTTGTCAAGAAAAAGGATGGAGGTCTTCGTTTGTGTGTTGACTACCGCAAACTCAATGCTGTCACTAGGAAGAACAGATACCCTGTTCCTCCTATGAACCAGCTTCTTACCATATTCAACGGTTCCACTATCTTCTCCAAGATAGATTTGCGTGGTGCATATAACCTTCTGAGAATCAAAGAGGGGGATGAGCACTTAACTGCCTTTAGAACCAAATATGGCAGTTATGAGTATTTGGTCATGCCATTTGGTTTTACCAATGCTCCTGCTTCTTTCCAAAATCTAGTAAATGATATCTTTGCAGATTTTTTGGATGTGTTTGTTGTGGTTTATCTAGATGATATTATGGTCTTTTCCAGTTCTGAGGAGGAACATGTCAAACATGTGGCCTCTGTCCTCCAAAGACTGAGGGACAATAATCTGTTTGCCAAAGCCTCCAAGTGTGTATTCCATGCCTCAAGTGTGGAATACTTGCGCTATGTTGTTTCAAGTGATGGCCTCAAGATGGATTCTTCAAAAGTTCAGCAAATCCTCAATTGGCCTCAGCCCAAAAACATCAAGGCCCTTCAATCTTTCCTTGGCTTTGCCAATTTTTATCGACGTTTCATTAAAAATTATTCTAAAAAAATCACTTCTCTCACTTCCCTCCTTAAAAAAGATTCTCCTTTCATCTTCAATGAGGAAGCTCTTAGTCAGTTTCAAGCACTCAAAGAAGCTTTCACCTCTGCTCCTATCTTATCTCACTTTAATCCTTCTCTACCTACTATAGTAGAGACTGATGCTTCTGATTATGCTTTGGGCGCCTTACTGAGCCAGGTGAATGACTCAGGAAAGCACCCCATTGCATTTGATAGTTGCAAGCTCTTACCAGCTAAACTCAACTATGAAATTCATGACAAGGAACTCCTTGGCATAGTTTGGGCTCTCAAGCGCTGGAGAGCATTTCTTCTTTCTCTTTCCAATCCTTTTGAGGTCTTGACAGACCACTCTTCCTTGCAATATTTCATGTCTTCCAAAGTTCTTACTCGTCGTCAGGCCCGTTGGGCTGAATTTCTCTCAGAATTTCATTTCACTATCACTTAACGCCCAGGCAGGCTGGCCACTTTACCAGATGCCTTGTCACGTCGGGACGACATGTACCCAGAGAGGGGGGTGGACTTCATCAGCAAGAATCCTCAGAATTTTCATCAAGTACTTAAGCAAGATGGAATTCAAGAATCAAGATTCTTCTCAATCAAAGTGGAAATTTTCTCAGATTTAGTTGACAAGATTCAAAAAGAAGTATGGCAAGACAAAGGCTACAAAGAAATACTCAAGCAACTAGCAAGAGGTGAATCAGTTCCAGATTATTCTCTTGAACCTCAAGCCAAGTTATTATTATTCAAAGATAGAGTGGTAATCCCAAGCAATGAAGAACTTCAACTCAATATTCTTCAAAAGCGTCATGACTCACCATTGGCTGGCCATCCTGGCCAGGAGAAGACCCTCAAGCTCATCAAGAGGTATTTTTATTGGGCTGGCATGAATCAATTCATCAAGGACTATGTGTCCTCATGTCAGAAATGTTCAAGAAACAAGAACATTCATCACAAGAAGTTTGGATTACTCAAGCCTCTTTCAATTCCATCTGGTCCTTGGAATTCATTATCAATGGACTTTATCACTCAATTGCCACTGTCGAACAACTTTGATTCAATTTTAGTAGTTGTGGACAGATTCTCAAAAATGGCAATCTTCATTCCAACTTATGGCACAATCACTGCTCTGGATTTAGCTCAAATATTCATTAGTCATGTATTTTCCAAGCATGGACTCCCAGTCAGTATTGTCAGTGATAGAGGATCCTTATTTGTTTCATCATTCTGGACTCAATTGTGTCAGCAGCTCAAGATATAAAGAGATCTTTCAACTGCCTTTCACCCTGAAACAGATGGACAGACAGAGAGGGTAAATCAGATACTAGAACAGTACCTTCGGATGTATGTCAGCTATCATCAAGATGACTGGTACACCTGGCTCCCTCTGGCTGAATTTGCCTATAATAATGCAGAACATTCATCAACCAAGCAATCACCCTTTTTCACCATCTATGGAAGAAATCCCAGCTTTGACTCAATCCATATTTCTCAAGACTCACCTGCTGGAAAGTTATCAACAAAACTCCAATCAGTACAGCAAGTTGTCAAAGAAGAATTAGAGTCAGCAATAAGGAGATTCAAGAAGTATGCAGATAGAAATAGGGCAATTCCACCTGATTTCCAACCTGGGGACAAAGTATGGCTAGCTTCCAAGAACATCAAGACAACCAGACCCACCAAGAAATTATCAGAAAGATGGCTGGGACCCTTTGAAGTTCTTAAGAAGATTGGCAGCCATGCATATCACCTCAAGTTGCCTCAGCAATGGAAGACAGTTCACCCTGTATTCCATGTGTCCTTATTAGAACCAGTCAAGCATTCAACTATCCCAAATCGTCATCAATTGCCGCCACCACCAGTTTTAGTGGAAGAGCAAGAAGAATGGGAAGTGGCTCAGGTTCTGGACTCAAAACTCAAAAGAGGTAAATTATGGTATCTTGTAGAGTGGAAAGGATTCGGTGAAGACCCAGAAAGAACCACTTGGGAACCAGCTTCCAACCTTACCAACTCACCAGACCTTGTCAAGGATTTCCACTCATTGTATCCAGACAAGCCTGGTCCAAATACCTCAAGAGTTTGATTTTATGGTGCTTGGTGGGGAGAAGAAGTTATGAAAGTAAGTTCCTCTCCTGGCATGCACCTTTAAGGGGGTATTCTACCCATATGTTGTTGTAAGCATCACCTTGGCCACTTTGTGAGCACTTGTCAATTCTTTGGACAGGTTCAGGAAGCATACAACATCAATACCCTCCATTTGGACCTTATCAAGATATGGCCAAATGTTTTCTTTCTTTCTTTATGTTTTCATTTTCTTTCTTTATTACCATTTCAATTTATGCCAATCATCATAATTCAAGACGTTCTTTACTTCAAGTCATTTACGGCAATTCATTTCAGTAGTCATTTATGGCAATTCATTTCAGAAGGCATTTATGTCAATTTATTTCAGTCTTATGGTGCTTGGTGGGGAGTGGAAGTTATGAAAGTAAGTTCCATCTCCTGGTATGCATCACTGAGGGTTCTACTTCTTGTAAAACATCACCTTGGCCACTCTGTGAGCATCAAATGCTGGGTTTTCATTTTTCAGACACTTCTTGGCTAGAATCAAGCAACTCACCACAAGAAGGACCAACCATCAGGAATTTTTCTTTATTTCTTTCTTTACTCTCATTTTCTCTTATTATTTTTCTTTCTTTCTTTACTTGTATAATTTTCTTTCTTTTATTTCCTTTTTATTTTCATTGGAAGCAGCAGCATCCCCTCCCAAATCACGTATTGGGAGGTTCCTTCATTATTTAATCATTTTATTTTATCTTATTCATTAGTTGTTATAAGAGCATAAATAGGAGTCAAACCAACCGTAAACAGGAACAAGACACTGGATTTCACTCCACCCAAATCATCAAGCCCACGTCAAATCAAAAGTTCGACCTCAAGGGAATTTGGGCCACAAGTCAATCATGGCCCCCCTCAAACCCTCTCAATGTCAAGGTCCAAGGCCCCTTTGGGGGCTGGAGTCAGCATGAGGGGCCTCCCCTGCAAGTTTGGGGAAGGCCAAGTTCTTGGTGGTCCTGGACCCCACCAATGGGTCCAGGCCATATAGGGGAAATTTTCTTTTTTGGGCCATTTTAGGTCCCATGACCCCCTTGGGTCCCCAGCAAATTTGGGCCCTGGGGGCCTCCAATAACCCCCACGGCCCGCAGACCGCAGACCGCGGCGTATGGCCCGCGGACCGTAGGACCCCAAATACTTCAAAAAGGCCAAAAGGCCAGAAAATTTCAAAAATCCATAATTTGGCCATAAAAGGCCATGGACCCAAGTTTCACCCAAAGACACCAAGAAGCCAAAAAAGGCCAAAATGGACATAAACTCAAGGATCCTCAAGATCCTCCATAGAGAAGGCACCAGCCCCAAAATCACTATAAAGGGCTGGTTGAGGCATTTTGAAGGCCATTGGGGACAAGACCCCTGAATTCTTGTCACCATCATTTTCTTTGATTGGGCTGGCCAGATGGGTACACTTCATATACTCATCTGGCACCATTTTTTGAGCACAAGAGCTCAGTGGCCATCATTTTGGGATACAACCCAAGGCCACGCCCCAAGGACGTCAGTTGTTGAAATCAGAAGAAAGAACAGTTCGAAGTGGGGTATTTACTCAAAGTTAAAGAAGGGGGGAAATAAATTTAATTGACAGAGAAGAGATGGAGAAGGATTTAGAGATAATGGTCAAAGAAAACTGTTAAAAGCATTGTGTGGGGTAGTGAGATGCCACTCAACAATGGCAGGGTATTATGGTGTTCAGGAGCCCACCAGTTTCAAGAGGGGGATACTGTAACAACCACTCATCAGAGGTAAGGGTATTCATTCACACACCCACTCAGACACCTCAAATCAGCAGATCCAGCATTTGTATCAGCATTCAATTTCAGCAATCTTCATTCTGAAACATGCATACAGCTTGGTACCTCAATACAGCCTGTCAATACCTGTACAGGCTGGTTTCACCCAATACAGTTTCAATACACCAGTATGGAACTGTATGATCACTCAAATACCCCACACCTCTTGTACAGGTTCTGTACAGCTGTACAGGACCTGTATTGGCCAGACTCAATTCAATCATCAATTATTCTCATGAAAATTCTTCCTCTGGATCAGGGCTGGTGATTCTCACATATACCAGCCCCTCTTTCTCCCCCCTGGGGACTTTTCCCCAGTTAATTAATTTAGTTTATTTATCATTTCATAATTATTCTTATCCTTATTTTGGGTATTATAATTATTTAATTTTAAGTTAGTCTTTGCATTTCTCTCTTCGCCTGTACAGTATGAGTTGGGTGGCCATATCCTTATTAACCCTTCTCTTTCCATTCTGACAGGTTGAAACAGTGGACTTGGACTTGTTTGTGGTTGGCTCTTCTATTCTTTTACTCTTATCTTTTGTTGCTGCTTTTTCTTATATTTATTCTTTAGCAATTTATCTTTAACACTCTTAAGTGTATCTCTTTTTATCTTATCTTTGAGCCCTCCATAAGTGAGTCCCAGTTTACTGAGTGCCAGGCCCTCTTCACTTCGAAGAGCCCCTGTGACAGAGAGTAATCTTGGACAGATTTACCTTTACTCAATTCTTGAAGAACACTTCTGTACTGAGAATCTTGCCATAGAGCCTTCTGAATTGAATAAATCAAATTTGAAAAGGATTCCACCTTGACTGCAAAATATCTTGAAGGTTGGACTCCATCCTGCTTGATGAGCTGTTGAAAGTTCATTGGATTCTTTCTGATGAAATCCTCCCCTCTCTCTGTATGAACGTTGTCCCAACGTGATAAAGTGTCTGGAAGAGTAGCTAGGTGGCCAGGGCGGTAAGTGATTAAAGAGTGAAATTCAGAGAGGAATTCTGCACAGCGGGCTTCATGGCGAGTAAGAACTTTTGGAGTCATGGAGTATTGAAGGGAAGAGTGATTGGTGAGAACTTCAAAAGATGAAGAAAGGGAAAGAAGAAAAGCCCTTGAGTGCTTGAGAGCCCAGACTATGCCAAGGAGCTCCTTGTCATGAATCTCATTGTTCAGCTCTGCTAGAATCAGCTTGCGTCTGTCAAATTCAATGGGATGTTTTTCTGAGTAAGAGACCTGACTCAGTACATCATCCAACACATAATTGGATGCATCAGTCTCCAAAATGGTGGGTAGAGAAGGATTGAAGTGGGAAAGGATTGGGGCAGTGGTGAAAGCCTCTTTGAAATGGTGAAACTGACTAAGAGCTTCCTCATTGAGGGGAAAACAGGAATCTTTCTTGAGGAAATTGGTGAGTGAAATGATTTTTATTGAATAATTCTTGATGAAACAGCAGTAGAAACTGGCAAAGCCAAGGAAAGATTGAAGAGCCCTGAGGTTTCTTTGAGGTGGCCAATTTACAATCTGCTGGACTTTTGCTTGGTCCATCTTCAGGCCTTCAGAAGAAACATCACAACCCAAATATTCCACACTAGAAACATGGAATAAGCACTTGGAGTCCTTAGCAAAAATGGTATTGGCTCTGTGTAAGGTTTGTCTATGAAACTCTTGATAATAGTAGCAATATCAAGAGTACTATGACTGTCCTCAGTAGAAATGTATAATATAACAGAATATTATAACCACAAATTTAAATATAATTATTAAAAATAATTATATAAAAAAATAAATTTTATTATTATTATAAAAATATAATAGTTATAATAAATTATAATTATTCTATTATTGTTATAGTAACTGACAATTATAACAATAAGAAGTGTAAAGCTCTTAAGGAGACAATTACACATCGAAAATATGATATTAACCACTTATGAATAATATAAATATTATTTATAAAAGAATTAAAACACACACTATGCAGAAATAATCCTTATAGAAAAATTCTATATAAAACAACTAATACTAGATAAAAAAAGATATAGAACCTTAGAGTACACTTACTTGAAATATTTATGTAATACAACAAGTTAAACAACAACAGTTATTATATTAAGTAATAATTATAAGTTAAAAACACACCAAAAATCAATATTTTTAGAGATAAAACAACTTCTTATAATAAAAATTATGATTGAAGAGTTTTTAAGAGGAGTTTGTGGATTTTTAGAAGATATTTAGATGATAATTTATATAATAAAATATATTATTGGTGATTACAACAATAATCTGAATTCTATGATTTCAATTTGCTTATTTTCATTAATAAAGAATATAATAACTTAAGAACTACTTTAATAATAAGATTTTATATTTAATAAAACTTTACCTATTTAAATTTCTAATATGATTGGATTGATAATGAATGATGGACAAAAACAGTGATGAAAAGACTCTTTTTATATCTTCAGAGAAGCTCTCATGATTCATCATGAATATAGAGGGCGTTCTCAGGTCAAAACTGAAAACCCATGCTTAAAAATAAAGTTCTTAACTTAAGGTAACTTATTTTTAATTCTAATTTAAAGTTATCAGTGTTATTCTTAACTCCATGTAACTTTAATCCTCATTGAAACTAATTATTTTAAGTTTTTAATATGAAGAAACTTATTCATATTAAAGTTCATCAGATGAAAAACTTAAAAATAGAGTTTCAAGCAGAAATCTCTTAAACTCAATTTTTAATTAATTTTTAAAGAAATTATAATTTTCTTTGAGCTTTCATTAAAAGAGTAAATTTACAGGCTAAATATCCAGAAAATTTATTTAGAAAGATACTTAAAATTCAATTTATATATAGATAATACTAAATTGTAAGCTGTGTGAAATTTTCAAGCAAATCCATTAAGAATTGGATTCCTAATGAATTTTTGAAGTTATTGCTATTTTTCCATGTAAAAGAGCAATACACACCAAACCTTAACTTTTGATAAGGTTTTAATGCTTTTAGCCTTAAAATTTTAAGCTTAATTAAGTTTTGACAGTTCTTGAAACCTTAAATTCAAGCCTGCATATTGGGATTTACCCTTTGGCAGCTTGAAATTCCTGTCCAAATTGGGATAAAACCAGTTGAAGCTTTAATTTTGGCCAAAGTCTAATCTTAAAGTTTAAATAAGGTTGAAAATCCTTCAATACAGGTGGACAACCTTAATTGAATCCTTGCTGATCCAAAAAGTTGGGTACCCCAGCTCTATTTGGTCTTTTTCCTTTGTCCCACCTTTCTGCGTGGATTTTGCCCTTTTATTTATTTAAAGCCATACTATGGCCTTCAACCCTTTCAAATTGAGCTCACGCAGGATTTACATTCTGTATGGCAAATCCTTAGCCAATTCAGTAAATATACACAACACCTCAATTTTAACTAAAATTTTGGTAAGTTTGCATAAACCTTATGCAACTTTAAATTTAAGCTTATTTAAGCTTAAATTGAACAATTTTAAAAAATGTTAAAAAACTTACATTAGTACTGTGAGACTCTTAAATCTTCCAATAACATAAGAAATAAGTGTTTTGTGGTATAACACCTTATGGATGTACCCTAGGTTATTTTTGGTGTAGAGTCCAAAAATGACATAATATTTATAACTTTGTTTATCCAAAAAAAAAGTTATGCTTATTTTTTGTTATTTTTTATTTTAAATTCAATTAAAAAGTCTGTTGAAGATAAATTTAACTTTGTATAAAGTTATTTGTGGCCTTATGGGTATGTTATACATACCTCACAGGCTCACACTCTGATTATGGAAAGAACCGTGGACACATGAGTGACATTTTCTTCCTCAGATTTGGAAAGGACCATAATGTCATCAAAATAAACCCCAACATAAACATCAAGAAGATCTTGGAAAATATCATTGACAATATTTTGAAAAGAGGCAGGAGCATTGGTGAGCCCAAATGGCATAACCAAGTACTCATAAATGCCATATCTAGTTCTAAAAGCTGTCAAATGTTCATCACCCTCATTGATTCTGAGCAGGTTATATTCACCACAAAAATCAATTTTGGAGAAGATAGAAGAACCATTAAAGACATTGAGAAGCTGATTCATAGGAGGAACAGGATACTTGTTCTTCCTAGTAACATCATTGAGTTTGTGGTAATTAACACACAAACGGAGGCCACCATCTTTCCTTTTAACAAAGAGGACAGGTGCTCCTGTTGAAGAGGAGCTTGGTCGGATGAAACCTTTCTCTACATTATCTGAGATGTAGGCCTTGAGTGTATCTGACTCCGGGTTTGATAGAGAGTAGATCACTCCAAGTGGAGGTAGAGACCTATCCAGCTTGATATGATAATCACAGGCGTGGTGAGGAGGAAGTTTCTCTGCTTTCACGTTGGAAAATACATCCAAGTACTGGTGATAGACAGAAGGAACAACCTTCATCAGGGTTTCAACTTCTTCTGGCTCTTCCTCCTAATCCCACAACTCCTACAGGGAGTCGTGATAAGATGAAGGAGGAAGGTCCATATTCCCAAAGAAGAGATGAAGTGAAGATACAGAATTATCTTCTCCAACATCTTGAATCTCTTTGAAGACTTCATCTATAGTGGATAGTAATGATGCATGGGAATTAAGGGAAGGAAAATGGACAGAAGATGGAAATGATGGTGTTCTAGAATTACCAACCAGAGCTGCACATGATGTGGCAGAAGAAAAGTCATTACTGAAGGATTTAAGAGGATCACAATAGTCCTTATGATCAGAATTAAACGTGATCAGCCCTTGCCTCCAATCAATAGAAGGATTAAAGTGATTAAGAAAGTCAAATCCCAATATGAGGTCTTCTCCCTTGGGAGTATCAATGACTAAAAAGTCCCATTCAAAGCTTGGGAATGAAGGAAGCTCAGCCATATATTTGTATGGTGAGTCACAAATAAGGAAAGGGACTCAGAGGAGTCCAAAATGATAAGAAGAATCTTCTCTGGAAGTTCTGACATAGTCAAGTAATACTTATGAACAAACTGCTTGCAATAAATGAGTTTGTAGCACCAGAGTCAATGAGAAAACTGTAAAAAAATATCACAAAGAAAAGAAAAAACAGAGAATTTAAGAGAATTCTTGACACCAGTATTCAGAATGCACAATTTTGCTCTGAATGGAAAACAGTGAAGACCATTGAACACAACATGGTCTTCACTCAGGATTTTCCCTGGCTGGGAAATTGGCCTGACCGTTGAGTAAGCTTGTTTTTAGGCCTTTCAAAACAGGACTCAATACTATGCTTCCCACCACAATAGCTACATAGACCCTCCTTGATTCTTCTTTCTTTTTCAGAATTCATTAACTTGAAGTATTTATTCAGCAAATAAGAATGGGGCTTGTCCCTCTTCTGGAAATTCTTCTTCTTCTTATGACTTGAGCTTGAAGAATTTTGAGGATGAGAAGAACTTGCCTTTGAGGCTTCAGACTTTTTCTCTTGATGATGACTCTTGTCTTTCTGCCTAACATGGTACCTGGTATCAAGCTCCAGGGTAACGTCTATTAAGTCTTCAAGAGAGTCAATTCTTGAAGCATGGGAGGCCAACTGTTCCAAAATCCTGGATGGCAATCCCCTCCTGAAATGATGCATAAGAGCCCTTTCACCCCAATCTCCAATTCTTGAGACCAAACTCCTGAAATCGGCCATTTATAAAGAAACATGGCTGCCTTCTTTCATTCTTAGAGAATTCAATTCTTTTTCAGGATTTCTGACTTCATTTGAGTCCCCAAATAAAGGAAAGAGCTGAGATTTAAATGAAATCCAAGAATTCAGAAGATAATTTGAGTCTTGATTGGTGAGATTGGAAAGATAAGGCTCAATCCGTTTTGCAGCCCTGCCAATGAGAAATGAAGTGGCATAAAGAACCTTCTTTCTGTCTTGAGAGAAGTTTTCCGGATGATTATGAAAGATTAACTGGCAAGACTGAATGAAGCTTCTGAATTTGAAGGGCTGAGTCCCATCAAAGTATTCTGGTGGTTGTTATGACTCAGAAGATGAATCTGCTTGAAGATTGGCCATAATTTCAGTCATCTGCTGCATAATGGCCAATAAGGATGGTTCAGACTGATGAGAGACAGGCTGATAAGACTGGGCTAGAGTTGGTCCTCCAGTACTTTAGGATGCTCCCACAGGAGCAGGGACACCTTCAGTGTCATCAGACTCTTCCTTTTCCACAGAATTCTCCTCCTCCTCTTCACCATCTTCACCTGGACCTTTGAGATTGGTTCTTGAAAGTCCTGGGAATCTTCCAACTACTCCTGAGAATGAGCTTAATCTTCTTGGCCCTCTTCCTTCCTGGATGGATGGTGCTTCTCCTTACATACAGGGCCCTCAGACGAGGAACTGCTGGGGTACCATCAAAAGGAGCTCTTGGAATTGGAGTAAGAACAGCTTGAGTTCTGGTCTGAGTTCTGGTCTGTATTTCAGGAGGTGTATGTTGAATAGTCATGATTTTCAGGAACAAAATTGAATTAAATGAATAAAAAATCAAAATTTGCTTGAAGTCAAAAATCAACAATCAAATCTTGAGGAAAATCAATCAATAAAAATGAAATCTTGGAGTAATCAATCAATTAATGTCAAATGAAATCTTGAAGTCAATGAATCAATATGTCAAAATCAATCAAATCAAAATCTTTCAAAAATCAGTCAATCAAATGAATTCTTGAGGAAATTTCAATATATGTCAAAAGTCTTGATGTGAAAAATCAGCAAAATCAATTAAATATTCAGGTCAATCAATTTTCTTTAAGTCAATATCAGTTATATGTCAAATAAGTCAATCAATTCAATTCAAGTGAAATCTTCTTGAAAATCACAAATTCTTGAAGAACAATTCAAAATGAATCTTGATATGAAGAGTTTGTCTGAACAATATTGATGACCAATTTGAAAAATCAAATGAAAAATGATATTACACTTAAACTAAGAATGAAATGAAATTGATGATTTGAAATAAGATTTAAAAGAGAAAACAGAAATAAGATTTGGGTCAGCTTTCAATTTTCAAAATGAAGAATGAATGAGAGAAAATTTAGAAGTGATGAAGAATCATAATGTTCATAAGAATTAAAGAGTCATACTTTTGATGAAATGAATGAATAAGAATGATAAAAGAATTAATGAACAGAATGAAAAGAGCTTATTAGTTAATTAATATAATGTCACAGGGGCTACTATGGAAGTAAGAGTGGCCTGGCACTGAGGAATCAAGAACTTGGAGGGCTCCAAAAGAATAAAGGAATAAAAGCATATATTTCTTTAAAAAAGAATAAAAGTTAAATACAAGTATGACAAAAGTCAAAAGAAAAGGAATCCAATGTCCAGGATGATGAGAAGCCAAAATCCAAAGAGCCAACCAAATGAATCCTCAATTCACTGTCTCAACCTGCCAGAAAGAACAATGAAATTAGTAAAGGATATGACCACCAATATCCACTGACAGGAAAAGAAGAAAAGGTGCAAATGACTGACTTAAGATTATAAGTATTTAATTCAATAAGGAAAAGAAAACAGGGATGAAAATAAATCCAATATATTAATTAACTGGGGAAAAGTCTCCAGGTGATGAAAGGTGGCCGGTATTCGTGAAAAGCTGAAAGGCTGATCCTGGAAGGTAAGTCACCCGTCTGTTTTGTCTGAATTGGCCCAATAAAGATCTGGCCATCTTGAGAAATGAACTGTGGGACTGAATTCCCACGGTGGAATATGAATTGGGCCAATTGGGCCAAGGCCATACAGGCTGCTTGATTACTACCTGTATGGACCGATTGAGTTGTCCAAGGGATGCTGGTTACTTTATGCCTTGACAATTACTAAAATGATAGATTACCTCTTGGAATTTCCCTTAGAATAGTCTTGGTGAGAATTGGCAACCCAACTCCTGCAGGGCCAGGTAGTTGAGGTCCTTGAATGGTCTTCTGTTAGCTTCCAGGGAGTTTCCAGACTGAATATGTGAAAGGTCCTCCTTTGAAAGTGGTGATGGATTTGGGGCTTGATTTGGAATCATGTAATTGGGTCCTGGAAGTGTCACCATTGGATTGCTTAGCAAAAATGGTGCATAATGGTATATTATACCATGTATGCACCACTCCTGGTCCCTGAGTATGGGGTGCATTGATGGAAGGGAAGTCTTCCCCTGAAATGGAGGGGAATCCTTTCTTGGAGCTGATCTGGTGGCCTCTGATGGTTGCCAGAGGCCATGAACTGATTTTATAGCCAATTTGGGTCCTAAGGTGGTTTTTGGCCATTTGGGGTCAAAAACTGGCTCAGGTGGACCCACCTGGCCTTGGGGGCTGATGGACTGCCAACTTGGCCCCTTTTGGCCTCATTGGAATTGGGCCTAAAGGGGCCTAAGGGTCCCATGGACTGTGGGCTGTGGATTATGGCCCATGGGCCATAGAGCCTGTAGGGGGCCTAAATGGCCCAAAAAGGCCATTTAGGCCCAAACCCCCCTAATAGAAAGGGTTGGGCCAAGGGCCCTGGTGGTGGATAGAGGGGCCATAGGCCCCTTGAAGACTTAAATGACCCCCAGGCCCAAAAACACAGATAATGGCCTGGGGGTTGGTGAGGTGGAGAATTGGCCAATGAGTCCAATGAAGGCAAGATATGGCCTGAGGCCATATTTGGAAAGTGGAAGTGTGAGATGTCCCAGAGGCCATGGAGCACCAGAGGGGGCCAATTGTCCATAAATGATATGGTATGGCCAATTGGCCCTAACTTGGGTCAGTCTAGAATTGCCGAAACACCCATTGAGGGGGTGATTATTTGTGGTTGTGACACCTCTATACTCTTTGATGGCTATTTTCCACCTCAAAATGTGTCTGTTGGTATGCTTAATGTTCAGCAAAGACTTCAAGGCTTTGCAGTCTGTGTAGACTTCAAAGACTGCACCCTCCAAACAATAGTGGAGTTTCTCAAGAGCCCAGATTAAGCATAGAAATTAAGTCTGGGTGGCCCCATACCTGCCTTCTGAATCTTTAAGTTGCCTAGATATGTAGCATCTTACTCCCTCTCTTGGTTAACCATCCACAATTTGTCTCTGGTGAAGGGCTGCCCGTAAGCCTTGGCTGCATTCTGAATCTATGTATAAATTGAATGGTAGTTCAAAGTCAGGTAAGATAAGCACACGTGCATTTGTGAGTTCATGTTAGATCCTCTCATATGCATCTATACCTTCCTTGGTAATATCAAAAACTGAATCTTTTGAACATAACTTGTACAGACTACTAGTCATGTGGGCAAAATATTTGATGAGGTTTCTTCAATTATTCTTGGTACTGGCTCTTTCAGTACTCCTGCTACTTTGTTCTGGTCTATTTCCATACTAAGACCTGAGACTTTATGTCCTAGAGCTAGTAGCTCTTGTTGGCCAAAATTGCACTTTTTAAGTAAAGTTGTCAGATTGATGGGTGTGCATTTAATGAGGACTGTGTCTATGTACTGCACATGGTCTTCCCATGTCTCTGAGTATATATTGATGTCATCAATATATACTACCATTCAGCCTTCCAATGTGTCCTCTTGAAATATTTTGTCCATCATCCTTTGGACATGGGCAGGTGCATTCTTGATTCTAAATGGCATTCTGGTGTAATCATATATTCCCGTATGGCATATGATTCTGAGTAGTTTCATGCAGTTTTGGTTGACTCCATTCTGGTTGAAGCCTTTCATACAATCCATCTTGGTGATGTATTTGGCTTTTGCCAGTTTGTCTAGTGCATAAGGTATCCTTGGTATAGGGTACCTGTCAGCTTTTGTGTAGTTGTTCAAAGCTCTGAAATCTCCACACAGCCTATATTTGCTATCATGGCAGGTGATCAGGACAGGAGGGGTGATTTCCACTATTTCATTGTGTCCAATATTTCTGATGACATCCATGTCTAGGAGTTCATTGATGTTTTTCAATTTCCTTCCTAGTCTCCAGACTTGCTGGGTATGGAGGTCTCCTGAGAATGGGTGGATAAGGTCTTTCCACATCCAGATATATTTCTATATCATGACCTCTTCGTTTGCCTAATGGTTCCTCACAAATGGCAAATGCTGGTCTATTCTTTCTCAGCATCTTCAACAAACTTAGCTTCTGTTTACTGGTGAGGGTAGTGCTGAACTGGCCCTCTCCGAACTTATTCAGTAGTTCTTTCAGTGGATCCTGGGAACATATTTGGTATATATCAAGTGAAAATTTCTTCTCCTTGTTGTTATCAATGGTAAGGTGCCCGTTTTTACTATTGTAAATATCAATTGCATACATCCTCTTGTAATCTGTCCCCCGTAACAACCCTTGGATGTTGGCATCATTGAGCACTAAAAACTCTGGTTTGAGTCTGATATTACCCTTCCTGTGGGGTATAATTATTGCTTTGATAATTGTCTCAATGGAAGTCATCTTCCCTGAAGCACTTTTGAAGTTCATTGCCTTGTTGGCAAGAGTTGTTTTTTCCAATTTGGGAAGTGGTTGTCCAGATAATTTCTGGCCACTATGGAGCAGTGTGCCCCACTGTCAATAATCAATGGATGTTGAGCATTGTCAATGAAAACGGTCATTTTTGTGGCTGTCCCATGTATGTATGCCAATCCTTTGGTTGGTGTGACCAGGAATTTCTGTCCATCCTGTATATGTTTGCACAAGTTCTTATTGGCAGTGTCTTGTGGCATGCCTGCTTCCAACTGTATGTCCTGAATTTCTAGGCCATTTCCTCTTGGTATTCCAGTAGAAATTCTTCTCTTGGGTCTTTCTCTTAATCAGATTGTTCTCTGATGACATCTCCCGTAGATTATGATTCAGAATCCTCTGTGGGGGATTCCTCCTCTGGGACTTTCTCAATGGCATAGACTTTTTTCTTTGCCTTTTGATAGTTGTTGGCATAGTGGTCTGTTGAGCCACAATTGTGAGGAGAATGTTTCTTCCTAGTCACTTCTGCCACTCATTCTCTGGGTTTGTCTTTGAACGCCACCCTGGAAGGTTGTTTCTCTTTGAAGCCACTGCTTTTGTATGGGGAATATTTCCCTATATTAGTTCTTTTCCTTACATCTTGTAAGGTATTTGAAATGTCATCTAGAGTGCAATTTTGGTTGCATCTTCATTTTACTGCATTCTCTAGTTCTACTGGCATTTGTGTGATGAGTTTGTGATTCCTCATCTGAATGTTCATTTGAGTCTCAATGGCTTTAAGTCTTTGAGACTTTCTAAGACACCATAAATATAGATCTTTGTCCACTGAATACTTGTCACTTTCAAATGACATGGTCCTTTTCCATATCCAAGTACCATTTCTGTACTTTTGGACTATTTGACTCTTCCACCATAGCCAGTTTCTCCTGAAATGAAGTTCTTTTATTTCTGTGTACCAAATACTAGCATGTCCTTTAAATGCTGTATTAAGTCCAGCAGTAATCAAGTAGTCTAGTATAGTTGTTACATCGATGAAGAGTCCATCAAAATAATCTATGAGCTCCATATGATCATATTCTCCTGTACGAGAGAATTTGGGCCACCTGGAGGCCTCAGGAAGGTGCTTAAAGGCTTCCTTCTCAGAATAAGAAATATAATCTTCATACTGGTATTGAGATGGAGATCTTGCCTTATTCACCAACATGGCATCTGCTTTGATGTCCTATTTATGATATGGATTATCCATAACCTGGCCTTGTGGTTGGGGCTTCATGTTATGGTACACATTAAATAGATTGTTTATGTATTGATCCAGACAATGTTTGTCCCTTTTTCTGTTGTTTTTGACAAAGACTAGATCCAGTCTTTCATTGGATTCTTCAGAGGCTTTGCTCAATTGAGAATGTCCTTCTTGAAGAGGTTTAACAATTTTGTTCTGGAGGCTGTAAATTTTCTCATCCTCTCATGGCTTGCTTCAAGTTCTGCAAACTGCTTTTGAGTTTCCTCAGAAAATTGGGACATTTGCAACCACAGTGCATCACTGTTTAAGTTACTCTCAGGTGTGACAACATTATGTTTAATCTGAGTGGGGGGAATATTTCTATTAATAGGGCTACTGATTCTAGAGTTATGTACAACTACTTCTTGTTCTTTTGCACTTCTTTCACCCAATTCAACAGCTGCTGGATCATTGGGTCTGACTCTCTCTTCCATTGGTTGAAAGTGGTCTTGTATTTGCCCTTGTATGCTTGTCTTGTCCCGGAAACTACCTGGTTTTTTTAAGGATGGTGACTCTTGGCCACTGATCTGTTGGTTCCTGGATGGTGCTAAGCCACTGGAGAGCTGGTTTAGTCTACTCCTTGTGATCCTGAACAAATCTGAGTATTTCCTGTCTGGTTCAGTTGTTCTTCTATAGCTTGGATAGTGGCTTTATTATCCCTTATGCTGTTTGCCCTCACCTCCAGGAGTCTGAAATGCCTGGTGGGATTCCAACCCTTGGTGATTATCATAAGGCCTTTGAGACAGATCTTCTGGCAACTTTCTCCAAGTTCTTCCCAGTGGGATGCCAGGTTGAACCTCTTGTTGTCTGTGCTCCATTGAAAAATGTCTTTCAGGAGTTGGTGGAGTTGAAACACTTGAGCCATATCCTTCCAGTCCTCTGGTTTGAGGTTTCTGTTGAATTAGGAAGTGAATGGCGGAGTGGGTATGATCTCCCTCAATGTATTTCCATCCACCACTGTGTCCAAGGTGTCCTCTTCCAGGTCTCCCAGTTCTTGACAAACCTTCCCTGTCCTCTGGCTGGTGCCTTTGGAAACCAAATTCTCTGAGTTTTACAGGTGACATATCAGTGTTTGCAAGCAGTCAAAAACTTTTTGTTCTTAGGGTTTTTACCTTTGACTGTGCCTTGTACAAATTTGTTGTCTGCTGCTTTTGGCAATTTACCTTCAGAGGTTACAACTGGGTTAATGATTGTAATCTTCCCTGTACAAGATGTTAAGGTTGGTTTACCTTTTATTGATGCAGAGTTTTGTGGTTTTCTATTCCTCTGAGTGCAATGCATGTCCAGTTTTTAGCTGTTATGAGGCGTTCACTATGCCTCTTTCCTCTGCCCTTGTTCTCTCTGGTTCTGAGGGTGTCACTGATATTGTGAGCCTTGAGGTATATTTTACATACCCAAATACTCCACAATTATCTTGAAAATAAATTATGAACTATGCATAACCCATAATTCATGCATATATTCAAAATTAATCTTTTTTGATTTCAGAAAAAATGAATAACCTTTTATTGAGTAAGTAAATCCATGGATTCAAGGCCAGATTTGGATTCTCCACAAAATTTCACCTAGGGTGGCTACATAGAGTGAATAAGCTCAAATCAACTCTTTGAGGTGGTAGTATGGAGTATACATCAATACCACATAAAAGATTGGTAAAAGTTTTTGTTTTTCTCAATTTCATGCCAAAATAATGGGAATTTGAGAAATCCCATGTTACATATACACCAAGAATAGTGTTATGCATATTTGTAGCACTCAATATTATGGTATTCTTACTTACACGTTTGGTACACCCATAGTGGATATCTCACTTGAAGGCTGAATTTCTATTTTGATGTGAAAAATAGTCAAGGGTGACAAAAGACATCAAAGAGAGCCAGGGTACCCAGCTTCTGAGGCCTGTGAGGTGTGGACATCTCCAAAGCTTGGATCCATGGCTGATTATGGCCCCTTTAGTAAACTAAAACCTTTTGGGAACTTGGTTGCCATGTCACAACTTCAGTAAATCATAAGTAAATAGCAAATAACTTGCTATTTTGACATGCCAAGGACGTAAAAAGCAACTTAGACTCCTATAACCATGTCAATTCTTAATTACTTTCCATGGATAATCCCCAAAAGAGTAATAAAAACCTTTTTTGGACTGGTATTCATTGAATTATCTCATAGCAACCTGCCATATTGTGCTACTCACAATTCTGTGTAGAAATGAGGTGAAAGCTTAAAAAATTCATTAAAAATACAATTCCTCATTAATCTTTTTGAAGCTTTCAGGAACAATGTATAGTAGTATTCCTCATAGCAAGACCACAAAGAATCATGGTTTCATAAGTAAAATTCAAAGTTTTACTTACAGTCCATTTTTGATGATTCCACGTGAAATACTGAATCTGTAAAAATTCACAGAAAAAACATTCTTGGATGAAATCTCCAATAACATTGATAACTTTGAGAAATCAATGATTATATTGTAATAAAAGAATATTTACAGTTTTTACTCCTTTTATTCTTAGCCATAAATGGGTTGGTATTCACATAAAAGCATCAATTAAGTATGTATGATAATCTTATGTGACAACAGATGATGCAATATATAATCCAAAAAGTTTTATTGTTTTACCACTGACTGGGTATTGAGTTTGCTCCATGGCATGCCTCTGTGAGCTGTTGTTTACTCAAAAGAGGCCTCCCTTGCTGTTTTTCCAAATCATCACATTATTCCATTATACCATTATTACCAACAAGTAAGTATTAGTAAAGGCTATCTCTCAAGTGTTATATTCTTCCAGAATAAATACAAAAGATTTGAAATCATAGAAATCAACTATATATTGTTGTAATACTGTTATATATCCATTTTTGATCTTTTAAATCCACAATTACCCATCAAATTCCTCTACTATTATTATTAAACAACTTCTTTGGAGTATTAGTGAGTAATTATTCTTAACTCTTAAAGCTTGTCTCTAGTAATAGTTCTCTTCAAGAATTATCTTTGTAATTATTCTTGTGAAAGATAATTATATTTTAAGATAATTTTTTCATTTTAATAAAGAGGTTTTTATTGTTAAATTCTTCTTGTAATTTATTCTTGTAGAAAAATACTGCTTACTGTTATAATCACTAGTAGTGTATAACAAGTAACAGAAGTAATGAATTAATTAATTATTTAATTGTGGCTTTAATAATTTTCATTATTATATTTCATAAGAATAGTAATAGTACTGTCAATTAACAGTAATATTATGAACAGTTTCATAGACACATCATACAGGTATGCTGGCCTCTGACTGGGTCTCTAGTAGGATGTAGTTTTCTTCCACTGAATCAGACAGGAAAAAGAGGACTTATTGTCAGTTAAGACTGCTTAAAATGCTGTTTGCATGTCTAAGAATGGCCTCTGGGAAATATATCTCTATATTATGCCCTTTCATTATGACAGTGTAGTTGAATTGACAATTACACGTCAGAAATACAGCTTTCAGATATCTGGCACACTGTTTGTATACCAGTATCTCACAGATAAATTGTAATTAGCAAGCATAATCCAAAAAAGTGATATGTAATAGGGTAATTGAGATTGACAATGTACCCAAACATGCCTCAACTGTTGGTTTTACTGTAAGAGGTGTCCTTGTTTAATCAAAAAAAGGAATTTATTAATGGCCTAAAGTGTTGAAATGGAAAACACACCAAAAATAAGGATTATGTGGTCATTAAATTATAATCCACCATGCCACAATGCAATAAAAAATAGGAAGTTTGAGTGGTATCTAGTCATATACCACTTTGAAAATAAATATAAGATATATATTATATTTATTTTAAACAAATTTCATGCCTCAAAAAAGAAACAAATATCAGAATTGAGAAAATGAGAGAAAACACTCACTAATGAGGTCCAAAAAAGGTTAAAAAATATGGCCAGGCCCCCAAAATTTCAGGTTGAGTCTATGAAAAGGTGATGATGAAGAGTATTTACAACCTAAAATATGACTGTGACAAGGATAGTAATGTTCAAAATAGGTTTTAGATAAAGTTAAAAGGCTTTACTAATGATTATTAGTGGAGGTGAGCACTGTTGAAAGCCCTGGGTCCAGCTTTACCTGTTGGGTTACAATAATAAAGTCTACAATGATAAATTTTATAGTATAACCTGGTTATTTTACAATAGTATAACTGTTTTTGACTATTTTACTATGTAGTAATTCAAGAGCAGGATGAGGAAACCTTTCCTGGTGGAGAAAAGGCCTCATTTTATCCTAAAATGGAGTGGAATGGCCTTCTAGACCATCCACATAGAGAAAGTAGTTTTTCACTTCAGAGTACTGGCTTGTGGTTTTCAAAATTCCTATATGCTCTTTATTGGGCTCAGATGTGGTTTTGATACCACATCTGCGCAGTTTTCACCAATACAGGGTGAACATTTTCATCTGGGGACCACATAGCCCTCTTCTGACCTGTATGACACGTAGAATGCTGTACAGAACCAGTATGTGACCCCAGTATTGAAGTAAAAAGATGCTTCTTTGTCTATTTGACGCCTCATAATCATACTTATGGTAGAACATCCAACAGTAAGCCTGTATTGGTCTAACCGTTGGATGTTGAGCCCAAAACTTCCATACCTTTGTCAGTTTTTGAGATATCAAGCTCAACCCTGCTTTATCGTGTAGCCATGGATTGTTCTACACATTGGTACCTCATTTGATATGGTTATCATTAAGTATGGAAAAGTTATGCCATGTACAAGAGTTGTTGTACATATATATGTTTTGCTAAAAACTGTATAGAGCTTGTTTTCCCCATAACGTTTTTCTAGATGGGATATGGGGAAATGAATGACACCATCAGATAGCCCTTATTGTTCTCTTTCCACAAATACCCCACTTCAGGTATCTCACACTTATTTTATTCACCCTTATTTGACCTTATTTTGGTCATAACTTCTGTAATTCTGGTTCCAGCTCAGTTTGGCTAGGACCATTCAATAGCTTGGACTTAGAGCTGCATTTTGAATACCTATTTAATGGGGTTAAGCCTCTTCCTCTGTATTTCAGATGAGAGGTGAAAATTATGGTTTATGCCCAGCAACAACTTTGAGCAGGAATAACTTTGTTATTCTTTGTCCTATGAGTATAGGACTTGTACATTTGGAAAGGGGTGAGTTTCCTCTTTCTTGTGATACCTTTTTAGCTGATTTTTCTCAGTTCCATTTTCTGGTGGTATGTTGGTTATACCATTGATTTATGGTATTTGGCTGTCATGCTTGTGCTCTGATTTTGAGTCACAGGCTGACAGGGTCTCTATCACTAATAAGATTTTTAAAGAGACCAACATGGGATATGACTCTGTTGCAAATCAAAAGGGCTGTATCCATAGATGTGTTATCATTATGAAATGATAAAAAGATTGGGGTTTTGCTATATATGTCAACAATTACAAGAAATGCATTTTAGCTTTTATCACCTCCAGGTGGTAAGGCAGTTACCCAATTCATATGAACCACTTCCCATGGGATACTTGGTTTTTGGATATGAATCATTAAGCCAAATATTTCACCAGTAGCTTTATTGGCTTTCTGGCATCTATCACAACTTTGACAGTACTCAATGACATCTTTTCTCCAAGATTGCCACCAGGCACATGTCTGAATTCTTTCCATTGTTCTGTTTTCAAAAAGATGTCCAGAATAAATGCTATAATGGCATTACAGTAGTATTGTGTTGATAAATATTATACTACATAAGACCATGACACATGTGTGTTTAGACCCATGATATAAGAAACCATCAAAAAAATGGAATCTTCCATGGTCATAAGATGTTTTCCAAATATCATCCAGAGAATTAGCCAAGGATGCATATCAGCAATCTTTGTCAAGTAGGGAAGTATGAATATGACAATGCATATCTTGCTTATAGCTTTCCCTAACTTCTTCAAAGAATTCTGTTCCCATGTCTGTGATGTTAATTCCTTCAATTGGAAACGGATTTTCTTCTTTTGTAGGAACATAGGCAGGATTTTCAGATGTATGGGGTAATGCCCATCTACTCAAGCCATCATAATTATTGTGAATATTTCCAGGTTTATGTACTATGGTCATATTGCCTCTATACTCCTGAACAGAAATCTGCCATCTTAACATGTGTCTCTGTGGAGTCTCCATGTCAAGAAGTGATTTGACTGCATTAAAATCAGTAATTACTTCAAAAACACTACCATCAAGATAATCATGAAGTTTTTCCAAAGCACAAATAAGGCAAAGTCACTTCATTTGGCTAGCTCCATATCTGGCCTCAGTAGATTTTATTTTTTTGCAATAAAACAAATTTGACCCTCATAAGGCTTGTCATTGACAATTTGAACTTGATGTAGATGCACCTAGGCGTTCACCACATGCATCAATATACAGTTTAAAAGGAAGTTTCCAGTCTGGCATCAATAATAATGGTGCATTAATCAAGGTTTACTTGATTAGTTAATATGCTTGAATTCTTTCCTGTGTCATCTCAAACACACTTTGTAGATCTCAAATTCTGTACAATGATTTGGAATGGATTGCAAAATATTTAAGGTGTTGTCTGTAATAACTGGCAAACCCTAATAAAGACATCATTTCTTTTCTGTTCTGGGGAATTTGTTTCATTAAAGCGGCGGAAACCTTGTTATTATCAACACCAAGGCTCAGTCCTGATGCTACAAGTCCTAGAGCTTCAGCTCATGAAACCCAAAATTAAATTTTTTAAGAGATATTTTCATGTTCACTTGAAGAATTTTCCTAATTAATAATGAAAGTTTCTCTAAACGCAATTGACAGGTTTCTTAACAAATGATATTGTCATCAATATAAATGGTTCACCATCCCTCTGATAATTGATGTGCGAAAATGGTATTCATCATTCTTTGATAATGAGAGGGTTCATTTTTAGTACCAAAAGGCATCCTCAAGTATTCATAAATACCACAATGAGCAATAATTCTCAATAATTTTGTAGCATGAGCTGTTAAATTATTCTGATGGAAGCCTTTAAGAGCATCCATAGAAGTGATAAATTTTGCTTTGGATAATTGAGTAAAAGTCTCATGCATTCTGGGGATTGGATACCTGTCTGGAATAGTGTAGGTATTCAATGCTCTAAAATCACCAACCATCCTTGATTTATAATTATGCCAAGGAATGATTACCAGCGTTGTGACTTCTACTTCTTCATTGTGCCCAATGTTTCTAAGAACTCCCAGTTTCATTTGTTCATTAATATGACTTTATAATGCTTCTCTATCTCTAGGGCTAGCTGGGTAAGCTGGTCTTCTTAATGGTGGAGGGTAAAGTCTTTCCACATTAAGAATAATGTCCATTTCATGGCCTTTGATAGCCCCAAGTGGTTCATTATCAGAATAAAAGGCCTCTCTGTATTGAAATAAAATTTCAATAGGTTCTTCCTTCATTTCTAATATTAGTTCAGTACTAATTTGTGCTTCAATTAACTGATCTGACACAAATTTTTCTTTATTGACATTCTTTACTTGTGTAATGAAATTTATTTCTCTTTTTTCTGAAGGAAAAGCAAATTTTTGCCTTTTATTTTTCCCTATAGTGAAATATCTGTCTTCATGATGATTAATATCAATTCCATAAATATTTATATAATGATTTCCAAGTATAAAGTGTTGTGAAGTACAATTATTCATAACAACAAATTCAACTTTTAATCTGATACTCCCCGCAGGATGAGGGAATATCATTGCTGCTTCAAAAATGCCCAAGGGGTGTATATCTTGGCTAGCACTGCTGAATTTTATACCTGCGATTTGCATTAAGCTTTCTTTTGAATTGGTACAAGTCATTTAAAGGTAATATTGTCCAACAAAAGTACAAAAAGAACCTGAGTAAAGATGTAACTTGGCTTCCTTGATGGTTATCACAATATTAGTGATACAAGATTCTCCAGCTGTATAAACCTTACCTCTGAAAGATTTGGTTTTCTGAATTTTAGCATATTGCACATGTATGAGATCCATACATTCATCACTATACTGTGGTAACTGAGTATGTACTTCTGTGAATTCAAAGGAAACATTAATATTTTCAATACTAAGCTCATCTGGTACTTCTTCTTCTTCAGAAGGCTCAGAATCACTGTCATGTAAAGATACATTATTTTTTTTTGTTTTGTGTCTTCAACTTTATCTATTTCTATCTCATTTACTCTTGTCCTTTTGAGAAAAGTGTTTGCCAAATGAGATGTACTTCCACATTTATGATATTTTAAAGAAGCTTTGTCATCTGGTTTATTGGGTTTTAGAATTGGTTTCCAACTGGTCTTGTTATCCATTGGGGGTTTATACCAATTCCTTCCAATTTTTGTCCTAGTTCTGATGTCTTCAGTGGCATTGATATAACTTTCTGTAGAGCAAGACTCAATACATCTGCTTCTTATAGAATACTCAAGGTCACCACCATATTTTCTTAATGTCCCTTTATTAATCATTGTTTCAGAAATATCAGGATGAAGAGCAGTTAATCTGTCTTTCTGTTTAATAAACCAATACATGGGCCTGTCCCTTTCAATATTAAAAGGGCTTCTTCAAACAAATTTTCCATTTTAAAGCTCCAGGAATCATTTTCCCATTTGGAAATGATTTGTTCTTTCCACCAAGGCCAAGAATGTTTCCAATGGTCTTGCCTCATTTTGTAATACCATTTCTTTGCTGATTTGGTCAACAGGGAGTGTAATCTGGCACTTTTGTATTCATCTGGTATGTCAAGGCTTCTTTAAACATATCAATTGTTTTCATAAATTCCACACGCTTATAATATCCTTCACCACCAAAGTTTGGCCATTACTCCAATCTTAGAATTTCTTTAGAATTACAAGCAGTCTCAACTTCTGCATTACTTGAAATTGTATGATGTAAGTCATTATTAAAGTTTAGCACATTTCTGTCCAGAATTGGTGTGGACTGTCTTGGAAAATCATTCTTAAGTGATATATTATTAATACTTTATTGAATATCTTCTTCCAATCCAAGTCTTGCTTTATCACTTTTTTCCAGTTGTTCTTAGAAAAGAGCTTCATTGTGGCCAGTTGAGTTTCCAAAGTTCTGAACTTTTATTCTCAATTATTTGAACTGTCTAGTTATAAAAGAAATAGAATTGTCATCTGGTTGATTGAGTAAGGTAACTTTAGACTCAATTCTTGCGCAAATTTGTGTCAAAGACAACATATTTTCTTTATTCACATTTTCTAGACCAATTATGGTCTTTTGTGACTCTTTTACTTGTAATATCTCTCTACCCAACTTCTGTTGGATATACTCAAAATTATTCAGCTTTGCTCAAATTTCTTTATTACAAGTCTCAAAATGAGTTACAAGTTTTACAAGGTCTACTTCTTGGGAAAAGATTGGTTCAATCTTTCCTCCTCCTTATTTTTGAATTCCATCAGACTTCTTGGCATATTGAACACATTCTCCATGGCTTTCTTCTTTCTTTGGAATTCTGTAATTCTGTGGGTAAGGCTTGTTCCACTTTGATTTTGCCTTTTCCTTTGCGTTTTTCTTGCCCTTCCGATTGCTCTTTGGGGCTTGCTTTTCACTTTTTGGAGCTTGTTGAAGCGTATTTTTGCTTTTGGACGCTTGGGGAACTTCCACTGGGCTGTTTTCCTTTCCCTGGGCCAACTTCTTTGGGTCCTCTGATAACATGCTTTGGTTTTTCAGCCAAGATTTTATCTGTTGCATTTGTCCCTTGAAAGACATGGGTGTCCAACCCCTCAGAAGTTCTTCTGTCTTTTCTGGGCCCATGAACTTCTTCCCTTGAAGATAAGAGCTCATTGTGCCTATCCAAAGACTTGGCAGAAGTTCCCACTCCTGCTGTTTTGCCACCATAAACCAGTTCTTGTACTGAGACTGGTGTATCTCTATTGCTGCCTGCTGGAAATGATTAAGGTCTGACAACAGGAGTAGCAGTTATGCCAGCTTCTGTACTCTCAATAAGAGTGTCAAAGGTAATGGATAACCTTTGGGAACTGGTGGAAGTTCTGGAATCCTCCATTTGTGCCTCTCCTCTGGGCTGACATTCTTGCATTTTGGATTTTTGACTTGAATGTTCTGGTCAAGATCCATTTTATTGGATGGAGTAATTGCTTTCACTTCTAGTAGGGGTCATTTCACATCGATTTTAAGAAAAAATGGACCAAGAAATTAATTCAATTCACCTTCTGGACCTTTGAAGGGTTCTTTGCTCATTAATCCCCTTGGGGCTGGGCTGGTTTGTATTTCAATACTAGACTCTGATGCCTCAGAGTCTGAAGAACTTTCCCTTATTGATTACACTAGAGAAAAGTAAAAATATAAGTTATTTTATCCAACAATAACAATAACTTATAAGCTCAACTTATTGGATAAATTTGTTTTAATTTCAATTTATGGCAAATTACGTCAAAATTAAAGAAAAGTGTCTAAAGATTAAAGAAAAAAAATCTTTTTAATGTAGATTTTCAAATTTTTTATTTTATTTTATATTTTCTTCAAAGAAATAATAATGATTTGATTAATAAGTTATTAATCAAAATTGTATTATTATTCACTTTATACTAGAGTAATTTAAAGAATAAACTTCAAGTATGTGATGTGAAATTGCAACTGGTTAGAAAATAGAAATTTATTCCATTTCACTCAATAGTATCTTGTTGCAAAGAATATTCTTAAGAAAAAATAACTTTCCTAATATTATAAAGATTTCTTATAAAGGATAAGTCCCCCAAAAAGCCAATATTGAGATAAATATGGCAATTTTATGTCAAAAAAGTGTAAAATAAGGTCTAGAATATTGTTTATGTCCCAAACGTTGGTTAAAAGCATGGCCAGGCCCCCAAATATTAGGTTTGTGTATGAAACACTTGATAATAGCAACAATATAAAGAGTACTATGACTGTCCTCAGTAGAAATCATAATCTACCAAAATACTATAACCACAAATTAAATATAATTATTAAGAATAATTATATTAGAAAAATAAATTTCATTATTATTCTAGAATATAATAATAATAAAAATATAAATAATTATAATAAATTATAATTATTCTATTATTGTTATAGTCACTGAAAGCTATAAGAATAAGAAGTGTAAAGCGCTTCATGAGACAATTACACATGGAAAATATAAATATTTAACCACTTATAAATAATATAAGTATTATTTATAAAAAGAAATTATCACACACACTGTGCAGATATAACTATTATAGAAAAATTATATGTACAAAACCTAATAATAGATAAAAAAATTATAGAATTTTAGAGAGAAACTTACTTATAATATATATTTAATACAACAAGTCAAATACAACAGTTATTATTTTAAATGATTATTATAATTTAAAAACATGCCAAAAAACAATATTTTAAAAGATAAAACAAATTTTTATAATAAAAAATATGATTAAATAATTTTTAAGAGAAATTTGTGGATTTTAAAAGATATTTTTTTTTTCCAAGACAATAATTTTATAAAATAAAATATATTATTGGTGATTACAACAATAATCTGAGTTCTATGATTTCAATTTTTTTAATTTAAAATTATCAAAGACTAAAATAACTTGGGAATTACTTTAATAATAAGATTTAGTATGTAATAAAATGTGACCTGTTTAAATGTCTAATATGATTTTATTGGATTGAATTGATGGACAAAAACAGTGATGAATAGACTTTTTCTATGTCTTCAGAGTAGCTCTCATGATTCATAATTGATATAGAGGGCGTGCTCAGGTCAAAACTGAAAAATCATGCTTAAAAATAAGGTTCTTAACTTAAGGTAACTTATTTTTAATTCCAATTTGAAGTTACTGGTGTTATTCTGAACTACAAGTAGCTTCAATCCTCATTTAAGTTAATTATTTTAAGTTTTAATATAAAACAATTTCATTAATATTATAGTTCATCCCATTAGCAACTTAAAAATAAAGGTTCAAGCAAAAATCTCTTAAACTCAATTTTTAATTAATTTTCAAGGAAATCTTAACTTTCTCTAATTATAATTAAAAGAGTAATTTTCCAGGCTAATTACCAATAAAACCTGTTTATAAAAGATACTTTAAATTTAATGTCTACACAGATAACATTTAACTGTAAGCTGTGTGAAAAGTTCAAGCAAATCCATTAAGATTTGTATCTTTAATGTATTTTTGAAGTTATTGCTATTTTTGCACGTAAAATACCAATACACACTAAACCTTAACTTTTGATAAGGTTTTAACTCTTGTAAATTTAAAGTTTTACGCTTATTTAATCTTTGGAAGCTCTTAAAACTTTAATTGAATGCTTACATATTGGGATTTATTCTTTGGGAGCTTGAAATTCCTGTCCAAATCGGGATAAGAACAGTTTCAACTTTAAGGTTGGAACAAAGTCTAATCTGAAAGTTTAAATAAGGTTGAAAATCCTCCAATACAGGTGGACAACCTTAATTGAATCCTTGCACATCCAAAAAGTTGGGTACCCCAGCTCTGTTTGATCTTTTTCCTTTGTCCCACCTTTTTGTGTGAATTTTGCCTGTTTATTTATGTAAAGCCATATAATGGCCTTAAACACCTTTAAGTTGAGCCCATGCAAGATTTACATCCTGTATGGCAAATCCTTAGCCAATTCACTAAATATACACAACAACTCAATTTTATACAAAATTTTGGTAAGTTTGCGTAAACCTCATGCAACTTTAAGTTTAAGCTTATTTAAGCTTAAATTTCACAATTTTAAAAAAAAATTAAAAAATTCACACTAGTACTGTGAGATTCTTGAATCTTCCAATAACTTATGAAATAAGCAGTTTTGGGTTTAACACCGTATGGGTGTACCCTAGGTTATTTTTGGTGTAGAATCCAAAAATGACATAATAATTGTAACTTTGTTTATCCAAACAAAATTTGTACTTATTTTTTGTTATTTTTTATTTGAATTTAAACTGAAACATCTGTTCAAGATCAATTCAGCTGTATATGAAGCCATTTGTGGCCTTATGGCCATGTCATATATACCTCACAGGCTGACACTTCTTTACTGTGCTACTTGAAATTCTATATAGAAATGAGGTAAAAACTTAAAAAATTCATTAAAAACACAATTCTTAATTAATCTTTCTGAAACTTTCAGGGCCAATGGAGAGTGGTATGACTCATACCAAGACCACAAAGGATCATGGTTTCATAAGTAAAATTAAAAGTTCTACTGATAGGCCATTTTTGATGATTCCATTTGAAACATTGAATATTCAAAAATTTACAGAAAATACAAACTGTGATTAAATTTCTGATAAAATGAATAAGTTTTAGAAATTAATGTTTCTTTTGAAGTAAAAGGAGATTTACAGTTTTTACTCCCTTTATTCTTAACCATAGTTGGGTTGGTACTCACATAAAAGCATCAAATAAGTCATCATGATAATCTGACATGACAAAAGATGAAGAAATCATTAATTCAAAAAGGATTATTGTTTTCTCACTCACTGGCTTTTCAGTTTGCTCCATGGCACACCTCTGTGAGATGTCTCTGACTTAAAAGAGGCCTCCTCTTGCTGTTTTGTCGAAATCATCTTCTTGTCAGATTATATCTTTGTTACCGACAAGTAAGTACTAGTTAAATCTTTTATGAAGTGTTTTGATTCTTTCAGAATCAATCAGAAAGACATGACATCATAGAAATAAACTATATATTGTTTTAATATTGCTATAAATAAATTTTGATCTCTTAAATCCACAATTTATCCATAAAATCTCTCTACCATATTCTTTCCAAGGTTCATTGGAGTATTAGTTGGTGGTTTATAATTAATTCTTAAAACCCTTTCTTTAGTATTTGTTTTCATCAAGAATTAAAATCTAATTATGCTTGTAGAAGATAATTATAGATTAAATTGTTCTATTATTTCAATAAAGAGATTTTATTATTAATTACTTGTAATTGATTCTTGTAGACAATAACTTCTTACTGTTATAATCACTAGTAGTGTTTGAAAAGCTAAAGAAATATCTAATCAAGTAATTTTTAATTGTGGTTATAATAATTTTTATTATTTTATTTCATAAAAACAGTCATAGTACTGTTGATCAATAGTAATATTATCATCAGTTTCATAGACACAACTTACAATAATTATCCTTTTTGAAAACTGCAAAGCTATAAATGAAGGTATGAAAAAACAAGAATTCTTAGAGAAATTTCCATATGTAAGACAATGTATAAAATGATGGGTGTCAAGATCAAGAGCTCAGATGTCTCTTCAAATCTTTCCAATCAAAGGTTTTTCATTTTGAAAATTTATATGGACTAATTTTTCCAGCAATATATAGTAATTGAGTTTGAGTGAATGTTTCAGATCTAATAGAATCTTTAGAGCAATACAAGAGAAGACCAAAAGCATACATAACTGAATCTATCATTAATGAATTTTTAGAATCATCTGTAATCATTATTTAAAATATCAGCAATTGTTTTACTTATATATCACAAACAGAAATAAAATAATTCATTCTCCCAATTTAAATTGATAGATGTCATGATTGAGCAGATGATTATCATTAAGATTACTTCCTCACTGTTTTATTTTCTTACTCCCTTTTCTTTGAGTCAATTTACTCTCAGATCCCATAACCATTCTTTTAATACCTTAATTTGATTCATTATCCAATTTGTTATCATTCCTACTCCTTATCATCACTTTAGTTGTTAAACCAATCTTTATGTGTATGTATGTAGTTTCTCTGTCATCCCATCCTATTTTATAGACTAACTTTTTCTTCTTAACAGTAAATAAGAAGTAAAACAGCTGCAGTGAGTTAAATTGTATTGATAAACTTATCCTAAGTCGTTGTTATCCTGTTTATGTCACAATACTTATCTGTTAAATGAAATTTCTAAGCTTATGATAAAACAAATTTTCTCCCCAATAGTATTACATCAGGTCCAGCATATATTAATCTTGCTTATTTATACTTATATACATTTCACTTACAACAGCAATATTTTTAGTTACAATATCCATTCTCTTACACTAAATGTAGCAGATGGCATGCATAATATTTGGAACCACAACTGTTTCAATAAATCATTGTATTGAGCATCAGAAAAGAAAGATTTTCTCAGTCAAAAAATCATAAATGTGGGTGTGTAGAGCACAGAGGCATTCCCTGACTACTTGTCAGCCTGTGACTCAAAACCAGAGCACAAGCATGACAGCCAAAATACCATAAACCAATGGTATAGCCAAGATACCACCAAAACATGGAGCTGAGCCAAATAAGCTCAAAAGGTATCAAAAGAAAGAGGAAACTCACCCCTTTCCAAATATACAAGTTTGATCATCATAGGACAAAGAATAACAAAGTTATTCATGCTCAAAGTTATTGCTGAGCATAAACCTTAATTTTCACCTCTCATCTGAAATACAGAGTAAGAGGCTTAACCCCAGCAAATGGGTATTCAAAATGAAGCTGTAAGTCAGGGCTATCCAATTGTACTATCCAAACTGAGCTAGCACCAGTATTACAGAAGTTGTGGTCAAATTCAGGCCAAATAAGGGTGAACAAAACATTCACCTCTCATCTAACTTCTACAGTTTTAGTGTGAGATACCTAAGGTGGGGTCTTTTTTGAAAGAGCACAATCAGGGCTATCTGATGGTGCCATCCATCTCCTCATATCTCAACTAGAACAAAGGTTATGGGGCAAACAAGTCCAATACATGCATATGTACAAAAAATCTTGTACATGGGATAACTTTGTCATATTTAATGATAACAATATCAAATAAGATACCATTGTGTAGAACACAAACAGGGCCACACACCGAACCCATTTTGAGGTTGATATCTCAAAAACTGACAAAGTTATGGCTGTTTTAAGGTCAAAGTCCCACATTTTGTCCAATACAGTCTTACCATGGGATAATATCCCATAACCATGATTATGAGGTGTCAAACAGACAAATAAGCATGTTTATACTTCAATACCTCATAATCAGTCAATAATGGGGCTTCATACAGTTTCTGTACAGCATTCTATGCGTCATACATGTCAGAAGATGGCTATGTGGTCCCCAGATGAAAGTTTTCACCCTGTATTGGTGAAATCTGCCCAAATGTGGTTTCAAAACCACATCTGAGCCCAATAAAGGCTGTACAGGTCCTTGAAAACCACAACTCTGTCTCAGACAGTGAAAAAATCTTCACTTCCTCTATGTGGAAAGGTCTAACAGCCCTTCCACCCAATTTCAGGATAAAAAGGAGGCTTTTCACAGCCAGAACTGTTTTCCTCATCCTGCTCTTGAATACCCTATGTAGTAAACTGTAAAAAACAGTTTTACTCTTGGGTAATAAACAGGTATAATTATAATATTAATTATTGTAACCCAACAGGTAAAGCTGCACCCAGGGCTTTCAACAGTGCTCACCACCACGATATTTCATATAGTAAAGCCCTTTTATTCTTAAATTAAAACATCTTTAACTCTTATAACTCCTTTTAAATCATTTTTGACCATGTCACAGTCATCGTTAAAAGTTGTAAATACATTTTAATACTTTTATCATAGACTCAGCCTGACACTACTTGAGGGATAAAAAGACCCTTTTCCATACTTAAAAGCTGCCAAATATGATCCTGAGAAAACTCTCACATGGATAGGATGTCTAAAAAAGAGATGCACTGATAACTCACTAGTTTTAATTATGAAAAGTTCCATTTTGACAGTATTTTTGATGATAAAACAGCTCATAAATACCAAAACCAGAGATTTTGATAGCACTCAACATATCCCTACATAGTATCACAGAACTCATATTCATGAAAATCATTATTTTTATGTGCCACACTTATACATAGTATTATATCATAGATTCGTCCAGATTTCTTTCAATAACTAGAATGAAGATGAATCTATAGTATGGACTAACTCTATATGAATATCTGTTCCCCCTCCAATTGGATTCTCTAGCGCTTTAATATTATGCATACTCAGCTCTAGGATGGGTATTAGTCATCTTATTACAAAGTTTTATTTTAATAGTGATCAATATTTATGTCATTGAATTCTTTTTATCAAACATATATTCCAAATAATCCTCTTTCCTAAGATGTTCAAAAAAATAACTCAAGGGTTCTCAATAGCTAACAAAATTCTTTTTCATATCTTGAAAATTTTATGATTAGGTCTTATTTGATTTGTTTCCTTTGGGTACTTTCCAAGCTGTTCAATATTCTATGCAAAATCCTGGAGAAAAACACATCATCAATCTAGTCAATTTCAGACAAAACTCTTTCAAAACACAAAATGATTTAATTGTATAAGATGAGAGAAAAAGGATGTTGACAAAAGTAATTGATATGTATATATAAATAAGAACATCTATATTTTCCTTAAGAATGTCTCAGTCAAATTTGTGCCTCTTGTAGCATAATAGCTCTAAAAACAATTCTGGGTTAAAAACCCTGATTGGATAAGGAAAATATTGGAGCGCCATTTACAATGAGTTCTACAGTTGTAATGTGAAAGAGATATACATCAACTTCCAATCTACCACCAGAGCATGCTCACTGTGGAAGGGCCTTTGCACAATTTTCGAGGAGCTGGTTGTTACTTGAGAATAACTGGGAGGCGTGGCCACAGACTTTAACAAAAAGTAAGATATTTCTAATACACCTTTGAACTTCTGAGAAGTCTTAAACATATGCAAAAATTTCATACTAAGGCCTATGCAGAAGAGAGGTCAACTGCTTCTTTGAAGTAAATTAGCCTGATATCACAAATGGAAATACTTCATATTGCTACGCAAACATTTCCCAAATTAAATCTGATTATTAAATTAAAAGTGGAAATGACTGATGAAGCACTTTGATTGAGCAATTTTTTTAATGAACATATTTTTATTGATATTTTGCATATGTATTTCATTCAGTACCATTGTGAAATGCTGAAGTAATCAGCTTAATGCTTTTTCATCCCCTTCTCTTAAGGCAAACGGTGGAAGCTCTCCTGTTTCCAAACCAATATATACTTATATATTGTGATAGCTTGGACTGATAAAAATGGCATGGTTAAATTAAGCAAATTTCCTTATTATTGAAACATTTGTGTGGTACTTTTCTATCCTTCTGGAAAGCAAACTTCACATTTTCAACATGTCCTACTCAGGTTTCCAAAATGTTGTTTTCCCTTTTGTTTTGAATTGAAAACCTTTTTTTGGAATGTGCTAATTATTTCCAATATCAGCAGGGAAATTCAATTTTTCCCATCAATTTCATTAAATTTCATATTTCTACTCCCATTCAATTATCGAAAGGATGGCTTGTGTCGTAACATAACTATTCAATTTTCATGTCAATTTTCTACCTTAGCAGATATGAGCTCATTGTGGATTCGTTCTCATTAATGATGCCTCTTTTCATACACTCGAAGTGCCAGAATGTCAATTTAAGCACACATTTTGATTTTTATTCAACGGCTTAAAAAACATTAAAGGTTATCAGCTTCACTCCATAGCCATCCAGCATGCGATTTTCAGTATTCGGTGATGAAAAGCACAAGAAGATGCTCATATAGATTATCATTGTGGGTTGCGATTCCCATTATGATATAAATAATAATCAGTATAATAGGTTCAACAAGACAATCACTTCATTTTTTGACTGGAATGATGTCTCTTTCATCAAGATCTGAAGGAAACATGCTTCCAATACCATCCTTGTATCATGTTGAGCTGGTGTGATGACAGCTTTCTCACAAACTGTACGATTCTATGTTAATTGGATGGAGCGACCGATGAAACGATGGCTCCACATATTCCCTCCTATGGAAGACCAGGTCTGAGTCAAGCTTAGATTTCCAAAAATGTCTTAGTTGTCTCAAAAAGTGCTTGTCTTGCTTAGAAAGGCGCTTTTTCCAGTAACAACTGTGTATTTGATAAACTGTGAAGACTTGATTTTATTCTTCAATGAAGCTTTTGATTCAAGATTCTACGACGAATCCATCCATTACAAATTAAAGGCTCTCATTTTAACTACCAGAACGTCGTTGGCTATCCTTCTGTTGATGAAGTCTGCATCGTATTTGAAAGAGAATTGTTAGAATTCTGCTTTTGCTCCTTCCAAACAGGCTAATAGGGTTCAAAAATTGAGGCGTAAACTTCGCGCTCAGCTACTAACTCGAATTAAATTTTATCTTTCAATCCTTGTGGCGCTCTTCTCAAGTCTCATCGAACATTGTTTCCATTCAGAAATCTGTGCACAAGGTACTATTCCTATTGATATATTTTCCATTGTCAGTTCATTCCGAAAAGGAATCTGTTAGCGATCATGATTCTGGCACCCACCAATACATTGTGATTTCTCGTTCAAGCACCAGAGCAGAGCACATATCTCTTGCTTTACCGCCATTCGTTTGTCTCCAATTAAAAACTATGAAAAACAAGATATTGAGATCATTAGTTCTTCTAGATTTCCCAGTCGATTTTGGTATATCAAGTGAACGACTCACAAGTTTGCCTTCAGTTTAAATTTATTCCATTTGAAAAAACAACCGTTGAATACGGTTTTGATTCGAAAGCTACTGTTTTGGTTTCAATCTGAATGTCTACGCATGTCATATACCTGGATCGCGCTTGATGATCAAAGTACATAACATGAATGCCTCATAGGTAAACCCTATGGATGCTTGATATGTCAAAAAAAAACTTTTTTGAATATATGTTTTTATGACCTGGCTTCATTCACCAAGAGGCGCACTAGGAAAGCCGAAGCAGGTTAAAAGAGAAACGAAGGCCAATAGAAAAGAATCTCTTGCAAATCTGAGTCAAAGAATCGTAATGTTATATATGCCTGATATGGGATACAGTCTACTGGCTCCAGTCATTTGGATACGATGACTATCAGAGCAAAAGACTTTGAAAAAAATAACCACTAGCTGCTTATTCTAGTGGCTCCGTCCTGTTGGTCATCTTTCTGGGGAAATTAACCCATACTTTGTAACACAGATGTTAACAAACGAGCCAAGATTCACCCAATGTGAGGGGTATGGCTTCCCACCCTTTTAACTACGTCAAGCTACGATATTTTACGTGATCGTAGCTAATGCTTTACAAAACACGCTAGGTTAAACGCAGAAGAAACTATCAATCGTTCTTGAATTTTTTTATTTTGAATAGAATATAAAATAGAACCATCCAATTTCAATGTTTTATTTGATTCAATGTGCGAAACGATGCATAGCCTTTCCCAAATAATTTGCCGTTGCTTTATCTTTTACCATCCAACTTCAATCAAAATAAAAGGAAAATTTATCTTTGTTCTTGTGTTGAAAACAATAGTAATTCCAACTGAAATTTCAAATCCTTGATCAATGAATTTAACTTATATGATATTGAAGTTTCTAAATAAGTCTTTTTTTGCTCAGGATTTCAAGCTTGACTATATCGCTGAAATAATCCTTTGCATTGGGCCCCATGAGGGACAAGAATGTATCACAATGAACTAACTATTCTTAGTCCGACATAACAGGCATCAACTTGTTTGCTTCTTCAGAAGAAAGAACTAGAGAGGAATTTTTGAACGAGAAAGAAAGAAAATTATTTTCAAATGGAATCGACGATGACAAAAGGAGGTTTGAGCATAAAAAATCATGCTTTGCTTCTCTTCATGACATGAGCATGAATAAGAGAACACTGGCCTAATATATATGGCAAGGTTTGTTCAAACTCTGAAAGGAAGCAACAATAAACGAATCAAAATCAAAAAAAATCAATAGCTTTGATTACCAATCTTTTTATTATATCAAGAGGCACCTTCAGCATAAAGACTAACATGAATAGCCCACGCTTGTTGAGAAAGTGAATATTATAGACAATGATCATTCATATTATTGATCAAACCATCCGAGTCCGACATAGAGGACGTGGTTCAAATCAATGATTGAGACTACATGACCAGAATTGGATAATATTTAATGAAGGTCTTTGATGGTAGTATATATTATTTAAGGATTCCAAAAAAGCTCCTCTAATTAGACTGATTTATAAAGAAAATCAGAGAAAACGCATGACAAAGTAGGGATTTTTGATTCGTCGTGCCTTCATGTAAAGAAAGCTTCAATAGTCATGCTGTCTTTTCTGTATATAGAGAGCAGCTATAATGTTCATATATATTCGTTGTCTCTCTGCTATGAGAGCCAAATAGAAGAGCTCATTCATATAATAATATTTAATATATATATATGAAGTATATATTATATATATTATATTATATGAAGTAAACAGAAAGATGAAAAAAATGAAATGCCTTCTATCAAGAAAAAAACAGGAAAAAGAGGAAAAAGCGGATATTGTGTGTGGGGTTCATGGGACTAAGGCAGGAGAGGAAGAGGGAGCGAAGAGGCTTTTTATCTCCTCAAGGCAAAGAGAGGCCAAGTTTCTTCACGGAGAGAAAATACTCGAATCAGATGTCCAAACATTCGAAGAGGGCCGGCTAAACAATAATCTTCTTTTTTCTACAAATAGCTCATCCTGCATCATAGATATGGTCCTATTTAGTGTCTTTTCCAATAGATCCAAGTAGGTCCTCAGTAGATTGAATAAAGTTAAACAAGAAAACTTCTCCTTTCTTTGGATTTTTCGTAATTCTCCTTGAAATTAAATCGCCTGACCATTAAAAATGGGGTATCTTCATTAAGCTCTGTATCCTTAGCGCAGAAGCTAATCAAAAATAGTCATTTCACAATGGAACCTTCTAGGAGGCACTGTTTGGGTTTCATTGTAGATACCAAGATCAGATATTTTAATACAGTAGTTTTCCAACAGATCTGGCTTCATTCCCTAATCCGCCTAACAATCAGAATTCTGCTGCAACAAATATTTTATGGTAATTATTTAACTGAGCTCAAAATTCTTCAATTGAGTGTTTAAGACTAATATTCGCATTGTTGAAAGATAATTTGAGTCATATCGACACCAGGCTGAATGAATTAAAGGTTACCCCAATTAGAAGATTTTTTTAAAGGCGCAGTTCAATCTTGCTTGTTTCACTCCAATGGCAAAGTGCTTAACTTTATATGAGAACTTATTAGGCTAGTTTCTACAATTCTGAAAGAATATTGATACGAAACTTTATTTCAAAGGACTGAGTGTATAGAAAATATATATCATAGGAGGTCTCAATGCATAGCGAATTTTTTATTGAATAATCTAATTTTTTGGCATGATTCATTGTAGTAGGAAAATTTTAGCAATGAACACTATACGCGAGTTTATAGTTGTATGAGCGTTTGGGTTACCGCGTCTCCATCTGTAAAAGAAATAACTTCCTCAATGGACAACCTCCTCAAACGTCTATTGTGAACAGACTCAGTCATTATCATAATATTATGCACTTTGTCATTAGACTTACATAGATAGTTAACATATTACAATCTCTTGTAAATAGATGAGGCATAAAAGGCCATCATGTACCTCTTCCTTTTTTGGCTCCATCCTTACGTTACTGTATTCCTTTCTCCTGTTTTTATAGGTTCGCTGCCACTCCCCTTCTGCCTTACTCACTACGGTTATTGACAACTGTCAAAACCTCTTTACAAAGGTCCTCTATAATATTTGTTATCTACCTAGTACTTCTTTCTTTAGTAATCAATCACCCTTACATTACTGTCTTCCTCTTTCCTGTGCGTATAGGTTCGCTGCCACTCCCCTTCTGCCTTACTCACTACGGTTATTGACAACTGTCAAAACCTCTTTACAAAGTTTGCCCCCCTTTTTTAGATTATGAGACTGGGCTTTGACACTGGAATTTTTCAATCCAACATGGGAAACACCTACCACCCTGAGCTCTCTGAAAGTATTAAACTAAATGGAACTAACTATGTTGACTGGAAACAACGTATGAGCTCTATACTGTTGATACGAGGTTACTATGATATGGTCACTGGTGTTGAAACCATTGAAAAATGCGAAGAACAGGAAAAACTTGATCCTGATAGAAAACGAATAGCATATTCCATTATCTCTCTTAACTGCAATGTCAAGATAGCATCACAATTTGACCACAAATGTGATCTTAACCCAACTTTACTATGGGACTCCTTAGAAAAGTTCTACCTACCAAAAACTGTTCAAAATCAAGCTACTTACTTGAACAGAATTTTCTCAACGACATTATCGGAAAACAACTTAAGCAAAAACCTAGACAGGGTCCAAAGACTTACACAAAACTAATGCAATTTAATTGATGACAAATCCATCAAACCTTCAGTCCTACTAGATTCAGTAGTTCCCTTATGGGCGGTAATCAATTTGCCATCTGAATACAAAATGATTGGGGAAATGTGGTTAAAAGAATGTAAAGTCAAAAAACACTCCCCCACGTTAGATGAAGCAATAGAGGAAATACAATGTGCTATCCAACGGAATGAAGAAAACCAAGAGAAACAAGCCTTTCTTGCTAAAAAGAAAGAAAGTGAAAAAACCAATAAACCATGGCCTACTTGTAAGCCTGGATATCAAAATCCTCTCACTAAACATTCTGAGGATGAATGCCGGAACCTTAAAAAAGGAAAACCAGCCACTGCTCTCATCTGTTGTGATAAGGAGACCTCTCAAAACTCCATTGTATTAGACTCCAGAGCTTCTAACTCTATGTTCAATAATTCAAAATACTTTATTGATTTTTCTCCCAGAGAAGACAAAGTCATTCTTGCAGATGGATCATCAATTAAAACTCTTGGGACTGGAACCATCTGTCTAGATCTTCCCCATTCCTACCTAAAAATTAGAAATTGTTTATTAATCCCTCAACTTTCAGTTAATTTACTAAGCATGGCAACTTTCATTCAGGCAAATCACACCGTACAAAAATCAACCTCACCAAAATCATTCAAAGTAATAGGCCCCAACCATGAAGTAATAATAGAAGGTTCACTAGAAAGTGGAAATTTTGTTGTCACTCAAAATAAACCCACAGCTTTTGCTGTTGATTCCACTTCACAAACCATTATGCGTCTCCATCAGGCCAGTGGTCACCCATTTCATGAATACTTCAAACGGATGTATCCCAATAGACAAATTCCTCTCATTAATTGCTCAACATGCAACACTAGCAAGATGACCAAAACACCTTTCAAAGGAACCTTTCCAATTTGTCATCAAAAACTTGAATTTTTACACCTAGACTTATGTGGTCCCATCTCACCAGCCTCAGTTTCTGGATCCAAATACTTCCTAAGAATAATGGACAGGTACTCTCACTTTGTTTTGATTTTCTTTCTTACTAATAAATCTCAATGCATCTCCCTTATCAAAGAACTCATACTCAAACTTGAACGACAATCAAACTGCCTTGTTTCTAATATTGTATCTGACAACGGTACCAAATTCAAAAATAATGAACTCACCACATTCTACAAACAGAAAGGAATTAGTCACCTCACTTCAGCTCCTTACACCCCAGAACAAAACCCCTTTGCCAAAAGGGGCAATCGCACCACTGTCAATAAATCCAGGTGTATCCTTAAAGAATCTGGATTAGGGATGTCCTATTGGGCCAAAGCTGCAAATACGTCCGTATGTTTAGAGAATCTAACTCCAAATAAAGCAATCAATTTCCACACCCCTGACTTTAAATGGTTCAAGCGACATCCTTCCCTTAAAAATTTACATCCTTTTGGATGTGAAGTTACTTCTCTTATCCTACCATCACCCAGTAAATTTAGTCAAAAAGGGGAGTTAGGCATTTTCATTGGATATGGGGAAGGGCATCAAACTTATCGGATCTTGAATCTGGAAACAGGTAATGTGAAAATCAGTCATGATGTCAAGTTTAATGATAACATATTTCCTGCCCTCTCATATCCTGATTCCAATAAAACTGACACCTTTACAATTTCAGATAACTTGTACTTCCCCGCTATCAATCCTAATGTTAAGACCAGCAACATTAGTAACCCTACCAAAATAGATCCAATACAAAATATCAACACTATTGATAATGAAGAAAATGAAAGTCAAATTCAAACTATTGATCACAATATCTCAATTGAATCAACAGCATTAGAAGAAAACACTGCAATTCAAACTAATCTACCAAAATACAAAGGGTATATATGGACAAATGAACCTGCAAACAAATCAAAAGAAATTGTGGGTGAAGTTGGAGATCCCAGAAATATACTTGAAACTTCAAGACGACCTAAGCACTCTGCCAATTTTTCCGAACTGACCCTACTTGATCCAAAAAACCACAAACAAGCAATCAACAGCGTCGAAAGCAAGAACTGGGAAGAAGCTATCTCTCAAGAACTTCAAAACATGACTAAGCATTCTGTTTGTTCACCATGTAATGAGCCTACCAATTGCAAACCTCTCACAACAACTTGGGTGTTTAAACAAAAGACAGATGAAGACGGCAATCTTACCAAATTCAAAGCTAGACTATGTGTGCGTGGGTTTAATCAAAGAGAAGGGATAGATGACGACGAAGTTTTCTCTCCCACTGGAAGGTTAACTTCTTTCCGACTACTCCTCACTCTCTGTTCAAGGTCAAAATTCATAGTTGAACAAATGGATGTCAGGTGTGCCTTCCTCAACGGCACTCCTGACAAGCCACTATACATTTACCGACCCAATGGATACAAAGAAAATGAAAACTGCAACATTTTCAAGCTAAATCGCTCCTTGTATGGACTAAAACAAAGTCCTCGATTCTGGCACCAAGCTCTCAAAGATGTGCTTCTCAAAATTGGATTGTCTCCATGCAACACTGACCCTTGTTTTTACATTTCAACGATCAAAAACAAACCAATGTGGCTCTTCATTCATGTAGACGATTTACTTTTTGGAGAAAATTGGAATGATGAATTTAAATACAAAATTAAACAGCATTTTGACATGGAAGACCTAGGAAAAGCAAAATGTGCATTGGGAATCAGGATCACTCAAGAAACTAATTGTATCTCACTTCTGCAAGACAAATTCATTGATTGAATACTTGAAGAATTTAATCTCACCAATGCCAAACCTACAACTGCACCGTTACCAGGAAACAGTAAAGATTTAAAAAATCAGATGGAAGAACAACCACAAAAAGTCCCATTCAACTATTGGCGGGCTATTGGTTTACTAAAATACCTTGTTAAATGTACAAGACCGGATTTAGCTTTTTTGGTATCCTCTCTATCTCAATTTCTGGAAACCCCTATATCAAGTCATTTTAAAGCTGTAGAACATGTACTTAAATAATTAATTGGAATGAAAAGCTTCACTCTGAAATTGGGATTAAATCTCCTAAAACATCAACAAACAAGCATCCTTGGGTTCTCTGATGCTGATTGGGGAGGAACCAAGGAATACAAATCTTTTTCAGGATCATTAATCTACTACTTTGGAACAATTGGTTGGCGCTCTCACAAACAAAAAGTAGTTGCACTTTCATCCGCTGAAACTGAATACAATGCTCTTACTGAATGCTCTCAAGACCTACAATGGACTAGGCAACTTATTTATGAAACAACTCAAGTACAATGTAAAAGTATCCTACATTCTGACAACCAAAGTGCTATTGCAATCGCCTCAAATCACATCGATCATCATGGAACAAGACACATCAATTTTCGATTACATTTTATCAGGGACCTGATTGACAATGACGAAAGTGAGCTTAAATATCTTAACACCAACAACATGGTTGCCGACTCATTAACAAAAAACTTCTAAACATTAAGAAATAGGGAACACTTGAAGATCATGTTTGGAACAGAACCACTAGGTACGGCAGTATAAAATACATAACTGCCTCAATGGACAACCTCCTCAAACGTCCATTGTGAACAGACTCAGTCATTATCATAATATTATTCACTTTGTCATTAGACTTTCATAGATAGTTAACGTATTACAATCTCTTGTAAATAGATGAGGCATAAAAGGCCATCATGTACCTCTTCCTTTTTTTGATCCATCCTTACATTACTGTCTTCCTTTTTCCTGTTTGTATAGGTTCGCTGCCACTCCCCATCTGCCTTACTCACTACAGTTATTGACAACTGTCAAAACCTCTTTACAAAGGTCCTCTATAATATTTGTTATCTACCTAGTACTTCTTTCTTTAGTAATAAATCATCCTTATGTTACTGTCTTCCTCTTTCCTGTTCGTATAGGTTTGCTGCCACTCCCCTTCTGCCTTACTCACTACAGTTATTGACAACTGTCAAAACCTCTTTAAAAAGGTTCGCTGCCACTCCCCTTCTGCCTTACTCACTACGGTTATTGACAACTGTAAAAACCTCTTTACAAATTTTCCCCCCTTTTTTAATCTGCTAAGCTAATGGGTATTCTGAGGTAGCTTATTATACGCAAAGCTTTCAATGAAACAACAATTTCCTGTGATTTGGATTGTAAGATAAGCAAAAATTTGATAATTTTCTTGAGATTGGCTTTGAAGGAAATTTATTCAATCATGTTCGTAAGTTATTACTAGTGAAAAAACTTTCCAAATCAGTTCCCAAGCATTGAGTGCCGTATTTTTGAATCTGAAAAATATAATCAAAAAAAAATATTTTGATTATGAAGTCTAGGCTCATAGAATTCTCATTCAGCTTTCAGCCTAAGGTCAATTCAACATTTTCACTCAAATTTCTATTCAACGATTTAAAGGGAGTTTTTTTGAGTACCATTTGAAAGTTATAAATGGAAGTGTCAAAAATGAGAATCAAAGCATCGTTTTTAATCTTTTTAAGGGACAAAGTGAGATCCTATTCAATTTTTGAAATTCAGATTCAAGAAGGATGAAAGTCAAAAGTGATATAAACTGTAAAAATAGAGGGACTTTTGATGGGACAGAAAGAGTCTTAGCCCTAAGTAACAATTAGGGAGGGGAGAAAAACTTCAACACAAACCTTTAATTGGGAAAGAAAGAGTCTTAGCCTCAAGTAACAATTAGGGAGTGGAGAAACACTTTGACACAAACCTACAGAAGTGTAGCAATTAGAGAGTAGATAACAAAAATGAGGAGAGTGTATTCAGTAATTTTATGCATAGTGCGATGGAGGTAAAAATGTGTCAAGTAGAGTAATAGTAATAATAACCATTTATCAGGAAAGACAGAGTCTTAGCCTTAAGTAATAATTAGGGAGGGGAGAAACACTTCACCACAAATCTACAGAAGTGTAGCAACAAGAAACTAGATCACAAAAAAGATGAGAGAAGAGTAAAGGAATACAATAGAGGGTTTATATATACATGACTAGGTAAAGTGATATACATGGTAGGGACTGTACAGGTTATGATATAATAATTATTAGGTAATGTCTTGAGTAAGATAGCTAGTTTATGGGATTTCAAGTATTTCACAATGAATTGATAAGTTTCATTTTCACACACCCCATACTTTATGGGTTGTTATTTTTAAATATGATTTTGAAGTGAGGTAGGCTTTTGACGAGAGAGAAGTTATCTGTAAGGGAGCCAACAATCATTTTGGTTTTTAATAGATATTTTAGTTTTATTAGTTTGTTTCCTATTAGATTTTGGATGTGGTGAAGTCTGAAGTTTATGGAACTGGTTTTGTGTTGATAGGTGTGATTTTATGCAATGGTGTTTGTGCTTTGGTTGTCTGTGACTAGGGTAGCTGCAAGAGTTTCAGTCATCCCTTCTGAAATTGATTCTTTACTCAATGAAAGATCTTGAGTTGTTTCTGAGAGGGCATTTCATTTGGCTTCTGCAGAGGATAGGGCCAAAAATCCTTTCTTTTGTTACCTCCACCCAATGCTTTGATGGAAGTATGCTATTGAGGCGGAGAATGATTTGTATTCTTTGGATCCACCCCAATCAGCATTGGAGAATAATAAGATTTTTTGGTTCTTTTTTTGTAGAAGATTCTGTATGAGGACAAAGGAAAGGTTTTTAGTGTCATTCAGGTGGACCAAAAAATGTTTCAAAGTCATGAAGTGGAGCTCTCTAGGATTTTCTGAAAATTGAGATAGGAAGGAAGTACTGAATAATAGGTCAGGTCATGGGCATTGGACTTGGTATTAGAGTAATACAGTTTCTCTTCTGTAGTTGAATGGGGGTCTTTAAGCTAAGTTACCCTTTTGGTTTCTTAAGCTCTTGTGGAAGCTTTATAGAGGAGTTGGTAGAGTCTGGGACTTGTTTGTATTACATTGGGTTAGAACTTTGCATTAATTTTGTGTTGAATGAGTTGTATACTTTGATTGTTGTGGCATATTCTAATTACTTTCACATGGTGGAATGTGATCTACAACTTGCCAGTATTAACTGGTCTTTCAACCGGTTTAATAGCCTTTCACAGTCTGCAATTAGGTGCAGTTTTCCAAAAAACCATGGACAGTTGTTTTCAACCATGTGAAGCCTCTTTTCTAAATAGATTACACTTAACTGTATTTTTTATGTAATTTACACTACAATTTACAGCACTGTGGGTAATAATCTACAGTACTGTACATGTACTATAAATGAATTATGTATTAATCAGAAGTACAGTACAGTAATTTGTCTTCAAACATCTGCTGTTTTTTACAAAAGAATTTGCTGTTGTTTTCCAACGATGTTTTTTAAAAAAACACCAGAAGCGACTCCAAGGCTGAGCTTACACTAGTAGTACGTAGTTGCAATGTGGTAAAATATGCCTTTGTCGCAATAATTAAGTTTTCACATTTAATGAGATGTTTTTGTGCAATCAAATAGATAAATGTTTGTTTGAAAATCATTGATGAGCAATGGGGCTCCCTTAAATTTGAAAGCGACTAGGCTGAGTTTATGCTGTAGCCCTTTCATGGGATTGTGTTTGATGATTTTTCGCGAAGCAACCATTATGCTTTGAAAAAGAAATTATTATCTTTTTTCATACCATTTTTTTACACAAAGATTTCATCCTTTCCTCATAAGTTTTTTTTTCATACACATAGATAGGTTTGAAAATGAGCACACAAAAAGTGCTATGCACATGTCCAATTTGCAGAAATAACACTTTCACCAATGAAGCTGGTGTCAAACAGAGGGGTCTTTATATGCATCCCAGCACTAGTCGGAAGCATTGGGCTAAAAATTCTGCACGAGTCAATGAAAATGCACAAGAATCAAGGTCTCAAATTTCTCTTGAAATTTTTCCAGACTTAGTAAAAGGATCTAAACCGAGGCAAATTGAAAGTGAAAACAACTATTCAAGGGACTCAAATGAGTCATCAGACCATGGTTATAAGCCCAACTTTATAGAAAAATGTAAGTTGTTTAGCTATTTTTGGAAATTTGACATTGCTTTTAAAAATGACAGATGTTCTTTTTGGAAGATTTTATCCTTTTTTTTATAGCGTGGTTGTACCTAATTTGTGTGATCAGTCAAGACAAATGTCAAAAAGCAATTTGTTACATTATTTACATTGTAAAGAATTGTTGTCAACTCCCACAAGGAATTGAGATAGAGAAAACAATTCCAAAAGACATTTGAACAATTACTAGGCGCCTAAAGCTTCTTGAAAAATTTGAATACCATGTTTTCTGTCAATCTTATTATTCACTGTATGAAATCAAGATAGAACCAGGTGAATGTGGATATTGAGCTACACCGGACTCATTAGCATGTGGTGAACATTTGTTTAATCCAATAGTGTTTCCATCATGGGAAGAGATTCCAAGAGCTTTGCAGCAGCAACTTGAGACTTTTCAACCCAATATATCCCATCAAACAAACCCAAAAAGCATCTTTGTTAGTCAGAGGTTTACAGAGTGGTTAAAATGGCTCTTATTTTTTACCTGGGGTTGAATCATCTATTGATGAATGGCAAGAAAAATTGAATTCAAATGCTTTTGAAATAATTGATTAAAATCATTCCAATGCTTTTCTGCAATCTATATCAAAGAATGAACCTCAAAATGAAAATTCTTCAAACCTTCAGTTAAACTTCAGTCTATTTTTCAATTGGTTTAATCCCCTCGGCAACAAGATTTCTGGAAAGCAGGTGTCATTAGGTGTTCTTGCCCTGACATGTCTCAACTTGCCTCCAACAATGCGATACAAGCCCCAATTTACTTACCTTGCAGGTCTCATTCCAGCACCCAACCAACCAAACAAATGCACAATCAACAATATTTTGAAGCCTTTAGTAGATAGGCTACTCAAACTAGATCAGACAATAAATATTGAAACATTTCAGATTCCAAATGGGAGAAATATCAGAATAATATTAGCAGCATTAATTGGAGACATTGTTGCTACACACAAGGTGTCTGGATTTTCATCCCATTCAGCCCATCAGCCTTTTTTTGGTGTGAAGTAATCATAAAAGATCTTGAGAAGGTTACTATTGGTAAGAAAGGAAATAAAAATGATACACTAGGACTATCAGTAAGATGGTGCAATGAAAAAGGAATGCGTCAACGCAAAATTATAGTTCAAAAGACAGGAGTCAGATGGTCGGAGCTCAATTGCTTACCTTACTGGGATCCTTCAAAGGATGTTGTGCTTGGTATGAAGGAATCTTACAGCATCATTTTTGGTATTTCTGGGGGAGGAACAAGATATCAAAAAATGATTTTCAGACTTTGATCGGAGGTGACTTGACTGAAGAATCAACAGAAACATCAGAAAATAATTAATCAAGTGGATCAACAATTCAAGCATTAAAAATGCAGTGAAAAAAGAAATACTTTCCTTTGTTTTGCAGGTTCTAGTACCAAGTGGACTAACCTGTATTCCAAAAGGCTTAGGTGGAGCTCTGAATGGAAAGCTCAAAGCAAGCAAGTGGCACTCCCTGTTTTCAATTCACTTGCCATTGACTTTTGTTGACAGCATTGTAAACATTGAAACGTTTGATGAGGACCTAATACAAAATGACTGTTTGCTCGATAATTTCAGCTCCCTGGTTCAATGCACAAACATCATCAGTTCTAACAGGGTTAATGAAGAATATTGTCAGATATTTGAAGAAGAATATAGATACTATACGGAAATGTCAAGAAGAATCTTTTCAAATATAAAAATACTTCCAAACCACCATTATGCACACCACATACCTGAGCAAATACGATGGTGGGGACCTTTGTTTGGTGTCTCTGAGTTTGCAGGTGAACGCTTGGTTAGTATCTTGTAGAATGTTAAGAAGAATTTGACTCCAATTATGTGAAATGTTCTCTTCTTTATTGAGTATTTATTTGTAATAATTATTCATGATATAAAACTAGAGCATGTTGGTGTTTCAATAATGAATCGATTTTAACAACTTCAGAGACTAGAAGCAAAACATCAATTAAGTTTTGGAAATGAAGAAAAGAGAAAAACATCTGATAATACATTCATTATTGAGGATCAAGAATATGAAAACATACTGAGCTTTTGCCAACAATTGATACCTAATTTGAGGGCATATCATTGTTTCTCTCATCCAGAAAACGCGAACGTTCTAACCAATCATGCAATCAATGTGAAATCAATATGTGTGGATAATGGATTCAAAGTATCAAAAAACAAGCCAAATGATGTTATAGAGTATAAAAAGGAAGGTAAGTTAGCTTACAGTAAGGTTTCTGATGTGTTTCAGTAAATTGGAGATGTTGATTTGATTGTGATAAAAATCAAACCTGCTATACCTGTTACCATGAATAATCATTTAAGTCGTATGTTGAAAAAGTTGTATATTGTTCAGGTAAAGATGCTTCAAGATGTGTTTATTGTTGCAAGTGATTTTGTAATGCCAGTTCCTTATTGTCTACTGCCTTCATGGAGCCTAGGCCAAAAATCTCCAGCTTACCTGTTACAGTCTCTTTCAACAATCTCTGACAATCTTTTTTTTCAACAAGACTTGATGTATTTTGACATTGATTACTGAGATTTTTGTTTTTTTATCTTCTTCATGTAATTTTAAATAGAGTATTCTTTTTCTTGATATATTCACCTGCTTGCTGCTACAATGAGTTGCCAAAACTGAACTTCGACATATTTTTCTCATTTAGTTTTGAAATACTTCTGATAATGTATTGTAACATGAGGGAGAAATCATGATAAAAATCCTTGATGAAGATTCAATTACAAAACACTATGGTTGAGAAAATATTTGTAAGGGATAAAACTATTCAATCACAAAATTATATACATTTTTTTGCGGTATATTTTAATGCCAAGTACAACAAACACATGTATAAAATCCTGATAGAATAACTGAAAAATCATAAAAAACAGTCATATAAAGCAACCATACTTATAACATTATGGAAACAAGTATTTAATTTTCTTCCAAGTATTCCACTCATCTTCTATGAGTCCCCCCACAAACATTGACCTCCCATACTCATCTTCAATTTCCATATCGTATTATTGAGAATTATCTTCAATGGCTTTTTGCTTTCCTTTTGAATATTTTTTTGGTGTAGATTCTTTCTGCTCATCTTCATTGGCAGAATTTTTTTGATCTTCATCCAAAAATTCTAAATCAATACTTTCACCATAGTCAGTGTCTTCACTGTCCCTTGATTCATCTTACTTGTCATTGGGTAGGACTAAGAAATCCAAGTTGTATTTTTTGGTTGCTTCATCCCAATTCTTGTCTGTAAATCTTTTGTCTCCCATTTTCTCATCCTCATCAGTGAAATCGAGTGATTTTAATGCATCTCTTAGGAATGCAATTGTACCAACATCAGCCAAGATCCTTTGTTGTGAAGGAAGCTTTCCATTGAGCCAATGACCTTCATAAAAATCAATTGGCAATCCCTTCGGCGCCTTTGGAAATGATGTAGTTGGAGCATTCTGAATATGTATTCGATGACTATTCTGATCACGCTGCCCTTCTTCACTGTATGGTTCTTGAATGATTGAATCAAGTTTGCGCATAAATTGATTTGCTGATTAAGATAGGAAAGGAAGCTTCTTGGCAATGTAAACGTTTTGTCCTCCATGTATTCCTCGTCACTGTGAGCCTGAATTGGTTTCAGGATTTGGATGTATCTCTTTGGAAAATCTGGGCTAATAGCAAACTTGTATTATTCATTTCTTAGCTGAAAGCAGTTTTATTCAATTATTATGTATCTTTCTAGGTTTGAAAATCTAAAATTTACTTACTCTCATACAGCCTTCTTATAGAGATTTTCTTGCAGTATCAGTACTATGCTTCCCAGCTTATTTTTGCTCTTTTTTGAAAATACCCTCCATGTAGAAATGAACATAATGGTCATATGATTTTTTCAGAAACTCAAGGTCATTGTCATATCGAAGGTTCACATTCATAAACTGATAGGTTCCACCAAAAACAAGCTGTTGAAAAGTCTTTGAAACACTGATACAACATGCTTCATTGTAGAGTGAGTCAGCTGGTTCAAGAAGATTTGGTGCCCAACTACAAATACCCAAACAAGCAAGTCAACTTTGAACATATTGAATTGCAAAGTTGGATAGATGCAAAAAATGCTTTCCAATTTTGATACGTTTCTTGTGAGCCTCACAGAGTGTTTTGATTGTATCAATGGGGACCAAGGAATGTCCTTCATTAGAAATGGCGACTTCAATTTGATCAGAATTGGAAAGGCGTTGAGAAAGCTCGTTAAGCTCAGTAGGGTCTGGTGCAATTGGGACAGCATGTTGGGTAACTAGCCCCCAAAGTAGTTTTACGTGTGTTTGAAGTGCATACTATAATAAAATTACATAAGTATCTCATATCAAAAGAATGCATGAATCCTTTTGATGCCTACATTTGTATTTTCAAATCCAGAAGGATAATATTCATGAGTCATCTGAAGCGGATGTTTTGTTTTTGATCTATCATTCTTCTTTTTAAGGGCATGGTCTTTGATGGTTCTCCTCTTTCTCAAATAGCTGTTATTGGACGTGTTTGGTTTTTGTGAGTTTTTGATTGAAGAAACTCGCTTCTCCTTTTTTCACTGGCCCCAGTTGATCTTGTTTCAGAGTTCATGTTTGATGACTTTGTGCTTTCAATTGAGGTTTTATTTTGAATTTGCAACTCCATAGCTTGAGCTCTTTCAAGGAGGTGCAAGATTACTTGATCCTTTTGAGATAGATTTTTTTAAAGCTCTGAGACTATCATTGTGTCTAAGAGAGTGTTTACTACAGAGCGTGTTTGGGAGTGTGATGAACCTGGATAGTTATTTTGATTCATATTTGAAGCTAGCAGTACCAGAAAAGACAATATTTTGCTTATGGTGAAATAATCAGATTTAAAAAACAGTAGAATGAGTTCTTTGAAGCCAATCATTACAAATAAAAGCTAACAGTGGAAAACAATGAAAAGAAAAACTGAAGCAAACTGACCTTTTCATCTTCAAGAAACCAAACTTAGGAAAAGTGCACATGAGGATTGTATGGTAAAGTGATGAATGGGAAAAACTGTTTTCTCCTTTGTTTTGGCTTGAAAAATCAAATTACTGTACTGTACTTCTCATTAATACATACTTCATTTATAGTACATGTACAGTACTGTAAATTATTACCCACAGTGCTGTAAATTGTAGTGTAAATTACATAACCAATACAGTCAAGTGTACTGTAATTTATTTAGAAAAGAGGCTGCACATGGCTTTTTGGAAAACTGCACCTAATTGCAGACTGTGTTTTTGGCAAGAGTTCCCTTTGCTGAGGTCTGGCAGACAGAATTGTGACAATAATCCGGTTACCAACGTCATGGGTTTGATCCCGGTTGGAGACAAGAGGAGGTCTCAATCAAACAACCAGAAATTGCTGGGTTTTCCACTCCATTGGCATACAAGGGTTTCCTTGTAGGCTCCTGTTGTGACTAATGTAACTCCATGAGGGTGACATGGGTAATACCATCAGTTACATGCACTTTGGGACACAGTGCTCTAAACCTGGGCCTACTGTCACATTGTGGAATGTGATTTAGAGATTGTCAGTATTAACTGGTATTTAAACCGGTTTAATAGCCTTTTTGGCAAGAGGTCCCTTTGCTGAGGTCTGGCAGACAGCATTGTGACAAGTACCAGGGCATACTTCCCTTTTACACAGTCTTCTATGTTATAATGATTTTTGATGTCTTCTTTGAATGAGGAGGACCTGGTGCCTCCAAATAGAAGGTTGTTGACATGGACAAAAATCCACAGGGGCTTGTTTTGGTCAGCTTGATAGAAGAAACAAGGGTCATTCAACATAGAATTAGCCCAATTTTCAGGAGGGAATGCTTTATGGGCTTATTCCAGAATCTAGGGCTTTGCTTCAACATATATAGGCATCTTTTGAGATTGAAATATTAATGTTTTTGTAATTTTTAATATAATTTGGGTCTGAAGATATGTAAAATTCTGTCATGCTTTCCATTTAAAAGGCTCATTTTACATATAATTTTTTTTCTGATAGAAGGTTGCAAAGACATAGTGTTAATATCAGTAAAAGAGAGATTTGTCTACCTGTGGGCAGAAAGGCTTTGTTGTGGCATAGAATTTCCCTTTTCTGATAACCCTTGACCTACAGGGGGCTGTAGAATTTGTGAGAAGACCATGATTTTCAGTTTTCTGTCTAGAAAAACCAACTGGTAGATAGGGCTTTGGAGCCATTAGCTTCTTCTTGTAGGCCTATGAGGTATGTTTGACATAACCATAAGGGCACAAATCACTTTTGATACATGTGGTTTAGCCATAAAATAACTTATTAAAATAAAATTAAAACAAAAAATAACAAAAATAAGCATAGCCTTATTTTTATTATACAAAGCTATAAATATGATGTAATTTTTGAGATAAAATATTAAAAAAAACCTAGGGTAAACCTATAGAGTGTTATACCCAAAGATGGTCATTTCCTGTGCTTTTCAAAGGTTTAAAAGTTTCACAGTAGAATAACACATTTATACAACTTTTATTGAGACTTTTAATTTCAATTTTAAGATTAATTTTGAAGTTGAATCAGGTTTTTTTAATCTTGAAAAGGTCCGGTTGAGATTGAGGTGTTGTGTGTATTTATGGACTTGGCTAAGGCTTTTCCATAAAGACTGTAAATCCTGCATGATCTCAATTTAAATGAATTAACATGAAAAATACAAGAAATTAAATGAGATTTTCCTCCTGTATTGAAGAAATTTCACCCTTATTCAAGCTCTAAGATTATAATTTAATTGAAAATTAAAGTTTAAACTAGTTTATTCCTCTTTTGGACATGACTTTCAAGCTTCCAGAGGGTAAATACCTATATTCCAGCTTGTCATGAAGGTTTGAAGAACTGTAGAAACTGAATTGATTTTGAATAAGCTCAAAATTAAATTTCAAATCATTAAAACCTTATCAAATGATAATTTCTAATATTTATTGTTATTTTGACATGGGAAAACCACAATAATTGTATAGATTCATAGAAAATCCCATTCTTCATGGATTTATTTGAAAACCTTACAAATATTAGAAGTTAATGTTATCTGTGTATAAATTCAATTTTAAGTATTCTCTACTAGTAATATTCATTTTTTATTTAGCTTGGAAACATACCTCTTTTAATTATTCTGAAAGAAAATTAATTTAAAAAGTTTTTAAAAGATTTTTCTTGAAATTGTGCTTTTAGGTTTCTCATGTGATTAACTTCAATATAAATAAACTAATTTCATATTAAAAGTTGAATGAGGATCAGAAGTTAATTTGAGTTAAGATTAATAATGTTAGCTTTAAATTGATATTGATAATAAGTTACCTTACCTTCAGAGCCTTATTTTTAAGCATGGTTTTTGTAAGGTGTGGATATGAAACTTTGATTGAAAATCAAGTTCTTTTACTGTCCTCAAAATTTGTATAAGGTAAATTTGATTAAAAATAGTATAAAATAAGATTTTTAACAGAAAACACACCAATTTAATTTTTTCTAACTTTATAAGTATAAAACAACAATATTATAAAGATTTATTGTTTTAACAACAATAAACATTCATCCAAAAATAATCTACAAGAGATATTTAAGGCTACAAAAGAAATTTCTTGAAGAGCAATGTCAGTTGGAATTAATTGAGCAAAGGACTGCAGGAAATTAATATAAGAAGAGAGTCTTTAAAAAGATTATCAAAGAGAAAACATACCCAAAACTGAACAGAGTGAATTTGGAAACAGAGTGACAAAGTTAACAGTGATTAAAGATGCTTTAATTCACTTATGGGGTGGTTAAGGGGTAAAAATGATTATAAGAGTTACAAAAAATAACTATGATGATTTTTCACCTGGTTAAAAAGTTTAAAATGATTAAAAAAAGGTGGTTGGAATCTCTTATTGATTGGTTTACCAGTGTTTAAACTAATTATAAAAGGAAGAGATTATAACATAAAGAGAAAAGTGGGGCAAAGAAGAAATCCTTTTATAACCACCAATTTTCTTACTGAAAAAATTAAATTTACTCTTCTCAGTCGTGGAAAACACTCTGACAGCATAAAAGCCAATTATGGCATCATTGAACCCTTGTTTAGACCAAAAAGGGGCTGGGTTTAGCCATTTTGGACCCTTAAATCAGCCATTTCTATAGTCATACCTGGTTTTAAGCCTTAAAAACACGCCAGAATGTGTGTAACAGACATAGAAACAAGTTAAAACTGTTTTTACTAAGATTTCTTTAACTTAAGGGTAGTTTTACCCTCTTGGCAACATTTAAAACTGCCCTGGTTGGTATCAAAAACTCATCATCAATTGATACACAGACCCTGTGACTCAATTCCAGGCCAAAGGTTCTTCACTTTTACGTGGACTTTAACATTTTACGCCTGTCAGAAAGGAATTTGGGAGTCTAAATCCCCCTCAGAGCTCAAGTTCCTTTTTCACCCCTGAATTAATCTTTCCAATCTATTTTTTCTATAATTCTTCATCATGTTTTATACTTACAATTTACATATTTAATTCAATTGAATTTTTACATTAAACAACTGTAATAATTGATACCTCATATTTAAATTAAAGTTCACTTATGTAATACAGGCACACATTTTTACATTTCAATTGAAAAGACTTCAATTCCTAATAGCTTCAAAACTACAAGAAACACCTCAATTTTGTGAATTAAGTTAAGGTTTTAAGGATTTTGAACTTTTGTACAAAAAATACTAAAAACTTAATTTAAGCTTATTTAGAGTTGAGTTACAGAAATTTTATCCAGGGATGACCCCACCTTATTTTTTATGAGGAGTTAAATGTTGAAAGAGTTTTCAAATTTTTATTCGTTGGATAAAAAGTTACAATAGTTTTTATTTAACCTTTTTCCAAAACTAATTCAAATCTAGTAATTTTGTTAAAACTTAATTTTTGCATAATTTCTTCAAGTAAAAATGTGTTTCCACAATGTTAATTTTCAATGTAATTTTATTTTTAAATCATACTTCAAATTTCACTATTGTGTATAAATTTGTTTTTATATTTTAAATTTTGTTTTGATAATATAAGTAAATTTATTTTATTCATAGTTGTATTTTGTTTTATTCTTTGTGGTCTTTTGGGTACATGAAAATACCTCTAAGGCTCACAGTTTTACAGTTTGGATCTGAGCACACCCTCTATATCCATTATTGATCATAAGATCTTCTCACAAAAGGGCAAATTTTACTTTAAAATTAATTTCTGGAAATTGAGTTCACATCAAGAAACATAAAAGTCAAGCTCACATCAAGTGAAAATCAAGAAAATGTATAGCATATGTCACAGTCAGGTCTTAAACCAATATTTGTTCCTCTGTGCTTTCAAAACAGATTACATACCCTCTGAGCCTCTCACAAACAGCCCAAGGTTTCTCAAATTAACGAAGAACCCACATGTTGTCACCTGAACACACCAAAGAGGTCATTTAACCAGTATTGATCTCCACAACAGAGAAGGGGTGTTTGTGAAATCCCTGGATCCTCCATAAGAAAACTTGGCAAAAGCCGAATTGACAAACTTTGTGTGACACAGGGGGATCTAGCTGCACAATGCTTTGGGTGCATATTTTTGACACACACAAAAAGGCCAAATATTTGGCAGGGTTAATTTTGCATAGCTATGAAGCAACTTGCCCCAAGAAGAATTGACAAGCTGCAGGTAACAAATGTGGATCCAGATGCATGATTCTTTGGGTGAGGGTGCATATGTGTGACACATGCAGAAAAAGGTCCAAGAATGGGTGGGTTTCATTTTCGGTAGCTACAAATCAGCTTGTAACAAGCCAAATTTAGAAGCTACATGTGATACAACTGAAGCCAGCCACATAATGCTTTTGGTGCAGGTGCATATGTGCAACACACACACAAAAGCACAAAAATATATAGGGTTAATTGCTTGTAGCTGTGAATGAACTGGCCATTAGAAGAATCAATAAGCTGCGGTTAATACAGGTGCAGATAGCTGTGCAATGCTTTGGGCAGGGGTGCATATGTTTGAAACATACATACAAAGGTGCAAGAATGTGTGGGGTTAGTTTTGGCTAACCTAAATGTGAACTGCTCTCACCATTGGCATGTGACAAGCCCCATGCATCTTACAAAAATCCAAACTCTCATGGGATTTGATGCTAAGGAACACAGGTCCATGGGGCTATTCACCTTGTACCCTGAGGATAGAAAAGTTATGCCATTTGAGAGCCTGTGATATATGAGAGTGCATGTAATATGACCATTTTATGTGGCTTATTTAAACTTTACCTAATCTGAACATGAAAATCCTTTTTTAGTAATGTTAACTGGGGGGATTGACTGGTCACAATGGAAATTTCATGTCAGGAAATTTTGAGGCAGTTATTTTTCAGTAAGAAATCCTCATGAAGCTGAGAGAATTCTCTTAACTTTTCACTTTACTTTCAGAAAAAAGAATATATACTACATATCATGAAATGGTGCTTTTATCATTACAAGAAGTCCAAATGACATCACTTTGTTATAATACGATCCATAGTGGCCTCATGAGCCTTTGAGATATGACCATATATCCAAAAAGGTCACAAATGAACTTTACAATACTTATTCTAATAAAAGAATTGAAGTTATTATCTTAAAGTAGGTAAAAATGCCATAAAAAAGCTCAAAAACTTGATTATCTCAGAAGACAATGATTAAAATTTGAAATACATTACAACATTGGATTCCACAAGAACTACTATACATATACCATTTGCACTTAATATCTCAAAAGTCAATACTTTCTGAGATAACCTGAATATATGCAATTTTATGATCAGTGCATATATTCATGGTTTTTACCTCATATTGTTTGAAATATGCATGATAAATTGCTGAGCCCAAAAATCAAGTTACCACATAATAACTGTAAAAATACAGATATGAGCTCTATTGGACAAGTTATAAACAAGGTTATAATGTCACAGGGGCTCTTTGAAGTGAAGAGGGCCTGGCACTCAGTAAACTGGGACTCACTTATGGAGGGCTCAAAGATAAGATAAGATGAGATACACTTAAGAGTGTTAAGATAAATTGCTAAAGAATAAATATAAGAAAAAAAGCAGCAACAAAGAATAAGAGTCAAAGAATAGAAGAGCCAACCACAAACAAGTCCAAGTCCACTGTTTCAACCTGTCAGAATGGAAAGAGAAGGGTTAATAAGGATATGGCCACCCAACTCATACTGTACAGGCAAAGAGAGAAATGCAAAGACTAACTTAAAATTAAATAATTATAATACCCAAAATAAGGATAAGAATAATTATGAAATGATAAATAAACTAAATTAATTAACTGGGGAAAAGTCCCCAGGGGGAAGAAAGAGGGGCTGGTATATGTGAGAATCACCAGCCCTGATCCAGAGGAAGAATTTTCATGAGAATATTTGATGATTGAATTGAGTCTGGCCAATACAGGTCCTGTACGGCTGTACAGAACCTGTTCAAGAGGTGTGGTGTATTGAAGTGATCATACAGTTTCAAGTTGGTGTATTGAAACTGTATTGGGTGAAACCAGCCTGTACAGGTATTGACAGGCTGTATTGAGGTACCAAGCTGTATGAATGTTTCAGAGTGAAGATTTCTGAAATTGAATGCTGATACAAATGCTGGATCTGCTGATTTGAGGTGTTTGAGTGGGTGTGTGAATGAATACCCTTACCCCTGATGAGTGGTTGTTACATATAACTTGAAAGGATTTATTGAGCCAAATTGTTATATCTGTTGATCACTTTGATGTGAAAGGAGTCCACACATAAAAAAAGAGTATATCAAGATTCTAGTAGCTTATATGTGAAGATGTATGTAATTTTCACTATTATATTCAAGGTATAGCCCATTGAAATCTTGATTTGATATTTAAAATAGAAGCTTTTGACAGAAAAGAGGAATTACAAGAAGAATCATCAAAGATAGATTTTTGATGATGTAATGAACTGCTCTTGGAATCTTAGTAAGGACATGTAAGATGTGACTATGAAACTGATGATAATATTACTATTATTCAACAGTACTATGTCAGTTCTTATGAAATATAATAATAAAAATTATTATAACCACAATTAAATAATTATAAAATTATTTCTTTCACATGTTATACACTACTAGTGATTATAACAGTGAGCAGTAATTGTCTACTAGAATCAATTACAAGAAGAATTTACTAATAAAAACTTCTTTATTAAAATAATAGAATTATTTTAATATATAATTATCTTTTACAAGAATAATTATAAAGATAATTCTTGAAGAAAACTATTACTAGGGAAAAACTTTAAGAATTAAGAATAAATGACTCACTAATACTCCAAAGAACTTATTGATAGATAAGAGTAGAGAAATTTGACGTGGAATTGTGGATTTAAGGGATCAAAAGGATTTATAACAGTATTACAACAATATATAGTTGGATTCTATGATTTCACGTCTTTCTGGATGATTTTGAAAGATTTAAAACACTTAAGAATAGCTTTAACTAATACTTACTTGTTGGTAATAGATGATGATGGTACGGAAAAAACAGCAAGAAGAGGCTTCTTTTAAGTCAACAACAGCTCACAGAGGCGTGCCATGGAGCAAACTGAAAAACCAGTGAGTGAGAAAACAATAAACCTTTTTGTATTAATGATTGCATCATCTGTTGTCACGTAAGATTATCATAATTACTTAATTGATGCTTTTACGTGACTACCAACCCCAATATGGTTAAGAATAAAAGGAGTAACAACAGTAAATCTTCTTTTATTCTAAAATAATCATTTATTTCTCAAAGTTATCAATGTTATTGCCAATTTCATCACAGGTTTTAATTACTGTGAATTTTTGAAGATTCAGTGTTTCACGTAGAATGGTCAAAAATGGACTGTAAGTAAAACTTTTAATTTTACTAATAAAACTGTAATTCTTTTTGGTTGTACCATATTAAATACAGTTCTTCATTGGTCCTGAAAGTTTCAGAAAGATTCATTAAGAATTGTATTTTTAATGAATTTTTGAAGTTTTTACCTCATTTCTACGTAGAATTGCAAATAGCAGTATTTTGCTGGTTGCTATGAGGTAAATCAATGAATATGAGTCCCAAAAGGGTTTTAATTACTCTTTTAGGGTCTATTCATTGAAAGTCATCAAGAATTGACGTGGTTACAGGAGTCTAAGTAGCTCATTACCTCCTTGGCACGTCAAAATAGCAGGTTATTTGCTATTTTCTTGTGATTACAGTAGGTGTAACTTGGTAACCAAGTTCCCAAAGAGTTTTAGTTGACCAATTGGGCCAAGATGAGCCATGGATCCATGCTCTGGAGCTATCCACGCCTCTGAGGCCTCAGAAGTTGGGTACCCTGGCTCTCTTTGATGTCTTTTGTCCCCCTTGCCTAATTTTTACGTCAAAATAGTAATTTAAGCTTAAAGTGAGATATCCACTATGGGTGTACCAAAAGTCCATGTAAGAATACCATGATATTAAGTGCTCAAAACATGCATAACACTATTCTTAGTGTATATGTAACATGGGATTTCTCACTTTCCCATTATTTTGGCTAAAAATCAAGAAAAACAAAAATTTTCACGGATCTTTTATGTGGTATTAATGATGTGGTATTGAAGTATTTTCCATTTTACCACCTTAAATACTTAAATTGAGCTTATTCACTCTATGGAGCTACCCTAGGTGAATTTTTGTGTAGAATCCAAATCTGGTCTTAAATCCATGGATTTACCTACTCAATAAAAAGTTATTTATCTTTTCTGAAATTGAAAATGATGAATTTGGGATATATGCATGACTTATGAGTTTTGCATAATTCAAATTTCTTTTTAAGATAATTGTGGCCTATTTGGGTATGTAAAATATACCTCAAGGCTCACATTCCCTCCCACCAAAAAATAAAATTGTACTACAATTTTATTAGTGATAAAAGAATAAGGCCCCAAAGGGGGTTAATGTCCACTGTCCAACCTCTTCACATTACTCAGATCAAGTAATTTAAAGCACATTCATAGACATATTCAGGCTTGTGGCCTTCTTTCATGTCTAAATCTTCTTAAGAGTTTATCTGAGTCAGGTATTTCTGATTCTGCCATCCATTCATCTTCATGTACTGGATTTCTATATCTGACAAGATATTCTCTTTGATTTTTACCCCTAAGTCTCCTTTCTTTAATGACTTTCTTTATCTTTCTGTCTTCATTCTGTTCCACAGGTGGTACAGTTAAAGGAGTTGGGTTTCTTAAAGGAAACGATTCTTTATCAGCTGGTTGATAAGGCTTTATCAAGCTGACTGGAAATGTGGGGTGTTTATTTTCCAATTCACCACTAAATTCCACTTGAACTGCATTGGTTCCATGTAAAGCAACAATAACAAAAGGTACTACATAAGAATCTTTAAGTTTCTTTGGGCCTTTGATATTATTAAAATTCAAGGTTGAAACTAAAACTAAGTCCCCTACTTTGAAGTCTGGTACTTTATGACTCTTGTCCCACTTCTGTTTTGCATAATTAAAAGCATCATCCATACTTTGTTTTGCATGGTGTTTTACTTTATCAAGCATTAATTTGAAGCTGGAAGCTGTAGGATGAATGTCAATCAAGTCTTTCCTCAGTGTGTCTGCTGGGAGTCTTGGATTCCATCCCTTTTCTAACATAGCAGGAGTTTGTCCTGTGGAAGAATGGACTGATGTCTTGTATTCCAATTCTAATGCAGGTATCAGAGTGCACCAGTCATGGGTAAAGCCATCTGAGTCTTTGAATTCTAATCCATAAGCACAAAATCTCCTGATCATGTCTTCTAAAGTTTGAATCATCCTCTCTGCTAGCCCATCTGTTTGAGGGTGATATGCTGTAGAGAATGATAACTTAGTCCCAAACAATCTATGAAGATTGGTCCAAAGTGCAGATGTGAACTTGGGGTCTCTGTCACTTATTATATTCTTAAATAACCCTGTATGAGAAATAACTCTACTCCATAAAAGAAGAGCTGTATCCATAGCAGTGTCATCTTTATGACATGGTAAGAATATGGGAGTTTTGCTATATCTGTCTACAATGACTAAACAAGCATTATAGCTTTTGTCACCACTTGGAGGAAGTGCTGTGACCCAATCCATGTGAACAACTTCCCAAGGGGATTTTGGTTCTTGAATATGGATCATTAATCCAAATTTCTTGCCTGTGCTCCTGTTTGCTTTCTGGCATCTATCACAGGTATTGCAATATTCAATGGTTTCTTTCCTCCAAGATGGCCACCATGCACAGTGTTTCACTTTTTCAAGTGTTCTGTCTTCTGACAGGTGTCCAGAGTAGATACTATCATCACATTCATGAAGAATGGTATTGATAAGCAATCTACTACACAGTGTCATCACACAAGAATGTTTTGTTCTATGGTAAATAATCCCATCAAACAAGTGAAATCTTCCTTCAGAATAGGAATTTTTCCAAACTTCATCAAGTGCATTAACCAAAGATGTATCTTTGCAGTCTTTATCTAATAAAGAAGTCAAGATATGTCAATTCTTGTCTTGTTTATAAGATTCTCTGACTTCTTCAAAGAATTCAGTCCCAATATCAGTTATGTTAATTCCTTCCATTGGAATCTGTGGTTCAGCTTCCAAAGGTACATAAGCTGGGTTATCAGGAGTATTAGCTAAAGCCCATCTACTAAGTCCATCAGCATTCTTGTGAATGTTTCCTGCTTTATGAACTATAGTCATGTTTCCTCTATATTCTTGAATGGCTATTTGCCATCTCAACATATGTCTGTTGGGAGTTTTCATGTTAAGAAGTGATTTTACGGCATTACAGTCAGTTATCACTTCAAAAACACTGCCATCAAGATAATAGTGTAGTTTCTCAAGTGCCCATACCAAACATAAGCCCTGCATTTGGCTTGCACCATATCTGGCTTCTGTTGGTTTGATTTGTCTTGAGATATAACAAACTGGTCCTTCTGTAGGTTTGTCATCAATAATTTGGACTTGATGTAGGGCTGCTCCTAATCCATCTCCACATGCATCAATGTACAACTTAAAAGGAATATTCCCGTCAGGCATGAGGAGTAAAGGTGCTTCTGTAAGGGATTTCCTTATCTTCTCATAAGCTTTGATTCTCTCTTGTGTCATCTCAAACACAGTCTGTTGATCACAGATTCTATAAAGTGACTTGGCTAGAATTGCAAAGTCTTTCAGGTGTTGCCTATAGTAAGTGGCAAACCCAAGAAAAGACATCATTTCCTTTTTATTCTGGGGTATTGGTTTAAGTAACACTGCTGCTACTTTGTTTTTGTCAATACCCAAGCTTAAACCAGAAACAATATGTCCTAATGCTTTGAGTTCTTCAAAACCAAAATTGCATTCCTTAAGTGAAGTTTTCATGTTCACTTCTGCAACTTTATGAAGTACTCTTGCAAGTCTTTCAAGGTGCAAAGACCATGAATCAGAACATATGATAATATCATCAATATAAATGATAAGCCATCCTTCAGACAATTCTGTAGGAAAGATGGTATTCATCATCCTTTGATAATGGGATGGAGCATTTTTAATGCCAAATGGCATTCTAAGATACTCAAAAATACCACAGTGAGTGATAATTCTAAGTAATTTCTTAGCTTTGGGCGTCAAAACATTTTGATGGAAGCCTTTCAATGCATCCATTGATGTTATATACTTGGCTTTAGACAATTGAGTCAAGGTTTCTTGAATTCTAGGTATTGGATACCTATCTGGAACTGTGTAGGTATTCAATGCTCTGAAGTCTCCAACCATTCTTGACTTATCATTATGCCATGCAATAATAACAGGTGTTGTCACTTCAACTTCCTCATTATGGCCTACTTTCCTTAGCACACCAAGTTGGATCAACTCTTTTATATGTTTTTTCAAGGCTTCTCTAGCTCTGGGACTGGCTGGATAAGCTGGTCTTCTAAGTACTGGAGGATATGGTCTGTCAATATTAAGAGTAATATCAACTTCATGTCCTCTTATAGCGCCTAATGGTTCATTATCAGAGGCAAATGCATTTTTATATGTGTATAACACATTAATAAGCTCATTCCTCATCTTTGGTGACAATGATTGATTAATTTGTGCTTCAACAAGTTAATTAGTCACAAATTCATCTTTTTAAGTATCTTTGACAGAAGATATTACAGATATCTGTTTTGGCATATTGGAGAAAGCAAATTTATGTCTCTTGTTATCTTCAATTGTGAAATATCTGTCCTTATGGTTATTTATATCAATACCATAAATATTTAAGTAATCATTTCCAAGAATGATGTGCTGAGATGTGCAATTATCCATTACTACAATCTCAGTTTTCATTCTTACACTTCCTGCTGGATGTGGGAATACAATATTAGTGTCCAATATGCCCAGGGGGTACATATTGTTACTGGCAATACTGAATTGTACACCTTCTATTTGTAATAGATGGTTTTTCCATTCAGGAAGTATAATTTGGAGATAATCTTTGCCCACACAAGTGCAAAATGCCCCTGTATCCAAATTTACTTTGGCTTCAATATCACTCATCAGAACTGATGTGATACAGGATGCCCCAGCAGTATAACCCTTTCCTCTAGCAGGTTTTGTTTTACACATTCTGGCATCCTGGATATTGATCAGGTTGCAGCAATCCTCACTGTACTGTGGAAAGTGGGTATGGACTTCTGTGACCTCAAAGAAAGCTGAAATGCTTTCAATGGGATGGTCCTCCACTGGTGTATCTTCAGAGACTGCAGAATCTTGATCAGACTCTTCTTTCTCTTCAGTACACTGAATTTCTTCAATGACTTGAACTTCATTGATTTTTGTCTTCTTAGGACAATTGTTGGCTAAATGTGAAGTACTTCCACATTTATGACACTTCAAGACAGGTCTTTCTGGTCTTCTTTCCTCTCTAGGAATCTTTGAGACTATTTTGGACTCTATTGGGTTTTTAATCCAAGTCTTACCAATTCTTGTTCTGGTAATGATATCTTCCATAGCATTAATGTAGTCCTCTGTTGAACAAGGTTCCACACATCTTCTTTTGATAGCATGTTCCAGTTCTCCTCCACAATTTCTTAATATTTTCATATTAATCATAGTGTCAGACATATCTGGGTGTAAAGCAGATAGTCTGTCTTTTTGTTTGAAGAACCAAGTAAGTGGTTTGTCTTTTTCTGAGTTAAAAATGGCACTTTCAAAAGCATTTTCCATTTTAAACCTCCAAGAATTATTAGCCCATTTGGTAATCACTTCAAATTTCCACCACGACCAGTCATGTTTACCATGATCAATCCTCACTTTGTAATACCATTTCTTTGCAGTTTTGGTAAACAAACAGTGTAATTTTCCCACTATGATTTCATCAGGTATATTAAAGTCTTCCTGAAAAATATCAATAGTCCTGATGAATTCAATATGGTTATATTCTCCTTCACCAGAGAATGTTGGCCATTCTTCTATTTTGGGAATATCTCTTGGAGAGTAGGCATTTTCTCCTAAGAATGGTGTAAGACTTTCTTTAACAGAGAGTTTTTCTTCAGTTAAAGGTGCAGAATGTCTTGGCATATGTGGTTCATGATTCTTATGAATTTGTTCCACACTTGCAATTATCTCATTCTTCAACGTTTGCCTTTCACTGTCACTTTTTGCTAGATGTATAGCAAATTGATTGGTGTTCTTAACTATTTGTAAGACATGGTCTTCAAGAGTTTTAAGTCTATCATTTACTCTAAGAATGGAAAGATCTTCTGTGTCATTATTCTGAGTTTGACATTGGTTCTCAATTCTTTCACAAGCATTGCTAATTGACTCAAGGGTGACAGTTGTCAATTGATTCCATTCAAAATGTTTCTTGTCATTTGTCTTTAAACTATTTATGTCTGATGTAATTTGCTTTAACTTTGATTCAAGTTTGCCAATTTCTACATTAATACTTCTATGTACATCAGTTATTTGCGTGGAAAAGTCCTGCTCCTTGGCTGTGAATTCCATAAGAGTTCTGGCCATATTGAAGACACTGTCCACGGCTGAAGGCTCCAATTTGGGGATCCTGTACCCTTGTGGGTAAGGTCTGTGCCAATTGGCTTTGCCTTTGCCCTTGCCTTGATTGTTCTTGGGACCTCTCTGTTTCTTTTGAGGTCCTTTGGGCTTGTCCTTGGATGCTTCTGGAGCTGGTTTGGAGCTGGTAGATGCCACTGGTGCCTCTGTCTCCAAAGTTGGAGTCATTTCCAACTCTTTCTTCTGGTCTATGGATAAAAGACTCTGGTTCTTCAACCAATTCTTTATCTTTTTGACCTTGTCTTTGCAAGACAGGGGGCTCCATCCTCCTAAGAGTTCTATGGTCTTCTCCTGACCCAGAAAGCTCTTGATGTGTAAGTAGGAGTTCATGGCCCCCTGCCAAAGGCTTGGGAAGATTTCCCACTCCTCTTCTTTGGCTGCTCTGAACCAATTTTTGTACTGGCTCTGATATAACTCTATTGCTGCCACCTGAAAATGGTTCAGCCCTGGAAATATTATCATAAATTAGTTCAGGCTCAGAATTTACGTCAAAATCTGTTGGTACAGACCTTGGGGAATGGGGGGCAACTCTGGCATCCTCCAGATGTGTCTTTCTTGTGGAAGATTTGGCACTTCTGGATTTGGTCTTGCCTCTTCCTTGTCCACATCCATCTGGTTGGACTGAATAGTTGCTTCCATTTCTGGTATGCACCATTTTTACATCTATTTAAGGATAAAGAGTAAAAATAAAGATAAAAACACACCTTTTGGTGGTAATTTATTCTTTTCAGAATTAAATAAAGTGCCTCTTTTAGCAATTTGCACCTCAATAGTGTCTTCAGATTCTGCTTCTGAAGATTCTGGACTAGTGATATATCTTTTACTGAGTCTGTTGCCAGCTGCACAGTATTTGATTAAAGACACTAGAAAGAAATTATAAAAGAGAGAAAAAATGATTTTATACACTTTTTAAAATATTTTTAAAGATTTTTCATAAGTTTTATATTTTTTAATATTAAAAAAATTATTCTTTTTAAAGAAAAAAAATTAAAATTTAAGATTTTGAGTGAAAATCATTTCAGAGTAACTCAAAGAATAATTTTATAAGTTTTTGGATGTGAAAAAGCCACGTGTAAAACAATATAAAATTAGACCAAATTCCTCAATGAAAAAGATTTCCAAAACAATTTCAAAAATAAAAATTATTTTAACTTTTAAAATGAAAGAAAAAAATATTAAATTAATATATTTTAGAGCTTAAAAATATATTAATTAAGGGTACAAGGTTCAAAAAACACGGCCAGGCCCCCAAATGTAAGATGTGACTATGAAACTGATGATAATATTACTATTATTCAACAGTACTATGTCTGTTCTTATGAAATATAATAATAAAAATTATTATAACCACAATTAAATAATTATAAAATTATTTCTTTCACGTGTTATACACTACTAGTGATTATAACAGTGAGCAATAATTGTCTACTAGAATCAATTACAAGAAGAATTTAATAATAAAAACTTCATTATTAAAATAATAGAATTATTTTAATATATAATTATCTTTTACAAGAATAATTATAAAGATAATTCTTGAAGAAAACTATTACTAGAGAAAAACTTTAAGAATTAAGAATAAATGACTCACTAATACTACAAAGAACTTATTGATAGATAAGAGTAGAGAAATTTGACGTGGAATTGTGGATTTAAGGGATCAAAAGGATTTATAACAGTATTACAACAATATATAGTTGGATTCTATGATTTCACGTCCTTCTGGATGATTTTGAAAGATTTAAAACACTTAAGAATAGCTTTAACTAATACTTACTTGTTGGTAATAATGATTTAATAAATTGATAAGATGATGATGATACGGAAAAAACAGCAAGAAGAGGCTTCTTTTAAGTCAACAACAGCTCACAGAGGTGTGCCATGGAGCAAACTGAAAAACAAGTGAGTGAGAAAACAATAAACCTTTTTGTATTAATGATTGCATCATCTGTTGTCACGTAAGATTATCATAATTACTTAATTGATGCTTTTACGTGAGTACCACCCCCAATATGGTTAAGAATAAAAGGAGTAACAACAGTAAATCTTCTTTTATTCTAAAATAATCATTGATTTCTCAAAGTTATCAATGTTATTGCCAATTTCATCACAGGTTTTAATTACTGTGAATTTTTGAAGATTCAGTGTTTCACGTAGAATGGTCAAAAATGGACTGTAAGTAAAACTTTTAATTTTACTAATAAAACTGTAATTCTTTTTGGTTTTACCATATTAAATACAGTTCTTCATTGGTCCTGAAAGTTTCAGAAAGATTCATTAAGAATTGTATTTTTAATGAATTTTTGAAGTTTTTACCTCATTTCTACGTAGAATTGCAAATAGCAGTATTTTGCTGGTTGCTATGAGGTAAATCAATGAATATGAGTCCCAAAAGGGTTTTAATTACTCTTTTAGGGTCTATTCATGGAAAGTCATCAAGAATTGACGTGGTTACAGGAGTCTAAGTAGCTCATTACCTCCTTGGCACGTCAAAATAGCAGGTTATTTGCTATTTTCTTGTGATTACAGTAGGTGTAACTTGGTAACCAAGTTCCCAAAGAGTTTTAGTTGACCAATTGGGCCAAGATGAGCCATGGATCCATGCTCTGGAGCTATCCACGCCTCTGAGGCCTCAGAAGTTGGGTACCCTGGCTCTCTTTGATGTCTTTTGTCCCCCTTGCCTAATTTTTACGTCAAAATAGTAATTTAAGCTTAAAGTGAGATATCCACTATGGGTGTACCAAAAGTTCATGTAAGAATACCATGATATTAAGTGCTCAAAACATGCATAACACTATTCTTAGTGTATATGTAACATGGGATTTCTCACTTTCCCATTATTTTGGCTAAAAATCAAGAAAAACAACAATTTTCACGGATCTTTTATGTGGTATTAATGATGTGGTATTGAAGTATTTTCCATTTTACCACCTTAAATACTTAAATTGAGCTTATTCACTCTATGGAGCTAACCTAGGTGAAGCTTTGTGTAGAATCCAAATCTGGTCTTAAATCCATGGATTTACTTACTCAATAAAAAGTTATTCATCTTTTCTGAAATTGAAAATGATGAATTTTGGATATATGCATGACTTATGAGTTTTGCATAATTCAAATTTCTTTTTAAGATAATTGTGGCCTATTTGGGTATGTAAAATAGACTTCAAGGCTCACAGGACATTTGAAGCTATCAGAATTAACTCTGTGAGTTTCTTTAGCATGTCTACCTCAAATGTTATTCATGATCAAAGCTTAAGCTTAAATTTCATCATTTATGATCACTCACTGCAATCTTATTTTAGATTTAATAGTTATATAGGTTATAGAACTGGTGAATACTAGTATATTATGATTAATAATAATAAAATCCACAAATTTTAGACTTCTTCCAAGACTATGATATCAGAAAATTTAGAGTTACAGTAATAACTCTAAATAATGGCATAATAATGAGATAAGATGGTTTTATTATGATGTAATAATCACTAAACCTTGAAGTACTGATCAATTCCAGTGGATACCATCAGTACACATACACTAGAAGCCTTCTGTACTATACATAGAGCTCTTTTTACCTGTATTTCCCCCTTGCACACAACAAAAACATTAAAATATTAAATTCAAACATAATAACTTATATAATTCTCTCATATCATCAAAGACTCAAGTTCATCTTTATTATAATAATCAATTTTGATGTGATCGAGTCAATATTTAATTGTTTTTATTAAATTTTTCTCTAAAAAATGTTCAATCCCTCATAAAAACAAGAATATTTGAAATTTCTTTCATTTTTCATTGTAAAAAAAATTTAAACAAGTTTTATTAGAAATATTCTTTGTAAAATTATATAAAATTATTGTCTTAAGTGCTAGAACTAGGTTATTTTATCCCTTTATAAAAATCTCTGTTTATTATTTTTTTTGATAATTCTTATATTAATATAAATAGTATTTATAGTATCAATAACTTTAATATTGGTAATATTATTGTTATAAATTGTTTTTCATTATCAGATAAAAATTTTTTATGCATTTATTATTTGTTTGTAACAATGATAAATTGCCATAAATATATCAATTATTAAATATTTATATATTTATTTTTATTATATTATATCATTTATTCAAATAATATAAATATTTTTACACCATGATTATAATAATCATTCTTCATCTTCTTGATTATTATAATAAGGAAATTCAGCGTAAAATAAGTCAAATATTAGTAATATTAACTTATTGTTGCAAAGTCAGACCTTACATTTGAGGGCCTGGCGCTGATATTTACTTAAAAGACTTTTAAAAAGATTCAAATTGGGCTTATCAATTATGGAACTATGTTGATAATCATAAAGATATTATATAATTTTAAAAGCTGTTGACACATTTGGAATGCAATTGTACTGTCTTACATGGGGTTTTTAACATCCTAAGACTTGCAAGAACTTTCTTTGAGAAATTTTGGTGATTAAAAAACATATTTATAAGTTCAAAACAAATTGAGATCATAATATAATCTTAAATAATCATACTTATTTTCATTTTATTCTTAAAAATGAAAAATACAAAAACTAATAAAGATAAATAACATAATAAAACATAATTCCTTTTTATTGATTTCTCCTTTTTCAAGATATAAAGAAATTTTTTACATGGAGATTACCATATATTCTCAAAAATAACACTTCTATAAAAAAGAATTATATTTCTGTGTCTTTTTTAGTGTTTGAAGAAAACCCAACAGAGGATAACCAGAACACTATTGAAAGATTGGTGGAAGAAACTTGTCAAAGCTCTCCAACACCAGTTGTCAATAAGAAAAGAAAATGTAAGAAATTATTTTCTCCAGGACCCACTTTTCAAGACTCTAAAGGTGAGTACCTCTGTTAATATTTCCATAAAGAGAGGTTTTATCTTTCTGAAATGTTTTGATTTCTTATTTTGTCTAATATAACTACTAGAAGAGGATCCCATTGCTCCATCCAATCAGATGGAGGTGAATCAGAAGTAGAATTGATCTCTCAAAAGGGAAAAGAAACAGAAAAATTGGCAGTGGAAGAGAATCCACACAAGGAAGTTCCTTATCCCAAAGGCAAGTCCCAGAAATGCCTATAATATCTGAGCCAGAGCTGGAACTAAGTATGAGTAATTCAAAAAGATACAAATAACATTCAGAGGACTCAGATAGACATTTAAAAGAGCCAGCACAAGACGTATTAAATGGTGTCAAGGACAAAGAATGCAAAATGTTGGCAAAAATCTACCAAGGAGTGATGAAACTCAAATCAAAAAGATAAATGACTGGAAAAACAAAAAGAGGGAGGCAAGAAAGGATGAATCCCCAGTAGCTTTTACCAGCAAGCCACCAGCCAGCCAAACTCTCTAAGAAGGGGAGAAGAACAATAAAACAAATTGGTGGAAGCCATATTTCCCAAATTACAGGATTCCAAGAATTCAAAAAGATGCCATGGAAAATGTTTTCAACATTGCCAGAGCAATGATGGAATTCAAGGACAAAGAGGAACAAAGAATGACAAAACCCCATTTCCAAAAGAAATGAATTTGTCTCCTGAAATTGTAAATTCTTTAACAGACATAAAGAATAGTTTATTATCTTTACAAGAAATAAAAAGTAGTTTATTCAAGGAGATCCATATGGTCATACACTCCTGTACCAGAGAATTTGGGCCAAGTGGTGGCTTCTGGAAGTTGATTTTGTGCTTCCTTCTCTGAGTAGGTAAAAGTTACCATTCTTGTTATTGAGAACGGTATCTTTGATTGATTTCCTCTGGGGCATCTGTTTTTATTTCCTCTTTGCGGTATGGAGGATATGTGTTGGTTGAATTTTAACCTTGTGTTTGTGGGATTATTTTTTGGGCAGAAATTGAACATTTTGTTCAGGCCCTGGTCCATATAGTTGCTTTGTTAGTTGATATGTGTCATATCACTTTTGGAGTGATGTTGCTCATATAAGACATTTTTTAGCATTGTAGCTGTTTCTTCTGAGGCTCTGAATAGCCTACTGGGATCCTGTTAAATATTATGCAGAGTTCTAGTTTTCAAGGTGTTCAGTTCTTGTAATCTAGTTATTCATTAATTGAGTTTGTCAAATACCTCTCAATGTTTTGTGCAAAATGTGCAATCTGTGTGCGTAAAGAATGCATGGCTATGGTCCACTCAGATGTTACTACAATGTGTTCATTATTATTAGGGATGTTATTTCTAGCTGTACAACTATTGCTTCTATGAAGAGTTTTTACAATAACCTGTTGCTTTTGTGTACTTCCTTCAATAGGTCCAACACCTTCTTGATCATTTGGTATGACTACTTCTTCCTCTGGTTTAAAGAAGTCTTTCTATTGCCTTCCAATCATTGTCTTCTCTGGAAACTACCTGAGATTGTGAAGAATGGTGACTCTTGACCACTTGTCTGCTAGTTCTGTGAAGCCACTGGGAAGTGTGAGCCATAGAGGTACTTTCATATACCCAAAAGACCCAAATAATAAAATAGGATATAAAGAAAATAAATTTATTTATATTATTGAAATAAAAATAAAATGTAAATATGAATTTATATATAAAAATAAAAAATTAATTATAATATAAAAATAAAATTACATTGAGATTAAATTTGTGAAAACACATTTTCACTTGAAAAAATTAAGTAAAAAGAATTTTCAACAAAAATACCAAAATTAAAATATTTTTGGAAAAAAGTTAAATAAAATATATCATAACTTTTTATCCTACAAATAAAAATATGGAAATTGTTTTACTATTTTACTCCTCATAAAAACTAAGGTGGGGTCACCTCTGGGTAAAATTTCTGTAACTCAACTCTAAATAAGCATAAATTAAGTTTTTAGTATTTTCTGTACAAAAGTTGGAAATTGTCAAAACATTAATTTAATTCACATCACTTGTGGTGTTAACCATCAATTTTTCTGTTAAAATGAGGTTTTGTGTCTAGTTTAAAATTTATGAGGAATTGAAGTATTTTCAATTGAAATGTCAAAATGTGAGCATGTATTACATAAGTGAACTTTAATTTGCATATGAGGTGTCAATTATTACAGTAAGTGTATTGTAAAACTCAAATGAATTACAGATGAAAACTACAAGTATAATACAAGATGAGGAATCAAACAAAAAATAAATTGGAAAGATTAATTTGGGGGGAAAAGGAACTGTAGCTCTAAGGGGGGGCCAGACCCCCAAGGTCCTTCCTGACAGGCATGAGATGTAAAAATCCACACAAAATTTCATGGCTTTTAGCCTGAAATTGAGTCACAGGGTCTGTGACTCAATTAATGTAGAGGTTTTGATACCAACCAGGGCAGTTTTAACTGTTGCCAATAGGGTAAAACTACACTTAACTTAAAAAAATCTTAGTAAAAACAGCTTCAACTAGTTTCTATGTCTCTTACACACATTCTGACAAGTTTTTAAGGCTCTAGCGCAGGTATTCCTATAGTAATGGTTGATTTAACGGTCTGAAATGGCGAAAATCATGCCTTTTTAGTCTAAAACATGGTTCAATGATGCCATAATTGGATTTTCTGTTGTCAGAGTTTTTTCCACGACTGACAAGAGTAAAATTTACTCTTGGAGTAAGAAAATTGATTTGTATAAAAGAATGTCTTCTTTGACTCATTTTTCTCTTCATGTTAGAATCTTTTCCTTTTATAATTTGTTTAAACAGTGTTAAACCAATCAATAAAAGATTCTAATCACTGTCCTTTTAATAATTTTAAACCTTTTAACCATGTAAGAGAAATTATAATTACTTTTTGTAACTCTTATAATCATTTTTACCCTTGAACCACCCCATAAGTGACTTAAAGCATCTTTCATCACTGTAAACTTTGTCACTTTGTTTCCAAATTAACTCTGGTCACTTTTGGGTGTGTTTTCCCCTGGATAAAGCTTTTTAAACGCTTTTGCTTTTAATCAATTTCTTGCAGTCCTTTGGTCAATTAATTTCAATTGAAATTTCTCTTGAAGCAATTTCTATCTCTTGTAGAGTACTTTGGGATAAATATTTATTTATGGTAAAACAATAAACCTTTATAATTATATTGTTTTATACTTATGAAGTTCAAAACAGTAAATTTGGTGTCTTTTCTCTCAAAAATACAATTTCATATTATTTTTAATCAAATTTTTACCTTATACAAATTTTGAGGCTAGGAAAAGCAGTTGATTTTCAATCAAAGTTTCATATCCACACCTTACATTTGGGGGCCCAGCCATGATATTTTACTGTGAAATAATTTTTGCTCTTTATAAATCTTTTTTATTTTATGTTGAAGAATTTAAAAACATACAAAAAATAGTTATAATTCAAAAAATCAATGAAAAGTAAAAAACCTTCATATTATAAGTGAGGCTTTATTTTCCATTTCTCTTTTTTAAAAATCTTTTTTTACTTAATTAACTGGATTTTTCATTAATTTTAGTGTCTGACAATGTTGTAAGAGAAGAAAACAATGAAACAGCTTCAACAGTAACCAGAATTATTCCTTCAAGTACTTTTAATTCTGACCACAAAACTACAACTTTCAACTTTGAATAATAAATCAGAGCCAATTTCTTCTGAATTGATTAACTTGGATATAAGTAATACTCTTCAAAAAGCAAATAATTTTGCAAATAATTAGTTTTTGACGTGAAATAACTATTTTGAAGCTTTTTCAATCATAAATATGCCTTCAGCCAGATCAGGAGCCAGCTATAACCCCTCAAGCAGCTCCCAGAAAGGTCATAGACATGATTATGGCAGAACCAAATCAGTTACACAAGGACAAGGGTCACTTGATGACTCCCAAAAAAATAAATTAGTTCTTTATGAGGTTGTAATACTATTTTACCTTCAAACAGGGCTAACACCGCCACAAGAAGCCTCAGTGGATATATAAAAAGCCAGCCAGAAGGCCTACAACAATGCATAGCACCACAAAGAGTACCAGATCTTTGCAGATCTGTGGAAAAACTGCATGAACTCTTACCTGACTGTGAGAAAATTCCTGGGCCATCCCAACACTTGCAAGTTACTCACTGGATGGCATTCATTGATGGAAAAGAAAAACATGATGCTCTTAACAGAAAAATGGAGGAAAAAAACCCTCCTCAACCCAAGCAAGTGCAAAAAACAGCCCCAGTAGCCATCAGAAGCAATTCCAATGTGAAAAAGCAGCCACAAGCTCAGAACAAGGGCAAAGCCAAGGCACTAGCCACAAAACCTTACAGCCAGGGTTACAGAATCCCAAAGATTCAGCAGGATGGCATAGAAAATGTATTTCAGATTGCCAGAAAAATAATGGAATTACAGAAAAAGGAGGAAGCCAGATTGAAATATCAGAAATGATTTCTAACATTTTTAATACTATCCCAGAGCTGTATGAAGCTATAATTGATGTAAAAAGTCATATTTCTGATAAAAATTCATCAATTTGAAACAATCTTAAGACAAATAAATTAAGTCTGAGCCAAATAAACAAGAAACTTATGTGTTTTGCAAAAGTTTTAAGAACAATTAAAACTTCCCAAAATGACAAGTCATTTGGAAATAAGTTAAATTAAAAATATGCAATTATTGAAGAATTGAAAGACAAATATTCTAAATTCAATATTGATGACATCATCAAAACAAGAATAAAACAAGCCATAAATATTATCAAATAAGATACTAAGAAAGTCCTTGATGATATTGCAAAGTCATTTACTGAAGTAAAAAAATATACAATTGCCTTGAAAAAGTGTTTTGACACCTCACAACAGGAAGTATCAAAATGTACAATGAAATTAAATCAAATCACTTCTGATAATACTAGACAGAAAGAATTATGGCAAGAATTAACACATAAAGAAGATATGTATAAAATTGAAGTAATAAATTTGATACAGAGCTTCCAACATGAGCTCAGAAATTCTGAAAGGTGTAGAAGCAGTAATATCAATGATATTGAACAATTACTGTACACCTTGCCAAGAATGTCTACACCTTTGAATCAGAATGATGGCACAAGAACTCCAAATACACAAGTATTGGAAGTTGCAAATTCACAATTAAAAAAAGAACTTTCCACTTATTTTCACAGCTTGGAACCATCAATGGGCCAAGCACTTTCAAAAGAAGTACCAAAACTTGAAGAATGGCCCCATTTCAGTGGTGAAAGAGAATATGACCATATGGAATTCATTAGAGGTATTGACATGATTAAAGCAGACTTCAAATTACCAGACAGATTGGTAACAGCAAGATTTAAAACACTGTTTACTAGATCATCCCACAGATGGTATATCAAATTAAGACAAGCACATGGACACCAAAGTTGGACTTTGTGGAAAACCCAAATTATGAATAAATGGGCCAATGATGCTTGGAGATTTAAAGCTGAAACAGCCTTTGAATCTGCCAAATTTAATGCTGATAAAGACAAAGCTTTACCATGGTTTTGCCAACAAAAAGATAGATTAACAGAATTATATCCTGACATGTCAGAATTTATTATTCACAGAAAGATTCTAAGACAATGTGGAGGTGACTTAGAGCATGCTGTCAAAAGCAGGACTGCTGAACAATTTTAAGCAGAAAATATTATTAATATATCAGAAGAAGTACCCACCAGAAGCAGGATTGGTTCTAGTAAGGTGAATTTCAAAACAAGGGTTAATACACCTTGAAAAGATTATGTGGACAAAAATACCAAAGAAAATTCTAATAATGTTAGGTATAAATCGGCAGATATAATCAGGAAGTGCCATATTTTCCAAAGCACCACACATTTAGCTAATGTATGTCCCAAGAAGGGAAAAATAAATGAACTTTACATTGAAAAAGAACCTGATGTTGAAAAAGATGATGATGTAGAAAATTCAGATGATAAATCATCAATATTTTCTGAATCTTCAAAAGATAAAGAAAATATCAATGCCACTTTTGACATTATGGAATATTATTTCCAGTTGCCACAATTGAGCAATGGTCAACTTGATCTGTCTCAAATTTAAGATGCACACTTTATGAAAAAGAAACCAAATAGGGGAAAGGTTTATACAGCTGGTGACTCCTGTATAACAGAAGTGGTAATTGACAACAAACCCATCAAACTTTTAATTGACCCAGGAGCCTTCTGCTGTTGTGTTGGAAAAGCTTTTCTTAATACTTGTGTACCAAATTTTGAAGATCAATTATTGACAATTGATGGCATAAAATTCAATAGTGCAACTAGTCCAATGAAAGCATTAGGAATATTTGAAACTAGTGTCATATTTCTGCACATAAATGGAAATCTACAAATCACTTTTGAATTTATTGTTATGAAAACTTTTTCTAGTACCCATTCCATGTTGGGAAATGACTATTTAATTATGTATGGCATATATTTACATAACAACAAGGACGGATAGTTTACTATTGGAGACAATACGCAGAAAAAGCTGCCTTTTTACCATTAAAAAGACAAATTACAGTAAGCAAAGTATCACCAGTCAACTTAGAGCTGGAGAAATTCAAATATGAACAGTTAAATGAAGCTGAAATAAGCCTTCATCTGACTAATAAGCAGAAAGGTTAACTTTCTGCCCTTTTATATGGCCATAAAGAAGCATTCGCATCAGACAAAGAACCTTTGGGAGCAATGATTGGTCATACAATCGACATCATCCTTAATATTGAAAGACCTCATCCACCACTCTTAAGAGGACCTGCATATCCAGCAAGTCTTAAATCAAGAGAAGCTCTGGAAATTCAGATTAAAGAACTTTTAGATCTTGGTGTAATAAGGAAGGTTGGCCATAATGAGGAGGTAGAAAGACCTACACCAGTCATAGTGGCATGGCATAATGGAAAATCTATAATGGTTGGGGACTTTAGAGCTCTGGACACTTACACTGTTCCAGACAGGTACCCCATCCCAAAAGACCAAATTTCACTCACCCATATATCTCAATCAGTGTATACAAGCACTATGGATGCCCTTAAAGGATTGAATCAGAATGTGGTGAAACCAAGGGCAAGAAAATACTTGAGAATCATTGTTGATTGTGAATTATATGAATATATGAGGATGTCTTCTGGTATTAAGAATGCACCTTCACACTTCCAAAGAATGATGAATGAAATCTTCCCTGAAGAACTTTCAGAAGGATGGTTAATAATTTACATTGATGACATTATTGTCTGTTCCAAAACTTGGGAAGAACATATAAACAGAATATCAAGAGTTTTGACCAAAATACAATCTGTAAACATGAAAATTTCTTTGAATAAAGGTCATTTTGGACTCAAAGAACTCAGAGCACTGGGACATGTAGTATCTGGTTTATCCCTTGGAATTGACCAAATTAGATCTGCAGCAGTACTACTGAAACCTATGCCTCAGAGCAGAAAAGAAATTCAGTCATTTTTGGGCTTTGAAGGATATTACAGACAGCATATTTAAGTTTCTTTCATCCATAACAAGACCTCTGTATAAATTGTGTGACAAGGACACAGTGTTTGAAATGACAGTTGACAGAGTCAAAGCCTTTGAATCTTTAAGACAAGCCTCAACCACTGCTCCACCCTTACTGATCCCAGACTTGAAGCTTTACATTGATTCATCAGGAGATGTGATTGGTGCTGCACTTCATCAAGTCCAGATTATGTATGCTAAACCTGTGGAAGGACCCATATGCTTCATATCCAGGCAAATCAAACCAACTGAAGCCAGATATGGAGCAAGTCAAATAGAGTGTTTATGCCTTGTCTGGGCCTTGGAAAAGCTAGATTACTTCCTGGAAAGATGTGTTTTTGAAGTAATAACAAATTGTACTGCTGTTAACTCACATTTAAACATGAAAACATCTAACAGAAATATGCTCAGATGGCAAATAGCCATACAAGAATATAGGGGCAATATGACCATTGTTCACAAAGATGGCAATATTCATAAAAATTCAGATGGACTGAGAAGATGGCCATTACCAAATAATACTGATAATCCTGCTTATGTGCCAGAACAACCTTCCCCACAGATCCCAATAGAAGGAATTAGTGTTACAGATCTGAAAACCACTTTCTTTGAAGAAGTGAAAACCCTTATACTCAAGATAAGAATTGTCCCATTCTATGCCAGTTACTCAATAAAGACTGTAAAGACAACTCTTTGATACATGCCTTAGATGAAATATGGAAAAATCATATGATGAGGGAAGATTACACTTACTGGATGGTATAGTTTACAACAGAACTAAGCATACATATTTCATGACAGTTGTAGACAGGTACTTAATCAATCTTGTACTGAAAAAATACCATCACAGCCCCTTCTCAGCACATCTTTCTGAAGACAGAACAAGAGAAAAGATAAAGACCCGTATATGGTGGCCAATGTGGCAGAAAAATGTTGCAGAGTATTGCATAACCTGTGACATATGTCACAAGGCAAATAAATCCACTGGCAAAGGACTTGGAAATATGATCAAGATCCAAGAACCCAGCAGACCTTGGGAAATTGTCCATATTGATTGGGTAGCTGGCCTACCACCAGGGGGTCATAGAAGCTATAGTGCTTTCCTAGTGATTGTTGATAGATTTAGTAATACACCAATATTTCTACCATGTCACAAAGATTATACAGCCATGGATAAAGCTCTTTTGATATGCGATAGAGTAGTATCATGGACTGGAATATTCAGAAACATCATTAGTGACAGAGATCTCAAATTCAACTCAACACTATGGACAAATCTTCACCAAATTTTTGGGACAGAGGTATCCTTCTCTACAGGATACCACTCACAAGCTTATGGTCTGTCTGAGAGAATGATCCAAACCTTGGAAGACATGGTAAGAGGATTTAGTGTGTATGGCCTTGAATTTGGGGATTATGATGGATTCACCGATGATTGGTGTACTCTTTTATCAGAACTAGAATTGGCATATAAGAAATCCATTCATGCCAGTAACAATCAAACTCCTGCTATTCTACAAAAAGAATGGAATCCCAAATTAACTCAGGATTCCCTGAGGAAAGATTTGGTTGAGTTGAATCCTACAGCTGCTAGCTTCAATGGAATGCTAGAAGAAGCTAGAAAGCATACAGTAAGGTTCATGGAAGACTCATTTGCATATTCTGAAGACAAATGGGACAAATCACATGCCACTTCAGATTTTTAAGTAGGGGATTTAGTAGTTATATCCACTACTAACTTAAATAACATCAAAGGATGTAAAAAGCTCAAACACTCCCTTGCAGGACCTTTTGTTATCAAGGCCCTCCATGGAGAAAATGCTGTTGAAGTAGAATTATCTGAGGAACTTAGGAATAAGCATCCTACATTTCCAGTGAGATTGATAAAGCCATATATATCTAATGATGCTGAAAAATTTCCTTTGAGGAATAAAGTTTTCAAAGTTAAACCTCCTATGTAATAAGCTTGTATTAAGAAAATTACTAAAGGTCTCAAAGAAAGAAAGTTGAGAACCAATAAAGTAAAGGAATACCTTGTTAGGTACAGTGACCCAACCTGTGAAGATGAATGGTTAGCAGAAAAAGACATACCTGAAGCTAACAAGCTTCTCAGAAGGTGCAGACACACTAGAAATAACAATATTACAAAGTAATATTACTTTTTTTAGGGGGAGGGAATGTGAGCCTTAGTTGTATTTTCTAATAGCCAAAGGACCATAAACAATAATAAGATATAAATAAAATAAATTTCTTTATATTATCAAATTGCAAATAAAATATAAATATAATATTATATATAAAAATGAAAAATTAATTATAATTTAAAAATAAAACTATGATAAATTTTGAGATTGTGAAAACACATTTTTACTTGAAAAAATTAGGTAAAAATGAATTTTCAACAAAAATACCAAAATTAAAATAGTTTTGAAAAACCGTCAAATAAAAATTAACATAAATTTTCATCCTATAAATAAACATATGAAAATTGTTTTGCCATTGGACTCCTCATGTCAGCCTGTGACTCAAAAACAGAGAACAAGCACAACAGCCAAATACCATAAATCAATGGTATAGCCAAGGTACCACCAAAACATGGAGGTGAGCCAAATAAGCTCAAAAGGTATCAAAGAAAAGAGGAAAGTCACCTCTATCCATATGTACAAGTCCCATAATCATAGGACAAAGAATAACAAAGTTATTCCTGCTCAAAGTTGTTGCTGAGCATAAACCTTAATGTTCACCTCTCATATGAAATATAGAGGAAGAGGCTTAACCCCATCAAATGGGTATTCAAAAAAAGGTCTCTAAGTCAGGGCTATTGAATTGTAATAGCCAGATTGAGTTAGCACCAGAATTACAGAAGTTATGACCAAAAAAAGGTAAAATAAGGGTGAATATAATAATAACCTCTCATCTAACTCCTACAGTTTCATTGTGAGATACCTCAAGTGGGGTCTTTTTGGCAAGAGGAAAATTAGGGCTATCTGATGGTGCCAGCCACTGGCCATACACTATCAAGAACCAAAGCTATGGGGCAAACAAGCTCCATACAGGGTTTTAAGAAAATCATGCATATGTACAAAAACCTTGTACATGGCATAACTTTGCTATATTGAATTATAACCATATAAAATGCAGTACAATTGTTTAGGACACAACCAGGGCTATACAATGAACCAAAGATGAGCTTGATACCTCAATAACTGACAAAGCTATGGCAGTTTTAAGCTCAAAATCCCACAGGTAAACTAATACAGCCTTACTGTGGGATATTCTCCCATAAGAATGATTATGAGGTGTCAAATAGACAAAGAAGAATGTTTATACTTCAATAACTTATAATTAATTCAATACTGGGTTCCAATATAGGTTCTTTGCAGCATTCTATGCATCATACACATCAGAAGAGGGCTATGTGGTCCCCAGATGAAAATTTTCACCCTGTATTGGTGAAAGCTGCCCAGATGTGGTTTCAAAGCCATATCTGAGCGTAATACAGATTATACAGGTGCTATTAAAACCACAAGCCAGTACTCTGAACTGAAAAACTCTTCACTTCCTCTGCATGGATGGTGTAGAGGGCCATTCCACCCCATTTTAGGATAAAAGGAGGCCTTTTCTCCACCAGAAAAGGTTTCCTCATCCTGCTGTTGAATTCCTACGTAGTAAAACTGTCAAAACGATTTATGCCTTGGAAATAATTACCAGGTTATACTATAAAGTTGAGTATTTTAGACTTTATTATTGTAACCCCACAGGTAAAGCTGCACCCAGGGGTTTCAACAGTGCTCACCACCACTAATAATTATTAGTAAAGCCCTTTCATTGTATTTAAAACCTATTTTTAAACATTATTACTCGTTTAACAGTCATAGTATAAGTTGTAAATAATCTCTATTATCATGTCTTCATATACTCACCATGACATTTTGGGGGCCTGGCCATATTTTTTTAGCCTTTTTTGGACCTCATTAGTGAGCTTTTTCTCTTATTTTCTTAAATCTGACATTTTTTTCTTTTTTGAGGGTGAAATTAGTTAAAAAAATATCATATACATCTTATATTTCTTTTTGAAGTGGTATACAACTATATACCACGAAACTTCCTCCTTTTATTGCATTGTTGTGTGGTTGATTATAATTCAATCACCACAAAACCATTATTTTTGGTGGGTTTTACATATTTAAACACCTTAAGCCATTAATATAGTCTCTTTCATTAATGAAATAACGACACCTCCTACTGTAAAACCAACAGTTGAGGCCAGGTTGGGTACATTGTCAATTTCAATTACCCTCTTACATAACCACTTTTTCAGCTTATACTTGTCAATTACAAGTTAATCTGTGAGATACTTGTATACAAACAGTGTGCCAGATATTTTTAAACTGTATTTATGATGTGGAATTATTAATTCAATTACACTGTTGTAATACAAGGGCATAATATAGAAATATATTTCCCAGAGGCCATTCTTAGACATGCAAACAGAATTTTCAGTATTCTTAACTGACAATAAGCCCTCTTTTTCCTGTCTGATTCAGTGGAAGAAAAATACATCCCACTAGAGACCGAGTCACCGGCCAGAATACCAGTGATACCCTCAGAACCAGAAGGAAGCAAGGGAAAAGGAAAAAGGCTCAGTGAAGGCCTTATAACAGCTAAAAGGTGGACACCCATTGTCACTCAGAGGGATAGAACACCATGAAACTCTGCATCAAAACAAGGTACACCAACCTTAATAACTTGTACAGGGAAGATTACAGCCATTAAGCCAGTTATAACCTCTAGAGGTAAATTGCCAAAAGCACAAGAAAGCAAATTGGTACAAGGCAAATTCAAAGGTACATACCCTAAGAAAATAAAGCTTCTGACCGCTTTTAAAAACTGATGTGTCACCTGCACACCTCAGAGACCTGGGCTTCCAAATGCACCAGCCACAGGTGTGAGCCTTGAGGTATATTTTACATACCCAAATAGGCCACAATTATCTTAAAAAGAGATTTTGAATTATGCACAACTCATAAGTCATGCATATATCCAAAATTCATCATTTTCAATTTCAGAAAAGATGAATAACTTTTTATTGAGTAAGTAAATCCATGGATTTAAGACCAGATTTGGATTTTACACAAAAATTCACCTAGGGTAGCTCCATAGAGTGAATAAGCTCAATTTAAGTTTTTGAGGTGGTAAAATGGAAAATACTTCAATACCACATCATTAATACCACATAAAAGATCCGTGAAAATTTTTGTTTTTCTTGATTTTTAGCCAAAATAATGGGAAAGTGAGAAATCCCATGTTACATATACACTAAGAATAGTGTTATGCATGTTTTGAGCACTTAATATCATGGTATTCTTACATGGACTTTTGGTACACCCATAGTGGATATCTCACTTTAAGCTTAAATTACTATTTTGACGTAAAAAATAGGCAAGGGGGACAAAAGACATCAAAGAGAGCCAGGGTACCCAACTTCTGAGGCCTCAGAGGCGTGGATAGCTCCAGAGCATGGATCCATGGCTCATCTTGGCCCAATTGGTAAACTAAAACTCTTTGGGAACTTGGTTACCAAGTTACAACTACTGTAAAACATCAGAAAATAGCAAATAACCTGCTATTTTGACGTGCCAAGGAGGTAATGAGCTACTTACACTCCTGTAACCATGTCAATTACTAATGACTTTCCATGGATAAACCCCAAAAGAGTAATTAAAACCCTTTTGGGACCCATATTCATTGATTTACCTCATAGCAACCAGCAAAACACTGCTATTTGCAATTCTACGTAGAAATGAGGTAAAACCTTCAAAAATTCATTAAAAATACAATTCTTAATGAATCTTTCTGAAACTTTCAGGACTAAAGGAGAACTGTATTATCTATGGTACAACCAAAAGGAATTACAGTTTTACTAGTAAAATTAAAAGTTTTACTTACAGTCCATTTTTGGATATTCTACGTGAAACACTGAATCTTCAAAAATTCACAGTAATTACAACCTGTGATGAAATTGGCAATAACATTGATAACTTTGAGAAATCAATGATTATTTTAGAATAAAAGAAGATTTACAAGTGTTACTCCTTTTATTCTTAACCATATTGGGGTTGGTAGTCACGTAAAAGTATCAATTAAGTAATCTTACATGACAACAGATGATGCAATCAATAATCCAAAAAGGTTTATTGTTTTCTCACTCACTGGTTTTTCAGTTTGCTCGATGGCACGCCTCTGTGAGCTGTTATTGACTTAAAAGAAGCCTCTTCTTGCTGTTTTTTCCGTATCATCATCTTATAAATTTATTAAACCATTATTACCAACAAGTAAGTATTAGTTCAAGCTATTCTTAAGTGTTTTAAATCTTTCAGAATCAATCAGAAAGACGTGAAATCATAGAATCCAACTATATATTGTTGAAATACTGTTATAAATCATCTTGATCCCTTAAATCCACAATTCTACGTCAAATTTCTCTACTCTTATCTTTCAATAAGTTCTTTGGAGTATTAGTGAGTCATTTATCTTTAATTCTTAAAGTTTTTCTCTAGTAATAGTTTTCTTCAAGAATTATCTTTATAATTATTCTTGTAAAAGATAATTATATATTAAAATAATTTTATTATTTTAATAAAAGAAGTTTTTTATTATTAAATTCTTCTTGTAATTGATTCTTGTAGACAATTACTGCTCACTGTTATAATCACTAGTAGTGTATAACACATGAAAGAAATAATTTTATAATTATTTAATTGTGGTTATAATAATTTTTATTATTATATTTCATAAGAACAGACATAGTACTGTTGATTAATAGTAATATTATCATCAGTTTCATAGTCACATCTTACATTTGGGGGCCTGGCCGTGATTTTATCCATAGACTTGGCTTTAATCATATTCTAGACTTCATTTTTTGTGTTCAAAAAACCACCATACCTACCACATCTTACATTTGGGGGCCTGGCCGTGTTTTTTGAACCTTGTACCCTTAATTAATATATTTTTAAGCTCTAAAATATATTAATTTAATTAATTTTTTTCTTTCAATTTGGAGTTAAAATATTTTTATTTTTGAAATTGTTTTAGAATCTTTTTCATTGAGGAATTCGGTTTAATTTTATATTGTTTTTACACGTGGCTTTTTCACATCCAAAAACTTATAAAATTATTCTTTGAGTTACTCTGAATTAATTTTCATTCAAAATCTTAAATTTTAATTTTTTTTCTTTAAAAAGAATAATTTTTTTAATATTAAAAAATATAAAACTTATAAAAAATCTTTAAAAAATATTTTAAAAAGTATAAAAAATAATTTTTTCTCTTTTATAATTTCTTTTAGTGTCTTTAATCAAATACTGTGCAGCTGGCAACAGACTCAGTAAAAGATATATCACTAGTCCAGAATCTTCAGAAGCAGAATCTGAAGACAGTATTAAGGTGCAGATTGCTAAAAGAGGCACCTTATTCAACTCAGAAAAAGCTAAATTACCACCAAAAGGTGTGTATTTTATCTTATATTTTCACCTTTTATCTTTAAATTGACGTGAAAATGGTGCATACCAGAAATGGAAGCAACTATTCAGTCCAACCAGATGGATGTGGACAAGGAAGAGGCAAGACCAAATCCAGAAGTGCCAAATCTTCCACAAGAAAGGCACATCTGGAGGATGCCAGAGTTGCCCCCCATTCCCCAAGGTCTGTACCAACAGATTTTGACGTGAATTCTGAGCCTGAACTAATTTATGATAATATTTCCAGGGCTGAACCATTTTCAAGTGGCAGCAATAGAAATATATCAGAGCCAGTACAAAAATTGGTTCAGAGCAGCCAAAGAAGAGGAGTGGGAAATCTGCCCAAGCCTTTGGCAGGGGGCCATGAACTCCTACTTACACATCAAGAGCTTTCTGGGTCAGGAGAAGACCATAGAACTCTTAGGAGGTTGGAGCCCCCTGTCTTGCAAAGACAAGGTCAAAAAGATAAAGAATTGGTTGAAGAACCAGAGTCTTTTATCCATAGACCAGAAGAAAGAATTGGAAATGACTCCAACTTTGGAGACAGAGGCACCAGTGGCATCTACCAGCTCCAAACCAGCTCCAGAAGCATCCAAGGACAAGCCCAAAGGACCTCAAAAGAAACAGAGAGGTCCCAAGAACAATCAAGGCAAGGGCAAAGGCAAAGCCAATTGGCACAGACCTTACCCACAAGGGTACAGGATCCCCAGATTGGAGCCTTCAGCCGTGGACAGTGTCTTCAATATGGCCAGAACTCTTATGGAATTCACAGCCAAAGAGCAGGAAAGGATGAACAGGACTTTTCCACGCAAATAAATGATGTACATAGAAGTATTAGTGTAGAAATTGGCAAACTTGAGTCAAAGTTGAAGCAAATTACATTAGACATCAATGATTTAAAGAAAAATGACAAGCAACATTCTGATTGGCATAAATTGACAACTGTCACCCTTGAGTCAATTAGCAATGCTTGTGAAAGAATTGAGAACCAATGTCAAAATAATGACACAGAGGATCTTTCCATCTTTAAAGTAAATGATAGACTTAAAACTCTTGAAGACCATGTCTTACAAATAGTTAAGAACACCAATCAATTTGCTATACATTTAGCAAAAAGTGACAGTGAAAGGCAGAAATTGAAGAATGAAATAATTGCAAGTGTGGAGCAAATTCATAAGAATCATGAACCACATATGCCAAGACATTCTACACCTTTGACTGAAGAAAAACTTTCTGTCAAAGAGAGTTTGACTCCATTCTTAGGAGAGAATGTTATTTCTGCAAAGGATATTCCCAAATTAGAAGAATGGCCAACATTCTCTGGTGAAGGAGAATACAACCATATTGAATTCATCAGGACTATTGATATGTTGCAAGAAGACTTTAATATACCTGATGAAATCATAGTAGGAAAATTACATTGTTTGTTTACCAAGACTGCAAAGAAATGGTATTACAAGATGAGAATGGATCATGGAAGACATGACTGGTCTTGGTGGAAATCTGAAGTGATTACCAAATGGGCCAATAATTCTTGGAGGTTTAAAATGGAGAATGCTTTTGAAAGTGCCATTTTTAACTCAGAAAAAGACAAACCACTTACTTGGTTCTTCAAACAAAAAGACAGATTATCTGCTTTACACCCAGATATGTCTGACACTATGATTAATATGAAAATATTAAGAAAGTGTGGAGGAGAACTGGAACATGCTATCAAAAGCAGATGTGTGGAACCCTGTTCAACAGAGGACTACATTAATGCTATGGAAGATATCATTACCAGAACAAGAATTGGTAAAACTTGGGTTAGAAACCCAATAGAGTCCAAAATAGTCTCAAAGATTCCTAGAGAGGAAAGAAGACCAGAAAGACCTGTCTTGAAGTGTCATAAATGTGGAAGTACTTCACATTTAGCCAACACTTGCCCTAAGAAGACAAAGATCAATGAAGTTCAAATCATTGAAGACATTCAGTGTACTGAAGAGAAAGAAGAGTCTGATCAAGATTCTGCAGTCTCTGAAGATACACCAGTAGAGGACTATCCCATTGAAAACATTTCAGCTTTCTTTGAGGTCACAGAAGTCCATACCCACTTGCCACAGTACAGTGAGGATTGCTACAACCTGATCAATATCCAAGATGCCAGAATGTGTAAAACAAAACCTGCTAGAGGAAAGGGTTATACTGCTGGAGCATCCTGTATCACATCAGTTCTAATGGGTGATATTGAAGCCAAAGTAAATCTGGATACAGGGGCATTTTGCACTTGTATTGGCAAGGATTATCTCCAAATTATACTTCCTGAATGGAAAAACCATCTATTACCAATAGAAGGTGTACAGTTCAGTAGTGCCAGTAACAATATGTACCCCTTGGGCATATTGGATACTAATATTGTATTCCCACATCCAGCAGGAAGTGTAAGAATGAAAACTGAGATTGTAGTAATGGATAATTGTACATCTCAGCATATCATTCTTGGAAATGATTACTTGAATATTTATGGTATTGATATAAATAACCATAAAGACAGATATTTCACAATTGGAGATAACAAAAGGAAAAAATTTGCTTTCTCCAATATGCCAAAACAGATATCTATAGTATCTTCTGTCAAAGATACTTACAAAGATGAATTTGTGTCTAAACAACTTGTTGAAGCACAAATTAATCCATCATTGTCACCAAAGATGAAGAATGAACTTATTGATGTATTATATACATACAATAATGCATTTGCATCTGATAATGAACCATTAGGCGCTATAAGGGGACATGAAATTGATATTACTCTTAATATTGATAGACCATATCCTCCAGTACTTAGAAGACCAGCTTATCCAGCCAGTCCCAGAGCTAGAGAGGCCTTGGAAAAACATATCCAAGAGTTGATCCAACTTGGTGTGCTAAGGAAAGTAGGCCATAATGAGGAAGTTGAAGTGACAACACCTGTTATTATTGCATGGCATAATGATAAGTCAAGAATGGTTGGAGATTTTAGAGCTTTGAATACCTACACAGTTCCAGATAGGTATCCAATCCCTAGGATCCAAGAAACCTTGACTCAATTGTCTAAACCCAAGTATATAACATCAATGGATGCATTAAAAGGCTTCCATCAAAATGTTTTGACGCCTAAAGCTAGGAAATTACTTAGAATTATCACTCACTGTGGTATTTATGAGTATCTTAGAATGCCATTTGGCATTAAAAATGCTCCATCTCATTATCAAAGAATGATGAATACCATCTTCCCCACAGAATTGTCTGAAGGATGGCTTATCATTTATATTGATGATATTATTATATGTTCTGACTCATGGTCTTTGCACCTTGAAAGACTTGCAAGAGTACTTCATAAAGTTGCAGAAGTGAACATGAAAATTTCACTTAAGAAATGCAATTTTGGTTTTGAAGAACTCAAAGCATTAGGACATGTTGTTTCTGGTTTGAGCTTGGGTATTGACAAGAATAAAGTAGCAGCAGTGTTACTTAAGCCAATACCCCAGAATAAAAAAGAAATGATGTCTTTTCTTGGATTTGCTAGTTACTATAGGCAACACTTGAAAGATTTTGCAATTCTAGCCAAGTCACTTTATAGAATCTGTGATCAACAGACTGTATTTGAAATGACACAGGAAAGAATTAAAGCTTATGAGAAGATAAAGAAAGCCCTTACAGAAGCACCTTTACTCCTCATGCCTGACTGGAATATTCCTTTTAAATTGTACATTGATGCATGTGGGGATGGATTAGGGGCAGCCCTACACCAAGTCCAAATTATTGATGACAAACCTACAGAAGGACCAGTTTGTTATATCTCAAGACAAATCAAACCAACAGAAGCCAGATATGGTGCAAGCCAAATGGAGTGCTTATGTTTGGTATGGGCACTTGAGAAATTACACTATTACCTTGATGGCAGTGTTTTTGAAGTGATAACTGACTGTAATGCCGTGAAATCACTTCTTAACATGAAAACTCCCAACAGACATATGTTGAGATGGCAAATAGCCATTCAAGAATATAGAGGAAACATGACTATAGTTCATAAAGCAGGAAACATTCACAAAAATGCTGATGGACTTAGTAGATGGGCTTTAGCCAACACTCCTGATAACCCAGCTTATGTACCTTTGGAAGCTGAACCACAGATTCCAATTGAAGGGATTAACATAACTGATATTGGGACTGAATTCTTTGAAGAGGTCAGAGAGTCTTATAAACAAGACAAGAATTGCCATATCTTTACTTCTTTATTGGATAAAGACTGCAAAGACACATCTTTGGTTAATACACTAGATGAAGTTTGGAAAAATTCCTATTCTGAAGGAAGATTTCACTTGTTTGATGGGATTATTTACCATAGAACAAAACATTCTTGTGTGATGACATTGTGTAGTAGATTGCTCATCAATACCATTCTTCATGAATGCCATGATAGCATTTACTCTGGACACCTATCAGAAGACAGAACACTTGAAAAGGTGAAGAACTGTGCATGGTGGCCATCTTGGAGAAAAGAAACCATTGAATATTGCCATACCTGTGATAGATGCCAAAAAGCAAACAGGAGTACAGGCAAGAAATTTGGATTAATGATCCATATTCAAGAACCAAAATCCCCTTGGGAAGTTGTTCACATGGATTGGGTCACAGCACTTCCTCCAAGTGGTGACAAAAGTTATAATGCTTGTTTAGTCATTGTAGACAGATATAGCAAAACTCCCATATTCTTACCATGTCATAAAGATGACACTGCTATGGATACAGCTCTTCTTTTATGGAGTAGAGTTATTTCTCATACAGGGTTATTTAAGAATATCATAAGTGACAGAGACCCCAAGTTCACATCTGCACTTTGGACCAATCTTCATAGATTGTTTGGGACTAAGTTATCATTCTCTACAGCATATCACCCTCAAACAGATGGGCTAGCAGAGAGGATGATTCAAACTTTAGAAGACATGATCAGGAGATTTTGTGCTTATGGATTAGAATTAAGAGACTCAGATGGCTTTACCCATGACTGGTGCACTTTGATACCTGCATTAGAATTGGCATACAAGACATCAGTCCATTCTTCCACAGGACAAACTCCTGCTATGTTAGAAAAAGGATGGAATCCAAGACTCCCAGCAGACACACTGAGGAAAGACTTGATTGACATTCATCCTACAGCTTCCAGCTTCAAATTAATGCTTGATAAAGTAAAACACCACGCAAAACAAAGTATGGATAATGCTTTTGATTATGCAAAACAGAAGTGGGACAAGAGTCATAAAGTGCCAGACTTCAAAGTAGGGGACTTAGTTCTAGTTTCAACCTTGAATTTTAATAATATCAAAGGCCCAAAGAAACTTAAAGATTCTTATGTAGGACCTTTTGTTATTGTTGCTTTACATGGAACCAATGCAGTTCAAGTGGAATTGAGTGGTGAATTGGAAAATAAACACCCCACATTTCGAGTCAGCTTGATAAAACCTTATCAACCAGCTGATAAAGAATTGTTTCCTTTAAGAAACCCAACTCCTTTAACTGTACCACCTGTGGAACAGAATGAAGACAAAAAGATTAAGAAAGTCATCAAAGAAAGGAGACTTAGGGGTAAATATCAAAGAGAATATCTTGTCAGATATAGAAACCCCGTACATGAAGATGAATGGATGGCAGAATCAGAAATACCTGACTCAGATAAACTCTTAAGAAGATTTAGACATGAAAGAAGGCCACAAGCCTGAATATGTCTATAAATGTGCTTTAAATTACTTGATCTGAGTAATAAAAAGAGGTTGGACAGTGGACATTACCCCTTTTTGGGGCCTTATTCTTTTATCACTAATAAAATTGTAATACAATTTTATTTTTTAGTGGGAGGGAATGTGAGCCTTGAGGTATATTTTACATACCCAAATAGGCCACAATTATCTTAAAAAGAGATTTTGAATTATGCACAACTCATAAGTCATGCATATATCCAAAATTCATCATTTTCAATTTCAGAAAAGATGAATAACTTTTTATTGAGTAAGTAAATCCATGGATTTAAGACCAGATTTGGATTTTACACAAAAATTCACCTAGGGTAGCTCCATAGAGTGAATAAGCCCAATTTAAGTATTTGAGGTGGTAAAATGGAAAATACTTCAATACCACATCATTAATACCACATAAAAGATCCGTGAGAATTTTTGTTTTTCTTGATTTTTAGCCAAAATAATGGGAAAGTGAGAAATCCCATGTTACATATACACTAAGAATAGTGTTATGCATGTTTTGAGCACTTAATATCATGGTATTCTTACATGGACTTTTGGTACACCCATAGTGGATATCTCACTTTAAGCTTAAATTACTATTTTGACGTAAAAAATAGGCAAGGGGGACAAAAGACATCAAAGAGAGCCAGGGTACCCAACTTCTGAGGCCTCAGAGGCGTGGATAGCTCCAGAGCATGGATCCATGGCTCATCTTGGCCCAATTGGTAAACTAAAACTCTTTGGGAACTTGGTTACCAAGTTACAACTACTGTAAAACATCAGAAAATAGCAAATAACCTGCTATTTTGACGTGCCAAGGAGGTAATGAGCTACTTACACTCCTGTAACCATGTCAATTACTAATGACTTTCCATGGATAAACCCCAAAAGAGTAATTAAAACCCTTTTGGGACCCATATTCATTGATTTACCTCATAGCAACCAGCAAAACACTGCTATTTGCAATTCTACGTAGAAATGAGGTAAAACCTTCAAAAATTCATTAAAAATACAATTCTTAATGAATCTTTCTGAAACTTTCAGGACTAAAGGAGAACTGTATTATCTATGGTACAACCAAAAGGAATTACAGTTTTACTAGTAAAATGAAAAGTTTTACTTACAGTCCATTTTTGGATATTCTACGTGAAACACTGAATCTTCAAAAATTCACAGTAATTACAACCTGTGATGAAATTGGCAATAACATTGATAACTTTGAGAAATCAATGATTATTTTAGAATAAAAGAAGATTTACAAGTGTTACTCCTTTTATTCTTAACCATATTGGGGTTGGTAGTCACGTAAAAGTATCAATTAAGTAATCTTACATGACAACAGATGATGCAATCAATAATCCAAAAAGGTTTATTGTTTTCTCACTAACTGGTTTTTCAGTTTGCTCGATGGCACGCCTCTGTGAGCTGTTATTGACTTAAAAGAAGCCTCTTCTTGCTGTTTTTTCCGTATCATCATCTTATAAATTTATTAAACCATTATTACCAACAAGTAAGTATTAGTTCAAGCTATTCTTAAGTGTTTTAAATCTTTCAGAATCAATCAGAAAGACGTGAAATCATAGAATCCAACTATATATTGTTGAAATACTGTTATAAATCATCTTGATCCCTTAAATCCACAATTCTACGTCAAATTTCTCTACTCTTATCTTTCAATAAGTTCTTTGGAGTATTAGTGAGTCATTTATCTTTAATTCTTAAAGTTTTTCTCTAGTAATAGTTTTCTTCAAGAATTATCTTTATAATTATTCTTGTAAAAGATAATTATATATTAAAATAATTTTATTATTTTAATAAAAGAAGTTTTTTATTATTAAATTCTTCTTGTAATTGATTCTTGTAGACAATTACTGCTCACTGTTATAATCACTAGTAGTGTATAACACGTGAAAGAAATAATTTTATAATTATTTAATTGTGGTTATAATAATTTTTATTATTATATTTCATAAGAACAGACATAGTACTGTTGATTAATAGTAATATTATCATCAGTTTCATAGTCACATCTTACAACAGGACAGAGAATGCTGGTCCAGAACCAGAAGACCTGGAAGAGGACACCTTGGACACAGTGGTGGATGGCAAGACATTGAGGCAAATCATACCCACTCTGCCATTCACATTCCAATTCAACAGAAACCTCAAACCAGAGGACTGGAAGGATATGGATCAAGTTCTTCAGCTCCACCAACTCCCCAATGACATTTTTCAATGGAGAATGGACAACAAGATGTTCATCCTGGAATCCCACTTGGCAGAACTTGGAGCAAGTTGCGGGAAAATCTGTCTCAAAGAGATACACTTCAGAGACCTTATGGTAATCACCAAACGTTTGGATCCCACCAGGCAGTTCAGACTCCTGGAGGTGAGGGCAAAAATGATAAGGGAGAATAAAGACACTATCCAAGCTATAGAAGAACAACTGAACCAGACAGGGCATACTCAGATTCCTTCAGGCATGCAAGTAGTAGACCAAAGAAGCTCTCCAGTGGCTTCACACCATTCAGGAACCAACAGATCAGTGGCCAAGAGTCACCATTCCTCGCAATCCCAGGAATTTTCCAGGAGAAGACAAGGATGCAAGGGCAAAAACAAGACCACCTTCAACCAAAGGAAGGGAGAGTCAGACCCAGTGATCCAGAAGGTGTTAGATTTGGTGAAAGAAGTGCACAAGAACCAGTAGTGGTTTTATATAACTCTAGAATCAGAAGTCCTATTAATAGAAATATTACCCCCACTCAGATTAAACATAATTTTATCACACCTGAGAGTAACTTAAACAGTGATGCACTGTGGTTACAAATGTCCCAATTTTCTGAGCAAACTCAAAAGCAGTTTGCAGAAATTGAACCAAGCCATGACAGGATGAAAACATTAACAGCCTCCATGGACAAATTGTCAAAACTCTTCAATAAGACATGCTGAATTGAGAAAAGCCTCTGAATAATTGAACAAAAGACTGAATCTAGTCTTTGAAGAACATCACCACAGCAAAAGGGACAGGGATTGTCTGGATCAAGACATAAACAAACTGTTCAATGTATACCATAACGTGAATCCCCAACCACAAGGACCTGTTATGGATAATCCATATCAGAAAGAAGACATCAAAGCATATGCCATGTTGGTGAATAAGGCAAGATCTCCATCTTAATACCAGGATGGAGATAATATGTCTTATTCTGAGAAGGAATCCTTAAAACAGCTTCCTGAGGCCTCATGATGGCCCAAACTGTCTGGTACAGGAAAATATGATCATTTGGAGCTCATAGATTATATTGATGGACTCTTCATTGATGTACCAAGTATAACAGACTACTGGATTACTTCTAGGCTTAATACAGCATTTAAACAGCATGCTAGTATTTGGTACACATAAATGAAAGGAATCCATGACAGGAGAAACTGGCCATGGTGGAAGAGTCAAATCTTCCAAAAGTACAGTAGTGGTACTTGGATATAGCAAACTACCATGGCATTTGAAAATGACAAGTATCCAGTGGACAAAGATCCATATGAATGGGGTCTTAGACAGGCTAAAAGACTTCAAGCCATTGATTCTTAAATGAAAATTCAGATGAGGAATCACAAACTCCAGACACAAACGCCAGGAGACGTAGAGCATGCAGTAAAATGCAGATGAAAGCAAAATTGCAAATACCTTACAAGATGTAAGGAAAAGAATTAATATAGGGAAATATTCCCTATACAAAAAGCAGTGGTTTCAAACATAAACAACCTTTCAGGGTAGATTTTAAAGACAAACCCAGAGAAAGAGTGGCAGAAATGAATATGAAGAAAAATTCTTGTCACAATTGTGGTTCAATAGACACCTATGCCAACAAGTTTCCAAAGGCAAAGAAAAAAGTGTATGCAATTGAGAAAGTCCCAGAGGCGGAATCCCCCACAGAGGATTCTGAATCATACTCTATGGGAGATGCCATCAGAGAAAGACCAAAGAGAAGAATTTCTAGTGGAATACCAAGAGGAAAACCCACTAGAAATACAGGACATACAGTTGGAAGCAGGCATGGCACAAGACACTTGCAATAAAAACTTGTGCAAATATACACAGGATGCCCAGACATTCCTGGTCACCCAAACCAAAGTAATGGCATACATAGATGGGACAGCCACAAAAATTACTGTTTGAATTGACAATGCGCAACACCAATTGACCATTGACAGTGGGGCACACTGCTCCATAGTGGCCAGAAATTATCTGGACAACCACTTCCCAAATTGGGAAAAACCATTCTTGCCCACCATAGCAAAGAAATTTAAAAGTGCTTCAGCATAGATGACTTCTATTGGGACAATTATCAAAGAGAAAATTATACCCCACAGGAAGGTTAATATCAGACTCAAACCAGAGTTTGTAGTTCTTAATGATGCCCACATCAAGGGTTCTTACTGGGGAACAATTACCAGAGGTTGAATGGAATTGATATTTACAGTAATAAAAAAAGGCAGCACATTACCATTGGTACCAACAAGGAAGCCAAATTTTCACTTTATATATACCAAATATCTGCCCAGGATCCACTGAAAGAACTACTGAATGAATTAAGACATGGCCAGTTCACCACTACCCTCATGGGTAAACAGAAACTAACTTTGTTGATGATTCTGAGAAAGAATAGACCAGAATTTGACATTTGTGAGGAGCCATTAGGCAAAATTAGAGGCCATTATATAGAACTATATCTGGATGTGGAGAGACCTTATCCACTCATGCTAAGGAGACCTACATACCCAGCAAGTATGGACACTAAGAAAAAAGCTGAAAAACAAATCAATGAACTCCTAGACATGGAGGTCATCAGAAATATTGGGCACAATGAAATAGTCAAAATTTCCACTCCTGTCCATATCACCTGGAATGATGGAAAATCTATGCTAACTGGAGATTTCAGAGCTCTGAACAACTACACAAAAGGTAACAGGTACCCTATACCCAGGATACATCATGCGCTAGACAAACGGATGAAAGCCAAATAAATAGCCAGAATGGATTGTATGAAAGGCTTTCACCAGAATGGAGTTAAACCAAACTCCATGAAATGACTCAGGGTCATATGCCATATGGGCATATATGAGTACACCAGGATGCAATTTGGAATCAAATATTCACCAGCCAACTTCCAAAGGATCAGGGATACAATATTTCAAGATGAAATATTGGAAGGCTGGATGGTAGTATTTATTGATGAAATCATTATATACTCAGAGAAATGTGAGGACCATGTGCAGTACATAGACAGAGTCCTCAGTAAAAGCACACCCAACAATCTGAAAATTTCACTAAGAAAGTGAAATTTTGGCCAACAAGAGCTAGTGGCTCTAGGACATAAAGTCTCAGGTCTCAGTCTGGAAATAGACCAGAGCATATTAGCAGTAGTACTGAAAGAGCCAGTACCAAAAACCATCAAAGAGATGCAATATTTCCTTGGGTTTGCCAGCTTCTATAGAAACCACATTGAAAGGTTTTCCCACATAACTAGTAGTCTATACATTTTATGTTCAAAAGATGTAGTTTTTGAAATTACCAAGCAAAGAAGGGATGAATATGAGAGGATCAAACATGAGGCAAAACATGCACTCTTCTTGCCTGACTTTGAACTACCATTCAAGTGATACATAGATGCAGCATGTAGCCAAGGCTCAGGATCAGCCCTTCACCAGAGACAAATTGTAGATGGTGAACAAAGAGAGGGAGTGATATGCTACATCTCTAGGCGGCTGAAAGATTTAGAAGCCAGGTATGGGGCCAATCACACTGAATGTATATGCTTAGTCCGGGCTCTAGAGAAACTCCACTACTGTTTGGAGGGTGCAGTCTTTGAAGTCTACACAGACTGCACAGCCTTGAAGTCTTTACTCAACATGAAGACTACCAATAGAGATATTCTTAGGTGGCAAATAGCCATTCAAGAGTATAGACACAATATAACCATCATATAGAAAGAGGGTAAAAGTCATACCAATGAAGATTGCCTCAGCAGATGGCCACTGGATAATGTCAAAAGCAACCCAGCTTATGACTCTGAAGTAGCAGCCAAGATCCCTATCCATTCATGGAAATAGATAGGAGGAAAAGCTTCAGATTTTGTGAATGGGAACCAGAAAGTGGTATCCCAGACAGTGAAGACACTGTTTCAGAAGGAACAGAAACTCCCATATTGGGTATAAGTTCCTCACAACTGCATAATGAATTTTTCAGTGCAGTAATGAAGACATATGCCAAACACAAACAGTGTTGCATAATGTTGCAGCTCCTTCAAAATAATTAGGGGAGCCCAGAACCTGAATCCAAGTTAGAGGAACCCTTGTTGAGGGACTATAAGGGAGACATGAGTGAAAACAGGATCAAGGAAAGGGTAGCATGCACAGCTTTGTGGCCCAAATGGGAATATTAGTTGAGTGAAGACATCAACAAGTGTCAAAGATGCTAAAAGGAAAACAGAAATCATGGGAATAAGTATGGGCTTCATCAGCAAATAGAAGTATCCAAACACCCATGCGAAGCCCTCAACATGGACTGGGTTACAGGACCTGTCCCAGGAAGCAAAGAAAAATTCATTCCTTTCGTGACAATAGTTTATAGGTTCAGAAAGAGTGTGAGGTGCCTACCATGTCAAAAGGAAGATACAGAAATGGATACTTCCCTGTTGTTTTGGAATAACATCATATCCACCTGTGGAGTACCTAGAATTATCATTAATGATAGGGACCCAAATTTCACATCAGAATTTGAAAAAACCTGTATGAAATTCTTGATACTAATATTGCATTCTCAACAGCTTACCACCCATAGACAGATGATTTAGTTAAAAGGATGATCCAAACCATGGAGGATATCCTTAGAAGGCTCTGTGCATATGGCATGGCGTACAAGGACCATGAAAGATACACCCATGACTGGGTTACCTTTCTACAAGCAGTACAGATGGCTTATAATACTAGCCAGCATTCTACCACAGGGAAATCACTTTCACCTCTAGAAAAAGGGTGGAACCCCCTATTTCCCATGAATCATTTGAAGAAGAATACTCTAACTATTCACCACACAGCCAAGGACTCCCATGATATGTGGAGAAGGGCTTGTGACACAGCTTTCAAATGCATATCTGAGGCAAAACAATACAACAAACAGAGGTGGGCCAAATCACAAATGGAACCTGACTATAAAGAGGGGGACCAAGTGTTAGTTTCTACACTAAACTTCAACAATCTCAAGTGAACAAAGAAGATGACAGACTCATTGTAGGGCCCTTCACTATCATTAAGCTGATAGGAAAAAATTCAGTGGAAGTCAGAATCACAGAGGAATTTTCTGGGAAACACCCAGTATTCCCAGTGAGTCTGGTTAAGCCACATTGCCAGAAAGACAAGGGTTAGTTCCCCTCCAGGAAGAAGAATCCCACCACACCTGAAATAATGGAAGTGGAGGACTCTCCTGGTCCTGTGAAGAAAATCATCAAGGCCAGGAAGATCAGACTGAATGGTAAAGACCATAGGTAGTACTTGGACAGATTTACAAACCAGACAGCAGAAAAAGACAAATGGTTGGCTGAATAAACCATACCAGATGCAAACTTTCATCTAAGGAGATTCAGGGCCTCTAGGAGGACTAAACATTTTAATCAATTATGAGCCTTTTTTTAGAGGGAGGGTATGTCAGCCTGTAACTCAAAATCAGAGCGCCAGCATGACAGCCAAATACCATAAATCAATGGTATAGCCAAGATACCATCAGAATATGGAGCTGAGCCAGATCACCTCAAAAGGCTTCAAACAAAAGAGAAAACTAACCTGCTTCAAAATATAGAAGCCCCATCATTTTAGGACAAAGAATAACAAAGTTATTCCTGCTCAAAGTTGTTTCTGAGTATAAAACTTAATTTTCGCCTCCCATCTAAAATATAGAGGAAGAGGCTTAACCCCATCAAATAGGTATTCAAAATGAAGCTTGAGGTCCAGGCTATTCAATGGTACTAGCCGAATTGCGCTAGCACCAGAATTACAGAAGTTATGACCAAAATAAGGTAAAAGAAGGGTGAATAAAATATTCACCTCTCTCATCTAACATCTACAGTTTTAGTGTGAAATACCTAAAGTGGGGTCTTTCTGGAAAAGATCACAATCAGGGCTATCTGATGGTGCAATCCATTTCCCAACACCCAATCTAAAACAAAATATATGGGGCAAACAGGATCCATACAGGTTTTGAAGAAAATCATACACATGTACAAAAGCCCTGTACATGGGACAGCTTTACTATATTTCAATGTAAGCATATCAAATGAGTTGCCATTTTGTAGAGCACATCCAGGGCTATACAATGAACCAACTTTGAGCTTGATACCTCAATAACTGACAAAGGTATGGCAGGTTTAAGCTTCAAATCCCACAGTTAGACCAATACAGCCTTACTGTCCGATATTCTCCCATAGATATGATGAAGAGGTGTCAAATAGACAAATAGGCATGTTTATACTTCAATACCTCATAATTCATTCAATACTGGGGTCCCATACACGTTCCGTACAGCATTCTACACGTCATACACATCAGAAGAGGGCTATGTGGTCCCCAGATGAAAATTTTAAACCTGTATTGGTGAAAATTGCCCAGATGTGGTTTCAAAACAACATCTGAGGCCAATAAAGAGCATAAAGGAATTATGAAAACCAAATCCCTGTCACAACTGTGGTTCAACAGACCACTATGCCAACAACTGTCCAAAGGCAAAAAAAAGTCTATGCCATTTGAAAGTCCCAGAAGAGGAATCCCCAACAGAGGTTTCTGACTCAGAATCTATGGGTGATGAAATAAGAGAACAATCTGATGATGGCCAAGACCCCAGAGAAGAATTCCTTGTGAAATACCAAGAGGACACTCCACTGGAGATCCAAGACATACTCGTGGAAGCAGTCATGCCAAAAGATACTGCCAACAAAAACTTGTGCAAAAACACACAAGATGCACAAACATTCCTGGTTACACCAACCAAAGGAATGGCATACATGCATGGAACAGAAACAAAAATGACTCTTTGTATTGACAACGCTCAACATTCATTGATCATTGACAGTGGAGCACATTCCTCTATAGTGGCAAGAAATTATCTGGATAACCACTTCCCAAATTGGGAGACCAGCTCTTGCCCACCAAGGCAAAGAACTTAAAAAGTCCTTCAGGGAAGATGATTTCCATTGGGACAATTATCAAAGAGATAATTATACCCCACAGGAAAAGTAATATCAGACTCAATCCAGAGTTTGTGGTGTGTGATGATGCCTGCATCCAAGGGTTCTTACTGTGGACAGATTACCAGAGGATGTATGGAATTGAAACTTACAGTAGTAAGAACAGGCACATTACCATTGGTACCAACAAGGAAAAGAAATTTTCACTTTATATGCCAAGTATCTGCCCAAGATTTACTGGAAGAACTACTGAATGAATTAAGAGAGGGACAGTTTAGCACTACCCTCACCAGTAAAAAGAAGCTAAGTTTACTAAAAATGCTGAGAAAGAATAGACCAGCATTTGCCATTGGTGAAGAACCATTATGTGAGATCAGAGGTCATGATATAGAGCTATATCTGGCTGCGTAAAGCCCTTACCCACCTATTCTCAGGAGACCTCCTTACCCAGCAAGTCTGGAAACCAGGAAGGAAATTGAAAAACATATCAATGAACTCCTGGACATGGATGTCATTAGAAAGATTTTACACAATGAAATAGTGGAAATTACCACTCCTGTCCTAATCACCTGGAATAATGGCAATTCTAGGCTGTGTGGAGATTATACAGTTCTGAACAACTACACCAAAGCTGACAGGTACCTTATACCCAGGATACCTCATGCATTAGATAAACTGGCAAAAGCCAAATACATAACCAAAATGGATTGTATGAAAGGCTTCCACCAGAATGGAGCTAAACCAAACTCCATGAAATTACTCAGAATCATATGCTATATGGGCATATAAGAGTACACCAGGATGCCATTTGGCATCAAGAATGCACCAGCCCACTTCCAAAGGATGATGGACACCATATTTCAAGAAGAAATATTGGAAGTCTGGATGGTAGTATATATTGATGACGTCATTTTATACTCAGAGACATGGGATGACCATGTGCAATACATAGACAGAGTGCTAAGTAAATGCACACCCATAAATATGAAAATTTCACTTAAAAATGGCAATTTTGGCCAACAAGAGCTACTAGCTCTAGGAAATAGAGTCTCAGGTCTTAGTCTGGAAATTGACCAGAACAAAGTGGCAGCATTACTGAAAAAGCCAGTACCAAGAAGCATCAAAGAGATGCAATCTTTCCTTGGGTTTGTTAGTTACTATAGAAACAACATCAAACGTTTTGCCCACATAACTAGTAGTGTAGTTTTTGAAATTACCAAGGACAGGAGGGATGCATATAAGACAATCAAATCTGAACTCACAAATGCACCTGTGCTCATCTTGCCTGACTTTGACCTACCATTCAATTTATACATAGATGCAGCATGTAGCGAAGGCTTAGGAGCAGCCCTTCACCAGAGACAAATTGTTTCTCTAGGCAGCGGAAAGATTGAGAAGCCAGGTATGGGACCACTCAGACAGAATGTCTATGCCTAGTCTGGGATATAGAGAAACTGCATTATTATTTCAAGGGTGCATTCTTTGAATTCTACACAGACTGCACAGCCTTGAAGTCTTCACTGAACATGAAGACTACCAAAAGACGCATGCTGAGATGGCAAATAGCCATCCAGGAGGATAGAGGGAATATGACCATCATATACAAATAAGGTAAAAGTCATACCAATGCAGATGGTCTCAGCACATGGCCACTGGATAATGTCAAAAACAACCCAGCTTATGACACCAAAGTAGGTGCTTAAATTCCTATCCATTTCATGTAAATAGACAGGAAGAAAAATGTCAGATTTTCTGAATGTGCCCCAGAAAGTGGTTCCCCAGACAGTGGAAACACTGACTCAGAAGGAAAAGAAACTCCCATTTTGGGAATAAGCTCCTCAGAACTGCACACTGAATTCTTCAATGCAGTAATTAAGACATATTCCAAACACAAACAGTGTGGCATATTGTTACAACTCCTCAAACAAAAGTACAGGAGCCCAGAACTTGAATCCCAGTTAGAGGAACCCTGGTTGAGGGACTATAAGGACAATACATTTTTTCTTATAGATGGCCTGCTCTACCATAGAGAGAAGCACACTAGTGCACTCACAATAATAGACAGAGACCATATATCTATGATCCTGAAGGAATGCCATGATTGCCCCTACATGGGACACATTAGTGAAGACAGGACCAAAGAAAGGGTACGTAGCAAGCACTGCTTGGTGGCCCAAATGGGAACAAGAGTTGAGTGATCACATCAACACTTGTGAAAGTTGCCAAAAGGCTAATAGGGAACATGGGAAGAAATATGGGTTACCCCAACAAATTGAAGAACCTAAGCACCCATGGGAAACCATAAGCATGGGGTGGGTTACAGGACTTGTCCCAGGAGGTGAAGAAAACTTCAATGCCTTCTTAATCAAAGTTTATAGGCCCATCAAGATTATGAGGTGCCTACCATGTCACAAGGAGGATACAGCCATGGATACTGCTCTGTTATTCTGGAACAACATCATATCCACCTGTGGAGTCCCTAAGATAATAATCAGTGATAGGGACCCAAAGTTCACATCTGAATTTTTAACCAACCTCTATGACATGCTGGGTACTAAACTTGCTTTTTCCAAAGCTTACCATTCACAAGCAGATGGACTAGCTGAGAGGATGATCCAGAAAATGGAGGACATCCTTAGAAGATTCTATGCTTATGGCATGGAATATAAGGATCATGAAGGATACACCCATGAATGGATTATGCTTGAACCACGAATTCAACTGGCATAGAACATAAGTCAGCACTCTACCACAGGCAAAAACACCTGCATTGGTAGAGAAAGGGTGGAATGCCCTATTGCCTGTGGATAACCTGAAGAGGAATCTTCCAACCATCCACCCCACAGCCAAGGATTTCCTATGAAATGTGGAAGAGGGCCTGAGACACAGCTGCCAAATGCATAGCTGAGGCAAAGGAATATAATGGGCAGAGGTGGGACAAATCACATATGGAACTGGAGCTTAAAGAAGGGGGCCAAGTCTTAGTGTTCACACTCAACTTTAATAATCTCAAAGAACCCAAGAAGATGGGAGACTCACTTTTAGGGCCCTTCACTATCATTAAATTGATGGGGAAAATGCAGTGGAAGTCAAACTCACAGAGATATTTTCCAGGAAACACCCAGTCTTTCCAGTGAGTTTAGTCAAGCCATAATTCCAGACAGAGGAGGATAAATTCACCTCCACGAGGAAGAACCCCAAATCACCAGAAATAGTGGAGGTGGAGGATTCCCCTGGACCAGCAAAGAAAATCGTCAAGGCCAGGAAGATCAGACTTAATTGTAAGGATCAGAGACAATACTTAGTCAGATTCAAGAACCAGACAGCTGATAAGGACAAATGGTTGACAGAAGATGCCATATCAGATGGGAACCTCCATTTCAGGAGATTCAGAGCCACTAGGAGGACTGAAAAGTCTCATCAATGATGAGCCTTTTTTAGAGGGAGGGTATGTCAGCCTGTGACTTAAAGCCAGAACACAAGCATGACAGCCAAATACCATAAATCATTGGTATAGCCAAGATACCACCAAAACATGGAGCTGAGGAAAATCAACTCAAAAGGTATCAAAAGAAAGAGGAAACTCATCTCTTTTCAAATATACAAGTCCCATTATCATAGGACAAAGAATAACACAGCTATTCCTGAGCATAAACCTTAGTTTTCACCTCTCATCTGAAATAGAGAGTAAAAGGCCTAACCCATTCAAATGGGTTATCAAAATTATGCTTCATGTCAGGGCTATCCAATGGTACCAGCCAAACTAAGCTAGCACCAGTATTACAGCAGTTATGGTCAAAATCAGGCCAATTAAGGGTGAATAAAATATTCACCTCTCATCTAACTTCTACAGTTTTAGTGCGAGATACCTGAAGTGGGGTCTTTTTGGAAAGAGAACAATCAGGGATATCTGATGTTGTCATTCATTTCCCCATATCTCATCTAGAACAAAATCTATAAGGCAAACAAGCCCAATTCAGCTTTGTTCCTAAAACACACATATGTACAAAAATCTTGTACATGGGATAACTTTTACATATTTGATGATAGCCATATCAAATGAGGTAGCATTGTGTAGAGCACATACAGGGCTACACACTAAACCAATTTTGAGGTTGATCTCTCAAAAACTGAAAAAGGTATAGCTGGTTTAAGGTCAAAATGCCACAGTTTGGCCAATACAGCCTTACCTTGGGATAATATCCCACAACCACCATTATGAGGTGTCAAACAAACTAAGAAGCTTGTCTTTACTTCAATACATCATTGTTCATTCAATACTGGGGTCCCTTACAGGTTCTGTACAGCATTCTACACGTCATACATGTCAGAATCAGGCTGTGTGGTCCCCAGATGAAAATCTCTACCCTGTATTGGTGAAAACTGCCCAGATGTGGTTTCAAAACCACATCTGAGCCCAATAAAGGTTATACAGGCCTTTTTCAAACCACAAGCCTTTCCTTGAGAGTGAAAATCTTCAGTTCCTCCATGTGAAAAGGTCTAGCAGCCTTTTCACCCCATTTCAGGATAAAAGGAGGCCTTTTCACTTCCAGAAAAGGGATACCCATCCTGCCCTTGAATTCCTACATAGTAAAACTTTCAAAAACAGTTATACTCTCCGAAAATAATCAGGTTATACTATAAACTTTGGTATTGTAGTCGTTTATTATTGTAACCCAACAGATAAAGCTGCACCCAGGGCTTTCAACAACGCTCACCACCACTAATTCTCATTAGTAAAGCCCTTTTTAATACTTTTTATCTGTGTCACACTCATATTTAAAGCTGTAAATAGCCTTATTACTTCTTTATCATAGACTCATCCTTACAATACCACTAAAGGTAAATAGTAGGAGTGGGACTTACTTTTTGTAACTCCTCTCCCCACCAAGCACCATAGAAGTCAAGATCTTGAAGAATTGGGGCCTGGCTCTTCAGGATATAAAGAATGGAAATATTTGACAAGTTCAGGTAAATTCTTGAGGTTTTTGGCTGGTTCCCAAGTGGATCTTTCTGGGTCTTGACTGAAACCTTTCCATTCCACTAAGTACCATAATTTTCTTCTCTTGAGCTTTGAATCCAGATTTTGTGAGACGTCCCATTCCTCTTCTTCTTCAATGATTATTGGAGGAGGAGGTTGTTGATTCCAATTTGGGATTGTTGTGGTCTTTACCAATTCAAGGAGGGAAATATGGAAGACTGGGTTGATGGATTTCCATTGAGATGTAAGCTTGAGGTGCTAGGCATGAGTACTGACTTTCCTCAAGATTAAAAAAGGATCCAACCATCTTTCAGACAGTTTTTTGGTTGTTCTGTTTTATTTGATGTTCTTGGAAGAAATCCATACCATGTCACCAGGATTGAAAACAGGTGGACTTGATCTACTATTATCTGCATACCTCTTAAACCTGTTGCTGAAAACTTCAAGTTCTCTCTTGAAATTTTGCTATACTGATTGGATTTACGTTGATAACTTTTCAGCAGGATTATCTTGAGTAATGTGAACTGAGTCAAATTGTGGATCTCTTCCATAAACAGTAAAAAACGGTGATTGTTTTGTTGAAGAGTGGTCAGAGTTATTGTAAGCAAATTCAGCCAGATAGAGCCAGGTGTTCCAATCATCTTGATGATAACTGACATACATCCAAAGGTACTGTTCTAGTATCTGATTTACCCTCTCTGTCTTTCCATCAGTTTCTGGATGATAAGCAGTTGACAGATCTCTTGAAATCTTGAGCTGCCAACAAAGATTGGTCCAAAAAGAAGAAACAAAAAGAGAACCACTATCACTGGCAATGCTTGAAGGAATGCCATGCTTTGAGAAAATATTCTTGATGAATAAATGGGCCAAATCTAGTGAAGTGATTAAAGACATTGTTGGAATAAAAACTGCCATTTTCGAGCACCTGTCCACTATGACCAGAATTGAATCAAATGAATTGGACAGTGGCAGCTGAGTGATGAAATCCATTGAAAGACAAATCCAAGGAACATTTGGAATTGGAAGAGGTTTGAGGAATCCAAACTTTTTGTGATGAATATTCTTGTTTCTTGAGCACTGTTCACAGGATGAGACATAATCCTTGATGAATTGAGTCATGCCAGACCAGTGAAACTCCCACTTGACAAGTCTGAGAGTCTCCTCTTGGCCAGGATATCCAGCTAGAGGAGAGTCATGACACTTTTGAAGAATGCTGAGCTGAATTGTGGGGTCATTTGGGACCACCACTCAATCTTTTAATAAGAGAAGTTGGGAAGAAGAATAAAGAGAGTAATATTGGACAGATTTACCTTTACTCAATTCTTGAAGCATACTTCTGTACTGAGAATCTTGCCATAGAGCCTTCTGAATTGAATATATCAAATTTGAAAAGGATTCCACCTTTACTGCAAAATATCTTGGAGGTTGGACTTCATCCTGCTTGATGAGCTGTTGAAAGCTCATTGGATTCTTGCTGATGAAATCCTCCCCCCTCTCTGTATGAACGTTGTCCCAACATGATAAAGTGCCTGGAAGAGTAGCTAGGTGGCCAGGGCGGTAAGTGATTGAAGAGTGAAATTCAGAGAGGAATTCAGAGCAGCAGGCCCCATGGAAAGGAAGAACTTTTGAAGTCATGGAGTATTGAAGGGAAGAGTGATTGGTGAGAACTTCAAGAGGTGAAGAAAGGGAAGGAAGAAAGGCCCTTGAGTGCTTGAGAGCCCAGACTATGCAAAGGAGCTCCTTGTCATGAATCTCATAGTTCAGCTCTGCTAGAATCAGCTTGCTTCTGTCAAATTCAATGGGATGTTTTTCTGAGTCAGAGACCTGACTCAGTACAGAATCCAACACATAATTGGATGCATAAGTCTCCAAAATGGTGGGTAGAGAAGGATTGAAGTGGGAAAGGATTGGAGCAGTGGTGAAAGCCTCTTTGAGTTTGTGAAACTGACTAAGAGCTTCCTCATTGAGGGGAAAACAGGAATATTTCTTGAGGAAATTGGTGAGTGAACTGATTTTTATTGAATAATTCTTGATGAAACAGCAGTAGAAATTGGCAAAGCCAAGGAAAGATTGAAGAGCCCTGAGGTTTCTTCGAGGTGGCCAATTGAGAATCTTCTTGACTTTTGCTTGGTCCATCGTCAGTCCTTCAGAAGAAACATCACAACCCAAATATTCCACACTAGAAACATGGAATAGGCACTTGGAGTCCTTAGCAAAAAGGGTATTGGCTCTGTGTAAGGTTTGTCTATGAAACTCTTGATAATAGTAGCAATATCAAGAGTACTATGACTTTCCTCAGTAGAAATGTATAATATAACAAAATATTATAACCAAAAATTTAAATATAACTATTAAAAATAATTATATAAAACAATAAATTTAATTATTATTATAAAAATATAATAATAAAAAAATATAATAATTATAATAAATAACAATAAGAAGTGTAAAGCTCTTAATGAGACAATTACACGTGTAAAATATGAATATTAACCACTTATAAATAATATTAATATTATTTAGAAAAGAATTAAAACACACACTGTGCAGAATTAATTCTTATAGAAAAATTCTATATAAAAAAACTAATACTAGATAAAAAAAGATATAGAACCTTAGGGAAAACTTACTTGTAATATTTATTTAATACAAAAAGTTAAACAACAACAGTTCTTATATTAAATAATAATTATAAGTTGAAAACATGCCAAAAATCAATATTTTTAGAGATAAAACAGCTTTTTATAATAAAAATTATGATTAAAGAGTTTTTAAGAGGAATTTGTGGATTTTTGGAAGATATTTAAGATGATAATTTATATAATAAAATATATTATTGGTGATTACAACAATAATCTGAATTCTATGATTTCAATTCTTTAATTTTAATTAATAAAGAATAAAATAACTTAAGAACTACTTTAATAATCAGACTTTATATTTAATAAAACTTTGCCTGTTTAAATTTCTAATATGATTGGATTGATAATGAATGATGGACAAAAACAGTGATGAAAAGACTGTTTTAATGTCTTCAGAGCAGCTCTCATGATTCATCATGAATATAGAGGGCGTGCTCAGGTCAAAACTGAAAAACCATGCTTAAAAATAAAGTTCTTGCCTTAAGGTAACTTATTTTTAATTCCAATTTAAAGTTATCAGTGTTATTCTTAACTCCATGTAGCTTTAATCCTCATTTAGTTTAACTATTTTAAGTTTTTAATAAAAATAAACTTATTAATATTAAGTTTCATCACATGAACAACTTAAAAATAGATTTTCAAGCAGAAATCTCTTAAACTCAATTTTTAATTAATTTTTAAAGAAATTATAATTTTCTTTGAGCTTTCATTAAAAGAGTAAATTTCCAGGCTAAATATCCAGGGAATTTATTCATAAAAGATACTTAAAATCTAATTTATATATATATAATATTAAATTGTAAGCTGTGTGAAATTTTCATGCAAATCCATTAATCATTGGATTTTTAATGAATGTTTGAAGTTGTTGCTATTTTTCCATGTAAAATAGCAATACACGCCAAACCTTAACTTTTGATAAGGTTTTAATGCTTGTAACCTTAAAATTTTAAGCTTAATTAAGTTTTGACAGTTGTTAAAACCTTCAATTCAAGCCTGCATATTGGGATTTACCCTTTGGCAGCTTGAAATTCCTGTCTAAATTGGGATAAAACCAGTTTAAACTTTAATGTTGGATCAAAGTATAATCTTGAAGTTTAAATAAGGTTGAAAATCCTCCAATACAGGTGGACAACCTTAATTGAATCCTTGCTGATCCAAAAAGCTGGGTACCCCAGCTCTATTTGGTCTTTTTCCTTTGTCCCACCTTTCTGGGTGGATTTTGCCCTTTTATTTATTTAAAGACATACTATGGCCTTAAACCCTTTCAAATTGAGCTCACGCAGGATTTACATTCTGTATGGCAAATCCTTAGCCAATTCAGCAAGTATACACAACACCTCAATTTTAACTAAAATCTTGGTAAGTTTGCATAAAACTTATGAAACTTTAAATTTAAGCTAATTTAAGCTTGAATTTAACAATTTTGAAAATGTTAAAAAAGTTACACTAGTACTGTGAGATTCTTAAATCTTCCAATAAAACAAGAAATAAGTGTTTTGGGGTATAACACCTTATGGATGTACCCTAGGTTATTTTTGGTGCAGAATCCAAAAATGACATAATATTTATAACTTTGTTTACCCAAAAAAAGGTTATACTTATTTTTTGTTATTTTTTATTTTAAATTCAATTCAAAAGTCTTTTGAAGACAAATTTAACTGTGTATAAAGTTATTTGTGGCCTTATGGGTATGTTATACATACCTCACAGGCTCACACTCTGAGTATGGAAAGAACAGTGGACACATGAGTGACATGTTCTTCCTCAGATTTGGAAAGGACCATAGTGTCATCCAAATAAACTGTAACATAAACATCAAGAAGATCTTGGAAGATATCATTGACAATATTTTGAAAAGAGGAAGGAGCATTGATGAGCCCAAATGGCATAACCAAGTACTCATAAATCCCAATATGAGGTCTTCTCCCTTGGGAGTATCAATGACTAAAAAGTCACATTCAAAGCTTGGGAGTGAAGGAAGCTCAGCCATATATTTGTATGGTGAGTCACAAATAAGGAAAGGGACTCAGAGGAGTCCAATGTCAGCCTGTGACTCAAAACCAGAGCACAAGCATGACAGCCAAAATACCATAAACCAATGGTATAGCCAAGATACCACCAAAACATGGAGCTGAGCCAAATAAGCTCAAAAGGTATCAAAAGAGAGAGGAAACTCACCTCTTTCTGAAAATACAAAGTTATTCCTGCTCAAAGTTATTGCTGAGCATAAACCTTAATTTTCACCTCTCATCTAAAATCTAGAAGGAGAGGCTTAACCCCATCAAATGGGTATCCAAAACGAAGCTCTAAGCCAGGGCTATCCAATGGTACCAGCCAAACTGATCTAGCACCAATATTACTGGAGTTATGGTCAATTTCAGGCCAAATAAGGGAGAACAAAACATTCACCTCTCATCTAACTTCTACAGTTTTAGTGTGGGATACCTGAAGTGGGGTATTTTTGGAAAGAGCACAATCAGGGCTATCTGATGATGCCATCCATTTCCCCATAACTAAACTAGAACAAAAGGTATGGGGCAAACAAGCTCAATACACGTTCTTGGCCAAAACACGCAAATGTACAAAAAGCTTGTACATTGGATAACTTTGCAATATTTAACGATACCCATATCAAAGGAGGTACCAATGTGTAGAGCACAGACAGGGCTACACACTGAACCAATTTTGAGGTTGATATCTCAAGAATTGACAAAGTTATGGCTGTTTTAAGGTCAAAATCCCACCAGCTGTCATATACAGCCTTACCATGGGATAATATCCCATAATCATGAATATGAGGTGTCAAATAGACAAAGAAGCATGTTTTTACTTCAATACCTCATATTTCAGTCAATGCTGGGGTCCCATACAGTTTCTGTACAGCATTCTACGCGTCATACACGTCAGAATCAGGCTGTGAGGTCCCCAGATGAAAATTTTCACCCTGTATTGGTGAAAACCGCCCAGATGTGGTTTCAAAACCACATCTGAGCCCAATACAGGGTATACAGTCTGTTTGCAAACCACAAGCCTGTCCTGGAGAGTGAAAAACCTTCACTTCCTCTACGTGGAAAGGTCTAGCAGCCTTTCCACCCCAATTTCAGGATAAAAGGAGGGCTTTTCACAGCCAAAATCATCTCCTCATCCTGCTCTTGAATAACCTACGTAGTAAAATTTCAAAAACAGTTTTACTCTTGGTTAATAATCAGGTATAATTATAAATTTAATTATTGTAGTCTTTTATTATTGTAACCCAACAGATAAAGCTGCACCCAGGGCTTTCAGCAGCGCTCACCACCACTATATCTCTATAGTAAAGCCCTTAAAATCTTAATTTAAATCATCTACCATCAATTTTATTACCTTTTAAAAAAAATTTTACCGCGTCACAATCATAGTTTTAGTTGTAAATAGCCTTATTACTTCTTCAACATAGATTCAGCCTGACATCCAAAATGATAAGAACAATCTTCTCTGGAAGTCCTGACATAGTCAAGGAATACTTATTAACAAACTGCTTTGCAATAAATGAGTTGGTAGCACCAGAATCAATGAGAAAACTGTAACAAATATCACAAAGAAAAGAAAAAAAAAGAATTTAAGAGAATTCTTGACACCAGTATTCAGAATGCACAATTTTTCTCTGGATGGAAAATAGTGAAGACCATTGAACACAACATGGTCTTCACTCAGGCTTTTCCCTGGCTGGGAAATTGGGCTGACAGTTGAGTAAGCTTGTTTTTAGGCCTTTTGAAACAGGACTCAATACTATTCTTCCCACCACAATAGGTACATAGACCCTCCTTGATTCTTCTTTCTTTTTCAGAATTCATTAACTTGAAGTATTGGATTGCTTAGGAAAAATGGTGCATAATGGTAGATTATACCATGTATTCACCACTCCTGGTCCTTGAGTGTGGGGTGCATTGAAGGAAGGGAAGTTTTCCCCTGAAATGGAGGGGAATTCTTTCTTGGAGCTGATCTGGTGGCCTCTGATGGTTGCCAGAGGCCATGAACTGATTTTATAGCCAATTTGGGTCCTAAGGTGGTTTTTGGCCATTTGGGGTCAAAAACTGGCTCAGGTGGACCCACCTGGCTTTGGGGGCTGATGGACTGCCCACTTGGCCCCTTTTGGCCTCATTGTAACTGGGCCTAAAGGGGCCTAAGGGTCCCATGGACTGCAGGCCGTGGATTATGGCCCATGGGCCATAGAGCCTGTAGGGGGCCTAAATGGCCCAAAAAGTCCATTTAGGCCCAAACCCCCCTAATAGAAAGGGTTGGGCCAAGGGACCTGGTGGTGGATAGAGGGGCCATAGGCCTCTTGAAGACTTAAATGACCTCCAGGCGCAAAAACACAGATAATGGCCTGGGGGTTGGTGAGGTGGAGAATTGGCCAATGAGGCCAATGAAGGTAAGATATTGCCTGAGGACACATTTGGAAAGTGGAAGTGTGAGATTTCCCAGAGGCCATGAAGCACCAGAGGGGGCCAATTGTCCATAAATGATATGGTATGGCCAATTGGCCCTAACTTGGGTCAGTCTAGAATTGCCACAACACCCATTGAGGGGGGTGGTTATTTGTGGTTGTGACACCTTTATACTCTTTGATGGCTATTTGCCACCCCAAAATGTGTCTGTTGGTAGGCTTCATGTTCAGCAAAGACTTCAAGGCTGTGAATTCTGTGTAGACTTCAAAGACTGCACCCTCCAAACAATAGTGGAGTTTCTCTAGAGCCCAGATTAAGCATAGAAATTCAGTCTAGGTGGCCCCATACCTGCCTTCTGAATCTTTCAGTTTCCTAGATATGTAGCATATTACTCCCTCTCTTGGTTAACCATCCACAATTTGTTTCTGGTGAAGGGCTGCCTGTAAGCCTTGGCTGCATTCTGAATCTATGTATAAATTGAATGGTAGTTCAAAGTCAGGTAAGATAAGTACAGGCGCATTTGTGAGTTCATGTTTCATCCTCTCATATGCATATATACCTTCCTTGGTAATTTCAAAAACTGAATCTTTTGAACATAACTTGTACAGACTACTAGTCATGTGGGCAAAATATTTGATGAGGTTTCTATAGCAGCTAGCAAACCCAAGGAAAGATTGCATCTCTTTTATTTTTTTTGGTACTGGCTCTTGCAGTATTGCTGCTACTTTGTTCTGGTCTATTGCCGGACTAAGACCTGAGACTTTATTTCCTAGATCTAGTAGCTCTTGTTGGCCAAAATTGCACTTTTTAAGTAAAGTTTTCAGATTGATGGGTGTGCATTTACTGAGGACTCTGTCTATGTACTGCACATGGTCTTCCCATGTCTCTGAGTATATATTAATTTCATCAATATATACTACCATTCAGCCTCCCAATGTGTCCCCTTGAAATATTTTGTCCATCATCCTTTGGACATGGGCTGGTGCATTCTTGATTCTAAATGGCATTCTGGTGTAATCATATATTCCTGTATGGCATATGATTCTGAGTAGTTTTATGGAGTTTTTTTGACTCCATTCTGGTGGAAGCCTTTCATACAATCCATCTTGGTTATGTATTTGGCTTTTGCTAGTTTGTCTAGTGCATGAGGTATCCCTTGTATAGGGTACTGTGGGAACTCCTCTTGTGTGGGATTAAAATGAGGCAGTACCTGGAGGGGGAAATCACAGGTAACTAGTTTTTAATTGCTAATAACTCCTGTAACCAAGGGTGGCAAGGGTGTATTGCCTGCCCCTCCTGAAATACTGAAAAAAATCTTCCTTGGAGCTCACAAACCAAAATAAAATTAGTAAGTGGCTTGACAACTGCAGAAGACAAAATTCAGCAGTCTCAGATCAGACCTATTCAATAAATAATATGAAAAATAATGTCAGTAATTTTGGTTAAATTCCAAATTTTAATGAAATACTTGTCTGTTTAATCTTAATATTGTTTTTTTAGTGAAATTGAGGTGAGTTGTTTCTTATTGGTGATAATTCCTTGGTAGGATGGGTTATTTAAGGGTTTCTGGAAAATTTGATGAGTGTTGATAAAGGTAATTTTGTTAAGGTAAAGTTATAATAGAGCAAAATAATTTTTTGGAAGGTTTGTTATTTTTTTAAGAGTTGTTGATAGTAAGATAAAATTGTATTTGTTAAATTTAAGAGGTAAGGTTCTTTGATATTGGATTTTCAAAGAGATAAGTTAATTTTAAATCTTGATAAATTGTTTTAATTTTAGTGGATAAAATATTTGAATAGAGTAGTAACCCTAATCTTGGGTACTGGGTAATTTTTATTTTTATTTTAATAACAATAAGATTCCACTGAGCTTAGCTACTGGGTAATCTTCAACACTATACTTCCACTGAGCTTAGCTACTGGGTAAGTAAATTCACTATAATTTGCTGGACTTCCTCCCAGGTGAGGGATGAACTATTCCTATGCTACTACTGTGCAGTGGATATAATTTGCATGGGATATAATTTGCATAGCATATAATTTTCATGGGGGGGAATTTGAAATTTGGGGGGAGAGAGCCCCTCTATTTATACCTTTTGGGAGCCTAGAGGGCCCTCCATGGGAGCTGTCTTTTTCCACTTTAATTCCTCTTGCTTTCATCATGTGACTCTGTTTTTGGTGAGGAAATTTCTTGCATGGGTCAGGTGATTTAAGGTTTGGTGATAATTTTCTCTCTGCACAGCCTCCATTTATCACATGATTGTCTTTTGGTGAACTAATTATGATGTGATATTCTTGAATTTTCCTTGCATACACCGGGGCGAATCTCGTGTCAATCGTCGGCGATTGACTTCACGTCAAGCAAACGTCAAGCAGGATAAAAGTCGAGCTCACGTCAAGCGAAAATCAAGCGAACGTCGAGCACACGTCACACTCTGGTCTTACACCAAATCCTGTGACATCCAATAATATTGGTTCCCCTGTGCCTTCAACTCAGATTCCTCACCGCCTGATCATCCCACAACCGTCCGATGATTGGTAAAAATTACACCAGACCCGCCTGTTTGCACACACACACATCAAAGATGTCCTTCAGCCAGTCTTGATGTAGGCGGGGGGTTTGACTTCACCAGGTCATCCATGAAGTGTGCGTGTGCATGCGTGGGGGCGGGTGCGTTTGCGTGTGCATTGGCGTGTGCGGGTGGGTTTGCGTGTGCATTGGCGTGTGCGGGAGCATGTGCGGGTGGGTGTGCGTGTGCGGGTGCGTGGGCGTGTGCATTGGCGCGTGCCGGTGGGTGTGCGTGTGCGTGTGCATTGGCGCGTGCGGGTGCACATGCGGGTGTGGGTACGCAAAAGCCGATTCCGCTTCCAACATGATGATGGCGCAGTTAGAAATTTTGGATGCTGTGAAAGGTGAGTGTGTGGGTCATTTGATCATTGGACTTGGCTTATTCACACTGTACCCAATGTCAAAATAGTAACTTCTTTGTGGCAATGTGAAATAATGGGCTTTGCTTGTCACAATGGAATGTCTCTGTCACTAAATTTTGAGGCAATTATTTCACTAGCAAAATTGCTAATGAATCTGAGAGATTTGCATTTTAGTAGACTAAATATCATGAAATAACGGCTTTATCATTACAAGCAGTCCACATGACAGAGCTTTGTTATCATACAATCCACAGTTACCTTCTATTTCTTCTTCAGATATAATCAAGTGTCCATCATCAAAACCAACAACTTTATAAATATTCAGATGCGGCCAATCTGGTAGGAAATTCACATCAATCTTCAAAGGTTTTAAAATCAGAAAGTTATTGTTCAGTATGCTAGATGGCTCAGAGACTTTGAAAATGCTATCAATAATACCAAATTGTCGTGAGTTGCCCCTCAGAAAACATATCACACTGTTGCTGATATTTTTGGATTCAGTTGAAAATATATTGTTCCCAATATTAATGTTTGAAACTGGAAAATACCAAGGTGAGACAATCCTTGAAGTGGGAGGACTTGTGGATTGCACGGTAGTGTCTAAGCTGATCCAATCAACTATTTCCCTTGTTGCATGAAAAGTCTGTAAGTACTCAACCAGGCAATCATAATTTTGTTGGTCATGGCGGGATGGCTTGTTATATTTATGGTGATTGAACACGGCAGGTGGCTGTGATTCAAAAAGCTGTTTTATTTCACATGGCACAGATGGGGATTTCAGGAGAACGGAAAGGTTGGAACATTGACAGATATGTTGAAGTAAGGTTTTATCTATATCATCTATTCAGAGTTGCAAAAAGTTAGTCTTATTCAGTTCAGGTGTTTAATCAATGTGAATATATTGATCTTATTAATTGACTTACATATCTTGTTATTTGTTGGCATCTTTGCAAATACTCCAATCAAGCGCTCATAACCCCATGTGGCTGAGGCTTGTGCTGGGCCCCAATGTTGGAAGAGTTCGGGAATATGATCAGCAAAATGATGATTTGGTTTACTTTTCTGTTTTGGGAACAGGTGTTGATTGGAAAGGCGGAATTTTTTCCAATGTTCAGCAAATGCAGTCGCATCATCTATTGAAACAGTCCAGCTTGTGGCAATGTTGATAGCACTAATCAAATGGAATGTATGCTTGGCTAGTTCATTTGCAAGTTCTTCTGACTGACCCATTTTTCTTTGAGTGTTGGCAGATTGGTGTGCATCTAATGACATCTGTTGACTGAGCATTAGAAATGGAATATAGACCTTATATAAGAGAGCCCATTCAGCGGCTTTTAAGCTACCATGAGAGGGGGAACCCATTTTGCGGGGAACTCTTGTCCATGATGAGGGAATTATGGTCTCAGATATGATTTGTCGGAGATGCTCAAGAGCCTCACCCTTGATCTGGTGATCACTCAGTGCAGTGATATCCAATTCAGAGGGTATTTCAGAAGTGGGGATGTAATCGGCATCAAATGAAGGAATCTCCGCAGAACCACTAGATGGATGTTCTGTGTTAGGGGTGGGCATTGGGAAGTAGTTTTTTCGGGTGGAAGTAGTGGGGAGTGGCTCATTTATTATTTTTGCTGCATCTCTTCTCAGGGAGCGGGCCTCTCTCAATGTGATTTTATCAAGAGAGCTGTTGGAGGTCATGGAATCTGAGTCTGAACTGTTGGTGTCATTGGATTTCCTGCGGGACCTGAAGTAAATTTTTGATTTCGCCTCTGGAATGCACAATTTGAAAGTTGCATGATCCTTCAAAATTCCAAGTATTAAATTATGCATTATGTCAAGATTAACCATTCTGGTTGCATCCCAATACGGAAGGTCTTCCAAAATTGAATATCGCACTCCATACTCAGAGAAAATTGCTTGTCTTTGTTGTGGGGTTGCCCGAAGCCATTTGGCAATGGTTGATTTATGACTTTGGTATGAGCGCGTGTAGTGAAATTGAGGACCAATTTCTTCAATTTGAGCTTTGTGAATGGTGCAAAAATTACAAAAGTGGTTTCCTGAATGGGAAATAAATCCAGTAAGCTTGCGCATGGCAACCACATCCGCAATGGCTGTGAGGATGGCAACACGGATAAAGGATCCTGATGGACCTGTTGAGGTGGGTGCAAAATGGTAACCTTGCCATAGCTCTTTGAGCTCGTTGATGAGTGGCATTAATAGATAATTCAATTGAAGCGCAGTTGGCTCCTTCGGACCAGGGATGATTCCTGCAACATAGACATTCTCGGGCTTCAATCTTTCACTTGGGGGGAGATTAAGACAAATAAGCATGATAGGTCCAATGCTAGCCAACCGGGTTGACTTTCCATGTGCATTAAACCAGTCCACATATATGGAGAAGGCCAATGCACCAGGAATGGACATGAATGGGGGGTCATGGATATTTCTAGTGCCAGTGAAGCGTCTCCAGACCAATCCATCCCAGACATCACGTTTTGGGGAATCTTCATGAGTTTGGGATTGTTGATGTTGATGCAGAATGTCCATAATTCCAGCCCGCTGGAGGAATCTGGCAAGCCAATTTTTGAATGGTTGATAAATGAAATGTTTTGTTGGTATAAATTTTTGCTTCATGTTGGTTGTGTTTTGGGTGTGGGGTTCAGATGAATAGATGAATTTGCCTAATGATTGTGTGCAAGGGGGATCATGATCATTTGGGTCATTATGGCGTTGACAGTGGGGTTGGTCAGTTGTGACTGATTCAGTAAGGCCATTAAGAGAGAAACATTGAGGACAACATATATAGTTTTGAATCACTGGCTCCAACTGGAGATGTTCAAATATGGTACTCAGATCTTGAGGTATATGGAATGCAGGAGCGGGGGGACCAGCTGAGCTTGAGATACTGGACTTGATCAGCAGGTTCAGGGCGGGGTTGAGTATGCGTGAAGCCCTGCGGGGTAAATTATACCTTAATGATAGAATGGCAGATATTATCATTCCTAGGTCTTGTGGGGGAAGGGTTTGACTGCCACTATATGGTTTCTGTGCAGTTGAATTGAGACCCGCTGGAGTTGGGAAAGTGCTTTGGGTCAAACGTGAATAATCAGCTGGGAATATTTGATCCAATAGAATTTGTGGGCACCCAGATCCTGATGCAGAAGTAGGGATGTTTGGAAGAGATTTGGGTGCAATGGTTGATTTGAGCTTTTTAATGTGCTGTTTATATTGGAAAGGTGTGAAGGCAACTCCTTGCCTATCACCCTCAGGGGAAGAATGTGTTTGAGTTGAGCAGTGTTGACACATGCATATACGCATTGAGGAATATGGCCGGGTTGTCATTGTTGCAGGAATTGGGAGTACGGTTGGTTTGTGTATAAATATCTATGGTTGATGTGAAAGTGTTTAGGAGTGTTATTAATTGGAAATAAAATTCAGTGATTATTTATGAAGGGGGAGATGATTTGAGCCAGCTGAGGATTTTATCCCATTTGTAATGGAGCATGAGCTGCAGTGGATAAAGTTTAACATGTCTCATCTGGATGGCGGAATTGGTTAGGCGTTTAATTGGGTAAAATGCCATGCTGCTCAATGCTCATACATATTCTAGTTTATTTACACATTGTGATAGTGCGGGTTTGACCATTGAGGGGGTTCCATTAGTGAAGTGTTACCATTGAATTGAGGGGATTAACATTTAATCCATGTACGCTGGCACGCCATCGTACATGGTTTAAACCTTATTACAGACATAACTATATAACTCTATTACATAAGGGGTTGGAGTGCAGCTAAAGTCTTGGTATTTGGTTTGAGTACGGCGGGCTTTGAATCAGTTGGAATGTGATTTGGATTGTCTTGCCTTTCGTGAAAAGGTGATGTCTCTTTTGTGGGTAAATCCTTCATGAATATACCCCTTTACAGATGTACAATGTTGGGGAATTTCAATGCATATATTGGCAGTTTGGATAATTCACAAAATGTGACAATGGGGAGGCGGAAATGTTACCAAATATGATTACCTATGGATGATGGGTCCCCTTTCAGATCAAGGAAATATCACATTATATGCTGGTAGGCCGTGCAGGGTGGTTTCCGACAAAAGCGGAGGAGCTCAAGAGGAGGCAGGGAGGATTCTCCTCAAAAGAGTCTTATCCGACTTCCACACAACACTTAGTTCCAACTATTCATAGAATTTCTCTATTCTAAATTTGAAAAGATTTCATCTCATATCACTCTATTTTATCATAATACTGAGGTGTTTTATCTAGTTAAAAATATTACTGTACTTTTTCGGCCCTTATGTCATCTTTCAAGTCACATAAATCCCGTTCAGGTTCTGTTCATGACTCAAATAGTGAATCTAGCATAGAATATGTTCAAACACAGTCACCATTGAGTCCCAACATTCCTCTCACAACCCCTATCGCATCCTCAATGAATGTATCAGGTCTTAACATTGATGTGGGCAATCCAAAGGCTCCAACTTCAAGCACTTGGTCGATCCCAAATATTTCCGTCACTCCAATTCCCCCGAATCCCACTAATACACAAATTCATGTGTCTCAGGGGCCAGAAGGCACACCTCAAATCTCCTCACACGCTAATCCCCAATCAAAATTTCCATGTGAGTTCCTCCTTAATCCCGGTCGGAGTCCAGTCGCATCCCAGGATCCCTTTGGCCAAAGTAAACAGCCAACCCTCAATATTCCATCAGGATCGCAGGTTCATGTGGGTGATGAAAGGCGCGTGGATGGGGGGCGACGAAAAAGACCTTTGGAAAATGTAACTTGGAGCGGTCTGTCGGAGGGAAATCCAGTATTGACGCTTCATCAAAGTAAGTCATTTGAATTTTGGAGTAGAAACTTATTCATGATTTGATATGTTTGTTTCATGGGTTAGATATGGCACCTAAAGGCAAGTCAGTCCGATCTCAGGAGCCAATTGAAGATCGTGAGGATGACCAGTCTTCATTAATGTTTTAATGTGTTAACTGATGATTTGCATAGCAGGGGATGAACTTTATGCGTCTTCACCTCTGGTCCATAAAGAGAAAGTCAGTGGACGTCATCATCCATATGCCTCCAAACCAAGAACGGGTCATGCCAGTACATCAAGAGAAACAATGGTGGATGATGAGGATGAGAACATGTCTCCGACTCAAAGTGAAAGAAATGATGATACAAGGAGGGACAATTTCACAGCGCATGAGCAAGGCACTCAATCAAATAGTGAGTTCACCCATCCTCAGCTGGGCCTCGCCCAGAGTATGCTTGAACAATCCGAGGTCAGACAGCAAAGGAACCAGGCCCGCAAAGCTCACAATGTGGCGAAACGTGCAAGCCAGAAGGAGCAACAAAAATGGCTGAAGGCAGAACTTCCAGAGAATGTCCATGGAATGAGATCAGCAGTACACGCACATTGCCTGTTCCTACTCAAAGTTAGGGATAAGGATTTTTCCTCACTACCAACACCACCCAGCACAGAAGAGCGTGAAATTGCAATTCAAGTGGCTGGTCATCTCGGTCATGTCCCCGAGGATGTGTTCAATGAGCCATCAACACAGGTTCAGTCTCAGGGTTTCCAAAGCTACTGCGAAAATGAGCTCCACAAGCTAGGACTAAAGCGATTCACTTGGGACTGGGAGAGCTCATGGCAACATCCGTTCAACGAGCTGATGTCTATGGTGTTTTACCGTACATTCCGTCTCGCACTTGTCAGCACTGAGTATCATCACTACTGTTGGAACAAGGATCATAACAACTATGGGGTCGTGGCGGCTTTAATGGAGCGATATTTCACTTATTTGAAAAGAGAATGGAAGTCTATTCAAAAGGATGCCGAGTATTTGGTAAAAAAGAAAGAGAATCAAAAGCTCGCAAAGATTCGTCAAAGAGTTAGTTACTGTATCTCTTCTTCATTGTGGACCAAGTCTGATGATGATCTACTTGATTATGTGCAGACCTGTGAGCGCCGTCGTGAATGGTGTGATACGGCTAAATTTCCCATCCTAGCATCACAATTCAATGACCCTTGAGTATGCTCAGATACTGAGGAGGTACTGGAAAATGGCCGTCAAGTTTACCGCAAAGTGGGATTACGCTGGCGCTCCCAGTTATTTAATGATTTGGTATTGAAAATGGATAGAGACATAGAGTTTTGTAATCGGATTAAAAAAAAGGGTAAAAAAACTATTGATAGATTGCCAGAATTACGATCGACAGATGATGGTGATATTCCGGAAGGCCTATCATTTCAGGTATTTGATCAAGATTGGCTCAAAGGCTGTAGTAAGATGCAGACTAGCGCCCTCAAGATACTTGACATGCCAGTTATTAGGCCTAATGGTGATGCTCTGCAATAACTTAGTAATTGGTCACGGTATAGCACTGTGACAAATTAAAATTTTGTGAATTATTTGTGCAGGTGTAATAAAATCTGATTATTATCTCTTAAGGATGCAACAACTTGCTAAATATGTTAGAATATAGACAATATGAATTGAAATGTATCACCGTCTCCCTTGCAATAATACTCTATTGCTCATTTTCATTGAGGAAATATTGAAGAAGTTTGATCCAGCTCATGGTGTTCATAATTGTGGACCTGTGCCAGAGTCAACAGGAGTTATCAACTTTGTCAATCACAAATTATATAATATCAGTAAGGCTCACGCAGTTAATGATTTTTTCTTTTCTTGGACCTATTGGTAATTGGAATATGGCATTCCCATAAGGAATGATTTCAGAATAGTAATACAATCAAGTGAAAGATGAGCTTGAAAGGTACCTTCCGCATGTTGACCTCAACTGAATGAGGAGTGATATAGTGGATGACCTGTACAGGTCGTTGTTGGCCAATACGATGTAGACGATCAACAGCCTGAGCCTCAATGGCTGGGTTCCAATTGGGCTCCTGGAAATGTGGATGTCAGGGTCCGAAAATCAGGGGAGAATTTTGGGGGGCCCCTCACCATTAAATAGACTACATTAGCACAAGTTATATTGAGGCCAGTTCCAGCCGCGGCAATGGATGCAATGAGTACTTCACATTCAGGATTATTGAAGAAATTCTCAAGCACCTTGTCCTGCGCTCGTGGTGTAATTGTTCCATCAATTCGTGCTGAAAGGATAGAGTGATGGGCAAGAGCAATACCAATTCTACAATATAAAAAAGTCAGATGGAGTCAATTGGTAATGGATGCATATTAGAATTAATGCACAAATCTAGAAATTGGGTCCATTGGGTATAAACCACCGATTTCGTTGGACCACACCTTGTTTGTTTGTTCTTCATTAAGCTTTGTAGGAGGTGTGCAATTTTACTACTCATCATGCATGTTTCCACATCCACAATAGTTCGTGTGATTCTTGGGGAGTTATCCTGAGTGCTCCTGCCCTCGGGGTCTTCCAGCTCCGCCTCCGCAATTGTGTTAAGCATGATGTGATGTTTACAACATATTCGCAGCTTATTAATATTTCTGAAAAACTCTCCTGGTCCTTTGCTTTTGGATGATAGGAATTCTTCATATAATGTGGAATATTCTTGCTGCATGGTCGGGTTGAGTGGGAGCAGCTCATAATGATGGCTAATAGTGGGGAGAGATTCGAGATGTGTGGTTTTGGTGCGGCGCAAACTTAAATGCCGCAATGCCAAATGCAAAATATCATTGCAACCTTTTGAAATACTACTCAGGATGAATGGTGACCAGTTATCTTGATCGGCGCTCTGGGGTTGAGTGATGAAGGATATTATGCCCAAAAGGTCATAAATGGTGTTGTGAATAGGTGTGCCCGTTAAACATATTCGACGGGATGAAAGGAGGCTATTCATGGCACGGTGAGTGGCAGTGTATTGAGAGCGAATATAGCTATAAGAGGGGGCAAGGGTTATTGGATATAAAAGGTAATTTGAATCATTTAAGCTCAGCCACTCACTGTGCTTCATCCAAGATTATACGATGCCAATTGATTTGAAAAATGAATGATGTAGAGGGATTGGTTTGCTTAAATTCTTGGGTGATAGTATTGTAAGAAGTGATGATGATATCATATTTTAAGATGTCGGCTTGGGATAATGAGTGACGAGTGGGACCATGGTAGATTCTGGCATGCAGTGCTCCAGCCTGAGCATGCTTGGATATTTCTGATTGCCAGTTGGTAATTAAGCGAGGGGGGCAGATGATCATGGTGGGCGTGGAGCGATGGGGGTTTGCAATCATCTGCTCCTTGGAGGTACCAATTAGAGCAATGGCCTGAATGGTTTTACCTAATCCCATATCATCCGCAAGCAGTCCTCCAAGAGGGGTATTGGTCGAAAGGGATTCAAATGAGCTAACGACCTTGTTTGTAATGATGTGCCTGGCATTAAAAGTGGATCCTGGGGGTGAGGTTGCCCAAAGGTTACGGGCTGATTGGCCATTGGGGATTTCTCGATCCCAGAGAAAAGCTAGTCCGGTCTTTTGATGAGGGAGGAGGGGGGTTTGAATAATGGCATGGGGCGGGGTCATCATGGGGAGGTCTGATCCACTGGGTAATTGTATCAGTTTTTGCTTGGAAATCAATGATGAAACAGCAGGATATGAAGCAGGCGTCGAGTTTGAAGCGGGAAATGTCGGAGTAAAGAGTTGACATTGACAATGAGTAGTACAGTCATATTCTTTGGGCATTTTAAGCTTGAAATCTTGTGTTCGAAAGCTTTCCATTATGAATAGAACGTTTGGATACCATGTGAAGAACATCAATGCTAGATTGGGTTTCTGAGATGAGGAGGGATCATTGGCATCAGTCATAAATACTCCCTCAACGAATAATATTTGAGTAGGATTGGATTGGCAATTTTCAATCCATGCCCCACCAGGACCACAGTGCATGAACGTTTTGGGTGCCCCAAGGAATGGTATCAACGTTTGGGAAAGGGTTCCCGGGAGAGAGCCAATAGCATGCTGGTGATTGGGGAGATATACGAATATGTTGTGTTGATTGTGCCATAGGATAATCCAAAAAGCTAAGTGGGAATTCTCAGGATTTAAGGCTATATCACTATTTATTTGAATACGAATATTAATCATCCCAATGCAAAGTGGTTGTGAAGGGGTTGACATGATGGCTATTTTGAACTATTTGGGGACAGTTGGAAATTATATGATCGGGAGGGGGTAGCTAAACGGAATGAAGACAAACAAGCGCAGGTGGGGAACTTATATGAGAGGCAGCAATGGGGTCAAGGTGGGATGGCCTGTGGTTACGTGCATGGTCTTGATGGGGGTGGGCCTCTTGGGCTCATAATTTTCATATCCGATTTGGGGCATATATCAAGGCAAGGTGGCCAAAATGTGGGTGCACCATTTGACTGCTGGATCTGCAGCGAGTTACGAAACCTTTGGTGGAACAAGGCTGACATTAGCACATCCGAAATTGGGTGGGTTGTAGCAGCTTATTGTGGAGGGCATATTAGAGGCATGCAGTCATGTTCGCTGGTGTGACAGCGAACAATGAGCGTATCCTCCCCAGGTTAATTGTTCACAGGGACCTACTGGGCAATGTTGGCAGTTTCAAAGGGCAATCTCACTGTGGGGATGTTTGTGTGTGGGCGGGTGAGATATGTTCGGTGGCATGCCACCGAACATGACTTTGGTTTGGCCTGAAGTTTTTTGCTGACTGATGCATACTGGGCTTTCAAGGGGGAATGTCTGGGATGATCAAAGGGGGCGCCAGCCGTGAGCCGTGATCCACATATACATTCACCCCTATGGCGTTTGAGGCGAGTACTAATCCACCGAGATTGGCATTGGCCTCTTTGCCTCACGCGCGTACAAAACTCCGGAGAAAGAGGCCACACGCCCGAGGAATTTTTTGGCTGCAAGCCAGGTGCCACAACTTGCGCGGGGCGTGTGAGAACGTGAAGAAAATGACCCGCGGTGGGAGATACCCACGCGAACATGACCAGCCTCAGCAATCATAGGCTGGGATTGTTATTCTAATATGGATGAGGCTGAAGCGAATCCACACTGATTGGCCTCAGGTTTCCACGCGCAAGCGGGTGAGCGTCTGCAGTCAAGCTGACAACCCGACCAAGAAAATAGGCAGCTGGAAGACTGGCAGTAAAATGTCTTCCAGGCGTGTGAAAGTTGCCTGTGTATGACCCATCGGGGGTGCGTATGAAAGCGTGTGGCTGCCCGACAATGAACAAGCGGGCCAGTCATTGTTTGCCCCAACAATGGCACCGGAGTGAATCAACTCTTTGTGTTAGACCCAAATATTAAGTCATCCCATTAAGACCCACTTACATTAATTTGGATTACATGCGCATCTGTGCCGTAGTTAGGCAGAGCTGTCCAACAAGGTGCTTCAAAGGGATGCAGGTGAGAGATATGACTCGATGGCTTGACGTTATTGCATGTTACATTGTTGAACAGCTTTTTGCTCTGCCCCGCAGTACATTTACAAAGGTGTACTGCGTACTACAGTGTCGACTGTACTGTACAGATCAGGAAGGTGTAATACTACTTGAGCCTGCATCCATCTAGCAAATGTGCATGCACCTTCCGATCGTTTGCATTTACGTAGCTCATGTGCCACATGCTCAGCATTGCGTTTCACCCGATTTGCACACGCAAGCTGAGCATGTCATGGTCAAAAGCACCGTGAGAAAGTGCTCAGTAAAGCCATGGAATGAACTTTTTTGCAATAGTTCATTGGAAGGCTCAGTTTGGAGCACTTCACCAAAGCGTGTGAAATGCTGCACCTGGCTGAAATGTCATCCGATGCTGTGCCAAATGCTCAGAGTGCGCGCATACAAAAACGACTGAGCAATGGCTCAGCATGGTGCATTTGATATTTTTATATCTATAGTTCAATCACTGTGCAATTCCAATGTTCAGCCACTGAGCATTTCAATTATGACCCGAAAGCAAACCTGAGCAATGGGTCGAGGCAAGCTCACGCTGTATTCACTTGTCTTGCAGCCCCCCCTTTGTTCACATACTATTACCAGGCCATATGGCCGGTAATCTCGCCGCGGTCACTTGTGACCAAATGCACCGGGTGCTTTTCTGCATGGGTCACTTGTGGATTGCACCCACAATGCACATTCAACATGGGCCTCACGACCACCCTCCTGGGTGATCGGGTGGCTATTTAAGGAAACAAAGGGGATTTGACTCAGCTTGACAATTCAACAAATTGCAATACTCAGCGGTGCATTTGATATTGTTATATCAATTGTTCAATTACTGTGCAATTAAAATGTTCAGCCACTGAGCATTTCAATTATGACCCGAAAGCAAACCTGAGCAATGGGTCGAGGCAAGCTCACGCTGTATTCACTTGTCTTACAGCCCCCCCCTTTGTTCAAAGACTATCACCAGGCCATAAGGCCGGTGATCTTGCCGCGGTCACTTGTGCATTGCACCCACAATGCACAATCAATAAGGGCCTCACGACCACCCTCCTGGGTGATCGGGTGGCAATTTAAGGAAACAAAGGGGATTTGACTCAGCATGACAATTCAATAAATTGCAATACTCAGCTTGACAATTCAATAAATTGAAATACTCAGCCAGACCCCCATTGTTCTTCTGCCTCACGCGAGCATTTCACTTCTCAGTTGCAGCATTCGCTGAGACTCAGCTTCAATTTTGCCCACACGCCTTGAAGCTGAGACTTTTGCGGGTGCTGCAACTGCTGAGATCGTCTCAGCTTCACCTTGGTATAAAAGACCATCTTCACACGACACGCACTTCACTTTCTTTCTCACCCGCTCCACTTCGCTCAACCTCACCCGCGTTTGTCCTTCTTGTGCGTATTCCCCCTCGTCTTCCTGCCTTTCCAGTCTTTTCTTTCGCACTCGACTAACCCCACTCCCCTTCCTGCTCGCTTTTTGTTTTTCCTGCTAATACTTTCAGAACCCCACTTCTATCTACTTTGTACGTTTTCTCCAATTAAACTTTCGTCAACATTATGTACCGATATTAATATTTTTCTTTCTTCACGACTTCCTTCCAGACTTTTAAAAACTTCCGACTAGAGCGTTTTTATATTGATTCCGTTTTAAATTTATATAAATCATCGTATGTCTTCCTTTTCTTTCTTGATTGCTTACTTTCTATTCAGTTACTAACCTGTTTTGTTTTGTTTTTAGATGTCGTGCACGTTATGCACCAAGCGGGGTATGCCCTGCATTCGCTCCTCGACGACGAACGACGCTTGTGATGCTTGCCGACAAGCACACAAGAAATGTTCGTTTGTTGTCCGCCCCTTCCGACCACAAGGCCAGACGAGTTCTCGCCCAAGACGCCCTCGCGAGGACTCCTTTGTGGTCGACGATGATGAAACCATTTCCGAGCGTGAATGGACGCCGGGCCCCCAAACAGGCCAACGGGAACGATTCCGGACGATTAGCCCTGTCCCCTCCCCCTCCTAGGCCACCATCCGATGGTCACTTCACTCCTCGACCGGAGCGAAGTGATTATCCGGCCGATGAAGGATGGCGATGGCGAGAGGACATTCGAGCTTGGGCTGATCGTCACCATGTCTTGTCACCGATGGGATTCAAACGCCAAAGTAAGTTTTATTTCTCCTCTTTATCTCATTTCTCTTCACGCAATAATACTGACTTTTTTCCATTACTCATAGAACCAAACCCCCCGAATCCCCCCCGACACGACTCTCCCGTTCCCAGTTTGCCTCGCGAGCAAACCCCCCGGCAACCCACTCCAGGCCCGAGTGGCACCCGATGGTCTGAGGAATTATTCCGTGGTAAGCAGCCAAAGTTTCATTTCATTTTCACTTTCACTTTCGAGTCGAGTGAACTGACTCTTACTCCTTTTTTAGAACCCTCCCGAACCGAAGAGCCACCTATTCCTGGCCCGAGTCCATCGTCCCAACCACCTGAGGACGATACGACTCGTGAGCCAGAACCTGAGGTGGCTCCTACGCAATCCACGGAGGAACCTTATGGTAAGTCACCCCTTCTTTCTCTTCGATCCATATTCACCTTTCCTCATTTTTTCTTCGACCGTCTCCAGATCGTCCCGCCACTCCTCGCTCGATCATCATCATCGACGATACGCCCGTGGGATCACCCCATCCCCCTCCCCCTTCTTCTTCCCCTTCCACTCCAACCCCGGTTCCCTCCCCAGAGATCCCTTCCAGTGCCCCCAAGAACCCCAACGCCTCCTCCCCCCCAGTGCCAAGCTCGTCTCATTCTCACGATGACGCTCGCCAGGAATTCACCGACCTGCGACCGACCCTAATGATTCCTCGAGCCATCGTCCACGATTCGATCAACCGAATCTTGTTGGAGCATCGTCGCTTGCTCCACATGATTCCTTTCGTGGATGCAACTCATCGAAATGAGATGCACCGGGAATTCCGGGAGGAACTAAACTCCCTCCTTGCCCAGGCACTGGAGGCTTATCCAAAGGAGGACATAACCGGGATGGTCTCCAAATTCCTCGAAAAATAAAAATTTAAAAAAAATGTCATTATTTCCTCTTTTTATTTTTTGTAATACTTTCTTTTGAATAAAATATTTGTCTTAAATTATTGTTATGTTCAAATTCTATTACATTCTTTGTTCACGTAAAAATTACTTATTTCCTCCTTAGAGAAAAACCCTGATTGCGTGAGAATTATTTTTGTAAGTGCCCCACCAAGAGTTTGAGTGAGTATTTGTTTTCGTGAACCTCTTTTTCTCAAAATGCGCCAATAGTTGCCGTTATCCTCTCCTATATTTTCTTCTCCCATGGTTTAGAGCCATACCCATTCTTAACTGTAAAAAAGCGGGAGGTTCCCGTATGTGAGCAATCGAGTCCAGATTCATGAAACATGGCCTTTCCTATGGTCACACGCTATTAGTCTTACTCATGTATTGAATTGTTTAAATTGGCTAGAACCTTCACAAGCGTAAGGATTGGCGTGTGACTTGTCGGGAGGCTGCACAGGCATAAGGATTGGCGTGTGAATTGTTGGGAGCCTGCACAGGCATAAGGATTGGCGTGTGAATTGTTGGGAGCCTGCACAGGCATAAGGATTGGCGTGTGAATTGTTGGGAGCCTGCACAGGCGTAAGAATTTGTCAGCATTGTTGGCAACCCTCCCATGCGTAAGGATTGGCGTGTGAATCGTCGGAAGCCTGTACAGGCGTAAGGAATTTTAGCACTTTTGGGACCCTCCCCAAGCATAAGGATTAGCGTGTGAATTGTTGGGAGCCTGCACAGGCGTAAGAATTGGCGTGTGAATTCTTGGGATCCTGCACAGGCTAAAGAAAATTTCAGCATTGTGGGGAAGCTTCACAAGCGTAAGAATTGGCGTGTGAATCGTCGAAAGCCTGTAAAGGCGTAAGGATTGGCGTGTAAACTTTCGGGAGCCTGCACAGGCATAAGGATTGGCGTGTGTAGCGATGGCCCCCCGCATAGGCGTAAGGAACTTTTAGCATTGTCAGAACCTGCACAAGCATGAGGATTCGCGTGTGAAGCATTGGCATCCTGGACAATAGCAACAAACCAGGACCGATGTACGATGGCATGCCACCGTACATAATCCACTTCACCCCTTTTTCATGTGAGACACCCCATCTCCCGCACTCAAATCCATCCAATCCTGGTGTATATTGTCCTCTGCCTTACCTCACCATTACTTACCCAACCCACTTGCAAATCTCCTCATTCTTTGAATCGGCATGAGATTGTATTACCATCCCTGATTTGATAGCCCGCTCTCTCGCCAATCTCATAATAGCCATTGCTTTTTTGCCGCATTGTTTTTGCTAACCTGCTTGAGCATTGTGCGGACATACCCACTAGTGTCGTGCTTTCGTTGTCCTGTGCTGGATCAGTATAATGAACAAATGTACTACTGGCCCACACTACCTGAATGAGCCCATGACATGTGGATAGATCAATCCAAAAATGCTCATTTGGGAAAATCAATTTTCCCCCTGTACACCGCTTTGACGCATCTCTTTGAATTTGGCCGGTCCGCTTATCAGCTTGAAACCACCATCCCAAAGCATACAGCGATGCATCCTTATCAACATGAGGTGCGTTTTTGAATCCATTCATGGTGAAAGTGAGTGCGGAAGCGAACTCAAATGCACCCTGATTTGCCGGAATATCGCCTTCATAGTTGACTTGATCAAAAGACGGAACCCCCAATGAGTTGTAGCAGTTTTGAATCTTCTGAAATAAATTATCCCCAACATATCGTAAGGATTGACCTAGAATGCGACCCACCGAGCTAAGATTGGCACCTCGGTCCCGCCATTCATCTTTTGCATTTTCAATTTTGCCAGCACTACCATACAGACCAAATTGTTCATTCTTCGTGGTGCATTTGCGCCACCCAATCGCGAACATAAATCCCTCCAGTAATGCTCCATTTGTTGCAATAGGGTCAGTGAACCTCTTTTCGCGAAATAAGAATTGTGATAATTCATCCCATTGATTGACCTTGACTTCACGCATTGTTGTGAATGGTCGGAATTCAACAAGGGCAATGAGTAATCCGGTTGAAGAGAAAATTGCCACACGGCCAAAGTGAATGCGTTTGATCTGATTGACATCCACCACCCTCCGAATTTCACTTGGGGTGATATTTGCTGATACTGGCATTGATATTTGTGCTGTTGGGCAAGAGGAGGAAAAAAACCTATTCATTCGGGTCGTTTTGCGCTCATTTGTCTTTTGGGATCTGCTACTATTCCCGAGTGGTTGCGGGATCACTATGTGTTGAAGCACACAAGATATCAGATACTGCCAAGGAGCTTTCTTCGGCACACATCCTTTGACTTCCCTGTTGGAGCCCACATGACATTGGCACAATCTGAACCGACTAAAGCCCATGTTCTTCAGTGGGGCCCAATGAGGGTGCCACATAAATGTGGAAGCATATATATATATCTATATATATACACTGAGATTAAGCGAGTAACTCACACTTTCCTTCCTCAGCCCGACGCTTTCTCGCGAGTTCCCTTTTACGCTCTTTTCCTTTTTTCGTGAATGGCATGCTTTCAGCAGAAAATGAAATGAAACCGAATGATTACTGATTTCTTAATATCACCTAAATTGGATTGCGATGGATGAATCTTTTTTAATTGCGGCTAAAAAGAAAGCTCACGCCTGACCTTGGCAAATTCACGATCTCAAATACCTGAACCTGAAAATTGCAGTGGATAGTGCATTATTCAATTTTACACATTGATGTTCCCATGCAATCACTCTCCAATCCAGCAATTTGGAATATTGCAAGCACACGCAAATGCAATATGCATCCTGCTGCGGATCCCTAGTTATCCCACTCCTCTTGAAAGACACAGGAACCTTTTGCCTATTATGGGCTGGCGTGAAGTGATACACGCGACCTCCCGCAATGCCCCCACGTGTGCTACTCGCGGGCACAACGCCTGACTCAGCTTGCGTCTTGTCGGAGTCTTCGCAATGATGTACGGAGGCATGCCGCCGTACAATTACTATTGGTACTCAGACTGTGGCATCCGGGCAGTAGTAGGATAGGAAGTCATGATTATTAAATTCATAAATAACTTTGCAAAATTAAATTACAATCTATCTAGTACAAAGCTAATCTAAAACGGGTCAATCCTGGTTGTGAGTTTAGCTGACCTGGGTACCGTCAAGGTGACCTCATCACTTGAACCAAGCCCGCGATTCGCCACCCAGGCATCACCAAAGTCTAATACTAAGCATCGTGCAAAATCAAATCTAAGAGGTACAGTGGGGTTAAAAGACTCTGATGAGAAGAAACTTTTATTCAGTAAATTACATATATACTTATTAGTACGTAGCCACACTGGCTCCACTAGATTTTTACCCTCTGAAAGTTTTGCGGAAATGTCAATTAGTGCTAAAGCCCCTTTAACTGAGCTTGTTCTCCAGTCATCTGAGCATACCATCAAACCACGAACCCCCGCCGCACAGAATGCCGCTAATATACCATAGCAAATTCGATTGATTCCAAGATTCTTGTGACACGCCAAAAGATCTTTGATGGCCTCATTTTTTTTTGAGTTTGTGAGTTTGCCTTTGATGCCATTAACTTCGACCTTTGTATGTGCACGTACCATGTTGTATGCAATCATCAAATGGATAACTGTATCCATTAGATCCTCCAGGTTCTTGTGCGGCTTTGTGGATATCTCATTGTCAGCCCCGCCACCTTCAATGCTGAGTTGGGTTGCACGTTGCTTCGATTTACTCAAGCAGGAGGCAAGGTATTCAACTGCTCCCCGTTCGAGTCCAAGAGGATTGGTTGAATTTGATGTTGGTGCAACATATGGTTTGGGTGCAATCACATCGTATGAGACTAAACTAATGGATTCAAACATAACATTTGCCCAAAAATGTTTAACTGGATTGGCGGGGTAAAGAAGGCTCTGAACCATTTTGAAGAAGGAGTGTTCAGATTTTGGGAGATTATCTGGAGGTTTAGCTGATTCCTTCATCAATTTGAGATTCCAAATGTTGTGATCAAAAAACGCTTCTGTTTCGGTTGGCTTAAAAAAATCTAACCCTGTATATTGCAATTTATATCACCAGTCAACAGCCAATAATCAAGTATCATGCACAAAGATAAAAAAAAACTCACCTGCCATCTCAAGGTCCTGCAGCCAAGCCGACATTTTAAGATCTCGGTTACTGATCACCTTAATACCAACGGGCAGGAATGTATGAGCATCCTTTGTTGGTAAATTGTCCCATCTATTTTTGTAAATCCTATTGATATTATCAAGCCCCCTTTTCCATGATTGTTGAGTAATATTGGAATGATAATTCAAAACGCCTGCAAACTCTTCCATGCGGGATAAAAATATTCCTTGAAAATTCGCAGCGGATGACACTTCGGGCTCAGCGTTGGGAATTATATCAGTCATATCTCGTCCCATTGTATCATGTTTAATTGTTTCCCTTTCTTGAAAGGCTTGAATATTCCGAGGAGAGGCGGGAGGGGTTGCATCATGCATTGTTTCATTGGGTATCGGGGGACTTTCAGTATGTGGAGCTTCATCATGGATTGTTTCATTGAGTATTGGGGGGGTTCAGTATGCGGAGGTTCATTATCAATATGGTCCCCTTCAACATTGATAATTTCATCACCTTGATCGCGAGAATCGTTTGCGGCTTCAAAGGTACGGCGTTTTTTGTTTGTTTTTTTGGTCGCATGTATATTTGGTCTTTTTCCTAATCCTTTGCCTGGAAATCCAATTACGACTCGAGATCCTTCAGGTAGAGATTCTCCCACCTCCACACCTGCCCATATATTGTAAGCAGCTATTTTTATCAATTTTGTTTTGAATTAGTAATGGACTTACGGTTCAAATCCATTTTGAGCAGGCTCATGGCTTCAGCAATCTTTTGACGCACATAATCAGGAATTTTACTATCATTTTGGATTTTTTCGAGCCTTGGGATTGTTTGAGCAATGTTGGAGACAAATTGTTCCTTGGATATAATTTCCACCTCCCCACTGAAAATTACATCATCTTGCCCATCATCTTCTGTCGGTGCACAAGGTTCAACAGTCTTTTCCTTCTCATAACTTTTAAAATTCGGTTTCTGAGAGCTTGGAGGCTGCCCTGAAATAAAGGCTATGACACAATATCAGGTTTTGAGAGATTTGAAATATTAAAGATGGATGCATACTCACATTCCGGAAGAACTGGTGGATCTTGATTATCTTCATGTGACTGGCTCTCTACTTCAATGCCTAATTCACGACTACTGGCGATATCAGAGATTTCACTTCCACTCTCTGGGGCTGAAGTTGGTCGTTCATTGAATTCTGTTGAAATTCCCGGGGTTCGGGCCATAGCGGAGGTAGTTTATTAAGCAAATAGATGGTGACGAGTTGATTGCTAACTTGTTTGAAAATTTTTTGATAAAAGATCCAAATTCAAGAAAAAAGGTGCAAATGCGATTTGTCGGGAAATTGAAGGAGGCAATGTTTTGCAAATTATTTCATATCATGCAAATGAAATCACTTCCCTGTGAGACATTGAATAAAGTTGACTAGTGAGAAACCTACTAAAGTCAACTTTTGAACTATTCAATGCTCATGAGGTAAGGACTAAGCAAAGTGTTCATTTGATTGATATGAAATAAAATGGTTTTGTCGGCGAAACAGGAGACACAATTCTTGTCTTAAATAGTCCACTTATTAGGTTTTAATTTGTGAGTCTCATGATTTAAACCCTAGCCACAACATTGTGAATATACTGACCAATTTCCCCTGAGGTCCTGTTGGCAGAGAAGGCCACTCAGCATATTTCGGCGATGGCGTCCATTGTGTACGCCAACAAGCCACCGTACACACTATGGATGTAGTACGGAAGCTTAAGGATGGTAAGCGTTGTCGGAGGCATGTCGGGAGGGCACTACATGAGCGTAAGGATGGTAAGCAGTGTCGGGAGAATGTCGGGAGGGAGGGTAACTGTTGTCGGAGGCATGTCGGGAGGGCACTACATGAGCGTAAGGATGGTAAGCAGTGTCGGGAGAATGTCGGGAGGGAGGGTAACTGTTGTCGGAGGCATGTCGGGAGGGCACTACATGAGCGTAAGGATGGTAAGCAGTGTCGGGAGAATGTCGGGAGGGAGGGTAACTGTTGTCGGAGGCATGTCGGGAGGGCACTACATGAGCGTAAGGATGGTAAGCTGTGTCGGAGGCATGTCGGGAGGGCACTACACAAGCGTAAGGGTCATCAGTGGTGTCGGAGGCATGTCGGGAGGGTATTACACAAGCATGAGGATGGTAGGGGCGGGGGTGTGAAAGCGTAAGGAGTGGTGAGGACGGAGAGGGGCGGGCAGTGTCGGAGTCTCATCCGGATGGAGGGCGGTGCGGGTGCGTAAGCATGCTAAGCGTCGGGGAGGCGGAAGCCAATGAGGTGAAATTACACAAACGTTGCGCATAGTGTTGAAATGGGTTTGGGCTTTGAGTGACATTCTCATGTGACACATGTGACGATTGACGTTGTCTTGACGCTGACGTGACGTGACCCACTAAATCCAGTGACTATAAAGTGACACTAACGCGACTGAAGCAAGATTTTATACTGACCGCGGTGCGACGTGAAGTCAATCGCCGACGATTGACGCGAGATTCGCCCTGGTGATACATGAGGTGATTCAATTTTGGCTGGGGATTTTTGTTGTGCACAGCCTCTTTTTTGTCACATGATATTCTTTTGGTGGATGCAGTATCACATGATGACCTTGTAATTCCTTTGCACATGTCCTTATTTTAGGTTTGGTAGAAGTGGCTGTGTAATTTATGCAGGTGTCATGGTTGTTTTTCTTCTTTTTGAACCTTAAAAGGAAGTCAGGTGATAATTTCTTGTACTGGTGAACTTACTGTTATGTATGAGATGATGTGATTTTTGAGTTTTACACATGCTGTGCATAGTCATGTGGTTGAGATTTAATGAAAATTGTGTACTGCATGCAGCCTGTTGTAACTAGCTTTGGTTTGCATGAGGTGATGAGTGGTGTAAATAAATGTGATTCTGTTTTAAGGTTTCCAGTGGGGTTACTTTGGATATAAGATAAGGTACTGCTGTGGCTGTAAGGGGGTGTAAAGCTGGGTGGGTGTCACAACCACGTATTTTGACCCTCCTCCTTGATGGCGGCGGCAATCCAACCTGGGGCCAAGTTGGGGCCAATTGGCCATGTCATATCAATTATGGCCAATTGACCCCTTTTGGGTGTTCCATGGCTCTTATGCCATAACCCATTCCATTGGCCACTTATGGCCCCCATCATCCTTTATGGCCTCAGGCCATATCCTGCGTCATTGGCCCTCTTGGCCAATTTCCACCTCACCAACCCCCAGGCCACCATCACTGTTTTTGGGCCTGGGGGGTCCCTTTGTCTTCCAGGGGCTTCCAGGCCCCATGGCCACCCCTTTCATTATGGGGGTTTTGGCCTAAATGGCCTTTTTGGGCCATTTAGGCCCCCCACGGCTTCTACGGTCCGCGGGCCGTAATACGCGGTCCGCGGACCGCGGTCCGTACGGTCCGTAAGCCGCGGTCCGTAGGCGGATTAGGCCCCTTTTGGCCTAATCCAATGAGGCCAAAAGGGGCCAAAGGGGGCAGCCACCTAGCCCCCAAGGCCAGGTGGGTCCCAAACCACAATTGGGCCCACCTGAGCCATTTTTGGCCACCAATCCCTTGGACCCAAATTGGACCAAAAACACCTTGGACCCATTTTGGCCATAAATCCCGTAGGACCCACTTTTGGCCCTGGACCACCATGGACCAACTTCACCGTCATGGCCTCTGGCAACCACCAGAGGCCACCAAATCATCTCAAAAAGCATTTCCCTCAACTTAAGGGGAATTCCTCCCTTTTCCTTCATGTACTCCGTACTCAAGATTGCAGGTGTGGTGCATATATGGTATTATATACCATTATGCACCATTTTTACTCAGCAATCCAATGGTGACGTTTTCAGGACCCAATTCCACCTTTCCATTTCAAGGTCCATAAATCCAACGCCCATTTCGAAGGAGGACTTTTCAGCTTATCAGTCTGGCAATTCCATGGCGGTAATTCAGAAGATCATTCAAGGATCCCAACCACCTGTATCTGCAGGAGTTGGGTTGGTAAAATTCATTCAGGATTGTTCTAAGGTCAATTCTCAAGAGGTATTACAAAATTCAATCAGTTGTCAAGACATCAAGTATTCAATACTCTTTGGACAACCCAATTCATCCGTACAGGCCTTATTCAATCAACCTGTATGGCCTTGGCCCAATTGGGCCACTTCTTATTCCACTGTGGGAATTCCATCACACAGTTCAAGTTTCAAGATGGCCAGAACTGTATTTCCCGATTCGGACAATACAGTCATTGATCCACCTTCCAGGATCAACTTTTCAGCTTTTCACATATACTGGCCACTTTTCAGCACCTGGGGACTTTTTCCCCAGTTAATTAATATAGTGGATTTATTTTAATCCTTATTTTCTTTTACCTTATTAAAGTTAATACTGATAATCTTAAGTCAGTCATTCAGCACCCCTTTCTTTTATTTCCTCGCCTGTCCAGTGGATATTGGTGGTCATATCCTTATACTAATTCCATTTCCTTTTCTGGCAGGTTGAAACAGTGAATCAAGGATTCACTTGGTTGGCTTCTTGGCTTTTGGCTTCTTTGTTATCTTTGGCCATTGGCTTCATCTTTTATTATCTCATCTTTTGGCATACTTGTTTCCCCTTTATTCTTTCTTAAAGAAATTCAGTCTTATTATTTTTTTATCTCTGGAGCCCTCCAAGTGAGTTCTTGATTCCTGAGTGCCAGGCCCTCTTCTTCCAAGAGCCCCTGTGACATTATATTAATTAACTCATAATTCTTCTTCATTCATTCATTCTTTTATTCTTATATTTTAAATTCATTCATTTCATCAAAATTATGATTCTTTGACGTTTTATGATCTTATGATTCTTCGCCACCTCTCAATTTTCCCTCATTCATTCTTCATTCTGAAAATTGAAAGCTGACCTATTTTTTAATTTCTGTTATCTTTTCAATCTCATTCTCAATCTTAATCAATCTATTTTTATCCATAATTCAGGCATTTTTATCTTTGGTTCTCAAGTTATTCATCAGGTTATTCAGACACGTTCTTCATATCAGGATTCACTTTGATTTATTCCTCAAGAATTTTTGATCTTTTGGAAGAATTCACTTGAAAATTGTTTTGATTGACTAATTTGACATAATTGAAATTGACCTCAAGATAATTGATTGACCTGAAGACTTTATTGATTTTGCTGATTATTCACATCAAGATTTTTGACATAAATTGATTTTGACTCAAGAATTCATTTTGATTGATTGATTTTTTCTGCAAGATTTTGATTTGATTTGATTTTGATTGTTTGATTGATTGTTTTTATTGACTTCAAGATTCTCATTGTTATTGATTTTTACTTCAAGACTCATTTGATTTGATTGATTGACGTATTTGGAGAATTTTGATTCATTGATTATCCAATTTCCTCAAGATTTGATTGTTGATTTTGTACTTCAAGAAAATTTTGATTTTATTTCATTTGTTTTGGTTGTTTATTCCTGAAATCATGCCAGTTCAACATTCACCTCCAGCAAGACAGACCAGATCTCAGGCCAGAGCTCAAGCTGTTCTGACTCCAACTCCAAGGGCTCCTCTTGATGGTACCCCAGCAGTTTCTCAACTGAGGGCCAGATTGGACAGAGGACCCATTATGGAAGGAGCAGCACCATCCAGGAAGGAAGGAAGAGGGCCAAGAAGGTCAATGTCTTTATCAGGAGTGGTTGGCGGATTCCCAGGATTTTCAAGAACCAGTCCCAAGGTTCAAGGTGAAGATGGTGAAGAGGAGGAGGAGAATTCTGTGGAAGAGGAAGAGTCTAATGGCACTGAGGCTGCTCCTGCTCCTGTGGGAGCATCTGAGGGCACCAGAGGACCAACTCTAGCCCAGTCTGATCAGCCTGCCTCTCATCAGTCTGAACCGTCTTTATTGGCCATTATGCAGCAAATGACTCAGATTATGGCCAATCTGCAAGCAGCTTCTTCTTCTGAATTATCAAGACCACCAGCCTTCAAGACTCCCTCTATGAAGGCTCCAGAATGCTTTGATGGGACTCAGCCCTTCAAAGTCAGAAGCTTTATTCAGTCTTGCCAACTCATCTTTCATAATGACCCGGCAAACTTCTCTCAAGACAGAAAGAAGGTTCTTTATGCCACTTCATTCTTAGTTGGCAGGGCTGCAAAATGGATTGAGCCTTATTTATCCAACCTCAATAATCAAGACTCAAATTATCTCCTCAATTCCTGGCCATTATTTGAATCCCAATTGTTCACTTTATTTGGAGACCCAAATGAAGTTAGAAAAGCAGAAGCTGAATTGGATGGCCTTAGGATGAAAGAAGGTGGGCATGTTGCTTTGTACATTGCCGATTTCCGGAGTTTGGTTTCAAGAATTGGGGATTGGGGTGAAAGGGCTCTTATTCATCATTTCAGGAAGGGTTTGGCCTCCAGGATTCTGGATCAATTGGCCTCCCATCCTTCAAACATTGATTCTCTTCAAGACTTAATGGACGTCAGCCTGGAACTTGATACCAGGTACCATGAGAGGCAGAAGGAAAAGAATCATCATCAAGAGAAGAAGCCTGAAGCCTCAAATTCTCACTCTTCTCATCATCAAGTTTCTTCAAGTTCAAGACCAAAGAAGAAATTTCATTCTCAAAAGCGGGACAAGCCCCATTCTTCATTGTTGAATAGGGACTTCAAGTTGAAAGGTTCTGAAAAGGAAAGAAGAATCAAGGAGGGGTTGTGTACCTATTGTGGTGGGAAGCATAGTCTTGAGTCCTGTGTCAAAAGGCCTCAAAACAAGCTTACCCAACCGTCAGGCAGTTTTCCCAGCCAGGGAAAAGCCTGAGTGAAGATCATGTTGTGTTCAATGGTCTTCACAGTTTTCCTTCCAGAGCACAATTGTGCATTCTGAATACTGGTGTCAAGAATTCTCTTAAATTTTTTGTTTTCTCTTCTCTTTCTGATGTTTTTTACAGTATTCTCATTGATTCTGGTGCTACACACTCATTCATTGCAAAGCAGTTTGTTCACAAGTATTCATTGACTACGTCAGAACTTCCAGAGAAGATTCCTCTTATCATTTTGGACTCCTCTGAGTCCCCTTCCTTATTTGTGACTCACCATACTAAATATATGGTTGAGCTCCCTTCCTTCCCAAGCTTTGAATGGGATTTTTTAGTCATTGATACTCCCAAGGGAGAAGACCTCATATTGGGCTTTGACTTTCTCAATCATTTTAATCCTTCTATTGATTGGAGGCAAGGGCTGATCACCTTTAATACTGATCAAAAGGACTATTCTAATCCTTCCAAATCTTTCCGTAATGACTCTTCCTCTGCCAAATCATGTGCAGCTCTGGTTGGTGATTCTAGAACACCATCAGTTCCATCTTCTGTCCATATTCCTTCCCTTAATTCCCATCTGTCATTACCATCATCTGGAGATGAAGTCTTCAAAGAGATTCAAGATGTTGGGGAAGATAATTCTGTATCTTCACTTCATCTCTTCTTTGGGAATATGGACCTTCCTCCTTCATCTTATCATGACTCCCTGGAGGAGTTGTGGGATGAAGAGGAAGAGCCAGAAGAAGTAGAAACCGTAATGAAGGTTGTTCCCTCTGTTTATCACCAATACTTGGATGTATTCTCCAAGGTGAAAGCAGAGAAACTTCCTCCTCACCGTGCCTGTGATCATCATATCGAACTGGAGGGGTCTCTACCTCCAGTTGGGGTGATCTACTCTTTATCCAAACAAGAGTCAGATACACTCAGGGCCTACATTTCAGAGAATGTAGAGAAAGGTTTCATCAGGCCAAGCTCCTCCTCAACAGGAGCACCTGTCCTCTTTGTTAAAAAGAAAGATGGTGGCCTCCGTTTGTGTGTTGATTACCGCAAACTCAATGCTGTCACTAGGAAGAACAAATATCCTGTTCCTCCTATGAACCAGCTTCTTAATGTCTTTAATGGTTCTTCTATCTTCTCCAAGATTGATTTGCGTGGTGCATATAACCTGCTCAGAATCAAGGAGGGTGATGAACATTTGACATGCTTCAGAACTAAATATGGCAGTTTTGAGTACTTGGTTATGCCATTTGGGCTCACCAATGCTCCTGCCTCTTTTCAGAATCTTGTCAATGATATATTCCAAGATCTTCTTGATGTTTTTGTTGTGGTTTATTTGGATGACATTATGGTCTTTTCCAAATCTGAGGAAGAACATGTCACCCATGTGGCCACTGTTCTTTCCAGACTCAGAGCCAATAACCTTTTTGCCAAGGCTTCTAAATGCCTTTTTCATGTTTCTAGTGTAGAATATCTTGGTTATGTTGTTTCTTCTGAAGGCCTCAAGATGGACCAAGCAAAAGTCCAGCAGATCCTTAATTGGCCTCCTCCAAGAAACCTCAAGGCCCTTCAATCCTTCCTTGGCTTTGCCAACTTCTACCGCCGTTTCATCAAGAATTATTCAAAGAAAATCAGTTCACTCACCAGTTTCCTCAAAAAAGATTCCTGTTTCCCCCTCAATGAGGAAGCTCTTAGCCAGTTTCATCAACTCAAAGAGGCCTTCACTACCGCTCCAATCCTTTCCCACTTCAATCCTTCTCTACCCACCATTGTAGAGACCGATGCATCCGATTATGCTTTGGGTGCTGTACTGAGTCAGGTCTCTGACTCAGGAAAACATCCCATTGCATTTGACAGCCGCAAGCTTATTCCAGCAGAACTCAACTATGAAATTCATGACAAGGAACTCCTGGGTATAGTCTGGGCTCTCAAGTGCTGGAGGGCTTTTCTTCTTTCTCTGTCCTCTCCTTTTGAAGTTCTCACCGTTCATTCTTCTCTTCAGTACTTTATGTCATCAAAGATCCTTACTCGCCGTCAAGCCTGTTGGGCCGAATTCTTATCTGAATTTCATTTTTCAATCACTTACCACCCTGGCCGCCTAGCAACTCTTCCAGATGCCTGATCACGTCGGGACGACGTCTATCCGGAGAGGGGGGAGGATTTCATCAGCAAGAATCCAATGAATTTTCAACAACTCATTAAGCAAGATGAAGTTCAACCCTCAAAGTTTTTCGCAGTCAAGGTGGATTCTTTTTCAAATTTGATTGAGTCAATTCAGAAGAAATTATGGCAAGATCCTCAGTACAGAAGTATCCTTCAAGATTTGGGTAAAGGTAAATCTGTCCAAGATTATTCTCTTGATTCCTCCTCCCAACTCCTTCTCTTCAAAGATCGGGTGGTAGTCCCAAATGACTCCACAATTCAACTCAGCATTCTTCAAAAGCGTCATGACTCTCCTCTAGCTGGACACCCTGGCCAAGAGAAGACTCTCAAACTTGTCAAGCGGGATTTCCACTGGTCCGGCATGACTCAATTCATTAAGGATTATGTATCATCCTGTCAACAGTGTTCAAGAAACAAGAATATCCACCATAAGAAGTTTGGACTCCTCAAACCTCTTCCAATTCCAAATGGTCCTTGGATTTGTCTCTCAATGGATTTCATCACTCAACTGCCCCTGTCCAATTCTTTTGACTCAATTCTTGTCATAGTGGACAGATTCTCAAAAATGGCGGTTTTTATTCCAACAATGTCTTCAATAACTTCTTTGGATTTGGCCCATTTATTCATCAAGAATATCTTCTCAAAGCATGGCCTCCCATCAAGCATTGTCAGTGATAGAGGTTCACTTTTTGTTTCTTCCTTCTGGACCAATCTTTGTCAGCAGCTCAAGATTTCAAGAGACTTGTCAACTGCTTACCATCCAGAAACTGATGGACAGACAGAGAGGGTAAATCAGATACTAGAACAGTATCTTCGGATGTACGTCAGTTATCATCAAGATGATTGGAACACCTGGCTCCCTCTGGCTGAATTTGCCTACAATAATTCTGATCACTCTTCAACCAAGCAATCACCGTTTTTCACTGTTTATGGAAGAGATCCACAATTTGATTCAGTTCACATCACTCAAGATACTCCTGCTGGAAAGTTATCAACAAAAATCCAATCAGTACAGCAAGATGTCAAGAGAGAACTTGAAATCGCCATAAACCGGTTTAAGAGGTATGCAGATAAAAGTAGAGCAAATCCACCTGTTTTCAATCCTGGTGACATGGTATGGCTTTCTTCCAAGAATATCAAATCAACTAGACCCACCAAGAAACTGTCTGAAAGATGGTTGGGTCCCTTTCCAATCTTGAAGAAAGTCAGTACTCATGCTTACCACCTCAAGCTTCCATCTCAATGGAAATCCATCCACCCAGTCTTCCATATCTCACTCTTGGAACCAATCAAGACATCAACAATCCCCAATTGGCATCAAGAGCCTCCTCCTCCAATCATTATTGAAGAAGAAGAGGAATGGGAAGTCTCTCAAGTACTGGATTCAAAGCTCAAGAGAAGAAAATTATGGTATCTGGTGGAATGGGAAGGTTTCAGTCAAGATTCAGAAAGATCCACATGGGAACCAGCTGAAAACCTCAAGAATTGTCCTGAACTTGTCAAAGATTTTCATTCGTTATATCCTGACAAGCCAGGACCCAATTCTTCAATGGCTTGAATTTTTATGGTGCTTGGTGGGGAGAGGAATTACCAAAAGTAAGTCCCACTCCTGGTATGCACCTTTAGGGGTATTCTACTCTTCCTTGTTGTAAGCATCACCTTGGCCACTCTGTGAGCACTTTTCAATTTGGACACAGACCTTTTGGCCCGGCTTTCAACATCCGAATTCCGAATTTATGGCCATTTACACTTGGGAAAATGGACCATTCCTTTTTATTCTCCTTCCCAAGACTTTATTCTTTCAACACATTCATTTATCAAGAGCTTCTTATTTATGGCACTGGCGGGAGTGGCAACTACTAAAAGTAAGTTCCTCTCCTGGTGTGCACTTCCCTGAGGGGTCTACAATCTGTCAAAACATCACCTTGGCCACTCTGTGAGCACCTGGCATCAAATTCTTTTATCCAGGTCCTTGGTCACTTTCAAAATCAATTGTTGTAATCCGTGATGAAGATTGGATTCCCCCTCAAATTTCATTTTCTTTATTTTTTCTGTTTCTCTCTTTATATCTGTTTCCTTTTCTCTTTTACTCTTTATATTCTTTCAAAATTTCTTTTCTTATAACTCTTTAACGCCAAAATCCTTACGTCAAATCATGTCTTCAACTTTGTCAAAGCCAAATGTCAAGAGAAGATCAAGTCAACCTCAATTCATATGCCAACAAGCTTATCAGTTCAATTCTTCTTTTCAAGATTCAATACCTCTGGAATCCTTACGTCAAATCCGTCTCATTAGCCTCAACAGGCCTCTACCTTATCTTGGTGCTCAGGAGCTCACCATTCAAGGTAGGGGGGTACTGTCACAACCACGTATTTTGACCCTCCTCCTTGATGGCGGCGGCAATCCAACCTGGGGCCAAGTTGGGGCCAATTGGCCATGTCATATCAATTATGGCCAATTGACCCCTTTTGGGTGTTCCATGGCTCTTATGCCATAACCCATTCCATTGGCCACTTATGGCCCCCATCATCCTTTATGGCCTCAGGCCATATCCTGCGTCATTGGCCCTCTTGGCCAATTTCCACCTCACCAACCCCCAGGCCACCATCACTGTTTTTGGGCCTGGGGGGTCCCTTTGTCTTCCAGGGGCTTCCAGGCCCCATGGCCACCTTCATTGGTTTCCTGGCCACCCCTTTCATTATGGGGGTTTTGGCCTAAATGGCCTTTTTGGGCCATTTAGGCCCCCCACGGCTTCTACGGTCCGCGGTCCGTAGGCGGATTAGGCCCCTTTTGGCCTAATCCAATGAGGCCAAAAGGGGCCAAAGGGGGCAGCCACCTAGCCCCCAAGGCCAGGTGGGTCCCAAACCACAATTGGGCCCACCTGAGCCATTTTTGGCCACCAATCCCTTGGACCCAAATTGGACCAAAAACACCTTGGACCCATTTTGGCCATAAATCCCGTAGGACCCACTTTTGGCCCTGGACCACCATGGACCAACTTCACCGTCATGGCCTCTGGCAACCACCAGAGGCCACCAAATCATCTCAAAAAGCATTTCCCTCAACTTAAGGGGAATTCCTCCCTTTTCCTTCATGTACTCCGTACTCAAGATTGCAGGTGTGGTGCATATATGGTATTATATACCATTATGCACCATTTTTACTCAGCAATCCAATGGTGACGTTTTCAGGACCCAATTCCACCTTTCCATTTCAAGGTCCATAAATCCAACGCCCATTTCGAAGGAGGACTTTTCAGCTTATCAGTCTGGCAATTCCATGGCGGTAATTCAGAAGATCATTCAAGGATCCCAACCACCTGTATCTGCAGGAGTTGGGTTGGTACAATTCATTCAGGATTGTTCTAAGGTCAATTCTCAAGAGGTATTACAAAATTCAATCAGTTGTCAAGACATCAAGTATTCAATACTCTTTGGACAACCCAATTCATCCGTACAGGCCTTATTCAATCAACCTGTATGGCCTTGGCCCAATTGGGCCACTTCTTATTCCACTGTGGGAATTCCATCACACAGTTCAAGTTTCAAGATGGCCAGAACTGTATTTCCCGATTCGGACAATACAGTCATTGATCCACCTTCCAGGATCAACTTTTCAGCTTTTCACATATACTGGCCACTTTTCAGCACCTGGGGACTTTTTCCCCAGTTAATTAATATAGTGGATTTATTTTTATCCTTATTTTCTTTTACCTTATTAAAGTTAATACTGATAATCTTAAGTCAGTCATTCAGCACCCCTTTCTTTTATTTCCTCGCCTGTCCAGTGGATATTGGTGGTCATATCCTTATACTAATTCCATTTCCTTTTCTGGCAGGTTGAAACAGTGAATCGAGGATTCACTTGGTTGGCTTCTTGGCTTTTGGCTTCTTTGTTATCTTTGGCCATTGGCTTCATCTTTTCTTATCTCATCTTTTGGCATACTTGTTTCCCCTTTATTCTTTCTTAAAGAAATTCAGTCTTATTATTCTTTTATCTCTGGAGCCCTCCAAGTGAGTTCTTGATTCCTGAGTGCCAGGCCCTCTTCTTCCAAGAGCCCCTGTGACAGTGGGGTGTTTAATTTAAAGGGTGGTACCTTATTTGTTGTAACTAGTTTGCTATATGTAACTTGATTTTTTTGGATATGCATAATGAAATTGAATAATTTATTTAAACACATACACTTCCCTTTGGTGCCTGTGCCATGGTTTTATGAGTTAAATCCAGTTTCTTGCTGTAAAATTGACCTTTTGGTGTAAAGTTTGAGTGTAAGTCTGCCTGTAGGCTGAATTTACTGCTGTTTTGGGGTACTATGAGCTTGAACCTGGTGAAAAAAAGGTATGGAATACCACATCCCCCTCTCCATTTAATGCTGTCCCCAGCATTCCAGGTGAGAGCTCTCTATTCTTCATCTGATTCTGTGGTCTCCTCAAATTCCTCTTCCTCATTTATTGCTTCATATTCTTCACTTTTTTCTTCCTCTGTTTTTTTTATTATTTTCTAATGATTTCTAAGAATTTGCTAGTATCCTGAAATCTTGAGGTCTTCACAATTCTTCTTTCTTCTCTCTTCCATAAAAAATGTAGTTTAAGGTCATACAGGACCTACAACTAGGTGTGTAACCCCAGTATATTATGTATACAAGTCCTGCAGTTTAAGTCATGCAAGGACCTCCTGGCCTAATCCAAGGGCTTATCTTGATTCTTGAGCTCCTTTGGGCTTGAATTTGGATTCCACTTGACTTTTGTTTTATTCTTTAATCTTCATGATTCCCACTTGATGCAAGATTCTTCTGGTTGTTTTATTTCTTGATAAGGAATTTTCTTGTCTTAATTGATAGCTTGATACTTCACTTTGTTCATTTTGGCCAATTTGATAATGCTAAACACCTGTGAAACCCCTTGTTCCTTTTACACAAAGGGAGCAGTTTATTGTCATTCTAAGGACAAAAATGGTCCTTCAGCACTTCTCCTGACTAGGACAATCCCCTCCAGCTTCTTGGCTGTTATTTTTTATAAGTTTCCCTGCCCAAGTCTACAGGCGAAGCAGTTTAGTGTCATGCTGAGGACCTCTTGAGTCTTCAATCTTCTTTAAAATCCCAAGGGAAATTTGATTTGAATGTTGTACATCATCTTGTTAGTCCTTCATTTTTAGTGAGTCCTGAGTCCATAATTAATCCAGTGGGTCATCCTTCAGTCCATAAATCCTGACCAATGATTCTTGAATTCCAAATGAGTTTCAATCCAGAATCAAAGAAGTGTCCAAGTTCTTGTGCTTTCCAAAGGTCAATCCATAAGGAACTCCTGCTTTTCTTCATAAACAATCTTCTTTATTTTCAGTATTGTGAATAATTTTCCTATAATGAATTGTTTCCCAATTCTCTTTCTTTTTCTTCAAATTAATTTATGTCCTTTTGTTCTTTTGTATTCCTGAATTATACCTTTTACATACAAATGAAAAAAATTTTTGTAATAATAAGGTGATTTAAAAACTGATTTTAATATTAATTTATTGATATATATATTTTTTCAATAATATTTGTTTGGATGAAGGGCCCCCCTCTCCATTTAAAAATCTTCAGTTGGTTTTCAAATTTTGAAGAGGATATATCCTCATTCCCCCAAAACTTCCACTATAAGGAATAGTGTAAGAAATAAGTTTACCCACCCCTTATTTTTTATAGTGATTTTGATGAGGATAAATAATGATACAGTAAATTTACATAATTTTATATTTTATTCTATTTTTATTTTTCAATTTTTGTAATTATAAAATAATCATTACATGAGATATCTGATTAAAAATCACAATTCAAAAGAAATAAACCTAAATCACAATCAAGATCATGGAACTGTTTGGTTAAAGGTGTTAATTTGTGCCAATCAGTAAAAGTTGGTGCTCTTGAGAGGTTTTATAATTAATATAACACAATTGAATGATCATAATTTGGGTCCTTTAATCATATAATGACCCTTATGATGCCACAACTCTTCCTTTTGGAATCATCGTTGTGACTCAGACTTTATTTCAAGTCCATCCCCTTTATGGTTCAGATTTTCTGTTACCCATAAATGCATTTGAGTTGTTAAAAAATATAAACAGTGAAACTGAAAATTTGTACAATTAAAAAAACTCTTCTTTGCTTTTTGGGGGGCTTTAAAATTCCTTTTGGAATAAATAGCACATTGAGGTGTTATTAATATGTAAATTCCCCAAATTGTGTCATCAGTTTATTAGTTTTTTAATATAAATAACTCCTTGAGAGTTCAATTAATTCTTTCATGGCACAGATACTTCTTCTTTTCAAACAAGTTCCAATCACTCTTTTGTAATTGAAGAAATATTTCAAATAAATTGATCATCATTTTTTTTTTTAAAAAAAATAATACTTTATGTAGAGTTTTTTTTTTTTTTTTTAACTATTGTTATTATTGAGTTGAAAAATTAAGCCAACTTAATGGCTTTTGTTGTAATAGTAGGAGAAGTATAATGAAGAGAATAAATAAATGGAATATTCTTGAGATCATGAATGGGATATGCCCCTAATTCTTAGTGAAAATAAATAAATGAGTTTGAAATAAATAAAAAAAAATATGTTCAGGAGATTCAAGTCAGTAAATATTTCTAATTCTTGTTTATAATGACATAAAATTAGAATTTAAAAAAGAATAAGAAATGAAACCTTAGGTAGTTTATAGTCTTGCCTAGGACTTATCCTATTCTGATAGTCCTTCTTCAATCTTTTTGAATATTTTAAATAAGCAGTTTATGGTCTTGCAAAGGACCACTGGTTGATTGTTTTTTATTTTGAGTCCTTGTTGAGAATTCTCTTCTTTTTACTTGATATTTAAAGGTATTTCTTGATATTTGAAGGGGCAGTTTATGGTCTTGCCAAGGACCATATGTTTTCTTGATATTTGAAAGTGTACTTTATGGTCTTGCCTAGGACCTTTGATTGATTGTGTTGTAAATTTGAGTCCTTGTTGAGATTTCTAATGGTGGGAAGTTTATGGTCTTGCCAGGGACCTTATGTTGTGCCCAGGCCCCTGATTGTTGCACTTGGGGTTTCCTGGCATGTAATTTATCTTCAAAGCCAAGTTGTAAGTTGAATTAAACAGTTTGTAGTCTTATTTAGGACTCTTGATTAATTTCTTTACTTTGAATCCTTGTTGAGGATTTTTATGGTGGGCAGTTGATGGTCTTGCCAAGGACCATTGGTTTATTGTTTTGTTGATAACTGCTTGATTCCTTGTTGATACTTTTGGTTTTTATTTGTCTTCAAAGCCAAGTTGAAAATTTGATTCAACAGTTTATAGTCTTATTTAGGACTATTTTCATTTTAAAATCATTTTCTTAAACTTTTAAGATCCTGAAAGTGTTTTTTTTTTAATGTTGAATACCTATAAAAGCCAAATCAAATATGTTAGTATAGTTATTATTCATCATAAAAAAAACCTAAAAGATCAAATAGCAGTTTAAAGCCTTGCTTAGGGCTTTGCATTGTCCTTTATAGCCATTTTTGTTATTCTTCTTTTTTTTTTTTATTATTTATAGCCCTGCAAAATTCAAATAAAAAGTTTGTCAGTACAATTCAATATCAAAGATAAATTAAGCACAAAAAGATAAAACAAGCAGTTTAAAGCCTTGCTGAGGGCTCATCTTCTTTAATGTAATAACTGAAAATAAAAAAACATTGTTAGTAATTTAAAGGCCAATAAAGGAAATTTAGCCAAGATTATCAAAAACACAAGAAAATCAAAACAAGCAGTTTAAAGCCTTGCTGAGGGCTTCTTTGTTATTTATAGCCCCATAGCATAAAAAATTAATGAAAATTAATTTAATTAAAAAAAGAAAACCCAGCAGTTTAAAGCCATGCTGAGGGCTCTCTATTGTTTGTAGCCCTGTAGCATGAAAAAATTAATAAACTAAATTAAGTAAGATACATAACAAAACCAGAAGTTTAAAGCCATGCTGAGGGCTTTTTTTTTATATATGGAAGACCTTTAGCACAATTAAAAATAAAATATGTCAGTTTTATTCAATATCCAATATAAAGTAAGCAAAAAAATAAAATAAGAAGTTTATAGCCATACTGAGGGCTTTTTTTTTTAACTTATAGCCTTGTAGAATTTCAAAATAAAAAATCAATTAGCAAATTAAAAAATCAGAATTATAATTCATAAAAGAACTAAGCAGTTTTAAGCCATGCTAAGGGCTTTTTTGTTTTTTAACCCTCATTCTGATATATATATTTATCTTTCTTTTGTTATTTTATATATATTGATTGATGAAGGGTAAAAAAATTACAACAGTTTAAAGTCATGTTGAGGACTTATCTTTTTTTTTAAAAGCACATTTAAGCCTATAAAATAAGAAAAATATTTTATTAATGTTGCATACCTGTGGAAGCCAAATCAAATATTTTAGTATAGTTATTATTCAAAATAAGAAAGCATAAAAGATAGAATAGCAGTTTAAAGCCATGCTGAGGGCTTTATCTTTTATTTGTAGCCCTTTACCTATCAAAAAATTAAATATATCAGTTTTAATTTAATATCCAAAAAATAAAGTAAGAATGAAAAATAAAACGAAATAAGCAGTTTATAGCCATACTGAGGGCTTGCATTGTCCTTTATGGCCCTGTAGCACATAAAAGGTAAAATATGTCAGTTCAATTGAATATCAAAGATAAAAAGATCATGAGAAATAAAGTAAAAGAAGCAGTTTATAGCCATACTGAGGGCTCATTTTTATATTGAAGACCTGTAGCACAATTAAATGTGTCAGCTCCATTTTTATCCAAGACAAATTAAGAATTAAAAAAGAAATAAGCAGTTTGAAGCCTTGCTGAGGGCCTTATCTTTTGTCCAAACACTTTTGTTTGATAATTTTTGGTTTTCAGGGGATTTGATTTATCTTCAAAGCCAAGTTGCATAATTAAATTAAACAGTTTATAGTCTTGTTAAGGACTCCTTTCATTTAAAAATCATTTTCTTAATCTTATAAGATCCTGAAAGTGTTTTTTTTTAATGTTGAATACCTGTAAAAGCCAAATCAAATATGTTAGTATAATTTATTGTAAACACAAAAAACAAGAATATAAGAAAATCATCAGTTTAAAGCCTTGATGAGGGCTCATATCCTTTATAAGTCCTACTTAAAAAAATAAAAATAAAATCAGCATAAAAAATGCAAGATAGAAAACTTAAAACCAGCAGTTTAAAGCCATGCTGAGGGCTTCTGTTAATTTATTGTTTCTTTTTCCAAAACATAAAAAAAGTTCAACAGTTTAAAGTCATGTTGAGGACTTTTCTTTTTTTTAATTTGTTTTCCTGATTTATTTTACCAAATTTCATTTCATTTCATTTTTTGGGTCCTCTATTCACTAAAGAATGTGGTTGTCCAGGTGAGGTTTTGTTGTTGAGAGGCCTAGAACACTCTTGTATCACTTAAGACCAGTTCGTGTGGCTGATTTGGAGCTATAATGCACTCTGACTTCCCCTTTAAGGCTCTAAAACCCATTGGGAAGTTGTATTTGGACTAATACAGGTGATATTACACCTTTACAATGCTTAGAAGGAAGTCGCATAACTGGCTTTTGTAGCTAAATAGCCTTCAAATGCCGTCATTAGCTTAATAATGGCTCAGGTTAGAGTATTCTGACAATTGATGAACTTGTCTTTTCCTCAACTTGAGTCGTGTCAGTAGTTGTGGTTGATTAGAGTGGACCCTCATGGTCTACTGGGGTGTTTCTCTGATTACTGCGATGTTCAAATCATTTCAAGGAAATGAATAGGGTGTTCAAAAACTGGTCGGGCTGGTTCAATTTAGTTGGTATAGCTCAGGGCTGGTTTCCAGGTGTCTCGGAACCACTGGAAACATAATTTTGTGATGTTTTGACCACCTCTTGAGCTTCCAAAAGGCTACCAGTGTGATCCTAACCGAATTGATGGGTATCGGTGGCTGTAACATTCTTTTCCAGGCTAACTCCACCATAGGAATTAGCCATGTCACTTACTGCTTGGCTCTAATATTTTATTTAACACCTGCTGTCAATCACTACAAGCAGCTTGGTTTTGTATATTGGGTAACTTGTCAATGTTTTGTACTGTACTGGTGCAGTACATGCCCTAGCTTTCTCCTATTGCATATTCCAATATGTTGGTATTGCTGGCGAATTTTGTTTTGATTCTGTTGTGATATTTAACATGAATGGTGTTTGTAAACAGAGGTAGGGTTTTTTTATGACTGCCTGCAGGTACAGTAGTGTCGTTCTTCTAGCATGTTACTGAGGCTGTACATTTATATCAAAAACTGAGAATTAGTCAATGAGGTGCTGATGCAAGATCTCTTGTATGATCTATTTTGTTTCTTTTATTTTTTTTATTGTGCATGGATTTAGTGAAGTGGAAATGAGTGTCAGACACCCATCTCCCGGCTTATACATGATTCAGGTCTGGTTACCAGGCACATGTGATCCTAACTAGATCGACTTGTATTGGCAGGTGGCAGATTTTTTCCCCAAGCTGTTGTGATAGTACAGATTTTCATTCAGTTAGTTGAATTGTATTGTTTTCTTTGATGCTCTATCTACGCAAGTGAGCGCTTATTGGTATTCTTAGGCAAGATCATGGTGCTGCTGGATTCAATGCGCTAGTTCGGTGTGTTAGCCTGTCTGACAGATCGGAGGCTTGCTGCTCCAAATGATCTTGATGGTGTGTTGACACCATGTTTAGCAACAGTAATACAACTTGAAACGACCATAGAAAGATATTCTCCTCCTGATGCAGAGGACCTCCAGATGGTGGCGTTTATTTTGACATCCTCTTAAGTATTTTCCGTTTTAAATAAAGCTGCTGTGAACCTTTTCGGCTCAGTTCACACATTATTTCTTGTTATTATTTCATGTTGCATTCACAATTTCTGGCTCATTTGACTGCATTTCTTGTATTTTTTTTATTCATATTTGGTAGTGGTGTTAAGTTGGAATTTCGAGTTAGAATCTTTATTATGATGGCTGGTTGGCTTTAGAGCGTCTTGAACGTCTTTCCAAGGATGATCCAAATCCCTTGCTATACACATGGCTGGGTTGTATTGTTTGTTAGTCCTAATGAAAAGAGGAGGGTCAATGGTAGTAACGTGATTTTGTTGATGCTTATGCAAGGGTGCTGGCATTCCTGATTTGTGTTTGGTAAGTCTTTCTCTATACTCTGCATGACAATTGTTATCTCCCACGGAAGTGTAAGTAAGTATTTGGTGAAGCTGATGTTGTCCTCCGAAAACTAAAGGCATGCCATTATAGTGTGTTGTTTATCTCCTATTCCTGTAAGATGAAGTGCTGTGATTTAAGGAGCCCAATGTTCTGAGCTCTTTAGCTCCCACAATAAATAATGCGGAGATAAACCTTTCTTCATGAGCCACGGGAGGGCTGTTGGCTATAAATACCCCTGCTTCCGTGGCTAATTCACATTTTCTCTCTTTTTTTTAAAAAATGCATCAAAAGGTCCCTGCATTTTTATCTTTGTTGGGTTGCTTGATTTCGTTATATTTCTTTATCTTTGTTAAATCATAGTTGTTTAGTGGCGTTGGTGATATCTAGTCACCACCTTTCCAGTGTTTAGTCTTCAAGGTCGCCTATTTTCTTTGCTGTCAAAGACGTTTTTATTTTATTTTCCATATGAAAACTGTTTTTGAACAAAGTCTGGAGCCCCAAGAGAACTCTTCATAGGTATTAACTTGTGAGATAGGTTGATTTTGTAAACTAGGAATAGTATCAGAGGAGAGACAAGAAATAAATATATTTTTATTATATTTATTATGAGATCTGAACGACTATTTTATAGACACCCAAACAGGTGGGTTGTATTGAGAAAACATTTAGAAAATCTATGCATGAAGGCTATATAAAAGAACAAAACCCAGAAAAATGCAGCAGGGATGAAATTAGGCTGAATCATATAAATCCAAAAGAATATAATAATAAGGCTAAGATTGTATTCTGTATCTAGCTCTTTATGTTTTCTGCATAGATATATGTTATCTTTGGAAAATATTCAGATTATGATCTGTTCAGAGAAATTGATATTTCTTTATAAAAACTTATCTGAAAAAAAATATAAATGAATTATTGAAGCCTTTTTTTTGAATATGTTCACTATCACCTCTTGTTTTGTAAAAATGAACTATTCAAAGTTAATGTAAGCTTTCATATAGTGATCATTTATAAGTATAATTTAAGTGTGGACTGATGCTGTCTTTGTCTCTTTCTTTCTTTCTCTTTTTTTTTACTGATTGATTTTTGAATAAAATTGGAAATTAGATAAAATAGATAATGAAATATATATATATATATATATTTATTTAATGTAAGTGTTTCTTTCTATAATAATTATCTACTGATATGAACTGAGTTGAAACTGATTGTTTTTTTGTTGTTGTTTTTCTTTTTCTTGAGAAAAAAATAAATATAACTATAAGATAAAATATTTGATATCAGGTAAGCTTATACTCTCTTTCTTCCTTCCAAGCTTATATGAATTGAAGCTTATTTTTAAATTTTAAATATTTTATTTTGTGTCTCTTTCTTTTTTAGTATAAAAGAAGAATTGAATTGTAAAAGAGGAAGGATGAAATTGGTAAGAAAAATGAAAAATTGAAGAAATTAATAATAATAATATCAATGGAAATAGGATTATTAAGCAAATGATTAAGGACTTAGCAGGTGAGATTTTTTTTAGTTCCTTTGACCAAGTATCTTCTTCACTAATTTTTGTTTGATAAAATTTCCTCCCCTGCATTTTTCTCTTTTCAGACTTTTAAACAAGTATTCCTTACAGAAAGAGTTCCATTCTTCTTTATTCAATTTAGTTGCACCCCCTCTAAGGCTGAATATTGCTGGTATAAGTGTTTCTTCCCAGTGGCAATCCCAGGTGGAATTATTCATAACATAACCTCTTGATATCTTGCATATTTTTCCATTTTTAATTTCAAAGTCCTGAAGGTTTAACCAGTCTTGGCATTCCCAGGTCCTCCAAAATAATGATTTCCTGAGGTGTTCATCCATGTGGAATATTTCATTCCAGTATTGGTTTCCAAGGTTTCCATCAACTCCATCCCAGGTCAGTATTCCCAAGAATTCATATTTTGTAAGGTTGAATCCAGGTAATTCTTTCCATGGATGAGATATGACAGTTTCTGATGGTGAGTTTTCTTTTTTAAAGATTTCCTCAAACTCAATGTATGGAAGGACTATGGTGGAAATATCAGGACAGGGTTCTGGTTTTATTTTTAAAAACCAGTCAGGATTTTCAATTAATTCTTGTGGATTAATGTAATTGGCCCAGAGTTCTTTTTCTTCTATCCAGATGGTTTGTGTGTCTAATGACCAGGGAATTTCATCAAGTAATGGCCATGATTCCATTTTGAAGGATTTGGTGGGTTTGAAAGTGTCAAAAGATAATAAGATTTGAAAATTTTATTAAATTTATTTATCAAATTAGTTTGAGGGTAGGTTTATTGGGTTTTGGATGGTAATTTTGGGTAAGAATTTGGATATTCCTCTTTGATAAGGCAGGAGGTCACTGCCTAGTGATTCTTGATTTTGGGTGAGTGAAATTGGTGATTTTGATTGATAAGAATTGATTTTCCTCTTTGATAAGGCAGGAGGTCACTGCCTAGTGATGCTTGATTTGAAGATGAGTGAAATTGATTGTTTTGGCTGATGAGAAATTACTTTCCTCTTTGATAAGGCAGGAGGTCACTGCCTAGTGATCTTATGATCAATTGTTGTTTCTTTTTTTTTTAGGTGAGAGAAATTATTGATTTGATTTGGTGAGAGTTGATATTCCTCTTTGATAACGCAGGAGGTCACTGCCTAGTGATTTTTATGATTTGGGTGAGTGAAATTGGTGATTTTGGTTGATAAAAATTTTGTATTTTCCTCTTTGATAAGGCAGGAGGTCACTGCCTAATGATGCTTGGGTTTTTGATAGTGATGGAGTATCCTTAAGGTGCCAAAGGGTTTCTTTATTGAAATCTTCATCTTCTGGTGACCAATGAAGTTCTTCATTGATAATTTGGTCTTCTTTTATTAATTCTTCCCCATAGGATCCAAAAGTTGGTGAATTGGCCATGGTGAAGGTAATTGATATATTTTTTGTAAGTTTTTTTTTTTTTTTTTTTTTTTTTAAGGAATAACTTATTGATGAATTTCTTCTTTGTTAAGGCAGGAAGTCACTGCCCTATAGAGAAAAAATGAAATAAAAAAAAACTAATGATACATTTTATGGGTGATACCGATACATTTTAGAAAAAAAAACCTTGATTTTGTTGGTTTTATTCAAAGTTGAGCTCCCCCAAGTGGGAAAGGTGAGTTTCTGTTGAGTAACCTGGCCAAAATCAGGTCTTTGAGGGCTTCCACAAAGTTATTTCTTTCCTCAATTTCTGGTTCTGATGGAAATTCTGACCACCATAAGTCTTCATCAATGAATATATATCCATCTCCAACCCATTTGAATTTTCCAGTTTGGTATGTTGATCCATTCAATCCAAGGTACCACTGGGCCCAAATTTGGTTGAAGTAAAGTCCTCTTCTTGGTAGTGTGGCCATTTCAAATATTTCATCCCAGAATTGATTTTCAAGGTTACCGTTAATTCCCTCTTCAGTTAATAAATATAAGAATTGAATTTTGTTCAAGTTTGCTCCTGGAAGTTGACATAAATATTTATCTTCACATGAAATTTCTTGAGCTTCATCTCCATAAATGTCTTCAAAGGTGATGTATGGCAGGTAGATGTAATCTCATTGGGAGGTTGCTGCATAAATTCAGGGTTTTCCAGTTGCCATTCATAAGGTTCTTCTTGGTTGTTCCATGGTCTGTCCAAGAAGTTGATATGGTATGTGTCTTTTAAATTTTTGTCTCTTCCTTCCATAATTATGAGGTTAAATCTGACTTTCTTCTTTTTGGGTTTAGGTTTGAAAGGGTTTGCATGTATTTTCTCATTTCCATCCACCAAAATTTGGAATTTTTCTTCATTATTGTTAATTGGCTTGTAACTTATATTGGGTAATTCATCTTCAGAGGTTGAGTCCTCAAATTGTCTTTTGAAGCTGTTTGGCCATTGGGTATTTTGTAAATCTTGACCAAACTCATCATATTTTGGAGATATGGATAACTCTTGGGTCTTCTGGGTTAAATTGATTATGGTATTGTCTCTTTTTGCATTTTGAAACTTCTTTCCTGGGTTATTTCTGACCAATGTTGCCATATTGCATAAATCCATTCCTCTAGGTGGTCCAGTTTGCCATCCAAGTGCTTGAGGTTTGCATATTGGCATGCATAATCTTCTTCCATCAGGTTCTTGATAGCTTAGTATTTCACCTTGCTTGTGAGAAAACTCTAGCCTAATGTTATTGTCTGCCAAGAAAGGTCTCCCAAGTACTGTGTGAACAGATCCTTTTGCAATGAAGAAGTGAATTAGAGTTTCTTCACCTGAAGCCAAGATGATTGGAGTAAATTCTGAAAGTGCCACCAATGAAGTAGTATGGCCTCCAATTCCCCTAAGGTTCATGTTAAGATTTCTTGTTGTTAGTGAGGCTTTGATTGCTATTTCTTCTGGTATGATGTTGAGTTCTGCCCCAGTGTCCACTAATGCTCTGATAGGATATTCTTCCTTTCCAATAAAGATTTCCATGAATCCCAAAGGACAGGCATAATGAATCTTGGGATTTGGTATTTCTTTGAATCCAAATGTTAATAGTCTTTCTTGAAGATCCATTGAGTTGAGTGATTTAATCTTTTCCTTGTCTTTTTCTGATAATTCTTGTAATTTATGGACAAAATTGGGTGACATCCTCAAGATTTCTTCAATGGTGAGGTTGATCTTTTGTTGCATAATTTTCTTGATAATTTTGTCAATTTCTAATTTAGTTTCAACTTGTTTCTTTTGAGGCTTTCTGACTTTCTTTTCTTGTTTTGGAATTTCTTCATCTTCATTTTTATTGGAAATATTTTCAATTTCCTCCTCAGGCTGGTCTGGTTTTGGAATATTTGAATTTTGGAATTTGGTGGGAATTATTACTCTTTCTTCTTCCTTTTCTTCTTCAATGTAAGTTCCTGGAATTTCTGCTTTTTTCTTTGGCTCTTGATTTTGAGATTGTCTTTCCAACCTTTGTTTGGTCTGCCTTAATCCAATGTGTGATTCAAATGGGTCATTGGCTGAGGAAATGGTTGGTGGTTTCCAATTTGACCAATCTTCAACATGAGCAATTGAGGTTGATTTATCCTCTTGTTTCTTTTCAGTGGGCTTAACCTCTTCTTCTGGTTTTTGGTTTTACCACAGTTTTCTCCATAAATTTCTTGTTGAGCTCTGCTTGTTCTTTTGCAAAGGCCCTGACTATGTCTTTGGCACTTTCATTTCCTTCCATAGGTACTCTCTGATAATTGGGGAAGAGGTAAGATGCTCCTTGGGTTCTGACAATTCTTCTGTCCAAATCTTCAGCAAGGTGAGTGCATCTAGTTGCTGAATGTCCTTCTTCCTTGCAGTAAGCACATTTAACTGGTGGTCTTGGGGCCATTTGAGCTGGTATGTATGGTTGGTAACTAGATGAAAATGGTGGTAAGGGATTCCTTGGCCTATATGGCTGATTATTTTGAGGTAATCTTTGCTCTTGATTGTTGTTCCAGTTCCTTCTTGGTGAATTAACTGCTTCTGAAAGTGTTTTGAGTTGATTTAAAACTTCTTTAACTGATCCTTTTCCCTCATTTCTTGGTTGAGGATCTGGTTGTGGAGGATTTTTAATTTTTTGGGTAAGTTCTTTTACTTGTTTTAAAACTTCATCCCAGCTTTCATCCTCAAATCTTGTTTTCTTTTCTGGAGGTTTTGGTTTAGAAAATTCTTTTTGTTGAATAAGTACCTTGGCCTCCAAGTCTTATTCAATGTATAATTTCAAAATATCCAATCTTGGAATGATGTAACCTCCATCCAAGGCTTGAACCATAGCTCTGTCTTTAATCATTTCTTTGTAAATTGACTCTTGAACACTAGTGGAAAGGCTTGCCAATATTTCCTGGTTATGATTGATATCACCTTGGATATATTGGTATCTTTTGAGGTAAGTGATGATTGCTTCATATTCCCCAATGAATTTTCTGTATTGTGTCATGTTTCTTATTCCACCTTCTTGTTGAGTTTTTGTGAATAAATCAGTGATTGAGGATAATTTGTATCTTCTTTCAGGTGAGACTTTTCCCCATCTTCTTTTCATATCCACTTTTAATTGATCCCAATCAGCTGTTTCATATCCTGGCATTCCTTCAATATGATAACTGATTTCTTCATCTTTTGTCCAAAATGCTATTTGTCTTGCAATGTCTCTTCCACTTTCTCCTTCAATTTCTGCAATATTTTCAACTTTCTTGATGAATCTTTCCACATCCTTTCCATCAAACCACAGATTATAGTCCTTGGCTCTGATTTTCACTATTGGAGTAGAGTTTCTTGGAATTTCTTGCTGTAATGGAGTTGGGATTTGGGAACAAATGTTTACTCTTCTTGGTAAGGTACTTGGTCTTTGTTCTGTGTAAGGTGTTGATGTGGCCATGGGTCTAGGATAAGGTGAAGGTGATCCATGCTGCCTGAATGATCTTGGAAGGGTGGTCTGTTCTTCAAGTGGACTATTTTGTGGAGTATAACTTGATGATTTATTTTTTCCTTCTTTTTTGATTAGTGATAGTAATTCTGCTTGCATTTCTAGCATCTTCTGCTGAAGTCTCTCTGTTGAAGACATTTCTTCCTGTCCTTCAATAGTTTATTCATGAAGGTTTTCTTCCTGAATTTCTTCCATACTGGCTGGTAATTTTGATGATGATGGTTTATCCATTTTGGATTGATTTATTTCTTCCTTTGATTCTGGTATTGAGTTATTGATTTTATTTCTTTCCAGAAGATCAAGGAAGAATTTTTCCACAACCTTCAAGTCCCTTTTATTAGTTCTTGGTGTTGCAATAGGAAAATTAGACACCAGGGCGAATCTCGTGTCAATTGTTGGCGATTGACTTCACGTCAAGCAAACGTCAAGCAGGATAAAAGTCGAGCTCACATGAAGCGAAAATCAAGCAAACGTCGAGCACACGTCCTACTCTTGTCTTACACCAAATCCTGTGACATCCACCAATATTGGTTCCCCTGTGCCTTCAACTCAGATTCCTCACCACCTGATCATCCCACAACCGTCCGATGGCTGGTAAAAACTACACAAGACCCACCTGTTTGCACAAACACACATCAAAGAGGTCCTTCAGCCAGTCTTGATGTAGGCAGGGGGTTTGACTTCACCAGGTCATCCATTAAAGGACTCCGCCTGAGCGGGATTGTCGTTTTGCAGGTGACACTGGTAGAGTCCGCCGCACAATACTGCGGGTGCGCTTGCGTGTGCATTGGTGTGTGTGGGTGCGGGTGTGCTTGCATGTGCGCTTGCGTGTGCATTGGCGTGTGTGGGTGCGCTTGCGTGTGCATTGGCGTGTGCGGGTGCGGGTGCACAAGGGCCGCTTCCCCTTCCAACATGATGATGGCGCAGTTAGAAATTTTGGATGCTGTGAAAGGTGAGTGTGTGGGTCATTTGATCATTGAACTTGGCTTATTCACACTGTACCCAATGTCAAAATAGTAAGTTCTTTGTGGCAATGTGAAATAATGGGCTTTGCTTGTCACAATGGCATGTCTCTGTCACTAAATTTTGAGGCAGTTATTTCACTAGCAAAATTGCTAATGAATCTGAGAGATTTGCATTTCTGTAGACTAAATTTCATGAAATAACGGCTTTATCATTACAAGCAGTCCACATGACAGAACTTTGTTATCATACAATCCACAGTTACCTTCTATTTCTTCTTCAGATATAATCAAGTGTCCATCATCAAAACCAACAGCTTTATAAATATTCAGATGCAGCCAATCTGGTAAGAAATTCACATCAATCTTCAAAGTTTTTAAGATCAGAAAGTTATTGTTCAGTATTCTAGATGGCTCAGAGACTTTAAAAATGCAATTCATAATACCAAATCGTCGTGAGTTGCCCCTCAGAAAACATATCACACTGTTGCTGACATTTTTGGATTCAGTTGAAAATATATTGTTCCCAATATTAATGTTTGAAACTGGAAAATACCAAGGTGAGACAATCCTTGAAGTGGGATGACTTGTGGATTGCACGGTAGTGTCTAAGCTGATCTAATCAACTATTTCCCTTGTTGCATGAAAATTCTGTAAGTACTCAACCAGGAAATCATAATTTTCCTGGTCATGGCGGGATGGTTTGTTATATTTATGGTCATTGAACAGGGCAGGTGGCTGTGATTTGAAAAGCTGTTTTATTTCACATGGCACGGATGGGGCTTTCAGGAGAACAGAAAGGTTGGAACATCAACAGATATGTTGAAGTAAGGTTTTATCTATATCATCTATTTAGAGTTGCAAGAAGTTAATCTTATTCAGTTCAGGTGTTTAATCAATGTGAATATATTGATCTTATTAATTGACGTACATATTTTGTTATTTGTTGGCATTTTTGCAAATACTCCAATCAAGCGCTCATAACCCCATGTGGCTGAGGCTTGTGCTGGGCCCCAACGTTGGAAGAGTTCGGGAATATGATCAGCAAAATGATGATTTGGTTTACTTTTCTGTTTTGGGAACAGGAGTTGATTGGAAAGGCGGAATTTTTCCAATGTTCAGCAAATTCAGTCACATCTCCTATTGAAACAGTCCAACTTGTGGCAATGTTGATAGCACTAATCAAATGGAATGTATTCTTGGCTAGTTCATTTGCAAGTTCTTCTGACTGACCCATTTTTCTTTGAATGTTTGCGGATTGGTGTACATCTAATGACATCTGTTTACTGAGCATTAAAAATGGAATATAGACCTTATATAAGAGAGCCCATTCAGCGGCTTTCAAGCTACCATGAGAGGGGGAACCCATGTTGCGAGGTACTCTTGTCCATGATGAGGGAATTATTGTCTCAGATATGATTTGACGGAGATGCTCCAGAGCCTCACCCTTGATCTGGTGATCACTCAGTGCAGTGATATCCAATTCAGAGGGGATTTCAGAAGTGGGGATGTAATCGGCATCAAATGAAGGAATCTCCGCAGAACCACTAGATGGATGTTCTGTGTTAGGGGTGGGCATTGGGAAGTAGTGGGGAGTGGCTCATTTATTATTTTTGCTGCATCTCTTCTCAGGGAGCGGGCCTCTCTCAATGTGATTTTATCAAAAGAGCTGTTGGAGGTCATGGAATCTGATTCTGAACTGTTGGTGTCATTGGATTTCCTGAGGGACCTGAGGTAAATTTTTGATTTGGACTCTGGAATGCACAATTTGAAAGCTGCATGATCCTTCAAAATTCCAAGTATTAAATTATGCATTATGTCAAGATTAACCATTCTGGTTGCATCCCAATACGGAAGGTCTTCTAAAATTGAATATGGCACTCCATACTCAGAGAAAATTGCTTGTCTTTGTTGTGGGGTTGCCCGAAGCCATTTGGCAATGGTTGATTTATGATTTTGATATGAGCGTGTGTAGTGAAATTGAGGACCAATTTCATCAATTTGAGCTTTGTGAATGGTGCAAAAATTACAAAAGTGGTCGCCTGAATGGGAAATAAATCCAGTAAGCTTGCGCATGGCAACCACATCCGCAATTGCTGTGAGAATGGCAACACGGATAAAGATCCTGAAGGACCTGTTGAGGTGGGTGAAAAATGATAACCTTGCCATAGCTCTTTGAGCTCCTTGATGAGTGGCATTAATAAATAATTCAAGTGAAGGGAAGTTGGCTCCTTCGTACCAGGGATGATGCCTGCAACATAGGCATTATCTGGCTTCAATCTTTCACTTGGGGGGAGATTAAGACAAATAAGCATGATAGGTCCAATGCTGGCCAACCGGGTGGACTTGTGATGTGCATTAAACCAGTCCACATAAATGGAGAAGGCCAATGCACCAGGAATGGACATGAATGGGGGGTCATGGATATTTCTAGTGCCAGTGAAGCGTCTCCAGACCAATCCATCCCAGACATCACGTTTTGGGGAATCTTCGGGAGTTTGGGATTGTTGATGTTGATGCAGAATGTCCATAATTCCAGCCCGCTGGAGAAATCTGGCAAGCCAGTTTTTGAATGGTTGATAAATGAAATGTTTTGTTGGTATAAATTTTTGCTTCATGTTGGTGGTGTTTTGGGTGTGGGGTTCAAATGAAAAGATGAATTTGCCTAATGATTGTGTGCAAGGGGGATCATGATCATTTGGGTCATTATGGCGTTCAAAGTGGGGTTGGTCAGTTGTGACTGATTCAGTAAGGCCATTAAGAGAGAAACATTGAGGACAACATAAATAGTTTTGAATCACTGGCTCCAATTGGAGATGTTCAAATATGGTAGTCAGATCTTGAGGTATATGGAATGCAGGAATGGGGGGACCACCAGAGCTTGAGATGATGGACTTGATCAGCAGGTTTAGGGCGGGGTTGAGAATGCGTGAAGCCCTCCGGGGTATATTATACCTTAATGATAGAGTGGCAGATATTATCATTCCAAGGTCTTGTGGGGGAAGGGTTTGACTGCTGCTGTATGGTTTCTGTGCAATTGAATTGAGCCCAGGTGCTGTGGAGAAGGTGCTTTGGGTCAATGGTGAATAATCAGCTGGGAATATTTGATCCAAAAGAAGTTGTGGGCACTCAGATACTGATGCAGAAGTAGGGATGTTTGGAAGAGATTTTGGTGCAATGGTTTATTTGAGCTTTTTAATGTGCTGTTTATATTGGAAAGGTGTGAAGGCAACTCCAGGCCTATCAACCTCAGGGGAAGAGTGTTTTTGAGTTGAGCAGTATTGACACATGCATATACGCATTGAGGAATAGCGGCGGGTTGTCATTGTTGCAGGAATTGGGAGTACGGTTGGTTTGTATATAAATATCTATGGCTGATGTGAAAGTGTTTAGGAGTTTTATTAATTGGCAAAAAAATTGAGTGATTATTTATGAAGGGGGAGAAGATTTGAGCCATCTGAGAATTTTATCCCATTTGTAATGGTGCGTGAGCTGCAGCTGATGGAGTGTAACATGTCTCATCTGGATGGCGGAATTGGTTAGGAGTTTAATTGGGTAAAATGCCATGCTGCTCAATGCTCATACATATTCTATTTTATTTACACATGGCGATACTGCGGTTTTGACCCTTGAGGGGAGTTCCAATAGGGATGTGTCAACATTGATTTGAGGGGATTGACATTCAAACCATGTACGCTGGCACGCCATCATACATGGCTTAAACCTTATTACAGACATAACGATATAACTCTATTACATAAGGGGTTGGAGTGCAGCTAAAGTCTTGGTATTTGGTTTGAGTGCAGCAGGCTTTTAATTGGTTGGAATGTGATTTGGATGGTCTTGCCTTTCTTGAAAAGGTGATGTCTCTTTTGTGGGTAAATCCTTCATGAATATACCCCTTTACAGATTTACAATGCTGTGGAATTTCAATGCATATATTGGCAGTTTGGATAATTCACAAAATGTGACAATGGGGAGGCGGAAATGTTACCAAATATGATTACTTATGGATGATGGGTCCCCTTTGAGATCAAGGGAATATTACATTATATGGTGGTAGGCCGTGCCGGGTGGTTTCCGACAAAAGCGGAGGAGCTCAAGAGGAGGCAGGGAGGATTCTCCTAAAAAGAGGCTTATTGGACTTCCACATGACACTTAGTTCCAACTATTCATAGAATTTCTCTATTCTAAATTTGAAAAGATTTCATCTCATATCACTCTATTTTATCATAATACTGAGGTGTTTTATCTAGTTAAAAATATTACTGTACTTTTTCGGCCCTTATGTCATCTTTCAAGTCACATAAATCCCGTTCAGGTTCTGTTCATGACTCAAATAGTGAATCTAGCATAGAATATGTTCAAACACAGTCACCATTGAGCCCCAACATTCCTCTCACAACCCCTATTGCATCCTCAATGAATGTATCAGGTCTTAACATTGATGTGGGCAATCCAAAGGCTCCAACTTCAAGCACTTGGTTGATCCCAAATGTTTCCGTCACTCCAATTCCCCCAAATCCCACTAATACACAAATGCATGTGTCTCAGGGGCCAGAAGGCACACCTCAAATCTCATCACATGCTAATCCCCAATCAAAATTTCCACGTGAGTTCCTCCTTAATCCTGGTCCGAATCCAGTCGCATCCCAGGATCCCTTTGGCCAAAGTAAACAGCCAACCCTCAATATTCCATCAGGATCTCAGGTTCATGTGGGTGATGAAAGGCGCGTGGATGGGGGGCGACAAAAAACACCATTGGAGAATGTAACTTGGAGTGGTCTGTCGGAGGGAAATCCAGGATTGACGCTTCATCAAAGTAAGTCATTTGAATTTTGGAGTATAACCCTTTTCACAATTTGATATTTTTGTTTCATGGGTTAGATATGGCACCTAAAGGCAAGTCAGTCCGATTTCAGGAACCAATTGAAGATTGTGAGTATGACCAGTATTCATCAATGTTTTGATGTGTTAACTGATGATGTGCATGGCAGGTGATGAACTTTATGCATCTTCACCTCTGGTCCATAAAGAGAAAGTCACTGGACGTCATCATCCATATGCCTCCGAACCAAGAACAGCTCATGCCAGTTCATCAAGAGAAAAAATGGTGGATGATGAGGATGAGAACATGTCTCCGACTCAAATGGAAACAAATGATGAACCAAGGAGTGACAATTTCACGGCGCATGAGCATGGCACTCAGTCAAATAATGAGTTCACCCATCCTCAAATGGGCCTTGCCCAAAGTATGCTTGAACAATCCGAGGTCAGACAGCAAAGGAACCAGGCTCGTAAATCTCACAATGTGGCGAAACGTGCAAGCCAGAAGGAGCAACAAAAATGGCTGAAAGCAGAACTTCCAGAGAATGTCCATGGAATGAGATCAGCAGTACATGCACATTGCCTGTTCCTACTCAAAGTTAGGGATAAGGATTTTTCCTCACTACCAGCACCACCCAGCACAGAAGAGCGTGAAATTGCAATTCAAGTGGCTGGTCATCTCGGATATATCCCCGAGGATGTTTTAAATGAGCCATCAACACAGGTTCAGTCTCAGGGTTTCCAAAGCTACTGCGAAAATGAGCTCCACAAGCTAGGACTAAAGCGATTCACTTGGGACTGGGAGAGCTCATGGCAACATCTGTTCAATGAGCTGATGTCTATGGTGTTTTACCGTACATTCCGTCTTGCACTGGTAAGCACCGAGTATCATCATTACTGTTGGAACAAGGATCATAATAACTATGGGGTCGTGGCGGCTTTAATGGAGCGATATTTCACTTATTTGAAAAGAGAATGGAAGTCTATTCAAAAGGATGCCGAGTATTTGGTTAAAAAGAAGGAGAATCAAAAGCTTGCAAATATTTGTCAAAGGGTTAGTTAATGTATCTCTTCTTCATTGTGAGCAAAGACTGATGATGATCTACTTCATTATGTGCAGACCTGTGAGCACCGCCGTTAATGGTGTGATACGGCTAAATTTCCCATTCTAGAATCACAATTCAATGACCCTTGAGTATGTTCAGATACTGAGGAGGTACTGGAAAATGGCCGTCAAGTTTACCGCAAAGTGGGATTACGCTGGCGCTCCCAGTTATTTAATGAATTGGTATTAAAAATGGATTGAGACATAGAGTTTTGTAATCGCATTAAGAAAAAGGGTAAAAAAACTATTGATAGATTTCCAGAATTACGATCAACAGATGATGGTGATATTCCGGAAGGCTTATCATTTCAGGTATTTGATCAAGATTGGCTCAAAGGCTTTAGTAAGATGCAGACTAGCGCCCTCAAAATACTTGACATGCCAGTTATTAGGCCAAATGATGATGCTCTGCAATAACTTAGTAATATAAATGTATAGCACCATTAAAAATGAACATTTTGTGAATTATTTGTGCAGGTGTAATACAATCTGAGTATTATTTCTTAAAGATGCAACAACTTGCTAAATATGTCAGAATATAGACAATATTAATTGGAACATATCACCGTCTCCCTTAGAAATAAGACTCTATTGCTCATTTTCATTGAGGAAATATTGAAGGAGTTCAATCCAACTCATGGTGTTCATAATTGTGGACCTATGCCAGGGTGAACAAGAGTTATCAACTTGGTCAAACACAAATTATATAATATCAGTAAGGCTCACGCATTTAATGATTTTTCTTTTCTTGGACCTATTGGTGTTTGGAAAATGGCATTTCCATAAGGAAGGATTTTAGAATAGCAATACAATTAGAGTCAAAGATGATCTTGAAAGGTACCTTCCTCATGTTGACCTCAACTGAATGAGGAGTGATATAGTGGATGACCTTTACAGGTTGTTGTTGGCCAATACGATAGAGTCGATCAACAGCCTCAGCCTCAATGGCTGGGTTCCAATTGGGCTCCTGGAAATGTGGATGTCAGGGGCCACAAATCAGGGCAGAATTTTGGGGGTCCCCTCACCATTAGATAGACTGTATTAGCACAAGTTATATTGAGGCCAGTTCCAGATGCGGCAATGGATGCAATCAGTACTTCACATTCAGGATTATTGAAGAAATTCTCAAGCGCCTTGTCCTGCGCTCGTGGTGTAATTGTTCCATCAATTCGTGCTGAAAGGATAGAGTGATGGGCAAGAGCAATACCAATTCTACAATATAAAAAAGTCAGATAGAGTCAATTGGTAATGGATGCATATTAGAATTAACGCACAAATCTAGAAATTGGGTCCATTGGGTATAAACCACCGATTTCGTTGGACCACACCTTGTTTGTTTGTTCTTCATTAAGCTTTGTAGGAGGTGTGCAATTTTACTACTCATCATGCATGTTTCCACATCCAAAATAGTTCGTGTGATTGTTGGCGAGTTATCCTGAGTGCTCCTGCCCTCGGGGTCTTCCAAATCCGCCTCCGCAATTGTGTTAAGCATGATGTGATGGTTACAAGATATTTGCAGCTTATTAATATTTCTGAAAAATTCTCCTGGTCCTTTGCTTTTGGATGATAGGAATTCTTCATATAATATGGAATATTCTTGCTGCATGGTTGGGTTGAGTGGGAGCAGCTCATAATGATGGCTAATAGTGGGGAGGGATTCGAGATGTGTGGTTTTGGTGCGGCGCAAACTTAAATGCCGCAATGCCAAATGCAAGATATCATTGCAACCTTTGGAAAGACTACTCAGGATGAATGGTGACCAGTTATCTTGATCGGCGCTCTGGGGTTGAGTGATGAATGATATTATGCCCAAAAGGTCATAAATGGTGTTGTGAATAGGTGTGCCCATTAAAAATATTTGACAGGATGAAAGGAGGCTATTAATGGCACGGTGAGTGGCATTGTATTGAGAGAGAATATAGCTATAAGATGGGGCAAGGGTTATTGGATATAAAAGGTAATTTAAATCATTTAAGATCAGACACTCACTGTGCTTCATCCAAAATTATACGATGCCAATTGATTTGAAAAATGAATGATGTAGAGGTATTGGTTTGCTTAAAGTCTTGGGTGATAGTATTGTAAGAAGTGATGATGATATCATATTTTAAGATGTCGTCTTTGGATAATGAGTGACTAGTGGGACCATGGTAGATTTTGGAATGCAGCGCTCCAGCCTGAGCATGCTTGGATATTTCTGATTGCCAGTTGGTAATTAAGCGAGGGGGGCAGATGATCATGGTGGGCGTGGACCGATGGCGGTTTGCAATCATCCGCTCCTTGGAGGTACCAATTAGAGCAATGGCCTGAATGGTTTTACCTAATCCCATATCATCCGCGAGCAGTCCTCCAAGAGGGGTATTGGTCGAAAGGGATTCAAATGAGCTAACAACCTTGTTTGTAATGATGTGCCTGGCATTGAAAGTGGATCCTGGGGGTGAGGTGGCCCAAAGGTTACGGGCTGATTGGCCATTGGGGATTTCTCGATCCCAGAGAAAAGCTAGTCCGGTCTTTTGATGAGGGAGGAGGGGGGTTTGAATAATGGCATGGGGAGGTCTGATCCACTGGGTAATTGTATCAGTTTTTCCTTGGAAATCAATGATGAAACAGCAGGATATGAAACTGGCGTCGAGCTTGAAGCGGGAAATGTCGGAGTGAAGAGTTGACATTGACTATGAGTATTACAGTCATATTCCTTGGGCATTTTAAGCTTGAAATCTTGTGTTTGAGAGCTTTCCATTATGAATAAAATGTTTGGATACCATGTGAAGAACATCAATGCTTGATTGGGTTTCTGAGATGAGGAGGGATCATTTGCATCAGTCATAAATACTCCCTCAACGAATAATATTTGAGAATGATTGGATTGGCAATTTTCAATCCATGCCCCACCAGGACCACAGTGCATGAACGTTTTTGGTGCCCCAAGGAATGGTATCAACGTTTTGGAAAGGGTTGCAGGTAGAGAGCCAATAGCATGCTGGTGATTGGGGAGATAAACAAATATGTTGTGTTGATTGTGCCATATGATAATCCAAGAAGCTAAGTGGGAATTCTCATGATTTAAGGCTATATCACTATTTATTTGAATACGAATATTAATCATCCCAATGCAAAGTGGTTGTGAAGGGGTTGACATGATGGCTATTTTAAATTATTTGGGGACAATTGGAAATTATATGATTGGGAGGGGTTAGCTAAACGGAATGAAGACAAATAGGCGCAGGTGGGGAACTTATATGAGAGGCAGCAATAGGGTCAAGGGGGGATGGCCTGTGGTTATGTGCATGTTCTTGATGGAGGTGGGCCTCTTGGGCTCATAATTTTCATATCCGATTTGGGGCATATATCAAGGCAAGGTGGCCAAAATGTGGGTGCACCGATATGACTGCTGGATCTGCAGCAAGGTACAAAACCTTTGGTGGAACAAGGTTGACATTAGCATATCCGAAATTGGGTGGGTTGGAGCAACTTATTGTGGAGGGCATATTAGAGGCATGCAGTCATGTTCGCTGGTGTGACAGCAAACATGGATGCATATCTTCCCCAGGTTAATTGTCGCACAGGGACCTACTGGGCAATGTTGGCCGTTTCAAAGGGCAATCTCACTGTGGGGATGTTTGTGTGTGGGCGGGTGAGATATGTTTGGTGGCATGCCACCAAACATGACTTTGGTTTTGCCTGAAGTTTTTTGCTGACTGATGCCTACTGGGCTTCCAGGGGGGAATGTGTGGGATGATCAAAGGGGGCGCCAGCCGTGAGCCGTGATCCACATATACATTCACCCCTATTGCGTTTGAGGCGAGTACTAATCCACCAAGATTGGCATCCAGGTCTTTGCCTCACGCGCGTACAAAACTCCGCCGAAAGAGGCCACCCACCCAAGGGAATTTTTGGCTGCAAGCCAGGTGCCACAACTTGTGCGGGGCGTGTGAGAACGTGAAGAAAATGACCCGCGGTGGGAGATACCCACGCAAACATAGGCTGGGATTATTCTAATGTGGATGAGGCTGAAGCAAATCCACACTGATTGGCCTCAGGTTTCCACGCGCAAGCAGGTGAGCGTCTGCAGTCAAGCTAACCACCCGACCAAGAAACTAGCCGGTCGGAACACTGGCAGTGAAATGTCTTCCAGGCGTATGAAAGTTGCCTGTGTATGACCCGTTGGGGGGTGCGTATGAAAGCGTGTGGCTGCCCGACAATGAGCACACGCAATGAACAAGCAGGGCCAGTCATTGTTTGCCCCGACAATGGCACCGGATTGAATCCACTGTTTGTGTATGACCCAAATAAACAGTCATCCCACCATGACCCACTTACATTATCTTGGATCACATGCGCATCTGTGCCATAGTTAGGCAGAGCAGTTGAACAAGGTGCATCAAAGGGATGCAGGTGAGAGATATGACTCGATGGCTTGATGTGATTGCATGTTACATTGTTGAACAGCTTTTTCTCTTCCCCGCAGCATACATCTACAAATGTGTACTGCGTACTACAGTGTTGGCTGTACAGATTAGGAAGGTGTAATACTACTTGAGCCTGCATGCACCTTCCGATTGTTTGCATATACGTAGCTCATGTGCCACATGCTCAGCATTGCGCTTCACCTGATTTGCACATGCAAGCTGAGCATATCATGGTCAAACGCACCATGTGGAAGTGCTCAGTAAAGCCATGGAATGAACTTTTTTTGCATTAGTTCATTGGAAGGCTCAGTTTGGAGCACTTCACCAAAGCGTGTGAAATGCTGCACCTGGCTGAAATGACACCCGATGCTGTGCCAAATGCTCAGATTGTGTGCATACAAAAGTGACTGAGCAATGCCTCAGCATGGTGCATTTCATATTGTTATATCCATAGTTTAATTACTGTGCAATTAAAATGTTCAGCCACTGAGCATTTCAATTATGACCCAAAAGCAAACCTGAGCAATGGGTTGAGGCAAGATCACGCTGTATTCACTTGTCTTACAGCCCCCCCCTTTGCTCAAAGACTATCACCAGGCCATACAGCCAGTGATCTTGCCGCGGTCACTTGTGAACAAATGCACCGGGTGCATTTCTGCATGGGTCACTTGTGCATTGCACCCACAATGCACATTCAACAAGGGCCTCACAACCACCCTCCTGGGTGATCGGGTGGCTATTTAAGGAAACAAAGGGGATTTGACTCAGCTTGACAATTCAATAAATTGCAATACTCAGCCAGACCCCCATTGTTCTTCTGCCTCACGCGAGCATTTCACTTCTCAGTTGCAGCATTCGCTGAGACTCAGCTTCAATTTTGCCCACATGCCTTGAAGCTGAGCCTTTTGCGGGTGCTGCAACTGCTGAGATCGTCTCAGCTTTACCATGGTATAAAAGACCATCTTCACATGACACGCCCTTCACTTTCTTTCTCACCCGCTCCACTTTGTTCAACCTCACCCGCGTTTGTCCTTCTTGTGTGTATTCCCCTTGCTCCTCCTGCCTTTCTACTTTTGTCTTTTGCACTCCACTAAACCCACTCCCCTTACTTTTGCCTGTTTCTTTCTTCTGCTGATCCTTTCAGAACCTCCCTTCTATCCACCTCGTGCATTACCTCTTTTTTTAACTTTTGTCAACATTATGTACCGATATTAATACTTATTTTTCTTCATGACTCTTTTCCAGACTTTTAAAAACTTCGTACTAGAGCGTTCTTATTTTGTTTCCGTTTTAACTTTATAATTCATCGTACGTCTTCATTTTTTCTCTTGATGGTTTACTTTGTATGCAGTTACTAACCTCAATTTTTTTGTTTTTAGATGTCGTGAAATTTATGCACCAAGCGGGGTATCCCCTGCATTTGTTCCTCGACGACAAACAATGCTTTTGATGCTTGCCGACAAGCACACAAGAAATGTTTGTTTGTTGTCCGCCCCTTCCGACCACAAGGCCAGAGGAGTTCCCGCCCAAGACGCCCTCGCGAGGATGCCTTTGTGGTCGATGATGATGAAACCATTTCCGAGCGTGAATGGACGACGGGCCCCCAAACAGGCCAACGGGAATGATTCCGGACGATTAGCCCTGTCCGCTCCAGTATCGATTTGTCCACTCCCCCTCCTAGGCCACCATCCGATGGTCACTTCACTCCTCGACCGGAGCGAAGTGATTATCCGGCCGATGAAGGATGGCAATGGCGAGAGGACATTTGAGCTTGGGCTGATTGTCACCGATGGGATTCAAACGCCAAAGTAAGTTTTCTTTCTCCTCCTTATCTCATGTCTCTTCACGCAATAATACTGACTTTTTTCCATTACTCATAGAACAAAACCCCCCGAATCCCCCCCGACAGGACTCTCCTGTTCCTAGTTTGCCTTGCGAGCAAACCCCCTGGCAACCCACTCCAGGCCCAAGTGGCACCCGATGGTCTGAGGAATTATTCCGCGGTAAACAGCCAAAGTTTCATTTCATTTTCACTTTCACTTTTGAGTCGAGTGAACTGACTCTTACTCCTTTTTTAGAACCCTCCCGAACCAAAGAGCCACCTATTCCTGGCCCAAGTCCATTGTCCCAACCACCTGAGGACAATACAACTCGTGAGCCAGAACCTGAGGTGGCTCCTACGCAATCCATGGAGGAACCTTATGGTAAGTCACCCCTTCTTTCTCTTCGATCCATATCCACTTTTCCTCATTTTTTCTTTGACCGTCTCCAGATTGTCCCGCCACTTCTCGCTTGATGATCATCATCAACGATACGCCCGTCGGATCCCCCCATCCCCCTCCCCCTCCCCCTTCTTCTTCACCGACTCCACCATCTTCCCCTCCTGTTCCCCCTCCCTCCCCAGATATCCCTTCCAGTGCCCCCGAGAACCCCAACGCCTCATCCCCCCGGTGCCAAGGTCCTCTCATTCCCATGATGACGCTCGCCAGGAATTCACCGACCTGCAACCAACCCTAATGATTCCTCGAGCCATCATCCACGAATCGATCAACTGAATCTTGTTGGAGCATCACCGCTTGCTCCACATGATTCCTTTCGTGGATGCAACTCATCAAAATGAGATGCACCAGGACTTCCGGGAGGAACTAAACTCCCTCCTTGCCAACGCACTGGAGGCTTATCCAAAGGAGGACATCACCGGGATAGTCTCGAAATTCTTAGAAAAATAAAAATTTAAAAAAAATGTCATGATTTCCTCTTTTTATTATTTGTAATACTTTCTTTTAAATAAATTATTTGTCTTCAATTATTGTTATGTTCAATTTCTATTACATTCTTTGCTTATGTGAAATTATATTTTCCTCAATGGTTCAAATATCCTATTGCGTGAGAAAATTTTGTATAACTGCCCCACCAAAATCTTGAGTGAGTATTTGTTTTTGTGAACCTCTTTTTCCCAAAATGCACCAATCGTTGCCATTACCGTCTCCTATATTTTCTTCTTCCATGGTTTGGAGCCATATCCATTCTTAACTGTAAAAACGTGGGAGCTTCCCGCATGTGAGCCATCCACTCCAGATTTGTGAAACATGGCCTTTCCTATGGTCACACGCTATTAATCTTACTCATGTACTGAATTGTTTAAATTGTCTGGAACCTTCACAAGCGTAAGGATTGGCGTGTGACTTGTTGGGAGGCTGCACAGGCATAAGGATTGGCGTGTGAATTGTTGGGAGCCTGCACAGGCATAAGGATTGGCGTGTGAATTGTCGGGAGCCTGCACAGGCGTAAGAATTTGTCAAAATTGTTGGCAACCTTCCCAAGCGTAAGGATTGGCGTGTGAATCGTCGGAAGCCTGTACAGGTGTAAGGAATTTTTAGCATTTTTGAGACCCTTCACAAGCATAAGGATTGGCGTGTGAATTGTTGGGAGCCTGCACAGGCGTAAGAATTGGCGTGTGACTTCTAGGGATCCTGCACAGGCCAAGAAATTTTCAGCATTGTGGGGAACCTTCACAAGCGTAAGGATTGGCGTGTGAATCGCCGGAAGCCTGTACAGGCGTAAGGAATTTTTACCATTTTTGGGAACCTTCACAAGTGTCAGGATTGGCATGTAAATTTTCGGGAGCCTGCACATGCGTAAGGATTGGTGTGTGTAGCATCGGCACCCCGCATAGGCGTAAGGAACTTTTAGCATTGTCGGAACCTGCACAAGCATAAGGTTTTGCGTGTGAAGCATTGGCATCCTGGACAATAGCAACAAACCAGGAAAGATGTACGATGGCATGCCACCGTATATAATCCACTTCACCCCTTTTTCATGTGAGACACCCCATCTCCCGCATTCGAATCCATCCAATCCTGGTGTATATTGTCCTCTGCCTTACCCCACCATTACTTACCCAATACACATGCAAAACTCCTCATTCTTTGAATTGGCATGAGATTGTATTACCATCCCTGATTTGATAGCCCGCTCTCTCACCAATCTCATAATAGCCATGGTTTTTTTGCCGCATTGTTTTTGCTAACCTGCTTGAGAATTGTGTGGACATACCCACTAGTGTCGTGCTTTTGTTGTCCTGTGCTGGATCAGTATAATGAACAAATGTACTACTGGCCCACACTACCTGAATGAGCCCATGACATGCGGATAGATCAATCCAAAAATGCTCATTTGGGAAAATCAATTTCCCCCCTGTACACCACTTTGACGCATCTCTTTGAATTTGGCCGGTCTGCTTATCAGCTTGAAACCACCATCCTGAAGCATACAGCGATGCATCCTTATCAACATGAGGTGCGTTTTTGAATCCATTCATGGTGAAAGTGAGTGTGGAAGCGAACTCGAATGCACCCTGATTTGCCGGAATATTGCCTTCATAGTTGACTTGATCAAAAGACCGAACCCCCAATGAATTGTAGAAATTTTGAATCTTCTCAAATAAATTATCCCCAACATATCGTAAGGATTGACCTAGAATGCAACCCACCGAGCTAAGATTGGCACCTCGGTTCCGCCATTCATCTTTTGCGTTTTCAATTTTCCCAACACTTCCATAAAGACCAAATTGTTCATTCTTCATGCTGCATTTGCGCCACCCAATTGCGAACATTAATCCCTCAAGTAATGCTCCATTGGTTGCAATCGGGTTGGTGAATCTCTTTTCGCGAAATAAGAATTGTGATAATTCATCCCATTGATTGACCTCGACTTCACTCATTCTTGTAAATGGTCGGAATTCGACAAGGGCAATGAGTAATCCAGTTGAAGAGAAAATTGCCACACGGCCAAAGTGAATGCGTTTGATCTGATTGAAATCCACAACCCTCCAAATTTCACTTGGGGTGATATTTGCTGATAGTGGCATTGATATTTGTGCTGTTGGGCGAGAGGAGGAAAACAACCTATTCATTTGGGTCGCTTTGCGCTCATTTGTCTTTTGGGATCTGCTACTATTCCCGAGTGGTTGAGGGATCACTATGTGTTGAAGCACACAAGATATTAGATACTGCCAAGGAGCTTTCTTCAGCACACATCCTTTGACTTCCCTGTTGGAGCCCACATGACATTGGCACAATCTGAACCGACTAAAGCCAATGTTCTTCCGTGGGGCCCAATGAGGGTGCCACATAAATGTAGAAGCATATATACACTGAGATTAAGCGAGCAACTCACACTTTCCTTCCTCAGCCCAACACTTTCTCGCGAGTTCCCTTTTACGCTGTGGTATTCCATACCATTAGTACCAGTTTCAAGCTTACCAATAAAACAAAAGAAAAAAAAATGATAATAAAAAGAATTACGCAAAACATATTTACACATTACAACTACAAATATCAAAAATAAATATACAATACACAGCCTCAAGATCTTATCAAAACAGTATAGTATCAAAGGATATATCCACCTTATCGCATCATCAATAACAAATTACGTCATTAAAGGCAGTTAATCTAAATAAAGGTATATGAAAATAGACCAAAGCATCAGAAGCTGTATTTTCCCCACCTTGATTCAATTGAAATAAGAAATACCTCAAGGCTATTCATAAAATTACAATATATTTTCCAAGAACAAATGTTTGCTTAGTAATAATGGCACGCAGGAAACTTGATAGAAATGATGCAATCTCCATATGAAATGATACAATACTAAAACAGAAACACCAGCATAATTCTCTCATATATATCATATGACTAGAAGACAGTTCAATTGTCAGGAGCTGTATTTTCTCCACTTTCTTGGCAAAAAGAGAATCCCACCAGCCAAATTATCTCAAACACATCACATGATTTTCATAAGAAACATAAAGCACCAGCATAATTCTCTCATATATATCATATGAATAGAAGAAAGTTCAATTGTCAGGAGCTGTATTTTCTCCACTTTCTTGGCAAAAAGAAAAACTCACCAGCCAAATTATCTCAAATACATCACATGATTTGGATAAGGGAAAGGACCACCAGCACAATTCTCTCAGAAAATACGTAACAAAGTCACCAAAAATGAAAGTGTCAACAGCAAAATTATCTCAAAGACATCACATGATTTTGATAAGAAAAAGAACCACCAGCATAATTCTCTCATAACATACGTAAAAAATAGAAACAAAAAATACTTTCCCCACCTTCAACAAAACATCACCAGCCATATTATCTCAATGACCTCACATGACTCTGATAAAAAGAAAATCTCACCAGCAAAATTATCTCAAAGACATCACATGATTTTGATAAGAAAAGCACCACCAGCATAATTCTCTCAGCAAACACGCTGCTACACCAAAACTACACGTCTCACTAGCTAAAACCTCTCAACTATGATTTTTTCTAAGTACCCTATTTTGAGAAGCTCTATGGAGGCCCAAAAGCTATAAATAGAGGTCCTCTCTCCCTCATTTTTCCGATCATCATGGAACAAGTTCCCAATATCCAGGATCACAACCATCCCTGAACTAGCAGGATATCTAGAATAGTAGTAGTGTTTAGTAGTGAAAAGCTCAGTAGCCTTGCTCAGTAGCTTAGTATTAGTGAAGAATAGTAGTATAACCGTAGTAAAAGCTCAGTAGCCTTGCTCAGTAGCTTAGTATTAGTAAAGAATAAGTAGTATAACCGTAGTTAAAGCTTAGTAGCCTTTCTCAAAAGCTTAGTGTTATTAACAAAGAGAAGTAGTAGTGATATAAACTCAGTATTAAAAAAAATCCTAAAAGAATCAACTCCAGTAGTCTTATTATTAGTACTCATATCAAAAAAAAATCATTATAATCAACCTAAAACCATAAAAAATATATGTATTCTTATCATTCTTATTAGTTTCATTAAAATAACAGAAACCCAAAACATATATATATATATATTATCATCACTTTTATTAAAATAAAATAAAAAAAATCTAGTGTTTATTTTATCAGAAATTTTAGATCAGAATTTTGACTGTAGTGTTATTGATAGGTCTGATTTAGAGACTGCTGATAAGTCTTCTCTATCTGTTAAAGCCACAAATCTTCTTTTATTTTGTGATTCTCTGTAGGCTGACTATTCAGTATTATTTAGAGGGGCAGCTAATACACCTTAGCACCCATGGTTATTGGACGATTCTGAAATTCAAGACAGACTTACCAATAATTTCCCCCTCAAGGTACTGCCTTATTTCATCCCACACCAAAAGGAGTTCCCACAACGCTCTTTTCCTTTTTTCGTTAATGGCATGCTTTCAGCAGAAAATGAAATGAAATCGAATGATTACTGATTTATTAATATCACCTAAATTGAATTGTGGTTGATGAATATTTTTTAATTGCGGCTAAAAAGAAAGATCCCACCTGACCTTGGCAAATTCGCGATCTCAAATACCTGAACCTGAAAATTGCAGTGGATAGTGCATTATTCAATTTTACACATTGATGTTCCCATGAAATCACTTTCCAATCCAACCATTTGTAATCTTGCAAGCACACGCAAATGCAATTTGCATCCTGCTGCGGATCCCTAGCTATCCTAGTCCTCTTGAAAGACACAGGAACATTTGGCCTATTATGGGCTGGCGGGAAGTGATAAACGCGACTTCCCGCAATGCCCCTGCGTGTGCTACTCACGGGCACAACGCCTGACTCAGCTTGTGTCTTGTCGGAGTCTTTGCAATGATGTACGGAGGCATGCCGCCGTACAATTACTATTGGTACTCAGACTGTGGCATCCGGGCAGTAGTAGGATAGGAAGTCATGATTATTAAATTCATAAATAACTTTGCAAAATTAAATTACAATCTATCTAGTACAAAGCTAATCTAAAACGGGTCGATCCTGGTTGTGAGTTTAGCTGACCTGGGTACCGTCAAGGTGACCTCATCACTTGAACCAAGCCCGCGATTCGCCACCCAGGCATCACCAAAGTCTAATACTAAGCATCGTGCAAAATCAAATCTAAGAGGTACAGTGGGGTTAAAAGACTCTGATGAGAAGAAACTTTTATTCAGTAAATTACATATATACTTATTAGTACGTAGCCACACTGGCTCCACTAGATTTTTACCCTCTGAAAGTTTTGCGGAAATGTCAATTAGTGATAAAGCCCCTTTAACTGAGCTTGTTCTCCAGTCATCTGAGCATACCATCAAACCACGAACCCCCGCCGCACTGAATGCCGCTAATATACCATAGCAAATTCAATTTATTCCGAGATTCTTGTGACACGCCAAAAGATCTTTGATGGCCTCATTTTTTTTTGAGTTCGTGAGTTTGCCTTTGATGCCATTAACTTAAACCTTTGTATGTGCACGTACCATGTTGTACGCAATCATCAAATGGATAACTGTATCCATTAGATCCTCCAGGTTCTTGTGTGGCTTTGTGGATATCTCATTGTCAGCCCCGCCACCTTCAATGCTGAGTTGGGTTGCACGTTGCTTCAATTTACTCAAGCAGGAGGCAAGGTATTCAACTGCTCCCCGTTCGAGTCCAAGAGGATCGGTCGAATTTGATGTTGGTGCAACATATGGTTTGGGTGCAATCACATCGTATGAGACTAAACTAATGGATTCAAACATAACATTTGCCCAAAAATGTTAAACTGGATTGGCGGGGTAAAGAAGGCTCTGAACCATTTTGAAGAAGGAGTGTTCTGATTTTGGGAGATTCTCTGGAGGTTTAGCTGATTCCTTCATCAATTTGAGATTCCAAATGTTGCGATCAAAAAACGCTTCTGTTTCGGTTGGCTTAAAAAAATCTAACCCTGTATATTGCAATTTATATCACCAGTCAAAAGCCAATAAACATGTATCATGCACAAAGATAAAACTCACCTGCCATCTCAAGGTCCTCCAGCCAGGCCTACATTTTAAGCTCTCAGTTACTGATCACCTTAATACCAACAGGTAGGAATGTATGAGCATCTTTTGTTGGTAAATTGTCCCATCTATTTTTGTAAATACTATTGATATTATCAAGCCCCCTTTTCCATGATTGTTGAGTAATATTGAAATGATAATTCAAAACGCCTGCAAACTCTTCCATGCGGGATAAAAATATTCCTTGAAAATTAGCAGATGATGACACTTCGGGCTCAGGGTCAGGAACTATATCAGTCATATCTTGTCCCATTGTATCATGTTTAATTGTTTCCCTTTCTTGAAAGGCTTGAATATTCCGAGGAGAGGCGGGAGGGTATGCATCATGCATTGTTTCATTGGGTATCGGGGGGCTTTCAGTATGTGGAGCTTCATCATGGATTGTTTCATTGAGTATTGGGGGGGTTCAGTATGCGGAGGTTGATTATCAATATGGTCCCCTTCAACATTGATAATTTCATGACCTTGATCGCAAGAATCGTTTGCGGCTTCAAAGGTACGGCGTTTTTTGTTTGTTTTTTTGGTCGCATGTATATTTGGTCTTTTTCCTAATCCTTTGCCTGGAAATCCAATTACGACTCGAGATCCTTCAGGTAGATATTCTCCCACCTCCACACCTGCCCATATATTGTAAGCAGCTATTTTTATATACTTTGTTTTGAATTAGTAATGGACTTACGGTTCAAATCCATTTTGAGCAGGCTCATGGCTTCAGCAATCTTTTGACGCACATAATCAGGAATTTTACTATCATTTTGAATTTTTTCGAGCCTTGGGATTGTTTGAGCAATGTTGGAGACAAATTGTTCCTTGGATATAATTTCCACCTCCCCACTGAAAATTACATCATCTTGCCCATCATCTTCTGTCGGTGCACAAGGTTCAACAGTCTTTTCCTTCTCATAACTTTTAAAATTCGGTTTCTGAGAGCTTGGAGGCTGACCTGAAATAAAGGCTATGACACAATATCAGGTTTTGGGAGATTAGAAATATTCAATATGGATGCATACTCAAATTCTGGAAGAACTGGTGTATCTTGATTATCTTCATGTGACTGGCTCTCTACTTCAATGCCTAATTCACGACTACTGGCGATATCAGAGATTTCACTTCCACTCTCTGGGGCTGAAGTTGGTCGTTCATTGAATTCAGTTGAATTTCCCGGGGTTTGGGCCATAGCGGAGGTAGTTTATTAGGCAAATAGATGGTGACGATTTGATTGATAACTTCTTTGAAAATTTTTGAATAAAAAGATCCAAATTCAAGAAAAAAGGTGCAAGTAAAATAATCGCATTTGCAAAATGCGATTTGTTGGGAAATTGAAGGAGGCGATGTTTTGCAAATTATTTCATATCATGCAAATGAAATCACTTCCCTGTGAGACATTGAATAAAGTTGACTAGTGAGAAACCTACTAAAGTCAACTTTTGAACTATTCAACGCTCACGAGGTAAGGACTAAGCAAAGTGTTCCATTTGAATGATATGAAATAAAATGGTTTTGTCGGCGAAACAGGAGACACAATTCTCTTGTCTTAAATAGTCCACTTATTAGGTTTTAATTTGTGAGTCTCATGATTTAAACCCTAACCACAACATTGTGAATATACTGACCAATTTCCCCTTAGGTCCTGCTGGCAGAGAAGGCCACTCAGCATATTTTGGCGATTGCCTTCATCGTGTATGCCAACAAGCCACCGTACACTATGGATGTAGTACGGAAGCGTAAGGATAAGTTGGGTTGGGAGCATGTTGAGAGGCACTCCGTGAGCGTAAGGATAAGTGGTGTCGGGAGCATGTCGGGAGGGCACCACACAAGCGTAAGGATAAGTGGTGCTGGGAGGGCACTACACAAGCGTAAGGATAAGTGGTGTTGGGAGCATGTCAGGAGGGCACTACACAAGCTTAAGGATAAGCAGTGTCGGGAGCATGTCGGGAGGGCACTACACAAGCGTAAGGAGAATTGGTGTCGGGAGCATGTCGGGAGTGCACTCCGCGAGCGTAAGGATGGTAAGCAGTGTTGGGAGGATGTTGGGAGGGCACTACACAAGCATAAGGATAAGCAGTGTCGGGAGGGCACTACACAAGTGTAAGGATAATTGGTGACGGGAGCATCTCGGGAGTGCACTCCGCAAGCGTAATGATTGTAAGCAGTGTCAGGAGCATATTGGGAGGGCACTTGAGCGAGCGTAAGTGTAAGGTTTGACTATGAAAAAATAAGTAAAAATTACTAATTTATTACTAATTGTACTCTGAATGTCCTTATGAATTGAATAAATAAGATTAAAAATATAATAATAATAAATAATTATTATTATTATGGCGTAAAATAATTATATTATTTAATAAATATAATAATATAATTTATATTATGAAAATATAATATAATAAGTAAATATATGAATATAAAATAATTAATATATTTAAAAAGCTCTTTATTATTGTTACCAACAAATAATAAAGGCGTAAAAAATTGCTTTTTATTAATAAAAAACAATTAATAACAATAATATTACTAATATTAAAGTTATGAATTAATATAAATACTATTTATATTAATTGAAGAATTATTAAGAGAGTAATAATAGACAAATTATTATAATAAGAGAAAATAACCTACTTTTAACACTTAATATAATAATTTTGAAATATTTTACGCCAAAAAATATAAATACAACCTTTTCAAATTGTATTTACAATAAAAATAAAGAAAATTACAAATTATTCTGGATTTTTACGTGGAAATGAGTTTTAGAGAGATTTTTAACAAAAACAATTAAATAAATGATTTAATCACGTCAAAATAGATGATTATAATAAGGTGGTCTTTGGTCTTTAATAATATAATAATTTTATATATAAAGAATAAAGAAATTACCTTTGATTTAATTGATTTAATGTTTTTGATGCGTCTGAGGGGAAAATAGAGAAAAAAGAGCTCTATTTATAGTAACTACCTCCCTCCTAGAGTCCAACAGGCTTCTAGTAGACGTGTACTGATCATATCCACTGGAATTGATCAATATTTCAAGGTTTGGAGATGATTACATCATTATCAAACCATATTACATCATTATTACACCATTATTTAGAGTTATCACTATAACTCTAAGTTTGATGACATCAGAGGCTTGGCAGAACCCCAAATTTCGTGGATTTTATTGGTTTTAATCATAAACTAATATTATTCACCAATTTTATCACTCTTAAGACTGTTAAACTTAAATTAAGGTTACAGTGAGTGATCATAACTGCTCAAATTAAGCTCAAACTTTGATCCTCAATAACTTTTAATATTTACACGCTACAGCAATTCAAAGAGTGAATTCTGATAGCCTGGCATAACCTTATTATGCTGCCAAGAGATTTTCATTACATCATCAAAACTCTAATTTTGATGATTTTTCTTGTAACTCATCTTTTCTGTCAAAATTCAATATTTTAAACTTCAAACCTTGATTTCAGGGGGTTATACCCTGAATTTAATAATAAAAATTACATCATTCTTCACGAATGAACTAGTAGAATCCAACTGTATACTTTTTTTAAGTTTGGAACACTTTCACAACAAAGTGGTCAACAGCTCTGTTGATTTTTATCAATATTTCATCATAGGTTTTAACCTTGTTTATAATTTGTAAAATAAAGTTCATATCTGTGTTCTTACAGTAATTAGGTGGTAACTTTATGTTTGGTTCATCATTCTATCATGTATAGTTTAGGAGATATTAGCTATGATCCTTGAATATATGCGTTGACCAAAAAAGTGCATATATTCAGGTTAATTCCTTAAGTATCAACTTTGGAAGTTAGCTTATTAATTATTTTATGTGTGGACTTTCGTGGGTAATCCACTGGTACAATTTATTTCACATGTTGTTTCATTAGTTCTTGAGATATATAAGGTTTTATGGTTTTTATAAGGTATTATGCCTTATAACTCATTAAATATTGACTTTACAGATATGCCATAAAAATGGTATATGTGTATTTTATCATGGGGAATCCAATGGTGTAATTTATTTTACATGTTGATTCATTGGTTTTTAAGTTAAACCAATTTTTGTACCAATTTATCTTATTTTTTGTATATTTAAGTAATTATTTTTAATGTATAATTATTCTAAGTAGTTTTAATATAGTTATATTAAGGGTATAATTATTCTAAGTCTTTTTGTGACCTTATTGGGTATGTGGTCATATCTCAAAGGCTCACAGTAAGGATAAGTGATGTCGGGAGCATGTCGGGAGTGCACCACGTGAGCATAAAGATGGTATGGGCGGGGGTGTGAAAGTGTAAGGAGTGGTGAGGACGGAGATGGGGGGGCAGTGTCGGAGTCTCATATGGAGGGCGGTGCGGGCTTGTAAGCATGCAAAGAATCGGGGCGGATTAGGTGGGGATGCGGAAGCCAATGAGGTGAAATTACCCAAACATTGTGAATAGTGTTGAAATGGGTTTGGGCTTTGAGTGACATTCTCATGTGACACATGTGACGATTGATGTTGTCTTGATGCTGACGTGATGTGACCCACTAAATCCAGTGACTATAAAGTGACACTAACGCGACTGAAGCCAGATTTTATGCTGACAGCGGTGCGACGTGAAGTCAATCGCCGATGATTGACGCGAGATTCGCCCTGGTGAGAGTATCTATTTGATTCCTCTCCTACTTCTGATTCTTGTTTGGGTGGATAATAGTAGTGATTAGAGTGAGTTGATGATTCAGATTTTGGAGATGCTGGTTTTGGCTGATTTTGATTGTTTGAATCCAGTTTTTTGTTATAAAAATAGTATTCTTGGAGTTGTTAAGAATTTTTTGAATTGATTGTAATTTAATTGATTTTTTTTATTGAAGTTGATGTTATGTGGCCACTGTTGGGACACCAGATGTGGGAACTCCTCTTGTGTGGGATTAATATGAGGCAGTACCTGGAGGGGGAAATCACAGGTAACTAGTTTTGAATTGCTAATAACTCCTGTAACCAAGGGTGGCAAGGGTGTATTGCCTGCCCCTCCTGAAATACTGAACAAAATCTTCCTTGGAGCTCACAAACCAAAATAAAATTAGTAAGTGGCTTTACAACTGCAGAAGACAAAATTCAGCAGTCTCAGATCAGACCTATTCAATAAATAATATGAAAAATAATGTCAGTAATTTTGGTTAAATTTGAAATTTTAATGAAATACTTGTCTTTTTAATCTTAATATCTTTTTTTTTAGTGAAATTGAGGTGAGTTGCTTCTTATTGGTGATAATTCCTTGGTAGGATGGGTTATTTAAGGTTTTCTGGAAAACTTGATGAGTGTTGATAAAGGTAATTTTGTTAAGGTAAAGTTATAATAGAGTAAAATAATTTTTTGGAAGGTTTGTTATTTTTTTTAAGAGTTGTTGATAATAAGATAAAATTGTATTTGTTAAATTTAAGAGGTAAGGTTCTTTGATATTGGATTTTTAAAGAGATAAGTTAATTTTAAATCTTGATAAATTGTTTTAATTTTAGTGGATAAAATATTTGAATAGAGTAGTAACCCTAATCTTGGGTACTGGGTAATTTTTATTTTTATTTTAATAATAATAAGATTCCACTGAGCTTAGCTACTGGGTAAGTAAATTCACTATAATTTGCTGGACTTCCTCCCAGGTGAGGGATGAACTATTTGTATGCTCCTACTGTGCAGTGGATATAATTTGCATGGAATTTAATTATCATGGGGGGGAATTTGAAATTTGGGGGGAGAGAGCCCCTCTATTTATACCTTTTGGGAGCCTAGAGGTGTCAGGGTGAGTCTATGTAGTAGCTTAAAAATAGTAAATACAAGCTAGCACTATGACTGTGACACACAAAAAAGTAATAAATCAAATCTTCAGGTCCTACTGCTACGTGGTAACAGTGGTGATGAGTCTATTGAGGACCTGGGTTGCAATGCTCTAATATCTTTGACTGTAAAGAAACACTACAATAATTAATTATTTTAATTATATCAATATAATCCTAAGAGTACTACTGGTATAAGACAGTTTTACTATGTAAGGATGTTAATTCATGATAAGATGAGTCTTTTCCAGTGAGGAAAGACCTGCTTTTATCTCCTCTGAGGACTTTGAAAGACTGGTAGGCTCTTCACACGTCTACAGAGTGAAAATTTTCACTCTGGAGGCTGGGTTGTGGTTCTGTACCATCAATTCTGACGTCAGCATAGTCAGAATTGTGGTTTTTGGACCACAAATGATCATTCTGGATCAATACAGGGTGAAAAAACTCTTCACAGGCCACGTCAGCACCATTGTGACGTGTCCAGAGTGTCTGGATGACTAATATTAGTCATTCTGGGCGGGTTTAAGCTTTAAACAACCATTATTTTAAGTATCAAGCCAGTACTGGTTGGTACAGGTTTGGTACAGACCAGTATTGGTCAAAATACTTCCAACCAAGATATCTTAGTCAGTTTTTGAGATATCAAGAAACCAAGAGCACAGAATTGAAGGGCTTAATGAGCTCTTCAATTTGGAATGCTTCATGTTTACCCTTCTTTCAAATAGCAAAAGGTATAAGGGTTTTAAGTTTTTGGATGTAATTTTGTACATCAGTATGAGGCTTCAAAAACCTCCATGCGAGATATCTTCTCCAATTTGGAAGATATCTGTATTCTGATGATACAGTTTTGTAGGGCTTGATTAGCTCTACAGTTTGGTATATTACACTGTACAGTTGTATGAGTGTATGCCAAAGATACAGGGGTTTGTTTACTTTCTTGTTTTTCAGAATATCTGTATTTTTGGTTGTTAAACCTTTGAACCAAGATCCCTCAGTCAATTTAAGAGATACAGAGTTCTAATGTATCTCAAATTAAAGCTCTTGTTTATATCTTTAATTTGGTTATACTTTTGTACAGTTTTGTACAAGCCCTCCTACACCTTTGAGGGGTTGTTGGTGAAAAAGGGTGGTATAATGGTATCTCCTGATTTAGGAGTGCTACAGATGAATAGATGATACCATTGGATAGCTCTCCCTTAGAGCTTCAAGAAAAAAACCATTCTGGTTGGGGTTTCATGAAATATGTATAAGTTAGATTAGTGGCTAGAATAAGAGTTTTTGCTTATTTGGTCTTATCTGTGATAGGGTATATCTTTGTCCTTTCTTATTATATTTGAGGAGGTTTCCTCTTTATAATCTACTTGTATTGGCTATATTTGTCCAATAATCCTCATACCATTACTTATGGTATGTTGGATGTCATGCTGGTGCTCTGTTTTGAGTCACAGGCTGACAAGAGGGCCCTCCATGTGAGCTGTCTTTTTCCACTTTAATTCCTCTTGATTTCATCATTTGACTCTGTTTTTGGTGAGGACCTTTCTTGCATGGGTCAGGTGATTTAAGGTTTGGTGATAATTTTCTCTCTGCACAGCCTCCATTTATCACATGATTGTCTTTTGGTGAACTAATTATGATGTGATATTCTTGAATTTTCCTTGCATACATGAGGTGATTCAATTTTGGCTGGGGATTTTTGTTGTGCACAGCCTCTTTTTTGTCACATGATATTCTGTTGGTGGATGCAGTATCACATGATGACCTTGTAATTCCTTTGCATATGTCCTTATTTTAGGTTTGGTAGAAGTGGCTGTGTAATTTATGCAGGTGTCATGGTTGTTTGTCTTCTTTTTGAACTTTAAAAGGAAGTCAGGTGATAATTTCTTGTACTGGTGAATTTACTGTTATGTATGAGATGATGTGATTTTTGAGTTTTACACATGCTGTGCATAGTCATGTGGTTGAGATTTAATTAAAACTGTGTACTGCATGCAGCCTGTTGTAACTAGCTTTGGTTTGCATGAGGTGATGAGTAGTGTAAACAAATGTGATTCTGTTTTAAGGTTTCCAGTGGGGTTAATTTGGATATAAGATAAGGTACTCCTGTGGCTGTAAGGGGGTGTAAAGCTGGGTGGGGTGTTTAATTTAAAGGGTGGTACCTTATTTGTTGTAACTAGTTTGCTATATGTAACTTGATTTTTTTGGATATGCATAATGAAATTGAATAATTTATTTAAACACATACACTTCCCTTTGGTGCCTGTGCCATGGTTTTATGAGTTAAATCCAGTTTCTTGCTGTAAAATTGACCTTTTGGTGTAAAGTTTGAGTGTAAGTCTGCCTGTAGGCTGAATTTACTGCTGTTTTGGGGTACTATGAGCTTGAACCTGGTGAAAAAAAGGTATGGAATACCACAGTACCTGTCTGCTTTGATGTAGTTATTCAGAGGTCTGACGTCTCCACACAATCTAGACTTGCCATCATGCCAGGTGATTAGGACAGGAGTGGTTATTTCCACTATTTCATTGTGTCCAATATTCCTGATGACTTCCATGTCCAGGAGTTGATTGATATGTTTTTCAATTTCTTTCCTGGTTTCCACACTTGCTGGGTAAGGAGGTCTCTTAAGCATGGGTGGATAAGGCCTTTCCACATCCAGATATAGTTCTATATCATGGCCTCTTCTTTTGCCTAATGGTTCCTCACCAATGGCAAATGCTGGTCTATTCTTTCTCAGCATCTTCAACAAACTTAGCTTCTGTTTACTGGTGAGGGTAGTGCTGAACTGGCCCTCTCTGAATTCATTCAGTAGTTCTTTCAGTGGATCCTGGGAACATATTTGGTATATATCAAGTGAAAGTTTCTTCTCCTTGTTGTTATCAATGGTAAGGTGCCCATTCTTACTATTGTAAATATCAATTCCATACATCCTCTTGTAATCTGTCCCCAGTAACAACCCTTGGATGTTGGCATCATTGAGCACTAAAAACTCTGGTTTGAGTCTGATATTACCCTTCCTGTGGGGTATAATTATTGCTTTGATAATTGTCTCAATGGAAGTCATCTTCCCTGAAGCACTTTTGAAGTTCATTGCCTTGTTGGCAAGGGTTGTTTTTTCCAATTTGGGAAGTGGTTGTCCAGATAATTTCTGGCCACTATGGAGCAGTGTGCCCCACTGTCATTAATCAATGGATGTTGAGAATTGTCAATGAAAACAGTCATTTTTGTGGCTGTTTCATGTATGTATGCCAATCCGTTGGTTGGTGTGACCAGGAATGTCTGTCCATCCTGTATATGTTTTCACAAGTTCTTATTGGCAGTGTCTTGTGGCATGCCTGCTCCCAACTGTATGTCCTGGATTTCTAGGCAGTTTCCTCTTGGTATTCCACAAGATATTCTTTTGGGTCTTGCTCTTAATCAGATTGTTCTCTGATGACATCTCCCGTAGATTATGATTCAGAATCCTCTGTGGGGGATTCCTCCTCTGGGACTTTCTCAATGGCATAGACTTTTTTCTTTGCCTTTGGATAATTGTTGGCATAGTGGTCTGTTGAGCCACAATTGTGAAAAGAATTTTTCTTCCTAGTCACTTCTGCCACTCATCCTCCTGGTTTCTCTTTGAACGCCACCCTGGAAGGTTGTTTCTCTTTGAAGCCACTGCTTTTGTATGGGGAATATTTCCCTATATTAGTTCTTTTCCTTACATCTTGTAAGGTATTTGCAATGTCTTCTAGAGTGCAACTTTGGTTGCATCTTCATTTTACTGCATTCTCTAGTTCTACTGGCATTTGTGTGATGAGTTTGTGATTCCTCATCTGAATGTTCATTTGAGTCTCAATGGCTTTAAGTATTTGAGCCTTTCTAGGACACGATTCATATATATCTTTGTCCACTGAGTACTTGTCATTTTCAAATGACATGGTACTTTGCCATATCCAAGTACCATTGCTGTACTTTTGGATTATTTGACTCTTCCACCATAGCCAGTTTCTCCTGCAATGGAGTTCTTTTATTTCTGTGTACCAAATTCTAGCATGTCCTTTAAATGCTGTATTAAGCCCAGCAGTAATCAAATAGTCTGGTATAGTTGGTACATCAATGAAGAGTCCATCAAAAAAATCTATGAGTTTCATATGATCATGTTCTCCTGTAACAGAGAATTTGGGCCATCTTGAGGCCTCAGGAAGGTGTTTAAAGGCTTCCTTCTCAGAATAAGACATATAATCTCCATCCTGGTATTGAGATAGAGATCTTGCCTTATTCACCAACATGGCATCTGCTTTGATGTCCTATTGATGATATGGATTATCCATAACCTGGCCTTGTGGTTGGGGCTTCATGTTATGGTACACATTAAATAGATTGTTTATGTATTAATCCAGACAATGTTTGTCCCTTTTTCTGTGGGTTTTTCATCAAAGACAAGATCCAGTCTTTTATTGGCTTGTTCAGAGGCTTTGCTCAATTGAGCATGTCCTTCTTGAAGAGGTTTAACAATTTTGTTCATGGAGGCTGTAAATTTTCTCATCCTCTCATGGCTTGCTTCAAGTTCTGCAAACTGCTTTTGAGTTTCCTCAGAAAATTGGGACATTTGTAACCACATTGCATCACTGTGTAAGTTACTCTCATGTGTGACAACATTATGTTTAATCTGAGTGGGGGGAATATTTTTATTAATAGGGCTACTGATTCTAGAGTTATTTACAACTACTTCTTGTTCTTTTGCACTTCTTTCACCAAATCCAACAGCTTTTGGATCATTGGGTCTGACTCTCTCTTCCGTTGGTTGAAGATGGTCTTGTTTTTGCCCTTGTATGCTTGTCTTCTCCCGGAAACTACCTGGTTTTTTGAAGGATGGTGACTCTTGGCCACTGATCTGTTGGTTCCTGAATGGTGCTAAGCCACTGGAGAGGTTGTTTAGTCTACTCCTTCTGATCCTGAACAAATCTGAGTATTTCCTGTATGGTTCAGTTGTTCTTCTATAGCTTGGATAGTGGCTTGATTATCCCTTATGCTGTTTGCCCTCACCTCCAAGAGTCTGAAATGCCTGGTGGGATTCCAACCCTTTGTTATTATCATAAGGTCTTTGATGTCTATCTCTTTGAGACAGATCTTCTGGAAACTTTCTCAAAGTTCTTCCCAATGGGATGCCAGGCTGAACCTCTTGTTGTCTGTGCTCCATTGAAAAATGTCTTTCAGGAGTTAGTGGAGCTGAAACACTTGAGCCATATCCTTCCAGTCCTCTGGTTTGAGGTTTCTGTTGAATTAGAAAGTGAATGGTGGAATGGGTATGATTTCCCTCAATGTCTTTCCATCCACCACTGTGTCCAAGATGTCCTCACACAGGTCTTCTGGTTCTGGACAAGCCTTCCCTGTCCTCTGGCTGGTTCCTTTGGAAACCAAAGTCTCTGAGGTTTACAGGTGACATATCAGTGTTTGAAAGCAGTCAAAAACTTTGTGTTCTTAGAGTTTTTACCGTTCACTGTGCCTTGTACAAATTTGATGTCTTCTGCTTTTGGCAATTTACCTTTAGAGGTCACAACTGGGTTAATGATTGTAATATTACCTGTACAAGTTGTTAAGTTTGGTTTACCTTTTGTTGATGCAGAGTTTTGTGGTTTTCTATTCCTCTGAGGCGTAATGCATGTCCAGTTTCTAGCTGTTATGAGGCCTTCACTATGCCTCTTTCCTTCACCCTTGTTCCCTGTGGTTCTGAGGGTCTCACTGATATTGTGAGCCTTAAGGTATATTTTACATACCCGAATACTCCACAATTATCTTGAAAATAAATTCTGAACTATGCATAACCCATAATTCATGCATATATTCAAAATTCATCTTTTTTGATTTCAGAAAAAATTAATAACCCTTTATTGAGTAAGTAAATCCATGGATTTAAGGCCAGATTTGGATTCTCCACAAAATTTCACCTAGGGTAGCTACATAGAGTGAATAAGCTCAAATCAACTCTTTGAGGTGGTAGTATGGATTATACATCAATACCACATAAAAGATCTGTGAAAGTTTTTCTTTTTCTCAATTTCATGCCAAAATAATGGGAATGTGAGAAATCCCATGTTACACATACAACAAGAATAGTGTTATGCATCTTTGTAGCACTTAATATTATGGTATTCTTACTTACACTTTTGGTACACCCATAGTTGATATCTCACTTGAAGTCTGAATTTCTATTTTGATGTGAAAAATAGTCAAGGGGGACAAAAGACATCAAAGAGAGCCGGGTTACCCAGCTTCTGAGGCCTGTGAGGTGTGGACATCTCCAAAGCTTGGATCCATGGCTGATTATGGCCCCATTAGTAAACTAAAACCTTTTGGGAACTTGGTTGCCATGTCACAACTTCAGTAAATCATAAGTAAATAGCAAAGAACTTGCTATTTTGACATGCCAAGGACGTAAAAAGAAGCTTAGACTCCTATAAACATGTCAATTCTTAATTACTTTCCATGGATAATCCTCAAAGGAATAATCAAAACCCTTTTTGGACTAGTATCCATTGAATTATCTCATAGCAACCTGCCATATTGTGCTACTCACAATTCTGTGTAGAAATGAGGTAAAAGCTCAAAAGATTCATTAAAAATACAATTCTTCATTAATCTTTTTGAAGCTTTCAGGAACAATGTATAAAAGTATTACTCATAAAAAGACCACAAAGAATCATGGTTTTGTAAGTAAAATTCAAAGTTTTACTTACAGTCCATTTTTGATGATTCCACGTGAAATACTGAATCTTTAAAAATTCACAGAAAATACATTCTGTGATGAAATTTCCAATAACATTGATAACTTTGAGAAATAAATGATTATATTGGAATAAAAGAATATTTACAGTTTTTACTCCTTTTATTCTTAGCCATAAATGGGTTGGTATTCACGTAAAAGCATCAATTAAGTAATTATGATAATCTTATGTGACAACAGATGATGCAATAAATAATCCAAAAAGGTTTAGTGTTTTACCACTTACTGGGTTTTCAGTTTTCTCCATGGAACACCTCTGTGAGCTGTTGTTGACTCAAAAGAGACCTACTCTTGCTGTTTTTTTCCAAATCATGACACCATTCCATTATACCATTATTACCAATAAGTAAGTATTAGTAAAGGCTATCTCTCAAGTGTTATATTCTTCCAAAAAAATAAAAAAGATTTGAAATTGTAGAAATCAACTATATATTGTTGTAATACTGTTATATATCCATTTTTGATCTTTTAAATCCACAATTACCCATCAAATTCTTCTACTATTGTTATTCAACAAGTTCTTTGGAGTATTAGTGAGTAATTAATTTTAATTCTTAAAGATTGTCTCTAGTAATAGTTCTCTTCAAGAATTATCTTTATAATTATTCTTTTGAAAGATAATTATATTTTAAGATAATTTTATCATTTTAATAAAGAAGTTTTTATTGTTAAATTCTTCTTGTAATTTATTCCTGTAGACAAATACTGCTTACTGTTATAATCACTAGTAGTGTATAACAAGTAACAGAAATAATGAATTAATTAATTATTGAATTGTGGCTTTAATAGTTTTCATTATTATATTTCATAAGAATAGTCATACTACTGTTGATTAATAGTAATATTATGAACAGTTTCATAGACACATTATACAGGTATGCTGGCCTCAGACCCGGTCTCTAGTAGGATGTAGTTTTCTTCCACTGAATCAGACAGGAAAAAGAGGACTTATTGTCAGTTAAGACTGTTTAAAATGCTTTTTGCATGTCTAAGAATGGCCTCTGGAAGTATATCTCTATATTATGCCCTTTTATTATGACAGTGTAATTGAATTGACAATTTCACGTCAGAAATACAGCTTACAGATATCTGGCACACTGTTTGTATACCAGTATTTCACAGATAAATTGTAATTAGCAAGTATAATCTAAAAAAGTGGTATTTAATAGGGTAATTGAAATTGACAATGTACCCAACCACGCCTCAACTGTTGGTTTTACTGTAAGAGGTGTCATTTTTTAATGCAAAAAAGGACTTTATTAATGGCCTAAAGTGTTGAAATGGAAAACACACCAAAAATAAGGATTATGTGGTCATTAAATTATAATCCACCATGCAACAATGCTATAAAAAAATAGGAAGTTTGAGTGGTATATAGTCATATACCACTTTGAAAATAAATATAAGATATATATTATATTTATTTTAAACAAATTTCATGCCTCAAAAAAGAAACAAACATCAGAATTGAGAAAATGAGAGAAAACACTCACTGGTGAGGTCCAAAAAAGGTTAAAAAATATGGCCAGGCCCCCAAAATGTCAGGCTGAGTCTATGAAGAGGTGATAATGAAGAGTATTTACAACCTAAAATATGACTGTGAAAAGGATAGTAATGTTCAAAATAGGTTTTAAATAAAATTAAAAGGCTTTACTAATGATTATTAGTGGAGGTGAGCACTGTTGAAAGCCCTGGGTTCAGCTTTACCTGTTGGGTTAAAATAATAAAGTCTACAATATTAAGTTTTATAGTATGACCTTGTTATTTTACAAGAGTATAACTGTTTTTGACTGTTTTACTATGTAGGAATTTAAGATCAGGATGAGGAAACCTTTCTTGGTGGAGAAAAGGACTCATTTTATTCTAAAATGGGGTGGAATGGACCTCTAGACCATCCAAATAGAGAAAGTGAAGAGTTTTTCACTTCAGAGTACTGGCTTGTGGTTTTCATAATTCCTTTATGCTCTTTATTGGGCTCAGATGTGGTTTTGATACCACATCTGGGCAGTTTTCACCAATAGAGGGTGAACATTTTCATCTGGGGACCACATAGCCCTCTTCTGACCTGTATGACGCGTAGAATGCTGTACAGAACCGGTATGTGACCCCAGTAATGAATGAATGATAAGGTATTGAAGTACAAACATGCTTCTTTGTCTATTTGATGCCTCATAATCATACTTATGGTAGAATATCTGACAGTAAGCCTTTATTGGTCTAACCATTGGATTTTGGGCTCAAAACTGCCATACCTTTGTCAGTTTTTGAGATATAAAGCTCAAACCTGCTTTAATTTGTATCCCTGGATGGTTCTACACATTAGTACCTCATTTGATATGGTAATCATTAAGTATGGAAACGTTATGCCATGTACAAGAGTTGTTGTACATATATATGTTTTGCTAAAAACTGTATAGAGCTTGTTTGCCCCATAACAATTTTTCTAGATGGGATATGGGGAAATGAATGGCACCATCAGATAGCCCTTATTGTTATATCTCCACAAAGACCCCACTTTAGGTATCTCACACTATAACTGTAGAAGTTAGATGTGAGGTAAATATTTTATTCACCCTTATTTGACCTTATTTTGGTCATAACTTCTGTAATTATGGTTCCAGCTCAGTTTGGCTAGGACCATTCAATAGCTCGGACTTAGAGCTGCATTTTTGAATACCCATTTAATGGGGTTAATCCTCTTCCTCTGTATTTCAGATGAGAGGTGAAAATTAAGGTTTATGCCCAGCAGAACTTTGAGCAGGAATAACTTTGTTATTCTTTGTCCTATGAGTATAGGACTTGTATATTTGGAAAGGGGTGAGTTTCCTCTTTCTTGTGATACCTTTTTAGCTGATTTTTCTCAGTTCCATTTTCTGCTGGTATCTTGGTTATACCATTGATTTCTGGTATTTGGCTGTCATGCTTGTGCTCTGATTTTGAGTCACAGTCTGACAGGGTCTCTATCACTAATAATATTTTCAAAGAGACCAGCATGGGATATCACTGTGTTCCAAATCAAAAGGGCGGTATCCATAGATGTGTCATCATTATGAAATGGTAAAAAGATTGGGGTTTCGCTATATATGTCATCAATTACAAGAAATGCATTTTAGCTTTTATCACCTCCAGGTGGTAAAGCAGTTACCCAATTCATATGAACCACTTCCCATGGGATACTTGGTTTTTGAATATGAATCATTAAGCCAAATATTTCACCAGTAGCTTTATTGGCTTTCTGGAATCTATCACAACTGTGACAGTACTCAATGACATCTTTTCTCCAAGATGGCCACCAGGCACATGTCTGAATTCTTTCCATTGTTCTGTCTTCAGACAGATGTCCAGAATAAATGCTTTAATGGCATTACAGTAGTATTGTGTTGATAAATATTATACTACATAAGACCATGACACATGTGTGTTTAGACCCATGATATAAGAAACCATCAAAAAAATGGAATCTCCCATTGTCATAAGATGTTTTCCAAATATCATCCAGAGAATTAGCCAAGGATGCATATCAGCAATCTTTGTCAAGTAGGGAAGTATGAATATGACAATTCATATCTTGCTTATAGCTTTCCCCAACTTCTTCAAAGAATTCTGTTCCCATGTCTGTGATGTTAATTCCTTCAATTGGAAACTGATTTTCTGCTTTTATAGGAACATACGCAGGATTTTCACATGTATTGGGTAATGCCCATCTACTCAAGCCATCATAATTCCTGTGAATATTTCCAGGTTCATGTACTATGGTCATATTGCCTCTATACTCCTGAACAGAACTCTGCCATCTCAACATGTGTCTCTGTGGAGTCTCCATGTCAAGAAGAAATTTGACTGCATTAAAATCAGTAATTACTTCAAAAACACTACCATCAAGAAAATCATGAAGTTTTTCCAAAGCACAAATAAGGCAAAGTCACTCCATTTGGCTAGCTCTCTATCTGGCCTCAGTAGATTTTATTTTTTTGCGATAAAACAAATTTGACACTCATAAGGCTTGTCATTGACAATTTGAACATGATGTAGAGCTGCACCTAGGCCTTCACCACATGCATCAATATACAGCTTAAAAGGAAGTTTCCAGTCTGGCATCAATAATAATGGTGCATTAGTCAAGGCATACTTGATGAGCTAATATGCTTGAATTCTTTCCTGTGTCATTTCAAACACACTTTGTAGATCTCAAATTCTGTACAGTGATTTGGAATGGATTGCAAAATATTTAAGGTGTTGTCTGTAATAACTGGCACACCCTAATAAAGACGTCATCTCTTTTCTGTTCTGGGGAATTTTTTTCAGTAAAGCTGCAGCAACCTTGTTCTTATCGACACCAAGGCTCAGTCCTGATACTACAAGTCCTAGAGCTTCAGCTCATGAAACCCAAAATTAAATTTTTTCTGAGATATTTTCATGTTCACTTGAAGAATTTTCCTAATTAATAATGAAAGTTTCTCTAAATGCAATTGCCAGGTTTCTTAACAAATGATATTGTCATCAATATAAATGATTCACCATCCCTCTGATAATTGATGTGCGAAAATGGTATTCATCATTCTTTGATGCTGAGAGGGTTCATTTTTAGTACCAAAAGGCATCCTCAAGTATTCATAAATACCACAATGAGCAATAATTCTCAATAATTTTGTGGCATGAGGTGTTAAAGTATTGTGATGGAAACCTTCAAGAGCATCCATAGAAGTGATAAATTTTGCTTTGGATAATTGAGTCAAAGTCTCATGCATTCTGGGGATTGGATAACTGTCTGGAATAGTGTAGGTATTCAATGCTCTAAAATCACCAACCATCCTTGATTTATAATTATGTCAAGTAATGATTACAGGCGTTGTGACTTCTACTTCTTCATTGTGCCCAACGTTTCTAAGAACTCCCAGTTTCATGACGTGGAGGGTAAAGTCTTTCCACATTAAGCATAATGTCTATTTCATGGCCTTTGATAGCCCCAAGTGGTTCATTATCAAAAGAAAAGGCCTCTCTGTATTGAAATAAAATTTCAATAAGTTCTTCCTTCATTTCTAATGTTAGTTCAGTACTAATTTGTGCTTCAATTAACTGATCTGACACAAATTTTTCTCTATTAACATTCTTTACTTGTGTAATGAAATTTATTTCTCTTTTTTCTGAAGGAAAAGCAAATTTTTGCCTTTTATTTTTCCCTATAGTGAAATATCTGTCTTCATGATGATTAATATCAATTCCATAAATATTGATATAATCATTTCCAAGTATAAAGTGTGGTGAAGTACAATTATTCATAACAACAAATTCAACTTTTAATCTGATACTCCCCGCAGGATGAGGGAATATCATTGCTGCTTCAAAAATGCCCAAGGTGTGCATATCTTGGCTAGCACTTCTGAATTTTATACCTGCAATTGGCATTAAGCTTTCTTTCAAATTGGTACAAGTCCTGTAAAGGTAATATTCTCCAACAAAAGTACAAAAAGCACCTGAGTAAAGATGTAACTTGGCTCCCTTGATTTTTATCACAGTATTAGTGATACAAGATGCTCCAGCTGTATAAACTTTACCTCTGAAAGATTTGGTTTTCTGAATTTTAGCATATTGCACATGTATGAGATCCATACATTCATCACTTTACTGTGGTAACTGAGTATGTACTTCTGTGAATTCAAAGGAAACATTAGTATTTTCTATACTAAGTTCATCTGGTACTTCTTCTTCTTCAAAAGGCTCAGAATCACTGTCATGTAAAGATAAATTATTTATTTTCTTTTGTGTCTTCAACTTTATCTATTTCTATCTCACTTACTCTTGTCTTTTTGAGACAAGTGTTTGCCAAATGAGATGTACTTCCACACTTATGATATTTCAAAGGATCTTTGTCATCTGGCTTATTGGGTTTTAAAATTGGTTTCCATTGGGGGTTTATACCAATTCCTTCCGATTTTTGTCCTAGTTCTGATGTCTTAAGTGGCATTGATATAATTTTCTGTAGAGCAAGGCTCAATACATCTGCTTCTTATAGCATGCTCAAGGTCACCACCATATTTTCTCAATGTGCCTTTATTAATCATTGTTTCAGAAATATCAGGATGAAGAGCAGTTAATCTGTCTCTGTTCAATAAACCAATACATGGGCCTGTCCCTTTCAATATTAAAAGGGCTCCTTCAAACAAATTTTCCATTCTAAATCTCCGGGAATAATTTTCCCATTTGGAAATGATTTTTTCTTTCCACAAAGGCCAAGAATGTTTCCAATGGTCTTGCCTCATTTTGTAATACCATTTCTTTTCTGATCTGGTCAACAGGGAGTGTAATATGGCACTTTGGTATTCATCTGGTATGTCAAGGCTTCTTTAAACATATAAATTGTTTTCATAAATTACACATGCTTATAAAATCCTTCACCACCAGAGGTTGGCCATTACTCCAATCTTAGAATGTCTTTAAAATTACAAGCAGTCTCAACTTCTGCATTACTTGAAATTGTATGATGTAAGACATTATTGAAGTTTAGCACATTTCTGTCAAGAATGGGTGTGGACTGTCTTGGAAAATCATTTTTCAGTTATATATTATTAATACTTTATTGAATATCTTCTTTCAATTCAAGTCTTGCTTTATCACTTTTTTCCAGTTGTTCTTGGAAAAGAGCTTCATTGTGGCCAGTTGAGTTTCCAAAGTTTTGAACTTTTATTCTTAATTCTTTCAACTATCTAGCTATAAAAGAAATAGAATTGTCATCTGGTTGATTGAGTAAGGTAACTTTAGACTCGATTTGTGCACAAATTTTTGTCAAAGACAACATATTTCCTTTATTCACATTTTCTGGACCAATTATGGTCTTTTGTGACTCTTTTCCTTGTAATACCTCTCTACCCAACTTCTGTTGGATATACTAAAAATTATCAAGCTTTGCCCAAATTTCTTTATTACAAGTCTCAAAATGAGTTACAAGCTTTACAAGGTCTACTTCTTTGGAAAAGATTGGTTCAATCTTTCCTCCTCCTTGTTTTTGAATTCCATCAGACTTCTTTCCATATTGAACACATTCTCCATGGCTTTCTTCTCTTTCTTCGGAATTCTTTAATTCTGTGGGTAAGGCTTGTTCCACTTGGATTTTGCCTTTCCCTTTGTGTTTTTCTTGCCCTTCGGATTGCTCTTTGGGGCTTTCTTTTCACTTTTTGGAGCTTGTTGAAGCGTATTTTTGCTTGTGGAGGCTTGGGGAACTTCCACTGGGCTGTTTTTCTTTCCCTGGGCCAACTTATTTGGGTCCTCTGATAACATGCTTTGGTTTTTCAACCAAGCTTTTATCTGTTGGATTTTTCCCTTGAAAGACATGGGTGTCCAACCCCTCAGAAGTTCTTCTGTCTTTTCTGGGCCCATGAACTTCTTCACTTGAAGATAAGAGTTCATTGTGCCTATCCAAAGACTTGGCAGAAGTTCCCACTCCTGCTGTTTTTCCACCATAAACCAGTTCTTGTACTGAGACTGGTGTATCTCTATTGCTGCCTGCTGGAAATGATTAAGGTCTGACAACAGGAATAGCAGTTTTGCCAGCTTCTGGACTCTCAATAAGAGTTTCAAAGGTGCTGGATAACCTTTGGGAACTGGTGGAAGTCCTGGCATCCTCCATTTGTGCCTCTCCTCTGGGCTAACATTCTTGCATTTTGGATTTTTGACTTGAATGTTCTGGTCAAGATCCATTTTATTGGATGGATTAATTGCTTCCACTTCTAGTAGGGGTCATTTCAAATCCATTTTAAGAAAAAATGGACCAAGAAATGAATTGAATTCACCTCCTGGACCTTTGAAGGGTTCTTTGCTAATTAAGCCCCTGGGGGCTGGGCTGGTTTGTATTTCAATACTAGACTCTGATGCCTCAGAGTCTGAAGAACTCTCCCTTATGGATTACACTGGAGAAAAGTAAAAATATAAGTCCTTTTATCCAACAATAACAATAACTTATAAACTCAACTTATTGGATAAAGTTGTTTTAATTTCAATTTATGGCAAATTACATCAAAATTAAAGAAAAGTGTCTAAAAATTAAAAAAAAAAAATTTTAATATAGACTTTCAAATTTTTTATTTTATTTCTTATTTTCTTCAAAGAAATAATAATGATGCAATTAATAAGTTATTAATCAAAATTGTATTATTATTCACTTTATACTAAAGTAATTTAAAGAATAAACTTCAAGTCTGTGATGTGAAAATGCCACTGGTTAGAAAATAGAAATTTATTCCAACTCACTAAATAGTGTCTTGTTGCAAACAATATTCTCAAGAAAAAATAACTTTACTAATATCATAAAGATTTCTTATAAAGGATAAGTCCCCCAAAAAGCCAATATTGAGATAAATATGGCAATTTTATGTCAAAAAAGTGTAAAATAAGGTCTAGAACATTGTTTATGTCCCAAACGTTGGTTAAAAGCATGGCCAGGCCCCCAAATATTAGTTTTGTCTATAAAACACTTGATAATATCAACAATATAAAGAGTACTATGACTGTCCTCAGTAGAAATCATAATCTACCAAAATACTATAACCACAAATTAAATATAATTATTAAAAATGATTATATTAAAAAAATAAATTTAATTATTATTCTAGAATATATAATAATAAAAATATTAATAATTATAATAAATTATAATTATTCTATTATTGTTATAGTCACTGACAGTTATAAGAATAAGAAGTGTAAAACGCTTAATGAGACAATTACATGTGGAAAATATAAATATTTAACCTCTTATAAATAATATAAGTATTATTTATAAAAGGAAATTATCACACACACTGTTCAGATATAATTATTATAGAAAAATTATATGTACAAAACCTAATAATAGATAAAAAATTATAGAATTTTAGAGAAAAACTTACTTATAATATACATTTAATACAACAAGTCAAATAAAACAGTTATATTAAATGATTATTATAAGTTAAAGACACACCAAAAATCAATATCATAAAAGATAAAACAAATTTTAATAATAAAAAATATGATTAAATAATTTTTAAGAGAAATTTGTGGATTTTAAAAGATATTTCCAAGACAATAATTTTGGAAAATAAAATATATTATTGGTGATTACAACAATAATCTGAGTTCTATGATTTCAATTTTGTTAATTCAAAATTATTGAAGAATAAAATAACTTGGGAATTACTTTGATAATAAGATTTAGTATGTAATAAAATGTTACCTGTTTAAATGTCTAGTATGATTGTATTGGATTGAATTGATGGACAAAAACAGTGATGAATAGACTCTTTCTATGTCTTCAGAGTAGCTCTCATGATTCATAATTGATATAGAGGGCGTGCTCAGGTCAAAACTGAAAAATCATGCTTAAAATAAGGTTCTTAACTTAAGGTAGCTTATTTTTAATTCCAATTTTAAGTTACTGGTGTTATTCTGAACTACAAGTAACTTTAATCCTCATTTAAGTTAATTATTTTAAGTATTAATATAAAACTATTTCATTTATATTAAAGTTCATCCCATTAGCAACTTAAAAATAAAGTTTCAAGCAAAAATCTCTTAAACTCAATTTTTAATTAATTTTTAAGCAAATGTTAATTTTCTCTAATTATAATTAAAAGAGTAATTTTCCAGGCTAATTACAAATAAAACCTGTTTATAAAAGATACTTTAAATTTAATTTCTACACAGATAACATTTAACTGTAAGCTGTGTGAAAAGTTCAAGCAAATCCATTAAGATTTGGATTTTCAATGTATTTTTGAAGTTATTGCTATTTTTGCACGTAAAATACCAATACACACTAAACCTTAACTTTTGATAAGGTTTTAACTCTTGTAAATTTAAAGTTTTACGCTTATTTAATCTTTGGAAGCTCTTAAAACTTTAATTGAATGCTTACATATTGGGATTTATTCTTTGGGAGCTTGAAATTCCTGTCCAAATCGGGATAAGAACAGTTTCAACTTTAAGGTTGGAACAAAGTCTAATCTGAAAGTTTAAATAAGGTTGAAAATCCTCCAATACAGGTGGACAACCTTAATTGAATCCTTGCACATCCAAAAAGTTGGGTACCCCAGCTCTGTTTGATCTTTTTCCTTTGTCCCACCTTTTTGTGTGAATTTTGCCTGTTTATTTATGTAAAGCCATATAATGGCCTTAAACACCTTTAAGTTGAGCCCATGCAAGATTTACATCCTGTATGGCAAATCCTTAGCCAATTCACTAAATATACACAACAACTCAATTTTATACAAAATTTTGGTAAGTTTGCGTAAACCTCATGCAACTTTAAGTTTAAGCTTATTTAAGCTTAAATTTCACAATTTTAAAAAAAAATTAAAAAATTCACACTAGTACTGTGAGATTCTTGAATCTTCCAATAACTTATGAAATAAGCAGTTTTGGGTTTAACACCGTATGGGTGTACCCTAGGTTATTTTTGGTGTAGAATCCAAAAATGACATAATAATTGTAACTTTGTTTATCCAAACAAAATTTGTACTTATTTTTTGTTATTTTTTATTTGAATTTAAACTGAAACATCTGTTCAAGATCAATTCAGCTGTATATGAAGCCATTTGTGGCCTTATGGCCATGTCATATATACCTCACAGGCTGACACTTCTTTACTGTGCTACTTGAAATTCTATATAGAAATGAGGTAAAAACTTAAAAAATTCATTAAAAACACAATTCTTAATTAATCTTTCTGAAACTTTCAGGGCCAATGGAGAGTGGTATGACTCATACCAAGACCACAAAGGATCATGGTTTCATAAGTAAAATTAAAAGTTCTACTGATAGGCCATTTTTGATGATTCCATTTGAAACATTGAATATTCAAAAATTTACAGAAAATACAAACTGTGATTAAATTTCTGATAAAATGAATAAGTTTTAGAAATTAATGTTTCTTTTGAAGTAAAAGGAGATTTACAGTTTTTACTCCCTTTATTCTTAACCATAGTTGGGTTGGTACTCACATAAAAGCATCAAATAAGTCATCATGATAATCTGACATGACAAAAGATGAAGAAATCATTAATTCAAAAAGGATTATTGTTTTCTCACTCACTGGCTTTTCAGTTTGCTCCATGGCACACCTCTGTGAGATGTCTCTGACTTAAAAGAGGCCTCCTCTTGCTGTTTTGTCGAAATCATCTTCTTGTCAGATTATATCTTTGTTACCGACAAGTAAGTACTAGTTAAATCTTTTATGAAGTGTTTTGATTCTTTCAGAATCAATCAGAAAGACATGACATCATAGAAATAAACTATATATTGTTTTAATATTGCTATAAATAAATTTTGATCTCTTAAATCCACAATTTATCCATAAAATCTCTCTACCATATTCTTTCCAAGGTTCATTGGAGTATTAGTTGGTGGTTTATAATTAATTCTTAAAAGTCTCTCTCTAGTATTTGCTTTCGTTGAGAATTATAATTATAATTATTCTTGTAGAAGATAATTATAGATTAAATTGTTCTATTATTTCAATAAAGAAGTTTTATTATTAAATACTTGTAATTGATTCTTGTAGACAGTAACCTCTTACTGTTATAATCACTAGTAGTGTATGAAAAGCTAAAGAAATATCTAATCAATTAATTGTTAATTGTGGTTATAATAATCTTCATTATTTTATTTCATAAAAACAGTCATAGTACTGTTGATTAATAGTAATATTATTGTCAGTTTCATAGACACATCTTACAATAAGTATCCTTTTTGAAAACTGTAAAGCTATAAATGAAGGTATGCAAAAACAGGAATTCTTATAAAAATTTCCATATGTAAGACAATGTATAAAATGATGGGTGTCAAGATCAAGAGCTCAGATGTCCCTTCAAATCTTTCCAATCAAAGGTTTTTCATTTTGAAAATTGATATGGACTAATTTTTCCAGCAATATATAGTAATTGAGTTTGAGTGAATGTTTCAGCTCTAATAGAATCTTTAGAGCAATAAAAGAGAAGACCAAAAGCATACATAACTGAATCTATCATTAATGAATTTTTAGAATCATCTGTAATCATTATTTGAAATATCAGCAATTTTTTTAGTTATATATCACAAACAAAAGTAAAATAATTTATTCTCCCAATTTAAATTGAATGATGTCATTATTGAGCAGCTGATTATCATTAAGATTACTTGTTCACTGTTTTCTTTTCTTATTCCCTTTTCTTTTGGGTCAATTTACTCTCAGATCCCATAACCATTCTTTTAATACGTTAATTTGATTCATTATCCAATTTGTTATCATTTTTACTCCTTATCATCACTTTGGTTGTTAAACCAATCTTTATTTGTATGTATGGATTTTCTCTGTCATCCTATCCTATTTTATAGACTAAATTTTTCTTCTTAACAGTAAATAAGAAGTAAAACAGTTTCAGTTAGTTAAATTTTATTGATAAACTTATCCTAAGCCGTTGTTAGCCTGTTTATGTCACAATACGTATCCCTTAAATAAAATTTCTAAGCTTATGATAAAACAAACTTTCTCCTCAATAGTATTACATCGGGTCCAGCATATATTAATCTTACTTATTTATACTTATATACATTTCACTTATAACAGAAATATTTTTAGTTACAATATCCATTCTCTTACACTAAATGTAGCGGATGGCATGCATAATATTTGGAACCACAACTGTTTCAATAAATCATTGTATTTAGCATCAAAACAGAAAGATTTACTCAGTAAAAAAATCAACCATGTGGGTGTGTAGAGCACAGAGGCATTCCCTGATTACTTGTCAGCCTGTGACTCAAAACCAGAGTACAAGCATGACAGCCAAAATACCATAAACTGATGGTATAGCCAAGATACCACCAAAACATGGAGCTGAGCCAAATTAGCTCAAAAGGTATCAAAAGAAAGAGGAAACTCACCCCTTTCCAAATATACAAGTTCCATCATCATAGGACAAAGAATAACAAAGTTATTCATGCTCAAAGTTATTGCTGAGCATAAACCTTAATTTTCACCTCTCATCTGAAATACAGAGTAAGAGGCTTAACCCCAACAAATGGGTATGAAAAATGAAGCTCTAAGTCAGGGCTATCCAATGGTACTATCCAAACTGAGCTAGCACCAGTATTACAGAAGTTATGGTCAAATTCAGGCCAAATAAGGGTGAACAAAACATGCACCTCTCATCTAACTTCTACAGGTTTAGTGTGAGATACCTAAAGTGGCATCTTTTTGGAAAGAGTACAATCAGGGCTATCCAATGGTGCCATCCATCTCCTCATATCTCAACTAGAACAAAGGTTATGGGGCAAAGAAGCCCAATACATGCATATGTACAAAAAATCTTGTACATGGGACAACTTTGTCATATTTAATGATAACCATATCAAATAATGAACCATTGTGTAGAACACAAACAGGGCCACACACTGAACACATTTTGAGAATAATATCTCAAAAACTGACAAAGTTATGGCTGTTATAAGGTCAAAGTCCCACATTTTGTCCAATAGAGTCTTACCATGGGATAATATCCCATAACCATGATTATGAGGTGTCAAACAGACAAAGAAGCATGTTTATACTTCAATACCTCATAATCAGTCAATAATGGGTCGCATACAGTTTCTGTACAGAATTCTACGCGTCATACATGTCAGAAGAGGGCTATGTGGTCCCCAGATGAAAATTTTCACCCTGTATTGGTGAAAACTGCCGAGATGTGGTTTCAAAACCACATCTGAGCCCAATACAGGCTGTACAGGTCCTTTAAAACCACAACTTTGTCTCAGAGAGTGAAAAAATCTTCACTTCCTCTACGTGGAAAGGTCTAACAGCCCTTCCACCCCATTTCAGGATAAAAAGGAGGCTTTTCACAGCCAGAAATGTTTTCCTCATCCTGCTGTTGAATACCCTATGTAGGAAACTGTCAAAAACAGTTTTACTCTTGGGTAAAAAACAGGTATAATCATAATATTAATTATTGTAGCCTTTATTATTGTAACCCAACAGGTAAAGCTGCACCCAGGGCTTTCAACAGCGCTCACCACCACGATATTTCATATAGTAAAGCCCTTTTATTCTTAAATTAAAACATCTTTAACTCTTATAACTCCTTTTAAATCATTTTTGACCATGTCACAGTCATCGTTAAAAGTTGTAAATACATTATAATACTTTTATCATAGACTCATCCTGACACTACCACAGGGATAAAAAGACCCTTTTCCATACTTAGAAGCCTCCAAATATGATCCTGAGAAAAATCTCACATGGATAGGATATCTCAAAAAGAAGTGCACTGATAACTCACTAGTTTTAATTATGAAAAGTTCCATTTTGACAGTATTTTTGATAATAAAACAGCTCATACATACCAAAACCAGAGATTTTGATAGCACTCAACATAGCCCTACATAGTATCACAGCACTCATATTCATGAAAATCATTATTTTTATGCACCACACTTATACATAGTACTATATCATAAATTTGGCCAGATTTCTTTCAATAACTATAATGAAGATGAATCTATAGTATGGACTAACTCTATATGAATATCTGTTACCCCTCCAATTGGATTCTCTAGCGCTTTAATATTATGCATACTCAGCTCTAGGATGTGTATTAGTCATCTTATTACACAGTATTATTTGAATAGTGATCAATATTTATGTCATTGAATTCTTTTTATCAAACATATCTTCCAAATAATCCTCTTTCCTAAGATTTTCAAAAAATAACTTAAGGTTTGTGAATAGCTAACAAAATTCTTTTTCATATCTTGAAAAGTTTATGATTGGGTCTGATTTGATTTGTTTCCTTTGGGTACTTTCCAAGCTGTTCAATATTCTATGCAAAATCCTGGAGAAAAACACATCATCAATCTAGTCAATTTCAGACAAAACTCTTTCAAAATAAAAAATGATTCAATTGTATAAAATGAGAGAAAAAGGATGTTGACAAAAGTAATTGATATGTTTATATAGATAAGAGCATCTATATTTTCCTTAAGAATGTCTCAGTCAAATTTGTGCCTCTTGTAGCATAATAGCTCTAAAAACAATTCTGGGTTAAAAAACCTGATTGGATAAGGAAAATATTGGAGCGCCATTTACAATGAGTTCTACAGTTGTAATGTGAAAGAGATATACATCAACTTCCAATCTACCACCAGAGCATGCTCACTGTGGAAGGGCCTTTGCACAATTTTCGAGGAGCTGGGTGTTACTTGAGAATAACTGGGAGGCGTGGCCACAGACTTTAACAAAAAGTAAGATATTTCTAATACACCTTTGAACTTCTGAGAAGTCTTAAACATATGCAAAAATTTCATACTAAGGCCTATGCAGAAGAGAGGTCAACTGCTTCTTTGAAGTAAATTAGCCTGATATCACAAATGGAAATACTTCATATTGCTAAGCAAACATTTCCCAAATTAAATCTGATTATTAAATTAAAAGTGGAAATGACTGATGAAGCACTTTGATTGAGCAATTTTTTTAATGAACATATTTTTATTGATATTTTGCATATGTATTTCATTCAGTACCATTGTGAAATGCTGAAGTAATCAGCTTAATGCTTTTTCATCCCCTTCTCTTAAGGCAAACGGTGGAAGCTCTCCTGTTTCCAAACCAATATATATTATATATTGTGATAGCTTGGACTGATAAAAATGGCATGGTTAAATTAAGCAAATTTCCTTATTATTGAAACATTTGTGTGGTACTTTTCTATCCTTCTGGAAAGCAAACTTCACATTTTCAACATGTCCTACTCAGGTTTCCAAAATGTTGTTTTCCCTTTTGTTTTGAATTGAAAACCTTTTTTTGGAATGTGCTAATTATTTCCAATATCAGCAGGGAAGTTCAATTTTTCCCATCAATTTCATTAAATTTCATATTTCTACTCCCATTCAATTATCGAAAGGATGGCTTGTGTCGTAACATAACTATTCAATTTTCATGTCAATTTTCTACCTTAGCAGATATGAGCTCATTGTGGATTCGTTCTCATTAATGATGCCTCTTTTCATACACTCGAAGTGCCAGAATGTCAATTTAAGCACACATTTTGATTTTTATTCAACGGCTTAAAAAACATTAAAGGTTATCAGCTTCACTCCATAGCCATCCAGCATGCGATTTTCAGTATTCGGTGATGAAAAGCACAAGAAGATGCTCATATAGATTATCATTGTGGGTTGCGATTCCCATTATGATATAAATAATAATCAGTATAATAGGTTCAACAAGACAATCACTTCATTTTTTGACTGGAATGATCTCTCTTTCATCAAGATCTGAAGGAAACATGCTTCTAATACCATCCTTGTATCATGTTGAGCTGGTGTGATGACAGCTTTCTCACAAACTGTACGATTCTATGTTAATTGGATGGAGCGACCGATGAAACGATGGCTCCACATATTCCCTCCTATGGAAGACCAGGTCTGAGTCAAGCTTAGATTTCCAAAAATGTCTTAGTTGTCTCAAAAAGTGCTTGTCTTGCTTAGAAAGGCGCTTTTTCCAGTAACAACTGTGTATTTGATAAACTGTGAAGACTTGATTTTATTCTTCAATGAAGCTTTTGATTCAAGATTCTACGACGAATCCATCCATTACAAATTAAAGGCTCTCATTTTAACTACCAGAACGTCGTTGGCTATCCTTCTGTTGATGAAGTCTGCATCGTATTTGAAAGAGAATTGTTAGAATTCTGCTTTTGCTCCTTCCAAACAGGCTAATAGGGTTCAAAAATTGAGGCGTAAACTTCGCGCTCACCTACTAACTCGAATTAAATTTTATCTTTCAATCCTTGTGGCGCTCTTCTCAAGTCTCATCGAATATTGTTTCCATTCAGAAATCTGTGCACAGGGTACTATTCCGATTGATATATTTTCCATTATCAGTTCATTCCGAAAAGGAATCTGTTAGCGATCATGATTCTGGCACCCACCAATCCATTGTGATTTCTCGTTCAAGCACCAGAGCAGAGCACATATCTCTTGCTTTACGGCCATTCGTTTATCTTCAATGAAAACTATGAAAAACAAGATATTCAGATCATTAGTTCTTCTAGATTTCCCAGTCGATTTTGGTATATCAAGTGAACGACTCACAAGTTTGCCTTCAGTTTAAATTTATTCCATTTGAAAAAACAACCGTTGAATACGGTTTTGATACGAAAGCTACTGTTTTGGTTTCAATCTGAATGTCTACTCATGTCATATACCTGGATCGCGCTTGATGATCAAAGTACATAACATGAATGCCTCATAGGTAAACCCTATGGATGCTTGATATGTCAAAAAAAAACTTTTTGAATATATGTTTTTATGACCTGGCTTCATTCACCAAGAGGCGCACTAGGAAAGCCGAAACAGGTTAAAAGAGAAACGAAGGCCAATAGAAAAGAATCTCTTTCGAATCTGAGTAAAAGAATCGTAATGTTATATATGCCTGATATGGGATACAGTCTACTGGCTCCAGTCATTTGGATACGATGACTATCAGAGCAAAAGACTTTGAAAAAAATAACCACTAGTTGTTTATTCTAGTGGCTCCGTCCTGTTGGTCATCTTTCTGGGGAAATTAACCCATACTTTGTAACACAGATGTTAACAAACGAGCCAAGATTCACCCAATGTGAGGGGTATGGCTTCCCACCCTTTTAACTACGTCAAGCTACGATGTTTTACGTGATCGTAGCTAATGCTTTACAAAACACGCTAGGTTAAACGCAGAAGAAACTATCAATCGTTCTTGAATTTTTTTATTTTGAATAGAATATAAAATAGAACCATCCAATTTCGATGTTTTATTTGATTCAATGTGCGAAACGATGCATAGCCTTTCCCAAATATCTTTGCCGTTGCTTTATCTTTTACCATCCAACTTCAATCAAAATAAAAGGAAAATTTATCTTTGTTCTTTTGTTGAAAACAATAGTAATTCCAACTGAAATTTCAAATCCTTGATCAATGAATTTAACTTGAATGATCTTGAAGTTTCTAAATAAGTCATTTTTTGCTCAGGATTTCAAGCTTGACTATATCGCTGAAATAGTCCTTTGCATTGGGCCCAATGAGGGACAAGAATGTATCACAATGAACTAACTATTCTTAGTCCGACATAACAGGCATCAACTTGTTTGCTTCTTCAGAAGAAAGAACTAGAGAGGAATTTTTGAACGAGAAAGAAAGAAAATTATTTTCAAATGGAATCAACGATGACAAAAGGAGGTTTGAGCATAAAAAATCATGCTTTGCTTCTCTTCATGACATGAGCATGAATAAGATAACACTGGCCTAATATATATGGCAAGGTTTGTTCAAACTCTGAAAGGAAGCAACAATAAACGAATCAAAATCAAAAAAAATCAATAGCTTTGATTACCAATCTTTTTATTATATCAAGAAGCACCTTCAGCATAAAGACTAACATGAATAGCCCAAGCTTGTTGAGAAAGTGAATATTATAGACAATTATCATTCATATTATTGATCAAACCATCCGAGTCCGATATAGAGGACGTGGTTTAGATTAATGATTGAGACTACATGACCAGAATTGGATAATATTTAATGAAGGTCTTTGATGGTAGTATATATTATTTAAGGATTCCAAAAAAGCTCCTCTAATTAGACTGATTTGTAAAGAAAATAAGAGAAAACGCATGACAAAGTAGGGATATGTGATCCGTCGTGCCTTCATGTAAAGAAAGCTTCAATAGTCATGCTGTCTTTTCTTTATATAGAGAGCAGCTATAATGTTCATATATATTCGTTGTCTCTTTGCTATGAGAGCCAAATAGAAGAGCTCATTCATATAATAATATTCAATATATATATATGAAGTATATATTATATATATTATATTATATGAAGTAAACAGAAAGATGAAAAAAATGAAATGCCTTCTATCAAGAAAAAAATAGGAAAAAGATAAAAAAGCGGATATTGTGTGTGGGGTTCATGGGACTAAGGCAGGAGAGGAAGAGGGAGCGAAGAGGCTTTTTATCTCCTCGAGGCAAAGAGAGGCCAAGTTTCTTCACGGAGAGAAAATACTCGAATCAGATGTCCAAACATTCGAAGAGGGCCGGGTAAACAATAATCTTCTTTTTTCTACAAATAGCTCATCCTGCATCATAGATATGGTCCTATTTAGTGTCTTTTCCAATAGATCCAAGTAGGTCCTCAGTAGATTGAATCAAGTTAAACAAGAAAGCTTCTCTTTTCTTTGGATTTTTCGTAATTCTCCTTGAAATTAAATCGCCTGACCATTGAAAATGGGGTATTTTCATTAAGCTCTGTATCCTTAGCGCAGAAGCTAATCAAAAATAGTCATTTCACAATGGAACCTTCTAGGAGGCACTGTTTGGGTTTCATTGTAGATACCAAGATCAGATATTCTAATACAGTAGTTTTGCAACAGATCTGGTTTCATTCCCTGATCCGCCTAACAATCATAATTCTGCTGCAACAAATATTATATGGTAATTATTCAACTGAGCTCAAAATCCTTCAATTGAGTGTTTAAGGCTAATATTAGCATTGTTGAAAGATAATTTGAGTCATATTGACACCAGGCTGAATGAATTAAAGGTTACCCCAATTAGAAGATTTTTTTAAAGGCGCAGTTCAATCTTGCTTGTTTCACTCCAATGATAAAGTGCTTAAGTTTATATGAAAACTTATTAGGCTAGTTTCTACAATTCTCAAAGAATATTGATACGAAACTTTATTTCAAAAGACTGAGTGTATAGAAAATATATATCATAGGAGGTCTCAATGCATAGCGATTTTTTTTGAATATTCTAATTTTTTGGCATGATTCATTGTAGTAGGAAAATTTTAGCAATGAACGCTATACGCGAGTTTATGGTTGTATGAGCGTTTGCGTTACCGCGTCTCCATATGCTAAGCTAATGGGTATTCTGAGGTAGTTTATTATACGCGAAGCTTTTAATGAAACAACCATTTCCTGTGATTTGGATTGTAAGATAAGCGGAAATTTGATAATTTTCTTGAGATTCGCTTTGAAGGGAAGTTATTCACTCATGTTCGTAAGTTATTACTAGTGAAAAAACTTTCCAAATCAGTTCCCAAGCATTGAGTGCCGTATTTTTGAATCTGAAAAATATAATCAAAACAAAATATTATGATTATGAAGTCTAGCCTCATAGAATTCCCGTTCAGTTTCTAACCTAAGGTCAATTCAATATTACCATTCAAATTTCTATCCAAGGATTTAAAGGGAGTTTTTTTTGAATAAAATTTGAAGGTTATAAATGGAAGTGCCAAAAATGAGAATCAAAGCAATCTTTTCAATTTTCTCAAGGCACAAAGTGAGATCCCTTTCCATTTTTGAACTCCACATTCAAGAAGGATTAAAGTCAAAATTGATTTGAAGTGTTGAAATACAGGAACTTTTATTGTGCAAGACATGTTGAAGTATTACGTCTAAATCAGTCGTAACTTAGGTAGAAATGGTCTTGAGTCATTACTACGACTGATCTAGTCTTTCAATCATGTTATATATTTTCCTAGTCTAGATTTTTTTTTATTGGCCCTCTTCTTTTATTATTGTATCTAGTCTAATTCTTTTGTAACTACTACCTTCCCTGAGAAGTGCTTGGGAGTAATACGTCGCCATTGTTATAAATAGAGACTTTTTCCTTCTTCTTTGTAATCTCTATCTTATTTTCACCGACGTATTACTTTTTCTTACCCAAAACTTCTCAGGTAAGGGATTTCTGTTTTTCTCTCTCTTGCGCAATATTTATCTTATTTTCACCGACGTATTACTTTTTCTTACCCAAAACTTCTCAAGACAGAGTCTTAGCCTGAAGTAACAATTAGGGAGGGGAGAAAAACTTAAACACAAACCTTTGATTGGGCAAGACAGAGTCTTAGCCTCAAGTTAAAATTTATGAGGGGAGAATCACTTTGACACAAACCTACAGAAGTGTAGCCATAAGAAGTTAGATGACAAAAAATGATGAGAGGGTATTGCATTATTTCATGCATAGTTTAATTGAGATAACAATATGTGTCAAGTAGAGTAAAAGTAATAATAACCATTTATCAGGAAATACAGAGTCTTAGCCTTAAGTAATAATTAGGGGGGGATAAAAATTTCACCAAAAACCCACAGAAGGGTAGCAATAAGAAAGTAGATCACTGTCACAACCATGGATAAATACCCCCTTGGACCATTCTATGACATATAAATTCCATATCCATCAATATCTGTCCAGATTGGCCATGTTCACTTTAATGGCCCTTTATGGCCATTTTGTCATCTGGGTTTCAACCAGCCCCTTAACCATCATCAGGGCCTTCTTGGCCATTTTCTGCCTTTCGGCACTTTTAGGCATTTCCCAATCAACAGGGGAAATACAGTACAAAAGGCTGTATTATCCTTTTTAACCTTAACATACAGTTTTTAAAATTTTGAACACTTTTGTGCATTTAGCCATAATATTCCATTTCTACTTGTAATATGGAAAATCTTCCCAAATGGCCATATCAGTCCATTTGGGGCTTAAATGCAAGATTTGCGCATTTTGTGCATTTTTTGCACACATTGCAGAAATAAATTTTTAAAGCCTTGAAGGCTTGTTTTGTCCACAACACCATTTCCAGCCCTCAAGGCACTCAAATTCAAGCCTTCATTATAATACTCATGGCCATCTTTTTGCAAGAGCTTTGGTGGCTTTCTACTTTCAGTAACCAAAAGTGCCATACATGTTGCTATATACCATTATTAACCCTTTCCACCAGAAATTCAATGGTGCCATTATGTGATCCTTGAGGTATATTTTACATACCCAAATAGGCCACAATTATCTTAAAAATGGATTCTGAACTATGTGCAACCCATAAGTCATGCATATATTCAAAATTCATCATTTTTCATTTCAGAAAAGATGAATAACTTTTTATTGAGTATGTAAATCCATTGATTCCAGGCCAGAGTTGTATTCTACACAAAATTTCACCTAGGGTAGCTCCATAGAGTGAATAAGCTCAAATCAACTCTTTGAGGTGGCAATATGGAAAATACTTCAATACCACATCATCAATACCACATAAAAGATCCATGAAAATGTTTGTTTTTCTCAATTTCACGCCAAAATAATGGGAATGTGAGATATCACATGTTACATATACACTAATAATAGTGTTATTCATTTTTGTGGCACTTAATATTATGGTATTCTTACATGCACTACTGGTACACCCATAGTGGATATCTCACTTGAAGCCTGAATTTCTATTTTGACGTAAGAAATAGTCAAGGGGGACAAAAGACATCAAAGAGAGCCAGGGTACCCAACTTCTGAGGTCTCTGAGTTGTGGATAGCTCCAAAGCTTGTATACATGGCTTATCCTGACCAAATTAGTAAACTAAAACCTTTTGGGAACTTGGTTACCAAGTCAAGTTTTGATTATATCATAAGAGAATAGCAAATAAGCTGCTACTTTGATGTGCCAAGGAGGTAAAGAGCAACTTAGACACCTATAAACATGTCAACTGTTAATTAATTTTCATGGATAAAACCCAAAAGATTAATTGAAACCCTCTTTGGATTAGTATTTATTGATTTACCTCATAGCAACCAGCCGTATACTGCTATTTGCAATTCTACATCAAAATGAGGTAAAAACTTCAAAAATTCCTTAAAAATACAATTCTGAATGAATATTTCTGAAGATTTCCAGACCAATTGAGAACTGTATGATTCATATAAAAACCAAAAAAAATTTACTTACAGTCCATTTTGGATGATTCCACATGAAATACTGAATCCGCAAAAATTCACCAAAAAAACACTCTGTGATGAAATTTCCAATAACATTGATAAATTTGAGAAATCAATGATTTTTTTTGGAATAACAGAAGATTTAAAGTTGTTACTCCTTTTATTATTAACCATAAATGGGTTGGTAGTCAAATAAAAGCACCAATTAAGTAGTTAGGATAATCTTATGTGACAACAGACAATGCAATCAATATTCCAAAAAGGTTTATTTTTTTCTCACTCACTGACTTTTCAGTTTGCTCCATAGCACGCGTTTGTGAGCTGTTATAGACTTCAAAGAGGCCTCCTCTTGCTGTTTTTTAAAAAATCATCACATTATTCCATTATACCTTTATTACCAACAAGTAAGTATTAGTTAAGCTTTTCTTGAGTCTTTTATTCTTTTCAGAATCAATCAGAAAGACATGTAATATTATAAATCAACCATATATTGTTGAAATCTTGCTATAAAGAAATTTTGATCTTTTAAATCAACAATTACCTGTCAAATTTCTTTACTATTCTCTTTCAATAAGTTCTTTGAGGTATTGGTGAGTGTTTTATTTTGATTCTTAAAGCTTTCTTCTAGTAATAGTTTTCTTCAAGGGTTATTTTTTATAATTATTACTATTAGAGATAATTATATATTAAAAGAATTTTATCATTTTAATAAAGAATATTTATTATCAAATTCTTCTTGTAAGTGATTCTTGTAGACAATTACTGCTTACTGTTATAATCACTCATAGTGTATAACACATAAGAGAAATAATTACTCAATTAATTATTGAATTGTTGTTCTAATAATTTTATTATTATATTTCATAAGAACAGCCATAGTACTTTTTATTAATAGTAATATCATCAATAGTTTCATAGACAAATCTTACATTTGGGGGCCTGGCTGTGTTTTTTGAACCTTGTACCCTTAATTCATATATTTTTAAGTTCTAAAATATATTAATTTAATAATTTTTTCTTTCAATTTGAAGTTCAAATAATTTTTATTTTTGAAATTTTTTTTAAAATATTTTTCATTGAGGAATTTGGTTTAATTTTATATTGTTTTACACATGGCTTTTTCACATCCAAAAACTTATAAAATTATTCTTTGAGTTACTCTGACTTAATATTGAATCAAAATCTTGAATCTTAATTTTTTTCTTTGAAAAGAATGATTTTTTTTAATGTTAAAAAATAATAAAACTTATAAAAATCTTTAAAAATATTTTAAAAATCACAAATAATTTTTCTCTTTTATAAACTTTTCTCTAGTGCCTTTAATAAAATACAGTTCAGCTGGTAATAAGCTCAGTAAGAGATATATCACTAGTCCAGAACTTGAAGAGAGCTGTAACAACCACTAATCAGGCGTAAGGGTATTTATACTTACACCCACTCCAACACCTCAAACCAGAAAATCCACTGTGTGTATCAGCATTCCGTTTAAGCAATCTTCCTTGCTGAAACATGCATACAGCCTTCCAATACTTGTACAAGTTGGAATTACCCAATACAGCTTGGATACACCATTTCCAAACTGTATGATCACTCAATACCACCACTCCTCTTGTACAGATCCTGTACATCTGTACAGGTCCTGTATTGGCCAGACTCAATTCAATCATCAAATATTCTCATGAAAATTCTCTGTCTGGATCAGGGCTGCTGATTCTCACATATAGCAGCCCCTCTTTCTCCACCCTGGGGACCCCAGGTAATTAATTTAGTATATTTATTATTTTATAGTTATTCTTATCCTTATTTTTTTGGGTATTATAATTTTTTAATTTTAAGTTAGTCTTTGCCTCTTTTCTTTCTTCACCTGTACAGTATGAGTTGGGTGGCCATATCCTTATCAACCCTCCTCTTTCCATTCTGACAGGTTGAAACAGTGGACTTGGACTTGTTTGTGGTTGGCTCTTCTATTCTTACTCTTATCATTTGTTTCTTCTTTTTTCTTATATTCTTTTATTTAGCAATTAATCTCTTAACACTCTTCAGTGTACTCTTTTCTTACCATATCCTGAGCCCTCCATAAGTAAGTCCCAGTTTACTGAGTGCCAGGCCCTCTTCACTTAGAAGAGCCCCTGTGACACTAAATTAATTAACTGCTATTTGATTCTTTCTTTTCATTCATTTAACTTCATTTCTCTGATTCATCAAATCATCACTCTTTTATGATCTTATGACTCCTCATGATTATGATTTTTCTATCTTCAATTTTCATCTCATTCATTATATTCATATGAAAATTGATTCTTTCATTTCTTCATCATTGCCAACCATCTCAATCTCATTCTTGATTCCATCTCAAAATCCAACCTCTCTTTTTTGTTTGTTTATTCAGGTCTTATCAGGAGTAATTGATTGGTTGATTGATTGGGGTTCATTTGGGTTATTGATTCAGAAATTTGGGATTTTATTTGGATTGGACTGATTGACTTGGAATTACTCAAGGTAACTGATTGACCCTCAAGAATTGATTTTTGATCATCAATTGATTTTGATTCCTGAAGATATTTATTTTATTGACTAATTCCTCAAGACCTTCAATTGACCATGAAGACATTGATTTATTAGTTTATTATTGAAGTCTTCAAGATTATTGATATTGAATTTTAATTGATTGTTGATATTTGTTGAATTGATTGATTTATTGTTGATTGAATTTGATTTCACCTCAAGACTGTTGATTGATTCCTCAAGATTATCAAGATTTTTTGATTATTGATTGGGCCAAGCTTTGATTCCCTCTTTTTCAAGTATTATAAAGTTTTATTCTTAATTTCTCAATAATGCCAGTTCAGCATAGACCCCCAGCCAACAATACAGCTGTTCTCACTCCTACAGCAAGAGTTCCTCTTGAATGCACCCCATCAGTTCATCAACTGAGTACAAATCTGGACAGAGGACCACCAATGGAAGGAGCAGCACCCTCCAGAATAGGGGGAATAAAATCCAGAAGATCAAGATCTTCCTCTTGCCTATTGGGTGGCTACCCTGGCATGTCTAAAGGTGCAAGAGCAAGATTGGGGGAAGCTGAAGATGAAGAGGGGGAGGAGTCTGAAGAAACTGAAGTGGCATCTTCCTTGGCAGCTGTCCCTGAGGCTTCTGAAGCTGTAAATCTAGTCCATTTTAATCAACCTCTTGTCTCTCAAGCTGAACCAAAATTCCTCAAGCAGATGGAGCAGATGACTCAATTCATCGGGAAACTCACTCAAGCAGTCGCTCCCAGGGACAATTCTAAAGCCCCTGAATTCAAGACTCCATGAATGAAGGAAACTGATTCTTTTGATGGTACTCAAGCTCATAAATTGAGAGGATTTATTCAATCCTGCCAATTGAGCTTCCATAATGATCCAGCAAATTTCTTCTCTGACAGGACAAAAGTTCTGTACTGAAATTCTTTTCTCACTGGAAGAGCTGGAAAATGTATTGGACCCGTGAACCTTTGAGGTATAACCACATACCCAAAAAGGTCACAAGAAATATTCAAAGTAATTACCTTAAAACCATAAAACTGCCATGAAAAGGCATAAAACTTGGTTTAACTTAAGAACAAATGAATAAACAGGTGTAATAAATTATACCATTGGATTCCCCATGGTAAAATACACATATACCATTTTTATGGCATATCTGTAAAGTCAATATTTAATGAGTTATCAGTAATAATACCTTATAAAAAACATGAATCCTTAATTATTTCAAATACCAATGAAACAACATGTGAAATAAATGGTACCATTGGACTCTCCATAAAATTCTACACATAAAACAATTAAGAAGCTAATCTCTAAAGTCAATACTTAAAGAGTTAAGCTGAATATATGCACTTTTTTGGTCAATGCATATATTCAAGGATTTTAGCTAATATCTTTTGAAATATACATGATAGGGTGATGAACCATAGAGAAAGTCACCACTTAATTACTGTAGGAATAAAGAAATGAACTTTATTTTACAAGCTATAAAAAAGGTCAAAACCTGTAATGGATTATTGATTAAAATCAATAGAGCTGTTGACCACTTTGTCGTGAAAATGGTCCAAACTTAGAAAAAGTAGACAGTCAGACTCTACTAGTGCATTCATGAAGAATTTTGTATTTTTTATTACAATATTCAAGGTATAACCCCTTGAAATCATGGTTTGAAGTTTAAAATATGAGATTTCAACAGAAAAGATGAGTTACAAGAGAAATCCTCAAAAATAGAGTTTTGATGATGTAATGAAATGCTCTTGGAAGTTTAATACCAACATTCCAAGCTATCAGAATCCACTATCATAATGGCTGTAGCGTGTATAACCTCAAAGCTATTCATGATCAAAGTTTAAGCTTAAATTTGATCATTTAAGATCACTCACTGTAATCTTATTTGAAGTTTAACAGTCATGTAAGTAGTAAATCTGGTGAATACTATTAGAATATGATTAAGAATAATAAAATACACGAAGCTTAGGCTTCTGCCAAGCCTATGATGTCATCAAACTGAGAGTTATAGTGATAACTCTAAATAATGGCATGATTATGAGGTAAGATGGTTTGATCATGATGTAATCATCACCAGACCTTAGAATATTGATCAATTCTGGTAGAAAGCATCGGTAAATGTCTACTAGAAGCCTTCTGGACCCTAGGAGGGAGGTATTATAATATAAATAGAGCTCTTTTTACTCTATTTTCCCCTCAGATGCTTACAAAACACTAAAATATTTGAATCAAAAGGTAATTTCTTTATTCTTTATATATAAGACTCTTATATTATTAAAGACCAAATATAATCTTATTATGATCATCATCTTTGACTTGATAATTATATTTATTTAACTGTTTTGTTTAAAATTCTCTTAAAAACCTCAATTCCACATAAAATTAAGAATATTTGTAAATTCTCTTAAATTTTATTGTAAATAAAATTTAAAAAAGATGTATTTACATTTTTTGGCGTAAAATTATTCAAAATTATTATATTAAGTATTAAAAGTAGGTTATTTCTTCTTATTATAATAATTTTCTCTCTATTATTACTTTAAATAATTCTATAACTAATATAAATAGTATTTATATGAATTTATAACTTCAATAATAGTAATTTAATTGTTATTAATTGTTTTTTATTAATAAAAAACAATTTTTTACGCCTTTATTATTTGTTGGTAGCAATAATAAAGTGCTTTTAAATATTTTAGTTATCTCATATTAATATGTTTATTTATTATATTATTTTTTCATATAAATCATATTATTATATTTATTCAATAATATAATTATTTTTATGCCATAATTATATTAATTCTTCATTATTATAATGATTTTTATCTTATTTATTTTATTTATAAGGACATTAATAGTAGAATAAGTAAATTATTAGTAATTTTTACTTATTGTTTCATAGTCAAACCTTACAGAACCCTACCTCAAAAGTATTTCCAATGAAGACCCTTCCTACCTTCTCAATAATTGGAAGTTCTTTGAAACTCAATTATTCACTCTGTTTGGTGATCCCTATGAATTCAGGAAAGCTGAAGAAGAGTTTGACAATTTGAGGATGAAGGAAAGTGTTCATGTATCCTTGTACATTGCCAACTTCAGAAGATTAATGTCAAGAATTGGAGATTGGAGAGAAAGAGCTTATATTCATGTTTATAGAAGAGGATTGGCATCAAGACCTTTGGACCAGTTGGCTTCCTACCCTGGTAATTTTGATACTCTTCAAGAACTCATGGACATTACCCTGGAATTAGATACCAGATACCATGCGAGACAGAAAGAGAAGGGTAGTCATCATGAAAAGAAGCCTCCTGTCACTGGGTCCAACCCTCCAAGGCCTCCTCAAGACTCATCTTCAAAAAGGCCTCACCATAAGAAGAATAAGAAGGGCAAGCAATTTCAAGCTTCAAGGGAAAAGCCCCATTCTTCTCTCCTCAATAAGGACAAGAAATGAATTGGTTCTGAAAAGGAGAGGTGGATCAAGGAAGGTTTATGTACTGATTGTGGTGGAAACCACCCAATTGAAAAAAGCTTCAAGAGACCGCAGAACAAGACTGGCTCATAAAGAGGCTTCCCTAGCAAGCAGGGAAAAGCCTGAGTGGGAATCATGATGTGCTCAATGGTTCTCACTTATTTCCTTGAAGAGCAAAATTGTGCACTCTGAATACTAGTGTCAAGAAATATTTGAAGTTTCTTATTTTTTCTTCTTTCTCAGATATGTTTTATGGTATTCTCATTGATTCTGGTTCTACAAACTCTTTTATTGCAAAGAATTTTGTTCTCAAGTACTCATTTACTATGTCAGAGCCTCCTGAAAAGATGCCTCTTTTCATTCTGGATTCTAATGAATCCCCTGTCTTGTTCATCACCCATTATACCAAGTGGGTAGTTGACTTGCCTTCATTCCCAAGATTTGAATGGGAGTTTTTTATCATAGATTCAACCAAAGGAGAAGACCTGAAATTGGGATATGATTTTCTGTACCATTTTAACCCCATTATTTATTGGAAAAATGGATTGATCACCTATGATTCTAATCATAAGGATTGTTGTGGTATTGAATCTTCTCCTAGTAATGCCTTGCAACTTCTGTCAACAGTGTTTCACTGGTTGGTGAAATTAAGACACTTTCCCTCCGTTCTTCTGTCCATAGCCCTTCCATCATGCCATCTCAGACATTCCTTAAATGAAGAGATGAAGTCTTCAAAGAGATAAAAACTGTTGGAAAATATGTTGCTATATCTTCCCTTCATCTTTTTCATGGAGATATGGAGCTCCCTCCTTTGTCTTTTCATGCCTCCCTGGAGAAGCAGTGGGATGAGGAGGAAGAGCCAGAACAAATTTAAACTGTGTTGAAGGTAGTCCCTCCTTCTTATCACCAATATCTGGATGTCTTCTCCAAGGTAAAAGCAGAGAAACTGCCTCCACACTGTTCCTGTGATTACCATATTGAATTGGAGGGTCTTCTACCCCCAGTTGGTGTTATCTACTCATTATCAAATAAAGAGTCAGAAACACTGCGGGCCTACATTTAATGAAATGTAGATAAACGTTTCATTAGGCCAAGCTCCTCTTCAACAAAAGCACATGTTATTTTTGTTAAGAAAAAGGATAGAGGTCTTTTTTTGTGTGTTGACTACTTCAAACTCAATGCTGTCACTAGGAAGAACAGGTATGCTGTTCCTCCTAATAAACAGCTTCTTACCGTGTTCAACAGTTCCACTATCTTCTCCAAGATAGATCTGCATGGTGCATATAATCTCCTGAGATTCAAAGAGGGGGATGAGCACTTAGCTGCCTTCAGGATAAAATATGGTAGTTATGAGTATTTGGTTATGCCATTTGGCCTTACCAATGCTCTAGCTTCTTTCCAGAATCTTAAAAATGACATCTTTGCAGGTCTCTTGGATAGTTGTGTTTTAGTTTATTTATATGATATTATGGTCTTTTCCAGTTCTGAGGAGGAACATGTCAAACATGTAGCCTCTGTCCTCCGGAGACTGAGGGACAATAATTTTTTTTCCAAAGCCTCCAAGTGTGGAATACTTGGGCTATGTTGTTTCAACTAATGGCCTCAAGATGGATTCTTCAAAAGTTCAGCAAATACTCAATTGGCATCAGCCCAAGAACATCAAAGCTCTCAAATCTTTTCTTGGTTTTGCCAATTTTTACCTTCATTTCATTAAAAATTACTCCAAAAAATCACTGCTCTCACTTCCCTTCTCAAAAAAAAACTTTCCATCTATCTTCAATGAGGAAGCTCGGAGTCAGTTTAAAATACTCAAAGAAGCATTCACCAATGCTCCTATCCTTTCTCACTTCAATCCTTCCCTACCATCTATTGTAGAGACTAGTGCTTCTGATTATGCCTTGGGTGCTGTACTGAGTAAGGTGAATGACTCAGGAAAGCATCCCATTGCATTTGATACTTGCAAGCTACTCCCAGCTGAGCTGAATTATAAAATTTATGACAAGGAACTCCTTGGCATAGTTTGGGCTCTCAAGTGCTGGAGAGCTTTTCTTCATTCTCTTTCCAATTCCTTTGAGGTCTTGACAGACCACTCTTCTCTTCAGTATTTTATGTCTTCCAAAGTTCTTACTTGTTGTCAAGCCCGTTGGGATGAATTTCGTTCTGAGTTTCATTTCACTATCACTTACCCCCCAGGCAGGTTGGCCACTTTACCAGATGCCTTGTCACATTGGGACAGCGTGTACCCAGAGAGGGCAGTGGACTTCATCAGCAAGAATCCTCATTATTATCATGAAGTAATCAAGCAAGATGGAATTCAAGAGTCAAGATTCTTCTCAATAAAAGTGGAAATACTCTCAGATTTAGTTGACAGGATTCAAAAAGAAGTATGGCAAGACAAAGACTTTAAAGAAGTACTCAAGCAACTAGAAAGAGGTGAATCAGTTACAGATCATTCTCTTGAACCCGAAGCCAAGTTATCATTATTAAAAATAGAGTGGTAATCTCAAGAAATGGAGAAATCCAACTCAATATTCTTCAAAAGCATCATCACTCACCGTTGGCTGGCTGCCCTGGCCAGGAGAAGACGCTCAAGCTCATCAAGAGGGACTTTTATTGGGCTGGAATGAATGAATTCATTAAGGACTATGTGTCCTCATGTCAGAAATTTTCAAGAAACAAGAACATTCATCATAACAAGTTTGGATTACTCAAGCCTCTTCAAATTCCATCTGGACCTTGGAACTCTTTATCAATGGACTTTATCACTCAATTGCCCTTGTAAAACAACTTTGATTAAATTCTAGCAGTTGTGGACAGGTTCTCAAAAATGGCACTCTTCATTCCAACTTATGGAGCAATCACTTCTCTGGAATTAGCTCAAATCTTTTCCAAAGATGGCCTTCCAGTCAGTATTGTCCGTGATAGAGTATCTTTATTTGTTTCATCATTCTGGACCAATTTATGTCAGCAGCTCAAGATATAAAGAGATCTTTCAACTGCTTTTCAGCCTGAAACAGATGGACAGACAGAGCAGGTAAAGCAGACTCTAGAACAGTATCTTTGGATGTACTTCAGTCACCATCAAGATGACTGGCACACCTTGCTCCCTCTGGCTGAAGTTGCCTACAATAATTCAGAACACTCATCAAAAAAGCAATCCCCTTTTTCACCATTTATGGAATAAATCCCAGTTTTGACTCAATCCTTATTTCTCAAGACTCACCTGCTGGAAAGGTATCAACAAAACTCCAATCAGTACAGAAAGTTGTCAAACAAAAATTAGAGTCAGAAATAAGGATATTCAAGAAGTATGCAGAAAGAAATAGGTCAATTTAACCTGATTTCCAACCTGGGGATAAGGTATGGCTAGCTTACAAGAACATCAATACTACAAGACACACCAAGAAGCTTTCAGAAAGATGGCTGGGACCCTTTGAAGTAGTTAAGAAGATTGGAAGTCATGCATATCACCTCAAGTTTCCTCAACAATAGAAGTCAGTTCACCCTGTCTTGCATGTTTCCTTATTAGAACCAGTGAAGCAATCAACTATCCCAAAGCGGCATCAATTGTCACCACCACCAGTTCTAGTGGAGAAGCAAGAAGAGAGGGAAGTGGCTCAGGTTCTAGACTCCAAACTCAAAAGAGGTAAATTATGGTATCTTGTAGAGTGGAAAGGATTCAGTGAAGACCCAGAAAGAACAACTTGGGAACCAGCTTCCAGACTTACCAACTAACCAGAACTTGTAAAGGATTTCAATTCATTGTATTCAGACAAGCCTGGTCCAAATACCTCAAGAGTTTAATTCTTATAGTGCTTTCTGGGGAGAAGAGGTTATGAAAGTAAGTTGCTCTCCAGGCATGCACCTTTAAGGGGGTATTATACCCAAATGTTGTTTTAAGAATCACCTTGGCCACTCTTTGAGCACTTGTCATTTCTTTGGACATATTCAGAAGGCCTTGCAACATCATACCCTCAAATTTGGACCTTTCATCAAGATATGGCCAAATTCCTTCTTTCTTTTTATCTTTTATCTTTCTATCCTTTCCCAACTTATGCCAATCATATTTCTTCAAGAAATTCATTACTTCAAAGTCAATTATGGCAAAGTTATCTGTTTTATGGTGCTTGGTGGGGAGCGGAAGCTATGAAAAAAAGTTCCATCTCCTGGTAATGATCCCTGAGGGTTCTACTTCTTGTAAAACATCACCTTTGCCACTCTGTGAGCATCAAATGCTTGGCTTTTATCTTTCAGACAATTGTTGGCCAGAAAATCAAGTAACTAACCACAAGAAGGACAACCTCAGGAATTCCTTTATTTTCTTTTCTCTTCTCTCTTTTTCTCTCATTTTCTTTCTTTTCTTTACATATATATTTCTTTTTATTTCTTTTTAAAGCAGCAGCATCCCCTTTCAAAACATGAATTGGGAGGTTCCATTTATTTTTTAATTTTTTATTTTAGTAGTTATAAGAGTGGGGATTGAAGTCAAACAAAAAAAAACAAGGAAAAGGAAACTAGTTATCTCTACCCAAAAATCCAAAGGTTTTCTGGAAATAATTAATCAACTTATCTTCATACCCGGCAAGTTTTGCAGCCATCTCCTCAGAAGAAGTCCCTGGAATAGTCCTATCATTAGCATACATAATCACCTCCCTACTATTTCTATCAAACCTCCTAAATAACCTGGTCACAGAATCCTGATTATCACTTTCCGTATTTGGGTCTTCTCTGGTAACTCAGATAGGCCATTGATCCCTACACTGAAACACTTGGGCGCCAGGAAATGGAAAAGGAGAAAATTCTTCTCTTTTTCTACTGGTACTGGCCATAGGTTGGAGTTGTTGGGAGTTGAGTTTGGGTGAGTTTCTGGATTGTTGGATAGGGGATGGTCATACTTCTGGATTAAAGGCAGGACTGGTGTGGGAAGAGTGTGGTGAAGCAGGAGGAATTGTGAGCATTTGAGATATGACCACATACCCAATAAGGTCACAAAAAAGACTTAGAATAATTATACCTTTAATATAATTATATTAAAATTACTTAGAATAATTATACATTAAAAATAATTACTTAAATATACAAAAAATACCATAAATTGGTACAAAAATTGGTTTAACTTAAAAACCAATGAATCAACATGTGAAATATATTATACAATTGGATTCCCCATGGTAAAATACACATATACCATTTTTATGGCATATCTGTAAAGTCAATATTTAATGAGTTATAAGGTATAATACCTTATAAAAACCATAAAACCTTATTTATCTCAAGAACTAATGAAACAACATGTGAAATAAATTGTACCAGTGGATTCCCCACGAAAGTCCACACATAAAACAATTAATAAGCTAATTTCCAAATTCAATACATAAGGAATTAACCTGAATATATGCACTTTTTTGGTCAACGCATATATTCAAGGATCATAGCTAATATCTCCTAAACTATACATGATAGAATGATGAACCAAAAATAAAGTTACCACGTAATTACTGTAAGAGCACAGATATGAACTTTATTTTACAAATTATAAACAAGGTTAAAACCTATGATGAAATATTGATAAAAATCAACAGAGCTGTTGACCACTTTGTTGTGAAAGTGTTCCAAACTTAAAAAAAAGTATACAGTTGGATTCTACTAGTTCATTTGTGAAGAATGATGTAATTTCTATTATTAAATTCAGGGTATAACCCCCTGAAATCAAGGTTTGAAGTTTAAAATATTGAATTTCGACAGAAAAGATGAGTTACAAGAAAAATCATCAAAATTAGAGTTTTGATGATGTAATGAAAAGCTCTTGGAAGCATAATAAGGTTATGCCAGGCTATCAGATTTCACTCTCTGAACTGCTTTAGCGTGTAAATCTTAAAAGTTATTGAGGATCAAAGCTTGAGGTTAATTTGAGCAGTTATGATCACTCACTGTAACCTTAATTTAAGTTTAACAGTCTTAAGAGTGATAAAATTGGTGAATACTATTAGTTTATGATTAAAACTAATAAAATCCACGAAATTTGGGGTTCTGCCAAGCCTCTGATTTCATCAAACTTAGAGTTATAGTGATAACTCTAAATAATGGTGTAATAATGATGTAATATGGTTTGATAATGATGTAATCATCTCCAAACCTTAAAATATTGATCAATTCCAGTGGATATGATCAGTACACGTCTACTAGAAGCCTGTTGGGCTCTAGGAGGGAGGTATTTACTATAAATAGAGCTTTTTTTTCTCTATTTCCCCCTCAGACGCATCAAAAACATTAAATCAATTAAATCAAAGGTAATTTCTTTATTCTTTATATATAAAACCATTATATTATTAAAGACCAAAGAACTCCTTATTATAATCATCTATTTTGACGTGATTAAATCAGTTATTCAATTGTTTTTGTTAAAAATCTCTCTAAAACTCATTTCCACGTAAAAATCCAGAATAAGTTGTAATTTTCTTTATTTTTTATTGTAAATACAATTTGAAAAGGTTGTATTTATATTTTTTGGCGTAAAATATTTCAAAATTATTATATTAAGTGTTAAAAGTAGGTTATTTTCTCTTATTATAATAATTTCTCTATTATTACTCTCTTAATAATTCTTTAATTAATATAAATAGTATTTATATTAATTCATAACTTTAATATTAGTAATATTATTGTTATTAATTGTTTTTTATTAATAAAAAGCAACTTTTTACGCCTTTATTATTTGTGGTTAACAATAATAAAGAGCTTTTTAAATATATTAATTATTTTATATTAATATATTTATTTATTATATTATATTTTCATAATATAAATTATATTATTATATTTATTTAATAATATAATTATTTTACGCCATAATAATAATAATTATTTATTATTATTATATTTTTAATATTATTTATTCAATTCATAAGGACATTCAGAGTACAATAAATAATAAATTAGTAATTTTTACTTATTGTTTCATAGTCAAACCTTACATTTGGGGGCCTGGCGGTGATATTTACTTAAAAGACCTTTAAAAAGATTCTAATTGGGTTTATCCAATAATAAATTATATTTATAATCATAAAATTATATAATAATTTTATATTTTATTGATTTTAAAAGCTATTGAGGCATTTGGAAAGCAATTGTACTGTCTTACACGTGGTTTTTCACATCCTTAGACTTGCAAGAACTTTCTTTGAGTGACTCTAGTGATTAAAAAAGATATTATATAAATTAAAAATAATTTGTATTATAATTTAATTTTATAAAGAATCTTATTAATTTTTATTTTATTCCTTAAAAATAAAAAATATAAAAAAAAATATTAAAAAATATTAAAAAAAAACAATAAAAAAGTTATTTTTATTCATTTCTTTATTCATTTCAATTTTTTAAAGATATATAAGCAATTTCTATGTGGAAAATTGCCATATCTTGCCAAAAAATAACACTTCTTATAAAAAGACTTATATTTATTTGTCTTTTTTAGTGTTTGAAGATAACCCAACAGAAGACAACCAAACTACTGTTGAGAGATTGGTGGAAGAGCTTGTCAAAGCTCTCCAACACCAGTTATCACCAAAAGAAAGAAAGCTAAGAAATTAGACTTTCCAGGACCCACCATTCAAGACTCTGAAGGTGAGCACCTCTTTTATAATTGCCATAAAAAGAATTTTTATCCTAAAATACTTTTATTTCTTATTTTCTTAAAATTATGACTACCAGAAGAGGTTCCCAATACTCCATCCAATCAGATGGAGCTGGACTCAGAGGTAGAACTGATCCCTCAAAAGGGAAAAGAAAGGGCAATATCCCCAGTGGGACAGAATCCACACAAGGAAGTGCCTTATCCCAAAGGCAAGTCCCAGAAATTCCCATGATATCTGAACCTGAATTGGAGCTAAGTATGAGTAACTCAAATAGGTACAAATCACATTCAGAGGGCTCAAATAGACATCTACATGAGCCAGTACAAGCAGTATTACACAGTGTACAAGGACAAAGATTGGGAAATGCTGCCTCAAATACACCAAGAAGTGATGAACTCCTGGCACATCCTGAAAAAGTTCCTCAAAGAGGAGGAGATAGTGAAATACTCCAATGGATGGAATCCACTGTCATCCAAACCTCAAATCAAAAAAATCAAGGATTACCATGCCAAAAAGAGGGAGGCAACCAAGGAAGAAGCCCCAGTAGCTTCTACCAGAAAGCCTCAATCCAGCCCACTTCCCCAAGAAGGGAAGAAGAACAAGAAAAAGCATTGGAAGAAACCATATTCCCCAAGCTACAGGATCCCAAGAATCCAAAAGGATGCCATGGACAATGTTTTCAACATTGCCAGAACCTTGATGGAATTCAAGGACAAGGAAGAGCAAAGAATGAGACAACCTCATTTCCCAAAGAAATAACCTTGTCCAAAGATGTTGTAAATACTTTAACAGAAATTAAAAATAGTATATTACCTCTAAAAGAAAAGAAAGATAGTTTATTATCATTACAAGAAATAAATAACAATTTATCTTCTTTAACAAAAATTGTTGTGCAAAACAAGAAAGAAATTGACAACATTAAGTTTATTGTTGAAAATAACAAACCAAAGAATTTAATTGACAATACTCAAAAATTAATACAAGGACAACAAGAATTGTATAAATACATAAAAGATATCAAAGACAAAACTTTGACAATCAATTATGATGTGAGTATTGACAATCTTACAGAAAAATTAAATAAATTAAGTATTTTTGTAGAAAAATCTGAAGAAAAGACTTCATCACACCAAAAATTACTTTTGGACCATGTGGAAAAAAGTGATGAAGCAAGAATGCATCTGAAAGATGATATTCAGAGTGAAATAAGGCTTATTACTGAAAAAATGGATAAAATTAATGAGGCTAATTTAAATATGCCAAAGTTATCAACTCCATTTTCTCATATAAGAAGCCCTGTTAAAACAAAAGAGGAATTGTCAAATACCTTCATAACAGACTTGAGTCACCAAGATAATAACCAAGTCTTAATGAAAGAAGCACCTCAATTGAAGGAATGGCCAACATTCACAGGAGAAGGTTAATATGACCACATGTCATTTATTAAAACAATTGACATGTTACAAGAAGACTATGCCATACCAGATGAATTAATCACTGCAAGATTACATTCATTGTTTGAGAAATCTGCAAAAAGATGGTATTATGGCATAAGACAAACAAATGGCAAAAATACCTGGTCTTGGTGGAAACAAGAAATAATCACCAAGTGGGCAAATGATGCCTGGAGGTATAAGATAGAAAATGCATTTAAAAACTCTTTCTTTGACCCAGAGAAAGACAAACCTTTAACTTGGTGGGGGTACCCAGAAATGTCACAAAAAATGGTACACATGAAAATACTTAAAAAATGTGGAGGGGAACTAGAACATGCCCTAAGAAGCAGGTGTATAGAACCATGCTCCACAGAAGAGTATATAAATGCACTAGAAGATATAGTGACAAGAACAAAATTGGCAGGACTTGGAAAAAAATGGACATTAAAAGCCCAAATAAACCATTCATCAAAAAGGATAAATCAAAAGAATCCTTTAAGCCCAATACATCCAACAATAATGAGAAAAGAAAATGCCATAAATGTTGAGGTATTGGACACTTAGCCAATAATTGCCTTAAAAAAGCAAAGATTAATGAAATTGTGGAAACAGAAAACCACAATGACAAAGAAGAGGAATCTGACTCTGAAAAAGAAACAGAAGAGTCAGAAAGCTCTGAAAGTGATGAAATCAATATAATTAATGCACAAATTAATAATATTGATATAATTTATGTAGTACTGGATGTTAATTCAAACTTACCACAAGTTGGAACATCTGACACAAACCTGACAAACATACAAGATGCCAAAATGTATAGAACCAAACCTGCAAGAGGAATGGGATATACAGCTGGAAAATCAAGTATAAGTATTGTTATGGTTGATAACCAAGAAGGAAAAGTTAACTTGGATACAGGAGCATATTGCACTTGTGTTGGCAAAAGTTATTTAAAAACCATTGTCCCAAACTGGCAAGAAAAACTTATGCCAATACAAGGTGTCAAATTTAGTAGTGCAAGTGAGAGCATGAAGCCCCTTGGAATAATTGATTTAACACTAATTTTTCCTCATCCCTCACAATGTGTAAGAATTAAAGTAGAGTTTGTAGTAATGGACAACTGTACTAGTAATCATTTCATACTTGGGAATGACTACTTATCAATCTATGGTATAGATATCTCCAACCAAAAAGACAGATATTTTACCATAGAAGATAACAAAAGACAAAAGTTTGGCTTCTTAAATAACAAAAAACAAATCACAGTTATTAAGAAGGAAGAAAAAATTCCAGAAAAAGAACTTTTTATATCTGAACAACTTAAAGAAGCAGAATTCAATCAAGAATTAACAGAAAAAATGAAAGAAAAATTGATTGACCTCTTATTTAAGTATAAAAATGCCTTTGCAACTGACAGAGAGCCACTAGGTGCCATAATTGGACATGAAGTGGATATAATTCTTAATGTAGAATAGCCATACCCACCTTTATTAAGAAGACCTGCTTATCCAGCCAGTCCAAGGGCTAGAGAAGCCTTAGAGGTGCACATTACAGAATTAATGGACCTTGCAGTATTAAGAAAGGTTGGACATAATGAACAAGTAGAAGTTACTACACCTGTCATTATAACTTGGCATAATAGAAAATCAAGGATGGTAGGAGACTTCAGAGCCCTGAACACCTATACCATTCCAGACAGATATCCAATACCAAGAATCCATGAGACATTGACCCAATTGTCAAAAGCTAAGTTCATCACAGCTATGGATGCTCTTAAGGGTTTTCATCGAAATGTCTTAACAGACAATGACAAGAAACTACTATGAATAATAGTCCATTGTGGAATTTTTGAATACTTAAGAATGCCATTTGGGATAAAAAATGCACCTTCCCATTATCAAAGAATGATGAATACCATATTCCCTGAAGAATTATCAGAAGGATGGTTAATTATCTATATTGATGATATCATAGTTTGCTTAGAAACTTGGGAAAATCACCTTACAAGACTAGAAAGGGTACTACAAAAAATAGTCCAAGTGAATATGAAAATTTCCTTGAAAAAGTGTCATTTTGCATATAGTGAATTAAAAGCACTAGGACATGTTGTATCTGGACTTAGTCTAGGCATAGACAAAAATAAAGTAGCAGCAGTACTACTAAAACCAATGCCTCGAACCAAAGAAGAAATGCAATCATTTTTAGGATTTGCTGGTTACTATAGACAGCATATAAAGGACTTTGCAAAAATTGCCAAATCCTTATATAAATTATGTGACCCACAAACAGTTTATGAAATGACTGAAGAAAGGGTCAAGGCATATGAAGAATTGAAAAATTCACTAACAAATGCCCCATTTCTTCTAATGCCAGATTGGAAACTACCTTTCAAACTATACATTGATGCTTGTGGAGAAGGATTAGGTGCTGCACTTCACCAAACCCAAATTATCAATGATAAACCAGTGGAGGGACCAATTTGTTTCATTTCAAGGCAAATAAAGCAAACAGAAGCAAGGTATGGAGAAAGCCAAATGGAATGCTTATGCCTAGTGTGGGCTTTAGAAAAACTGCATTATTATTTGGATGGCACAGTATTTGATGTAATCACAGACTGTAATGCTGTGAAATCACTATTAAATTTGAAGACTCCAAATAGACATATGCTGAGATGGCAAATTGCTATCCAAGAATATAGAGGAAATATGACTATTGTACATAAATCTGGAAATATTCATAAAAATGCAGATGGTCTTAGCAGATGGGCTTTAGCAAATACCCCTGACAATCGAGCATGGGTACCACAAGAAGAGCACCATATAGAAGGAATATGTGTCACAGACATAGGCACAGAATTCTTTAACCAAGTTAAAGAAAGCTATAAGACAGACAAAAATTGCCATATCTTAAGTCAACTTCTAATGAAAGACTGCAAAGATCCATCACTTTCATCAAAACTAGATGAAATATGGAAAACGGCATATGATGAAGGAAGATTCTACCTTCTTGATGGAATCCTTTACCATAGAACAAAACACACATGTGTTATGGCCTTAACAGATAGAACACTAATAAACACTATTTTACATGAGTGTCATGATAGTGTTGCATCTGGACATCTCTCAGAAGATAGGACACTAGAGAGGGTGAAAACCTGCTCTTGGTGGCCAAATTGGAAGAAAGATGTTGCAGAGTACTGCCAAATCTGTGACAGATGTCAAAAAGACAACAGAGCCACAGGAAAGAAATTTGGAATGATGATCCAAATCCAAGAACCAAAATCCCCATGGGAAATAGTTCATATGGATTGGGTAACAGCACTACCTCCAGGAGGAGACAGGAGCTATAATGCATGTCTAGTGTTAGCTGACAGGTACAGTAAAACTCCCATGTTCTTACCATGTCATAAAGATGACACAGCTATGGATACAGCCATGATGATATGGAATAAAGTCATTAGCCACACAGGCTTATTCCAAAATATTATAACTGACAGAGACCCAAAGTTCACTTCAGCATTATGGACAAATCTCCATAACTTATTTGGGACAAAGCTATCATTCTCAACAGCTTACCATCCCCAAACTGATGGTTTAGCAGAAAGAATGATACAGACCTTAGAGGACATGATCAGAAGATTCTGTGCTTATGGGCTAGAATTCAAAGATTCTGATGGTTTCACCCATGATTGGTGTACACTAATACCAGCACTTGAACTGGCATACAAGACATCAATCCATTCTTCTACTGGCAAAACACCAGCAATGCTAGAGAAAGGTTGGAATCCAAGACTTCCTTATGATACCCTCAAAAAGGACTTAGTGGACATACATCCAACAGCAAGCAGCTTTAAGATAATGCTTGACAAAGCAAGACACCATGCAAACAGATGCATGCAAGACTCTTTCAAATATGCAAAAGAAAGATGGGACAAAAGTCATAAACCACCTGACTTCAAAATAGGAGATATGGTATTAGTATCAACTCTTAACTTTAATAACATAAAAGGACCAAAGAAATTGCAAGATTCCTTTGCAGGACCATTTATGGTAAAAGCACTTCATGGACCCAATTCTGTACAATTGGAACTCACAGGTGATTTAATGAATAAACACCCAACTTTCCCTGTAAGTCTTATAAAACCTGACAGCTCAAGTGACAAGGAATTATTTCCACTAAGAAATAAACCCCCACTTGAAATTCCCCCTTTAGAAGAAGGAGAAGAAAAAAGAATTGTAAAAGTCCTTAAAGAAAGAAGGACAAGGAACAAAAAAGAAAGAGAATACCTTGTAAGGTATAGAAATCCAACTCAAGAAGATGAATGGCTACTTGAGAAAGATATAACAAATGCTGATAAACTACTGAGGAGGTTTAGACATGAAAGAAAACCTAAAGAATAACAAAATCAAGCATTATTGAGCTTCAAGACTGATAAAGTCTAATGAAGAGGTAGGACAGTGGATGATACCCTAATCACACATATCAGATTGTGGTACAATCTTTTTTGGTGGTAGGGAATGTGAGCATTTGATATATGACCACATACCCAATAAGGTCACAAAAAAGACTTAGAATAATTATACCTTTAATATAATTATATTAAAATTACTTAGAATAATTATACATTAAAAATAATTACTTAAATATACAAAAAATACCATAAATTGGTACAAAAATTGGTTTAACTTAAAAACCAATGAATGAACATGTGAAATAGGTTATACCATTGGATTCCCCATGGTAAAATACACATATACCATTTTTATGGCTTATCTGTAAAGTCAATATTTAATGAGTTATAAGGTATAATACCTTATAAAAACCATAAAACCTTATTTATCTCAAGAACTAATGAAACAACATGTGAAATAAATTGTACCAGTGGATTCCCCACGAAAGTCCACACATAAAACAATTAATAAGCTAATTTCCAAAGTTAATACTTAAGGAATTATCCTGAATATATGCACTTTTTTGGTCAACGCATATATTCAAGGATCATAGCTAATATCTCCTAAACTATACATGATAGAATGATGAACCAAAAATGAAGTTACAACGTAATTACTGTAAGAACACAGATATGAACTTTATTTTACAAATTATAAACAAGGTTAAAACCTATGATGAAATATTGATAAAAATCAACAGAGCTGTTGACCACTTTGTTGTGAAAGTGTTCCAAACTTAAAAAAAAGTATACAGTTGGATTCTACTAGTTCATTTGTGAAGAATGATGTAATTTCTATTATTAAATTCAGGGTATAACCCCCTGAAATCAAGGTTTGAAGTTTAAAATATTGAATTTCGACAGAAAAGATGAGTTACAAGAAAAATCATCAAAATTAGAGTTTTGATGATGTAATAAAAAGCTCTTGGCAGCATAATAAGGTTATGCCAGGCTATTAGAATTGACTCTCTGAACTGCTGTAGCGTGTAAATATTAAAAGTTATTGAGGATCAAAGTTTGAGGTTAATTTGAGCAGTTATGATCACTCACTGTAACCTTAATTTAAGTTTAACAGTCTTAAGAGTGATAAAATTGGTGAATACTATTAGTTTATGATTAAAACTAATAAAATACACGAAATTTGGGGTTCTCCCAAGCCTCTGATGTCATCAAACCTAGAGTTATAGTGATAACTCTAAATAATGGTGTAATAATGATGTAATATGGTTTGATAATGATGTAATCATCTCCAAACCTTAAAGTATTGATCAATTCCAGTGTATATGATCAGTACACGTCTACTAGAAGCCTGTTGGACTCTAGGAGGGAGGTATTTACTCTAAATAGAGCTCTTTTTACTCTATTTTCCCCTCAGACGCATCAAAAACATTAAATCAATTAAATCAAAGGTAATCTCTTTATTCTTTATATATAAAAATACTATATTATTAAAGACCAAAGACCACCTTATTATAATCATCTATTTTGACATGATTAAATCATTTATTTAATTGTTTTTGTTAAAAATCTCTCTAAAACTCATTTCCACATAAAAATCCAGAATAATTTGTAATTTTCTTTATTTTTATTGTAAATACAATTTGCAAAGGTTGTATTTATATTTTTTGGCGTAAAATATTTCAAAATTATTATATTAAGTGTTAAAAGTAGGTTATTTTCTCTTATTATAATAATTTCTCTATTATTACTCTCTTAATAATTCTTTAATTAATATAAATAGTATTTATATTAATTCATAACTTTAATATTACTAATATTATTGTTATTAATTGTTTTTTATTAATAAAAAGCAATTTTTTACGCCTTTATTATTTGTTGGTAACAATAATAAAGAGCTTTTTAAATATATTAATTATTTTATATTAATATATTTATTTATTATATTATATTTTCATAATATAAATTATATTATTATATTTATTTAATAATATAATTATTTTACGCCATAATAATAATAATTATTTATTATTATTATATTTTTAATCTTATTTATTCAATTCATAAGGACATTCAGAGTACAATAAATAATAAATTAGTAATTTTTACTTATTGTTTCATAGTCAAACCTTACAGGAATGGAAGGAGGAATTGTAGCAAGAGTGGGTTGGAAGGTTCTGGGGGTTCTGGGGATGACTTGGTTTTGGAATCTCTTGGCAGGAGGCTGGGAAGGAGAAGTATTGGATGGATGACCAGCAGAATTAGGAACCACCTCAACTTCTTCACTACCTTCAGCATCCGGATCGGGTGGGGAATCACCAATTTGTCTGATTCTCTTCACTATGACTTCAGTGTTGGTCCTGGAAATTGGGACTTCTGAGCTGGAATATATGGGCCCTCCAACATTAGTCCACCTGGCCACATCCCTCTGCATAGAACCAGTCACTGAATCAAGATATCAGTATCCATTCAAGCAAGAAAATCAATTGACTTACAAGCAGAATACCCTGAAGTGCCATCAAGAGTAGGAGCCTCAGTAACTAGCAACTCTTTTACAAAAGGTCCATATTTATTACTCCATAAATACGTCCTGACATTTGAAGCTTGCTTCCCAGTACGGCAGCATGGGTTCTTGCCAATATAGCAGTAGTGGCATGTTGATGATCTGGGATTGTAATGTTCAAAACAATCTTTTCCCTTTGCCAAACATTCAGTACAAGCAGGATCAAGAATTCAACTGCCTTGTAACCATCATAAATTTGAGTGGGATCACAATGACCAGAAGAAGGCATTGATGGTGAAGAAAATTGACTGAGAATGCCAGATGGTGGCAGTGTAGAAGGGGAAGATTCAGTGAGTTCAGTCAGTCTGGAACTCATGACTAAGGAGTATTCAAACAGAAGATTCAAAAATCAGATTGAATCACTTCAAGCCTGAAGCAAATGCCCTCAAGGAAGTGGGGACCATAACTCAATGATGGCCACCCTCAAAGTCCTCGAGGTGGTGAGCCCATGTCTCTTTTGGACTGAAGTCACCAACCAGGACCTCCCTTGTAACTTTGGTGAGGTCAGAAGCTTTATGGCTCTGGACCCTTCTAATGGTCCCATGGCACTCCTGAACCCAAGCAAATTTGGGCTCAGGGGGCCTCCAATAGCCCCCACGGCCCATAGACTACGACGTATAGCCCATGGCCCACGGACCGTAGCACCCCAAAACAGCAAAAGACCAGAAAAGGGCCAAAAAATGCCCTAAAGCCATAAAAGTCAAGAAATCACCATAGAAAGGGCCATGACCCAAAATCAATGGTGGGGCCAATTGGGCTCAAATCCATTTTTGAGGCATTCTCAGGGACAATGGGGACAATACCCCCCTTTTTAAGACTTTTGAAGGGATTCCAATCAAGGCAAGAATGGCCAAAACATAAATTTGGATCATTCACAATGAGGTATATGAACATATACTCATTGGCCATCAATATTTGAGCAGAAGAGCTCTATGGCACACATTTTGGGATACAACCCAAAGTCCATGCCTTGAAGGGAAGGAAAGTACTGAATCCAAAGAAGAAGCATATTTCAAAGTTGAAAGCACTTACTCAAGTTAAAAGAAAGGGGAAGATAATTTGAATCAAGTAGGACAGTGAAGAAATGAAGAGGGGATTTTCAGGATAATGGTAAAGAGGGAATTAAAATTAAAAAGAAATTTTTTGAAAGGAAGTGGGGAAATATTAAGATGCCACTCAACAGTGGCAGGGTATTATGGTTTTCAGGAGCCCACCAGTCTCAAGAGGGGGATACTGTAACAACCACTAATCAGGGGTAAGGCTATTCATACTTACACCCACTAAAACACCTCAAACCAGCAAATCCACTGTGTGTATCAGCATTCAGTTTAAGCAATCTTCCTTGCTGAAACATGCATACAGCCTGTAAATACTTTTACAGGTTGGAATTACACAATACAGTTTGAATAAACCATTCCCAAACTGTATTATCACTCAATATAACCATTCCCCTTGTACAGCTCCTGTACCTCTGTACAGGAACTGTATTGGCCAGACTCAATTCAATCATCAAATCTTCTCATGAAAATTCTCTGTCTGGATCAGGGCCGGTGATTCTCACATATACCAGCTCGTATTTCTCCACCCTGGGGACTTTTCCCCAGGTAATTAATTTAGTATATTTATTATTTTATAGTTATTCTTATCCTTATTTTTTTGGGTATTATAACTATTTAATTTCAAGTTAGTCCTTGCCTCTTTTCTTTCTTTGCCTGTACAGTATGAGTTGGGTGGCCATATACTTATTAACCCTTCTCTTTCCATTCTGACAGGTTGAAACAGTGGTCTTGGACTTGTTTGTGGTTGGCTCTTTTATTCTCACGCTTATCATTTGTTGCTGCTTTCTTCTTATATTATTTTATTTAGTAATTCATCTCTTAACACTCTTCAGTGTACTCTTTTCTTACCATATCCTGAGCCCTCCATAGGTAAGTCCCAGTTTACTGAGTTCCAGGCCCTCTTCACTTAGAAGAGCCCCTGTGACAAGAGCATTGAAGTGCAAATTGCTAGAAGAGGCACTTTATTCAGGACAGAACAAGCTAAATTACCACCTAAAGGTGTGTGGTTCTGTCATTTTATTTCACTTTGTCTCTTGAATTGATGTCAAAATGGTGCATACCAGAAATGGAAGCAACTATTCAGTCCAACCAGATGGATGTGGAAAAGAAAGAGGCAAGACCAAATCCAGAAGTGTTAAACATTGTTCAAGAAACGCACATCTGCAGGATGTCAGAGTTTTGCAAACTTTGATGTGAATTCTGAATTTTGACTAATTCATGATCATGTTTTAAGGGCTGAACCACTTGCAAGTGTCAGAAATAAAAGTTTCTCAATTCCAATACAAAAATTGGTTCATAGCAGCGAAGGAAGAGGAGTGGGAAATATTCCCAAGCCTTTGGAAGGGGGCCATGAACTGCTACTTATACATCAAGAGCTTTCTGGGTCAGGAGAATAATATAAAACTCTTAAGATGTTGGAGCCCATTGTCTTGCAAAGACAAAGTCAAAAAGATAAACAATTGGTTTAAGAACCAACTTATTTTATCCATAGACCAGAAGAAGGAGTTGGCAATGACTCCAGCTTTGGAGAGAGAAGGGCCAGTGTCATCTACAAGCTCCAAAACAGCTCCAGAAGTGTCCAAAGACAAGCCCAAAGGACCTCAGAAGAAGCAGAAAGGTCCCAAAAACCATCAAGGCAAGGGCAAAGGAAAAGACAATTGGCACAGACCTTACCCAAAAGGGTACAGGATCCCTAAATTGGAGCCTTCAGACATGGACAGTTTCTTCAATTTGGCCAGGACTCTTATGGAATTCACAGCCAAGAATCAGGAAAGGATGAACAGAGCCTTTACACAGAAATAATACAAGAAATACATTTTGTTAAAACTAGTATTAATGTAGAAACTGGTAAAATTGATGCAAAGTTAACTAAAACAACTTTGGACATCAATGACTTGAAAAAACTGGAGTTACTTACCAATAAATCTGACAGAATTGAGAGTAAATATCATGTCCAAGATGATTAAATGGAAGAGTTTTCCACAAGAAACATCAATTATCAACTTAGAGTTCTGAAAGACCATGTTTTGGCAGTGGCTGAAAATACAAGTCAATTTGCCACACATTTGGCAAGAAGTGAAAGTGAAAGGGAGAAATTAAAAGAGGAAATACTTGCACAAGTAGACCAAATTCATAAGAATTATGAAATAAATCCACATATTCCAAGACATTCAACACCTTTGACTGAAGAAAAGCTCTCTGTGAAAGAAATTCTGACCCCTTTTGTAAGGTTTGACTATGAAACAATAAGTAAAAATTACTAATTTTTTACTTATTGTACTCTGAATGTCCTTATAATTGAAATAAATAAGATTAAAATAATAATAATAATAAAGAAATATTATTATTATGGCGTAAAAATATTATATTATTAAATAAATATAATAATATAATTAATATTATATGAAATTATAATATTATAAATAATATATTAATATAAAATAATTAATATATTATAAAGCTCTTTATTATTGTTACCAACAAATAATAAAGGCGTAAAAAACTGTTTTTTATGAATAAAAAACAATTAATAACAATAATATTACTAATATTAAAGTTATATATTAATATAAATACTATTTATATTAAATAAGAATTATTAAGAGTGATAATAAGAGAGAAATTATTATAATAAGATGAAATAACCTACTTTTAACACTTAAAAGAATATTTTTGAGATATTTTACGCCAAAAGAATATAATACAACTTTTTCAAATTGTATTTACAATAAAAAATAAAGAAAATTACTAAAATTCTTGATTTTATGTGGAAATGAGTTTACAGAGAGATTTATGACAAAAACAATTAAAGAATTGATTTAATCACGTAAAAATAGTGATTAATATTAAGATGGTCTTTGGTCTTTAATAATATAAGAGTTTTATATATAAAGAATAAAGAAATTACCTTTTATTTAATTGATTTAATGTTTTTGATGCGTCTGAGGGGTAAATAGAGTAAAAAGAGCTCTATTTATAGTAAATACCTCCCTCCTAGAGTCCAACAGGCTTCTAGTAGACGTGTACTGATCATATCCACTGGAATTGATCAATATTTGAAGATTTGAGGGTGATTACATCATGATCAAACCATATTACATCATTTTTACACCATTATTTAGAGTTATCACTATAACTCTACGTTTGATGACATCAGAGGCTTGGCAGAACCCCAAATTTCGTGTATTTTATTAGTTTTAATCATAAACTAATAGTATTCACCAATTGTATCACTCTTAATACTGTTAAACTTAAATTAAGGTTACAGTATGTGATCATAACTGCTCAAATTAAGCTCAAACTTTGATCCTCAATAACTTTTAAGATTTACACGCTACAGCAATTCAGAGAGTGAATTCTGATAGCCTGGCATAACCTCATTATGCTGCCAAGAGCTTTTTATTACATCATCAAAACTCTAATTTTGATGATTTTTCTTGTAACTCATCTTTTCTGTCGAAATTCAATATTTTAAACTTCAAACCTTGATTTCAGGGGGTTATACCCTGAATTTAATAATAAAAATTACATCATTCTTCACGAATGAACAAGGAGAATCCAACTGTGTACTTTTTTTAAGTTTGGAACACTTTCACAACAAAGTGGTCAACAGCTCTGTTGATTTTTATCAATAATTCATCATAGGTTTTGACCTTGTTTATAATTTGTAAAATAAAGTTCATATCTGTGTTCTTACAGTAATTACGTGGTAAATTTATTTTTGGTTCATCATTCTATCATGTATAGTTTAGAAGATATTAGCTATGATCCTTGAATATATGCGTTGACCAAAAAAGTGCATATATTCAGGATAATTCCTTAAGTATTAACATTGGAAGTTAGCTTATTAATTGTTTTATGTGTGGACTTTCATGGGGAATCCACTGGTACAATTTATTTCACATGTTGTTTCATTAGTTCTTGAGATAAATAAGGTTTTATGATTTTTATAAGGTATTATACCTTATAATTCCTTAAATATTGACTTTACAGATATGCCATAAAAATGGTATATGTGTATTTTTCCATGGGGAATCCAATGGTATAATTTATTTTACAAGTTGATTCATTGGTTTTTAAGTTGAGCAATTTTTGTACCAATTTATGGTATTTTTTGTATATTTAAGTAATTATTCTTAATGTATAATTATTCTAAGTAATTTTAATATAATTATATTAAAGGTATAATTGTTCTGAGTCTTTTTGTGACCTTATTGGGTATGTGGTCATATCTCAAAGGCTCACATTCCCTACCACCAAAAAAGATTGTACCACAATCTGATATTTGTGATTAGGGTATCATCCACTGTCCTACCTCTTCATTAGACTTTGTTAGTCTTGAAGCTCAATAATGCTTAAATTTTCTATTTTTCAGGCTTTCTTTCATGTCTGAACCTTCTTAGTAGTTTATCAGCATTTATTATATCTTTCTCAAGTAGCCATTCATCTTCTTGAGTTGAATTTCTATACCTTACAAGGTATTCCCTTTCTTTTTTGTTTGTTGTCCTTCTTTCTTTAAGGACTTTTACTATTTTCTTTTCTTCTCCTTCTTCCAAGGGTGGAATTTCAAGTGGGGGTTTATTTCTTAGTGGAAATAACTCCTTGTCACTTGAACTGTAAGGTTTTATCAGACTTACAGGGAAAGTTGGGTGTTTGTTCATTAGTTCACCTGTGAGTTCTAATTGCACAGCATGGGTCCATGGAGTGCTTTTATCATAAATGTTCCTGCAAAGGAATATTTCAATTTCTTTGGGCCTTTTATGTTATTGAAATTAAGGGTTGATACTAGAACCAAGTCTCCTATTTTGAAATCAGGTGGCTTATGACTTTTATCCCATCTTTCTTTTGCATATTTAAAAGAATCTTGCATGCATCTTTTTGCATGGTGTCTTGCTTTGTCAAGCATTATTTTGAAACTGCTTTCTCTTGGATGTATATCCACTAAGTCCTTTTTGAGGGTATCATAAGGAAGTCTTGGATTCCAACCTTTCTCTAGCATTGCTGGTGTTTTGCCAGTAGAAGAATGGATTGATGTCTTATATGCCAGTTCAAGTGCTGGTATTAGTGTACACCAATCATGGGTAAAACCATCAGAATCTTTGAATTCTAGCCCATAAGCACAGAATCTTCTGATCATATCCTCTAGGGTCTGTATCATTCTTTCTGCTAGACCATCAGTTTGAGAATGATAAGCTGTTGAGAATGATAATTTTGTCCCAAACAAGTTATGGAGATTTGTCCATAATGCTGAAGTGAACTTTGGGTCTCTGTCACTTATAATATTTTGGAATAAGCCTGTGTGGCTAATGACTTTATTCCATATCATTATGGCTGTATCCATAGCTGTGTCATCTTTATGACATGGTAAGAACATGGGAGTTTTACTGTACCTGTCAACTAACACTAGGCATGCATTATAACTCCTGTCTCCTCCTGGAGGTAAGGCTGTTACCCAATCCATATGAACTATTTCCCATGGGGATTTTGGCTCTTGGATTTGGATCATCATTCCAAATTTCTTTCCTGTGGCTCTGTTGGCTTTTTGACATCTGTCACAGGTTTGGCAGTATTCTGCAACATCTTTCTTCCAATTTGGCCACCAAGAGCAGGTTTTCACCCTCTCTAGTGTCCTATCTTCTGAGAGATGTCCAGATGCAACACTATCATGACACTCATGTAAAATAGTGTTTATTAGTGTTCTATCTGTTAAGGCCATAACACATGTGTGTTTTGTTCTATGGTAAAGGATTCCATCAAGGAGGTGAAATCTTCCTTCATCATATGCCTTTTTCCATATTTCATCTAGTTTTGATGAAAGTGATGGATCTTTGCAGTCTTTCATTAGAAGTTGGCTTAAGATATGGCAATTTTTGTCTGTCTTATAGCTTTCTTTAACTTGGTTAAAGAATTCTGTGCCAATGTCTGTAACACATATTCCTTCTATATGGTGCTCCTCTTGTGGTACCCATGCTGGATTGTCAGGGGTATTTGCTAGAGCCCATCTGCTAAGACCATCTGCATTTTTATGAATATTCCCAGATTTATGAACAATAGTCATATTTCCTCTATATTCTTGGATAGCAATTTGCCATCTCAGCATATGTCTATTTGGAGTCTTCATATTTAATAGTGATTTCACAGCATTACAGTCTGTGATTACATCAAATACTGTGCCATCCAAATAATAATGCAGTTTTTCTAAAGCCCATACTAGGCATAAGCATTCCATTTGGCTTGCTCCATACCTTGCTTCTGTTGGCTTTATCTGCCTTGAAATGAAACAAATTGGTCCTTCCACTGGTTTATCATTGATAATTTGTGTTTGGTGAAGTGCAGCACCTAGTCCTTCTCCACAAGCATCAATGTACAGTTTGAAGGGTAGTTTCCAATCTGGCATCAGAAGAAATGGGGCATTTGTTAAGGAATTTTTCAATTCTTCATATGCCTTGACTCTTTCTTCTGTCATCTCAAAGACTGTTTGTTGGTCACATAGCTTATACAAGGATTTAGCAATCTTTGAAAAGTCCTTTATATGCTGTCTATAGTAACCAGCAAATCCTAGAAATGATTGCATTTCTTTTTTGGTTTGAGGCATTGGTTTAAGTAGTACTGCTGCTACTTTATTTTTGTCTATGCCTAGACTAAGGCCAGATACTACATGTCCTAGTGCCTTTAATTCACTGTATGCAAAATGACATTTTTTCAAGGAAATTTTTATATTTACTTGGACTATTTTCTGTAGTACCCTTTCTAGTCTTGTAAGGTGATTTTCCCAAGTTTCTGAGCAAACTATGATATCATCAATATAGATAATCAACCATCCTTCTGATAATTCTTCAGGGAATATGGTATTCATCATTCTTTGATAATGGGAAGGTGCATTTTTTATTCCAAATGGCATTCTTAAGTATTCAAAAATTCCACAATGGACTATTATTCTTAGTAGTTTCTTGGCATTGTCTGGTAAGACATTTTGATGAAAACCCTTAAGAGCATCCATAGCTGTGATGAACTTAGCTTGTGACAATTGGGTCAATGTCTCATGGATTCTGGGTATTGGATATCTGTCTGGAATGGTATAGGTATTCAGGGCTCTGAAGTCTCCTACCATCCTTGATTTTCCATTATGCCAAGTTATAATGACAGGTGTAGTAACTTCTACTTGTTCATTATGTCCAACCTTTCTTAATACTCCAAGGTCCATTAATTCTTTAATGTGCACCTCTAAGGGTTCTCTAGCTCTTGGACTGGCTGGATAAGCAGGTCTTCTTAATAAAGGTGGGTAAGGTTTTTCTACATTAAGAATTATATCCACTTCATGTCCAATTATGGCACCTAGTGGCTCTTTGTCAGTTGCAAAGGCATATTTATACTTAAATAAGAGGTCAATCAATTTTTCTTTCTTTTTTTCTGTTAATTCTTGATTGAATTCTGCCTCTTTGAGTTGTTCAGATATAAAAAGTTCCTTTTCTGGAATTTTTTCTTCATTCTTAATAACTGTGATTTGTTTTTTGTTATTTAAGAATCCAAACTTTTGTCTTTTGTTATCTCCTATGGTAAAATATCTATCCTTTTGGTTGGAGATATCTATACCATAGATTGATAAGTAGTCATTCCCAAGTATGAAATGATTACTAGTACAGTTGTCCATTACTACAAACTCTACTTTAATTCTGACACATTGTAAGGGATGAGGAAAAATTAGTGTTAAATCAATTATTCCAAGGGGCTTCATGCTCTCACTTGCACTACTAAATTTGACACCTTGTATTGGCATAAGTTTTTCTTGCCAGTCTGGGACAATGGTTTTTAAATAACTTTTGCCAACACAAGTGCAATATGCTCCTGTATCCAAGTTAACCTTTCCTTCTTGGTTATTAACCATAACAATACTTATACTTGATTTTCCATCTGTATATCCCATTCCTTTTGCAGGTTTGGTTCTATAAATTTTGGCATCTTGTATGTTTGTCAGATTTGTGTCAGATGTTCCAACTTGTGGCAAGTTTGAATTAACATCCAGTACTTCATAAATTATATCAATATTATTAATTTGTGCATTAATTATATTGATTTCATCACTTTCAGAGCTTTCTGACTCTTCTGTCTCTTTTTCAGAGTCAGATTCCTCTTCTTTGTCATTGTGGTTTTCTGTTTCCACAATTTCATTAATCTTTGCTTTTTTAAGGCAATTATTGGCTAAGTGTCCAATACCTCCACATTTATGGCATTTTCTTTGCTCATTATTGTTGGATGTATTGGGCTTAAAGGATTCTTTTGATTTATCTTTTTTGATAAATGGTTTATTTGGGCTTTTAATGTCCAATTTTTTCCAAGTCCTGCCAGTTTTTGTTCTTGTCACTATATCTTCTAGTGCATTTATATACTCTTCTGTGGAGCATGGTTCTATGCACCTGCTTCTTAGGGCATGTTCTAGTTCCCCTCCACATTTTTTAAGTATTTTCATATGCACCATCTTCTGTGACATTTCTGGGTACAGTGCATTAAGCCTTTCAACTTGTTTTAAGAACCAAGTTAAAGGTTTATCTTTCTCTGGGTCAAAGAAAGAGTTTTTAAATGCATTTTCTATCTTATACCTCCAGGCATGATTTGCCCACTTGGTGATTATTTCTTGTTTCCACCAAGACCAGGTATTTTTACCATTTGTCTGTCTTATGCCATAATACCATCTTTTTGCAGATTTCTCAAATAATGAATGTAATCTTGCAGTGATCAATTCATCTGGTATGGCATAGTCTTCTTGTAACATGTCAATTGTTTTAATAAATGACATGTGGTCATATTCACCTTCTCCTGTGAATGTTGGCCATTCCTTCAATTGAGGTGCTTCTTTCATTAAGACTTGGTTATTGTCTTGGTGACTCAATTCTGTTATGAAAGGATTTGACAATTCCTCTTTTGTTTTGACAGAGCTTCTTATATGAGAAAATGGTGTTGGTAACTTTGGCATATTTAAATTAGCCTCATTGATTTTATCCATTTTTTCTGTAATAAGCCTTATTTCACTTTGAATATCATCTTTCAGATGCATTCTTGCTTCATCACTTTTTTCCACATGGGCCAAAAGTAATTTTTGGTGTGATGAAGTCTTTTCTTCAAATTTTTCTACAGAAATACTTAATTTATTTAATTTTTCTGTAAGATTGTCAATACTCACATCATAATTGATTGTCAAAGTCTTGTCTTTGATATCTTTTATGTATTTATACAATTCTTGTTGTCCTTGTATTAATTTTTGAGTATTGTCAATCAAATTCTTTGGTTTATTATTTTCAACAATAAACTTAATGTTGTCAATTTCTTTTTTGTTTTGCACAACAATTTTTGTTAAAGAAGATAAATTGTTATTTATTTCTTGTAGTGATAATAAACTATTTTTAATTTCTTTTAGAGGTAATATACTATTTTTAATTTCTGTTAAAGTATTTACAACATCTTTGGACAAGGTTATTTCTTTGGGAAATGAGATTGTCTCATTCTTTGATCTTCCTTGTCCTTGAATTACATCAAGGTTCTGGCCATGTTGAAAACATTGTCCATGGCATCCTTTTGGATTCTTGGGATTCTGTAACTTGGGGAATATGGTTTCCTCCAATGCTTTTTCTTGTTCTTCTTCCCTTCTTGGGGAAGTGGGTTGGCTTGAGGCTTGCTGATAGAGGCTACTGGGGCTTCTTCCTTGGTTGCCTCCCTCTTTTTGGCATGATAATCCTTGATTTTTTTTATTTGAGGTTTGGATGACAGTGGATTCCATCCATTGGAGTATTTCACTATCTCCTCCTCTTTGAGGAACTTTTTCAGGATGTGCCAGGAGTTCATCACTCCTTGGTGTATTTGAGGCAGCATTTCCCGGTCTTTGTCCTTGTATACTGTGTAATACTGCTTGTACTGGCTCATTTAGATGTCTATTTGAGCCCTCTGAATGTGATTTGTACCTATTTGAGTTACTCATACTTAGTTCCAATTCAGGCTCAGATATCATGGGCATTTCTGGGACTTGCCTTTGGGATAAGGCACTTCCTTGTGTGGATTCTGTTCCACTGGGGATATTGCCCTTTCTTTTCCCTTTTGAGGGATCAATTCTACCTCTGAGTCCAGCTCCATCTGATTGGATGGAGTATTGGGAACCTCTTCTGGTAGTCATAATTTAAAGAATAAGAAAAAATAAAAGTATTTTAGAATAAAATTCTTTTATGGCAATTTAAAAAGAGGTGCTCACCTTCAGATTCTTGAATGGTGGGCCCTGGAAAGTCTAATTTCTTGGCTTTCTTTCTTTTGGTGATAACTGGTGTTGGAGAACTTTGACAAGTTTCTTCCACCAATCTCTCAACAGTAGCTTGGTTGTCTTCTGTTGGGTTATCTTCAAACACTAAAAAAGACAAATAAATATAAGTCTTTTTATAAGAAGTGTTATTTTTGGCAAGATATGGCAATTTTCCACGTAGAAATTGCTTTTATATCTTTGAAAAATTGAAATAAATAAAGAAATGAATAAAAATGAATAAAAATAACTTTTTTATTTGTTTTTAATATTTTTTAATATTTTTTTTATATTTTTTATTTTTAAAGAATAAGATAAAAAATGAATATGATTCTTATAAAATTAAAATATAATAAAAATTATTTTTAATTTATAAAATATCTCTTTTAATCACTAGAGTCACTCAAAGAAAGTTCTTGCAAGTCTAAGGATGTGAAAAACCATGTGTAAGACAGTACAATTGCTTTCCAAATGCCTCAATAGTTTTTGAAATCGATAAAATATAAAATTATTATATAATTTTATGATTATAAATATAATTTATTATTGGATAAACCCAAATAGAATCTTTTTAAAGGTCTTTTAAGTAAATATCATGGCCAGGCCCCCAAATGTAAGGTTTGACTGTGAAACAATAAGTAAAAATTACTAATTTTTTACTTCTTGTACACTGAATGTCCTTATAATTGAAATAAATAAGATTAAAATTATAATAATAATAAAGAAATATTATTATTATGGCATAAAAATATTATATTATTAAATAAATATAATAATATAATTAATATTATATGAAATTATAATATTATAAATAATATATTAATATAAAATAATTAATATAAAATAATTAATATATTATAAAGCTCTTTATTATTGTTACCAACAAATAATAAAGGCGTAAAAAACTGTTTTTTATAAATAAAAAACAATTAATAACAATAATATTACTAATATTAAAGTTATATATTAATATAAATACTATTTATATTAAATAAGAATTATTAAGAGTAATAATAAGATGAAATAACCTACTTTTAACACTTAAAATAATAATTTTGAGATATTTTACGCCAAAAGAATATAATACAACTTTTTCAAATTGTATTCACAATAAAAAATAAAGAAAATTACTAAAATTCTTGATTTTATGTGGAAATGAGTTTACAGAGAGATTTATGACAAAAACAATTAAAGAATTGATTTAATCACGTAAAAATAGTGATTAATATTAAGATGGTCTTTGGTCCTTAATAATATAAGAGTTTTATATATAAAGAATAAAGAAATTACCTTTTATTTAATTGATTTAATGTTTTTGATGCGTCTGAGGGGTAAATAGAGTAAAAAGAGCTCTATTTATAGTAAATACCTCCCTCCTAGAGTCCAACAGGCTTCTAGTAGACGTGTACTGATAATATCCACTGGAATTGATCAATATTTTAAGGTTTGAGGGTGATTACATCATGATCAAACCATATTACATCATTATTACACCATTATTTAGAGTTATCACTATAGCTCTAAGTTTGATGACATCAGAGGCTTGGCAGAACCCCAAATTTCGTGGATTTTATTAGTTTTAATAATAAACTAATAGTATTCACCAATTTTATCACTCTTAAGACTGTTAAACTTAAATTAAGGTTACAGTATGTGATCATAACAGCTCAAATTAACCTCAAACTTTGATCCTCAGTAACTTTCAAGATTTACACGCTACAGCAATTCAGAGAGTGAATTCTGATAGCCTGGCATAGCCTTATTATGCTGCCAAGAGCTTTTCATTACATCATCAAAACTCTAATTTTGATGATTTTTCTTGTAACTCATCTTTTCTGTCGAAATTCAATATTTTAAACTTCAAACCTTGATTTCAGCGGGTTATACCCTGAATTTAATAATAAAAATTACATCATTCTTCACGAATGAACTAGGAGAATCCAACTGTGTACTTTTTTTTAAGTTTGGAACACTTTCACAACAAAGTGGTCAACAGCTCTGTTGATTTTTATCAATAATTCATCATAGGTTTTAACCTTGTTTATAATTTGTAAAATAAAGTTCATATCTGTGTTCGTACAGTAATTACGTGGTAACTTTATTTTTGGTTCATCATTCTATCATGTATAGTTTAGAAGATATTAGCTATGATCCTTGAATATATGCGTTGACCAAAAAAGTGCATATATTCAGGATAATTCCTTAAGTATTAACATTGGAAATTAGCTTATTAATTGTTTTATGTGTGGACTTTCATGGGGAATCCACTGGTGCAATTTATTTCACATGTTGTTTCATTAGTTCTTGAGATAAATAAGGTTTTATGATTTTTATAAGGTATTATACCTTATAATTCCTTAAATATTGACTTTACAGATATGCCATAAAAATGGTATATGTGTATTTTTCCATGGGGAATCCAATGGTATAGTTTATTTTACAAGTTGATGCATTGTTAATTAAGTTAAACCAATTTTTGTACCAATTTATGGTATTTTTTGTATATTTAAGTAATTATTCTTAATGTATAATTATTCTAAGTAATTTTAATATAATTATATTAAAGGTATAATTGTTCTGAGTCTTTTTGTGACCTTATTGGGTATGTGGTCATATCTCAAAGGCTCACACCTTTTCTAGGAGAAAATGTTATATCTGAAAAAGATTTTCCCAAATTGGAAGAATGGCCAACACTATCTGGTGAAGGTGAATACAACCATATTGAGCTCATCAGAACTATTGATATGTTACAAGAAGATTTTCATATACCTGATGAAATGATAGTGGGAAACCCATACTCTCTGTTTACCAGAACTGCAAAGAAATGGTATCAAAAGATGAGACAAGATCATGGAAAACATGATTGGTCTTGGTGGAAATATGAAGTGATTACAAAATGGGCCAAAAATTCTTGGAGGTTAAAAATAGACAATGGTTTTGAAAGTGCCATTTTCAACTCAGAAAAAGATAAACAACTTACTTGGTTCTTTAAGCAAAAAAAAGATTATTTGCTTTACACCCATATATGTCTGACACCATGATTTATATGAAAATATTAAGGAAATGTGGAGGAGAACTGGAACATGCTGCCAAGTGCAGATGTGTAGAACCCTGTTGAATAGAAGACTACATTAATGCAATGGAAGATATCATTACTAGAACAAGAATTGGTAAAACTTGGACTAAAATCCCTATGGAGTCCACAATGGTCCCAAATATTTCCAGAGAGGACAGAATACCTGAGAAACCTGTCTTGAAGTGTCATAAATGTGGAAGTACTTCAAATTTAGCCAACACTTGCATGGAAAAGACAAAGGTTAATGAAGCTCAAGTCATTGAAGAAGTTCAGTGTACTGAAGAGAAAGAAGAATCTGACCTAGATTCTTCAGTCTCTGAAGACACACCAGTAGAGGACTATCCCATTGAAAACATTACAGCTTTCTTTGAGGTCACAGAAGTCCATACCCACTTGCCACAGTACAGTCAGGATTTCTGCAGCCTGATGAATATCCAAGATGCCAGAATGTGTAAAACAAAACCTGCTAGAGGAAAAGGTTACACTGCTGGAGCATCCTGTATCACATCAGTTTGGATGAGTGATATTGAAGCCAAAGTAAATTTGGATACAGGGGCATTTTGCACTTGTGTAGGCAAAGATTATCTCCAAATTATACTTCCTGAATGGAAAAACCATATATTACCGATAGAAGGTGTGCATTTTAGTAGTGCTAGTAACAATATGTACCCCTTAGGTATATTAGACACCAATCCTGTATTTCCACACCCAGCAGGAAGTGTAAGGATGAAAACTGAGATTGTGGTAATGGATAATTGCACATCTCAGCACATCATTCTTTAAAATTATTACTGGAATATTTATGGTATTGACATCAATAACCATAAAGACAGATATTTCATAATTGGGGATAAAAAAAGACAAAAATTTGCTTTTTTCAATATGCCAAAACAAATATCTGTGGTATCTTCTGTCAAGGATACTTATAAAGATGAATTTGTGTCTAATCAATTTTCTGAAGCACAAATTAATCCATCATTGTCACCAAAAATGAGGAATGAACTTATTAATGTGTTATATACATACAATAATGCATTTGCCTCTGATAATGAACCATTAGGTGCTATAAGAGGACATGAAGTTGATATTACTCTTAATATTGACAGGCCATATCCTCCAGTACTTAGAAGACCAGCTTATCCAGCCATTCCCAGAGCTAGAGAAGCCTTGGAAAAACATATCCAAGAGTTAATCCAACTTGGTGTACTAAGGAAGGTAGGCCATAATGAGGAAGTTGAAGTGACAAAAGCTGTTATTATTGCTTGGCATAATTATAAATAAAGAATGGTTGAAGATTTGAGATAAATGAATACCTACACAGTTTCATATAGGTATCCAGTTCCTAGAATCCAAGAAACCTTGGCCCAATTGTCTAAAGCCAAGTATATAACATCAATGGATGCATTGAAAGGCTTTCACCAAAATGTTTTAACACCTAAAGATAAGAGATTACTTAGAATTATCACTCACTATGGTATTTATGAGTATCTTAGGATGCCATATGGTATTAGAAATGCTTCATCTCATTATCAAAGAATGATGGATACTATCTTCCCCACAAAATTATCTGAAGGATGGCTTATCATTATTATTGATGATATCATCATATGTTCTTATTCATGGTCTTTGCACCTTGCAATACTTGAAAGAGTGCTTCACAAATTTGCAGAAGTGAATATGAAAATTTCACTCAAGAAATGCAATTTTGGTTTTGAAGAGCTCAAAGCATTGGGACATATTGTTTCTGGTTTAAGCTTGGGTATTGACAAAAATAAAGTGGCAGCAGTGTTACTTAAGCCAATACCCCAGAATAAAAAAGGAAAAGTTTCCTTTTCTGGGATTTTTCAGTTATGTTAGGCAAAACTTGAAAGAATTTGCAACTCTAGCCAAGTCACTCTATAGAATCTGTGATCAACAGACAGTATTTGAGATGACACAGGAAAGAATTGAGGCTTTTGTGAAGATAAGGAAAGCTCTTACAGAAGGACCTTTACTCCTGATTCCTGAATGGAATATAACTTCTAAATTGTACAATGATGCATGTGGAGATGGATTAAGGGCAGCCCTACATAAAGTGCAAATTATTTATGACAAACCTACAGAGGGACCAGTTTGTTACATCTCAAGACAAATGAGACCAACAGAAGCCAGATATGGTGCAAGCCAGATGGAGCCTTTATGTTTGGTATGGGAAATTGAGAAATTGCACTATTCCTTTGAGGGAAGTGTTTTGAAGTGATAACTGACTTTAATGTGGTGAAATAACTTCTTAATATGAAAGCTCCCAACAGACATATGTTGAGATGGCAAATAGCCATTCAAGAATATAGAGGCAACATGACTATAGTTCATAAAGCATGGAAACATTAACAAGAATGTTTATGGACTTCGCAGGTGGGAATTAGCCAATACTCGTGATAACCCAGCTTATGTACCCTTGGAAGCAGAACCACAGATTTCAATTGAAGGAATTAACATAACTGGTATTGGGACTGAATTCTTTGAAGAAGTGAGAGAATCTTATAAGAAAGACAAGACTTGCCATATCCTGACTTCCTTATTAGATAAAAACTGCAAAGATACATCTTTAGTCAATGCACTTGATGAAGGTTGGAAGAATTCTAATTCTGAAGGGAGATTTCACTTGTTTGATGGGATAATTTACCACAGAACCAAGCATTCTTGTGTAATGACACTGTGTAGCAGATTGGTTATCAAGACCATTCTTCATGAATGCCATGATAGCATCTACTCTGGACACATGTCAGAAGACAGAACACTTGAAAAAGTGAAGAACTGTGCAAGGTGGCCATCTTGGAGAAAAGAAACCATTCAATATTTCCATACCTGTGATAGATGCCAAAACGCAAACAGGAGTACAGGCAAGAAATTTGGACTAATGATTGATATTCAAGAACCAAAATCCCCTTGGGAATTTGTTCACATGGATTGGGTCACACCACTTCCTCCAAGTGGTGACAAAAGTTAGAATGCTTGTTTAGTTCTTGTAGGCAGATATAGCAAAACTCCCATATTCTTAACATGTCGTAAAGATGACACTGTTATGGATACAGCTCTTCTTCTACGGAGTAGAGTTATTTTTCATACAGGGTTATTTAAAAATATCATAAGTGACAGAGATCATCAGTTCACATCTGCACTTTGGACCAATCTTCATAGATTTTTTGGGACTAAGTTATCATTCTAAACAGCATATCACCTTCAAACAGATGGACAAGCGGTGAGAATGATGCAAGCTTTGGAAGACAGATCAGGAGATTCTGTGCTTCTGGGTTATAATTCAAAGACTAAGATGCCTTTACCCATGACTATTGCACTTTGGTACCTGCATTGGGATTGCCATATAAGACATCAGTCAATTCTTCTACAGGTCAAACTCCTGCCATGTTAGAAAAAGATGTAATCCAAGACTCCCAGAAGACACACTGAGGGAAGAATTGATTTGAATTCATCCTACAGCTTCCAGATTCATGAAAATTCTTGATAAAGTGAAACATCAGCCAAAACAGAGTACAGATAATACTTTTGACTAAGCAAAACAGAAGGGGACAAGAGTCACAAGGTACTAGACTTCAATGTAGGGGCCTTAGTTCTAGTTTCAAATTTGAATTTTAATAATATCAAAAGCCCAAAGAAGCTTAAAGACCCTTATGTAGGAAATTTTGTTATTTTTTCCTTACATGGAAACAATGCAGCTCAAGTGCAATTTAGTGTTGAATTAGAAATTAACAACCCCACCTTTCCAGTCAGCTTGATAAAACCTTATCAACCAGCTGACAAAGAATTGTTTCCCTTAAGGAACCCAACTCCTTTGACTGTACCACCAGTGAAACATAGTGAAAACAAAAAGATAAAGAAAGTCATTAAAGAAAGGATACTTAGGGGTAAACATCAAAGACAATATCTTATCAGATGTAGAAGTCCAGTGCATGAGGATGAATAGCTAGCAGAATCAATCATACCTTACTCAAATAAGCTCTTAAGAAGATTTAGACATGAAAGAAGGCCAAAAGCCTGAATATATCTATAAATGTGCTTTCAATTACTTTATCTGAGTAATATCAAGAGGTTTGACAGTGGAAATCAACCCCCTTTTGGGCCTTTTTCTTCTTGATATTATTAATAAAATTTTAGTACAATTTTATTTTATGGTGGGAGGGAAGGTGAGCCTTGGGTATATTTTACATACTCAAATAGGCCACAACTATCTTTAAGAATAATCTTGGAACTACAAATAATCCATAGGTCATGCATATATTCAAAATTCATCTCTTTGATTTCAAAAGAGATGAATAACTTCGTATGAGTAAGTAAATCTATGGATTTAAGGCCAGATTTGGATTCTACTCAAATTCATACCTATGCTAGCTCCATAGAGTGAATGAGATCAAATATACTCTTTGAGGTGGTGATATGGAAAATAGTTCAACACCACATAAAAGACCCATGAAAAATTTTGTTTTTCTCAATTTCACGCCAAAATAATGGGAATGTGAGAATTCCCATGTTACATATACACTAACAATAGTGTTAAGCATGTTTGTGGCACTTAATATGATGGTATTCTTACATACACCTTTGGTACACCCATAGTGGATATCTCACTTAAAGCCTGAATTTCTATTTTGATGTAAAAGATAGTCAAGGGGGACAAAATACATCAAAGAGAGCCAGGGCACCCCACTTCTGAGGCCTTTGAGGCATGGACAGCTCCAAAGCTTGGATCCATGGCTGATCTTGGCCTAATTAGTAAGCTAAAAGCTTTTGGGAACTTGGTTACTGCGTCAAAACTTCATTATATCATAAGAAAATAGCAAATAAGCTGCTATTTTGACATGCCAAGGAGGTAAAGAGCAACTTAGACTCCTGTAACCATGTCAATTCTTAATTCCTTTCCATGGATAAACCCCAAAAGAGTAATTAAAACCCTTTTTTGGACTAGTATCCACTGATTTACCTCATAGCAACCAGCCATGTACTGCTATTTGCAATCCTATGTAGAAATGACATAAAAACTTCAAAAATTCATTAAAAATACAATTCTCAATGAATCTTTCTGAAGCTTTCAGGACCAATTGAGAACTGTATAAATCATATAAAAACCAAAAATAATTATACTTGTCTAAGTAAAATTAAAAGCTTTACCTACAGTCCATTTTTGATGATTCCACGTGAAATACTGAATCTTTAAAGATTCACAGAAAATACACTGTGTGATGAAATTTCCAATAACAGTGATAAATTTGAGAAATCAATGATTTCTTTTGAATAAAAGCAAATTTATAGCTGTTACTCTTTTTATGCTTAACCATAAATGGGTTGGTAGTCACGTAAAAGCACCAATTAAGTAATTATGATAATCTTATGTGACAACAGATGATGCAATCCATAATCCAAAAGGTTTTATTGTTTTTTCACTCACTGGATTTTCAGCGTTCTCCATAGCATGGCTCTGTGAGCTTTTATAGACTTAAAATAGGCCTCCTCTTGCTGTTTTTTAAAAAATCATCACATTATTAAATTATACCTTTATTACCAACAAGTAGGTATTAGTTAACCTTTTCTTAAGTGTTCTATTCTTTAAGAATCTATCAGAAAGACGTAAAATCATAGAAATGAATTATATATTGTTATAATCTTGTTGTAAATCAATTTTGATCTTTAAATCCACAATTACCCATCAAATTTCTCTACTATTATCTTTCATAAGTTCTTTGGAGTATTAGTGAATGTTCTGTTCTAATTGCTAAAGTTTTTCTCTAGTAATAGTTTTCTTCAAGGGTTATTTTTTATAATTATTACTATTAGAGATAATTATATATTAAAAGAATTTTATCATTTTAATAAAGAATATTTATTATCAAATTCTTCTTGTAAGTGATTCTTGTAGACAATTACTGCTTACTGTTATAATCACTCATAGTGTATAACACATAAGAGAAATAATTACTTAATTAATTATTGAATTGTTGTTCTAATAATTTTATTATTCTATTTCATAAGAACAGCCATAGTACTGTTTATTAATAGTAATATCATCAATAGTTTCATAGACAAATCTTACATTTGGGGGCCTGGCTGTGTTTTTTGAACCTTGTACCCTTAATTCATATATTTTTAAGTTCTAAAATATATTAATTTAATAATTTTTTCTTTCAATTTGAAGTTCAAATAATTTTTATTTTTGAAATTTTTTTTAAAATATTTTTCATTGAGGAATTTGGTTTAATTTTATATTGTTTTACACATGGCTTTTTCACATCCAAAAACTTATAAAATTATTCTTTGAGTTACTCTGACTTAATATTGAATCAAAATCTTGAATCTTAATTTTTTTTAATATTAAAAAATAATAAAACTTATAAAAATCTTTAAAAATATTTTAAAAATCACAAATAATTTTTCTCTTTTATGAATTTTTCTCTAGTGCCTTTAATAAAATACAGTGCAGCTGGTAATAAGCTCAGTAAGAGATATATTACTAGTCCAGAACTTGAAGAGAGCTGTAACAACCACTAATCAGGCGTAAGGGTATTTATACTTACACCCACTCCAACACCTCAAACCAGAAAATCCACTGTGTGTATCAGCATTCCGTTTCAGCAATCTTCCTTGCTGAAACATGCATACAGCCTGTCAATACTTGTACAAGTTGGAATTACCCAATACAGCTTGGATACACCATTTCCAAACTGTATGATCACTCAATACCACCACTCCTCTTGTACAGATCCTGTACATCTGTACAGGTCCTGTATTGGCCAGACTCAATTCAATCATCAAATCTGCTCATGAAAATTCTCTGTCTGGATCAGGGCTGGTGATTCTCACATATACCAGCCCCTCTTTCTCCATCCTGGGGACTTTTCCCCAGGGAATTAATTTAGTATATTTATTATTTTATAGTTATTCTTATCCTTATTTTTTTGGGTATTATAATTATTTAATTTTAAGTTAGTCTTTGCCTCTTTTCTTTCTTCACCTGTACAGTATGAGTTGGGTGGCCATATCCTTATTAACCCTCCTCTTTCCATTCTGACAGGTTGAAACAGTGGACTTGGACTTGTTTGTGGTTGGCTCTTTTATTCTTACTCTTATAATTTGTTTCTTCTTTTTTCTTATATTCTTTTATTTAGTAATTCATCTCTTAACACTCTTCAGTGTACTCTTTTCTTACCATATCCTGAGCCCTCCATAAGTAAGTCCCAGTTTAAATTCTCAAAAAACAAATACTACCATCAAGGAGACATTGGTCAATTTCATATTCCAAGTATTCCCCCAAGGGAATAATGACAGTTCATTCTCAAAGGGTAGCTCAAGAGGTAGTTCCAAATCAAGTTTTCAAGTGTAAATTCTCTAACAATCCACCTTGGAAGTCAAAGCATCTCAATACAGTCTTCTTCCTGGGAGGCCTGTATTGAATTCTTAATAACTGTGAAGATCACTAAACCCAGTTTATTCTCAATTATGAAAAGCTGTGTTCTTTCCAAAACAGTCAATACAGCCTCAAGTTTCACTACAGATCAGGTTTAAGCCTGATGAACTCAAGATCTAACATTTTCACATATACCATCCCTCTTCCAACCCTGGGATGTGTTTCCCCTAGTTAATTATTATATTTTGATTTTATATGATCTTGATTTTATTCAATTTGTAAATTGAATACTGATATTATCAAGTAATTCATTTAGCACATTTTCTCTCTTTGCCTATCATTTGATAGTCGTGGTAATCTCCTTTAATAAGTCCACTCCTTCTTATTGAAGGTTGAAAAAGTGATTAAGGACTTACTTGCTTGTCTCTTTGGCAATTTGGTGCCTTTCTCCTATTGCATCTCATCTTGTGATTGCCTATTTTCTTAAAGAATCTTAATCCTGAATTTTTTTCTTCATTACTTTGGAGTCTTCCAAGTCAGTTCCCTGATTATTGAGTGACAAGTAACTCTTGTTTTCCCCAATATACCCTGTCAAAATCACAAAAATGATGAGAGAAGGGTAAAAACAATACAATAGATGTTCTATATACACATGGCTAGGTAAAGTGAACTACATGGTAGGGACTTTACAGGCTATGATGTAATCATAATAAGGTAATGTCTTGAGTAAGATAGCTAGTTTATTGTATTGCAATTATTTTACAATGAACTGTTGAGTTTGATTTTCACACACCCCCATACTTGATGGGTTGTTATTTTTGAATATTATTTTGAAGTGAGGTAGGTTTTTAATGAGAGAGCAGTTCTTTGTAAGGGTTTGGGAAATTATTTTAGTTGATAGATATTTTAATTGGATTATTTTTTGTGTATTAGATTTCTGCTGTGGTGAATTCTGAAGTTCATGTAACTGGTCTTGTGGTGAAAAATGTGAGTTGATGCAATGATAATTTTTCTTTGGTTTTATGTGGGTAAGTTGGATGAAGGAGTTTCAGTCATTGCTTCTGAAATTAATTTTTCAATAAATCAAAGATCTTGGGTTGTTTCTGACAAGGAATTTTATTTGGCTTCTGCAGAAGAGAGGCCCACAAATCTTTTCTTGTGTGACCACCACCCTATCCTTCCTTGGAATTATACTATTGAGGGAGAGGATGATTTGTATTATTTTGATCAATATAAATAAACATTTGAGAATCCTAAAATCTTTCTGTTCTTATGTTCTAGATGATTTTGTATCAGTACAAGGGAAATGGGTTTAGTGCCATTCAGGTAGGCCAAAACATGTTTCACAGTGTTGAAGTGGTTCTCTTTAGGCATTTCTAAGAATTGGGATAGGAGGGAAGTGTTGAATGATAGGTGAGGTCAAGTACTTTGGAATAGGTATTGGAGTAAACCAATTTCTCTTCTGTAGCTTAATGGAGGTTTTTCAGCTAAGTTACTCTCTTGGGTTCGGAAGATCTTGTAGCTGCTTGATAGAGGAGATGGTAGAGGTCATAAATTGTTCATGTTACATTGAGTTAATATATTTTAAATGATTTAATGTTGAATGATTTTTATATATTTATTTTCATAGTAAAAGAAACTACAAGGCAATACTTCCCTTTTACACATTCTTCCATTTAAGAATGATTATTTATTTGTTCTTCGAATGTGGAGGACCAGTTTCCCCAAATAGAAGGTTGTTGACATGCAAAAAAAGCCACAGGGGCATGTTTTGGTCATTTGAATAGAAGAAAAAAGGTTCAGTAATAAATGGAATTAGCACAATTTTTAGGAGGGAATGTGTTGGGACCTGATTTCAGAATCTAAGGATTTTCTTTAGCCCATATATGTCAGCCTGTGACTCAAAGCCACAGAACAAGCATGCCATCCAAGATACCAGAAACCAAGGGTAGAGTAGGATACCACCAAAACATGGAACTGAGCCAAAACAGGTAAAAATATATAAAAAAAGAGGAAAGGAAACTCTTTTGAAAAATACAAGTCCCATGATCATAGGACAAATATTAACAAAGTTTTTCAGGCTCAAAGAAGCTGCTGAGCATAAAGCTTAATTTTCACTTCTTATTAAAAATCCAGAGAAAAAGGCTGAAACCCAGGAAATGGGTGTTCAAATTGAAATCCTCAGGCAGGGCTATCCAATGGTACTAGCCAAACTGAGGTGGTATCAAAATTATAGAGTTTATGGCTAAATTAAAGCCAAATAAGGGTAAAAAAAAGATTCACCTCTCATCAAACTTCTACAATTTTATTGAGATACCTAAAGCTCAGGAATTCTTGGAAGAGAGAAATAAGAGCTATCTGATGGTGCCATAAATTTACCCATAAATAATCTAGAACCCAAGTTATGGAGCACACAAGTTCTATACAGGATTTGAGCAAGATCTATATTTGGATAATGGGAATCAAACATGGTATAGCTTTGCCATATTGAATGCTACCCATAGAAAATGGGGTAAAATTGTATAGACCTTGTCAAGGGATACACAATAAACCAATATTGAGGTCCATATCTTGAAAAATGACAAAGTTATGGAGGTTTTGAGGTCAAAACCCCACAGTTTCTCCAATAAACCTTTACTGTGAGATACTTTCCTGTATCTTTGAACACGAGGTGTCAATTAGACAATAGAGATTTTTATCCTTCAAAAAATCATATTTCCTTCAATACTGGAGTCCCATACAGCTTCTGCAAAGAATTCTACATGTCATACATTTCACAAGAGGGCTGTGTGGTCCCCAGATGAAAATCTTGCCCCTGGATTGGTGAAAACCTCCCAGATGTGGTTTTAAAGCCCTATTTGAGCCCAATACAGGCTATAAAGGCCTTGTGAAAACCACAATATGGTCTTTTGAAGTGAAAAATCTCCACTTTCTCTATGTGAAATGGTCTAGAGGACCTTTTCACCAATTTTCATGATACAAGGAACCTTTCTATTCCCAAAAGGGAAATCCCCATCCTGCTCTTGAATTCCCAGGTAGTAAAACTGTTTAATAACATTCATATTTTTGGAAAACAATCAGGTATATCAATAATAGTACTTATTGTAGCATTTACAATAATAATCCAATTGATAGATTTGCAGCCAGGGCTTTTGACAGTTCTCACCACCACTATTCATCAATAGTAAAGCCCTGAATATTATTATTAAGCTTTTTTTATCATGATTATCAATGCCAAAGTCAGAGTTCAGGTTTGAATACACTTATAATCACTTTATCATAGACTCAGCCTGAAAATATAGCTATTTGTTGAGAGTAAAAGATGAACGTTCTTCAAATGTGTTATAGTCTTTGGGTCTGAAGATATGTAAAATTCTGTCAGGTTTTCCTTTTGAAAGATACATCTTTCAAAAATTTGAGCAGCTGAAAAAGAGTGTCAGAAAAACAGTTTGAATATTAGGAAAAGAGAACTGAGTCTGCCTGTGGGGTGAAAGGATATTCATTAGCCTATACCTTCCTTTTAATGGTAACCCTTGACATACAGGGAATCTTTGAATTTTGTGAGAAGACCATTATTTTCATGTCACTCTCTGATTGCTCAATTGATAGACATGGGTTTAGAGGTATGAGTTTCCTTTTGTGAGCCTGTCAAGTATTTATGACATACCCATATGGTCACAGATAACTTTTTATACATTTTCTTTAGCCATAAAATGAATTTCAAATAAATTCAAAGCAAAAAATAACAAAAAAAAAGGATAAATTCATTTTTTACAATAAAAGCTATAAATATGATGTCATTTTCAAAGTTTTCATTGAAAATTACCTAGGGTAGACCCATAGGGTGTTATACCCAGAAATGGTGATATCCTGTGTTATTGGAAGGTTAAAGAATCCCACATCTAATTAAAAATATTTACAATTTTTAATACAATTTTTAAATTGTTAATTTTAAGTTTGATGGGCAACAATTTTCCATACAGACTTTACATCCTGTGTGACCTCAATTTAAATTGTTTTAAAGCCATTTGATGGATTTCAATAAATAAAAGGGCAAAACCTACACAAAGAGGTTGGACAAAGGAGAAAAGGAAAAAACAGCCAGGGTACCCAGTCTTTGGGATCTGCAAGAACCCAAGAAAGGTTTTCCCCCTGTAGTTAAGGATGTTAAACCTCATTAGAACTTTCAGTACATACTTTCATGAAACATTCAAGTGTAAATGGTTTATCCATCTTTTTCACAGTAATTACAAGCTGTCAAAGGGTAAATGCCTATATGCAGGCTTGTAATCAATGTTTAAAGAACTTTCAAGGATTTATTAAGCTTAAAAAATCTTAAAGTTGAAGCTAAAACAATTGAAACCTTATCTGAAATGAAAGGTTAGCACTCATTTCTGTTTTTACGTGGAAAAATAGCAATAACTTAAAATATTCATATAAAGTCCAATTTTGAATGGATTTACTTGTAAATTCCAGACAGAATTGAAATCAATGTTATATGTGTATACTTAAAAGTTCAGGTATCCTATACTAGTAAGGGAATTTGTGAGCCTTTGAGATATGACCACATACCCAATAAGGTCACAAAAAAGACTCAGAATAATTATACCTTTAATATAATTATATTAAAATTAATTAGAATAATTATACACTAAAAATAATTACTCAAATATACAAAAAATACCATAAATTGGTACTAAAATTGGTTTAACTTAAAAACCAATGAATCAACATGTAAAACAAATTATACCATTGGATTCCCCATGGAAAAATACACATATACCATTTTTATGGTATATCTGTAAAGTCAATATTTAAGGAATTATAAGGTATAATACCTTATAAAAACCATAAAAACTTATTTATCTCAGAAACTAATGAAACAACATGTGAAATAAATTGTACCAGTGGATTCCCCACAAAACTCCACATATAAAACAATTAATAAGCTAATTCCCAAAATCAATACTTAAGGAATTATCCTGAATATATGCACTTTTTTGGTCAACGCATATATTCAGGGATCATAGCTAATATCTTCTAAACTATACATGCTAGAATAATGAACCAAAAATAAAGTTACCACGTAATTACTGTAAGAACACAGATATGAACTTTATTTTGCAAATTATAAACAAGGTTAAGACTTATGAGGAAATATTGATAAAAATCAACAGAGCTGTTGACCACTTTGTTGTGAAAGTAGTCCAAACTTAAAAAAAAGTATACAGTTGGATTCTACTAGTTTATTCGAGAAGAATGACGTAATTTTTATTATTAAATTCAGGGTATAACCCCCTGAAATCAAGGTTTGAAGTTTAAAATATTGAATTTTGACAGAAAAGATGAGTTACAAGAAAAATCATCAAAATTAGAGTTTTGACGATGTAATGATAAGCTCTTGGCAGCATAATAAGGTTATGCCAGGCTATCAAAGTCCACTCTCTGAATTGCTGTAGCGTGAAAACCTTAAAAGTTATTGAGGATCAAAGTTTGAGCTTAAATTGAGCTGTTATGATCACATACTGTAACCTTAAATTAAGTTTAACAGTCTTAAGAGTGATACAATTGGTGAATACTATTAGTTTATGATTAAAACTAATAAAATCCACGAAATTTGGGGTTCTGCCAAGCCTCTGATGTCATCAAACTTAGAGTTACAGTGATAACTCTAAATAATGGTGTAATAATGATGCAATATGGTTTGATCATGATGTAATCCCCCTCAAACCTTAAAATATTGATCAATTCCAGTGGATATGATCAGTACACGTCTACTAGAAGCCTGTTGGACTCTAGGAGGGAGGTATTTACTATAAATAGAGCTCTTTTTACTCTATTTACCCCTCAGACGCATCAAAAACATTAAATCAATTAAATAAAAAGGTAATTTCTTTATTCTTTATATATAAAACTCTTATATTATTAAAGACCAAAGACCATCTTAATATTAATCACTATTTTTACGTGATTAAATCAATTCTTTAATTGTTTTTGCTATAAATCTCTCTATAAACTCATTTCCACGTAAAATCAAGAATTTTAGTAATTTTCTTTATTTTTTTATTGTAAATACAATTTGAAAAGGTTGTATTATATTCTTTTGGCGTAAAATATCTCAAAATTATTATTTTAAGTGTTAAAAGTAGGTTAGTTCATCTTATTATAATAATTTCTCTCTTATTATTACTCTTAATAATTCTTATTTAATATAAATAGTATTTATATTAATATATAACTTTAATATTAGTAATATTATTGTTATTAATTGTTTTTTATTTATAAAAAACAGCTTTTCACGCCTTTATTATTTGTTGGTAACAATAATAAAGAGCTTTATAATATATTAATTATTTTATATTAATATATTATTTATAATATTATAATTTCATATAATATTAATTATATTATTATATTTATTTAATAATATAATATTTTTACGCCATAATAATAATATTTCTTTATTATTATTATTATTTTAATCTTATTTATTTCAATTATAAGGACATTCAGAGTACAATAAGTAAAAAATTAGTAATTTTTACTTATTGTTTCATAGTCAAACCTTACAGAATTTGTAATTCAGCCTCTAAAAGATCTCTTTTAATATTCTTGAAGAAAAGTAATAGTTCTTTGCAAATTAATTAGAAATATCATTTGACAGATTTTTGCCATCAAATTTATTTTTACATTATTCATGTGATAGAACTTAATATAAATAAAATAATTTCATATCAGAACTTAAAATAATAAAATTTAATGAGGATTGAAGCTACTTAGAGCTAAGAATAACAATGAAGCATTGGAATTGAAATGAAAAAAATTGGTTACCTTAAGAACCTTAGTTATGAAAATGGTTTACCATTTTTTCTCTGAGAATTGCCTCTGTATCCACTCTCAATGATGAGACCTTCTCTGAAGGCATAAAGAGAATCTTTACATCACTGTTTAGTTCAATAATCATCATCATCATTAAATAATACAGACAATTTGAAAAAGGTGATATTTCCTTTTACATAACATTTTTGAATATTGAAATCAATTCTGAAGTTATCTTATGCTTTATAAATTTTAAATAAAGAACTTAGTTTATATAATTTAGATCATATTATTTAAATAATAAATGTTTGATTTTATCATATAAAATTGTTGTTGTAAAATTTCTTTTAAATCCATCAATTTCTTCCACAAAATATTGAATAATATCTTCTCATATAATATTCTTTTATTTCTTATAATTATTAATTGTTTGAAATGTGTTCAGCTTTCAAACATGATTTCATACTATGATTGTTGTTGTTTGAATTATTGTATTCAATATATTAAAAGTAAGTTTTTCTTTTAATATTCCACATTTCTGTAGCTATTATTAGTTCTTTTATAGAATATCTCTATAAGAATTGTCTCTTAAAAATGTGTGTGATAATTTCTTTTTTATATAATATTATTATCATTTATAAGTGGGTAGATATTAGTATTTTACACATGAAATTGTGTCATGAAGACCTTCTATATTTATTATTAGTACAACAAACCATGAATATAAGAATAATACAATAATTCTTATTTATTATAATCATTGATAAATCCTTAGTATTATTAACCTGTTTCATGATAATTGACTCTTCTTTTTGCATGTAATTATATGAATAATGAGATTAATTTGTGACCATAATATTCAATTTTATTATATTCTATACTGAGGACTGTCATAGTACTCTTGAGATTTATTAATATTATCAAGATTAAAAGAAAAACACTCTAAATTGGCTGGAGACTATACCCAGTGTTTTTCCACATTGCTTGATTTTGTGTTTATTGCTTCTGAATATTGCTTCTATTTGTTTTTGTTTGATTGATGGAAGGTTTGGAGGTCATCAAAAAGATTGAATACAACACTCTCTTGGTTCATCAATGATGTTCCTAGGTTCACCAACATCCAAATGAATTTTTTGGGGAGGAGGAATTTTTCCCAGGCTCAAAGCACATCTTTTTGATTTGTCAGGAAGGCAAGGTAAAGTAGGGGGTTGTAGGTCAGGTGATGAAGATATTGGAAGATAGCTTTCTGAGGGAGGGGGTTCAGCCAAAGTAGGTCTGTCAAAGGTAAATGAGACTATTGAAGAGGAAAAATTATAATGAGAGAAGGAAAATTTTGATAGGCTAGCAGGGAGGAAATCATCAAAGAACTTGAAATGATGAGTTTTTTGATTTTACCTGTCTCCAAGCCCAACTTTTGGTAGAAGCAGTGTCCCTCCCCATAACTGAAAATCTTTTTTGCTTATTCAAGGAGAGAGTTTCAAATATTCAGGGAGGTAAGTATGATAGCTTAAAAGAAAAAAGGGTGGAGGTGGGAGAAAGAGGGTCTCTTTTGGTACCAGATAAATAAAAGTCATTTAAATTTTATTGATCTACGAGGAGATTTTCTCTAAATGTACTGCAGTTCTGACTGCTTCTTCCCATAATGGGTGATCAAGGCCCAAGACTTTTAGTAGGAATCTTATATTTCTTAGGGTGGTTCAATTTCCTTCTGTGGGAGTACAGGAAGAGATGTTGAGGTAAGATATCCTTTAAGAGGTTAGGGTGGCTTGGAGAGCTTAGTTTGTGAATTGAGTGCCATTTTTGGTGACAAACAAGGTTACTCTGTTTGCAAATATAAATTAAATCTTGTTGAAAAACTGGAATAAGTACTTTTTGTATTGGATTTGTGTTTTAAGAAAAATACCAAAAGATGGGAAAGGGAGTCTATTACTCCTAGGAGGTATCTCAAACTAGAATTAGAGAAATATTGATAGGGCTTCATAGATTGATGTGAAGGTATTCTAGCTGACTGGATAAGGAAGAGAATTTTCTCTAGGATGTTTTTTGGGAGATTTTGCAGGTTTTACAGGTTATGTATTCAATATCTTAGAGGTATTTGTTAGGAAACATTCTGGAAAAGTAGTAAATAAACAGATGTACGGTGGTACCATTAAGGGTCAGGGAAGCAGAGGTTTTGGGGTGGGACCAAGAGAGGAATGGGAATTTGGGTTGACCATAAGATTTCATGAGGCAAAGATTTCTAGAAAAACAGTATTCTTATTTTGGTAAATGTCACAGGACTTATCAGGAATAAAAAGAGTGGCCTTGTACTCAGGAGTCAGAGAACTCACTTGGAAGAATACAAATACTCAAAGAAATAAAGGACAAATATATTCTTTTAATATAAGAAGGAAAGTAAAAAATATGCAGAAATAAGAAAGAAGCCAATGATCAAAGAGCCAACAAAGTAAGTTCTTCATTCACTGTGTCAACCTTCCAAAAGGGACAATGGAATTAGTAAAGGATATGACCACCAATATCCAATGAAAGGAAAAGACATTTGCAAATAACCGACTTAAGAGTATAAGTATTTACTTTCAAAAATGAAAAGAAAAGAATAATAAAAAAATATTCAATACATTAATTTATGTGGGAAAGAGTCCAAAGGGAATGAAAGATTGGAAGTTATAATTGTAGATCTGAAAGACTGATCCTGGACAGTTTAAAACCCAGTTATATGAATGGTGGAAAGTTATATTGACCATTTTGGGAAATATACTTTTGTATTTTTGGGGAATAAAATGTGTGTTTGAAAACCACATTATTTTAATTGATTTTACCCAAAATAGTCAATGACGTAAATATTTAATTAGTACAGTCTGTATGGATAAATTGAGTTGTCCAGGAAATGTTTCAGGTTTGAAACATTGACAGTGCAAGTGAATAACCACCCCTTTAATATCCCTTGAAAATCCTTGGCCATATTTCCTTGGGGAAATATTGAATAAATAAAAATTGGAAATAACTGAATGGGCCAGGTGATTGGTGTCCTCCAATGGGCTTATTGAAGTCCTAGAAATTACCCCCATGGCTCATGCATTGATGTCCTTGAATGGCTTACTTAAAGATTGTTCTTCAGGGCTGATGACTTATCTTCAGATAAAACATTTAGGTTCTGAAAGCTTTACTATTTCATTTCTGAGGGAAATAGATTCATAATGGTGTATAAAATAATATACAGAATTGGTGGGTGTCCAGAAATAGTTGGTGTCACAAAGGTAAAGGAAGGATTGGCCCCTTGATACTCATTGGATTTGGCCTAAAAGGGGCCTAGGGAATCCTATGGGCTTCAGACCTTGGAATTTGAAGTCTTCAGGGGACTGAATGACCCAAAAACCCATAATTAGAGGGGTCAGGCCCAAAGGAAAAATGATTATAAAAGGAGCCAAGGCTTTCAAAGGAGGCTCAAAGGGGTTCACTGAACAGGATAAGGACTGTGATGACAAACTGGCAAGAATAAATGAATGTGGCTCAGGGGGCCACAGAGCACAAATATGGCCAGTTGGCCATAAAAGGATAAATATGTCCACTAAGCCATAAGCTGATTATGAAGGAAATTTCCATAGATAAGTCCATGTGGGATATCTTCCATGACTGTGAAAGTACCTCCAACCCTGAATGGAGGGCTCCTGATCACAAAGAAGACATAAAGCCCTTTGAGGCTTCTTGAAACAGATTGGGGATAAAATTTCAAGAGGAGTGTATTTAAAGTAACATTTAACTGATTTTGAGGTGAGCATATGACATAGAGATTATTTGATGTCCTTCCATAATCCACTTTGTACTTGGAGAATTTGGAAGATAAATTTAGAGTTTGAATTATAAATGATATACAAGAAAACCTTTTAAAAGGAAGAATGAAAAGAAGTTAGGGAAAATAAAGTAAAGATAAATTATGTTTGAGGAGGTTTCACTCTGGATAATAACAGTTGACTTTGGATTCACTTGGATAAGGAGCCTGAAAATGAAAAGCTGATTCCAGGCGCTCAAAAAGTAGGCAAGGTGATTTTAGGAAAGATTTTATACCCCTCAGGGAAAAGCACACTGGTAGAGAAATTTATTTTTGGTAGTTTTCAATAAAACAGTTCCATAAATGGAATACAAATTTGGCTGAAGATTGAATTTAATGGAATAAAAAACTTGAATTTCAGAATGGAAAGAGTGGTCAAATTACGTACTGGAAATGGAAATAGTATTTGAATTGAGTTTGGAAGGTTTTCCAAGGACCTATATCCAAAGAATTGACAAGTGCTCACATAGTGGCAAAGATGGGTCTTACAACAAAAAAGGTACAATACTTCTAAATATGCATAGCAGTAGTGGGAAGTTACTTTTATGAAATCTTATGCCCACCAAGGACCATAATAAATCAAACTCTTGAAGAATGGGGTCCTGGCTTTTCAGGATATAAGAGATGGAAATATTTGATGATTCCAGAACAATTCTTGAGGTGTTTGGAGAGTTCCCAAGTGGAGACTTTGGCATCTTTACTGAAACCTTTCAATTCTACCAAATACCATAAATTTCCTCCTTTGAATCTGGAATCAAGGGCTTTGGAGGCTTCCCCTTTGGCTTCTTCTTCAATGCTGATTGGAGGGGGAGGTTCTTCATTCCAATTGGGGATTTTGACCTGTTTACTGGGTCAAGGAGCGAAATATGCAATACTGGCTGGATGGACTTCCATTGAGATGAGAGCTTGGGGTGGCAGGGATGAGTGGTGAATTTATTCAGGATTGGGGTGTACTCAACCATCTCTGTGGCAGTTTTTTTTGGTTCTTGTTTATTTTATGTTCTTGGAGGAAGGCTATACCATTCAATCAGGATTGGAAAATGTGGAATAGCTCTACTTTTATCTGCATACCCCTTAGGCCTCTATTTGCAAATAATAACATCTGTAAGGTGTGGATATGAAACTTTGATTATAAATAAAGTACTTTTCCTGTCCTCAAAGGGTGTATAAGCTAAAATATGATGAAAATATTAAGATTTAAGATTTTTACTAGAAAACAAACCAAATTTCTTGTTTTTAACTTCATAAGTGTAAAAAATAATATGAGAAAGATTTATTGTTTTACCAACAATGAAAATTTATGCAAAAATACTCTACCACAGATGTTTAAGGCTATGAAAGAAATATCCTCAAGAGCAATTTCAATTAGAATTAATTGAGCAATGAAAGCAGGCAGTTGAAATAAGAAAATATTTTTCAAAAATATTATTAAAGAGAAAATACATTTAAAAGTGACCAGAGTGAATTTGGAAATAAAGTGAAAAGGTCAACAGTTATGAAAGATTATTTAATTGACTTATGGGGTGGTTTAAGGAGGAGAATTATTATAAAAGTTACAAAAAATGATTATATTAATATTTCATATGGTTAAAAGGTTTAAAGTGATTCAAGAAAGGTGGTTTGAATATTATAAAGATCTGTTTAACAGTGTTAAAACTAGTTATAAAAGGAAAAATATTCTAGCATGAAGAGAAAAGTGGGGTAAAGAAGACATTCTTTTATAGCCACAAACTTTATTACTCCAAGAGTGACATTCACTCTTGTAAGACGTGGAAAAAACTCTGAAAAAAGCCAATTATGGAATCATTGAACCCTGGTTTTGACCAAAAAGGCGCTGGTTTTAGCCATTTTTTGATATCTTCTGTCATTTTAGACCCTTAAATCAGCCATTGCTGTGGTAATACCTTATTTCAACCCTTTAAAACACATAATAATGCATGTAAGAGAATCCAAAAACATATAAAACTGTTTTTAGTAAGATTTTTTTAACTCAAGGGTAGTTTTACCCTCTTGGAAACACTTAAGACTGTCCTGGTTGGTATCAAAACCTCATCATCAATTGAGTCACAGACCCTGTGACTCAATTCCAGGACAACAGTGATAAGCTTTTGCCTGAATTTTGACATCTCACACCTGTCAGAAAGGAATTTGGGGGAGTCTGGCACCCTTGGAGCCACAATTACTTTTTCCTCCCAGAATTACTCTTTACAATTTATTTTTTGTTTAATTCCTCATCATGTACTCTACTTTTAACTTGAATATACAATTCAATTCAGTTTTTAGAGTACAAAACTGTGATAACTGATACCTCATACATAAATCAAAGTTCACTTATGTAATTCATGCCCACATTTCAACATCTAAATTGAACTTACTTCAATTCCTCATAATTTCTAATCTATACACCACACCTCAATTTTGACAAAAAAATTCATGTTTAACACCACTTGTGGTGTGAATTAAATTAAGTTTTTTATAATTTTCAATTTTTATACAGAAAATATTAAAACTTACTTCAAGCTTATATAGAGTTGAGTTACAGAAATCTTACCCACAGATGACCCCACCTTATTTTTGTATTCGGAAGCCAATGATGGAATAATTTTCATATTTTTATTTATTGGATAAAAAACTATAGCAATTCATATTTAATGTTTTTCCAAAAATATTTTGATATTAATATTTTGTTGAAAATGCATTTTTAATTAATTTTTTCAAGTAAAAAGGTGTTTTCTCAATTTTAAATTTCAAAGGAATTTTATTTTCAAATTATAATTGAAATTAAAATTATATCTTTAAATTTTATGTTTATGTTTGAATTATTGTTTTATAATATAAATAAATTAATTTGATTTATAATTATACAATTTTTATTCTTTGTGGTCTTTTGGGTATAGAACGATAACTTTAAGGCTCAAATATCTACTCTTTATCAAATAATGAGTCAGAAGCAGTACAGGACTAAATCTCAGAGAATTCAGATCAAGGTTTCATCAGGTTAAGCTCATCTTCAACAACAAAACCTTTCCTTTTTTCTCATAAAAAAGGATGGTGGCATGAATTTGTGTGTTTACTACTTCAAACTTAATGCTTTCCTAGAAAGAACAGGTATACTATTCCTTCTATGAACCAGATTATTACCATATTTAACAGTTCCACTATCTTCTCCAAGATAGATATTTGTGGTTCTTAGAATCTTATCAGAACTAAAGAGGATTAATTGGTTATGCTATCTGGCTTGACCAATTCTCCTGCTTCATTCCAGAATCTGGAAAATGATATCTTTTCATATTTAATGGATATTTCTGTTGTAGTTTATTTAGATGATATTATGATCTTTTCAAGAACTGAGTAGGAAAATTTCAAACATCTGGCCTCTGTCCTCCAAAGGCTGAGGGACAATAATATGTTTGTTAAAGCCTCAAACTGTTTATTCCATGCATCAATGGTGGGATACCTTGGCTAGGTTGTTTCAAGTGAGGGCCTCAAGATGAATTATTTGAAAGTTCAGCAAAGCCTCAATTGGCTACAACTCAAAATAATGGAGGATCTTCAATCTTTTCTGGGATTTTCCAAATTTTATCATTTTTCATTCAAAACACTTCAAAAAGAATCACATCTCTCACTTCCCTTCTCAAAAAGGTTTCTCATTTCATGTTCAATGAGGAAGCTCTTACTCAGTTTCAATTACTCAAAGACGCTTTCACCACTTCCCCTATCCTTGGTCTTTCAATCTTTTTTTACCAACTATTGTGAAGACTGATGCTTCTAATTATTCCTTGGGTTCTGTACTGAGTCAGGTGAATGACTCAGGAAATCATCCCATTGAAGTTTATAGTCGCAAGCCTCTGAAAGCTGCGCTCAACTCTGAAATTAATTATAAAGAACTCCAGTTAACCAATGCTCTTGCTTGATTCCAAAATCTTGTAAATGATATATTTTCATATTTATTCAATATTTTTGTGGTAGTTTATTTAGATAATATTATGTTTTTCTCAAGAACTGAGGAGGAACATTTTGCTCATGTGGCTACTGTGTTCCAAAGCCTGAGGGAAAAGAATATCTTTTCAAAAACCCCAAAATGTTTGTCATGCCTCAATTGTGGAATACCTTTGGCATGTTGTTTTGTGTGAGAGCCTCAAGATGTATTCTTCAAAAGTTAAACAATTCCTCAATTGGACTCAGCCCAAGAAAATCAAGGATTTTCAATAATTTCTTGACTATCCAAATTTCTATCATTGTTCAATCAAAAATTACTCCAAAAAAATCACTTCTCTCACTTCCCTTTTCAAAACCAATCCCCCCCTTTATATTCATTGAGAAAGCTCTAACCCAGTTTCAATTAATCAAAGAAGCATTCACCACTGCCCCTATTGTTTCTCATTTCAATCCTTCCATACAAAGTATTGTGAGGACTGATGCATCTGATTATCCCTTGGGTGCTGTACTGAGTAAGGTGAATGACTCCTCAAAGAATCCCATTGCATTTGATAGCTACAAGCCTCTGCCAGCTGAGCTCAACTATGAAATTTATTGCAAGGAACTCCTTGGCATAGTTTGTGATCTCAAGTGCTGAAGAGCTTGTCTTCTTTCTCTTTCTCATTCTGTTGAAGTCTTGACAGGCAATTCTTCTCTTCAATAATTTATCTCTTGCAAAGTTGTTACTTGTTTTCAAGCATGCTGGGCTGGATATCTTTCTGAGTTTTATTTCACTTTTAATTACCTCCCAGGTAGGTAGGCTGTCTTAACAGATGCCTTTTCCCATTGGGAAAACATGTACCCATAGAGAGGGGTGGACTTCTTCAGCAAGAATCATCAAAAGTTTCATCAAGTTCTCAAAAAAGATGAAACTTAAGTGTCAAGCTTCTTCCCAATAAAGTTAGAGATTCTCTTAGATTTAGTTGACCAGATTCAAAAAGAAGTATGGAAAGACAAATATTATAAAAAATTACTCAAGAATCTAGCAACAAGTCAATCAGTCTCAGATTATTCTGTTGAAACTCAAGCTAAGAGTTAAATGCTCAAAGATAGGGTCTTTAGTTTAAGAAATCAAAAAAATTCAATTTGATATTCTTCAAAAGTGTCATTACTCACCATTTGCTGGCCACCCTGGCAAGGAGAAGACCCTGAAGCTCATAAAGAGGGATCTTTATTGGGCTAGCATGAATCAAATCATAAAGGACTATGTTTCCTCATGTCAGAAATTTTGAAGAACCAAGAATATTCATCATAAGATGTTTGGATTACTCAAGCCTCTTAAAATTCCATCTGGTCATTGGGATTCCTTATCAATTAACTTTATCGCTCAATTTGTAAGGTGTGGATATGAAACTTTGATTAAAAATCAAGTACTTTTCCTGTCCTCAAAATTTGTATAAGGTAAAATTCAGTTAAAAATAGTATGAAATATTATTTTTAAGAGAAAACACGCCAATTTTATTGTTTATAACTTTATTAGTATAAAACAATAATATTATAAAAATTTATTGTTTTACCAACAATAAAAATTTATCCAAAAAATACTCTACAAGAGATATTTTAAGGCTACAAAAGAAATTTCTCCAAGAGCAATTTCAATTGGAATTAATTGAGCAAAGAAATGCAAGCAATTAATTAAAGAACAAAGTCTTTAAAAGGAATATTAAAGAGAAAACACGCACAAAAGTGACCAGAGTGAATTTGGAAACAAAGTGACAAAGCTTACAGTGATGAAAGATGCTTTAATTCACTTTTGGGGTGGTTCAGGGGTAAAAATGATTATAAGAGTTACAAACAATGCTTATAATGATTTTTTCACGTGGTTAAAAGGATTAAAATGATTCAAAAATGGTGGTTGGAATCTTTGATTGATTGGTTTAACAGTGTTTAAACTAATTAATAAAAGGAAAAGATTGTAACATGAAGAGAAAAGTGGGGCAAAGAAGACATTCTTTTATAGCCATCAATTCTCTTACTCCAAAAGTAAATTCTACTCTTGTCAGTCGTGAAAAACAGTCTGACAACAGAAAAGCCAATTATGGCATCATTGAACCCTGGTTTAGACCAAAAAGGGCTGAATTAAGCCATTTTTAGCCATTCTTAGCCATTTTAGACCATTAAATCAGCCATTACTATAGCAATACCAGGCCTAGAGCCTTCAAAACACGCCAGAATGTGTGTCAGAGTCGTAGAAACTAGTTAAAACTGTTCTTATTATGATTGTTTTATCTTAAGGGTAGTTTTACCTTCTTGGCAATAGCTAAAACTACCCCAGTTGGTATCAAAACCTCATCATCAATTGAGTCCACAGACCCTGTAACTCAATTCCAGGCCAAAAGTGATGAACTTTTGCGTGAATTTTGACATCCCACACCTGTCAGCAAGGATTTTGGGGGTCTAGCTCCCCCTTAGAGCTGGAGTTCCTTTCCCCCCCAAATTTAATCTTTCCAATTCGTTTTTCCTTTAATTCCTCATCATGTATTATATTTATAATTTACATATGTAATTCAATTCAATTGTACAGTACAATACAGTAATAATTGACACCTCATATGTAAATCAAAGTTCACTTATGTAATACACGCGCACATTTTGACATTTCAATTGAATTCAATTGAAAATACTTCAATTCCTCATAACTTCTAAACTAAACACAACACCTCAATTTTAACACAAAAATTGATGGTTAACACCACATGTGGTGTGAATTAAATTAAAGTTTTGAGGATTTTCAACTTTTGTATTGAAAATACTAAAAACTTAATTTAAGCTTATTTAGAGTTGAGTTACAAGAATTTCACTCAGAGGTGACCCCACCTGATTTTTTATGAGGAATCCAATGGTGAAATAAATTTTATATGTTTATTTATTGGATAAAAAGTTATAATAAATTTTATTTAACTTTTTTCCAAATTTATTTATTTTTTCACAATTTTGTTAAAATTTCATTTTTACTTAATTTTTTCAAGTATAAATGTAATTTTATAATTTCAAAATTTGATGTAATTTTATTTTTAAATTGTAATTAATTTTTTTATTTTGAATATAATTTTATATTCATATTTTGATTTTTATTTTAATAATATAAATAAATTTATTTTATAAATATTAATATGTTAATTTTGTATTTGTGGTCTTTTGGGTATATGAAATTACCTCTAAGGCTCACATTCCCTCCCCCTAAAAAAAATATTACTTTGTAATATTGGTGTTTCTAGTGTGTCTGAATCTTCTGAGGAGTTTGGTAGCTTCTGGTATATCTTTTTCTTCTAACTATTCATCTTCACAAGTTGGGTCACTGTACCTAACAAGGTATTCCCTTACTTTCTTGGTTCTTAATTTCCTTTCTTTAAGAACTTTGGTTATTTTCTTAGTACCAGATGTCTCAATAGGAGGTATAACTTGGGGAATCTTATTCCTCAAGGGAAATTTCTCAGCATCACTAGATTTATATGGTTTTATTAAGCTCACTGGAAATGTAGGGTGCTTATTGCTAAGTTCTTCAGATAACTCTACTTCAACAGCATTTTCTCCATGGAGGGCTTTAATCACAAAAGGTCCTGCAAAGGAGTCTTTCAACTTTTTACATCCTTTGATGTTATTGAAGTTAGTGGTGGATACAAGAACTAGGTCCCCCACTTTGAAATCTGGAGTTGCATGTGATTTATCCCATTTGTCTTTAGCATATGCAAAAGAGTCCTCCATGCACCTTACTGCATGCTTTCTAGCTTTGTCTAGCATTGCTTTGAAGCTAGCAGCTGTGGGATTTATTTCAATTAAGTCTTTCCTCAAGGAATCTTGGGGTAACTTGGGGTTCCATCCTTTTTCTAGAATAGCAGGAGTCTGATTGGTACTGGCATGGATTGATGTTTTATATGCTAATTCCAGTGCTGGTAACAGAGTACACCAATCATGGGTAAATCCATCACAATCTTTGAATTCAAGGCCATATGCACAAAATCTTTTCACCATGTCCTCTGAGGTTTGGATCATTCTTTCAGCCAGGCCATCAGTTTGTGGGTGGTAGGCTGTAGAGAAAGACAGTTTAGTGCCAAACAATTGGTGAAGATTTGTCCATAGTGCTGAAGTGAATTTGGGATCTCTATCACTGATGATATTTGTAAATATCCCAGTCCATGACACTACTCTATTCCATATCAGAAGAGCTGTATCCATGGCTGTATCATCTTTGTGACATGGTAAAAAGATTGGGGTTCTACTGAATCTGTCCACAATTACTAGGCAAGCATTATAACTTCTGTCACCTCCTGGGCAGCCCAGTTACCCAATCCATATGGACAATTTCCCAAGGTCTGTTTGGTTCTTGGATTTTCATCATATTTCCAAGTCTTTTGCCAGTGGATTTATTTGCCTTTTGGCATCTGTCACAGGTTTTGCAATACTCTGCAACATCTTTCTGCCACATTGGCCACCATATACAGGTCTTCACTTTCTCTCTTGTTCTGTCTTCAGAAAGATGTCCTGAAAAGGGGCTATCATGGCATTCTTTCAGTACAAGATTGATTAATGACCTGTCTACAACTGTCATGACACATGTGTGCTTGGTTCTGTGGTAAATTATACCATCCAGTAGGTGAAATCTTCCTTCATTATAAGATTTTCTCCATACTTCATCCAAGGCATGTATTAGAGAGTTGTCTTTACAATCTTTGTTAAGTAATTGGCATAAGATGCTACAATTCTTATCTTGAGTGTAACTACTTCTGACCTCTTCAAAGAAGGTGGTGTTCAAGTCTGTAACACTTATTCCTTCTATTGGAATTTGTGGTGAAGCTTCTTCTGGAACATAAGCAGGATTATCAATATTATTTGGTAATGGCCATCTGCTTAGTCCATCTGCATTCTTATGAATATTCCCATCCTTATGAACAATAGTCATATTGCCTCTGTATTCTTGTATGGCTATTTGCCATCTGAGCATGTGTCTGTTAGGTGTTTTCATGTTCAAAAGTGATTTGACAGCTGTACAATATGTTATTACTTCAAAAACACATCCCTGTAAGAAGTAGTTCAATTTCTCCAAGGCCCAGACAAGGAACAGACATTCCATCTGACTTGCTCCATATCTGGCTTCAGTTGGTTTGATTTTCCTGGATATGAAACATATGGGTCCTTCTACAGGTTTATCATTTATGATCTGAACTTGGTGAAGTGCAGCACCTAGTCCATCTCCTGATGCATCAATATACAGTTTGAAAGGCAGTTTAAAGTCTGGCATCAGTAAGAGTGGAGCAGTGGTCAATGCTTCTCTTAGAGACTCAAAAGCTTTGACTCTGTCAACAGTCATTTCAAATACTGTGTCTTTTTCTGTGAGCCTTTGAGATATGACCACATACCCAATAAGGTCACAAAAAAGACTCTGAATAAATATAACTTTAATATAATTATATTAAAATTACTTAGAATAAATATACATTAAGAATAATTACTTAAATATACAAAAAATACCATAAATTGGTATAAAAATTGGTTTAACTTAAAAACCAATGAATCAACATGTAAATTAAATTATACCATTGGATTCCCCATGGAAAAATACACATATACCACTTTTATGGCATATCTGTAAAGCCAATATTTAAAGAATTATAAGGTATAATACCTTATAAAAACCATAAAACCTTATTTATCTCAGAAATTAATGAAACAACATGTGAAATAAATTGTATCAGTGGATTACCCACAAAAATCCACATATAAAACAATTAATAAGCTAATTCCCAAAATCAATACTTAAGGAATTATCCTGAATATATGCACTTTTTTGGTCAACGCATATATTCAGTGATCATAGCTAATATCTTCTAAACTATACATGCTAGAATGATGAACCAAAAATAAAGTTACCACGTAATTACTGTAAGAACACAGATATGAACTTTATTTTGCAAATTATAAACAAGGTTAAGACTTATGAGGAAATATTGATAAAAATCAACAGAGCTGTTGACCACTTTGTTGTGAAAGTAGTCCAAACTTAAAAAAAAGTATACAGTTGGATTCTACTAGTTTATTCGAGAAGAATGACGTAATTTGTATTGTTAAATCCAGGGTATAACCCCCTGAAATCAAGGTTTGAAGTTTAAAATATTGAATTTCGACAGAAAAGATGAGTTACAAGAAAAATCATCAAAATTAGAGTTTTGATGATGTAATGAAAAGCTCTTGGAAGCATAATAAGGTTATGTCAGGCTATCAGAATTCACTCTCTGAATTGCTGTAGCGTGAAAACCTTAAAAGTTATTGAGGATCAAAGTTTGAGCTTAAATTGAGCTGTTATGATCACATACTGTAACCTTAAATTAAGTTTAACAGTCTTAATAGTGATAAAATTGGTGAATACTATTAGTTTATGATTAAAACTAATAAAATCCACGAAATTTGGGGTTCTGCCAAGCCTCTGATGTCATCACACTTAGAGTCATAGTGATAACTCTAAATAATGGTGTAATAATGATGTAATATGGTTTGATCATGATGTAATCACCCTCAAACCTTAAAATATTGATCAATTCCAGTGGATATGATCAGTACACGTCTACTAGAAGCCTGTTGGACTCTAGGAGGGAGGTATTTACTATAAATAGAGCTCTTTTTACTCTGTTTTCCCCTCAGACGCATCAAAAACATTAAATCAATTAAATCAAAGGTAATTTCTTTATTCTTTATATATAAAACTGTTATATTATTAAAGACCAAAGACCACCTTGCTATAATCATCTATTTTGACGTGATTAAATCATTTATTTAATTGTTTTTGTTAAAAATCTCTCTAATAACTCATTTCCACGTAAAAATCCAGATTAATTTGTAATTTTCTTTATTTTTATTGTAAATACAATTTGAAAAAGTTGTATTTATATTTTTTGGCGTAAAATACTTCAAAATTATTATATTAAGTGTTAAAAGTAGGTTATTTTCTCTTATTATAATAATTTCTCTATTATTACTCTCTTAATAATTCTTCAATTAATATAAATAGTATTTATATTAATTCATAACTTTAATATTAGTAATATTATAGTTATTAATTGTTTTTTATTAATAAAAAACAATTTTTTACGCCTTTATTATTTGTTGGTAACAATAATAAAGAGCTTTTTAATATATTAATTATTTTATATTAATATATTATTTATAATATTATAATTTCATATAATATTGATTATATTATTATATTTATTTAATAATATAATATTTTTACGCCATAATAATAGTATTTCTTTATTATTATTATTATTTTAATCTTATTTATTTCAATTATAAGGACATTCAGAGTGCAATAAGTAATAAATTAGTAATTTTTACTTATTGTTTCATAGTCAAACCTTACATTTGGGGGCCTGGCCGTGATATTTACTTAAAAGACCTTTAAAAAGATTCTAATTGGGTTTATCCAATAGTAAATTATATTTATAATCATAAAATTATATAATAATTTTATATTTTATTGATTTTGAAAGCTATTGAGGCATTTGGAAAGCAATTGTACTGTCTTACACGTGGTTTTTCACATCCTTAGACTTGCAAAAACTTTCTTTGAGTGACTCTAGTGATTAAAAGAGATATTTTATAAATTAAAAATAATTTTTATTATAATTTAATTTTATAAGAATCATATTCATTTTTTATTTTATTCTTTAAAAATAAAAATAAAAATATATATAAAAAATATTAAAAAATATTAAAAACCAATAAAAAAGTTATTTTTATTCATTTTTATTGATTTCTTTATTTATTTCACTTTTTTAAAGATATAAAAGCAATTTCTACGTGGAAAATTGCCATATCTTGCCAAAAATAACACTTCTTATAAAAAGACTTATATTTATTTGTCTTTTTTAGTGTTTGAAGATAACCCAACAGAAGACAACCAAGCTACTGTTGAGAGATTGGTGGAAGAAACTTGTCAAAGTTCTCCAACACCAGTTATCACCAAAAGAAAGAAAGCTAAGAAATTAGACTTTCCAGGGCCCACCATTCAAGACTCTGAAGGTGAGCACCTCTTTTTAAATTGCCATAAAAGAATTCTATTCTAAAATACTTTTATTTTTTCTTATTCTTTAATTATGACTACCAGAAGAGGTTCCCAATACTCCATCCAATCAGATGGAGCTGGACTCAGAAGTAGAATTGATCCCTCAAAAGGGAAAAGAAAGGGCAATATCCCCAGTGGAACAGAATCCACACAAGGAAGTGCCTTATCCCAAAGGCAAGTCCCAGAAATGCCCATGATATCTGAGCCTGAATTGGAACTAAGTATGAGTAACTCAAACAGGTACAAATCACATTCAGAGGGCTCAAATAGACATCTACATGAGCCAGTACAAGCAGTATTGCACAGTGTACAAGGACAAAGACTGGGAAATGCTGCCTCAAATACACCAAGGAGTGATGAACTCCTGGAACATCCTGAAAAAGTTCCTCAGAGAGGAGGAGATAGTGAAATACTCCAATGGATGGAATCCACTGTCATCCAAACCTCAAATCAAAAAAATCAAGGATTATCATACCAAAAAGAGGGAGGCAACCAAGGAAGAAGCCCCAGTAGCTTCTACCAGCAAGCCTCAAGCCAACCCACTTCCCCAAGAAGGGAAGAAGAACAAGAAAAAGCATTGGAGGAAACCATATTCCCCAAGCTACAGAATCCCAAGAATCCAAAAGGATGCCATGGAAAATGTTTTCAACATGGCCAGAACCTTGATGGAATTCAAGGACAAGGAAGAGCAAAGAATGAGACAACCTCATTTCCCAAAGAAATAACCTTGTCCAAAGATGTTGTAAATACTTTAACAGAAATTAAAAATAGTATATTACCTCTAAAAGAAATTAAAGACAGTTTATTATCACTACAAGAAATAAATAACAATTTATCTTCTTTAACAAAAATTGTTGTGCAAAACAAGAAAGAAATTGACAACATTAAGTTTATTGTTGAAAATAATAAACCAAAGAATTTAATTGACAATACACAAAAATTAATACAAGGACAACAAGAATTGTATAAATACATAAAAGATATCAAAGACAAGACTTTGACAATCAATTATGATGTGAGTATTGACAATCTTACAGAAAAATTAAATAAATTAAGTATTTCTGTAGAAAAATTTGAAGAAAAGACTTCATCACACCAAAAATTACTTTTAGACCATGTGGAAAAAGTGATGAAGCAAGAATGCATCTGAAAGATGATATTCAAAGTGAAATAAGGCTTATTACAGAAAAAATGGATAAAATTAATGAGGCTAACTTAAATATGCCAAAGTTATCAACACCATTTTCTCATATAAGAAGCCCTGTTAAAACAAAAGAGGAATTGTCAAATCCTTTCATAAAAGACTTGAGTCACCAAGACAATAACCAAGTCTTAATGAAGGAAGCACCTCAATTGAAGGAATGGCCAACATTCACAGGAGAAGGTGAATATGACCACATGTCATTTATTAAAACAATTGACATGTTACAAGAAGACTATGCCATACCAGATGAATTAATCACTGCAAGATTACATTCATTGTTTGAGAAATCTGCAAAAAGATGGTATTATGGCATAAGACAAACAAATGGTAAAAATACCTGGTCTTGGTGGAAACAAGAAATAATCACCAAGTGGGCAAATGATGCCTGGAGGTATAAGATAGAAAATGCATTTGAAAACTCTTTCTTTGACCCTGAGAAAGATAAACCTTTAACTTGGTTCTTAAAACAAGTTGAAAGGCTTAATGCACTGTACCCAGAAATGTCACAGAAGATGGTGCATATGAAAATACTTAAAAAATGTGGAGGGGAACTAGAACATGCCCTAAGAAGCAGGTGTATAGAACCATGCTCCACAGAAGAGTATATAAATGCACTAGAAGATATAGTTACAAGAACAAAAATTGGCAGAACTTGGAAAAGATTGGACATTAAAAGCCCAAATAAACCATTTATCAAGAAAGATCAATCAAAAGAATCCTTTAAACCCAATACATCCAACAATAATGAGCAAAGAAAATGCCATAAATGTGGAGGTATTGGACACTTAGCAAATAATTGCCTTAAAAAAGCAAAGGTCAATGAAATTGTGGAAACAGAAAACCACAATGACAAAGAAGAGGAATCTGACTCTGAAAAAGAGACAGAAGAGTCAGAGAGCTCTGAAAGTGATGAAATCAATATAATTAATGCACAAATTAATAATATTGATATAATTTATGAAGTACTGGATGTTAATTCAAACTTGCCACAAGTTGGAACATCTGACACAAACCTGACAAACATACAAGATGCCAAAATGTATAGAACCAAACCTGCAAGAGGAATGGGATATACAGCTGGAAAATCAAGTATAAGTATTGTTATGGTTGATAACCAAGAAGGAAAGGTTAACTTGGATACAGGAGCATATTGCACTTGTGTTGGCAAAAGTTATTTAAAAACCATTGTCCCAGACTGGCAAGAAAAACTTATGCCAATACAAGGTGTCAAATTTAGTAGTGCAAGTGAGAGCATGAAGCCCCTTGGAATAATTGATTTAACACTAATTTTTCCTCATCCCTCACAATGTGTCAGAATTAAAGTAGAGTTTGTAGTAATGGACAACTGTACTAGTAATCATTTCATACTTGGGAATGACTACTTATCAATCTATGGTATAGATATCTCCAACCAAAAGGATAGATATTTTACCATAGGAGATAATAAAAGACAAAAGTTTGGATTCTTAAATAACAAAAAACAAATCACAGTTATTAAGAATGAGGAAAAAATTCCAGAAAAAGAACTTTTTATATCTGAACAACTCAAAGAGGCAGAATTCAATCAAGAATTAACAGAAAAAATGAAAGAAAAATTGATTGACCTCTTATTTAAGTATAAAAATGCCTTTGCAACTGACAAAGAGCCACTAGGTGCCATAATTGGACATGAAGTGGATATAATTCTTAATGTAGAAAAACCTTACCCACCTTTATTAAGAAGACCTGCTTATCCAGCCAGTCCAAGAGCTAGAGAAGCCCTAGAGGTGCACATTAAAGAATTAATGGACCTTGGAGTATTAAGAAAGGTTGGACATAATGAACAAGTAGAAGTTACTACACCTGTCATTATAACTTGGCATAATGGAAAATCAAGGATGGTAGGAGACTTCAGAGCCCTGAATACCTATACCATTCCAGACAGATATCCAATACCCAGAATCCATGAGACATTAACACAATTGTCACAAGCTAAGTTCATCACAGCTATGGATGCTCTTAAGGGTTTTCATCAAAATGTCTTAACAGACAATGCCAAGAAACTACTAAGAATAATAGTCCATTGTGGAATTTTTGAATACTTAAGAATGCCATTTGGGATAAAAAATGCACCTTCCCATTATCAAAGAATGATGAATACCATATTTCCTGAAGAATTATCAAAAGGATGGTTAATAACCTACATTGATGATATCATAGTTTGCTCAGAAACTTGGGAAAATCACCTGACAAGACTAGAAAGGGTACTACAGAAAATAGTCCAAGTAAATATGAAAATTTCATTGAAAAAGTGTCATTTTGCATATAGTGAATTAAAAGCCCTAGGACATGTAGTATCTGGCCTTAGTCTAGGCATAGACAAAAATAAAGTAGCAGCAGTACTACTTAAACCAATGCCTCAAACCAAAAAAGAAATGCAATCATTTCTAGGATTTGCTGGTTACTATAGACAGCATATAAAGGACTTTGCAAAGATTGCTATATCCTTGTATAAGCTATGTGACCAACAAACAGTCTATGAGATGACAGAAGAAAGAGTCAAGGCATATGAAGAATTGAAAAATTCCTTAACAAATGCCCCATTTCTTCTGATGCCAGATTGGAAACTACCCTTCAAACTGTACATTGATGCTTGTGGAGAAGGACTAGGTGCTGCACTTCACCAAACACAAATTATCAATGATAAACCAGTGGAAGGACCAATTTGTTTCATTTCAAGGCAGATAAAGCCAACAGAAGCAAGGTATGGAGCAAGCCAAATGGAATGCTTATGCCTAGTATGGGCTTTAGAAAAACGTCACTATTATTTGGATGGCACAGTATTTGATGTAATCACAGACTGTAATGCTGTGAAATCACTATTAAATATGAAGACTCCAAATAGACATATGCTGAGATGGCAAATTGCTATCCAAGAATATAGAGGAAATATGACTATTGTTCATAAATCTGGAAATATACATAAAAATGCAGATGGTCTTAGCAGATGGGCTCTAGCAAATACCCCTGACAATCCAGCATGGGCACCACAAGAAGAGCACCATATAGAAGGAATATGTGTTACAGACATTGGCACAGAATTCTTTAACCAAGTTAAAGAAATCTATAAGACAGACAAAAATTGCCATATCTTAAGCCAACTTCTAATGAAAGACTGCAAAGATCCATCACTTTCATCAAAACTAGATGAAATATGGAAAAAGGCATATGATGAAGGAAGATTCCACCTCCTTGATGGAATCCTTTACCATAGAACAAAACACACATGTGTTATGGCCTTAACAGACAGAACACTAATAAACACTATTTTACATGAGTGTCATGATAGTGTTGCATCTGGACATCTCTCAGAAGATAGGACACTAGAGAGGGTGAAAACCTGCTCTTGGTGGCCAAATTGGAAAAAAGATGTTGCAGAGTACTGCCAAATCTGTGACAGATGCCAAAAAGCCAACAGAGCCACAGGAAAGAAATTTGGAATGATGATCCAAATCCAAGAACCAAAATCCCCATGGGAAATAGTTCATATGGATTGGGTAACAGCCTTACCTCCAGGAGGAGACAGGAGTTATAATGCATGTCTAGTGTTAGTTGACAGGTACAGTAAAACTCCCATGTTCTTACCATGTCATAAAGATGACACAGCTATGGATACAGCCATAATGATATGGAATAAAGTCATTAGCCACACAGGCTTATTCCAAAATATTATAAGTGACAGAGACCCAAAGTTCACTTCAGCATTATGGACAAACCTCCATAACTTGTTTGGGACAAAGTTATCATTCTCAACAGCTTATCATCCTCAAACTGATGGTCTAGCAGAAAGAATGATACAAACCCTAGAGGATATGATCAGAAGATTCTGTGCTTATGGGCTAGAATTCAAAGATTCGGATGGTTTTACCCATGATTGGTGTACACTAATACCAGCACTTGAACTGGCATATAAGACATCAATCCATTCTTCTACTGGCAAAACACCAGCAATGCTAGAGAAAGGTTGGAATCCAAGACTTCCTTATGATACCCTCAAAAAGGACTTAGTGGATATACATCCAACAGCAAGCAGTTTCAAGATAATGCTTGACAAAGCAAGACACCATGCAAACATATGCATGCAAGATTCTTTTAAATATGCAAAAGAAAGATGGGATAAAAGTCATAAGCCACCTGACTTCAAAATAGGGGACTTGGTTTTAGTATCAACCCTTAATTTCAATAACATAAAAGGCCCAAAGAAATTGAAAGATTCCTTTGCAGGACCATTTATGATAAAAGCACTCCATGGACCCAATGCTGTGCAATTAGAACTCACAGGTGAACTAATGAACAAACACCCAACTTTCCCTGTAAGTCTGATAAAACCTTACAGTTCAAGTGACAAGGAGTTATTTCCACTAAGAAATAAACCCCCACTTGAGATTCCCCCCTTGGAGGAAGGAGAGGAAAAGAAAATAGTAAAAGTCCTTAAAGAAAGAAGGACAAGAAACAAAAAAGAAAGGGAATACCTTGTAAGGTATAGAAATTCAACTCAGGAAGATGAATGGCTACTTGAGAAAGATATAACAAATGCTGATAGATTACTGAGAAGATTCAGACATGAAAGAAAACCTGAAAAATAAGAAAAGTTAAGCATTATTGAGCTTCAAGACTAACAAAGTCTATTGAAGAGGTAGGACAGTGGATGATACCCTAATCACACATATCAGATTGTGGTACAATCTTTTTTGGTGGTAGGGAATGTGAACCTTTGAGATATGACCACATACCCAATAAGGTCACAAAAAAGACTCTGAATAAATATAACTTTAATATAATTATATTAAAATTACTTAGAATAAATATACATTAAGAATAATTACTTAAATATACAAAAAATACCATAAATTGGTATAAAAATTGGTTTAACTTAAAAACCAATGAATCAACATGTAAATTAAATTATACCATTGGATTCCCCATGGAAAAATACACATATACCACTTTTATGGCATATCTGTAAAGCCAATATTTAAGGAATTATAAGGTATAATACCTTATAAAAACCATAAAACCTTATTTATCTCAGAAATTAATGAAACAACATGTAAAATAAATTGTATCAGTGGATTCCCCACAAAATTCCACATATAAAACAATTAATAAGCTAATTCCCAAAATCAATACTTAAGGAATTATCCTGAATATATGCACTTTTTTGGTCAACGCATATATTCAGTGATCATAGCTAATATCTTCTAAACTATACATGCTAGAATGATGAACCAAAAATAAAGTTACCACTTAATTACTGTAAGAACACAGATATGAACTTTATTTTGCAAATTATAAACAAGGTTAAGACTTATGAGGAAATATTGATAAAAATCAACAGAGCTGTTGACCACTTTGTTGTGAAAGTAGTCCAAACTTAAAAAAAAGTATACAGTTGGATTCTACTAGTTTTTTCGAGAAGAATGACGTAATTTTTATTGTTAAATTCAGGGTATAACCCCCTGAAATCAAGGTTTGAAGTTTAAAATATTGAATTTCGACAGAAAAGATGAGTTACAAGAAAAATCATCAAAATTAGAGTTTTGATGATGTAATCAAAAGCTCTTGGCAGCATAATAAGGTTATGGCAGGCTATCAGAATTCACTCTCTGAATTGCTGTAGCGGCAAAACCTCAAAAGGTATTGAGGATCAAAGTTTGAGCTTAAATTGAGCTGTTATGATCACATACTGTAACCTTAAATTAAGTTTAACAGTCTTAATAGTGATAAAATTGGTGAATACTATTAGTTTATGATTAAAACTAATAAAATCCACGAAATTTGGGGTTCTGCCAAGCCTCTGATGTCATCACACTTAGAGTTATAGTGATAACTCTAAATAATGGTGTAATAATGATGTAATATGGTTTGATCATGATGTAATCACCCTCAAACCTTAAAATATTGATCAATTCCAGTGGATATGATCAGTACACGTCTACTAGAAGCCTGTTGGACTCTAGGAGGGAGGTATTTACTATAAATAGAGCTCTTTTTACTCTGTTTTCCCCTCAGACGCATCAAAAACATTAAATCAATTAAATCAAAGGTAATTTCTTTATTCTTTATATATAAAACTGTTATATTATTAAAGACCAAAGACCACCTTGCTATAATCATCTATTTTGACGTGATTAAATCATTTATTTAATTGTTTTTGTTAAAAATCTCTCTAATAACTCATTTCCACGTAAAAATCCAGATTAATTTGTAATTTTCTTTATTTTTATTGTAAATACAATTTGGAAAAGTTGTATTTATATTTTTTGGCGTAAAATACTTCAAAATTATTATATTAAGTGTTAAAAGTAGGTTATTTTCTCTTATTATAATAATTTCTCTATTATTACTCTCTTAATAATTCTTTAATTAATATAAATAGTATTTATATTAATTCATAACTTTAATATTAGTAATATTATAGTTATTAATTGTTTTTTATTAATAAAAAACAATTTTTTACGCCTTTATTATTTGTTGGTAACAATAATGAAGAGCTTTTTAATATATTAATTATTTTATATTAATATATTATTTATAATATTATAATTTCATATAATATTAATTATATTATTATATTTATTTAATAATATAATATTTTTACGCCATAACAATAATATATCTTTATTATTATTATTATTTTAATCTTATTTATTTCAATTATAAGGACATTCAGAGTGCAATAAGTAATAAATTAGTAATTTTTACTTATTGTTTCATAGTCAAACCTTACATTTTCACACAGCTTATAAAGTGGTCTTGCTATAGATGCAAAATCTTTAATGTGTTGCCTGTAATATCCTGCAAAACCTAAGAATGACTGAATTTCCTTTTTCTTCTGAGGCATGGGTTTTAACAATACTGCTGCAACTTTGTTTTTGTCAATTCCAAGGGACAAACCAGATACAACATGTCCTAGTGCTTTAAGTTCTTTAAATCCAAAATAACATTTCTTCAAGGAGATTTTCATGTTTACTGATTGGAGTTTTGTCAAAACTCTTGATAATCTGTACATGTGCTCCTCCCAAGTCTTGGAACAGATAACAATGTCATCAATGTAAATGATTAACCATCCCTCTGAGAGTTCTTCAGGGAAGATTTCATAAATCATTCTTTGGAAGTGTGAAGGTGCATTTTTGATACCAAAGGGCATCCTTAAGTATTCATACACTCCACAATGAACAATAATTCTCAAATATTTTCTTGCTCTTGGTGTTACCACATTTTGATGGAATCCTTTAAGGGCATCCATAGTGGTTATATACACTGCTTGAGATATTTGAGTAGTGGAACAGTGTAGGTGTTCAGAGCTCTAAAGTCCCCAACCATTCTGAATTTTCCATTATGCCACGCCACTATGAGTGGTGTAGTTATTTCTACTTCCTCATTGTGGCCCACTTTTCTTAGTACACCAAGGTCCAGAAGTTCTTTGATATGAATTTCTAGAGCTTCTCTTGATTTTGGACTTGCTGGATAAGCAGGTCTTCTTAAGGATAGTGGATAAGGTCCTTCAATGTTAAGAATGATGTCAACTTCATGACCAATAATTGCTCCCAGAGGTTCTTTGTCTGTAGCAAATGCTCCTCTGTGGTCATACAAAAGGTAAGAAAGTTCATTTTCTTGTTTATCAGTCAGATGAAGGCTTATCTCAGCCTCATTTAACTGTTCAGACTTGAATTTCTCTAACTCTAAGTTGACTGGTGATACTTTGTTTACTGTAATTTGTCTTTTAAATGGTAAAAAGGCAATCTTCTGGCTCTTATTGTCCCCAATTGTAAAGTATCTGTCTTTTTTATTATGTAAATCTATCCCATACATGATTAAATAGTCATTTCCCAATATAAAATGGGTACTAGAGCAATTTTCCATAACAACAAATTCAACTGTGATTCTCAAATTACCATTTATGTGTGGGAATATGACATTGGTCTCAAAGATTCCTAATGCTTTCATTGGGTTACTTGCACTGTTGAATTTTATCCCATCAATTGGTAACAATTGGTCTTCAAAATTTGTTACACAAGTCTTAAGAAAAGATTTTCCAACACAAGAGCAGAAGGCTCCTGGGTCAAGCAAACGTTTGGTTGGCTTTTTGTCAATCACCACTTCTGTTATACAGGAATTACCAGCTGTATAGCCTTTTCCTCTGTTTGGTTTTGTCTTCATAAGTTGTGCATCTTGAACTTTTGATAAATCAAGTTGACCATTGCTCAATTGTGGAAATTGGGAATAAGATTCCATGATGTCAAAAGTGGCATTGATGTTTTCTATATCTTTTGAAGATTCAGAAAATATGGATGACTTGTCATCTGAATTATCTTCAGTTATGTCTTCTTTTTCAACATCTGGTTCCTTTTTAATGTCAATTTCATTGATTTTCCCCCTTTTTGGACATGTATTGGCTAAATGGGTGGTGCTTTGGCAAATATGGCACTTTCTGACTGTATCTGCAGATTTATATTTAATATTACTAGAATTTTCTTTGGGGTTTTTGTCCACAGAATCTTTCCAAGGTGTATTAAACCTTGTTTTGAGATTCACCCTACTAGAACCAATTTTGGTTCTGGTGGTTACTTCTTCTAGTATATTGATAATATCTTCAGCTGAACATTGTTCAGTAGTCCTGCTTTTGACAGAATGCTCTAAGTCACCTCCACATTGTCTCAGAATTTTCCTATGGATCATAAATTCTGACATGTCAGGATATAATGCTTTTAGTCTGTCCTTTTGTTGGCAAAACCATGGTAAAGCTTTGTCTTTATCAGCATTAAATTTGGCAGATTCAAAGGCTGTTTCAACTTTAAACCTCCAAGAATCATTTGCCCATTTGTTGATGATTTGGGTTTTCCACCAAGTCCAACTCTGGTGTCCATGTGCTTGTCCTCTTTTGATGTACCATCTGTGAGCTGATCTGGTAAACAAGGTGTTAAACCTGGCTGTTACCAATCTGTCTGGAATTCAAAATCCTCTTTGATCATGTCAATACCTCTAATGAATTCCATATGGTCATACTCTCCTTCACCACTGAAGTGAGGCCATTCTTTAAGTTTTGGAACTTCTTTCAAGAGTGCTTGGCCCATTGATGGTTCCAAGTTATGAAAAGAAGTGGATGATTCATTTTTTAATTGTGAATTATCAGGATCCAATACTTGTGGATTTGAAATTCTTGTGCCCTCATTTTGATTTAGAGGTGTAGAAATTCTTGGCAAGGTGTTCAGTATTTGTTCAATGTCATTCATTTTACTGTTGCTACAACTTTGGGAATTTCTGTATTCATGTTGGAAGCATTGTATTAAATTTATTACTTCAATTTTATACATGTCTTCCTTATGTGTCAGTTCTTGCCATAACTCTGTTTGTCTTGTATTATCAGCAGTGACTTGATTCAATTTCATTGATAATTTTGATACTTCTTCTTGTGAAGCATCAAAACACTTTTTCAAGGCAATGGTATATGTCTTTACTTCAGTAAATGAATTTGAAATGTCATAAAGGACTTTCTTGTTATCTGTTTTGATAATATTTATGGCTTGTTTAATTCTTGTTTCAATTATGTCATCAATATTGAATTTAGAATATTTATCTGTTAATTCTTTAATAATGGGAGATTGTTCATTTATTTTATTGTTAGAAGAATTATCATTATTGGAATTTTTAATTGTCCTTAAAACTTTTTCAAAACACATAAGTGTTTCATTAATTTGGCACAGACTCAGGTTGTTTGTTTTAATGTTGTTACAAATGGTTTCATTTTTATCAGAAAGATGTTTTTTCACGTCATTTATAGCATTATACAACTCTGGGATGGAACCAAATATGTCAGAAATCATTTCTGGAACCTTAATCTGGCTTCCACCTTCTTCTGTAATTCCATCATGGTTCTGGCCATCTGAAATACATTTTCCATGGCATCCTGCTGAATCTTTAGAGCCTTCAAAACACGTCAGAATGTGTGTCAGAGGCGTAGAAACCAGTTAAAACTGTTTTTATTATGATTGTTTTATCTTAAGGGTAGTTTTACCTTCTTGGCAACAGCTAAAACTACCCCAGTTGGTATCAAACCCTCATCATCAATTGAGTCCACAGACCCTGTAACTCAATTCCAGGCCAAAAGTGATGAACGTTTGCGTTATTTTTGACACCACAAGCCTGTCAGCAAGGATTTTGGGGGTCTAGCTCCCCCTTAGAGCTGGAGTTCCTTTTCCCCCCCAATTTTAATCTTTCCAATTTATTTTTTCCTTTAATTGCTCATCATGTATTATACTTGTAATTTACATATGTAATTCAATTCAATTGTACAGTACAATACAGTAATAATTGACACCTCATATGTAAATCAAAGTTCACTTATGTAATACACGCGCACATTTTGACATTTCAATTGAATTCAATTGAAAATACTTCAATTCCTCATAACTTCTAAACTAAACACAACACCTCAATTTTAACACAAAAATTGATGGTTAACACCACATGTGGTGTGAATTAAATTAAAGTTTTGAGGATTTTCAACTTTTGTATTGAAAATACTAAAAACTTAATTTAAGCTTATTTAGAGTTGAGTTACAAGAATTTCACTCAGAGGTGACCCCACCTGATTTTTTATGAGGAATCCAATGGTGAAATAAATTTTATATGTTTATTTATTGGATAAAAAGTTATAATAAATTTTATTTAACTTTTTTCCAAATTTATTTATTTTTTCACAATTTTGTTAAAATTTCATTTTTACTTAATTTTTTCAAGTATAAATGTAATTTTATAATTTCAAAATTTGATGTAATTTTATTTTTAAATTGTAATTAATTTTTTTATTTTGAATATAATTTTATATTCATATTTTGATTTTTATTTTAATAATATAAATAAATTCATTTTATTTATATTAATATGTTAATTTTGTATTTGTGGTCTTTTGGGTATATGAAATTACCTCTAAGGCTCACACAATTGCCACTGTCCCACAACTTTGATTCAAATTTAGTAGTTGTGGAAAGATTCTCAAAATTAGAAATATTAATTAATCCTATTCAACAATTACTTCCCTGGACTCATCGCAAATCTTTATTAACCATGTCTTTTCCAAGCATAGAATACCAGTCAGTATTGTCAGTGATAGAGGCTCATTATTTTTGTAATCATTGTGGACCCAATTATTTCAGAAACTCAAGATATCAAGAGATCTTTTAACTGCTTTCCACCCTGAAACAGATGGAAAGACAGCAAGAGTATACCATTAAGATGACTGGCACATCTGACTCCCACTGGCTGAATTTTCCTATAACAATTCAGAACATCCATCCACAAAAAAATTACCTTTTTTCACCATTTATGGAAGAAATCCTTGCTTTTATTCACTTCACACTTGTCATGAAACATGTTATGGAAAGTTATCAACAAAACTCCAAACAGTAAAGAAATTGGCTAAAGACGGGTTAGAATAAGAAATAAGGTGTGTTAAGAAGTATGAAGGAAGAAATAGGACAATTACACCTTATTTTTAACCTGGGGTCAATGTATGGCTAGCTTCAAACAATATCAAGAAGCTCTTAGAAGGCCTTTTGCTGTCCTTTTATGGTTGTTGGTGGGGACTAGATGTTATGAAAATCAGTTCCATCTCCTGGTATGCCTCTCTGAGGGTGTCTATCTTCTGTAAAACAATTCCTTGGCCACTCTGTGAGCAACAACTGCTCCGTTTTATCTTTTCTGGAAAATGAAAGCCCAAAATCAAGCCATTCCCCACAAGAAGCATGCCTCTCAGACTTCTCTTTATTTTCCTTTTTCTTTAGTATCTTTTTCTCTTAATTCTTCATTTTATTTTCTTTTTATCTTATTTCATTTTATATTTTTTATGTAAAGCAGAAGCATCACCTCCCATATCATGTATTGGGAGGTTCCATTTTTTATTCTATACCGATAGGAGTGGGGATAAAATACAAACCAAACACAAAAAAAGCAAATAAACTAGTTATCACTACCCAAATCATCCAAAGATTTGTAAAAAGCAAACATCAACTCATCCTCATACAATATAAATTGAGCAGCCATCTTTTCAGAAGCATTACCAGGAATATTTCTTCTGTTAGCATACATAGTGACCTCCCTACTTTTTCTATCTAACCCTTTGAAACCTATGGCCACATATTCTTCTTCATTTGCCAAGTAAGAATATTCTCTGCTGACAAAGACAGGCCAATTCTACCTTCCTTGAAATCCTTGTTCAGGAGGGAATGGCAAGCACAATTGATATTCTCTTCTTCTGCTGGAGTTGGCCACAGGTTTCAGTTTTTGGGAGATGACCATTGGTGATTGTATGGGATTTTTAATAGGAGAGGGCCTCAGTGGTAAAGCAAGGCAAGGCCTAGCAGTGGATGAATTTAGTGAAGGAGGAGGAATGGTGGGAAAGAAAGGCTTGATATTTTGTGGGTTTCTGGGAATGACTTGACTTTGAAATATCTTGGCAAAAGGTTGGAAGTTGAAGTACTTTAGTGATGACCATTCAAAGGATTGACAACCTCAACTGCTTCACAATCCAATATGTCACTCCCTTCAGCATTTGTATTTGTGGGTGAGTTGGAAATTATTGTTATTCTATTCACCACACCTTCTATTTTCATCCTGGAAATGGGGACCTCTGAGCTGGATTAAATGGGCCTACTACCAGTGGGAATGGGCCCTCCAACATTGGTCCATCTTGCCACATCCCTCTTCCTGTATCCAGTCACTAAAACAAGACATCAGCATCACATCAAATCAAGAAAAACACAACACTTACAGTCAAAGACTGGGAAATCTTTTCATAAAGGCCCATCCCTCTTGCTCCATAAATACCAGCTGATGTTGGAAAGTGGCACCCCTGGACAATGACATGGCTTCTTCCCAACAAAGAAATGATTGCATTTGGAAGACCAGAGGCATTAGTGTTGGAAACACTATCTACCCTTCTTCACGAACTAAGTACAGGAATTTCTAGAGTTATGGAAGCAGAATAGTCAGTATTTTCAGATATGCATATCAAATCCTGAAATTAATCAAGGTTCTGTGGCCATGACTCCAGGGATGACCCCTCAATTTCCTCAATCAGGGATGCAGGACCTCCTTTTCAATCCTTGGGAGGTCCCTCTTCCATGGCCCTGAACTGCTCTGTTCAAGTCCAGGCCATGTGGGACAATTTGGCCCATTGCTTTCTCCTTTGCCCCTGAAAATCCCTGCAAGTTTGGGCCCAGAGGGGCCAGAATGGTCCTGGGGGACCTGAATTGCCCCCATGAACCACGGATCTTGGCTTACAGAACACAGGACATGGACTGTCAAAACCCAAAGAGGCCCAAAATGGCCATAAAGCCCCTAAAGGCAAAGTTTTCCTTAGGATGGCCGGGACCAAAATTGACCATATAGCAACAACATTCCCTCAAAAGGCCATTTGTGACCATTCCTTAAAAAATTGGGGACAGGACCCCTTCTCAGAATATGCAAATCAGTGAATTTGGTGCAAGAAGATGTTTCAAGACAATATGGCCAATTCTTGTGGGGCTTATACATTCATACAGCCAGCCTTCACAATTTTTCAAGCTGAAAACAATGGTGGCCATCAATTTGTGATTAAGCCCATGGCCATTGATAATAATTGTTGAAAAAAAGAAAAAATACTCAAGAATGGGAAGATAATTCCTTATTGAAGGGTAAAATTAATCAACGGGAGATACTTACTTATTGAAGGGCAAATATTTCAAGGGAAGAACAAGAAGAATGAAGAAATTAATTTTCAGGATAATTTCTCAAGAGGAAAAGAATTTGGAAAATGTTGGGAATATGGGGATGATACTCGAGAGTGGCAGGATATTATGGTTTTCAGGAGCCCACCAGTTTCAACAGGGGAAACCATCACATCTGCTATCTGGTGAAAAATTATTCAAAATTAACACCACTCAAACCCACCAAGCCAGAAATCCAGTATGCATATCTGTAAGATGTGACTATGAAACTGATGATAATATTACTATTAATCAACAGTACTATGTCTGTTCTTATGAAATATAATAATAAAAAATTATTATAACCACAATTAAATAATTATAAAATTATTTCTTTCAAATGTTATACACTACTAGTGATTATAACAGTGAGCAGTAATTGTCTACAAGAATCAATTACAAGAAGAATTTAATAATAAAAACTTCTTTTATTAAAATAATAAAATTATTTTAATATATAATTATCTTTTACAAGAATAATTATAAAGATAATTCTTGAAGAAAACTATTACTAGAGAAAAACTTTAAGAATTAAAGATAAATGACTCACTAATACTCCAAAGAACTTATTGATATATAAAAGTAGAGAAATTTGACGTGGAATTGTGGATTTAAGGGATCAAAAGGATTTATAACAGTATTACAACAATATATAGTTGGATTATATGATTTCACGTCTTTCTGGTTGATTCTGAAAGATTCAAAACTCTTAATAATAGCTTGTAACTAATACTTACTTGTTGGTAATAATGATTTAATAAATTGATAAGATGATGATATGGAAAAAACAGCAAGAAGAGGCTTCTTTTAAGTCAACAACAGCTCACAGAGGCGTGCCATGGAACAAACTGAAAAACCAATGAGTGAGAAAACAATAAACCTTTTTTGGATTAATTATTGCATCATCTGTTGTCACGTAAGATTATCATAATTACTTAATTGATGCTTTTACGTGACTACCAACCCCAATATGGTTAACAATAAAAGGAGTAACATCTGTAAATCTTCTTTTATTCCAAAATAATAATTGATTTCTCAAAGTTATCAATGTTATTGCCAATTTCATCACAGATTTTAATTACTGTGAAATTTTGAAGATTCAGTGTTTCACGTAGAATGGTCAAGAATGGACTATAAGTAAAACTTTCAATTTTACTAGTAAAACTAAAATTCTTTTTGGTTGTACCATTGATAATACAGTTCTCTATTGGTCCTGAAAGTTTCATAAATATTCATTGAGAATTGTATTTTTAATGAATTTTTGAAGTTTTTACCTCATTTCTATGTAGAATTGCAAATATCAGTGTTTCACTGGTTGCTATGAGGTAAATCAATGGATACAAGTCCAAAAAGTGTTTTGATTACTCTTTTGGGGTTTATCCATGGAAAGTCATTAAAAATTGACGTGGTTACAGGAGTCTAAGTAGCTCTTTACCTCCTTGGCACGTCAAAATAGCAGGTTATTTGCTATTTTCTTAAGATTTACAGTAGTTGTGACATGGTAGCCAAGTCCCCAAAGAGGTTTAGTTTACCAATTGGGTCAAGATCAGCCATGGAACCAAGTTTTTGAGCTATCCACGCCTCTGAGTCCTCAGAAGTTGGGTACCCTGGCTCTCTTTGATGTCTTTTGTCCCCCTTGCCTATTTTTTACGTCAAAATAGTAATTTAAGCTTAAAGTGAGATATCCACTATGGGTGTACCAAGATTCCATGTAAGAATACCATGATATTAAGTGCTCAAAACATGCATAACACTATTCTTAGTGTATATGTAACATGGGATTTCTCACTTTCCCATTATTTTGGCGTGAAATTAAGAAAAACAAAAATTTTCACGGATCTTTTATGTGGTATTGATGATGTGGTATTGAAGTATTTTCCATTTTACCACCTCAAAGAGTTAATTGGAGCTTATTCACTCTATGGAGCTACCCTAGGTGAATTTTTGTGTAGAATCCAAATCTGGTCTTAAATCCATGGATTTACTTACTCAATAAAAAGTTATTCATCTTTTCCAGAAATTGAAAATGATGAATTTTGGATATATGCATGACTTATGAGTAATGCATAATTCAAAATTTCTTTTTAAGATAATTGTGGCCTATTTGGGTATGTAAAATATACCTCAAGGCTCACATTCCCTCCCACCAAAAAATAAAATTGTACTACAATTTTATTAGTGATAAAAGAATAAGGCCCCAAAGGGGGGTAATGTCCACTGTCCAACCTCTTCACATCACTCAAATCAAGTAATTTAAAGCACATTTATAGACATATTCAGGCTTGTGGCCTTCTTTCATGTCTAAATCTTCTTAAGAGTTTATCTGAGTCAGGTATTTCTGATTCTGCCATCCATTCATCTTCATGTACTGGATTTCTATATCTGACAAGATATTCTCTTTGATTTTTACCCCTAAGTCTCCTTTCTTTAATGACTTTCTTTATCTTTTTGTCTTCATTCTGTTCCACAGGTGGTACAGTTAAAGGAGTTGGGTTTTTCAAAGGAAAAATTCTTTATCAGCTGGTTGATAAGGCTTTATCAAGCTGACTGGAAAGGTGGGGTGTTTATTTTCCAATTCACCACTCAATTCCACTTGAACTGCATTGGTTCCATGTAAAGCAACAATAACAAAATGTCCTACATAAGAATCTTTAAGTTTCTTTGGGCCTTTAATATTATTAAAATTCAATGTTGAAACCAAAACTAAGTCCCCTAGTTTGAAGTCTGGTACTTTATGACTCTTGTCCCACTTCTGTTTTGCATAATCAAAAGCATCATCCATACTTTGTTTTGCATGATGTTTCACTTTATCAAGCATTATCTTGAAGCTGGAAGCTGTAGGATGAATGTCAATCAAGTCTTTCCTCAGTGTGTCTGCTGGGAGGCTTGGATTCCATCCTTTCTCTAACATAGCAGGAGTTTGTCCTGTGGAAGAATGGACTGATGTCTTGTATGCCAATTCTAGTGCAGGTATCAGAGTTCACCAGTCATGGGTAAAGCCATCTGAGTCTTTGAATTCTAATCCATAAGCACAGAATCTCCTGATCATGTCTTCTAAAGTCTGAATCATCCTCTCTGCTAGCCCATCTGTTTGAGGGTGATATGCTGTAGAGAATGATAACTTAGTCCCAAACAATCTATGAAGATTGGTCCAAAGTGCAGATGTGAACTTGGGATCTCTGTCACTTATGATATTCTTGAATAATCCTGTATGAGAAATAACTCTACTCCATAAAAGAAGAGCTGTATCCATAGCAGTGTCATCTTTATGACATGGTAAGAATATGGGAGTTTTTCTATATCTGTCTACAATGACTAAACCAGCATTATAACTTTTGTCACCACTTGGAGGAAGTGCTGTGACCCAATCCATGTGAACAACTTCCCAAGGGGATTTTGGTTCTCGAATATGGATCATCAATCCAAATTTCTTGCCTGTGCTCCTGTTTGCTTTCTGGCATCTATCACAGGTATGGCAATATTCAATGGTTTCTTTCCTCCAAGATGGCCACCATGCACAGTTCTTCACTTTTTCAAGTGTTCTGTCTTCTGACAGGTGTCCAGAGTAGATACTATCATGACATTCATGAAGAATGGTATTGATAAGTAATCTACTACACAGTGTCATCACACAAGAATGTTTTGTTCTATGGTAAATAATCCCATCAAACAAGTGAAATCTTCCTTCAGAATAGGAATTTTTCCAAACTTCATGAAGTGCATTAACTAAAGATGTATCTTTGCAGTCATTATCTAATAAAGAAGTCAAGATATGGAAATTCTTGTCTTGTTTATAAGATTCTCTGACCGCTTCAAAGAATTCAGTCCCAATATCAGTTATGTTAATTCCTTCAATTGGAATCTGTGGTTCAGCTTCCAAAGGTACATAAGCTGGGTTATCAGGAGTGTTGGCTAAAGCCCATCTACTAAGTCCATCAGCATTCTTGTGAATGTTTCCTGCTTTATGAACTATAGTCATGTTTCCTCTATATTCTTGAATGGCTATTTGCCATCTCAACATATGTCTGTTGGGATTTTTCATGTTAAGAAGTGATTTCACAGCATTACAGTCAGTTATCACTTCAAAAACACTGCCATCAAGATAATAGTGTAGTTTCTCAAGTGCCTATACCAAACATAAGCACTCCATTTGGCTTGCACCATATCTGGCTTCTGTTGGTTTGATTTTTCTTGAGATATAACAAACTGGTCCTTCTGTAGGTTTGTCATCAATAATCTGGACTTGATGTAGGGCTGCCCCTAGTCCATCTCCACATGCATCAATGTACAACTTAAAAGGAATATTCCAGTCAGGCATGAGGAGTAAAGGTGCTTCTGTAAGGGCTTTCCTTATCTTCTAATAAGCTTTAATTCTCTACTGTGTCATCTCAAATACAGTCTGTTGATCACAGATTCTATAAAGTGACTTGGCTAGAATTGCAAAGTCTTTCAGGTGTTGCCTATAGTAACTGGCAAACCCAAGAAAAGACATCATTTATTTTTTATTCTGGGGTATTGGTTTAAGTAACACTGCTGCTACTTTGTTTTTGTCAATACCCAAGCTTAAACCATAAACAATATGTCCTAATGCTTTGAGTTCTTCAAAACCAAAATTGCATTTCTTAAGTGAAATTTTCATGTTCACTTCTGCAACTTTATGAAGTACTCTTGCAAGTCTTTCAAGGTGCAAAGACCATGAATCAGAACATATGATAATATCATCAATATAAATGATAAGCCATCCTTCAGAAAATTCTGTAGGAAAGATGGTGTTCATCATCCTTTGATAATGGCATGGAGCATTTTTAATGCCAAATGGCATTCTAAGATACTCAAAAATACCACAGTAAGTGATAATTCTAAGTAATTTCTTAGCTTTAGGCATCAAAACATTTTGATGGAAGCCTTTCAATGCATCCATTGATGTTATATACTTGGCTTTAGACAATTGAGTCAAGGTTTCTTGAATTATAGGGATTGGATACCTATCTGGAACTGTGTAGGTATTCAATGCTCTGAAATCTCCAACCATTCTTGACTTATCATTATTCCCTGCAATAATAACAGGTGTTGTCACTTCAACTTCCTCATTATGGCCTACTTTCCTTAGCACACCAAGTTGGATTAACTCTTGGATATGTTTTTCCAAGGCTTCTCTAGCTCTGGGACTGGCTGGATAAGCTGGTCTTCTAAGTACTGGAGGATATGGTCTGTCAATATTAAGAGTAATATCAACTTCATGTCCTCTTATAGCGCCTAATGGTTCATTATAAGAGGCAAATGCATTTTTATATGTGTATAACACATTAATAAGTTCATTCCTCATCTTTGGTGACAATGATTGATTAATTTGTGCTTCAACAAGTTGATTAGTCACAAATTCATCTTTGTAAGTATCCTTGACAGAAGATACTACAGATATCTGTTTTGGCATATCGGAGAAAGCAAATTTTTGTCTCTTGTTATCTACAATTGTGAAATATCTGTCCTTATGGTTATTTATATCAATACCATAAATATTTAAGTAATCATTTCCAAGAATGATGTGCTGAGATGTGCAATTATCCATTACTACAATCTCAGTTTTCATTCTTACACTTCCTGCTGGATGTGGGAATACAATATTAGTGTCCAATATGCCCAGGGGTACATATTGTTACTGGCACTACTGAATTGTACACCTTCTACTGGTAATAGATGGTTTTTCCATTCAGGAAGTATAATTTGGAGATAATCTTTGCCCACACAAGTGCAAAATGCCCCTGTATCCAAATTTACTTTGGCTTCAATATCACTCATCAGAACTGATGTGATACAGGATGCCCCAGCAGTATAACCCTTTCCTCTAGCAGGTTTTGTTTTACACATTCTGGCAACTTGGATATTGATCAGGTTGCAGCAATCCTCACAGTATTGTGGCAAGTGGGTATGGACTTCTGTGACCTCAAAGAAAGCTGAAATGTTCTCAATGGGATAGTCCTCCACTGGTGTATCTTCAGAGACTGCAGAATCTTGATCAGACTCTTCTTTCTCTTCAGTACACTGAATTTATTCAATGACTTGAATTTCATTGATTTTTGTCTTCTTAGGACAAGTGTTGGCTAAATGTGAAGTACTTCCACATTTATTACACTTCAAGACAGGTCTTTCTGGTCTTCTTTCCTCTCTAGGAATCTTTGAGACTATTTTGGACTCTATTGGGTTTTTAATCCAAGTCTTACCAATTCTTGTTCTGGTAATGATATCTTCCATAGCATTAATGTAGTCCTCTGTTGAACAAGGTTCCACACATCTGCTTTTGATAGCATGTTCCAGTTCTCCTCCACACTTTCTTAATATTTTCATATTAATCATAGTGTCAGACATATCTGGGTGTAAAGCAGATAATCTATCTTTTTGTTTGAAGAACCAAGTAAGTGGTTTGTCTTTTTCTGAGTTAAAAATGGCACTTTCAAAAGCATTTTCCATTTTAAACCTCCAAGAATTATTGGCCCATTTGGTAATCACTTCAGATTTCCACCAAGACCAGTCATGTTTACCATGATCAATCCTCATTTTGTAATACCATTTCTTTGCAGTTCTGGTAAACAAACAGTGTAATTTTCCCACTATTATTTCATCAGGTATATTAAAGTCTTCTTGCAACATATCAATAGTCCTTATGAATTCAATATGGTTGTATTCTCCTTCACCAGAGAATGTTGGCCATTCTTCTATTTTGGGAATATCCCTTGTAGAGTAGGCATTTTATCCTAAGAATGGGGTGAGACTTTCTTTAACAGAAAGTTTCTCTTCAGTTAAAGGTGTAGAATGTCTTGGCATATGTGGTTCATGGTTCTTATGAATTTGTTCCACACTTGCAATTCTTTCATTCTTCAACTTCTGCCTTTCACTGTCACTTTTTGCTAAGTGTATGGCAAATTGATTGGTATTCTCAACTATTTTTAAGACTTGGTCTTGCAAAATTGTAAGTTGATCATTCCCCTTAAAAATGGAAAGATCTTCCATTTCATCATGCTGAATTTGGCACATATTTTCAATTCTTTTGCAAGAATTGGTAATTGAGTCAAGTTTGGAATTTGTCACTTGGTACAATTGAAAGTATTTTTTGTCATTTTTCTTTAATTCAAGTATATCTGATGTAATTTTAGTTAACTTTCCATCAAGTTTACCAATTTCTACATTAATACTAGTCTGTACACCAATTATTTCCGTGGAGAGTTTCTGTTCATCCTTTCCTGCTCTTTGGCTGTGAATTCCATCAGAGTTCTGGCCATATTAAAGACACTGTCCATGGCTGAAGGCTCCAATTTGGGGATCCTGTACCCGTGTGGGTAAGGTCTGTGCCAATTGGCTTTGCCTTTGCCCTTTCCTTGATGGTTCTTGGGACCTCTCTGGTTCTTCTGAGGTCCTTTGGGCTTGTCTTTGGACATGTCTGGAGCTGGTTTGGAGCTGGTAGATGCCACTGGTGCCTCTGTCTCCAAAGCTGGAGTCATTTCCAACTCTTTCTTCTGGTCTATGGATAAAAGACTTTGGTTCTTCAACCAATTCTTTATCTTTTTGACCTTGTCTTTGCAAGACAGGGGGCTCCAACCTCCTAAGAGTTCTATGGTCTTCTCCTGACCCAGAAAGCTCTTGATGTGTAATTAGGAGTTCATGGCCCCCTGCCAAAGGCTTGGGCAGATTTCCCACTCCTCTTCCTTGGCTGCTCTGAACCAGTTTTTGTACTGGCATTGATATATTTCTATTGCTGCCACCTGAAAGTGGTTCAGCCCTGGAAATATTACCATAAATCAGTTCAGGCTCTGAATTCACGTCAAAATCTGTTGGTACAGACCTTGGGGAATGGGGGACAACTCTGGCATCCTCCAAATGTGTCTTTCTTGTGGAAGACTTGGCACTACTGGATTTGGTCTTGCCTCTTCCTTGTCCACATCCATCTGGTTGGACTGAATAGTTGCTTCCATTTCTGGTATGCACCATTTTTACGTCAATTTAAGGATAAAGAGTAAAAATAAAGATAAAAACACACCTTTTGGTGGTAATTTATTCTGTTCAGAATTAAATAAGGTGCCTCTTTTAGCAATTTGCACCTCAATACTTTCTTCAGATTATGGACTAGTGATATATCTTTTACTGAGTCTGTTGCCAGTTGCACAGTATTTGATTAAAGACACTAGAAAAATTATAAAAGAGAAAAAATTATTTTTTATACTATTTAAAATATTTTTAAAGATTTTTTATAACTTTTATATTTTTTAATATTAAAAAAATTATTCTTTTTAAAGAAACAAAATTAAAATTTAAGATTTTGAATGAAAATTAATTCAGAGTAACCCAATGAATAATTTTATAAGTTTTTGGATGTGAAAAAGCCATGTGTAAAACAGTATAAAATTAAACCAAATTCCTCAATGAAAAATATTTCCAAAACCATTTCAAAAATAAGAATTATTTTAATTTTAAAATGAAAGAAAAAAAATATTAAATTGATATATTTTAGAGCTTAAAAATATATTAATTAAGGGTACAAGGTTCAAAAAACACGCCAAAACCTCCAAATATGAGATATTGGTAGGTATGGTAGTTTGAAATGAAGTCTAGAATATGATTAAAGCCAAGTCTATGGATAAAATCATGGCCAGGCCCCCAAATGTAAGATGTGACTATGAAACTGATGATAATATTACTATTAATCAACAGTACTATGTCTGTTCTTATGAAATATAATAATAAAAAATTATTATAACCACAATTAAATAATTATAAAATTATTTCTTTCACATGTTATACACTACTAGTGATTATAACAGTGAGCAGTAATTGTCTACAAGAATCAATTACAAGAAGAATTTAATAATAAAAACTTCTTTTATTAAAATAATAAAATTATTTTAATATATAATTATATTTTACAAGAATAATTATAAAGATAATTCTTGAAGAAAACTATTACTAGAGAAAAACTTTAAGAATTAAAGATAAATGACTCACTAATACTCCAAAGAACTTATTGATAGATAAAAGTAGAGAAATTTGAGGTGGAATTGTAGATTTAACGGATCAAAAGGATTTATAACAGTATTACAACAATATATAGTTGGATTCTATTATTTCACGTCTTTCTGGTTGATTCTGAAAGATTTAAAACTCTTAAGAATAGCTTGTAACTAATACTTACTTGTTGGTAATAATGATTTAATAAATTGATAAGATGATGATACGGAAAAAACAGCAAGAAGAGGCTTCTTTTAAGTCAACAACAGCTCACAGAGGCGTGCCATGGAACAAACTGAAAAACCAATGAGTGAGAAAACAATAAACCTTTTTTGGATTAATTATTGCATCATCTGTTGTCACGTAAGATTATCATAATTACTTAATTGATGCTTTTACGTGACTACCAACCCCAATATGGTTAAGAATAAAAGGAGTAACATGTGTAAATCTTCTTTTATTCCAAAATAATCATTGATTTCTCAAAGTTATCAATGTTATTGCCAATTTCATCACAGATTTTAATTACTGTGAATTTTTGAAGATTCAGTGTTTCACGTAGAATGGTCAAGAATGGAATATAAGTAAAACTTTCAATTTTACTAGTAAAACTAAAATTCTTTTTTTTGTACCATAGATAATACAGTTCTCTATTGGTCCTGAAAGTTTCATAAATATTCATTGAGAATTGTATTTTTAATGAATTTTTGAAGTTTTTACCTCATTTCTACGTAGAATTGCAAATATCAGTGTTTCACTGGTTGCTATGAGGTAAATCAATGGATACAAGTCCAAAAAGGGTTTTGATTACTCTTTTGGGGTTTATCCATGGAAAGTCATTAAGAATTGACGTGGTTACAGGAGTCTAAGTAGCTCTTTACCTCCTTGGCATGTCAAAATAGCAGGTTATTTGCTATTTTCTTAAGATTTACAGTAGTTGTGACATGGTAACAAAGTCCCCAAAGAGGTTTAGTTTACCAATTGGGTCAAGATCAGCCATGGAACCAAGCTTTGGAGCTATCCATGCCTCGGAGTCCTCAGAAGTTGGGTACCCTGGCTCTCTTTGATGTCTTTTGTCCCCCTTGCCTATTTTTTACGTCAAAATAGTAATTTAAGCTTAAATTGAGATATCCACTATGGGTGTACCAAAATTCAATGTAAGAATACCATGATATTAAGTGCTCAAAACATGCATAACACTATTCTTAGTGTATATGTAACATGGGATTTCTCACTTTCCCATTATTTTGGCGTGAAAATAAGAAAAACAAAAATTTTCACAGATCTTTTATGTGGTATTGATGATGTGGTATTGAAGTATTTTCCATTTTACCACCTCAAAGAGTTAATTTGAGCTTATTCACTCTATGGAGATACCCTAGGTGAATGTTTGTGTAGAATCCAAATCTGGTCTTAAATCCATGGATTTACTTACTCAATAAAAAGTTATTCATCTTTTCCTGAAATTGAAAATGATGAATTTTTGATATATGCATGACTTATGAGTTATGCATAATTCAAAATTTCTTTTTAAGATAATTGTGGCCTATTTGGGTATGTAAAATATACCTCAAGGCTCACAATATCAGTAAACAGATTCAGGAAATCTTTTTCCTGAGACATGCATACGGCTTTTTTCATCAATACAACCTGTCAACACTTTTACAGGCTAGATTCACCAAGTACAGTTTTGGATTCACAATTCAGAAACTGTATGATCACCTAGCTCCACCACCCCTCTTTTAAAGAACTTGTGCATCCATGCAGGGGCTGAATTATACAAATAAATGTAGATGAAGATTCCTCTCAAGGAAATTCACTTGTTGGATGAGGGCTGGTGTATTATCACATATAACAGCCCCTCTTTCCCCCCTGTGGACCTTTTCCCAGTTAATTAATACATTTTATTTATTATTAAATGAACATTCTTATTCTTTACTTTAAAATATTATATTTATTGGTTTTAAGTTTGTATTTGCATTTCCTTACCTTTTCAGTGACGTTGTGGTAGCCAAATCCTTCTTAACCCATCTCTTTCTTTCTGATAGGTTGAAACAGGGACTTGGAACTGTTTGTGGTTGGGTATTTTATTTTTTATTCTTATTCTTATTGTTTTTTCTTTCTTATACTTATTTCAGTAGAAATCCTATCCTTAATACAATTTAAATTGTGTTAAATGTTATTCCATCTGAGGCCTGCATATGGGAGTTCCAGTATACTGAGTTCAAGGTGCTCTTCACTTAGAAGGCCCTTGTGACAGTTAAAGAATTGTGATTCAATAGTAAATCTGGAAACAGGACAAGACTGCACATATGTTGGAAAGAAATAGCTACCAACACTTGTACTATATTGGGAAAATCAACTTACACCAATACAAGGAGTCGGGTTTAGTAGTGCAAGTGAAATAATTGAGCCCCTTTGAATCATGGACTTAAAATTAATTTTCCCACATCCATCCCAATTTATTAGGATTAAAGTAGATTTTGTAGTAATAGACAATTGTATAAGTAACAATTTCATACTTGTGTATGATCACTTATCAATTAATGGCATAGATATCTCTAACCAAAAAGATAGATATTTTACCATAGCAGATAATAAAAGACAAAAATATGGATTCTTGTATAATAAGACAAAGATTACTGTTATAAAACAGGAGGGAAAACCCCCAGAGAAACACTCATTTATAAATGAAGCACTAAAAGAGGGAGAATTCAATGATGAATAAACAGAAAAAATGAAAGAAAAGCTGAATGACGTCTTATATAAATACAAAAGCTCCATTGCAACTGACAATGAACCACTGCGTATCTTAATTTGAAATAAGGTTGATGTTTTTCTCAATTTAGATAAACCATATCCACCCCTGCTAAGAATACCAACTTATCCAGCCAGTCCAAGACTAGAGAAGACTTAGAGGTACACATTAAATAATTAATGGACCCAGGGGTTTTAAAGAGCCAAGGCCATAATGGGAAAGTAGAAGTAGCTACACCAGTAATCAAAGCCTGGAACAATGGTAAATCAAGGATGGGAGGAGGTCTTAGAGCTTTAAATACTTATACTATCCATGACAGATACCCAATACTTAGAATCCATGAGAACCTAACACAACTCAAATAGGTTAAGTTCTTTAGAGCAATGGATTCCCTTAAAGGCTTCAAGAAAAATTTCTTAACAGATAATTCCAGAAATATACTGATAATAATAGTCTGCTATGGAATATATGAATACTTACAAATTCCATTTGGCATAAAAAATTCCCCTTCCCACTACCAGAGAATGATGAACACTATATTCCCTGATGAATTATCAGAGGGATGGCTTACTATCTATAATGATGATATTATAGTCTTCTCAAAAACTTGGGATAACACCTGAGGATACTTGAAAGAGTATCACAGAAGATATTACAATTAAATATGAAAATGTCATGAAAGAAATGTAAGTTTTCATACATTAAGTTAAAAGAACTAGGACATAGAGTGTCCGAAGTAAGCTTGGGATCAGATAAGAATAAAGTAGAAGCAGTACTACTTAAAAAAATGCCAAAAACTAAGAAAGAAATGAAATCATTCTTAGTTTTTTCTGGATATTAAAGGAAAAATATCAAAGACATTGTGAAAAGTGCAAAATACCTGTGTAAACTCTGTAATCAGCGGAAATTCCATTAAATGGCTTAGAAAATAGTTAAGGAATAAGAAGAAATGAAAAAATCTTTCACAAATCCCCTTTCCTTTTAATTCCAAATTGGAATTTACCCTTTAAGCTATAAATAGTTGTTTGTGGAGAAGGACTAGGTGCCACACTACACCAGAAACAGATCATCAATGATAAGCCTGTTGAATAACCAACTTGCTTAATCTCTAGGAAAATCAAGCCAACAGAAGCAAGGCATGGAGAAAGCCAAATAGAGTTCCTTTACTTAGTGCGGGCTTTAGAAAAGCTACACTATTATTTGGCTGGAAAAGTCTTTGATGTTTTTAAAGTCTGTAATGCTTTAAAATCTTTATGAAAAATGAAGACACCAAATAGAAATATGCTGAGATGGCAGATTGCTATCCAATGATATGGGGAAATATGACCAAGTCAACAAAAATAAAAATATTAATAAGAATGCTTATGGTCTTAGCAGATGGTCTTCAAAAAATACATGTGAAACCAAGCATGGGTACCACACGGTAAAAATAATATAGAAGTAATATGTGTTACAGATATTGGAACAGAATTCTGTAATAAAGTCAAAGAGAGCTATACAATTGGTAGAAATTGTCACATCTTATGCCAACTAGTAATGAAAGATTGCAAAGACCAATACTTGTCTTCAAAAAAGGATGAATTATAGAAAGAAGAATATTATGAAGGAAGCTTCCACCTCCTTTATGAGATTCTTCATCATAGGACCAAAGGAACATATGTTATGAACTTGAAATATTGGGTTAAGACACATTTGTTATGATATTGAAAGATTTAGTTTCAATAAACATTATACTACATGAATTCCATGATATTTTTGTATGTGGAAAACACTCATAATTTGGGACACTAGAAGGAGTAAAAACCTGCTCTCAGTGGCCAAATTGGAATTACAATGTTGCATAATACTGCCAAAGTTGCCAAAAAGAAAATTGAGCTACAGGCCAGAAATTTGGTATGATAATCCAAAGACAAGAACCAAAATCCCCATGGGCAATAGTGCATATGGACTGGGTAACAGCTGCACCCCCAGGATGAGACAGAAGCTTCAATGCATGCCTAGGATTAGTTAATAGGTACATCAAGACCCCAATTCTTTTACCATTTCATGAAGAGTACACAGCTATGAACATAGCCATAATGGTATGGAATAGAATTATTAGCCATACAAGCATATTCAAAAATATCATAGGTGATGGAGATAACAGGTTGACATCAGCCTTATGGAAAAATCTACTTAACTTTTGTGGCACAAAGCTATCATTATAAACAGCATATCACACTCAAACTGATGGACTACCAGAGATAATGATACAAACTCTTGAAGACATTATCAGAATATTCTATTATTATGGCTTAGAATTGAAAGACTCTCATGGTTTTCCTCATGATTTGCATACTCTAATACCAGCTCTTGAGCTGGCATATAGGAGATCAATTAATTCTTCAACTTCTAAAATACCTACAATTCTGGAAGAAGGTTTGAGCTCAATACTACCTTATGATCCTCTCAAAGGAAAATTGGTTGATAAAAAGAAAACATCCAGAACTTTCAAGATAATTCATGAAAAGTAAAACATCTTTCAAATAGATGTATGCATGATTATTTCAAATGTGCAAAAGAAAGATGGGAAAAAATTCACAAGCCACCTGATTTTAAAATAAGAGATTTAGTATTATTATCAAATTTGAACGTCAAAAATATTAAATTAAAAAGGGAAGTTGGGTATTCCATTGAAGGGACTTTTATGATAAGAGCCCTGCATGGCCCTAATTCTGTACAACTAAAGCTCACAGTTGAGCTAATGAGAAAACCCAGCTTCCCCTAAAGGTCTGATAATATCTTACAGTTCAAGTGATAAGTAACTATTTCCCCCAAGAGATAAACCACCACTTGAAATTCCCCCTCTATAAGAAGGAGAAGAAATGAAATTTTTGAAAGTCCTTGAAGAACGGTGGAGAAGAAAAAATAAATAAAGGGAATACCTTATGAAGTACAGAAACCCAGCTGAAGAAGATGAATTCCTATTTGGACAAGATATTCCTAATGCTGATAAACTATTAAGCAGGTTCAGACATGAAAGAAGACCCAAAAAATAAGACACAATTAGGCATTATTGATCTTAAGCACTGAAATCGTCTATTGAAGAGGTAGAATATTGGATTATACCCTAATCAACTATTTGATACTGTGCTACACTCTTTTTTGGTGGTAGGGAATGTGAGAATTTACAATATGACCACATATCCAAAAAGCTCACAAAACAGCTTTACAAAACTTATTTTAACAATAAGAATCAAAATTATAATCTTTGAGAAAGTACAAGCTCCATAAAAAGGCATAAATTCTTGATTATCTGATCAGCCAATGAAGTAGAATTTGCAAGAAATTACACCATAAGATTCCCCATCAAAAACTAAATATATCACATCTTTATACCATATCTGTAAAACCAATACTTACTGAGATAACCCAGGTATATGTGCCTTTGGGATCAGTGCACATTCATGGTTTTTAGCTCATATATTTTTGATTAAAAATGATAAAAGAGTTAATTCAAAAATGAATTTACCCCAAATTAACTGTCAGAAGAAATATATAAGCTTTATTTGGATAGCTCTAAGCAAGGTTAAAACCTACAAGGAGATATTGGGAAAAATAGCAATAGGTGTTGACCAATAAAAATTGAAAGTAGTCCAAGCTTAAGAAAAGTGGATTTTTAGACTCTAACATTTCAGTTTTGAAGAAATATGTACTTTTAATCATTTTATGACACTAAGAAGTCACCGTTTGAGGTCCAAGGTAGTAAATTTCAACAGAAAACATGAGTTACAAGAAATATCATCAAAAATGGATTTTTGATTATATTAATTGTATCCTTTTGTAATATTAGTGAGGAAATGAAGATCTATCAGAGTCTACTATTTGAATTTCTGTAGCATGAATAACTTGAAAGTTCTTAAGGATCAAAGTTCATGGTTGAAAAATGATGATTCATCATCATTGACTTTAATCTTATTTTAAGCTTAACAGTTGAAGATGAGATAACACTAGTGTATAATAGTATATTATGATGTAAAATATTATAATAAACAAAAATGTATCATTTTCCAAGCTTATGATGTCATCAACTTAGAGTTACAGTGTTAACTTTAAAAAATGGTGTGATAATCAGCTAAGGAGGTTTAATAATTGTTTGATCATCACCAAACTTTAAAGTATTGATCAATTCCAGTTGATATCATAAGTAAACGTCTATCAGAAGGTGTCTGGCCACTAGAAGGAAGGATTTCTTTCTATAAAAGGACCTCTTGTTTCTCCATTTAACCCTCAGGCACAACAAATACAATAGAAAATTCAGTAAAAGGTAAATTTCTTTATTCTTGAAATCAAATTCTTACATTATCAAAGGCCAAAGAGTTACCTTTGATTAATCAACATTTCAAATTTTATTACATCAATATTTTATTGTCATTTGTTAATTTCTCTAAAAAATCTCTAATTTCATATATAAATAGCAAAACTTTCAATTTCTTCTATTTTTTTATTTTAATACAGGTTAAATAAGTTTTATTTATAGTCTTAGGCCTAAAAATATTCAAAGATACTATCCAAAGTATAAAAATTAGGTTATCTTCCTTTATTATAATGCTTTTCTTTTTTTTCTTATTTTTAATCATTGTTTGTTAATATAAATAGTTGTAACAACCACTGGTCAGGGGTAAGAGTATTCAAGCTTACACCCACTCAAACACCTCAAATCAGCAATCCACTGCGTGTATCAGCAATCAGTTTCAACAATCTTCCTTTCTGAAGCATGCATACAGTCTGGTGTATCAATACAGCCTGTCAATACTTATACAGGTTGGAATTACCCAATACAGTTTGGATACATCATTCTGAAACTGCATGATCACTCAACCCTACCACTCCTCCAGTACGCATCCTGTACAGATTGTACAGGACCTGTATTGGCCAGATTCTATTCAGTCATCATTCCCTCTCATGAAAACTGTCTGTCTGGATCAGGGCTGGTGATTCTCACATATACCAGCCCCTCTTTCTCTCCCCTGGGGACTTTTCCCCAGTTAATTAATTCAGTTGATTGATTACTTTATGAATATCCTTTCTCTTATTTTGGGTATTATATTTATTTGGTATTAAATTAGTCTCTGAATTTCTTCTCACCTGTTCAGTATGAGGTGTGGTGGCCATATCCTTATGAAACCTCCTCTTTCTTTCCGACAGGTTGAAACAGTGGACTTTGACTTGTTTGTGGTTGGCTCTTTTTTTTCTTACTCTTATTATTTTTTTCTGCTTTTTCTTAGCAATTGTACTCCCATTACACTCTTAAGAATTTTGCCTTATCTTATCCTTGAGCCCTCTGCAGTGAGTCCCAGTTTACTGAGTTCCAGGCCCTCTTCACTTAGAAGAACCCCTGTGACATTGAATTAATTGACTCACAATTTCTTCTTTCTTTTCCTTCATTTATAATTGTTTCTCTCATTAATCAATTATGACCTTTTTATGATTTCATGATTTCATGATTTTTCATGGTTATGATTATGACTCTTCTCTCATCAATTTCCATCTCACCCATTATATTCATATGAAAATTGATTCTTCTCATTTCTTAATCATTGCTGAACATCTCATTTCATTCTCAATTCTATCTTAAATCAAATTTCTCTTTTGTTTGCTTATTAAGGGCTTATCAGGATTTTTATTGATTGGTTATTTGATTAGTTGGGATTCATTTGGTTTATTTATTCAGAAATTCAGGATTTTGTTTTGGATTGGATTCATTGACTGTTTTTGATCCTCAAGAGAATTGCTTGATATTTATAAATTGATTTTGATTATTGATTGACTTTGAATCATCAAGAGATTGGACTGAATCCTGAAGATATGGATTTGACTGATTGATTCCTCAAGATTTGGATTTTATATTGCAGAAATTGATTGATTGATTGATTGATTATTGAATTCCTCAAGTTTTTTTGATATTGGATGTGAATTGAATGTTAAGATTGAAAGAATTGATTGATTGAATTGGATTTCACCTCAAGACTGTTTATTGATTCCTCAAGATCATTAAAATCTTATTGATTATTGATTTGGCCATGCTTTGATTCCTTATTGTCAAGTATCATCTATTCTTATTCTTAATTTCTCAATAATGCCAGTTCAGAATAGGCCTCCAGCCAAGAATACTATATCCCAAAGAAAGCCACCTGTTCTTACTCCTACAGAAAGGGTTCCTCTTGACCACTCCCCATCAGTTCATCAACTAAGTGAAAATTTGGACAGAGAACCACCAATTCAAGATGCAGAAGCCTCCAGAAGAGGCTATGAAATCAAGAAGAACAAGATCATTCTCTGGATTTTTTTGGTGGCTACCCTGGCATATCTGAAGGTACAAGAGCAAGACTAGGAGATGTTGAGGAGTCTGTGGAAGAGGAAGGTTCTGGGGAAACTGAAGTGGAAGATGCTTTGGAAAATACTCCAGAGGTACCCCATGGTTGTAATTTATCCCCTACTAATCAACCTCTTGTCTCTAAATCTAATCCAAGTCTTCCCAATATAATGGAGCAAATGGCTACCATCATGGGGAAACACTCTTGAACAGCTGGCCCCAGGGACAATTCCAAAGCCCCTGTTTGTAAGACTACATCAATGAAAGCACCTGATCCTTTTGATGGTATTCAAGCCCATAAATTGAGATGATTTATCCAATCCTGTCAATTGATTCTACATAATGATCCAAAAAATTTCTTCTCTGACAGGGAGAAAGTTCTGTACTCAACTTCTTTTCTCACTGGTAGAGCTGGAAAATGTGTTGAACCCTACCTTTCAAATATTTCCAATGAAGATCCTTCCTACCTGCTCAATAATTGGTAGTTATTTGAAACCAAATGCTTCACTCTGTTTGGTGTCCCAGGAGTTGAACAAGTTGAGGATAAAGGAAAGTGGTAATGTCTCCTTTTACATTGCTGAGTTTAGAAGCTTGATGGCAAGAATTGGAGATTGGGGGGAGAGGGCTTTTATTCATAATTATTCAAGAGGACTGTCATCAAGAATTTTGGACCAGTTGACTTCCTATACTGGTAGCTTTGATACTATTCAAGAACTCATGGAATTTACCCTGAAATTAGATACCAGATACCATGAGAGACAGAAGATATGATTTCCTATACCATTTTAATCCCACCATTTATTGGAAAAATGGATTGATCACCTATGAATCCAGTAATAAGGATTCTAGTGGTATTTAATCTTCTGCCAGTAATGCCTTGGCCACTTCTGTCAACAGTGTTTCTCTGGTTGGTCAACTTAAGACACCTTCCTTTCCTTTGTCTGTCCATATCCCTTCCATCATTCCCTCTCAGTCATTACTTCAATCAAGAGATGAAGTCTTCAAAGATATAAAACCTGTTGAAGAAGATGTTGCTATATCTTCACTTCATCTCTTTCAATGGGATATGGACCTTCCTCCTTTATCTTTTCATGCTTCCCTGGAGGAGCAGTGGGATCAGGAGGAAGAGTCAGAAAAAATTGAAACTGTTTTGATGGGAGTCCCTCCTGCTTATCACCAATATTTGGATGTATTCTCCAAGGTGAAAGCAGAGAAACCTTCTCCACACCACACCTGTGATCATCATATCAAACTGGAGGGTCTTCTACCTCCAGTTTGTGTTATCTACTTACTATAAAATCAAGAGTCAGAAAAACTGTGGGCATACATTTCAGGGAATGTAGAGAAAGGTTTCATGAGGCCAAGCTCCTCTTTAACAGGAGCACCTGTCCTTTTTTTCAAGAAAAAGGATGGAGGTCTTTGTTTGTGTGTTGACTGACAACAACTCAATGCGTTCACTAGGAAGAACAGGTATCCTGTCCCTCCTATGAACCAGCTTCTTACTTTATTAAACAGTTCCAACATCTTCTCCAAGATAGAGCTGCATGGTGCATATACTCTCCTGAGAATCAAGGAGAGGGATGAGCACTTAACTGACTTTAGAGCCAAATATTTAATCTATAAGTATTTGGTTATGCCATTTGGCCTTACCAATGCTCTTGCTTCTCTCCAGAATCTTGTGAATGATATATTACCAGATTTCTTGGAAGTTTTTGTTGTAGTTTACTTAGATGACACTATGGTCTTCTCTAGGTCTGAGGAGGAACATGTTATACATGTAGCCTCTGTCCTCCAAAGACTGAGGGACAATAATTTGGCTGTCAAAGCCTCAAAGTGTGTATTCCATGCCTCAAGTGTGGAATATTTGGTCTATGTTTTCTCAAGTGATGGTCTAAAGATAGATTCTTCAAAATTTCAGCAAATTCTCAATTGGCCACAGGCCTCCGATCTTTCCTTGGCTTTGCCAATGTCTGTTGTTTTTTAATTAAAAATTAGTTTAAAAAAATCACTTCTCTCACTGCCCTTCTCAAAAAATACTCTCCCTTTATCTTCAATGAGGAAGCCTTTAGTCAGTTTGAAATTCTCAAAGAAGCATTCACCACTGCTCCTATCCTTTCTCATTTCAATCCTTCTCTACCAGCTATTGTAGAGAAGGATGCTTATTATTATGCCTTGGGTGGTGGGCTGAGTCAGGCGAATGACTAAGGAAAGCATCTCAATTCATTTTATAGTCGCAAGCTTCTCCCAGCTTAACTTAACTATGAAATTTGGGACAAGGAACTTCTTGGAATAGTTTGGGCTCTCAAGTTCTGGAGACCTTTACTTCTTTCTCTTTCCAATTCTTTTGAGGTCTTGAAAAACCACTCTCCTCTTCATTATTTCATGGCTTCCGAGGTTCTTACTTGTCATCAGGCCCATTGGGCTGAATTTCTTTCTGCGTTTCATTTCACTGTCACTTACTGTCCAGGCAGGCTGGCCAATTTACCAGATTTCATTTCATGTTGCAATGACATGTACGCCAAGAGGGCAGTGGACTTATTCAGCAAGAAACCTCAAAATTTTAATCAAGTGATCAAGAAAGATGGAATTCAAGAGTCAAGATTCTTATCAATTAAGGTTGAAATATTCTCAGATTTAGTTGACTACATCCAAAAAGAAGTATGGCAATACAAAGACTACAAGGATATACTCAAGAAACTAGCAAGAGGTGAATCAGACTCAGATTACTCTTGAACCTCAAGCCAATCTATTGTTATTCAAAAATATAGTGGTAATCCCAAGCAAATAAATCCAACTCAATATTCCTCAAAAGCTCCATGAATCACCATTGACTGACCATCCTGGCCAGGAGAAGTCCCTCAAGCACATCAAGAGGAATTTTTATTGGGCTGGCATGAATCAATTAATTAAGGAATATATGTCCTCATGTCAGCAATGTTCAAGAAACAAGCACATTAATCATAAGAAGTTTTGATTATTCAAGCCTCTTCAAATTCCATCTGGTCCTTGCAATTCATTATCAATGGACTTTATCACTCGATTTCCCTTTTCAAACCACTTTGATTCAATTCTAGTTGTTGTGGAGAGGTTCTCAAAAATGGCAATCTTTATTCCAACTTATGGAAGAATTACTGTGCTGAACTTCGCTCAAATTTTGATTAACCATGTCTTTTTGGAACATGGTCTCCCATCCAGTCTTGTTAGTGATAGAGGATCCTTATTTGTTTCATCATTTTGGACCCAATTATGTAGGCAGCTCAAGATATAAAGAGATCTTTCAGCTGTTTTTCACCCTAAAGCAGATGGACAGACAGAGAGGATAAATCAGATTCTAGAACAGTATCTTTGAATGTATGTCAGTTACCATCAAGATGAATGGAACACCTGGATTCCTCTGGCTGAATTTGCCTACAATAATGCATAAAACTCATCAAAAAAGCAATCAACTTTCTTCACTATTTATGGGTGAAATACCAGCTATGAATAAATCCATATTTCCCAAGACTCACCTGCTGGAAAGTTATTAACAAAACCCCAATAAATACAGCAAATTGTTAAATAAGAACTGGAGTCAGAAATAAGGCTATTCACGAATTATGCAGATAGAAATAGGAAAATTCCACCTGATTTACAACATTGGGACAAAGTATTGCGAGCTTCCAAGAATCTCAAGACTACAAGACCCACCAAGAAACTTTCAGAAAGATGGCTGGGACCCTTTGAAGTCTTGAAGAATTTTGCAAGCCATGCATATCACCTCAAGTTTCCTCAAAAATGGAATTCAGTTCACCCTGTCTTTCATGTGTACTTATTAGAACCAGTGAAGCAATCAACTATCCCAAAGCAACATCAATTGTCACCACCACCAGTCATGATGGAGGAGCAAGAAGAATGGGAAGGGGCTCAGGTTCTGGATTCAAAACTCCAAAGAGGTAAATTATGGTATCTTGTATAGTGGAAAGGATTCAGTCAAGACCCAGAAAGATCAAATTGGGAACCAGCCACAAACCTTACCAACTCACCAGACCTTGTCAAGGATTTTCACACCTTGTCACAAGAAAATCCTGGCCCAAATGCCTCAAGAGTTTGATTTATGGTGCTTGGTGGGGGTTGTAGTTTATGAAAGTAAGTTCCTCTCCTGGCATGCACCTTTAAGAGGGTATTCTACCCAAAAATGTTGTAAGCATCACCTTGGCCACTTTGTGAGCACTTGTCAATTTCTTTCAACTGGTTTAAAAGGCCTTGCAACACCAATAACTTTGAATTTAGACCTTTCATCAAGATATGGGCAAATTCCTTCTTTTATTTTTATCCTTTCTCTTTCTTTCATGATTTATTATTACAAATTATGCCATTCACTATTCTTCAAAACATTCCTTAACTCAAATTCATTTATGGAAAAGCTTTCTATTCTTTTATGATGCTTGGTGGGGAGTGGAAGTTATTAAAGTAAGTTCCATCTCCTGGTATACATCTCTGAGGGTTCTACTTGTTGTAAAACAACACCTTGGCCACTCTGTGAGCATCACATGTTTGGTTTTATCTTTTCAGGAAAATTATGGGCAAAATACAGCCACTCACCACAAGAAGATCAATCCTCAGAATTTTTCTATTTTATTTTCTTTACTCTCATCTTTCTCCCAATTCTTTCTTTTCATCTTATTTCATTTTCCTTCCTTAATTACTTGTATAATTCTATTTCTTTATTCTTCAAAGAAAAAGCATCCCCTCCTATATCATGTATTGGGAGGTTCCATTTAATTTTTATCTTTTATTTTTAGTATTTTTATAAGAGTCGGGATAGAAGTAAAACCAAGCATAAACAAGGAAAAGGAAACTAGTTGTCCCAACCCATATGATCACAAGTTCCCTTGGAATCATTGATCAATTCATCTTCATCCAAGGCAAATTCTGCAGCCATATTTTCAGAATCAGTACCAGGAATAGTCCTATCATTAGCATAAATAATCACCTTCCTACTATTTCTATCAACTCATCTAAACAATCTGGCCACAGCATATTGATTTTCACTGGCCATATTTTGATCTTCTCTGGTAACTTGAATAGGCCAACAATCCCTTTGCTGAAATAATTGGGCAGCAGGAAATGGAAAAGCGAAAAGCTCTTTTCTTCTTCTACTTGAGCTGCTTAGGGGTGACTATAGCTGAAGCCCTGGACTGTAGAATGGGGGATGGTCTTACTTCTGGAATCATGGCAGGCCTGGTGTTGGAGGAAGGAAATTAGGAAGGGTAGCAAGAGTTGGTTGGGATGTTCTGGGAGTGCTAGAAATAATGTGAATTTGGAATCCTTTGGCAGGAGGATGAGAAGGGGAAGTACTGGATTGATGGCCAATGGAATTATGAACCACCTAAACTTCTTCACCATCCAATTCATAATTACCTTCAGTATCAGGATCAGGTGGAGAATTGGCAATTTGTGTTTTTCTATTCACTATGCCTTCAGTATTGATTCTGGATATGGGGACCTCTTAGCTGGAATAGATTGGCCTACCACAAACTGGGATGGGCCCTCCGACATTAGTCCACCTGGCCACATCCCTTTGCCTAGAACCAGTCAATATATCAAGATGTCAGCATTCAATTAAATAAAGAAATTTACCAGACCGAAAATAAGAATACCCTGAAGTACCATCAGGAGTAGGGGCCTTAGAAACTGAAAACTCCTTCACAAAAGGTCCATCTTTTTTACTCCATGAAAATATTCTGAAGTTGGAAGCTGATGGCCCAGGACAATTACATGGCTTCTTCCCAACAATGCAGAAATTCAACTTTGAAGATTTCAGATTTAAATATTGGAAGAAATCTTTTCCCTTTGCCAAAAACTCAGTACAAGAAGGATAAAGAACCTAAACTGCCTTGGAACCATCATAAGTTTGGCTCGTATCAAAGTGGCCAAAAGAAGCCATTGACCAAGGTGAAGCCAATCAACTGAGTATTCCAGAACCACAAAACACAGATGTTGGTGGCACAGAAGGAGAAGATTCAGTAAATTCAGTCATTTTGGAGCTCAATGCTAAAGATTTTGCAGGCAGAAGAAGTCAAGGCTTCAGAATAATGCACTGCAAGCATGAAAATTCATCAATGAAGTAGGCCCATAATCCAGTTATGGCCCCTCAGGATGGACCCCCAATCAATCACCCAAGACCACCCCTTCAACATTGGGGAAGGTCATATTCTTATTGTCCTGGACCCTGTCAATGGGCCCAGGCCATATGGGTGAAGATATGGTCCCATGTACCCCCTGGAATCCCGGCATATGGGGCAAATCTGGCCCTTGGGGACTCTCATAACCCCCATGGACCGTAGGATATGCAAAGATTTGAAGGACCAAGAAAGGCCAAAAATACCCCTAATTACAATTTGATCAATAATGGCCATAGTAATGACAAGGACCCAAAATGCCCAAGATGATCCAAAGTGGCCAAGGGTAATTTTTAAGCCAAATCTCAAGGAAAATGGAGACAAGAACCCTCCTTGGATTATGCCAAAATTTCAATCAGGATGAGGAGGACCCATGAGGACCAACTGGCTAGTCAATAATGGATATATATTCATATAACCATTATTCAATATCTTTTGAGCAGAAGAGCTCTAACGCCTTCTTGTTGGGATACACACCAAGGGACATTCCTTAAAAGGAAAATATTGATTGAATTCAAAAGAGGAGAATAATTTGACAATTGAAAAACTCACTCAAGAATAAAAGAAAGGGAGAAGACAGATAATCAAAGACAATGAAGAGAGGAGAGGATTTTCAGGATAATGGCCAAGAGGAAAGAAAAAATAAAGGAATATTTTTGAGAAAAAACGTGGGGATGTTGTGATTCCCCTCAAGAGTGGCAGGGTATTTATTGTTCAGGAGCCACCCAGTTTCAAGAGGGGGATACTTTAGCAACTACTAGTCAGCAGTAAGAGTATTCAAGCTTACACCCACTCAAACACCTCAAATCAGCAATCAGTTTCAGCCATTGCCATTGCTGAAATATGCATACAACCTGTCAATACTTATACAGGCTGGAATTACCCAATAAAGTTTGGATACATTATCCTGAAACTTCATGATCACTCAACACTACCACTACTCCTGTACAGATCCTGTACAGTTTATACAGGACCTGTATTGGCCAGATTAAATTCAGTATTCAATCCCTCTCATGAAAACTCTCTGTCTGGACCAGGGCTGGTGATTTTCACATATACCAGCCCCTATTTCTCTGCCCTGGGGACTTTTCCCCAGTTAATTAATTTAGGTGATTTATTATTTTATGAATATACTTACTCTTATTTTGGGTATTATATTTATTTGGTATTCAATTAGTCTTTGCATTTCTTCTCACCTGTTCAGTATGAGGTGTGGTGGCCATATCCATATTAAACCTACTCTTTCTCTCTGAAAGGTTGAAACAGTGGACTTTCACTTGTTTGTGGTTGGCTCTTTTATTTCTTACACTTATTCTTTTTTTCTGCTTTTTATTATATTAGTTTTTCTTAGCAATCTTATTCTCATTACACTGTTCAGTGTTTTGCCTTATCTTATTGTTGAGCTCCCTGCAGTGAGTCCTGGTTTACTGAGTGCCAGGCCCTCTTAACTTAGAAGAGCCTCTGTGACAATAGTATTTATATTAATATATAAACTTAATATTAGTAATATCATTGTTGATTTTTTATATGCATTTCTAATTTTTTTGTAACAATCACAAATTGCCATAAATATATAGTCCTTATTAAATATTAATGCATCTATTTTATTATATTATTTTGTTTATTCAAAGTTGCACTGTGAAGACTTGGTTAAAATGTTGGAAGCATTACTTAACCTTCATAAAGCACTCAGAGAAAGCTGTATCCAAGATTTCAACCCCCCTGTACCCATCATAGGTTTGATGAGGATCAAAGCTTCTTGAAGAAGCCATGAACTAGGGTGAGCCCAAGTGTAAGGTTGGTCAATGAAACTCTTGATAATAGTAGCAAATATAAAGAGTACTATGATGGTCCTCAGTATAAGATATGATATAATTGAATATTATAGCCACTAATCTATATAATTATTAAAAATAATTATATAAAAAAAGAAATTTAATTATGATTGAATAATTTAATAATAAAAAAAATCCTAATAAGTATAGTAATTCACAATTATTCTATTATTTTTATAGTCATAGACAAATACAAAAATACAAAGTTTAAAGCTCTTGATGAGACAATCACTTATGGAAAATAATGATATTTATCCACTCATGAATAATACAAATACTATTTATAAAGGAAATTATCACACAAACTGTGCATAGATAATTCTTAAAGAAAAATTTTATATAAAAAAGAAATAATAGATAAAAAATATATAACTTTAGAGAAAACTTACTTACAATATTTACTTAACACAATAAGTCAAAAACAAAAGTTATTATATTAAAGAATGATTTTCAGTTAAAAACATGCCAAAAATCAGTATTTGAATAGATAAAACACCTTTTTATGATAAAAATATAATGAAAGAGAATTTAAGAGGAATTTGTGGATTTTAAAAGATATTTTAAGATGATGATTTTATATAATAAAAAGTATTATTGGTGATTAAAAAAATAATTTGAATTCGATGATTTCCTTTCTTTAATTGAAAATTAATAAAGAATAGAATAACTTAAGAATTAAACTCATAATAAGACTTTATATTTAATGAAACTTTACCAGCTTAAATGTCCAATATACTTGGAATGATTTATTGGTTATGGAAAAAAGCAGTGATATGCAGGACCTCTTATGCCTGCAGAGCAGCTTTCATGTTTGATAATTTATATAGAGGGAATGCTCAGGTAAAAACTGAAAAACCATTCTTAAGAATAAGGTTCTTAAATTAAGGTAACTTATTTTTAATTCCAATTTCAAGTTACCAGTGTTACTTTTGACTTAAAGTAGCTGTAATCCTCTTTTGAATTAATTAATTTAAGTTTTAATATAAATAAATTTTATTTAAGTTAAATTTCATCAAATGAAAAGCTTGAAAATAGAGTTTCAAGCAAAAATCTTTTAAGTCAAATTTTAATTATTTTTTAAAGAAATCTTAATTTTCTTGAAGTATAATTAAAATAATAATTTTCCAGGCTAATTATAGATAAATCCTGTTTATAAAGGATACTTAAAGTTTAATTTATACACAGATAAAATCAATTTGTGAGCTGTGTGAATATTTCAAGAAATTGTATTAAGAATTGGATTTTTGATGAATTTTTGAAGTTATTGCTATTTTTCCACGTAATATAGCAATACAAACTAAGCCTTAACTTTATATAAGGTTTTAATGCTTGTAACTTTAAATTTTTAAGCTTATTTCAGCTTGAAAATTTCCTAAAACCTTTATTTCAAGCTTTCACAATGGTTTTACCCTTTGGCAGCTTTAAATTCCTGTCCAAGCTGGGATAAAACCAGTTTCAACCTTATAGTTGGATCAAATTCTAATCTTAAATTCTAAACAAGGTTAAAAATACTCCAATACAGGTGGAAAACCTTAATTGAATCCTTTCAGATCCAAAAACTTGGGTACCCCAGCTCTGTTTAGTACTTTTCCTTTGGCCCACCTTTCCTTGTGGTTTTTGCCGTTGTATTTTTTTACAGCCATAATATGGCCTTAAACCCTTTTAAATTGAGCTCATTCAGGAGTTACATTCTCTATGGAAAATGCTTAGCCAATTCAGTAAATGTACACAATACCTCAATTTTAACTAAAATTTTGGTACATTTGCATAAACCTGTGCAACTTTGAACTTTAGCTTATTTAAGGATAGATTCAACAATTTTCAAAAAATTTCAAAAAAATTGCAATTGTACATTGATATTCTTAAATCTTCTAATAGCATAAGAAATGATCATTTTTGGGTATAACACCCCACGTGTCTACCCTAGGTTATTTTTAGTGTAGAATCCAAAAATGAGATAAGAATTATAATTTTGTTTATAAAAAAAAGTTATACTTATTTTTTGTGATTTTTCATTTTCAATCCAATTGATAAGTCTGTTCAAGACCAAATCAACTGTCTATCAAGTTATTTGTGGCCTTATGGGTATGTCCTACATACCTCACAGGTTCACACCAATCAACTGAACCATCCATACCCACAAAGGACAGAAGGCAGAGGCAAAGAACAATAAGATCAAGTGAGCTCAGTCATCTTACAACTCATTTCTAGAGTCATGGAAGCAAGAGAAATCATCCAGTCAGATATGCATATCAAATACCTGAAGGTCTTCAAAATTTGGGCACAAAACTACATTCATGAACCCCTCAAGGTCCTCAAGGTGGGGCTCCAAGACTGTTTTGGGCCCAATGAACAAGCCAGGACCTCCCCTTCAACTCTGGGGAGGTCACGATTCTTTATGGCCCTGGACCATCCTCCAGGGGTCCAGGCCACAATGTCCAAAAGGCCTTGAATTGGTACTTTGGAGCCCTGGAACCCCAGCTAAATTGTGTCCAGGGAGACTTCAATAGCCCCCACAAACTACAGTTTATGGACTGTACATACCCAAGGACTATGGCCATGAGACCCCCACAAAACCCTATGAAGAAAGGACCAAAAACAATATTAGGTAACCAAAATTACTGTAAAAGCCCATCTGGACCCATTTCATCAAGAACTCAAGGGACAAGACCCTTATCAAAAAATTCTGATGCAAGAAGTGGCTTCAATTAAATTATGGCCATTTCTTGTGGGGTTATATACTTATATAACCAAATTGCATCATTTTTCAAGTTGAACACAAGGGTGTCCTTCAATTTGGGATTCAGCTCATGGCCATTGACAAAAATGTTTTCCAAAAAAAAAGACTCTAGACAAGAATTACTGAACAAATGACAAGAATTACTTACTTTAAGAAGGGGAGCAATTATTTAATGGAGAAACATGTGAATAATAATCAAGAGGGAAAAGTTTGGAATTTAAAGTTTTTATAAAAATGTGGGGATTTGTGGATGACACTCATCAGTTTCAGGAGGTTATGGTGTTCAGGAGCCCACCATTTTCAAGAGGGGGATACGGTCACAGCCACTATCCGGAGGTAAGGGCATTCAATCTTAGCCCAACTCAAACTCAACAAATGAGAAAATCCCAAAATCTGGTATGTTTATCAGTAATCGGTTTCAGAAAATGTTATTTGTGAAATATGCATACAGAGTTGTTCATCATACAGTCTGTCAACACTTGTACAGGCTGGATTCACCAAATACATTTTTGGATTCACAAGTCTGTAACTGTATGATCAACCACCCGCATCACACCTCCTTTACAGACCCTTTAAGTCCACGCAGGGGCTGTATTATCTAAATCAATCAAAATGAAGATACTTCTCAAGAAAATTAACCTTTTGGATCAGGGCTGGTGGATTCTCACATATACCAGCCCCTCTTTCCTGCCCTGGGTACCTTTCCCCACTTAATCAATACGTTTTATTTATTATTTAATACATATTCTTATTATTATTTTGGAGTATTGTATTAATCTTTTTAAAGTTGGTCTATGCCTTTTCCTCACCTGTCCAGTAGAGTTGTGGTGGCCATATCCTCATTAACCCTTCTCTGTCATTCTGAAAGGTTGAAACAGTGGACTTGGACTGGTGTGTGGTTGGCTCTTTTTTTGGTTACTCTTACTCTTTTGTTGTTGCTTTCTTTTATTCATTTCATCAGTAGTTCTATCTTTATTGCACTCTCAAGTGTATTCCATCTTATCCCGTCTTGAGCCCTCCATAAGTGAGCTCAAGTTTACTGAGTGCCAGGCCCTTTGTTACAACCATATAAATCACCCTTTTGGACTTCTATATGGCATTTCAATGTCATATCCCTGTTATGGAAATTTGGCCATAACCCTCATCCTTGGCCCAATTGGCCAGTTTTTTCTCTTTTTTTGCCTTTTCTGGCCATTTCAGCATTTGGGGCCAACTTTACCCCTTTATCATCATCACGCCCTTCCTGGAAATTATTCTGCTTTTGGAATTTTCCAGTCAACAGGGAAAATACAGCCCAAAAGCCTGTATTTGGCTTTTTACGCTTTGAATACAGATTTGCGCAGCTTTGTGCATCTTTCACACTTTGTGCTTTTATCCCAGTAATGCCATTTGCCCATTGTATCATAGGAAAGATCCCCAAATGATCATATCAGGTCATTTGGGCTTAAATACAAGATTTACACATTGACACACTTTGCAAAAATACAGTTTCAAGACTGTATAACCTGTATTTTGCCAAAAATCCAAAAATGGCATACCCAACTTTCATGCATTATCCTCTTGGAAGACTTTCAAAGAATTTTGGCCACTTTCATCCATCAATAAGCAAAAGTGCCATAAATGGTGTTATACACCATTATGCATATTTTTTCACCAGCAATCCAATGATGCCCATATAAGATGATTATTCCAAAATTCAATAAGTAATTAATGCATCATGTCATGCAGAGGATTCATCAAGTCTCAAGGAGAAGTGTTACTCTCAAATACTAATTACATCATCAAATAGTCATTGGAGAGTCTCATTCACAGTATCCACCCAAGGGAATACTTGCAGTTTATTCTCCAGGCATTTCAAGAGGCAGTTTCAAAACAATTTTCTAAGTTTCAATGCTCCATAAATCCACCTTGGCAACCAAATTAATTCAATACAGTCTGGATTCATCAATACCTGTATTTTCAATCATACACCATGGGAAGTTCATTCAACCCAGTTCAATTCTCATTTTTCCAAGTCATACATTCCATCAGAAAATCAATACAGCTTCCAGGATTAAATACAGATCATCTTCCAGCCTGAAGGAGTCAAGCTCTCATTCTTTTCCATATACCAGCCTACCTTGACCCTGGAGTGTTTTCCCCCATTTGAATATATATTTATTTTATTTTATCTTTATTTATCTATTTATTTTGTCAAAGTGAATACTCATATTACCAATGCAGTCATTTAGCCCCTGTTATTCTCTTTCTTGTCCTGTCAGTCAATATTGGTAGCAATATCATTTAATGATTCCATTGTTCACCCTTTAAGGTTAAACATTTATTAAGGACTTAATTAGTTGACCTTTTGGCCATTTGGCTTCCTTTACTCTTATTGCATCTTATCTTGCACTTAAATATTTCTTAGAGAAATTTATGATTCTTTATTTTATCTTCTTCAATCTTTGGATTATTCCAAGTAAGCGCCCTGATTAGTGAGTTTCAGGCCATTATTGTTTCCCCAAGATCTCCTGTGACATTATATTACTTAACTCATAATTTATTTTCATTCTGTTCATTCATTCTTTATCATTCTATTCACTCAATTCATCAAAATTATGACTCTTTAATGCTTATGAACTTAATTATTTATTGTCACCTCAATTTTCTCTCATTCATTCTTCATCCTTAAAAATTGAAACCTGACCCATCTTTATTTTTTTCTCTTGAATTATTTATTCAAATCATCAAATCAATTCAATTGATAATTCAGGTTTTCTTTTCATTTTATTTTTGAACTGGTCATCAAAATCATTCAGACACACTCTTCACATCAAGATTCATTTTTATTCATTCTTCAAGAATTTTGATTTTCAAGGAAAAATTCGCTTGATTTTCTTCAATTGATTAATTTTGGATAAAATTGATATTGACTTCAAGAAAATTGATTGACCTGAATATTTCATTTCTCCAGCTTATTTTTCACATCAAGATTTTTGACATAAACTGATTTTTCCTCAAGAATTCATTTCATTGATTGATTTTTCTGCAAGATTTTGATTTTGATTGATTTGGTATATTGACTGATTGAATTCCATATTTCACTTTAATTTTACATTTGATCAATTCATTTACCTGAAGTTTTCATTTTGATCCATTGATTTTCATTCAAGATATTAATTTTTCTTGTGACTTCAAGATTTATTTTTGAATTCCCTCAAGTTGCTAGCCTTCAATTTTGATTTTTGTTCATTTTATCTTATTTCATCCTGAAAATCATTCCAGTCAAACACTCACCTCCTGCAAAGAAGACAATATATAAGGTCAGTGCTCAAGATATTCTTACTATAAATCCAAGAGCTCCTCTTGATTTTACCCCAAAAGTTCCTCAATGAGGGCCCAATTAGACAGAGGACCAAATCTGGAAGTAGCAGCACCATCCAGAAAGGAAGGAAGAGGGCCAAGCAGATCAAATTCATTTTGAGAAGTAGCTGGCCACTTTCCAGGACTTTCAAGGACCAATTTCAAAGGTCCTGGTGAAGATGGTGAAGAGGAGAAGAATTCTGCAAAAGAGAAAGAGTCTGATGTTACTGAAGTTTTTCCTTCTCCTGTGGGGGCATCCCAAGGTATTGGAGGTCCAACTCTAGCCCAGTCTGATCAGCCTATCTCCCATCAATCTGAACCATCTGCATTGGCCATTATGCAGCAGATAACCCAGATTATGGCCAATCTTCAAGCAGCTTCATCCTCTGAAGCCTCAATACCACCAGCCTTCAAGACTCCATCTATAAAGGCACCAGAATGTTTTGATGAGACTTAATCCTTCAAAGTCAGAAGCTTCATTCAGTCTTGTCATATTATCTTTCATGATGGTCAGGAAAATTCCTCTGATGAGAGGAAGAAAGTTCTATATTACAAGTAATTTAGTATTGACAGGGCTGCAAAATGGATTGAGCCTTATATTTATAATCTCACCAATCAAGACCTGTAATATCTTCTAAAAAATTGGGCATTATTTGAATCTCAACTTTTTACTCTACATGGAAACCCAAATGAAGTCAGAAAACCTGAAGCAGAGTTGGATTCCTTAATAATTAAAGAAGGTGGACCTGTATTGTTGTACAATGCTTATTTCACAAGTCTGGTTTCAAGAATTGGAGCTTGGGGTGAAAGAGCTCTCATGCATCATATCAGGAAGGGAATGGCCTCCAGGATTCTGTATCAATTGGCCTCCCATCCTTCAAGAGTTGGTTCTCTTCAAGACTTGATGGAATTTATGTTGGCACTTGATACCAGTTACCTTGAGATGCAAAAGGAGAAGAAGCCTGAAGCCTTAAATTCAGTTTCCCCTCATGCTCAAAATTCTTCAATTTCAAATCAAAAGAAGGGGAATTCTTATTTTCAGGAGAGGGACAAGCCCCATCCTTTTTTTCCAAGTAAGTACTGAAGGTTGAATGATTCCAAAAAAAGAAAGCAGAGTAAAGGAGGGCTTATGTGCCTATTGTGGTGGGAAGCACAGTCTTGAGGCTTGTTTCAAAGGGCCTAAAAATAAGCTTGCCCAAGCATAAGGCAAATTTCCCTTTCAGGGAAAAACCTGAGTGAAGATCATGTTGTGTTCAATGGTCTTCACTGTTTTCCATCCAGAGAGAACTTGCGCATTCTGAATACTGGTGTGACAATTTCTCTTAAATTTTGGGTTTTCTTCTCTCTCTGATGTGTTTTACAGTATTCTCATTAATTCTAGTGCTACCAATGCATTTATTGCAAAGAGGTTTGTTCACAAGTACCTTTTTACCATGTAAGAACTCCCAGAGAAGATGCCTCTTATCAAATTGGACTCCCCTGAGTCCCCTTCTCTATTTGTGACTCACCATACCAGAAATATGGTTGAGCTTCCAGCCTTCCCAAGATTTGAATGAGACTTTTTAGTCATTGATACTACCAAGGCAGAAGACCTCATATTGGTCTTTGACTTTCTTAATCATATTAATCTATCTATGGATTGGAGGCAAAGGCTGATCACCTTTAATGCTGATCATAAGGACTATTGTGATCTTTCTGAGCTTTTCAAAGATGACTTTTATTCTGCAAAATCATGTGCATATGTGGTTGGTGATTCTAGAACACCATCATTCACAACTTATGTTCATATTCCTTTGTTTAATTACCATTAGTCATTAATATCATCTAGAGATGAGGTCTTCAAAAATATTGAAGTGGTAAAAGAAGATAATTCTGTATCTTCACTTCATCTCTTTCTTGGGAATGTGGACCTTCCTTCTTCATCTTATCTTCACTCCCTGGAGGAGTTATGGGATGAAGAGGAAGATCCAGAAGAAACAGAAACCATGATGAAGGTTGTTCCTTCTACTTATCACCATTATTTGACTGTATTTTCCAAGGTGAAAGCAGAGAAACTTCCTTGTCACCGCCCCTGTGATCATCATATCAAGCTGAACGGGGTCTCTACCTCCAGTTGGGGTGATCTACTCTTTCTCCAAACAAGATTCAGATACACCCAGGGCCTAAATTTCAAAGAATTTAGAGGAATCTTTCATCAAGCCTAGCTCCTCTTCAACAGGAACAACTGTCCTCTTTTTCAAAAAGAAAGATGGTGGCTGCTATTTGTGTGGTGATTTCCACAAACTCAATGCTGTTACTAGGAAAAAAAATATCCTGTTCCTCCTATTAATAAGGCTCTTGAGTTTTTGAACAGTTCTTCTATCTTCTCTATTATTGATCTGTGTGGTGCACATAACCTTCCCAGAATCAAGGAAGGTGATGAAAACTTGACTTGAATTGGAGCCACATATAGCAGTTATCAGTATTTGGTTATTCCATTTGGGCTCACCAACACTCCTGCCGCTTTTCAAAATAATGTAAATCATCTCTTCTCTGCTCTTCAAGATTTTTATTTAGATGATATAATGGTTTTTCCCAGTTCTTATGAAGAACATGTCACTCATGTCTTTACTGTTCTTTCCAAACTCAGAGCGAATCATCTTTTTGCTTAGGCATCAAAGTGCCTGTTCCATGTCTTAAGTGTGGAATATTTATGTTATGTTGTTTCTTCTGAAGGCCTCAAGATGGACCAAGAAAAAGTCCAGAAAATTCTCCATTGGCCTCCTCCAAGAAACCGCAAGGCTCTTCAATAATTCCTTGGTTGTGGGAACTTCTACCACCATTTCATCAATAAGAATTCAAAGACTATTAGTGTACTCGCAAATTTCCTCAATAAATATTACTGTTTTCTCCTCCATGAGGAAGCTTTTAGATAGTTTCATAAGCTCAAACAGGCTTTCACCACTGCTGCAATCGTTCTCTACCCACCATTGGGGAGAGTGATGCATCAGATTATGGCTTGGGTGCTGTACTGAGTCATTATTCTGAATCAGGAAAAAATACCATTGAATTTGATAGCCGCCAGCTTCTTCCAGTAGCTCACTTATGAGATTCATGACAAGGAACTCCTTGGCATATTATGTGCTCTCAAGCGCTGGAGATCTTTTGTTTTCTCTCCTACTTCCTCTTTTGAAGTCCTCACCAATCAATAATCACTTCATTACTTAATGTTCTCAAAGATTCTCACACACTGTCAAGCCTGCTGGCTAAATTCTTCTCACGATCACCTACCACCCTTGCCGCCTCGCAACCCTCCCGATGCTTTGTCATGTCAGGACAAATTTTACCCAGCAAGGGAGGAGGATTTCATGAGAAGGAATCCAATGAATTATCAAAAAAAAATCAACCAAGATGAAATACAAGCCTAAAATCTCTTTTCATTTGAGGTGGAATCATTTTGAAATTTGATTGAATCAATTAAGAAGGCATTATGGCAAGATTCTCAATAAAGAAGTATCCTTCAATATTTGGGTAAAGGTAAATCTGTTCAAGATTATCCTCTTGATTCCTCTTCCCAACTTCTATTCAAAGATATGGTGGTAGTCAGAAATGACCCCACAATTCAAGTCATCATTTTTCAAAAGTGTCATGAATCTTCTATAGCTGGCAATCCTGGCTAATAGAAGACTTTCAAGCTTGTCAAGATGGATTTCCACTGGTCTGGCATGACTCAATTTATGAAGGATTATGTTTCATCCTGTCAACAGTGTTCAAGAAACAAGAATATTCATCACAAGAAGTTTGGACTGCTAAAGCCTCTTCCACTTCCAAATGGTCCTTGGATTTGTCTTTAAATGGAATTCATCACTCAATTGCCATTTTCCAATTCTTTTAACAGAACCCTTTTCATAGTGGACTAATTCTTGAGAATGGCAGTTTTCATTCCAACATTGTCTTCAATAACTTCACTGGATTTTGAAAATTTATTCAGCAATAATATTTTCTCAAAGAATGACCTTCCTTCAAGCATTTTCAGTCATAGAGGGTCTCCTTTTTTTTCTTTATGGACCATTTAATGCCAGAAGCTGAAGATTCCAAGAGATTTTTCAACTGATTATCATCCTGAAACTGATCTACAGGAAGAGAGGTTAAATCAGATAACAGACAAGTAGCTTTGGATTTATGTTGGTTATCATCAAGATGATTGGCACACCTGGCTCCCTCTGGCTGAATTTGCTTACAATGACGCCTACCACTCTTCAACAAAACATTCACCATTTTTCACTGTTAATGGAAGAGATCCTCTTTTTCACTCCATTCACATTACTCAAGACACTCCTTCTGGAAATTTATCAAGAAAAATTTAATGTCAGCCTGTGACTCAAAACCAGACCACAAGCATGACAACCAAATACCATAAATCAATGGTATAGCCAAGATACCACCAAAACATTGAGCTTAGCCAAATTAGCTCAAAATGCTTCAAACAAGAGAGGAAACTCACACCTTCCCAAATGTGCATGTCACATCCCCATAGGACAAAGAATAACAAAGTTATTGCTGAGCATAAACCTTAATTTTCACGTCTTATCTGAAATACAGATGAAGAGACCTAACACCATCAAATGGACATTCAAAATGAAGATCCATATCAGGGATATCCAATGGTACCAGCTGAACTGAGCTAGCATCAGTATTACAGAAGCTATGGCCAAATTCAGGCCAAATTAGGGTGAATAAAATATTCACCTCCCATCTAACTTCTACAGTTTTAGTGTGAGATACCTAAAGTGGGGTCTTTTTGGAAAGAGTGCGATCAGGGCTATCATATGGTGAAATTCATTTCCCCATATCCCATTCAGAACAAAAGTCATAAGGAAAACAAGCCCAATACAGCTTTTTGCCTAATACATGCATATGTACAAAAATCTTGTACATGGAATAACTTTGCCATATTTAATGATAAACATATCAAATGATGTACCATTGTGTATGACACATAAAGAGCTACACACTGAACCAATTTTGAGGTTGATATCTGGAAAACTGACAAGTTTATGGCTGTTTTAAGGTCAAAATCCCACAGTTTGGCCAATACAGCCTTGCCATGGGATAATGTCCCATAACCACAATTATGAGGTTTCAAACTGACAAGGAAGCTTGTTTTTACTTCAATACCTCATAGTTCATTCCATACTGGGGTCCCATACAGGTTCTGTACCGCATTCTACGTGTCATACACATCAGAATCAGGCTGTGTGGTCCCCAGATGAAAATTTTGAGCCTGTATTGGTGAAAGCTGCCCAAATGCGGTTTTTAAACCACATCTGAGCCCAATAAATGCTATACAGGCCTTTTGCAAACCACAAGCCTGTCCTTGAGAGTGAAAAATCTTCAATTTCTTTTCATAAAAAGGCCTAGCAGCCTTTTCACCCCATTTCAGGATAAAAGGAGGCCTTTTCATGGCCAGAAAAGGAATCCCCATCCTCTTCTTGAATTCCTACATAGTACAGCTTTCTAAAAAAGTTATACTCTTGTAAAATAATCAGGTTATATTATAAACTTTAGTATTGTAGAATTTATTATTGTAACCCAACAGGAAAGCTGCACCCAGGGCCTTCAACAGCTCTCACCACCACTAATAATCATTAGTAAAGCCCTTTTATTTTATAAAAACCCTATTTTTAATATTATTATCTGTGTCACAGTCATAGTTTAGGTTTTAAATACTCTCTATTATACCTCTTCATAGAATAACCCTGACAAGACCTGTATTTCAATAAAAAATCATGGGAAAATCATTCAACACAGTTCATTTCCCAATCTGGAAAGGGATATACTCCATCAGACAATCAATACAGCTTCCAGTATTCAATACAGGACCATTGCTAGCCTGAAGGAGTCAATCTGTCAACCTTTCACATATACCAGCCTCCTTTGACCCTGGGAAGGTTTTTCTCCAGTTAATTAATATATTTTGATTTTATTTCAGTTTTATTTATCTTATCATTTTTGTTAAGTGAATAGTGATATTATCAAGTCAGTCATTTAGCACCTTTTCTCTTTTCTTTTTTCACCTGTCAATGGATATTTGGTGGTCATATCCTTACTAATTCCATTGTTCATTTTGGAAGGTTGAAACAGGGATTAAGGACTGACTTGGTTGGCTCTTTAACCATTTTGCTCCTCATTTCTCAAATTGCACCTCATCTTTTTACTTACATTCTTCTTAGAGGAATTCAACTCTTTTATTTTATTTTCTTTATTCTTTGGGATTCTTTCAAGTGAGTTCCCTGATTGCTCAGTGCCAGGCCACTGTTGATTTTCTGTCCAAGAGCCCCTGTGACAAATTGGAAGAGCGTGTGACAGTATTTGAATCTTAAATTTTGGACAAAGGGAATGATATTTGGTCTCAAGATTGAAAAAAGATATTGGATTTGAAGGAAAAGAAAAAAAGGATACTTGATCAAATTTTTTGGGAGATATTTCTTTCAAATATAATATTTACAAGAAATTTAGAAAAACAATTCCCAATGCTCAAAGAAGGAGATGATATATATTAATTTGATTTTTATTTCAAGAAATAAAGATTCATTTACATTTTTTGAGAACATAATAATGAGTCATACAGCTTTTTTAAGAGTGATTTGGAGAAAATTATGATAGATAAATTTTTGAAGTTATTTATTTTGAACTCAATAATGTCAAATTTGGAAGTTTTGAGGTCTGAAAAATGAAATTTCAGAGAAAGAATGAACATGAAATGAAGGATATGATAGCCAATAAGGAAAGTGGGTTTTTTGATTTTGAGAATTGTAAGTAAAAATTCATGACCAATGGCTCATATTCATTTCAAAGTTGTTTATTTTTCTTCAAACAAATTTTGTGGAATAAGGGTTGTTTGAGATTTCCAGAAGCTACATAATCAAATTAACTGTGTGAATTATTTCTTAATGTGAAAAATCTGCCTTGGGAGATGACCATATAGTAATAGAACATTAGAAACAAGTTGGAAGCTGTGTTGGACCTGCTACCCCTGCCAGCATGGATAATGTTTTTTCATTGTGATTCTTCTTACAAGCAGAAAATGACCAATTTTGCATCCCTCACAAAATACCATATTATTTCAAAGGGGCTCTTGGCAAAACAAGAGTGGCCTGTAACTCAGTAATCAGTGAACTGACTTAGAAGACTAAAAATATTGAAGAAGATAAAATAAAGAATAATAAATTTCCTAAAAAAAAAATTTGCAAGTACAACATGAGATGCAATAATAGAAAAGGAAGCAAAATGGCCAAAGAGCCAACCAAGTAAATCTTTCATCACTGTTTCAACCTTCCAGAATGAACAACAGAATTAGTAATGGATATGACCAGAAATATCCACTGACAGTCAAAAAAAAGAAAAGGAAGGGTGCCAAATGACTGACTTGATAATATCAGTATTCACTTAACAAAATAAAAAGATACATCAATATAAAATAAAATCAAAATATATAAATTAACTGGGGGAAAGCCCCCAGGGTCAAGGGTGGCTGGTATATTTGGAGAGATGAGAGATTGACTCCTTCAGGCTGGAAGCTGTATTGATTGTCTTATGCAATTTATACCTTTCCAAACTGAGAAATATTCTAAGCTGAAGGATCTTCCCATGGTGTATGATTGAAATACAGGTATTTATGGAAACAGACTGTATTGAGTGGATGTGGTAGACAAGGTGGATTAATAGACCATTGGCACTTGACAGATTGTTTGGGAACTACCTCTTGAATATCCCTTGAGAATAAAATGCCAGTATTCCCTTGGGGAAATACTGTGAATGAGAATATCCAATGACTACTTGATGGTTCCATTATTATTTAAGAGTAACACTTCTCCTTGAGCCTTGATTACTCCTCTGGATGACATTAGGCCTTGATGACTTTATGAAATTTTGGAATAACATTTTGATATTGGCACCATTGAATTCGTGGTGAAAAAAGATGCAGTAAGGTGTATATCACCATTTATGGAAGTTTTGGTTATTGGAGGGTGAACGTCACCAAAGGCTTTTGAAAGTATGCCGGGGGGTTAATACAAAAAAGTTTGGTTTTGAGTGGCTTCAGAGGTTTTAAAGAAGGGTGTTGGTAAACACACGTAAGCTTTTAGTAAAAACACGTAAGCCCTTACGTGTTTTTACTAAAAACTTACGTTTTTTTACCAATTTATGGTAAAAACACGTAATTATATGTTAAAAAGACATAAGGGGGGGTTTTTGAATGGAATATGGCTATTTATGGCATTTTTAAGGCCATTAATGGCATTATAAATGCAATAAAGGGCATTATTGATTCCATAAATGGAATTGTTAATTCCATTTATGGTATTTTGAAGGCCATGAATGCCATTTATGGCATTGTTAAGGCCACAAATGACATTAACAATGCCATTTATGGAAACTTTAAGGCTATAAATGACATTACCAATGCCATAAATGGCATTAATGGCCTTAAAAATGCCATTCATGGCATTGTTAATGTCATTTATAGCCTTACCAATTCCATAAATGGCATTTTTAATGGCATTTATAGCCTTAAAAATTCCATAAATGGCATTGTTATTGTCATTTTTGGCCTTAATATTTTTAGTAAAAACACGTAAGGGCTTACGTGTTTTTACTAAAAGCTTACGTGTGTTTACCAACACCCTTAAAGAATTTTTGAATGTTTTGGCCATTTTTGAGTTTCTGGACAATACAGGGTTATACAGTGCTAAAACTGTACTTGCGCAAAGTGCACCACAAATGTGTAGATCTGGAAAGTAAGCCTCAAATGGCCTGATATGGCAATTTGGGCATATATTCCCATATAATGTGGTAAAATGTCATAAAAATGTTGTATGAACCAAAATGTGCAAAATGCAAAAACTGTATTTAAAGCTTAAAAAGCAAAATACAGGCGTTTTAGCTGTATTTTTACTGTTGACTGCAAAATATCCAAAATTTCCCAAAAGCAAACAATGGTCAGGAAGGTTCTTATGATGATGAAGGGGCCAAGCTGGCCCCAGATGGTTAACTTCCCATAAAAGGCCCGGAAAGATTCAATGGCCCATTTGGCCAAGGATTATGGATATGGGTAAATTTCCATAAATTTGATATGTCATTGATATGCCATATGGAGGTCCAAGAGGGTAAATTCCATTGTTGTGACATATCATTGGTTGATAAATCTTAAATTCCATAAAGTAATGGTGATGGTATAATTTCTTCAACCCTTTAATGAAGAAATAAACATAACATTTGCCTCAAACTATCCCACAATAAATCAAGATTTACCTCTGTATGTTTTAATTATCAAACATATGCATCAGGTAAGCTATTTTTTAATCTATATCATGTAGAAGCTGCAATAATTATATTTCTTGATTATTATAGGATTGTGAAAAATATCTTGTATCCCAGGTCAAACCAGAAGCAGAAGCAATGTGTTCCAAACTGGAAAATATCTTCAGATCTTCCTCTCAAAGACACCAGCTTTCTATGAAACAATTATTGATCCACAAATCAAGTATAAATTCTTTTCATCTCATTTATCCTTTTGGCTGGAATAACTTACATCAGAAATGTCAGGTTGACTCTATGATATAGCAGTACAATGAAAATAAAAAGCTAAGAATATGAGTGTGAAACAAAAATAATGATGATAATTGAGTGAGTAAATGGTTAAAAGGGCTATATTAAAAGAATTTAGTTATGGTGAGTGCAATTGATAGCCCTGGGTGCAGTGTTTATCTGTTGGGTTACAATAATAAACCCTACAATAATTGAAATTTTAAGCATAACTGTTTAATTCTAAGTTTAACACTTCTTTCAGAAGCTATACCATGTAAAAATATTGAGAACAGGATGATGGATTGGCATTCTGGTGAGGAAAGGCCTCCTTTTCTCTTGTTATGCAGTATTGGGAGGTTGGTTACCTCTGCACACGACCACAGAGTGAAAAATTCCACTACTATGGACTGGTTTGTGGTTCTGCACAATCAACACAGATTTTTATTGGGTGGAAATGTGGTTTTAGAGCCACAATTTGTCATTTTTACCTCATAAAGGCTGAAAGTCTTCACCAATGTAGCTTACAGGTGTAAGGTTTGTCTATGAAACTCTTGATAATAGTAACAATATCAAGAGTACTATGACTGTCCTCAGTAGAAAAATATAATATAATAAAATATTATAACCACAAATTTAAATATAATTATTAAAAAATAATTATATATAAAAAATAAATTTAATTATTATTATAATAATATAATAATAAAAAAAAATATAATAATTATAATAAATTATAATTATTCTATTATTGTTATAGTCACTGACAATTATAACAATAAGAAGTGTAAAGCTCTTAATGAGACAATTACACGTGGAAAATATAAATATTTAACCACTTATAAATAATATAAATATTATTTATAAAAAGAATTAATCACACACTGTGCAGAAATAATTCTTTATAGAATAAAATTCTATATAAAAAAACTAATAATAGATAAAAAAAATATAGAACTTTTAAAGAAAACTTACTTATAAATATTTATTTAATACAACAAGTTATAATACAACAGTTATTATATTAAATAATGATTATAAGTTAAAAACACGCCAAAAATCAATAAAATCAAAGATAAAACAACTTTTTATACTAAAATTTATGATTAAAGAGTTTTTAAGAGGAATTTGTGGATTTTAAAAGATATTTAAGATGAAAATTTTATATAATAAAAGTTATTATAGATGATTACAACAATAATCTGAATTCTATGACTTCAATTCTTTTAATTTAATAAATAAAGCATAAAAATAACTCAAGAATTACTTTTAATAATAAGATTTTATATTTAATAAAACTTTACCTGTTTAAATGTCTAATATGATTGGATTGATTATTAATTATGGACAAAAACAGTGATGAAAAGACTCTTTTTATGTCTACAGAGCAGCTCTCATGATTCATAATGGATGTAGAGGGCGTGCTCAGGTCAAAACTGAAAAACCATGCTTAAAAATTAAGTTCTTAACTTAAGGCAACTTATTTTTACTTCCAATTTAAAGTTACCAGTGTTATTCTTAACTCCAAGTAACTTTAATCCTCATTTAGTTTAATTATTTTAAGTTTTAATATAAAATAAGTTTATTTATATTAAAGTTCATCATATGAACAACTTAAAATTAGAGTTTCAAGCAGAAATCTTTTAAACTCAATTTTTAATTAATTTTTAAAGAAATCATAATTTTCTTTAAGCTTAATTAAAAGAGTAAATTTCCAGGCTAATTACCCAGGAAACCTATTAATAAAAGATACTTAAAATTTAATTTATATATTGATAATATTAAATTCTAAGCTGTGTGAAATTTTCAAGCAAATCCATTAAGATTTGGATTTTTAATGAATTTTTGAAGTTATTACTATTTTTCCACGTAAAATAGCAATACACACAAAACCTTAAGTTTTGATAAGGTTTTGATGATTGAAACCTTAAAGTTTTAAGCTTATTTAAGCTTTTTAAGCTTGATTAAGCTTTGACAGTTCTTAAAACCTTGATTCCAAGCCTGCTTATTGGGATTTACCCTCTTGGCAGCTTGAAATTCCTGTCCAATTTAGGATAAAACCAGTTTAAACCTTAAGGTTGGATCAAAGTCTAATCTTAAAGTTTAAATAAGGTTGAAAATCCTCCAATACAGGTGGACAACCTTAATTGAATCCTTGCAGATCCAAAAAGTTGGGTACCCCAGCTCTATTTGGTCTTTTTCCTTTGTCCCACCTTTTTGCGTGGATTTTGCCCTTTTATTTATTTAAAGCCATACTATGGCCTTAAACCCTTTTAAATTGAGCTCACGCAGGATTTACATTCTGTATGGCAAATCCTTAGCCAATTCAGTAAATATACACCACACCTTAATTTTAACTAAAGTTTTGGTAAAGTTGCATAAACCTTATGTAACTTTAAATTTAAGCTTAATTAAGCTTAAATTTAACAATTTTAAAAAAATGTTAAAAAGTTACATTGGTACTGTGAGATTCTTAAATCTTCTAATAACACAAGAAATAAGTGTTTTTGGGTATAACACCCTATGGGTGTACCCTAGGTTATTTTTGGTGTAGAATCCAAAAATGACATAATAATTATAACTTTGTTTATCCAAAAAAAATTTATACTTATTTTTTATTATTTTTTATTTTAAATTCAACTAAAAAGTCTGTTTGAGACAAATTTAATTGTTTATAAAATCATTTGTGGCCTTATGGGTATGTTAAACATACCTCACAGGCTCACATTCCCTACCACCAAAAAAAATTGTACCACAATTTTCCTTTGTAGTATACCCCAAGTTATTTGGGGGGGTATAATCCACTGTCCAACCTCTCTACTTATACTGTTCAAGTATGTAAAGCACACAATTCAAACTTTTATTGAGGAATTGGTCTTCTCTCATGTCTGAATCTTCTGAGAAACTTTTGGGAATCAGGTATTCTACTTTCTTCAACCCACTCATCTTCATGTTGTGGATTTCTGTACCTGACTAAGTATTCTCTTTCATTTTTACCCCTAAGTCTTCTTTCTTTTAAGACTTTCAGTACTTTCTTTTCCTCACTTGGTTCAAGTGGGGGTACTTCTAAGGGTGTTTCATTTCTCAAAGGAAATAGTTCCTTGTCACTTGATGTGTAATGCTTCACAAGACTGACAGGAAAAGTTGGATGTTTATTTCCTAACTCTCCTGACAGTTCCACTTGTACTGCATTTGTCCCATGAAGGGCTTTGATCATAAATGGTCCTGCAAAGGAATCTTTCAATTTCTTTGGACCTTTAATATTATTAAAGTTCAAGGTTGAAACTAGTATTAAGTCCCCTACTTTGAATTCTGGGGTTTTATGACTTTTATCCCATTTTTGTTTAGCATATTCAAAGGCATCATTCATGCTTTGATTTGCATGGTGCCTCACTTTATCAAGCAACAATTTAAAGCTTGAAGCAGTTGGATGAATATCAACTAAATCTTTCTTCAAAGTATCCACTGGAAGTTTGGGGTTCCATCCTTTTTCCAACATTGCAGGAGTTTTGCCTGTTGAAGCATGGATGGAGGTCTTGTAGGCTAATTCCAATGCTGGTATAAGAGTACACCAATCATGGGTAAAGCCGTCAGAATCTTTAAACTCCAGGCCATAAGCCCAAAATCTTCTGATCATGTCCTCAAGGGTTTGAATCATTCTTTCTGCCAGTCCATCTGTCTGTGGATGGTAGGCTGTTGAAAATGATAATTTTGTACCCAAAAGCTTATGTAGATTAGTCCATAAGGCTGATGTGAATTTTGGGTCTCTATCACTAATGATATTTTTAAAGAGACCAGTATGGGATATGACTCTGTTCCAAATCAAAAGAGCTGTATCCATAGCTGTGTCATCTTTATGACATGGTAAAAAGATTGGTGTTTTGCTATATCTGTCCACAATAACAAGACATGCATTGTAACTTTTATCACCTCCAGGTGGTAAAGCAGTTACCCAATCCATGTGAACCACTTCCCATGGGGTACTTGGTTCTTGAATATGGATCATTAAACCAAACCTTTTACCAGTAGCTTTATTGGCTTTCTGGCATCTATCACAACTATGACAGTACTCAATGACATCTTTTCTCCAAGATGGCCACCAGGCACATGTCTTAATTCTTTCCATTGTTCTGTCTTCAGACAGATGTCCAGAATAAATGTTATCATGGCATTCTAGTAGTATTGTGTTAATCAACATTCTACTACATAGGACCATGACACATGTGTGTTTAGATCTATGATATAGTATACCATCAAACAAATGAAATCTTCCATTATCATAAGATGTTTTCCAAATATCATCCAGAGAATTAGCCAAGGCTACATCTTTACAATCTTTGTCAAGTAGAGCAGTAAGAATATGACAATTCTTATCTTGCTTGTAGCTTTCTCTAACCTCTTCAAAGAATTCTGTTCCAACATCTGTGATATTAATTCCTTCAATTGGGATTTGAGGTTCTGCACTTGTAGGAACATAGGCAGGATTATCAGGTGTATTGGGTAATGCCCATCTACTTAAGCCATCAGCATTCTTATGAATATTTCCAGCTTTATGTACTATGGTCATATTGCCTCTATACTCCTGTATAGCAATCTGCCATCTTAACATGTGTCTGTTTGGAGTCTTCATGTTAAGAAGTGATTTTACTGCATTACAATCAGTAATTACTTCAAACACACTACCATCAAGATAATAATGAAGTTTTTCCAGAGCCCAAACAAGGCAAAGGCACTCCATTTGGCTAGCTCCATATCTTGCCTCAGTAGGTTTAATTTGTCTTGAAATAAAACAAACTGGACCTTCATAAGGCTTGTCATTGACAATTTGGACTTGATGAAGAGCAGCTCCTAAACCATCACCACATGCATCAATATACAGCTTAAAAGGAAGTTTCCAGTCTGGCATCAATAATAATGGTGCATTGGTCAAGGCATACTTGATTTTATCATATGCTTGAATTCTCTCCTGTGTCATTTCAAAAACAGTTTGTTGATCACAAATTCTGTATAATGATCTGGCATGGATTGCAAAATCTTTAAGGTGTTGCCTGTAATAACTGGCAAATCCTAAGAAAGACATCATCTCTTTTTTGTTCTGGGGCATTTGTTTCAGTAAAACTGCAGCCACTTTGTTTTTGTCAACACCAAGGCTCAGTCCTGATACTACATGTCCTAGAGCTTTTAACTCATGAAACCCAAAATTACATTTTTTAAGAGAAATTTTCATGTTCACTTGTAGAATTTTCTTAAGTACTAATGAAAGTCTCTCTAAATGTGATTGCCAGGTTTCTGAACAAATGATAATGTCATCAATATAAATGATTAACCATCCCTCTGATAATTCATGTGGGAATATGGTATTCATCATTCTTTGATAATGAGAGGGTGCATTTTTAATACCAAAAGGCATCCTCAAATATTCATAAATACCACAATGAGCTATTATTCTCAATAATTTCCTTGCATGAGGTGTTAAAACATTTTGATGGAAGCCTTTAAGAGCATCCATGGAAGTAATAAACTTTGCTTTGGATAATTGAGTCAAAGTCTCATGGATTCTAGGGATTGGATACCTGTCTGGAATAGTATAGGTATTCAGTGCTCTAAAATCACCAACCATCCTTGACTTATCATTATGCCAAGTGATGATTACTGGAGTTGTGACTTCAACTTCCTCATTGTGTCCAACTTTTCTAAGAACTCCCAGTTTCATTAGTTCATTAATATGACTTTCTAATGCTTCTCTAGCCCTAGGGCTAGCTGGGTAAGCTGGTCTCCTCAATAGTGGCGGATAAGGCCTTTCCACATTAAGCATAATGTCCACTTCATGGCCTTTTATAGCCCCAAGTGGTTCATTATCAGAAGCAAAGGCTTCTCTATATTGAAATAAAATTTCAATAAGTTCTTCCTTCATTTCAGGTGTTAATTCAGGACTAATTTGTGCTTCACTTGACTGATCTGACACAAATTTGTCTTTGTTAACATTTTTCACTTGTTGAATGACAGTAATTTCTCTTCTTTCTGGAGAAAAAGCAAATTTTTGCCTTTTATTTTCCCCTATAGTGAAATATCTGTCCTTATAATTATTAATATCAATACCATAGATATTGAGATAATCATTCCCAAGTATAAAGTGTTGTGAAGTACAATTATTCATAACAACAAATTCAGCTTTCAATCTCATACTTCCTGCAGGGTGAGGAAATATTATTGTAGCTTCAAATATACCCAAAGGATGCATATTCTGGCTAGCACTGCTGAATTTTACACCTTCAATTGGCATCAACTTGTCTTGCCAATTGGTATAAATTTTGTCAAGATAATCTTTCCCAACACAAGTGCAAAAAGCACCTGAGTCAAGATGTATCTTGGCTTCTGTGTTATTTATCACAATATTAGTGATACAAGATGACCCAGCTGTATAACCTTTACCTCTGGCAGGTTTGGTTTTTTGCATTTTGGCATCTTGCACATGTATGAGATCCATACATTCATCACTGTACTGTGGTAAGTGAGTATGTACCTCAGTGACCTCAAAAGAAACATTAATATTTTCTATACTAAGTTCTCCTGATACTTCTTCTTCTTCTGAAGGCTCAGAATCACTTTCATGTAAAGTTACATCAGTTTCTTTTGTGTCTTCCACTTTTTCAACACTTATCTCATTGACTCTTGTCTTTTTTGGACAAGTGTTTGCTAAATGAGATGTGCTTCCACATTTATGACATTTCAAAGGAGGTCTGTCATGTGGTTTATTTGGTTTTGAAATTGGTTTCCCACTAGTCTTGTTGTCTATTGGGGGTTTATACCAATTTCTTCCAATTTTTGTTCTAGTAGTGATATCCTCCATAGCATTGATATAATCTTCTGTAGAGCAAGGCTCAATACATCTGCTTCTTATAGCATGCTCAAGGTCACCACCACACTTTCTTAATATCCTTTTATGTACCATTGGTTCAGACATATCAGGATGAAGGGCAGTTAATCTGTCCTTCTGTTTAAGAAACCAAGTCATGGGCCTGTCCCTCTCAATATTAAAAATGGCTTCTTCAAAAGAATTTTCCATTCTAAATCTCCAGGAATCATTTGCCCATTTGGAAATAACTTGTTCTTTCCACCAAGGCCAGGAATGTTTTCCATGGTCTTGTCTCATTTTATAATACCATTTCTTAGCTGATTTGGTAAATAATGAGTGTAATCTGGCACTTATGTATTCATCTGGTATGTTAAAGTCTTCTTTGAACATATCAATTGTTTTCATAAATTCCATATGATTATATTCTCCTTCACCACTGAAGGTTGGCCATTCCTCTAATCTTGGAATGTCTTTGTAATTGCAAGCAGTTTCCACATCATTACTTGAAATTGTATGATGTAAATCATTATTCAAGTTAAGATCATTTCTGTCAAGAAATGGTGTGGATTGCCTTGGCAATTCATTTTTTAGTGATATATTATTAATACTTGATTGAATATCTTCTTTCAATTCAAGTCTTGCTTTATCACTTTTTTCCAATTGTTCTTGAAAAAGAGCTGCATTGTGGCCAGTTGAATTTTCCAAGTTTTGAACTTGTATTTTCAATTCTCTTAACTGTCCAGTTATAAAAGAAATTGAATTCTCATCTGGTTGATTGAGTAAGGTAACTTTATGCTCAAGTCTTTCACAAATTTGCGTCAAAGACAAAATATTTGCCTTATTAACATTTTCAAGGCCAATAATGGTCTTTTGTTGGTCTTTAACTTGTACTATCTCATTGCCCAGCTTTTGTTGGACATGATCAAATGCTTTAAATTTTGCCATAATTTCTTTATTACAAGATTCAAAGTAAGTTACAAGCTTTACAGAATCTATTTCTTTGGAAAGGATTGGTTCAATCTTTCCTCCTCCTTGTTTTTGAATTCCATCAAAGTTCTTGCCATATTGAACACATTGTCCATGGCTGTCTTTTCCTTCTTTGGAATTCTGTAATTCTGAGGGTAGGGCTTGTTCCACTTGGGCTTTGCCTTTCCCTTTGCCTTTTGCTTGCCCTTCTGGTTGGTCTTTGGGGCTTGCTTGGGCTTGTTTGGCACTTGTTGAGGCGGATTTTTGCTGGTGGATGCTTGAGGAGCTTCCACTTGGCTGTTGTCCTTGCCCTGGGCCAACTTCTTCTTCTGGTCTTCTGATAACATGCTTTGGTTTTTCAACCAAGCTTTTATCTGTTGGACTTGTCCTTTGACAGACATTGGAGTCCAACCCAATAGAAGATCTTCTGTCTTTTCTGGCCCCATGAACTTCTTCACTTGAAGATAAGAGTTCATGGTGCCTATCCAAAGACTTGGAAGGAGTTCCCACTCTTGTTGTTTTGACGCCAGGAACCAGTTTTTCCATTGGGATTGATAAATTTCCACAGTTGCCTGTTGGAAATGGTTCAGGTCTAACAGCAATAGCAGTTATGTCAGCTTCTGGACTCTCAATAAGAGGTTCAAAGGTGCTGGCTAACCTTTGGGAACTGGTGGAAGTTCTGGCATCCTCCATTTGTGCCTCTCCTCTGGGAGGACATTCTTGCCTTTTGGATTTATGGCTGGAATTTCCTGGTCCAGATCCATTTGATTGGATGGAGTAGTTGCTTCCACTTCTAGTAGGAGTCATTTCACGTCAATTTTAATAAAAATTAGAGTAAAAGTGGACTGAATTCACCTGCAGGACCTTTAAAGGGCTCTTTGGTTATTAAACCCCTTGGTGCTGGGCTGGTTTGAATTTCAATACTGGACTCTGAGGCTTCAGAGTCTGAAGAACTTTCTCTGATGGAAGACACTAGAGAAAATTTTTTAAAAAAAAATATAAGTTATTTTATCAAATAAAAAAAATAACTTATAAACTCAACTTATTGAATAAAGTTGTTTTTTTTATGTAATTTATGGCAAATTACGTCAAAAATAAAGAAAAATGTCTAAGATAAAAAGAAAAAATGTTTTTAGTAAAGATTTTTATTTTTAAAGATTTTTTATTTGATTTATTATTTTCTTTAAAGAAATAATAATTATGCAATTAACAAGTTAATTAATCAAAATTATATTATTATTCACTTTATACTAGAATAACTCAAAGAATAAATTTCAAGTCTGTGATGTGAAAAAGCCACTAGTTAGACAAAAGAAATTTATTCCAAGTCACTCAATAGTATATTGTTTCAAACAATATTCTTAAGAAAAAAATAACTTTATTAATATTATAAAGATTATTTATAAGGGATAAGTCCCAAAAAAGCCAATATTAAGACAAATATGGCAATTTTACGTCAAAAAACAGTAAAATAAGGTCTAGAATATGATTTATGTCCCAAAAATTGGTTTAAAATCACGGCCAGGCCCCCAAATGTAAGGTTTGTCTATGAAACTCTTGATAATAGTAACAATATCAAGAGTACTATGACTGTCCTCAGTAGAAAAATATAATATAATAAAATATTATAACCACAAATTTAAATATAATTATTAAAAAATAATTATATATAAAAAATAAATTTAATTATTATTATAATAATATAATAATAAAAAAAAATATAATAATTATAATAAATTATAATTATTCTATTATTGTTATAGTCACTGACAATTATAACAATAAGAAGTGTAAAGCTCTTAATGAGACAATTACACGTGGAAAATATAAATATTTAACCACTTATAAATAATATAAATATTATTTATAAAAAGAATTAATCACACACTGTGCAGAAATAATTCTTTATAGAATAAAATTCTATATAAAAAAACTAATAATAGATAAAAAAAATATAGAACTTTTAAAGAAAACTTACTTATAAATATTTATTTAATACAACAAGTTATAATACAACAGTTATTATATTAAATAATGATTATAAGTTAAAAACACGCCAAAAATCAATAAAATCAAAGATAAAACAACTTTTTATACTAAAATTTATGATTAAAGAGTTTTTAAGAGGAATTTGTGGATTTTAAAAGATATTTAAGATGAAAATTTTATATAATAAAAGTTATTATAGATGATTACAACAATAATCTGAATTCTATGACTTCAATTCTTTTAATTTAATAAATAAAGAATAAAAATAACTTAAGAATTACTTTTAATAATAAGATTTTATATTTAATAAAACTTTACCTGTTTAAATGTCTAATATGATTGGATTGATTATTAATTATGGACAAAAACAGTGATGAAAAGACTCTTTTTATGTCTACAGAGCAGCTCTCATGATTCATAATGGATGTAGAGGGCGTGCTCAGGTCAAAACTGAAAAACCATGCTTAAAAATTAAGTTCTTAACTTAAGGCAACTTATTTTTACTTCCAATTTAAAGTTACCAGTGTTATTCTTAACTCCAAGTAACTTTAATCCTCATTTAGTTTAATTATTTTAAGTTTTAATATAAAATAAGTTTATTTATATTAAAGTTCATCATATGAACAACTTAAAATTAGAGTTTCAAGCAGAAATCTTTTAAACTCAATTTTTAATTAATTTTTAAAGAAATCATAATTTTCTTTAAGCTTAATTAAAAGAGTAAATTTCCAGGCTAATTACCCAGGAAACCTATTAATAAAAGATACTTAAAATTTAATTTATATATTGATAATATTAAATTCTAAGCTGTGTGAAATTTTCAAGCAAATCCATTAAGATTTGGATTTTTAATGAATTTTTGAAGTTATTACTATTTTTCCACGTAAAATAGCAATACACACAAAACCTTAAGTTTTGATAAGGTTTTGATGATTGAAACCTTAAAGTTTTAAGCTTATTTAAGCTTTTTAAGCTTGATTAAGCTTTGACAGTTCTTAAAACCTTGATTCCAAGCCTGCTTATTGGGATTTACCCTCTTGGCAGCTTGAAATTCCTGTCCAATTTAGGATAAAACCAGTTTAAACCTTAAGGTTGGATCAAAGTCTAATCTTAAAGTTTAAATAAGGTTGAAAATCCTCCAATACAGGTGGACAACCTTAATTGAATCCTTGCAGATCCAAAAAGTTGGGTACCCCAGCTCTATTTGGTCTTTTTCCTTTGTCCCACCTTTTTGCGTGGATTTTGCCCTTTTATTTATTTAAAGCCATACTATGGCCTTAAACCCTTTTAAATTGAGCTCACGCAGGATTTACATTCTGTATGGCAAATCCTTAGCCAATTCAGTAAATATACACCACACCTTAATTTTAACTAAAGTTTTGGTAAAGTTGCATAAACCTTATGTAACTTTAAATTTAAGCTTAATTAAGCTTAAATTTAACAATTTTAAAAAAATGTTAAAAAGTTACATTGGTACTGTGAGATTCTTAAATCTTCTAATAACACAAGAAATAAGTGTTTTTGGGTATAACACCCTATGGGTGTACCCTAGGTTATTTTTGGTGTAGAATCCAAAAATGACATAATAATTATAACTTTGTTTATCCAAAAAAAAGTTATACTTATTTTTTATTATTTTTTATTTTAAATTCAACTAAAAAGTCTGTTTAAGACAAATTTAATTGTTTATAAAATCATTTGTGGCCTTATGGGTATGTTAAACATACCTCACAGGCTCACAACAGGTGTGTTCTGGTGTTTCTGACGCGTGAGAAGCTGTACCAAACCTGTATGAAACCCCGTGTTTGACTGAACTATGAGGTATTGAAGTATGAACAAGCCTATTTGTGTATTTGACACCTCATAATCATAATGATGGGATATTATCCCACAGTAAAGCTGTATTGGTCTAAATGTGGGACTTTGACCTTGAAACTGCTATGAACTTGTAATTTTTTAATATATTGAGCTCAAAAATGGTTCATTGTGTAGCCCTGGATGAGATATACACAATGGTACCTCATTTGGTATGGCTAACATCATATATGGAAACTTTATGCCATGTTCAATTTTAGTTATCCAGATATATAATTGTCTCAAAATCTGTATGGAAATTTTTTTCCCCATACCTTTTGTTTTAGATTGGATATGGGTAAATGGATGGCACCATCCAATAGCCCTGATTGTCCTCTTTCCAAAGAGACCCCACTTTGGGTATCTCACACTAAAACTGTAGAAGTTGGATGAGAGGTGAATCTTTTATTCACCCTTTTTTGCCCTTATTTTGAACAGAACTTCTATATTTTTGGTGCTTGCTCAATTTTGCTAGTACCTTTGGATGGAAATGATTTTGAGAGTCAATTTAAATACGCATTTGATGGGGTTCAGCCTCTTTCTCTGGATTTTAGGTGAGAGGTGAAAATTAAGCTTTATTCTCAGAAACTGCTTTGAGCTTGAATAACTTTGTTATTCTTTGACCTATGATTATGGAACTTCCATATTTGGAAAGCAGTGACTTTCCTCTTTCTTTTGATACCCTTTGAGCCTGTTTGGCTGAGATCCCTGATTCGGTGGTATTTTTCTCTACCATTGGTTTATGGTGATCTGGAAGTCATGCTTCTGCTCTGGGTTTGCGTCACAGGCTGACAAGAAATGACTTTGAAGATCATTTTCACAATAGAGGAAAATTAAATTCTTGTCAATAAAATAATTTTGAAGAAGAAGCTATTCACAAGAGTGAAATAATGTTTGCAGAAATGTACAAAGAAAGTAAGCAAGATAATCTTTCTCTTGAAACTAAAGTGGAATTTTTGTTATACCAGCAACCAAAAATCCTTCAGAGTGGCTCTTCTCATTTTATAGGAAAACTTCATCTCTTTCACTAATTTTTTTCCCTACTCGATAAATATTTGGCCTAATTTCAAGACATTTTCTGGTGATGAAGTTATGAGTTTAAAACACAAGGAGAAAAATTCACAATCAAACAATGATTTTTAAGTAATTCAGAAGTAAGATGTATTTTAATTTAGTAATATGAAGAATTCTATAATGAAATACTAATGTGATGGTCTGTGTGCTTAAGGAAATTAAAATATAATAAAAATATAAGAGCAATGTTAAGTTGACCAATGGAATATGTATTGTAACATTCAGTCAACCCAGCTGTGTTCAAATTTTGAATTACTCATAAATAAATCTTGTAAGTTGGTCCCACTTTAATCAGAAATCAATCAAGACTGTATTAATACATCATCATAAGACAGATAGCAAAAAACAATCAATTTATGCAATGATAATCCATCAAAACCTTGAAATGTACAGAAGATCTGTGGAAAGAAAAGAACAGCCGCCTGATAGGCCAGAGAAGATAAATTAAGGAAAATCAAACCCAAAAAAGGATAAATAAAAATCTCCACAATACACAGCATTCTCAACCTTCAGCTCCAAAGGTGCACATACCTATGGTGCAATAGCTGTATAAAACCACCTCATCCCACCAAAGATGGTGCAAAAAACCAAAAACATTATTATTCAATAACCTGAGGAACTGTGGTTGTTAGAAGTATTTGAACATACCTAAAGGACCACAAATAACAAAATTAAGCTATAATTATTGATAAATAAGTTTATCCTTATCATAAAAACAAAATTTGAAATATAAATATAAGATTTATATAAAAAATTCAATCTTTAATTATAATTTAAAGTCAAAATTACATTCAAATTTAGAAATGTGAAAATAAACTTTTACGTAAAAAAATTAAGTAAAATTAAATTTTTACCAAAAATATCAAAATTAAAATATTTTTGGAAAAAAATTGAATAAAATTTATTATAATTTTTTTTCAATAAATAAACTTATTAAAATTATTTCAACATTGGATTCCTCATAAGAAATCAGGTGGGGTCACCTCTGGGAAAAATTCTCTAACTCAACTCTAAATAAGGTTAAATTAAGTTTTTGGTATTGTCTGTATGGGATTCCAAAAATCCTCAAAAACTTAATTCAATTCACATCACATGTGGTTTTAAAAATCAATTTTCATGTTAAAGCTGAGGTTTGGTGTTTAGCTTAGAAGATGTTACAAATTGAAGTATTTTTAATTGAAATGTCAAAATGTGGGGATGCATTACCTAAGCAGACTTTGATTTACATATGTGGAATCAATGATTAAAGTTGTGTAGTGTAAATTTTTAATTGAAACACATATTAAAATATCTGATATAATATATGATGAGGAATGGAATAAAAAATATTGGAAAGATTAATTTTTTTGGGGGAAAAGGAATATTAGCTCCAAGGGTGCCAGACCCCCCAAATTCCTTGCTGATAGGGGTGGAATGTCAAAATTCATGCAAAGTTTCCTCACTTTTGGCTGGGAATTGAATCACAGGGTCTGTGAGCTAATTTATTATGAGGTTTTGATAAAAACAAGGGAAATATTAACTGTTTTAAAGAGGGTAAAACTAACCTTAAGCTAAAAAAGACTCAGTAAAAAACAATTTTAACTGGTTTTTATGTCTCTTACACACATTCTGAGTTGTTTTGAAGGATTTTTATCAAGTATTACTATAGATATAACTGATTTGAGGAACTCAAATGGCTAAAACCAGCTCATTTTTGTTGAAACCAGGGTTCAATGATGCAATAATTGGCTTTTCTGACATCAGTGTTTTTCTCACAACTGATTATAGTAAATTCCATGTTTGGAGTAAGAAAATTGGTCGCTATAAAGAAAGTTATTCATTTCCCCACTTTTCTCTTCATGTCAAAATATTTTCCTTTTATACTTAGTTGAAAAACTGTTAAAAAAATCAAAGAAATATTCTAGCTACCCCTTTTTAATTATTCAATGCTTCTAACCACGTAAAATCATTATAGTAATTCTTTGTAACTCTTACACTCATTTTTACCCTTGAACCACACCAAACATGAATTAAAGAATCTTTCATCACTGTTAGCATTATCACTTTGTTTCCAAACTCACTCTGGTAAATATGGTTTTTGTTTTCTCTTTTTAATTATTCTTATATACTCTGTTCTCAGATTAATCTCCTGCGGTACTTTTCTCAATTAATTTTAATTGGAATCGCTGTTGAAGAAATTTCTTTTGTAGGCATAAATATCTCTTGTAGAGTATTTTTAGATGAATTTTTATTGTTGGTAAAGCAATTAATATCTATAATATTATTTTGCTATAATAACAGAGTTACAAAAATTAATTTTTGTGTATTTTCTTCCAGAATTGTAAAAATTTACTATATTTAATTAAGTGTTACCTTACACAAATTTTGAGGAAAGGAAAAGTACTTGATTTTTAATCAAAGTTTCATATCCACACCTTACAGGAAATAACACCATCAAAAAATTCCTCACCAGCAAAAAGATCCCAGATTTTTTAATCATACGTGAAAAAGGGTGCACTCAACTAAAAACATGCTGTCATTTGAGATTTACCGCTATACAAAATTATCCCAGCCAAAAGAAGTGAAAATTCCAAGTCCCTTGTTCTTGAGTACCTTTATTGAGTGCCCAAAGAATATAAATAGAGGTCCTGTGCTTTTCATTTTATCCTGTTCCCCATGGAATTGATTCTATACCAAGAAGGAGAATAACTATTCATCCCTGAAGAGTAGGATAATTGAGTTACTTTTATTAAGTCATGGTATATTTCTCATTATAATTCGTTAACAGGAGGTATAAATCATATTTTTAATGAACCCTAAATTTGAGCTATTAGTCTTATAGTTATAATACTATCAACAATAAACATACTATTGAGTTTATTCCCATAAACGTTATATTAAAATATATTTAAATAATAGTCTTTAATGGACAGATCCCTTAAAAGTATGTATCATTATAAAAACCCTTAAACCTCCATAGTCAAACAATATCTCCTTTAAATCAAGAAATAAACTATCATTAAGTTATTGAATGAATTCATGTCATATTTAAACAAAAACTACCCTCTCAAACCATTAAGTATTATGGACCTTCCATGAGTGAGGAATTTGAGGCAGGGCATTGAAGGGAATAGTTTTCCAGATTGTGCCACAAGGGGGAAGTTTATGTCTTCAAAATGTATAAGCAGGGTTCTTATAATTCAAATAGTTGATAAAAGGAGGAAACATTGGTGATTTTTGGGTAGGGGAAAGTTGAAGGTGAATTGGAAAAAAGCAAGGAAAAAGATAAAGAGAAATCAGAATTTTTCTGAAAATGAGAGCCAAGGGTTGCTTCATGCACACCCTTACAGGTTCTCTTCCTGCATTCATGGACTTTGGGCAGGGCACTGTACCTCGCCCTGCAACAAACCTTTGAAAATTTTTTCTTTCAAACTTGTGACCTTTTTCTCATAACTTCCACCATCATCTCATAAGCATCCCCTGTCCCACCCATGAGTAATATCCCCCCCAATGGGTGTTTAGGGAAAATATAGCCTGACCCAATCTATGACCAATTGGTTGTACCATAATTTTTATGAAAAATTGGCCCTTGTTGCTGTTTAATGACCTTTGGACCATATCCACTTTCACTTGCCAGTATTGGCCCCAAAGATCAATTTTGGGCTGAGGCCATATCCTGCAGTGATTGGTGTCCTTGGCAAATTCTCTACCTCACCAGCTCCCAGGAAAAGATCCTTTTTTTGGGCCTGGGGGGTCATTCTGTCTTCCAGGGGCCTCTGGCCCCTCTATCTATCTCCAGGGCCTTTGGACCACCCCCTTTGATTAGGGGTTCTATGGCCTAAATGGCCTTTTGGGGCAATTTAGGGCCCCTATGGCCTAAATGGCCTTTTGGGGCCAATTAGGTACCCTATGGCCTCTATGTCCCATGGGCCATAATCCATGGTCTGAATTCTGTGGGACCCTTTAGGCCCCTTTTGGTCTAAATCCAATGAGCCCAAAGGGGCCAAGGGGGCAGTCCATTAGCCCCCAGGGCCAGGTGCGCCCACCTGAGACCATTACAACCAAAAGGACCCGAGGAACACAAATTGGCCACAATCAACCAGGGACCCCATTTTAAACCACCAGGGGCCACCAGATCAAATCTGGCAAGGCTCCCCTTCAATTCATGGGAAGACCTTTCCATCATTTATGGACCCTGTACCAAAGCATCCAGGCAGGGTGCATATATGGTATAATATACCATTTTTCACCATTTTTCCTCAGCAATCCAATGGTGATGCTTTCAGGACCCAATGGCATTGTTTCAATTCCAGTTCCCAAATCCATCACCCATTTTGAGGGAAGACCTTTCAGCCATTGAATCCTGAAATCCATGACGGCTACCTGAAGACCATTCAAGGACCCCAACCACCTGGCCCTCCAGCAGTTGATTTGTTATTTAATTTTAAGACTATTCAAGGGGTACCTTCAAGAGGTTATCAATCATTCAATTAGCTTTCCAGGCGTCAAGCACTTCAGTACTCCTTGGACAACTCAATTGGTCCATACAGGCTGTATTCAAGCAACCTGTATGGCCTTGGCCCTTTTGGCCCAATTAAGATGCCACTGTGGGAACTCAGTCACATAGTGAAATTCTCAAGATGGTCAGTTCTGTATTTACCAAAAAATGAAATGCTGTTGGGTGATCAACCCTCCAGGATCAGTCTTTCAGCCTTTCACCTATACTGGCCAACCATCCAACTTGTTCAATTCGATTCTTTTCATAGTGGACAGATTCTCAACAATTTTGGTTTTTATTCCAACAATGTCTTCAATAAACTCACTGGATCTGGTCCATTTATTCATCAGCTATATGTTTTCAAAGCATGGCCTTCCTTCAAGCATTTTCAGTGATAAAGGTTCAATTTTTGGTTTTTTTGGGTCAATCTTTGTCAGAAGATCAAGAGTTCAAGAAATCTGTCAACTGCTTAACATCCAGAAGCTGATGGCCAGACAGAGAGGTTAAATCAAATACTAGAACAGTACCTTTGGATTTATATCATTTATTATCAAGATGATTAGAACACCTGGCTCCCTCTGGCTGAATTTTCCTAAAGCAATTCTGATCACTCTTCAACAAAACAATCACCATTTTTCACTGTGTATTGAAGAGATCCACAACTTGACTCACTTCACATCACTCAAGATACTCCTGCTGGAAATTTATCAACAAAATTCAATCAGTCCAAAAAGATGTCAAGAGAGAACTTGAAGTTTCCATAACTAGGTTTAAGAGGTATAAAGATAAAAGTAGAACAAGAACACCTGCTTTCACTCCTGATGAAATGGTATGGCTTCCTTGCAAGAACATCAAATCAACTATACCAACCAAACAACTGTCTGAAAGATGGTTGGGTCCTTTCCCCATCTTGAATAAAGTCAGTACTCATGCTTACCACGTCAGGCTTCCATCTCAATGGAAATGCATCCACCCAGTATTCCATATTTCCCTCCTTGAACCAGTAAAGACATCAACAATCCCAAATTGGCATCAAGAGCCCCCTCCTCCAATCATCATTGAAGACAAAGAGGAATGGGAAGTCTCTCAAATACTGGATTCCAACATAAAGAAAGGAAAATTATGGTATTTGGTGGAATGGAATGGTTTCAGTCAAGACCCAGAAAGATCCACTTTGGAACCAACAAAACCTCAAGAATTTCCCTGACCTTTTCAAGGACTTTCATTCTATGTATCCTGACAAGGCAGGACCAACTTCTTCAAGAGCTTGAGTTTTCATATGGTTCTTGGTTGGGAAAAGAATTACCAAAAGTAAGTCCCACTACTGGTGTGCAGCTTTAGAGATATTTCTACCTTTCTTGTTGTAAGCATCACCTTGGCCACTCTGTGAGAACTCCACAAATGTTTGAACACAGATCCTTGGCCTGGCGTTCAACACCAATTCCAAATTTATTTCCATTTCCAATTGGGAAATGGACAATCCTTTCTTAATTATTTTTCCAAGTAATTATCTTTTCAAAACACTCATTCAACAAATTCATTGTAATTTTTTGCACTGGTGGGAGTGGTAAATATCAAAAGTAAGTTTCTCTCCTGGTGTGCCCTTCCCTGAGGGGTCTAAAATATTTCAAAAACATCACCTTGGCCACTCTGTGAGCACCTGGCATCAGATTTTCTGATCTACATCCTTGGCCAATTCAAATCAGCTGTGAACTCCTGTGATCAAGATTGGAATCCCGCTCAAGATTTTCATTTCTCTTTATTTTCTCTTTAAATTTTATGTTTTCCTTTCATTTTTCTTTCTTTATACTCTTTCAAATTTTTTTGTCTTATAATTCTAATGCCAACATATTTATGTCAACTCAATCCTTGAAAATTTGCAAACCCAAATGTCAAAAGAAGACCAATTCATCCTCAAATCATATGCAAACCTCTTTTCAATTTAGAAAGCTCCTTTTGAAGATTCAATACCTGTGGATTCCCTATTTCCAATCTTTCTCAATAGCTTCAACAGCCTTCTACCTTTATTTGGTTCTCAGGAGCTCACCATTGAAGGTGGGGGTACTGTCACAACCATGTTTGAAAATGCCCCATGGGTGTTTATGGCAAATCTAGCCTGACCATCATATTAACAAAAAATTGGCCCTTGGACCATATCCACTTTCACTGGCCACTCATGGCTGCAAACATCAATTATGGCCTCAGAACATATCTTGCAGTCAATGGCCGCCTTGGCCAATTCTCCACCTCACTAACCCGCAGGTCAAGATCTTTTTTTTTGTCCTGAGGAGACATCATGTCTTCCAGGGGCCTAAGGCCCCTCTAGCCCTCTCCAGGGCCTTTGGAACACCCCCTTTTGTTAGGGGTCAATGGCCTCAATGGCTTTTTTTTGCCATTTAGGCCCCCTACATCTTCTATAGGCGGTGGTCTGTGGGACCCTTTTGGCCTAAATCCAATGATACCAAAAGGTGCCAAGGGGAAAGTCCATTAGCCACCAAGGCCAGGCGGTTTATAAACCACAAGTGGGCCCCTCTGAGCCCCTTTTGGCTCAAAATGGCCAAAAGGACCCCAGGACCCTAAATTGGCTGCAATAAACCCTGGACCCCACTTTCAACCCATAGCATCTAGAAACCACCAGGGGCCACCAGCTCAGGTACAGGAAGGCTCCCCCTTAATTCAGGGGAAGACTTTTCCATCATTCATGGACCCCATACCAAAGGATCCCGATGTGGTGCATATATGGTATAATATACCATTATGCACCATTTTTCCTCAGAAATCAGATGGTGATTTTTCAGGACCCAATGACATTGTTGCAAACCAGTCCCCAAATACATCACCCTTTTTGAGGGAAGACCTTTCAGCCATTCACTATTGCAATCCATGTCAGCTACCAGAAGACTATTGGAGGACCCAACCACTGGGCCATGCAGAAGTTGGGTTTTTATTTCATTTAAGGATTATTCAAGTTGTAACTTCAGGATTTCATCAATCATTCAATCAGTTTTCAAGTCATCAAGCACTTCAGTACTCCTTGGACAACTCAATTGCTCAATACAGGCTGTATTCAAGAAACCTTTATGGCCTTGGCCCTTTTCGGCTAATTCAGAATCCACTGTGGGAATTCAATCACAGTGCAATTCTCAAGATGGCCAGTTCGTTATTGACCCAAAAAAGTCAATAAATTTGGGTGATAAACCCTCCAGGATGAGTCTATCAATCTTCCACATATACTGACCACCTTTTCTTCCCTGGGGTATATTTCTCCAGTCAATTTATATATTGGATTTATTTTTGTCCTTGTTTCCCTTTTCATTATTAAAGTAAAAACTGATAATCTTAAGTAAGTCATTTGCACCTTTTGTTTGCCTGTCAGTGGACTTTGCTGTTCATAACATTTATTAATTCAATTGTTCTTTCTGTCAGGTCTAAAAAGTGAATTGAGGATTCATTTTTTGGCTCTTTGGCCTTTGGCTTTCTCTTATTATCTTTGGCCTTTGGCTTTCTTGTTATTTTGGAATATCTTGTTTTCCTTTCATTTTTCTCTCAAAGAAATATAATCTTCTTTAACTTATTTATTCTTTAGGAGCCCTCCAAGTGAGTTCTTGATTAATGAGTACCAGGCCACTCTTTCTTTCACCAAGAGCCCCTGTGAAATTTCCCCTCCTTTATTTTCTTACTTCTCTTTTTTTGATTGCAAGTTCCTTTTTTTCTTACCAATTCAAATAATTTTTTGGATATATTTCTTTTTGAAAGCTTTCTTCTGACCAATGGGAGGTGGTTTTTCGGCCAATTATCTTTGTTCATTGCTTCAGTTTCCTCTTGTACTTATCTGGCTTTTTTTGCATGATGCCCATTTATACCATTCAAGAAGCCAAATGGTAAGTTTTTTTATTTATTAGAATTCAGTAATACAAACTAAAGGATAATATTTCAGTAGACATAAAGTAAGAGACATAAGGATCAATTAAGTACCTAAAGGATATGAGAATTGAATGAAAATAAAAAATGAAAACAGGATAGGTTGTGCTACTATCTACTGTAGTGGAACAAACATTTGATATATACAAATAAGACAAAGGAAGAGTAGGTCAGAGATGTTATTGTGTGAGTAGGAACAAGTAAGTGGTACAAAAGAAAAAAACAAATAACAATATTTACTAAGTAGCTAACTAGAAAGAAAGGATGAGGAGAGCTAATAATGTGTGAATAAATGAGGGATCACTTTTGGGCTTAAGTGAGTAGTGCATGAAGGAGCAACGGTATTTTATCTTAAGACTGGATTGGGTTGAAGAGATTGTTTTAGTAAAATTTATTGTAATGATGTCAGTTGGAAGTTTCTGAAAGTTGTCCTTAACTGTGCATCAATAAAATTTGGATCAGTTTGGCTGGGTCTACCCAGTTCATTTTTGAAATTTGTTGTTATTGAATAGTTTGGTTGGATATCATAAAAGACATATCAAATAAAAACTTCATTTGGTATACCACCATATCCCAAATCCGTAGACAAAGGGAATATTGATGGGATTAATGATTTAGGAGGATTGATTTTAACAATTGAAAACTTTTTGGGTGTTCTGGCAACAACCTTTCACAATACCATCCAACAAGTTCAAGCAAAAGGCCATATAGAAAACCTCCCAATACCAGGCCAAACTCTAAAATTTAATGATGGTGACTTGTGAAGACCTAGCTTAATGATCCAGAAAGAAGATTGAGAAACACTCATATTTATCAAAAGCCTCATCATTGCCAATGTTTCTCACAATAAAACTTACAAGGAAATTCATAATTTTGGCAAAAGGTCTTGTCTCGCCACCCAGAAGCCCTATCTGAGTCCATTCCATATGTAACAAAGGCTAGAATTTCACGTTGTGGGTTCTCCTTTTGGTGTTGGATGAAATAAGGCAGTACCTTGAGGGGTAAATTATTGGTAAGTCTGTTTTGAATTTGAGAATTTTCCAATAACCATGGGTTCTAAGGTGTATTAGCTGCCACTTTAAATAATACTGAATAGTCAGCCTATGGAGAATCACAAAAATAAAGTGAGATTTGTGGTTTAAACTGGTACAAAATAGTTATCAGTAGCCTCTAAATCAGACCTATGAATAATTTATAGCCAAAACTCTGATGTAACACTAAAATAAAATAAAGACTACTACTTGATTTTATGTTAATAAGACTAATATAGAGATTTTTTATTATTACTATAATTCTTTTTTTTGATATGAATACTAATAATAAGACTATGGAATTTAATCCTAATAAATTTTCTTCAATAAATATTTTTATACTATGTTTATATCACTACTAAAATGCTACTGAGAAAGGCTACTGAGCGTTTCACTACAGTCATATCACTACTACTCTAGATCTCCTGCTAGTTAAGGGATGTTTGTCATCCTTAATCATGGCCAATTTTCCATTCTTTTGGAAAATAAGGGAGAGAAGACCTCTATTTATACTTTTTTGGCTTCCATAGAGATTCTCAAAAACAGGGGGCTATAGAAAAATAATATTTGATATGTTTTAGCTGGTGAGACATCTAGATTTGGTGTAGCATTTCAGTTTCTGAGAGTATTTTTCAGGTGGTGTTTGTGTTCTTATCAAAATCATGTCATGTAACTGAGACAATTTGGGTGGTGATATTTTTTTTGCCGAGAAAGTGGAGAAAATACAGCTTCTGACAATTGAAATTTCTTCTTTTCATATGATATCTTTGAGATAATTTACCTGGTGAGATTCTTCTTTTTGATGAGTTTGTTACACGTTTTCTGAGAGAATGTTTCTGGTGGTGTTTTTTTTTCTTATCAAAATCATGTGATGTAATTGAGATAATTTGGCTGGTGAGATTTTTTTTTGCCAAGAAAGTGGAGAAATAATAGCTTCTGACAATTGAAATTTCTTCTATTCATATGATCTCTTTGAGAAAATTTAGCTGGTGAGATTCTTCTTTTTGGTTAATTTGTTACTTGTTTTCTGAGAATCTTCCTGGTGGTGTTTTTTTATTATCAAAATCAGTTGATTTAATTGGGATAATTTGGCTGGCAATATTTTTCTTTTTTCCAAGAGAGTGGACAAAATACAGCTTTTAAAAATTGAAATTTCTTCTAGTCATATTATATCTTTGAGAGAATTTAGCTGGTGACATTTTCTTGTCACAATCAGGTGACATCATCGAGACAATGTTTCTGGTGAGATCCAGTTTTTTTTCTTATTGAGTGTACTGCCATTGGATTTGAAAAAGGCGGGGAAATTGGTACTTTGTAGTTGCAAATTTCTGAAATTTGGTCTCCTTCTTTGGAGGTATTTCCCAATTCCTATTTTCATCTCCAAAGCTATTCCTTAATTCCTATTTTGATCTTCAGGGTTATTCTTTAATTCCTATTGCTCTCTTCAGAGTTATTTAATAATTCCTATTTCTATTTTTAGAGTTATTCTTTAATTCCTATTTCTGTCTTCAGAGTTATTTCATAATTCCTATTTCCATTTCTAGAGTTATTCCCTAATTCCTATTTACATCTCAGGATTTATTCCATAATTACTGTGTCCATTTCCAGAGTTATTCTGGAATTCCTATGTTCATTTACAGAGCTATTCTGCAATTTTATTGTTTTCTTGGGAGTTATTCCTCAATTTTTTTCCTGAGGTATTCCCTAAGTCCTATTTTATGTTTTAAAATACAATATTTTTATTCCACAGTTTTGTTTTGATCTTTGTAATAATTCCGCAATTTTATTCCTATTTCTTCTTTTAAAATTACCTATTTTTATTCCAATTTCTTCTGTAAAATTTCAAAATTTTATTCCTTTTTCTGGAGTTATTCCACATTTTCATTTCCTTGCCCCTGAATTATTCTGCATTTCTTATTATGATATTTGGTAAGCTTGAAACTGGTATAATTGGTAAGGAATACCACATCCCCCAGCATTTCAGTTGAGAGCTTGCCAATATCAATCAGATTCTTCATTATTTTCAATTTCTTCTTTGTCTAATGTTGAATCTTCAACTTCACCTTCTTCACTGATTTTGTTTCCTTACTCTGAATTTATGTGAAATATCTTTCCCCTTGAATAAAATCTCTTGATATGAATTGCTGAAAATTTCCTTGTAAGTTAAGTACCATCCAGCTCTTCCAGTTAATAAGGTCCATTCTTAACTTGACTTATTACTCTGAATGGCCCATTTCAATGGCTTTTGAAGAGTCCCCACTGTGACTGAAACGTTTTATTGTAAAATAATACTAAATCTCAGGTTGAAGTGGATTTCTCAGTTTGTGTGCCATATTTTTGTCCAATTATTGAACTGATTTTTTTCTTGAATCTCTCAATTTCTCTGATGCTTTTAGTTTTTTTCTCCTGTTTCTGAAATATGTATTGCTCTTTCTTCAAATAGCTATTCTGTTGTTGACATTTTCTACCATTCTATGGTTAGGTATGTGGTTTTTTCTATTTCAATTGGTAAGACAGCCTGCTTACCAAGCTGAATCTCAAATTTTGAGTATTCTGTTGCTTTTTTAACCAAAATTAGATCTGCCAAGGTCACAATTGGTAATTATTCTTCCCATTTAGACCCATTTTCACCACACATTTTCACAATTACATCCTTTAATTGCTTATGGCCTCTTTCCATCATTCCTTGTGATCCTGTTTTCCAAATTATTCTCTGACATCTACTGTGACTTCTTTGGGTGCTCCACATCTACAAATTCATTCTGAATTAAACCATTCTGATACTGATTTTGCCATTAGCCTATTTAATGCCACAGTTTCTGGCCATCCTGAAAAGTCATCTCTTTCTACCACTAAATATTTCCATATTCCTGCCTTCCTATGGACTTCCTCCATGCTGACTATGCCAAATCAAGTAGATGTTGAAGATACCTTTCCTTCTTTTTTCTGAAAATGACTCCCGTTCCGTCATTCTTGACATGATTCAACCCATATCTTGACTATCTTTTTCATTCCTTTCCACCAATATCTTTTCTTTATTCTTATATATGTTTCATTTTCCCCTCGGTGACCCAATTCTTTGTGCAGTTTCTTTAGAACATATCTTTGGGCTTTTTCATTATATACAAATATTTGTGGATTCTCTTTATTTCTCCTTTTAAGCTGCCCTACTTCTAGATAAAAATTTACCAATCTTCTTGTAATTCTCTTGAAGTATTCTTCCCCAATACTTAGTGGATTTTGCAAACTACTAAAGTATTCCTGCATATGTTTTCCAAATTCTTCCTGTTTTTTTGGAATTTAAATATTGTTTGTTTTATTTCTTGGGAGGTTTCCCACTTTGTGTGTGTTTAATTCTTTTGGGACAAATCCTGCATGAGGTTTGATCCATTCTTCCTCTTCATCAAATTAATTCCTTTCATTTTCATCTTCATCTTCCCCCTTTGGTATTCTTTATAACCCATATGGCATAGTAAATGTCTTCCCTGGTTTGTATAACAGATAAAAAGAACAAAGTTGAATGAAAACCACCTATCATGTCATTGGTTCATTTGGTAAACAAGGTGCGTTAATCATCTCTATTAAATCTTTAGCATCTACTTGAAGCTCAAAGTGTTTGCCCCATAATATTGCTTGAAGTTTTTTAGTATTCTTGCAACACCACACAATTCTAATTCAGGCTAAGAATATTTATTTTATAGTCAAGAAAGGTTTTCTGATTTATATAGTACAGCTCTATCCTTTCCATTTTCATCCTCTTGCATAATAGCTGCACAAGCTGCAATATAACTTGAATATATTTCTAATTTTATCTTCCCTGAACATTTTTCATAATTCAATGTCTTCAAAGTAGTCCTGACTTTTTTAAACGTTTCTTCACATTTTTCATCCCATTTTCATGGTAAATCCTCCCTTGTCAATCTTCTCAATTGTTCGGAAACTTGTGAAAAGTCCTTTATAAAAATTCTGACATATGCACATAGTCCCAAGAATCCTCTAGGTTCTTTTTTTCTTGTTCTAGGCAAGTTTTGTATCTTGTTTATCCTCTGTTTTGAAATCTTTCTTCCTCCCAAAGATATGACATGCCCTACAATATCAAGTGCTTGAACACAACATGAAAGTTTAATCCTGAAGCTGTGAGTCCTGCTTCTTCTATCCTGAAAAGTATTATTTCCAATTTTACTACATATTCCCCAATAAATCTTCTTATCAGTGGATTTTCATTCAAGGTTTTGTGTTTATATGTTGATCTGGGCCCTTTAATAACTCCATAATCTATAAATATTCAAAGATTTTCTGGTATTTCCTCCTGAAGTATCCGAGTCCTTTGTGCTTGATAAAATTCTGCAGAGTTTGTTGTTCCTTGAGGTAGTCTGGTAAGCTAAAGCCTTCCAAGTGGTGTTGCAAAGGTTTTAAGGGGTCTTTTAGTAATATCCTCCCATGATATCTTCTGATACATAACATGCTCTTCCTGAAAATGATCCAACAAGCTCATTAACATTTGGTGGTAATCCTGCATCTTTTATTGTGAATTTCTTGAGGTATTGAAGGCCATGAACTATTCTAAGTTTTGCATTAGGTTTTTCCACGCAAAAGACTGGACTGTTATAGCTTGATTTTGATTCCTCATAGAGTCCTGTACATTTTTTTTTCTGAATAGCTCAAATAAATGAGGTGAAATTGATTTTGGTATTGGTATTGGTTTCTTTTCCCATGGTTCATGTGGTATAACTGGTATTTTATAGGGCTTTCTATAAGAATGTTTCAGTCTGCCTCTTTTTTCTTCACAAAATGCTATAGCCCTTTCCCTTAGTAATATAAATTTTTCCAATAATTTCTTCTCTTCTTCTGATAACCAACCAGATTGTTCAAAATTTATCCTTGAAATTGTTTCTTCTGTAACTTTTAATGTTTCAATAAATAGATGTGGGTTAGGTGATAAAGGTGTTTCATATGGATCTCTCAATAATTCTGGTCTTTCCAAAGGTGGATTCAAATCTGGAGGCATAGCTTCATTGACTTTATAAGCCTTTAGGTATATTTTACATACTCAAATAGGCCACAATTATCTTTAAGAATACTTCTTGAAGTAAGCATAACCCATAAGTCATGCATATATTCAAAATTAATCATTTTTGATTTCAGAAAAGATGGACAAATTCTTATTGAGTAAGTAAATCCATGGATTTAAGGCCAGATTTGGATTATACATAAATTTGACCTAGGGTAGCTCCATAGATTGAATCAGATTAAATTAACTCTATGTTGTGGTAATATGGAAAATACTTCAATACCACATTGTCAATACCACATGAAAGAATTGTGGAAATTTTTGTTTTTCTCAATTTCACACCAAGATAATGGTATTGTGAGAAATCCCATGTTAAATATACACTAAGAATATTGTTATTCTTTTTTGTTGAACTTAAAATTATGGTATTCTTACACACAGTTTTGATACACCCATCGTGTATATCAGTCTTTAAGCCTGAAAATAACTAAGGGGGACAAGACATAAAAGAGAGCCGGGGTACCCAACTTCTGAGGCCTCTGAGATTTGGATAGCTCTAAAGCTTGGATCCACGGCTAAATATGGCCCAATTAGTGTGTTAGAGAATTTTGAGAACTTTGTAACCAAGTTAAAATCTCATTAAATCATAAGAAAATTGCAAATAAGCTGCTATTTTGATGTGCCAATGAGGTAAACGGCTACTTAGATTATTGAAACCATGTCAAATCTTAACAATTCTCCATGGATAAACCCTAAAAGAGTAATTAAGACCTTTTATGGACTAGTCTCCATTGATTTACCCCATAGCAACCAGCCATATAGTGCTATTTGCAATTCTGAGAAGAAATGAGGTAAAAGCTTCAAAAATTCATTAAAAATCCAATTATGGATTAATCTTCCTGAAGCTTTTAGGACCAATTTAGCACATTATTATCCATAAAAAAAATAAAAAAATTACATTTTCATAATTAAAATTGAAAGTTTCACTTACAGTCCATTTTTGATAATTCCATGTAAAACACTGAATCGTCAAAAATTCACAGAAAATACAACCTGGCATGAAATTTTCAATACAATTGATAACTTTGGGAAATTGATTTTTATTTTGAAATCAAAGAAGATTTACTGTTTTTACTCCTTTTATTCTTAACCATATTTGGGTTGGTAGTCATGTAAAAGCATCAATTAATAATTATGATAATCTTACATGACAACAGATGATGAAATTATTAATCTAAAATTGATTATTGTTTTCTAAATCACTGGTTTTTCAGTTTTCTCTATAGAATGCCTCTGTGAGCTTTTTTTGACTTAAAAGAGGCATCCTCTTGCTTCTTTGTCCAAATCATCTTATTATCCTATTATATCTTTGTTACCAGAAAGTAATTATTAGTTGAAAGTCTTCTTCAATGTTTTATTCTTTCAGAATCAATAAGTAATACACAAAATAATAGAAATCAGCTAAAAATATCTGTAATACTGTTAAAAATCATTTTTTGACCATTTAAATCCACAATTATCCATCAAATCTCTCTACAAAACTCTTTCTAGGTTCATAGGAGTATTATTGAGTGATTTATTATTAATTCTGGAAGTTTTTTCTATGGTATTTGTTTTCTTCAAGAATTATTATTATAATTATTCTTGCAAAAGGTAATTATATATTAAAATAATTTTATTATTTTGATGAGGAAGTTTTATTATTTCAATAGCTCTTGTAATTGATTCTTTTAGAAAATTACTGCTTACTGTTATATTCACTAGTAGTGTATAACAAGTAAAGGAAGAAATTAATTAAGCTGTAATAATTTTTATTATTATATTTCATAATCACCATCAAAGGACTGTTGATTAATAATAATATTATCAATAGTTTCATAGACAAATCTTACAGAATTGTCTAACATTTTTGAGTACTGATTCATATTTAGCTGCATTGGATTGAAATTCCATTGTGTTTTTGTTTTTTTTGAGCTGGTTAAAAGGTATCGATTGATAATATTATTTTTTATCTACATTTTTTAGTTAAAATGAAACAGTCTCTTCAGTATCTTCTTTTCATTTTGTGAATAATTAAATTTGAGTTGTATTTTTAATTCACATAAGGACTTTATCTCCAGTTGAATACAACCCAGTATATTAGGTATACCAACTCCTGCAGTTTAACATCATGAAAGGACATTTGAAAACCCTAGTCCAGAACTACACAAGGGTGGAGTTTACTGTCTTAATAAGGAAGAAATGGGTTGAAGTTGATAGTATCATTTGGATTGAATATTTCTTCATTAATTTCAGCTTGTAGTCTTCATTATTTTATTCTTCACTTTTGTTGTTACTCTTGGAATTGGCAGTTTTTTATTTTTTATTATTCATTGATTCTCCTTGCATCTTCAGCCCTCTGGTGTGCTACCCCTATAGTTTAAAGTCATACAAAGACTAATTTTAGCATTCAGGTTGCTACCCTGTAGTTTAAAGTCATACAAGGATTAACATTTTCCTTCAGGTTGCTACCCTGTAGCTTAAAGTCATAGAAGGAATAAATTTAGCTGTCTGGGAACCACCCTGTAGTTTAAAATGATACAAGGACAAATTCTTTTTATATTATCTTCTTTATTTGAAATTCTGTTTTTTTTCCAAAAAAATTTTGAAATTTGTGGAATGAGGTGTTGGTGTGAGGAGTAATTTTATCAGTTGAAGTAGTTAAGTGAACTACCGCAAAGTATCTGACACAGTCATTGCTAGGTTGCACTGACGCACAGCACAGTTGATACTGTGTGTACAGTACAGTACAGCAAAGGTTCCTTTTTGACTCTGTGCTGTGCATCAACATCTACACATTCCACTTTCTTTTGGTTTCATCCTGAACTACTCCCTTTTTTTAACACAATCAGCTTCTTGTCATGTTTTTTTCCATTTTGTCACAGATCCTTTTCCAAGAGACAATGATTGAAAGTTTTTTCAACAATTATATTCAATACAAAGATTTAAGGTTTCATTTTTTTCAAGCGGTCCATTCACAAATGAAGAATTAAAAAGGTGCATTCAATCACTTTTGAATTTCTGAATTATGCTTAGTACTACTAATTATTCATTTCTATTTATTTGGAACAATGGACAGACAAATTTGAATACTGTTGTTTTTTGGAAAGCTACTTTATAGATGTTTGCTTTGTAAGTGATGATTTCACCCCTCCCTCACTAATTTCTTTCTCTTGTCTTGAAAAATTGTTGTCTTATGCCTTATATTTATTTGAATCTGATGATTATTGTTCTCTTTACTGCATACACTCATCTCTTGAAAATTACTTACCTTCCATTTCTCTATTTATATAATTGTATTTGGTACATATACCATTTTTTTGCTTATATCTATTCCTTATTCTCAGAGAACTCAATAAAAAATTTGATAGTATATAATAGCACCCCCATCCCATGTCCACTTCACTTATTTATTAATATTACTTATGAGTTTTTGGTCCAACAGTAACTCAACCACCACTCACCCTTCTGGTCCATCTCACCCACCTGATCTCAACAAGCTGTTCAATTTACAAGCCAATCATATCAGAAAGCTTGAAGAACAAGTCTAATCTTGTGATAAAGCATTAAAAGGACTACTCTCTCAAGTAACCCATCTACACATCCCAAACCAAGCTCTAACATCCTCAGCAAAATTCAAAGCTACAGAATCAAAAAACACCGGGGCTTCAAAGAAAAGTTACAATGAAGCAAGTCAGCCAAGATCAAGCACAGCCTCTGGAGGATCAAAAAAAATTGAATCAAGATGATAAGAAAAAAATGTTCAAAATAGAAAACTTCACCAATAAAGAAGTGAAACCACCATCAGAAAACCATTAATGAAATGCCTGAAGGATTTTAACCAACAAAGGTCAGTAATTTGATTTTTTGTCAATCCAATTAAATTCAGGTTTTTGTATTCTTATTTCTTTCAATTGAGAATGCCTTCTCTACACACATAAAAGCACTATTGGGCCTTGTTTATCAAGATTCAATCCCTGTACTACCTGATTATTCTCTGCTGAAATAATTCAATACTTGATTTTCCATTCTTGATGATATTATGAAAACAATGCACACTTCTAACACCACACCCTTGGTACCAAAAAACAAAATCCTCACATTGAAACAAGTGAAACCAGGAAAGAAAAGGATTGCCAGTGGTATAATTAACTTCAACAACTTCTTCATTGAGTATATCCTTGCATTACTAGCCAAAACTGGGATCCGGAGATGGGCACCAGATGCTTCACTTTACAATGAGGCATGCCAAATGTCACATGGTGGAATGAAATCTACAACTATCCAGTATTAACCAGTCAATAAACCGGTTTAATGGCCTTTTTAGCAAGAGTTCCCTTTTCTGAGGTCTGATGGACAGCATTGTGACAATAAACTGGTTACCAAAGTCATGGGTTTGATTCTCGTTGAAGACAAGAGGAGGTCTCAATCAAAAAACCAGAAATTGCTGAGTTTTTGGCTCCATTGGCATACAAGGGTTCTGCGCCAGGGAGTTCCTTGTAGGCTCCTGTTGTGACTAATGTAACTCCATGAGGGTGACATTGGTGATACCATCAGTTACATGCACTTTGGGATGCAGTTCTCTAAACCCAGGTGTACTGTCACATGGTGGAATGTGATCTACAACTTTCCAGTATTAACCAGTGTTTCAACCAGTTTAATAGCCTTTTTTTCAAGAGTTCCCTTTGCTGAGCTCTGGCAGACAGCATTGTGACACCAAATTAGTTCAATTCAAACTTTTTGTCAACTTGCTGCTGGTGGAGCCTATGAGTACATGAATGTCAACCTAAAGTTCCTGGAAAACCTTCAATTGCTATAATCAACCTAAAATCCAATTTTTTATTTCACATTGGCCAAATGACACAAGCAAGAAATGAAAGAAAGTGGTAAGTATCTAAGAGATGAAGAGAGGCAAGCTATATTATGGGCTAGACTAAGGGTTAGTGGTTGATTTCTTTTGGATTTTATATGATATGTCTAGCTTAGATATCTTCTTCCAATTAAAAAATCTGTACTATACATTTGGTGTTTCCCAAATATTCCAAAGATTCTACTTGAAAATCTTAGAAAATGTTTATGCACATAGTGATGATGAGAATATCCCTGGTTTCAACAAGTATCACATCAAGACACTTGAATGTCAATCAAAAAATGCAAGTTTGTTCATGCAAAGGGTTGATGAGGAGATTTCCAAGGCCAAGAAAGATATTGGAAAGACATCAAACCGACATGAGTGCCTCATTCCAGATGAACCCTTGAAATCAGTATGCACCCAAGTTCCAAAGGGCCTCCCAATCAGCTTTAATGATCCCTCCTGGTTCAATAGCCGCTCAGCTGGACAGAAGACTCTAACTGCTGATGCATTCAACATTGCATTCCTTCCTGATGCCTCACAATCTCTTAGAGGAATTCAACATCCTGATGACAGATTGGGTGATAAGAAATTCACTTATAAGTACTGGGATAAAGTCATTTATCACTATAATATTTTACATTAAATTCCCAATGAAGATGAATTAGATGATTCAGATGAAGAACCAGACACCAAGTCTGAAGTAGAATCAACAAAAGGGGAGAGTGGTGGAGATAAAGAAGTGTAAGAATTGGCTGAATTAAATCAACTCCATGACCAAGATACTGAAATTGAAGATGTTTGTGAGCCTGATGATTTCACTCATGAATCAAGCAATGTTGCTTTGCAAAATGAATTTTCTGCATGGTAGGAAATATGAACTTCTCTTTTTCATATAGAAATACATGAAAAATGGTTTGTTTTTGTTTATTTTGGATTATGTGAGTTTTTATGATATACAAGCAAATGAATCTTCAGCGTTGGTAAAAATTAATATTTGTCAAATATAAATGCATTAAAATATGTATGGAGCTTGCAATCTTCCGGTGAATAGTTATGCTGATTTTTTTCATTAGTTACGTTTGACTTTGAAAGTAGGATCTTCATATTGAGAAATTCTAAATGTTTTGTGAATGCCACTGAGAATTCTATAGCTGAGAAATGGATTTTTTATGACCATTCAAAAATAATACTTGTTTCAACGTTGGATAGACTACTGCTTGCTAGCCCAAACAGTGACAGATGTATAGTATTATATGGCAATATCAGATAGCTATTTATTTTTAGATGTATTTTTGATTTCAATCGCATTTGAAGATAGTTTCTGTATTTCAAATCAGCTTTTTTAATACAATTCTATGATTTATTTACACGCTTGTATGCAATTCTTAAAGCATTTTCAAATGAAAATGAATTTTTTAATGTATTATCAAATGGAAAATGAAATTTGAAGTGTGTTTCCAAATAAAACTGATTTTTGCGATGTATTTTCAAATAAAGAATACATTTTCAATATTTCAATTTTTTTCAAATTAAAAACAATTTTTGAATGTGTTTCAAATGTTTTTTCAAACGTATTTCCAAACAAAAAGTAAAATTTTGGGTGTAATTTCAAATAAAACATACATTCATACTTGTATTTGCATATAAAACTTTTATCAAACGTATTATAAATGGAAAATACATTTATGATTATATCTTTTCAAATAAATACTACATTTTAAATTGTTTTTTGGTTAAAAATACATTGAAAAATGAGTTTTTTCGCTAATTATACCTAGAAAAAGGTATTTTATTTTGGTAAATACATTTACAAATGTATTTTTATCTGAAAATGAATTCAAAAATGTATCTATCTGGAAACACACTTAGAAATGTATGTTTCCTCGGAGACTTTCAAAAATGTATTTTTTGGTTGAAAATACATTTAAAAATGTATTTTGTGGTTTAAAATAAATTCAAAAATATATTTTTTGGTTTAACATACATTTCAATATGTATTTTTTTGGTTGAAAATACATTTAAAAATGTATTTTTTGGTTGCAAATACATTTGAAAATGCATTGTTTAGCTGAGTCTACATTTCAAAACGTATTTTTCAGTTTGAAATACATTTCAAACTATAAATGCATGGTTGGTCTGAAAATACATTCTTAATACATCAAAAAATGTGTTTTTCTTTGGGAAAATACTTAAAACAGTATTTTTGAGTATTTAAGAGGGTATTTTTTAGCTTAAAATAAAATTAATTTTTTTCGCTTAAGATAAAATTTCTTTTTTAGCTTGAAATAAATTTGAAAATTCAATTTTTATTTGGGCATTTCTAAATGTATTCAAATGGAAATTAAATTGCTAAATTTGTCTTCAAATAAGAAATACATTTATAAATGAGTTTGCAAATAAATAATACATTTTTAATTGTTTTTGTGTAGAAAATGCATTTGGAAAGGTATTTTGTGGTTTATTATACATATAAATATGTATTTCTTCTTGGTAAATACATTTAAAGATGCAGTCTTTATATGAAAATACATTTGAAAATGGATGTATATTTGGATACACACTCAAAAATCTATGTTTATTTTGATGAATTCAAAAAATTATTTTTAATTCCAGATACATTTCAAAATGTATTTTTTAGTTTAAAGTACTGAAAAAACTTGTTTAAATGTCTTTTTGTGCTTGGATACATTCAAAATCTACTTTTTAGTTGAAAGTAATTTCAAAAATGGTTTTTCAGTTGAAAATACATCCAAAAATGTAATATTTGGGTGAAAATACTTGCATAAATTGTATTTTTTGGTTGAATACATTCAAAAATGTATTTTATATTTGAAAACACATTTAAAAATTGTCAGCCTGTGACTCAAAACCAGAGCACAAGCATGAGAGCAAAAATACCATAAACCAATGCTATAGCCAAGATACCACCAAAACATGGAGCTGAGCCAAATCAGCTCAAAAGATATCAAACGAAAGAAAAACCTCACCTCTTTCTTAAAATATAAGTCCCATAACCATAGGACAAAGAATAACAAAGTTATTCCTGCTAAAACTTATTGCTGAGCATAAACGATAATTTTCACCGCTCCTCTAAGATCCAGAAGGAGAGGCTTAAGCCCATCACATTGGTATTCAACATTACACTCTAAGCCAGGGCTATCCAATGGTACCAGCCAAACTGAGCTAGCACCAATATTACTGGAGTTCTGGTAAATTTTAGGCCAAATAAGGTTGAACAAAACATTCACCTTTCATCTAACGTTTGCAGTTTTGGCGTGAGATACCTAAAGCGGGGTCTTTTTGGAAAGAGCACAATCAGGCCTATTTGACAGTGTCATCCATTTCCCCATAGCTAAACTAGAACAAAAGGTATGGGGCAAATAAGCTCAATACAGCTTTTTGCCTATACCACGCAAATGTACAAAAATCTTGTACATGGGATCACTTTGCCATATGTAATGATACCCATGTCAAATGAGGTACCATTGTGTAGAGCACATACAGGGCTACACATGGAACAAATTTTGACGTTGATATCTCAATAATTGACAAAGTGATGGCTGTTTTGAGGTCAGATTCCCACCTGCTGTCATATACAGCCTTACCATGGGATGATATCCCATAACCATGAATATGAGGTGTCAAATAGATGAAGAAGCTTGTTTTTACCCCAATAACTCATATGTCAGCAAATACTGGGGTCCCATACAGTTTCTGTACAGCATTCTATGCATCATACATGCCAGAATCAGGCTGTGAGGTCCCAGATGAAACTTTTCACCCTGTATTGGTGAAACCTGCCCAGATGTGGTTTCAAAGCCACATATGAGCCCAATACAGGCTATAAAGGCTGTTTGCAAACCACAAGCCATTCCTAGAGAACAAAAAATCTTCACTTCCTCTACATGGAAAGGTCTAGCACCCTTTCCACCCCATCTCAGGATAAAAAGGAGGCTTTTCACAGCCAGAATTGTTTCCTCATCCTGCTCTTGAATACCCTACGTAGTAAACTGTCCAAAACAGTTTTACTCTTGGGCAATAATCAGGTATAATTATAATTTTAATTATTGTAGCTCTTATTATAGTAATCCATCTGGTAAGACTGCACCCAGGGTTCTCAATAGCGCTCACCACCACTATTTTTTAATAGTAGCACCCTTTAATTATATTATAAAATCTTATTTTACTCAAACACTCTTATCTAAAATCTTTTCCTCTGTGTCACAGTCATAGTTTTAGTTGTAAATAGCCTAATTACTGCTTCAACATAGACTCACCCTGACATTTTGGGGGCCTGGCCGTGTTTTAAACTTATTTGGACCTTATCAAGTGAGTTTTTTCTCTAAATTTCCTCATTCTGACAATTGTTCTATTCTTTTTAGGCATAATCTTTATTAATAAATATATATTATATATATATTTTCCTTTTTTTTGGTATATATACCACTTTATACTCATATTTTAAGAGTATCTGTCATGTGGCTAATAACCACAAGACCCTTATTTTTGGCGTGGCTTACATATAAAAACACTTGAGACATTAATACAGTCTTTTTTTTAATAAAATAAGACACCTCATACTGATAAACCAACAATTGAGGCATGGTTGGATATATTGTTAACTCAATTGCCCTATTATAAACCAGTTTTGACAGACTATACTTGCTAATTACAAGTAATATGTGAGATATTGGTATACAAATAGTATACCAAATATCAGTAAGCTGTATTTCTGACATGGAATTGTTAATTCAATTACACTGTCATTGTACAAGGGCACATTGTAGTAATATACAAGCCCAGAGGCCATTCTTAGATGTGCAAACAGCATTTTAAGAAGTCTTAACTGACATTAAGCCCTCTTTTTCCTGTTTTGATTCAGTGGAAGATAACTTCATGCCTTTAAAGCCAGTCACAGGCCAACACACCAATGACACCCTCAGAACCAGAGGGCAGCAAAGGCAAAGGAAAGAGGCACAGTGAAGGCCTGATAACAGCAAAGAAGTGGACACCCATTGCCACACAGAAGAGTAGAAAACCACGAAAATCTGCTTCAATACAAGGTAAACCAACCTTGATAACTTGTACAGGGAAAAATACTATAATTAACCCAGTTGTCACCTCTAAAGGTAAATTGCCCAAATCAGCAGACAACAAATTTGTACAAGGCACAGTCAAAGGGAAATACCCTAAGAACATAAAGTTTTTGACTGCTTGCAAACACTAACATGTCACCTGTACACCTCAGAGATCTTGGCTTTGAAAGGAACCAACCAGAGGACAGAGAAGGTTTGTCCAGAACCAGAAGACCTGAAAGAGGACACCTTGGAAACAGTAGTGGATGGCAAAACAATGAAGGAGATAATATCAACCCTACCATTTACACTCCAATTCAACGGAGATCTCAAACCAGAGGACTGGAAAGACATGGATCAAGTTCTTCAGCTCCACCAACTCCTCAAGGACTTATTCCAATGGAGCATGAACAACAAGAGGTTCAACCTGGCATCTCAGTGGGCAGAACTTGGAGCAAGTTTCCAGAATATCTGTCTCAAAGAGATAGACTTCAAATACCTGATGGTAATCACCAAAGGTTGGAATCCTACCAGGCAGTTCAGACTCCTGGAGGCAAGGGCACAGAGGATAAGGGAGAATCACACCACTATCCAAGCTATAGAAGAACAGTTAACCCAGACAGGGCCTACTCAGATTCCTTCAGGCTCACAAGGAGCAGTTCAAATCAGCTCTCCAGTGGCTTCACACCATTCAGAAACCAGCAGATCAGTGGCCAAGAGTCACCATTCTTCAAAATTCCAGGAAGTTTCCAGGAGAAGACAAGGAAATAATGGCAAGAACAAAGCCTCATTCAGCCAGAGCGGGAAAGAGTCAGACCCTATGATTCAGAAGCTGTTGGATTTGGTAAAAGAAGTGCACAAGAGCCAGAAGTAGTTGCAAACCACTCTAGAATCAGTAGTCCTAGTAATAGAAACATTACCCTTGCTCAGACCAAACATAACATTGTCACATCTGAGAGTAACATCAACAGTGATACACTGTGGTCACAAATGTCTCAATATGCTGAGAAATCTGCAAAGCAGTTTTCAGAAGTTGAAGCCAGCCATGAGAGGATGAAAAAATTACAAGCCTCCATGGAAAAAATAGTTAAAAATCTTCAAGAAGGACATTCTCAATTGAGCAAAGCCTCTGAAGAAACTAATAAAAGACTTAATCTAGTCTTTGAAAAACAACACCACAGAAAAAGGGACAGGGGTTGTCTGGACCAAGACATAAACAAATTCTTTAATGTCTACCATAACTTGAAGCCCCAACCACAATGCCAAGTTATTGAGAATACATATCACCCAGATGACATCAAACCAGATGCCATGGTGACAAATAAGGCAAGATCTCCATCACAATACCATAATGGAGATGGAATGTCTTGTTCAGAGTAGGAATCCTTGAAACAGCTTCCTGAGGCCTCAAGCTGGCCTAAATTCTCTGGATCAGGAGAATATGAGCATATGGAACTCATAGATTATATTGATGGACTCTTCATTGATGTACCTAGCATACCAGATTACTGGATTAATGCTAGATTGAATACAGCATTTGAAGGTCATGCTAGTATATGGTACAGACAAATGAAAGAAATCCATGGCAGAAGAAACTGGCCATGGTGGAAGAGTCAAATCATCCAAAAGTACAGTAATGGAACTTGGATATGGAAAAGGACCATGTCATTTTAAAATGACAAATACTCTGTGGACAAAGATCCATATGAGTGGTGTCTTAGACAGTCTAAAAGACTTAAAGCTATTGATCCTCAGATGAAAATCCAAATGAGGAATCACAAACTCCTGACACAGCTGCCAGGAGAGCTAGAGCATGCATTAAAGTGCAGATGCAACTAAAATTGTACTCTAGATGACATTTCCAACACCTTACAAGACATAAGGAAAAGGACTTATATAGGGAAACTCACCCCATATAAGAGCAGTGGTTTCAAAGAGAAACAACCTTTCAGGGTAGATTTTAAAGACAAACCCAAAGAAAGAGTGGCAGAAGTGGCAAAGAAGAGAATTTCTTGTCACAATTGTGGTTCAACAGACCACTATGCCAACAACTGTCCAAAGGAGAAGAAAAAAGTCTATTCCATTGAGAAAGTCCCAGAGGAGGAATCCCCAACAGAGGATTCTGAATCAGACTCTATGGGTGATGCCATAAGAGACCTATCTGATGATGACCAAGACCCAAAGGAAGAATTTCTAGTAGAATACAAAGAGGAAACCCCACTAGAAATTCAGCACATACAGTTGGAAGCAGGCATGCCACAGGATACTTCCAATAAAAACTTGTGCAAACACACACAAGATGTACAAAAATTCCTGGTTACACCCATCAAAGGGATGGCATATATACATGGAACATCCACAAAGATGACTGTCTGTATTGACAATGCTCAGCATCCACTGATCATTAACAGTGGAGCACACTGCTCCATAGTGGCCAGAGAATATCTGGAGAACCACTTCCAACATTGGGAAAAACAGCTCTTTCCCACCAAGGAAAATAACTTTAAATGTGCCTTGGCGAAGATGACTTCCATTGGTACAATTATCAAAGAGATAATTATACCCCACAAGAAGGGTAATATCAGACTCAACCCAGAGTTTGTAGTGCTTAATGATGCCCACATCCAAGGGTTCTTACTGGGAACAGACTACCAGAGGATGTATGGCATAGATATTTATAACAGTAAAAATAGGCACATTACCATTGGTACCAACAAGGAAACGAAATTTTCACCCGATATATACCAAGCATCTGCCCATATATCTTCTCAAGATTCACTAGACAAACTTCTGAATTAATTCAGAGAGGGACAGTTTAGCACTACCCTCACCAGTAAACAAAAACTAAGTTTACTGAAGATGCAGAGATAGAGCAGACCAGCATTTGCCATTTGTGAAGAACCATTGGGCAAGATCAAAGGCCATGATATAGAACTATATCTGGATGTGAAAAGACCTTATCCACCCATGCTTAAGAGACCTCCTTATCCAGCAAGCCTTGAAACCAGGAAGGAAATTGAGAAACATATCAATGAACTCTTGGACATGGATTTCATTAGGAAGATTGGACATAATGAAATAGTGGAAATCACCACCCCTGTCCTAATCACCTGGCATGATTGCAAGTCTGAACTGTGTGGAGACTTCACAGCTCTGAATAACTACACAAAAGCAGACAGGTACCCTATACCCAGGATACCTCATGCCTTGGATAAACTGGAAAAAGCCAAATACATAACCAAAATGGATTGTATGAAAGGCTTCCACCAAAATGGAGTTAAACCAAACTCCGTGAAATTACTCACAATAATATGCCATATGGGTATATATGAGTACACCAGGATGCCGTTTGGCATCAAAAATGCACCAGCCCATTTCCAAAGGATGATGGACACAATATCTCAAGAAGAAATATTGGAAGGCTGGATGGTGGTATATATTGATGATATCATTATATACTCAGAGACATGGGAAGATCATGTACATTACATAGACAGAGTTCTAAGCAAATGTAAACCCATCAATCTGAAAATTTCACTGAAAAAGTGTAATTTTGGCCAACAGGAGCTACTGGCTCTAGGACATAAAGTCTCAGGTCTTAGTCTGGCAATTTACCAGAATAAAGTAGCAGAAGTACTGCAAAAGCCAGTACCAAAGAACATCAAAGAGATTCAATCTTTCCTTGGTTTTGCTAGCTACTATAGAAACCACATCAAGAATTTTGCCCACATAACTAGTAGCTTATACAAGTTGTGTTCAAGAGATGTAGTTTTTGAAATCACCAAGGAAAGGAGGGATGCATATGAGAGGATAAAATATGAACTCACAAATGCACCTGTGCTCATCTTACCTGACTTTGAACTACCATTCAAGTTATACATAGATGTAGAATGTAGTCAACACCTAGGAGCAGCCCTTCACCAAAGACAAATTGTGGATGGTGAACCAAGGGAGGGAGTAATATGTTACATCTCTAGGCAACTGAAAGATTCAGAAGCCAGGTACGGGGCCACCCAGACTGAGTGTCTATGTCTAGTCTGGGCTCTAGAAAAACTCCATTTTTATCTGGAGGGTGCAGTCTTTGAAGTCTACACAGACTGCACAGCCTTGAAGTCCTTACTGAACATGAAGACTGCAAACAGACACATGCTGAGATGGCAAATAGCCATCCAGGAGTATAGAGGGAACATGGCCATCATATACAAAGAAGGTAAAAGTCATACTAATTCAGATGGCCACTGGATAATGTCAAGAGCAATCCAGCTTATGACCCTGAAGTTGCAGCCAAGATCCCCATCCATTTCATGGAAAAAGATAGGAGGAGAAAATTCAGATTCTCTGAATGGACACCAGGAAGTGGTACCCTTGACAGTGGGAAAACTTACTCAGAAGGAACAGAAACTTCCATACTGGGAATAAGTTCCTCAGAACTACACAATGAATTTTTCAGTGCAGTACTGAATTCTTATGCCAAAACCAAACAGTGTGGCGTATTAATACAACTCCTTCAACAAAAGTACAGGAGCCCAGAGCTGAAATCCCAGCTGGAAGAACCCTGGTTGAGGGCCTATAAGGATAACAAGTTCTTCCTTATTGATGGCCTGCTCTACCACGGAGAGAAACACACAAGTGCACGCACAATGGTAGACAGAGACCACATCTCCTTGATCCTGAAGGAATGCCATGACTGCCCCTGTATGGGACACATGAGTGAAGACAGGACCAAGGAGAGGGTAGCAAGCACAGCTTGGTGGCCCAAGTGGGAACAAAAGTTGAGTCAATACATCAACACTTGTGAAAGATGCCAAAAGGCAAATAGGAAACATGGGAAGAAGTATGGGTTACTTCAACATATAGAAGAACCCAAACACCCTTGGGAAACCATCAATATGGACTGGGTTACAGGACTTGTCACAGGTGGCAAAGAAATCTACAATGCCTGCTTGATCATAGTTGATAGGTTTGGCAAGAGCATGAGGTGTCTACCATGCCACAAGGAGGACACAGCCATGGATACTGCTCTGTTATTTTGGAATAACATCATATCCACCTGTGGAGTCCCTAAGATCATCATTAGTGATAGGGACCCAAAATTCACATCTGAATTTTGGACCAACTTGTATGACATGCTTGGCACCAAGCTTGCATTTTCCACAGCTTGCCATCCAAAAACAGATGGCCTAGCAGAGAGGATGATCCAAACAATGGAGGACATCCTTAGGAGATTCTGTGCCTATGGCCTGGAATATAAGGACAATGAGGGATATACCCATGACTGGGTTACCCTTCTACCAGCAGTCCAACTGGCTTATAATACTAGTCAGCACTCTACCACAGGAAAAACACCTGCACTGGTAGAGAAAGGGTGGAATCCCTTGTTACCTGTGGATCACTTGAAGAACAATGTTCTGACCATCCACCCCAAAGCCAAAGACTTCCATGATATGTGGAAGAGGGCTTGTGACACAGCTGCTAAATGCATAGCTGGGGCAAAAGATTATAATAAGCAGAGGTGGGACAAGACACACATGGAACCTGACTTTAAGGAAGGGGACCAGGTGTTAGTGTCTACACTGAACTTCAACAATCTTAAAGGACCCAAGAAGATGAGAAACTCATTTGTAGGGACCTTCACTATCATTAAGTGGATAGGCAGGAATGCAGTGGAAGTCAAGCTCACAGAGGAGTTTTCCAGGAAACACCCAGTCTTTCCAGTGAGTTTAGTCAAGCCATACTTCCAAACTGAAGAGGGTAAATTCCCCTCCAGGAAGAAGATCCTCACACCACCAGAGATAGTGGAAGTGGAGCATTCCCTAGGACCTGTGAGTAAAATCATCAGGGCCAGAAAGATCAGACTTAATGGAAAGGATCAGAGACAGTACTTAGTCAGATTCAAGAACCAGAAAGCTGATAAGGACAAATGGTTGGCAGAAGATGCCATACCAGATGGGAACCTTCATTTAAGGAGATTCAGAGCCTCTAGGAGGACTGAACAGTCTCATCAATGATGACCCTTTTTTGAGGGAGGGTATTTCAGCCTGTGACTCAAAACCAGAGCACAAGCATGACAGCAAAAATACCATAAACCAATCGTATAGCCAGAAAACCACCAAATAATGGAGCTGAGGCAAATCAGCTCAAAAGGTATCAAAGGAAAGAGGAAACTCACATCTTTTTGAAAATATAAGTCCCATCACCATAGGACAAAGAATGACAAAGTTATTCCTGCTCAAACTTATTGCTGAGCATAAACCTTAATTTTCACCTCCCATCTAAAATCCAGAAGGAGAGGTTTAAGCAAATCAAATGGGTATTCAAAAGGAAGCTCTAAGCCAGGTCTATCCAATGGTACCAGCCAAACTGAGCTAGCACCAATATTACTAGAGTTATGGTCAATTTCAGGCCAAATAAGGGTGAACAAAACATTCACCTCTCATCTAGCTTTTGCCATTTTAGCGTGAGATACCTAAAGTGGGGTCTTCTTACAAAGAGCACAATTAGGGCTATCTGATGGTGTCATCCATTTCCCCATAGCTCAACTAGAACACAAGTTATGGGGAAATAAGCTCAATACAGCTTTTTGCCTATACCACGCAAATGTACAAAAGTCTTATACAAGGGATAACTTTGCCATATATAATGATACCCATATCAAATGAGGTACCATTGTGTAGAACACATACAGGGCTAAATACTTAACCAATGTTGAGGTTGATGGCTGTTTTAAGGTCAGATTCCCACCTCCTGTCATATACAGCCTTACCATGGGATAATATCCCATAACCATGAATACAAGGTGTAAAATAGACAAAGAAGCTTGTTTTTACTTCAATACCTCATATGTCAGCCAATACTGGGGTCCCATACAGTTTCTTTACAGCATTCTACGCGTCATACATGTCATAATCAGGCTGTGAGGTCCCCAGATGAAACTTTTCACCCTGTATTGGTGGAAACTGCCCAGATGTGGTTTCAAAACCACATCTGAGCCCAATACAGGCTATACAGGCTGTTCACAAACCACAAGCCAGTGCTAGAGAGTGAAAAATCTTCACTTCCTCTATGTGGAAAGGTCTAGCACCCTTTCCACCGCTTTCAGGATAAAAAGGACGCATTTCACAGCCAGAATTGTTTCCTCATCCTTCTCTTGAACACCCTACTTAGTAAACTGTCCAAAACAGTTTTATTCTTGGGTAATAATCAGGTATAATTATAATCTTAATTATTGTAGCTCTTATTATAGTAATCCATCTGGTAAGACTGCACCCAGGGTTCTCAATAGCGCTCACCACCACTATTTTTTAATAGTAGAACCCTTTAATTATATTATAAAATCTTATTTTACTCAAACACTCTTATCTAAAATCATTTTCTGCATGTCACAGTCATAGTTTTAGTTGTAAATAGCCTAATTACTGCTTAAACATGGACTGACCCTGACAAAAATGGGTTTTTTATTTGGATACGTTTTGTGAAGCTTAGAGGTATTTTCATATACGCAAAAGACCACAAAAGATTAATTAAGATACAAATATCAATAAAATAAATTTATTCATATTATAAGAATAAAAATTTAAATATAAATAGAAATTTATATTTAAAAATCAAAATTTGATTATAATTTAAAAATAAAATTACAATAAAATTTAAAATTATGAAATTATATTTTTACTTGTAAAAATTAAGTAAAAATGAACTTTCAATAAAAATTGAAAAATTAAAATATTTTTTGGTAAAAAGTTATATAAAATATATTATAGCTTTTTATCCAATAAATAAACATAAAGAAATTATCACACCATTGGATTCCTCATAAAAAATGAAGTGGGGTCACCTCTGGATGAAATTTCTGTAACTCAACTCTAAATAAGCTGAAATTAAGTTTTTAGTATTTTCAATACAAAAATTGAAAATCCTCAAAACTTTAAATTAATCACATCACATGTGGTGTTAACCATCAATTTTTGTGTCAAAATTGAGGTGTTGTGTTTAGTTTAGAAGCTATGAGGAATTGAAGTATTTTCAATTGAATTCAATTGAAATGTCAAAATGTGCGCATGTATTACATAAGTGAACTTTGATTTACATATGAGGTATCAATTATTACTGGATTGTACTGTACAATTCCATTGAATTACATATGTAAATTACAAGTATAATACATGATGAGTAATTAAAGGAAAAAATAAATTGGAATGATTAAAATTTGGGGGGAAAGGAACTCTAGCTCTGAGGGAGAGCCAGACCACCAAAATCCTTGCTGACTGGCGTGGGATGTCAAAATCCACGCAAACGTTCATCACTTTTGGCCTGGAATTGAGGCACAGGGTCTCTGACTCAATTGATGATGAGGTTTTGATAACAACCAGGGCAGTTTTGACTGTTGCCAAGAGGGTAAAACCACCCTTAAGCTTAAACAATGTTAGTAAAAACAGTTTTAACTAATTCCTACGCCTTTTACACACATTCTGAGGTGTTTTGAAGGCTCTAGACCAGGTATTGCTATAGTAATGGCTGATTTAAGGGTCTGAAATGGCCCAAAGTGGCTAAAAATAGCTTAAACCAGCCCTCTTTTGGTCTAAACCAGGGTTCAATGATGCCATAATTGCCTTTTCTGTTTTCAGACTGTTTTTCACTACTGAAAAGAGTAAAGTTTACATTTGGCGTAAGAAAATTGATGGCTATAAAAGAATGTCTTCTTTGCCCCACTTTTCTCTTCATGTTAGAGTCTTTTCCTTTTATAATTAGTTTTAACACTGTTAAACCAATCCATAAAAGATTGCAACCACCTTTTTTAAATCATTTTAAACCTTTGAACCATGTGAAAAAATTATTATAATCATTGTTTGTAACTCTTATAATCATTTTTACCCCTGAACCCCCCCAAAAGTGTATTAAAGCATCTTTCATCACTGTTAACTTTGTCACTTTGTTTCCAAATTCACTCTGGTCACTTTTGGGTTTGTTTTCTCTTTAATATTCTTTTTAAAAACTTTGTTTTTTAATTAATTGCTTGCAGTTCTTTACTCAATTAATTCCAATTGAAATTGCCTTTGAATAAATTTCTTTTGTAGCCTTAAATACCTCTTGTAGAGTATTTTTGGATAAATTTTTATTGTTGGTAAAACAACAAATCTTTATAATATTATTTTTTTATACTAATAAAGTTATAAAAAATAAAATTGGTGTGTTTTCTCTTAAAAATAATATTTCTTACTACTTTTAATTGATTTTTATCTTATACAAATTTTGAGGACAGGAAAAGTATTTGATTTTTAAATGAAGTTTCATATCCACACCTTACACATTTGAAGATTTTTTTTGTTTGAAAATGAATTTTTATTTGAAAAACACTAAGCAATTTTTTTATATTTAGATAAACTTAAAACAAAATTTTCAAATAAAAAATACATTCTTAAATGTATAAAAATATAAATAAAATTTTATATGTGTTTCCAAATGAAAATACACCTTTAAATATATGTTGAAAGGTAAATACACTTTCAAATTTATTTTCAACTGAGAAAAATCTTTTTGAAAATATCTTCAAATAACAACTATATTCTTGAATGTATTTTCAAATAAAAATACCTATATGAGTGTGCTTCTGAATAAATATACATTTGTAAAAGTATTTCCACTCAGAAAAGCATCTTTGAATGTATTTCAAAATAAAAAATACAATTTTGAATGTATTTTTGATTTCAAAATCATTGTTTTTAAATTATCCAAATAAAGAAAAGACAATTTTCATGGATCCAAATAAAAAATACAGTTTTAAATCTCTTTTGAAATGACAAATACATTTTTGAATGTATTCTGAAGCCAAAAATACATTTAAACATCTATTTCCAGATAAAAATACATTTTTATATGTATTTTTACATAAAAAATACATCTTTGAATGTATTTTTGATTAAAAAACACATTATTTCCAAAAATAAAATACATTTTCAGGTTGATTTTCAACTAAAAACAACCTCACCCAAAATACTAATACAACATTTGATATTGATTCAAAATAATATTATTTCAACAAAAATTTTGTTGAGAATCATGAGGAATTCTCCCTCCCATCCACAAACTCTTTCAATATAATCATTGAAAAATAAAAAAATTTGTATAATTCTCAAATATATACTGCATATCAAAGAATTTCTGATGAACCTGAGAAATTTCTATTGACTTCATTTGAACAAATGAAAGTCATTCTTAAACCCTGATTTCAAAAGAAAAAATCAATATTTTCTCCTGTGAAAATGTGATTTACTAATACTCATATAGCATATGAGGGTGATAACAGAAAGATTGATCCACATGTTTTTGATTCTTGTGTTCTCATTATTTTAAAATCCATCCAATAATTGTAAAATACAATTACTTAGGGTCTTGATAATATTGATACTGCTTTAAATTTTTTATGACATATTTTCAACCCAGATGACATTTACAAAATAGAATTTGTAAAACAAATAAGAGTGGAATAAACCCAATTTTCTATACCAAAAAGCCTATTAATTGGACAAGCTATAATACTTGGATCTGAGCAACCTAATTTCCAAGGAGGGAGCTTATGATAGGCTCCCAATCCCGAAATATGAGAAATGGTTTTAAAACTAAAATCACAGGTCAGTTTCAAAGTCTTTATCTTCCAAGAAATCAATTAATTGTCCAGCCTCTCAAACCCCTCATTGCATTCATTGGCACTGTCTAGCCAGTGTATCAATATAATGGGACCTTTGTGGAGATCCTCACATTCCAAGTCAATAATATCAGTGACATACCCAAATGTATTTTGTCAGGAGATCTTTTGATATAGATAATATTATTTGGTGAAGCTTTGGAGAGTTTAAATCCAAATTCACAAGTCAGATCATTGTATTCAGTTACGTAATTCTGTAGGACTGGGCCATCATATGGTAAATGCTGATAATCTTGTAGAGTTGGAATTGTGTTTTGGAGTTATCTGAGCAATTTGGTATATGTTTTTTTGTCCAATTCTTTCCTCTTCAATTTTGAGGTTCTTTTTTTTGTTACTATCATTTCTTAATACATCTCAGAAGCATGTTGAAGTCTCTTCAGCTTTCCAAACTACATCATTATGGTTTCTTCTATGGCTCCTACATATCATAAAATGGTAAATTATGTGGGAAGATTCCTAATTTCATTGTAAATTGATCACACACATACCATTTGTTGATCTTGTTTTTAATTTTTCCAGCATTCCAATGAGTCTTTCACCTCTAAACTCTGATACTCCCATCAATTTTCCCCATCTCATTGCTGTTCTTCTATATGCATTTCATAGTGCTGATTTGGTTTTATCTTTGTTTCAGTAATAGGTTTTTTGATGTTTTTTGATAGATTTCACATTTCTTCAAAAAATGTGTTGCTTCTTCTTTGGTTATTGTCTTGCCACCCACAATCTCAGTGCATTCAATAAGCGCTCCAGTATTGATGAGCAAGAGGGATTTTTGTGGTTTGTTTGCCAATATTGAATCAAGGAATACTAAAGAGATATACACCAAAACCAAAATGGGCCATTCACTTGCTTTCAACTTCCCATTTTTGGAAGTACCAATATTAGAGGTTATTTGCCTCACTCCCTTTGGAACAATGACCTCTTAATTTTTTTTGATTGTTTCTTTCAAGTAATCAGAAAGATATCCCATCACCAAATCATTTGTTTGTCAATTGCTGATCTCACTATTGCCAGTAGCATCAAAATCCATTGTTTCTGATTCATTTGTTCTTTCATGAAAAACTTATATATCAAAACCCCAGCGAAACCTAAAATGGTCCTGAAGGACCCCCTCATACCAATTATGCATTATTCCAAGAATAACACAAAGGATGGGATCCCAATATGGCAATTTATTGAGCTCTGACCATCAAACTCCTGTTTCTCTTGACAATTGCTGGCAAGCTGTGGTTTATTGAGTTTCTTTCCATTTCCAAGATAATTCAAGCACTTTATTTTTGTTTGGAAGAGTTCCAAGATTTAGTTTTCAGTTTTCATCATTGTTGATGTCACACCAAGAGCAAAATTGTTTTACGGAATGTGAAATAAAGCCTCACACCTTGTGTGCGGGTACAATGTCACCAATGAAACCAATTAGACGGACAGTCACCCTATGGACATGAGGATATTTTGGAGTTGAAATTTTTATTCCTTGGCTTAATACTAGAAGGTCATCAACAAGGGGCCTCAGTATGTTGTTTTTGGTAGACAAGTCAGTTTGATTCAGGGCAGGTATTGTTCCAGAAAGGAATGTGTAGTATTGTTTAAATATCAGTTGTGGTGGAAGGCTGAGGAAGTTTAGAGGGATGATTTTCTTAGGAACTTGCTTTCTGGATATTTGGCTCCCCTTGGATTGAACCAATCAATGAAAAGAGAAAATACTAGGTTGAGATTTGTTTGAGGCTTATCAGTACCCATGATTCTATTCCAACATTTGGCCTGCAATACATCCCACATTTTGCTGGAGCACTTTTAGGACAGTGATGATTTCCATTCTTCAATCTGATTTTCTGTTTGTGGAGTATTGATAAACCATTTGAGCCAATCAGACAGACTTTGAGTAATGAAACTTCTGTAAAGAATATGCAGATGGGGTTTACCTGATAAATGAATATGGCCAATCTGTTGTGGTGCACGGAAGACTTCAGGATCTTTTGTTGTTAAATTGATTACAAAGAGTGGTTTTAGTTTTGATATTTTTAATAGTTCAGTTCCACATGGAACACTATTAACTGAAATGTTCATATCACAATAACTAGGAGCTACGTTGATTTCACAAAGTGCATAACACCTTTGATAACAGACATATTGTTCAAGTTCCAATTTGATCTTGAAGATTTTTCGGATTATTTGAAGGTCCAAAGGAATATTTGGTACTACAAATGTATGAGTATATTGTCTTGAAATCAATGTGATTATGTGAACAATCTTGTCCTGTGCTTTCCTGAAATTTGATTGACTGATTCCACATTCAAGATGCAACCAAATGATAAAGTACAAAAAAAATCTAGATAAAAATAATTAGCAAATATTCAAAAAACATTTACAAATAATTCCTGAGCCTTATTTGTTTTTTTGATCATATGACTTCTTCAACTTTTCAGCTGTATTGTTTTTTTGGGTATATCTTTTGAATTATCTGTTATGAAAATCTTGGGAAATATTAATTAGACTGCAGATTCATCAGACTGGGAAGAAAATTTAGCCCAATGTCTATTTTGATTACTATGGTGAACAAGAAGCTCATGTTTTTTGTTTCCATTAGCCTCCATAATTGTGTGAATCCTGAAGCTGGGGAAGGTACAGAGATCCATGAGATATTTGATTATTAGGTAATTACGAATAAAAAACAAAAAGAGTGTGAAAAAAGCAGGGTAGTGGGATGAAAAATTAAAATTGAACCAGCAATCAAAGAAAAAATTGAATTGAGAAAGGCAGAAAAGGTGAAAGGAAAAACAGACCTCAAAGTTGATGCAACAACTCGACCACAACAAGCAACCACATGCTGATGTCCATGCAATGTACAATTTAGTACGTGAGTTGATTTGTGGTTGTGGTGGTTAGTAAAACAATTTTCATTTTCACTTCCATCTTTGAAATGTGTTCAATCCCCCACCAGGACCTGTCAGTTTTGGGAAAAGGGTCGCCCTGCTGGGTAGCATATTCTGAGCCTTGAGAAAGCTTAGTAATGCAACTTGGTATTGTTGTGTTACTGAATTCTGAAAAACCTAACTGGATTTTGAAACCTTGTTGTGATTGAGGCTTCTCAACCTTAATTATGATTTGAGAAGTACAAACCTAGTTTCTGGATGGATGATTTCCTGTGAAAGACTTGTTAAACCCACAAGGTTTCAGCTGTAAGTCATTATCCAGAGGATAATTTTTTTGTATTTTTCCCTTTTTTTTGCACCAGTTGTATATTTTATCGAGTTTCTCCTTGATAATTCCACTAGCTGAGAATATTGTATTGATTTTGCCTTGTTTTTCTTTTTTATATTCATTCCAAAAAATTCATTGAATTTTATTTTTTTAAGGAGGAATTTGACTTTTCTTTTATTATTTTAAAAAAACCTGATTAAGGTGACTAGGCCCACACTTGCCTAAACTTTTGCCTTTTAATATTAATTTGAGGTGGTATAAGAACAGATAGCCACCCCTGTTCTTTTTAATGAAATTATGATACTTTTACATTGAAGAAAATAAATTCCTAGAACTTTGGAATTGGATTCTTGTCTTGAATACAGATACATAGACTAATTTTCTATTTTATTTTCTTTATTTTGATGTGAAATTAGAATTCATAACATAAGTGGATTTTTTTTAATTTTTAGTAGTATTTGTCTGAATGATTTTCTGAGATTTTCTTGTGTCTTGATGTTAATTTACTTTTTTCTTCTTTAATTTTTTTAACAAATAAGTCTTCCCAAAGAAAAACCCATTCTTCCTTATTGAAATTATAGCTGTTATCCTTGAGACTGATAATTCTGGGTATAAACACTTCTTCCCATGAAACATTCCAATTGGCCTGTTTAATGACATGATTTCCATGCTTCCATACAATTTTTCATTCTGTTAGTTCCAATAAATCCAAAAACAGTCCTCTTGGGGCTTCCAAATCCCCAAAATATTTTTTTCTTCTCCATTCTGCATCTGTAAATGTATTTTTCCCAATATATGTTTCCTAAATTTCCTTTCATACCATAATATCTAACTAATTCTAGGAATTTGAGTCTTGAAAGATAGAATCCTGAAGCTCTTTCCAGTATTTATATTCTTGAATGTGTTGATGTGGTTCTGGAAACTTGAACAGTTATTAAAATTCTAAGTATGGAATCCATATCTGAAGTAAATCCTCTCCTTCTTCAACAAATGGTTTTCCCCAGTAATTGACTACTTCTTTATTTTCTAAAATTTTGAAATTGACATATGTCCATCCTTCTTCATTGCAACCAAGATTCAATTCCACCTTATTTACATGTGTTAGTTTGGCATCCTCAACTTTATAGGTCCTTTCGGAGTTTTAGTGATATGATTGAATTTTGAGATAAAATAATAATTCCTCTTTTATAACCCAGGGAGTCACTTTCCTGAGTAATAAGATTGTTTTGGATGTAATTTTTTTTAATGAATTAATTTAAAGAAATTTAAATTCCTCTTTGATAATCCAGAAGATCACTTCCCTGGGTGATGAGATTGTTTTTTATGAAATGGTTTTTTGAATGAAGTAATTTAAAGAAATTGAAATTCCTCTTTGATAAGGAAGTAGGTAACTGCCCTTTGATACTGATTCAGATAAGAAGAGCTTTTTTAAATGAATTTTATAATTTTACTCTTTTTTCATGGTATTTTATTTTCTTTTTCCTTTTTTATTATTACTATTGGTGATTAAAATGGATTGCTTGATTTATTATTGAGAGCACCATAATAATCTATTGTGAATCACTGAAAGACCTATGTCTTTTAATATTTTTCCAAATAGCTTGTTGCGTTTTTCTCTTTGTGTATTGCCTTTCCATTCTAAAACAAAACCTTTGACTGCATGAACAAACATATACCCAAAATTCCACCAATAAAGAGTTCCTCCAAATATTACCAAACCATCTAGATTCAAGTCCTCTCGAGCCCATAGAAGTTTGTAATAATTTCCATAAGGCTTTTTCCAATAAGAATTCCATAAATTTCCTTTTATGCCATTGGTGGTTAGTAATTCCAAGAAATGAAATTTTGTAGGATTGGATCCAGGTAGTTCTGAATGATATTTGGTTTGAATTATTGGATAGTATAGCTCATAATCATACAGCTCTTGAAATGTTATCATTGGAAGAATTAAATAATATTCCTCTTCCTCATTCTCAAGTATGTTTGGATGCATGTCATTTTCATTCTGGATCTCATTGGTTAATCTAAATGTCCTGTCTTCCTTTTTCTGGTGAAAATTGGCTGTTTTTGAAAGCAAGTTATTGAAAAACAGAATAATTTCTCATAGCCATCCTGAAATTCATTTTGACTTTGGTTTTGAACATTGAGTTCTAGAATGGTAAGTCCAGATAGCCTTTGTGTATTTTCTCATAACTCTCATTCATTTAAGTCTTCAAATCTTCTTCCTTTATTAATATTATCTTTCCAATTTGCATTTTTTTGATATAAAATAAAGTCATCTTCTGCTTCTACCAATTTTCCTTCATCTAACACTGTTTCTGGTCTTTGTTTGATCCTCCTTGTCATACCTGTATTTGTAACTTGATCCATGCTGTCTTCAGGAATTCTGGAGGTTTTGTTCTCCACTTCTTCAACTTTTCTTTTGTCTAATGGCTGTATTGTGTCATATTTTGGTTCTTTATTGATTGAATTGTTTTCAATATCAGTATTGTACCCCATTTCTTCCAGAAATAAAGTGAAATAATCTCCTTCAATTCCTGAAAAATTTGCTTCAGGTGGAATGAGATCCATTTTAAATTTTTTCTGTGGGCTTTTGCCTTCATCTGCTTCATTAATTCTACTTAAATAAATTCCTAACCATTTCTTGGGGTATTCTATGGCCATATGCAACTTTCTTCTCATCTTCCTCAGTTTGTCTTTGAATTTGATCAGTTGCATGTGTAGTAATTCCTTTTGATGAAGATGGTATTCTAGGCTTTTCTCGTACTACTATTTGATTGAAATTTTCAGATAATCAGAATTCCATGTACATATTTTGTTTGTTAAACAAAGTGACTTCAAATTTTTCAATTTTGCCAATTGGCTTCAAAGAGGTATCTGGTGATTTCAATTTGTAAAGGCTGATATTTATTTCTTCTATCATGGCTATTTACCAAGTTATGATATTCAATTCTTGACCACTGCTCCACTCTTAACAAGGCCAGACTTTGAGCTTCCCTTTAAGATTTATATTGATGAAGAAGGAGATGGACTAGCTCCTGCACTTCATCAAGTGCAGATTATGAATGATAAAGGTGGGGAAGGACCCATATATTTCATATCAAGGAAAATCAAACCAACTGAAGATAGATATGGGGCAAGTCAGATGGAGTGTTTATGCCTTGTCTTGGCCTTAGGAAAACTCAATTACTTCTTAGAATGATGTGTTTTTGAACTACTAACATATTGTACTTCTGTTAAATCACTTTTCAACATGAAAACAATAAACAGGCATATGCTCAGATGTCAAATAGCCATACAGGAGTATAGGGGTAATATATTCCAATTCCAATTCAGGTGTTAGAGTGCACCAGTCATGGGTAAAGCCATCTGAGTCTTCAAATTCTAACCCATAAGCACAGAATCTCCTGATCATGTCTTCTAAAGCTTGAATCATTCTCTCTCCTACTCCATCTGTTTGAGGGTGATATGCTGTTGAGAATGGTAACTCAGCCCCAAACAATCTGTGAAGAGTGGTCCAAAGTGCAGATGTGAATTTAAGATCTCTGTCACTTATAATCTTCTTAAATAACCCTGTATTAAAAATAAGTATAATCCATAGAAGAAGAGCTGTATCCATAGCAGTGTCATCTTTGTCACATGGCAAGAATATGGGAGTTTTGCTATATCTGTCTACAATGACTAAACAAGCATTTTAATTTTTGTCATGACTTGGAGGAAGTGCTGTGACCCAATCCATGTGAACAACTTCCCAAGGGGATTTTGGTTTTTGAATATTAATCATTAGTCCAAGTTTCTTGCCTGTACTCCTGTTTTCTTTTTGTCATCTATCACAGGTATGGCAATATTCAATGGTTTCTTTCCTCCAAGATGACCACCATGCACAGTTCTTCACTTTTCCAAGTGTTCTGTCTTCTGACAGGTGTCTGGAGTAGATTCTATCATGGAATTAATGAAGAATGGTATTGATAATCAATCTGCTACACAATGTCATTACACAAGAATGTTTGTTTCTGTGTAAAATATCCAATCAAACACGTGACATCTTCCGCCAGAATAAGAATTCTTCCAAACTTCATCCAGTTCATTGACTAAATATGTATCTTTTAAGTCTTTATCTAATAAGAAAGTCAATATATGGAAATTCTTGTCTTGCTTATAAGATTCTCTGACTTCTTCAAATAATTCAGTCCCAATATCAGTGATTTTAATTCCTTTAATTGGAATCTGTGGTTCTGCTTCCAAAGGTACACAAGCTGGGTTATCAGGAGTATTGGCTAATGCCCACCTGCTAAGTCCATCAGCATTCTTTTAAATTTTTCCTGCTTTATGAACTATATTCATGTTACCTCTATATTCTTGAATGGCTATGTGCCATCTCAACATATTTCTGTTGGGAGTTTTAATTGTAAGAAGTGAAGTCATGTCAATAAAGTCAGTTATCACCTCAAAAACATTTCCATCAAGATAATAGTGTAATTTCTCAAGTACCCATATGAAACATAATCACTCCATCTGGCTTGCACCATATCTGGCTTCTGTGGGTTTGATTTGTCTTGAGATGTAGCAAACTGGCCCCTCTGTAGGTTTGTCATCAATAATTTGGACCTGATGTAGGGCTGCAACAAATCCATCTCCACATGCATTGTGAGCCTTAGAGGTAATTTCATATACCCAAAAGACCACAAATACAAAAATAACATATTAATATAAATAAAATTTATATTATTAAAATAAAAATATAAATATAAATATAAAATTATATTAAAAATAAAAAATTAATTACAATTTAAAAATAAAAATAAATTAAATTTTGTAAGTATGAAATTACATTTATACTTGAAAAATTTAAGTAAAAATGAAATTTTAACAAAATTGTGAAAAAATAAAAAAAAATTTGGAAAAAAGTTAAATAAAAATTATTATAACTTTTTATCCATTAAATAAACATAGAAAATTGTTTCACCATTGGATTCCTCATAAAAAATTAGGTGGGGTCACCTCTGAGTGAAATTCTTGTAACTCAACTCTAAATAAGCTTAAATTAAGTTTTTAGTATTTTCAATACAAAAGTTGAAAATCCTCAAAACCTTAATTTAATTCACACCACATGTGGTGTTAACCATCAATTTTTGTGTTAAAATTGACGTGTTGTGTTTAGTTTAGAAGTTATGAGGAATTGAAGTATTTTCAATTGAATTCAATTGAAATGGCAAAATGTGCGCGTGTATTACATAAGTGAACTTTGATTTACATATGAGGTGTCAATTATTACTGTATTGTACTGTACAATTGAATTGAATTACATATGTAAACTATAAGTATAATACATGATGAGGAATTAAAGGAAAAATAAATTGGAAAGATTAAATTTGGGGGGGGAAGGAACTCCAGCTCTAAGGGGGAGCTAGACCCCCAAAATCCTTGCTGACAGGTGTGGGATGTCAAAATTCATGCAAAGGTTCATCACTTTTGGCCTGGAATTGAGTTACAGGGTCTGTGGACTCAATTGATGATGAGGTTTCATACCAACTGGGGTAGTTTTAGCTGTTGCCAAGAGGGTAAAACTACCCTTAAGATAAAAAAATCGTAGTAAAACCAGTTTTAACTGGTTTCTACGCCTCTGACATACATTCTGACGTGTTTTGAAGGCTCTAGGCCTGGTATTGCTATAGTAATGGCTGATTTAAGGGTCTGAAATGGCTAAAAATGGCTAAAAATGGCTTAAACCAGCCCTTTTTGGTCTAAAGCAGGGTTCAATGATGCCATCATTGGCTTTTCTGTTGTCAGACTATTTTTCACGACTGACAAGAGTAAATTTTACTTTTGGAGTAAGAGAATTGATTGCCATAAAAGAATGTCTTCTTTTTAAACCAATCAATCAAAGATTCCAACCACCATTTTTAAATCATTTTAATCCTTTTAACCACGTGAAAAAATCATTATAATCATTTTTTGTAACTCTTATAATCATTTTTACCCCTGAACCACCCCAAAAGTGAATCAAAGCATCTTTCATCACTGTAAACTTTGTCACTTTGTTTCCAAATTCACTCTGGTCACTTTTGGGTGTGTTTTCTCTTTAATATTCTTTTAAAGACTTTGTTCTTTAAATAATTGCTTGCAGTTCTTTGCTCAATTAATTCCAATTGAAATTGCTCTTGAAGAAATTTCTTTTGTAGCCTTAAAATATCTCTTGTAGAGTATTTTTTGGATAAATTTTTATTGTTGGTAAAACAATAAATTCTTATAATATTATTGTTTTATACTAATAAAGTTATAAACAATTAAATCGGCCTGTTTTCTCTTAAAACTAATATTTCATACTATTTTTAACTGAATTTTACCTTATACAAATTTTGAGGACAGGAAAAGTACTTGATTTTTAATCAAAGTTTCATATCCACACCTTACATTTGGGGGCCCAGCCGTGATATTTTACCTGTGACATATTTTTTTACTCCTTTTAAATCTTTTTCTTATATTGAAAAATTTAAAAACATATAAAAAATACTTATAATTCAAAAAAAAATCCATAAAAAAATAATTTTTTTCATATTATAAGTGAGGCTTATATTTTTATTTCTTTTTTTTGGAATAACCTTTTTTTTACTTAATTAATTGGTTTTTTCATTAATTTCAGTGTCTGACAACGTGGTAAGACAAGAAAACATTGAAACAGCCTCAACAGTCACCAGCATTGTTCCTGCAAGCACTATTAATTCAGACCATAATAGTACTGTGATTGTGACTCAAAATAATCAACCTGAACCAATAACTTCTGAATTAGTTAACTTGGACATAATTAATACTCTTCAGAAAGCTAAGAATTTGGCCAATAGTAAGCTTTTTGACGTAAAAATACTATTTTAAGCCTTTTTAAACCATAATTATGCCTTCAACCAGGTCAGGAGCCAGCTGCAACCCCTCAAGCAGCTCCCAAAAAGGTAATAGACGTGATTATGGCAGAGGCCAATCAGGTACAGAAGGAAAAGGGTCGGTTGATGACTTCCAAACAACTAAATTAGGTCATTCTGAAGCTGATAATACTATTTTACCTTCAAAAAGAGCTGACACCGCCACAACAAGCCTCTGTGGACATATACAAAGCCAGCCACAGTGCATACAACAATGCACTTCAATTCAAGGAGTACCAGATCCTTGCAGACCTGTGGAAGAATTGCATGAATTCTTATCTGACAGTAAGAAAATTCCTGGGTCATCCCAACACTTGCAAATTGCTCAATGGATGGCATCCATTGATGGAGAAGAAAAACATGATGCTTTTGACACTGGAATGGAGGAGAAACAACCCTCCACCACCCAAACCAGTGCCAAAGACAGCACCATCAATTCCAACGTGAAAAAACAAACAAGGGCAAAGGGAAGGCACCAGCCCCAAAACCTTACAGCCAAGGCTACAGAATCCCAAAGATTCAGCAGGATGCCATGGAAAATGTATTTCAGATGGCCAGAACCATGATGGAATTACAGAAGAAGGAGGAAGCCAGATTAAGGTCCCAGAAATGATTTCTGACATATTTGGTTCCATCCCAGAGTTGTATAATGCTATAAATGATGTGAAAAAACATCTTTCTGATAAAAATGAAACCATTTGTAACAACATTAAAACAAACAACCTGAGTCTGTGCCAAATTAATGAAACACTTATGTGTTTTGAAAAAGCTTTAAGGACAATTAAAAATTCCAATAATGATAATTCTTCTAACAATAAAATAAATGAACAATCTGCCATTATTAAAGAATTAACAGATAAATATTCTAAATTCAATATTGATGACATAATTGAAACAAGAATTAAACAAGCCATAAATATTATCAAAACAGATAACAAGAAAGTCCTTGATGACATTTCAAATTCATTTACTGAAGTAAAGACATATACCATTGCCTTGAAAAAGTGTTTTGATGCTTCACAAGAAGAAGTATCAAAATTATCAATGAAATTGAATCAAGTCACTGCTGATAATACAAGACAGATAGAGTTATGGCAAGAACTGACACATAAGGAAGAAATGTATCAAATTGAAGTAATAAATTTAATACAAAGCTTCCAACATGAATACAGAAATTCCCAAAGGTGTAGCAACAGTAAAATGAATGACATTGAACAAATACTGAACACCTTACCAAGAATGTCTACACCTCTGAATCAAAATGAGGGCACAAGAATTTCAAATCCACAAGTATTGGATCCTGATAATTCACAATTAAAAAATGAATTATCCACTTCTTTTCATAACTTGGAACCATCAATGGGCCAAGCACTCTTGAAAGAAGTTCCAAAACTTAAAGAATGGCCTCACTTCAGTGGTGAAGGAGAGTATGACCCTATGGAATTCATTAGAGGTATTGACATGATCAAAGAGGATTTTGAATTACCAGACAGATTGGTAACAGCCAGGTTTAACACCTTTTTTGCCAGATCAGCTCACAGATGGTACATCAAAATAAGACAAGCACATGGACACCAGAGTTGGACTTGGTGGAAAACCCAAATTATCAACAAATGGGCAAATGATGCTTGGAGGTTTAAAGTTGAAACAGCCTTTGAATCTGCCAAATTTAATGCTGATAAATACAAAGCTTTACCATGGTTTTGCCAACAAAAGGACAGACTAACAGCATTATATCCTGACATGTCAGAATTCATGATCCATAGGAAAATTCTGAGACAATGTGGACCTGACTTAGAGCATGCTGTCAAAAGCAGGACTACTGAACAATCTTCAGCAGAAGATATTATCAACATACTAGAAGAAGTAACCACCAGAACCAAAATTGGTTCTATTAGGGTGAATCTCAAAACAAGGTTTAATACACCTTGGAAAGATTCTGTGGACAAAAACCCCAAAGAAAATTCTACTAATATTAAGTATAAATCTGCAGATAGAGTCAGAAAGTGCCATATTTGCCAAAGCACCACCCATTTAGCCAATACATGTCTAAAAAGGGGGAAAATCAATGAAATTGACATTGAAAAGGAACCAGATGTTGAAAAAGAAGACATAACTGAAGACAATTCAGATGATAAGTCAACCATATTTTCTGAATCTTCAAAAGATATAGAAAATATCAATGCCACTTTTGACATCATGGAATCTTATTCCCACTTGCCACAATTGAGCAATGGTCAAGTTGATTTATCAAACGTTCAAGATGCACAGCTTATGAAGACAAAACCAAACAGAGGGAAAGGTTATACAGCTGGTAACTCCTGTATAACAGAAGTGGTGATTAACAACAAGCCCACCAAGCTTTTGCTTGACCCAGGAGCCTTCTGATCTTGTGTTGGAAAATCTTTTCTTAAAACTTGTGTACCAAATTTTGAAGACCAATTGTTACCAATTGATGGTATAAAATTCAACAGTGCAAGTAACCCAATGAAAGAATTAGGAATCTTTGAGACCAATGTCATATTCCCACACATAAATGGGAATTTAAGGATCACAGTTTAATTTGTTGTTATGGAAAATTGCTCTAGTACCCATTTTATATTGGTAAATGACTATTTAATCATGTATGGGATAGATTTACATAATACCAAAGACAGATACTTTACAATTGGGGACAATAAGTGCCAGAAATTTGCCTTTTTACCATTTAAAAGACAAATTACAGTAAACAAAGTATCACCAGTCAACTTAGAGTTAGAGAAATTCAAGTCTGAACAGTTACATGAGGCTGAGATAAGCCTTCATCTGACTGATAAACAAGAAAATGAACTTTCTTCCCTTTTGTATGACCACAGAGGAGCATTTGCTACAGAAAAAGAACCTTTGGGAGCAATTATTGGTCATGAAGTTGACATCATTCTTAACATTGAGAGACCTTATCCACCACTCTTAAGAAGACCTGCTTATCCAGCAAGTCCAAAATCAAGAGAAGCTCTAGAAATTCATATCAAAGAACTTCTGCACCTTGGTGTAATAAGAAAAGTAGGCCACAATGAGGAAGTAGAAATAACTACACCAGTCATAGTGGCATGGCATAATGGAAAATCCAGAATGGTTGGGGACTTTAGAGCTCTGAACACTTACACTGTTCCAGACAGATACCCAATACCAAAAATCCAAATTGCCCTTACTCAAATATCTCAAGCAATGTATATAACCACTATGGATGCCCTTAAAGGATTCCATCAAAATACGGTAACACCAAGAGCAAGAAAATACTTGAGAATTATTGTTCATTGTGGAGTGTATGAATACTTAAGGATGCCCTTTGGTATCATAAATGCACCTTCACACTTCCAAAGAATGATGAATGAAATCTTCCCTGAAGAACTCTCAGAGGGATGGTTAATCATTTACATTGATGACATTATTATCTGTTCCAAGAGTTGGGAGGAGCACATGTACAGATTATCAAGAGTTTTGACAAAAATCCAATCAGTAAACATGAAAATCTCCTTGAAGAAATGTCATTTTGGATTTAAAGAACTTAAAGCACTAGGACATGTTGTATCTGGTTTGTCCCTTGGAATTGACAAAAACAAAGTTGCAGCAGTATTGTTAAAACCCATGACTCAGAATAAGAAGGAAATTCAGTCATTCTTAAATTTTGCAGTATATTACAGGCAACACATTAAAGATTTTGCATCCATAGCAAGACCACTTTATAAGTTGTGTGACAAAGACACAGTGTTTGAGATGACTGTTGACAGAGTCAAAGCTTTTGAGTCTCTAAGAGAAGAATTGACCACTGCTCCACTCTTACTGATGCCAGACTTTAAATTGCCTTTCAAACTGTATATTGATGCGTCAGGGGATGGACTGGGTGCTGCACTTCACCAAGCTCAGATCATAAATGATAAGCCTGTAGAAGGACCCATATGTTTCATATCCAGGCAAATCAAACCAACTGAAGCCAGATATGGAGCAAGTCAAATGGCATGTCTATGCTTTGTCTGGGCCTTGGAAAAACTGAACTACTTTTTAGAGGGATGTGTTTTTGAAGTGATAACAGATTGTACAGCTGTCAAATCACTTTTGAACATGAAAACAACCAACAGACACATGCTCAGATGGCAAATAGCCATACAAGAATACAGAGGCAATATGACTATTGTTCATAAGGATGGGAATATTCATAATAATGCAGATGGACTAAGCAGATGGCCATTACCAAATAATATTGATAATCCTGCTTATGTGCCAGAAGAAGCTTCACCACAAATTCCAATAGAAGGAATAAGTGTTACAGACTTGAACACCACCTTCTTTGAAGAAGTCAGAAGTAGCTACACTCAAGATAAGAATTGTAGCATCTTATGCCAATTACTTAACAGAGACTGTAAAGACAACTCTCTAATACATGCCTTGGATGAAGTATGGAGAAAATCTTATGATGAAGGAAGATTTCACCTACTGGATGGTATAATTTACCACAGAACCAAGCACACATGTGTCATGACAGTTGTAGACAGGTCATTAATCAATCTTGTACTGAAAGAATGCCATGATAGTCCCTTTTCAGGACATCTGTCTGAAGACAGAACAAGAGATAAAGTAAAGACCTGCATATGGTGGCCAATGTGGCAGAAAGATGTTGCAGAGTATTGCAAAACCTGTGACAGATGCCAAAAGGCAAATAAATCCACTGGCAAAAGACTTGTAAATATGATAAAAATCCAAGAACCAAACAGACCTTGGGAAATTTTCCGTATGGATTGGGTAACTGGCCTACCACCAGGAGGTGACAGGAGCTATAATGCTTGCCTAGTAATTGTGGACAGATTCAGTAAAACTCCAATCTTTTTACCATGTCACAAAGATGATACAGCCATGGATACAGCTCTTCTGATATGGAATAGAGTAGTGTCATGGACTGGGATATTTACAAATATCATCAGTGATAGAGATCCCAAATTCACTTCAGCACTATGGACAAATCTTCACCAATTCTTTGGCACTAAACTGTCTTTCTCTACAGCCTACCACCCACAAACTGATGGCCTGGCTGAAAGAATGATCCAAACCTTAGAGGACATGGTGAAAAGATTTTGTGCATATGGCCTTGAATTCAAAGATTGTGATGGATTTACCCATGATTGGTGTACTCTGTTTCCAGCACTGGAATTAGCATATAAAAAATCAATCCATGCCAGTACCAATCAGACTCCTCCTATTCTAGAAAAAGGATGGAACCCCAAGTTACCCCAAGATTCCTTGAGGAAAGACTTAATTGAAATACATCCCACAGCTGCTAGCTTCAAAGGAATGCTAGACAAAGCTAGAAAGCATGCAGTGAGATGCATGGAGGACTTTTTTGCATATGCTAAATACAAATGGGATAAATCACATGAAACTCCAGATTTCAAAGTGGGGGACCTAGTTCTTGTATCCACCAATAACTTCAATAACATCAAAGGATGTAAAAAGTTGAAAGACTCCTTTGCAGGACCTTTTGTGATTAAGGCCCTCCATGGAGAAAATGCTGTTGAATTAGAGTTATCTGAAGAACTTAGCAATAAGCATCCTACATTTCCAGTGAGCTTGATAAAGACATATAAATCTAGTGATGCTGAGAAATTTCCCTTGAGGAATAAGATTCCCCAAGTTATACCTCCTATTGAGATATCTGGTGCTAAAAAAATTACCAAAGTTCTTAAAGAAAGGAAATTAAGAACCAAGAAAGTAAGGGAATACCTTGTTAGGTACAGTGACCCAACTTGTGAAGATGAATGGTTAGAAGAAAAAGATATACCAGAAGCTACCAAACTCCTCAGGAGATTCAGACACACTAGAAACACCAATATTACAAAGTAATATTCCTTTTTAGGGGGAGGGAACGTGAGCCTTAGAGGTAATTTCATATACCCAAAAGACCACAAATACAAAAATAACATATTAATATAAATAAAATTTATATTATTAAAATAAAAATCAAAATATAAATATAAAATTATATTGAAAATAAAAAATTAATTACAATTTCAAAATAAAAATATATTAAATTTTGTAAGTATGAAATTACATTTATACTTGAAAAATTTAAGTAAAAATGAAATTTTAACGAAATTGTGAAAAATTAAAAAAAAATTTGGAAAAAAGTTAAATAAAAATTATTATAACTTTTTATCCATTAAATAAACATATAAAAATTGTTTCACCATTGGATTCCTCATAAAAAATTAGGTGGGGTCACCTCTGAGTGAAATTCTTGTAACTCAACTCTAAATAAGCTTAAATTAAGTTTTTAGTATTTTCAATACAAAAGTTGAAAATCCTCAAAACCTTAATTTAATTCACACCACATGTGGTGTTAACCATCAATTTTTGTGTTAAAGTTGAGGTGTTGTGTTTAGTTTAGAAGTTATGAGGAATTGAAGTATTTTCAATTAAATTCAATTGAAATGTCAAAATGTGCGCGTGTATTACATAAGTGAACTTTGATTTACATATGAGGTGTCAATTATTACTGTATTGTACTGTACAATTGAATTGAATTACATATGTAAATTATAAGTATAATACATGATGAGGAATTAAAGGAAAAATAAATTGGAAAGATTAAATTTGGGGGGGGAAAAGGAACTCCAGCTCTAAGGGGGAGATAGACACCCAAAATCCTTGCTGACAGGCGTGGGATGTCAAAATTCACGCAAAAGTTCATCACTTTTGGCCTGGAATTGAGTTACAGGGTCTGTGGACTCAATTGATGATGAGGTTTTGATACCAACTGGGGTAGTTTTAGCTGTTGCCAAGAGGGTAAAACTACCCTTAAGATAGAACAATCATAGTAAAGCCAGTTTTCACTGGTTTCTACGCCTCTGACATACATTCTGACGTGTTTTGAAGGCTCTAGGCCTGGTATTCCTATAGTAATGGCTGATTTAAGGGTCTAAAATGGCTAAAATTGGCTAAAAATGGCTTAAACCAGCCCTTTTTGGTCTAAACCAGGGTCCAATGATGCCATAATTGGCTTTTCTGTTGTCAGACTGTTTTTCACGACTGACAAGAGTAAATTTTACTTTTTGAGTAAGAGAATTGATTGCCATAAAAGAATGTCTTCTTTGCCCCACTTTTCTCTTCATGTTAGAATCTTTTCCTTTTATTAATTAGTTTAAACACTGTTAAACCAATCAATAAAAGATTCCAACCACCATTTTTAAATCATTTTAATCCTTTTAACCACGTGAAAAAATTATTATAATCATTTTTACCCCTGAACCACCCCAAAAGTGAATTAAAGCATCTTTCATCACTGTAAACTTTGTCACTTTGTTTCCAAATTCACTCTGGTCACTTTTGGGTGTGTTTTCTCTTTAATATTCTTTTTAAAGACTTTGTTCTTTAATTAATTGCTTGCAGTTCTTTGCTCAATTAATTCCAATTGAAATTGCTCTTGAAGAAATTTCTTTTGTAGCCTTCAAATATCTCTTGTAGAGTATTTTTTGGATAAATTTTTATTGTTGGTAAAACAATAAATTTTTATAATATTATTGTTTTAGACTAATAAAGTGATAAACAATCAAATTGGCGTGTTTTCTCTTAAAAATAATATTTCATACTATTTTTAACTGAATTTTACCTTATACAAATTTTGAGGACAGGAAAAGTACTTGATTTTTAATCAAAGTTTCATATCCACACCTTACATGAATCAATGTACAATTTAAAAGGTATATTCCAGGATGGCATGAGGAGTAAAGTTGCTTCTGTAAGAGCTTTACTTATCCTCTCATAATTCTCAATTCTTTCCTGTGTCATCTCAAATACTTTCTGTTGATCACAGATTCTATAGAGTAACTTGGCTACAATTGGAAAGTCTTTCAGGTGTTGCCTGTAATAATTGGCATAGCCCAGAAAAGACATCATTTCTTTCTTGTTCTGGTGTATTGGCTTAAGTAATACTTCTGCCACTTTATTTTTGTCAATACCCAAGCTTAAGCAAGAAACAATATTTCCTATAGCTTCCAGTTCTTCGAAGCCAAAATTGCATTTCTTGAGTGAAATTTTCATATTCAATCCTGTACCTTTTTCAAGTACTATTGCAAGTCTTTCAAGCTGCAAATACCATGAGTCAGAACATATGATAATATTATCAATATAAAGGATAAGCCATCCTTCAGATAACTCTGTGGGGAAGAGGGCATTCATCATTCTTTGATAATGAGATGTTTCAGTTTAAATACCAAATGGAATTCTAAGATACTCATAAATACCACAGTGAGTGTTAATTCTAAGTAATTTCCTTGTATTTGGCGTCAAAACATTTTGATGAAAGCCTTTAAATGCATCCATTGATGTTATATATTTGGCTTTAGATAATTGGGTCAAGGTTTGTTGAATTCTAGGAATTGGATACCTATCTGTAACTGTGTAGGTATTAAATGCTCTAAAATCTCCAACCATCCTTGATTTATCAATATTCCAAGAAATCATAATAGGTGTTGTCACTTCAACTTCTTCATTATGGCCTACTTTCCTTAGGACACCAAGTTGGATCAACTCTTGGATATGTTTTTCAAAGGCTTCTTTAGGTCTGGGACTGGCTGGATAAGCTGATCTTCTAAGCACTGGAAGGTGTGGTCTGTCAATATGAAGAGTAATATCAACTTAATTACCTTTAAAAGTGGCTAATAGTTCATTATCAGAAGCAAATACATTCTTATATGTGTATAATACATCAATAACATCATGCCTCATTTTGGGTGATAATGATTGATTAACTTGTGCTGGTCCTGAAAGTTGCAGAAAGATCAATTAAGAATTGTATTTTTAACAAATTTTGAAGTTTTTACCTCATATCTACATATAATTTGCAAATAGCAATATATGGCTGGTTTCTATGAGGTAAATCAATGGAAACTAGTCCAAAAAGGTTTTTAATTACTCTTTTTGGGTTTATCCATGGAAATTAATTAAGAATTGACATTTTTACAGGAGTCTAAGTTGCTCTTTACCTCCTTGGCACGTCAAAATAGCAGCTTATTTACAATTTCCTTATGATAGAATAAAGTTTTGACTTGGTAACCAAGTTCCCAAAAGGTTTTAGCTTACTAATTGGGCCAAGATCAGCAATGGATCCAAGATTTGGAGCTTTCCATGCCTCAGAGGTGTCAGAAGTTGGGTACCCTGGCTCTCTTTGATGTCTTTTGTCCCCCTTAACTATTTTTTACGTCAAAATAGAAATTCAGGCTTCAAGTGAGATATCCAATATGGGTGTACCAAAAGTTTATGTAAGGATACCATAATATTAAGTGCCACAAACATGCATAACACTATTCTTAGTGTATGTGTAACATGGGATTTCTCATATTTCCATTATTTTTGCATGAAATTGAGAAAAACAAAAATTTTCACAATTCTTTTATGTGGTATTGATGATATGGTATTTAAGTATTTGCAGTTTCACCACCTCAAAGAGTTTATTTAAACTTATTAACTCTATGGAGCTACCCTAGATGAAATTTTGTGTAGAATCCAAATATGGCCTTAAATCCATGGATTTACTTACTCAATAAAAGGTTATTCATCTTTTCTGAAATCAAAAATGATGAATTTTGAGTATATGCATGAGTTATGGGTTATGCATAGTTCAGAATTTGATTTGAATTAATTGTGGCCTATTTGGGTATGTAAAATATACCTCAAGGCTCACAGGTTTGATCAATGTTATCATCTAATCTTTTAATATGAAAATCATTAGGCTGAGATTCATCCCAATCACAGATTAAATTTTTATCAGATGTGATAGACACACTCTCTTCAAAAGAATTCCCAATAGTAGTATGATCAACAAAATCATCACCAGTGAATTTCCTTGAATCAATTTCATAACCGTGTTGCACATTTGCCTTATGTCCAAAAAGCTTGTCCATACAATCATAGCAGGGACACATTGCTTCAAGTTTTTCTGATAGTGTGAGTTCACCAAGTTGCTCCATTGTTAATCCAGAACCTTTCTCCTTAGCAAATACGTTTGTTTCAATATATTTTCATTGTGTGTGTCAAACCTCTTCTTACAGTTCCTCCCAGTAAGGTTCAAATGACAATTTTGATTATTTAACTAGCAAGAAAAAGGTGAAAATTCCATGGTCTTAGTCATAAGAGGTTCACCAATTCTTGTATTTTTTACTTCTCCAAATAGTTCTTTGTAAATTTTTGTGTCTTCTAAGTATTAAAATAATAAGAGAAATAAAGATTTTATATTAACATGAGGAAAAACATGTGACAACCATAATAAGATGATAAGTCCCTGAAGTTGAACAACAATTTATAATACACAGGTCAATACAAAAAAGGACTACAACAGAACTAGAATGTGGCACTAAAACAGAGATGTAATACAAAAATTGATGGCTGTATGTTGTTTATGTTTTGAATGGTATGATACCTCTAAGCTCAAGGCTACTTGAGTTATGAAAATAATAAGCAGCTACTGATACATGATTTTTCTAGTTGCTATAAAAGAAAATAAATTTTATGAATATACTGCTTGTACGGCTCTGGTAAGTTTGCTAGTGGTTTCTGTCACAACCAAAAATAATTACCCCTCTCAATGTGTGTTGTGGCAATTTCAACCTGAACCCAAGTCATGGTCAATTGACCATATAATATGTTTTATGGCCAATTTTAATATTTTGGTGCTCTATGGCCTCTTGGCAATAACACCCTTCCACTGGCCAAATATGGCCCCAAACCTCATTTATGGCCTCAGGCCATATCCTGCCTTCATTGGCTTCATTGGCCAACTCCCCATCTCACCAACCCCCAGGCCATTATCCTTGTTTTTGGACCTGGGGGGTCCTTTCAGTCTGTTAGGGACCTATGGCACCTCTAGCCACCACCAGAGCCCTTGGCCCAACCCTTTATATTAGGGAGTTTTGGGCCATTTAGGCCCCCCATGGCCTCTACAGCCCATGGTCCATGGGACCCTTAGGCCTCTTTTGGCCCAATTTCAATGAGTCCAAAAGAGGCCAAGGGGGCAGTTCATCAGTCCCCAAACTACAAGTGGGCCCACCCCAGCCAGTTTCTGACCCCAAATGGTCAAAACGCACCTTAGGACCCAAGTTGGCCATAAATCAGTCCATGGCCTCTGGCAACCATCAGAGGCCACCAGATCAGCTCCAAGAATGGATTCCCCTCCAGTTCAGGGGAAGACTTCCCTTCCTTCAATGCACTCCGTACTCAAGGACCAGGAGTGGTGCATATATGGTCTAATATACCATTATGCACTGTTTGTGCTCAGCAATCCAATCGTGACACTTTCAGGACCCAATTATGTAATTCCAAATGATATCCCCAAATCCATCACCATCTTCAAAGGAGGACCTTTCAGATATTTGGTCTGGAAATTCCCTGGCGGCTACCAGAATACCATTTGAGGACCCCAACCACCTGGCCCTGCAGGATTTGGGTTGTCAATTCTCACCAGGACAATTCTAAGGGTAATTCTCAGAGGTAATCAATCATATTCAATCATTGTCAATGCATCAAGCGCTCAGCCTTCCTTGGACAACTCAATTGGTCCATACAGGTAGTAATCAAGTATCCTGTATGGCCTTGGCCCAATTGGGCCAATTAATATGCCCCTGTGGGAATCCAGTCACACAGTTCAATTCTCAAAATGGCCAGAACTGTATTGGCCCAATTCAGAAAATACAGCCAGATGATTCACCTTCAAGGATCAGCCTTCCAGCTTTTCACATATACTGGCCACCTTTCATCACCTAGAGACTTTTTCCCCTTTTAATTAATATATTGTATTTATTTTTATCCTTATTCCCTTTTACTTTATTGAAGTAAATACTGATATTCTTAACTCAGTCATTAGAACCCTTTCTTCTCTGCCTGTCAGTTAATATTGGTGGTCATATCCTTTACTAATTCCATTGTTCTTTCTGGCAGGTTGAAACAGTGAATTGAGGATTCATTTGGTCGGCTCTTTGGCTTTTGGCTTCTTATTATCCTTGCCATTGGCTTCCTTTCCTTTTATCCTTTGGCATACTTGCCTTTACCTTCCATTCTTCTTTAAAGAAATATATCATTTTATCCCTTTATTCTTTTGGAGCCCTCCAAGTGAGTTCTTGATTCCCGAGTGCCAGGCCACTCTTACTTTCATAAGAGCCCCTGTGACAGTTTCACACACCACTACTTAATTGTAAGAATAGGTTAATGAATACAAGAGTGAACAACACTTAGTTGTATCACTCTTAGGTTGAGTTTAAGATGGATACAAATAATAAACTGGAAAACAACTGAGGATGATTCCAGTAACATCTATCCTCAGTGCTTATAAATAGTTTTTTGTGATCTTAAGATCACAGCTTTAAGAATTAGATTGCATAGCTCTTTTTGGATTAGTTTGAGAACAGGTTCCAGTATTGAGTACTTAGGAGAAACACTCAGATATACTTCAGAAGTAGGTTCAGATGTTTTGATAATCTCTCAAGACAAAATGTTTTTTTGTGTCATTATTTCCTTTATTTCAAAATTTTGATCTTTTGGTAAGCTACTTTTTCTGTTTATTTTTTTTGATGGATTCTGAAAATTATTTTGATGATTGTTCTGAGAATTTTCTGGAATTTTATCCTCTTCCACGAATTACTCAAACAATTTTTTGTGTTTCTGCTATCATCATGACATGTTAAAGGATTTATAGGACAACTTGATGTGTATGGGGTTTAACCAGCCTCCAGGACATTCCAATGGTCCAAGTTGTTATTTTCATGACCTAGTGGAATTTTTAAAACTTCTCTCATTCATTGTTGTAGTGCATGTTGTTGTTGAAAAAACACTTGTGAGTTACTCCAGGCTGCATTGAAGAAATACATTTGATTGTAAACCCCAACATCTGACTGCAATTCCTACCCACCATGTTGGCTGTTACTTGGAACCTTTGTGTTATTATGTAAGACTCAATCTTCAACACTTTGAGGATAATGAGACACTCCAAGAATTTTTCAAGTGGTGGAAGGTAAGTACCTCATAGCAGTTCTTGTGATGAGTGTTCATTTTTGTTAAAAATGGAATTAAAAACATAAGTCTCGTGGTTTCACTCACAAAGATTTTGTTAAACAAGATCATCCAGAAATGGAAAATCTTTAAGCTACAACATACAACCCCCATTGTACCAATTTGGGAAAAATTTAGACCACAAGGATTTTTGGAAATCTGATTTGACTGCTAATTTGGTTACAAGCCACACCTATGAAAACTGTGAAATCAGACACTTTTTTGTTTTGCAAATCATGTAAGGAATGAAGCCCCTTATTATTATTTTTATTTAGAACCAACACATGTCTAATGACACGAAAACAATGGATTTTTCATTAACTCTCTCATTTAGCCTTGTGAGACATGAGAGCCAATTGTGAGGAAAAAAAATTACGCAAAAAAAAGTGTTCAAAGGTTTGTTGGAGGCCACTGTACAATAAGCAATACAGAAAATTATTTTACTTTGGCTCGATGAAAAGTATTTTGAAGAAAAAGTACAAATAATAAAGAGGGAAAGTACCGTTTCAACGGTGAAATGTTCTCAAAAGGGGCTCAGATTGCATTTTTTTGGATTTAACATTTAAGCTCGTCCACTCTGGAAATACACAATATTTGGGTTATTTTTATATAAATGTTTACGATGCCTTGTTGCCACATGCGCCAGTGCCTATGTCCAATCAATGCCATTCCGAAAAAGAGGGAAGCATGCGTTGAACGCCACAACAGTCTGCCAGGCGTGGCACTTCGCCAATTGGAATGGATTTGGAGGGACCCTCTTTGAGTCAAAAAATATATAATAAGGAAGCTTGAGGAAGGAAAGTCGAGTTTATAATCTCATCGGTTGGAGCAAGCCAGTCGCAAGCAACCAAGCTACCTTACCAGATATTTGCAACATTCTCCAAGACCATGCGTTGGCAAGTTTTCGAGCTTCAACTCCTCGCCTTTTCTCTTATGTTTGCTCAATCGTCAGCGTCCCAGCACGTTTGCTTTAATGGATATCGCCTTTTGACAACCAAAGATAATCTAGGCACGTTCATAGCTTGAAGCCTTTTGTTGAGTTTAATCTTACAGTCATAGACATACTAACTTTGCAATGTCATGGGTTCCATGACCGCTTCTACGTATAAAGTGTGTCATACGTCTGCCACGAAATCGGTCACATGCCCCCAAAACGGTTGTTTTTTTGGGAGTCCACACCAAGGTGTGTCTTATTGCCTGATGACGTCGTTTTTGAACGTCGAGAAACTGCGAGGCACCCAGGAAATATTGACTGACTCAAGCTCCTGAGCAAGCCATGATAAACTATTACTTGGAAGGATGTGTTCCTAATGACACCACTCGAGCATCACCGATTGCAGATCTAAAGCTTCATCCCATCGATAATCACCTTTCACAGGATATGCAGAAAATTAGTGCGTGGTTGGGCATCCTGAAAGCAAGCTCTGCTCATCTATTAACAATGAATTTTTGTGACTAAAATTGTGCAGTTGTCGAACAAGGATGGTACTACAACTGGGGCAAGAAATTGATCATCCGTCTGACCTTCACATGTCCATCGAAGACAACCATTAATTCCTGGCGACTTCGTAAGTCATGAAACTATGGAGCATTGTCGAAACCACGCCCCTTGAAAGCTAACGTCCAGTCTATTCGATCTTACTCCTTTTAGAATGTACAGGGTGCAGCCCGTAGCCCTGCAGCTAAGGGCACCGCCCACTCTCAGTTCCTTTGCTCATCGTTCCTGATTACTAAAGACGACTGATAGCCAGAGCGATTGTGAGAAAGCGTGACAACTTATTTCTAATTCCTAAAATGTTTATGAAGCATATCGAAGGTGTCTTGAAACACCGAACTTGTATTATGTGGCAGCAGTTGGTCCAAAAGTTTAATTGAACAACAAACAGATGCGCTCTTTGGCGTCTGAGTGTTACAAGAAAAGCTCATCAATGTTTAGACTTTTTAGCTTCATCGAAAACACTGAGTAGAATTTGATTTAAAAATTTGATAAGTTACTTCCAGCGTTCCTGCAAACCACCAATAAATAGAATTTTTCCATGGAGTTTATTTTTTGAATAACAACACAGCCATCATCTGTGAGTTTATCTGAAACGATATTATAAAGATCTCTGAGCTTAAAGGTATTGATACCTTGGCTAAAAATAAGCAAGTGATAGCGACGAGATTTATATAAAAGCCTACTGAATGACAAGGTATAGATACCTTTGATTAGAAGAACCAAGAAGGAGCAGTAGCGACGACAAGCACACCTAGGAAAGGTGTAAGTTACAAAAGGTTAAGAGTCGATGGGTAATTAGGACAAGTACCATTGACTAAATTGACGCTAAACAAGAGTGGATTCATCTAACAGGATGTTCTAACTATTCCAGTCAGTGAAAGAAAGGTCTTTTGTATCATTACTCGAAGAGTTCTTGTCAATTCGAGGAGAGGATTCATCTGTTCTCTTAGTGCATTCTAACAATTCAACACATCTAGAGGATGTGAGAGTTAAAAAATTTGTAAGAGTCGATGGGGAGAATAGTAAGACCCATCGACTCTTAGAAGGAAAACTTGCCGACAAGGACTCATCTAGCACCCATAAGAGAATACATAAATCCTGTCAAAACAGGTGTTATGATTACCCCATTACCCATTGGAAAAGGAGTGCTTCGCTTTTCGTCTCTTAACAGATATAATGTAAGGATTTTGATAGTCCAATGATATGAATCTTAAGAATAGAGACTATTGAGAGTAAGGTACTGTTAATTTAAGAGAACTAAAAGGTTTTGAATTAACAGCAGTATAAAAGAGAGTAGAAAAAATGTAAGTACCTAAAAGGTGGAATACAAGTAATAAAAGAATATAAAGGTCTATTTGTAAATTCTGGCAGCACTACAACTGACTAGATTCAGATCTGAGTTAGTATTACATTGATAAGAAATGCAGAAAAGGTCATACCAAAGGTAGTTACGAAGGTCGTGTTTGAGTAGGTAGAACAATGAAGATGATGATGATAAAAGAAGAGGTGGTAGGTTGATGAGACGGAGAGAGAAAGATGAAACAATTGGAAGATAATAGGATTGTAAAGAAAACAAAGAATAAAAGGATATGATGAGAAGATGCAAAATAAGACAAAACAGGAATGAGTTTGTAACAAGAAAAAGGAGAAAGGAGTGGTTTATATGTCCACGAATCATAGCCACTGGATTTCCTTTAGTTGGGAATCCATGGCAAGTCTTGGATTATCACTAGATACTTGAGCGTATTCAGAGTAAAGGTGGCCATGGTTAATCTTAGCTCCTTTCGGCCAATTCTCCAACATCCCCCCTCACCTTTAGTCTTGATACGCTGAGGACATTAAGTGCTCTTTCCAACACCGGTTTACTAACTGATTTGGTTAAGAAGTCAGCAAGCATATTCTCACTTCGCACATATTGAAGCTGAAAATCCCTTGATTGTACTACCTCCCTTACGAAGTGAAGCTGGATATCGACATGCTTCATCCTCTTGTTGTTGAAGCTGCTGTCACCGTTCGCAGTGTTAATACAACTCTGATTGTCGTTCCATATCAGTACTCTGCAATTAGGCTCAATTATACCAATTTCTATTGCCCATTGCCTGAGCCACAACATTTCCGATGTTAGATCACACAATGCCTTGTACTCTGCCTCTGCAGTTGATGTGGAGACAGCCTGCTGTTTTCGCGTCTTCCACAAAACTAGACATCCCTCAAATAACGCCAAATAACCAGAGATCGATCGCCTTGTTACCCTGCAATTTCCCCAGTCTGCGTCACTGTAGGCGATGATACCCTGCTTGCCATTCCTGTGGTAGTGTAACCCTATTTCCTGTGATCCTTTTAGATATCGCAGTACGTGGAGAAAGCCCTTCCAGTGCCGAATCCCTGGGTTTTCTAGGTATTGAGATAGTGCACTCACGGCGTGCGCAAGATCTGGTCGAGTGGCTGTACTGAGGTAATTAAGACTTCCAATGGCACTCCTGAAGTTGATCCCCAATCTTTTAAACGAAGTAATTTCATCACTAGTTGCAGGACCGAGGTGTTCGTTTGGCACAAGCGGAGTGGTGGCTTCTTTACATTCGCTCATACCGTAAAGATTTAGTAATGACTCAGAAAAATGTTGTTGATCAAGCGTAATCTTTTCTTCTGACTGAGTCACCTTAATCCCCAAGATTAAGTCAGCTGGCCCAATGTCTTTGATGTCGAATTCACTCCCTATTTCATTTTTGAAGGCAGAGACATCTTTGCTGAAAATCGCGATGTCATCAACGTGTATGTAGATCCAAGTGGGAATCTTACTATACTTGAAGAAGACGCAAGGGTCTAGTATGCTTACTCTAAACCCAATTTTTAGCAGCCATTGCTTTAGTCTAGTGTACCATGCTAATGGGGCTTGCTTCAGGCCATATATTGCTTTATTGAGACGCAGACATTTTTGACGTTGATCAGCGTTGATTCCTTGAGGTATGGCTAAGTAAACAACTTCCGAGAGATCTGCATTTAGGAATGCACTTTTTATGTCGATTTGGTGAAAACATAATTTGTTTTTGCAGGCAAATGCAATCAAGGAGCGTAAAGAGTTCAGTCGTCCAGTAGGTGCAAATGTCTTGTCGTAATCGCTTCCTTGTGTTTGACTGAATCCTTGAGCGCATAATCTGGCCTTAAATTCTACAGCTTCATTTCGGTGGTTCATTTTGATCCTGAAAATCCAAGTAGTGCCTACCAGTTTGTAATCATCCTTTAGATCAACGATTTCCCATACTTTCAGTTGATTCATATTATCGAGCTCTTTATCAATAGCTTGTTTCCATAGGTCTTTGTCTTTTGATTTCAGAGCATTTTTGTAGGTTGATGGTATTTCTATTGAAGCGCTAAAGAGGGCATTTCCTCTTCTTGAATAAGGAAGCACATTTAGCTGATCGATGCTACTTCTAATTAGAGTTGGATGACGAGGGCCAATGACCTTTATTCTAGGATGATTGTTTATTTCCGTGCTGTTTGCGTTTGATTCATCAGAATGGGTTTCACCCACCATTGCTGAGATCGGTGAGTTTACTGACAGAGGGAGTTCTTCTATTTCCAAAGATTCTTCCATCAACTGTTCATTACTATTTTCATTAATTGGTTCCGAGTTAATGTTTAAGAAAGACCACTTCATGTCTTTCTGTACTGTGTCGCTATTGGAGTTGATCCTTGGGTAAATTTTTTCGTTAAAAGTGGCATTCCTTGTAATGACAATTTTTGAGTCATGTAATCTTAGTATTCGATAGGACGTGTTTTCATTTTCATATCCTAAGAAGATTCCTTCTGATCCGGGAGGAGCTAGTTTCCAGTCCCTATGTTTGTGATGATTGAATATTACAGCTCTGCAACCAAAAGTTTTTAATCTATTTATTCTTCCGGGATTATTATACCACAGTAGATGAGGAGATTTATTATTACGAGAGACAGTAGGACTTAGGTTTGACAGAAAGACTGCAGTGTTTATCGCTTCAGCCCAAAAGGATTTTGGAAGGTTTGTTGGATTAATTAGGCATCTAGCCTTTTCCAATATTGTTCTGTTTGCTCGTTCAGCATACCCATTGTGCTGGGGCGTTTCTGGTGGAGAAAAAATGTGAATAAATCCACATTCGTCCGACAGTTCTTTGAACTGGTTATTGAGAAACTCACCTCCTCGATCGGAAACAAGTTTTTTTAGTTTTCTGTCATGCTTGTTTTCCATCAGTCTTTTTGCTGAGAGGAAGTGTTGAAAGGCTTCTGATTTTCTTTTTAAAAAGCGAATAGTTTTAAATCCCGTGGCTTGATCAACTATGGTAAGAAAGTATGAACAGCCAGAAAGGGAAGCAGGAGAGATTGGTCCCACTAGATCAAGATGTAGACAATCTAAAGGGAATTTTGCTTCTTCGAAGTGATTAGAGTAAGGGAGCTGATGTGATTTATTCATTTGACATACAAGGCAGTTTGAAATGTCGGTTGGTAATCCCATCGATCTTAATACTGAGATGCCTGGGTGACCAAGTCTATTGTGCCAGATATCGGATTCTTTATTGTTGGTGGTTAGTAATGATTTTGGTAGGTTATAGTTGATGTACATGAGCCTGTCAATAATGTTCCCATCTAGAATGATTTCCTTGTTGGATTCTAGTATAAATTTGTTTCCTTGACGATGAATTGTAAGCTGTTTTTTGAATAATTCGAGCATACTGATAAGGTTACATTTTAGCTTCGGCACAAAGAGACAGTTTTCCAGCTTAATGATTCTGTTATTGCAGTTAAGGTTTACAGTTCCTATTCCACATGTGATTAGTGTACTATTCACGTCTCCTGTGGCAATATTAATTTTGACCGAGAATGATAGTGAGTGGAAGAAATCTTTATTGTTGAACATATGGTGAGTTGCACCACAGTCAACAACTAGATCATTTGAGTTTTCTTTTTGTGATAGAGAAGAGGTGATTAGAGCAGTAGCTACCGACAGATGTGCTGAAGGATTGAGGAATTTTCGCTTCTTTTCTCTTCTAGAAGGTCTTAGGTGAGGATTTTCAGCCCAACATTCTTCCTTTCGATGAGTAGTGCATTGTTGATTGTGTCTTCCGTTGGAGCAGTAGCAGACTTTCTTGAATTGTTCATTTGAAGCAGAAAACAAGGCAGAATGATTTTTATCTGTTTCAATGTTTTTTGTGAGCAATAAGTTTGCAAAGTCTTGTAGTCTATTAAGTATAAGATTTGGCTTTTCTATTAATTCTTCATTTAGAGTGAGTACTTCGATGAATTGATGTAGTTGAGATTCACCACCGAGTTTTCCAAGGAGAGAAAAAGATAGGATTTCATTTGGGACTTTAATGTCAACAGACTCGAGTTCCATCATCATTTCTCTACAGGAGTCGATATATGATTGTAAGTTACCGCAGTAAAAGGTACGTTGCCAATCCATCCATACCCTTCCTCTATTGACGGCTCTTCTTGAGGCGTATTGCTCGTTTAATTTTGCCCAGAGTATGTTTGCCTTTTCAGTTGTTTCATTATTGACTACTTCACGAAATACTCTTTCGTTGATATTGGAAGTGATAATGTTTATTGCTTCGTAACTAGATTTGTACCATTTGTTGGTAACAGGAATTGAGGCATCAGGTGCAAGAGGTTTTTCACAAACTTCAATGAGGTCTTTGGACCTGAGATGAATCTTGATTCGTAGATACCAGTGACTGTAGTTAGTCCCATCTAGAAGAGGAATGTTTGACGATTCTCGTACTTCAGTTTGTTTAGTATTCATTTCGTATTCCACCTTTTTTATTTGTTATGACCAAGAGTCGAGACTGTAAATCTGTTAATTTAAGAGAACTAAAAGGTTTTGAATTAACAGCAGTATAAAAGAGAGTAGAAAAAATGTAAGTACCTAAAAGGTGGAATACAAGTAATAAAAGAATATAAAGGTCTATTTGTAAATTCTGGCAGCACTACAACTGACTAGATTCAGATCTGAGTTAGTATTACATTGATAAGAAATGCAGAAAAGGTCATACCAAAGGTAGTTACGAAGGTCGTGTTTGAGTAGGTAGAACAATGAAGATGATGATGATAAAAGAAGAGGTGGTAGGTTGATGAGACGGAGAGAGAAAGATGAAACAATTGGAAGATAATAGGATTGTAAAGAAAACAAAGAATAAAAGGATATGATGAGAAGATGCAAAATAAGACAAAACAGGAATGAGTTTGTAACAAGAAAAAGGAGAAAGGAGTGGTTTATATGTCCATGAATCATAGCCACTGGATTTCCTTTAGTTGGGAATCCATGGCAAGTCTTGGATTATCACTAGATACTTGAGCGTATTCAGAGTAAAGGTGGCCACGGTTAATCTTAGCTCCTTTCGGCCAATTCTCCAACAGGTACTACGACAAACAACTTAATTAGATAAAATCACAGTCTGTAAATACTATTTATGTTAAAAGAGGTGATCTCTCCCAGTCCGTGAGCAATTAAATCACTCCGTTAAGAAATGAGATCACACTGCGCGCAGTTAAGAAAATGAAACACAATTATCAGTGCCACGGTGATAAGTACTAGAATTCTTTATAAAAGAGCATGCCTCAAGATTGAAACAAGTAGAGCAGATTCAATCATACTTTTTATTATTATCATCTTTCTATTATCATACTAAATACGTACACTTAATAGTGGTTTGTCTGTTCTTTATTCGTAGTTTAAGACTGATGTGATTACTGACTTCCCTATGTAGTAGTTTGGTCACTGATCTTTGAGATACAGTGTGTTAATTAGTTCTTTTGTTATATTTGTGTGATTAAATAGCATCTGGTTGGTACTTTATACTTTCTCATTCATGTTATCTTTGCTTACTTTCGTTTGATATTAGTTGTAATAGTGATATTACTGTTAAGTTTTCAGACAAAAAAAACTAGAATTTCATTTCAATATTTTTCTGATCGGATAAAAAGGAAGATGATTGAAGATGTATTATACCTAGATGACAAGCCTATAATATGAATTGAATGACAACGACAATTTTATGTTTCTTAGAGCAAAAACAAATTACAATTTCACACGCATATATAATTAGAAAATATATTTTATTTTAATTTTTTTAATTTTTAATTTTAATTGAGAAGGGAGAAACATCATGATATATAAATAGAATGGAGGATGAGCGTTAGATTCAACAAATGAGACAATGAGTAACTGAGTGTAAGGTTTGACTATGAAACAATAAGTAAAAATTACTAATTTATTACTTATTGCACTCTGAATGTCCTTATAATTGAAATAAATAAGATTAAAATAATAATAATAATAAAGAAATATTATTATTATGGCGTAAAAATATTATATTATTAAATAAATATAATAATATAATTAATATTATATGAAATTATAATATTATAAATAATATATTAATATAAAATAATTAATATATTAAAAAGCTCTTTATTATTGTTACCAACAAATAATAAAGGCGTAAAAAATTGTTTTTTATTAATAAAAAACAATTAATAACTATAATATTACTAATATTAAAGTTATGAATTAATATAAATACTATTTATATTAATTAAAGAATTATTAAGAGAGTAATAATAGAGAAATTATTATAATAAGAGAAAATAACCTACTTTTAACACTTAATATAATAATTTTGAAGTATTTTACGCCAAAAAATATAAATACAACTTTTCCAAATTGTATTTACAATAAAAATAAAGAAAATTACAAATTAATCTGGATTTTTACGTGGAAATGAGTTATTAGAGAGATTTTTAACAAAAACAATTAAATAAATGATTTAATCACGTCAAAATAGATGATTATAGCAAGGTGGTCTTTGGTCTTTAATAATATAACAGTTTTATATATAAAGAATAAAGAAATTACCTTTGATTTAATTGATTTAATGTTTTTGATGCGTCTGAGGGGAAAACAGAGTAAAAAGAGCTCTATTTATAGTAAATACCTCCCTCCTAGAGTCCAACAGGCTTCTAGTAGACGTGTACTGATCATATCCACTGGAATTGATCAATATTTTAAGGCTTGAGGGTGATTACATCATGATCAAACCATATTACATCATTATTACACCATTACTTAGAGTTATCACTATAACTCTAAGTGTGATGACATCAGAGGCTTGGCAGAACCCCAAATTTCGTGGATTTTATTAGTTTTAATCATAAACTAATAGTATTCACCAATTTTATCACTATTAAGACTGTTAAACTTAATTTAAGGTTACAGTATGTGATCATAACAGCTCAATTTAAGCTCAAACTTTGATCCTCAATAACGTTTAAGGTTTTCACGCTACAGCAATTCAGAGAGTGAATTCTGATAGCCTGACATAACCTTATTATGCTGCCAAGAGCTTTTCATTACATCATCAAAACTCTAATTTTGATGATTTTTCTTGTAACTCATCTTTTCTGTCGAAATTCAATATTTTAAACTTCAAACCTTGATTTCAGGGGGTTATACCCTGAATTTAACAATAAAAATTACGTCATTCTTCTCGAATAAACTAGTAGAATCCAACTGTATACTTTTTTTTAAGTTTGGACTACTTTCACAACAAAGTGGTCAACAGCTCTGTTGATTTTTATCAATATTTCCTCATAAGTCTTAACCTTGTTTATAATTTGCAAAATAAAGTTCATATCTGTGTTCTTACAGTAATTACGTGGTAGCTTTATTTTTGGTTCATCATTCTAGCATGTATAGTTTAGAAGATATTAGCTATGATCACTGAATATATGCGTTGACCAAAAAAGTGCATATATTCAGGATAATTCCTTAAGTATTGATTTTGGGAATTAGCTTATTAATTGTTTTATATGTGGAGTTCTGTGGGGAATCCACTGATACAATTTATTTTACATGTTGTTTCATTAATTTCTGAGATAAATAAGGTTTTATGGTTTTTATAAGGTATTATACCTTATAATTCCTTAAATATTGGCTTTACAGATATGCCATAAAAGTGGTATATGTGTATTTTTCCATGGGGAATCCAATGGTATAATTTAATTTACATGTTGATTCATTGGTTTTTAAGTTAACCCAATTTTTATACCAATTTATGGTATTTTTTGTATATTTAAGTAATTATTCTTAATGTATATTTATTCTAAGTAATTTTAATATAATTATATTAAAGTTATATTTATTCAGAGTCTTTTTTGTGACCTTATTGGGTATGTGGTCATATCTCAAAGGCTCACATTCCCTACCACCAAAAAAGATTGTACCACAATCTGATATGTGTGATTAGGGTATCATCCACTGTCCTACCTCTTCAATAGACTTTGTTAGTCTTGAAGCTCAATAATGCTTAACTTTTTTTATTTTTCAGGTTTTCTTTCATGTCTGAATCTTCTCAGTAATTTATCAGCATTTGTTATATCTTTCTCAAGTAGCCATTCATCTTCCTGAGTTGAATTTCTATACCTTACAAGGTATTCCCTTTCTTTTTTGTTTCTTGTCCTTCTTTCTTTAAGGACTTTTACTATTTTCTTTTCCTCTCCTTCCTCCAAGGGGGGAATCTCAAGTGGGGGTTTATTTCTTAGTGGAAATAACTCCTTGTCACTTGAACTGTAAGGTTTTATCAGACTTACAGGGAAAGTTGGTTGTTTGTTCATTAGTTCACCTGTGAGTTCTAATTGCACAGCATTGGGTCCATGGAGTGCTTTTATCATAAATGGTCCTGCAAAGGAATCTTTCAATTTCTTTGGGCCTTTTATGTTATTGAAATTAAGGGTTGATACTAAAACCAAGTCCCCTATTTTGAAGTCAGGTGGCTTATGACTTTTATCCCATCTTTCTTTTGCATATTTAAAAGAATCTTGCATGCATCTGTTTGCATGGTGTCTTGCTTTGTCAAGCATTATCTTGAAACTGCTTGCTGTTGGATGTATATCCACTAAGTCCTTTTTGAGGGTATCATAAGGAAGTCTTGGATTCCAACCTTTCTCTAGCATTGCTGGTGTTTTGCCAGTAGAAGAATGGATTGATGTCTTATATGCCAGTTCAAGTGCTGGTATTAGTGTACACCAATCATGGGTAAAACCATCCGAATCTTTGAATTCTAGCCCATAAGCACAGAATCTTCTGATCATATCCTCTAGGGTTTGTATCATTCTTTCTGCTAGACCATCAGTTTGAGGATGATAAGCTGTTGAGAATGATAACTTTGTCCCAAACAAGTTATGGAGGTTTGTCCATAATGCTGAAGTGAACTTTGGGTCTCTGTCACTTATAATATTTTGGAATAAGCCTGTGTGGCTAATGACTTTATTCCATATCATTATGGCTGTATCCATAGCTGTGTCATCTTTATGACATGGTAAGAACATGGGAGTTTTACTGTACCTGTCAACTAACACTAGACATGCATTATAACTCCTGTCTCCTCCTGGAGGTAAGGCTGTTACCCAATCCATATGAACTATTTCCCATGGGGATTTTGGTTCTTGGATTTGGATCATCATTCCAAATTTCTTTCCTGTGGCTCTGTTGGCTTTTTGGCATCTGTCACAGGTTTGGCAGTACTCTGCAACATCTTTTTTCCAATTTGGCCACCAAGAGCAGGTTTTCACCCTCTCTAGTGTCCTATCTTCTGAGAGATGTCCAGATGCAACACTATCATGACACTCATGTAAAATAGTGTTTATTAGTGTTCTGTCTGTTAAGGCCATAACACATGTGTGTTTTGTTCTATGGTAAAGGATTCCATCAAGGAGGTGGAATCTTCCTTCATCATATGCCTTTTTCCATATTTCATCTAGTTTTGATGAAAGTGATGGATCTTTGCAGTCTTTCATTAGAAGTTGGCTTAAGATATGGCAATTTTTGTCTGTCTTATAGCTTTCTTTAACTTGGTTAAAGAATTCTGTGCCAATGTCTGTAACACATATTCCTTCTATATGGTGCTCTTCTTGTGGTACCCATGCTGGATTGGCAGGGGTATTTGCTAGAGCCCATCTGCTAAGACCATCTGCATTTTTATGTATATTTCCAGATTTATGAACAATAGTCATATTTCCTCTATATTCTTGGATAGCAATTTGCCATCTCAGCATATGTCTATTTGGAGTCTTCATATTTAATAGTGATTTCACAGCATTACAGTCTGTGATTACATCAAATACTGTGCCATCCAAATAATAGTTAAGTTTTTCTAAAGCCCATACTAGGCATAAGCATTCCATTTGGCTTGCTCCATACCTTGCTTCTGTTGGCTTTATCTGCCTTGAAATGAAACAAATTGGTCCTTCCACTGGTTTATCATTGATAATTTGTGTTTGGTGAAGTGCAGCACCTAGTCCTTCTCCACAAGCATCAATGTACAGTTTGAAGGGTAGTTTCCAATCTGGCATCAGAAGAAATGGGGCATTTGTTAAGGAATTTTTCAATTCTTCATATGCCTTGACTCTTTCTTCTGTCATCTCATAGACTGTTTGTTGGTCACATAGCTTATACAAGGATTTAGCAATCTTTGCAAAGTCCTTTATATGCTGTCTATAGTAACCAGCAAATCCTAGAAATGATTGCATTTCTTTTTTGGTTTGAGGCATTGGTTTAAGTAGTACTGCTGCTACTTTATTTTTGTCTATGCCTAGACTAAGGCCAGATACTACATGTCCTAGGGCTTTTAATTCACTATATGCAAAATGACACTTTTTCAATGAAATTTTCATATTTACTTGGACTATTTTCTGTAGTACCCTTTCTAGTCTTGTCAGGTGATTTTCCCAAGTTTCTGAGCAAACTATGATATCATCAATGTAGATTATTAACCATCCTTCTGATAATTCTTCAGGAAATATGGTATTCATCATTCTTTGATAATGGGAAGGTGCATTTTTTATCCCAAATGGCATTCTTAAGTATTCAAAAATTCCACAATGGACTATTATTCTTAGTAGTTTCTTGGCATTGTCTGTTAAGACATTTTGATGAAAACCCTTAAGAGCATCCATAGCTGTGATGAACTTAGCTTGTGACAATTGGGTTAATGTCTCATGGATTCTGGGTATTGGATATCTGTCTGGAATGGTATAGGTATTCAGGGCTCTGAAGTCTCCTACCATCCTTGATTTTCCATTATGCCAAGTTATAATGACAGGTGTAGTAACTTCTACTTGTTCATTATGTCCAACCTTTCTTAATACTCCAAGGTCCATTAATTCTTTAATGTGCACCTCTAGGGCTTCTCTAGCTCTTGGACTGGCTGGATAAGCAGGTCTTCTTAATAAAGGTGGGTAAGGTTTTTCTACATTAAGAATTATATCCACTTCATGTCCAATTATGGCACCTAGTGGCTCTTTGTCAGTTGCAAAGGCATTTTTATACTTAAATAAGAGGTCAATCAATTTTTCTTTCATTTTTTCTGTTAATTCTTGATTGAATTCTGCCTCTTTGAGTTGTTCAGATATAAAAAGTTCTTTTTCTGGAATTTTTTCCTCATTCTTAATAACTGTGATTTGTTTTTTGTTATTTAAGAATCCAAACTTTTGTCTTTTATTATCTCCTATGGTAAAATATCTATCCTTTTGGTTGGAGATATCTATACCATAGATTGATAAGTAGTCATTCCCAAGTATGAAATGATTACTAGTACAGTTGTCCATTACTACAAACTCTACTTTAATTCTGACACATTGTGAGGGATGAGGAAAAATTAGTGTTAAATCAATTATTCCAAGGGGCTTCATGCTCTCACTTGCACTACTAAATTTGACACCTTGTATTGGCATAAGTTTTTCTTGCCAGTCTGGGACAATGGTTTTTAAATAACTTTTGCCAACACAAGTGCAATATGCTCCTGTATCCAAGTTAACCTTTCCTTCTTGGTTATCAACCATAACAATACTTATACTTGATTTTCCAGCTGTATATCCCATTCCTCTTGCAGGTTTGGTTCTATACATTTTGGCATCTTGTATGTTTGTCAGGTTTGTGTCAGATGTTCCAACTTGTGGCAAGTTTGAATTAACATCCAGTACTTCATAAATTATATCAATATTATTAATTTGTGCATTAATTATATTGATTTCATCACTTTCAGAGCTCTCTGACTCTTCTGTCTCTTTTTCAGAGTCAGATTCCTCTTCTTTGTCATTGTGGTTTTCTGTTTCCACAATTTCATTGACCTTTGCTTTTTTAAGGCAATTATTTGCTAAGTGTCCAATACCTCCACATTTATGGCATTTTCTTTGCTCATTATTGTTGGATGTATTGGGTTTAAAGGATTCTTTTGATTTATCTTTCTTGATAAATGGTTTATTTGGGCTTTTAATGTCCAATCTTTTCCAAGTTCTGCCAATTTTTGTTCTTGTCACTATATCTTCTAGTGCATTTATATACTCTTCTGTGGAGCATGGTTCTATACACCTGCTTCTTAGGGCATGTTCTAGTTCCCCTCCACATTTTTTAAGTATTTTCATATGCACCATCTTCTGTGACATTTCTGGGTACAGTGCATTAAGCCTTTCAACTTGTTTTAAGAACCAAGTTAAAGGTTTATCTTTCTCAGGGTCAAAGAAAGAGTTTTCAAATGCATTTTCTATCTTATACCTCCAGGCATCATTTGCCCACTTGGTGATTATTTCTTGTTTCCACCAAGACCAGGTATTTTTACCATTTGTTTGTCTTATGCCATAATACCATCTTTTTGCAGATTTCTCAAACAATGAATGTAATCTTGCAGTGATTAATTCATCTGGTATGGCATAGTCTTCTTGTAACATGTCAATTGTTTTAATAAATGACATGTGGTCATATTCACCTTCTCCTGTGAATGTTGGCCATTCCTTCAATTGAGGTGCTTCCTTCATTAAGACTTGGTTATTGTCTTGGTGACTCAAGTATGTTATGAAAGGATTTGACAATTCCTCTTTTGTTTTAACAGGGCTTCTTATATGAGAAAATGGTGTTGATAACTTTCGCATATTTAAGTTAGCCTCATTAATTTTATCCATTTTTTCTGTAATAAGCCTTATTTCACTTTGAATATCATCTTTCAGATGCATTCTTGCTTCATCACTTTTTTCCACATGGTCTAAAAGTAATTTTTGGTGTGATGAAGTCTTTTCTTCAAATTTTTCTACAGAAATACTTAATTTATTTAATTTTTCTGTAAGATTGTCAATACTCACATCATAATTGATTGTAAAAGTCTTGTCTTTGATATCTTTTATGTATTTATACAATTCTTGTTGTCCTTGTATTAATTTTTGAGTATTGTCAATTAAATTCTTTGGTTTATTATTTTCAACAATAAACTTAATGTTGTCAATTTCTTTCTTGTTTTGCACAACAATTTTTGTTAAAGAAGATAAATTGTTATTTATTTCTTGTAGTGATAATAAACTGTCTTTAATTTCTTTTAGAGGTAATATACTATTTTTAATTTCTGTTAAAGTATTTACAACATCTTTGGACAAGGTTATTTCTTTGGGAAATGAGGTTGTCTCATTCTTTGCTCTTCCTTGTCCTTGAATTCCATCAAGGCTCTGGCCATGTTGAAAACATTGTCCATGGCATCCTTTTGGATTCTTGGGATTCTGTAGCTTGGGGAATATGGTTTCCTCCAATGCTTTTTCTTGTTCTTCTTCCCTTCTTGGGGAAGTGGGTTGGCTTGAGGCTTGCTGGTAGAAGCTACTGGGGCTTCTTCCTTGGTTGCCTCCCTCTTTTTGGCATGATAATCCTTGATTTTTTTGATTTGAGGTTTGGATGACAGTGGATTACATCCATTGGAGTATTTCACTATCTCCTCCTCTCTGAGGAACTTTTTCAGGATGTGCCAGGAGTTCATCACTCCTTGGTGTATTTGAGGCAGCATTTCCCAGTCTTTGTCCTTGTACACTGTGCAATACTGCTTGTACTGGCTCATGTAGATGTCTATTTGAGCCCTCTGAATGTGATTTGTACCTGTTTGAGTTACTCATACTTAGTTACAATTCAGGCTCAGATATCATGGGCATTTCTGGGACTTGCCTTTGGGATAAGGCACTTCCTTGTGTGGATTCTGTTCCACTGGGGATATTGCCCTTTCTTTTCCCTTTTGAGGGATCAATTCTACTTCTGAGTCCAGCTCCATCTGATTGGATGGAGTATTGGGAACCTCTTCTGGTAGTCATAATTAAAGAATAAGAAAAAAATAAAAGTATTTTAGAATAGAATTCTTTTATGGCAATTTAAAAAGAGGTGCTCACCTTCAGAGTCTTGAATGGTGGGCCCTGGAAAGTCTAATTTCTTAGCTTTCTTTCTTTTGGTGATAACTGGTGTTGGAGAACTTTGACAAGTTTCTTCCACCAATCTCTCAACAGTAGCTTGGTTGTCTTCTGTTGGGTTATCTTCAAACACTAAAAAAGACAAATAAATATAAGTCTTTTTATAAGAAGTGTTATTTTTGGCAAGATATGGAAATTTTCCATGTAGAAATTGCTTTTATATCTTTAAAAAAGTGAAATAAATAAAGAAATCAATAAAAATGAATAAAAATAACTTTTTTATTGGTTTTTAATATTTTTTAATATTTTTTATATATATTTTTATTTTTATTTTTAAAGAATAAAATAAAAAATGAATATGATTCTTATAAAATTAAATTATAATAAAAATTATTTTTAATTTATAAAATATCTCTTTTAATCACTAGAGTCACTCAAAGAAAGTTTTTGCAAGTCTAAGGATGTGAAAAACCACGTGTAAGACAGTACAATTGCTTTCCAAATGCCTCAATAGCTTTTAAAATCAATAAAATATAAAATTATTATATAATTTTATGATTATAAATATAATTTATTATTGGATAAACCCAATTAGAATCTTTTTAAAGGTCTTTTAAGTAAATATCACGGCCAGGCCCCCAAATGTAAGGTTTGACTATGAAACAATAAGGAAAATTACTAATTTATTACTTATTGCACTATGAATGTCCTTATAATTGAAATAAATAAGATTAAAATAATAATAATAATAAAGAAATATTATTATTATGGCGTAAAAATATTATATTATTAAATAAATATAATAATATAATTAATATTATATGAAATTATAATATTATAAATAATATATTAATATAAAATAATTAATATATTAAAAAGCTCTTTATTATTGTTACCAACAAATAATAAAGGCGTAAAAAATTGTTTTTTATTAATAAAAAACAATTAATAACTATAATATTACTAATATTAAAGTTATGAATTAATATAAATACTATTTATATTAATTAAAGAATTATTAAGAGAGTAATAATAGAGAAATTATTATAATAAGAGAAAATAACCTACTTTTAACACTTAATATAATAATTTTGAAGTATTTTACGCCAAAAAATATAAATACAACTTTTCCAAATTGTATTTACAATAAAAATAAAGAAAATTACAAATTAATCTGGATTTTTACGTGGAAATGAGTTATTAGAGAGATTTTTAACAAAAACAATTAAATAAATGATTTAATCACGTCAAAATAGATGATTATAGCAAGGTGGTCTTTGGTCTTTAATAATATAACAGTTTTATATATAAAGAATAAAGAAATTACCTTTGATTTAATTGATTTAATGTTTTTGATGCGTCTGAGGGGAAAACAGAGTAAAAAGAGCTCTATTTATAGTAAATACCTCCCTCCTAGAGTCCAACAGGCTTCTAGTAGACGTGTACTGATCATATCCACTGGAATTGATCAATATTTTAAGGTTTGAGGGTGATTACATCATGATCAAACCATATTACATCATTATTACACCATTACTTAGAGTTATCACTATAACTCTAAGTGTGATGACATCAGAGGCTTGGCAGAACCCCAAATTTCGTGGATTTTATTAGTTTTAATCATAAACTAATAGTATTCACCAATTTTATCACTATTAAGACTGTTAAACTTAATTTAAGGTTACAGTATGTGATCATAACAGCTCAATTTAAGCTCAAACTTTGATCCTCAATAACGTTTAAGGTTTTCACGCTACAGCAATTCAGAGAGTGAATTCTGATAGCCTGACATAACCTTATTATGCTGCCAAGAGCTTTTCATTACATCATCAAAACTCTAATTTTGATGATTTTTCTTGTAACTCATCTTTTCTGTCGAAATTCAATATTTTAAACTTCAAACCTTGATTTCAGGGGGTTATACCCTGAATTTAACAATAAAAATTACGTCATTCTTCTCGAATAAACTAGTAGAATCCAACTGTATACTTTTTTTTAAGTTTGGACTACTTTCACAACAAAGTGGTCAACAGCTCTGTTGATTTTTATCAATATTTCCTCATAAGTCTTAACCTTGTTTATAATTTGCAAAATAAAGCTCATATCTGTGTTCTCACAGTAATTACGTGGTAACTTTATTTTTGGTTCATCATTCTAGCATGTATAGTTTAGAAGATATTAGCTATGATCACTGAATATATGCGTTGACCAAAAAAGTGCATATATTCAGGATAATTCCTTAAGTATTGATTTTGGGAATTAGCTTATTAATTGTTTTATATGTGGAGTTTTGTGGGGAATCCACTGATACAATTTATTTTACATGTTGTTTCATTAATTTCTGAGATAAATAAGGTTTTATGGTTTTTATAAGGTATTATACCTTATAATTCCTTAAATATTGGCTTTACAGATATGCCATAAAAGTGGTATATGTGTATTTTTCCATGGGGAATCCAATGGTATAATTTAATTTACATGTTGATTCATTGGTTTTTAAGTTAAACCAATTTTTATACCAATTTATGGTATTTTTTGTATATTTAAGTAATTATTCTTAATGTATATTTATTCTAAGTAATTTTAATATAATTATATTAAAGTTATATTTATTCAGAGTCTTTTTTGTGACCTTATTGGGTATGTGGTCATATCTCAAAGGCTCACACTGAGAGAGGAGTGTTGAGGACATTTTCTTGTGTAGAGTTTACTCTTGAGGTCGGGGATTTGTTTGTAGATTAGGGTTGATCAATTTACTCGAGATTAGGTTTTCTCTTGACGATAATTTTCACATCCCCCCTTGCGACGAACAGGGAGAGAGAGCACAGGTTTTTTTTAAGAGATTATGGAAATTAAGAGATTTAAAAAGAATTGTTTTACCTACGGCTTTGGTTAAGAAATCAGCATTCATTGCTGTAGTGGGAACATGTTTTAACAACATAGTGCCCTTTTTGAGTAGTTCTCGGATGAAATGAAATTTGATGTCCATGTGTTTTGTTTTGAATCCACTATGGTTTGCATTGTTTAAGGCTAGATCAATTGCTCCTTTATTGTCATTTAATAAGAGAGGGTCAAGTGGAGAAGTTGTGATTTGAATTTCATTAAGGAGATTTATTAACCATGTTGTTTCTTTGGCAGCATCGCTGAGGGATTTGTATTCGGCTTCTGTTGTCGAATGAGAAACTGTTTGTTGCCTTTTTGAACGCCAGGATATTAGGTGAAGATTTATACTGACAGTAAATCCCGAAATTGATCTTCGATCGATTGGGTTATTTCCCCAATCTGCATCTGCATACGTATTTATGTGATGAAATCCATGATTTTTGAATGTAAGACATAAGTTTTTTGAGTAAAATAGATAACGAAAGACTTGAAGGCATGCATTCCAATGCTGTAATCCAGGTTTTTCAAGAAATTGAGATAAATGGCTGACTGCAAAGGTGATGTCAGGGCGAGTGTTGGAACTGATATAATTTAGTGATCCAACAGCACTTCGGTAATTGATGTTTAAGTTATTGAATTCTTCATGTTCTTTTTCGGATGAGTTTGAGAGTTGTAAGTGTGGTTTAAGAGGTGTATTTGATGGGATAAGGTCTCTGATTCCGTATTTATCGGCTAGTTCTTTAATGTAATGTTCTTGATCAAGGCTAAATCCGTCATGGAGATGATTAGTTTTTATTCCTAGAAGTAAGTTGGCTTTGCCCAAATCTTTCATGTCGAATTCGTTTTTGATTTCCTTTTTAAATTCTTCTAAATTTGGACCAAAAATAGCAAGGTCATCAACATGAACATAAATCCAAATGGGTTTTTTACCAGTTCTCCAAAAAACACAGGGATCAGTGATTGAGCATGAAAAACCCGATGTGATTAGCCATTTCGAAAGGTGTTTGTACCAGGCAAGGGATGCTTGCTTGAGTCCATACAACGCTTTGTTTAATTGTAAGACTTGGGTTTCTTTGTTTGCTGATATTCCTTGAGGTATTTCTAAACTGATTTCTTCTTGTAGTGGTGCATTTAAGAAGGCACTTCGTACATCCATTTGGTGAAAGTTGAACTTATAGATTGCTGCAAACAATATTAGTGCACGTAGAGAAGATAGTCTTCCAGTTGGAGCAAAAGTGCTTTGATAATCTAGTCCAGCTATTTGATGAAAACCATGGGCGCATAGTCGAGCTTTATGTTCGATTATTTTTCCAGAATCGTCTTCTTTTTCTTTAAACACCCAAGTGCTAGTGATTGGGTGATCGCTGTCTTTTTTATTTCTTAGGGTCCATACGTTCAGGTTTTCCATATTCTGAAGTTCTTTTTTGATTGCGAGATCCCATTTTTCTTTATTTGGACTGGTCATTGCTTCATCAAAGGTTTTTGGAGTTTGATTTATTTTTGTCAAATTTGCTCTGGTGTGTCTTCGAGAAAATGGAAGAATGTTGTTGCTGTCGATTTCACTGGATATTAAGGTGGGATGTCTGGGGCCGATCACGCGAATTCTTTTTGGTTGTTGTTCTAAGGCGTCGACATAAATTTCATCACTTTCATTATCTATGGAGTTTTCATCGATACTAGAGGAGTTTTCATCTGTATTAGAGTTGATTTGTATTTCTTCTTCCGTTGTTTGAGTTGGATTGGGAAAAATCTCTATGATGTTTTCTAAGGATTGTTTTTGATTGAGTAGTGATGGAAAGTTTTTTTCATCAAATATCACTTGTCTGCTGATGATAATCTTTTGATCTAAAAGTCTTAATATACGGTAGCTAGAAGCTTCATTTTCATACCCAAGGAAGATACCATCCCATGCCTTTGAATCAAACTTGTTTTTTATCGAATGTGCTGGAATCTTCAACCAAGCCTTGCATCCGAATGGCTTTAATCTATGTAAGGGTGGTTTTGAGTTGTGCCAGATTTCATATGGTGTTCTTTGATCATCATGTTTAGGAATTAGGTTACAAAGAAATGTTGCCGTTGAAACTGCTTCTGCCCAAAATTTGTTGGGTAATTGAGATTGGAGTAACATGCATCTTGCTTTTTCTAATATTGATCGATTGCCTCTTTCTGCGAATGGATTGTGTTGGGGAGTGTATGGAGGACTTACTATGTGATTGATTCCCGATTCAGCACAGTAATTTCTAAATGATTTGTTGATAAATTCTCCTCCACCATCTGTTAAAATATTTTTGATTTTTGTTGTAAATTTATTCTCGACTGATAATTTGAAGTTGCGAAAGTGATTGAAGCAATCGCTTTTATTTTTAAGGAACTTGGTAGAAATAAATCCACTCATTTGATCTATAATTATGAGGAAATATTTAGCACCAGCTATAGAGGGAGTTTGAAAAGGTCCACAGAGATCGAGATGAATGTTTTCCAATACATGATTAGCAACCTTGAATGTCTGTTTAAAAGGTAATTGGGTAATCTTACCTTTTATACATTCATCACAGATGTCACTTATTTTAGTTGTTTTAACTAACTTCATCATATCGTGTTTATTCATGTGTCCTAGTCTTTTGTGCCATAAATCACCACTTCCTTTGATTTGGGTGTTTAGGCAGCGAGAGTCAGAAAATTTGATTTGGGTTTCTAAGATGCCACTTGTGACGGGACATATGAATGATGGTCAATTGTTGTTATCAAGATAGACTTCAAAAAAGGAAGTAGTTTTTTTAATTCGCGTCTCCTTTTTTGCTATATTAGAGAGAGCTAATAGGTTAGTTGTCAGATCAGGTACATATAAGCTGTTTGGTAGCAGCCATAAATTACCAAGACGATCAACTATTGTTGCTAGTCCTTTTCCTTGTGCAGTTAAAGTAGATTTGCCGCATCCTGTGGATACTTTAGTGTGATGATTGGTGTGAAGATTTTCAAAGAAAGATTTGTTGTTGAACATATGATTAGATGCTCCGGTGTCGAGAACAATTGTTATTGATGTATTTGTTTCTCTTGATTCATGTGTGAATAGTGCGCGAGCTATAGTAAAGTTTGCTTTTTGTTCTTTATCCTTTCGTCGTCTTTCAGGTTTTAATTCTGGGTGCAATTGCCAACATTTTTCTGGCCCATGTGTGGTAACGAGAGGATTATGTTTTCCGTTACTGCAGTAGTGGACAAGTTTGGATGGAAAATTGTCCTTTTTTAGGATTAGTGCTCTAGTAGTGTCTGTTGAAAGGGCTTCTTCTTTAAGACTTGCTTCATGAAGTACGTTGAGGATAGCATCTGGATTTCCTTGAGTTTCAGCATTTAACGTCACTTTTTCTATCAATGAATGAAATTCTTCGGGGAGCTTGGTGAGAATTGAGAAAGCGAGTATCTCTTCTTCCACGGCTATACCGACTGATGCTATGTCGCTAAGGCATTTCCGCGTATTTGTAATGAAATCTTTAAGGTTGCTATCGAATGTTAATTTTTGGAATTTGCTCCAAATTCTTGCTTTACTGTTGAAAGTTGATGATGCAAATCTTTCATTGACCTTTTTCCAAAGTAAGTAACTGTTTTGTGTGACTTCTTCCGATGTAACTATAGCTGCAAACGTTCTTGAGTCTAGGAAATTGGTAATTAATCCACAAGCTTCGACGTTGGCATCAACTACTTTTGCTTCCACGGCTGGTGTTCGTGTTACTCCATCGCCAGGAATGCACTGTTCAATGCAGTATTGGTAGAGCCTTTTCTGTTTTAAGCAGATGATCATTCGTAGTTTCCATTCGGAGTAGTTTTCATCAGTCAAGATAGGAATGATTTTTCGTAAGTCGTTATTTTGTTCATTGGTGTTCATCTTGTAGTCAGGTTATCTAGTTTTAGGAGTTCTTGAGTCGATCGAGACTGTAAATCTGTTAAGTTTTCAGACAAAAAAAACTAGAATTTCATTTCAATATTTTTCTGATCGGATAAAAAGGAAGATGATTGAAGATGTATTATACCTAGATGACAAGCCTATAATATGAATTGAATGACAACGACAATTTTATGTTTCTTAGAGCAAAAACAAATTACAATTTCACACGCATATATAATTAGAAAATATATTTTATTTTAATTTTTTTAATTTTTAATTTTAATTGAGAAGGGAGAAACATCATGATATATAAATAGAATGGAGGATGAGCGTTAGATTCAACAAATGAGACAATGAGTAACTGAGAGAGGAGTGTTGAGGACATTTTCTTGTGTAGAGTTTACTCTTGAGGTCGGGGATTTGTTTGTAGATTAGGGTTGATCAATTTACTCGAGATTAGGTTTTCTCTTGACGATAATTTTCACAATTACTCTACGTCGTACTTATCTACTCAATATTTTATCTACAGTTGTTCACTCTTAGGTACATAATAGTTTCATTTCTCACTTATAACTGTTTCATTGCATTAATATAACACTCTTAGTTTGTTGAGAATTTACAGATTTACAGTCTCGAAAGCTCAAGAAAGAAAATAAACAAGAGTGAACGACAAGAATGCCAGAGAAATCAGGAAAGGACGCCAACCATGTCCCCATCTTGGACGGCAGAAATTTCCCTCTTTGGAGTATATTAATTGACGTAGAATTATCAGCTTGTGGATTACGAGACATCTGCAGCTCAGATCTATCCCCCACGTCTGATCCAGCAGTTATCAGTAACTGGAATCAATTGAACATTGAAGCTGTTTAACTTATTCTCAGCAGACTACACCCAGAAATCATTGTCACCGTAGTAGATGGCAACACTGTTAAAAATGCAAAAATGCTCTGGAAAAAGATCCACGACAAGTTTGCATCTCAAACCGTAACTAATCGAGGAAGAACCTGGGTTAGATGGGAATGTCTGCGCTTCAATGGAAATATCGAAGAATATGTCAAAGAATGCTCAAACATACTCTTTGATATAGCAGGAATAGGTATTTCAATACCACCTGATATCTGATAAACGGCAAGAACTGGCAAGGATAGTGTTATTAATACACTATTACTTAGTTGTTACGAAATGACTTGAACACACCTGGCAAGGATAGTGTTATTAATACACTATTACTTAGTTGTTACGAAACGACTTGAACACACCTAAGCGTGTGAGAAACATTGATGAGTAAGTTAGATAAACAATAATGAATTAAGGTACAAGATGTTAAACAGAGGTATTAATATATATCTACATCCAATTCCTTAATCCTTTGTCTATCTTGTTTCGTACTAAAAGAGTAATTATAATCCTGCCAGTGTGAATTGTTAGTATAGTTAGAGAGACCTACTTATTTAGTACTGTGTTACTTTTGCCATTGTTAAGCTTTAGCTCTAAGCCGACTGAGTACTAGTAATAACTAATGTCACTAAAATCCATTGTTCAATTCACCCCCCAATTCATACTGAAGGGATTGACTTGACGGATGCTTGACTGAGAAAGGTCTGAAGTTTAACACGATGCAGTGCTTTGGTAAGAAGATCAGCATGCATTTCAGTTGTCGGTACATAATCAAGATGAAAGAGTCCTTTTGAAAGTTGTTCACGAATCCAATGAAATTTAATATCAATGTGCATTGTCCTGGCTGATGACATAGGATTCTTGGCCATGGCAATTGCAGGTTGATTATCGCCTAATAATGACAAGACAAACTTTGATGACACTAATGAAAGATCATTAAATAGCTTTCGAAACCAAAGAATTTGCTGAGTACCTTCATACAGAGCTTTATATTCTGCTTCAGTGGATGAGGAGGAAACCGTGGATTGCCTTCGAGATTTCCAATGAATTAGAGTATCATCCAAAAACACCATAAGACCAGTATGAGAACGTCGCGTATTCAGACAGTTAGCATAGCTCGCATCAGCATAGACTTTGAGATTGAAGTTGGCTTTGGCCAATTGAAGTCCAATAGTCCTAGTTCCTGCAAGATATCGAAGAATCCGTTTGAAACCAGCCCAGTGTTGAATACCAGGTTTTTCTAGATGTTGGGATAGAATTGAAACAGGAAAAGCCAAATCAGGGCAAGTTGAAACAGCTAGATAATTAAGAAGACCAATAGCACGTCGGTAATTCAATTTCAAACTATTAAATGCAGATTGTTCTTCATTGCTTGCTACAGAGAAGTAAGCCCCAGGTTCCAGTGGCGTTTTGACTGCATGCGAGTTTTTCATACCATATTCTTCTAGAATTTGTTCAATCATGCTTGTTTGAGACAAATAAAAACGATTATCATCTCTTGCAACTTTGATACCTAGAATATGCTTTATTGGTCCCAAATCTTCCATATCATACGCCGATGAGATTAATGTTTTAAATTTTGAGACATCGGGGCTGACAATTGTCATGTCGTCCACATGAACATGAACCAAACATGGCCATTCTTTATCGTTGGAAATAAAGAGACATGAATCGGTGAGTGAAATAGAGAAGTTTACCTTCTTAAAGAAAGAGACTAATTCTTTATACCAACACCTTGGTGACTGTTTAAGACCATATATTGATTTCTTGAGACGATAACATTTTCCTGGTCCTAGTTGTAATCCCAATGGTGATCGGAGATATATAACTTCATCTAGATTGCTATTGAGAAAAGCAGTTTTTGCATCCATTTGATGAACTTCCCATCCGTTGCTGATTCCAATGGTAAGTAACAGTCGGAGAGTGACCATTGCTCCTGTTGGTGCATAAGTTTCATCATATTCTATACCTTCAATTTGTGCGCAACCTTGAGCACACAAACGTGCTTTGTGTTTGATGAGTTTGCCTTCACCATCAAACACACGCTTGAAGACCCACACGGAATTAATAAGATGAGCTTGTGAGGGTATGTCAACAACTTCCCAAACATTCTTTCTTTCCAATTCCATCTTTTCGTCTTGAATGGCTTGAATCCATGCATCAGCACCTACAGCTGCTACAGCTTGACGATACGTTTTAGGTGGAATGTTCAGAGAGCGTATAATTGGTACAGATGATACAGTTTCTGTAATGTTGTAAGGATTTTGATTCAATTCATCAACAATGTGAAGAGCATTTCCTCGCCTACTTCTTTTTTCAGTGATGACATTGTCTAGATTGATGTCAGAGGAGATGTCTTTTGGTGCCTTTTTACCAACCGGTGCAAGTACTATGTCCCAGCCTGGTCTTCCAGATGATGTTTTTGACACAACTGGTCCAGAATTTGTCGTGGTTGAACATCTTTCTGTGTTATTTTCATGGCTTGAATTGGAAGGGAGTACTTGGCTTTGTTCCAGCGAGTTCATTGAAGATACTTGATTGTCATCTATTAAGCTTTCGTACATAGGCAAGGGAAAACGATTGAATGTGGAAGCCGGCTTGTTTGAATTAAAAAACGATTTTCCTGGAAACACGGTTTCATGAAAGATGACATCGTGACTGTATCTCACTTTCATGTCAGGAAACAATATCCTCCAATTATTCTGCCCGACTTGATATCCAACTAAAATCCCTATTCTAGCAGTATCAGAAAATTTTCCAAGTCTTTTAGCCTTTGGAATATTAACAAATGCTTTACAACTGAAAACTCTGAGACGAGAATAGTTAAAGCATCTTCCATACCAGAGCTCGTAAGCTGACTTTTTATGGTGTCTTGTTGGAGTGATATTTTCATAAAGAACAGCACTGACCACTGCTTCTCCCCATAGCACGTTTGGAAGAGACGCATGACTTAATAATGCTCTAGCCTTCTCTGAAGTGGATCTATTTCGTCTTTCTGCAACAGGATTCTGTTGTGGTGTATATGGAGCAGTATAATGAGTTATAATTCCTAATTTTTTAAAATAATTTCTAAAACTATTGGATACAAACTCTCCACCATTATCCATAACAACATTGATAGGATAAGATCCAAATAAAGAGAATACTTGTCTACAGTAATTTTGAAAATGAACTAAGGCTTCAGACTTTGTTTTTAATAAGACTATGGATTTAAAGTGTGAGAATTGATAAGTAATCTTAAAATAGTATTGGGCACCACCCGCCGTTGCTGGGGTTATTCGACCACTGAGATCCATGTGAACGCATTCCATTATCTTAGTAACATCTGGTAGCACCCCCAAATATGGTAGTCGATGTGATTTAGAAAGAGCACATGCATCACAGTTGATGATTTTATTTGGAACTTGAAACATACACTGCAAACTTTCAAGTCCTGGATGTCCCGCTCTGGCATGAAGTAAGTCGATGTCAGTGACTATTGACATATTTGTTGTTATTTTCGAAGGTTTACTGACAATTTGACTGTTCAAATAGAAAATACCGTTTTGTCCAACTTGTCCTTTCATTTGAATTTTACCGTCGTAATATATTTGGAAGTTATTATATGAAGCATTGAAGACATAACCTTTCTTACATAACCTTCCAATGCTAATAAGAGTTGATGTTAGGGATGGTACATGAAGACATTGTAGTTGAACTGTTTTTTCTTTTAGAACTAAATGAAGAATTCCTTTTCCTGTAACCTTGACATTTTCACCATTTGCGACTTGAATCGTAGTTTCTAGATTTTCGTATTGATGAAGATAAGAACTATCATGTGTCATGTGATGTGAAAATCCCGAATCAACAATGATGTCATGCATGGAGTGATTTCCTTGAAACGCTGCATGCACTGTGGGTGAGTCGTTTTCAATTGATTCTTCATCGTCCTCTCTCATCGCATTGTTTGTTCTACCTTTTTGAGACAAATTTTTCTTGAGTTCTCTACATTCTGATGCTGAATGTTTTGTTTTTGGATTATGTTGTCCATTAGTACATTTAGCATACGTCCTTTTGTTTTTTGTTTTAGATACGTTGCCTTGAGTGTTGAAAACAGCTTCATTTTTTATTGTACTTTCATTGGAATCAACAGTGTCTTGACGTCTTCATTCTAGATAATCAATTACTTTTGAGATAGTGAGCGGATGTTGATTTTGTAGGATTTCTCGAGTGTTAACATAATTGTCATTTAATTTGCTGACAATAATTTCAGCTATTAATGATTCTTTTATGTCACCAGGGCTTCCTATCATGATTCCTACTGAAGCTATCTTGCCAATATGTTGAGTAATATCAGAGATAAATTGTTCTAATGTATCAACGTGTTTCAAAGCTAGAAATTCCAAAAATATTCTGGCTTGATTATCGTCGGCATTTGAAGTAAAGTGTCTTGCCAGCGTTCTCCAAATGTGGTACGGATTTCCTTCATTTACTACATTTAAAAACCTCTGACAATTCAAAATTCCCATTGTACCAATAAGAATTCCTGCCGTTTTTCGTCGTCTCTTGAGAAGTTCATTCCGTTGAGCTGCGTCAGGAAGTGGTGTCTCAGGATTAGTAGTAAGACAATCTACAAGATCCATTTCCATGAGATAAGCTTGAGTCTGAATTTTCCATTGCAAATAGTTGGAATTATTAAGCTCAGGAATAGTTCGACGAAGTGCATTTTGATCAGTCATTTTGATTCTGCGTCAGCTGGGCCCATAACCTGATAAACGGCAAGAACTGGCAAGGATAGTGTTATTAATACACTATTACTTAGTTGTTACGAAACGACTTGAACACACCTGGCAAGGATAGTGTTATTAATACACTATTACTTAGTTGTTACGAAACGACTTGAACACACCTAAGCGTGTGAGAAACGTTGATGAGTAAGTTAGATAAACAATAATGAATTCCATTTCTCATACTACTAACCTGGCAAGGATAGTGTTATTAATACACTATTACTTAGTTGTTACGAAACGACTTGAACACACCTAAGCGTGTGAGAAACGTTGATGAGTAAGTTAGATAAACAATAATGAATTAAGGTACAAGATGTTAAACAGAGGTATTAATATATATCTACATCCAATTCCTTAATCCTTTGTCTATCTTGTTTCGTACTAAAAGAGTAATTATAATCCTGCCAGTGTGAATTGTTAGTATAGTTAGAGAGACCTACTTATTTAGTACTGTGTTACTTTTGCCATTGTTAAGCTTTAGCTCTAAGCGGACTGAGTACTAGTAATAACTAATGTCACTAAAATCCATTGTTCAATTATATCATGGCATATTCTATCCTCGGAAAAATAAGCCGGGATAGCAATGCATATGATCATGTCATAGATTCCATGTTACTCACCATGAATTCATCAATAAATCCCCAACAGGTCCTAGATAAACTGTCGGAACTATTACAACATAAAAACACAAAAAATTCATTTCAAAAAACTATCAAAAATGAGGAGAATCAAGGATCAGCATTACTCACTGATTCCAGTAGTTATCCCTACAAACTTACTTATGTTTGTAGAGATGGTAAACACAATCCTAAGAATACCACGCATAAACCCGAGAACTGCTGGGCTGAACATCCTGAACCACGTCCTCCTCCTAGAAACAAGAACAAAAGAAAATCGAATGAGCCTGAAACACGTCAAACGGGTCTTCAGGCACTCCTTACAAACAAGGAACTATCCGACTTTTCTCCGTCCAGCTTAGTAATAGACTGTGGAGCAACCCACCACATGTTTCACAACAAAAATCTTTTTACCACGCTGACTCCAAATGCTGATGAAAAAATTGCCACCAGTGATCCAGCAAGCAAGTTAATGTGTCAAGGACGAGGAACTGTCACTATAGTAGTTAAAAATAAACCTATCACCCTATATAACTGCCTCTATGTTCCTAGGATTACTAGGAACTTAGTCAGTCTTCTCAAGCTATGTACTGAGTCAATCACTATCAAAAGACAAGGAACAATATTTTACTTACTAAAAAATGATCATGTCTTACTCAGCGGTAATATTATTAACAAGCTCATGATTGTAACATTTAGTCAGCCAAGTTCGTTATTAACAAAAATAATCCCCAACTCACCTTGGCATCTTCGTCTAGGTCATCCAGGAACTCATATCTTAAAATCTCTAGGATTAAAAGTCCATGATAGTGATCCTTGCGACATATGTGTAAAAGGTAAAATGACTCACCTACCTTTTAAAAGTCATTTCTCCGACACCACCATGCCCCTTGACTGTATACACATGGATATCGTTGGTCCAATCTCTCCTCCGTCTGTCTCCGGACATCGATACTTTCTTACCATCATAGACCAGCATACCTCGTTCAAGATCACTAGATTTTTAAAAAGAAAATCGGAGGTATATGAGGAGTTTATCATACAACAAAAACTCATTGAAAACACACACGATCGAAAAATCAAGAAAATAATCACAGATGGAGGCGGTGAATTCATCAATCAACAATTCAAAGAATTAGCCAATCAGTGCGGCTTTGTCCATTCAGTAGCTCCACCGTATACCCCTGAACACAATGGTATTGCAGAAAGGGCAAATTGTACAATCTTGGACAAGGCACGTTGTTTATTACTCACTTCTAATCTTCCAAATCGATATTGGGCAGAAGCAATATCAATCGCCACCTACCTCACCAATGTGATTCCTACTCCCTCGAAGAAAAATCTCTCCCCGTATCAACTTTGGTCAAATAACTCACCCAGAATCAACAAAATACGAACCTTTGGATGTAAAGCAATCTTTCTCATCCCTAAACAGAAAAGGTCATGGAAGCTTGGACCCTTAGGGGAAGAAGGAATCCTGCTAGGAATCAATAATGACTCCTCCTACAGAATACTCAAAATCAGCAATGAAAAAGTATACTGTAGCAGGCATGTAACATTCTTTGAAAAGGAATTTCCAGCATTAAAAGAAAGCAAGGATTCTGACTTACCTCTTCTGTTTCCCAGCTGGAATAATCATGAAGAAGAATTCTTCGATTGTCAAGAAGGACGTGAGAATTTGTCAAGCGATGAAGAAGATGGACCAGAAGAAGAGGGAGATGAATCCGGAGAAGAAGAAGATCAATCAAGTTCAGTCAATGACATACCTTCTACGAGAAAAAGAATCAAAATCATAGGACCGAGACATCCTACCTTGATTAACTCTGAAATAAGAGAAGAAAATATTCTTCCTTACTCTAGACGACCAGCAGCCTTGTTAACGGAGAGTGATCCACTCACTTATAATCAAGCATTGAAATCGAATAATCATGAGAACTGGTAAAAAGCAATAAAGAAAGAAATACAAAGTATTATTGAACTGGAAGTTTGGGAAGAAGTTCCTATTGAAAAGGATTTTAAACTCATAGGCACAACGTGGGTGTTCAAAACAAAAAAAGACAAAAAAAATCAAATCATTCAGCACAAAGCTCGCTTGTGTGCCCAGGGGTTTTCTCAAACTCAAGGAAAAGATCACTCAAAAACATTTGCACCGACTGGACGATTGAATTCATTAAGAACATTAATAGCGTACGCAGCTGCTATGAACCTTCAATTTGAGCAACTTGATATCAAAAGCGCATTCTTGAATGCCCCACTGGAAGAAGAAGTGTACTTAACAATTCCTCAAGGATTTGACAGAGATAAAAGAAACACGTGTCTAAAACTAAAAAAGGCAATTTATGGTCTTAAACAAGCCCCCTTGGCTTGGTATCGACGACTGTCAACTTGGTTATTGAAGATTGGTTTTCGTGTCTCAAAAGCTGATTCATGTGTGTTTTACTTAGAAGAGAAGGAACCCATTTGGCTGTTCGTACATGTTGATGATATAGGAATTTTTGGAAAAGAATCAACACAATTCAAAAAGGCAATCGAAGGTGAATTTCAAACAAAACTATTGGGACAAGCAGATTTAATGTTGGGCATTAAGATCATCCACAAACCTGACGCCATTACATTAACTCAAAGTCACTACATCGATTCACTCCTTGAAAGTTATGGAATGACGAATTGCAAGCCAGTAGCAACACCACTCATTCCCAATGTTCACTTTGAAGCCGCATCCGAATCAGAAAAACAAGAATTTTTATCTCTTAAAATCAACTATCGAAGTGCTGTAGGAAGTCTCAGCTATCTTAGCACTGCCACCAGACCGGATCTCTCATACTCCATCAGTGCCCTCTCACAATTTTTGGAAAATCCCGGCATACAACATTGGAAGGCTTTCTTACATGTACTAAAATACCTGAAGGGAACTCATCATTTAGGATTAGTATACAGCAAAAATATTGTGAAGTCTCCTGTTGCCTATTCGGACGCTGATTGGGGAAATTGTAGGATAACTCGTCGTTCAACTACTGGGTACTTAATTCTCTTCTCCGGTAATCTAGTTATTTGGAAAACTAGGAAACAACCGACGGTGTCTCTTTCCTCAGCTGAAGCTGAGTATAAAGCTATTAACGACTTAATCAGCAAACTTATGTGGTTCAAACAATTCTCTGAAGAAATTGGTATTCTCATTATGAAGGAAGCCTTACTGATTCATGAGGATAATCAAGGATGTATTGACACTGCCAACAGTGACTGCAATACTAACTCGCGAAGAATGAAACACGTCGATATTCAACTTCACTTTATTCGAGAAATAATAGAAAGAAAAATAGTTCTTCTCACCTACACACCAACCGAAGAAATGTTAGCCGACTTTCTCACGAAAGCAGTCAGTCGTCCTGCAATTAGTCGAGCATTAATAGAACTAAAATTGCTCCGGATGGAAGACAAGGGGGGTGTTAAAAGAGGTGATCTCTCCTAGTCCGTGAGCAATTAAATCACTCCGTTAAGAAATGAGATCACACTGCGCGCAGTTAAGAAAATGAAACACAATTATCAGTGCCACGGTGATAAGTACTAGAATTCTTTATAAAAGAGCATGCCTCAAGATTGAAACAAGTAGAGCAGATTCAATCATACTTTTTATTATTATCATCTTTCTATTATCATACTAAATACGTACACTTAATAGTGGTTTGTCTGTTCTTTATTCGTAGTTTAAGACTGATGTGATTACTGACTTCCCTATGTAGTAGTTTGGTCACTGATCTTTGAGATACAGTGTGTTAATTAGTTCTTTTGTTATATTTGTGTGATTAAATAGCATCTGGTTGGTACTTTATACTTTCTCATTCATGTTATCTTTGCTTACTTTCGTTTGATATTAGTTGTAATAGTGATATTACTCTACGTTGTACTTATCTACTCAATCTTTTATCTACAGTTGTTCACTCTTAGGTACATAATAGTTTCATTTCTCACTTATAACTGTTTCATTGCATTAATATAACACTCTTAGTTTGTTGAGAATTTACAATTTATTCCTTTCGCAATATTTGTGCTTTCACCTGATTTTACGACTATATCGTTATGATATTGGCTGGTAACAACGCTGCAATATTGGAATTTGAAGCTTATAAATAAGTCGCATCAATTTGTTTCTCTACTGTACTGTACGATCTGCGTTGAGATTTCATACCTATTGAAATGAAAATTTTAGTGATAAAAAAATTAATTAATAATTATAGTCTCAATTAATTTTATATATTGTAATACTTAATTAGAATGATTATCAAAGGAATAAAAACTGTGATAATTAAACTGACTTTTTTCTTCGAAATAAGAAAAAAATGAGCTCAACTCATTCTATCAAAAATATTCTTATGTTAAGGTAAGAATATTTTGAATCAAAATTATATCATCTCAACAACAAAGGGAATATTTTTGAGAGGATTAAAATGAGTAGAATATTTAAAAATGTAACATCAGAGTTTATTTAAAAAGAATTTCCAGCGAGTTTTACATCAATATGTGGAAAAAAATATGGGCCTTAAAAGTACACACCTTAAAAATAAATATACAATAGAGCTTTTCAAAACCCATACATGTTGGTGGACAGCCTTTGCAAGGATTAAGAAAAGTTATGGGACCTGAGAAGGCCTACCATGACACATATTACAAACCCATAAGCCTGTATTACTTTAACACATCTGCAAAAAACCATACATGAATACCCATATGTTTCATGATAAGGGAGGAAAGTTTTAAGACTTTATTTCTAGAGTCAAGCACTGTAGAAAGATATGCCAGCCATGATAGAGATAGAGTGGATCACACATCCAATTGATTTAATCATGAACTAGAGAGTCCATAAATGACTTCTGCTTACCACAATTGGGGGCCTGAGAGTCAAGAAAACCATTAAAAGCCTCCAATTTTTCATTTGAGTGATTGGTATCCCTTGAAGAAAAAGAATGAATATAGTTCATAATCCAATTGAGTGAATTTTGAACTTTGGATAAACAACGTATTGGGATTGATGCTTCCTCACAGTGAAGTTAATCCTCCTCTTGAGTAACAGAATCTTTTTTCTCAAAAATCACAGCCATAGATAATATTTCACATTCATTTTCATGTTCTGGATTGGGAAGCTCTGAAATTGACACTCAGTTTCACTGTGTAATTACACCCATTGTTTCCAATCTCTTATTTTCTTTTTCATCAATTCTTCAGCTTGAGTTATTCAAGGATGAATGGTATCAAATCAGGGTTCAAAATAATATTTGTATGAGATAAGAAATTATAGATTTTTGAATTTGTGATTGCATTACATGGAATACAAAAAATCCAAATTTCAATAGATGATCTATGTTGTATATGTGGTTCATTTTCATATTTTTGTTGTGATTTTGAGTAAACAATAAAATAACCAGTTTATGTGAATTAAATTTCAATTATCTTGTTATTACTGCATCCCGGGACTGAATTTGTGCCATAAGGTTTGGACTAAAGGAGGTGATGTGTGTGATTGTGGTGGCTCATGTCTCTTAAGCTTATCTAAGGGAAGGGAAATCTTTCAATTCTTTTAGAGTCATACTTTTCTGAAAGAATCGGGGCCTTTCATACTTTCAACTAGGAATTTAGTTCATGTTAAGTTACACCCCAATGCCATTCCAATGAAAATTATTTTTGAATCAATGCCATTTGCTTGAGTATAAGATAAGCCTTTATCAGTTGCAGTCCAAAACAAATATTTTAGCACAAATTCTAAAATAAATATTATTTTCGTTTACTTATGCATAAAAGAGCCCAGTGTAGTTTCATTCATATTTAAAATGTATTTAGGTTTGTAATCTCATGGGATTTAAATTAAGAAGCTGACTACATTTGTAACATTAATTTCATTTCTTGAAGCTTCTTGTCCATAATTCTTAGAATTATGTAGGTTTCTTGATCCTTGAATGAATATTTGGAAAGACTGAGCCAAAGATTTCTTGGAATACCAAATAATTGTGCAGAGTACTTCCATTTTTCACAGACTAAATGACCAGTTCACACAATATATTGCTTCAATTCTTTCTGGACCCATTCTTCCAATATCTCATGCACCTTTACATTCTTGACCCAAATGACTCTTTCAATTTCTTTTAAACCATTATTCTGAGAATCAGTTCAAACTTCTATCTCATCCTTGAACCATGCAGATACATGAGGCTGTCTTGGAGGTAAGTATGAATATTTTTCACTCAAGTTCATTTCAGTTGCCTTCTGTTTCTCCTCATCTTTTTGAATTCTCTTTGAAGCTAATGTACTTGGGCCTTTGTTGTACCTTAATATGAGCTGGCATTTCAACTTTCAGTCTTTTCTTTGAACTCCTTGCTCTGCCTAAGTCTTCACTATTTCAGCAGAGAGGAACCTCCTGTGCTCACAAGATCATATCTGAAATTTCTGCAAGCGGATCTCAATGTTTTAGTTCTCTAAGAATATATATGCTGAAATGTGAGGACTATATTCGATTCTTATGGTGTTGGATGGTATTTCTAAATTCCAATAATAATGAATTAAATCAAGAAAAAATCTGTTCTATTAGAATACTTATGAGTTAAAAAATGAAATTAAACATTAAAGCTCCTTATGATGATGGAATTACATAGACTTGAATAAAACGTTTAATCAACAAAATTTAAAAAGTGTCTTTCTCAAAGTCCTCACCAATATTGATTTAGCTAAAATATTTCAGAATAATATACTGAAGTTTCCCTTTAAATTGGGTTTCAATGGCTTTTTGTATTAGATCAAGATTTATAGATTTGAAGGGAGTTATTTTTAAAAATCAATTTAATTTCATGTTTATACTCACATAATGAATTAATATTTTAGCTCAGAGATAGCCAAGATTTAAAAGAAATCCTTTGATAAAAAGAATTTTGGACTGTGGTCAATAATGGATTTCAACCTGATCTTGAGAGGATTGTTTTGAGGACTCAGTAATATTAGAAGTTAATCTTAATTCAAATAAAGAGAGTTTTTCATCTTCTAAAAAAAGTCTTTGATATTTTAATACTAATAAAGAGAAATATTCATTCTCCAATGGAAAATATGGTAAGTATTATTTAAAACCACTTTCAACGGTTAATTAATCATTTATTTCTTTTAAATCATATATTTTCCTAGTAGTAAGATATTAAGAATAAAATAAAATGAGAAATTAAGATAATATAATAATTTGAATATGAGAAAATCAAGGTAAATTAAATATGGAAAGCTTGAAAAAATTTGATTCAATATCTGTACGTAAAAATGAAAAAATCAACAATTACTTGGGGAAAATCAATCAAAGTAAATGAATTCTTGGAAAAAGTCAATCAATAAATCAAATGAAATAAAGCAAATATTCAGGTAAATCAATTTCTTGAAGTTAAAATGAATCAATCAAGATCAATAGAAAATGAAATCTTTCTCAAAATCAAAATTCTTTAAAAACACAACTATGAATATTGATTAATGGATATCATGTATATAAGAAATTTTGAAACCAATTTTAGAAATCAAAATTAAGCTTTGGCCCGCCTGAGCGAAATATTAATGGAAGAAAATGACTAGAAATGTTCAGAAAAACAATTTTAAGAGAAAAATAAATTTCAGGAAAATTGAAGAGGAATTTTAAATTGAAATTCAATTTCTGAGAATAAAGGAAAGAGTTGAAATTGATATTATTGAAGAAAAATAATTAAACAGAAAGGTGGGATAGTTGATACAAAGTCATTCTGTAATCATAAGTTAAATTATCCTCCTTAAGAAAGTATTTGGTGCTAGAAGGCTAAATCCACATTTGCTCTTCATATAATTCATAGAGATATCAAACAAATTCTCTTTTGATATATAGAGGTTCTCATTTTCCTGCAATTGCAAATGTGAGTACAGACTGAATAGGTACTTACTACCCAGCCTTTCCCCACAGGAATCATTGGAAGTAGAATAATGCACTGGCCCATTGAAATAAATAATTAAATTCAGGAAGAGCCAACTCAATGGGAAAGACCATAGACAGTATCTTGTGATACTCAAGAGCCAGGCAGCTGATAAGGATAAATTCTTATAAGAAGATGAAAAACCAAATGGTGGAATTCATCTCAGAAAATTAAGAGTCTCTAGGATGTCTGAAAAGTCTCATAGATGATGAGCATTCTTTAAATGGAGGTTATGTAAGACTATGAAAGAAAACCAGAGCATAAGCATAAAAGGAAAAAACCATAAATCAATGGTAGAGAAAGATACTACCAAAATTTGATCTGAGCCCAAAAAACAGATAAATGGTACCAAAAAAATGGAAATTAAACCCTTTACAAAGAACTATCTCCCATAAAATTAAGGAAAACAATGACAAATTTATTCAGGCTAAACTAAAGAAGTTGTTATGAACCTTGGTTTTTCACTCTCATCTAAGATTCAAAGGAAGAGGAAGAGCCCTAGGAAATTGGTGTTAAAATTGAAGCTCTCAGCCATTTCTATCAAATAGTACCAAGAAAATGAAGCTATAATCAAAACTATAGAGTTCAAAGCCAAACAAAATACAAATAAAGTCAAAGAAGACATTGATTTCTCATTTCATTATACAGTTTTAGTTTGAGATACCCACAGTGGGTATTTTTGGAAAGATAACAACCAGACCTTTCTGATGGTGCCATCCATTTCCCCACATCTTATCTAGAACAAAGGTTATTGAGAAAAAACTTAATAAAGGATTGATAATAAATCCATAAGTCAGAAATAGAATCTAATTATTAGCCATACCAAATTTGGAACCATTTGTTATATCCCATCAAAGGATCCAAAACAGCCAATTTTGAGCTCTCTATCTTAAAAAATGACAAATTTATAGCAGCTTTGAGGTCAAAAATCCAAAATATTTGATAAAATCCAATACCGTGAGATGGTATCCCACAAGTATTAATTTGAATTTTCATCACCAAAAACAATTGTGTTGATAATTTAATAACTCATGATATGAAAAATAAAGGATCCAGTGACATGTGCTATACAGCATTCTACATTTCTGGGATGTCAGAACACATCTTTAAGGACCCAAGATGTAAATTTTCATCCTGTATTGAGGATAAGTGAGAAGAGGCTGTTCTTCAAAGTGAAAAATCTTCTCTCTTTCCACATGGACAAGACCAGAGGCCCTTTCCACCCATTTTTAGGATAAGAAGGGACCTTCCTCTTCCCAAAAGAAAAGCTCCTTCCAGACTCTTGAATTTCCAAGTAGTACAGCTTTTTAAAAACAGTTCTAGTTTAGTAAAATAATCAGGTGCCTGTGACTCAAAATCAGAGCACAAGCATGACAGCCAATATACCATAAATCAATGGTATAGCCAATATACCACCAAAACATGGAGGTGAGCCAAATTAGCTCAAAAGGTATCATAAGAATGAGGACCACACCTATTTCTGAAAATATAAGTCCCATCACCATAGGACAAAGAATAACAAAGTTATTAATGCTCAAAGTTACTGCTGAGCATAAACCTTAATTTTCACCTCTCATCTGAAATACAGAGTAAGAGGCTTAACCCCATCAAGTGGGTATGCAAAATGAAGCTCTAAGCCAGGGCTATCCAATGGTACCAGCCAAACTTGGCTAGCACCAATATTACTGAAGTTATGGTAAAATTCATACCAAATAAGGTTGAACAAAATATTCACCTCTCATCTAACTTCTACAGTTTTAGTGTGAGATACCTAAATTGGGGTCTTTTTGGAAGAGGCACAATCAGGGCTATCTGATGGTGCCATCCATTTCCTCATATCTCAAGTAGAGAAAAAGCTATGGGGCAAACAAGCCCAATACAGCTTTTGGCCAAAACATACATATGTACAAAAAAAACATCTACATGGAATAACTTTGCCATTTTTGATGATAACCATATTAAATGAGGAACCATTGTGTAGAACACATTCAGGGCTTCACACCGAACCAATTTTGAGGTTGATATCTCAAAAACCGACAAAGCTATGGCTGTTTTAAGGTCCAAATCCCACAGTTTGGACAATACAGCCTTATGGTGGGATACTATCCCATAAGTATTATTATGAGGTGTCGAACAGACGCAGAAGCTTATTTATACTTCAATACCTCATAGTTAAGTCAAATACAGAGGTCCCTACAGGTTCTGTACAGTTTCTGACGTGTCAGGAGCACCAGAATACACCTGTAAACTCCATTGTTGAAAATTTTCACCCTGCATAGGGTAAAAATGACTACTTGTGGTTCTAAAACCACATTTCAACCCAATACTAGCCTGTATTGAATGTATAGAATTTTCACTCTAGGGTCGTGTGCAGAGGTAAACCACCTCCCACTATCCCAGAACAAGATAAAAGGAGGCTTTGCCTCACCAGGAAGCAAATCCAGAATCCTGTTTTTGATATTCTTACGAGGTATAACTTCTCAAAAGAAGTGGTACCCTTAGAACTTAAACAGGTATACTTTAAACTTAAGTATTGTAGGGTTTGAAACAGGCAAACACTGCACCCAGGGCTATCAGAAGCACTCACCATCACTAAATTTATTTAGTATAGACCTTTTAACCATCCCTGATATTAATTATCATCTCTATTTTTGTGTGACACTCAGAGTTATAGCTCTTATTTGTCATTGTACAGCTATATCATAGAGTCACCCTGACACCAGTGGTACATAAAATTATACCACTTTTCTTTTTTTATGTATTGTAACATGGTTTCATTATATTTTAATTGCCACTGATAAATTTTGAATGTTTTTTATAATACAAAATAATATTCTTTTGTCTCAAAGAATAACTCTGTATCGTAAATATAAGCTTCAGGGTTTTTTTTAATACATTGATAAATATAACTCTATTAATATTAAAACGCTATTGTTCAATTATTCTTTTTTAATTAAAGAATTATCTGTGAGATACTTGAGTGACATTAGTAAACCATAAATTTCAGCTTTGACAACAGAGACAAAGCTGGATAAAAAATGTGAGAAGTATCTAAGAAAGATATTTCTTGGTGTAATTGTGGATCCACAGATCACCAGTCTGACTCTTGTCCCAAAGAGAAGGAGAAAATCTATGCTATTGAAGAGGTCACAGGGGAAAAACTTCAAGCAGGAGAATTGGACTCAGATCCCATGTGTGATTCCATGAGAGAAAACTCTGATTATGAACAAGAACCAATAGACAAAATCCCAGTTAAGTACAAAGAGGAAACCAAGTTAGAAATCCAGGACATACAGCTAGAAAATTCCACCACAGGACACCACTAACTAGAACCTTTGCAAAAATATTAAGATTTCAAAGACATTTTTATTAAAACCCAATAACGGTATGGCCTATATACAAGACAAAAACACCAAGATTACAGTTTGTGTTGACAATTTTTAAGACCCACTCATCATTTACAGTGGAGCACACTGCTCTATAGTAGCAAAAAGTCTTTGGAAATTCATTTTCCTAATTGAAGAACTCAACCATTCCCTGCCAAAGCAAAAAACTTCAAAAGTGCTTTGGGCAAGATGAACCTAATGATACCCCACAATAAGGCTAACATTAGACTCAATAAAGAGTTTTTAGTGCTTTAAATTGCATAAATCCAAGGTATTTTACTAGGAACAGACTACAACAGGACATATGGCACTGACATTGAAAACAGTAAAAAAAGGAACATTACCATAGGTACCAAACAGGAGATTAAACTTTCCCTTGATATATACCAGATATCACACCAGGATTCCTTAGAAGAATTACTGAATGGATGAAAGGAGTCAAAATTGAGCTCTAAGCTCACCAGTAAACAAAAACTCAGTTTACTGAAAACACTGAGAAAGGATAGACAAGTGTTTTTCCCATAGGGGAAGAACTGTTAGGAAGGATTAGAGGCCATGAAATAGAATTATATCTGGATGTAGAAAGAACTCATTGACCCATTATGAGAAGACCTCCATACCCTGAAACCTTGGAAACTAAGGAAAAATGTTTAGAAACATGTCAATGAACTCCATAATATGGATTTCATCAGGAATATTGGAAATAATGAGACTTTGGAAGGAACCACACCAGTTCTAATCACTTGGAATTATGGAAAATATGGATTTTGTGGAGACTTCAGAGCACCAAAAAGCTAAACTAAAGCTGACAGTAAGAGTTTACCAAAGATACCCCATTACCTGGAAAAATTGGCAAAAGCCTAATATATTCCCAAGATGTACTGCATAAAAGGATTTCACCAGAATAAAGTCAAGTTAAGCTCCATGAAGGTAGTTACAATCATATGCTATGTGGGTATATATGAGTATAACAGAATTCCATTTAACATCAAGAATGTACAAGGCCAGTTCCAAAGAATGATGGACACAATCTTTTGAGAGGAAATATTGGAATTCTGGAGGGTAGTTTACATTGATGATATTATCATATAATCATAGAAATGGGAAGAACCTGTGCAATACATAGAGAGAGTCTTGATGGAATTAACCCCCACTGACATGAAAATTTCACTTAAAAAGTGTAACTTGGGAAAGCATGAACTATTGCAACTGGGACAAAGGTTTCAGCCCTTAGCCTGGCCATAGAGCAGAAAATAGTAGCAGGAGGGCTGAAAAATCCAGTACCAAAGAACATTAAACAATTTCAGTCTTTCGTATAGATTTACAGCTACTACATAAACCAAATTAAGAACTCTTAACACATAACCAGTAGCCTATACAAGCTTTTTTGAAAGTATTTTTTTGAAATGACCAAAGAAATGAGGCATGAATATGAAAGCATCAAATATGAAGTAAATAATGAACCTTTGCTTATTTTACCTTTCTTTGAGCTACCATTCAGGTTTTACCTAGATACATCTAGAAGTCAAGGATTAGGAGAAGCCCTACACAAGAGAGAAATTGTGGATGGTGAACCTAGAGAAGGTTCAGTCTGTTATATTTCCATCAAAATAAAACATTAATAGGCCAGATATGGATAAACTCAGACATAATGCCTATTTCTAGTATGGGAACTGGAAAAACAGCATTGATATCTGGAGAGTTCAGTCCTTGAAATTTACACAGACTGAAAATCCTTCAAGTCTTGACTGAACATTAAGACAAACAATGAGAACATGTTGAGGTGGCAGATAGCAATAAAAGAGTATAGAGGAAAAATGACCGTAATATACAATGAAGTTCAAAGAAACAAAAATGAATATGTCCTGAGTAGATGGCTAGTGGATAACTTCAAAAGCAACCTTTCTTTTGACCCTGGGGTAGCTGAAAAAGTTACTACCAACTTCATGGACACATACAGGAAAAAGAACTTCAGGTTCTCAAAGTTGGCACCAGAAAGTGGTACTCTAGATATTGGGGATGCTGAAACAGAGAATAAAGAAACACTAATATTCAGGATATGCTCCTTGGAAATTCATGCTGAATCTGTTAATTCAGTGCATAGATCTTATACAAAACACAAACCATTTGGCATACTGACATCACTCTTGAAACAGGAACATAGGATCCCAGAACTGCAATCCCATTTAGAGAAACCTTGGCTGAGGTACTTTAAGATAAAGAGTTTTTCCTGATTTATGTACTCCTGTACCACAGGGATAAACACATTATTACCCTCATAGTCATAGACAGAGATCATATCACACTGATTCTCCAAGAATTTAATGATTACCCCTATATGGGATGCATGAGTGAAGACAGAAGAACAGAGAGGATAGCAAAACAGCTTGGTGGCCTTAGTGGGAAAAAGAGTTGAGTGAATACATCAGGGATTGCAACAGATGACAAATATAAAACAGGAAAAATGGGAAGAAATATAGACTATTGCAACACATAGAGAATCCCAAGCACCCATGGAAAATTTTTAACATGGGCTGGGTAACAGGAATTGTCCCAGGAGTCAAAGAAAACCACAATGCTTTCCTAGTCATGGTGGAAAGGTTTAGGAAGAGTTTTAGGTGCCTTCCAGACAAAGAATTGTTAATTTTGAATAACATATTAGCAAATTGTGGAGTGAATAAGTCCATTATCAGTGACAGTGACCTCAAATTCAGATAATAATTTTAGACAAACCTCTATAATATGCTTGGGACTAAACTTGCATTTTCTCAAGTTTACCATCCACAAACAAATTGACTAGCTGAAAGGATGATCCAAAAAATGGAAGATATCATTAAAGGAGTCTGTGCCTATGGGATGAAAAGTAAAGCAAATGAAGGTTAAACTCATGATTTGGTTACACTTTGCAAGCTATACAAATGGCTTACACCACCAATCAGAACTCCACCACAGGGGAGTCACCTTCCTTGATAGAGAAAGGATGAGGTTTCCTATTACCAGTGGATCACCTGAAGAGAAAGCTTCTAAAACTCCACCCTAAAGCCAAAGATTTGTATTATATGTTCCTGAGAGCATTTGATACAGAAGAAAGATGCATATCTGAGGCAAAGAAGTATAAAAAGAAGAGGTATGAAAAGACCCACAGGGAACCTTACTTCAAGGAAGGTGACTAGGCTCTAGTATCAACCTTATACTCCAAAAATCTCAAAGGAGAAAGGAAAATGAGAGACTTATTTGTGGGACCATTCAATTCCATCAGATCTATAGGGAAAAAATGCAGTGGAATTTAAACTCACAGAGGAATTTTCCAGGAAACATCAAATGGTCCCATTGAGCTTGGTCAAACCATACCACCAAAATGGAGAAGATTAATACACACCCCGGAGTAAGATTAATAAAGCACAGGGAATAGTGTAATGAGAAATATTTGCTGGACAATTGAAAAGAATCATTAAATCCATGGACATTATACTCAACAGGAAACACCATAGATAGTATCTTTTCAGACTCAGGAGACAGACAGGTGATACAAATAAATGCTTAGTAGACTATGCAAAGCCAGATGTTGAAATTCACCAAGGAAGTTGAAGAGCCTCTAGGAGGGTTGAAAAGTCTCATAATTTCTGAGCCTTTTTTGGAAGGAGGGTATGTCAACCTGTGACTCAAAAACAGAGCACAAGCTTGATAGCAGAATATCACAAACCAACGGTAGAGTCAGATACCACCAAAACATGAACTTAGGAAAAGTTAATAAAAAAGGGAATCTACTTCTTTCCACAGAAATAAATCTCATAATCATAAGATGAAGAATGAAAAGGTTTTTCAGGTGAAACATGAGAACTCAGCATAAAACTTTATTTTCACCTGGCATTAAGAATTGAAAGTAAGAGGCAAAACCCCATTGAATGAGTGTTCTAATTTAAACTCTCCATCAGGAATAGTCAATATTACTATCCAAATGAAGCTAGACTTAAAACCATGGAGGTTCGGGCCAAAAAAAAGAAAAATAAAGTTAAAGAAAACATCTCCCCCTCATCTAATTCTAAGCTTTAGTTTGAGTTACCCAAAGTGGTGTTTCTTTGGAAAGAGAACAATCAGAGATTTTTGATGGTGCCCTTGTATTCCCCAAATCTAATGTAGGAAAAAAGCCATTGAGGAAACACACATAATACACAAGTCATAATAAATGCATAATTCAACAATTTAATTCATATATTAGCCATACCAAATGACTAACAATTGGATAGAGCCCATCAAAGGCTCCAAGGTTATGTACCTTTTAGCTCTCTATATTCCAAACTCACAAGGGTATGGGAGGTTCAAGGTCAAAATACCAAAATATTTGATGACATCCAATGCTGTGAGATACTATGCCAAAATTTTAAATTTGAGGTGTCATCACCACAAAAAATTATGTAATGCTTAAATACCTCATACTATGACTAATGAAGGGTCCACTGACATGTACTGTGAGCCGTAGAGGTATTTTCAGATACCCAAAAGACCACAAATAATAAAACAATATACAATTATAAATAAAATAAATTTATCTATATTATAAAAACAAAAATTCAAATATAAATATACATGTATACACAAAAATGAAAGTTTAATTATAATTTGATAATAAAATTACATTGAAATTTAAATTTGTGAAAATACATGTTTACTTGAAAAAATTAAGTAAAAATTAATTTTCAACAAAAATAACAAAATCAAAATATTTTTAAAAAAAGTGAAATTAAAAGTATTATAGCTTTTTATCCTACAAATAAACATATGAAAATTATTTCATCATTGGACTCCTCATGAAAAATAACGTGTGGTCAGCTCTGGGTAAAATTTCTGTAACTCAACTATAAATAAGCTTAAATTGAGTTTGCTGTATTTTCTGTACAAAAGTTGAAAATACGCAAAACCTTAGTTTAATTCATATCAAGTGTGGCTTTTACCATAAATTTCTATTTTGAAATTAGGTTGTTGTGTGTAGCTTTGAAGCTATGAGGAATTGAAGTATTTTGAATTGAAATGTCAAAATGTGCACGTGTATTACCTAAGTGAACTTTAATTTACATATGGGGTGTCAATTTTGACAGTTGTGTACTGTAAAAAAACAATTGAATTACATATGTAAATTATAAGTATGATATATGATGAGGAGGTAAAGAAAAAATAAATTGGAAAGATTGATTCTGGGGGGGAAAAGGAATCTAGGCTCCCAGGGGGAGCCAGACCCTCAAATTTCTTGCTGCAGGAGTGAGATGTTAAAATTAACACAAAGTTTCATCACTTTTGGCCTGGAATTGAGTCACAGGGTCTATGTCTCAATCAATTATTAGGTTTTGATACCAGGGCAGTTTCAACTGTTGCCCAGAGGGTAAAACTACCCTTAGGATAAAAACATTTTAAAAACAGTTTTAAATGGTTTTAATGTCTCTTACACACATTCTGATGTGTTTTGAAGGCTTAAAACCAGGTATTACTATAGCAATGGCTGATTTGAAGGTCCAAAATGGCTAAAACCAGCCCTTTTTGGTCTAAACCAGGGTTCAATGATGCCATAATTGTCTTTTCTGTTGTCAGAGTGTTTCAAACTACTGAAAAGAGAAAATTGCACTTTTGGGGTAAGATAATTGATTGCTATAAAAGAATGTCTTCTTCGCTCGACTTTTCTCTTCTTGTTAGACTCTTTTCTGTTTATAATTAGTTTTAAGCTGTTAGACCAATCAATGAAGGATTCCAAACACACTTGTTAAATCATTTCAAATCTTTTAACCATTTGAAAAAATAATTAAAATCATTGTTTGTGACTCTTATAATCATTTTACCCCTTGAACCACCCCATAAGTGAATCAAAGCATCTTTTATCACTGTTTACTTTGTCACTTTGTTTCAAAATTAACTCTGGTAACTTTTGGGGATGTTTTCTCTTTAATAATATTTTCAAAGAATTTTTGCTTATATTAACTTCCCGCAGTCCTTTGCTCAATTAATTCCAATGGAAATTTCTCTTGAAGAAATTTCTTTTGTAGCCTTAAATATCCCTTGTAGAGTATTTTTGGATAAATTTTCGCTTTTGGTAAAACAATAAATCTTTATAATATTATTTTTTAAAACTACTAAATTTAAAAACAATAAAATTGGTGTTTTTTCTCTTAAAAATCTTACTTTATACTATTTTTGATCAATTTTTACCTTAAACAAATTTAGAGGACAGGAAAAGTACATGATTTTTAATCAATGTTCCATATCCACACCTTACATGTATTATACAAAATTCTATGTGTTTGTCCTCTGAGAACACATCTGTGAGGACCCAAGATAGAAGTTTTAACCCTTTATTGTGAAAGGTGACCATATTTTGTTTCAAAACTGCATCTGAGACCAATAAAGGTTGTGCAGGGATTTATAAACACTGCCTTTGGAAGTAAAACATTCTTAATATTTCTACATGGACAAGAGCAGAGCTTTTCCACTTTTTTTCAGGATAAAAAGGGACCTCACCCTGGCTAAAAGATAAATTTTTAAATCTTAAAACTGCTCACAAACAGTTATAATATTGAAAAAGCATCCAGTTAAATTTGAAACTATTATAAGAATGGTAGTGTTTCTTAAAGTTAATTAATCAATGAAAACTTAACCCATGGCTTTAAGTAGCACTCACCACCACTATGACCTCATAGTAAAGCCAAAATAAAATAACCAAATTGTTTTGTCTCATTTCTGCATGTCAAAGTCACAGTTGAAGCCTGTGATTACTATTTGATAGCTTTACAAAAGACTCAACCTGGAAAAAATTGTAAATTCCATACAGATTTATACTTCAGTAAATTCTGCATGTATCAACTAAGTTTTGCACAATAAATTGAGCTTTGATTTCTTGAAAGCTTCTGTGAATAAAACCCTCTTTATATCCCTTCTAAATCCTTGGGGAAATACTGCAAAAGTGAGTTTACCAATACCTGCATGGGCCAAGTACTTTGTGTGCTTGAATGGCCTTCTTGAAGTCCTACTAACTACCTTCCATGGATTATGAATTGATTTCCTGAAATGCCTTCATTTGAAACGGTGCTGGAAGCATTAGGACTTATTATGAGATTACAGAATCTGGTCTTGAGGTCTCCACCATTAAATTTATTAGATAAATTTTTTTATAATGATATCTTGAAAAATATGTGGCACTTGATTTCCAACAGAAAATGGGTCCAAAAGTCAAGGAAGGGTCCTATTGCATTGAGCAAATTTGGCCAAAGAAAGAAACTGGTGGCCCTCTGGTGACTTCCAGGGGCCAATGCTTGCTTTTTAATAGCCTCAGGACATTTGTGGAAGCTTTGGCCATGGAGAAATCAATGTTCCCCTTTGGCTTTGTTGAATTTAGGCCAAAGAGTGCCTGGGATGTCCTATGGACTGAAGGATGTAGAGGCCTAGGAGAGGACCATTTGGGAATAGAACAACACAATAAATAGTGGTTTGAAAAGAGGACATAGACCCCTGGAATGATGGGAGGGGGCCCTAGGGTCCCAAACAAGATTGATAAGCTTTGGGACAGCAATGACTGTGGTGGACCAGGAGGGCCAATCATCAGGATATGGCATATAAGTCCATAATTGGGAGTTGGCCCAGTTTTTGAAATTGAGTGGGTGTGAACCAAGGGCCAAAAGAAAACACAAGTGGAAATTTGGCCATAAATAGATGAATATGGCCAATAGTCTATAAGATGGTTATGAAAATGTCACATTGATGCCAGAAACCATCAACAAGAACTCAAGCTGTCCACTCAGGGTCATGTCAGAAATGGCTGTCCCCCACCACAACCATTACATCACAACTGATCAGAAAAGGCTACAAGATCAATGTTGAACTTCCTTCATGTTTTTCTTGTATTATAGGTCACAGTTACACCATCTGTGACAGTATCCCAGGGTAGAAAGCACTGCTTCCCAAATTGCACTAATAATGATGGGAAACCCTGTCCTCCCTCAGGGAATTGTCTACACAACAGGCCAGTATAAGGAGCCATAAAGGGTGTTGGATCATCACTTCCAAGCCCTTTCTGCAAACAGTTTAAAAACCCTCAAGTTTTACAATGTGTATCCCTAACAAGTGTGAAATGCACCCATGACAGTAAAAATTGTTCTTTTGTTACATTCATTCCAGAAACCATCAACAAGAACTCAATTTCTCCACTCAGGGTCATATGAGGATAGGCGTTTCCCCACCACTGCCATGACTAGACCCTTGGTTTCTTGATTGAACAATCATCACAACTAAGAAGAAAAGGCTACAAGATTCACAATTCAACCATCTTTTACAGACAAGAAATTTGAATAATCCATCCATGGGGGTTATATCCCAAGGTTGTGACATAAAAATTAGGTGTGGTGTGTAATTTAGAATGTATGCAAAATGAAACTATTAAAAATTGAACTTCAAAAATGAGAATGTGCAGCTGCCCCAGGGGCTCTTGTTGAAAGACAAGAGTGTCCTGGCACTCAGGAATCAAAAAATCACTTGGAGGGCTCCAAAAGGATAAAGAAATAAAAAGGATCATATTTCTTTAAGGAAGAATAAGATTAAGGACAAATATGCCAAAGATAAAAGAAGAAGGAAGCCAATGGCAAAGTATAAAAAAAGAAAGACAAAGGCCAAAGAGCCAACAAAATGAATCCTCAATTTACTGTTCCAACCTTCCAGAAAGAACAATGGAATTAGTAAGGGATATGACCACCAATATCCACTGACAGGAAAAGAAGAAAAGGGGAGAATGACTGACTCAAGATTATCAGTTTTTACTTTAATAAATAAAAAGATAATAAGGATAAAAATAGCTTAAATATATTAATTAGCTGGGGAAAAACTCCCCAGGGAAGAAAAGGTGGCCAGTATATGTGAAAGGGTGAAGACTTATCCTGGGGGGTTCATCACCAAGCTGTATGGACTGTTTTGGGTCAATACAGATCTGGCCATTGTGAGAATTGTAATGTGTGACTGAATTCCCACAGTGGATTATGAATTGGCTCAAAAGGTCCAGGGCCATACAGGCTGCTTGAATACAGCCTGTATGAACCAATTGAGTTGTCCAAAGAATACTGAAGTACTTGATTCCTTAAAGACTGATTGAATGATTGATAACCTCTTGAATTTACCCTTTGAATAATCCTGAAAATAAATGTCAACCCTACTCCTGCAGGGCAGGTGGTTGGGTCATTGAGTGTAAGGCTTGATTATGAAACAATAAGTAAATATTCCAAATATTTCACTTATTGTACTATGGATGTCCTTATTCAATGAATAAAATAGATAATAATTATAATAATGAAGAATTATTGCAATCATGGCATAAAACTATTATATTATTAAATAAATATGATACTATAATTTATACTATAAAAAATATAATAGAAGAAAAAAAATAGAGGGTGTTAGTAAAACCACATAAGCTTTTAGTAAAAACACGTGAGCCCTTATGTGTTTTTACTAACAATGTTAAGGCCAAAAATGACAATAAAAATTCCATTTATGGAATGTTTAAGGCTATAAATGACATTAACAATGCCATTTATGGAATTGTTCAGGCTATAAATGACATTCACAATGCCATAAATGGCATTTTTAAGGGCATTAATTCCATTTTTAATGGCCTTGAAAATGCCATTAATGGCCTTAACAATTGAATGAATGGCCTTGAAAATGCCATTCACGGCATTGTTAATGTCATTTATAGCCTTGAAAATTCCATAAATGGCATTGTTAATATTATTTGTGGCCTTAACGATGCCATAAATGGCCTCAAAAATGGCATGAGTCGGCTTAGAAATACCATAAATGGAATTAACAATTCCATTTATGGAATTAATAATGCCATTCAGAAATTAATCATGCTATTTGTGGCATTCAAAATTATTTTTGTGGCATTAAAAATGCCATTTATGTCATTAATAATGCCATTTATTCCATTAACAATGCCATTTATAGCATTAATAATTCACTTTATTGAATTTATAATGCCATTTATGGCATTAATATGTCCCTCTATTGCATTGATAATTCCATTTATGGCATTAATAATGCCATCAATAACCTTCAAAATGCCATAAATGGCATTAATAATGCCCTTTATTGCATTTATTGTAAGGTTTGTCTATGAAACTCTTGATAATAGTAGCAAAATCAAGAGTACTATGACTGTCCTCAGTAGAAATATATAATATAATAAAATATTATAACCACAAATTTAAATATAATTATTAAAAATAATTATATATAAAAAAAATAAATTTAATTACTATTATAAAGATATAATAATAAAAAAAATATAATAATTAGAATAAAATTATAATTATTCTATTATTGTTATAGTCACTGACAGTTATAACAATAAGAATTGTAAAGCTCTTAATGAGACAATTACACGTGGAAATATAAATATTAACCACTTATAAGTAATATAAATATTATTTATAAAAGAATTATAACACACACTGTGCAGAAATATTCTTATAGAATAAAATTCTATAAAAAACTAATACTAGATAAAAAAATATAGAGCTTTAGAGAAAAACTTACTTATAATATTTATTTAATACAACAAGTTAAACAACAACATTTATTATATTAAATAATGATTATAAGCTAAAAACACGTCTGAAATCAATAATTTTAAGGATAAAACAACTTTTTATGATAAAATTTAAGATTAAAGAGTTTTTAAGAGGAATTTGTGGATTTTAAAAGATATTTAAGATGAAAATTTTATAATATACAATATATTATTGATGATTACAACAATAATCTGAATTCTATGACTTCAATTCTTTAATTTACAAGTAATAAAGCATAAAATAACTTAAGAATTACTTTTATAATAAGATTTTATGAATAATAAAACTTTACCTGTTTAAATTTCTAATATGATTGGATTGATAATGAATGATGGACAAAAACAGTGATGAAAAGACTCTTTTTATGTCTTCAGAGCAGCTCTCATGATTCATAATGAATATAGAGGGCGCGCTCAGATCAAAACTGAAAAACCATACTTAAAAACAAAGTTCTTAGCTTAAGGCAACTTGTTTTTAATTCAAATTTAAAGTTACCAGTGTTATTCTTAACTCCATGTAACTTTAATCCTCATTTAAACTAATTACTTTAAGTTTTTAATATAAATAAACTTATTTATATTAAAGTTCATCATATGAACAGCTTAAAAATAGAGTTTCAAGCAGAAATCTCTTAAACTCAATTTTTAATTAATTTTTAAAGAAATCATAATTTTCTTTGAGCTTGATTAAAAGAGTAAATTTCCAGGCTAATTACCCAGGAATTTTATTTATATAAGATACTTAAAATTTAATTTATATATAGATAATATTAAATTCTAAGCTGTGTGAAATTTTCACGCAAATCCATTAAGATTTGGATTTTTAATGAATTTTTGAAGTTATTACTATTTTTCCACATAAAATAGCAATACACACCAAACCTTAGCTTTTGATAAGGTTTTGATGCTTGTAACATTAAAGGTTTAAGCTTATTTAAGGTTTTTAAGCCTGATTAAGCTTTGACAGTTCTTAAAACCTTGATTTCAAGCCTGCATATTGGGATTTACCCTTTGGCAGCTTGAAATTCCTGTCCAAATTGGGATAAAACCAGTTTAAACCTTAAGGTTGGATCAAAGTCTAATCTTGGAGTTTAAATAAGGTTGAAAATCCTCCAATACAGGTGGACAGGTTAATTGAATCATTGCAGATCCAAAAAGTTGGGTACCCCAGCTCTATTTAGTCTTTTTCCTTTGTCCCACCTTTTTGCATGAATTTTGCCCTTTTATTTATTTGAAGCCATACCATGGCTTTAAACCCTTTTAAATTGAGCTCACACAGGATTTAAATTCTGTATGGAAGATCCTTAGCCAATTCAGTAAATATACACCACACCTCAATTTCAACTAAAATTTTGGTAAGTTTGCATTAACCTTATGCAACTTTAAATTTAAGCTTATTTAAGCTTAAATTTAACAATTTTAAAAAATGTTAAAAAAATTACATTAGTACTGTGAGATTCTTAAATCTTCTAATAACACAAGAAATAAGTGTTTTTGGGTATAACACCTTATGGATGTACCCTAGGTTATTTTTGGTGTAGAATCCAAAAATGACATAATATTTATAAATTTGTTTATCCAAAATAAAGTTATACTTATTTTTTGTGATTTTTTATTTTAATTTCAACTAAAAAGTCTGTTTAAGACAAAATTAGCTGTTTATAAAATCATTTGTGGCCTTATGGGTATGTTATACATACCTCACAGGCTCACATTTATAATGCAATTAATGGCAGTAATAATGCGCTTTATTGCATTTATAATGCCATTAATGGCCTTAAAAATGCCATAAATAGCCATATTTCATTTATAAACCACCCCTTATGTCTTTTTACCATACAATCAGGTGTTTTTACCAATTAATGGCAAAAACACGTAAGCGTTTAGTAAAAATACACAAGGGCTTATATCTTTTTACTAAAAGATTATGTGCGTTTACCAAGACCCTCAATATATTAATATATAATAATTAATATATTTAAATCTCTTTATTATTGTTACAAACAAATAATAAAGGTGTAAAAATTGTTTTGAATGAGAAAAGACAATTCATAACAATAAAAATACCAATATTAATGTAAATACTATTTATATTAATAAAAGAATAATTAAGAGTAAAAATAGAGAGAAAGTATTATAAAAGAGATAATAACCTACTTTCAACACTTAACAGAATAATTTTGAAGGATTTTACACCAAAAAAATGTAAATACAATTTATTTAAATTTTATTTACAAAATAAAATAGGATCAATTACAAATATTTTTAATTTTACGTGAAAAAAGAGATTTATAGACAAATAGAATAAAAACAATTAAACAAATGGGGCAATCACATCAAGATTAATGATTATAATAAAGGTTTTCTTTGTTATTTGATAATATAAGTTATTTATATACAAAAATCAAAGATTTTACCTTTTTATTTAATGTTTTATTGTTTTTTGATGTGTCTGAGGGGGAAATAGATTCAAAAGGGCTCTATTTATGGAAAATTTCAGTGATGATTCAATCATTATCAAACCCTCTTATCTCATTATTTTGCCATTATTTAGAGTTATCACTATAATTCTAAGTTTTCTGACATCATAGGATTGGCAGAAGCCTAATATTCATAGTTTTTATTAGTATTAATCATAATATAATAGTTTTCACCAGTTTTATCACTTATATAACTGTTAAACTTAAAATAAGATTACAGTGAGTGATCTCAAATGATCAATTTTAAGCTTCAATTTTGATCATTAATAACTTTCAATTTGTACATGCTAAAGGAATTCAGAGAAAGAATTCTGATACCTTGGAATTTCCTTATTAAACTTCCAAGAGCATTTCATTACATAATAAAAACTTTATTTTTGATCATTTTTGTTGTATCTCATCTTTTCTGTCAAAATTCAATATTTTAAACTTCAAACAATGATTTAAGGGGATTTTACCTTGAATATTATGATATAAAATACATCATTCTTCACATATGAACTATTATAATCTGAATATCCACTTTATTTGAATTTTGGACCACTTTAACCACAAAGTGGTCAGCAGCTCTAGCAATCTTGCCCAAGAAGCCCTTACAAGGTAAAACCTTTTTTATAGCTTGTCAACTAAAGTTCATATTGTTGTTTTCGCAGTAATTACGTGTTAATTTCATTCTTGGTTTAACTCTCTATCATGTATAGCTCAAGAGATATTAGCTAAAAACCATGAATGTATGCAGTGACCAAAAAAATGCATATATTCAGCTTAATTCGTTAAGTATTAACTTTGGAGAAATGAAAAAAATTGTACTATGTGTATCTTTTAATGAGGAACTAAATGTTGCAATTTATTTCACTTTTTTTCATTGGTTTCTGACATAAATAAGAATTTATGTCTTTTTATGGTATTTTTAGCTTATTACTCATTACTTATTGACTTTATATGTATTCCATAACAATCATATATGTGTATTTTATTGTGGAAAATCTCATGGTGTAATTTGTTTCAAATTTTTATTCATCATATTCCAAGTTAATTCAGTATCTAAGCCTTTTATTGTATTTTTCCTTATTTTAAGATAATTATTTGGCGGAATAGTTTCTGTGAAGTTTTTCTTGTAACCTTTTTGGATAAGTGGTCATATCTCAAAGGCTCACATCATGTGGTATTCTGGTAGCTTCCAGGGATTTCAAGACTGAATGACTGAAAAGTCTTCCTTTGAAATGGGTGATGGATTTTGGGAACTTTAATTGGAAAGACTTAGTTAGATCCTGAAAACATCACCATTTGATTTCTGAGAAAAAATGGTGCATAATGGTATATTAAACCAAATATGCACCACACCTGGATCCCTTGGTATGGGGTACAATGTTGAAGGAGAGGTCTTCCCGTGAGTTCAGGGTAAGCCTTGCTGAACCTGAGCTGGTGGCCTCTGGTGGTTGCCAGAGGCCATGGGTTTAAAGTGGCCAAAATGTGGTTCTTGGTTAATTTGGGTCCTGGGGTCCTTTTTGGTCATTTTGGGATTGATGACATTAGGGGCCAAAATTGGCTCAGGTTGGACCACTTGTTTTTTGGGACCCACCTGGCCTTGGGGGCTGGTGGATCCCCCCTTGGCCCTTTTGGCCTCATTGGATTTAGGTCAAAAGGTGTCTAAGGGTCCCATGGACCGTGGTACACGGCTTACTGACTGTGCGCTGTAGAGGCTTTAGGGGGCCTAAATGGCCCAAAAAGGCTGTCAGGTTGAGTCTATGATGAATCTCATTAATAGCTATTTACAAGATTTAACTATGACTTTGAAACAGTGAAAGTAGTAATAAAAACTTTATTAATGATAATAAAGGTTAATAAAAGAATATTAAGGGCTTTACTCTTGAGTAATAGTGGTGGTGAGTGCTGTTGAAAGCCCTGGGTGCAGCTTTACCTGTTGGGTTACAATAATAAAGACTACAATAATTAAAACTATAGTTATACCTGATTATTTTTCAAGATTACAACTGTTTTTGACAGTTGTACTATGTAGAAATTCAAGAGAAGGAAGAGGGAACCTTTTGTGGTGGAGAAAAGGTCCCTTTTCATCCTAAAATCGGGTGGAAAAGGCTTCTAGACCTTTCCAAAAAGAGGAAGAGAAGAATTTTGACTTCCAATGACTGCCTTGTTGCTTTCACAAGGCCTGTATAGCCTGTATCGGGCTCAGAGGTGGTTTTGAAACCACATCTGGACAGTTTTCAACAATACAGGGTGAAAATGTTTATGTGGGGACCACATAGCCCTCTTCTGACATCTATGACGCATAGAATGATGTAAAGAACCTGTAAAGGTCCCCAGAATCATAATCCTGGGAGAATATCCTACAGTAAGGCTGTATTGGTCTGATTGTGGAATTTTGACTTTAAAACTGCTAAAACCTTGTCATTTCTTGAGATATCAAGCTCAAGGTTGGTTAATGGTGTAGCCCTGGATGTGTCCTACAAAATGGTACCTCATTTGATATGGCTATCATTAATTATGGCAAAGTTAAGCCATGTACAAGATTGTTTGTACATATGTAGAATTTGCTTAAGGTCTGTATGGAGCTTGTTTGCCCCATAGCTTTTGTTCTAGATGAGATATGGCAAAATGAATGGCAACATCAGATATCCCTGATTGCACTCTTTCCAAAAACACACCACTTTAGGTATCTCACACTAAAACTGTTGTGGTTAGATGAGGGGTGAATATTTTATTCACCCTTGTTTGACTGTATTCCTGACTTAGAGCTTCATTTTGAATACCTACTTTATGGGGTTAAGCCTCTTCCTCTGGCTTTCAGATGGGAGGTGAAAAATAAGATTTATGCTTAGCAACAACTTTGTTATTCCTTGTCCTATGATGGTGGGCCCTGCATATTTGGAAAGACATGAGTTTCCTCTTTCTTTTGATAATTTTTAATCTGGTTTGTCTCAGCTCCATGTTTTGGTGGTATCTTGGCTCTCCCATTGTTTTATGGTATTTGGCTGTCATGCTTGTGCTCTGGTTTTGAGTCATAGGCTGACATACCCTCCCTCTAAAAAAGGCTCATCATTGATGAGACTTTTCAGTCCTCCTAGAGGTCTTGAATCTCCTTAGATGAAGGCTCCCATCTGGTATGGCATCCTCTGCCATCCATTTGTCTTTATCTGCTGTCTTATTTTCAAATCTGACCAAGTATTGCCTTTGGTCTTTACCATTAAGTCTGATCTTCATGGCTTTTATGATTTTCTTCACACGGCCAGGGGAGTCTTCCACTACCACTATTTTTTGTGGAGTGGGATTTTTCTTGCTGTAGGGGAACTTGTCCTCCTCTGTCCAGATGTATGGCTTAACCAAACTCACTTGGAATACTGGGGGTTTCCTAGAAAATTCCTCTGTGAGTTTGACCTCCACTGCATTTTCCCTATCAGCTTAATGATAGTGAAGCACCCTAAAAATGAGTCTCTCATTTTCTTTGGTCCCTTAAGATTATTTAAGTTGAGTGTGTACACTAGCACTTGGTCCCCCTCTTTAAAGTCAGGCTCCATGTGTGATTTGTCCCACCTCTATTCATTGTATTCTTTTGCCTCAGCTATGAATTGTGCAGCTGTGTCACAAGCCTTCTTCCACATATCATGGAAGTCCTTGGCTTTTGGGTGGATGGTTAGAAGATTCTTCTGCAAAAGATCCACAGGAAATAGAGGGTTCCACCCTTTTTCTACCAGTGAAGGTGATTTCCCTGTGTTAGAATGCTGACTAGTGTTTTAAGCCAGTTGGTACACACAACCTCCTAAGGATATCCTCCATGGTTTGGATCATCCTTTCAGCTAAGCCATCTGTTTGTGCATGGTAAGATGTAGAAAATGCAAGTTTAGTACCAAGCATACCATAAAGGTTGGTCCAAATTCTGATGTAAATTTTGGGTCCCTATCACTAAAGATAATTTTAGGGACTCCACAGGTGGATATTTTATTATTCCAAAATAAAAAAGCAGTATCCATTGCTGTGTCCTCCTTGTGACATGGTAGGCACCTCACACTCTTGCTGAACATACCAACTATGATAAGGAAACATTGAAGTTTTTTTGCCTCCTGGGACAAGTCCTGTAACCCAGTCCATGTTGATGGTTTACCATGGATTTTTGGGTTATTCTATGTGTTTAAGTAGCCCATACTTCTTCTGATGTTTTCTTTTTTCCTTCTGGCATCTTTCACAAGTGTTGATATATTCACTCGACTCTTGTTCCCATTTGGGCGACCAAGATGTGCTTGCTACCCTTTCCTTGGTCCTGTCTTCACTCATGTGTCCCATATAGGGGCAGTCATTGAATTCCTGCACAATCAGGGATATATGTTTCCTGTCTACTACTGTGAGTGCATTTGTGTGCTTCCCTCTGTGGTAGAGCAGGCAATCTATAAGGAAAAACATGTTGTCCTTATAGTCCCTCAACCAGGGTTTCCCTAACTGGGATTCCAGTTCTGGGCTCCAGTATTTCTGTTGAAGGAGTTTTAAAAATATACCACACTGTTTGTGTTGAGCATATGTCTTCATTACTGCATTGAAGAGCTCATTATGCAGCTTAGGAATTTATTCCCAATATGGGAGTTTATATGCATTCTGATACAGTGTCTTCACTGACTGGGGTACCACTTTATGGTTCCCATTCAGAAAATCTGAAGTTTTTCCTCCTATCTATTTCCATTAAATGGATAGGGCTCTTGGCTTCTGCTTCAGGGTCATAAGCTGGATTGATTTTGACAATGTCCAGTGGCCATCTGCATTGGTGGGCTTTTGCCTTCTTTGTATATGATGGTAATATTACCTCTACACTATTTGATGAATATTTTTCATCTCAGCATGTGTCTATGGGTAGATTTCAGGTTCAGTAAAGACTTCAAGGCTGTTCAGTCTGTGTAGACTTCAAAGACTGAACCCTCCAAAGAATAGTGCAGTTTCTCTAGAGCCCAGACTAAGAATGGACATTCAGTCTGGGTGGCCTCATACCTGGCTACTGAATATTTCAGCTGCCTGGAGATGTAGCATATGACTTGCTCTCTTGGTTAACCATCTACAATTTGTCTCTGGTGAATGGCTTCCCCTATGCCTTGGCTATATTATGCATCTATGTATAACTTGAATGGTATTTCAAAGTCAGGTAAGATGAGAAAAGGTTTATTTGTGAGTTCATGTTTGATCCTCCCATATGAATCCCTCCTTTCCTGTGTAATTTAAAAAAACTAAATCTTTTTAACATAGCTTGTATAGACTACTAGTTATGTGTGCAAAATTTTGGATGTGATTCCTGTAGTAGCTAGCATACCCAAGGGAAGATTGAATCTCTTTGATGTTCTTTGGTACTTGTTTTAGAATTTGAGCTTCGACTTTGTTCTGGTCTATGGCCAGACTGAGACCTGAGACTTTGTGTCCCAGTGCTGGTAATTCTTGTTGGCCAAAATTGCACTTCTTAAGTGAAATTTTCAGATTAATGGGTGTGCACTTACTTACTACTTTGTCTATGTAATGCACATGGTCTTCCCATGTCTCTGAGTATATAATGATGTCATCAATATATACTACCATCCAGCCTTCCAATGCTTCTTCTTGAAATATTTTGTCCATCATTCTTTGGAAGTGGGCTGGTACATTTTTGATTCCAAATGGCATCCTGGTGAGCTCATATATGCCCATATGGCATATGATTCTGAGTAGTTTCATGGAGTTTGGTTTAACTCCATTGTGGTGGAAGCTTTCAATACAATACATCTTGGTTATGTATTGGGCTTTTTGCAGTTTGTCTAGTGCATGAGGTACCTTGGTATGGGATACCTGTCAGGTTACTTGTAGTTATTCAGAGCTATGAAGTCCCCACACAAACTAGATTTGGCATCGTTCCAGGTGATAAGGACAGGAGTGGTGATTTTTACTATTTCATTGTGTCCAATCTTTCTGATGACATCCATGTCTAGGAGTTCATTGATGTGTTTTTAAATTTCCTTTCTAGTCTCCATACTTGCTGGGTATGGAGGTGTTCTGAGCTTGGGTGGATAGGGTCTTTGCACATCCAGATATAATTCCATATAATGGTCTCTGATTTTTCCTAATGGTTCTTCACCAATGGAAAATGCTTGTCTATTTTCCCTCAAAATATTCAGTAAACTACATTTTTGTTTACAGGTGAGGGTCGTACTGAATTTGACCTCCCTGAACTCATTCAGCAATTGTTCCAGAGGGTTGTGAGTAGATATTTGGTATATTTAAAGTGAAAATTTCTTTTCCTTGTTTTTACCAATAGTAATGTGCCCATTTTTACTATTGTAAATTTCAATGCCATACAGCCTCTGGAAGTCTGTTCCCAGTAAAACCCTTGGATGTTGGCATCTTCAAGCACAACAAACTCTGGGTTGAGTCTGATATTACCTTTCATGTGGGGTATAATTATCTCTTTGATAATTGTCCCAATGGAAGTCATCTTCCATGATTGACCTTTGATGTTCTTTGCCTTGGTTGTCAAGAGTTGGTTTTCCCAATTTGGGAAGTGATGATACAGATATATTCTGGCCCCTATTGAGCAGTGTGCTCCACTGTCAATGATCAAAGGGTGTTGAGCATTTTCTATGCAAACAGTCATATTTGTGGCTGTCCCATGTATGTATGCCATTCCTTTAGTCGGTTTAACTAGGAATGTTTGTGAATCTTGTGTGTATTTACACAAGATTTTGTTTGCAGTGTCTTGTGGCATTCCTTCATCTAACTGTATGTCCTGAATTTCTAGTGGTGTTTCCTCTTGGTACTCCACTAGAAATTGCTCTCTTGGGTCTTGGTCTTCATCAGATTGTTCTCTGATGGAATCACCCATAGAGTCTTATTCAGAATTCTCTGTGGGGGATTCCTCCTCTGGGAATTTCTCAATGGCATAGACTTGCTTCTTTTTCTTTGGACAGTTGTTGGGATAATGGTCTGTTGAACCACAAGTTTTGCAAGAAATCTTCTTCTGAGCCACTTTTGCGACCCATTCTCTGGCTTTGTCTTTGAATTCCACCCTGAAAGGTTGTTTCTCTTTGAAACCACTTCTTTTATATGGGGAGTATTTCCTTATATTTTTCCTTTTCCTTGTATCTTGTAAAGCATTTGCAATGTCATCCAGAGTACAATTGTGGTTTCATATGCAATTAACTGCATGATCTAGCTCTCCTGGAATTTGTGTCAGGAGTTTCTGATTCCTCATCTGAATGTTCATTTGAGGATAAAGGCTTTGGGTCTTTTAGACTGTCTAAGAAACCATTAATATGGATCTTTGTCCACAGAAGACTTGTCCTTTTCAAATTGAATGGTCTTTTGCCATATCAAAGTAACATTACTGTACTTTTGGATGATTTGCCTCTTCCACCATGGCCAGTTTCTCCTGTCATGCATTTGTTTCATATCTGTGTACCAAATACTAGCATGTCATTTGAATGCTGTATTGAGTATAGCAGTAATCCAGTAGTCTGGTATGCTTGGTACATCAATGAAGAGTCCATCAATATAGTCAATGAGTTCCATGTGATCATATTCTCCTGTGAAAGAGAACTTGGGCCAAATTGAGGCCTATTGAAGCTGCTTAAAGGATTCCTTCTCAGAATAAGACATATTGTCTCCATCCTGGTATTGAGATGAAGATATTACCTCATTCACCAATATGGAATTTGTTTTTATGTCATCTTGGTGATATGGATTATCCATAACATGGCCTTGTGGTTGGGTCTTTATGTTATGGCAGACATTGAAAAGTTTGTTTATTTCTTGTTCCATACAATCCCTGTCACTTTTGCTGTGGTTTTGTTCTTCAAAGAATTGATTCAGTCTTTTTTGGTCTCTTCAAAGGCTTTGCTCAACTAAGCATTTCCCTCTTGAAGAGTTTTGACAATTTTGTCCATGGCCACTGTTAATGATTTCATCCTCTCATGGCTTTCTTGGAGTTCCGAAAACTTCTTTTGAATTTTCTCAGCAAATTGGGACATTTGTAACCGCAGTGCATCACTGTTCAAGTTACCCTCTGGTGAAGCAACATTATGTTAAATCTGAGTGGGGGAAATATTTCCATTAATGGGGCTACTGATTCTGGAAGTATGTACCCCTATTTGTAATTCTTTTGTACTTCTTTCACCAATTCTAAAAGCTTCTGGATCATTGGGTCTGACTCTTTCTGCCTTTGGCTGAAGGAGGTCTTGTTTTTGCCCTTGTATCCTTGTCTTCTCCTGGAAGCTACCTGGGATTGTGAAGAATGGTGACTCTTGGCCACTGATCTGCTGGTTCCTGAATGGTGTGAAGCCACTGAAGAGCTAGTTTGGCCTACTCCTTGTGAGCCTGAAGGAATCTGAGTATGCCCTGTCTGGGTCAGCCGTTCCTATATAGCTTGGATAGTGGCTTGATTCTCCCTTATCTTGTTTGCCCTCACCTCCAGGAGTCTGAACTGCCTGATGGGATTCCAACCTTTGGTGATTACCATAATTTCTTTGAAGTCTATCTCTTTGAGACATGTCTTCTGGCAACTTGCCCAATTTCTGCCCAGTGGGATGCTAGGTTGAACCTCTTGGTGTCCATGCTCCATTGAAAAACATGTTTGATGAGTGGGTGGATCTGAAGAACTTAATCCATATCCTTCCAGTCCTCTGGTCTGAGGTTTCTCTTGAATTTGAATGTGAATGGCAGAGTGGGTATCATTTCCCTCAATTTTCTGCAATCCACCACTGTGTCCAAGGTGTCCTCCTCCAGTTCTTCTGGTTGTGGACAAGCCTTCTCTGTCCTTGGGCTGGTTCCTTTGGAAGCCAAGGTTTCTGAGGTGTACAGGTGACATATCAGTCTTTGCAAGAAGTCAAAAACTTAATGTTCTTTGGGTATTTACGTTTGACTTTGCCTTGTAAAAATTTGCTGTCTACTGATTTTGGAAATTTTCCTTTAGATGTTACAATTGGGGTAATGATTGTCATCTCCCCTATTCAAGTGGTTGAGGTTGATTTACCTTGTATTGATGCAGAGTGTCCACCTTCTAGCTGTGATAAGGCCTTCACTGGGCCTCTGCCCTTTGCTGTAAGGTTTAACTATGAAACAATAAGTAAAAATTAGTGATATTTTACTTATTGTACTATGAATGTCCTTAGAAATGAAATAAATAAGATAAAAATAATTATAATAATAAAGAATTATTATAATTATGGCATAAAATAATTATATTATTCAATAAATATAATAATATAATTTATATTATAAAAAAGAATATATATGAAATAAATATATTAATATAAGATAATTGATATATTAAAAAGCACTTTATCATTGTTACCAACAAATAATAAAGGCGTAAAAAATTGTTTTTTATTAATAAAAGACAATTAATAACAATAATATTACTAAGATTAGAGTTATAAACTAATATAAATACTACTTAAATCAATTATAGAATTATTACAAAGTAATAATAGAGAAAGATTATTATAATAAGAGAAATAACCTACTTTTAATGCTTAATGTAATAATTTTGGGTAAATTTACGCCTAGAAATGTAAATAAAACTTATTTAAATTGGAGTTACAATAAATTTCAAGAGAAATTACAAATTTTCCTCATTTTATGTGGAATGGAGCTTTTTGAGAGAAATTTAAACAAAACAATGAAATAATTGTAATAATCATGTCAAAGATTAAGATTATTATAAGATGATATTTGGTCTTTAATAATATAAAAGTTTTATATATAAAGAATAAAGAAATTACCTTTTTATTTAATGATTCAATGTTTTGTAAGCATCTGAGGGGAAAACAGAGTAAAAAGAGCTCTATTTATAGTAAATACCTCACTCCTAGAGATAACAGGATTCTAGTAGACGTACACTGATCATATCCAATGTAATTGATCAATATTTTAAGGTTTGGTGATGATTGTATCATGATCAAACCATCTTATCTCATTATTACGCCTTTATTTAGAGTTATCACTATAATTCTAAGTTTGATGACGTCAATAATTGGAAGAACCCCAAGATTCGTGGATTTTATTAATTTTCATCATGAACTAACAGTATTCACCAATTGTATCACTCATATGACTGTTAAACTTAATTTAAGGTTACAGTGAGTGATCATAAATGATCAAATTAAGCTCAAACTTTGATCTTTAATACCTTTTAAGTTTTACACGCTACAGCAATTCAAAGAGAGATTTCTAATAGCTTGGAATGACCTTATTATGCTGCCAAGAGCATTGCATTACATCATCAACACTCTATTTTTGATGATTTTTCTTGTAACTCATCTTTTCTATCGAAATTTAATATTTTAAACTTCAAACCATGATTTCAAGGGGTTATACCTTGAATATTATAGTAAACAATACATCATTCTTCACAAATGAACTAGTAGAATCCAACTGTCTCCTTTTTTTTAAGTTTGGACCACTTTCACAACAAAGTGGTTAGCAGCTCTATTAATTTTAATCAATAATCCCTTACAGGTTTCAACCTTGTTTATAACTTGTGAGATAAGCTTCATATCTTCCTTCCTACGGTAATTAAGTCATGACTCTATTTTTGGTTAATCACTGTATCATGCATATTTCAAAAGATATTAGCTAAAATCCTTGAATATATGCACTGACCAAAAAGTGCATATTTTCAGCTTAATCCTTAAGTATTGACTTTGGAGTTTAGCTTCTAAATTTTTTAAAATGTAGATTTTTATGGAGAATCCAATGGTTCCATTTAACTCACATGTTGTTTCATTTGTTTTTGAAATAATTAAGGATTTGTGTTTTTTATAAGGTATTATTACTTATAACTTAATAAATATTGACTTTACAGATATGCCATAAAAATGATATATGTGTATTTTACCATGGGGAATCCAATGGTATAATTTATTTCACATGTTTATTCATTGGACTTCAAGTTAAACCAAGTTTTATGCCAATTTATGGCATTTTTGTAGCTTTAAGGTAATTATTTTTAATGTATAATTTTTTTAAATGTTTCTTGTGACCTTTTTGAGTATGTGGTCATATCTCAAAGGTTCAAATTTGCCCTTGCTGCCCTCTGGTTCTGAGGTTGTGACTGGTGTGTTGGCCTGTGACTGGGTCTCAAGTGGGATGTAGTTTTCTTTCACTTAATCAAACAGGGGAAAGAGGGATTGATGTCAGTTGAGACTTTTTAAAAGGCTGTTTGCAAATCTCAGAATGGCCTCTGGGAAATATACTTCTATATTATGCCCTTGCATTATGACAGTGCAATTGAAATTAACAAGTAAACATCAGAAATAAAGCCTATGGATATCTGGTACACTGTTTTTATACCAGTATCTCACAGATCAACTTGTAAGTAGCAATTATAATCCAAAGGTTCTTCTGTAAAAGGTAATTGAAATTATCAATACACCCAACCATGCCTCTAATACTGTTGGTTTTACAGTAAGAGGTGTCCTTTTTAATTGAAAAGTGGACATTATTGATGGCTTAAAGTGTTTGTATATGTGAAAGACACCAAAAATGAAGTTTTTGTGGTGATCAAATTATAATCAAACATGCAAAAAGAATATTAAAAGATAAAAAACCCAGTGGTATATCACACATACCACTCAAAAAATAAAAATAAGATATGTATTATAATTTTTTTTCAGTGAAATTATGCCTAAAAAGAGAAACAAAAGGTTAGAAATAAAATAATATCAAGAAAAAACTAACTTTTATCCATAAAAAGGTTCAAAAAATCCAAAAAAAAATGGGCAGGCGCCCAAAATGTCAGGTTGAGTCTATGATGAAGCTTATTAATAGCTATTTACAAGCTTTAACTATGAACATGACACCTTAAAAATAGTAATAAAAAGCTTATGAATGATAATAAAGGTTATTAAAGGAATATTAAGGGCTTTCCTATTGAGTCATAGTGGTGGTGAGGACTGTTGAAAGCCCTGGGTGCAGCTTTACCTTCTGGGTGACAATAATAAAGACTACAATAATTAAAATTATAACTATACCTGATTATGTTCCAAGAGTATAACTGTTTTTGACAGTACTACTGCGTGGGAATTCCAGAGCATGATGAGAAAAGCTTCTCTGGTGGAGAAAAGGTCCCTTTTTATACTAAAATTGGGTGAAAAAGACTTCTAGATCTTTCCACATAGATGCAGTGAAAATTTTTCACTTCCAACAACTGGCTTGTGCCTTTAACAAGGCCTGAATAACCTATATTGGGCTCATATGTGGTTTTGAAACCACATCTGGGCAGAGTTCACCAATACATGGTGAAAGGTTTCATCAGGGGACCACATAGCCCTCTTCTGACATGTATGACACATAGAGTGCTGTAAAGGACCTGTACAGGACCCCAGTAATGACAAACCTATGAGGTATTGAAGTATAAAAAGGCTTATTTGTCTTTTTGACACCTCAAAATCATAATTATGGGAGAATATCCCACAGTGAGGCTGCATTGTCAGAATTGTGGGATTTTGACCTTACAACTGCTATAACCTTGTCAGTTCTTGAGATATCAAGCTCATAGCTAGTTCATTTTGTAGCCCTGGATGTGTTCTAAACAATGAAACCTCATTTGATGTGTTTATAATTAAATATGGCAAAGTTATGCCATGTACAAGATCTTTTGTACATATGTATGATTTGCTTAAAATCTATATCCGCTTATTTTCCCATAACTTTTGTTCTAGATGAGATATGGGGAAATGGATGGTACTGTCAGATAGCTCTGATTGGTCCTTTTCCAAAAAGACCCCACTTTAGGTATCTCACACTAAAACTGTTGAAGTTAGATGGGAGGTGAATATTTTATTCACCCTTGTTTGACCTTATTTTGGTCATAACTTCTGTAATTCTGGTGCTAGCTCTGTTTGGCTAGAAAAATCAAATAGGCCTGACTTAGAGCTTCATTTTTAATACATATTTGATGGGCTTAAGACTTTTACTCTGGATTTCAGATGTGAGGTGAAAAATAATGTTTATGCTCAGCAACAACTTTGAGCAAGATTAACTTTGTAATTACTTGTCCTATGATGGTGGGACTTGTGTATTTGGGAAATAGATGAGTTTCCTCTTTCCTTTGATACTTTTTGAGCTTTTTTGGTCCAGTTCCATTTTTTGGTGGTATCTTGCCTTTACCATTAGTTTATGGTATTTGGCTATCATGCTTGTGCTCTGGTTTGATTCACAGGCTGACAAAGGCCGTTTAGGCCATAGACCCAATAATCAAAGGGATTGGACCATAGGCCCTGGTGAGAGCTAGAGGGGCCAAAAGGCCCTCAGAGACCAAATCAACCCCCCAGGCCCAAAACAAGGGTATTGGCCTGGGGAATGGTGAGGTGGAGAAATGGCCTTTTTGGCCAATGATAGCATGATATGGCCTGAGGCCATGGATATCCGAAAGAAGGATGGTATGGCCCAAAGTCCATAAAACACCAAAAGGGATCCAATTTTCCATAAAACAGATGGCATGGCCAATTGGCCAGAGATTTGGTTCAAGCTAGAATTGCCATAAACACCCATTGGGGGGCAATTCCACATGGTTGTGACAGTACCCCCCACTCTGAATGCTGAGCTCCTGAGTACCAAACCAAGGTATATGCCTGATGAGGCTGTTGAGAAGTATTGGAATTAGGGAATCCAGAGGTATTGAACCTTGAAAAGAATTTTTTTGAACTGGTAGGAGGTCGGAATATGACATGAGGATGACTTGGTCTTCTTTTGTTGTTGGGCTTTGGAATTTTTGAAAAATTGAGTTGGAATAAATATTGTTGGATTAAGATTATAAGAAAGGAAATTTTGATAAAATATAAAGAAAACAAGATAAAGAAACATAAAATTAACATAAGAAATGAAAATAAAGAGAAATGAAAACTTGAGGAAAATTCCAATCTTGATCATAGAAGTGGACAGCTGAATTTGAATTGGCCAAGGACCTGGGAAACAAAATTTTATTCCAGGTTCTCACAAAGTGGCCAAGGTGATATTTGAGCACTTTAAGACCCCTCAGGGAAGTGCACACCAGGAGAGAAACTTAATTTTGGAAGTTACCACTCCTGCCAGTGCCATAAAAATAAAAGCATCTTGCTGAGGGAATGGTATGGAAATGAAAAGACTGGGAGAGTGAAAAGAATAGTGAATGGTCCATTTTCCCAAGTGAAAATGGCCATGAGGATTGTAATTGGTGTTTCAAACTTGGACAGAGTCCTGTGTCCAGAAAATTGACAAGTGCTCACAGAGTGGCCAAGGTGATGCTTCCAAAACCAAGGGGGAAAATAGCTCCAAAGGTGCATACCAGAAGTGGGACTTACTTTTGGTAATTCCTCCCCCTACCAAGCAACATAAAAAAAAGCTCTTGGGGAATTGAGTCCTGCCTTGTCAGGATATAAAGCATGAAAACACTTGATAGGTTCAGGGAAATTCTGGAGGTTTTTGGTTGGTTCCCAACTGGATCTTCCTTCATTTTGGCTGAAACCGTTCCATTTCACCAAATCCCTTGATTTTCCACTCTTGATCTTGGAATCAAGAATTTGAGAGACTTCCCATTTCTCTTCTTCAACGATTATTGGAAGAGGGGGCACTTCATGCCAATTTGGGATTGTTGATGTCTTGAATGGATCAAGGAGGCAAATGTGGAAGGCTGGGTGGATGGAAGCTTGAGGTGATAAGCATGAGTAATGATTTATTCAAGATTGCAAAAGGAACCAACCATCTTTCAGATGTTTTTTTGATGGGTATAGATGATTTGATGTTCTTGGAGGAAAACCATCCCATGTCACCAGGATTGAAAACAGGTCGACTTGCTCTACTTTTACCTGCATACCTCTTAAAGGTTTTTGTGGCAACTTCAAGCTCCCTCTTGACATCTTGCTGTACTGATTCGCCTTTTGTTGATAACTTTCTAGCAGGAGTAGCTTGAGATATGTGGACGGAGCAAATTGTGGATCTCTTCCATACAAAGTGAAAGATGGTAATTGTTTTGTTGAAGAGTGATCAGAACTATTTCAGCCAAACTCAGCCAGAGGGAACCAGGTGTTCCAATCACCTTGATGATAGCTGACATACATCCAAAGGTACTGTTATAGTATCTGATTTACCCTCTCTGTCTGTCAATCAGTTTCTGGATGGTAAGCAGTTTACAGATATCTGGAAATTTTGAGCTTCTGACAAAGATTGCTTCAAAAAGAAGAAACAACAATTGAGCCTCTATTAATAACACTTCTTGAAGGAAGGAAATTCTTTGAAAAGATATTGTTTATGAATAGATGGGCAAAATCCACTAAAGTGATTGAAGACATTGTTGGAATAAAACTGTCATTTTTGAGAGTCTGTCCACTATGACCAGAATTGAATAAAAGGAATTGGACAGTGGAATTTGAGTAATAACGTCCATTGAAATACAATTCCAAGGACCATTTGGAACTGGGAGAGATTTGAGGAGTCCAAACTTCTTGCAAGAATATTCTTGTTCAGTGAACACTGCTGACAGGATGAGACATAATCCATGATAAATTTAGTCATTTCAGAAAAGTGGAAATCACTCTTGCCAAGTTTGAGAGTCTTCTCTTGGCCAGGGTGTGCAGCTAGAGGAAAGTGGTGCCACTTTTGAACAATATTGAGTTGAATTGTGGGGTCATTTGGGACCACCACCCAATCTTTAAATAAGAGAAGTTGGGAACAGGAATAAAGAGAATAATCTTGAACAGATTTACCTTTCATCACTTCTTCAAGGATACTTCTGTGCTGAAAGTCTTGCCATAAATCCATCTGAATTTATTCAATCAAATTTGAAAAAACTCGACCTTGACTCCAAAAGATCTTGAGGGTTGGACTTTGTCTTGCTCAATGAGTTTTTGAAAATTACTTGTATTCTTTCTGATGACATCCTCCCACCTATCCAGATAAATTTTGTCCTTATGTGAGAAGGCATTTGGAAGAATAGCTAGGTAGCCAGGGAAGTAATTGATAGAGAAATGATATCAGAAAGGAGCTCAACCCAGTGGGCTTGATGGCAAGTAAGAACATTTGCGGACATGAATTATTGCAAGGAAAAGTGATTGGTGAGAACTTCAAATGGGGAAGAAAGGGAAAGAAGAAAAGCCCTGCAGCGCTTGAGAGCCCAGAATATGCCAAGGATTTCCTTTTCATGAATGTCATAGTTGAGCTCTTCGGGCATAAGCTTGCGCCTTTCCAATGCAATGGGATGTTTTCGTGAGTCAGAAACCTGCCTCAGTACAGCACCCAAGGAAAAATTGGATGCATCAGTCTCTACAATGGTGGCTAGAGATGGATTGGGGCTGTGTTTAAAGTCTCTTTGAGTTGATGAAAATGGCTAAGAGCTTCCTCATTAGGGAAAAACAGGAATATTTCTTGAGGAAACTGGTGAGTGAAATAATCCTCTTTAAATAATTCTTGATTAAACGGCTGTAAAAATGGGCAAAGCCAAGGTATGTCTGAAGAGGCTTGAGGATTCTTGGAGGTGGCCAATTGAGAATTTGCTGGACTTTTGTTTGGTCCATCTTGAGGCCTTCAGAAGAAACACTGTCACTTAAGTACTCTACACTAAAAACATGAAACAGGCACTTGAAGGCCTTAAAAAAGAGGTCATTGGCTGTGAGTCTGGAAAGAACAGTGGACACATGAGTGAAATATTCTTCCTCAGACTTGGAAAAGACAATAATGTCATCCAAATGAACCACAATGTAAACATCAAGAAGATCATAAAAGATATAATTCACACAATTTTGAAAAGAGGAAGGAGCATTGGTGAGCCCAAATGGCATAACCAAATACTCATATCTGACATATTTAGTTCTAAAATCTGTCAAATGTTCATCACCTTCCTTGATTTGTAGCAGGCTATATGCGCCACGCAAATAAATCTTGGAGAAGATGGAAGAACCATCAAAGCAGGAAGAAGCTGGTTCATAGGAGGAACAGGATACCTGTTCTTCCTAGTCACAGCAGTGAGTTTGCAGTAATCAACACACAAACGGAGGCCACCACCCTTATCTTTGACAAACAGGAAAGGTGCTCCTGCTGAAGAGGAGCTTGGCCAGATGAAACTTTTCTGTAAATTCCCTGAAATGTAGGCCCTGAGTGTATCTGACTCTTTTTTGATAAAGAGTAGGTCACCCCAACTCAAGGTAGAGACACCTCCAGCTTGATATGATGATCACAGGTGCGGTGAGGAGGAAGTTTCTTTGCTTTCACCTTTGAGAATACATCCAAATAATGGTGATAAGGCGAGGGAACAACCTTCATCATAGTTTCTACTTCTTCTGGCTCTTCCTCTTCATCCCACAACTCCTCCAGGGAGTCATGATAAGTTGAAGGAGGGAGGTCAATATTCTTAAAGAAGAGATCAAGTGAGCATACACAATTATCTTCTCCAACATCTTGAATCTCTCTGAATACTTCATATCTAGAGGAAAGTAATGATGTATGGGAATTGAGGGAAGGAACATGGGCAGAAGATGGAATTTCTGGTGTTCTAGAATCACCAACCAGAGCTGCACATGATTTGGCAGAAAAAAAATAATTACTCAAAGAATTTGAGGCATCATGATAATCCTTATGATCAGAATTAAAGGTGATCAGCCCTTTCCTCCATTCACTATATTGATTCAAATTATTAATAAAGGCAAAGCCCAATATGAGGTCTTCTCCCTTTGCAGTAGCAATGACTAAGAAGTTCATTTCAAACCTTGGGAATGGAGGAAGCTCAACCATATATTTGGTATGGTGAGTCACAAAGAAGGAAGGGGACTCGGAATAGTCCAAAATGATAAGAGGAATGTTCTCTGGGAGTTCTGACATAGTCAAAGAATACTTGTGAACAAACTGCTTTGCAATAAATGAGTTGGTAGCACCAGAAAAAATGAGAATACTGTAAAAAGCATCAGAAAGAGAAGAAAAAAGAAAGAATTTAAGAGAATTCTTGACACCAGTATTAAGAATTCACAATTGTTCTCTGGATGGAAAACAGTTGAGACCATAGAACAGAACATGATCTTCACTCAGGCTTTTCTCTGGCTGTGAAATTCTCCTGCTGGTTGGGTAAGCTTGTTTTGAGGCCTTTTGAAACAGGACTCAAGACTATGCTTACCACCACAATAGTTAAATAACCCATCCTTTATTCTTCTTTATTTTTCAGAATGCCTCAACTTGAAATCTTTATCAAACAAAGAAGAATGGGCCTTGTCCCTCTTCTTCAAATTCTTCTTCTTTTGATTTTCACTTGAAGAAATCTGAGGATAAGAAGAAAGTGAATTTGAGGCTTCAGGCTTCTTCTCTTGCTGATGACTGTTCTACTTTTGCCTCTCATGGTACCTGGTATCAAGCTCTAGGGTAATACCAATTAAGTCTTGCAGAGAGTCAATTCTTGAAAGATGGGAGGCCAACTGATTCCAAATTCTGAATTGAAATTCCTTCCTGAAATGGTTGAGGAGAGCCCTTCCCCCCAATCTCCAATTCTTGAAGCCAAAATTCTGAAATTGGAAATTTATAAAGAAACATGTACTCCTTCTTCCATTATTAAGGCATCCACCTCTGATTCAGCTTTTCTAACTTAATGTGGGTCCCCACATAAAGTAGAGAGTTGAGATTTAAATAATTGGCAATAATTGAGAAGGTAGCTTGGGTCTTGATTGGTGAGAGTGGAAAGATAAGGCTTGATCCATCTTTCAGCCCTGTGAATAAGAAATGAAGTGGCATAAAGGACCTTCTTTCTGTCTTGAGAGAAGTTTGCCAGATCATTGTGAAAGATTAATTGACAAGACTGAATAAAGCTTCTTTGAAGGTTTTAGTCCAATCAAAGCATTCTAGTGCCTTCATAGCCCTCAAGGTCAGGTGGGTCCCAAACCACAATTGGACCCACCTGAGGCATTCTTGGCCCCAGATCTCATCAGACCCAAAATGGCCATAAGGACCCTCAGGACCCATTTTGGCTAAGGATCACCATGGACCACGTTTCAGCCCATGGCCTCTGGTAACCACCAGAGGCCACCAGACCAGCTCAGCAATCCTTCCCCTCAGCTCAAGTGGGATTCTTCCCATTCCTCCATGCATCCATTCCTTAAGGTTGCAGCTGTGGTGCATATATTGTATTATAAACCATTATGCACCATTTTAGCTCAGAAATTCAATGGTGACGTTTTCAGGACCAAATTCCATGATTCCAAGTCATGGTTCCAAACTCCAAGGCCCACTTTGAATGAGGACTCTTCAGCGCATCAGTCTGGCAATCCATGGCGGCTGTCAGAAGACTATTCGAGGACCCCAACCACCTGGCCCTGCAGGAGTTGGGTTGGCAATTATTTCAGGATTATTCCAAGGGCAATTATCAGAGTTTATTTGTCATTCAATCAGTTGTCAAGGCGGCAAATACTTCAATACTCCTTGGACAACGCAATTGGTCCATACAGGCAGCAATCAATGATACCTGTATGTCCTTGGCCCAATCGGGCCAATTCATATTCCACTGTGGGAATTCAATCACAAAGTTTAATTCTCAAGATTTCCAGAACTGTATTGGCCCAATTCAGACAATACAGCCGGTGACTCACCTTCCAGGATCAGCCCCTCAGCTTTTCACATATACTGGCCACCTTTCATCACCTGGGGACTTTTTCCCCAGTTAATTAATATATTGGATTTATTTTTATCTTTATTTTTCTTTTCATTTATAAAATTAAATACTGATATTCTTAAGTAAGTCATTTGCACCTTTCTTCTTTGCCTGTCAGTGGATATTTGTGGTCATATCCTTTACTAATTCCATTTCCTTTTCTGTCAGGTTGAAGCAGTGAATTGGGGATTCACTTGGTTGGCTTCTTGGCTTTTGGCTTTATTATTTCTCTGGCCATTGGCTTCACTTACTCTTTCTTATTGTTGATATACTTGTTGTTATTCTTACTCTTATCCTTCTTAAAGAAATCAAATCTGCTTTATCTCTTTTATCCTTTTGGAGTCTTCCAAGTGAGCTCTTGATTTCTGAGTGCCAGGCCACTCTTGTTTTCTGTCCAAGAGGCCCTGTGACAATAATTTTATTAAAAAAATCATTACATTGCCAAAATATTTTACCAACAAGATTGGAGAAAGACTGTTATTGATCTACCGGAGTAAATTATACTTGAGAGATATTCTTTATGTGATATGAAAGTTTTGTGGAATAATAAATATTGGAAAATACTCTCCTAGCACCATAATATTGAAACAAAAGTTTTCATGAACAATTATGCACAAAATTGAATTTACGAGAATTTTCCAGCTTACTATTTATAAAGTTTAGCCAAGCCAGTTGATATTAGTACAAAGGAATGTAAAACATTCTCAAAAAAATGAAGCTTCAAGCTAGGAGGTCAAAGCCTTTGTACCACATTAAATTAAAGAGTTGGAGGTTTTTGAGTAAATCTAAAAAGTGTTCTTCTGGATTTGAAACAGTGAGTTAGACATTAAAATAATAAAAACTTGAAGTATCATACTACTCCTAGGAACAAAAGTAATATTATTTGTTTCATTTCCTTCTTTAGTTTATAAAGGTGTATAGTATCTAGGAATCCTTTTATTATATCTTCTAGCTATATACTAGTTCTTATTGGTAATATCTAAGTGATGAATGGGTGATTGTTTGAAAAACCAACAATAATGGGATTCTTTCAGATTGAAAACAACTCAAAGAAAAATTCGAAGGATTCAACAAAAAGAAAAATTGATTAGAATGTGCCTACCCCTTTAAGATTTATGGCTACATAACTTGTTGTGCAGTAAAAATGCCATAATTACTTATGTTGTGATTTTACATTGGTACAAACCCATTAATGGTCAAGAAGTAGAAAATTAACTCAATTAATTATCCTTTTATTTCAAAATATTTTTTTAAACCTTATCAATATAATTGTGGATTAAATCTCAGGCTTTAATTCTCTTGAGTTTTTTAAAAGTCAGTGTTTCACATTGAATCACCCAAGATTAAAAGTGAGTAAATATTTGAATTGCAACTAAGAAGTCACAAATATTTTTTCTGTTTATTTTATTATGAAATTCTCAAGTTGTCTTGAAATTTTTGTAATTAATTTATAATTTTACTTTCAATGGATCGTTTGAGTTTTACCTCATTCCTTACATGGTGCAGGCAAATAGTATATTGAGCATTGGATTTCATGTGAGAATTCTATGGATACTAGTCCCAGAAGGGCTTTAATTAATAATTTTGAGTTTATCAATGATCAATGATAAATAATTGACTTCATCACAGGGTTCAAAGAGACTCATAAACCTCTGGGTAAGTCAAAAGAGCAGCTCACTTGCTATTTTTTGACACATTTACTATATTTGGCCTTAGAAAAAACACTATCCAACTTTTTTGATAAGATAATTGGGAAAGGATGAACCATTGATCCAGTCCTTAGATCTGGATATTGCTAAGAGGCCTCATAAGATGGATACCATGGCTGTCTGTGATGTGTTTTAATACCTAGGACTCTTTTTCAGATCAAAATAGTGATTGAAGATTTAAGATTGATATATAATATGAGTATATCAGTACTGTTCTTACCAATACAGTGTTTTCAAGCCTTAAAACATGAATTACATTGCTGTCAGTTTATGTCTAATATGAGATATGTCAGAATCCTGTTTTTTTGTGTAGAAAGACAAAAAAAACATCAAAAAAAACTTTTGTTTGCTATTGAAAATTAGGTGTTGAATTATTTTCCATATCAAATCCTCAAAGAGTTGATTTGAGTCATTAGCCTCATGGAGTTACACTAGGTGAAAGTTTGTTAATGATAATAATCTCTCCTTATATCAATGGATTTAGTTACTCACAAAAAGGTGTTTCACATTTCTCTTTACAAAATCCATCAATTTTGAATATGCACATTAAAGGTGGGTTTTTCTTATTGCAAAGATCTTTTCTCAGTTGTTTATGTTTTTTTTGATATTCAAAATATGAGGGTGCCTTTATGATTTAGCTTTACTATGATAATAAAGATATATAATGCTTAATGTGACAAAAAACTAAGTAAGATAATGAAGTGATAAGATTATTACAGGACTCTTAATAAGGGTGTTGGCGCTTTACTTATGACTCCTAGTAATGATGAGCTCTTCTGAAATCCCTGAGTGAAGTGTTTATTTGTTGATTTACAATAATGGACCCTACAATTATTCAGATTATCATAATAACCTCTTTAATTCCAAGGGTAAGACTTTTATTTGAAGCCATCCCAGGTAAACATACTAAGAAAGGATGATGAATTATCTTTTTGGTGAGGAAAAACATGCTGTTATATTTTTCTGGGGTGGTGGGCAGCTTCCTACCTCTACATATGACCACAGGGTACAATTTCTTACTACTGTAGGTTGTTTTGTGGCTTCAAAACTCAATAAACATTGATATCAGGTGGAAATTTGTTTTTAAAACTACAAGTTGACATTTTTACCCTATGAAAAGTGAATATCTTGACCACTGGAGTTTACAGGTGTGTTCTGGTGCTTTTGATGTATCACAAGCTATACAGAACATGCCTGCATGGCTCTTATTTGTCATTTTATGAGAAAATAAAGCATAGAAAGAGTTCAATTAAGCTTATTAGTTTTTAATTCCATTATATGGATGGCTGTCCCACAGTAATATCCCATACTCCCTAGTGGGACATTACAATCTCAAAGCCTAAATATTCTTGTTGGGTTTGAAGAAAGCGAGGTCAGAAGTGGCCCATTTTGCAGCCCTTGATGAGCTCTAAAAATGGTAACTCATTTGGTACAGATAGCAATGAATATGTCAAATTTATACCAATTCTAAATTCTAATATCAATTTGTGTATTTTGATATATGCTCTACTGAGCTTGTTTTCTTCATGACGTTTGTTCTAGATGAGGTATGAGTAAATTGATGACACCATCAGAAAGCCCTGACTGTCCCCTTTACAAATAGGACCAAATTCAGGTATTCGACATCAAAACTGGAGAGGCTATATGACAGGTGAAGATGTTGTGCACCTTCATTTGGCTTATTCTCAGCCAGAACTTTTGTAGTCTTGATGATAGTCTAATTTTGCTAGTACCATTGTATTTCTTTTATTGAGAGTTTCAATCTGAACACCCATTTGAGAGGGTTCTGTGGCTTCCTCTGGACTTTAGGCGAGATTTTAAAGCTAAGGTTTATGCTCAGTTCTTTTGTTTAGCTTGAATAACTCTGTAATCCATTTTCCTAGGTTATGGGAGTTCTATCTTTGGAAAAAGGTGACTTTCCTCTTTTGTTTGATGCCCTTTATGAGCTATTATTTCTCATTTCACTATTTAGTGGCATTTGGCTCTACCATTGGTTTATGGTATTTTGGCTATCATGCTGGTGCTTGGGCTTTGAGTAATAGGCTGAAATACCCTCCCTCTAAAAATCTCATCCTTAATCAGAATTTCCTCCCCTCTGTGAGGTACAGGGTCTAGTGTGGTTTAGGTGACCTTGTGCCAACAGCTTTATTTTGGACCTACTATTCATATCTGGTTCTTTATGTCTCAATCCATCCAAATTTTTGCTCATTGGTTTCCTTCTTGTTAAATTGACTGATCCCATTCACTTTGTTCAATGGTCCTCAAATTACACTAAAATTTTTGAAATGGGGTTTGATTAACAGTGTGAATTCTTTCCATAGCCATTTGCCACATTATCAGATTCAGATTCAAAACCTTATTGGTATTTTATTGCCTCTTCCTCTCTTACAAATACCTCTTCTCTGTCTTTATGACAACATTTTGCATATTGATTGGGTGATCCACATGATTTAGTCATTTCAGATCCTGAATCATGAGTATTTTTGGCTTTAACGGTTCAATTCTCCTTGTTATCACTAGTATTATGGGTATTATATCTAACAATAACCGTTATTATGCTTACTTATTTCAAGGTATTTGAAATTTCATCCAGGGTGGATTCTTTTTAGTATCTTCATATTACTACATGCTCTCAGTCTCCAGGTAGTTTGGCCAACAATTTGTGATTTCTCATCTGTGTTGTTATGTGAGAGTTAATTTTTATTAGCCTCTTTTACTGTGTAAGACACAAATAATATGAATATATGTCCATTTCATATCTAGCATTTTCACTTTACAGAGTTTTCTGCCATATTCATGTATCATTTCAGTATTTTTGGATTATTTGGCACTTCTACCATGTCCAAATTCTTCTATCATGTATTTCTTCCACTTAAGTGTACCATATACTAGCATGGCTTCTGAGTTCTGTATTCAGTATAGCTGTTATCCAGTAATGTGGTATACTTGATACATAAGTTGAGAGTCCATCAATATAATAAATGGGTGCTATATGATCATATCATCCTGCACCAGAGAAATGTGGTCAGCTTGTGGCTTCTGGAAGTTTTTTCAAGGCTTCCTTCTGTTAGTAAGTAATATTTTCTTGATCTTGGGATTTTGATGGGGATCTGTGCTTACTATCCATTGGGACATCTGGTTTGGTTTCCCCATGGAGGTATATTTTTGCAAAAAACAAGGCCCTGTATTTGTGGCTTTGTTTTGTGGCAGAATTTGAACAATTATTTCATGTTTTGATGAAGGTATTCCCCTGTCCCTCTTGAATTGATATTGATCCACTAAGACTGGATTCAGTCTTTTGCTGGTATCTTCTGAGACCTTACTTAGCTTAGTACAGTGGTCTCAAAGAGTAGGAATGCATTTGGCTTGAAAGGTTGTTCTCTTTTGTAACCTTTAATTTTCTTCATGGAGTCTTTCAAAATATTTTTGAATTTTCTCTGTGAATTGGGCTACTTTAATCCATCATGCACTAATGCATATTGTGCCCTCAGGTTTCAAAACATTGTTTTCAGTTTGAGTGAAGATATTATTCTTTATTCTAGATCCACTATGTTTGTCAGAAGTATTTAAAACTATTTATTGTTTTTGTACTTATTTCTCCAGATCTGAAAATTGCTGGATCATAGGGTCTGACTCTTTATGCCTCTGGCTTAAAGAATAATTTTCTTGTTCTATTATTTTATTAGTGTCCTGGATACTATCTGGGACTTTGAATAATGATGACTCTTGGTCACTGATCTGCTGGTGCCTGACTGATGTGAAGCCGCTGGGAAGTTTAATTGGTTTATCACTCTGTGTGAGTCTGAAGGAGTCAGAGTATGCTTTCTCTGGTTCAATTTCTTCTCTATATCTCATATAGTAGCTTGATTGTAAGGATTTACTATGAAACAATAAGTCAATATTACTAATATTTCACTTATTGTACTCTGAATGTCCTTATTAAAGCAATGAATAAGATAAAGAATAATTTAAATAATCAAGAATTATTATAATTATCGCATAAAATTAATTAAATTTTTAAAATTAATGAAATAATATAAATAATATTATAAAAATAATATAATAAAAACAAATATATTAATATTTAATATCTAATGTATATATGGAAATTTATTCTTGTTAAAAAAAGATGAGTGCATGAAAATATTTCATTTGATAATAAAACACAATTTATAACAATAATATTACCAATATTAAATTTTTTATTAACATAAATACTGGTTGTATTGAAAGCATCATTGACAAGAACAACAATAAAGGGAAACCATTATAATAAGAGATAATAACCTACTTTCAAAACTTAATGTAACTCTTTTGGATAAAGCTTATTTAAAGTGTATTTACAAATAAAAATAGAAGCAATTACAAGTATTCATAAATTTACATGGAATTGGTGATTTTTCAAAGGGAATTTTAACAAAAACAATTAAATATTTGTGTAATCAGGTCAAAATTTTGATTAATATAAATATGAACTTTCTTCTTTAATCATATAGTAGAATTTTATGAAAAGAATAAAGTTAAAACCTTTCGATTTGATGTTTCTAATGTTTTTGTTGCATATGAGGGAGAAATAGAGGGAAAAGGCCTCTATTCATAGTGAAATGCTCCCTCCTAAAGCACAGAGTACTTATAGTAGACGCTTACTGATGTTATCTACTGTATCTGATCATTATTCTAGGTTTTAGTGATGATTACACCATAATTAAACCATATTATCTCATTATTACACCATTATTTCGAGTTATCCCTATAACTCCAAGTTTTCTGACATAAGAGGCTTGGAAGAGGTCTCATAGCTATGGATATTATTAGTTTTAATAATGATAAACTAATATTTACCAATTTTATCACCTACATAATTGTTAAGCTTAAAATAAGATTACAGTGAGTGGTCATAAATGATCAGATTTAAGTTTAAACTTTTATCACCAATATATTTTGATTTATATAGGATAAATCCATTCAGGAAGTGTATTCTGATAGCTTGGAATGCCCTTAATAAGGTTCAAGGAGAATTTCATCACATCACAAAACTCTATTTTGGATGATTTTTCTTCTAACTCATCTTTCCTGTCAAAATTTACTATTTTCAAATTCAAACCATGATTTGCAGGGGTGATACCTTGAATATAATTATGAAAATTACACCTTTCTTTACTCATGAGCTATTAAAATCTGAATATATACATTTTTCAAGTTTGGACCACTTTCACAATGAAGTGGTCAGCAGATATAACTATTTTGATCAATAGACCCTTGTAATTTATAAACTTGTGTATAATGTGACAAATTAATCTTATATCTGTATTCTTCCAGCAATTAAGCTATAACTTCACTTATTTCTCAACCCTCTATCCTGCATAATTTAAAACATATGGTCTGAAAATCATGAATATATCTGCTGATCATAAAAGTTAATATATTCAGGTTATCTCAGAAAGTATTGAATTTTAAGATATGACATACAAATTTCATATTTGTAGTTTTTCATGGGGAGTAAAACTGTTTTGATTATCTCACACTTTTATTGATGGTTTCCTGAGATTATCAAGGCTTTATGCCTTTTTATGGCATTTTTACTTGTTTTAAGATAATAATTTCAATTTTTATTATTAGAATGAGTATTTTAAGGTTTCTTTGTGCCTCTTTGGATATGTGTTCAAATCTTGAAGCCTTACATTGTTTTTTTGTAATTTTGGCATCCCTTTCTCACAGAAGATTGAACTTCCTGTTGAAATTTTGCCCTTTGGTTATTTTGATGAGTTCTTTGAAGATCATCTCTTTAAGGAATATTTTCTGAATACTTTCTACAAGGTCTTTCCAGTGGATCTGAATGTTTAATTTCCTGTCTTCCATTCTACATTGGAGAAGTTCTTTTAAGATTTGATGGGTCAAAATACATTTTTCTGATTATACGCAAGCCTCACCTGGAGGGTTCCTATTGGAAACCATCTTGAAAGCTGGAGGAAGGCTCAGTTTTCCATATTCTATGACTCTGATACACCTCAGTTTATTTCTCTTTCAGGTCTCTATTTCTTTTGATCAATCATGCTATTTGCAAGGAAAAGTCCATTGAAAATCCCAAGTCTTTGAAATGAGATGGTGTCATTTCAGATTTGATGAATTGCAGTCTTAGGTAGCTGATTTCACTCTCTGTTCTTCTATGAATCTATAATTCATTTTTGGAATGTTCTTTTTAAATTTATAAATGATAGTGTTAATGAGTTTTACACACCAATTTGTGTGAAAGACTTGAGGAATGGAGTTTCTTTTAAAGGGAAATCCACACATAACATAATTTTTATATACTAAAAAGTGGAGTAAGCTAAATATGACTTCATGTTCTTATGAATAATTATGATCATTGAGATTATCAATGAAAATGATTATAGTCACATTTTCCACACGAATTCGGGTGAAAACTGAGTTATAGGAGTTTTGCTTGAAATCAAAACAATTAATACTTAGTATATATTATTAAATAAAATAAAGAAAATATAACTTTATTTCCTTTTGGATAATTACTATAGATGAACTTATAGAAAATATTTATAATAATCAATTTTGCACACCAATTTGGTTTAAAACTGAATTATACAAGTTTTTCTTCAAGGAAAAATACAAAAAATATACACATTGTATATATTATTAGCCATTTTCAGCGAAATAAATATGATTATATTTCATTTAGAATAGTTATTATTATGAAAATTCTCAATAATACTTATGATAATCAATTTCTCACAACAATTTGGGTAAAAAAATGAATTATAATTGTCTTTCCCCCAAAAAAAGGCCAACAATATATACTTTTTATATATTAGTGTGAAAATAAATATTATTATTATTTTCAATGAAATATTATTATTAAAACTATAAATAATAATGAAAATAATTGATTTTCATGCCAATTTGGGTGAAAAAATGAACTACAAGAGCTTTCTTGAAGGAGAATTCAATTAATATATACTCTGTATATATAATAAAAAATCAGAATAAAAATATGATTATAAATTTTTTTAAAATGAGATTTTATTGCCTGTATATATAATCAAAAATCAGAAAAAGAAATTAATATATATTTTTTAAAATGTGATAGTATTTGCGAAATTATCAATAACAATTAAAATAATACTCAATTTTTCTTGCCAATTTGGGTGAAAAAACTAATTTAATGGGATTTTCTCAAAGAAAAATTCAAAAAATATATAATTTTTTCTATATGATGAAAAAGAGATTGTCAGCCTATGACTCAAAACCAGAGCACAAGCATGACAGCCAAATACCATAAACCAATGGTATAGCCAAGATACCATCAAAACATGGAGCTGAGCCAAATCAGCTCAAAAGGTATCAAAATAAAGAGGAAACTCACCCCTTTCTGAAAATATAAGTCCCATCAACATAGGACAAAGGATAACAAAGTTAATCATGCTCAAAGTTATTGCTGAGCATAAACCTTAATTTTCACCTCTCATCTGAAATACAGAGTAAGACGCTTGACCCCATAAAATGGGTATGCAAAATGAAGCTCTAAGCCAGGGCTATCCAATGGTACCAGCCAAACTGAGCTAGTACCAGTATTACTGAAGTTATGGTCAAATTCAGGCCAAATAAGGGTAAACAAAACATTCACCTCTCATCTAACTTCTACGGTTTTTGTGTGAGATACCTAAAGTGGGGTCTTTTTTGAAAGAGCACAATAAGGGCTATCTCATGGTGTAATCCATTTCCTCATATCTCAACTAAAGCAGAAGTTATGGGGCAAACAAGCCCAATACAGCTTTTTGCCTAAACAATGCATATGTACAAAAAACTTGTACATGGTATAACTTTGCCATATTTAATGATAACCATATCAAATAAGGTACCGTTGCGTAGATCCCATACGGGGCTACACACTGTTTCAGTTTTGAGGTTGATATCTCAAGAACTGACAAAGGTACAGCTGTTTTAAGGTCAAATCCCACATTCTGACCAATACAGCCTTACCATGGGATAATATCCCATAACCATGATTATGAGGTGTCAAACTGACGAAGAAGCATGTTTATACTTCAATACCTCATAAGTCAGTCAATACTGGGGTCGCATACAGTTTTTGTACAGCATTCTACGCGTCATACACGTCAGAAGAGGGCTATGTGGTCCCCAGGTGAAAATTTTGACCCTGTATTGGTGAAAACTGCCCAGATGTGGTTTCAAAACCACATCTGAGCCCAATAAAGGCTATACAGGTCCTTGCAAGCCACCAGCCTGTTTCAGAGAGTGAAAAAATCTTCACTTCCTCTATGTGGAAAGGTCTAACAGCCCTTCCACCCCATTTCAGGATAAAAAGGAGGCTTTTCACAGCCAGAATAGCTTTCCTAATTCTTCTCTTGAATACCCTACGTAGTAAAATGCCAAAAACAGTTTTACTCTTAGGTAATAAGCAGGTATAATTCTCATTTTAATTATTGTAGTCTTTATTATTGTAACCCAACAGGTAAAGCTGCACGCAGGGCTTTCAACAGTGCTCACCACCACCATATTCAATATAGTAAAGCCCTTTTATTCTTAAATTAAACCATTTTTAATCCTCATAAATATTTTTTAAATCCTTTTACCATGTCACAGTCATAGTTAAAAGTTGTAAATACATTTATAATACTTTTATCATAGACTCAGCCTGACAGAGATCAATTAGAAATATGTCATTATTTTTCTTATTTGAAGCAAAGGAGTATTTTTTAAATATAAACATATATTTGGAGCTCCTTACAATTATGAAAAGTCTAACATTTTCCTGAAAGACTATTTATTATTGATATTTTTGTTTTGATTTTTTTTAATAAAAGCATATCAGAAAAGAGGAAAGCCAAAAAATGACTCAGCTTCATGGCTTCTTAAAATTTGCTAAAAGTCAAAATAAGTAATAAAACAAGTTGAAAAGCTTCAAAGATCATAAACATAAGCTGAAAATAGTGAAAATAAGCTAAAAATTTGTCTAAAATACCTAACAAACCAGTCCAGGCCCCAAAAATGTTAGGGTTAATCTATGATATAGCTTTACAAACATATTAAGAAGCTATAGCGCTTAGTTTAAACAAAAACGAATGATAACAATTCAGTGGTTTGATCATTACCGGATTCTTCATAAGGGTGTTGGAGCTTTACTAATGACTTTTAGTGATGGTGAGTTCTTCTGAAAGCCCTGGGTGCAGTGTTTATTTCTTGGTTTGGAATAATAAACCCTACAATTATTAAGATTATAACAATAACCTGTTTAATTATAAGGGGAACACTTTTATTGGAAGCTAAAACATTTCAAAATATTAAGAGCACAAGGATGAATTTTCTTTTTGGTGAGGAAAAGCTTCCTTTTATCTTGCTCTGGCGTAGTGAGAGGTTGCTTACCTCTGAAAATGACCAAAGAGCGACATTTTTACTACTATGGGTTGGATTGGGGCTCTATACACTCGATAAATACTCATATTGGGGGGAAATGGGGTTTTAGAGCCACAAGCTGACATTTTTACACTATAGAAGGTGAACGCTTTCACAAGTGGAGCTTACAGGTATGTTCTGGTGCTCCTGATGTGTCAGAAGTGGTACAGAAGATGCCTTCATGCCTGTTATTTGTCAGGTTATGAGAAATCAAAGAACAAACATTATTTAATTAAACTTATTAGCTGTTCATTCAATTATATGGATACTTGTCCCACAGTAAGATCACATACTGGCTAGTGTGGGATTACTATCATAAAACCTGAAAATCTTTGTAGGTTTTGAAGATACAGGGCTCAGAAGTCTCCCATTTTGTAGTGCTCGATGGGCTCTAATAATGGTTAATCATTTGGTAAAGATAGCATTAAATATAAAAAGCTATACCAATTCTAAATTCCATTATGAATTTGTGAATTTGTTATAAATTCTGTATTTACATTGTTTTCTCAATGACTTTCATTCTAGATTAGTTAGTAGGATATGGATGGAACCATCAAGAATCCCTGATTGTACCCTTTCCAAAGAAACCCCACTTCAGGTATCTCACACCAAACCTGTAGCAGCTAAATGAGAGGTGAAAATGTTGTTCACCCTCATTTGGCTTATTTTCAGCTATATTTCTGTAGTTTTGATGTTAGCCTAATTTATTTAGTACTGCTGTGTAGTTCTGTTTCAGAAATTCAATCTTAACACCAATTTTAGAGGGTTGTTCCCTTTACTCTGGATTTCAGATGGGAGGTGAAAATCAAGGTTCATGCTCAGTTCCCACTTTGAGCTAATATAGCTCTGTCATTCCTTATCCCATGATTATGGGAGTTTTATCTTTGCAAAAAGGATGACTTTCCTCTTTCTTTTTTATTCCCTTTATTAGATACTTTAGCTCAGGTAACTCTTTAGTGTCATTTTGCTCTACCATTGTTTATGGTATTTTGGCTGGAATGCTTGTGCTGTGGTTTTGAGTCACAGACTGACATAAGAAATATGCCAGCCTTTCAGAATAAATTCATTATGTGTTTTTGATTATCACCAGTGTTGATTTCAGTTCTTTCAACAATGTAAAACATCCCTTATCCCAAGAAAGACTTCACTAAAGCTAATGCTATAGCCAATGGTTAGGTACACTTGGAAGACATTTGTATCCTCTAAAATATATATTACTATAGTAATGGATGTTATTCAGGATAAATATGTATAAATTAAGCTCTTTATATAACCAGGGTTCAATAATCTCATAAGTGTATTACCAATTTCCTATATTTTTCTCATCACTGGTGAGAAATTTTAATTTGGGGAGGAAGAGAAATGGTAGCTATGAATTTTCTTCTTCTTTTCCCCATATTTTCTTTTCATTTCAAAATATTTTCCTCTTATAATTGGTCTAAAAGCTGTTGATCCAATCAATAAACTATTTGAAGCACCATTTTGTTATAATTTGTACCTTTTTCATAATTGAAAAAATTATTGTAAGGATTTTTCTCAGCTCTTATAAAGATTTTAACCTGTATAAAAGCGAATAAGTGAACTAAATTATCTTTTTTAAATGTTAGCTTTGCCAATTTTATGGAATTCACGCCAGTCACTTTTGTGAGTGTGTTATTTTGCATAATAATTTTTGTGACACTCTTCCAACTATAGTTGTCTTCAGTCTTTTGATAAGTAAATTTCCATTAAAATTTCTCTCGAAGAAATTATTTTTGTCACTATATATTACTCTTGTAGATATTGTTTGGATATATGTTTACCTCTGGTGAAAAAATCTTATAACTTTACTTTTTTAAACTAATGGAGTTGCAAGCAATAAATATGTTATATTTTATTTTGAGAAAGGCATTATCACTGTCATTACTTGATTTTTCATTATGAGGATTTTGAGGACAGGAAAGGGAGTCGATGTTTGAACAAATCTGAATATTCAAATTTCACCATACTATAATAAGCCTCTGAGGAATGTGCAGCATACCGATAATACCACAAAAAATTTGCCATCTATTGGATGTACTCATTGAATGAAATATCAAATGAATTCAAAACAAAGAATAATAATACTTAAGCATTTGTAGCTTATGCATCAAAAGGGTTATAAATATTTGTGTATATTTGCTTTTCACCCCAAAGATAATCTAGGGTACTAACAAAGGGTTTTGCACCCAAAAAAAGGATTTCATTTGAATAATGATAAGCTTTTAAGATTATGAAACTGAAGACTGATATGAATTTACATAATCCATGTATAAACCTACCAAACAGGTGTTAAAGCTAATTTGGTTTGCTCGTTTTCTGAATTGTGTAGGAATTCTCCATAAATAATGTGATTCTCATGTTGACTCAATTTTAAAATTTTGAAGCCATTGTATGGATCTAATAAAAATAAGATGGCAAAACCTATGCAATGGGGAGAAGTCAAAATCGTCAAAAGGTTCCATTATATCCCCAGTTCAAATTCTTGTGGAACCCATACAAGACAATCAGCCTTCATTGAAGGATGATCAAAAAAATTCCAATTTAAGAGTTGAATTTGATTGAACATCAAAGTTTCAAATACCTATACCTTTTTTTCATAGGATTTACATACTTCCAAAGTGTAAAATCTTGATTCTATACTTAGGAAGAAGGCTTTAAGGGTTTTCAAACCTTGTAGGTCTAGTTTTATTCAGAAAAAGCTCATCAGACAGTAGGATTTAGTTCATATTGAAATTTTGACATTTAAATCAACTCGAAATCTCATATAAAACAAATTTTTGAATCAATTCACTTTGATTTGCAACAAAGATTATTCCGTAATTCGCTCTATGTATATATCAATGCCTAGATGCTTGAAGGTTTAATCGAATCTCTAAGGCTCTTGGATGTTAAATATGAAATCTTCAACCCTACCCAAATTCAGAATTGAATTTGAGCTCCCTTTCAGTATTCAATATTGAGCTTTTGAACCTTTGAATAGTCAAAGATCAATTTTCAATTCAATTTTGATGAATAATGAACTTTCACTTAATATTATGTGGATATTCTTGGAAAAAAACTTTCACTAATAGTTCAAATAATGACACTTGGTCATATATTTATCCATCTCAATCCAAAATATTCTTTGATACTTCTTATATATTTTCATTGAAAATTATCAATATTATATATGACTATTGAAATAAGTGTTTTGTATGACAATAATATGATAAAAACCTTGAAATCATATTATTAAATGATATTGAAGTAGAATGAGGGCAATGCCAAAGAAACATACGAATTTCTGCCACAAAAGGATAAAAACCTATATAAAAGGTCGCAAATGAATACATATTACAAGCAGAAAGTTGTGTTATTCAAATGAAAATAAAAATAACACATAGAAAGTATTTTTCAGCAATATGACCTCAGAAAGAGGAATTGAATCATCTTACTAAAGCTGTGATCATGTCCAAAATATTATGTATGGAAGAGAACATTTTTGGATTTCAGAAGAAAAAATTATGAATTGCAAATATTAATGCATAATTATTTGAAATGGAAAAGGTTATTAATTTAACTGATAATAGAAAAATTATTTCAAGAAAAAAATTATGATGAAGTAAATAATTAGCAATTAAAAAAACTAAAAATCAAAAAAAATTAGCCTCATATTCTTAGTATGAGTTAATTTGATGAATTTTATTTATTTATTGAAGTCATTATTGTTATTCAAATAGAACCAAATTTTCTCATTGCTCAAAACATTTTTTTATACCTTCCAGGAAAAACAATTGAAAAAAAGAAAAATATTAAGTTTATTAATTACATATTAGCATTTGAATAGTTTATACTTTCACAAACTTCACTGTTTAACCATTTTTATTAATACACGTTTTCTTCCACAGAATCCTATGAACATGATGTGTGCTTGTTAGAAATAACATTCCTGGATTCAGAAAATAAATTCTCACTATGTTATAAGTTTTCAGGTATTCCAATATAATAATTTTCAATTTTTATAATATTTGGGATCTTGTCTCATGCCTCTTCCAAAATTCCAGAGTGGATAACAGATGATGGGGTGAATCAGTTTTCAATAATTGAGTATTTAATTTGGTTTGTTTTCTTGTTTGGTAACTCTTTCTTCAAGTTTATGAAACTGATTTGGAGCTTTGGAAGTGGTTTCAGAAACTGCATGTTTTGTTAATAGTAAATTTAAAATTTAGAAGTATGTTCAGAATTTACTTCTCTGCAAATTTTGACTGCTTCATTCTTATGTTTTATTGGTTGGGTATCACCATTTGACTCATTTTCTTTTAAAATATTATGTGTAGCAAGCCATGTAAGCTATGAACTAGCATTAAGAATCAGGAACATAGCACAGGTGTGATCCTTGAGTTATATTTTACATACCCAAATAGACAACAATAGTTATAAAAATAACTTTCAAACTATGCATAAAGCATAATTTATGCATAGATCCAATATTAATCATTTTCTATTTGAGATAAGATGAAAAACGTTTCTTTTTTCAAGGACATAAATTAGTTTAGGGCACAATTTTGATTATATACAAATATTCACCTAGTTTATAACACATAAAATTATTGTGAACTTTTTTTTCTCAATTTCATGCCAAGATAATTGGATTGAGAGAAATGGAATGTTACAAATAAACTAATACTAGTTTTATGAATGTCTGTGATGCTTATATTTACTGTATCTGTCAGCCTGTAACTCAAAACCAGAGCACAAGCATGACAGCCAAATAACATAAATCAATGGTATAGCCAAGACATCACCAAAGTATGGAACTAAGCCAAATCAGCTCAAAAGGTATCAAAAGAAAGGAGAAACTCACCCATTTCTAAATATACAAGTCCAATCACCATAGGACAAAGAATAACAAACTTATTCATGCTCAAAGTTGTTGCTGAGCATAAACCTTGATTTTCACCTTTCATCTGAAATACAGAGTAAGAGGCTTAACCCCATTAAGTGGGTATTCGAAATGAAGCTTTAAGTCAGGGTTAGCTAATGGTACCAGCCAAACTGAGATAGCACCAATATTACAGAATTTATGGCAAAATTCAGGCCAAATAAGGGCAAACAAAACATTCACCTCTCATCTAACCTCAACAGTTTGAGTGTGAGATACCTAAAGTGGGATCTTTTTGGGAAGAGCACAATCAGGCCTATCTGAAGGTTCCATGAACTTCCCCATATACTATCTAGAAAAAAAGTTATAAGGAAAACAAGCCCAATACAGCTTTCTACCTAAAACACGCATATGTACAAAGATCTTGTACATAGGATAACTTTTCATTATTTAATGATAACCATATAAAATGAGGTACCATTGTGTAGAAGAAATACAGGACTACACGCTGAACTAATTTTGAGGTTGATATCTCAAAAACAGACAAAGGTATATCTGTTTTAAGGTCAAAATCCCACAGTTTGGCTAATACAGCCTTACCATGGAATAATATCCCATAACCATGATTATGAGGTGTCAAACTGACAAGGAAGCTTGTTTTTACTCCAATACCTCATATTTCATTCAATAATGGGGTCCCATACAGGTTCTGTACAGTATTGTATGCATCATACCCATCAGAATCAAGCTGTGTGGTCCCCAGATGAAAAGTTTAACCCTGTATTGGTGAAAACTGCCAAGATGTGGTTTCAAAACTACATCTGAGCCCAACACAGGCTATACAGGCCTTTTGCAAGCCACAAGCCTGTCCTTGATAGTGAAAAATTTTCACTTCCTCTACATGAAAAGGTCTAGCAGCCTCTTCACCCCATTTCAGGATAAAAATAATCAGGTTTTACTGTAAATTTAAGTATTGTAGCTCTTATTATAGTAATCCAACTGGTAAGACTTCACCCAGGGATTTCAACAGCGCTCACCACCAATATATTATTATAGTAAAGCACTTATTATCTTATTCTAAAACCTTATTATCCTCAATAAGCTTTTTTATCTACTCTTTTCACTGTGACACAGTCATAGTTAAAGCTTGTAAATACACTTATACACCTTTATCATATACTCAGCCTGACAATGTCCTCACATAAAGTTTTGATAAATGCATAGTGGATATCAGTCTTCAATCCTGAATTAATATTTTTGATGTAAAAATAGCTAAGGGGAACAAAAGACTTCAAATAGAGCCTGGCTTCCCAGCTTCTAAGGCCTGTGAGTAATGGTAAGCTCCAAAGCTTGTATCTGTGGCTGATTTTTGTAAAATTGGTACACTAAAGCCTTTTGGGAACCTGAATACCAGTTTAAAATTTCATCAAATGATAAGAAAATAGCAACTAAGATGCTGTTTTGATGTGATAAGAAGTTAATGAGAAAAGCTGACTTCTTTAAGCATGTTAATTAAAAATTATTTTTCATGGATAAAACCTAATATAGTAATCAAGATAATTTTGGTGTTAGGAACTGTGAATTTAACTCATGCAAACCAGCTATTACTATGCCATCTTCTCTTCTATATAAAAATGAGGTAAAAAGTTCAAATATTACTTGCAAATAAAATTTTGAATGAGTAATTCTGAAAATTACAAAAACAATTTAGAAAAGGATAATCCATCTAAAAATCAAAAATAATCATGGCTCCCTAATTAAAATCAAATGTTTTATCTACAGTTCATTATTGATGATTCCACATGAAACACTGAATCTTCAAAATTCACAGAAATACAACCTGTGATAAGATTCCCAATATAATTTTTAAATTCTAGAAACAAATTTCCTCTATAAATAACAGAAGATTTACTGTTGTTAATATTTGGTTTTTTAGCAATAAATCAGTTTTTAGTCACATAAAATTACTTAATCAAGTAATTATGAAATTCTTACAAGACAATAACCTAAGTGATAGATATTAAAAATATAATAGCTGGTTTCTAACACTTTGGTTTTTCAGTCCCCTCCATGGAACGCCTTTGTTAGTTTTTGTTTAATTAGAAGAGGTATTCTCTTGCTGTTTGATCCAATAATCCTCTTATTATTCAATTTTTGTATTATAACCAACAAGTAAGTATTATTCAAATCTTTTTGAAGTGTTTTAATTTTTTTCAAATCAATCAGAACAACATAAAATCATAGAAATAAGTTATTTACAATAGCTTTAGACTGTTATGTTGTTGTATTGCTGTTAGAAGTTAATCTTGATCCTCTAAATCCACAAATAAGCTGTGAAATCAATTTTCCAATCTTTTTCAAGGTATTGTTTCAGTATTAGTGAGTCTTTTGTCTTATGTATTAAGGTTTTCCCTAGTGTTTAGTTTTATTCAAGAATTATTATTATAACAATTATTTCAAAAGATTATTATAAATTGGAATAGCTCGATATTATTTTCATAATACATTTTAACATTAATAATTCTTATAATTGACTACAGTCGACAATTAATTCTTAGTGTTAAAGTAACTAGTAGCTTATAAGAAGTTCAAGAAAAATTAAACAGTTATTTATATAGCTTTGGTTATAATAAATTTATTGCTTATATTTAATAAGAAAATTCACAGTACTTTTGCTTCATCGTAATATTATCAAAGGTTTTGTAGACCAATCTTACAACAGGAATTTGATGTCATGTTTTTATAAATTCAAAACTTTGATCAAGCTTTATTCAGCCATATCACATTTTTGTGATTCTGTTTATAAGACATAGTTTGGTTTTCTACATTTTAAAAGGAGCCCAAGTTATTGACAATAATAGCCTTTAAACTCATTGGTTTAAGTGGAAAAGCCCTTTAATAATTGTGATATTTTCTGAAAAAGGTACAGTCATCTTCATAAGCTATGTCCTCAATAGCTATCCAAAATGGAAATGATTTTTCTGTTTCTGAAATATAATAGTGGAAGACATATCAGTTGGCCATCACTCGAAATATCAACTTTCTCAATTTCACAGGAATGACCCTCTTCTTCTTAATACAAAAGATATTTTTTTCCCTTTCAAAGTGATTTTTGTAGCGAGCTTTAGCACTTATTGAGCTGAAAGAGAAGGTCATCCAATTTTATGTGTGGTTTCAATTCTGAAAGTAGTATTTCATATGTTGAATACCATCTAGTTGAATATTCAGAATTGAGCCATCTTTATAGTTCATTTTCTTTTGCAAAAATGAATTTCAATCATAAAGTGAAAAACATTCAAAACTTAGAAGATGATCAATCAAGCTATCTTAAGGAATCTTTTTCTGTCAAAATCAGAATATGTGCAAATGATTGAATTTTTTAGTCTATGAATTTCAGAAAAGAGTTTTTAAATATAGATTCATATATTTGGTATTTTATTGTATAATATTTAATATAATTTTAATAATTGAATTACATATTGATGAGAAATAGAACCTTTATAGATTACTTGACAATTTGGATGCATAAATTTCAGTTTCGGAGGGTTTATATATCAGTTATCTATTTGAATGGCCTATTGATCTTATCCCCTTGACTTTGAAAGTTTTCAACAAAGAAATAATCGAGCATTTTGACCAATTTTGTGTATATGCTTTTGCCTTTGTGTACTTCAGAGATGTTCAAGGATCTAATTTCTGCAGGCAATGGTTTCCAATAAATTGATATATAATTAGAAGTCAAACTCATATATGAGAGTCCCATTGGTCCAGAAAAAGCTTTGGTATGAAATGAGAATCTTGTTTCTTTGGAATTGATAAAGCTAAATATTTTTTCTTAAAAATTCAAATACTTTTTCTTTATCCTTTTGAACATGGTTGTTTCAGAAATTAAGTCAACATCTTTTTTATGGGTATGCATAATCTTTCACAATTAACAAGATAATTTTCTTTTTTATCTTAAACTAAAAATATGATCAGTTTATAATCAAATGAATTGGTCAGTCAAAATTCATATTTTTAATTATTCTTTAAAGGGTTCTTGACATATTACTGTTTATATTGGCATGATTTTCTTCAAGTGATTGAATCAATATGTCTTTAATAAATTCTTTGAGATGAGAAACTAAGCTCTCCTTGGCTCCTTCATAAAGCTTGAATATATTTGATAATCCATCAACTAAGAATGAATTATACCCTTTCTTTTCTGGGGAAAAAAAACGTTGTGCAATTTGAGCTGGTTAACGTTTGAGCTCAAAAGGTGATTCTTTGGTAAAGAGTTTGAAATTGAACGGGAATATTAATTGGGGTTTATCAGGAAACTGATTTGATTCACATTAATTGTGGTATAAATGTATTCTAATAAAAAATTAATATTGATTTTGGAGATTTTGATGAAGAGTAGACTGTTTTAGACCAACAATGGGAAATTCATTGGGCTCAGGGTTATAATTGAATGACTTCAGAAAATAAAAACACGTGTTTACTCATAGATAAAATGACATACACTAAAGACTCAGCCAAAATATTTCTATTTTCTATTTTAATATTGTAAACAGTTTTTTGTTTGACAAGAAAATAATAAAAAATATTATACAGGAAAAGGAAAATAATGTAAATGAAAAAATCAATCAATTTCATGCAAAGGAAATTAGGTACTAATGAAGCTTTAATTTAACAGAGCCCAAATATAATTACTAATCGAAAAAAAAGGTAATTTTGAATGAATAAATATAAAAGTTAAATCATCAATAAATACTCCTAGGCACGTTTGCATCTATTTTCAGTAGTTGAAAGCCAGTATCATTTTTAGGGAGGAAATTATGTCATAAAGGACGATAAAGTTCAGTTTATTAGCTATTTTTTATTAAATTTTGGATTCAATATGTTGGAAATCAAATTAAGGGTTTTTTCTGAATTCATTTGTAATATTGAGCTTTCTTTTTCCATCATTTAATGAATTTCTTCAGTATTATTATGAGGCATTTTTCCATTATAGCTATAGGTCATTGTTTGATTATTTTTATTCTTGATTTATCAATTTTTTGTTAAAGAGTTCATTAATCATGTTCTTGTTCAGGTTCATCATTACTTTGTTTTATTTAGTAAATGTGGTTAAAATTCATGAATTAACTCTTTGTTTTCATTTATGAATCGCTATGTGAAATCAATAAGATTGTCAATTATTGTTATTACTAATTAATATTTTTTTATCATTATAGTTAACGAATTTCTTTACTCTCAATTCAGCTGCTCTAGTGATATTATTCAATGAATTTCATCATTACTGATAAATGTTTTTATGAAAATTGATTGTTTAATTTTTGAGTTGTTCATTAAGATCATTGATTCATCCGTTTCTCGCATTTGACACGAAGAATTAAAATCTTTATTTATTGTTAAAATGAGTCTCTAGAATATGTATAAGGTTGTTTCATTTATTATTTAGTAAGCAAATCAATGACTTTATTCATTATTATTGAAGAAAACTAACTAGCTCATTATCACGAATGATTTGATTATTTATATATATCTTATATTAACTCTCATTATAGCTTAAGTATTGAGTAACATTATGTTTAATTGAATAGAAATTATTATAACTCATTTGGAATTAATATTATGATTAATTTAATGAATAATTTCCTATATCATCTACAAATGGATTCTTTATACTGATCAGATTTCTTATCATTATTATGGTTAACGAATTTATTGCTTATTTTTATTATCTTTAAAGATCTTAATTATCATTATTATTGTTTTATTAATTTAATATATAAGTCATATTTATAATCAATCAAGTCAACAAATAATTTATCATTGTCATTAATCAAATTATCCCAGATTAGTAATATGAAACAATTTATTAATTATTTCTAAAATTAGATACATTGTTGATTCTTACTAGAAAGGGTTTCTTCTTATTTAATTATTTTTATTAATTAACAGGTTTCATAAATTAATTTAAATAAATAATGAATTTAATACTCATTATGGCTGACAATTGACTTAATATTGCACATCATACTTAATGTTAGAGATTTAGTTATCTTTAGCTTATTAGCTTGTAGTAATCTACATTATTATTCATTAACTCATTTTTTTATAGTTACTTTTAATTGATCTATTATAGTTCATTTATTTTTTTTTATGATATCCAATGATTGAGAGTTTATATTCTTAATTACTATAGCTTCAAAATCCAGAAAAAAGTCACTGTCAACATTAATGAGCTTATTAATTATTCTTATAGTTGCTAAAATTACTCATTATAATTTCAATTGATTTCTTTATTTTTTAGTGTTATAATAAAAATATTCATTAATTATCATTGGGAATAATGGATTTGCTTGTATTTTTTATAAATTAGCATATTTATCATTTATATTACATTCAAATTATTAATAATCATTTTCTTTAATTCATTTATTGAATATGGTGATCTTACTTATATTGAAAGAATTTTTTTGTTGTAATTGATTAGTTTTCCATTAATTTCCCATTACCAATAAACTTTGAGCCTTGAGGTATATTTGACATACCCAAATGGCCACAATTATCTTTAAAATAAATTTTGAAGTATGCATAAATCAAAAGTCATTCATAAATTCAATATTAATCATTTTTGATTTCCAAAAAGATGAATAACTTTTTTATGCATAAGGAAATCCAAGGATTGAACGCCATATTTGGATTCTACACAAAAATTCACCTAGGGTAGCTTGATAGAGTGAATAAGCTTAAATTAACTCTATTATCTGATAATATTGAAAACAATTCAATACAAAATCATCAATACCACATAAAAGAGTTTTGAAAATTTTTGTTTTTCTCAATTTCATGCCAAAATAATGGGAATGTGAGCAATCCCATGTTACATATACACTAAGAATAGTGTTATTCATGTTTTTGGCACTTAATATTATGGTATTCCTACATACAGTCTTGATAAACTAATAGTGGATATCAGTCTTGAAGCCTGAATTTTTATCTTTGACCTGAAGATAGCTAAGGGGGACAAAAGACATCAAAGAGAGCCAGGGTACCCAACCTCTGAGGCCTGTGAGGCTTGGATAGCTCCAAAGCTTGTATCCATGGCTGATCATGGCCCATTTACTATACTAAAACCTTTTGGGAACATAGTTACCACATTAAAATCTCATTAAATCATAAGAAAATTGCAAAGAAGCTACTATTTTGATGTGACAACAAGATAAAGAGAAAATTAGGTTCCTGTAACCATGTCCATTATTTTTTATCTTCAATTAATAAACCTTGAAAGATTAATTAAAGCCCTTTTTGGACTATTATACATAGATTTCACACATAGCAACCTGCCATACTGTGCTATTTGGAATTCTACATAGAAATAAGGTAAAAACTTCAAATTGTCATTAAAATACAATTCTTGATTAATCTTTCTCAAAATTTCAGTAACAATTGAGAATGATATGGCCCATTAAAAAACCCAAAAAAATTATTGTTTCATAAGTAAAATTCAAAGTTTTACCTGTAGTGCATGTGAAATACTGAATCTTCAAAAATTCATAGAAAATACAACCTGTAATGGAATTTTGAGTAACATTTATGAATTTGAGAAATTAATGTTTATTTTGAAATAAAAGAATATTTATAGTTGTTACTCCTTTTAGTCTGAACCATCAATGGGCTCGTAGTCACCTCAAAGCATTGATTAAGTAATTATGATAATGTTAGGTGACAAAAAATGATGCAATAAATAATCCAAAAAAGATTATGGTTTTCTCACTCAGTGGTTTCTCAGTTTTTTCTATGGAACCCCTCTGTGAGCTGTCTTTGACTTAAGAGAGGCCTCCTCTTGCTGTTTTGTCCAAATCATCTTATTAGCCAATCATATCGTTGCTACAAACAAGTATTAGTTAAAGCTATTCTTAAGTGTTTTATTCTTTCAAAATCAATCAGAAACACATGAAATCATGGAAATCAACTATATATTGTTGTAATACCTTTATAGATGAATTTTGATACCGTCAATCCAAAATTTATCCATCAAATCTCTCTACCATATTCTTTCCAACATTCATTGAATATTAGTGAGTAGTTTCAAATTAATTCTTAAAGTTTTCCTGTAGTATTTGTTTTCTTCAGTAATTATTTTAATAAAAAAGGTTTATCATTTAAATACTTCTTGTAATTGATTCTTGTAGAGAATTACTTCTTACCCTTATATTCACTAGTAGTGTATAACAAGTAAAAGAAATAATGAATTAATTCTTTAAATCTTGGTTATAATTATTTTATTATTATATTTCATAAGAACAGTAATAGTTTTGTAGATTAATACTAATATTATCAACAATTTCATAGCCACATCTTACATAAGCTCATAATTGCTATTATAAAATTGTTTTTTTATTATAATTAGGAAATTGTGACATATCTTTTTCACATATCAATATTTCAATGGTTTTTTGCAAGTTTGCAAAAATTCAATTGAAAACAAGTGATTTTTAAAAACTGACAAAAATATCTTTTTTCATTGTAATGACTTAGTGAGTTGAATATTTCTCACAGCCATTCCCCAGAGATGACAATTATACATCAATATAAATAATATTCATGGTGTGGCTCCCCACAATTACTTGAAAATATTCTCATAAAATTGTTAAAAACCAAAAACACATTTTGAAATTTCAAGATGTTTTATTAATCTAATTTTATAGTTGCATTTTTCTTTTTTTTGCAAAGGGAGCTTTCAAAAGAGGCACTTGCCATATTGGCTGGCACATCTCCTTTTATGTGGATCAGGTGACCGAAGCCCTCCATTTTTAATTCTCAAAAAGATGTTACAGACTCAAGCTGTGTCTATGCAGGTTCACCCACATTAAAAGGAAAATTTCCAATAAACACCCCAGCTTGATCAAGACCACTAAGAGCTTTCAGTGACTAATTAGATATGGGAGGGTATTATAACAAAAGAAAAAGAAATTTCACTAAAACAAGTCCCACCATTAGCAGTAAGTGAAAGGGAAGATTTCTAAGCTACTGGCTCCAACATCACATGTTTCAGGATGAAAAAAATTGCATTTTCCTTTAAATGTTGGATTGGAATACAACTTTCCTAACATCCCAAGTTTATATATTTTAGCTTTAGGGAAAAACACACCTGACCATTTATATATTCCACATGAGAATCAGCTTTAGAAAGCCAAGATTGACGTTAGCTTTTGTGCTTGTCAAGGACTTTCTCTTCAAAAAGTTGATTGTATATCAATCTGATTCCTTGCATGTAATTGCTGTGAAAAATAGGTCAGAAAATTTCGGTTTATTCCCAGTAAACAATAGCACAAAACAAAGTTCAAATCCCTGTATTGGGCTCAGTCAACATTTTTATTTAAGAAAAGACAATAAAGATTCACCAAGTAAATGAACAATATTGAGATCAGAGATGATTGGAGAGGAATTGGTACAATGAGATATAAAAATTATGGGATAGCCTCAAGAGCCTAGTGGATTACTGTGTATTGAATGCTTTCTTTGCGCTTGGTCAAGGAAATTTTTCCTTCTTTTCCCCAAAGGAAATTTGTAACAATAAGTTTCATAAAATTAATTAATTTTATTGAAAATATTGCCTACTCCTTCCACAACATATCAAGGGTTTTGTCTATTAAAATAATGTAAACTGCTTCCTTGGAGACATTTCTGCCTGTCAGCTGGAGTCTATGTTGAAGCAGTAATTAGGCTATTTACAACTAGAACTATGACTGTCACATGTGGAAATAATTTTAAAATAAGAGTTTCAATTGAATATAAAGCTTTATAATATAATAACAGGGTTCTACTATTGAAGAATAGTGGTGGTGAGGGCTATTGAGAACCCTGGGTGCAGTCTTACCAGTTGGATTAATATAATAAGCGCTACAATAATTAAAATTATAATTATACCCTGATTATTACCCAAAAGTAAAACTGTTTTGGACAGTTTACTACATAGGATATTCAAGAGGAGGATGTGGAAACAATTCTGGCTGTGAAAAGCCTCCTTTTTATCCTGAAATGGGGTGGAAAGGGTGCTAGACCTTTCCACATAGAGGAAGGGAAGATTTTTCACCCTCTAGTACTGCTTTGTGGTTTTCAAACAGCCTTTATAACCTGTATTGGTCTCAGATGTGGTTTTGAAACCACATCTGGGCAGTTTTCACCAATACAGGGTGAATATTTTCATCTGGGGACCTCACAGCCTGATTCTGATATGTATGACACGTAGAATGCTGTACAGAAACTGTATGGGACCCCAGTATTGACTGACATATGAGGTATTGAAGTAAAAACAAGCTTCTTTGTCTTTTTTACACTTCATATTCATGGTTATGGGATATTATCCCATGGTAAGGCTGTATATGACAGCAGGTGGGAATCTGACCTTAAAACAGCCATACCTTTGTCAATTCTTGAGATATCAACCTCAAAATTGGTTCAGTGTGTAGCCCTGTATGTGCTCTACACAATGGTACCTCATTTGATATGGGTATCTTTACATATGGCAAAGTAATCCCATGTACAAGATTTTTGTACATTTGCGTGGTATAGGCAAAAAGCTGTATTGAGCTTATTTGCCCCATAACTTTTGTTCTAGTTGAGCTATGGGGAAATGGATGACACCATCAGATATCCCTGATTGTTCTCTTTCCAACAAGACCCCACTTCAAGTATCTCACACTAAAACTGTAGAAGTTAGATGAGAGGTGAATATTTTGTTCACCCTTATTTGGCCTGAAATTGACCATAGCTCCAGTAATATTGGTGCTAGCTCAGTTTGGCTGGTACCATTGGATAGCCCTGGCTTAGAGCTTCATTTTGAATACCCATTTGATGGGGTTAAGCCTCTCCTTCTGGATTTTAGATGAGAGGTGAAAATTAAGGTTTATGCTCAGCAATAACTTTGAGCAGAAATTCCTTTGTTATTCTTTGTCCTATGGTGATTCGACTTATATTTTCAGAAATATGTGAGTTTCCTCTTTCGTTTGATACCTTTTGAGCTGATTTGGCTCAGCTCCATGTTTTGGTGGTATCTTAGCTATACCATTGGTTTATGGTATTTTGGCTGTCATGCTTGTGCTCTGGTTTTCAGTCACAGGCTTACATACCCTCCCTCTAAAAAGGCTCATCATTGATGAGACTGTTCAGTCCTCCTAGAGGCTCTGAATCTACTTAAATGAAGTTTCCCATCTGGTATGACATCTTCTGCCAACCATTTGTCCTTATCAGCTGTCTGGTTCTTGAATCTGACTAAGTACTGTCTTTGATCCTTCCCATTAAGTCTTATCTTTCTGGCCCTGATGATTTTACTCACAGGTCCTGGGGAATCCTCCCATTCCACTATCTCTGGTGGTGTGAGGATCTTCTTCCTGGAGGGTAATTTAACCTCCTTAGTTTGGAAGTATGGTTTGACCAAGCTCACTGGAAAGACTGGGTGTTTCCTGCAAAACTTCTCTGTGAGCTTTACTTCCACTGCATTCTTGCCTATCAACTTTATGATAGTGAAGGGCCCTACAAATGAGTCTCTCATCTTCTTGGGTCCTTTAAGATTGTTAAAGTTCAGTGTAGATATTAACACCTGGTCCCCTTCCTTAAAGTCAGGTTCCATGTGTGTCTTGTCCCACCTCTTCTCATTATAATCTTTTGCTTCAGCTATGCATTTAGAAGCGGTGTCACAAGCCCTCTTCCACATATCATGGAGGTCTTTGGCAGTGGGGTGGATGTTTAGAAGATTCTTCTTCAAGTGATCCACAGGCAACAAGGGATTCCACCCTTTCTCTACCAGTGCAGTTGTTTTTCTGTGATAGAGTGCTGACTTGTATTATAAGCCAGTTGGACAGCTGGTAGAAGGGTAACCCAGTCATGGGTATATCCCTCATGGTCCTTATACTCCATGCCATAGGCACAGAACCTCCTAAGTATGTCCTCCATTGTTTGGACCATCCTCTCTGCCAGGCCATCTGTTTGTGGATGGTAAGCTGTGGAAAAAGCAAGCTTGGTGCCAAGAATGTCATACAAGTTGGTCCAAAATTCAGATGTGAATTTTGGGTCCCTATCACTAATGATGATCTTAGGGACTCCACAGGTGGATATGATATTATTCCAAAATACCAGAGCAGTATCCATGGCTGTATCCTCCTTGTGGCATGGTATACACCTCATGCTCTTGCTGAACCTATCAGCTATGGTCAAGCAGGAATTGTAGTTTTCTTTGCCTCCTGGGACAAGTCCTGTAACCCAGTCCATGTTGATGGTTTCCCATGGGTGTTTAGGTTCTTCTATATGTTGAAGTAACCCATACTTCTTCCCATGTTTCCTATTTGCCTTTTGGCATCTTTCACAAGTGTTAATATATTCACTCAACTATTGTTCCCACTTAGGCCACCAAGCTGTGCTTGCTACCCTCTCCTTGGTCATGTCTTCACTCATGTGTCCCATATAGGGGAAGTCATGGCATTCCTGCAGGATCAAGGAGATGTGTTCTCTGTCTACCACTGTGAGTGCACTTGTGTGTTTCTCTCTGTGGTAGAGCAGGCCATCTTTAAGGAAGAAGTTGTTATCCTTATAGGCCCTCAACCAGGTTTCTTCCAGCTGGGATCCCAGTTCTGGACTCCTGTAATTTTGTTGAAGGAGTTGTAGTAGTATGCCACATTGTTTGTGTTTGGAATAAGACTTCAGTACTGCACTAAATAATTCATTGTGCAGTTCAGAGGAACGTATGCCCAATATGGGAGTTTCTGTCCCCTCTGAATCAGTGTTTCCACTGTCAAGGGTACCACTTTCTGGTGCCCATTCAGAAAATCTGAAGCTCTTCCTCCTATCTATTTCCAAGAAATAGATAGGGATTTTGGCTGCAACTTCAGGGTCATAAGCTGGATTGCTCGTGACATTATCCAGTGGCCATCTGCTAAGGCAATCTGCATTGGTATGACTTTTACCTTCTTTGTATATGATGGTAATGTTCCCTATATACTCCTGGATGGCTATTTGTCATCTCAGCATGTGTCTATTTGTAGTCTCCATGTTCAGTAAAGACTTCAAAGACTGCACCCTCCAGATAATAATGGAGTTTTTCTAGAGCCCACACTAGGCATAGAGACTCAGTCTGGGTGTCCCCATACGTGAGTTCTGAATCTTTCAGTTGCCTTGAGATGTAGCAAATTACTCCTTCTCTTGGTTCACCATCCAAAATTTGTCTTTGGTGAAGGGCTGCTCCTAGGCCTTGACTACATGCTGCATCTATGTATAGCTTGAATGGTAGTTCAAAGTCAGGTAAGATGAGCACAGGTGCATTTGTGAGTTCATATTTGATCCTCTCATATGAATCCCTCCTTTCCTTGGTGATTTCAAAAACTACATCTTTTGAACACAACTTGTATAAACTACTAGTTATGTGGGCAAAATTCATGATGTGGTTTCTATAGTAGCTAGAAAACCCAAGGAAAGATTGCATCTCTTTGATGCTCTTTGGTATTGGCTTTTGCAGTACTTCTGCTACTTAATTCTGGTCAATTGCTAAGCTAAGACCTGAGACTTTATGTCCTAGAGCCAGTAACTCTTGTTGCCAAAATTGCACTTTTTAAGTGAAATTTTGAGATTTATGGGTGTGCATTTACTTAGCACTCTGTCTATATATTGCACATGGTCTTCCCATGTCTCTGAGTATATAATGATATCATCAATATATACCACCATCCAGCCTTCCAGTATTTGTTCTTGAAATATTGTGTCCATCATCCTTTGGAAGTGGGCGGGTGCATTTTTGATGCCAAATGGCATCCTGGTATACTCATGTATACTCATATGGCATATTATTCTCAGTAACTTCATGGAGTTTGGTTTCACTCCATTTTGGTGGAAGCCTTTCATACAATCCATTTTGGTTATGTATTTGGCTTTTGCCAGTTTATCCAAGGCATGAGGTATCCTGGGTATAGGGTCCCTGTCTGCTTTTGTGTAGTTATTCACAGCTCTCAAGTCTCCACACAGTCTAGACTTGCCATCATGCCAGGTGATTAGGACAGGGCTGGTGATTTCTACTATTTCATTATGTCCAATCTTCCTGATGACATCCATGTCCAGGAGTACATTGATATGTTTCTCAATTTCTCTCCTAGGTTCCAGGCTTGCTGGATAAAGAGGTCTCCTACGCATGGGTGGATACGGCTTTTCCACATCCAAATATAGTTCTATATCATGGCCTTTGATCTTGCCTAATGGTTCTTCACCAATGGCAAATGCTGGTCTGTTCTTTCTCAGCATATTCAGTAAGCTTAGTTTCTGTTACCTGGTGAGGGTATTGCTAAACTGTCCCTCTGTGAATTCCTTCAGAAGGTCTTCTAGTGGATCTTGAGAAGATATCTGGTATATATCAAGTGAAAATTTCTTTTCCTTGTTAGTACCAATGCTTATGTGCCTCTTTTTACTGTTGTAAATGTCTATGCCATACATCCTCTGGTAATCTGTTCCCAGTAAAAACCCTTGTATGTGGGCATCACCAAGCACTACAAACTCTGGGTTGAGTCTGATAATAGCCTTCCTGTGGGGTATAATTATCTCTTTGATGATTGTCCCAATGGGAGTCATCTTCCCTGATGCACTTTTAAAGTTCTTTGCCTTAGTGGGAAAGAGTTTTTTTTCCCAATTTGGAAAGTAGTTATCCAGATAATTTCTGGCCACTATGGAGCAGTGTGCTCCACTATCAATGATCAGTGGGTGCTGAGCATTGTCAATACAGACAGTCATCTTTGTGGCTGTTCCATGTATATATGCCATTCCTTTAGTTGGTGTAACCAGTAATTTTTGGGCATCTTGTGTATGTTTGCACAAATTTTTGTTGGCAGTATCTTGTGGCATGCCTGCTTCCAACTGTATGTCTTGAATTTCCAGTGGGGTTTCCACTTTGTACTACACTAGGAAATCTTCTCTTGGGTCCTGTTCATCATCAGATTGGTCTTTGATGGCGTCACCCATAGAGTCTGATTCATAATCCTCTGTTGGGATTCTTCCTCTGGGACTTTCTCAATGGCATAGACTTTTTTCTTTGCCTTTGGACAGTTGTTGGCATAGTGGTCTGTTGAACCACAATTGTGACAAGAATTTCTCTTCTTTGCCACTTCTGCCAATCTTTTTTTGGGTTTGTCTTTAAACTCTACCCTGAAAGGTTGTTTCTCTTTGAAACCACTGCTTTTATATGGGGTGAATTTCCCTATATTAGTCCTTTTACTTATGTCTTGTAAGGTGTTCGCAATGTCACCTAGAGTGCAATTTTGGTTGCATCTTCATTTTACTGCATGCTCTAGTTCTCCTGGAAGTTGTGTAAGAAGCTTGTGATCCCTCATTTGGATGTTCATCTGAGGATCAATGGCTTTAAGTCTTTTAGACTGTCTAAGACACCACTCATATGGATCTTTGTGCACTGAGTATCTTTCATTTTCAAATGACATGGTCTTCTACCATATCCAAGTTCCATTACAGTACTTTTAGATGATTTGACTCTTCCACCATGGCCAGTTCCTTCTGCCATGGATTTCTTTCATTTCTGTGTACCATATACTAGCATGACCTTTAAATGCAGTATTAGCTCTAGCAGTAATCCAGTAGTCTGGTATGCTTGGTACATCAATGAAGAGTGCATCAATCTAATCTATGAGCTCCATATGATAATATTCTCCTGATCCAGAAAATTTGGGCCAGCTTGAGGCCTCAGGAAGCTGTTTCAAGGCTTCCTTCTCTGAATAAGACATTCCATCTCCATCCTGGTATTGTGATGGAGATCTTGCCTTATTCATCAACATGGCATCTGGTTTGATGTCATCTGGTTGATATGGATTCCCCATAACTTGGCCTTGTGGTTGGGGCTTCAAATTATGGTAGACATTAAACAATTTGTTTATGTCTTGGTCCAGACAATCCCTGTCCCTTTTGCTGTGTTGTTGTTCTGAAAAGACTAGATTAAGTCTTTTGTTAGTTTCTTCAGAGGCTTTGCTCAATTGAGATTGTCCTTCTTGAAGATTTTTAACTTTTTTTTCCATGGAGGCTTGTAACTTTTTCATCCTCTCATGGCTGGCTTCAAGTTCTGCAAACTGCTTTGCAGATTGCTCAGCATAATGGGACATTTGTAACCACAGTGTATCACTGTTGATGTTACTTTCAGATGTGACAATGATATGTTCAGTCTGAGTGAGGGTAATGTTTCTATTACTAGGACTACTGACTCTAGAGTGGTTTGCAACTACTTCTGGTTCTTCTGCACTTCTTTTACCAAATCCAAAAGCTTCTGAATCATAGGGTCTGACTCTGTCCTCCTCTGGTTGAAGGAGGTTTTGTTCTTGCCCTTGTTTCCTTGTCTTCTCCTGGAAACTTCCTGGAATTGTGAAGAATGGTGACTCTTGGCCACTGATCTGCTGGTTTCTGAATGGTGTGAAGCCACTGGAGAGCTGATTTGGCCTGCTCCTTATGAACCTGAAGGAATCTGAGTAGGCCCTGTCTGGGTTAAATGTTCCTCTATAGCTTGGATAGTGGCTTGATTCTCCCTTATCCTCTGTGCCCTTGCCTCCAGGAGTCTGAACTGCCTGGTAGGATTCCAACCCTTGGTGATTACCATCAGGTCTTTGAAGTCTATCTCTTTGAGACAGATCTCCTGGAAACTGGCTCCAAGTTCTGCCCAGTGAGATGCCAGGTTGAACCTCTTGTTGTCCATGCTCCATTGGAATAAGTCCTTGAGGAGTTGGTGGAGCTAAAGAACTTGATCCATGTCTTTCCAGTCCTCTGGTTTGAGGTCTCCATTAAATTGGAGTGTGAATGGCAGGGTTTATATTATCTCCCTCATTGTTTTGCCATCCACTACTGTGTCCAAGGTGTCCTCTTTCAGGTGTTCTGGTTCTGGACAAACCTTCTCTGTCCTCTGGTTGGTTCCTTTGGAAGCCAAGATCTCTGAGGTGTACAGGGGACATGTTAGTGTTTGCAAGCAGTCAAAAACTTTATGTTCTTAGGGTATTTACCTTTGACTGTGCCTTGTACAAATTTGTTGTCTGCTGATTTGGGCAATTTACCTTTAGAGGTTACAACTGGGTTAATTATAGTAATTTTCCCTGTAAAAGCTATCAAGGTTGGTTTACCTTGTAATGATGCAGAGTTTTGTGGTTTTCTACTCTTCTGTGTGGCAATGGGTGTCCACTTCTTTGCTGTTATCAGGCCTTCACTGTGCCTCTTTCCTTTGCCTTTGCTGCCCTCTGGTTCTGAGGGTGTCACTGGTGTGTTGGCCTGTGACTGGCTTTCAAGTCGTATGAAGTTATCTTCCACTGAATCACAAAAGGAAAAAGAGGGCTTATTTCAGTTAAAACTTCTCAAAAAATGCTGGTTTTGCACATCTCAGAATGGCCTCTGGGTGTAACAACCATCCATCAGGGGTAAGGGTATTCATTCATACACCCACTCAAACACCTCAAATCAGCAAATCCAGTATCTGCATCAGCAGTCAGTTTCAGCAATCTTCATTCTGAAACATGCATACAGCTTGGTACATCAATACAGCCTGTCAATACCTGTACAGGTTGGATTCACCCAATACAGTTTCAATACACCAGTATGGAACTGTATGATCACTCAAATACACCACACCTCTTGTACAGGTTCTGTACAGCTGTACAGGACCTGTATTGGCCAGACTCAATTCAATAATCAATTATTCTCATGAAAATTCTTCTCTGGATCAGGGCTGGTGATTCTCACATATACCAGCCCCTCTTTCTCCCCCCTGGGGACTTTTCCCCAGTTAATTAATTTAGTTTATTTATTATTTTATAATTATTAATATACTTATTTTGGGTATTATAATTATTTAATCTTAAGTTAGTCTTTGCATTTTCCTCTTTGCCTGTACAGTATGAGTTGGGTGGCCATATCCTTATTAACCCTTCTCTTTCCATTCTGACAGGTTGAAACAGTTGACTTGGACTTGTTCGTGGTTGGCTCTTCTATTCTTTTACTCTTATCCTTTGTTGCTGCTTTTTCTTATATTTATTCTTTAGAAATTTATCTTTAACACTCTTAAGTGTATCTCATCTTATCTTATCTTTGAGCCCTCCATAAGTGAGTCCCAGTTTACTGAGTGCCAGGCCCTCTTCACTTAGAAGAGCCCCTGTGACATTAAATTAATTAACTCATATTTGATTCTTTCTTTTCATTCATTTATATTCATTTCCTCTCATTCATCAATTATGACCTTTTCATGATTTTATGATTTTTTATGATTTTCTATGAATTTTTCTCTCTCATCAATTTTCATCTCATTCATTTCATTCTTATGAAAATTGATTCTTTTCCCTTTCTTAATCATTGCTGACCATTTCATCACTTCAGTTTATTTTTTATCAATCAAATTTTTCTGTTTTCTTATTCAGGTTTCATCTAGGAATTATTGATTGGTTTAATTGATTGGATTATTCATTGGGATTCATTTGGGTTATTGATTCAGGGTTTATTGGATTTATTGACTTTGAACTCTCAAGATATTGATTGATCCTCAAGAATTGATTTTGATTATTGATTTGATTTGACTCATCAAGATATTGAATTGATTTCTGAAGATTTTGAACTGATTGATTGATTCCTCAAGACTTGATTTCATATTGAAGACATTTATTGATTGATTATTGATTGAATATTGATTGATTATTGATTTCCTCAAGATTATTGATATTTGATTTGAATTGATTGTTGATTGATTGAATTTATTTGACTGTTGATTGAATTTGATTCCTCAAGATTTGAATTGCTTCCTCAAGATTCATCAAGATTTTATTGTGATTGATTTGGCCAAGCCTGATTATTCTTCTTAATACCATCAAGTTATTTTAATTCTTTTCATAATGCCATTCCAGCATAGCCCCCCAGCAAAGAATACTAGATCCCAGAAAATTCCAGCTGTTCTCACTCCTACAGCAAGGGCTCCTCTTGACCGCACACCATCAGTTCATCAACTGATTGCAAACTTGGACAGAGGACCACCAATGGAAGGAGCAGCACCCTCAAGAAGAGGTGGAATGAAATCTAGAAGATCAAGATCCTTTTCTGGACTTTTGGGTGGCTACCCTGGCATGTCTGAAGGTGCAAGGGCAAGACAAGGGGAAGTTGAAGATGAAGAGGGGGAAGAGTCTGTGGAAGAGGAAGATTCTGGGGAAACTGAAGTGGCAGATGCCTTGGCAAATGCTCCAGAGGTGCCTCAGGGTTCTAATCTAGCCCTTTCTAGTCAACCTCTTGTCATTCAAACTGATCCAAGTCTCCTCAAGATGATGGAGCAGATGACTCAATTTATGGGACAACTCACTCAAGCGGTTGCCCCCAGGGACAATTCCAAAGCCCCTGCTTTCAAGACTCCATCCATGAAGGCACCTGATTCTTTTGATGGTACTCAAGCTCATAAGTTGAGAGGATTTATCCAATCCTGTCAACTAATTTTCCATAATGATCCGGCAAACTTCTTCTCTGACAGGAAGAAGGTTTTGTACTCAACTTCTTTTCTTACTGGTAGAGCTGGCAAATGGATTGAACCTTACCTCTCAAATATTTCCAATGAAGACCCTTCCTACCTCCTTAATAATTGGCCATTGTTTGAATCTCAATTATTCACTCTGTTTGGTGACCCCAATGAAGTCAGGAGAGCTGAACAGGAGTTGGACAATTTGAGGATGAAGGAAAGTGGTCATGTTTCCTTGTACATTGCAGATTTCAGAAGCTTAATGTCAAGGATTGGAGATTGGGGGGAAAGAGCTTATATCCATGTTTACAGAAGAGGATTGGCATCAAGATTATTGGACCAGTTGGCTTCTCACCCTGGAACGTTTGATACTCTTTAAGAACTTATGGATTTCACTTTAGAATTAGACACAAGATATCATGAGAGGCAAAAGGAAAAGGGTGGCAATCAAGAAAAGAAGCCTCCAGTCAGTGGATCCAATCAGTCTAGGCCCCCTCAAAACTCATTCCCAAAGAGGCCTCATCAGAAGAAGAATAAGAAGGGAAAGCAATTTCAATCTTCAAAGGACAAACCCCATGCTGCTCTCCTCAATAAGGACAATAAATTAATCAGTTCTGAAAAGGAGAGCAGGATTCAAGCAGGGTTGTGTACTTATTGTGGTGGCAAGCACCCAATTGAAAAATGTTTCAAGAGACCTCAGAACAAGCCTGGGTCATCATCAAGAGGCTTCCCTAGCAAGCAGGGAAAAGCCTGAGTGGGAATCATGATGTGTTCAATGGTTCTCACTTATTTCCTTCAAGAGCACAATTGTGCACTCTGAATACTAGTGTCAAGAAATCTTTAAAATTTCTTATTTTTTCTTCAATCTCTGATATTTTTTATAGTATTCTCATTGATTCTGGTGCTACAAACTCTTTTATTGCAAAGAATTTTGTTCTCAAGTACTCATTGACTATGTCAGAGCTCCCTGAAAAGATTCCTCTTTTCATTCTGGATTCTAATGAATCCCCTGCCTTGTTCATCACCCATTATACCAAGTGGGTAGTTGACTTGCCTTCCTTCCCAAGCTTTGAATGGGACTTCTTCATCATAGATTCACCCAAGGGAGAAGACCTGATATTGGGCTATGATTTCCTTTACCATTTCAATACCATTATTGATTGGAAAAATGGATTGATCACCTATGATTCTAATCATATGGATTCTAGTGGTATTATTCCTTCTACTAGTAATGACTTAGCCACTGCTGTCAACAGTGTTGCTCTGGCTGGTGAACTTAAGACACCTTCCATTCCCTCTTCTGTCCATATCCCTTCCATAATTCCCTCTCAGTCATTACTTCCATCAAGAGATGAAGTCTTCAAAGAGATAAAGGATGTTGGAGAAGATGTTGCCATATCTTCACTACATCTCTTCCAAGGGGATATGGACCTTCCTCCCTTATCTTTTCATGCATCCCTGGAGGAGCAGTGGGATGAGGAGGAAGAGCCAGAAGAAATTGAAACTGTGTTGAAGGTTGCTCCTCTTGCTTATCATCAATATTTGGATGTATTCTCCAAGGTGGAAGCAGAGAAACTTCCTCCACACCGTGCCTGTGATCACCATATCGAATTGGAGGGTCTTCTACCTCCAATTGGTGTTATCTACTCATTATCCAATCAAGATTCAGAAACACTGCGGGCCTACATTTCAGAGAATGTAGAGAAAGGTTTCATTAGACCAAGCTCCTCTTCAACAGGAGCACCTGTCCTTTTTGTCAACAAAAAGGATGGAGGTCTTTGTTTGTGTGTTGACTACTGCAAACTCAATGCTGTCACTAGGAAGAACAGATACCCTGTTCCTCCTATGAACCAGCTTCTTACCGTATTCAACGGTTCCACTATCTTCTGCAAGACAGATTTGCGTGGTGCATATAACCTTCTGAGAATCAAATAGGGGGATGAGCATTTAACTGCCTTTAGAACCAAATATGGCAGTTATGAGTATTTGGTCATGCCATTTGGTTTGAACAATGCTCCTGCTTCTTTCCAAAATCTAGTAAATGATATCTTTGCAGATTTTTTGGATGTGTTTGTTGTGGTTTATCTAGATGATATTATGGTCTTTTCCAGTTCTGAGGAGGAACATGTCAAACATGTGGCCTCTGTCCTCCAAAGACTGAGGGACAATAATCTGTTTGCCAAACCCTCCAAGTGTGTATTCCATGCCTCAAGTGTGGAATACTTGGGCTATGTTGTTTCAAGTGATGGCCTCAAGATGGATTCTTCAAAAGTTCAGAAAATCCTCAATTGGCCTCAGCCCAAAAACATCAAGGCTCTTCAATCTTTCCCTGGCTTTGCCAATTTTTATCGACGTTTCATTAAAAATTATTCTAAAAAAATCATTTCTCTCACTTGCCTCCTTAAAAAAGATTCTCCTTTCATCTTCAATGAGGAAGCTCTTAGTCAGTTTCAAGCACTCAAAGAAGCTTTCACCTCTGCCCCTATCTTATCTCACTTTAATCCTTCTCTACCTACTATAGTAGAGACTGATGCTTCTGATTATGCTTTGGGCGCCGTACTGAGCCAGGTGAATGACTCAGGAAAGCACCCCATTGCATTTGATAGTCGCAAGCTCTTACCAGCTGAACTCAACTATGAAATTCATGACAAGGAACTCCTTGGCATAGTTTGGGCTCTCAAGCTCTGGAGAGCATTTCTTCTTTCTCTTTCCAATCCTTTTGAGGTCTTGACAGACCACTCTTCCTTGCAGTATTTGATGTCTTCCAAAGTTCTTACTTGTCGTCAGGCCTGTTGGGCTGAATTTCGCTCAGAATTTCATTTCACTATCACTTACCGCCCAGGCAGGCTGGCCACTTTACCAGATGCCTTGTCACGTCGGGACGACGTGTACCCAGAGAGGGGGGTGGACTTCATCAGCAAGAATCCTCAGAATTTTCATCAAGTACTTAAGCAAGATGGAATTCAAGAATCAAGATTCTTCTCAATCAAAGTAGAAATTTTCTCAGATTTAGTGGACAAGATTCAAACAGAAGTATGGCAAGACAAAGACTATAAAGAAATACTCAAGCAACTAGCAAGAGGTGAATCAGTTCCAGATTCTTCTCTTGAACCTCAAGCCAAGTTATTATTATTCAAAGATAGAGTGGTAATCCCAAGCAATGAAGAACTTCAACTCAATATTCTTCAAAAGCGTCATGACTCACCATTGGCTGGCCATCCTGGCCAGGAGAAGACCCTCAAGCTCATCAAGAGGGATTTTTATTGGGCTGGCATGAATCAGTTCATCAAGGACTATGTGTCCTCATGTCAGCAATGTTCAAGAAACAAGAACATTCATCACAAGAAGTTTGGATTACTCAAATATATTAATTATCTTATATCAATATATTAATTTATTACATTATTTTTTTATAATATAAATTATATTATTATATTTTTTTAATAATATAATTCTTTTACACCATAATTATAATAATTCTTTATTACTATAATTATTTTCATCTTATTTATTGCATTTACAAGGACATTCATAGTACAATAAGTAAAATAATAGTAACTTTTACTTATTGTTTCATAGTCAAACCTTATAAATACTTGACAAGGTCTGGTGAGTTGGTAAGGTTGGAATCTGGTTCCCAAGTTGTTCTGTCTGGGCCTTCACTGAATTTTTTCCCCTCTACAAGATACCATAATTTACCTCTTTTGAGTTTTGAGTCCAGGACCTAAGCCACTTTCCATTCTTCATGCTCTTGCACTATGACTGGTGGTTGCTAAAATTGATGTATATGTGGGATAGTTGATTGCTTCACTTTTTCTAAAAAGGAAACATGAAAGACAGGGTGAACTGACTTCCATTCTTGAGGCAACATGAGCCGATATGCATGGCTTCTGACTTTCTTCAAGACTTCAAAGGGTCCCAGACATCTTTCTGCAGTCTTCTTGGTGGGTCTTGTAGTGTTGATGTTCTTGGAAGCTAGTCATACCTTATTTCCAAGTTGGAAATCAGGTGGAATTTTCCTATTTCTATCTGCATACTTCTTGAATCTCTTGATTGCTGACTTTAATTCTTCTTTGACAACTTGCTGTACTTATTGAAGTTTTGTTTATACCTTTACAGCATGTGTATCTTGAGAAATGTGAATCGAGTCTAAGCTGATATTTCTTCCATATATGCTGAAAAAAAGCGACTGTTTTGTTGATAAATGTTCTGCATTAATATAAGAAAATTCAGCCAGAGGGAGCCAGGTGTGCCGGTCATCTTGGTGGTAACTTTCATACATCCAAAGATACTGCTCTACAATTGGATTTACCCTTTCTGTCTGTTGATCTGTTTCAGGTTGAATTTCAGTTAAAAGATCTCTTGATATCTTAGCTCCTGACATAATTCAGTCCAAAATTATGAAACAAATAAAGAAACTCTATCACTGACAATACTCATTGGAAGACCATCTTTGGAAAATACATTGTTAATGAAAATTTGAGTGAAGTCCAGGGCAGTAATTGTTCCATAAGTTGGAATGAAGATTGCCATTTTTGAGAACCTGTCCACAACTACTAGGATTGAATCAAAGTTGTTTTACAAGGGAAATTGAGTGATAAAGTCCATTGATATTGAATTCCAAGGACCAGATAGAATTTGAACAGGATTGAATAATCCGAACTTCTTATGATGAATGTTCTTGTTTCTTGAGCATTGCTTACATGAGGACACATGGTCCTTAATGAATTGATTCATTACAGCCCAAGAAGATTCCTCTTGATGAGCTTGAGGGTCTTCTCCTGGCCAGGATGGCCAGCCAATGGTGAGTCATGACACTTTTGAAGAATATTCAGTTGGATTTCTTCATTGCTTGGGACTACCACTCTATCTTTGAATAACAATAAGTTGGCTTGAGGTTCAACAAAATAATCTGAAACTGATTCACCTCTTGCTAGTTGCTTGAGTATTTCTTGATACTCTTTGTCTTGCCATACTTCTTTTTGGATCTGGTAAACTAAATCTGGGAATTTCTCAACATTTATTGAGACAAATCTTGACTCTTGAATTCAATAATGCTTGATTATTTGATGAAATTTTTGAGGATTTGTGCTGATGAAGTACACCCCTGTCTCTGGGTACATATTGTCCCAATGTGACAAGGCATCTGGTAAAGTGGCCAGCCTTCCTGGGCAGTAAGTGATAGTGAAATGAAACTCAGAAAGAAATTCAGCCCACAGGACTGACAATGATTAAGAACTTTGGAAGACATGAATAACCAAAGGGAACAGTGGTCTGTCAAGACCTCAAAAGGATTGGAAAGAGAAAGAAGGAAAGCTCTCCTGTTCTTGAGAGCCAAAACTATTCCAAGAAGTTCCTTGTCATGAATCTCATAGTTAAGCTCAGCTGGGACAATCTTGCGGCTATAAAATGCAATGGGGTGCTTTCCTGAGTCATTCACCTGACTCATTACAGCACCCAAGGCATAATCACAAGCATCAATCTCTAAAATATCTGGTAGAGAAGGATTGAAAGGAGAAAGGATAGGAGTGGTGGTGAATTCTTCTTTGAAAATTTGAAACTGACTAAGAGCTTCCTGATTGAAGATAAAGGGAGAGTCTTTTTTGAGGAGGGAAGTGAGAGCAGTGATTTTTCAGAGTAATTTTCAATGAAATAACGATAGAAATTGGCAAAGCCAAGGAAAGATTGAAGAGCCTTGATGCTTTTGGGCTGAGGCCAATTGAGGATTTGCTGAACCTTTGAAGAATCCATCTTGAGGCCATCACTTGAAACAACATAGCCCAAGTATTCCACACTTGAGGCATGGAATGCACACTTGGAGGATTTGGCAAACAGATTATTTTCCCTCAGTCTTTGGAGGACAGAGGCCACAAGCTTGAAAAATTCCTCCCCAGAGCTAGAAAAGACCATAATATCATCTAGAAAAACTACAACAAAAATATCCAATAAATCTGCAAATATATCATTCACAAGATTATGGAAAGAAGTAGGAGCATTGGTAAGGCCAAATGGCATAACCAAATACTCATAGCTACCATATCTGGTTCTAAAGTCATTTGAGTGCTCATCACCCTCTTTGATTCTCAGGAGATTATATGCACCACACAGATCTATCTTGAGGAAAAGATTGGAACCAATTAATATGGTAAGAAGCTGGTTCATAGGAGGAACAGGATACCTTTTCTTCCTAGTGACAGCATTGGGTTTGGGGTAGTCAACACACAAACAAGGACCTCCATCCTATTTCTTGGAAAGATGACCTTGCCCTTATGAAACCTTTCTCTACATTCTCCAAAATGTACGCCCACAGTGTTTCTGAATCATGATCTGATAGTTAGTAGATAACACAAACTGGAGGTAGAAGACCCTCCAGTTTGATATGATGATCAAAGGTGCAGTTTGGAGGAAGTTTCTCTGCTTTCACCTTGAAGAATGCATCCAAATATTCGTGATAAGCAGGAATGACTACCTTCAACAATGTTTTAATTTATTGTGGCTCTTCCTCCTCATCCCACTGCTCACCCAAGGAGGCATGAAAAGATAAAGGAGGAAGGTCAATATCCCCTTGAAAGAGATTACATGAAGATATAGCAACATATTCTCCAAAATCGGCTATCACTTTGAATACTTCATCTTTTGATTGAAGTAATGACTGAGAGGGCATGATGGAAGGGATATTGACAGGAGAAAGAATGGAAGGTGTCTTAAGTTCACCCAGCAGAGCAAAACTGTTGACAGAAGGGTCCAAGGCATTACTAGCAGAAGATTTGGAACCACTAGAATCCTTATTACAATGATCATTGGTTAGCAATCCATTTTTCCAATCAATAATTGGATTGAAATGATTGAGGAAATAATAGTCCAATATCAGGTCTTCTCCCTTGAGTGAATCTATGATAGGAAAGTTCAATTCAAATATTGGGAATGCAGGAAAGATAACTACCCACTTGGTATAATGGGTGATGAACAAGGAAGGGGATTAATTTTAATCCAGAATGAAAAGAGTCATCTCTTCAGGGAGCTCTAACATAGTCAATGAGTACTTGAGAAAAAACTTCTTTTCAATAAAAGAGTTTGTAGCACCAGAATCAATGAGAATAATATAAAAATTATCAGAGACAGAAGCAAAAATAAGAAAATTTAAAGATTTATTGACACTAGTAATCAGAGTGCACAATTGTTCTCTTAAAGGAAATAAGGGAGACTCATTGAACACATAATGATCCCCACTCAGGCTTTTCCCTGCTTGCTAAGGAAGCCTCTTGATGACCCAGGATTGTCCTGAGATCTCTTGAATAATTTGTTCATTGGGTGCTTTCCACCACAATAAGTATATAACCCTTCTTTGATCCTACTCTCCTTTTCAGAACCAATTAATTTATTGTTCTTATTAAGCAGAGAAGAATGGGGCTTGTCCTTAAAAACATGAAATTTTTTTCCCTTCTTGTTCTTCTTATGGTGAGGTCTTTTTGAAGATGAGTCTTGAGGAGGCCTTGAGAAATTGGATCCAGTAACAGGAGACTTGTTTTATTGATGACTACCCTTCTCCTTCTGTCTCTCATGGTATCTGGTATCTAATTCCAGGGTAATGTCCATGAGTTCTTGAAGAGTATCAAAGCTACTAGGGTTAGAAGCCAACTGGTCCAAAATTCTTGATTCCAGTCCTCTTTCATAATTATGCATATAAGCCCTTTCTGCCCAATCTCCAATTCTTTACATCAAGCTTCTAAAATCAGCAATTTACAAGGATACATGACAACTCTCCTTCATCCTCATATTGTCCAACTCCTGTTAAGCTTTCCTGACTTCATTTGGATCACCAAACAGAGTGAATCATTGGGTTTTAAATAAATGCCAATTATTGAGGAGGTAGGAAGGATCTTCATCAAAAATATTTGAGAGGTAGGGTTCAATCCATTTGTCAGCTCTACCAGTGAGAAAATAAGTTTAGTACAGAACTTTCTTCCTGTCAGAGGAGAAATTTGCTGTATCATTATGGAAAATCAATTAACAAGATTGGATAAATCCTCTCAAATTAAGGTGCTTTCATTGATTGATTCATGAAAGAAGGGGATTTGCAATTGTCCCTGGGGGCAGCGGCTTAAGAGAGTTTCCCCATGATAGTAGCCATTTTCTCCATTATCCTAAGTAGATTTGGATCGGATTGAGAGACAAGTGGTTGATTAGAACTCTGAGGTACCTCTGGAGCATTTGTCAAAGCATCCGCCACTTCAGTTTCCCCAGAATCTTCCTCTTACACAGCCTCCTCCCCCTCTTCATCTTCAACTTCTCCCAGTCTTGCTCTTGCACCTTCAGACTTTCCGGGGTATCCACCCAAAGGCCAGAAGACAATCTTACTCTTCTTCATTTTATTTCCCCTCTTCTGGAGGGTGCTGCTCCTTCCATTGGTGGTACTCTGTCCAAATTTGGACTCAGTTGATGAACTGATGGGGTGCAGTCAAGATGAACCCTTTCTGTAGGAGTAAGAACAACTGGATTTCTTTGAGATCTAGTATTCTTGGCTGGAGGGCTATGCTGAACTGGAATTATTGAGAAATTAAGAATAATAATAGATGATACTTTACAAAAAGCAATAAAAGAATGGTAAAATCAATAATCAATAAACTATTGATTATCTTGAGGAATCAATCAACAGTATTGAGGTTAAGTCAAATTCAATCAATCAATCAATCAATGAATTCAGTCAATATCAACAATCAATTCACTTCCAATATCAATAAAATCTTGAGGAATCCAATAATCAATCAATCAATCAATCAATGTCTTAAATATAAAATCAAAATCTTGAGGAATCAATATTTCAAATGAATATATTCAGGATTCAATTCAATATCTTGATGAGTCATAGTCAATCAATAATCAAAATCAAATATTGAAGATCAATCAGGTATCTTGAGGAATTGAAAACAATCAATCAATCCAAAACAAAACAAAATCCTCAATTGCTGAATCAATAAACCAAATGAATCACAACTAATCAATTAACCAATCAATAAAACTCCTGATACAGCCTGAATAATCAGATAAAAAAAGGGATTTGATTTGAGATAGAATTGAGAATGAAATGAGATGGTTGGCAATGATTAGGAAATGAGAAGAATAAATTTTCATGTGAATATAATGAGTGAGATGGAAATTGATGGGAGAAAAGTCATAATCATAAAAATTTCATAATTGATAAATGAGACAAATGAGTATAAATTAATGGAAAGAGAGAAGTAATTATGAGTTAAGTAATTTAATCTCACTGGGGCTCTTCTAAGTGAAGAGGGCCTGGCACTCAGTAAACTGGGACTCACTGCAGAGGGCTCAAGGATACAATAAGGCAAAACACTTCAGAGTGTAATGAGAGTAAGATTTCTAAGAAATACTAATATAAGAAAAATCAGCAACAAAGAATAAGAGTAAGAAATAAAAGAGCCAACCACAAACAAGTACAAGTCTACTGTTTCAACCTGTTGGAAAAAAAGAGGAGGGTTAATAAGGATATTGCCACCACACTTCATACTGAACAGGTGAGATGAAATGCAAAGACTAACTTAATACCAAATAAATATAATACCCAAAATAAGAGTAAGAATTTTTTTCAAAATCATAAATCAACTAAATTAATTAACTGGGGGAAGGTTCCCAGGGGAGAGAAAGAGGGGCTGGTATATGTGAGAATCACCAACCCTGATCCAGTGTCAGCCTGTGACTCAAAACCAGAGCACAAGCATGACAGCCAAAATACCATAAACCAATGGTATAGCCAAGATACCACCAAAACATGGCGCTGAGCCAAATAAGCTCAAAAGGTATCAAAAGAAAGAGGAAACTCACCTCTTTCTGAAAATATAAGTCCCATCACCATAGGATAAGAAATAACAAAGTTATTCCTGCTCAAAGTTATTGCTGAGCAAAAACCTTAATTTTCACCTCTCATCTAAAATCTAGAAGGAGAGGCTTAACCCCATCAAATGGGTATTCAAAATGAATCTCTAAGCCAAGGCTATCCAATGGTACCAGCCAAACAGAGCTAGCACCAATATTACTGGAGTTATGGTCAATTTCAGGCCAAATAAGGGTGAACAAAACATTCACCTCTCATCTAAATTCTACAGTTTTAGTGTGGGATACCTGAAGTGGGGTATTTTTGGAAAGAGCACAATCAGGGCTATCTGATGATGCCATCCATTTCCCATAACTCAACTAGAACAAAAGTTATGGGGCAAACAAGCTCAATACAGCTTCTTGCCCAAAACATGCTAATGTACAAAAATCTTGTACATGGGATAACTTTGCCATATTTAATGATACCCATATCAAATGAGGTATCATTGTGTAGATCACATACAGGGATACACATTGAACCAATCTTTAGGTTGATATCTCAAGAATTGACAAAGCTATGGCTGTTTTAAGGTCAAAATCCCACCAGCTGTCATATACAGCCTTACCATGGGATAATATCCCATAATCATGAATATGAGGTGTCAAATAGACAAAGAAGCATGTTTTTACTTCAATACCTCATATGTCAGTCAATACTGGGGTCCCATACAGTTTCTGTACAGCATTCTACGCGTCATACATGTCAGAATCAGGCTGTGAGGTCCCCAGATGAAAATATTCACCCTGTATTGGTGAAAACCACCCAGATGTGGTTTCAAAACCACATCTGAGCCCAATACAGGGTATACAGGCTGTTTGCAAACCACAAGCCTGTCCTGGAGAGTGAAAAATCTTCACTTCCTCTACGTGGAAAGGTCTAGCAGCCTTTCCACCCCAATTTCAGGATAAAAGGAGGGCTTTTCACAGCCAAAATCATCTCCTCATCCTGCTCTTGAATAACCTATGTAGTAAACTGTCAAAAACAGTTTTACTTTTGGTTAATAATCAGGTATAATTATAAATCTAATTATTGTAGTCTTTTATTATTGTAACCCAACAGATAAAGGTGCACCCAGGGCTTTCAGCAGTGCTCACCACCACTATATCTCTATAGTAAAGCCCTTAAAATCTTAATTTAAATCATCTACCATCAATTTTATTACCTTTTAAAAACATTTTTACTGTGTCACAATCATAGTTTTAGTTGTAAATAGCCTTATTACTTCTTCAACATAGATTCAGCCTGACATCCAGACAGAGAGTTTTCATGAGAGCCATTGATGATTGAAATGAATCCGGCAATACAGATCCTGTACAATCTGTACAGGATCTGTACTGGAGGAGCAGTAGTGTTGAGTAATCATACAGTTTCAGGATGATATATCCAAACTGTATTGGGCAATTCCAACCTGTACAAGTATTGACAGGCTGTATTGATGCACCAGACTGTATGCATGTTTCAGCAAGGAAGATTGCTGAAGCTGATTGCTGATACACAAAGTCTATCGCTGAGTTGAGGTTTTTGAGTCGGTCTAAGATTGAATACCCTTACCCTTGACTAGTGGTTGTCAAGTTATATTTTTTTTCATGGAAAAACTATTTTGAATTAATATTTTTTCTTCAAACATAAATATCCAAGATTCCTACCTCTCAAAAGTACATCCTTAAAAGTATCTCCCCTTTAAATAATAAGCATTTTTCATTTTAAAATAATATCTGAAACTACATTTCCAAAGATATGTTCTTATAAAGGGAAATTATAAGAATGTTTTTCTATCTAAATTATTCAAGTAAATGATATATGAATCATCTAAAATTTCCTATCAAATAATGTAATTTGAGAACATGTTTATACTTAACAATAAGCTCCAAATTATTGTTATGAAAGATTTTAAAGTTTAGTTTTGGAAAAATGTTGAGTTTTGCATTATTCAAGCTTTATTTAGATGAATAGTTGACTTTGAAAATTGATTTGTTTGAATAGCTGCAATTGAAGTTTTTGAATTTTATAAATTTGTTTTTGAGGTAGAAAAATTTGAATTTGCAGTTGTATTATTCAGATAGTTCAGACTAAATATTTTGAATAACTCTTTTTTTTTCAATTTATTTTGAACTCCATTGATTTCTTTCCAAGGTAGAAAAATTCAAATTTGAAGAACAATTTTTTGAAAATAAAGTCATTGATATATACTAAAAATGAAGATGCATTCATCTATAATGTCCTCTCCTATATATATTTGAAATAACTCACTTCATGATCTTTAAAAAAAGAAAAAGAATATGAAGAGTGAATTTTTAATTTACCTGGGGATATTTTTTCTCACAATTTCATTTTTCAAATTTCAGAAAATAAAATCCAAATTGAAATACTCATTATAACCTGAAACTACTTGGGGGTGATAATCAATAGATTTTAAGTTGCAAAGTCAAGTTTGAACACCATTTTTTAGTTTTGATACATAAGCACCCTTTCAAAAGCATCTATGATTACATAGAAGGTGTTTTAAGGAAGGAAAATAGCTATTTAATTCATTCTTTTATGTTGTTTCAATCTGATCAATGTTGATCATCAAATATATTGTATCAAATAGAATATTAAAATATTATAAATATTTCTTCTGTGATTAAGCACTTGTAATACTTCTTGCAAAATAAGGTACATATCATAGCTTGATTGTATGTCTATAATAATAATCAAACATTTATTTATTTGAAAAATACCATTTTTTTGATTGGGATTTGCTTGAGCTTATTTCTATTACTCAATTAGTGAACCTAACCTTTTGGATAATTTATTCTTGGTGGATGACTTATAAGTGAGTTCTCCATCAAACATACTACTTTTACAGCTTGTTGAGTATTATAGAGCTCTAGATCTTTAATCATAATCACAAATTAGTGCATCATAGTTTCATTTATTCATGAAATTTTTATTATCTGCCCATTAGTTTTGGCTTATAATAAACAAAAAATCAATCCACCTCACAGAGTTTCTATATTCTTATTATTATTAACTTGGGGGTTTTTGAGGTACAATAGGATAATTGAATCATTTTTTAATATAATAATCATACTGTCAATGACTGAAAGGTCTAACAATAGATATGTTAATTTGAATTCTTCTTTTTGATACAAAATATCTCAACTCTAACAATAATTGTCTTTTTTTTAGTGTTATTGTATTTAATTATATTATATTTGAATTAAAGAAGAGTCATAGTTCTCTCAATAGTTATCCTGTAATGAGTGTAAGCTTATTTGCATTTTTCGAATACCCAAATAGGCCACAAATACCTGAAAATAATTTTTTTGAATATGAAGAACACATGAGTAATGTGAAAAATAATAATCAATCCCTTTATACAAAGAAAAATATTCATTTTTTGGGGGGAAATAAATTCATTAATGTAAGGTGAGCTTCGAATTCTTGTCAAAAATTCACCTAGGGTAGATGCATAAGGTTCATGAGCTTAAGATACATCTATAGAGTGTTAACATGGAAGGAAAATTGATCTATCATCCTCCATACTAGATAAAAAAATGCTGTAAATTTTTGTTTTTTTGCATTTGCATGGAAAAATACTGGTATGTTGAAAAATGCAATGTTACACGTAAACTGGAAGTAGTGTTATGACTGTTTGTGGAATTTGAAATTGCAGTATCATCAAAAAAACCTTTTTTAAACCAATAATAAATATCAGTTTTAGGGCTAAAATGAGTTCTTTTGACATAAATATAGCTTAAGGGGAAAAAGATTGTGCGGAGAGCCAGAGATATTACCTTATTCTACCTGAAACAAATGAAAAACTCAAAAAGAAGGTACAAGATAAACTATGTAAAGTCCATCCTATTATTCCCCAAAACACAATGAAAACCACTGAATATGAATTCTAATATTCAAATCCATCTCAAGTGAAGTTAAATAAACTTGAAAAAACAAATTGGCCTCAATGGGATTGTCATATGACAAATGAAATAAGAAAGGGATCTGGTTATAAATGTTTTTTTCACAAATTTTTTGAAAGAAAGACAATAACAACAAAGTGAAAACAAAAAAATAGTTCTGAACTGGCCCTTTTGTGGACAACAGTCAGTGAAGAACTTAAAAGTATTTTCCTTGAGCAGAAACATTTTTTATCATAGCCTAGAAGTCTCAAGGAGATGTGTGTCAGGAAACCTAAAAAGTAAGCATCTGTCAGCATGACTCTATGGTAAAGTAATGAAAATTCCATAACTCTGCATTCAAAAGTTAGTTAAAAGGGATCTAATATGATGATAAAGTGGTGATGAGTCTATTGAATAACTTTTCTTTAGTGAATATCAGTTGTATTACTATTATAATCACTGAAAATATGCATAATTTGATTATATCTGGTTACTTCTGAGAGTACTGCTGTTTTTGGGAGCTTTACTACATAGGAATACCAATTGAAAACAAGATGACTTATTCTTTTGGTAAGGATAAGAAAATCTCATGTTGTCCAATATTTCTAATGAAATAAATTGCCAGAAGCTCATTGATATGCATTTTAATTTCTTTCACAGATTCCTGGCTATTTGGATATGAGGTTATTGTTCACATGCATGGATAAGGTCTTTCTGCATCTAGATATAGCTCTATTACATGAAATCTTCTTTTCCGTGGCTTTACCCCTATGGAAAAGGGATTTTTGTTATCTCTAAGAGTTTTCAGTAAATGTAGTTTCTGTTTACTTTTGATGTTAGAGCTATACAATCACTATTTAAATTTGTTCAGTAAATCTTCTAGAGGGTCTTGGGAAGTTATTTAGCATATGTCAAGGGAAAATTTATTCTCCTTTCTTATACTTATTGTAATGTTCCTGTTCTTACTACGATGAATATCTATTCCATACCTTATTGGTATTGTTTTCCAAATAGGAATCCCTGTAGGTGGGAATATTCAAGAAATAGAAAGTTGGATGTGAATATGAATCTTGGATGCTTTTTCCTATAGAGGTCATCTTTCCTGATGCACTCTTGAAGTTCCTTTCCTTTTTTGGATTTTTTTTTGCAAAATTGGGTAGGGTTTCTCAAAGTATTCCTTGAATTATATTAAGCAGTGTACTCCACTGAAAATGATTAATGGCTGTTGAGCATTGTCAACACACACCTTCATATTGATTGCCGTAACATGGATGTATGCCATCCCCTTGGTGGGTGTTACCAAGAATGTTGGTGCATAATGTGTGTGTTTGGACAGGTTGTTGGTAGCGGTATACTGTAGTAGAAATTCTTTCAACTGTATTTCCCACATCTCTAACTGGTTTTCTTCTTGGTACTCCACCAGATGTACCTCTATTGACTCATGTTAATCCTTAGAGGGCTATATTATGGAATTTCCCATGATATTAGAGTCTGAATACTTTGTCTGAGGTTCTCCTCCTTGGACTTTCTCAATGCAATAGATATTTTTATTTTCCTTTGGAGATTTGTTTGACTAATGGTATGTAGATCCATAATTATGACAGGATTTATCCTTCTTGGCAACTTCTGAACCTCTTGCTTTGGGTTTGTCTTTGTTCTCAGCAGTAGAAGATTACTTTTCTCTAAAGCTGCTGCCTTTTTAAAAGGAGTATTCTCTAATTTTTGCCAATTTTATTACATATTCAAAGTTATTGTTAATTTCATTAAGTGTTCAGTCATTTTTCAATCTTCAATTTACTACATGCTTCAATTCTCCTGGAAATTTTGTCAGCATACTTTGATTCTTCATTTGGATATTAATGTGAGTATCAATGAGTTTGAGTCTCTGGGACTGTTTAAGACAGCACTAACATGGATCTTTGTCCACTTAGTACTTTTCATTTTTCAAAAACATGGTATTTTGCCATATACATGTATTATAACTGCACCTATGAATAATCTGTATCTTCCACCATGGCAAGTAACTTCTGCAAAAGATTAATTTCATTTTGTGGTACCATATACTAGCATTACCCATGAAAGATTTATTTAGTCTATCTGTTATGCAGTAGTCTCATATTATTGGCATGTAAATATAATCAATGAGTTTCACATGATCATTTCCCCCTACAGATGAGAGGTTTGGCCAGCTTGTGGCTTCTGGAACATTTTTCAATGCTTCTTTCTCTGAGTGAAGCATGTTGTATCTATCTTGGTATTTTGATGGACATCCCTTATTACTTCAAAAATTTGTTTCAATTCCCTCCTGTTGGTATGGTGCAGGTGTGTTACCTGTAACATTTCTCTGTCTGTGTGGGCTTATGTTCTTCGAGAAATTTGAAAGCTTGTTCAGATCTTGTTCTAGGCTTTCCAATTTTTGGTCAAGAAATATCATTCCCCCTTTGGAGTGATTTTGTTTCTCTAAGACTTGGTTTAGTCTTTAATTGGTCTCTTCTGAGGCTCTACTTAATTTGGTGTGGTACTATTGAATAGGATGGATGGGGTTCATTTTTGAGGTGTTTAGATATTGTAACCGGGGGACTCTAATTGAGTATGTGTGAGCCTTGAGGTATATTTTACATATCCAAATAGGCCTCAATTATCTTAAAAATAAATTTTGAATTATGTATAACTCATAAGTCATGCATATATCCAAAATTCATCATTTTTTATTTCAGAAAAGATGAATAACTTTTTATTGAGTAAGTAAATCCATGGATTTAAGGCCAGATTTGGATTCTACACAAGAATTCACCTAGGGTAGCTCAATAGAGTGAATAAGCTCAAATTAACTCTTTGAGGTGGTAATATGGAAAATACTTCAATACCACATCATTAATAACACATAAATGATCCATGAAAATTTTTGTTTTTCTTAATTTCACGCCAAAATAATGGGAATGTGAGAAATCCCATGATACATATACACTAAGAATAGTGTTATGAATGTTTTGGGCACCTAATATCATGGTATTCTTACATGGACCTTTGGTACACCCATAGTAGATATCCTTTAAGCTTAATTTTCTATTTTGATGTGAAAAATAGGCAAGGGGGACAAAAGAAATCAAGGAGAGCCAGGGTACCCAACTTCTGAAGCCTCAGAGGCATGATCAGCTGCAAAGCTTGGATCCATGGCTGATCTTGGGCTAATTGGTAAACTAAAACCTTTTGGCAACTTGGTTAGCATGTTACAACTACAGTATATCTTAAGAAAATAGCAAACAACCTGCTATTTTGACAGGCCAAGGAGGTAAAGAGCTACTTAGACTCCTCTAACCATGTCAATTCTTAATGATTTTCCATTTATAAACCCCAAAAGAGTAATTAAAACGCTTTTTGGACTTGTATCTATTGAATTACCTCATAGCAACCAGTGAAACACTGATATTTGCAATTCTACATAGAAATGAGGTAAAAACTTCAAAAATTCATTAAAAATACAATTCTTAATGAATCTCTCTGAAGCTTTCAGGACCAATGAAAAACTGTTTTATCTATGGTACCAGCAAGAAGAATTACAGTCTTACTAGTAAAATCAAACATTTGACTTACAGTCCACTTTTGATTATTCTATATGAAACACTGAATCTTCAAAAATTCACAGTAATTACAAACTGTGATGAAATTGCCAATAACATTGATATCTTTGAGAAATCAATGATTATTTTGGAATAAAAGAAGATTTACAGATGTTACTCCTTTTATTCTTAACCATATTGGGGTTGGTAGTCACGTAAAGCATTAATTAAGTAATTATGATAATCTTATGTGACAACAGATGATGCAATCAATTTAAAAGGGTTTGAGGTTTTCTCACTCGCTTGTTTTTCAGTTTGCTCCATGGAATGCCTCCTTGAGCTGTTGGTGACTTAAAAGAGGCCTCCTCGTGCTGTTTTTTCCACATCATCATCATCTTATTATCATTTATAACATTGTTACCAACAAGTAAGTATTAGTTAAAGCTATTCTTAAGTGTTTTAATTATTTCAGAATCAGTCAGAAAGACGTGAAATCATAGAATCCAACTATAAATTGTTGTAATACTCTGATATATTCATTTTTATCCTTTAAATACACAATTCTACCTCAAATCTCTCTATTTTATTTTTCAATAAGTTCTTTGCAATATTAGTGAGTGATTTATCTATAATTCTTCAAGTTTTTGTCTAAAATTAGTTTTCATCAAGAATTACCATTATAATTATCCTTGCAAAAGATAATTATATATTAAAATAATTTTATTATTTTAATAAAAAGAAGTTTTATTATTAAAATCTTCTTGTACTTTATTCTTGTAGACAATTAATTGCTCACTGTTAAAATCACTAGTAGTGTTTAGCAGATGAAAGAAATAATTTGTTAAATATTTAATTGTTGTTATAATAACACTTTGTTATTATATTTCATAAGAACAGTCATAGTACTGTTGATCAATAGTAATATTATAATCAGCTTCATAGATACATCTTACAATTATTCTCAATCAAAGTGGAAATATTTTCAGATTTAGTTGACAAGATTCAAAAAAGGGTATGGCAAGAGAAAGACTATAAAGAAATTCTCAAGAAACTGGTAAGAGGTGAATCAGTTCCAGATTATTCTCTTGAACCACAAGCCAAGTTGTTTTTATTCAGAGATAAAGTGGTAATCCCAAGCAATGAAGAACTTCAACTCACAATTTTTCAAAAGTGTCATGACTTACCATTGGCTGGCCATCCTGGCCAGGAGAAGACCCTCAAGCTCATCAAGAGGGATTTTCATTGGGCTGGCATGAATCAATTCATCAAGGACTATGTGTCCTCATGTCAGAAATGTTCAAGAAACAAGAATATTAATCACAACAACTTTGGATTACTCAAGCCTCTTCAAATTCCATGTGGACCTTGGAATTCCTTATCAATGGACTTTATCACTCAATTTCCCTTGTAAAAAAACTTTGACTCTATTCTAGTAGTTGTGGATAGCTTCTCAATAATGGCAATCTTCATTCCAACTTATGGAACAATCACTGCTCTCGACTTAGCTCAAATCTTCATGAGTCATGTGTTTTCCAAGCATGGCCTTCAAATCAGTATTGTCAGTGATAGAGTATCTATATTTGTCTCATCATTCTGGACCAATTTATGTCAGCAGCTCAAGATATCAAGAGATCTTTCAACTACTTTTCACCCTGAAACAGATGGAAAGACAGAGAGGGTAAATCAGATTCTAGAACAGTATCTTCTGATGTATGTCAGCTATCATCAAGATGACTGGTACACCTGGCTCCCTCTGGCTGAACCTTCCTATAATAACGCATAACATTCATCAAAAAAGCAATCACCTTTTTTCACCATTTATGGAAGAAATCACAGCTTTTACTCAATCCATATCTCTCAAAACTCACCTGCTGGCAAGTTATCAACAAAACTCCAATCATTACAGCAAGTTCTCAAAGAAGAATTAGAGTCAGAAATAAGGAGATTCAAGAAGTATGCAGATAGAAATAGATAAATTCCACCTGATTTCCAACCTGGGGACAAAGTATGGCTGGCTTCCAAGAACATCAAGACAACAACACCCACCAAGAAATTATCAGAAAGATGGTTGGGAACTTTTGAAGTTCTGAAGAAGATTGGAAGCCATGCATATCACCTCAAGTTGCCTCAGCAATGGAAGACAGTTCACCCTGTATTCCATGTGTCCTTATTAGAACCAGTGAAGCATTCAACTATCCCAAATCAACATCAATTGCCACCACCACCAGTCTTAGTGGAGGAGCAAGAGGAATGGGAAGTGGCTCAGGTTCTGGACTCAAAACTCAAGAGAGGTAAACTATGGTATCTTTTAGAGTGGAAAGGATTCAGTGAAGTCCCAGAAAGAACAACTTGCGAAACAGCTTCCAACCTTACCAACTCACCAGACCTTGTAAAGAATTTGCATTCATTGTATCCAGACAAGCCTGTCCCAAATACCTCAATAGTTTGATTTATGGTGCTTGGTGGGGAGAAAAAGTTATGAAAGTAAGTTCCTCTCTTGGCATGCACCTTTAAGGGGGTATTCTACCCATATGTTGTTGTAAGCATCACCTTGGCCACTTTGTGAGCACTTGTCAATTTTTTGGACAGATTCAGGAAGCATGAAACATCAATACCCTCCGATTTTAGACCTTATCATGATATGGCCCTATCTCTTCTTTCCTTTTTTCTTTTCTTTTATCTTTATCAATATATCAATTTATGCCAATCATAATTATTAAAGACATTCATTACTTCAAGTGAAATTCATTACTTCAAGTCAATTATGGCAATTTATTTCAGTTTTATGGTGCTTTGTGGGGAGTGGGAGTTATGAAAGTAAGCTCCATCTCCTGGTATGCATTCCTGAGGGTTCTACTTCTTGTAAAACATTACCTTGGCCACTCTGTGAGCATCAAATGCTTGGTTTTCATTTTTTTCAGAAAATTGTTGGCCAAAATAAAGCAACTCACTACAAGAAGGACAAACCATCATCAATTTCTTTTATCTCTTTTTCTCTACTCTCTTTTTCTCTCATTTTATTTATTTTCTTTACTTGTATAATTTTGTTTTCTTTTATTTATTTGAAGAAGCAGCATTGCCTCCCAGGTCATTTATTGGGAGGTTTCATTTATTTTTTCATTTTTAGTAGTTATAAGAGTGGGCATAGAAGTCAAACCAAACACAAACAAGGATAAGGAAACTAGTTATCTCTACCTAAATCATCAAAGGTTCTCTGCAAGTTATTTATCAATTCATCCTCATTCCAGGAAAATTTTGCAGCCATCTCTTCTGAAGCAGTACCTGGAATAGTTCTGTCATTTGCATACATAATCACCTTCCTCCTATTTCTATCAACCCTCCTGAATAATCTGGCCACAGCTTCTTTTTTTTCACTTGGCGCATTGGGATCCTCTCTGGTAATTTGGATAGGCCAACAATCTCTTCTTTGAAAAACTTGAGCGGCAGGAAATGGCAAAGGAGACAAACCATCCCTTCTTCTACCGGAACTGGCCACAGGTTGGAGTTGACAGGAGGTTGTTATGGGTGATTTCCTGGGTTGCTGGCTTGGTGATGGTCTTACTGCTGGATTCAAGGCAGGCCTTACATGGGAAGTACTTGGTGTAGAGGGAGGAATTGTAGTAGGAATGGAAGCAAGGACTGATTGGAAGGTTCTGGGAGTACTGGGAATCACTTGGCAAGAGGCTGAGCAGAGGAATTGCTGGATGGATGGCCAACCGAATGAGGAACTTCAACTTCTTCACCATCCAACTCATCACCACCTTCAGCATCTGGATCAGTTGGGGAATCAGCAATCCTTCTTATTCTTTTCACTACCCCTTCATTATTGATCCTGGAGATTGGGACTTCTGAGCTGGAATATATTGGCCTACCACCAACTGGAATTGTCCATCCAACATTAGTCCACCTGGCCACATCCCTCTGCCTAGAACCAGTTACTACATCAACATATCAGTACCAATTTCACTCAGTATATGCAAATAACTCACATTGAGAAAATCCTGAAGTTCCATCAGGAGTAGGTCCCTCAGAGACTGGGAACTCTTTCCCAAAAGGCCCATCTTTTCTACTCCATAAATACCTCCTGACGGCAGAAGACGGCACCCCGGTATGACAACATGGTTTCTTTTCCAATGAAGCAATAATTGCACTTTGAAGATTGGGGATTGTAGTGTTGAAAAAAATCCTTACCCTTGGCCAAACATTCAGTACAGGCAGGATTGAGAATTTCAACTGCTCTGTATCCGTCATAGGTTTGGGAGTGATCAAAGTGACCAGAAGAAGCCATGGAGGGTGAAGACACCAGAACCACAAAGAACAGATGGTGGCGGTGCAGAAGGAGAAGATTCAGTGAGTTCAGTCCGTTTGGAACTCATAACTGAAGAATATGAAAGCAAAATATTCAAGACATCAGAATCAGTCCACTTCAAATCAAAAATAAATTGACCTCAAGGAAATGGGGCCATAATTTTATGTGGATTTGAGATTTTTGAGAAATTTAACAAAGCAGTTAAAAAATTGAGGTAATCATGTCAAGATTGATGATTATAATAAAGATGATCTTTGGTACTTGATAATATAGAATTCTTATATATAAAGAATAAAGAATTTACCTTTTTTGATTTAATTATTTAGTGTTTTGTAAGCATCTGAGGGGAAAATAGAGTAAAAAGAGCTTTGTTTATAGTAAATACCTCCCTTCTAGAGTCCAGAAGGCTTTTAGTAGACGTGTACTGATGCTTTCTACTAGAAAGTATCAATATTTTAAGGTTTAGTTCTGATTACATGATAATCAAACCACCTTATCTCATTATTACCCCACTATTTAGAGTTATCACTATAACTCTAGGTTTGATGACATCATAGGCTTGGCAGAAGCCTAAAATTTGATGATCTTATCAGTATTAATCATAATATAATAGTATTCATCAGTTTTATAATTTATATGACTGTTAACCTTAAAATAAGATTACAGTGAGTGATCATATATGATCAAATTTAAGCTTAAGCTTGCTCATTAATAACTTTTAAGTTATACACGCTACAGCTATTCTGAGAGTGGATTCTGATAGCTTGGCATGTACTAATTGAGCTTCCAAGAGCATTCAATTAAATTATTAAAACTCTTTTATTGATGATTTTTCTTGTAGCTCATCTTTTCTATTGAAATTCAATATGTTAAACTTCAAACCATGATTTCAAGGGGTTATACATTGAATATTATAATAACAATTATGTCATTCTTCACGTATGAACTAATAGAATCTGAATGTCTACTTTTTTTTAAGGCTGGACCACTTTCACACCAAAAATTACATGGTGACTTTATTTTTGGTTTATCTCTCTATCTTGTATATTTCAAGAGATATTAGCTAAAAACCATGGTAATATGCATTGACCAAAAAAGTGCATACATTCAGCTTAATTCCTTAAGTATTAACTTTAGAGATTAGATTTATATTATCTTATGTATAGAGGTTTATGGAGAATCCAATGGTACAATTTATTTCACATTTTGTTTCATTGTTTCTGAGATAAATGAGGTTTTGTACCTTTTTTAAGATCTTATTACTTATACTTCAGTAATTATTGACTTTTCAGATATGCCATAAAAATGACATATGTGTATTCTACCATGAGGAATCTAATGGTGTAATTTATTTCACATGTTTATTCATTAGATTCTGAGTTAATTCAGATTTTGTACTTTTTTATGGTATTTTACTAGTTTTTGAGATAATTATCATAAGTATAATTATTACAAAAATTTTGCTGTGAACTTTTTGGATATGAGGTCATATCTCAAATGCTCACAGTTATCCATTTATTTACCTCATCACAACCAGCCAAATACTGCTATTTGGAATTCTAGGTAGAAATGAGGTAAAAACTTAGAAAAATCGTTAAAAATACAATTTTTAATTAATTTTGCTGAAATTCTTAGGACCAATTACTAACTGTATAATTCATATAAAAGCCAAAAAGAATTCTATGTTTATAAGTAAAATTGAATGTTTTACTTACAGTCCATTTATGATGATTCCACTTGAAATACTGAATCTTTAAAAATTCACAGAAAATAAAGTCTGTGATGAAATTTCCAATAAAATTGATAAATTTGATAAATTCATAATTATTTTTGAATAGAACAATATTTACAGTTGTTACTCCGTCTATTCTTAACCATAAATGGCTTGGTAGTCATGTAAAAGCATCAATCAAGATATTATGATAATCTTACATGACAACAGACACCGGGGCGAATCTCGTGTCAATCGTCGGCGATTGACTTCACGTCAAGCAAACGTCGAGCAGGATAAAAGTCGAGCTCACGTCAAGCGAAAATCAAGCGAACGTCGAGCACACGTCACACTCTGGTCTTACACCAAATCCTGTGACATCCAATAATATTGGTTACCCTGTGCCTTCAACTCAGATTCCTCACCACCTGATCATCCCAAAACCGTCCGATGATTGGTAAAAATTACACCAGACCTGCCTGTTTGCACACACACACATCAAAGATGTCCTTCAGCCAGTCTTGATGTAGGCGGGGGGTTTGACTTCACCAGGTCATCCATGAAGTGTGCGTGTGCATGCGTGGGGGCGGGTGCGTTTGCGTGTGCATTGGCGTGTGCGAGTGGGTTTGCGTGTGCATTGGCATGTGCGGGTGGGTGTGCGTGTGCATTGGCCTGGGCGGGTGGGTTTTTGTGTGCATTGGCATGTGCGGGTGGGTGGGCGTGTGCATTGGCGTGTGCAGGTGGGTGGGCGTGTGCATTGGCGCGTGCGGGTGCACATGCGGGTGTGGGTAGGCAAAAGCCGATTCCGCTTCCAACATGATGATGGCGCAGTTAGAAATTTTGGATGCTGTGAAAGGTGAGTGTGTGGGTCATTTGATCATTGGACTTGGCTTATTCACACTGTACCCACTGTCAAAATAGTAAGTTCTTTGTGGCAATGTGAAATAATGGGCTTTGCTTGTCACAATGGCATGTCTCTGTCACTAAATTTTGAGGCAATTATTTCACTAGCAAAATTGCTAATGAATCTGAGAGATTTGCATTTTTGTAGACTAAATATCATGAAATAACGGCTTTATCATTACAAGCAGTCCACATGACAGAGCTTTGTTATCATACAATCCACAGTTACCTTCTATTTCTTCTTCTGATATAATAATCAAGTGTCCATCATCAAAACCAACAGCTTTATAAATATTGAGATACGGCCAATCTGTCAGGAAATTCACATCAATCTTCAAAGTTTTTAATTCAGAAAGTTATTGTTCAGTATGCTAGATGGCTCAGAGACTTTGAAAATGCTATCAATAATACCAAATTGTCGTGAGTTGCCCCTTTGAAAACATATCACACTGTTGCTGACATTTTTGGATTCAGTTGAAAATATATTGTTCCCCATATTAATGTTTGAAACTGGAAAATACCAAGGTGAGACAATCCTTGAAGTGGGATGACTAGTGGATTGCACGGTATTGTCTAAGCTGATCCAATCAACCATTTCCCTTGTTGCATGAAAAGTCTGTAAGTACTCAACCAGGCAATCATAATTTTGTTGGTCATGGCGGGATGGCTTGTTATATTTATGGTGATTGAACACGGCAGGTGGCTGTGATTCGAAAAGCTGTTTTATTTCACATGGCACAGATGGGGATCTCAGGAGAACGGAAAGGTTGGAACATCGACAGATATGTTGAAGTAAGGTTTTATCTATATCATCTATTCAGAGTTGCAAAAAGTTAGTCTTATTCAGTTCAGGTGTTTAATCAATGTGAATATATTGATCTTATTAATTGACGTACATATCTTGCTATTTGTTGGCATCTTTGCAAATACTCCAATCAAGCGCTCATAACCCCATGTGGCTGAGGCTTGTGCTGGGCCCCAACGTTGGAAGAGTTCGGGAATATGATCAGCAAAATGATGATTTAGTTTACTTTTCTGTTTTTTGAACAGGTGTTGATTGGAAAGGCAGAATCTTTTCCAATGTTCAGCAAATGCAGTCGCATCATCTATTGAAACAGTCCAGCTTGTGGCAATGTTGATAGCACTAATCAAATGGAATGTATTCTTGGCTAGTTCATTTGCAAGTTCTTCTGACTGACCCATTTTTCTTTGAGTGTTGGCAGATTGGTGTGCATCTAATGACATCTGTTGACTGAGCATTAGGAATGGAATATAGACCTTATATAAGAGAGCCCATTCAGCAGCTTTTAAGCTACCATGAGAGGGGGAACCCATTTTGCGGGGAACTCTTGTCCAAGATGAGGGAATTATGGTCTCAGATATGATTTGTCGGAGATGCTCAAGAGCCTCACCCTTGATCTGGTGATCACTCAGTGCAGTGATATCCAATTCAGAGGGTATTTCAGAAGTGGGGATGTAATTGGCATCAAATGAAGGAATCTCCGCAGAACCACTAGATGGATGTTCTGTGCTAGGGGTGGGCATTGGGAAGTAGTTTTTTCGGGTGGAAGTAGTGAGGAGTGGCTCATTTATTATTTTTTCTGCGTCTCTTCTCACGGAGCAGGCCTCTCTCAATGTGATTTTATCAAGAGAGCTGTTGGAGGTCTTGGAATCTGAGTCTGAACTGTTGGTGTCATTGGATTTCCTGCGGGACATGAAGTAAATTTTTGATTTCGCCTCTGGAATGCACAATTTGAAAGTTGCATGATCCTTCAAAATTGCAAGTATTAAATTATGCATTATGTCAAGATTAACCATTCTGGTTGCATCCCAATATGGAAGGTCTTCCAAAATTGAATATCGCACTCCATACTCAGAGAACATTGCTTGTCTTTGTTGTGGGGTTGCCCGAAGCCATTTGGCAATGGTTGATTTATGACTTTGGTATGAGCGCATGTAGTGAAATTGAGGACCAATTTCTTCAATTTGAGCTTTGTGAATGGTGCAAAAATTACAAAAGTGGTTTCCTGAATGGGAAATAAATCCAGTAAGCTTGCGCATGGCAACCACATCCGCAATGGCTGTGAGGATGGCAACACGGATAAAGGATCCTGATGGACCTGTTGAGGTGGGTGCAAAATGGTAACCTTGCCATAGCTCTTTGAGCTTGTTGATGAGTGGCATTAATAGATAATTCAATTGAAGAGCAGTTGGCTCCTTCGGACCAGGGATGATTCCTGCAACATAGACATTCTCGGGCTTCAATCTTTTACTTGGGGGGAGATTAAGACAAATAAGCATGATAGGTCCAATGCTAGCCAACCGGGTTGACTTTCCATGTGCATTAAACCAGTCCACATATATGGAGAAGGCCAATGCACCAGGAATGGACATGAATGGGGGGTCATGGATATTTCTAGTGCCAGTGAAGCGTCTCCAGACCAATCCATCCCAGACGTCACGTTTTGGGGAATCTTCGGGAGTTTGGGATTGTTGATGTTGATGCAGAATGTCCATAATTCCAGCCTGCTGGAGAAATCTGGCAAGCCAATTTTTGAATGGTTGATAAATGAAATGTTTTGTTGGTATAAATTTTTGCTTCATGTTGGTTGTGTTTTGGGTGTGGGGTTCAGATGAATAGATGAATTTGCCTAATGATTGTGTGCAAGGGGGATCATGATCATTTGGGTCATTATGGCATTGACAGTGGGGTTGGTCAGTTGTGACTGATTCAGTAAGGCCATTAAGAGAGAAACATTGAGGACAACATATAGAGTTTTGAATCACTGGCTCCAATTGGAGATGTTCAAATATGGTACTCAGATCTTGAGGTATATGGAATGCAGGAGCGGGGGGACCAGCTGAGCTTGAGATACTGGACTTGATCAGCAGGTTCAGGGCGGGGTTGAGTATGCGTGAAGCCCTGCGGGGTAAATTATACCTTAATGATAGAATGGCAGATATTATCATTCCTAGGTCTTGTGGGGGAAGGGTTTGACTGCCACTATATGGTTTCTGTGCAGTTGAATTGAGACCCGCTGGAGTTGAGAAAGTGCTTTGGGTCAAACGTGAATAATCAGCTGGGAAGATTTGATCCAATAGAATTTGTGGGCACCCAGATCCTGATGCAGAAGTAGGGATGTTTGGAAGAGATTTGGGTGCAATGGTTGATTTGAGCTTTTTAATGTGCAGTTTATATTGGAAAGGTGTGAAGGCAACTCCTTGCCTATCACCCTCAGGGGAAGAGTGTGTTTGAGTTGAGCAGTGTTGACACATGCATATACGCATTGAGGAATAGGGCCGGGTTGTCATTGTTGCAGGAATTGGGAGTACGGTTGGTTTGTGTATAAATAGCTATGGTTTATGTGAAAGTGTTTAGGAGTGTTATTAATTGGAAATAAAATTCAGTGATTATTTATGAAGGGGGAGATGATTTGAGCCAGCTGAGGATTTTATCCCATTTGTAATGGTGCATGAGCTGCAGTGGATAAAGCTTAACATGTCTCATCTGGATGGCGGAATTGGTTAGGCGTTTAATTGGGTAAAATGCCATGCTGCTCAATGCTCATACATATTCTAGTTTATTTACACATTGTGATAGTGCGGGTTTGACCATTGAGGGGGTTCCATTAGTGAAGTGTTACCATTGAATTGAGGGGATTAACATTTAATCCATGTACGCTGGCACGCCATCGTACATGGTTTAAACCTTATTACAGACATAACTATATAACTCTATTACATAAGGGGTTGGAGTGCAGCTAAAGTCTTGGTATTTGGTTTGAGTGCGGCGGGCTTTGAATCAGTTGGAATGTGATTTGGATTGTCTTGCCTTTCGTGAAAAGGTGATGTCTCTTTTGTGGGTAAATCCTTCATGAATATACCCCTTTACAGATGTACAATGTTGTGGAATTACAATGCATATATTGGCAGTTTGGATAATTCACAAAATGTGACAATGGGGAGGCGGAAATGTTACCAAATATGATTACTTATGGATGATGGGTCCCCTTTCATATCAAGGAAATATCACATTATATGCTGGTAGGCCGTGCAGGGTGGTTTCCGACAAAAGCGGAGGAGCTCAAGAGGAGGCAGGGAGGATTCTCCTCAAAAGAGTCTTATCCGACTTCCACACAACACTTAGTTCCAACTATTCATAGAATTTCTCTATTCAAAATTTGAAAAGATTTCATCTCATATCACTCTATTTTATCATAATACTGAGGTGTTTTATCTAGTTAAAAATATTAGTGTACTTTTTCGGCCCTTATGTCATCTTTCAAGTCACATAAATCCCGTTCAGGTTCTGTTCATGACTCAAATAGTGAATCTAGCATAGAATATGTTCAAACACAGTCACCATTGAGTCCCAACATTCCTCTCACAACCCCTATCGCATCCTCAATGAATGTATCAGGTCTTAACATTGATGTGGGCAATCCAAAGGCTCCAACTTCAAGCACTTGGTCGATCCCAAATATTTCCGTCACTCCAATTCCCCCAAATCCCACTAATACACAAATTCATGTGTCTCAGGGGCCAGAAGGCACACCTCAAATCTCCTCACACGCTAATCCCCAATCAAAATTTCCACGTGAGTTCCTCCTTAATCCCGGTCGGAATCCAGTCCCATCCCAGGATCCCTTTGGCCAAAGTAAACAGCCAACCCTCAATATTCCATCAGGATCTCAGGTTCATGTGGGTGATGAAAGGCGCATGGATGGGGGGCGACGAAAAAGACCTTTGGAAAATGTAACTTGGAGCAGTCTGTTGGAGGGAAATCCAGGATTGACGCTTCATCAAAGTAAGTCATTTGAATTTTGGAGTAGAAACTTATTCACAATTTGATATGTTTGTTTCATGGGTTAGATATGGCACCTAAAGGCAAGTCAGTCCGATCTCAGGAGCCAATTGAAGATCGTGAGGATGACCAGTCTTCATTAATGTTTTGATGTGTTAACTGATGATTTGCATGGCAGGGGATGAACTTTATGCGTCTTCACCTCTGGTCCATAAGGAGAAAGTCACTGGATGTCATCATCCATATGCCTCCAAACCAAGAACGGGTCATGCCATTACATCAAGAGAAAGAATTGTGGATGATGAGGATGAGAACATGTCTCCGACTCAAAGTGAAAAAAAAGATGAACCAAGGAGGGACAATTTCACAGCGCATGAGCAAGGCACTCAATCAAATAGTGAGTTCACCCATCCTCAGCTGGGCCTTGCCCAGAGTATGCTTGAACAATCGCAGGTCAGACAGCAAAGGAACCAGGCCCGCAAAGCTCACAATGTGGCGAAACATGCAAGCCAGAAGGAGCAACAAAAATGGCTGAAGGCAGAACTTCCAGAGAATGTCCATGGAATGAGATCAGCAGTACACGCACATTGCCTGTTCCTACTCAAAGTTAGGGATAAGGATTTTTCCTCACTACCAGCACCACCCAGCACAGAAGAGCGTGAAATTGCAATTCAAGTGGCTGGTCATCTCGGTTATGTCCCCAAGGATGTTTTCAATGAGCCATCAACACAGGTTCAGTCTCAGGGTTTCCAAAGCTACTGCAAAAATGAGCTCCACAAGCTAGGACTAAAGCGATTCACTTGGGACTGGGAGAGCTCATGGCAACATCCGTTCAACGATCTGATGTCTATGGTGTTTTACCGTACATTCCGTCTCGCACTTGTCAGCACTGAGTATCATCACTACTGTTGGAACAAGGATCATAACAACTATGGGGTCGTGGCGGCTTTAATGGAGCAATATTTCACTTATTTGAAAAGAGAATGGAAGTCTATTCAAAAGGATGTGGAGTATTTGGTAAAAAAGAAGGAGAATCAAAAGCTCGCAAAGATTCGTAAAAGAGTTAGTTACTGTATCTCTTCTTCATTGTGGACCAAGTCTGATGATGATCTACTTGATTATGTGCAGACCTGTGAGCCCCGTCGTGAATGGTGTGATCCGGCTAAATTTCCCATTCTAGCATCACAATTCAATGACCCTCGAGTATGCTCAGATACTGAGGAGGTACGGGAAAATGGCCGTCAAGTTTACCGCAAAGTGGGATTACGCTGGCGCTCCCAGTTATTTAATGATTTGGTATTGAAAATGGATAGAGACATAGAGTTTTGTAATCGGATTAAAAAAAGGGTAAAAAAACTATTGATAGATTGCCAGAATTACGATTGACAGATGATGGTGACATTCCGGAAGGCCTATCATATCAGGTATTTGATCAAGATTGGCTCAAAGGCTGTAGTAAGATGCAGACTAGTGCCCTCAAAATACTTGACATGCCAGTTATTAGGCCGAATGGTGATGCTCTGCAATAACTTAGTAATTTGTCACGGTATAGCACTGTGACGAATTAAAATTTTGTGAATTATTTGTGCAGGTGTAATAAAATCTGATTATTATCTCTTAAGGATGCAACAACTTGCTAAATATGTTAGAATATAGACAATATGAATTGAAATGTATCACCGTCTCCCTTAGCAATAATACTCTATTGCTCATTTTCATTGAGGAAGTATTGAAGAAGTTCGATCCAGCTCATGGTGTTCATAATTGTGGACCTGTGCCAGAGTCAACAGGAGTTATCAACTTTGTCAATCACAAATTATATAATATCAGTAAGGCTCACGCAGTTAATGATTTTTTCTTTTCTTGGACCTATTGGTGATTGGAATATGGCATTCCCATAAGGAAGGATTTCAGAATAGTAATACAATCAAGTGAAAGATGAGCTTGAAAGGTACCTTCCTCATGTTGACCTCAACTGAATGAGGAGTGATATAGTGGATGACCTGTACAGGTCGTTGTTGGCCAATACGATGTAGACGATCAACAGCCTGAGCCTCAATGGCTGGGTTCCAATTGGGCTCCTGGAAATGTGGATGTCAGGGTCCAAAAATCAGGGGAGAATTTTGGGGGGCCCCTCACCATTAAATAGACTATATTAGCACAAGTTATATTGAGGCCAGTTCCAGCCGCGGCAATGGATGCAATGAGTACTTCACATTCAGGATTATTGAAGAAATTCTCAAGCGCCTTGTCCTGCGCTCATGGTGTAATTGCTCCATCAATTCGTGCTGAAAGGATAGAGCAATGGGCAAGAGCAATACCGATTCTAAAATATAAAAAAGTCAGATGGAGTCAATTGGTAATCGATGCATATTAGAATTAACGCACAAATCTAGAAATTGGGTCCATTGGGTATAAACCACCGATTTGGTTGGACCACACCTTGTTTGTTTGTTCTTCATTAAGCTTTGTAGGAGGTGTGCAATTTTACTACTCAACATGCATGTTTCCACATCCACAATAGTTCGTGTGATTGTTGGGGAGTTATCCTGAGTGCTCCTGCCCTCGGGGTCTTCCAACTCCGCCTCCGCAATTGTGTTAAGCATGATGTGATGGTTACAACATATTCGCAGCTTATTAATATTTCTGAAAAAATCTCCTGGTCCTTTGCTTTTGGATGATAGGAATTCTTCATATAATGTGGAATATTCTTGCTGCATGGTCGGGTTGAGTGGGAGCAGCTCATAATGATGGGTAATAGTTGGGAGGGATTCGAGATGTGTGGTTTTGGTGCGGCACAAACTTAAATGCCGCAATGCCAAATGCAAAATATCATTGCAACCTTTTGAAAGACTACTCAGGATGAATGGTGACCAGTTATCTTGATCGGCGCTCTGGGGTTGAGTGATGAATGATATTATGCCCAAAAGGTCATAAATGGTGTTGTGAATAGCTGTGCCCGTTAAACATATTCGACGGGATGAAAGGAGGCTATTAATGGCACGGTGAGTGGCAGTGTATTGAGAGCGAATATAGCTATAAGAGGGGGCAAGGGTTATTGGATATAAAAGGTAATTTGAATCATTTAAGCTCAGCCACTCACTGTGCTTCATCCAAGATTATACGATGCCAATTGATTTGAAAAATGAATGATGTAGAGGGATTGGTTTGCTTAAATTCTTGGGTGATAGTATTGTAAGAAGTGATGATGATATCATATTTTAAAATGTTGGCTTGGGATAATGAGTAACGAGTGGGACCATGGTAGATTTTGGCATGCAGTGCTCCAGCCTGAGCATGCTTGGACATTTCTGATTGCCAGTTGGTAATTAAGCAAGGGGGGCAGATGATCATGGTGGGTGTGGAGCGATGGGGGTTTGCAATCATCCGCTCCTTGGAGGTACCAATTAGAGCAATGGCCTGAATGGTTTTACCTAATCCCATATCATCAGCAAGCAGTCCTCCAAGAGGGGTATTGGTCGAAAGGGATTCAAATGAGCTAACGACCTTGTTTGTAATGATGTTCCTGGCATTAAAAGTGGATCCTGGGGGTGAGGTTGCCCAAAGGTTACGGGCTGATTGGCCATTGGGGATTTCTCGATCCCAGAGAAAAGCTAGTCCGGTCTTTTGATGAGGGAGGAGGGGGGTTTGAATAATGGCATGGAGCGGGGTTATCATGGGGAGGTCTGATCCACTGGGTAATTGTATCAGTTTTTGCTTGGAAATCAATGATGAAACAGCAGGATATGAAGCAGGCATCGAGTTTGAAGCGGGAAATGTCGGAGTAAAGAGTTGACATTGACAATGAGTAGTACAGTCATATTCTTTGGGCATTTTAAGCTTGAAATCTTGTGTTCAAAAGCTTTCCATTATGAATAGAATGTTTGGATACCATGTGAAGAACATCAATGCTAGATTGGGTTTCTGAGATGAGGAGGGATCATTGGCATCAGTCATAAATACTCCCTCAACAAATAATATTTGAGTAGGATTGGATTGGCAATTTTTAATCTATGCCCCACCAGGACCACAGTGCATGAACGTTTTTGGTGCCCCAAGGAATGGTATCAACGTTTCGGAAAGGGTTCCCGGGAGAGAGCCAATAGCATGCTGGTGATTTGGGAGATATACGAATATGTTGTGCTGATTGTGCCATAGGATAATCCAAGAACCTAAGTGGGAATTCTCAGGCTTTAAGGTTATATCACTATTTATTTGAATACGAATATTAATCATCCCAATGCAAAGTGGTTGTGAAGGGGTTGACATGATGGCTATTTTAAATTATTTGGGGACAGTTGGGAATTATATGATCAGGAAGGGTTAGCTAAAGGGAATGAAGAGGAATAAGCGCAGGTGGGGAACTTATATGAGTGGCAGCAACAGGCCAAAAGGGGGGTGGCCTGTGGTTACGTGCATGATCTTGATGGGGGTGGGCATCTGTCACAGGGGCTCTTCGAAGTGAAGAGGGCCTGGCACTCAGTAAACTGGGACTCACTTATGGAGGGCTCAAAGATAAGATAAGATGAGATACACTTAAGAGTGTTAAAGATGAATTACTAAAAGAATGAATATAAGAAAAGCAGCAACAAAAGAAATAAGAATAAGAAATAGAAGAGCCAACCACAAACAAGTCCAAGTCCACTGTTTCAACCTGTCAGAATGGAAGGAGAAGGGTTAATAAGGATATGGCCACCCAACTCATACTGTACAGGCGAAGAAAGAAAAAAGGCAAAGACTAACTTAAGATTAAATAAATATAATACCCAAAATATAAGGATAAGAATATTCAGATAATAATAAATCAACTAAATTAATTAACTGGGGAAAAGTCCCCAGGGGGGAGGAAGAGGGGCTGGTATATGTGAGAATCACCAGCCCTGATCCAGAGGAAGAGTTTTCATGAGAATACTGGATGATTTGAATTGAGTCTGGCCAATACAGGTCCTGTACAGCTGTACAGAACCTGTACAAGAGGTGTGGTGTATTTGAGTGATCATACAGTTCCATATTGGTGTATTGAAACTGTATTGGGTGAATCCAGCCTGTACAGGTATTGACAGGCTGTATTGAGGTACCAAGCTGTATGCATGTTTCAGAATGAAGATTGCTGAAACTGCATGCTGATGCAGATACTGGATTTGCTGATTTGGGGTGTTTGAGTGGGCGTATGAATGAATACCCTTACCCCTGATGGATGGTTGTTACAGTATCCCCCTCTTGAAACTGGTGGGCTCCTGAACACCATAATACCCTGCCACTGTTGAGTGGCATCTCAATATCCCCACATTTTTTCAAAAATTTTCTTTTTTTTAATTTTCTTTCCTCTTGACCATTATCCTGAAAATCCTTCATTACTTCTTCCCTGCCAAGTTCAATTGATTCCCCCCTTTTTTTTCAAGTTTGAGTGAGTATTCCTTCCAGAGTATGCAATTTCTTTTCTTTTGATTCAATCAGCCATGTCTTGGGATGTGGCCTTGGGATATATCCCAGAATAAAGACCATTGAGCACTTGTGCTCAAAAATTGGTGCCCAATGAGTATATGACTTGTACTCATTGGCCCAGACTTAATCCATTCAATGAACCTCCAAGGGGTCTTGTCCCCATGATCCAAGGAATTGGCCTCAGGCAGCCCTCCCAGTGGGTTTTGGACTGTGGCCTCCATCTTGAGTGATCTTGATGTATCTTGATTTTTATGGCCTTTTTGGCCTTGCTGGGTGTTTTGGTGATCAGGGCAATTTTTTTGATTTTCTGGGTTTTTTGGCCATAATAGGCCTTTTTGATGTCTTGGGGTCCTACGGTCCGCGGGCCGCGGTCCGTGGGCCGTGGGCCGTGGACCGTACGCCGCGGTCTGCGGTCCGTGGGCCGTGGACCGTACGCCGTGGTCTGCGGTCCGTGGGCCATACGCCGCGGTCCGCGGTCCGTGGGGGCTATTGGAGGCCCCCAGGACCAAAATGGAGCCCCTGGGCCCAAATTTACTGGGGACCCAGGGTGACCAAGGGGCCCAAAAATGGCCCCATTCCAAATTTCACCATATATGGCCTGGATCCATTGAAGGGGTCCAGGACCATCAAGATCTTGGCCTCCCCCAAAGTTGCAGGGGAGGCCCTGGGTGATGAGTTCAGCCCCAAAGGGGTGTGAACCTTCACCTTAGAGGCTTTGAGGTGGGGCATAATTGAGTTATGGCCCCAGTTCCTTGAGTCAACTTTTTTTTCTTGATGTGGAGTGGATTGATTCTGACGTCTTGAATCTTCTGCTTGCACTTTCTTCAGTTATGAGTTCCAAACTGACTGAACTCACTGAATCTTCCCCTTCTGCACCGCCACCGTCTGTTCTTCATGGTTCTGGCGTCTTCAGTCGATTGTCTTCTCCCTCCATGGAGTCTTCTGGCCATTTTGACCCCTCCCAAACATATGATGGGTTCAGAGCAGTTGAAGTTCTTGATCCTGCCTGTACTGAGTGTTTGGCCAGGGGGAAGGATTGCTTTCAACATTACAATCCTCGATCGTCAAAATGCCATTTCTGCTTTATTGGGAAGAAGCCTTGCCGCCGTACCGGATCAACTTTGTCCCAGGTGAGGAGGCACTTATGGAGTAGGAAGGATGGGCCTTATGCGCAGGAATTCCCCATTCTTGAGGAACCTACCCCTGATGCCACTTCTGGCTTTTCTCAATGTGAGTGATTCGCATTTCTTGGTTGAATTGATGCTGATATTTTGATGTAGTGACTGGTTCTAGGCAGAGGGATGTGGCCAGATGGACTAATGTTGGAGGGCCCATTCCGATTGGTGGTAGGCCCATCCACTACAGCTCAGAAATTCCCATTTCAAGGACCAATGCTGATGGAGTGGTGAAAGTAGTGAAGAAGCTAAGAAGAATTGTTGATTCCCCATCAGATCCAGATGCTGAAGGAAGTGATGAGTTGGATGGTGAAGAAGTTCAAGTTATCCCTCATTCAAGTGGCCATCCATCCAGCAATTCCTCTTCTCAACCTCTTGCCAACCACAGATTCCAAAGCCAAGTGATTCCCAGCACTCCAAGAACCTTCCAACCAATGCTTGCTTCAATTCCTACAACCCTTCCTCCTCCATCACCAACTACTTCCCACACCACCAGGCCTGCCTTGAATCCAGCAGTAAGATCATCTCCAGTTCAACAGCCCAGAAACTCACCCATAAACACCTCCCGTCAACTCCAACCTGTGGCCAGCTCCAGCAGAAGAAGAGATGGATTGTCCCCTTTGCCGTTTCCTGCCGCTCAAGTATTCCAAAGAAGAGAACGTTGGCCTATCCGGGTTACCAGAGAAGATCCCAACGCGGCTAGTGAAAATCAAGATGCTGTGGCCAGATTGTTCAGGAGAGTTGATAGAAATAGCAGAGAGGTGATTATGTATGCCAATGACAGGACGATTCCAGGTACTGCTTCTGAAGAAATGGCTGCAAAATTTGCCTGGTATGAAGATGAGTTGATAAATGATTTCCAGAGAACTTTTGATGACTTGGGTATAGATAACTAGTTTCCTTTTCCTTGTTTGTGTTTGGCTTGCCTTCTATCCCCACTCTTATAAATACTAAAAAATGAAAAAATAATGGAACCTCCCAATACATGATTTGGGGAGGGGATGCTGCTGCTTTAAAGAAATAAAAGAAAGAAAATTATACAAGTAAAGAAAGAAAGAAAAATAAAAGAATAAGAGAAAATGAGAGTAAAGAAAGAAAATAAAGAAAAATCCTGATGGTTGGTCCTTCTTGTGGTGAGTTGCTTGATTTTGGCCAATAAGTCTGAAAAAATGAAAACCAAGCATTTTGATGCTCACAGAGTGGCCAAGGTAATGTTTTACAAGAAGTAGAACCCTCAGGGATGCATACCAGGAGATGGAACTTACTTTCATAACTTCCACTCCCCACCAAGCACCATAAACTTGAAATAACTTGCCATAAATGACTTCTGAGTTGAATTGCCATAAATGACTTATGAAAAGAATTGCCGTAATGACTTGAAGTAAATGAATGTCTTGAATTATGATGATTGGCGTAAAATGAAATGATAATAAAGAAAGAAATGAAAAATAAATAAAGAAAACATTGGGCCATATCTTGATAAGGTCCAAATGGAGGGTATTGATGTTGTATGCTTCCTGAACCTGTCCAAAGAAATGACAAGTGCTCACAAGGTGGCCAAGGTGATGCTTACAACAACATATGGGTAGAATACCCCCTTAAAGGTGCATGCCAGGAGAGGAACTTACTTTCATAACTTCTTCTCCCCACCAAGCACCATAAATCAAACTCTTGAGGTATTTGGACCAGGCTTGTCTGGATACAATGAATGGAAATCCTTGACAAGGTCTGGTGAGTTGGTAAGGTTGGAAGATGGTTCCCAAGTGGTTCTTTCTGGGTCTTCACTGAATCCTTTCCACTCTACAAGATACCATAATTTACCTCTCTTGAGTTTTGAGTCCAGAACCTGAGCCACTTCCCATTCTTCTTGCTCTTCCACTAAAACTGGTGGTGGCGGCAATTGATGCCGATTTGGGATAGTTGAATGCTTGACTGGTTCTAATAAGGACACATGGAATACAGGGTGAACTGTCTTCCATTGCTGAGGCAACTTGAGGTGATATGCATGGCTGCCAATCTTCTTAAGAACTTCAAAGGGTCCCAACCATCTTTCTGATAATTTCTTGGTGGGTCTTGTTGTCTTGATGTTCTTGGAAGCTAGCCATACTTTGTCCCCAGGTTGGAAATCAGGTGGAATTGCCCTATTTCTATCTGAATACTTCTTGAATCTCCTTATTGCTGACTCTAATTCCCCTTTGACAACTTTCTGTACTGATTGGAGTTTTGTTGATAACTTTCCAGCAGGTGAGTCTTGAGAAATATGGATTGAGTCAAAGCTGGGATTTCTTCCATAAATGGTGAAAAAAGGTGATTGCTTGGTTGATGAATGTTCTGCATTATTATAGGCAAATTCAGCCAGAGGGAGCCAGGTGTACCAGTCATCTTGATGATAGCTGACATACATCCAAAGGTACTGTTCTAGTATCTGATTTACCCTCTCTGTCTGTCCATCTGTTTCATGGTGAAAGGCAGTTGAAAGATCTCTTGATATCTTGAGCTGCTGACACAATTGAGTCCAGAATGATGAAACAAATAAGGATCCTCTATCACTGACAATACTGACTGGGAGTCCATGCTTGGAAAATACATGGCTAATGAATATTTGAGCTAAATCCAGAGCAGTGATTGTGCCATAAGTTGGAATGAAGATTGCCATTTTTGAGAATCTGTCCACAACTGCTAAAATTGAATCAAAGTTGTTGGATAGTGGCAATTGAGTGATAAAGTCCATTGATAATGAATTCCAAGGACCAGATGGAATTGAAAGAGGCTTGAGTAATCCAAACTTCTTGTGATGAATGTTCTTGTTTCTTGAACATTGCTGACATGAGGACACATAGTCCTTGATGAATTGATTCATGCCAGCCCAATAAAAATCCCTCTTGATGAGCTTGAGGGTCTTCTCCTGGCCAGGATGGCCAGCCAATGGTGAGTCATGACGCTTTTGAAGAATATTGAGTTGAAGTTCTTCATTGCTTGGGATTACCACTCTATCTTTGAATAATAATAACTTGGCTTGAGGTTCAAGAGAATAATCTGGAACTGATTCACCTCTTGCTAGTTGCTTGAGTATTTCTTTATAGTCTTTGTCTTGCCATACTTCTTCTTGAATCTTGTCAACTAAATCTGAGAAAATTTCCACTTTGATTGAGAAGAATCTTGACTCTTGAATTCCATCTTGCTTAAGTATTTGATGAAAATTGTGAGGATTCTTGCTGATGAAGTCCACCCCCCTCTCTGGATACACGTCGTCCCGACGTGACAAGGCATCCGGCAAAGTGGCCAGCCTGCCTGGGCGGTAAGTGATAGTGAAATGAAATTCTGAGAGAAATTCAGCCCAACGGGCCTGACGACGAGTAAGAACTTTGGAAGACATGAAAAACTGCAAGGAAGAGTGGTCTGTCAAGACCTCAAAAGGATTGGAAAGAGAAAGAAGAAATGCCCTCCAGCGCTTGAGAGCCCAAACTATGCCAAGGAGTTCCTTGTCATGAATTTCATAGTTGAGTTCAGCTGGTAAGAGCTTGCGACTATCAAATGCAATGGGATGCTTTCCAGAGTCATTCACCTGACTCAGTACGGCGCCCAATGCATAATCAGAAGCATCAGTCTCTACTATAGTAGGTAGTGTAAGGTGTGGATATGAAACTTTGATTAAAAATCAAGTACTTTTCCTGTCCTCAAAATTTGTATAAGGTAAAATTCAATTAAAAATAGTATGAAATATTATTTTTAAGAGAAAACACGCCAAATTTATTGTTTATAACTTTATTAGTATAAAACAATAATATTATAAAAATTTATTGTTTTACCAACAATAAAAATTTATCCAAAAAATACTCTACAAGAGATATTTTAAGGCTACAAAAGAAATTTCTTCAAGAGCAATTTCAATTGGAATTAATTGAGCAAAGAACTGCAAGCAATTAATTAAAGAACAAAGTCTTTAAAAAGAATATTAAAGAGAAAACACGCCCAAAAGTGACCAGAGTGAATTTGGAAACAAAGTGACAAAGTTAACAGTGATGAAAGATGCTTTAATTCACTTTTGGGGTGGTTCAGGGGTAAAAATGATTATAAGAGTTACAAACAATGATTATAATGATTTTTTCACGTGGTTAAAAGGATTAAAATGATTTAAAAGTGGTGGTTGGAATCTTTGATTGATTGGTTTAACAGTTTTAAACTAATTAATAAAAGGAAAAGATTCTAACATGAAGAGAAAAGTGGGGCAAAGAAGACATTCTTTTATAGCCATCAATTCTCTTACTCCAAAAGTAAAATTTACTCTTGTCAGTCGTGAAAAACAGTCTGACAACAGAAAAGCCAATTATGGCATCATTGAACCCTGGTTTAGACCAAAAAGGGCTGGTTTAAGCCATTTTTAGCCAATTTTAGCCATTTTAGACCCTTAAATCAGCCATTACTATAGCAATACCAGGCCTAGAGCCTTCAAAACACGTCAGAATGTGTGTCAGAGGCGTAGAAACCAGTTAAAACTGTTTTTATTATGATTGTTTTATCTTAAGGGTAGTTTTACCTTCTTGGCAACAGCTAAAACTACCCCAGTTGGTATCAAAACCTCATCATCAATTGAGTCCACAGACCCTGTAACTCAATTCCAGGCCAAAAGTGATGAACTTTTGCGTGAATTTTGACATCCCACGCCTGTCAGCAAGGATTTTGGGGGTCTAGCTCCCCCTTAGAGCTGGAGTTCCTTTTCCCCCCCAAATTTAATCTTTCCAATTTATTTTTCCTTTAATTCCTCATCATGTATTATACTTATAATTTACACATGTAATTCAATTCAATTGTACAGTACAATACAGTAATAATTGACACCTCATATGTAAATCAAAGTTCACTTATGTAATACACGCGCACATTTTGACATTTCAATTGAATTCAATTGAAAATACTTTAATTCCTCATAACTTCTAAACTAAACACAACACCTCAATTTTAACACAAAAATTGATGGTTAACACCACATGTGGTGTGAATTAAATTAAGGTTTTGAGGATTTTCAACTTTTGTATTGAAAATACTAAAAACTTAATTTAAGCTTATTTAGAGTTGAGTTACAAAAATTTCACTCAGAGGTGACCCCACCTGATTTTTTATGAGGAATCCAATGGTGAAATAAAATTTATATGTTTATTTATTGGATAAAAAGTTATAATAAATTTTATTTAACTTTTTTCCAAATTTATTTATTTTTTCACAATTTTGTTAAAATTTCATTTTTACTTAAATTTTTCAAGTATAAATGTAATTTTATATTTACAAAATTTAAAGTAATTTTATTTTTAAATTATAATTAATTTTTTATTTTTAATATAATTTTATATTTATATTTTTTATTTTTATTTTTAATAATATAAATAAATTTATTTTATTTATATTAATATGTTATTTTTTATATTTGTGGTCTTTTGGGTATATGAAATTACCTCTAAGGCTCACATTCCCTCCCCCTAAAAAAGAATATTACTTTGTAATATTGGTGTTTCTAGTGTGTCTGAATCTCCTCAGGAGTTTGGTGGCTTCTGGTATATCTTTCTCTTCTAACCATTCATCTTCACAAGTTGGGTCACTGTACCTAACAAGGTATTCCCTTACTTTCTTGGTTCTTAATTTCCTTTCTTTAAGAACTTTGGTTATTTTCTTAGTACCAGATGTCTCAATAGGAGGTATAACTTGGGGAATCTTATTCCTCAAGGGAAATTTCTCAGCATCACTAGATTTGTATGGCTTTATCAAGCTTACTGGAAATGTAGGGTGCTTATTGCTAAGTTCTTCAGATAACTCTACTTCAACAGCATTTTCTCCATGGAGGGCCTTAATCACAAAAGGTCCTGAAAAGGAGTCTTTTAGCTTTTTACATCCTTTGATGTTATTGAAGTTAGTGGTGGATACAAGAACTAGGTCCCCCACTTTGAAATCTGGAGTTGCATGAGATTTATCCCATTTGTCTTTAGCATATGCAAAAGAGTCCTCCATGCATCTCATTGCATGCTTTCTAGCTTTGTCTAGCATTCCTTTGAAGCTAGCAGCTGTGGGATGTATTTCAATTAAGTCTTTCCTCAAGGAATCTTGGGGTAACTTGGGGTTCCATCCTTTTTCTAGAATAGCAGGAGTCTGATTGGTACTGGAATGGATTGATGTTTTATATGCTAATTCCAGTGCTGGTAACAGAGTACACCAATCATGGGTAAATCCATCACAATCTTTGAATTCAAGGCCATATGCACAAAATCTTCTCACCATGTCCTCTAAGGTTTGGATCATTCTTTCAGCCAGACCATCAGTTTGTGGGTGGTAGGCTGTAGAGAAAGACAGTTTTGTGCCAAATAATTGGTGAAGATTTGTCCATAGAGCTGAAGTGAATTTGGGATCTCTATCACTGATGATATTTGTAAATATCCCAGTCCATGACACTACTCTATTCCATATCAGAAGAGCTGTATCCATGGCTGTATCATCTTTGTGACATGGTAAAAAGATTGGAGTTTTACTGAATCTGTCCACAATTACTAGGCAAGCATTATAGCTCCTGTCACCTCCTGGTGGTAGGCCAGTTACCCAATCCATATGGACAATTTCCCAAGGTCTGTTTGGTTCTTGGATTTTCATCATATTTCCAAGTCTTTTGCCAGTGGATTTATTTGCCTTTTGGCATATGTCACAGGTTTTGCAATATTCTGCAACATCTTTTTGCCACATTGGCCACCATATGCAGGTCTTTACTTTCTCTCTTGTTCTGTCCTCAGAAAGATGTCCTGAAAAGGGACTATCATGGCATTCTTTCAGTACAAGATTGATTAATGACCTGTCTACAACTGTCATGACACATGTGTGCTTGGTTCTGTGGTAAATTATACCATCCAGTAGGTGAAATCTCCCTTCATTATAAGATTTTCTCCATACTTCATCCAAGGCATGTATTAGAGAGTTATCTTTACAGTCTTTGTTAAGTAATTGGCATAAGATGCTACAATTCTTATCTTGAGTGTAACTATTTCTGACTTCTTCAAAGAAGGTGGTGTTCAAGTCTGTAACACTTATTCCTTCTATTGGAATTTGTGTTGAAGCTTCTTCTGGAACATAAGCAGGATTATCAATGTTATTTGGTAATGGCCATCTGCTTAGTCCATCTGCATTCTTATGAATATTCCCATCCTTATGAACAATAGTCATATTGCCTCTGTATTCTTGTATGGCTATTTGCCATCTGAGCATGTGTCTGTTAGGTGTTTTCATGTTCAAAAGTGATTTCACAGCTGTACAATCTGTTATTACTTCAAAAACACATCCCTCTAAGAAATAGTTCAATTTCTCTAAGGCCCAGACAAGGCATAGACATTCCATTTGACTTGCTCCATATCTGGCTTCAGTTGGTTTGATTTGCCTGGATATGAAACATATTGGTCCTTCTACAGGTTTGTCATTTATGAGCTGAACTTGGTGAAGTGCAGCACCTAGTCCATCCCCTGATGCATCAATATACAGTTTGAAAGGCAATTTAAAGTCTGGCATCAGTAAGAGTGGAGCAGTGGTCAATGCTTCTCTTAGAGACTCAAAAGCTTTGACTCTGTCAACAGTCATCTCAAATACTGTGTCTTTGTCACACAACTTATAAAGTGGTCTTGCTATGGATGCAAAGTCTTTAATGTGTTGCCTGTAATATCCTGCAAAACCTAAGAATGACTGAATTTCCTTCTTATTCTGAGGCATGGGTTTTAACAATACTGCTGCAACTTTGTTTTTATCAATTCCAAGGGACAAACCAGATACAACATGTCCTAGTGCCTTAAGTTCTTTAAATCCAAAATGACATTTCTTCAAGGAGATTTTCATGTTTACTGATTGGATTTTTGTCAAAACTCTTGATAATCTGTACATGTGCTCCTCCCAAGTCTTTGAACAGATAATAATGTCATCAATGTAAATGATTAACCATCCCTCTGAGAGTTCTTCAGGGAAGATTTCATTCATCATTCTTTGGAAGTGTGAAGGTGCATTTTTGATACCAAAGGGCATCCTTAAGTATTCATACACTCCACAATGAACAAGAATTCTCAAGTATTTTCTTGCTCTTGGTGTTACTACATTTTGATGGAATCCTTTAAGGGCATCCATAGTGGTTATATACACTGCTTGAGATATTCGAGTAAGGGCAATTTGGATTTTTGGTATTGGGTATCTGTCTGGAACAGTGTAAGTGTTCAGAGCTCTAAAGTCCCCAACCATTCTGGATTTTCCATTATGCCACCCCACTATGACTGGTGTAGTTATTTCTACTTCCTCATTGTGGCCTACTTTTCTTATTACACCAAGGTCTAGAAGTTCTTTGATATGAATTTCTAGAGCTTCTCTTGATTTTGGACTTGCTGGATAAGCAGGTCTTCTTAAGAGTGGTGGATAAGGTCTCTCAATGTTAAGAATGATGTCAACTTCATGACCAATAATTGCTCCCAGGGGTTCTTTGTCTGTAGCAAATGCTCCTCTGTGGTCATACAAAAGGGAAGAAAGTTCATTTTCTTGCTTATCAGTCAGATGAAGGCTTATTTCAGCCTCATTCAACTGTTCAGACTTGAATTTCTCTAACTCTAAGTTGACTGGTGATACTTTGTTTACTGTAATTTGTCTTTTAAAGGGTAAAAAGGCAAATTTCTGGCGCTTATTGTCTCCAATTGTAAAGTATCTGTCTTTGTTATTATGTAAATCTATCCCATACATGATTAAATAGTCATTTCCCAATATAAAATGGGTACTAGAGCAATTTTCCATAACAACAAATTCAACTGTGATCCTTAAATTCCCATTTATGTGTGGGAATATGACATTGGTCTCAAAGATTCCTAATGCTTTCATTGGGTTACTTGCACTGTTGAATTTTATACCATCAATTGGTAACAATTGGTCTTCAAAATTTGGTACACAAGTCTTAAGAAAAGATTTTCCAACACAAGAGTGGAAGGCTCCTGGGTCAAGCAAAAGTTTGGTGGGTTTGTTGTCAATCACCACTTCTGTTATACAGGAGTTACCAGCTGTATAACCTTTTCCTCTGTTTGGTTTTGTCTTCATAAGTTGTGCATCTTGAACTTTTGATAAATCAACTTGACCATTGCTCAATTGTGGTAAGTGGGAATAAGATTCCATGATGTCAAAAGTGGCATTGATATTTTCTATATCTTTTGAAGATTCAGAGAATATGGATGACTTATCATCTGAATTGTCTTCAATTATGTCTTCTTTTTCAACATCTGGTTCTTTTTCAATGTCAATTTCATTGATTTTCCCCCTTTTTGGACATGTATTGGCTAAATGGGTGGTGCTTTGGCAAATATGGCATTTTCTGACTGTATCTGCAGATTTATATTTAATATTACTAGAATTTTCTTTGGGGTTTTTGTCCACAGAATCTTTCCAAGGTGTATTAAACCTTGTTTTAAGATTCACCCTACTAGAACCAATTTTGGTTCTGGTGGTTACTTCTTCTAGTATATTGATAATATCCTCTGCTGAAGATTGTTCAGTAGTCCTGCTTTTGACAGCATGCTCTAAGTCACCTCCACATTGTCTCAGAATTTTTCTATGGATCATAAATTCTGACATGTCAGGATATAATGCTGTTAATCTGTCCTTTTGTTGGCAAAACCATGGTAAAGCTTTGTCTTTATCAGCATTAAATTTGGCAGATTCAAAGGCTGTTTCAACTTTAAACCTCCAAGCATCATTTGCCCATTTGTTGATGATTTGGGTTTTCCACCAAGTCCAACTCTGGTGTCCATGTGCTTGTCTTATTTTGATGTACCATCTGTGAGCTGATCTGGTAAACAAGGTGTTAAACCTGGCTGTTACCAATCTGTCTGGTAATTCAAAATCCTCTTTGATCATGTCAATACCTCTAATGAATTCCATATGGTCATACTCTCCTTCACCACTGAAGTGAGGCCATTCTTTAAGTTTTGGAACTTCTTTCAAGAGTGCTTGGCCCATTGATGGTTCCAAGTTATGAAAAGAAGTGGATAATTCATTTTTTAATTGTGAATTATCAGGATCCAATACTTGTGGATTTGAAATTCTTGTGCCCTCATTTTGATTTAGAGGTGTAGACATTCTTGGTAAGGTGTTCAGTAATTGTTCAATGTCATTCATTTTACTGTTGCTACACCTTTGGGAATTTCTGTATTCATGTTGGAAGCTTTGTATTAAATTTATTACTTCAATTTTATACATGTCTTCTTTATGTGTAAGTTCTTGCCATAACTCTGTCTGTCTTGTATTATCAGCAGTGACTTGATTCAATTTCATTGATAATTTTGATACTTCTTCTTGTGAAGCATCAAAACACTTTTTCAAGGCAATGGTATATGTCTTTACTTCAGTAAATGAATTTGAAATGTCATCAAGGACTTTCTTGTTATCTGTCTTGCTAATATTTATGGCTTGTTTAATTCTTGTTTCAATTATGTCATCAATATTGAATTTAGAATATTTATCTGTTAATTCTTTAATAATGGCATATTGTTCATTTATTTTATTGTTAGAAGAATTATCATTATTGGAATTTTTAATTGTTCTCAAAACTTTTTCAAAACACATAAGTGTTTCATTAATTTGGCACAGACTCAGGTTGTTTGTTTTAATGTTGTTACAAATGGTGTCATTTTTATCAGAAAGATGTTTTTTCACGTCATTTATAGCATTATACAACTCTGGGATGGAATCAAATATGTCAGAAATCATTTCTGGAACCTTAATCTGGCTTCCTCCTTCTTCTGTAATTCCATCATGGTTCTGGCCATCTGAAATACATTTTCCATGGCATCCTGCTGAATCTTTGGGATTCTGTAGCCCTGGCTGTAAGGTTTTGGGGCTGGTGCCTTCCCTTTGCCCTTGTTTGGAGTTTGTGGCTGCTTTTTCACGTTGGAATTGCTGCTGCTGGCCACTGGGGCTGTTTTTGGCACTGGTTTGGCTGGTGGAGGGTTGTTTTTCCTCCATTCTAGTGTCAAAAGCATCATGTTTTTCTTCTCCATCAATGGATGCCATCCATTGAGCAATTTGCAAGTGTTGGGATGGACCAAGAATTTCCTTACTGTCAGGTAAGAATTCATGCAGTTTTTCCACAGATCTGCCAGGATCTGGTACTCCTTGTACTGCAGTGCATTGTTGTAAGCTTTGTGGCTGGCTTTGTATATGTCCACTGAGGCTTCTTGTGGCGGTGTCAGCTCTTTTTGAAGGTAAAATGGTATTATCAGCTTCAGAATGACCCATTTTAGTTGTTTGGAAGGCATCAACTGACCCTTTTCCTTCTGTACCTGGTTGGCCTCTGCCATAATCACGTCTATTACCTTTTTGGGAGCTGCTTGAGGGGTTGTAGCTGGCTCCTGACCTGGTTGAAGGCATAATTATGGTTAAAAAAGGCTTAAAATAGTATTTTTACGTCAAAAACTTACTATTGGCCAAATTTTTGGCTTTCTGAAGTGTATTACTTATATCCAAGTTAATTAATTCAGAAGATATTGGTTCAGGTTAATTATTTTGAGTCACAATAACAGTACTATTATGATCAGAATTAACAGTACTGGCAGGGATAATGCTGGTTACTGTTGAGGCTGTTTCAATGTTTTCTTGTCTTACCACGTTGTCAGACACTAAAATTAATGAAAAAGCCAATTAATTAAGTAAAAAAAGGTTATTTCAAAAAAGAAATAAAAATATAAGCCTCACTTATAATATGAAAAAAATTATTTTTTTAAGGATTTTTTTGGATTATAAGTATTTTTTATATGTTTTTAAATTTTTCAATATAAGAAAAAAGATTTAAAAAGAGTAAAAAAAATATGTCACAGGTAAAATATCACGGCTGGGCCCCCAAATGTAAGGTGTGGATATGAAACTTTGATTAAAAATCAAGTACTTTTCCTGTCCTCAAAATTTGTATAAGGTAAAATTCAATTAAAAATAGTATGAAATATTATTTTTAAGAGAAAACACGCCAAATTTATTGTTTATAACTTTATTAGTATAAAACAATAATATTATAAAAATTTATTGTTTTACCAACAATAAAAATTTATCCAAAAAATACTCTACAAGAGATATTTTAAGGCTACAAAAGAAATTTCTTCAAGAGCAATTTCAATTGGAATTAATTGAGCAAAGAACTGCAAGCAATTAATTAAAGAACAAAGTCTTTAAAAAGAATATTAAAGAGAAAACACGCCCAAAAGTGACCAGAGTGAATTTGGAAACAAAGTGACAAAGTTAACAGTGATGAAAGATGCTTTAATTCACTTTTGGGGTGGTTCAGGGGTAAAAATGATTATAAGAGTTACAAACAATGATTATAATGATTTTTTCACGTGGTTAAAAGGATTAAAATGATTTAAAAGTGGTGGTTGGAATCTTTGATTGATTGGTTTAACAGTTTTAAACTAATTAATAAAAGGAAAAGATTCTAACATGAAGAGAAAAGTGGTGCAAAGAAGACATTCTTTTATAGCCATCAATTCTCTTACTCCAAAAGTAAAATTTACTCTTGTCAGTCGTGAAAAACAGTCTGACAACAGAAAAGCCAATTATGGCATCATTGAACCCTGGTTTAGACCAAAAAGGGCTGGTTTAAGCCATTTTTAGCCAATTTTAGCCATTTTAGACCCTTAAATCAGCCATTACTATAGCAATACCAGGCCTAGAGCCTTCAAAACACGTCAGAATGTGTGTCAGAGGCGTAGAAACCAGTTAAAACTGTTTTTATTATGATTGTTTTATCTTAAGGGTAGTTCTACCTTCTTGGCAACAGCTAAAACTACCCCAGTTGGTATCAAAACCTCATCATCAATTGAGTCCACAGACCCTGTAACTCAATTCCAGGCCAAAAGTGATGAACTTTTGCGTGAATTTTGACATCCCACGCCTGTCAGCAAGGATTTTGGGGGTCTAGCTCCCCCTTAGAGCTGGAGTTCCTTTTCCCCCCCAAATTTAATCTTTCCAATTTATTTTTCCTTTAATTCCTCATCATGTATTATACTTATAATTTACACATGTAATTCAATTCAATTGTACAGTACAATACAGTAATAATTGACACCTCATATGTAAATCAAAGTTCACTTATGTAATACACGCGCACATTTTGACATTTCAATTGAATTCAATTGAAAATACTTTAATTCCTCATAACTTCTAAACTAAACACAACACCTCAATTTTAACACAAAAATTGATGGTTAACACCACATGTGGTGTGAATTAAATTAAGGTTTTGAGGATTTTCAACTTTTGTATTGAAAATACTAAAAACTTAATTTAAGCTTATTTAGAGTTGAGTTACAAAAATTTCACTCAGAGGTGACCCCACCTGATTTTTTATGAGGAATCCAATGGTGAAATAAAATTTATATGTTTATTTATTGGATAAAAAGTTATAATAAATTTTATTTAACTTTTTTCCAAATTTATTTATTTTTTCACAATTTTGTTAAAATTTCATTTTTACTTAAATTTTTCAAGTATAAATGTAATTTTATATTTACAAAATTTAAAGTAATTTTATTTTTAAATTATAATTAATTTTTTATTTTTAATATAATTTTATATTTATATTTTTTATTTTTATTTTTAATAATATAAATAAATTTATTTTATTTATATTAATATGTTATTTTTTATATTTGTGGTCTTTTGGGTATATGAAATTACCTCTAAGGCTCACAGGTAGAGAAGGGTTAAAATGAGATAAGATAGGAGCAGAGGTGAAAGCTTCTTTGAGTGCTTGAAACTGGCTAAGAGCTTCCTCATTGAAGATAAAGGGAGAATCTTTTTTAAGGAGGGAAGTGAGAGAAGTGATTTTTTTAGAATAATTTTTAATGAAACGTCGATAAAAGTTGGCAAAGCCAAGAAAAGATTGAAGAGCCTTGATGTTTCTGGGCTGAGGCCAATTGAGGATTTGCTGAACTTTTGAAGAATCCATCTTGAGGCCATCACTTGAAACAACATAGCCCAAGTATTCCACACTTGAGGCATGGAATACACACTTGGAGGCTTTGGCAAACAGATTATTGTCCCTCAGTCTTTGGAGGACAGAGGCCACATGTTTGACAAGTTCCTCCTCAGAACTGGAAAAGACCATAATATCATCTAGATAAACCACAACAAACACATCCAAAAAATCTGCAAAGATATCATTTACTAGATTTTGGAAAGAAGCAGGAGCATTGGTCAAACCAAATGGCATGACCAAATACTCATAACTGCCATATTTGGTTCTAAAGGCAGTTAAGTGCTCATCCCCCTCTTTGATTCTCAGAAGGTTATATGCACCACGCAAATCTATCTTGGAGAAGATAGTGGATCCGTTGAATACAGTAAGAAGCTGGTTCATAGGAGGAACAGGGTATCTGTTCTTCCTAGTGACAGCATTGAGTTTGCGGTAGTCAACACACAAACGAAGACCTCCATCCTTTTTCTTGACAAAAAGGACAGGTGCTCCTGTTGAAGAGGAACTTGGTCTAATGAAACCTTTCTCTACATTCTCTGAAATGTAGGCCCGCAGTGTTTCTGACTCTTGATTTGATAATGAGTAGATAACACCAATTGGAGGTAGAAGACCCTCCAATTCGATATGGTGATCACAGGCGCGGTGTGGAGGAAGTTTCTCTGCTTTCACCTTGGAGAATACATCCAAATATTGGTGATAAGCAGGAGGAACAACCTTCAGCACAGTTTCAATTTCTTCTGGCTCTTCCTCCTCATCCCACTGCTCCTCCAGGGATGCATGAAAGGATAAGGGAGGAAGGTCCATATCCCCTTGGAAGAGATGAAGTGAAGATATGGAAACATCTTCTCCAACATCCTTTATCTCTTTGAAGACTTCATCTCTTGATGGAAGTAATGACTGAGAGGGAATTATGGAAGGGATATGGACAGAAGAAGGGATGGAAGGTGTCTTAAGTTCACCAGCCAGAGCAACACTGTTGACAGCAGTGGATAAGTCATTACTAGTAGAAGGAGTAATACCACTAGAATCCTTATGATTAGAATCATAGGTGATCAATCCATTTTTCCAATGAATAATGGGATTGAAATGGTAAAGGAAATCATAGCCCAATATCAGGTCTTCTCCTTTGGGTGAATCTATGATAAAGAAATCCCACTGAAAGCTTGGGAAGGAAGGCAAGTCAACTACCCACTTGGTATAATGGGTGATGAACAAGGCAGGGGATTCATTAGAATCCAAAATGAAAAGAGGAATCTTTTCAGGGAGCTCTGACAGAGTCAATGAGTACTTGAGAACAAAATTCTTTGCAATAAAAGAGTTTGTAGCACCAGAATCAATGAGAATACTATAAAAAATATCAGAGACAGAAGAGAAAATAAGAAATTTTAAAGATTTCTTGACACTAGTATTCAGAGTGCACAATTGTGCTCTTGAAGGAAATAAGTGAGAACCATTGAACACATCATGATTCCCACTCAGGCTTTTCCCTGCTTGCTAGGGAAGCCTCTTGATGATGACCCAGGCTTGTTCTGAGGTCTCTTGAAGCATTTTTCAATTGGGTGCTTTCCACCACAATAAGTACACAACCCCTCTTTAATCCTCCTCTCCTTTTCAGAACCGATTAATTTATTGTCCTTATTGAGGAGAGCAGCATGGGGCTTGTCCTTTGAAGATTGGAATTGCTTGCCCTTCTTGTTCTTCTTCTGGTGAGGCCTCTTTGAAGATGAGTTTTGAGGAGGCCTAGACTGATTGGATCCAATGACGGGAGGCTTCTTCTCTTGATTGCCACCCTTTTCCTTTTGCCTCTCATGATATCTTGTGTCTAATTCCAGAGTGACATCCATAAGTTCTTGAAGAGTATCAAAAGTTCCAGGGTGAGAAGCCAACTGATCCAATAATCTTGATGCCAATCCTCTTCTGTAAACATGGATATAAGCTCTTTCCCCCCAATCTCCAATTCTTGACATTAAGCTTCTGAAATCTGCTATGTACAAGGAAACATGACCACTTTCCTTCATCCTCAAATTGTCCAACTCTTGTTCAGCTTTCCTGACTTCATTGGGGTCACCAAACAGAGTGAATAATTGAGATTCAAACAATGGCCAATTATTGAGGAGGTAGGAAGGGTCTTCATTGGAAATATTTGAGAGGTAAGGTTCAATCCATTTGCCAGCTCTACCAGTGAGAAAAGAAGTTGAGTACAAAACCTTCTTCCTGTCTGAGAAGAAGTTTGCTGGATCATTATGGAAAATTAGTTGACAGGATTGGATAAATCCTCTCAACTTATGAGCTTGAGTACCATCAAAAGAATCAGGTGCCTTCATGGATGGAGTCTTGAAAGCAGGGGCTTTGGAATTGTCCCTGGGGGCAACTGCTTGAGTGAGTTGTCCCATGAATTGAGTCATCTGCTCCATCATCTTGAGGAGACTTGGATCAGTTTGAGAGACAAGAGGTTGACTAGAAAGGGCTAGATTAGAACCCTGAGGTACCTCTGGAGCATTTGCCAAGGCATCTGCCACTTCAGTTTCCCCAGAATCTTCCTCTTCCACAGACTCTTCCCCCTCTTCATCTTCAACTTCCCCTAATCTTGCTCTTGCACCTTCAGACATGCCAGGGTAGCCACCCAAAAGTCCAGAAAAGGATCTTGATCTTCTAGATTTCATTCCACCTCTTCTTGAGGGTGCTGCTCCTTCCATTGGTGGTCCTCTGTCCAAATTTGCACTCGGTTGATGAACTGATGGTGTGCGGTCAAGAGGAGCCCTTGCTGTAGGAGTGAGAACAGCTGGAATTTTCTGGGATCTAGTATTCTTTGCTGGGGGGCTATGCTGGACTGGCATTATGAAAAGAATTAAAATAACTTGATGGTATTAAGAAGAATAATCAAATTTGGCCAAATCAATCACAACAAAATCTTGATGAATCTTGAGGAATCAATTCAAATCTTGAGGTGAAATCAAATTCAATCAACAATCAAATCAATTCAATCAATCAACAATCAATTCAAATCAAATATCAATAATCTTGAGTAAATCAATAATCAATAAATCAATAATTCAGTGTCTTCAATATGAAATCAAGGTCTTGAGGAATCAATCAATCAATTCAAAATCTTCAGAAATCAATTCAATATCTTGATGAGTCAAATCAATCAATAAATCAAAATAAATTCTTGAGGATCAATCAATATCTTGAGATTTCAAAGTCAATAAATCCAATAAGTCCTGAATCAATAACCCAATAAAGCAATGAATCTCAATGAATAATCCAATCAAATAACCAATCAATTACTCCTGAATAAGACCTGAATAAAACACAGAAAAATTTGATTGATAAAATCAAATGAAGTGATGAAATGGTCAGTAATGATTAAGAAAGGAAAAGAATCAATTTTCATAAGAATGAAATGAATGAGATGAAAATTGATGAGAAAGAAAAAATCATAATCATTAAGATCATTAAATCATAAAAGGAATCATAATTGATGAATAAAAGGAAATGAATATAAATGAATGAAAAGAAAGAATCAAATATGAGTTAATTAATTTAATGTCACAGGGGCTCTTCGAAGTGAAGAGGGCCTGGCACTCAGTAAACTGGGACTCACTTATGGAGGGCTCAAAGATAAGATAAGATGAGATACACTTAAGAGTGTTAAAGATGAATTACTAAAAGAATGAATATAAGAAAAGCAGCAACAAAAGAAATAAGAATAAGAAATAGAAGAGCCAACCACAAACAAGTCCAAGTCCACTGTTTCAACCTGTCAGAATGGAAAGAGAAGGGTTAATAAGGATATGGCCACCCAACTCATACTGTACAGGCGAAGAAAGAAAAAAGGCAAAGACTAACTTAAGATTAAATAAATATAATACCCAAAATATAAGGATAAGAATATTCAGATAATAATAAATCAACTAAATTAATTAACTGGGGAAAAGTCCCCAGGGGGGAGGAAGAGGGGCTGGTATATGTGAGAATCACCAGCCCTGATCCAGAGGAAGAGTTTTCATGAGAATACTGGCTGATTTGAATTGAGTCTGGCCAATACAGGTCCTGTACAGCTGTACAGAACCTGTACAAGAGGTGTGGTGTATTTGAGTGATCATACAGTTCCATATTGGTGTATTGAAACTGTATTGGGTGAATCCAGCCTGTACAGGTATTGACAGGCTGTATTGAGGTACCAAGCTGTATGCATGTTTCAAAATGAAGATTGCTGAAACTGCATGCTGATGCAGATACTGGATTTGCTGATTTGGGGTGTTTGAGTGGGTGTATGAATGAATACCCTTACCCCTGATGGATGGTTGTTACAGCGTCTTGGGCTGATAATTTTCATATCCGATTTGGGGCATATATCAAGGCAAGGTGGCCAAAATGTGGGTGCACCATTATGACTGCTGGATCTGCAGCGAGTGACGAAACCTTTGGTGGAACAAGGTTGACATTAGCATATCCAAAATTGGGTGGGTTGTAGAAACTTATTGTGGAGGGCATATTAGAGGCATGCAGTCATGTTCGCTGGTGTGACAGCGAACATGGATGCATATCTTCCCCAGGTCCATTCTCGCACAGGGACCTACTGGGCAATGTTGGCAGTTTCAAAGGGCAATCTCACTGTGGGGATGTTTGTGTGTGGGCGGGTGAGATATGTTCGGTGGCATGCCACCGAACATGACTTTGGTTTTGCCTGAAGTTTTTTGCTGACTGATGCCTACTGGGCTTTCAGGGGGGAATGTGTGGGATGATCAAAGGGGGCGCCAGCCGTGAGCCGTGATCCACATATACATTCACCCCTATTGCGTTTGAGGCGAGTACTAATCCACCGAGATTGGCATCCGGGTCTTTGCCTCACGCGCGTACAAAACTCCGGAGAAAGAGGCCACACGCCCAAGGGATTTTTTGGCTGCAAGCCACGTGCCACAACTTGCGCGGGGCGTGTGAGAACGTGAAGAAAATTACCCGCGGTGGGAGGTACCCACACAAACAGTACCAGCCTCAGCAATCATAGTCTGGGATTATTCTAATGTGGATGAGGCTGAAGCAAATCCACACTGATTGGCCTCAGGTTTCCACGCGCAAGCGGGTGAGCGTCTGCAGTCAAGCTGACAACCCGACCAAGAAAATAGGCAGTTGGAAGACTGGCAGTAAAATGTCTTCCAGGCGTGTGAAAGTTGCCTTTGTATGACCCATCGGGGGTGCGTATGAAAGCATGTGGCTGCCCGACAATGAACAAGCGGGCCAGTCATTGTTTGCCCCAACAATGGCACCGGAGTGAATCAACTCTTTGTGTATGACCCAAATAAACAGTCATCCCACTATGACCCACTTACATTAACTTGGATTACATGCGCATCTGTGCCGTAGTTAGGCAGAGCTGTCCAACAAGGTGCATCAAAGGGATGCAGGTGAGAGATATGACTCGATGGCTTGACGTGATTGGATGTTACATTGTTGAACAGCTTTTGCTCTGCCCCGCAGCATACATTTACAAAGGTGTACTGCGTACTACATTGTTGACTGTACTGTACAGATCAGGAAGGTGTAATACTACTTGAGCCTGCATGCATATAGCAAATGTGCATGCACCTTCCGATCGTTTGCATTTACGTAGCTCATGTGCCACATGCTCAGCATTGCGTTTCACCCGATTTGCACACGCAAGCTGAGCATGTCATGGTCAAAAGCACCGTGTGAAAGTGCTCAGTAAAGCCATGGAATGAACTAATTCTGCAATAGCTCACTGGAAGGCTCAGTTTGGAGCACTTCACCAAAGCGTGTGAAATGCTGCACCTGGCTGAAATGTCATCCGATGCTGTGCCAAATGCTCAGAGTGCGCGCATACAAAAACGACTGAGCAATGGCTCAGCATGGTGCATTTGATATTGTTATATCTATAGTTCAATCACTGTGCAATTCCAATGTTCAGCCACTGAGCATTTCAATTATGACCCAAAACCAAACCTGAGAAATGGGTCGAGGCAAGCTCACGCTGTATTCACTTGTCTTACAGCCCCCCCCTTTGTTCACATACTATTACCAGGCCATATGGCCGGTAATCTCGCCGCGGTCACTTGTGACCAAATGCACTGGGTGCTTTTCTGCATGGGTCACTTGTGCATTGCACCCACAATGCACATTCAACAAGGGCCTCACGACCACCCTCCTGGGTGATCGGGTGGCAATTTAAGGAAACAAAGGGGATTTGACTCAGCTTGACAATTCAATAAATTGCAATACTCAGCCAGACCCCCATTGTTCTTCTGCCTCACACGAGCATTTCACTTCGCAGTTGCAGCATTTGCTGAGACTCAGCTTCAATTTTGCCCACACACCTTGAAGCTGAGACTTTTGCGGGTGCTGAAACTGCTGAGATTGTCTCAGCTTCACCATGGTATAAAAGACCATCTTCACACGACACGCACTTCACTTTCTCTCTCACCCGCTCCACTTCGTTCAACCTCAACCGCGTTTGTCCTTCTTGTGCGTATTCCCCCTCGTCTTCCTGCCTTTCCAGTCTTTTCTTTCGCACTCGACTAACCCCACTCCCCTTCCTGCTTGCTTTTTGTTTTTCCTGCTAATACTTTCAGAACCCAACTTCTATCTACTTTGTACGTTTTCTCCAATTAAACATTTGTCAAGATTATGATCCAATATTAATAATTCCCTTTCTTCATGACTCTCTTCTAGACTTTTAAAAACCTCCTACTAGCGCTTTTTTAATTTGAATTCCGCTTTAAAATTATAAATCATCGTATGTCTTCCTTTTCTTTCTTGATTGCTTACTTTCTATTCAGTTACTAACCTGTTTTGTTTTGTTTTTAGATGTCGTGCACGTTATGCACCAAGCGGGGTATCCCCTGCATTCGTTCCTCGACGACGACCGACGCTTGTGATGCTTGCCGACAAGCACACAAGAAATGTTCGTTTGTCGTCCGCCCCTTCCGACCCCGCGGCCAGAGGAGTTCCCGCCCAAGACGCCCTCGCCAGGACTCCTTTGTGGCCGATGATGATGAAACCATTTCCAAGCGGGAATGGACCCCGGGACCCCAAACAGGCCAGCGGGAACGATTCAGGATGATTAGCCCAGTCCCCTCAAGCATCGAGTTGTCCACCCCCCTCCTAGGCCACCATCCGATGGTCACTTCACTCCTCGACCTGAGCAAAGTGATTATCCGGCCGATGAAGGATGGCGATGGAAAGAGGACATTCGAGCTTGGGCTGATCGTCACCATGTCTTGTCACGGATGGGATTCAAACGCCAAAGTAAGCTTTCTTTCTCCTCCTTATCTCATTTATTTTCACGCAATAATAATACTCACTTTTTTCCATTACTCATAGAACCAAACCCCCCGAATCCCCCCCGACAAGACTCTCCCGTTCCTACTTTGCCTCGCGGGCAAACCCCACGGCAACCCACTCCAGGCCTGAGTGGCACCCAATGGTCTGAGGACTTATTCCGCGGTAGGCAGCCAACTTTCTCTTTTCTCATTTTCACTTTCGCATCAAGTTAACTGACTCTTCCTCCTTTTGTAGAAGCCTCCCAGCACAATGAGCCACCTATTCCTGGCCCAAGTCCATCCTCCGAACCACCTGAGGACATTGCAACTCGTGAGCCTCAACCTGAGGTGGCTCCTACGCAATCAACGGAGGAACCTTTTGGTAAGTCCCTATTTCACTTTTTTAACTCAACTCAACTTTTCCTCACCCCTCCTTCGACCATCTCCAGCTCGTCCCGCCACTCCCCGCTCGATTATCATCATCGACGATACGCCAGTCGGATCACCCCCTCCCCCTCCCCCTCCACCTTCTTCTTCACCGACTCCGCCACCTTCCCCTCCTGTTCCCCCTCCCACCACTCCTACCCCGGTTCCTTCCCCGGATATCCTTCCCATTGCCGCTGAGAACCCAACCGCCTCCTCCCCCCCGGTGCCAAGCTCCTCTCATTCCTACGATGACGCTCGCCAGGAATTCACCGACCTGCGCCCGATACTAATGATTCCTCGAGCCATCGTCCACAAATCAATCAACCGAATCTTGTTGGAGCATCGTCGGTTGCTCCACATGATTCCTTTCGTGGATGCAACTCATCGAAATGAGATGCACCGGGAATTCCGGGAGGAACTAAACTCCCTCCTTGGCGAGGCGATGGAGGCTTATCCAATGGAGGACATCACCGGGATAGTCTCAAAATTCTTAGAAAAATAAAATCCACAAAAAAAATCGTATACTTTCCTCTTTTTACCTTTTGTAATACACTCCTTTAGATAAATTTTTTGTATTCAATGAAAGATATTTTCAATTTCTCTTAAGTTCTTTGTTCACGTGAATTTATTATAATTCCTCAATAATTCATATTTACTATTGTGTGAGAATAATTTTCGTAAGTGCCCCACCAAAAGTTTGAGTTAGTATTTGTATGTGTGAAAATCGTTTGCCAAAAATGCGCCAATAGTCACCATTCCTGCCTCCTATATTTTCTTCCTCCATTGTTTAGAGCCATATCAAATCTTAACAGTAAAAAAGCGCGAGGTTCCGGCATGTGAGCAATCCACTCCAGATTGATGAGAAATTGCCATTCCTATGGTCACACGCTATTAATCTTAGTCATGTATTGAATTTTTTAAATTGTCGGGAACCTTCACAAGTGTAACAATAGGCGTGTGAGCTGTCGGGAGCCTGCAAAGGTGTAAGGATTGGCGTGTGAGCTGTCGGGAACCTGCACAGGCGTAAGGATTGGCGTGTGAATTGTTGGGAGCCTGCACAGGCGTAAGAAATTGTCAGCATTGTTGGCAACCTTCACAAGCCTAAGGATTGGCGTGTGAGCTGCTGGGAGCCTGCACAGGCGTAAGGATTGGCGTGTGAGCTTTGCGGAGCCTGCACAGGCATAAGGATTGGCGTGTGAGCGTTCGAGAACCTGCACAGGTGTAAGGATTGGCGTGTGAGCTGTTGGGAACCTGCACAGGCGTAAGGATTGGCGTGTGAATTGTCGGGAGCCTGCACAGGCGTAAGAAATTGTCAGCATTGTTGGCAACCTTCACAAGCCTAAGGATTGGTGTGTGAGCTGTCGGGAGCCTGCACAGGCGTAAGGATTGGCGTGTGAGCTTTGGGGAGCCTCCACAGGCGTAAGGATTGGCGTGTGAGCATTTGAGAACCTGCACAGGCGTAAGGATTGGCGTGTGAGCTGTCGGGAACCTGCACAGGCGTAAGGATTGGCGTGTGAAGCGTCGGCAGCCCGCATAGGCGTAAGGAACTTTTAGCATTGTCGGAACCTGCACAAGCATAAGGATTCGCGTGTGAAGCGTTGGGATCCTGGACAAGAGCAACAAACCTGGCATATGTACGATGGCATGCCTCCGTACATAATCCACTTCACCCCTTTTTCATGTGAGACACCCCATCTCCCGCACTCGAAAGCATCCAATCCTGGTGTATATTGTCCTCTGCCTTACTTACCCCACCATTATCTACAATCACGCTGCTATTCCGACTGCCTCACTCTTTGAATTGGGCTGAGATTGTATTACCATCCCTGATTTGATAGGCCGCTCCCTTGCCAATCTCATAATAGCCGTGGCTTTTTGGGCACATTGTTTTTGCCAACCTCCTTGAGCATTGTGCGGACATACCCACTAGTGTCGTGCTTTCGTTGTCCTGTGCTGGATCAGTATAATGAAGAAATGTACTGCTGGCCCACACTACCTGAATGAGCCCATGACAATCGGATAGATCAATCCAAAAATGCTCATTTGGGAAAATCAATTTCCCCCTGTACACCGCTTTGATGCATCTCTTTGAATTTGGCCGGTCTCCTTATCAGCTTGAAACCACCATCCCGAAGCATACAGCGATGCCTCCTTATCAAGATGAGGTGAGTTTTTGAATCCATTCATGGTGAAAGTGAGTGCCGAAGCAAACTCACATGCACCCTGATTTGCGGGATTATTGCCTTCATACTTGACTTGATCAAAAGACGGAACCCCCAATGAGTTGTAGCAATTTTGAATCTTCTGAAATGAATTATCCCCAACATATCGTAAGGATTGACCTAGAATGCGACCCACCGAGCTAAGATTGGCACCTCTGTCCCCCCATTCATCTTTTGCATTTTCAATTTTGCCAGCACTACCATACAGACCAAATTGTTCATTCTTCGTGGTGCATTTGCGCCACCCAATCGCGAACATAAATCCCTCCAGTAATGCTCCATTTGTTGCAATGGGGTCAGTGAACCTCTTTTCGCGAAATAAGAATTGTGATAATTCATCCCATTGATTGACCTCGACTTCACTCATTGTTGTGAATGGTCAGAATTCAACAAGGGCAATGAGTAATCCGGTTGAAGAGAAAATTGCCACACGGCCAAAGTGAATGCGTTTGATCTGATTGACATCCACAAGGCTCCGAATTTCACTTGGGATCATATTTGCTGATACTGGCATTGATATTTGTGCTGTTGCTCGAGAGGAGGAAAAAAACCTCGGCTTTCGGTTAGTTTTGCCCTCATTTATCTTTTGGGATGTCGGACTCTTCCCAAGTGGTTGAGGGATCACTTTGTGTTGAAGCAGACAAGATATCAGATACTTCTTCCTGCCATTTGAAGCTAAGGAGTTTTGAGTCCAGAATGGTGCCCAATGCCCAAGGAGCTTTCTTCGGCACACATCCTTTGACTTCCCTGTTGGAGCCCACATGACATTGGCACAATCTGAACCGACTAAAGCCAATGTTCTTCCGTGGGGCTCAATGAGGGTGCCACATAAATGTGGAAGCATATATATATATCTATATATATACACTGAGATTAAGCGAGAAACTCACACTTTCCTTCCTCAGCCCGACGCTTTCTCGCGAGTTCCCTTTTACGCTCTTTTCCTTTTTTCGTGAATGGCATGCTTGCAGCAGAAAATGAAATGAAACCAAATGATTACTGATTTATTAATACCACCTAAATTGAATTGCGGACGATGAATCTTTTTTAATTGCGGCTAAAAAGAAAGATCACACCTGACCTTCGCGAATTCGCGATCTCAAATACCTGAACCTAAAAATTGCAGTGGATAGTGCATTATTCAATTTGACATATTGATGTTCCCATGCAATCACTTTCCAATCCAACCATTTGGAATATTGCAAGCACACGCAAATGCAATATGCATCCTGCTGCGGATCCCTAGTTATCCCAGTCCTCTTGAAAGACACAGTAACATTTTGCCTATTATGGGCTGGCGGGAAGTGATAAACGCGACTTCCCGCAATGCCCCCGCGTGTGCTACTCGCGGGCACAACGCCTGACTCAGCTTGCGTCTTGTCGGAGTCTTTGCAATGATGTACGGAGGCATGCCGCCGTACAATTACTATTGGTACTCAGACTGTGGCATCTGGGCAGTAGTAGGATAGGAAGTCATGATTATTAAATTCATAAATCACTTTGCAAAATTAAATTACAATCTATCTAGTACAAAGCTAATCTAAAACGGGTCAATCCTGGTTGTGTGTTTAGCTGACCTGGGTACCGTCAAGGTGACCTCATCACTTGAACCAAGACCGCGTTTCGCCACCCAGGCATCACCAAAGTCTAATACTAAGCATCGTGCAAATTCAAATCTAAGAGGTACAGTGGGGTTAAATGACTCTGATGAGAAGAAAATTTTATTCAGTAAATTACATATATACTTATTAGTACGTAGCCACACTGGCTCCACTAGATTTTTACCCTCTGAAAGTTTTGCGGAAATGTCAATTAGTGATAAAGCCCCTTTAACTGAGCTTGTTCTCCAGTCATCTGAGCATACCATCAAACCACGAACCCCCGCCGCACAGAATGCCGCTAATATACCATAGCAAATTTGATTTATTCTGAAATTCTTGTGACACGCCAAAAGATCTTTGATGGCCTCATTTTTTTTTGAGTTCGTGAGTTTGCCTTTGATGCCATTAACTTCGACCTTTGTATGTGCACGTACCATGTTGTACGCAATCATCAAATGGATAACTGTATCCATTAGATCCTCCAGGTTCTTGTGCGGCTTTGTGGATATCTCATTGTCAGCGCCGCCACCTTCAATGCTGAGTTGGGTTGCACGTTGCTTCGATTTACTCAAGCAGGAGGCACGGTATTCAACTGCTCCGCGTTCGAGTCCAAGAGGATCGGTCGAATTTGATGTTGGTGCAACATATGGTTTGGGTGCAATCACATCGTATGAGACTAAACTAATGGATTCAAACATAACATTTGCCCAGAAATGTTTAACTGGATTCGCGGGGTAAAGAAGGCTCTGAACCATTTTGAAGAAGGAGTGTTCAGATTTTGGGAGATTATCTGGGGGTTTAGCTGATTCCTTCATCAATTTGAGATTCCAAATGTTGTGATCAAAAAACGCTTCTGTTTCGGTTGGCTTAAAAAAATCTAACCCTGTATATTGCAATTTATATCACCAGTCAACAGCCAATGATCAAGTATCATGCACAAAGATAAAAAAAAACTCACCTGCCATCTCAAGGTCCTTCAGCCAAGCCGACATTTTAAGATCTTGGTTACTGATCACCTTAATACCAACGGGCAGGAATGTATGAGCATCCTTTGTTGGTAAATTGTCCCATCTATTTTTGTAAATCCTATTGATATTATCAAGCCCCCTTTTCCATGATTGTTGAGAAATATTGGAATGATAATTCAAAATGCCTGCAAACTCTTCCATGCGGGATAAAAATATTCCTTGAAAATTCGCAGCGGATGACACTTTGGGCTCAGCGTCGGGAATTATATCAGTCATATCTCGTCCCATTGTATCATGTTTAATTGTTTCCCTTTCTTGAAAGGCTTGAATATTGCAAGGAGAGGCGGGAGGGGTTGCATCATGCATTGTTTCATTGGGTATCGGGGGGCTTTCAGTATGTGGAGCTTCATTATCAATATGGTCCACTTCAACATTGATCATTTCATCACCTTGATCCCGGGAATCCTTTGCGGCTTCAAAGGTACGGCGTTTTTTGTTGGTTTTTTTGGTCGCATATATATTTGGTCTTTTTCCTAATCCTTTGCCTGGAAATCCAATTAAGACTCGAGATCCTTCAGGTAGAGATTCTCCCACCTCCACACCTGCCCATATATTGTAAGAAGCTATTTTTATCAATTTTGTTTTGAATTAGTAATGGACTTACGGTTCAAATCCATTTTGAGGAGGCTCATGGCTTCAGCAATCTTTTGACGCACATAATCAGGAATTTTACTATCATTTTGGATTTTTTTGAGCCTTGGGATTGTTTGAGCAAAGTTTGAGACAAATTGCTCCTTGGATATAATTTCCACCTCCCCACTGAAAATTACATCATCTTGTCCATCATCTTCTGTCGGTGCACAAGGTTCAACAGTCTTTTCCTTCTCATAACTTTTAAAATTCGGTTTCTGAGAGCTTGGAGGTTGACCTGAAATAAAGGCTATGACACAATATCAGGTTTTGAGAGATTAGAAATACTCAAGATGGATGTATACTCACATTCTGGAAGAACTGGTGGATCTTGATTATCTTCATGTGACTGGCTCTCTGCTTCAATGCCTAATTCACGACTACTGGCCATATCAGATATTTCACTTCCACTCTCTGGGGATGAAGTTGGTCGTTCATTAAATTCTGTTGAATTTCCCGGGGTTTGGGCCATCGCAGAGGTAGTTTAGTAAGCAAATAGATGGTGATGAGTTGATTGATAACTTGTTTGAAAATTTTGAATAAAAAGATCCAAATTGAAGAAAATAGGTGGAAGTAAAATAATCGCATTTGCAAAATGCGATTTGGCGGGAAATTGAAGGAGGCAATGTTTTGCAAATTATTTCATATCATGCAAATGAAATCACTTCCCTGTGAGACATTGAATAAAGTTGACTAGTGAGAAACCTACTAAAGTCAACTTTTGAACTATTCAACGCTCATGAGGTAAGGACTAAGCAAAGTGTTCCATTTGAATGATATGAAATAAAATGGTTTTGTCGGGGAAACAGGAAACACAATTCTTGTCTTAAATAGTCCACTTATTAGGTTTTAATTTGTGAGTCTCATGATTTAAACCCTAACCACAACATTGTGAATATACTGACCAATTTCCCCTGAGGTCCTGTTGGCAGAGAAGGCCACTCAGCATATTTCGGCGATGGCGTCCATTGTGTACGCCAACAAGCCACCGTACACTATGGATGTAGTACGGAAGCGTAAGGATGGTAAGCGGCGTCAGAGGCATGTCGGGAGGGTACTTACTAGGCGAGCGTAAGGATCGTAAGCAGTGTCGGGAGCATGTCGGGAGGGCACTTCATGAGCGTAAGGATGGTGAGCAGTGTTGGGAGCATGGCGGGAGGGCACTCCGTGAGCGTACGGATGGTGAGCAGTGTCGGGAGCATGTCGGGAGGGCACTGCGCGAGCATAAGGATCGTAAGCAGTGTCGGGAGTATGTCGGGAGGGCACTCCGCAAGCATAAGGATCGTAAGCAGTGTCGGGAGTATGTCGGGAGGGCACTCTGTGAGCGTAAGGATCGTAAGCAGTGTTGGGAGCATGGCGGGAGGGCACTCCGTGAGCCTAAGGATTGTAAGCAGTGTCAGGAGCATGTCGGGAGGGCACTTCATGAGCGTAAGGATGGTGAGCAGTGTTGGGAGCATGGCGGAAGGGCACTCCGTGAGCGTAAGGATGGTGAGCAGTGTCGGGAGCATGTCGGGAGGGCACTGCGCGAGCGTAAGGATTTTAAGCAGTGTCAGAAGCATGTCGGGAGGGCACTTCATGAGTGTAAGGATGGTGAGCAGTGTCGGGAGCATGGCGGGAGGGAACTCTGTGAGCGTAAGGATCGTAAGCAGTGTCGGGAGCATGTCGGGAGGGCACTGTGCGAGCATAAGGATCATAAGCAGTGTCGGGAGCATGTCGGGAGGGCACTGCACGAGCGTAAGGATTGTAACCAGTGTCGGGAGCATGTTGGGAGGGCACTACACAAGCGTAAGGATGGTAAGGGTGGGGGTGTGAAAGCGTAAGGAGTGGTGAGGACGGAGATGGGGGGGCAGGCAGTGTCAGAGTCTCATCTGGAGGGTGGTGCGGCGCGTAAGCATGCTAAGCGTCGGGGAGGCGGAAGCTATTAGGTGAAATTACCCGAACATTGTGAATAGTGTTGAAACGGGTTTGGGCTTTGAGTGACATTCTCATGTGACACATGTGACGATTGACGTTTTCTTGACGCTGACGTGACGTGACCCACTAAATCCAGTGACTATAAAGTGACACTAACGAGACTGAAGCAAGATTTTATACTGACCGCGGTGCAACGTGAAGTCAATCGCCGACGATTGACGCAAGATTCGCCCTGGTGAGATGATGCAATCAATAATCCAAAAATTTTTATTGTCTTATCAGTCACTGGATTTTCATTTTGCTCAATGGCACGCCTCTATGAGCTGTTGTTGACTTAACAGAGGCCTCCTTCGGCTGTTTTTTCCAAATCCTCACATTATTCCATTATAACTTTATTACCAACAAGTAAGTATCAGTTGAAACTAGTTCTTAAGTGTTTTATTCTTTCAGAATCAATCAGAAAGACGTGAAATCATACAAATCAACTATATATTGTTATAATCTTGTTATAAATAAATTTTGATCCTTCAAATCCACAATTATCTGTCAAATTTCTCTGCTCTTATCTTTCAATAAGTTCTTTGCAGTATTAAGGTATTTTTATAATTCTTCTTATAAAATATCATTATATACTCAAGTTATTTTATCATTTTAATAAAGAATATTTATTGTTAAATTGTTCTTGTAATTGATTCTTGTAGACAATTATTGCTTACTATTATAATCACTAGTAGTGTATAACAAGTAAAAGAAATAATTGATTAATTAATGATTTAATTGTGGTTATAATAACTATTATGTTATTATATTTCATAAGAACAGTCATAGTACTGTTGATTCATAGTAATATTATCAACAAGTTTCATAGACACATCTTACAGTCTGTGTAGACTTCAAAGCTCTGCAGTCTGTGTTGATTTCAAAGACTGCACCCTCCAAATATGTCAGGGTGAGTCTATGATAAAGGTGTATATAAGTATTTACAAGCTTTAACTATGACTGTGACATGGTAAAAATAGCTTTAAAAGATGATAAAGTTGGTAATAAATGATTAAATTAAGATATTAAGGGCTTTACTATAGAGATATAGTGGTGGTGAGCATTGTTGAAAGCCCTGGGTGCAGCTTTACCTGTTGGGTTACAATAATAAAGACTGCAATACTTTTAATTTAAGAGTATACCTGATTATTAACCAAGAGTAAAACTGTTTTTGACAGTTTACTACGTAGGTTATTCAAGAGCAGGATGAGGAGACAATTCTGGCTGTGAAAAGCCTCCTTTTTATCCTGAAATGGGGTGGAAAGGGTGCTAGACCTTTCCACGTGGAGGAAGTGAAGATTTTTTCACTTTCTAGTACTGGCTTGTGGTTTGCAAAAAGCCTGTATAGCCTTTATTGTGCTCAGATGTGTTTTTGAAACCATATCTGGGCGGTTCTCACCAATACAGGGTGAAAATTTTCATCTGGGGACCTCACAGCCTGATTCTGACATGTATGACGCGTAGAATGCTGTACAGAAACTGTATGGGACCCCAGTATTGACTGAAATATGAGGTATTGAAGCAAAAACATGCTTCTTTGTCTATTTGACACCTCATATTCATGATTATGGGATATTATCCCATGGTAAGGCTGTATATGACAGCTGGTGGGATTTTGACCTTAAAACAGCCATAACTTTGTCAATTCTTGAGATATCAACCTCAAAATTGGTTCTGTGTGTAGCCCTGTATGTGCTCTACACAATGGTACCTCATTTCATATGGGTATCAGTAAATATGATGTACAAGATTTTTGTACATTTGCATGTTTTAGGCAAAAAGCTGTATTGAGCTTGTTTGCCCCATAACTTCTGCAGTAGTTGAGATATGAGGAAGTGGATGAAACCATCAGATATCCCTGATTGTTCTCTTTCCAAAAAGACCCCACTTCAGGTATCCCACACTAAAACTGTAGAATTTAGATGAGAGGTGAATGTTTTGTTCATCCTTATTTGGCCTGAAATTGACCATAACTCCAGTAATATTGGTGCTAGCTCAGTTTGGCTGGTACCATTGGATAGCCCTGGCTTAGAGATTCATTTTTAGTACCCATTTGATGGGGTTAAGCCTCTCCTTCTAGATTTTAGATGAGAGGTGAAAATTAAGGTTTATGCTCATCAATAACTTTGAGCAGGAATAACTTTGTTATTTCTAGTCCTATGGTTATGGGACTTATATTTTCAGGAAGAGATGAGTTTCCTCTTTCGTTTCATACCTTTTGAGCTGATTTGGCTCAGCTCCATGTTTTGGTGGTATCTTGGCTATACCATTGGTTTATGGTATTTTGGCTATCATGCTTGTGCTCTGGTTTTGAGTCACAGGCTGACATACCCTCCTTCTAAAAAAGGCTCATCATTGATGAGACTGTTCAGTCCTCCTAGAGGCTCTGAATCTCTTTAAATGAAGTTTCCCATGTGGTATTGCATCCTCTGCCAACCATTTGTCTTTATCTGCTGTCTGGTTCTTGAATCTGACTAGGTATTGTCTTTGATCCTTCCCATTGAGTCTGATCTTCCTGGCCCTGATTATCTTACTCACAGGTCGAGGGGAGTCCTCCACTTCCACTATCTCTTGTGGTGTGGGGTTCTTTCTCCTGGAGGGGAATTTAACCTCCTCTGTCTGGAAGTATGGTTTGACCAAACTCACTGGAAAGACTGGATGTTTCTTTGAAAACTCCTCAGTGAGTTTGACTTCCACTGCATTTTTCCCTATCAACTTAATGATAGTAAAAGGTCCTACAAATGAGTCCCTCATCTTCTTAGGTCCTTTGAGATTGTTGAAGTTCAGTGTAGACACTAACACCTTGTCCCCTTCCTTGAATTCAGGTTCCATATGTGATTTGTCCCACCTCTTCTTATTGTATTCTTTTGCCTCAGCTATGCATTTGGCAGCTGTGTCACAGGCCCTCTTCCACATATCATGGAAGTCTTTGGCTGTGGGGTGGATAGTCAGGAGATTTTTCTTCAAGTGATCCACAGGCAATAGGGGGTTCCACCCTTTCTCCACCAGTGCAGGTGTTTTACCTGTGGTGGAGTGCTGGCTTGTATTATAAGCCAGTTGGACTGCTGGTAAGAGGGTAACCCAATCATGGGTGTATCCCTCATGGTCTTTGTATTCCATGCCATAGGGACAGAATCTTCTGAGGATGTCTTCCATTGTTTGGATCATCCTTTCAGCTAGGCCATCTGTTTGTGGATGGTAAGCTGTGGAAAAAGCGAGTTTGGTACCAAGCATGTCATATAAGTTAGTCCAAATTTAAGATGTGAATTTTGGGTCTCTATCACTAATGATGATCTTAGGGACTCCACAGGTCAATATGATGTTATTCCAAAACAACAGAGCAGTATCCATGGCTGTGTATTCTTTATGGCATGGTAGACACCTCATGCTCTTGCTAAACCTATCAACTATGATCAAACAGGCATTATAGCTTTCTTTGCCTCCTGGGACAAGTCCTGTAACCAAGTCCATGTTGATGGTTTCCCATGGGTGCTTGGGTTCTTCTATGTGTTGAAGTAACCCATACTTCTTCCCATGTTTCCTATTTTCCTTTTGGCATCTTTCACAAGTGTTGATGTATTCACTCAACTCTTGTTCCCACCTGGGCCACCAAGCTGTGCTTGCTACCCTCTCTTTGGTCCTGTCTTCACTCATGTGTCCCATATAGGGGTAGTCATGGCATTCTTGTAGGATCAATGAGATGTGGTCTCTGTCTACCACTGTGAGTGCACTTGTGTGCTTTTCTCTATGGTAGAGCAGGCCATCTATAAGAAAAAATTTATTGCCCTTATAGGCCCTCAACCAGGGTTCTTCCAGCTGGGTTTCCATTTCTGGACTCATGTACTTTTGTTGAAGGAGTTGGAGTAGTATGCTACACTGTTTGTGTTTGGCATAAGACTTCTGTACTGCACTTAAGAATTCATTGTGAATTTCTGAGGAACTTATTCCCACTATGGGAATTCTGTCCCTTTTGAGTCAGTGTTTCCACTGTCAAGGGTACCACTTTCTGGTTCCCATTCAGATAATCTGAAGTTTTTCCTCCTATCTATTTCCATGAAATGGATAGGGATTTTGGCTGAAACTTCTGGGTCATAAGCTGGATTGCTTTTGACATTGTCCAGTGGCCATCTGCATTGTTATGGCTTTTACCTTCCTTGTATATGATGTTCATGTTCCCTCTATACTCCTGGATGGCTATTTGCCATCACAGCATATGTCTATTTGTAGTCTTCATTTTTAGTAAAGACTTCAAGGCTGTGCAATCAGTGTAGACTTCAAAGACTGCACCCTCCAGATAAAAATGGAGTTTTTCTAGAGCCCAGACTAGACATAGACATTCAGCCTGGATGGCCCCATACTCGGCTTCTGAATCTTTCAGCTGCCTTGAGATGTAGCAAATTACTCCTTCTCTTGGTTCACCATCCACAATTTGTCTTTGGTGAAGGGCTTCTCCTAGGCCCTTACTGCATGCTGCATCTATATATAACTTGAATGGTAGTTCAAAGTCAGGTAAGATGATCACAGGTGCATTAATGAGTTCATATTTGATCCTCTCATATGCATCCCTCCTTTCCTTGGTTATTTCAAAAACTACATCTTTTGAACACAACTTGTATAAGCTACTAGGTATGTGTGCAAAAGTTTTGTAATGGTTTCTATAGTGGCTAGCAAACCCAAGGAAAGATTGCATCTCTTTGATGTTCTTTGGTACTGGTTTTTGCAGTACTGCTGCTACTTTGTTCTGGTCAATTGCCAGAGTAAGACCTGAGACTTTATGTCCTAGAGCTAGTAGCTCTTGTTGGCCAAAATTACACTTTTTGAGTGAAATTTTCAGATTGATGGGTATACATTTACCTAGAACTCTGTCTATGTATTTTACATGGTCTTCCCATGTCTCTGAGTATATAATGATCTCATCAATATATACTACCATCCAGCCTTCCATTATTGCTTCTTGAAATATGGTGTCCATCATCCTTTGGAAGTGGGCTGGTGCATTCTTGATGCCAAATGGCATCCTGGTGTACTCATATATACCCATACGGCATATTATCCTGAGTAACTTCATGGAGTTTGGTTTAACTCCATTTTGGTGGAAGCCTTTCATACAATCCATTTTGGTTATGTATTTGGCTTTAGCCAGTTTTTCTAAGGCATGGGGTATCCTTGGTATAGGGTACCTGTCTGCTTTTGTGTAGTTATTCAGGGCTCTGAAATATCCACACAATCTAGACTTGCCATCATTCCAGGTAATCAGGACAGGAGTGGTGATTTCTACTATCTCATTATGTCCAATCTTCCTGATAACATCCATGTCCAGGAGTTCATTGATATGTTTCTCAATTTCTTTCCTGGTTTCCAGGCTTTCTTGGTAAGGAGGTTTCCTCAGCATTGGTGGATAAGGCCTTTCCACATCCAGATATAGTTCTATATCATGGCCTTTGATCTTGCCTGCTGGTTCTTCACCAATGGCAAATGCTGGTCTATTCTTTCTCAGCATCTTCAGTTGAATTAGTTTTTGTTTACTGGTGAGGGTAGTGCTAAACTGTCCCTCTCTGAATTCCTTGAGAAGTTCTTCTAGTGGGTCTTGAAAAGATATCTGGTATATGTCAAGTGAAAATTTCTTTTCCTTGTTAGTACCAATGGTAATGTGCCTCTTTTTACTGTTGTAAATGTCTATGCCATACATCCTTTGGTAATCTGTTCCCAGTAAAAACCCTTGGATGTGGGCATCATTAAGCACTACAAACTCTGGGTTGAGTCTGATATTGCCCTTCCTGTGGGGTATAATTATCTCTTTGATAATTGTCCCAATGGAAGTCATCTTCCCTGATGCACTTTTAAATTTCTTTGCCTTAGTGGGCAAGAGCTGTTTTTCCCAGTTTGGGAAGTGGGTATCCAGATAGTTTCTGGCCACTATGGAGAAATGTGCTCCACTATCAATGATCAGTGGATGCTGAGCATTGTCAATGCAAACAGTCATTTTTGTGGCCGTCCCATGTATATATGCCATTTCTTTGGTTGGTGTAACCAGGAATGTTTGTGCATCTTGTGTGTGTTTGCACAAGTTCTTGTTAGCAGTGTCCTGTGGCATGCCTGCTTCCATCTGTATGTCCAGGATTTCCAGTGGGGTTTCCTCTTGGTATTCCACTAGAAATTCCTCTCTTGGGTCTTGATCATCCTCAGATGGTTCTCTGATGGCATCACCCATGGAGTCTGAATCAGAATCCTCTGTTGGAGGTTCTTCCTCAGGGACGTTCTCTATGGCATAGACTTTTTTCTTTGCCTTTGGACAGTTGTTGGCATAGTGGTCTGTTGAACCACAATTATGGCAAGAATTCTTCTTCTTAGCCACTTCTTCCACTCTTCCTCTGGGTTTGTCTTTGAACTCCACCCTGAAAGGTTGTTTCTCTTTGAAACTACTGCTGTTATATGGGGTGAATTTCCCTATATTAGTCCTTTTCCTTATGTCTTGTAAGGTGTTGGAAATGTCATCTAGAGTGCAATTCTGGTTGCATCTGCATTTTACTACATGCTCTAGCTCTCCTGCCAGTTGTGTCAGAAGTTTGTGATTCCTCATTTGAATGTTCATCTGAGGATCAATGGCTTTAAGTCTTTTGGACTGTCTAACACACCACTCATATGAATCTTTGTCCACAGAGTATTTGTCACTTTCAAATGACATGGTCTTTTGCCATATACAAGTTCCATTACTGTACTTTTGGATGATTTGACTCTTCCACCATGGCCAGTTTCTTCTGCCATGGATTTCTTTCATTTCTGTGTACCATATACTAGCATGACCTTTAAATGCAGTATTCAATCTAGCAGTGATCCAGTAGTGTGGTATGCTTGGTACATCAATGAAGATTCCATCAATATAATCTATGAGTTCCATATTATCATATTCTCCTGATCCAGAGACTTTGGGCCAGTTTGAGGCCTAAGGAAGCTGTTTCAAGGCTTCCTTCTCTAAATAAGACATGCCATCTTCATCTTGGTATTGTGATGGAGATGTTTCCTTATTCATCAACATGGCATCTGGCTTGATGTCATCTGGTTGATATGTATTATCCATAACTTGGCCTTGTGGTTGGGGCTTCAAGCTATGGTAGGCATTAAACAAATTGTTAATGTCTTGATCCAGACACTCCCTGTCCCTTGTGCTGTGGTGTTGTTCTTCAAAGAATATATTCAGTCTTTTGTTGGTTTCTTCAGAGGCTTTGCCCAGTTGAGCATATCCTTCTTGAAGATTCTTAACTATTTGTTCCAAGGAGGCTTGAGTTTGTCTCATCCTCTCTTGGCTAGCTTTAATTTCTGCAAACTGCTTTGCAGATTGTTCAGCATATTGGGAAATTTGTAACCACAGTGTATCACTGTTGATGTTACTCTCAGATGTGACAATGTTATTTTCAGTCTGAGTGGGGGTAATGTTTCTATTACTAGGACTACTGATTCTAGAGTGGCTTACAACTACTTCTGGTTCTTGTGTACTTCTTTCACCCAATCTAACAGCTTCTGGATCATGGGGTCTGACTCTTTCCTCCTCTGGTTGAAGGAGGCTTTGTTCTTGCCCTTGTTTCCTTGTCTTCTCCTGGAAACTTCCTGGAATTGTGAAGAATGGTGACTCTTGGCCACGGATCTGCTGGTTTCTGAATGATGTGAAGCCACTGGAGATCTGATTTGGCCTGCTCCTTGTGAACCTGAAGGAATCTGAGTAGGCCCTGTCTGGGTTAATTGTTCTTCTATTGCTTGGATAGTGGCTTTATTCTCCCTTATCCTCTATGCCCTTGCCTCCAGAAATCTGTGCTGCCTGGTAGGATTCCAACCCTTGGTGATTACCATAAGGTCTTTGAAGTCTATCTCTTTGACACAGATCTCCTGGCAACTTGATCCCAGTTCTGCACAGTGAGTTGCTAGGTTGAACCTCTTGTTGTCCATGCTCCATTGAAAGAAATCTTTGAGGAGTTGGTGGATCTGAAGAACTTGATCCATATCTTTCCAGTCCTCTGGTTTGAGGTTTCTGTTTAATTGGAGTGTGAATGGCAAGTTTGATATTATCTCCCTCATTGTTTTTCCATCCACCACTGTGTCCAAGGTGTCTTCTTTCAGGTCTTCTGGTTCTGGACAATCCTTCTCTGTCCTCTGGCTGGTTCCTTTGGACGCCAAGGTCTCTGAGGTATGCAGGGGACATATCAGTGTTTGCAAGCAGTCAAAAACTTTATCTTCTTAGGGTATTTACCTTTGACTGTGCCTTGTACAAATTTGTTATCTGCTGATTTGGGAAGTTTGCCTTTGGAGGTTACAACTGGGTTAATAATTGTAATCTTCCCTGTACAAGTGGTTAAGGTTGGTTTACCTTGTATTGATGCAGAGCTTTGTGGTTTTCTACTCCTCTGAGTGGCTATTGGTGTCCACTTTCTGGCTGTAATGAGGCCTTTACTAAGTCTTTTTCCCTTGCCGTTGCTGCCCTCTGGTTCTGAGGGTGTCACTGGTATGTTGGCCTGTGACCGGGTCTCAAGTGGTATGAAATTTTCTTCCACTGAATCAAACAGGAAAAAAGAGGGCTTATGTCAGTTAAGACTTCTTAAAAGGCTGGTTTCGCACGTCTAAGAATGGCCTCTGGGCTTGTATATTATTACAATATTCCCTTGTATTATGACAATGTAATTGAATTAACAATTCTACGTCAAAAAATACAGCTTACTGATATGTGGTATATTGTTTGTATACCAATATCTCACAGAATACTTGTAATTAGCAAGTATAATCTGTCAAAAGATGGTGTATTACAGTGTAATTGAGTTAACAATGTGCCCAAACACGCCTCAACTGTTGGTTTATCAGTATGATCTGTCTTAATTTACTTAAGAATCAAGGCTGTATTAGTGGCTTAAAGTGTTTTTATATACAAAACACGCCAAAATACTAGTCTTGTGGTTATTGGCCACGTGACAGATACTCTATAATATATGAGTATTTATTTTTTAAAAATCAAAAAAGATATATATATAATATATATTTATAGAGAAAATGACGCCTAAAAAGGTAAAAGAGGTGTCAATAAATGATAAAAAAGAGAAAAACTTACTTGTAAGGTCCAAAAATAAGTAAAAAACACGGCCAGGCCCCCAAAATGTCAGGGTGAGTCTATGATAAAGGTGTATATAAGTATTTACAAGCTTTAACTATGACTGTGAAACGGTAAAAATAGCTTTAAAAGATGATAAAGTTGGTAATAAATGATTAAATTAAGATATTAAGGGCTTTACTATAGAGATATAGTGGTGGTGAGCGCTGTTGAAAGCCCTGGGTGCAGCTTTACCTGTTGGGTTACAATAATAAAGACTACAATACTTTTGATTTAAGAGTATACCTGATTATTAAATAAGAGTAAAACTTTTTTTGACAGTTTACTACATAGGTTATTCAAGAGCAGGATGAGGAGACAATTCTGGCTGTGAAAAGCCTCCTTTTTATCCTGAAATGGGGTGGAAAGGGTGCTAGACCTTTCCACGTAGAGGAAGTGAAGATTTTTTCACTTTCTAGTACTGGATTGTGGTTTGCAAACAGCCTGTATAGCCTTTATTGGGCTCAGATGTGGTTTTGAAACCACATATGGGTGGGGTTCACCAATACAGGGTGAAAATTTTCATCTGGGGACCTCACAGCCTGATTCTGACATGTATGACGCGTAGAATGCTGTACAGAAACTGTATGGGAGCCCAGTATTGACTGAAATATGAGGTATTGAAGGAAAAACATGCTTCTTTGTCTATTTGACACCTCATATTCATGATTATCGGATATTATCCCATGGTAAGGCTGTATATGACAGCAGGTGGGATTTTAACCTTAAAACAGCTATAACTTTGTCAATTCTTGAGATATCAACCTCAAAATTGGTTCTGTGTGTAGCCCTGTATGTGCTCTACACAATGGTACCTCATTTCATATGGGTATCATTAAATATGGAAAAGTTATCACATGTACAAGATTTTTGTACATTTGCGTGTTTTGGGCAAGAAGCTGTATTGAGCTTGTTTGCCCCATAACTTTTGTTATAGTTGAGTTATGGGGAAATGGATGGCATCATAAGATAGCCCTGATTGTGCTCTTTCCAAAAATACCCCACTTCAGGTATCCCACACTAAAACTGTAGAAGTTATATGAGAGGTGAATGTTTTGTTCACCCTTACTTGGCCTGAAATTGACCATAACTCCAGTAATATTGGTGCTAGCTCAGTTTGGCTGGTACCATTGGATAGCCCTGGCTTAGAGCTTCATTTTGAATACCCATTTGATGGGGTTAAGGCTCTCCTTCTAGATATTAGATGAGAGGTGAAAATTAAGGTTTATGCTCAGCAATAACTTTGGGCAGGAATAAGTTTGTTATTTCTAGTCCTATGGTGATGGGACTTATATTTTCAGGAAAAGGTGAGTTTCCCTGTTCTTTTGATACCTTTTGAGCTGATTTTGCTCAGCTCCATGTTTTGGTGGTATCTTGGCTATACCATTGGTTTATGGTATTTTGGCTGTCATGTTTGTGCTCTGGTTTTGAGTCACAGGCTGACAAAATAACAGGGGAGTTTCTCTAGAGCCCAAAATAAGAATAGAAATTTAGTCTGGGTGGCCTCATACCTGGCTTCTGAATCTTTCAGTTGCCTAGAGATGTAGAATATTGGTCCCTTTCTTGCTTCAGCATCTCCAATTTGTCTCTGGTGAAGGGATGCCCTGAAGCCTTGGCTACATGCTGCATCTATGTATAACTTGAATGGTTGTTCAAAGGAAGGTAAGATGACAACAGGTGCATTTGTGAATTCATGTTTGATCCTCTCATACGCATCCCTCCTTTCCTTGGTAACATTAAAAACTACATCTTTTGCACATAGTTTATATAGACTACTAGTTATGTGGGTAAAATTTCTGATGTTGTTTCTGTAGTAGCTAGCAAACCAAAGGCAAGATTGTGTCTCTTTGATGTTCTTTGGTAATGGCTCTAGAAGTACTTCTGTTACTTTGTCCTGGTTTATGGCCAGACTAAGGCCTGAGACTTTGTGTCTCAGTGCCAGTAATTCTTGTTGGCCAAAATTGCACTTTTTAAGTGAAATTTTTAGATTAATGGGTGTGCACTTACTTAGTACTCTGTCTATGTACTGCACATGGTCCTCCCATGTCTCTTAGTATTTAATTATGTCATCAATATATACTTCCATCCACCCTTCTAATATTTCTTCTTGAAATAATGTTTCCATCATCCTTTGGAAGTCGGTGGGTGCATTTTTCATGCCATATGGCATCCTGGTGTACTCATATATGCCCATATGGCATATCATTCTGATTATTTTCATGGAGTGTGGTTTAACTCCATTATTGTGGAAGCCTTTCATACAATCCATCTTGGTTATGTATTTGGCTTTTGCCAGTTTGTCTAGGGAATGAGGTATCCATGGTATAGGGTACCTGTCATCTTCTTTGTAGTTATTCAGGGCTCTGAAACTCCCACACAACCTAGATTTGTGCACATGCCAGGTGATAAGGACAGGAGTGGTGATTTACACTTTTTCATTGTGTCCTATCTTCCAGATAACATCCATTTCTAGGAGTTCATTGATGTGTTTCTCAATTTACTTCCTAGTTTCCAGACTTGCTGGGTATGGAGGTCTTCACAGCACGGGTGGATAGGGTCTTTCCACATCCAGATATAGTTCCCTATCAGGGCCTCTGATTTTTCCTAATGGTTGTTCACCAAGGGCAAATTCTGGTCTATTTTCCCTTAGCATCTTCAGTCAACTAAGGTTTTGTTTATTGTGAGGGTAGTACTGAATTGTCCCTCTCTGAATTCATGCAGTAGTTCTTCCAGAGGGTTGTGGGTAGATATCTGGTATATATCAAGTGAAAATTCCTTTTTTTTTGTATTAATAGTAATTTGCCTCTTCTTCCTATTGTAAATGTCAATGCCATACATCCTTCAGTAGTCTGTATTGAGTAAGCACCCTTGGATGTGGGAATCTTCAAGCACAACAAACTCTGGGTTGTGTCTGATGTTGCCTTTCCTCTGGGGTATAATTATTTCTTTGATAATTTTCCCAATGGAAGTCATCTTCCCTGATGCTCCTTTAAAGCTCTTTGCCTTGGTTGGTAAGAGTTGTTTTTCCCAATTTGGGAAATGATGATACAGATAGTTTCTGGAGACTATTGAGCAGGGTGCTCCACTTTCAATGATCAATGGATGTTGAGCATTGTCTATGCAAACAGTCATATTTTTGGCTGTCCCATGTATTTATGCCATTCTTTTAATTGGTGTAACTAGAAATGTTTGTGCATCTTGTGTGTGTTTACACAATTTTTTGTTTTCAGTGTCTTGTGGCATGCCTGCTTCTAACTGTATGTCTCAAATTTCTAGTGGTGTTTCCTCTTGGTACTCCACTACAAATTCCTCTATTGGGTCTTGGTATTCATGAGATTATTCTCTGATGAAATAACCCATAGAGTCTGATTCAGAATCCTCTGTGGGGGAATCCTCCTCTGAGACTTTCTCAATGGCATAGACTTTCTTCTTTACCTTTGGACAGTTGTTGGCATAATGTTCTGTTGAACCACAATTGTGGAAATGATTATTCTTCTTAGCCACTTCTGCCACCCTTTCTCTTGGTTTGTCTTTGAATTCCAACCTAAAAGGTTGTTTCTCTTCAAAACTACTGCTTTAATATGGGGAATATTTCCCTATATTTGTTTTTTTCCTTATTTCTTGTAAGGTACTTGCAATGTCATCCAGAGTGAAATTGTGGTTGCATTGGCATTTCACTGCATTGTCTAGTTCTCCTGGCATTTGTGTCAGGAGTTTGTGATTCCTCATCTTAATGTTCATTTGAGGATCAATGGCTTTAAGTCTTTTAGACTTTCTAAGACACCATTAATATGGATCTTTGTCCATGAAATACTTGTCATTTTCAAATGACATGGTCCTTTGCTATATCAAAGTACCATTACTGTACTTTTGGAGTATTTGGCTTCGCCACCATGGCCAGTTTCTTCTGCCATGGATTTCTTTCATCTCTGTGTACCAAATACTAGAATGTCCTTTGAAAGCTGTATTTAATCTTGCAGTCATGCAGTAATATGGTATACTTTGCAAATCAATGAAGAGGCCATAAATCTAATCAATGAGTCCCATATGATCATATCCTCCTATGCCAGAGAATTTGGGCCAACTTGAGGCCTCTGGAAGCTTTTTCACTGCTTCCTCCTCTGAATAACTCATGTTATATCCATCTTGGTATTGTGATGGGGATCTTGATTTATTCTCCAACAAGGCATCTGGTTTGATTTCTTCCTGGTGGTGTGGAATACACAAAACATTTCCTTGTGTTTGGGGTTTTATTTTTTGGCAGACATTGTAAAATTTGTCAATCTCTTGATCCAGGTATTCCCTATCCCTTTTGAAGTGTTTTTCCTCCTCTAAGACTTGATTTAGTCTCCTTTTGGTCCCTTCTGAGGGTTTACTCAATTTAGTAGTCCTCTTGAACAGTATGAATACCTTTGGTTTGTAAGGTATTAACCTCTTGTAACATTGTAATATTTTCATGGAGTCTCTCAAACTCTTTTTGAGTTTTTTCTACAAACTGGGAAAATTGTAACCATAGATTAAAACTACCTATGGTACTCTCAGGGATCACAACATTGTGTTTAATCTGAGTGGAGCTATCATTACTTATTCCAGGGCTGCTAGCTTCATCAAAATTATGTACAACTGTTTGTTGTTTTTTATACTTTTGGGGGGTCCAACAAATTCTGGATCATAGGATCTGACTCTTTCTGCCTCCGGTTGAAAGAAGTCTTGTTTTTGTCCTATGATCCTCTCCTTCCCCTGAAGTCTACCTTGGATTGGAAAGTATGATGACTCTTGGTAACTGATCTGCTGGTGGCTGAGTGGTGTGAAGCCACTAGGGAGTTTGGTTGGGTTACCACTCCTTATGAGCCTGAAAGAGTCAGAGTATGTTATCTCTGGTTCAATTTCTCTTCTATGATAAGTTCTTTGAAAAATATCTCTTTGAGGAAAATCTTCTGGATACTTTCTACAGGCTCTTTATAATGGAACTCTGGGTTGATTTCCCTTTTTGCCATTCTCCACTGAAGAAGCTCTTTGAAGATTTCACGGGTTAGAATAAACTGTTCTATTAAAGTAATTCCTGGAGGCTTGCTGTTAGAAACCTTTTTGGAAGGTGTAGGTAGGTCCATTTTGCCATGTCTTATGGCTTTAAACAACTTCACCTTCTCTGCTTTCAAGGCCTCTATTCCTTCTTATGGTTGATTCTCTTTGTAAGGAACAGTCCATTGGAACACCAAAGTCTCTGAAATGCCATGGTATCATTTCTGATTTGTAAGGTGACATTTTTATCTAGTTGATGAAATCCGTGTTTTGTTGGAAATCAATGAGTCATTTTGGAAAAATGATTATTGAAACTATCAATGATTATCAAATCAACTTTCCACATCAGTTTGGATGAAAAACTCAATCGTGATGTTCTCACTTGAAGAGAAATCCAAACAATATATACTTTGTATATATTAAAGGATTCAATAAGAGAAATATGATTATATTTCTTTTTGAATAAGTATTATTATTGAAATTATAAAGAATAATGACTATGATCAGTTTTTAACACCAGTTTGGGTGAAAAACAAAATGATTTCAAAGTTTATTCTTGGAGAAAAATAAAAATAATATACACTTTGTATATTTTATTGAGATAATTTTAAACAAAGAAATATGGTTTTTATCTCTTTTTATATGGTTAGTATTATTGAAATTTTGAATAATAATGATAACAATCAAATTTTTGAAAACAATTTGGGCAAACAAAAGAAGTAAAATGGTATTTCTCCAAGCAAAAACTCTAACAATATATACTTTGTATGTATTATTATGAAAAAATCACTGAAAGCCAAAAATATCATAATATATTTTGGGTGTTGGTAAACACACGTAATCTTTTAGTAAAAACACGTAAGCCCTGACATGTTTTTACTAAAAATGTTAAGACCAAAAATGACAATAATAATGCCATTTATGGAAGTTTTAAGGCTATAAATTCCATTCAAAATGCCATTTATGGAATTGGTAAGGATATAAATGACATTAAGAATTCCATAAATGGCATTAATGGCCTTAAAAATGCCATTCATGGCATTTTTAATGTCATTTATAGCCTTAAAATTGCCATAAATGGCATTTTTAATGTCATTTGTGGCCTTAACAATGCCATAAATGGCATTGATGGCCTTCAAAATACCAAAAATAGCATTAACAATTCCATTGATGGAATTAATAATGCCCTTTATTGCATTTATAATGCCATTAATGGCCTTAAAAATACCATAAATAGGTGTATTTCATTTCAAAACCACCCCTTATGTCTTTTTAACATATAATTACGTGTGTTTACCATCACCCTATATTTTTTGTAGTATTATTATTGAAACTATCAATAGATGATGATAATCAATTTTTCATGCCAATTTGGGTGAAAATTATTATTATAAGAGTTTACTTTGTATATATGATGAAAAAAAAGATCAATGAGAAAATATGATTATATTTCATTATGAAGTGTTATTCTTGAAATTATGAATAATAATGTAAATAATCAGTTCTTCATACAAATTTGGTTTAAAAATTGAATTATAAGAGATTTTCTTAAAGAAAAATTCAAACAATATCTAACTGGTATATATTATGAAAAAAATCAATATTAAAATATGATTTTATTTTATTATGTAGTATTATTATTGAAATTATCAATAATAAAAAGAATAACCAGTTTTTCACACCAATTTGGGTGAAAAAGTGAATTATAAGAGTTTTTCTTTAGGAAAAATTCAAACAACATATACTCTGTATATATTATGAAAAAAAGATCAATAATAAAATATGATTATATTTGATTATGAAGTATTATCTTTGAAATTTTCAATAATAAAGATAATAAGAAATTTTCCACCCCAATTTGGGTGAAAAATTGAATTATAAGAGCTTTTGGTTAAGAAAAATTCAACCAATGTATAATTTGAATATATTATGAAAAAAAGATAAATAAAAAAATATGATTCTATTTTATGATGAAGTATTATTATTGAAATTATCAATAATAATGATAAAAACGAATTTTTCACACCAATTTGCGTGAAAAAATGAATTATGAAAGTTTTTCTTTAAGAAAAATTCAAACAATATATACTTTGTATATATAATTACGAAAAAAAATAAAAAAAAATATGATTATATTTTTTTAAAAAAGAAAGTATTGTATAAATATATACTATATATATATAACTCTTCAAAAGGATGAAAAATATTATTTTTCAGAGAAAATATGTATACAGTTTATCTTTATTTTTAATATTTTATTATGTTTTTTTGTATTTTTCAGTAAAAAATCAGAATAGGCAAAAACCACGAAGTTAATCCCCTTCAGGGTTTTATATGGCTTAGAAAAAGTTCAAATAAGCAAGAAAACAACTATAATAATTCTAAAAGGCATTAAAATAAGCTAAAAATAGTGAAAACAAGGTAGAACTTTGCCTAAAATAGGTAAAAAACCAGGCCAGGCCCCCAAAATTTCAGGATGACTCTATGATATAGCTGTAAAATGATAATAGAAATCTATAACTATGAATGTGACACAAAAATAATGATAATAATTGAGTGAGTAAATGGTTGAAAGGGATATACTAAAAGAATTTAGTGATGGTGAGTGCTATTGATAGCCCTGGGTGCAGTGTTTACCTGTTGGTTTACAAGAATTACAATTATAATTATACCTGTTTAATTCTAAGGGTAACACTTCTTTAAGAAGCTATACCACATAAGAATGCTAAGAACAGGATGATAGATTGGCCTTCTGGTGAGGAACGGCCTCCTTTTATCTTGTTCTGGGGTAGTGGGAGGTTGTTTACCTCTGCACACGACCACATATTAAAGGTTTTCACTACTGTGGGCGGGTTTGTGGCTCTACACACTCAATACAGACTTGTATTTTGTGGAAATGTGGTTTTAGAACCACAAGTTGTCATTTTTACCCTATACAGGGTGAAAAGTTTTACTAATGGAGTTGAAAGGTGTGTTCTGGTGCTTCTGATGTCTCAGAAGCTTTACAGAACCTGTGTGGACCCCTGTATTTGACTGAAATATGAGGTATTGAAGTTGGATGGTGGGGTGAAAGAATCAATACTCAAGCAAACCGGGCTAACTTTCAGGAGCATTACCATCTGCGTTTTGGGGTTTCAGGCCTCTTTTGTTCCCAGGAATAATTTTATCATTGTTGACTGTGAAGGAGTCCTTGTGAGGGAATCTGGCACAGGAAGCCCTCTGGTCTTGTGTTTGGAAGGGGCATGTGAAAATGGAACATTTCAAGTGCCCTTGTTGTCAAGCATCACAGGTATAATTTTATGAGAAACGCAGAAGCAGGTGATAACCAATTTTGGAGCACAAAGTCCATGAAATGGAAAAAAAGGCAAAATCATGTTATCATCTGAATTGATAGTGATAACATAAGCAAAGAGGGATACCAATGATTCAAATTGTATTCAAAACAGAAGTATAATAATTAAACACAAAAAGGAGGGGTTGGAAACTCTGTAACAAAGTAATTAAATATGTTTTAAGTATGAAAATCAGGGTGTGAGATCTACATAAGTATTAAAGTGGGAAGATTACCCACAATTGAGATAAAAGTGGGGATATGGACACATTATTAGCAAAATAATAGAGCAATGGTGAAGGGGAGCGGTTGGTTTGGTGCAATAAAAGGAAGTGGAAAGGAGTGAACACCAAGTAACATATGCACTGGGATATGAGGTGTGGGTGAATTAGGTAAGAAAAAAAAAGAGATATGTGTGTTGTGTAATGATGGTCTTTTATAAAATGGTGACTCTGAGCCGTTCACAGCAGTGGAATCACCCAAAAAGGGCTTTGATTCCAAGCTGGTTGGGGTCATGGAAGCTTATTCACAGCCAGTGCTGCGGATGACAAGGGAAATGCCCACATGAGGCAGGGAAACAGGGTTGCCATTGAGTATGAAAAGTGATATAAATTTCATACTCAGCTGGAATGTCAACCTGTGACTCAAAACAAGAGCACAAGCATGACAGCCAAATACCATAAACCAATGTTAGAGAAAAATACCACCAAAACATGGATCCGAGCCAAAGCAGCTCAAAATTTATCAAAATAAAGAGCAAACTAACATGTTTCTAAATATACAAGTCCCATCATTATAGGAAAAGAAATAAGATAGTTATTACTTCTCAAAGACGTTGCTGAGCATAAACCTTAATTTTCACCTCCCATCTGATATCCAGAAGAGGGGACTTAACCCAGCAGATCGGTAATAAAATTGAAGCTCTAGGTCAGGGCTATCAAATGTTACTGGCCAAGCTGAGCTAGTATCAAAGCTATAGAAGGTATGGCCAAAATAAGCTCAAATAAGGGTGAATAAAATATTCACCTCCCATCTAAATTCTACAGTTTTACTGTGAGATACCTTAGTTGGGGTCATTAATGACCCCAAAAAATGAAATCAAACCAAAATATTAGTGACTGTTGTGTGGAAAGTGAATTTCACCTAAATTTGATTTTGGTTGATGAATATTTTTTATTGCCTGTCAAAAATGAAAGATTACATGTGAATTTTGCAAATTGGCAATCTCAAGTACCTGAACCCAAAATAATGCAGTGGATACTGCATTCTTCAATTTGATATATTCATGTTGCTATTCAATGAGATTTATCTTGAACCATCTGGATTATTGGGAGCACATGTGAGTGGAACATGCACTCCGCTGTGCATGCCTAATCATCCTAGTCCTTTTGAAAGAAGCAGCGCTATTTGGCCTATTATGAGCTGGTGGATGTTAAAATACCCACTTCCTGCAATGCCCCTTCTTGTGCTAATGGAGGGCAAAACTGCATTTGCATGTGGTCAATGCAGGCACAGCTTCCTGACAGAGTTTGCACCTTGTCAGAAAGGTTTCAATGGTGTACGGAGGCATGCCTCTGTACAAAGCTCTTAATTATTATTGATATTCCTGATGAGGCATGTGGGGAGTAGGAGAGTTAGTAAAAATTATTAAGTTCAAAAATCACTTTCTAAAATTTAATTACAATCTATTTGATACAAAGCTAATCTAAAACGGGTTAATCCTGGTCATAGGTTTAGCTGACTTGGGTACAGTCAATGTGACCTCATCATTTGAACCAAGACCATGCTTCTCCACCCAGGCATCACCAAAGTCTCATACCAAGAATTGTTCAAATTCAAATATTAGAGGTACTGTGGGGTTAAAAGGCTCTGATGAATAGAAACACTTACTCAGTAAATTTCATATATACTTATTAGTACATAGCCACATAGCCTCCACTATAGTTTTACCCTCTGAAAGACTTTTAGAAATGTCAATGAGTGATAAAGACCCTTTCACTGAGCTTGTTCTCCAGTCATCCAAACATACCATCAAAACACAAACCCCTATCACACAGAATGCAGCTAATATACCATAGCATATTCAGATTATTCCCAGATTCTTATGACACACCAAAAGATATTTGATGGCCTCATTTTTTGAACTTGAGAGTTTGCCTTTCATACCATAGAATTTGACCTTTGTATGTGCATGTAACATGTTGTATGCAATCATCAAGTGGATCATGGTATCCATTAAATCCTCAAAGGTCTTGTGTGGCTTTGTCAATATCTCATGGTCAGCCCCACCACCTTCAAGCCTAATTTGTGTTTCATGTTGCTTTGATTTACTCAAGCAGGAGGCAAGGTATTCAAATGCTCCCCTTTCAAGTCCAAGAGGATTGGTAGCATTTGTTGTTGGTGCCACATATGATTTGGGTGCAATCACATCGTATGAGACTAAACTAATGGTTTCAAACATAACATTCACCCAAAAATGTTTAATTGGATTGGAGGGGTAAGGAAACTTGTGAATCATTTTTAAGAAGGAATTTTCATATTTTGGGATATTATCTGGAGGTGTAGCCAATTCCTTCGTCAATTGGAGATTCCAAATGTTATTATGAAAAAATTCTCCCATTTCTTTTGCCTTAAAAAAATCTAACCCTGTATATTGCGATTTATATCACTTGAATCATCAGCCAAATCATAATGTATCATTCAAAAAGATAAAAATTACCTGCAATCTCAAGCTCCTGAAGCCAGGCCAACATTTTCAGCTCTTGTTTACTGATCACCTTAATACCAACAGGCAGGAATGTATCAGCCTCATTTGTTGGTAAATTGTCCCATAAAGTTTTTTAAATACTATTAATATAATCAAGCCTTCTTGTCCATGATTCTTGAGTAATATGGGAATGATAATTCAAAATTTCTCCAAACTCTTCAATGCAGGATAGAAATATTCCTTGAAAATTAGTGGAGGTTGAGACTTTGGGGTCACGTTCAGGAATTATAACAGTAATACCATCTTGACCCATTGTATCCTCTTCAATTTCCTCACTTTCTTGAAGTTCTTGAATATTTTGAGGAAAGGCGGGAGGGGCTTCATCATGGATTGTTTCATTGAGTACTGGGGGGGTTTCAGTATTCAGATGTTCATTATCATTATGGTCAACTTCAATATTGAGAATGTCATCATCACCTTTATCCTGAGAATCCTTCGCGGCTTCAAAGGTATGGCATTCTTTGTTGTTCTTTTTAATGGCATTTACATTTAGTCTTTTTCCTAAACCTTTTACTGGTACTCCAATCACCACTCGAGATCCTTCAATTAAAGACTCTCCCACCTCCACACCTAGCCATAGATTGTAAGCAGCTATTTTTATCAATTTCTTTTGAATTAGTAATGGACTTACGGTTCAAATACATCTTGAGGAGGCTCATTTCTTCAGAAATCTGTTGATGTAAATAATCAGGAATTTTACTATTTTTTTGAATTTTTTCCAGCGTTGGGATTTTTTGAGCAATGTTTGGGACAAATTGCTTCTTGGATATAAGTTCAACCTCGCCACTGAAAATTATGTCATCTTGCCCAGCATCCCCTGTTGGTGCACAAAGCTCAACGGTCTTTTCCTTCTCATAGCTTTTAAAATTTGGTTTTTAAGAGCTCGGAGGCTGTGATGAAATAAAGGCTATGAAAAAAACATCAGCATTTCAGAGGTAAAAAAATTAAAGATGAATCTGCACTCACATTATGGAACAACTGGTGAATCTTGATTATGTTCATGTAGCTGGCTCTCTATTTCAATGCCTAATTCATGACTACTGACCATATCAGAGACTTCACTTCCACTCTCTGGGGCTGAAAGTCTTTGTTCCATGAATTCAGTTTAATTTCCAGGGGTTTGGGGCATAGCGGAGGTAGTTTATTAATTAAATAGATGGTGATGAGTTGATTGCTAACTGAATTGAAAATTCTAGAATAAAAAGATCAAAGTTGACCAAAAAAGGTGAGATTTCCAAAATTGGTGGATGTAAAATAAGTTTAAGATATTAATAATCAATTCTTTTTTAGGTAATATCAATTTTGGAGAATTTTGGAAAGTTTGAAAGAAGTTAAGTATCAATTTAAACCAGTTCAATAGCTAGTTAATCTTCTCAAGAAAGACATTTTATAACCACAAGCTGACAAAAGGAAATCTGCCCATGGACAGACTTACAACCTTCCATCAATATCTATTGAAATTGTATTTCATTTGCAAAATATGATTTGTTGGGAAATTCAAGAAGGTGATGTGTTGCAAACTATTTCATATCATTCAAATGAAATCACTTCCCTGTGAGAAATTGAATAAAGTTGACTTGTGAGAAACCTACTAAAGTCAACTTTTGAACTATTCAGAGCTCAGGCGGGAAGGACTAAGCAAAGTATTCCATTTGAATGATATGAAATAAAATGGTTTTGTTGGGGAAACACAAGACAAAATTCTGGTCTTAAATATAATCTACTTTTGGGTTTTAATTTGTGAGTCTCATGAGTTAAACCCTAACCACACCATTGTGAATATCCCCACCAATTTCCCACCAGAACCTGTTGGCAGAGAATGCCACTCAGAATATTTCTGTGATTGTGTTTTACACCAACAAGGCACTGTACCCTATTGATCTAATACTGGAGCGTAAGCATGGTAAGGGGCACGGGTGCAGAAGCATAAGGATGGGTGAGGGCAGACATGGGGTGGAAGCATCAGAGGAATATATTGAGGGTCCTGCGGCAGCGTAAGCATGGTAAGAAGTGGGGGGCAGAAGCATAAGGATAGGTGAGTGCAGAGATGAGGTTCCAACATTGGAGCCATATGTTGAGGGTGCTGTGGGAGCATAAGCCTGGTAAGAAGAAGGGGTGTGGAAGCATAAGGATGGGTGAGGGAGGACATGGGATGCAGTGTTGGAGGCATATCATGAGGGCGCAGGGGGAGCATGAGCATGGTAAGCTGCGGAGAAGATGAGGCAGGGGTGAGGCTGGAGATGGGGTGGTGGAATTGGACTCATATCTTGAGGGTTCTGCAGGAGCATAAGCATGGTAAGTTGGGGGTAATTGTGGAGGTGTGGTGGTGGGAGTGGAAGCATATCTTGGAAGATGGCGGAGATGATTAGTGGATGGTGCAGAAGCCAATTCATGTGCAGGAGTAGGCATGTTAAAGGGGTGGAATGGTCAGGCAGCAGGGCAGAAGTCATCTCATGCACAAATATGACCAAGCCAAATTGTTTCCTTGCACCATGAGGTGATTACCTGAACCTTACAAATGGTGTTGATATGGGATTTTGCTTTGAGTGACATACTCATGTGAAAAATTTGGCAATTGACATTGTCTTGATGAAGACATGACGTGAACCACTAAGTCCAGCGACTATAATGTGACACTAATTTGACGGAATCAAGATTTTATACTAACTGTGGCGTGATGTGAAGGCAATTTCCAGCAATTGACACAATATTTTCCCTGTTGATTTTGAGAAGAGAACAATAAACAATATTCGATGGTGCCATCCATTCCCCCATATGTCATATAGAACAAAATTTATGGAGCAAACAAGTTCCATGAAGATTTTGAGAAAATCATATATATTGATAACAAAAATTGAACATGGCATAGCTTTGCCATATTTAATGTTACTCATAGAAAATTAGGTACCATTGTGTAGATCAAATCCAGGGCTATCCAATGAATTGATTTTTAGCTCAATATGTCAAAAATTGACAAAGGTATAGCAGCTTTAAGGTGAAAATCCTACTGTTTGTCCAGTACACCGTTATTGTGGGATATTATCCCATGACTATGATTATGGGGTTTCAAATAGACAAAGAAGCTTTTTTACTTCAACAACTCATATTCAATTCAATACTGGATCTCATAAAGCTTCTGTACAGCTTTCTATGCATCATACACATCAGAAGAGGGCTGTGTGGTCCCCAGATAGATTTTTCACCGTGTATTGGGGAAAACTTCCCATATGTGGTTTCAAAACCACATCTGAGCCCAATACATAGGATACAGCTCTTGTGCAAACCCCAAGCCAGAACTCTGCAGTGAAAAATCTTCACTACCTCTTCCTGGATGGTCTAGAGAACCTTCCCCCCATTTGAGGATGAAAGGGAGCCTTTTCTCTGCCAGAAAAGGAATCCACATCCTGCTCTTGAAGTTCCATTTATTACAACTGTCAAAAACAGTTATACTCTTGGAAAATAAACAGGTATACTTTGAATCTTAAGCATTGTAGTTATTTGGTGATCCAACTTTTAAGACTGCATCCAGGGCTTTCAGATGTCCTCACCACCACTATTCCACAATGTTCAAGCCCCTACACCATTCTGTAAAAACCTTTTTTATCATGAATTATACGTGTCACAGTCATAAAAAAAGCTGTAAATACATCTCTCACCACTTCTTCATAGAATCAGCCTGACATAGAAACCCTTCTTTCCATTAAAAACCACACAAATTCTGGGGTGCGCTTTTGTGAGGCCATTGTAAATTCTGCATGGTGGCTGAAATCCACCAATGAACCATGCAGCAAAGTATATTTCCACTTGTTCACAGGTCACTTCAGAAATTATACCACTGTGGTGGCCAAGTAATAGAGTGTGAAAAAAGGGTTGAGAGGCTATATGAAAAGTGAAGATAAAATTAGCTTTGGTTGACCCATTTCACAGATGTGCTTTGGTGTCACATTTTAAATTCTCAGTGGCTGAGAACTTAAATTGCACAACTCTGGAGCTAATTATACAGAAAGCTCAAATTATCCTATGCAGAGCTATAGGGGAACCATCTTAGTAAGAGGCCATTTTGAGCATTTTCCACAATAGCATGATATTTATTCCAGGATGAGAATTTCACGCACTTTGCTCAATTGCACAGCAGTGGGACTTTTGATAAACTATTGCAAAAAGAACTCCAACAATGTAAATCCTAGATTATTCCCCACTGAGGTTTTGGAACGCAATTGGGAAACACATACATTGTGAGGTTGAAGGTGAAAATAATGAGAATCACCCAGTGGAGCTTTTGGTATACTGTGAGCCTTGATGTATATTTTACATGTCCAAATAGGCCACAATTATCTTAAAAATAAAATTCTGAATTATCAATAACTCATAGGTCATGCATATATCCAAAATTCATCATTTTTGATTTCAGAAAAGATGAATAGCTTTTTATTGAGTAAGTAAATCCATGGATTTAAGGCCAGATTTGGATTCTACACAAACTTTCACCTAGGGTAGCTCCATAGAGTGAATAAGCTCAAATTAACTCTTTGAGGTGGTAGTATGGAAAATACTTCAATACCACATCATTAATACCAATTAAAAGATCTGTGAAAATTTTTGTTTTTCTTAATTTCATGCCAAAATAATCGGAATGTGAGAAATCCCATGTTACATATATACTAAGAATATTGTTATTCATGTTTTGGGCACTCAATATCATGGTATTCTTACATGGAATTTTTGTATGCCCATAGTAGATGCAAGAAGGCTCCCATATATCTGATGAAATTATAATGGGAAAATTACACTTTACGTTTACCAGAACTGCAAAGAAATGGTATTACTTGATGAGAATGGATTCTGGCAAACATGATTGGTCTTGGTGGAAGTCTGAGGTGATTACCAAATGGGCCAACAATTCTTGGAGGTTTAAAATGCAAAATGCGTTTGAAAATGCCATTTTTAACTCAGAGAAAGATACGCCACTTACTTGGTTCTTCAATCAGAAAGACAGATTATCTGCTTTACACCCAGATATGTCTGACACTATGATTTATATGAAAATATCAAGGAAGTGTGGAGGAGAACTAGAACATGCTATCAAAAGCAGATATGTTGAACCCTGTTAAACAGAAGACTACATTAATGCAATGGAAGATATCATTACCAGAACAAGAATTGGTAAAACTTGGACTAAAATCCCTATAGAATCCAAGATAGTTTGAGAGATTCCCAGGGAGGACAGAAAACCAGAAAGACCTGTCTTGAAGTGTCATAAATGTGGAAGTACTTCACATTTAGCCAACAATTTCACCAAAAATACAAAAATCAATGAAGTTCAGTTTATTGAAGAAGTTCATTGTACTGAAGAGAAAGAAGAATCTTATCAAGATTCTGAAATCTCTGAGGACACACCAGTGGAGGACTATCCCATTGAAAACTTTACAGGTTTCTTTGAGGTCACAGAGGTCCATACCCACTTACCACAGTACAGTGAAGATTGCTACAACCTGATCAATACCCAGGATTCCAGAATGTGTAAGACCAAACCTGCTAGAGGAAAATGTTATACTGCTGGAGCATCCTGTATTACATCAGTTTTGATGAATGATATTGAATACAAAGTAAATTTAGATTCTGGGTGGTTTTGCACTTGTGTGGGCAAAGGGTACCTCCAAGTTATATTTCCTGAATGGAAAAACCATCTATTACCAATAGAAGGTGTGCAGTTTAGTATTTCCAGTAACAATATGTAACCCTTGGGTATATTAGACACTAATCTTGTTTTTCCACACCCAGCAGGAAGCATAAGAGTGAAAAATGAGATTGTGGTGATGGACAATTGCACATCTCAGCATATCATTTTTGGAAATGATTACTTGAATATTTATGGTATTGACATCAACAAACATAAAGGCAGATATTTTGCAATTGGGGAGAACAAAAAACAAAAATTTGCTTTTTCCAATATGCCAAAACAAATATCAATAGTATCTTCTAAAAATGATACTTATAAGGAGGAATTTTGTCTAATCAACTTGTTGAAGAACAAATCAATCCATCATTGTCACCAAGGATGAGTACTGAGCTTATTAATGTGTTATACACATACAATTATGCATTTGCCTCTGATAATGAACCATTAGGTGCTATAAGGGGAAATGAAGTTGATATTAATCTTAATATTGACAGACCATATCCTCCAGTACTTAGAAGACCAGCTTATCCAGCAAGTCCCAGAGCTAGAGAAGCCTTGGAAAAACATATCCAAGAGTTAATCCAACTTGGTGTACTAAGGAAAATAGGCCATAATGAGGAAGTTGAAGAGACAACACCTGTTATTATTGCCTGGCATAATGATAAGTCAAGAATGGTTGGAGATTTCAGAGCATTGAATACCTACACAGTTCCAGATAGGTATCCAGTCCCTAGAATTCAAAAAACCTTGACTCAATTGTCTAAAGCCAAGTATATAACATCAATGGATGCATTGAAAGGATTGCATCAAAGTTTTTGATGCCTAAAACCAAGAAATTACTTAGAATTATCACTCACTGTGGTATATATGAGTATCTTAGAATGCCATTTGGCATTAAAAATGCTCCATCTCATTATCGGAGAATGATAAATACCATCTTTCCCACATAATTGTCTGAAGGATGTCTTATCATTTATATTGATGATATTATCATATGTTCTGATTCATGGTCTTTGCAGCTTGAAAGACTTGCAAGAGTACTTCACAAAGCTGTAGGAGTTAATATAAAAAGTTCACTTGAAAAATGCAATTTGGGTTTTGAAGAACTCAAAGCATTAGGACATGTTGTTTCTGTTTTAAGCTTGGGTATTGATAAAAACAAAGTAGCAGCAGTGTTACTTAAGCAAATACCCCAGAATAAAAAAGAAATGATGTCTTTTCTTGGATTTGCCAATTATTATAGGAAACACTTGAAACACTTTGCACTTCTAGTCAAGTCACTATATAGAATCTGTGATCAAAAGACTTTATTTGATTTACTCCTCATGCCTGACTGGAATATTCCTTTTCAATTTTAAATTGATTCATGTGGAGACGTATTAGGGGCAGCCCTACATCAAGTCAAAATTATTGATGACAAACCTACAGAGGGACCAGTTTGTTATATCTCAAGACAAATCAAACCAACAGAGGCCAGGTATGGTGCAAGTGAAATGGAGTGCTTATGTTTGGTATGGGCACTTGAGAAATTACACTATTATCTTGATGGCAGTGTTTTTGAAGTAATAACTGACTGTAATGCAGTGAAATCACTTCTTAACATGAAAACTCCCAACAGACATATGTTGAGATGGCAAATATCCATTCAATAATATAGAGTAAAAATGACTATAGTTCACAAAGCAGGAAACATTCACAAGAATGCTGATATACTTAGTAGGTTTGCACTAGCCAACACTCCTGATAACCCAGCTTATGTACCTTTGGAAGCTCAAACTCAAATTCCAATTGAAGGAATTAACATAACTGATATTGGGACTGAATTCTTTGAAGAAGTCAGAGAATCTTATGAGCAAGACATGAATTGCCATATCTTGACTTCTTTGCTAGATAAGGACTTCAAAGTTACATCTTTAGTAAATGCACTGGATGCAGTTTGGAAAAATTCCTATTCTGAAGGAAGATTTCACTTTTTTCATGGGATCATTTACCACATAAACAAACACTCTTTTGTAATGACATTATGTAGCATATTGCTTATCAATACCATTCTTCATGAATGCCATGATAGCATTAACTCTGGACACCTGTCAGAGGACAGAACACTTGAAAAAGTGAAAAACTGTGGATGGTGGCCATCTTGGAGAAAAGAAACAATTGCATATTGCCATACCTGTGACAGATGTCAAAAGGTAAACAGGAGCGCAGGCAAGAAATTTAGACTTATGATCCATATTCAAGAACCAAGATCCCCTAGGGAAGTTGTTCACATGGATTGGGTCACAGCACTTCCTCCAAGTGGTGACAGAGGTTATAATGCTTGTTTAGTCATTGTAGACAGATATACCAAAACTCCCATATTCTTACCATGTCATAAAGACAAAACTGCTATGGAGATAGCTCTTCTTTTATGGAGTAGAGTTATTTCTCATACAGGATTATTTAAGAATATCATAAGTGACAGAGATCCCAAGTTCACATCTGCACTTTGGACCAATCTTCATAGATTGTTTGGGACTAAGTTATCATTCTAAACAGCATATCACCCTCAGACAGATGGGCTAGCAGAGCGAATGATTCAAATTTTGGAAGACATGATCAGGAGATTCTGTGCTTATGTATCAGAATTCAAAGACTCAGATAGCTTCATTCATGACTGGTGCACTCTGATACCTGCATTAGAATTGGAATATAAGACATCAGTCCATTCTTCCACAGGACAAACTCCTGCTATGTTAGAAAAAGGATGGAATCCAAGACTCCCAGCAGAAACACTGAGGAAAGACTTGATTGCCATTCATCCTACAGCTTCCAGCTTCAAGATAATGCTTGATAAAGTAAAAAATCATCCAAAACAAATTATGACTGATGCCTTTGATTATGCAAAACAGAAGTGGGACAAGAGTCACAAAGTACCAGACTTCAAAGTAGGGGACTTAGTTCTAGTTTCAACCTTGAATTTCAATTAGATCAAATGCCCAAATAAACATAAAGAAAGTCATTAAAGAAAGGAGACTTAGGGGTAAAAATAAAAGAGAATATCTTGTCAGATATAGAAATCCAGCACATGAAGATGAATGGCTGGAAGAATCAGAAATACCTGACTCAGATAAACTCTTAAGAAGATTTAGACATGAAAGAAGGCCACATTCCTGGATATTTCTATCAAATGTGCTTTAAATTACTTGATCTGAGTAATGTAAAGAGGTTGGAAAGTGGAAATTAGCCACCTTTGGGGCCTTTTAGTCTTCATACCATTGATAAAATTGTAGTACAATTTTATTTTTGGGTGGGAGGGAATGTGAGCCGTGAGGTATATTTTACATACCCAAATAGGCCACAATTATCTTAAAAATAAAATTCTGAATTATGCATAACACATAAGTCATGCATATATCCAAAATTCATCATTCTTTATTTCAGAAAAGATGCATAACTTTTTATTGAGTAAGTAAATCCATGCATTTAAGGCCAGATTTGCATTCTACACAAAAATTCACCTAGGGTAGCTCCATAGAGTGAATAAGATCAGATTAACTCTTTGAGGTGGTAATATGGAAAATATTTCAATACCACATCATTAATACAACATAAAAGATCCATGAAAATCTTTGTTTTTCTTAATTTCACGCCAAAATAATGGGTATGTGAGAAATCCCATGTTACATATACACTAAGAATATTGGTATGCATGTTTTGGGAACTTAATATCATGGTATTCTTACATGGAAATTTGGTACACCCATAGTGGATATCTCACTTTACGCTTAATTTTCTATTTTGATGTGAAAAATAGGCAAGGGGGACAAAAGACATCAAAGAGAGCCAGGGTGCCCAGCTTCTGAGGCCTCAGAGGTGTGGACAGCTCCAAAGCTTGGATCCATGGCTGATCTTGGCCCAATTAGTGTGGTATACCATGACAGTTCAGCTGAATAATATTTTTATTTTTATGGTAATTATTTATATGAAAGAGGATACCAATAGTATGAAATCACCTTCGGGGGAAAATAACAGTAAAATAAACATGGAATAACACAAATGATACAGTTGTTAAGGAAAATTGAGCACAGGTGCTCTTCCATTGTCACCCCACTGCACTATTCAACACATAATTGGGATGGACAGTACCCAAATCAAAGACATTTTTCAATTATCTTTGTAAATAATTTTTTAATATAATTTTTTTTCATATGCTTAAATATAAGCAATTGGGTTATTAATATAATCTGAGTCACAATGAGGATTCCAATTAATAAAGAGCAGAGTTGTAGGCATCATAGGGGACATAGAAGACTCAAGTTGTGGAACAAAACCCTTTCGAAGTATCAATTTTGGGAAATTTCATGTATTTTTGCTGTTATGAACCACCCAAAGAGGGGATAAGCATCATGGAGTTCCTTTAGATAATTAAATGATTAATTTTTGAAGACTGAAATAATTTATTGTTGAATTGGAAAGGCCATATTACATCAACCTTTCTTTTAATGTAATGCCCAAATTTCTGATTGAAGCTGAAAAAATGAAGAGTGGGACTGGATGTTGGAAAGGATATGTGTTAGGAACTTTCAGGAAGACTGCAGTTAACACAGACCAACAAGGAATACAGGTAATCAGGCCTATGTGAATTTTCATAAAAAGGTAAAATCTAACCCACAACTCAGCCCTAAAAGGCCCAAAAAACTATAATACAGTAAATTCAGCTGGCAGATTAGTAATCAATTGAGTTATACATGGAAATAAGCGTTTCAGGGCCAGAAGTCAAGTTTTTACTGTATTTCACAGCCACATGTCACAAACACATCATTTGAATAATTTGCACAGCTTTGCACAGCCACCAGAGGCTGAAAATTTCTAGTCCCCTCTTTTTGCACTGCTATGGGGGGCCCCACGGCCATAAATAGAGGCCCTCTCTCCCAATTTTTCCCTTTTCCCCATCTAGAAATTGTAAATTGAATTTATTTTTTCTGATCCCTCTTCTAGGAGGTATACTAGAAAGTTTTGATAAATTAAGCCTAGTAACTGAGGTTCGTTGTTGACATAGATCAAGAGAACCAATATTGTGAAAATACTTTAATTCATCCCTTACTAGCAGGTAGACTAGTGCCTTATTTAATTAGGATCTTAAAGATTGAAGCTCATGAGCAAGGCGTCTCTGGAGTTTAGTGTTTAAATCCTTAAAAGTAATTTTTAGAGAGTTTTAGAATAAAACCATCAAACCAAAGTAATTTGGTAGGCTTTAAAATAAAACCTATCCATTATAATTAGTTTTGGGCTAGTCTTTGTTATAAACTTCCTCAAAGAGAGTAATTTTGCTTGTTTTAAAACAAAACCTGCACAACCAAAGTAATTTTACTACTTTTAAAGCAAAAGTGGATTTGTATTTATTAGGTAATACCTAATAAATTATCATCAATGAACTAGATCAAATTTAAAATACTTTAGTGTTTAGTTAAGATTAATATTGAACCTATAGCAGTTAGCTAGTATTATTATCAAAAAAAACAGAAGAGATCATATAATCTATTATTACATCACAACACAAAGCATAACATTAAACTACCCATATTATACTGAATTATTAATAATTATTAGATTAGTAGCCTATCCATCACATAACAAAGCGCTTTAAATATACTTTTATCCTTTTCAAGTTTATTATTTCAGAGAATTGAAGATTTCTGTCATCCTAGCTATTAGTTTCTATATATATCCAAGAATTATCAAGAAAGCATATTTTGTGTTTTTGTATTAGCAGATAGTGTTTCCTGTTATTTTTTATTTATTTTAGTTATTATAATATTTTTTATACTGTTGTACTATCATCTGGTGGAATCCACTCAGCCTGCTGAAAGTTTTAAAAAGAATTTATTTGTTAAGGTTTTAAATAACCATTGTTTTGAGTAGAGAAAAGTACGATTAGAGATTGTTGAGTCTAATATTTTCTGATCAAGCCACTATCAATAATAAAATTTATTTGGTGAACTCAGTAAAGATAACCTAGCATATTAGGAAGGGTTGTCTAGATTATTCTAGCACATGAGCAGAGCAAGGGTTACAAGTCCCACACAGAAATTCAAAACTGTTTTCTTGTAATTTCCCCTTCCAGGTACTGCCTCATTTTATCCCACACACAGAGGAGTTCCCACATCTGGTGTCTCAATAGTGCCATGTCACATTGCAATATCCTTAGAATCTCTTCAGCTTGATCTCAAAACAATAAAACTAACAAAATAAATATGTTTTAAAAACTAGAATCAACCAATCAAAAATCATCATATCATAATTCACCATAATCTCATCAATCATCATGATCCTCATATCATTATCATTATCCACTTAAAAACTCAACATCATCAGCACAAGAATCTCAAGTAGAATATAGTGATATTATCCCAAAACCAAGAACAGAAAAAAAGGAAAAGGAGAAGATAAGAAAGTTCTTCTTCAATCTCATTCAAGAATCAAGAAAAGGAATAAATAAATCAAAGGAGCTAGAAGGCAAATGTTATAAGGTAGAAATGGATCAACAATCCACCTCAAATTTACCACCATTACCACCTGAGGATACTGGGGAAGAACAGTATGCTGAGGAAACTGAAGAAGAAGATCAAACTGAACAAATTCAAAGTCTTATGAAACAAATGCAAGATCTATTATTAACTCAAGGAAAAAAGAAAGGAAAGAGAAGACAATCAACATAATTCACACCTGGAGCTAGTCCCATTGAACCCAGTTTACCTAGACATGTTAGACCTTAAGAATCACCAATATCACCAACACGTGGACCTAGAGAAACATCTACTCCAGCATCCCAAGGAGAGTTTTTGTTTCTACACCAACAAATCCAAGTCCACTAAAACAAGAGATCCCAAGGAAAGAAAGATGAGTAGTAAAAATTAAACCAAAGAATTATAACCTCAATTTCAATGGTCAGGAAGTTGAAAAATTTATTAAGAAGATTGAAAGCATAGACCAAATTGAAGGTGCAACAGAAGAAGATCTGGCAATGCAGATGGCATTTTGGACAACATATTCCAAAATTTGTGATGCAATAGAAGCTATGCCAGGATCTGAAGAAGGAAATTGGACACAGCTTAAAAAGGACCTTATAACAAAATGGGGGAGAGTTGAACCTGAAAGAAGATATAGAAAGGATTCCCTTGTACAGCTATTGAATGCTACACAAGATGAAGGGGGAATCAGTAATCTTTCACAATATAAAAGGTTTATAGGGGAGTATGAAACTATCACTACTTAAATTCTTAGATATAAATATATTCTTCAAGATAATATGTTTCATGAAGATATTTTTGATTGTCTCTCCTCTGACATAAAAGGAGCTATCAGTAAAGAGATGATAAAGGAGAATGTCATGGTTAGAGCAGAAGATGGAGGATATCTCATACCACCAATGAAGATCTTGAAGAAATACCTTAAACAGGAATGGGAAGCAAGTGTATTAGTCACCAAAAGACTTTCACCCTCAAGGAGAGCTGAAAAGAAAGAATGAAATGATAAGGAAAGGAGAGTTCAATTCAAGGAAGAGGTATTTCCAGGAATGCAAGAAGCCCTTAATAAAATGAAAGAGCTTCCAAGAACGTTAAAAGAACAAAAGGAAGTAGTCAAGGAGGAGGCACCCGCTGAAAATGAAGATTTCAAGCAGTTCAAGGATCAATTAAATGAATTAACTAATGTGGCTACACCACAAAAGAAAATAATTAATCACCCTCAGTCAAACAATCAAGGATTCAGACCAAGAGATAATGTTTCTCCACCACCAAACAGAAGTGTACCCTATGTTCCAGCACAGAATATACCCAAGTTTTCTGTTAAATGTTACTATTGCATGGAAGAAGGTCATTCAGTTGGAAGATGTAGTGAACTAGTGGAGGATCAAAACAATAAATGGGCTATCAGACAAGGTTTCAACTATTTATATCCCAATTGGGAAAGGGTCCCCAATGATGGAAAATTTCCCTCAAAATATTTAGTCAGAGAATTTCAGAAGGAACAAGAGTAACTCAAAAGAAAGTTAGAGGAAAAGACCAAAGAGGAAGAACAAAAGTAAAAGGAAAAATCGATTGCCTTTATATCAATGGACAATTGGGATTATTGGGAACCACCATGCATTTCAACAGGATTAGAAGAACCTTTTGGGTATGCTTATGGCTTGAGAAACACAAAGCAAAGGATTGAAAATCAAGAGAAATCTAAAGCCCAACCCCTTCCCTCAAAAGAGACTATTAAAGCCAAAGACACCATAAAAAAGAAAACAAGTATTCCTGGTCAATTCATTGAAGAAGAAGAATATGAAGAAGAAAAGCTCATAATACCTACAAAATAAAAGTCATCAAACTCAGAAGAGGTTATTAAACCACCAGAACTAACCAAAACAAACCCTAATACATCAGAAAAAGAGAAGGAGACTGATCAGAAAGCTCTAATCAAACTACCAAAGGTGGAAGTGAACAAAAAGCCTTGAGTTGAAGAAGAAGGATCAATAATTGAAAAAGTTAGGAAGAAGGTCATGGATCAGAAAATTAACCTCACCTTAGAAGAAATAGTTACAATCTCACCCAAGTTTATGCAAGAATTCAGGTTTGTCTCAGATAAAAAAAGGAAATACTCAATGTCTCTTAAATCTATCAATAGTCAGGAGCAAAAAAACCCCAAGAAATAATCATTCAACATCAAATGCATTACTCTTGTCCCCTTGGAATGATTGAGGTTTCAGTGGGACAAGAAGGGCATGTAGTAAAAGCATTAGTAGATACTGGATCTGAACTTAGTATAATACCAGAAGTGAAGTCCATAAAAGCAAGATTACCAATAAGGGTTCTGAACATGAGGCTTAGAGGTATTTGAGGTCACAGCGCAGCAATTGTGGTATTATCAGAAAATACCTTAGTAGTATTACCATCTGGAGATGAAAGAAGAATTCACTTCTTTTTAGCCAGAGGTGCTGTTCACACAGTTATTGGAAGACCTTTCCTTGCTGACAATGGAATTAGACTTGAACACTCTCAACAACAAGGTGAAATTCTCAGTTACAAAGAATCAGATGGAAGAAGATTGTGTATACCTATATGTACACCAGAATCAAAAGGATGGAATACAGGACCACCAAGAGGAATGTAAATGTGTAATATGGCCAGAATAACAGAACTGAAGAATGAAGAATCAAAATCAAAATCACCCCCCAAGAAAGTTCAATTTGATTTTGAAGAGGGAAAAATTGTAGTGGCAAGAAAACAAATGAGTCAATATATCATGTGAAAGAAGAGGAACCTCAAAAAATTAAACTATTACTAGTATCTTCACAGAGAATCAGAAACCTAGACAATAATGACCCTTTTCTCCATCCAAAATTTGAAAATACTTATATCTCTAACATGGAAGCTTCCACTATTGAAGTGGAACCAGTACAAAATGAAGGCTTAAAGCCAAAACAGCTAGTCAAAAGTGTTTCAAATAAATATGGAAAGAATGGTACTTATTGGAAAAATAAAAAGGATGCAATCTCTAATGAAGAATACTGTAATGATTCCAAAATGATGGGCTCCTCTAAAATCAAAAGATATTTTTCAAAAATAATTTCTAAAATAAAAAATAATCATACATCTCAAGGTCAATGGGACTTTCAATGCCCTGGAAATCAACTAACCATTACAGAAGAAATTAATCCAACCAAAATTGAAAATAGCATTACTGAAGCTGAAGTGGAACCAACAAATCCAAAGTTAGAAACCAATTTATCAGAAGAAGGGTCCATACAATCTCAAGAACCCTTGGGCTTAGACCAAGCAATTAAAAAGTTAAATTTTATGGAATTGGAAATAGAAAGCAGCACAGGATCTATTGGTAGTGACAACTCTCAAAATAATTCCTTTGTTAATTTGTCATCCAATTGTGGATTAAACTCACCAGTTTTTGTTAGAGTAGGATGGGAGGAATATCCTGTTATTGCAATTATGAACCCAAGCCTAGAAGAAAATATCTTGGCATTAAAAATTGGATTAAGTATTGTAATGAAGCCAAAGAAGAAAAATAAAACAAAACATAAAATTATAATGAAAAAAGTACAAATTGTTATGCCAACTGATGAAACCATTTACTTACCATTTACAGTTGAAGGATCATCAAACCATTCAATTTTGGGGAAGAAATTTTGTCATTACTTTGCTGTTATAAAGAGTATTCATAATTCATCAATAGAACTTGAAGAAAGCACAAATCCACAAGACATTGGAATAGAAGAAGAAGTATATTCCCACTCAAAAGAAGAAGAGGAGGGGTAAAAGAGTCTTAATACCTTCAAAGAAAACACCTTCCATTCAGAGGGAATTTATGATATCAAACACACTCATAAAGTTGATGAAGACCTTTCAGAAGAAAATCAAGAATTATTCAACATTAGACAATCAAAAGCATTCAATCTGTTTGAGAGGGACAAGAAACCAATTCAGGAGACATTAGCATCTGAAAGTGACTTATTTATAGATAATATTCCAGACCTATTTTCTGGACTTTTCAACCAAGGGAATAACTTAAATAATAAACGCACCTTTCCTAAACCAGAAGAAGAAATCCAAGCTCTTCTGGAAGAAATATTCAAAGGAAATCCTTGGGATAATGAACTATTGTCTCAACCTCAAGCATCAATCACACAACAGGAGGTTCCTCCTCTCTTTTTTCAAGAATTTAAGCAAAATTCCAATATAAACCCTAAAGCTCCCCACTTCCAAGTTAAAATTCATGAGCCCTCAAATTATGAAGTCAAATTCTCAAAAGAAATGGACAAAAAGCCATATAAAGGAATTTTGAATAAAGAATATGATGAAAACCAACCTTTCACTCCTTCAGAGCAAGCAGGTCAAGACCAGTTAACCTCTGAAGAAAAAGAGATTTTAAAACTGTATTATGCATTCTTTAATATGAACAACCAACAAGTTGAAACAACAAATTTGGCCCAGATATTGGAGTTGAATAGCTCTCAAATTCCACAAGAAAGTACCATTCATTCAGGCCAGATGTCTGAAATCTTGCATGATAACACTTTGGCTCAACCAATCCATATTTCTAGACAAAGAAAATTCACTAGAAATACAAAAACCAGAAAATTATCTATCAGAAATCAAAATAATGAACTTACCACAAGAAACAAAATTGAAGTTAATCTGAGACTTACTTATAATAATCATTGGAAAAATTCCTCTTCCTCTCAGAGTTCTCAAGCATAAAATCAAAAAACAGTTGTTCAATTTTTTTAATAATGAGTTTAAAAGTGAAATGTATTTTAAATTTGAAAGACATAAGTTCAAAATAGGACAAAGTTTAAACCCCAAAGGAGCATTATATGTTAATCCCCTTATACTGTTTGGACATGTATATACATATATATCTATAAATTTGTCTGCTTATTTATCTTATAGTTTATTTTTTTTATTGTTTTTTTTCTAAAAAAAAATTATTATTCTTTTTTATTATTTGGGAAATTTGATTTTCTACTTATGTTACACAATCAAATTATTATGAACATTTTTTTTCATTTTATTTTATATTGTTTTGTTTTATTTCTATTTTTATTTTTTTTCAGCACAGCTGTTCTTGAAGTTTTTTTTAATATTTTTTTTACTTCATTAAATTGAGTTTTCTTTAACATACTCAAGCTCTAATCTGTCATAAAAAGAACTAAATTATGATAAAGTGATTTTCTTCTATCTGGAATGATTTTTTTTGTTTTAAAATTCTTAATAGTACTTAATCAGCTTTCCAATTTATGATGGAAAAAACATTTAGAAGAATATATAGATTTAGTTTAGTTATTGTTAGATTAGACACTAAATTAATAATCATAAGACATAAATAAATCAACTTAATTTGTTATTTTTTAGCTTTTCATTATTATTATTTTACTAATGATTAGAAAATATTGAATTAATTCTTTCCCATATAATAAAACTAATGAATTATTACAAGATAATTTAGTTTCAATTAGTTTTATAGTGGAAGCGAAGTTACTAATATTATAAAGCAAATAAATCAACCTACATAATCATCATTCTTTTTTCTCTTCTGATTTTGAACAATCTTCAAAATTAATGCTCTACCTAAATTGTTTGCTGGATTACTGGAGAAGTAGTCAAACTAGAATGATTTTATTTCTTTTTAACTATAATTAGCTTCTAAGCGAACCAAATAAAACCAAAAATTGAATCAAAACACATACCCAATCATTCACCTCATCATAGGTACTATCAGATATTGAGGTGCTAAGATAGTAAATTTATTCTATATCTAGCTGAATGATAGAAAAAATGGATAAATAGGAGTTGTTTTAGTAATATTAGCTCTGAAGCAAATGATTTAAGATCTAAAATGAATGAGATTACTTAACTAATCATATAGTAGTATTGTTGATTATCTTAATATTGTTTTTTTTTGTTTTTCTAATATTTTTCAATTGAAAACCTACCAACAAGTTGAAAATAATACATTGATAATAGTTTTATTCTCTACTATGTTGAAGAGACTTGAAAAATGATTATATACAAATATATTAACTTACTTGAACTCCAGCAACCTATCCTGAACAGTTTGAAATGAAAAAGTGATCATTTTAGGTGATTTTCATGATGAATTGATGGAGTAAGGTTGAAAATTGATAGTTCCGATGTTCCGAGTTAGTTTGGTGGTGGAAGCGAAATGTAAAACAATAAATTAATGATTAGATTACAACTCAATATTAGGAAAGAGTAATATTGAATAATCACAAATTCATTATTCTAATTGTTCTATTTTTATTTTTATTTTTGAAAAAAAAGAAAAATATAAATTGGAATAAAAAAATTGAATACTTAGTACTAGTGTTTTGTGATGGGTTGGAATTTAATTTCAGGTTACTGAATTTTGATTGGTTAGGATATGTGTACGATTTCTGATTGGTCAGAATTCAATTATGGTATTTGATTGGTCAGGATCTGTGTATGATTTCTGATTGGTAAGAATTCAATTATGTTATTTAATTGGTCAGCATTTGCCATTTTTTGTGATTGGTCAGATTTTTTCTCTGTATTTTGATAAAATGGAATTAAGGTGGGCTTAAGATACTGAAAAAGAATATAAAAGGAGGGTGCTGTTTACCCTCACTTTAGTCCCAAACAAGACTCTAAACTGTTGTTTTAATTTTTATTTCATTTGGTCCTCATGAATAAACCAATTTATCAGTTTTCTCTTGCACATTTATGTCAAATATATAAATATATATATATATACATATTATTTATCCCTATATCTGAAAAAGGGGAACTTTTGAAGCTTCTATTACGTAAAACATATATATTTTTATTATTATTTTTATTTAATCTTTAAAAGAACTCTACTTATATTATTACAATAAGACTTTTAAATGTTTTTCATAAACTTTGATTCATTTATAACTTTGAGTTTTGTAGACATTATTGATTCAGAAATTGATGATCTTTAATGGCCTCCCTGCATTAGGTGGTACTTGGACCAGCAGACTAGGTGTAAATTCACATTGATAAGCACATACTCTAAGCAGCCAAGGTCAGACATAGTCTGATGTGTGGAAGTAACTTTGAGTTGATTAAAGTTATGTCCTTGGTGACAACCACTATATGGTGTCAGGGCGCTATTTAAAGCTAAAGATTCTCTTGAGTATGAACAATAACAATATGAAAAAGAAGTATTAAGTGATATCAAGGGTTATAAGAAAGATAAGAAAGACTTGGAGTATCAATTTTAGAGTTTTCAACTGTTTTTTTTTGTTATGAATATGGTTTTTTTTATCAAATGGAGAGGGGTATGCTACCCTCTCCATAAATATAAGGGTCCTGAGCAAGACATAAAACTGCATCATTGTTTTTTTTATATTTTCTCATTTTCTATGGCTATTTTTTTAAGATTATCTTTTGTTTAGAGTAAAAAGAGATATACCTTGTGTTTGTTTTGGATTGAAGTCTGATATAGTTTGTTTTGGAAGAGGCTATTATTATTATTTTAAATGGAGAGGGGTTTCAACCTCTCCATTCTCAAAAAATAAGGATATGCTAATGAAGGGATATCTTTTATGTTTAGTGTTATAATTTGTTTTTTTTATGTATTAGTATTATTGTTATGGTTGACCTGGTATTTGTAATGAAAACATATAAAAATAAGGGTTGGTGCTTGTTTCTTTACATCACACCTTATGATGTTAAATTTTGGGCAATTGTTGGGAATTATTTAAAGGGATCATTTCTTTTTTTCATGCACTTGATACATTGAATGATGGATAGGAAGACAATAGTAGTAGCATATCAAAGGACTATACTGCAAATGACATAGTATAATTCATTCAGCTTCACTTGGAATGCTCGGGACAGCATTAAATGGAGAGGGGGATGTGGTATACCATGACAGTTCAGCTGAATAATATCTTTATTTTCTGGTAATTATTTATATGATAGAGGATACCAATAGTATGAAATCACCTTTGAGGGAAAATAACAGTAAAATAAAAATGGAATAACACAAATGATACAGTCATTAAGGAAAATTGACCACAGGTGCTCTTCCAGTGTCACCCCACTGTACTATCCAACACATAATTGTGATGGACAGTACCCAAATCAAAGAAATTTTTCAATTTTCTTTGTAAATAATTTTTTAATGTAATTTTTTAATATGCTTAAATATGAGCAATTGGGTGAGTAATATAATCAGAGTTGCAATGAGGATTCCAATTAATAAAGAGCAGACTTGTAGGCATCATAGGGGACATAGAAAATTCAAGGTGAGGAACCAAAAGCTTTTGAAGTATCGATTTTGGGAAATTTCATGTATTTTTGCTGTTATGAACCACCCAAAGACGGGATAAGCATCATTGAGTTCCTTTAGATAATTAAATGATTAATTTTTGAAGACTGAAATAATTTATTGTTGGATTGGAAAGGCCATATGACATCAACCTTTCTGTTAATGTAACCCCCAAATTTCTCATTGAAGCTGAAAAAATGAAGAGTGGGACTGAATGTTGGAAGGGATATGTGTTAGGAACTTTCAGGAAGACTGCAGTTAACACATGCCAACAAGGAATACAGGTAATCAGTCCTATGTGAATTTTCATAAAAAGGTAACACCTAACGAACAAGTCAGCCCTAAAAGGGCCAAAAAACTATAAGCCAGTAAAATCAGCTGACAGATTAGTAATAAGTTGAGTAATAAATGGAAATAAGGGTTCCAGGGCCACAAATTTAGGTTTGAATGTATTTCACAGCCACATGTCACAAACACGTCATGTAAATAGTTTGCACAGCTTTGCACAGCCACCAGAGGGTGAAAATTTCTAGTCCCCTCTTTTTGCACTCCTATGGAGGGCCCCATGGCTATAAATAGAGGCCCTCTCTCCCACTTTTTCCCTTTTCCCCATCTATAAATTGTAAATTGAATTTATTTTTTCTGATCCCTCTTCTAGGAGGTATACTAGAAAGTTTTGATGAATTAAGCCTAGTAACTGAGGTTCGTTGTTGACATAGATCAAGAGAGCCAAGACTGTGAAAAGACTTTAATTCATCCCTTACTAGCAGGTAGACTAGTGTGTTATTTAATTAGGAGCTTAAAGCTTGAAGCTCATGAGCAAGGCGTCTGTGGATTTTAGTGTTTAAATCCTTAAAAGTGCTTTTTAGAGAGTTTTAAAATAAAACCATCAAACAAAAGTAATTTTGTAGGCTTTAAAATAAAACCTATCCATTATAATTAGTTTTGGGCTAGTTTTTGTTATAAACTTCCTCAAAGAGAGTAATTTTGCTTGTTTTAAAACAAAACCTTCACAACCCAAGTAATTTTACTACTTTTAAAATAAAAGTGGATTTGTATTTATTGGTTAATACCTAATAAATTCTCATCAATGAACTAAATCAAATTTAAAATACTTTAGTGTTTAGTTAAGATTAATATTGAACCTATAGCAATTAGCTAGTATTACTATCATAAAAAACCAGAAGAGATCATATAATCTATTATTACATCACAACACAAACCATAACATTAAACTACCCATATTATACTAAATTATTAACAATTATTAGATTAGTAGCCTATCCATCACATCACAAGAGGCTTGAAATATACTTTTATCCTTTTCAAGTTTATTATTTCAGATAATTGAAGATTGCTGTTATCCTAGCTATTAGTTTCTTTATTTATCCAACAATTATCAAGAAAGAATATTTTGTGGTTTTGTATTAGAAGATAGTGTTTCCTGTTATTTTTTCTTTATTTTAGTTATTATAATATTTTATATATTGTTGTACTATCATCTGGTGGAATACACTCAGCCTGCTTAAAGTTTTAAAAAGAATCTATTTGTTAAGGTTTTAAATAACCATTGTTTTTAGTAGAGCAAAGTCTGATTAGAGATTGTTGAGTCTAATATTTTCTTATCAAGCCACTATCAATAATAAAATTGATTTGGTGAACTCAGTAAAGATAACTTAGCATATTAGGAAGGGAAGTCTAGATTATTCTAGCACACAAGCAGAGCAAGGGTTACAAATCCCAAAAAGAAATTCAAAACTCCTTTCTTGCAATTTCCCCTTCCAGGTACTGCCTCATTATATCCCACACGCAGAGGAGTTCCCAAATTAGTAGACTAAAACCCTTTGGGAACTTGGTTACCATGTTACAACTACAGTAAATCTTAAGAAAATAGCAAATAACCTGCTATTTTGCCATGCCAAGGAGGTAAAGAGCTACTTGGACTCCTGTAACCATGTGAAATCTTAATGAATTTCCAGTGATCAACCCCAAAAGAGTAATTGAAACCATGTTTTGAATTGTATCCATTGATTTACCTCGTAGCAACCAGTTAAATACTGATACTTGTAATTCTATGTAGAAATGAGGTAAACACATCAAAAATTCATTAAAAATACAATTTCTAATAAATCCTGCTGAAACGTTCCGGACCAATGGAGAACCGTATTATCTATGATACAGCCAAAATGAATTATGGTGTTACTAGTAAAATTCAAAGTTTTACTTACAGTCCATATTTGACTATTCTACATGAAGCACTGAATCTTCAAAAATTCACAGTAATCACAGACTGTGATGAAATTGCCAATAACATTTATAAATTTGAGAAATCAATGATTTTTATGGAATAAAAGAAGATTTACAGATGTTACTCCTTTTGTTTTTTCAGTTTGCTCCATGGCACGCCTCTGTGAGCTGTTGTTGACTTAAAAGAGGCCTCCTCTTGCTGTTTTTTCGATATCAAACCATCTTATTATCCATTTATATCATTGTTACCAACAAGTAAGTATTAGTTAAAGCTATTCTTATGTGTTTTGATTCTTTCGGAATCAATCAGAAAGACATGAAATCATAGAATTCAACTATATATTGTTGTAATCCCGCTATAAATAATTTTGATCCCTTAAATCCACAATTCTACATCAAATTTCTCTACTTATATCTTTCAATAAGTTCTTTGGAGTATAAGTGAGTGATTTATCTTCAATTCTTAAAGTTTTTCTCTGAAATTAGTTTTCTTCAAGAATTATCTTCATAATTATTCTTGCAAAAGGTAATTATATATTGAAATAATTTTATTATTTTAATAAAAGAAGTTTTTATTATTAAATTCTTCTTGTAATTGATTCTTGCAGACAATTACTGTTTACTGTTATAACCACTAGTAGTGTATAACACATGAAAGAAAGAATTATTTAATTAGTTAATTGTGATTATAATAATATTTTATTATTATATTTCATAAGAACAGACATAGTACTGTTGATTAATAGTAATATTATCATCAGTTTCACAGTCAAATCTTACACCTGGAGAGTGAAAAATATTCACTTCCTCCACGTGAAAGGGTCTAGCTACCTTTTCACCCCATTTCAGGATATAAAGGGGCCTTTTCACAGCCAGAAAAGGTTTCCTCAACCTGCTCTTGGATTCCTACCTAGTACGACTGTCACAAACAGTTATACTTATGGAAAATAACCAGGTATACTTTAAATTTAAGTATTGTAGTCTTTATTATTGTAATCTAACATGTAAAGCTGAACCCAGGCCTTTCAACAACCCTCACCACTGCCATTCCAAAATAGTAAAGCCCTTTAATTTTACTTCTAAACCCTTATGATCATCAAAACCCTTTATGTTAAACCTTTATCACCATTTCAAAGTCAGAGTTGAAGCTGTAAATAGTTTAATTACTGCTTCATAATAGACTCAGACTGACAGTTTTAACTAATTCCTCCAGAATTCCCCAATTTTATTTTCATCCCTTTTTTTACATTTGGTAAGTTTGAGCCTGGTATAGTTTGTATGGCATACAAAAATGGCGTCATAAACAAGTAGCTCATAAGAGCCTCCCTCAACCTTGTTCTCAGGTCATGCACTGTAAGGTTTGACTGTGAAGAAACAAGTAAATATTACTAAGAATAACTATAATAATAAAGAAATATCATACTTATGGCATAAAAATATATATATTATTTATTTAAATAAAATAATCTCAATTATATTTCAAAAAAAATCATTAATATTTGATAATGAATATATTTATTACAATCTATTTTTATTACCAAAAAGGAATTAATGAATAAGAAATTGTTATTTAATAATGAAAAAAATTCATTACACTACAGTTACTATTATTAAAGTTAGATATTAATAAAAGAATTATTAAAAATGATAATAAAGGGAAAAATTTTATAAAAAGAGAAAAGAATCTACATTTAACACTTGATATACTATTTTTGGATTTTTTATGAAAAAGAAGAAAATAAAACTTCTTTTAATTGTATTTACAAATAAAAATAAAATAAATTAAAAATATTGTTGATTTTATGTGGAATTAAAGATTTTAAAGGGAATTTGTATCAAAAAACAAAAAAAATATTGATTGAATTGCTTTAAAGCTGGTGATTATAGCAAGACTGAACTTTTTTATTTAATGATATAATATATGAAAATATAAAGAATATACAAATAACCTTCTGTTTTATTGTTTCTTATAGCTTTTAATGTGCATCAGGCGTAAATGGAGGAAAAAGAGATCTGCTTATAGTAAATTCTTCCCTTATAGATTCCATAAGGCGTTTAGTATACATTTAATGATGATATTTACTGTAATTTATTAGTATTTCAAGTTTTAGTGATGATTAAATCAAAAATAAAACCTTCTTATCTCAATATTCTGCCACTATTTGGAGTTGATACTGTTACTCTAAGTAGGCTGACATCATAGTCTTCATAAAAGGATAATATTTGTATGTTTCATTATTATTAATAATAATATACTATTATCAACCATTTTTATCAATTTTATAACTGTGAAACTTAAAACATGATTACACTGTGTCATCATAAATCATCCTTTTTAAGCTATATATTTGATCATAGATAGCTTTTCAGTTATTCTAGCTACAGTCATACAGAGGATGAATTCTGAAATATTGAAATTCCTTTACTAAGCTTACAAGTGAATATCATTAGATCGTTCAAACTCTATCTTTGATAATTTTCCTTCTGACTCATCTTTTCTGTTGAGATTTACTATTTGAAACTTATGAGCTATTAGAATCTGAATATTGACTTTTTTGATTTTGGACTATGCTCAAAGTAAAATGGTCAACAGCTATTGCTATTTTTCTCAATACACCATTGTGAGCTATAACTGTAAGGTGTGGATATGAAACTTTGATTAAAAATCAAGTACTTTTCCTGTCCTCAAAATCTGTATAAGGTAAAATTCAGTTAAAAATAGTATGAAATATTATTTTTAAGAGAAAACATGCCAATTTTATTGTTTATAACTTTATTAGTATAAAACAATAATATTATAAAAATTTATTGTTTTACCAACAATAAAAATTTATCCAAAAAATACTCTAAAAGAGATATTTTAAGGCTACAAAAGGAATTTCTTCAAGAGCAATTTCAATTGGAATTAATTGAGCAAAGAACTGCAAGCAATTAATTAAAGAACAAAGTCTTTAAAAAGAATATTAAAGAGAAAACACGCCCAAAAGTGACCCGAGTGAATTTGGAAACAAAGTGACAAAGCTTACAGTGATGAAAGATGCTTTAATTCACTTTTGGGGTGGTTCAGGGGTAAAAATGATTATAAGAGTTACAAACAATGATTATAATAATTTTTTCACGTGGTTAAAAGGATTAAAATGATTTAAAAATGGTGGCTGGAATCTTTCATTGATTGTTTTAACAGTGTTTAAACTAATTAATAAAAGGAAAAGATTCTAACATGAAGAGAAAAGTGGGGCAAAGAAGATATTCTTTTATAGCCATCAATTCTCTTACTCCAAAAGTAAATTTTACTCTTGTCAGTCGTGAAAAACAGTCTGACAACAGAAAAGCCAATTATGGCATCATTGAACCCTGGTTTAGACCAAAAAGGGCTGGTTTAAGCCATTTTTAGCCATTTTAGACCCTTAAATCAGCCATTACTATAGCAATACCAGGCCTAGAGCCTTCAAAACACGTCAGAATGTGTGTCAGAGGCGTAGAAACCAGTTAAAACTGTTTTTATTATGATTGTTTTATCTTAAGGGTAGTTTTACCTTCTTGGCAACAGGTAAAACTACCCCAGTTGGTATCAAAACCTCATCATCAATTGAGTCCACAGACCCTGTAACTCAATTCCAGGCGAAAAGTGATGAACTTTTGCGTGAATTTTGACATCCCACGCCTGTCAGCAAGGATTTTGGGGGTCTAGCTCCCCCTTAGAGCTGGAGTTCCTTTTCCCCCCCAAATTTAATCTTTCCAATTTATTTTTCCTTTAATTCCTCATCATGTATTATACTTATAATTTACATATGTAATTCAATTCAATTGTACAGTACAATACAGTAATAATTGACACCTCATATTTAAATCAAAGTTCACTTATGTAATACACGCGCACATTTTGACATTTCAATTGAATTCAATTGAAAATACTTCAATTCCTCATAACTTCTAAACTAAACACAACACCTCAATTTTAACACAAAAATTGATGGTTAACACCACATGTTGTGTGAATTAAGTAAAGGTTTTGAGGATTTTCAACTTTTGTATTGAAAATACTAAAAACTTAATTTAAGCTTATTTAGAGTTGATTTACAAGAATTCCACTCAGAGGTGACCCCACCTGATTTTTTATGAGGAATCCACTGGTGAAATAAATTTTATATGTTTATTTATTGAATAAAAAGTTATAATAAATTTTATTTAACTTTTTTCCAAATTTATTTATTTTTTCACAATGTTGTTAAAATTTCATTTTTACTTAATTTTTTCAAGTATAAATGTAATTTTATAATTTCAAAATTTAATGTAATTTTATTTTTAAATTGTAATTAATTTTTTTATTTTGAATATAATTTTATATTCATATTTTGATTTTTATTTTAACAATATAAGTAAATTTATTTTATTTATATTAATATGTTAATTTTGTATTTGTGGTCTTTTGGGTATATGAAATTACCTCTAAGGCTCACAATAACCTTGTTTATAAATTGCCAAATTAACAGTATATCTGTATACGTACAGCTATATAGTTGTAACTTTATTATGGAGAAACTCATCATCATCCATTATTCAAGAGATATGAGCTAAAAACCATGTATTTATGTGCTGATCATAAAAGTGCATATATTCTGGTTATCTCAGTAAATATCGACTTTAAAGATATGATTTAGAAATTTTATATGTGTAGTTCTTGATGGGAAACCTTATGGTGTCATTTATTTCAAATCTTTATCATTGTTTCCTGGGCTAATAAAGATTTTATGCCCTTTTATAGCATTTTTACTCATTTCAAGATAATAATTTCAATTCTTATTATTAAAAGAAGTCTTGTAAAGTTGTTTTGTGACCTTTTTCGAAATCTTATCATATCTCATATTCTAACCCCCCAGTGCAGCTCAATGAGCTTTCCAATTCACCCCACAATCCCACTTGGCATGAGCCCACCAATGCTTCTTCCCACAGAAACTCTCATCTATGGTGACATGACAGCATAAATTACTCAAACCTTCCCCCAGATAAAATTATTCCCACCTTCATTTGACTCAAGCTTACTGATTCTTTCAGGCTGAGTCTTTCATGAAGTGGTAATGATAGTAATTTAAAACCCAAATATGACTTTGACCCAGATAATTATGATTAAAAAATTTCTTAAATAATAATAAAAGGGCTTTACTATTTTGTAGTAGTGGTGGTGAGCATTGTTGAAAGCCTTGGGTGCAGTTTTACCAGTTGGGTTACTATAAAAAGAACTAAAATACAGCAATATTTGAGGTATACCTAATTATTTTCCAATAGTATAGCTGTCCTTTACAATTTTACTACATAGGAATTCAAGAGCAGGATGAGGATTCCTCTTCTGGCAAAGAAAAGGCCTCCTTTTATCCTTAAATGGGGTGTAAAGGTCCTCGCGACCATCCAAATAGAGGAAGTGGAGCTATTTCACTTCATAATGCTGGCTTGTGGGTTGAAAAAGGCCTGTATACTTTTTATTGCGCTCAGATGTGGTTTTGCAACCAGATCTGCAAAGGTTTCCCCAATACAGGGTGAAATGTTTCATCTGGGGACAACAAAGCCCTCTTCTGATGTGTATGACACATAGAAATCTGTACAGAACCTTTATGTGACCCCAGTATTGCATGGACTATGAGTTATTAAATTATAAACAAGCTTCTTTGTCTTTTTGACACCTCATAATGATGCTTATGGGATAGTATACCACAGTAAACGTTTATTGGCCAATCTGTTGGATTTTGATATTGAAACTTCTATACCTTTGTCAGTTTTTAAGATATTGAGATCAATGTTGGTTCTTTGTGTAGCCCTAGATGATATCTACACGATTGTCTCTCATTTGGTATGGCTAAAATTATATGGGGAAATTCATGGTCTCATCCAATAGTTCTGATTGTGCTCTGTCAAAAAAGACCCCAATTTAGGTATCTCACACTAAAGCTGTAGAAATGAGATGAGATGTGAATATTTGATTCACCCTTATTTGACTTTATCTTGGAAATACCTTCTGTAGTTTTTGTGCTACCTCAATATGGCTAGTACCATTGGATATCCTGACTTGGATCTTCAATTTGAAAACCAATTTCCTTGGGTTAAGCCTCTTTCTCTGGATTTCAGATGAGAGGTGAATATTAAGGTTTTTGCTCAGCAACTTCTTTGATAAGGAATAATCTTGTTATTCTTTTCCCTATGATGATGGGAATTGAATATTTGGAAACAGGTGAGTTTTCTCTTTCTTTTGATACCTTCTGAGCCCGTTTGGCTCAGCTCCATGTTTTTGTGGTATTTGGCTCTCATGCTTGTGCTCTGATTTTGAGTCACAGGCTGAAAGAACCACAATTAATGTGAAAAAGATTTTTTTAGTGTATACTTTCACACCAGAAAACATGGCTCCATGCCACCACCCCCAAAAAATGATGTATGGTGGCATGCCATAATATGTCATTTTCCAGTATCAAATCTGATTTCTTGACATGTTAATGTGAATATTTTTACACCAATCGTTGGGTAATATGCGGCATAGCCTGCAATCACATGGATGAGGCCACATTCTTTCCAACTTGCATGGATATATGCCGGAATTCTATATTTTAATTTGAATTTCAAGTGCACCGCATGATCAAAAAGACCATCTAGGTAACCAAAGGCCAACACCTTTTTAATTGCTTGATGTGTCCCATATAATATTCTCCATCTCACAATTTGGCAGTTTAGTCCCTTTGGCTAAACCTTGCTGATCATGTTGTACCCCACTCTCCTCAATTCATTCATAATAGCCATAATATCAACCCCTTGACAATCAATTGGAATTGGGATAATTGATATCTTTATTCAATTGAATAGCATAATATCCTTAGCTAGTGCTCATTACCACATAGCTTCTTGGATTTTCCTATGGAACAATGAAAATAATAATCTCATATATCTCCTGGGTGGGTTGGGGTGTAAACAGGTGTTTCATTTTGTTTGGAGGGTTCTACAAAAGGAAGAAAATTCAGTTCATCTACTTCAAAAGTTAAAATGGGAAAAAATAGCTTGATGCTTACCACAGAATAATTCCTGCAAACATTGAGTGCCACTCTGGCCTAGAGTGGGTGGCTGTTTAGTTTGCTTTTTAGGCATACAGGGAACAGGAGAATCTTGTTCAGGCAGATTTGGTGGGTTTTGTTCTATGGGTAATCAAGAAGAGTCAGTATTATTGAATGAATGAAAATTAGTCAAGGATAAGAAAGAAAACTTAATTTTCCATTTGAATCCCATGGATGACAAGAACTGGTGATTATCAGCCCAAGTTCAAATGTCCTCTTGCCATCACCATCTTTCATTGGAAGGATAGTCACTTTGCTCTGGTCAAGGAGTAAAGTGAACATTTCATGGTGGCCTGGGAGGTGGGGTAGAAAAATAAGTACTCAAGGGAGCCCAGCTAATCATGTTGAAATGTTCCTGTCTGCCTGTTTGTGGTCCCACAGTCCATTCATGCTCAGAAATGCTTTCATCATCATTAACTATGAAGGAGTCCTCACAAGGGCATCTTGGGAAGGAGATCCTTTGTGCTCATGGTTAGAAGGGGAATGCAACAAAGGAATGTTTTTTTTTGCTGGTCTGAAAGTGTCACAAGAATTGGTTGTTTCAGAGGAGAAGATTCAGGGGATACCCAGCTTGGAGCACAAAGTTCACGACATAAAAAAGTCAAATCAGATTAAAATCAGAATATTAAGCTCAAAAAAGACTTGAATTGATAAAGTGCAAGTAAGAGCTCTGGAAACTGTAAGGTGTGGATATGAAACTTTAATTAAAAATCAAGTACTTTTCCTGTCCGCAAAATTTGTATAAGGTAAAATTCAGTTAAAAATAGTATGAAATATTATTTTTAAGAGAAAACACGCCAATTTTATTGTTTATAACTTTATTAGTATAAAACAATAATATAAAAATTTATTGTTTTACCAACAATAAAGATTTATCCAAAGAATACTCTACAAGAGATATTTTAAGTCTACAAAAGAAATTTCTTCAAGAGCAATTTCAATTGGAATTAATTGAGCAAAGAACTGCAAGCAATTAATTAAAGAACAAAGTCTTTAAAAAGAATATTAAAGAGAAAACACGCCCAAAAGTGACCCGAGTGAATTTGGAAACAAAGTGACAAAGTTTACAGTGATGAAAGATGCTTTAATTCACTTTTGGGGTGGTTCAGGGGTAAAAATGATTATAAGAGTTACAAACAATGATTATAATGATTTTTTCTCGTGGTTAAAAGGATTAAAATGATTTAAAAGTGGTGGTTGGAATCTTTGATTGATTGGTTTAACAGTTTTTAAACTAATTAATAAAAGGAAAAGATTCTAACATGAAGAGAAAAGTGGGGCAAAGAAGACATTCTTTTATAGCCATCAATTCTCTTACTCCAAAAGTAAAATTTACTCTTGTCAGTCGTGAAAAACAGTCTGACATCAGAAAAGCCAATTATGGCGTCATTGAACCCTGGTTTAGGCCAAAAAAGGGCTGGTTTAAGCCATTTTTAGCCAATTTTAGCCATTTTAGACCCTTAAATCAGCCATTACTATAGCAATACCAGGCCTAGAGCCTTCAAAACACGTCAGAATGTGTGTCAGAGGCGTAGAAACCAGTTAAAACTGTTTTTATTATGATTGTTTTATCTTAAGGGTAGTTTTACCCTCTTGGCAACAGCTAAAACTACCCCAGTTGGTATCAAAACCTCATCATCAATTGAGTCCACAGACCCTGTAACTCAATTCCAGGCCAAAAGTGATGAACTTTTGCGTGAATTTTGACATCCCACGCCTGTCAGCAAGGATTTTGGGTGTCTATCTCCCCCTTAGAGCTGGAGTTCCTTTTCCCCCCCAAATTTAATCTTTCCAATTTATTTTTCCTTTAATTCCTCATCATGTATTATACTTATAATTTACATATGTAATTCAATTCAATTGTACAGTACAATACAGTAATAATTGACACCTCATATGTAAATCAAAGTTCACTTATGTAATACACGCGCACATTTTGACATTTCAATTGAATTCAATTGAAAATACTTCAATTCCTCATAACTTCTAAACTAAACACAACACCTCAATTTTAACACAAAAATTGATGGTTAACACCACATGTGGTGTGAATTAAATTAAAGTTTTGAGGATTTTCAACTTTTGTATTGCAAATACTAAAAACTTAATTTAAGCTTATTTAGAGTTGAGTTACAAGAATTTCACTCAGAGGTGACCCCACCTGATTTTGTATGAGGAATCTAATGGTAAAATGATTTTTATATGTTTATTTATTGGATAAAAAGTTATAATAATTTTTATTTAACTTTTTTCCAAATTTATTTATTTATTTTACAATTTTGTTAAAATTTCATTTTTACTTAATTTTTTCAAGTATAAATGTAATTTTATACTTACAAAATTTAATGTATTTTTATTTTTAAATTGTAATTAATTTTTTATTTTTAATATTATTTTATATTTATATTTTGATTTTCATTTTAATAATATAAATAAATTGATTTTATTTATATTAATACGTTATTGTTGTATTTGTGGTCTTTTGGGTATATGAAATTACCTCTAAGGCTCACAGAAACCCTCAAACAAAGTAATTAAAAAGTGTTTTAGTATGATAAGCATGAGATGAGATCAGAAAATGTTTTAAATTGGGGGGATGTGGCACATAGTAGATATAAGGGGGGTTCTGGACATATTATTGGGAAATGGAAGGGGAGTGATTATTTTAGTGTGATAGAATGGAGCAGAAGTGTGTGAAGAGTGAAATATGCACCAGGATATGAGCTGCAGCTGAGATGGGAGAAAGTGGAGCGGGTCAGAAAAAAAAGAAAGGTATGTTGGGAAAAGATCTTATTTTGTACCAGGGTGAGGATTAGCCATTCACAATAGTCACAGAATCTGCACTGGGGTTAGCTTCAAGGCTGGTTGTCTGAGCCTTAGAGGTATTTTCACATACCCAAAAGACCACAAAAAATAAAACAAGATACAATTATAAATAATATAAATTTATCTATATTATAAAAACAAAGATTAAAATATAAATATAAGTTTACACACAAAAAATTAAAACTTAATTATAATTTAAAAATAAAACTAGGTAAAAATTTGAAATTGTGGAAACACATTTTTACTTGAAAAAATTAAGTAAAAATGAGTTTTTAACAAAATTACTCAAATTAAATTGTTTTGTAGAAAAATTTAAATAAACATTATTATAACTTCTTATAAAATAAATAAACATAAGAAAACTGGCTCTCCATTGGATTCCTCATACAAAATAAGGTGGGGTCACCTCTGGGTGAAATTTCTGTAACTCAACTCTAAATAAGCTTAAATTAAGTTTCTCATATTTTCTGTACAAAAGTTGGAAATGCTCAAGACGTTAATTTAACTCACACCACATGTGGTGTTAACCATCAATTTTTGTAACAAAATTGAGGTGTGGTGTGTAACTTAGAAGTTAGGAAGAATTGAAGTATTTTCAATTGAAATGTCAAAATGTGCATGTGTATTACATAAGTGAACTGTAATTTAAATATTAGGTATCAATTATTACAGTTGTGTAACTGTAAAACTCAATTGAATTGCATTTGTAAATTACTAGTGTATTACATGATGAGGAATTAAAGAAAAAATAAATTGGAAAGATTACCTTTGGAGGGGGTAAAGGAATCTTGGCTTCAAGGGAGCCAGAGCCCCAAATATCTTTCTGAAAGCCATGATATGTAAAAATACATGAAACATTCATTACTGTTGGCCTGAAACTGAGTCATAGGGTCTGTGAGTCAATTGATGATCAGGTTTCGATACCAACCAGGGCAGTTTTAACTGTTGCCAAGAGGGTAAAACTATCTTTAAGATCAAACAATCATGGTAAAAACATTTTTGACTGGTTTCTATGTCTCTTACACACATGCTGACATGTTTTAAAGGCTTCAAGCCAGGTATTACTATAGCAATGGCTGATAAAAGGGTCCAAAATCGCTAAAAATAGCAAAAAATGGCTCAAACTAGCCTTTTTTGGTCTAAAAGCGAGTTCAATGATGCCATAATTGGCTTTTATGTTTTCAGAGTATTTTCCAGGGCTGAAAAGAGCAAATTTTACTCTTGGAGTAAGAGAATTTATGGCTATAAAAGAATTCCTTCTTTGCCCCAAAAGATTCTTCATGTTGGAATCTTTTGCTTTCATAGTTAGTTTAAACACTGTTAAGCCAATCAATGAAAGAGTACAACCAACCTTTTAAAGTCATTTTTAACCTTTCAAACTCGTGAAAAAATCATCATAATCATTTTTTGTAACTCTTATAATAATTTTTACCCTTGAACCACCCCATAAGTGAATTAGAGCATCTTTCATTACTATTAACTTTGTCACTTTGTTTCCAAATTCACTTTGGTAACTTTTGGGTGTGTTTTCACTTTAATAATCTTGATTAAGACTCTGTCTTTATATGAATTGCCTGCAGTTCTTTGCTCAATTAATTTCAATAGAAATTGATCTTGAAGAAATTTCTTTTGTAGGCTTAAATATCTCTTGTAGAGTATTTTTGGATAACTTTTTATTTCTGGTAAAACAATAAATCTTTATAAAATTATTGTTTTATACTTATAAAGTTAAAACCAATAAAATTGCTGTTTTGTCTCTTAAAAATCTTATTTCATACCATTTTTGATCAATTTTTACCTTATACAAATTTTGAGGACAGTAAAAGTACTTGATTTTTAATAAAAGCTTCATATCAACACTTTACAGGTCGGGGTCATGGGATCTCAAGTGCAAGAGGCACTTTGAAAGACAAGCAAAATGCCTATTTGAGGCAGAGAAACAAAGGGGTTGGTCCTGATTATAACAATTGATTCAATTTTTATACCCATTGGGATCCCCTTTGTGGCATTAAAAAGCCATCAAACTTTGCAGGAGTGCTTTCATGAGGGCATTGTTTAATGAGCACAGTAGCTGCAATCACCAAATGCACCATGCAAAATGGTACATGGTGCATTTTGTCACAGGTCACCAGTGTGGCTGGGTGATAGAAGTCAAAAAGAAGTGGGGAGGCGGTATGAAAAGTAAATAAAGAATTAGCTTGGGTTGAATCAATTTTCAGGTGTGCCTTTATGTCATAATTTGAATGCTCAGTGGCTGAAAATCTTAATTTCCCACCTTTGTAACTATTGCAACAGCCATACAAATTCTCCCCTGCAGATCTATTGCATTATCATCTTTGTAGGCACACAATCTGAGCAGTTGGAACAACATCCACCATTACAAAAAGGCTATCCCCACTGGCTGGAGTAGCAGGTCCAACCCAGGTCAAACCTACTTTCAACCTGGGCCCCAAACTTGGTTATAACCTTGAAACACTTTTTCAGATACGTTTAACCCCAGGTTTCTTCATTCAGAATTTCACTTCATTAAAATAGAAGATGATACATTCTCCAAGATTTCTATTTGTTTACTCTTCTATTAAATATACACTCCTTTCAAACATGCACAATCCTTTAATAAGAGCTATTTCTAACAGATAAAGGCATTGCTTCCAAAAAAATTTGGAAAGTAATTTCACTCGAGTTCATTGACCATTTTTCTTGGGTAGGTTTACCTATCTCAAATTTACCCACAACTGAGATATATTGATTTGAATATTTTGAGCAAAAAAAACTTTAATAAATTGATAATTTTCTATAAGGAAATGTGACATGTTTTGGATCAATTATTCACCAAAAATTTGGTGTTTCCTTCTTTTAAAAGAGCTTGAATAATGTCAAAGAGGGACTTCCACAAATTCAGATAATGTTCTGCTATGTAAAGAATATTAATGTTTATAGGTACTCATATCCCATATTCACTTTGAATATATATTTTTCACAAGCTCTTAGAAATTATGGGCCATAATTCAGAATTTAAATTCATTAAATTATAAATAATAATGTTTTTTCAAATATCATCTCTCTTGCCTTCATTTTGCAGGATATATGTGATGATAAAAATGGTTATATAAATTCAATAGGTTCTTTCAGATTTATGAGCTTCATCCAATTTGATTTGATTGTTTTATTATTAAATGTCATTTCCAATTAAAAAATGAATTTCTATGGAGTCTTTCAACTCTGCTAATAATGAAATCTGTGTCAGGTTGAGCTTATTATGAAGCTTGTTGATAACTGTTTACAAGCTTTAACTATGACTGTGACACAGTGAAAATTGTATAAAAATTTATTCCATGTTAATAAAGGTTAATAAAGGAGTATTAAGGGCTTTACTATTCAGTAGAAGTGGTGGTGAGCGCTGGTGAAAGCCCTGGGTGCAGCTTTAACTGTTGGGTACAAATAATAAAGGCTACAATGATTGAAATTATAATTATACCTGATTATTTTCCAATAGTATAGCTGTTTTTGACAGTTGTATTACGTTGTAATTCAAAAGAAGGATGAGGAAACCTTTTATGGAGGAGAAAAGGCCCTTTTTTATCCTAAAATTGAGTGTAAAAGGTTTCTAGACCTTTCCCTATAGAGGAAGTGAAGATGTTTTCACTTCCGAGGACTGTCTTGTGGTTTTCACAAGGCCTGTATAGCCTGTATTGGGCTCAGGTGTGGCTTTGAAAACACATCTGGGCAGCTTTCACCAATACAGAGTGAAGCATTTCATCTGGGGACCACATAGCTCTCTTCTGATGTGTATGACACTTAGAATGCTGTACAGAACCTGTACAGGACCCCAGTATTGACCAAACTATGAGGTATTGAAGTATAAACAAGCTTATTTGACTTTTTGACATCTCATGATCAGAGTTGTGGGATATTATCCCACAGTAAGGCTGTATTGGTCTAACTGTGGAATTTTGACCTCCAAACTGCCATAACTTTGTTGGTTTTTTGGGATATCAAGCTCAAAGTTGGTTCCTTTTGTAGCTCTAGACGTGTTCTACAAAATGGTACCTCATTTGGTATGGCTATCATTAAATATGGAAATATTATGCCATGTACAAGATTTTTTGTACATATGTATGATTTCCTTAAAATCTGTATGGAGCTTGTTTGCCCTATAACTTTTGTTCTCGATGAGATATGGGGAAATGGATGGAACCATCAGATAGCCATTATTGTGGTATTTCCAAAAGGTTTCCTCTTTATGTTTCTCACACTAAAACTGTAGAATTTAAATTAGAGGTGAATATTTTATTCCTGGTCATTTGACCTTATTTTGGTAATAACTCAGTAATTCTGATTCTAGCTCAATTTTGTTAGTATCATTGGATAGCCCTGACTCAGAGCTTCATTTTAAATATCCATTTGATCTGGTTAAACCTATTCCTCTGCATTTTAGATGTGAGGTGAAAAATAAGGTTTATCCTCAGCAAAAACTTTGAGCAGGAATGACTTTGTTATTCTTTGTCCTTTGATTATGGAATTTTTATATTTGAGAAGGGGTTAGTTTCCTCTTTCTATTCATACTTTTTGAGCTGGTTAGGCTCAGCTCCATGTCTTAGTGGTATCTTTCCTCCACCATGGGTTTATGGTATTTGGCTGTCATGCTTGTGCTCTGGTTTTGGGTCACAGGCTGACAATCTGGTACTTATGTATATCTACCTAGAATTCTTGTATTATCATTCAAATCCTGGAGAAAAACTCATCATTTCTCACATCTTTTTTAAGATCAAATACATTTGAGTACAAAAAAAGCATATGGTTTCTAAAGATCCCATATATTGATTAGATCTCAATCATTTTTGGGCTCATTTGTGAATCCCCTGAAGTTTTGATTTTAATATGTTTCTACCTTTGAGTATTTAGAATTTCATCAATTTCATCAAAATAAAATTTAAAAAAATCGAAATTGTCATTAAAAATGTTTTTTGTTAAAAAACAATTAACATTTCTCTCTTCAATTTTCAATTTTTTACCTTTTTGAATTTGGGGTTTATTTTCACTTATTTTAATTTTTTAATTATTTCTCAATGTTTTTTAAATTTTGTATATTTTAATTTTTTTTTACTGTGTATATTTATTTTTATAATGCTTATGCATTTTCAGCTTGCATTATATTTTTCTTAGTTTTCCTTTCTTTTTGTTTTTTTATTATTTTTTTATTATTTTGTTCTTTTCTTTACTTTCTTTCTTTATTTCCTGGTTGTTATTTTTTTTTTGTTTTATTTTATTTTACCTATTAATTTAACTTCCTTTTTCTTGTGTTTTTGGTTTGATGTTTTTTTGTTTTTAATTTATAATTTTTATTTGTTATTTTTCATTTTTCATTTCTTATTTTTGGCTTTTTTTTATTTTTTTCAAATTTATTTCCTGAACCTTTCATTTTTTAATTGTTTTGCTTTTGGAATATTGTTTTTCTTCATTTTTTTGAATTTCTTTGGTTGAAGATACACTGGAATCATTGTAGTTATACTGATTCCAGTGTACCTGTAATTATTTGTTTTCAATAAGCTTCATACAAACAAATAGTTACATATACATTGGAATCAGTGTAATTACACTGATTCAAGTGTATTTCCACCCCAGATACTTTAGAAAAAAAAGGAAAAAAAAAAGAAAAAAGATAAAAAAAGAAAAAAACAGAAACAAAAAGAAAAAAAAGAATAAAAAAAGAAAAAAAAAGAAAAAAAAAAGGAAAAAAAAGAAAAAAAAGAAAAAAAAGAAAAAAAAGAAAACAAAGAAAAAAAAGAAAAAAAAGAAAAAAAAGAAAAAAAAGAAAAAAAAGAAAAAAAAGAAAAAAAAGAAAAAAAAGAAAAAAAAGAAAAAAAAGAAAAAGAAGAAAAAAAGAAAAAAAAAGAAAAAAAAGAAAAAAAAGAAAAAAAAGAAAAAAAAGAAAAAAAAGAAAAAAAAGAAAAAAAAGAAAAAAAAGAAAAAAAAGAAAAAAAAGAAAAAAAAGAAAAAAAAGAAAAAAAAGAAAAAAAAGAAAAAAAAGAAAAAAAAGAAAAAAAAGAAAAAAAAGAAAAAAAAGAAAAAAAAGAAAAAAAAGAAAAAAAAGAAAAAAAAGAAAAAAAAGAAAAAAAAGAAAAAAAAGAAAAAAAAGAAAAAAAAGAAAAAAAAGAAAAAAAAGAAAAAAAAGAAAAAAAAGAAAAAAAAGAAAAAAAAGAAAAAAAAGAAAAAAAAGGAAAAAAAGAAAAAAAAGAAAAAAAAGAAAAAAAAGAAAAAAAAGAAAAAAAAGAAAAAAAAGAAAAAAAAGAAAAAGAAAAAAAAAAGAAAAAAAAAAGAAAAAAAAAGAAAAAAAAAGAAAAAAAAAGAAAAAAAAAGAAAAAAAAAGAAAAAAAAAGAAAAAAAAAGAAAAAAAAAGAAAAAAAAAGAAAAAAAAAGAAAAAAAAAGAAAAAAAAAGAAAAAAAAAGAAAAAAAAAGAAAAAAAAGGCAATAAAATTTAAAAAAAAGAAAAAAGAAAAAATAATAATAATAAAAATCAAAAAAACTAAAATTAAAAAAAAATGAAAAAAAAACAAACCAAAAACAAATAAAAGAAAAAAAAAATCCAAAAACAAATAAAAAAAATAAAAAAACAATTTTAAAATTTGAAAATAAAAGAAAGAAGCAAAAGCAAAAAAAAATTAAAAAATTTGGAAGGATTAAAAATTTAATTTATAAGCTTTTTTGATGAATTTGACACATAATTTAAAAAAATTAAAAAGAAGTGGAACAAAAAGTAATAAAATCAAATTCAAAATAATCAAGGCAAATTGTGATGAAAAAAAAATATTCTCCAATAATTAGAAAAATACTAAGATTAAATCATAATGATGAAAAAAAGCCAAAAAATCAAAAAACTCCAACCACTAATTAAATGGAAAAATCAACACATCAAAACAAAAAAATGATTAAAAAAAGTACTGATAAAATCTAAAAATCAAAACATCAAATATTGAATTAAATAAATTCAACGGAAAAGTCACAAATTTCATGATATGAAGATAATACTATGAAAAAATAACATCAGAGTGTAAGCAAGAATATTGGTTTAGAAAATTGTACATACTTGAGAAAACATGGTTTTAAGCTTAATAAGTTCTCAGGGATCAAGAAATGCTGAAGTAGAAATTGATTCAAAATTTCATTTCGCTTTCTTGACCGCATTGTAAAATCTCTTACAATATGTGAGCAGCAAATATACAACTCTTTTTAAAAATAATTTCTAAGCCCATAATAGATATTTGCATAATATTATTTAATACAAGCTATGTGGAATTCATGAAAATTACTTTCCCCATAAATCATCCAAGATATTTGATAGCTATAAACTGTATAGGAATAGTAATGTATCAGAACTGTACATGTCCAACTTGTTTTCAGCTTGACTCTAACAAATGTCCAGCCCAGTCACTGGGTGTTAGTTGGGCCAAGGTTTGAGAAGATATTCAAAGAAATTTGACCAAATTTTCATCAATCAATTAAAAGAAATATCAGACCCCCCAAAACATGGTCCAAGAAGAGATTTTGCGAAATTAGGCTTATTAATTTCGCATTTTTGGTCAAAATGAAGAAATTTTTAGCAGATTTCATTATTTTTTGAGCTTTTTATGATTTGAAATCAAGCAAAAATCTCATTATTATTGAATACTACAGCTGAATAGCGTCTCCTAAGTTTATATCTTGATGTATTATCTTTTTATTATATGATTCATCCTTAAATAGATAAGTACATGAAAATATTATTTTAGCTAAATTTAAGAAATAATAACCTTTAAATGTTATTTGCATATCTTTTTGTCGAATTTCTCAATAGGATATTAAAAGTAAGTTAATTTTATAGCATTTCTAGAAACATGATGAATCTAAAATGTGCTTGAAAATTTGAATACATGAGGTTTTCAATTCTTGCTATTGCTAAAAAAGAATAGAAAGGTTTCATAAAGCTTTCAAATGAAATAATTTTGTATTTTTCAGCTCTTTAAAAATAAAAGCTTTAAAATAAAAATATCTTCCCAAGATAAAACCAGATTTTGGATGATATTGCAACATAATTGAGTATTAAACAATTTATGATTTGAAACCTGCCTTTTCAGCCTCAATGCTTGCACTTTAAAGACATTATTAAAGCTTTATAAATATTAATGAGAAGAATAGTTTTAAAATTTGAAAATTTTATGTCTTTCCTAAAGATGGAATTTGAAAGGTTAGTAAAGAATTATATGGTCAAAGATGTAAGGAATACATACAAATAAACAAATTTGACAGATTTTTGAAGAAGATTCCTATATTTTAGGAATAATCCATACAATCCTTGGATGACATAGAATCTGTATATTCTCTTGAAAAAAGAATTTTTAGGGCTTAAAAGATTGAGTAGTCTTTTCTCTGCAGCTAAGTTAATCTATGAAGATAATCAAATTTCATAAAGGTCCTTTTTACAATCTCCTTTATTCTCAAAGTGCCAAAAAAATATTTTATTCAATTTTCTACACTCATCAACCAAATATTTAGATTATTAATCATTTCAATATATCTTTTGAATGAATGTTTTAAAGATTATTTTGGACCTTTCATGTTGAAAAAAACACATTTTGCCAGAAATATTCAAAATTTATGAATGAAAGGAGGATTCCAAAATGGTTCACCTTTTTCATCAGGTTAATTTTATTGAAATAAGAATAATAAGATTGTTTTGAATTTCATATTTACTTATTAGAAGCAGAGGCTTCAAGTTTGGTAAAGTGACTATGCACCACAATGACGTAGTTGTATTTGAATATACTTCTTGATATTTTCCGAAAAGTTGCTAAAAATGTTAAAGCAGATTACATTGATATACTGATGCATTGAACCTTATGTGGTGATAACCTATTTGATTTAATATATCTATATGAAATGATATTTCTATAAGAAAGAATGATTTCAGTATATTTTATATTCTTAATGAATTTCAAATGATAATTTTCAATTATTAAATATTACAGTTATAATCAATGTATTATGACTTAAACATTTGAAATAATAAATAAGCTGTAAGATCAATGTGAGCATATTTTGGCATGATTAACTCCTCTTGGAAGAACCATTATGAGATAATAAAATATCTACATCAAAAAAGTTAATTTTTGGGGGACCCAAGACTTCTTCCAATCAAAGTCTAAGCCTCAATATTCCTTGAGGTTTACTAGCTGATTTTTCTTTATTTTAAGCTTTTTTTTAGACTTTTATACCAAATAAGCTGATTATTTATATAAATATTTGAGACTTGTATAACTAAGTTATTTTTCAATATTCTTATCTTCCTGAAGGAATAGTGATGTATTTCCCTATTTTAATTGGTATTACTGATGATACTAATTCTTATTTCTCCGTATATTAGATGATAAAATTCTTACAGTGGTTCAATTGTTATTTCCAAACTTGAGTACCATTTATGTGAATCTTTTTGAAGCATTCTATTTTTATAAAAAAGGAAAAACTCTCAAATATATTCTTATAGATTTGTTTAGTGTGAGACTTTTGTTTATATTAGCCATATGATCGGGTAATACTTTCTCTTAAAACAATAAGAGTTCTCAAGATATTTTCAACAACGGAAAAGGGTATGAAAAGGAGTAAATACTTCATTTTAAAAGACTGAAAATGTCACAACCACGTATGTTGACCCTCCTCCTTGATGGCGGCGGCAATCCAACCTGGAGCCAAGTTGGGGCCAATTGGCCATGTCACATCATTTATGGCCAATTGACCCCCTTTGGGTGTTCCATGGCTCTTACGCCATAATCCATTCCATTGGCCACGTATGGCCTCCATCATCTTTTATGGCCTCAGGCCATATCTTGCGTCATTGGTCCTCTTGGCCAATTTCCACCTCACCAACCCCCAGGCCTCCATCACTGTTTTTGGGCCTGGGGGGTCCCTTTGTCTTCTAGGAGCTTCCAGGCCCCATGGCCACCCCTTTCATTATGGGGGTTTTGGCCTAAATGGCCTTTTTGGGCCATTTAGGCCCCCCACGGCTTCTACGGTCCGAGGGCGTTAATAAGCGGTCCACGGTCCGCGGTCCGTAGGCGGATTAGGCCCCTTTTGGCCTAATCCAATGAGGCCAAAGGGGGCAGCCACCTAGCCCTCAAGGCCAGGTGGGTCCCAAACCACAATTGGGCCCACCTGAGCCATTTTTGGCCACCAATCCCTTGGACCCAAATTGGACCAAAAACACCTTGGATCCATTTTTGGCCATAAATCCCGTAGGACCCATTTTTAGCCCTGGACCACCATGGACCAACTTCACCGTCATGGCCTCTGGGAACCACCAGAGGCCACCAAATCATCTCAACAAGCATTTCCCTCAACTTAAGGGAGGATTGCTTCATTCCTCCATGCACCTCGTACTCAAGGTTGCAGGAGTGGTGCATATATGGTGTTATATACCATTATGCACCATTTTTGCTCAGCAATTCAATGGTGACGTTTTCAGGACCCAAATCAACATTCTTAACTCAAGGTACCAAGATCCAACGCCCATTTCGAAGGAGAACCTTTGGACTCATCAGTTTGGTAATCCATGGCGGCAATCAGAAGACCATTCAAGGACTCCAATCACCTGGCTCAGCAGGAGTTGGGTTGGCAATTTCATTCAGGGTTATTCTAAGGGCAATTCTCAAAAGGTATTACATCTTCTCAATCAGTTGTCAAGGCATCAAGTATTTCAATACTTCTTGGACAACTCAATTGGTTCATACAGGCGGTAATCAATCAACCTGTACGTACTTGGCCCAATTGGGCCAATTCATATTCTACTGTGGGAATTCAATCACACAGTTTCAAATTCAAGATGGCCAGAACTGTATTGGCCCGATTCGGAAAATACAGCCGGTGATCCAACTCCAGGATCAATCTTTCAGTTTTTCACATATACTGGCCACCTTTCAGCATCTGGGGACTTTTTCCCCAGTTAATTAATATAGTGGATTTATTTTTATCCTTATTTTCTTTTACCTTATTAAAGTTAATACTGATAATCTTAAGTCAGTCATTCAGCACCCTTTTTCTTTTATTCCCTCGCCTGTCCAGTGGATATTGGTGGTCATATCCTTATACTAATTCCATTTCCTTTTCTGGCAGGTTGAAACAGTGAATTGAGGATTCACCTGGTTGGCTTCTTGGCTTTTGGCTTCTTTATTATCTTTGGCCATTGGCTTCATCTTTTCTTATCTCATCTTTTGGCATACTTGTTTTCTCCCATATTTTTTCTTAGAGAAAATTCATTCTTATTATTCTTTTATCTTTGGAGCCCTCCAAGTGAGTTCTTGATTCCTGAGTGCCAGGCCCTCTTCTTCCAAGAGCCCCTGTGACATTATATTAATTAACTCATAATTCTTCTTCATTCATTCATTCTTTTATCCTTATATTTTAAATTCATTCATTCATTTCATCAAAATTATGATTCTTTAACGTTTTATGACCTTATGATTCTTCGTCACCTCTCAATTTTCTCTCATTCATTCTTCATTCTGAAAATTGAAAGCTGACCCATTTTTTATTTTTTGTTATCTTTTCAATCTCATTCTCAATCTTAATCAATCTATTTTTATCCATAATTCAGGCATTTTTATCTTTGGTTCTCAAGTTATTCATCAGGTTATTCAGACACGTTCTTCATATCAGGATTCACTTTGATTTATTCCTCAAGAATTTTTGATTTTTTGGAAGAATTCACTTGAAAATTGATTTGATTGACTAATTTGACATAATTGAAATTGACCTCAAGATAATTGATTGACCTGAAGATTTTATTGATTTTGCTGATTATTCACATCAAGATTTTGTCATAAATTGATTTTTGACTCAAGAATTCATTTTGATTGATTGATTTTTTCTGCAAGATTTTGATTTGATTTGATTTTGATTGTTTGATTGATTGATTTATTGACTTCAAGATTCTCATTGATATTGAATTTTACTTCAAGACTCATTTGATTTGATTGATTGACGTATTTGAAGAATTTTGATTCATTGATTATCCAATTTCCTCAAGATTTGATTGTTGATTTTGTACTTCAAGAAAATTTTGATTTTATTTCATTTATTTTGGTTGATTATTCCTGAAATCATGCCAGTTCAACATTCACCTCCAGCAAGACAGACTAGATCTCAGGCCAGAGCTCAAGCTGTTCTGACTCCAACTCCAAGGGCTCCTCTTGACGGTACCCCAGCAGTTTCTCAACTGAGGGCCAGATTGGACAGAGGACCCATTATGGAAGGAGCAGCACCATCCAGGAAGGAAGGAAGAGGGCCAAGAAGATCAATGTCTTTATCAGGAGTGGTTGGCGGATTCCCAGGATTTTCAAGAACCAGTCCCAAGGTTCAAGGTGAAGATGGTGAAGAGGAGGAGGAGAATTCTGTGGAAGAGGAAGAGTCTAATGGCACTGAGGCTGCTCCTGCTCCTGTGGGAGCATCTGAGGGCACCAGAGGACCAACTCTAGCCCAGTCTGATCATCCTGCCTCTCATCAGTCTGAACCGTCTTTATTGGCCATTATGCAGAAAATGACTCAGATTATGGCCAATCTTCAAGCAGCTTCTTCTTCTGAATTATCAAGACCACCAGCATTCAAGACTCCCTCTATGAAGGCTCCAGAATGCTTTGATGGGACTCAGCCCTTCAAAGTCAGAAGCTTTATTCAATCTTGTCAACTCATCTTTCATAATGATCCAGCAAACTTCTCTCAAGACAGAAAGAAGGTTCTTTATGCCACTTCATTCTTAGTTTGCAGGGCTGCAAAATGGATTGAGCCTTATCTTTCCAACCTCAATAATCAAGACTCAAATTATCTCCTCAATTCCTGGCCATTATTTGAATCCCAATTGTTCACTTTATTTGGAGACCCAAATGAAGTTAGAAAAGCAGAAGCTGAATTGGATGGCCTTAGGATGAAAGAAGGTGGGCATGTTGCTTTGTATATTGCCGACTTCAGGGGTTTGATTTCAAGAATTGGGGATTGGGGTGAAAGGGCTCTTATTCATCATTTCAGGAAGGGCTTGGCCTCCAGGATTCTGGATCAATTGGCCTCCCATCCTTCAAACATTGATTCTCTTCAAGACTTAATGGATGTCAGCCTGGAACTTGATACCATGTACCATGAGAGGCAGAAGGAAAAGAATCATCACCAAGAGAAGAAGCCTGAAGCCTCAAAATCTCACTCTTCTCATCATCAAGTTTCTTCAAGTTCAAGACCAAAGAAGAAATTTCATTCTCAAAGGCGGGACAAGCCCCATTCTTCATTGTTGAATAAGGACTTCAAGTTGAAAGGTTCTGAAAAGGAAAGAAGAATCAAGGAGGGTTTGTGTACCTATTGTGGTGGGAAGCATAGTCTTGAGTCCTGTGTCAAAAGGCCTCAAAACAAGCTTACCCAACCGTCAGGCAGTTTTCCCAGCCAGGGAAAAGCCTGAGTGAAGATCATGTTGTGTTCAATGGTATTCACAGTTTTCCTTCCAGAGCACAATTGTGCATTCTGAATACTGGTGTCAAGAATTCTCTCAAATTCTTTGTTTTCTCTTCTCTTTCTGATGTTTTTTACAGTATTCTCATTGATTCTGGTGCTACACACTCATTCATTGCAAAGCAGTTTGTTCACAAGTACTCATTGACTACGTCAGAACTTCCAGAGAAGATTCCTCTTATCATTTTGGACTCCTCTGAGTCCCCTTCCTTATTTGTGACTCACCATACTAAATATATGGTTGAGCTCCCTTCCTTCCCAAGCTTTGAATGGGATTTTTTAGTCATTGATACTCCCAAGGGAGAAGACCTCATATTGGGCTTTGACTTTCTCAATCATTTTAATCCTTCTATTGATTGGAGGCAAGGGCTGATCACCTTTAATACTGATCAAAAGGACTATTCTGATCCTTCCAATTCCTTCCGTAATGACTCTTCTTCTGCCAAATCATGTGCATCTCTGGTTGGTGATTCTAGAACACCATCAGTTCCATCTTCTGTCCATATTCCTTCCCTTAATTCCCATCTGTCATTACCATCATCTGGAGATGAAGTCTTCAAAGAGATTCAAGATGTTGGGGAAGATAATTCTGTATCTTCACTTCATCTCTTCTTTGGGAATATGGACCTTCCTCCTTCATCTTATCATGACTCCCTGGAGGAGTTGTGGGATGAAGAGGAAGAGCCAGAAGAAGTAGAAAACGTGATGAAGGTTGTTCCCTCTGTTTATCACCAATACTTGGATGTATTCTCCAAGGTGAAGGCAGAGAAACTTCCTCCTCACCGTGCCTGTGATCATCATATTGAACTGGAGGGGTCTCTACCTCCAGTTGGGGTGATCTACTCTTTATCCAAACAAGAGTCAGATACACTCAGGGCCTACATTTCAGAGAATGTAGAGAAAGGTTTCATCCGGCCAAGCTCCTCCTCAACAGGAGCACCTGTCCTCTTTGTTAAAAAGAAACATGGTGGCCTCCGTTTGTGTGTTGATTACGGCAAACTCAATGCTGTCACTAGGAAGAACAAATATCCTGTTCCTCCTATGAACCAGCTTCTTAATGTCTTTAATGGTTCTTCTATCTTCTCCAAGATTGATTTGCGTGGTGCATATAACCTGCTCAGAATCAAGGAGGGTGATGAACATTTGACATGCTTCAGAACTAAATATGGCAGTTTTGAGTATTTGGTTATGCCATTTGGGCTCACCAATGCTCCTGCCTCTTTTCAGAATCTTGTCAATGATATATTCCAAGATCTTCTTGATGTTTTTTTTGTGGTTTATTTGGATGACATTATGGTCTTTTCCAAATCTGAGGAAGAACATGTCACCCATGTGTCCACTGTTCTTTCCAGACTCAGAGCCAATAACCTTTTTGCCAAGGCTTCCAAATGCCTATTTCATGTTTCAAGTGTGGAATATCTTGGTTATGTAGTTTCTTCTGAAGGCCTCAAGATGGACCAAGCAAAAGTCCAGCAAATTCTCAATTGGCCTCCTCCAAGAAACCTCAAGGCTCTTCAATCCTTCCTTGGCTTTGCCAACTTCTACCGTTGTTTCATCAAGAATTATTCAAAGAAAATCAGTTCACTCACCAGTTTCCTCAAGAAAGATTCCTGTTTCCCCCTCAATGAGGAAGCTCTTAGCCAGTTTCATCAACTCAAAGAGGCCTTCACTACCGCTCCAATCCTTTCCCACTTCAATCCTTCTCTACCCACCATTGTAGAGACCGATGCATCCGATTATGCTTTGGGTGCTGTACTGAGTCAGGTCTCTGACTCAGGAAAACATCCCATTGCATTTGACAGCCGCAAGCTTATTCCAGCAGAACTCAACTATGAAATTCATGACAAGGAACTCCTTGGTATAGTCTGGGCTCTCAAGCGCTGGAGGGCTTTTCTTCTTTCTCTGTCCTCTCCTTTTGAAGTTCTCACCGATCACAGTTCCCTTCAATACTTCATGTCCTCAAAAGTACTCACTCGCCGTCAAGCCCGCTGGGCTGAATTCTTATCTTAATTTCATTTTTCAATCACTTACCGCCCTGGCCGCCTAGCAACTCTTCCAGATGCCTTATCACGTCGGGACGACGTCTATCCGGAGAGGGGGGAGGATTTCATCAGCAAGAATCCAATGAATTTTCAACAACTCATTAAGCAAGATGAAGTTCAACCCTCAAAGTTTTTTGCAGTCAAGGTGGATTCTTTTTCAAACTTGATTGATTCAATTCAGAAGAAATTATGGCAAGATCCTCAGTACAGAAGTATCCTTCAAGATTTGGGTAAAGGTAAATCCATTCAGGATTACTCTCTTGACTCCTCCTCCCAACTTCTTCTCTTCAAAGATTGGGTGGTAGTCCCAAATGACCCCACAATCCAACTCAGCATTCTTCAAAAGCATCATGACTCTCCTCTAGCTGGACACCCTGGCCAAGAGAAGACTCTCAAACTTGTCAAGCGGGATTTCCACTGGTCCGGCATGACTCAATTCATTAAGGATTATGTATCATCCTGTCAACAGTGTTCAAGAAACAAGAATATCCACCATAAGAAGTTTGGACTCCTCAAACCTCTTCCAATTCCAAATGGTCCTTGGATTTGTCTCTCAATGGATTTCATCACTCAACTGCCCCTGTCCAATTCTTTTGACTCAATTCTTGTCATAGTGGACAGATTCTCAAAAATGGCGGTTTTTATTCCAACAATGTCTCCAATAACTTCTTTGGATTTGGCCCATTTATTCATCAAGAATATCTTCTCAAAGCATGGCCTTCCTTCAAGCATTGTCAGTGATAGAGGTCCCCTTTTTGTTTCTTCCTTCTGGACCAATCTTTGTCAGCAGCTCAAGATTTCAAGAGACTTGTCAACTGCTTACCATCCAGAAACTGATGGACAGACAGAGAGGGTAAATCAGATACTGGAACAGTATCTTCGGATGTATGTCAGTTATCATCAAGATGATTGGAACACCTGGCTCCCTCTGGCTGAATTTGCCTACAATAACTCTGACCACTCTTCAACCAAGCAATCACCGTTTTTCACTGTTTATGGAAGAGATCCTCAATTTGATTCAGTTCACATCACTCAAGATACTCCTGCTGGAACGTTATCAACAAAAATCCAATCAGTACAGCAAGATGTCAATAGAGAACTTGAAGCTTCCATAAACCGGCTTTCTTCCAAGAATATCAAATCAACTAGACCCACCAAGAAACTGTCTGAAAGATGGTTGGGTCCCTTTCCAATCTTGAAGAAAGTCAGTACTCATGCTTACCACCTCAAGCTTCCATCTCAATGGAAATCCATCCACCCAGTCTTCCATATCTCACTCTTGGAACCAGTCAAGACATCAACAATCCCAAATCGGCATCAAGAGCCTCCTCCGCCAATCATTATTGAAGAAGAAGAGGAATGGGAAGTCTCTCAAGTACTGGATTCAAAGCTCAAGAGAAAAAAATTATGGTATCTGGTGGAATGGAAAGGTTTCAGTCAAGATTCAGAAGGATCCACATGGGAACCAGCTGAAAACCTCAAGAATTGTCCTGAACTTGTCAAAGATTTTCATTCGTTATATCCTGACAAGCCAGGACCCAATTCTTCAATGGCTTGAATTTTTATGGTGCTTGGTGGGGAGAGGAATTACCAAAAGTAAGTCCCACTCCTGGTATGCACCTTTAGGGGTATTCTACTCTTCTGTGTTGTAAGCATCACCTTGGCCACTCTGTGAGCACTTTTCAATTTGGACACAGACTTCTTGGCCCGGTTTTCAACATCCGATTTCCAAATTTATGGCCATTTACACTTGGGCAAATGGACCATTCCTTTTTTATTCTCCTTCCCAAGACTTTATTCTTTCAACACATTCATTTATCAAGATCTTTCTTATTTATGGCACTGGCGGGAGTGGCAGTTACTAAAAGTAAGTTCCTCTCCTGGTGTGCACTTCCCTGAGGGGTCTACAATCTGTCAAAACATCACCTTGGCCACTCTGTGAGCACCTGGCATCAAATTCTTTTATCCAGGTCCTTGGTCACTTTCAAAATCAATTGTCGTAATCCGTGATGAAGATTGGATTCCTCCTCAAATTTCATTTTCTTTATTTTTTCTGTTTTCTCTCTTTATATCTGTTTCCTTTTCTCTTTTACTCTTTATATTCTTTTAAAATTTCTTTTCTTATAACTCTTTAACGCCAAAATCTTTATGTCAAATCATGTCTTCAACTTTGTCAAAGCCAAATGTCAAGAGAAGATCAAGTCAACCTCAATTCATATGCCAACAAGCTTATCAGTTCAATTCTTCTTTTCAAGATTCAATACCTCTGGAATCCTTACGTCAAACCCGTCTCATTAGCCTCAACAGGCCTCTACCTTACCTTGGTGCTCAGGAGCTCACCATTCAAGGTACGGGGGTACTGTCACAACCACGTATGTTGACCCTCCTCCTTGATGGTGGCGGCAATCCAACCTGGAGCCAAGTTGGGGCCAATTGGCCATGTCACATCATTTATGGCCAATTGACCCCCTTTGGGTGTTCCATGGCTCTTACGCCATAACCCATTCCATTGGCCACGTATGGCCTCCATCATCTTTTATGGCCTCAGGCCATATCTTGCGTCATTGGTCCTCTTGGCCAATTTCCACCTCACCAACCCCCAGGCCTCCATCACTGTTTTTGGGCCTGGGGGGTCCCTTTGTCTTCTAGGAGCTTCCAGGCCCCATGGCCACCTTCATTGGTTTCCTGGCCACCCCTTTCATTATGGGGGTTGGGGCCTAAATGGCCCAAAAAGGCCATTTAGGCCCCCCACGGCTTATATGGTCCGTGGGCCGTAATACGCGGTCCACGGTCCGTAGGCGGATTAGGCCCCTTTTGGCCTAATCCAATGAGGCCAAAAGGGGCCAAAGGGGGCAGCCACCTAGCCCCCAAGGCCAGGTGGGTCCCAAACCACAATTGGGCCCACCTGAGCCATTTTTGGCCACCAATCCCTTGGACCCAAATTGGACCAAAAACACCTTGGATCCATTTTTGGCCATAAATCCCGTAGGACCCATTTTTAGCCCTGGACCACCATGGACCAACTTCACCGTCATGGCCTCTGGGAACCACCAGAGGCCACCAAATCATCTCAACAAGCATTTCCCTCAACTTAAGGGAGGATTGCTTCATTCCTCCATGCACCTCGTACTCAAGGTTGCAGGAGTGGTGCATATATGGTGTTATATACCATTATGCACCATTTTTTCTCAGCAATTCAATGGTGACGTTTTCAGGACCCAAATCAACCTTCTTAACTCAAGGTACCAAGATCCAAAGCCCATTTCGAAGGAGAACCTTTGGACTCATCAGTTTGGTAATCCATGGCGGCAATCAGAAGACCATTCAAGGACTCCAATCACCTGGCTCAGCAGGAGTTGGGTTGGCAATTTCATTCAGGGTTATTCTAAGTGCAATTCTCAAAAGGTATTACATCTTTTCAATCAGTTGTCAAGGCATCAAGTATTTCAATACTTCTTGGACAACTCAATTGGTTCATACAGGTGGTAATCAATCAACCTGTACGTACTTGGCCCAATTGGGCCAATTCATATTCTACTGTGGGAATTCAATCACACAGTTTCAAATTCAAGATGGCCAGAACTGTATTGGCCCGATTCGGAAAATACAGCCGGTGATCCAACTCCAGGATCAATCTTTCAGTTTTTCACATATACTGGCCACCTTTCAGCATCTGGGGACTTTTTCCCCAGTTAATTAATATAGTGGATTTATTTTTATCCTTCTTTTCTTTTACCTTATTAAAGTTAATACTGATAATCTTAAGTCAGTCATTCAGCACCCTTTTTCTTTTATTCCCTCGCCTGTCCAGTGGATATTGGTGGTCATATCCTTATACTAATTCCATTTCCTTTTCTGGCAGGTTGAAACAGTGAATTGAGGATTCACCTGGTTGGCTTCTTGGCTTTTGGCTTCTTTATTATCTTTGGCCATTGGCTTCATCTTTTGGCATACTTGTTTTCTCCCATATTTTTTCTTAGAGAAAATTCATTCTTATTATTCTTTTATCTTTGGAGCCCTCCAAGTGAGTTCTTGATTCCTGAGTGCCAGGCCCTCTTCTTCCAAGAGCCCCTGTGACAGAAAACGTGTTTCCTCTTAATTTTCAATCAAAAATCAAAATTAAAATGATCAAAGAATAGAAACACATTTCAAGAAAATGTTTTTTCTGCAAGAAATTAATTTTGATTTTAATGCTCAAATTAAATTTCTAATATAGGTTTTCAATGTTTGAAAGAGAAATTAATATATCTTAGTTTGTGTTCCATTTTCTTAACTGTCATCCTGTGACTCAATGTCAGGATGAAACTATGAAAGAGTGGTCATGTAGGCTATTTACAACTCAAACTATGTTTGTGACACGGTAAAAATGCTTTAAGAAGGTTTTGAGATGATTAAGAATAAATTTAAAGGGCTTTACTATATTGGTTATAGTGGTGGTGAGCGCTGTTGAAAGCCCTGGGTGCAGCTTTATCTGTTGGGTTACAATAATTAAGACTTATAATTATACCTGATTATTAACCAAGAGTAAAACTGTTTTTGACAGTTTACTACGTAGGTTATTCAATAGCAGGATGAGGAGATGATTTTGGCTGTGAAAAGCCCTCCTTTTATCCTGAAATTGGGTGGAAAGGCTGCTAGACCTTTCCGGGTAGAGGAAGTGAAGATTGTTCACTCTCTAGGACAGACCTGTGGTTTGCAAACAGCCTGTATACCCTGTATTGGGCTCAGATGTGGCTTTGAAACCACATCTGGGCGGTTTTCACCAATACAGGGTGAAAATTTTCATCTGGGGACCTCACAGCCTGATTCTGACGTGTATGACGCGTAGAATGCTGTACAGAAACTGTATGGGACCCCAGTATTGACTGACATATGAGGTATTAAATTAAAAACATGCTTCTTTGTCTATTTGACACCTCATATTCATGGTTATGGGATATTATCCCATGGTAAGGCTGTATATGACAGCAGGTGGGATTTTGACCTTAAAATGGTCATAACTCTGTCACCTTTTGAGATATCAAGCTCAAAATTGGCTCATTGAATATCTATGTATGAGCTCTACACAATGGTACCCAACCTGACATGGTTATCATTAAATATGACAAAGTTATCCCATGTACAAGTATTTTTGTACATTGGCGTGGTCTGGGCAAAGCTGTATTAAGCTTTTTTGGCCAATAACTTCTGTTGTAGTTGAGCTATGAGGAAATGGATGGCACCATCAGATAGCCCTGATTGTTCTCTTTTCAAAAAGACCCCACTTTAGGTATCTCACACTAAAACTGTAAAAGTTAGATGAGAGGTGAATGTTTTGTTCACCCTTATTTGGTCTGAATTTGACCATAACTCAAGTAATACTGGTGCTAGCTCAGTTTGGCTAGAACTGTGAGCCTTGAGGTATATTTTACATACCCAAATAGGCCACAATTATCTTAAAAAGAAATTTTGAATTATACATCACTCAGAAATCATGCATATATTCAAAATTCATTTCAGAAAAGATGAATAACCTTTTATTGAGTAAGTAAATCCATGGATTTAAGGCCAGATTTGGATTCTACACAAAAATTCACCTAGGGTAGCTTCATAGAGTGAATAAGCTCAAATTAACTCTTTGAGGTGGTAAAATGGAAAATACTTCAATACCACATCATCAATACCACATAAAAGATCTGTGAAAATTTTTGTTTTTCTTAATTTCACGCCAAAATAATGGGAAAGTGAGAAATCCCATGTTACATATACACTAAGAATAGTGTTATGCATGTTTTAAGCACTTAATATCATGGTATTCTTACATGGACTTTTGGTACACCAATAGTGGATATCTCACTTGAAGCTTAAATTACTATTTTGACATAAAAAATAGGCAAGGGGGACAAAAGACATCAAAGAGAGCCAGGGTACCTAACTTCTGAGGACTCAGAGGCATGGATAGCTCCAAAGCTTGCTTCCATGGCTGATCTTGACCCAGTTGGTAAACTAAACCTCTTTGGGAACTTGGTTACCATGTCACAACTACTGTAAATCTTAAGAAAATAGCAAATAACCTGCTATTTTGACGTGCCAAGGAGGTAAAGAGCTACTTAGACTCCTGTAACCACGTCAATTCTTAATGACTTTCCATGGATAAACCCCAAAAGAGTAATTAAAACCCTTTTTGGACTTGTATCCATTGATTTACCTCATAGCAACCAGTGAAACACTGATATTTGCAATTCTACGTAGAAATGAGGTAAACACTTCAAAAATTCATTAAAAATACAATTCTTAATGAATGTTTATGAAGCTTTCAGGACCAATAGAGAACTGTATTATCTGTGATACAACCAGAAAGAATTACAGTTTTACTAGTAAAATTAAAAGTTTTACTTATAGTCCATTTTTGACCATTCTACGTGAAACACTGAATCTTCAAAAATTCACAGTAATTACAACCTGTGATGAAATTGGCAATAACATTGATAACTTTGAGAAATCAATGATTATTTTAGAATAAAAGAAGATTTACAGATGTTACTCCTTTTATTCTTAACCATATTGGGGTTGGTAGTCACGTAAAAGCATCAATTAAGTAATTATGATAATCTTACGTGACAACAGATGATGCAATCATTAATCCAAAAAGGTTTATTGTTTTCCCACTCACTGGTTTTTCAGTTTGCTCCATGGCACGCCTCTGTGAGCTGTTGTTGACTTAAAAGAAGCCTCTTCTTGCTGTTTTTTCTGTATCATCATCTTATCAATTTATTAAATCATTATTACCAACAAGTATTAGTTAAAGCTATTCTTAAGTGTTTTAAATCTTTCCAAATCATCTAGAAAGACGTTAAATCCTAGAATCCAACTATATATTGTTGTAATACTGTTATAAATCCTTTTGATCCCTTAAATCCACAATTCTACGTCAAATTTCTCTACTCTTATCTATCAATAAGTTCTTTGGAGTATTAGTGAGTCATTTATTCTTAATTCTTAAAGTTTTTCTCTAGTAATAGTTTTCTTCAAGAATTATCTTTATAATTATTCTTGCAAAAGATAATTATATATTAAAATAATTTTTTTATTTTAATAAAGAAGTTTTTATTATTAAATTCTTCTTGTAATTGATTGTAGTAGACAATTACTTGCTCACTGTTAAAATCACTAGTAGTGCTTAACACGTGAAAGAAATAATATTTTTAATTATTTAATTGTGGTTATAATAATACTTTATTATTATATTTCATAAGAACAGACATAGTACTGTTGATTAATAGTAATATTATCATCAGTTTCATAGTCACATCTTACATTTGGGGGCCTGGCCGTGTTTTTTGAACCTTGTACCCTTAATTAATATATTTTTAAGCTCTAAAATATATTAATTTAATAATTTTTTCTTTCATTTTAAAAGTTAAAATAATTCTTATTTTTGAAATTTTTTTGAAAATCTTTTCATTGAGGAATTTGGTTTAATTTTATACTGTTTTTACACCTGGCTTTTTCACATCCAAAAACTTATAAAATTATTCTTTGAGTTACTCTGAATTAATTTTCATTCAAAATCATAAATTTTAATTTTTTTTCTTTAAAAAGAATAATTTTTTAATATTCAAAAATAATAAAATTCATAAAAAATCTTTTAAAAATATCTTAAAACACAAAAATAATTTCTTTTATCATATTTTTTCTCTTTAAGTGTCTTTAATCAAATACTGTGCAGCTGGTAACAGACTCAGTAAAAGATACATCAATAGTCCAGAATCTTCAGAAGCAGAATCTGAAGACAGTATGGAGGTGCAGATTGCTAAAAGAGGCACCTTATTCAACTCAGAAAAAGCTAAATTACCACCAAAAGGTGTGTATTTTATCTTATATTTTCACCTTTTATCTTTAAATTGACGTGAAGCAACTATTCAGTCCAACCAGATGGATGTGGACAAGGAAGAGGCAAGACCAAATCCAGAAGTGCCAAATCTTCCACAAGAAAGACACATCTGGAGGATGCCAGAGTTGCCCCCCATTCCCCAAGGTCTGTACCAACAGATTTTGACGTAAATTCTGAGCCTGAACTGATTTATGGTAATATTTCCAGGGCTGAACCACTTTCAGGTGGCAGCAATAGAAATATATCAATGCCAGTACAAAAACTGGTTCAGAGCAGCCAAGGAAGAGGAGTGGGAAATCTGCCCAAGCCTTTGGCAGGGGGCCATGAACTCTTACTTACACATCAAGAGCTTTCTGGGTCAGGAGAAGACCATAGAACTCTTAGGAGGATGGAGCCCCCTGTCTTGCAAAGACAAGGTCAAAAAGATAAAGAATTGGTTGAAGAACCAAAGTCTTTTATCCATAGACCAGAAGAAAGAGTTGGAAATGACTCCAGCTTTGGAGGCAGAGGCACCAGTGGCATCTACCAGCTCCAAACCAGCTCCAGAAGCGCCCAAGGACAAGCCCAAAGGACCTCAAAAGAAACAGAGAGGTCGCAAGAACCATCAAGGCAAGGGCAAAGGCAAAGCCAATTGGCACAGACCTTACCCACAAGGGTACAGGATCCCCAAATTGGAGCCTTCAGCCGTGGACAGTGTCTTCAATATGGCCAGAACTCTTATGGAGTTCACAGCCAAGGAGCAGGAAAGGATGAACAGGACTTTTCCACGCAAATAAATGATGTACATAGAAGTATTAGTAATTGGCAAACTTGAGTCAAAGTTGAAGCAAATTACATTAGACATCAATGATTTAAAGAAAAATGACAAGCAACATTCTGATTGGCATCAATTGACAACTGTCACCCTTGAGTCAATTAGCAATGCTTGTGAAAGAATTGAGACCCAATGTCAAAATAATGACACAGAGGATCCTTCCATTTTTAAAGAAAATGATAGACTTAAAACTCTTGAAGACCATGTCTTACAAATAGTTAAGAACACCAATCAATTTGATATACATTTAGCAAAAAGTGACAGTGAGAGGCAGAAATTGAAGAATGATATAATTGCAAGTGTGGAGCAAATTCATAAGAATCATGAACCACATATGCCAAGACATTCCACACCTTTGACTGAAGAAAAACTTTCTGTTAAAGAAAGTTTGACTCCATTCTTAGGAGAAAATGCCTACTCTGCAAGAGATATTCCCAAAATAGAAGAATGGCCAACATTCTCTGGTGAAGGAGAATACAACCATATTGAATTCATCAGGACTATTTATATGTTGCAAGAAGACTTTAATACACCTGATGAAATCATAGTGGGAAAATTACACTGTTTGTTTACCAGAACTGCAAAGAAATGGTATTACAAAATGAGGATTGATCATGGTAAACATGACTGGTCTTGGTGGAAATCTGAAGTGATTACCAAATGGGCCAATAATTCTTGGAGGTTTAAAATGGAGAATGCTTTTTAAAGTGCCATTTTTAACTCAGAAAAATACAAACCACTTACTTGGTTCTTCAAACAAAAATACAGATTATCTGCTTTACACCCAGATATGTCTGACACTATGATTAATATGAAAATATTAAGAAAGTGTGGAGGAGAATTGGAACATGCTATCAAAAGCAGATGTGTGGAACCTTGTTCAACAGAGGACTACATTAATGCTATGGAAGATATCATTACCAGGACAAGAATTGGTAAGACTTGGATTAAAAACCCAATAGAGTCCAAAATAGTCTCAAAGATTCCTAGAGAGGAAAGAAGACCAGAAAGACCTGTCTTGAAGTGTCATAAATGTGGAAGTACTTCACATTTAGCCAACACTTGTCCTAAAAAGACAAAAATCAATGAAGTTCAAGTCATTGAAGAAATTAAGTGTACTGAAGAGAAAGAGGAGTCTGATCAAGATTCTGCAGTCGCTGACGATACACCAGTGGAGGACTATCCTATTGAAAACATTTCAGCTTTCTTTGAGGTAACAGAAGTCCAAACCCACTTGCCACCGTACAGTGAAGATTGCTGCAACCTGATCAATATCCAAGATGCCAGAATGTGTAAAACAAAACCTGCTAGAGGAAAGGGTTATACTGCTGGAGCATCCTGTATCACATCAGTTCTGATGAGTGATATTGAAGCCAAAGTAAATTTGGATACAGGGGCATTTTGTACTTGTGTTGGCAAAGATTATCTCCAAATTATACTTCCTGAATGGAAAAACCATCTATTACCAATAGAAGGTGTACAATTCAGTAGTTCCAGTAACAATATGTACCCCTTGGGCATATTGGACACTAATATTGTATTCCCACATCCAGCAGGAAGTGTAAGAATGAAAACTGAGATTGTAGTAATGGATAATTGCACATCTCAGCACATCATTCTTGGAAATGATTACTTGAATATTTATGGTATTGATATAAATAACCATAAAGACAGATATTTCACAATTGGAGATAACAAGAGACAAAAATTTGCTTTCTCCAATATGCCAAAACAGATATCTGTAGTATCTTCTGTCAAGGATACTTACAAAGATGAATTTGTGACTAATCAACTTGTTGAAGCACAAATTAATCAATCATTGTCACCAAAGATGAGGAATGAGCTTATTAATGTGTTATACACATATAAAAATGCATTTGCCTCTGATAATGAACCATTAGGCACTATAAGAGGACATGAAGTTGATATTACTCTTAATATTGACAGACCATATCCTCCAGTACTTAGAAGACCAGCTTATCCAGCCAGTCCCAGAGCTAGAGAGGCCTTGGAAAAACATATCCAGGAGTTGATCCAACTTGGTGTGCTAAGGAAAGTAGGCCATAATGAGGAAGTTGAAGTGACAACACCTGTTATTATTGCATGGCATAATGATAAGTCAAGAATGGTTGGAGATTTTAGAGCTTTGAATACCTACACAGTTCCAGATAGGTATCCAATCCCTAGAATTCAAGAAACCTTGACTCAATTGTCTAAAGCAAAGTATATAACATCAATGGATGCATTGAAAGGCTTCCATCAAAATGTTTTGACGCCTAAAGCTAAGAAATTACTTAGAATTATCACTCACTGTGGCATTTTTGAGTATCTTAGAATGCCATTTGGCATTAAAAATGCTCCATCTCATTATCAAAGCATGATGAATACCATCTTCCCCACAGAATTGTCTGAAGGATGGCTTATCATTTATATTGATGATATTATTTTATGTTCTGACTCATGGTCTTTGCACCTTGAAAGACTTGCAAGAGTACCTCATAAAGTTGCAGAAGTGAACATGAAAATTTCACTTAAGAAATGCAATTTTGGTTTTGTAGAACTCAAAGCATTAGGACATGTTGTTTCTGGTTTGAGCTTGGGTATTGACAAGAATAAAGTAGCAGCAGTGTTACTTAAACCAATACCCCAGAATAAAAAAGAAATGATGTCTTTTCTTGGGTTTGCCAGTTACTATAGGCAACACCTGAAATATTTTGCAATTCTAGCCAAATCGCTCTATAGAATCTGTGATCAACAGACTGTATTTGAGATGACACAGGAAAGAATTAAAGCTTATGAGAAGATAAAGAAAGCCCTTACAGAAGCACCTTTACTCCTCATGCCTGACTGGAATATTCCTTTTAAATTGTACATTGATGCATGTGGAGATGGACTAGGGGCAGCCCTACATCAAGTCCAGATTATTGATGACAAACCTACAGAAGGACCAGTTTGTTATATCTCAAGACAAATAAAACCAACAGAATCCAGATATGGTGCAAGCCAAATGGAGTGCTTATGTTTGGTATGGGCACTTGAGAAACTACACTATTACCTTGATGGCAGTGTTTTTGAAGTGATAACTGACTGTAATGCCGTAAAATCACTTCTTAACATGAAAACTCCCAACAGACATATGTTGAGATGGCAAATAGCCATTCAAGAATATAGAGGAAACATGACTATAGTTCATAAAGCAGGAAACATTCACAAGAATGCTGATGGACTTAGTAGGCGGGCTTTAGCCAACACTCCTGATAACCCAGCTTATGTACCTTTGGAAGCTGAACCACAGATTCCAATTGAAGGAATTAACATAACTGATATTGGGACTGAATTCTTTGAAGAGGTCAGAGAGTCTTATAAACAAGACAAGAATTGCCATATCTTGACTTCTTTATTAGATAAAGACTGCAAAGATACATCTTTAGTTAATGCACTTGATGAAGTTTGGAAAAATTCCTATTCTGAAGGAAGATTTCACTTGTTTGATGGGATTATTTACCATAGAACAAAGCATTCTTGTGTGATGACACTGTGTAGTAGATTGCTTATCAATACCATTCTTCATGAATGCCATGATAGCATTTACTCTGGACACCTATCAGAAGACAGAACACTTGAAAAGGTGAAGAACTGTGCATGGTGGCCATCTTGGAGAAAAGAAACCATTGAATATTGCCATACCTGTGACAGATGCCAAAAAGCAAACAGGAGTACAGGCAAGAAATTTGGACTTATGATCCATATCCAAGAACCAAAATCCCCATGGGAAGTTGTTCACATGGATTGGGTCACAGCACTTCCTCCAAGTGGTGACAAAAGTTATAATGCTTGTTTAGTCATTGTAGACAGATATAGCAAAACTCCCATATTCTTACCACGTTATAAAGATGACACTGCTATGGATACAGCTCTTCTTTTATGGAGTAGAGTTATTTCTCATACAGGGTTATTTAAGAATATCATAAGTGACAGAGATCCCAAGTTCACATCTGCACTTTGGACCAATCTTCATAGATTGTTTGGGACTAAGTTATCATTCTCTACAGCATATCACCCTCAAACAGATGGGCTAGCAGAGAGGATGATTCAAACTTTAGAACACATGATCAGGAGATTTTGTGCTTATGGATTAGAATTTAAAGACTCAGATGGCTTTACCCATAATTGGTGCACTCTGATACCTGCACTAGAATTGGCATATAAGACATCAGTCCATTCTTCCACAGGACAAACTCCTGCTATGTTAGAAAAAGGATGGAATCCAAGACTCCCAGCAGACACACTGAGGAAAGACTTGATTGACATTCATCCTACAGCTTCCAGCTTCAAGATAATGCTTGATAAAGTAAAACACCACGCAAAACAAAGTATGGATGATGCTTTTGATTATGCAAAACAGAAGTGGGACAAGAGTCATAAAGAACCAGACTTCAAAGTAGGGGACTTAGTTTTAGTTTCAACCTTGAGTTTTAATAATATCAAAGGCCCAAAGAAACTTAAAGATTCTTATGTAGGACCTTTTGTTATTGTTGCTTTACATGGAACCAATGCAGTTCAAGTGGAATTGAGTGGTGAATTGGAAAATAAACACCCCACCTTTCCAGTCAGCTTGATAAAGCCTTATCAACCAGCTGATAAAGAATTGTTTCCTTTAAGAAACCCAACTCCTTTAACTGTACCACCTGTGGAACAGAATGAAGACAAAAAGATAAAGAAAGCCATTAAAGAAAGGAGACTTAGGGGTAAAAATCAAAGAGAATATCTTGTCAGATATAGAAATCCAGTACATGAAGATGAATGGATGGCAGAATCAGAAATACCTGACTCAGATAAACTCTTAAGAAGATTTAAAGATGAAAGAAGGCCACAAGCCTGAATATGTATATAAATGTGCTTTAAATTACTTGATCTGAGTAATGTAAAGAGGTTGGACAGTGGACATTAACCCCCTTTGGGGCCTTATTCTTTTATCACTAATAAAATTGTAGTACAATTTTATCTTTTGGTGGGAGGGAATGTGAGCCTTGAGGTATATTTTACATACCCAAATAGGCCACAATTATCTTAAAAAAAATTTTGAATTATACATCACTCATAAATCATGCATATATTCAAAATTCATTTCAGAAAAGATGAATAACCTTTTATTGAGTAAGTAAATCCATGGATTTAAGGCCATATTTGGATTCTACACAAAAATTCACCTAGGGTAGCTTCATAGAGTGAATAAGCTCAAATTAACTCTTTGAGGTGGTAAAATGGAAAATACTTCAATACCACATCATCAATACCACATAAAAGATCCGTGAAAATTTTTGTTTTTCTTAATTTCACGCCAAAATAATGGGAAAGTGAGAAATCCCATGTTACATATACACTAAGAATAGTGTTATGCATGTTTTAAGCACTTAATATCATGGTATTCTTACATGGAATTTTGGTACACCAATAGTGGATATCTCACTTGAAGCTTAAATTACTATTTTGACATAAAAAATAGGCAAGGGGGACAAAAGACATCAAAGAGAGCCAGGGTACCTAACTTATGAGGACTCAGAGGCGTGGATAGCTCCAAAGCTTGCTTTCATGGCTGATCTTGACCCAATTGGTAAACTAAACCTCTTTGGGAACTTGGTTACCATGTCACAACTACTGTAAATCTTAAGAAAATAGCAAATAACCTGCTACTTTGACGTGCCAAGGAGGTAAAGAGCTACTTAGACTCCTGTAACCACGTCAATTCTTAATGACTCTCCATGGATAAACCCCAAAAGAGTAATTAAAACCCTTTTTGGACTTGTATCCATTGATTTACCTCATAGCAACCAGTGAAACACTGATATTTGCAATTCTACGTAGAAATGAGGTAAACACTTCAAAAATTCATTAAAAATACAATTCTTAATGAATGTTTATGAAACTTTCAGGACCAATAGAGAACTGTATTATCTATGGTACAACCAGAAAGAATTACAGTTTTACTAGTCAAATTAAAAGTTTTACTTATAGTCCATTTTTGACCATTCTACGTGAAACACTGAATCTTCAAAAATTCACAGTAATTACAACCTGTGATGAAATTGGCAATAACCTTGATAACTTTGAGAAATCAATGATTATTTTAGAATAAAAGAAGATTTACAGATGTTACTCCTTTTATTCTTAACCATATTGGGGTTGGTGATCACGTAAAAGCATCAATTAAGTAATTATGATAATCTTACGTGACAACAGATGATGAAATCATTAATCCAAAAAGGTTTATTGTTTTCCCACTCACTGGTTTTTCAGTTTGCTCCATGGCACGCCTCTGTGACCTGTTGTTGACTTAAAAGAAGCCTCTTCTTGCTGTTTTTTCCGTATCATCATCTTATCAATTTATTAAATCATTATTACCAACAAAGAAGTATTAGTTAAAGCTATTCTTAAGTGTTTTAAATCTTTCCAAATCATCCAGAAAGACGTGAAATCCTAGAATCCAACTATATATTGTTGTAATACTGTTATAAATCCTTTTGATACCTTAAATCCACAATTCTACGTCAAATTTCTCTACTCTTATCTATCAATAAGTTCTTTGGAGTATTAGTGAGTCATTTATTCTTAATTCTTAAAGTTTTTCTCTAGTAATAGTTTTCTTCAAGAATTATCTTTATAATTATTCTTGCAAAAGATAATTATATATTAAAATAATTTTATTATTTTAATGAAGAAGTTTTTATTATTAAATTCTTCTTGTAATTGATTCTAGTAGACAATTACTTGCTCACTGTTAAAATCACTAGTAGTGCTTAACACGTGAAAGAAATAATATTTTTAATTATTTAATTGTGGTTATAATAATACTTTATTATTATATTTCATAAGAACAGACGTAGTACTGTTGATTAATAGTAATATTATCATCAGTTTCATAGTCACATCTTACAAGAACCATTAGATAGCCCTGGCTTAGAGCTTCATTTTGAATACCCATTTGATGGGGTTAAGCCTCTCCTTCTAGATTTTAGATGAGAGGTGAAAATTAAGGTTTATGCTCAGCAATAACTTTGAACAGGAATAACTTTGTTATTTCTTGTCCTATGGTGATGGGACTTATATTTTCAGAAAGAGATGAGTTTCCTCTTTCTTTTGATACCTTTTGAGCTAATTTGGCTCAGTTCCATGTTTTGGTGGTATTTTGGCTATACCATTGGTTTATGGTATTTTGGCTGTCATGCTTGTGCTCTGGATTTGAGTCACAGGCTGACATACCCTCCCTCTAAAAGAGGCTCATCATTGATGAGACTGTTCAGTCCTCCTAGAGGCTCTGAATCTCCTTAAATGAAGGTTCCCATCTGGTATGGCATCCTCTGCCAACCATTTGTCTTTGTCAGCTGTCTGGTTCTTGAATCTGACTAGGTATTGTCTCTGATCCTTCCCATTAAGTCTGATTTCTCTGGCCCTGATGATTTTACTCACAGGTCCAGGAGAGTCTTCTACTTCCACTATTTCTGGTGGAGTGATGTTTTTCTTCCTGGAGGGGAATTTATCCTCCTCTGTTTGGAAGTATGGTTTGACCAGGCTCACTGGAAAGACTGGGTGTTTCCTAGAAAACTCCTCAGTGAGCTTGACCTCTACTGCATTCTTCCCTATCAGCTTAATGATAGTGAAGGGCCCTACAAATGAGTCTCTCATTTTCTTGGGTCCTTTGAGATTGTTAAAGTTCAGTGTAGACACTAACACCTGGTCCCCTTCCTTGAAGTCAGATTCCATATGTGATTTGTCCCACCTTTGCTTGTTATACTCTTTGGCCTCAGCTATGCATTTGGCAACAGTATCACAGGCTTTCTTCCACATATCATGGAAGTCTTTGGCTGTGGGGTGGATGGTCAGAAGATTTTTCTTCAAGTGATCCACAGGTAACAGGGGATTCCACCCTTTCTCTACCATTGCAGGTGTTTTTCCTGTGGTAGAGTGCTGGCTTGTATTATAAGCCAGGTGGACTGCTGGTAAGAGGGTGACCCAATCATGGGTGTATCCCTCATGGTCCTTGTATTCCATGCCATAGGCACAGGGCCTCCTGAGGATGTCCTCCATTGTTTGGATCATCCTCTCAGCTAGGCCATCTGTTTGTGGATGGTAAGCTGTGGAAAAAGCAAGCTTGGTGCCAAGCATGTCATATAAATTGGTCCAAAATTCAGATTTGAATTTTGGGTCCCTGTCACTAATTATGATCTTAGGGACTCCACAGGTGGATATGATTTTATTCCAAAATAACAGAGCAGTGTCCATGGCTGTGTCCTCTTTATGGCATGGTAGACATCTAATGCTCTTGCTGAACCTATAAACTATGATTAGGCAGGCATTGTAGTTATCTTTGCCTCCTGGGACAAGTCCTGTGGCCCAGTTCATGTTGATGGTCTCCCATGGGTGTTTGGGTTCTTCTATGTGTTGAAGCAACCCATATTCCTTCCCATGTTTTCTATTTGCCTTTTGGCATCTTTCACAAGTGTTGATGTATTCACTCAACTCTTGCTCCCACTTGGGCCACCAAGCTGTGCTTGCTACCCTCTCTTTAGTCCTGTTCTCACTCATGTGTCCCATATAGGGGCAGTCATGGCATTACTGCAGGATTAAAGAGATGTGGTCTCTGTCTATCACTGTGAGTGCACTGGTGTGCTTTTCTCTGTGATAAATCAGGCCATCTATAAGGAAGAATTTATTGTCCTTATAGGTCCTCAACCAGGGTTCCTCCAGCTGGGTTTCCAGTTCTGGGCTCCTGTATTTTTGTTGAAGGAGCTGGAGTAGTATGCTACACTGTTTGTGTTTAGCATAAGATTTCAGTACTGCATTGAAAAATTCAATGTGCAGTTCTGAGGAACTTATTCCCAGTATGGGGGTTTCTGTCCCTTCTGAATCAGTGTTTCCACTGTCAAGGGTACCACTCCCTGGTGCCCATTCAGACAATCTGAAGTTCTTCTTCCTATTTATTTCCATAAAATGGATAGGAATTTTTGCAGCAACTTCAGGGTCATAAGCTGGATTGCTTTTGACATTGTCCAGTGGCCATCTGCTAAGGCCATCTGCATTGGTATAGCTTTTACCTTCCTTGTATATGATGGTCATGTTCCCTCTATACTCCTGGATGGCTATTTGCCATCTCAGCATGTGTCTATTAGTAGTCTTCATGTTTAGTAAAGACTTTAAGGCTGTGCAATCTGTGTAGACTTCAAAGACTGCACCCTCCAAATAATAATGGAGTTTTTCTAGAGCCCAGACTAGACATAGACATTCTGTCTGGGTGGCCCCATACCTGGATTCTGAATCTTTCAGCTGCCTGGAGATGTAACATATTACACCTTCTCTTGGTTCACCATCCACAATTTGTCTTTGGTGAAGGGCTGCTCCGAAGCCTTGGCTGCATGCTGCATCTATATATAACTTGAATGGTAGTTCAAAGTCAGGCAAGATGAGCACAGGTGCATTTGTGAGTTCATATTTGATCCTCTCATATGCATCCCTCCTTTCTTTGGTTATTTGAAAAACTACATCCTTTGAGCATAACTTGTATAAATACTAGTTATGTGGGCAAAGTTTTTGATGTGGTTTCTATAGTAGCTAGCAAATCCAAGGAAAGATTGCATCTCTTTGATGTTCTTTGGTACTGGCTTTTGCAGTACTGCTGCTACTTTGTTCTGGTCAATTGCCAGACTAAGGCCTGAGACTTTGTTTCCTAGAGCTAGTAGCTCTTGTTGGCCAAAATTACACTTTTTAAGTGAAATTTTCAGATTGATGGGTGTACATTTACTTAGCACTCTGTCTATGTATTGTACATGGTCTTCCCATGTCTCTGAGTATATAATGATATCATCAATATATACTACCATCCAGCCTTCCATTATTTCTTCTTGAAATATGGTGTCCATCATCCTTTGGAAGTGGGCTGGTGCATTCTTGATGCCAAATGGCATCCTGGTGTACTCATATATGCCCATATGGAATATTATTCTGAGCAACTTCATGGAGTTTGGTTTAACTCCATTTTGGTGGAGGCCTTTCATACAATCCATCTTGGTTATGTATTTGGCTTTGGCCAGCTTATCCAAGGCATGAGGTATCCTTGGTATAGGGTACCTGTCTGCTTTTGTGTAGTTATTCAGGGCTCTGAAGTCTCCACACAATCTAGACTTGCCATCATGCCAGGTGATCAGGACAGGAGTGGTGATTTCCACTATTTCATTATGTCCAATCTTCCTGATGACATTCATGTCCAGGAGTTCATTGATGTGTTTTTCGATTTCTTTCCTGGTTTCCAGACTTGCTGGATAAGGAGGTCTCCTCAGCATGGGTGGATAAGGTCTTTCCACATCCAGATATAGTTCTATATCATGGCCTTTAATCTTGCCTAGTGGTTCTTCACCAATGGCAAATGCTGGTCTGTTCTTCCTCAGCAGCTTCAGTAAACTTAGTTTTTGTTTACTGGTGATGGTAGTGCTAAACTGTCCCTCCTTGAATTCCTTCAAGAGTTCTTCTAGTGGATACTGTGAAGATATGTGGTATATATCAAGTGAAAATTTCTTTTCCTTGTTGGTACCAATGGTAATGTGCCTGTTTTTACTGTTGTAAATATCTATGCCATACATCCTCTGGTAATCTGTTCCCAGTAAAAACCCTTGGATGTGGGCATCTTCAAGCACTACAAACTCTGGGTTGAGTCTGATATTACCCTTCCTGTGGGGTATAATTATCTCTTTGATAATTGTCCCAATGGAAGTCATCTTCCCTGATGCACTTTTGAAGTTCTTTGCCTTAGTGGGCAAGAGCTGTTTTTCCCAGTTTGAGAAGTGGTTATCCAGATAATTTCTGGCCACTATGGAGCAATGTCCTCCACTGTCAATGATCAGTGGCTGCTGAGCATTGTCAATACATACAGTCATTTTTGTGGCTGTTCCATGTATATATGCCATTCCTTTGGTTGGTGTAACCAGGAATGTTTGTGCATCTTGTGTGTGTTTGCACAAGTTCTTGTTCGCAGTGTCCTGTGGCATGCCTGGTTCCAACTGAATATCCTGGATTTCCAATGGGGTTTCCTCTTGGTATTCCACTAGAAATTCCTCTCTTGGGTCTTGATTATCATCAGATGGTTCTCTGATGGCATCTCCCATAGAGTCTGATTCAGAATCCTCTGTTGGAGGTTCTTCTTCAGGGACTTTTCTATAGCATAGACTTTTTTCTTTGCTTTTGGACAGTTGTTGGCATAGTGGTCTGTTGAACCACAATTGTGACAAGGATTCTTCTTCCTTTCCACTTCTGCCACTCTTTCTCTGCGTTTGTCTTTAAACTCCACCCTGAAAGGTTGTTTCTCCTTGAAACTACTGCTTCTATATGGGGTGAATTTCCCTATATTAGTCCTTTTCCTTATGTCTTGTAAGGTATTGGCTATGTCATCTAGAGTGCAATTTTGGTTGCATCTGCATTTCAATGCATGCTCTAATTCTCCTGGCAGTTGTGTCAGAAGTTTGTGATTCCTCATCTGGATGTTCATCTGAGGATCAATGGCTTTGAGTCTTTTAGACTGTCTGAGACACCAATCATATGGATCTTTGTCCACACAGTATTTGTCATTTTCAAATGACATGGTCTTTTGCCATATCCAAGTTCCATTACTGTACTTTTGGATTATTTGACTCTTCCACCATGGCCAGTTTCTTCTGCCATGGATTTCTTTCATTTCTGTGTACCATATACTTGCATGACCTTTAAATGCAGTATTCAGTCTAGCAGTAATCCAGTAGTCTGGTATTCTGGGTACATCAAAGAAGAGTCCATCAATATAATCTATGGTTTCCATATGATCATATTCTCCTGATCCAGAGAATTTGGGCCAGTTTGAGGCTTCAGCAAGCTGTTTCAAGGCTTCCTTCTCTGAATAAGACATGCCATCTCCATCCTGGTATTGTGATGGAGATCTTGCCTTATTAAACATCATGGCATCTGGTTTGATGTCATCTGGTTGATATGGATTCTCCATAGCTTGGCCTTGTGGTTGGGGCTTTAAGCTATGATAGGCATTAAACAATTTGTTAATGTCTTGATCCAGACACTCCCTGTCCCTTGTGCTGTGGTGTTGTTCTTCAAAGACTTGGTTCAGTCTTTTGTTGGATTCTTCAGAGGCTTTGCTCAGTTGAGCATATCCTTCTTGAAGATTCTTAACTATTTGTTCTAAGGAGGCTTGAGTTTGTCTCATCCTCTCTTGGCTAGCTTTAATTTCTGCAAATTGCTTTGCAGATTGTTCAGCATATTGGTACACTTGTAACCACAGTGTATCACTGTTGATGTTACTCTCAGATGTGACAATGTTATTTTCAGTCTGAGTGGGGGTAATGTTTCTATTACTAGGACTACTGATTCTAGAATGGTTTACAATTACTTCTGGTTCTTGTGTACTTCCTTTACCAAATCCAACAGCTTCTGGATCATGGGGTCTGACTCTTTCCTCCTCTGGTTGAAGGAGGTTTTGTTCTTGCCCTTGTTTCCTTGTCTTCTCCTGGAAACTTCCTGGAATTGTGAAGAATGGTGACTCTTGGCCACTGATCTGCTGGTTTCTGAATGGTGTGAAGCCACTGGAGAGTTGATTTGGCCTGCTCCTTGTGAACCTGAAGGAATCTGAGTAGGCCCTGTCTGGGTCAACTGTTCTTCTATAGCTAGGATAGTGGCTTGATTCTCCCTTATCCTCTGTGCCCTTGCCTCCAGGAGTCTGTGCTGCCTGGTAGGATTCCAACCCTTGGTCATTACCATAAGGTCTTTGAAGTCTATCTCTTTGAGACAGATCTTCTGGCAACTTGATCCCAGTTCTGCCCAGTGAGTTGCTAGGTTGAACCTCTTGTTGTCCATGCTCCATTGAAATAAATCTTTGAGGAGTTGGTGGATCTGAAGAACTTGATCCATATCCTTCCAGTCCTCTGGTCTGAGGTTTCTGTTGAATTGGAGTGTGAATTGCAAGGTTGATATTATCTCCCTCATTGTTTTGCCATCCACCACTGTGTCCAGGGTGTCCTCTTTCAGGTCTTCTGGTTCTGGACAATCCTCCTCTATCCTCTGGCTGGTTCCTTTGGAAGCCAAGGTCTCTGAGGTATGCAGGGGACATATCAGTGTTTGCAAGCAGTCAAAAACTTTATGTTCTTAGGGTATTTACCTTTGACTGTGCCTTGTACAAATTTATTGTCTGCTGTCTTGGGCAGTTTGCCTTTGGAAGTTACAACTGGGTTAATAATTGTAATCTTTCCTGTACAAGTGGTTAAGGTTGGTTTACCTTGTATGGATGCAGAGTTTCATGGTTTTCTACTTCTCTGAGTGGCTATTGGTGTCCACTTCTTGGCTGTGATGAGACCTTCACTGTGCCTCCTTCCTTTGCCCTTGCTGCCCTCTGGTTCTGAGGGTGTCCCTGGTGTGTTGGCCTGTGACTGGGTCTCAAGTGGGATGTAAATTTCTTCCACTGAAATCAAGGCAGAAAAGGGAGGGCTTATGTCAGTTAAGACTTCTTAAAAATGCTGGTTTTGCACGTCTAAGATTGGCCTCTGGGCTTGTATGTTACTAAAATGTGCCCTTTATAATGACAGTGTAATTGAATCAACAATTCCACATCAGAATTACAGCTTTTGGTACCCTGTCACACTGTTTGTGTGCCAGTATCCCACAGACACACTTGTGGTTTTCAAGTGTATTCTGTACAAGTGGCTTTGTATAAGTGTTATTGAGTTAAGAATACACTTAACCACGCCTCAACTGATGGTTTTTCAGTCAGAGGTGTCCTTATTCAGTTGAGAATACAGGAATTATTGATGGCTTATGTGTTTTTATATACAAAACACGCCAAAAATAGTAATTTTCAGTGGGTATTAACCACATGAATAATACTCTTATAATATGAGTATATATATAAAATATATATTTAAATAGAGAAATTACGCCTAAAAAAGATAAAACACTTATCAATAAGTCATAAAAAGAGAAAAGACTTACTTTATAAGGTCCAAAAAAGGTTAAAAACACGGCCAGGCCCCCAAAATGTCAGGATGAAACTATGAAAGAGTGGTAATACAGGCTATTTACAACTCAAACTATGTTTGTGACATGGTAAAAAGGCTTTAAGAAGGTTTTGAGATGATTAAGAATAAATTTAAAGGGCTTTACTATATTGGTTATAGTGGTTGTGAGCGCTGTTGAAAGCCATGGGTGCAGCTTTATCTGCTGGGTTACAATAATAAAAGACTACAATAATTAAAACTTATAATTATACCTGATTATTAACCAAGAGTAAAACTGTTTTTGACAGTTTACTACGTAGGTTATTCAAGAGCAGGATGAGGAGATGATTTTGGCTGTGAAAAGCCCTCCTTTTATCCTGAAATTGGGGTGGAAAGGCTGCTAGACCTTTCCACGTAGAGGAAGTGAAGATTTTTCACTCTCTAGGACAGACTTGTGGTTTGCAAACAGCCTGTATACCCTGTATTCGGCTCAGATGTGGTTTTGAAACCACATCTGGGCGGTTTTCACCAATACAGGGTGAAAATTTTCATCTGGGGACCTCACAGCCTGATTCTGATGTGTATGACGCGTAGAATGCTGTACAGAAACTGTATGGGACCCCAGTATTGACTGACATATGAGGTATTAAAGTAAAAACATGCTTCTTTGTCTATTTGACACCTCATATTCATGGTTATGGGATATTATCCCATGGTAAGGCTGTATATGACAGCAGCTGGGATTTTGACCTTAAAATGGTCATAACTCTGTCAGTTTTTGAGATATCAAGCTCAAAGTTGGTTCATTGAATAGCCCTGTATGAGCTCTACACAATGGTACCCAACTTGACATGGTTATCATTAAATATGACAAAGTTACCCCATGTACAAGTATTTTTGTACATTGGCGTGGTGTGGGCAAAAGCTGTATTAAGCTTGTTTGGCCAATACCTTCTGTTGTAGTTGAGCTATGAGGAAATGAATGGCACCATCAGATAGCCCTGATTGTGCTCTTTCCAAAAAGACCCCACTTTAGGTATCTCACACTAAAACTGTAAAAGTTAGATGAGAGGTGAATGTTTTGTTCACCCTTATTTGGTATGAATTTGACCATAACTCAAGTAATACTGGTGCTAGCTCAGTTTGGCTAGCACCATTAGATAGCCCTGGCTTAGAGCTTCATTTTGAATACCCATTTTATGGGTTTAAGCCTCTCCTTCTAGATTTTAGATGAGAGGTGAAAATTAAGGTTTATGCTCAGCAATAACTTTGAGCAGGAATAACTTTGTTATTTCTTGTCCTATGGTGATGGGACTTATATTTTCAGAAAGAGGTGAGTTTCCTCTTCCTTTTGATACCTTTTGAGCTAATTTGGCTCAGCTCCATGTTTTGGTGGTATTTTGGCTATACCATTGGTTTATGGTATTTTGGCTATCATGCTTGTGCTCTGGTTTTGAGTCACAGGCTGACACTCAAACCCAGAGCACAACCATGACAGCCAAATACCATAAACCAATGGTAGAGCAAAATATCACCAAACATGGAGCTGAGCCAATCCACCTCACAAGGTATTGAAATGAAGAGGGAACTAACCTTTCTCCAAATATACAAGGCCCATCACCACAGGATGAAGCATAACAAAGTTATTCCTGCTCAAAGAAGTTGCTGAGCACAAACCCTAATTTTCATCTCTCATCTGAAATCCAGAGAAAGAGGCTTAACCCCAGAAAATAGGTATTCAAATGGAAGCTCCAAGTCAGGGATATCCAATGGTACTAGCAAAGTTGAGCCAGCACCAAAACTACAGAAGTAATTGCCAAAATAAGGTCAAATAAGGATGAAAAAAATATTCACCTCTCAGGTAACTTCTACAGTGTTAGTGTGAGATACCTAAAGTGGGGTCATTTTGGAAACAGAACAATGAGGGCTATCTTATTTTGCCATCCATTTTCGCATATCTCATCTAGAACAAAAGCTATGGGGCAAAGGAGTTGCATACATATTTTGAGAAAATTAGACATCTGGATAGCAAAAATTGAAAATGGCATAACCTTTCTAAATTTAATTTTACCCATAACAAATGAGGTACAACTGTGTATTTACTATCTAGGGATACACAATGAACCAACTTTGAGCTCAATATCTTAAAAAATGACAAAGGTATAGCAGCTTTAAGGTTAAAATCCCTCTGATTTGCCAATCCACCTTTACTGTGGGATACTATCCCATAGCTCTGATTATGAGGTGTCAAATATACAAAGAAACTTATCTAAAATTCAATACCTCATAGTTGATTCAATACTGTGGTCCCATACAGGTTCTTTCCAGGCTTCTATGCATCATTCAGGTCAGAGGAGGGCTTTGTGGTCCCCAGATGAAAGTTTTCACCCTGTATTGGGGAAAGCTGCCCAGATCTTCTTTCAAACAACATCTGAGCCCAATACAGAGCATAAAGGCCTTGTTCAAACCACAAGTCACCACTCTGAAGTGAAAACTTTTCACTTCCTCTTTGTGGATTGTGTAAGGTTTGACTATGAAATAATAAGTAAAAATTACCAACATTTTACTTATTGTACTATGAATTTCCTTGTAAATTCAATAAATAAGATAAAAATCATTATTATTATGGCGTAAAATAATCATATTATCAAATAAATATAAGAATATAACTTATATTATAAATAAATAACATAATAAATAAATATATTAATATAAGATAATTAATATATTTAAAAGCACTTTATTATTGTTACCAAAAGATAATAAAGGAGTAAAAAATTGTTTTTTATTAATAAAAAACAATTAATAACAATAATATTGCTGATATTAAAGTTATGAATTAATATAAATACTATTTATATTAATTATAGAATTACTAAAGTAGTAATAGAGAAAAATTATTATAATAAGAGAAATAACCCACTTTTCATGCTTCATATAATAATTTTGGATAATTTTATGCCTAAGAATGTAAATACCACTTATTTAAATCGTATTTACAATAGAAATTAAGAGAAGTTACAATTTTTCTTGTTTTACGTGGCATAGAGGTTTTTAAGAGATATTTAAACAAAACAATTAAATAATTGCAATAATCATGTCAAGGATGATGATTATAATAAGATTACCTTTGGTCTGTAATAATATAAGAGTTTTTTATACAAAGAATAAAGAAATTACCTTTTTACTTAATGATTTAATGTTTTGTAAGCATCTGAGGGGAAAACAGAATAAAAAGAGCTCTATTTATAGTAAATACCTCCCTCCTATAGTCCAACAGGCTTCTAGTAGACGTTTAATGATGCTGTCTACTAGAAGTAATCAATATTTTAAGTTTTGGTGATGATTACATCATGATCAAACCATCTTACCTCATAATTACGCCATTATTTAGAGTTATCACTATAACTCTACGTTTGATGACATCATAGGCTTGGCAGAAGCCTAAGCTTTGTGAATTTTATTAGTTTTAATCATATTCTAATAATATTCACCAGTTTTATCACTTATATGACTGTCAAACTTAAAATAAGATTACAGTGAGTGATCTTAAATGATCCAATTTAAGCTTAAACTTTGATCATTAATACCTTTTAAGTTATACACGCTACAGCTATTCTGAGAGTGGATTCTGATAGCTTGCCATGTCCTCTTCCAAAATGCAAGAGCATTTCATTACATAATCAAAACTTTATTTTTGATGATTTTTCTTGTAACTCCTCTTTTCTGTTGAAATTTAATATTTTAAACTTCAAACAATGATTTCAAGGGGTTATACCTTGCAGATTGTAATAAAGGATACATCATTCTTGACCACCAAACTAGTAGAATCCAACTGTCTACTTTTTATTAAGTTTGGAACACTTTCACAACAAAGTGGTCAACAGCTCTATTGATTTTAATCAATAATCCCTTACAGGTTTTAACCTTGTTTATGACTTGTGAAATAAAGTTCATTTATGTATTTCTACAGTAATTAGGTGGTGACTTTATTTTTGGTTAATCACTCTATCATGTATATTTCAAAAGATATTAGCTAAATTCCTTGAATATATGCATGGACCAAAAAAGTGCATATATTCAGGTTAATTCCTTAAGTATTGACTTTGAAGATTAGCTTCTTAATTGTTTTATGTGTGAAAGTTTATGGCAAATCTAATGGTACCATTTATTTTACATGTTTTTTCATTGGTATTTGAAATAATTCAGGCTTTATGTTTTTTATAAGGTATTATTACTTATAACTCATTAAATATTGGCTTTTCAGATATGCCATAAAAATGGTATATGTGTATTTTACCATGAGGAATCCAATGGTATAGTTTATTTCACATGTTTATTCATTGTTTTTTAAGTTAAACCAAGTTTTAGGCCCATTTATGGCATTTTTGTAGTTTTAAGGTAGTTTTTTTTAATGTAGAATTATTTTAAATATTTCTTGTGACCTTTTTGAGTATGTGGTCATATCTCAAAGGTTCACATTCCCTACCACCAAAAAATATTGTACCACAATCTGATATGTGTAATTAGGGTATTATCCACTGTCCTACCTCTTCAATAGACTTTGTTAGTCTTGAAGCTCAATAATGCTTAACTTTTCTATTCTTTAGGTTTTGTTTCATGTCTGAACCTTCTTAGTAGTTTATCAGCATTTGTTATTTCTTTCTCAAGTAGCCATTCATCTTCTTGAGTTGAATTTCTATACCTTACAAGGTATTCTCCTTCTTTTTTGTTTCTTGTCCTTCTTTCTTTAAGGACTTTTACAATTTTCTTTTCTTCTCCTTCTTCCAAGGAGGGAATTTCAAGTGGGGTTTATTTCTTAGTGGAAATAACTCCTTGTCACTTGAGCTTTAAGGTTTTATCAGACTTACAGGGAAACTTGGGTGTTTGTTCATTCATTCACCTGTGAGTTCCAATTGCACAGCATTGGGTCCATGAAATGCTTTTATCATAAATGGTCCTGCAAAGCAATCTTTCAATTTCTTTGGACCTTTTATGTTATTGAGATTAAGGGTTGATACTTGGACCAAGTCTCCTATTGTGAAGTCAGGTGGTTTATGACTTTTATCACATCTCTCATTTGCATATTTGAAAGAATCTTGCATACATCTGTTTGGATGGTGTCTTTCTTTGTCAAGCATTATCTTAAAACTGCTTGCTGTTGGATGTATATCCACTAAGTCCTTTTTGAGGGTATCATAAGGGAGTCTTGGATTCTAACCTTTTTCTAGCATTTCTGGTGTTTTGCCAGTAGAAGAATGGATTGATGTTTTATATGCCACTTCAAGGGCTGGTATTAGTGTATACCAATCATGGGTAAAACCACCAGAATCTTTGAATTCTAGTCCTTAAGCACACAATCTTCTGATCATGTCCTCCGAGGTTTGTATCATTCTCTCTGTTAAACCATCAACTTGAGGATGGTAAGCTGTTGAGAATTATAATTTTGTCCCAAACAAGTTATGGAGATTTGTCCATAATGCTGAAGTGAATTTTGGGTCTCTGTCACTTATAATATTCTGGAATAAGCCTGTATGGCTAATGACTTTATTCCATATCATTATAGCTGTGTCCAAAGCTGTGTCATCTTTGTGACATGGTAGGAACATGGTAGTTTTTCTATACCTGTCAACTAATACTAGGAATGCATTATAGCTTCTGTCTCCTCCTGGAGGTAATGCTGTTACCCAATCCATATGAACTATTTCCCAAGGGGATTTTGGTTCTTGGATATGGATCATCATTCCAAATTTCTTTCCTGTTGCTCTGTTGGCTTTTTGACATCTGTCACAGGTTTGGCAGTATTCTGCAACATCTTTCTTCCAATTTGGCCGCCAAGAGCAGGGTTCCACCCTTTCTAGTGTTCTGTCTTCTGAAAGATGTCCAGCTGCAACACTATCATGACACTCATGTAAAATAGTGTTTTTCAGGGTTCTATCTGTTAAGGCCATAACACATGTGTGTTTTGTTCCATGGTAAAGGATTCAATCAAGGATGTGGAATCTTCCTTCATCATATGCCTTTTTCCATGTTTCATCTAAGCTTGATGAAAGTGATGGATCTTTGCAGTCTTTCATTAGAAGTCGGCTTAAGATATGGCAATTCTTGTCTATCTCATTTCTCCCTTTAACTTGGTTGAAGGATTCTGTTCCAATGTCTGTGACACATATTCCTTCTATATGGTGCTCTTCCTGTGGTACCCATGTTGGATTTTCAGGGGTATTTTCCAGAGCCCATCTGCTAATACCATCTACATTTTTATGAATATTACCAGATTTATGAACAATAGCTATATTTCCTCTATATTCTTGGATAGCAATTTGCCATCTCAGCATATGTTTATTTGGAGTTTTCATATTTAATAGAGATTTTACAGCATTACAGTCTGTAATCATATCAAATACTGTTCCATCCAAGTAATAATGTAATTTTTCCAAAGCCCACACTAAGCACAGGCATTCCATTTGGCTTGCTCCATATCTTGCTTCTGTTGGCTTTATCTTTCTTGAAATAAAACAAACTGGTCCTTCCACTGGCTTATCATTGATAATTTGTGTCTGGTGTAGTGCAGCACCTAGTCCTTCTCCACAAGCATAAATGTAAAGTTTGAAGGGTAGTTTCCAATCTAGCATTAGAAGAAATGGGGCATTTGTTAAGGAATTTTTCAATTCTTCATATGCCTTTACTCTTTCTTCTGTCATTTCATAGACTGTTTGTTGATCACATAGGTTATACAAGGATTTGGAAATTTTTGCAAAGTCCTTTGTATGTTGTCTATAGTAACCAGCAAATCCTAGAAATGATTGCATTTCTTTTTTGGTTTGAGGCATTGGCTTAAGTAGTACTGCTGGTACTTTATTCTTGTCTATTCCTAGACTAAGTCCAGATACAACATGTCCGAGTGCTTTTAGTTCACTATATGCAAAGTGACACTTTTTCAAGGAGATTTTCATATTTACTTGCACTATTTTTTGTAGTACCCTTTCTAGTCTTGTAAGGTGACTTTCTCAAGTTTCTGAGCAAACTATGATATCATCAATATAGATAATTAACCATCTTCTGATAATTCTTCAGGAAATATGGTATTAATCATCCTTTGATAATGGGAAGGTGAATTTTTTATTCCAAATGGCATTCTTAAGTATTCAAATATTCCACAATGGACTATTATTCTTAGTAGTTTCTTGGCATTTTCTGTTAAGACATTTTGATGAAAACCCTTCAGAGCATCCATAGCTGTGATGAACTTAGCTTGTGACAATTGGGTTAATGTCTCATGGATTCTGGGTATTGGAGATCTGTCTGGAATGGTATAGGTTTTCAGGGCTCTGAAGTCTCCTACCATTCTTGATTTGCCATTATTCCAAGTTATAATTACAGTTGTAGTGGACTCTACCTTTTCATTATGTCCTACTTTTCTTAATACTCCAGGGTCCATTAATCCTTTAATGTGTGCCTCCAAGGCTTCTCTAGCCCTTGGACTAGGTGGGTAAGCAGGTCTCCTTAGTAAGGGTAGTTAAGGCTTTTCCACATTAAGAATTATATCCACCTCATGCCCAATTATGGCACCTAGTGGCTCTTTGTCAGTTGCAAAGGAATTTTTGTACTTAAATAAGAGGTCAATCAATTTTTTTTCATGTTTTCTGTTAATTCTTGATTGAATTCAGCCTCTTTGAGTTGTTCAGATATAAAAAGGTCCTTTTCTGGACTTTTCTCTTCATTCTTAATAAGTGTGATTTGTTTTTTGTTATTTAAGAAGCCAAACTTTTGTGTTTTGTTATCTCCTATGGTGAAATATCTGTCTTTTTGGTTAGAGATATCTATACCATACATTGATAAGTAGTCATTTCCAAGTATGAAGTGATTACTAGTACAGTTTTCCATTATGACAAACTCTACTTTAATTCTGACACATTGTGAGGGGTGAGGAAAAATTGGTGTTAAATCAATTATTCCAAGGGGCTTCATGCTCTCACTTGCACTACTAAATTTGACACCTTGTATTGGCATAAGTTTTTCTTGCCAATCTGGGACAATGGTTTTTAAATAACTTTTACCAACACAGGTAAAATATGCTCCTGTATCCAAGTTCACTTTTCCTTCTTGGTTATCAACCATAACAATACTTATACTTGATTTTCCAGCTGTATATCTCATTCCTCTTGCAGGTTTGGTTCTATACATTTTGGCATCTTGTGTATTTGTCAGGTTTGTGTCACATGTTCCAACTTGTGGTAAGTTTGAGTTAACATCTAGTAATTCATAAATTATATCAATATTATTAATTTGTGCATTAATTGTATCAATTACATCACTTTCAGAACTTTCTGACTCCTCTGTTTCTTTTTCAGAGTCAGATTCCTCCTCTTTGTCATTGTGGTTTTCTGTTTCCACAATTTCTGTCAGGATGATACTATGATAAAGGTATAACTAGGCTAATTACAACTTTAACTGTGTATGTGACACGGCAGAAAATGATTTAAAAAAGATTTATGAGGGTTTTATAATAAAATAAAAGGGTTCTACTATTGAGGAATAGTGGTGGTGAGCGCTATTGAGAACCCTGGGTGCAGGCTTTATCTGTTGGATTACAATAATAGAGTCTACAATAATTAAGATTATAATTATACCTGATTATTAACCAAGAGTAAAACTGTTTTTGACAGTTTACTACGTAGGTTATTCAAGAGCAGGATGAGGAAAGGGTTTTGGCTGTGAAAAGCCCTCCTTTTATCCTGAAATTGAGGTGGAAAGGCTGCTAGACCTTTCCACGTAGAGGAAGTGAAGATTTTTCACTCTCCAGGACAGGCTTGTGGTTTGCAAACAGCCTGTATACCCTGTATTGGGCTCAGATGTGGTTTTGAAACCACATCTGGGCAGTTTTCACCAATACAGGGTGAAAATTTTCATCTGGGGACCTCACAGCCTGATTCTGACGTGTATGACGCGTAGAATGCTGTACAGAGACTGTATGGGACCCCAGTATTGACTGACATATGAGGTATTGAAGTAAAAACATGCTTCTTCGTCTATTTGACACCTCATATTCATGGTTATGGGATATTATCCCATGGTAAGGCTGTATCTGACAACAGGTGGGATTTTGACCTTAAAATGGTCATAACTCTGTCGGCTTTTGAGATATCAAGCTCAAAGTTGGTTCATTGAATAGCCCTGTATGAGCTCTACACAATGGTACCCAACTTGACATGGTTATCATTAAATATGACAAAGTTATCCCATGTACAAGTATTTTTGTACAGTGGCGTGGTCTGGTCAAAAGCTGTATTAAGCTTGTTTGGCCAATAACTTCTGTTGTAGTTGAGTTATGAGGAAATGGAAGGCACCATCAGATAGCCCTGATTGTGCCCTTTCCAAAAAGACCCCACTTTAAGTATCTCACACTAAAACTGTAAAAGTTAGATGAGAGGTGAATGTTTTGTTCACCCTTATTTGGTCTGAATTTGACCATAACTCAAGTAATACTGGTGCTAGCTCAGTTTGGCTGGCACCATTGGATAGCCCTGGCTTAGAGCTTCATTTTTAATACCCATTTGATGGGGTTAAGCCTCTCCTTCTAGATTTTAGATGAGAGGTGAAAATTGAGGTTTATGCTCAGCAATAACTTTGAGCAGGAATAACTTTGTTATTTCTTGTCCTATGGTGATGGGACTTAGATTTTCAGAAAGGGGTGAGTTTCCTCTTTCTTTTGATACCTTCTGAGCTAATTTGGCTCAGCTCCATGTTTTGGTGGTATCTTGGCTATACCATTGGTTTATGGTATTTTGGCTGTCATGCTTGTGCTCTGGTTTTAAGTCACAGGCTGACATACCCTCCCTCTAAAAAAGGCTCATCATTGATGAGACTGTTCAGTCCTCCTAGAGGCTCTGAATTTCCTTAAATGAAGGTTCCCATCTGGTATGGCATCCTCTGCCAACCATTTGTCTTTGTCAGCTGTCTGGTTCTTGAATCTGACTAGATATTGTCTCTGATCCTTCCCATTAAGTCTGATTTTTCTGGCCCTTATGATTCTACTCACAGGTCCAGGAGAGTCTTCTACTGCCACTATTTCTGGTGGAGTGGTGCTCTTCTTCCTGGAGGGGAATTTATCCTCCTCTGTTTGGAAGTATGGTTTCACCAGGCTTACTGGAAAGACTGGGTGTTTCCTAGAAAACTCCTCAGTGAGCTTGACCTCTACTGCATTCTTCCCTATCAACTTAATGATAGTGAAGGGCCCTACAAATGAGTCTCTCATTTTCTTGGGTCCTTTGAGATTGTTAAAGTTCAGTGTAGACACTAACACCTGGTCCCCTTCCTTGAAGTCAGGTTCCATATGTGATTTGTCCCACCTCTGTTTATTGTACTCTTTGGCTTCAGCTATGCATTTGGCTGCAGTATCACAGGCTTTCTTCCACATATCATGGAAGTCTTTGGCTGTGGGGTGGATGGTCAGAAGATTCTTCTTCAAGTGATCCACTGGTAACAGGGGATTCCACCCTTTCTCTACCAGTGCAGGTGTTTTTCCTGTGGTAGAGTGCTGGCTTGTATTATAAGCCAGTTGGACTGCTGGTAAGAGGGTGACCCAATCATGGGTATATCCCTCATGGTCCTTATATTCCATGCCATAGGCACAGAACCTCCTGAGGATGTCCTCCATTGTTTGGATCATCCTCTCAGCTAGGCCATCTGTTTGTGGATGGTAAGCTGTGGAAAAAGCAAGCTTGGTGCCTAGCATGTCATATAAATTGGTCCAAAATTCAGATGTGAATTTTGGGTCCCTGTCACTAATTATGATCTTGGGGACTCCACAGGTGGATATGATGTTATTCCAAAATAACAGAGCAGTGTCAATGGCTGTGTCCTCTTTATGGCATGGTAGACATCTCATGCTCTTGCTGAACCTATCAACTATGATTAGGCAGGCATTGTAGTTATCTTTGCCTCATGGGACAAGTCCTGTGACCCAGTCCATGTTGATGGTTTCCCATGGGTGTTTGGGTTCTTCTATGTGTTGAAGCAACCCATATTTCTTCCCATGTTTTCTATTTGCCTTTTGGCATCTTTCACAAGTGTTGATTTATTCACTCAACTCCTGCTCCCACTTGGGCCACCAAGCTGTGCTTGCTACCCTTTCTTTAGTCCTGTCCTCACTCATGTGTCCCATATAGGGGCAGTCATGGCATTCCTGCAGGATTAAAGAGATGTGGTCTCTGTCTATCACTGTGAGTGCACTGGTGTGCTTTTCTCTGTGATAAATCAGGCCATCTTTAAGGAAGAATTTATTGTCCTTATAGGCCCTCAACCAGGGTTCCTCCAGCTGGGTTTCCAGTTCTGGGCTCCTGTACTTTTGTTGAAGGAGTTGGAGTAGTATGCTACACTGTTTGTGTTTAGCATAGGATTTCAGTACTGCATTGAAAAATTCATTATGCAATTCTGAGGAACTTATTCCCAGTATGGGGGTTTCTGTCCCTTCTGAATCAGTGTTTCCACTGTCAAGGGTACCACTCCCTGGTGCCCATTCAGAGAATCTGAAGTTCTTTTTCCTATTTATTTCCATAAAATGGATAGGAATTTTTGCAGCAACTTCAGGGTCATAAGCTGGATTGCTTTTGACATTGTCCAGTGGCCATCTGCTAAGGCCATCTGCATTGGTATGGCTTTTACCTTCCTTGTATATGATGGTCATGTTCCCTCTATACTCCTGGATGGCTATTTGCCATCTCAGCATGTGTCTATTAGTAGTCTTCATGTTTAGTAAAGACTTCAAGGCTGTGCAGTCTGTGTAGACTTCAAAGACTGCACCCTCCAAATAATAATGGAGTTTTTCTAGAGCCCAGACTAGACATAGACATTCTGTCTGGGTGGCCCCATAGCTGGCTTCTGAATCTTTCAGTTGCCCAGAGATGTAACATATTACACCTTCTCTTGGTTCACCATCCAAAATTTGTCTTTGGTGAAGGGCTGCTCCCAAGCCTTGGCTGCATGCTGCATCTATATATAACTTGAATGGTAGTTCAAAGTCAGGCAAGATGAGCACAGGTGCATTTGTGAGTTCATATTTGATCCTCTCATATGCATCCCTCCTTTCCTTGGTTATTTCAAAAACTAAATCCTTTGAGCATAACCTGTATAAACTACTAGTTATGTGGGCAAAGTTTTTGATGTGGTTTCTATAGTAGCTGGCAAACCCAAGGAAAGATTGCATCTCTTTGATTTTCTTTGGTACTGGCTTTTGCAGTACTGCTGCTACTTTGTTCTGGTAAATTGCCAGACTAAGGCCTGAGACTTTATGTCCTAGAGCTAGTAGCTCTTGTTGGCCAAAATTACACTTTTTAAGTGAAATTTTCAGATTGATGGGTGTACATTTACTTAGCACTCTGTCTATGTATTGTACATGGTCTTCCCATGTCTCTGAGTATATAATGATATCATCAATATATACTACCATCCAGCCTTCCATTATTTCTTCTTGAAATATGGTGTCCATCATCCTTTGGAAGTGGGCTGGTGCATTCTTGATGCCAAATGGCATCCTGGTGTACTCATATATGCCCATATGGCATATAATTCTGAGTAATTTCATGGAGTTTGGTTCAACTCCATTTTGGTGGAAGCCCTTCATACAATCCATCTTGGTTATGTATTTGGCTTTGGCCAATTTATCCAAGGCATGAGGTATCCTTGGTATAGGGTACCTGTCTGCTTTTGTGTAGTTGTTCAGGGCTCTGAAGTCTCTACACAATCTAGACTTGCCATCATGCCAGGTGATTAGGACAGGAGTGGTGATTTCCACTATTTCATTATGTCCAATCTTCCTAATGACATCCATGTCCAGGAGTTCATTGATATGTTTCTCAATCTCTTTCCTGGTCTCCAGACTTGCTGGGTAAGGAGGTCTCCTTAACATGGGTGGATAAGGCCTTTCCACATCCAGATATAGTTCTATATCATGGCCTTTGATCTTGCCTAATGGTTCTTCACCAATGGCAAATGCTGGTCTATTCTTTCTCAGCATCTTCAGTAAACTTAGTTTTTGTTTACTGGTGAGGGTAGTGCTAAACTGTCCCTCTCTGAATTCTTTCAGAAGTTCTTCCAGTGGGTCCTGAGAAGATATCTGGTATATATCAAGAGAAAATTTCTTTTCCTTGTTAGTACCAATGGTAATATGCCTGTTTTTACTATTGTAAATATCTATGCCGTACATCCTATGGTAATCTGTTCCCAGTAAAAGCCCTTGGATGTGGGCATCTTCAAGCACTACAAACTCTGGGTTGAGTCTGATATTACCTTTCCTGTGGGGTATGATTATCTCTTTGAGAATTGTCCCAATAGAGGTCATCTTTCCAGATGCACTCTTAAAGCTCTTTGCCCTGGTGGGCAAGAGTTCTTTTTCCCAGTTTGGGAAGTGGTTATCCAGATAATTTCTGGCCACTATGGAGCAGTGTGCTCCACTGTCAATGATAAGTGGGTGCTGAGCATTGTCAATACATACAGTCATTTTTGTGGCTGTTCCATGTATATATGCCATTCCTTTGGTTGGTGTGACTAGGAATGTCTGTGCATCTTGTGTGTGTTTACACAAGTTCTTGTTGGCAGTGTCTTGTGGCATGCCTGCTTCCAACTGTATATCCTGGATTTCTAGTGGGGTTTCCTCTTGGTATTCCACTAGAAATTCCTCTCTTGGGTCTTGATCCTCATCAGATGGTTCTCTGATGGCATCTCCCATAGAGTCTGATGCAGAATCCTCTGTTGGGGGTTCTTCTTCAGGGACTTTTTCTATAGCATAGACTTTCTTCTTTGCTTTGGGACAGTTGTTGGCATAGTGGTCTGTTGAACCACAATTGTGACAAGGATTCTTCTTCCTTTCCACTTCTGCCACTCTTTCTCTGGGTTTTTCTTTAAACTCCACCCTGAAAGGTTGTTTCTCTTTGAAACTGTTGCTTCTATATGGGGTGAATTTCCCTATATTAGTCCTTTTCCTTATGTCTTGTAAGGTATTGGCTATATCATCTAGAGTGCAATTTTGGTTGCATCTGCACTTTACTGCATGCTCTAGTTCTCCTGGCAGTTGTGTCAGAAGTTTATGATTCCTCATTTGAATGTTCATTTGAGGATCAATGGCTTTAAGTCTTTTAGACTGTCTAAGACACCACTCATATGGATCTTTGTCCACAGAGTATTTGTCATTTTCAAATGACATGGTCTTTTGCCATATCCAAGTTCCATTACTGTACTTTTGGATTATTTGACTCTTCCACCATGGCCAATTTCTTCTGCCATGGATTTCTTTCATTTCTGTGTACCATATACTTTCATGACCTTTAAATGCAGTATTCAGTCTAGCAGTAATCCAGCAATCTGGTATGCTTGGTACATCAATGAAGAGTCCATCAATATAATCTATGAGTTCCATATGATCATATTCTCCTGATCCAGAGAATTTGGGCCAGCTTGAGGCCTCAGGAAGCTGTTTCAAGGATTCCTTCTCTGAATAAGACATGCCATCTCCATCCTGATATTGTGATGGAGATCTTGTCTTATTCAACAACATGGCATCTGGTTTGATGTCATCTGGTTGATATGGATTCTCCATAGCTTGGCCTTGTGGTTGGGGCTTTAAGCTATGGTAGGAATCAAACAATTTGTTGATGTCTTGGTTCAGACACTCCCTGTCCCTGCTACTATGGTGTTGTTCTTCAGAGACTTGGTTCAGTCTCTTGTTGGTTTCTTCAGAGGCTTTGCTCAGTTGAGCATATCCTTCCTGAAGGTTTTTAACTTTCTGCTCCAATGAGGCTTGAGTTTTTCTCATCCTCTCTTGGGCAGCTGCAAATTCTGTAGCCTGCTTTTCAGATTGCTCAGCATATTGGGACATTTGTAACCACAGTGTGTCACTGTTGATGTTACTCTCAGATGTGATAATGTTATTTTCAGTCTGAGTGGGGGTAATGTTTCTATTACTAGGACTACTGATTCTAGAGTGGTTTACAACTACTTCTGGTTCTTGTGTACTTCTTTTACCAAATCTAACAGCTTCTGGATCATGGGGTCTGACTCTTTCCTCCTCTGGTTGAAGGAGGCTTTGTTCTTGCCCTTGTTGCCTTGTCTTCTCCTGGAAACTTCCTGGAATTGTGAAGAATGGTGACTCTTGGCCACTGATCTGCTGGTTTCTGAATGGTGTGAAGCCACTGGAGAGCTGATTTGGCATGCTCCTTGTGAACCTGAAGGAATCTGAGTAGGCCCTGTCTGGGTTAACTGTTCTTCTATAGCTTGGATAGTGGCTTGATTCTCCCTTATCCTCTGTGCCCTTGCCTCCAGGAGTCTGTGCTGCCTGGTAGGATTCCAACCCTTGGTGATTACCATAAGGTCTTTGAAGTCTATCTCTTTGAGACAGATCTTCTGGCAACTTGATCCCAGTTCTGCCCAGTGAGTTGCTAGGTTGAACCTCTTGTTGTCCATGCTGCATTGAAACAAATCTTTGAGGAGTTGGTGGATTTGAAGAACTTGATCCATATCCTTCCAGTCCTCTGGCTTGAGGTTTCTGTTTAATTGGAGTGTGAATGGCAAGGTTGATATTATCTCCCTCATTGTTTTGCCATCAACCACTGTGTCCAATGTGTCTTCTTTCAGGTCTTCTGGTTCTAGACATTCCTGCTCTATCCTCTGGCTGGTTCCTTTGGAAGCCAAGGTCTCTGAGGTATGCAGGGGACATATCAGTGTTTGCAAGCAGTCAAAAACTTTATGTTCTTAGGGTATTTACCTTTGACTGTGCCTTGTACAAATTTGTTATCTGCTGATTTGGGCAGTTTGCCTTTGGAGGTTACAACTGGGTTAATAATTGTAATCTTCCCTGTACAAGTGGTTAAGGTTGGTTTACCTTGTATTGAAGCAGAGTTTCGTGGTTTTCTACTCCTCTGAGTGGCTATTGGTGTCCACTTCTTGGCTGTAATGAGGCCTTCACTAAGCCTTTTTCCTTTACCCTTGCTGCCCTCTGGTTCTGGAGGTGTCACTGGTGTGTTGGCCTGTGACTGGGTTTCAAGTGGGATGTAATTTTCTTCCACTGAATCAAGACAGGAAAAAGAGGGCTTATGTCAGTTAAGACTTCTTAAAAGGCTGGTTTTGCACGTCTTAGAATGGCCTCTGGGCTTGTATATTATTACAATATGCCCTTGTATGATGACAGTGTAATTGAATTAACAATTTCACGTCAAAAATACAGCTTATGGTGCCCTGTCACACTGTTTGTGTGCCAGTATCCCACAGATACACTTGTGGTTTGCAAGTGTACTCTGTAAAAGTGGTTTGTATACAAGTGTTCTTGAATTAACAATACACTTGACCACGCCTCAACTGATGGTTTTTCAGTCAGAGGTGTCCTTATTCAGTCAAGAATACAGGACTTTACTGATGGCTTATGTGTTTTTATATACAAAACATGCCAAAAATAATCAAATTAAGTGGGTATTAGCCATGTGAATAATACTCTTTAAAATATGAGTATGTATAAAGAAGAATAAATATATATAATATATATATTTAAATAAAGAAATTACGCCTAAAAAAGATAAAAACAATGGTTAATAAGTCATAAAAAAGAGAAAAGACTTACTTGTAAGGTCCAAAAAGTCAAAAAAACACGGCCAGGCCCCCAAAATGTCAGGATGATACTATGATAAAGGTATAACTAGGCTAATTACAACTTTAACTGTGTAAGTGACACGGCAGAAAATGATTTAAAAAAGATTTATGAGGGTTTTATAATAAAATAAAAGGGTTCTACTATTGAGGAATAGTGGTGGTGAGCGCTATTGAGAACCCTGGGTGCAGGCTTTATCTGTTGGATTACAATAATAGAGTCTACAATAATTAAGATTATAATTATACCTGATTATTAACCAAGAGTAAAACTGTTTTTGACAGTTTACTACGTAGGTTATTCAAGAGCAGGATGAGGAAAGGGTTTTGGCTGTGAAAAGCCCTCCTTTTATCCTGAAATTGAGGTGGAAAGGCTGCTAGACCTTTCCACGTAGAGGAAGTGAAGATTTTTCACTCTCCAGGACAGGCTTGTGGTTTGCAAACAGCCTGTATACCCTGTATTGGGCTCAGATGTGGTTTTGAAACCACATCTGGGCAGTTTTCACCAATACAGGGTGAAAATTTTCATCTGGGGACCTCACAGCCTGATTCTGACGTGTATGACGCGTAGAATGCTGTACAGAGACTGTATGGGACCCCATTATTGACTGACATATGAGGTATTGAAGTAAAAACATGCTTCTTTGTCTATTTGACACCTCATATTCATGGTTATGGGATATTATCCCATGGTAAGGCTGTATCTGACAACAGGTGCGATTTTGACCTTAAAATGGTCATAACTCTGTCAGTTTTTGAGATATCAAGCTCAAAGTTGGTTCATTGAATAGCCCTGTATGGCTCTACACAATGGTATCCAACTTGACATGGTTATCATTAAATATGACAAAGTTATCCCATGTACAAGTATTTTTGTACAGTGGCGTGGTCTGGTCAAAAGCTGTATTAAGCTTGTTTGGCCAATAACTTTTGTTGTAGTTGAGTTATGAGGAAATGGAAGGTACCATCAGATAGCCCTGATTGTGCTATTTCCAAAAAGACCCCACTTTAAGTATCTCACACTAAAACTGTAAAAGTTAGATGAGAGGTGAATGTTTTGTTCACCCTTATTTGGTCTGAATTTGACCATAACTCAAGTAATACTGGTGCTAGCTCAGTTTGACTGGCACCATTGGATAGCCCTGGCTTAGAGCTTCATTTTGAATACCCATTTGATGGGGTTAAGCCTCTCCTTCTAGATTTTAGATGAGAGGTGAAAATTAAGGTTTATGCTCAGCAATAACTTTGAGCAGGAATAACTTTGTTATTTCTTGTCCTATGGTGATGGGACTTATATTTTCAGAAAGGGGTGAGTTTCCTCTTTCCTTTGATACCTTCTGAGCTAATTTGGCTCAGTTCCATGTTTTGGTGGTATCTTGGCTATACCATTGGTTTATGGTATTTTGGCTGTCATGCTTGTGCTCTGGTTTTGAGTCACAGGCTGACAATTTCATTAATCTTCTCCTTTTTGAGGCAGTGATTGGCTAAGTGTCCAATACCCACATATTTATTGCATTTTCTTTGCTCATTATTGTTTCATGTATTGGGCTTGAAAGCTTCTTTTGATTTATATTTTTGATAAATGGCTTATTTGGACTTTTAATGTCCAATTTCTTCCAAGATCTGCCAATTTTTGTCCTTGTCACTATGTCCTCTAGTGCATTGATATACTCTTCTGTGGAGTATGGTTCTATACACCTGCTTCTTAGGGTATTTTTTAGCTCTCCTCCACATTTCTTAAGTATTTTCATGTGCACCATTTTTTGTGACATTTCTGGGTACAAGGCATTGAGTCTTTCAACTTGTTTTAAGAACCAAGTTAAAGGTTTGTCTTTGTCTGGGTCAAAGAAAGAATTTTCAAATGCATTCTCTATCTTGTACCTCCAGGAACCCTTAGCCCACTTGGTGATTATTTCTTGTTTCCACCAAGACCAGGTATTTTTGCCATTTGTTTGTCTTATGCCATAATACCATCTTTTTGCAGATTTTTCCAACAGTGAATGTAATCTTTCAGTAATTAATTCATCTGGTATGGCATAATCTTCTTGTAGCATGTCAATTGTCTTGATAAATGACATGTGGTCATATTCACCTTCTCCTGTGAATGTTGGCCATTCTTTAATTGAGGTTCTTCCTTCATTAAGACTTGGTTATTGTCTTGGTGACTTAAGTCTGTTATGAATGGATTTTTTAATTCCTCTTTTGGTTTAACAGGGCTTCTTATGTGAGAAAATGGGGTTGATAACTTTGGAATATTTCAGTTAGCCTCATTAATTTTATCCATTTTTTCAGTAATAAGCCTTATTTCACTTTGAAGGTCATCTTTCAGATGCATTCTTGCTTCATCACTCTTTTCCACATGGTCCAAAAGTAATTTTTGGTGTGATGAAGTCTTTTCTTCAAATTTTTTTACAGAAATAATTAGTTTGTTTAATTTTTCTGTAAGATTGTCAATACTCATGTCATAATTGATTGTCAAAGTTTTATCTTTGATATCTTTTATGTATCTATACAATTCTTGTTGTCCTTGTATTAATTTTTGAGTGTTATCAATTAAAATCTTTGGTTTATTATTTTCAACAATAAACTTAATGTTTTCAATTTCTTTTTTATTTTGTAAAACAATTTTTTTTAAAGAAGACAAGTTATTTTTTATTTCTTGTAATGATAATAAATTGTTTTTAATTTCTTTTAGAGGTAATATACTATTTTGAATTTCTGTTAAAGTATTTAAAACATCTTTGGACAAGGTTATTTCTTTAAGAAATGAGGTTGTCTCATTCTTTGTTCTTGTTTGTCCTTGAATTCCATCAAGGTTCTGGCCATGTTGAATACATTGTCCATGGCATCCTTTTGGATTTTTGGAATACTGTAGCTTGGGGAATATTTTTTTCTCCAATTCTTTCTCTTGTTCTTCTTCCCTTCTTGGGGAAGTGGGTTGGCTTGGGGCTTGCTGGTAGAAGCTACTGGGGCTTCTTCCTTGGTTTCCTCCTTCTTTTTGGCATGGTACTCCTTGATCTTTTTGATTTGAGGTTTGGATGATCATGGATTCCATCCGTTGGAGTATCTCACTATTTCCTCCTCTTTGAGGAACTTTTTCAGGATGTGCCAGGAGACCATCACTCCTTGGTGTATTTGGGGCAACATTTCCCAGTCCTTGTCTTTGTACACTGTGTAGCACTGTTTGTACTGGCTCATGTAAATGTCTATTTGAGCCCTCTGAATGTGATTTGTACCTGTTTGAGTCACTCATACTTAGTTCCAACTCTGGTTCAGATATCATGGGCATTTCTGGGACTTGCCTTTGGGATAAGGCACTTCCTTGTGTGGATTCTGTTCCACTGGGGATATTGCCCTTCCTTTTCCCTTTTGAGGAATCAATTCTACCTCTGAGTCCAGCTCCATCTGATTGGATGGAGTATTGGGAGTCTCTTCTGGTAGTCATATTTTTTAAAAAAAAAATAAGAAATAAGACTATCTCGGAACAGGAATTCTTCTTATGGCAATTTATAAATGAGGTACTCACCTTCAGAGTCCTGAATGGTGGGTCCTGGAAAGTCTAATTTCTTAGTGATTATTGGTGTTTGAGAACTTTGACAAGTTTCTTCCACCAATCTTTCAACAGTGGTTTGGTTGTCCTCTGTTGGATTGTCTTCAAATACTAAAAAAAACAAATAGATATAAGTCTTTTATATAAAAAGTTTTATTTTTGGTAAGATATGGCAATTTTCCACATAAAAATTTCTTTTATATCTTAAAAAATGAAAATAAATAAATAAATGAAATTAAAATGAATAAAAAATAACTTTTTTTTATTGGTTTTTTATTTATATTTTTATTTTTAAAGAATAAAATAAAAAATGAGTATGATTCTTTTATAAAATTAAGTTATAAGATGAAATTATTTTTAATTTATAAAATATCTTTTTTATTTATTAGAGTCACTCAAAGAAAGTTCTCGCAAGTCGAGGGATGTGAAAAACCATGTGTAAGACAGTAAAATTGCTTTCCAAATGCCTCAATATTATGTAAATCAATAAATATAAAATTATTATATAACTTTATTATTATAATTATAATTTATTATTGGATAAACCAAATTAGAATCTTTTTAAAGGTCTTTTAGAGTAAATATCATGGCCAGGCCCCCAAATGTAAGGTTTGACTATGAAACAATAAGTAAAAATTACCAATATTTTACTTATTGAACTATTAATGTCCTTATAAATGCAATCAATAAGATAAAAATAATTATAATAATAAAGAATTATTATAACTATGGCGTAAAATAATTATATCATTAAATAAATATAATAATATAATTTATATTATAAAAAAATAATATAATAAATAAATATATTAATATAAGATAATTAATATATTTAAAAGCACTTTATTATTGTTACCAACAAATAATAAAGGTGTAATTTTTTTTTTTATTATTAAAAAACAATTAATAACAATAATATTACTAATATTAAAGTTATAAATGAATATAATTACTATTTATATTAATTATAGAATTATTAAAGTAATAATGGAGAGAAATTTTTATAATAAGAGAAATCACCTACTTTTAATGCTTGATATAATAATTTTGGATACCTTTACACCTAAGAATGTAAATACAACTTATTTAAATTGTAGTTGCAATAGAAGTTAAGAGAAATTACAATTTTTCTTGGTTTTACGTGGAATAGAGGTTTTTAAGGGAAATTTAAACAAAACAATTAAATAATTGCAATAATCACGTCAAAGATGATGATTATAATAAGATTACCTTTGGTCTTTAATAATATAAAAGTTTTTATATAAATAAAAAAAGAAATTACCTTTTTATTTAATGATTTAATGTTTTGTAAGCATCTGAGGGGAAAACAGAGTAAAAAGAGCTCTATTTATAGTAAATACCTCCCTCCTAGAGTCCAACAGGCTTCTAGTAGACGTGTACTGATGCTTTCTATTAGAATTTATCGATAGTTTAAGGTTTGGTGATGATAACATCCAGATCAAACCATCTTACCTCATAATTACGCCATTATTTAGAGTTATCACTATAACTCTAAGTTTGATGACATCATAGGCTTGGAAGAAGCCTAAGATTCGTGGATTTTATTAGTTTGAATCATATTCTAATAGTATTCACCAGTATTCTGCCTTATATGACTGTTAAGCTTCAAATAAGATTACAGTGAGTGATCTTAAATGATCAAATTTAAGCTTAAACTTTGATCATTAATAACTTTTAAGTTATACACGCTACAGCTATTCTGAGATTGGATTCTGATAGCTTTTCATGTCCTCTTTAAACTTCCAAGAGCATTTCATTACATAATCAAAACTGTATTTTTGAGGATTTTCCTTGTAACTCCTCTTTTCTGTTGAAATTTAATATTTTAAACTTCAAACAATGATTTCAAGGGGTTATACCTTGCATGTAGTAATAAAAAATACATCATTCTTCACTAATAAGCTAGTAGAATCCAACTTTCTACGTTTTCCTAAGTTTGGACCATTTTCACAACAAAGTGGTCAACAGCTCTATTGATTTTAATCAATAATCCCTTACATGTTTTAACCTTGTTTATAACTTGTTAAATAAAGTTCATTTCTGTATTTCTACAGTAATTATGTGGTGACTTTATTTTTTGTTCATCACTCTATCATTTATATTTCAAAAGATATTGGCTAAAATCCATGAATATATGCATTGACCAAAAAAGGTCATATATTCAGCTTAATTACTTAAGTATTGATTTTGGAGATTAGCTTGTTAATTGTTTTATGTGTGTAAATTTATGGAAAATTCAATGGTACCATTTATTTCACATGTTGTTTCATTGGTATCCGAATTAATTAAGGATTTATGTTTTTTATAAGGTATTATTACTTATAACTCATTAAATATTGACTTTACAGATATTCCATAAAAATGGTATATGTGTATTTTGCCATGAGGAATCCAATGGTAAAGTTTATTTCACATTTTTGTCCATTGGTTTTTAAGTTAACCCAAGTTTTATGCCTATTTATGGCATTTTTGTAGTTTTAAGGTAATTATTTTTAATGTATAAGTATTTTAAATATTTCTTGTGACCTTTTTGGGTATGTGGTCATATCCCAAAGGTTCAAAAATGGTCTAGATGACCTTTCAACCTCATTTCAGGATGAAAGGAGGCCTTTTCTCTTCCAGACAAGGAATCCCCATCCTGATCTTACATTCCTACATGGTAAAACTGTCAAAAAACTTTATACTCTTTGAAAACAATCATGTTTACTTTAAATCCTAAGTTTTGTAGCTCTTATCTCAGTAATCCAACAGGTAAGACTGCACCCAGGGCTTTCAGCATCACTAATCACCACTATCTTACAATAGTAAAGCCCTTCAGATTATTCTTTAAAACCACTTTTATTATATTTATCAATGTCACAGTCATAGGTATAGTTTGAAAACTATTATTACTGCTTCATCATAGACTCAGACAGACCAAAATACAAAGGGTAATAAAGCAATTTGATTATGAATATAGATATAATATCATATAGCTAAAAGGGTTTAGATCTATGGATAGGGATAATATAGTAATATAAGGGTGTTTCCTTTCTATAATGAAGGGTTCTGGGAGATTTTTATAATATCTTTTCCAATAATTCAACAACACTAAAATGGTGATACTATTAATATATATTCAACTACTTCAATAATATTATGAATCTCTAATTAATAATTAATGACATAAAACTGTTTTCTTTATAATATACTTATCCTGGATACTTGTCTTTTCACTATATAGTAATAGATAAACCAACTAGAGAAGGGATGGCTTGATCCTCAAAACAAAATTCTCAATCAGAAGCATGGGGAAGAAATTTCAGAGACAGGAACTCTATTTTTACCTTTTGGGGCCTCCATAGAGCCTTCCAAAAACAAGGGACTTCAAATTCTTCCATGTTTGAGTCATTTCAGTTGGTTATGTATTTTTGGTGTGGTCATTCCTTACCAATCAGATTCAGCCATCACAACAATTAATCCTTCTGACTAATCAGATTGATTTATTACATAAATTGGTAATTCTAAGTATGCACTTTGAATTATTTCACATTCTGACCAATCTGATTGATTTATCACACAAATTGGTAATTCTGAGTATGCACTTTCAAATATTTTCCATTCTGACCAGTAATATGTTGAGGTAGTGAATTTAGGGTGTTTGTGGCTTCAAAAAGTCATTGTAAAAGTTGGATATGCACTATTGTTAAGGTATTTAATTGTAATGTTTGTCTATGAAACTCTTGATAATAGTAACAATATCAAAAGTACTATGACTGTCCTCAGTAGAAAAATATAATATAATAAAATATTATAACCAAAAATGTAAATATAATTATTAAAAAAATGATATAAAAAATTAAATTTAATTATAATTATATAAAATAATATTTGAAAATATTATGATTATAATAAACTATATTTGTTCTATTATTGTTATAGTCACTGACAATTATAACAATAAGAAGTGTAAAGCTCTTAGTGAGACAATTACACATGGAAAATATAAATATTTAACCACTTATAAATAATCTATAAATATCATTTATAAAAGAACTATAGCACACACAGTGCAGAAATAATTCTTATAGAAAAATTCTATGTAAAAAAAACTAATAATAGATAAAAAAGATATAGAATTTTAGAGAAAACTTACTTATAATATCAATTTGATACAACAGTTATTATATTAAATAATTATTATAAGTTGAAAACACGCCAAAAATCAATATTTTAAATGTTAAAACAACTTTTTATGATAAAAAAAATGATTAAAGAGTTTTTGAGGGGAATTTGTGGATGTTAAAAGATATTTTAAAGACAATAATTTCATAAAAGAAAATATTTTATAGGTGATTACAACAATAATCAAATTTCTATGATTTCAATTCTTCAATTTAAGATTTATAAAGAATAAAATACTTAACAAATACTTGAATAATGAGATTTTATATAATAGTAAGACTTTACCTGTTTAAATGTCTAATATGATTGGAGTGATAATTGATGATGGAAAAAAACAGTGAGGAAAAGACTGTTCTTATGTCTACAGAGCAGCTCTCATGATTCATAATGGATATAGAGGGTGTTCTCAGGTCAAAACTGAAAAAAAATGCTTAAAAATAAGTTTCTTAACTTAAGGTAACTTCTTTTTAATTCCAATTTAAATTTACCAGTGTTATTCTAACTCCAAGGAGCTTTAATCCACATTTAAGTTAATTATTTTAAGTTTTAATATAAAATAAGTTTATTCATATTAAATTGAAGAACATAAACAACTTAGAAATAGAGTTTCAAGCAGAAATCTCTAAAGCTTAATTGTTAATTAATTTTTAAAGAAATCTTAATTTTCTTTAAGTATAATTAAAAGAGTAAATTTCCAGGCTAATTACCCAGGAAATTTGTTTATAAAAGATACTTGAATTGAATTTATATATAAATAATATTTAATTGTAAGCTGTGTGGAATTTTCAAGCAAATCCATGAAGAATTAAATTTTGAATTAAATTTTGAAGTTATTGCTATTTTTCCATGTAAAACAGCAATACACACTAAACCTTAACTTTGGATAAGGTTTTAATGCATTCCACCTTGAATTTTTAAGCTTATTTAAGCTTTTTAAGATTATTTAAGCTTTGAAAGGTCTCAAAACTTTAATTTCAAGCCTGCATATTGGGATTTACCCTTTGGCAGCTTGAAATTCCTGTCCAAATTTGGATAAAACCAGTTTAAACTTTAAGGCTGGATTGAAGTCTAATCTTAATGTTCAAATAAGGTTGAAAATTCTCAAATACAGGTGGGAAACCTTAATTTAGTCCTTGCAGATCATAAAAAATGGGTATCCCAGCTCTGTTTGGTCTTTTTCCTTTGTCCCACCTTTTTGCATAAATTTTGCCCATTTATTTATTTGAAGCAATACTATGGCCCTACACACCTTGAAATTGAGCTCACGCAAGATTTAAATTCTGTATTGAAAATCCTTAGCCAATTCAGTAAATATAAACAACACCTCAATTTTAACCAAAATTTTGGTAAGTTTGCATAAACCTTATGCAAATTGAAATTTAAGCTTATTTAAGCATAAACTTAACAATTTTAAAAAAATGTTAAAAAAGTTACATTAGTACTGTGAGATTCTTAAATCTTCCAATAACATAAGAAATAAGATTTTTTGGGTATAACACCCTATGGGTGTACCCCAGTTCATTTTGGTGTAGAATCCAAAAATGACATAATATTCATAACTTTGTTTATCCAAAAAAAAGTTATACTTGTTTTTTGTTATTTTTATTTTAAATTCAATTGAAAGGTCTGCTGAAGACTGAATCAGCTGTATATCAAATTATTTGTGGCCTTATGTGTATGTTATACATACCTCACAGGCTCACAGTAATTCTGAAACGACTTTGTTCTTTTTTGTAAGGGTATGACTTTGTATATTCATAAGGGCAGGTGTATACAAGTCCATAATTTTTTCATATATATGGAGCTTATGGAAATATTAATAAGGGGTAAATATTACCTCAAACCTATAGAATGGTATCAAAGTATACTGTAAATTTTCTTTGATTTGAGCAAAACAAAAATTTAATATGCATATTATAAGCATGTTTTTTTGGTGAGTTTAGTGAGTATCCCTCTGAGCATATCTATATTTTTTACTAAATCCATGATATCTTACCCAATGTTGTTACCATGTGTTTGAGCCAGTATGTAGCCCTTGTTTAAATTCTATGGCTATTCTGATGGTAATATAATTCAGATCTTTCAATTCTTAGCTATAATCTTTTAAAATTAGCAAGTTGGTTTTTTTATTTTTTATATATTATTAAATACAAATTCTAGCTATTAATTAATATTATCATTATAAAAAAGTGTACTTGAACCTTCCAGGAAAGGGATGGAATACCACAATGTATTCTAGACTGGTGTTCCCATGCTGTGAGCCTTAGAGGTAATTTCATATACCCAAAAGACCACAAATATAAAAAATAACATATTAATATAAATAAAATAAATTTATTTATATTATTAAAATAAAAATAAAAAAATATAAATATAAAATTATATTAAAAATAAAAAATTAATTATAATTTAAAAATAAAATTACTTTAAATTTTGTAAATATAAAATTACATTTATACTTGAAAAATTTAAGTAAAAATGAAATTTTAACAAAATTGTGAAAAAATAAATAAATTTGGAAAAAAGTTAAATAAAATTTATTATAACTTTTTATCCAATAAATAAACATATAAATTTTATTTCACCATTGGATTCCTCATAAAAAATCAGGTGGGGTCACCTCTGAGTGAAATTTTTGTAACTCAACTCTAAATAAGCTTAAATTAAGTTTTTAGTATTTTCAATACAAAAGTTGAAAATCCTCAAAACCTTAATTTAATTCACACCACATGTGGTGTTAACCATCAATTTTTGTGTTAAAATTGAGGTGTTGTGTTTAGTTTAGAAGTTATGAGGAATTAAAGTATTTTCAATTGAATTCAATTGAAATGTCAAAATGTGCGCGTGTATTACATAAGTGAACTTTGATTTACATATGAGGTGTCAATTATTACTGTATTGTACTGTACAATTGAATTGAATTACATGTGTAAATTATAAGTATAATGCATGATGAGGAATTAAAGGAAAAATAAATTGGAAAGATTAAATTTGGGGGGGAAAAGGAACTCCAGCTCTAAGGGGGAGCTAGACCCCCAAAATCCTTGCTGACAGGCGTGGGATGTCAAAATTCACGCAAAAGTTCATCACTTTTGGCCTGGAATTGAGTCACAGGGTCTGTGGACTCAATTGATGATGAGGTTTTGATACCAACTGGGGTAGTTTTAGCTGTTGCCAAGAGGGTAAAACTACCCTTAAGATAAAACCATCAGAGTAAAAACAGTTTTAACTGGTTTCTACGCCTCTGACACACATTCTGACGTGTTTTGAAGGCTCTAGGCCTGGTATTGCTATAGTAATGGCTGATTTAAGGGTCTAAAATGGCTAAAAATGGCTAAAAATGGCTTAAACCAGCCCTTTTTGGTCTAAACTAGGGTTCAATGATGCCATAATTGGCTTTTCTGTTGTCAGACTGTTTTTCACGACTGACAAGAGTAAATTTTACTTTTGGAGTAAGAGAATTGATGGCTATAAAAGAATGTCTTCTTTGTCCCACTTTTCTCTTCATGTTAGAATCTTTTCCTTTTATTAATTAGTTTAAAACTGTTAAACCAATCAATCAAAGATTCCAACCACCACTTTTAAATCATTTTAATCATTTTAACCACGTGAAAAAATCATTATAATCATTGTTTGTAACTCTTATAATCATTTTTACCCCTGAACCACCCCAAAAGTGAGTTAAAGCATCTTTCATCACTGTAAACTTTGTCACTTTGTTTCCAAATTCACTCTGGTCACTTTTGGGCGTGTTTTCTCTTTAATATTCTTTTTAAAGACTCTGTTCTTTAATTAATTGCTTGCAGTTCTTTGCTCAATTAATTCCAATTGAAATTGCTCTTGAAGAAATTTCTTTTGTAGCCTTAAAATATCTCTTGTAGAGTATTTTTTGGATAAATTTTTATTGTTGGTAAAACAATAAATTTTTATAATATTATTGTTTTATACTAATAAAGTTATAAACAATAAAATTGGCGTGTTTTCTCTTAAAAATAATATTTCATACTATTTTTAACTGAATTTTACCTTATACAAATTTTGAGGACAGGAAAAGTACTTGATTTTTTAATCAAAGTTTCATATCCACACCTTACATTTGGGGGCCCAGCCGTGATATTTTACCTGTGACATATTTTTTTTACTCTTTTTAAATCTTTTTCTTATATTGAAAAATTTAAAAACATATAAAAAATACTTATAATCCAAAAAATCCTTAAAAAATAATTTTTTTTCATATTATAAGTGAGGCTTATATTTTTTATTTCTTCTTTGAAATAACCTTTTTTTACTTAATTAATTGGCTTTTTCATTAATTTTAGTGTCTGACAACGTGGTAAGACAAGAAAACATTGAAACAGCCTCAACAGTAACCAGCATTATCCCTGCCAGTACTGTTAATTCTGATCATAATAGTACTGTTATTGTGACTCAAAATAATCAACCTGAACCAATATCTTCTGAATTAATTAACTTGGATATAAGTAATACACTTCAGAAAGCCAAAAATTTGGCCAATAGTAAGTTTTTGACGTAAAAATACTATTTTAAGCCTTTTTTAACCATAATTATGCCTTCAACCAGGTCAGGAGCCAGCTACAACCCCTCAAGCAGCTCCCAAAAAGGTAATAGACGTGATTATGGCAGAGGCCAACCAGGTACAGAAGGAAAAGGGTCAGTTGATGACTTCCAAACAACTAAAATGGGTCATTCTGAAGCTGATAATACCATTTTACCTTCAAAAAGAGCTGACACCGCCACAACAAGCCTCTGTGGACATATACAAAGCCAGCCACAGTGCATACAACAATGCACTCCAATTCAAGGAGTACCAGATCCTTGCAGACCTGTGGAAGAATTGCATGAATTCTTACCTGACAGTAAGAAAATTCTTGGGCCATCCCAACACTTGCAAATTGCTCAATGGATGGCATCCATTGATGGAGAAGAAAAACATGATGCTTTTGACACTGGAATGGAGGAAAAACAACCCTCCACCACCAAAACCAGTGCCAAAAACAGCCCCAGTGGCCAGCAGCAGCAATTCCAACGTGAAAAAGCAGCCACAACCTCCAAACAAGGGCAAAGGGAAGGCACAAGCTCCAAAACCTTACAGCCAGGGCTACAGGATTCCAAAGATTCAACAGGATGCCATGGAAAATGTATTTCAGATGGCCAGAACCATGATGGAATTACAAAAGAAGGAGGAAGCCAGAGTAAAGTTCCAGAAATGATTTCTGATATATTTGATTCCATCCCAGAGTTGTATGATGCTATAAATGACGTGAAAAAACATCTTTCTGATAAAAATGAATCCATTTGTAACAACATTAAAACAAACAACCTGAGTCTGTGCCAAATTAATGAAACACTTATGTGTTTTGAAAAAGTTTTAAGAACAATTAAAAATTCTAATAATGACAATTCTTCTAACATTAAAATAAATGAACAATCTGCCATTATTAAAGAATTAACAGATAAATATTCTAAATTCAATATTGATGACATGATTGAAACAAGAATTAAACAAGCCATAAATATTATCAAGACAGATAACAAGAAAGTCCTTGATGACATTTCAAATTCATTTACTGAAGTAAAGACATATACCATTGCCTTGAAAAAGTGTTTTGATGCTTCACAAGAAGAAGTATCAAAATTATCAATGAAATTGAATCAAGTCACTGCTGATAATACAAGACAGACAGAGTTATGGCAAGAACTTACACATAAAGAAGACATGTATAAAATTGAAGTAATAAATTTAATACAAAGCTTCCAACATGAATACAGAAATTCCCAAAGGTGTAGCAACAGTAAAATGAATGACATTGAACAATTACTGAACACCCTACCAAGAATGTCTACACCTCTAAATCAAAATGAGGGCACAAGAATTTCAAATCCACAAGTATTGGATCCTGATAATTCACAATTAAAAAATGAATTATCCACTTCTTTTCATAACTTGGAACCATCAATGGGCCAAGCACTCTTGAAAGAAGTTCCAAAACTTAAAGAATGGCCTCACTTCAGTGGTGAAGGAGAGTATGACCATATGGAATTCATTAGAGGTATTGACATGATCAAAGAGGATTTTGAATTACCAGACAGATTGGTAACAGCCAGGTTTAACACCTTGTTTACCAGATCAGCTCACAGATGGTACATCAAAATAAGACAAGCACATGGACACCAGAGTTGGACTTGGTGGAAAACCCAAATCATCAACAAATGGGCAAATGATGCTTGGAGGTTTAAAGTTGAAACAGCCTTTGAATCTGCCAAATTTAATGCTGATAAAGACAAAGCTTTACCATGGTTTTGCCAACAAAAGGACAGATTAACAGCATTATATCCTGACATGTCAGAATTTATGATCCATAGAAAAATTCTGAGACAATGTGGAGGTGACTTAGAGCATGCTGTCAAAAGCAGGACTACTGAACAATCTTCAGCAGAGGATATTATCAATATACTAGAAGAAGTAACCACCAGAACCAAAATTGGTTCTAGTAGGGTGAATCTTAAAACAAGGTTTAATACACCTTGGAAAGATTCTGTGGACAAAAACCCCAAAGAAAATTCTAGTAATATTAAATATAAATCTGCAGATACAGTCAGAAAATGCCATATTTGCCAAAGCACCACCCATTTAGCCAATACATGTCCAAAAAGGGGGAAAATCAATGAAATTGACATTGAAAAAGAACCAAATGTTGAAAAAGAAGACATAATTGAAGACAATTCAGATGATAAGTCATCCATATTCTCTGAATCTTCAAAAGATATAGAAAATATCAATGCCACTTTTGACATCATGGAATCTTATTCCCACTTACCACAATTGAGCAATGGTCAAGTTGATTTATCAAAAGTTCAAGATGCACAACTTATGAAGACAAAACCAAACAGAGGAAAAGGTTATACAGCTGGTAACTCCTGTATAACAGAAGTGGTGATTGACAACAAACCCACCAAACTTTTGCTTGACCCAGGAGCCTTCTGCTCTTGTGTTGGAAAATCTTTTCTTAAGACTTGTGTACCAAATTTTGAAGACCAATTGTTACCAATTGATGGTATAAAATTCAACAGTGCAAGTAACCCAATGAAAGCATTAGGAATCTTTGAGACCAACATCATATTCCCACACATAAATGGGAATTTAAGGATCACAGTTGAATTTGTTGTTATGGAAAATTGCTCTAGTACCCATTTTATATTGGGAAATGACTATTTAATCATGTATGGGATAGATTTACATAATAACAAAGACAGATACTTTACAATTGGAGACAATAAGCGCCAGAAATTTGCCTTTTTACCCTTTAAAAGACAAATTACAGTAAACAAAGTATCACCAGTCAACTTAGAGTTAGAGAAATTCAAGTCTGAACAGTTAAATGAGGCTGAAATAAGCCTTCATCTGACTGATAAGCAAGAAAATGAACTTTCTTCCCTTTTGTATGACCACAGAGGAGCATTTGCTACAGACAAAGAACCCCTGGGAGCAATTATTGGTCATGAAGTTGACATCATTCTTAACATTGAGAGACCTTATCCACCACTCTTAAGAAGACCTGCTTATCCAGCAAGTCCAAAATCAAGAGAAGCTCTAGAAATTCATATCAAAGAACTTCTAGACCTTGGTGTAATAAGAAAAGTAGGCCACAATGAGGAAGTAGAAATAACTACACCAGTCATAGTGGCGTGGCATAATGGAAAATCCAGAATGGTTGGGGACTTTAGAGCTCTGAACACTTACACTGTTCCAGACAGATACCCAATACCAAAAATCCAAATTGCCCTTACTCAAATATCTCAAGCAGTGTATATAACCACTATGGATGCCCTTAAAGGATTCCATCAAAATGTAGTAACACCAAGAGCAAGAAAATACTTGAGAATTATTGTTCATTGTGGAGTGTATGAATACTTAAGGATGCCCTTTGGTATCAAAAATGCACCTTCACACTTCCAAAGAATGATGAATGAAATCTTCCCTGAAGAACTCTCAGAGGGATGGTTAATCATTTACATTGATGACATTATTATCTGTTCAAAGACTTGGGAGGAGCACATGTACAGATTATCAAGAGTTTTGACAAAAATCCAATCAGTAAACATGAAAATCTCCTTGAAGAAATGTCATTTTGGATTTAAAGAACTTAAGGCACTAGGACATGTTGTATCTGGTTTGTCCCTTGGAATTGATAAAAACAAAGTTGCAGCAGTATTGTTAAAACCCATGCCTCAGAATAAGAAGGAAATTCAGTCATTCTTAGGTTTTGCAGGATATTACAGGCAACACATTAAAGACTTTGCATCCATAGCAAGACCACTTTATAAGTTGTGTGACAAAGACACAGTATTTGAGATGACTGTTGACAGAGTCAAAGCTTTTGAGTCTCTAAGAGAAGCATTGACCACTGCTCCACTCTTACTGATGCCAGACTTTAAATTGCCTTTCAAACTGTATATTGATGCATCAGGGGATGGACTAGGTGCTGCACTTCACCAAGTTCAGATCATAAATGACAAACCTGTAGAAGGACCAATATGTTTCATATCCAGGCAAATCAAACCAACTGAAGCCAGATATGGAGCAAGTCAAATGGAATGTCTATGCCTTGTCTGGGCCTTAGAGAAATTGAACTATTTCTTAGAGGGATGTGTTTTTGAAGTAATAACAGATTGTACAGCTGTGAAATCACTTTTGAACATGAAAACGCCTAACAGACACATGCTCAGATGGCAAATAGCCATACAAGAATACAGAGGCAATATGACTATTGTTCATAAGGATGGGAATATTCATAAGAATGCAGATGGACTAAGCAGATGGCCATTACCAAATAACATTGATAACCCTGCTTATGTTCCAGAAGAAGCTTCACCACAAATTCCAATAGAAGGAATAAGTGTTACAGACTTGAACACCACCTTCTTTGAAGAAGTCAGAAATAGTTACACTCAAGATAAGAATTGTAGCATCTTATGCCAATTACTTAACAAAGACTGTAAAGACAACTCTCTAATACATGCCTTGGATGAAGTATGGAGAAAATCTTATAATGAAGGGAGATTTCACCTACTGGATGGTATAATTTACCACAGAACCAAGCACACATGTGTCATGACAGTTGTAGACAGGTCATTAATCAATCTTGTACTGAAAGAATGCCATGATAGTCCCTTTTCAGGACATCTTTCTGAGGACAGAACAAGAGAGAAAGTAAAGACCTGCATATGGTGGCCAATGTGGCAAAAAGATGTTGCAGAATATTGCAAAACCTGTGACAGATGCCAAAAGGCAAATAAATCCACTGGCAAAAGACTTGGAAATATGATGAAAATCCAAGAACCAAACAGACCTTGGGAAATTGTCCATATGGATTGGGTAACTGGCCTACCACCAGGAGGTGACAGGAGCTATAATGCTTGCCTAGTAATTGTGGACAGATTCAGTAAAACTCCAATCTTTTTACCATGTCACAAAGATGATACAGCCATGGATACAGCTCTTCTGATATGGAATAGAGTAGTGTCATGGACTGGGATATTTACAAATATCATCAGTGATAGAGATCCCAAATTCACTTCAGCTCTATGGACAAATCTTCACCAATTATTTGGCACAAAACTGTCTTTCTCTACAGCCTACCACCCACAAACTGATGGTCTGGCTGAAAGAATGATCCAAACCTTAGAGGACATGGTGAGAAGATTTTGTGCATATGGCCTTGAATTCAAAGATTGTGATGGATTTACCCATGATTGGTGTACTCTGTTACCAGCACTGGAATTAGCATATAAAACATCAATCCATTCCAGTACCAATCAGACTCCTGCTATTCTAGAAAAAGGATGGAACCCCAAGTTACCCCAAGATTCCTTGAGGAAAGACTTAATTGAAATACATCCCACAGCTGCTAGCTTCAAAGGAATGCTAGACAAAGCTAGAAAGCATGCAGTGAGATGCATGGAGGACTCTTTTGCATATGCTAAAGACAAATGGGATAAATCTCATGCAACTCCAGATTTCAAAGTGGGGGACCTAGTTCTTGTATCCACCACTAACTTCAATAACATCAAAGGATGTAAAAAGTTAAAAGACTCCTTTGCAGGACCTTTTGTGATTAAGGCCCTCCATGGAGAAAATGCTGTTGAAGTAGAGTTATCTGAAGAACTTAGCAATAAGCACCCTACATTTCCAGTAAGCTTGATAAAGACATACAAATCTAGTGATGCTGAGAAATTTCCCTTGAGGAATAAGATTCCCCAAGTTATACCTCCTATTGAAACATCTGGTACTAAGAAAATAACCAAAGTTCTTAAAGAAAGGAAATTAAGAACCAAGAAAGTAAGGGAATACCTTGTTAGGTACAGTGACCCAACTTGTGAAGATGAATGGTTAGAAGAGAAAGATATACCAGAAGCCACCAAACTCCTGAGGAGATTCAGACACACTAGAAACACCAATATTACAAAGTAATATTCTTTTTTAGGGGGAGGGAATGTGAGCCTTAGAGGTAATTTCATATACCCAAAAGACCACAAATATAAAAAATAACATATTAATATAAATAAAATAAATTTATTTATATTATTAAAATAAAAATAAAAAAATATAAATATAAAATTATATTAAAAATAAAAAATTAATTATAATTTAAAAATAAAATTACTTTAAATTTTGTAAATATAAAATTACATTTATACTTGAAAAATTTAAGTAAAAATGAAATTTTAACAAAATTGTGAAAAAATAAATAAATTTGGAAAAAAGTTAAATAAAATTTATTATAACTTTTTATCCAATAAATAAACATATAAATTTTATTTCACCATTGGATTCCTCATAAAAAATCAGGTGGGGTCACCTCTGAGTGAAATTTTTGTAACTCAACTCTAAATAAGCTTAAATTAAGTTTTTAGTATTTTCAATACAAAAGTTGAAAATCCTCAAAACCTTAATTTAATTCACACCACATGTGGTGTTAACCATCAATTTTTGTGTTAAAATTGAGGTGTTGTGTTTAGTTTAGAAGTTATGAGGAATTAAAGTATTTTCAATTGAATTCAATTGAAATGTCAAAATGTGCGCGTGTATTACATAAGTGAACTTTGATTTACATATGAGGTGTCAATTATTACTGTATTGTACTGTACAATTGAATTGAATTACATGTGTAAATTATAAGTATAATGCATGATGAGGAATTAAAGGAAAAATAAATTGGAAAGATTAAATTTGGGGGGGAAAAGGAACTCCAGCTCTAAGGGGGAGCTAGACCCCCAAAATCCTTGCTGACAGGCGTGGGATGTCAAAATTCACGCAAAAGTTCATCACTTTTGGCCTGGAATTGAGTCACAGGGTCTGTGGACTCAATTGATGATGAGGTTTTGATACCAACTGGGGTAGTTTTAGCTGTTGCCAAGAGGGTAAAACTACCCTTAAGATAAAACCATCAGAGTAAAAACAGTTTTAACTGGTTTCTACGCCTCTGACACACATTCTGACGTGTTTTGAAGGCTCTAGGCCTGGTATTGCTATAGTAATGGCTGATTTAAGGGTCTAAAATGGCTAAAAATGGCTAAAAATGGCTTAAACCAGCCCTTTTTGGTCTAAACTAGGGTTCAATGATGCCATAATTGGCTTTTCTGTTGTCAGACTGTTTTTCACGACTGACAAGAGTAAATTTTACTTTTGGAGTAAGAGAATTGATGGCTATAAAAGAATGTCTTCTTTGTCCCACTTTTCTCTTCATGTTAGAATCTTTTCCTTTTATTAATTAGTTTAAAACTGTTAAACCAATCAATCAAAGATTCCAACCACCACTTTTAAATCATTTTAATCATTTTAACCACGTGAAAAAATCATTATAATCATTGTTTGTAACTCTTATAATCATTTTTACCCCTGAACCACCCCAAAAGTGAATTAAAGCATCTTTCATCACTGTAAACTTTGTCACTTTGTTTCCAAATTCACTCTGGTCACTTTTGGGCGTGTTTTCTCTTTAATATTCTTTTTAAAGACTCTGTTCTTTAATTAATTGCTTGCAGTTCTTTGCTCAATTAATTCCAATTGAAATTGCTCTTGAAGAAATTTCTTTTGTAGCCTTAAAATATCTCTTGTAGAGTATTTTTTGGATAAATTTTTATTGTTGGTAAAACAATAAATTTTTATAATATTATTGTTTTATACTAATAAAGTTATAAACAATAAAATTGGCGTGTTTTCTCTTAAAAATAATATTTCATACTATTTTTAACTGAATTTTACCTTATACAAATTTTGAGGACAGGAAAAGTACTTGATTTTTTAATCAAAGTTTCATATCCACACCTTACACATGCTGTATGCATAAAAAAGAAAATATGTAGAACAGCCTAAATGTGCCTTTTTCATCAAAATTGGAGTATTTGAGGGAATTTAATAACAAGACCTCTTACCTCAAACACTGAATAATGTCTTCTATCTTATTAGACTGGGCACCCCTTTCATACTGGCCCAAAATAACAAGGAAAATATGGCCACTTAACAATATATGGAATCCATTTAGTCATTATGAATTATTTTTGATGCTGGAAAAAATGATATAAAAATTCTGCATATGTCCCATTTTAAGGTAAAAAACAAGTAATTTTATAACAGAAAAAACTAAGACACACTCAATACAAAACAAGGAAAAAACTACCTTGAAGTTCATATGGAAATTTAGGATTAGTCAAGGGTATCAAATAGTTGAATATGTAAGTATTTTCAGGATGATAATCAAGAGGAGAAAAATTCAACATATTAAAAATTTGAGAAATTGTAGGGAAAACAGGCTGCCACTCAAGAATTCCAGGTCACCATGCTGTTCAGGAGCACACCAGTGTCAAGAGAGGGATAATGTCACAGTCATTATCAGGGGTAAAGGCATTGAAACTTAACTCCACTGAAGCTCACCAAATCAGAAAATCAATTCTTATGGGAATTAATTTTCAGAAACCCTTTCTCAATCACCAATACAGTCTGTTGATTTACAGATTGGATTTTCCAATCTGAAACTGTATGATCACTAACTCTTACCACATGTAAGGTTTGACTATGAAACGATTAGTAAAAATTACTAATATTTCACTTATTGTACTATGAATGTCCTTATAAATAAATTAAATAAGATAAAAAATAATTATAATAATAAAGAATTATTATAATTATGGCGTAAAATAATTATATTATTAAATAAATATAATAATATAATTTATATTATAAAAAATGATATATATTAATATAAGATAATTAATATATTAAAAAGCACTTTATTATTGTTACCAACAAATAATAAAGGCGTAAAAAATTGTTTTTTATTAATAAAAAACAATTAATAACAATAATATTACCAATATTAAAGTTATAAATTAATATAAATACTATTTATATCAATTATGGAATTATTAAAAAGTAATAATAGAGAAAAATTATTATAATAAGAGAAATAACCTACTTTTAATGCTTAATATAATAATTTTGAGTAAATTTACCCCTAGAAATGTAAATAAAACTTATTTAAATTGTAGTTACAAGAAATTTCAAGAGAAATTACAAATGTTCTTTGTTTTACGTGGAATTTAGGTTTTTGAGAGAAATTGAAACAAAACAATTGAATAATTGTAATAATCATGTAAAAGATGAATATTATCATAAGATGGTCTTTTGTCTTTAATAATATAAAAGCTTTATATATACAGAATAAAGAAATTACCTTTTTCTTTAATGATTTAATGGTTTGTAAGCGTCTGAGGGGAAAACAGAGTAAAAAGAGCTCTATTTATATTAAATACCTCCCTCCCAGAGTCCAACAGGCTTCTAGTAGACGTGCACAGATTATATCCACTGCAATTGATCAATATTTTAAGGTTTGGTGATGATTACATCATGATTAAACCATATCATCTCATTATTATGCCATTATTTAGAGCTATCACTATAGCTCTAGGTTTGATGACGTCAAGGCTTGGCAGAACCCCAAATTTCGTGTATTTTATTCATTGTAATCATAAAATAAAATTATTCACCAATTTTATCACTCATATGACTGTTAAACTTAATTTAAAGTTACAGTGAGTGATCATAAGTGATCAAATTAAGCTCAAACTTTGATCCTGAATAACGTTTAAGATTTACACGCTACAGAAATTCAGAGAGTGAATTCTAATAGCTTGGCATAACCTCATTATGATGCCAAGAGCATTTAATTAAATCATCAAAACTCTATTTTTGATGATTTTTCTTGCAACTCATCTTTTCTGGCAAAATTTAGTATTTTAAACTTCAAACCATGATTTCAAGGGGTTATACCTTGAATATTATAATAGAAAATACATCTTTCTTCACTAATGAACTAGTAGAATCCAAATTTATCCTTTCTTTAAGTTTGGACCACTTTCACAACAAAGTGGTCAACAGCTCTGTTGATTTTAGTCAATAATCCCTTAGAGGTTTTAACCTTGTTTATAACTTGTAAAATAAAGTTCATTTCTGTATTCCTAAATTAATTACGTGATGACTTTATTGTTGGTTCATCACTCTATCATGCATATTTCAAAAGATATTAGCTAAAATCCTTGAATATATGTGTTGACCAAAAAAGTGCATATATTCAGCTTAATTCCTTAAGTATTGACTTTGGAGCTTAGCTTCTTAATTGTTTTATGTGTTAACTTTTATGGAGAATTCGATGGTATAATTTATTTCACATGATTTTCCATTGGTCTTTGAAATAAATAAGGATTTTTGTTTTTTATAAGTTATTATTACCTATAACTCATTAAATATTGGCTTTACAGATATGCCATAAAAATGGTATATGTGTATTTTACCATGGGGAATCCAATTTTATAGTTTATTTCACATGCTTTTTCATTATTTCTTAAGTTAAACCAAGTTTTATGCCAATTTATGTCATTTTTGTAGTTTTAAGGTAATTATTTTTAATGTATAATTATTTTAAATATTTCTTGTGACCTTTTTGGGTATGTGGTCATATTGCAAAGGTTCAAATTCCCTACCACCAAAAAAAATGTACCACAATCTGATATGTGTAATTAGGGTATCATCCACTGTCCTACCTCTTCAATAGACTTTGTTAGTCTTGAAGCTCAATAATGCTTAGCTTTTCTATTTTTCAGGTTATTTTTCACGTCTGAACCTTCTTAGTAGTTTATCAGCATTTGTTATATCTCTCTCAAGTAGCCATTCATCTTCTTGAGTTTAATTTCTATACCTTACAAGGTATTCTCTTTCTTTTTTGTTTCTTGTCCTTCTTTCTTTAAGGAATTTTACAATTTCCTTTTCTTCTCCTTCTTCCAAGGGGGGAATTTCAAGTGGGGGTTTATTTCTTAGTGGAAATAACTCCTTGTCACTTGATCTGTAAGGTTTTATCAAACTTACAGGGAAAGTTGGGTGTTTGTTCATTAATTCACCTGTGAGTTCAAATTGCATAGCATTGGGTCCATGAAGTGCCTTTATCATAAATGGTCCTGCAAAGGAATCTTTCAATTTCTTTGGACCTTTTATGTTATTGAAATTAAGGGTTGATACTAGGACCAAGTCTCCTATTTTGAAGTCGGGTGGTTTATGACTTTTATCCTATCTTTCTTTTGCTTATTGGAAAGAATCTTGCATACATCTGTTTGCATGGTGTCTTGCTTTGTCAAGCATTGCCTTAAAGCTGCTTGCTGTTGGATGTATATCCACTAAGTCCTTTTTGAGGGTATCAAAAGGGAGTCTTGGATTCCAACCTTTTTCTAGCATTGCTGGTGTTTTGCCAGTGGAAGAATGGATTGATGTTTTATATGCCAGCTCAAGAGCTGGTATTAGTGTACACCAATCATGGCTAAAACCATCAGAATCTTTGAATTCTAGTCCATAAGCACAGAATCTTCTGATCATGTCCTCCAAGGTCTGTATCATCCTTTCTGCTAAACCATCAGTTTGAGGATGGTAAGCTGTTGAGAATAATAATTTTGTTCCAAACAATTTATGGAGATTTGTCCACAATGCTGAAGTGAACTTTGGGTCTCTGTCGCTTATAATATTCTGGAATAAGCCTGTATGGTTAATAACTTTATTCCATATCATTATGGCTGTGTCCATATCTGTGTCATCTTTGTGAAATGGTAGGAACATGGGAGTTTTACTATACCTGTCAACCAATACTAGGCATGCATTATAGCTTCTGTCTCCTCTTGGAGGTAATGCTGTTACCTAATCCATATGAACTATTTCCCAAGGGGATTTTGGTTCTTGGATATGGATCATCATTCCAAATTTCTTTCCTGTGGCTCTGTTAGCTTTTTGACATCTGTCACAGGTTTGGCAGTATTCTGAAACATCTTTCTTCCAATTTGGCCACCAAGAGCAGGGTTCCACCCTTTCTAGTGTTCTGTCTTCTGAAAGATGTCCAGCTGCAACACTATCATGACACTCATGTAAAATAGTGTTTTTCAGGGTTCTATCTGTTAAGGCCATAACACATGTGTTTTGTTCCATGGTAAAGGATTCCATCAAGGAGGTGGAATCTTCCTTCATCATATGCCTTTTTCCATGTTTCATCTAATTTTGATGAAAGTGATGGGTCTTTGCAGTATTTCATTAGAAGTTGGCTTAATATATGGCAATTCTGGTCTATCTTATAGCTTTCTTTAGCTTGGTTAAAGAATTCTGTGCCAATGTCTGTAACACATATTCCTTCTATGTGGTGCTCTTCCTGTGGTACCCAAGATAAATTTATACACAAAATGAAAACTTAATTCTAATTTGAGAATAAACTTACATTGAAATTTAAAATTGTGAAAACACATTTTTACTTGAAAAATTGGGTAGAAGGAGTTTTCAACCAAAATACCAAAATTGAAATATCTTTGGAAAAAAGTTAAATAAAAACTATCATAAATCTGTATCCAACAAATTCACATATGGAAATTATTTCACCATTGGACTCCTCATAAAAAATAAGGTAGGGTCACCTCTGGTTAAAATTTCTGTAACCCAAATCTAAAAAAGCTTAAATTAAGTTTCTATTCTTTTCTGTACAAAAGTTGACACTCCTCAAAACCTTAATTTAATTCACATCAAATTTGGTGTTAAACATCCAATTTTGTTTTGAAATTGAGGTCTTGTGTGTTGTTTAGAAGTTATGAGGAATTGAAGTATTTTCAATTGGAATGTCAAAATGTGGGCATGTATTACATATGAGGTATCAATTATTACAGTTGTGTACTTTAAAAACCCAATTGAATTACATATTTAAATTATAAATGTAATACATGATGAGGAATTAAAGAAAAAATAAATTGGAAAGATTTATTCTGGGGGGAAAAGGAATCTTGGCTTAAAGGGAGCCAGACCCCCAAATTCCTTTCTGAAAGGCATTAGATGTCAAAATTTATGCAAAAGCTCATCAATTTTGTCCTGGAATTGAGTCACAGGGTCTGTGTCTCAATTGATGATGAGATTTTGATACCAACCAGGGCAGTTTTAACTGTTTCCAAGTGCTTAGAACTACCCTTAAGATAAAACAATTGCTTCAAAAATGGTTGTCACTTGTTTTTACGTCTCTTAAACACATTCCTACATGTTTTGAAGGCTTGAAACCAGGTATTACTATAGCAATGGCTGAAAATAGCAAAAAATGGCTAAAGCCAGCCCTTTTTTGGTCTAAAACAGTGTTCAATGATGCCATAATTTGCCTTCCTGTTTTCAGAGTGTTTTTTAAGACTGAAAAGCGCAAATTTTACTTTTGGGGTAAGAGAATTTATGGCTATAAAAGAATGTCTTCTTTGACCCACTTTTTTCTTCATGTTAAAATCTTTTCATTTCATAATTAGTTTAAACACTGTGGAACCACTCAATAAAAGATTCCAACCACCCTTCCCTTATCATTTCAACCTTTTAGCCACATTAAAAAATCATTATACTCATTTTTGTAACTCTTATAATGATTTTTACCCTTGAACCACCCCGCAGGTTAATGAAAGCATCTTTCATCACTGTTAGCTTTGTCACTTTGTTTCCAAATTCACTCTGGTCACTTTGGGTGTGTGTTATCTTTAATAATATTTTTCAAGACATTTCTCCTATATGAATTGCCTTCAGTCTTTTTCTCAATTAATTCCAATTGAAATTTCTCTTGAAGGAATTTCTTTTGTAGCCTTAAATATTTCTTGTAGAGTATTTTTGCATAAATGTTTCTTTTTGGTAAAGCAATAAATCTTTATAGTGTTTTTTCTTTCTACTTATGAAGTTGAAAACAATGAAATTGGTATGTTTTCTCTTAAAAATCTTTGTTCATACTATTTTTAATCAATTTCCACCTTATACAAATCTTTAGGAAAGGAAAATTACTTGATTTTTAATCAACATTTCATATTTACACCTTACATGGGTGTATCCACCAGGACCTGTGTGGTCCCATTCATATCTCATCCGTAACTGGTTCAAAGTTCTTCATGAAACTGATGAATCATTGCACAGGCTACATAAAAATAAAGTACCTGAAGGGAAAAGGAGAGGAATTTGAGAAATTAAAATTCTTAAAGAATAATTTTAAGAACCTTTACCAAAGAAATATTTAAAAATTTGTATCAGATGGTAGAGGTTATTTCAAAAGTGATAATGTTCTCAAAATGGCAAAATGGGATAGAATAAATAACACAATCATCCCACTTTATACTCCTGAGCACAACACCTTTGCAGAAAGCGGAACCAGAAGAATAATATATTAAACTAGGTGTCTCCTAAAAAAGGTTAGCTTCTCAATGCAGCTTTGGGAAAAATCTGTCTCAAACATAAAATTTCCTCAAAAAGAGATTGAAGGTCAGCATAAGAAATCTGACATAAGATCAAACTTCCAATAAGAAATTAAGAATTTTTAGGTTTCAATCTTTGATCAGGGTCCCTCAAGAAATATCATAAGGAAACTTTGAGCCACTCTTGTGGGAGCAGACAATGCTTGGTACCTAAAAACAATATTGATTCCATTTAATATTGAGAATATTGGCCAAGAGGATTGTCAGTGAGTGTGAGCCTTAGAGGTAATTTCATATACCCAAAAGACCACAAATATAAAAAATAACATATTAATATAAATAAAATAAATTTATTTATATTATTAAAATAAAAATAAAAAATATAAATATAAAATTATATTAAAAATAAAAAATTAATTATAATTTAAAAATAAAATTACTTTAAATTTTGTAAATATAAAATTACATTTATACTTGAAAAATTTAAGTAAAAATGAAATTTTAACAAAATTGTGAAAAAATAAATAAATTTGGAAAAAAGTTAAATAAAATTTATTATAACTTTTTATCCAATAAATAAACATATAAATTTTATTTCACCATTGGATTCCTCATAAAAAATCAGGTGGGGTCACCTCTGAGTGAAATTTTTGTAACTCAACTCTAAATAAGCTTAAATTAAGTTTTTAGTATTTTCAATACAAAAGTTGAAAATCCTCAAAACCTTAATTTAATTCACACCACATGTGGTGTTAACCATCAATTTTTGTGTTAAAATTGAGGTGTTGTGTTTAGTTTAGAAGTTATGAGGAATTAAAGTATTTTCAATTGACTTCAATTGAAATGTCAAAATGTGCGCGTGTATTAAATAAGTGAACTTTGATTTACATATGAGGTGTCAATTATTACTGTATTGTACTGTACAATTGAATTGAATTACATATGTAAATTATAAGTATAATACATGATGAGGAATTAAAAGAAAAATAAATTGGAAAGATTAAATTTGGGGGGGAAAAGGAACTCCAGCTCTAAGGGGGAGCTAGACCCCCAAAATCCTTGCTGACAGGCGTGGGATGTCAAAATTCACGCAAAAGTTCATCACTTTTGGCCTGGAATTGAGTTACAGGGTCTGTGGACTCAATTGATGATGAGGTTTTGATACCAACTGGGGTAGTTTTAGCTGTTGCCAAGAGGGTAAAACTACCCTTAAGATAAAACAATCATAATAAAAACAGTTTTAACTGGTTTCTATGCCTCTGACACACATTCTGACGTGTTTTGAAGGCTCTAGGCCTGGTATTGCTATAGTAATGGCTGATTTAAGGGTCTAAAATGGCTAAAAATGGCTTAAACCAGCCTTTTTTGGTCTAAACCAGGGTTCAATGATGCCATAATTGGCTTTTCTGTTGTCAGACTGTTTTTCACGACTGACAAGAGTAAATTTTACTTTTGGAGCAAGAGAATTGATGGCTATAAAAGAATGTCTTCTTTGCCCCACTTTTCTCTTCATGTTAGAATCTTTTCCTTTTATTAATTAGTTTAAAACAGTTAAACCAATCAATAAAAGATTCCAACCACCCTTTTTAAATCATTTTAATCCTTTTAACCACGTGAAAAAATCATTATAATCATTGTTTGTAACTCTTATAATCATTTTTACCCCTGAACCACCCCAAAAGTGAATTAAAGCATCTTTCATCACTGTAAACTTTGTCACTTTGTTTCCAAATTCACTCTGGTCACTTTTGGGCGTGTTTTCTCTTTAATATTCTTTTTAAAGACTTTGTTCTTTAATTAATTGCTTGCAGTTCTTTGCTCAATTAATTCCAATTGAAATTGCTCTTGAAGAAATTTCTTTTGTAGCCTTAAAATATCTCTTGTAGAGTATTTTTTGGATAAATCTTTATTGTTGGTAAAACAATAAATTTTTATAATATTATTGTTTTATACTAATAAAGTTATAAACAATAAAATTGGCGTGTTTTCTCTTAAAAATAATATTTCATACTATTTTTAATTGATTTTTACCTTATACAAATTTTGAGGACAGGAAAAGTACTTGATTTTTAATCAAAGTTTCATATCCACACCTTACATTTGGGGGCCCAGCCGTGATATTTTACCTGTGACATATTTTTTTTACTCTTTTTAATTCTTTTTCTTATATTGAAAAATTTAAAAACATATAAAAAATACTTATAATCCAAAAAAATCCTTAAAAAATAATTTTTTTCATATTATAAGTGAGGCTTATATTTTTATTTCTTTTTTGAAATAACCTTTTTTTTACTTAATTAATTGGCTTTTTCATTAATTTTAGTGTCTGAAAACGTGGTAAGACAAGAAAACATTGAAACAGCCTCAACAGTTACCAGTATTATTCCTGCAAGCACTGTGATTTCAGACCATAATAGCACTGTTATTGTGACTCAAAATAACCAACCTGAGCCAATAACCTCTGAATTAATTAACTTGGATATAAGTAATACCCTTCAGAGAGCTAAAAATTTGACAAATAGTGAGTTTTTTGACGTAAAATTACTATTTTTAACCTTTCTAATCATAAATATGCCTTCAACCAGATCAGGAGCAAGCTATAAACCCTCAAGCAGCTCCCAAAAAGGTCATAGACGTGATTATGGCAGAAGCCAATCAGATACAGAAGGACAAGGGTCAGTAAAAGACTTCCACAACAATAAATTGTCCAATTCTGAAGCTGATGACACTATTTTACCTTCAAAAAGAGCTGACACCGCCACAAGAAGCCTCAGTGGACATTTACAAAGCCAGCCAGAAGGCTTACAACAATGCACTTCAGTACAAAGAATACCAGATCCTTGCAGATCTGTGGAGAAACTGCATGAATTCATACCTAACTGTAAGAAAATTCTTGGGCCATCCCAACACTTGCAAATTGCTCAATGGATGGCATCCATTGATGGAGAAGAAAAACATGATGCTTTTGACACTGGAATGGAGGAAAAACAACCCTCCACCACCAAAACCAGTGCCAAAAACAGCCCCAGTGGCCAGCAGCAGCAATTCCAACGTGAAAAAGCAGCCACAACCTCCAAACAAGGGCAAAGGGAAGGCACAAGCTCCAAAACCTTACAGCCAGGGCTACAGGATTCCAAAGATTCAACAGGATGCCATGGAAAATGTATTTCAGATGGCCAGAACCATGATGGAATTACAAAAGAAGGAGGAAGCCAGATTAAAGTTCCAGAAATGATTTCTGATATATTTGATTCCATCCCAGAGTTGTATGATGCTATAAATGACGTGAAAAAACATCTTTCTGATAAAAATGAATCCATTTGTAACAACATTAAAACAAACAACCTGAGTCTGTGCCAAATTAATGAAACACTTATGTGTTTTGAAAAAGTTTTAAGAACAATTAAAAATTCTAATAATGACAATTCTTCTAACATTAAAATAAATGAACAATCTGCCATTATTAAAGAATTAACAGATAAATATTCTAAATTCAATATTGATGACATGATTGAAACAAGAATTAAACAAGCCATAAATATTATCAAGACAGATAACAAGAAAGTCCTTGATGACATTTCAAATTCATTTACTGAAGTAAAGACATATACCATTGCCTTGAAAAAGTGTTTTGATGCTTCACAAGAAGAAGTATCAAAATTATCAATGAAATTGAATCAAGTCACTGCTGATAATACAAGACAGACAGAGTTATGGCAAGAACTTACACATAAAGAAGACATGTATAAAATTGAAGTAATAAATTTAATACAAAGCTTCCAACATGAATACAGAAATTCCCAAAGGTGTAGCAACAGTAAAATGAATGACATTGAACAATTACTGAACACGTTACCAAGAATGTCTACACCTCTAAATCAAAATGAGGGCACAAGAATTTCAAATCCACAAGTATTGGATCCTGATAATTCACAATTAAAAAATGAATTATCCACTTCTTTTCATAACTTGGAACCATCAATGGGCCAAGCACTCTTGAAAGAAGTTCCAAAACTTAAAGAATGGCCTCACTTCAGTGGTGAAGGAGAGTATGACCATATGGAATTCATTAGAGGTATTGACATGATCAAAGAGGATTTTGAATTACCAGACAGATTGGTAACAGCCAGGTTTAACACCTTGTTTACCAGATCAGCTCACAGATGGTACATCAAAATAAGACAAGCACATGGACACCAGAGTTGGACTTGGTGGAAAACCCAAATCATCAACAAATGGGCAAATGATGCTTGGAGGTTTAAAGTTGAAACAGCCTTTGAATCTGCCAAATTTAATGCTGATAAAGACAAAGCTTTACCATGGTTTTGCCAACAAAAGGACAGATTAACAGCATTATATCCTGACATGTCAGAATTTATGATCCATAGAAAAATTCTGAGACAATGTGGAGGTGACTTAGAGCATGCTGTCAAAAGCAGGACTACTGAACAATCTTCAGCAGAGGATATTATCAATATACTAGAAGAAGTAACCACCAGAACCAAAATTGGTTCTAGTAGGGTGAATCTTAAAACAAGGTTTAATACACCTTGGAAAGATTCTGTGGACAAAAACCCCAAAGAAAATTCTAGTAATATTAAATATAAATCTGCAGATACAGTCAGAAAATGCCATATTTGCCAAAGCACCACCCATTTAGCCAATACATGTCCAAAAAGGGGGAAAATCAATGAAATTGACATTGAAAAAGAACCAGATGTTGAAAAAGAAGACATAATTGAAGACAATTCAGATGATAAGTCATCCATATTCTCTGAATCTTCAAAAGATATAGAAAATATCAATGCCACTTTTGACATCATGGAATCTTATTCCCACTTACCACAATTGAGCAATGGTCAAGTTGATTTATCAAAAGTTCAAGATGCACAACTTATGAAGACAAAACCAAACAGAGGAAAAGGTTATACAGCTGGTAACTCCTGTATAACAGAAGTGGTGATTGACAACAAACCCACCAAACTTTTGCTTGACCCAGGAGCCTTCTGCTCTTGTGTTGGAAAATCTTTTCTTAAGACTTGTGTACCAAATTTTGAAGACCAATTGTTACCAATTGATGGTATAAAATTCAACAGTGCAAGTAACCCAATGAAAGCATTAGGAATCTTTGAGACCAATGTCATATTCCCACACATAAATGGGAATTTAAGGATCACAGTTGAATTTGTTGTTATGGAAAATTGCTCTAGTACCCATTTTATATTGGGAAATGACTATTTAATCATGTATGGAATAGATTTACATAATAACAAAGACAGATACTTTACAATTGGAGACAATAAGCGCCAGAAATTTGCCTTTTTACCCTTTAAAAGACAAATTACAGTAAACAAAGTATCACCAGTAAACTTAGAGTTAGAGAAATTCAAGTCTGAACAGTCAAGTGAGGCTGAAATAAGCCTTCATCTGACTGATAAGCAAGAAAATGAACTTTCTTCCCTTTTGTATGACCACAGAGGAGCATTTGCTACAGACAAAGAACCCCTGGGAGCAATTATTGGTCATGAAGTTGACATCATTCTTAACATTGAGAGACCTTATCCACCACTCTTAAGAAGACCTGCTTATCCAGCAAGTCCAAAATCAAGAGAAGCTCTAGAAATTCATATCAAAGAACTTCTAGACCTTGGTGTAATAAGAAGAGTAGGCCACAATGAGGAAGTAGAAATAACTACACCAGTCATAGTGGCGTGGCATAATGGAAAATCCAGAATGGTTGGGGACTTTAGAGCTCTGAACACTTACACTGTTCCAGACAGATACCCAATACCAAAAATCCAAATTGCCCTTACTCAAATATCTCAAGCAGTGTATATAACCACTATGGATGCCCTTAAAGGATTCCATCAAAATGTAGTAACACCAAGAGCAAGAAAATATTTGAGAATTATTGTTCATTGTGGAGTGTATGAATACTTAAGGATGCCCTTTGGTATCAAAAATGCACCTTCACACTTCCAAAGAATGATGAATGAAATCTTCCCTGAAGAACTCTCAGAGGGATGGTTAATCATTTACATTGATGACATTATTATCTGTTCAAAGACTTGGGAGGAGCACATGTACAGATTATCAAGAGTTTTGACAAAAATCCAATCAGTAAACATGAAAATCTCCTTGAAGAAATGTCATTTTGGATTTAAAGAACTTAAGGCACTAGGACATGTTGTATCTGGTTTGTCCCTTGGAATTGATAAAAACAAAGTTGCAGCAGTATTGTTAAAACCCATGCCTCAGAATAAGAAGGAAATTCAGTCATTCTTAGGTTTTGCAGGATATTACAGGCAGCACATTAAAGACTTTGCATCCATAGCAAGACCACTTTATAAGTTGTGTGACAAAGACACAGTATTTGAGATGACTGTTGACAGAGTCAAAGCTTTTGAGTCTCTAAGAGAAGCATTGACCACTGCTCCACTCTTACTGATGCCAGACTTTAAATTGCCTTTCAAACTGTATATTGATGCATCAGGGGATGGACTAGGTGCTGCACTTCACCAAGTTCAGATCATAAATGACAAACCTGTAGAAGGACCAATATGTTTCATATCCAGGCAAATCAAACCAACTGAAGCCAGATATGGAGCAAGTCAAATGGAATGTCTATGCCTTGTCTGGGCCTTAGAGAAATTGAACTATTTCTTAGAGGGATGTGTTTTTGAAGTAATAACAGATTGTACAGCTGTGAAATCACTTTTGAACATGAAAACACCTAACAGACACATGCTCAGATGGCAAATAGCCATACAAGAATACAGAGGCAATATGACTATTGTTCATAAGGATGGGAATATTCATAAGAATGCAGATGGACTAAGCAGATGGCCATTACCAAATAACATTGATAATCCTGCTTATGTTCCAGAAGAAGCTTCACCACAAATTCCAATAGAAGGAATAAGTGTTACAGACTTGAACACCACCTTCTTTGAAGAAGTCAGAAATAGTTACACTCAAGATAAGAATTGTAGCATCTTATGCCAATTACTTAACAAAGACTGTAAAGACAACTCTCTAATACATGCCTTGGATGAAGTATGGAGAAAATCTTATAATGAAGGGAGATTTCACCTACTGGATGGTATAATTTACCACAGAACCAAGCACACATGTGTCATGACAGTTGTAGACAGGTCATTAATCAATCTTGTACTGAAAGAATGCCATGATAGTCCCTTTTCAGGACATCTTTCTGAGGACAGAACAAGAGAGAAAGTAAAGACCTGCATATGGTGGCCAATGTGGCAAAAAGATGTTGCAGAATATTGCAAAACCTGTGACAGATGCCAAAAGGCAAATAAATCCACTGGCAAAAGACTTGGAAATATGATGAAAATCCAAGAACCAAACAGACCTTGGGAAATTGTCCATATGGATTGGGTAACTGGCCTACCACCAGGAGGTGACAGGAGCTATAATGCTTGCCTAGTAATTGTGGACAGATTCAGTAAAACTCCAATCTTTTTACCATGTCACAAAGATGATACAGCCATGGATACAGCTCTTCTGATATGGAATAGAGTAGTGTCATGGACTGGGATATTTACAAATATCATCAGTGATAGAGATCCTAAATTCACTTCAGCTCTATGGACAAATCTTCACCAATTATTTGGCACAAAACTGTCTTTCTCTACAGCCTACCACCCACAAACTGATGGTCTGGCTGAAAGAATGATCCAAACCTTAGAGGACATGGTGAGAAGATTTTGTGCATATGGCCTTGAATTCAAAGATTGTGATGGATTTACCCATGATTGGTGTACTCTGTTACCAGCACTGGAATTAGCATATAAAACATCAATCCATGCTAGTACCAATCAGACTCCTGCTGTTCTAGAAAAAGGATGGAACCCCAAGTTACCCCAAGACTCCTTGAGGAAAGACTTAATTGAAATACATCCCACAGCTGCTAGCTTCAAAGGAATGCTAGACAAAGCTAGAAAGCATGCAGTAAGGTGCATGGAGGACTCTTTTGCATATGCTAAAGACAAATGGGATAAATCTCATGCAACTCCAGATTTCAAAGTAGGGGACCTAGTTCTTGTATCAACCACTAACTTCAATAACATCAAAGGATGTAAAAAGTTGAAAGACTCCTTTGCAGGACCTTTTGTGATTAAGGCCCTCCATGGAGAAAATGCTGTTGAAGTAGAGTTATCTGAAGAACTTAGCAATAAGCACCCTACATTTCCAGTGAGCTTGATAAAGCCATATAAATCTAGTGATGCTGAGAAATTTCCCTTGAGGAATAAGATTCCCCAAGTTATACCTCCTATTGAGACATCTGGTGCTAAGAAAATTACCAAAGTTCTTAAAGAAAGGAAATTAAGAACCAAGAAAGTAAGGGAATACCTTGTTAGGTACAGTGACCCAACTTGTGAAGATGAATGGTTAGAAGAAAAAGATATACCAGAAGCTACCAAACTCCTCAGAAGATTCAGACACACTAGAAACTCCAATATTACAAAGTAATATTCTTTTTTAGGGGGAGGGAATGTGAGCCTTAGAGGTAATTTCATATACCCAAAAGACCACAAATATAAAAAATAACATATTAATATAAATAAAATAAATTTATTTATATTATTAAAATAAAAATAAAAAATATAAATATAAAATTATATTAAAAATAAAAAATTAATTATAATTTAAAAATAAAATTACTTTAAATTTTGTAAATATAAAATTACATTTATACTTGAAAAATTTAAGTAAAAATGAAATTTTAACAAAATTGTGAAAAAATAAATAAATTTGGAAAAAAGTTAAATAAAATTTATTATAACTTTTTATCCAATAAATAAACATATAAATTTTATTTCACCATTGGATTCCTCATAAAAAATCAGGTGGGGTCACCTCTGAGTGAAATTTTTGTAACTCAACTCTAAATAAGCTTAAATTAAGTTTTTAGTATTTTCAATACAAAAGTTGAAAATCCTCAAAACCTTAATTTAATTCACACCACATGTGGTGTTAACCATCAATTTTTGTGTTAAAATTGAGGTGTTGTGTTTAGTTTAGAAGTTATGAGGAATTAAAGTATTTTCAATTGAATTCAATTGAAATGTCAAAATGTGCGCGTGTATTACATAAGTGAACTTTGATTTACATATGAGGTGTCAATTATTACTGTATTGTACTGTACAATTGAATTGAATTACATATGTAAATTATAAGTATAATACATGATGAGGAATTAAAAGAAAAATAAATTGGAAAGATTAAATTTGGGGGGGAAAAGGAACTCCAGCTCTAAGGGGGAGCTAGACCCCCAAAATCCTTGCTGACAGGCGTGGGATGTCAAAATTCACGCAAAAGTTCATCACTTTTGGCCTGGAATTGAGTTACAGGGTCTGTGGACTCAATTGATGATGAGGTTTTGATACCAACTGGGGTAGTTTTAGCTGTTGCCAAGAGGGTAAAACTACCCTTAAGATAAAACAATCATAATAAAAACGGTTTTAACTGGTTTCTATGCCTCTGACACACATTCTGACGTGTTTTGAAGGCTCTAGGCCTGGTATTGCTATAGTAATGGCTGATTTAAGGGTCTAAAATGGCTAAAAATGGCTTAAACCAGCCTTTTTTGGTCTAAACCAGGGTTCAATGATGCCATAATTGGCTTTTCTGTTGTCAGACTGTTTTTCACGACTGACAAGAGTAAATTTTACTTTTGGAGCAAGAGAATTGATGGCTATAAAAGAATGTCTTCTTTGCCCCACTTTTCTCTTCATGTTAGAATCTTTTCCTTTTATTAATTAGTTTAAAACTGTTAAACCAATCAATAAAAGATTCCAACCACCCTTTTTAAATCATTTTAATCCTTTTAACCACGTGAAAAAATCATTATAATCATTGTTTGTAACTCTTATAATCATTTTTACCCCTGAACCACCCCAAAAGTGAATTAAAGCATCTTTCATCACTGTAAACTTTGTCACTTTGTTTCCAAATTCACTCTGGTCACTTTTGGGCGTGTTTTCTCTTTAATATTCTTTTTAAAGACTTTGTTCTTTAATTAATTGCTTGCAGTTCTTTGCTCAATTAATTCCAATTGAAATTGCTCTTGAAGAAATTTCTTTTGTAGCCTTAAAATATCTCTTGTAGAGTATTTTTTGGATAAATCTTTATTGTTGGTAAAACAATAAATTTTTATAATATTATTGTTTTATACTAATAAAGTTATAAACAATAAAATTGGCGTGTTTTCTCTTAAAAATAATATTTCATACTATTTTTAATTGATTTTTACCTTATACAAATTTTGAGGACAGGAAAAGTACTTGATTTTTAATCAAAGTTTCATATCCACACCTTACAGTGAGAATGTGAAATTGAACAAATATTACTTTCCTGCTCTCATGGCAGAGCCTTGGCAATACCACTAAATACCCAAAAAAAGGTAACAAACAAATTAAAAACCTTTTCTTTATATTTTAATTCCAAATTAATCAATATAAATACATCAAAATAAATACAGAGGCCATAAACAGTCATAAATCAATGAGTATCTCAGGGCCCAATGCATACTTAATTCAAAAGAACACATATGACTCTTTGGATGTCATATATGTAAAACCAATCCTTGCTGAGATACCTGGATATATGCACTTTTGTGATCAGTGCATATATTGATGGTTTTTAGTTCATATTTTTTGAGGTATACATAATAAAGATATGATCCAAAACTGAAGTTACCACAAAAAACCTTAAAGATACAGTTATCAACTTTATGTCACAAGCTATAAATAGAGAAATAAATTTCAAAGAGAAATTGATCAAAAATAGTCATAACAGTTTATTTCTCAAAAGCAAAAGTTATCAAAACTTATAATAAAGCAGATATTGAGACTATCCTAGTTCATATTTGAAGAAGAAAATATTGTTTTCATAATATTCAAGATATACACATGTGAAATTTTGGTTCAAAGTTTCAAATAGTATATTTAGACAGAAAAGATGAATTACAAGTTTAATAATGAAAAATAGAGTTTTAATTATTTAATTCAATCCCCTTGAAGCCTCATTAAGCACATTCCAAGCTATTAGATTTAGACCTCTAAGTTTCATTTTCACAAAAAATTTCAAAGGTATAAAGGATTGAAGTTCAAGTGGAAAATAGATCATTTTTGATCTTTAACTCTAATCTTAATTTGAGTTCAAGAGTGGAATAAGAGAAGCAAATGGTGGATTATCTTATTTGATGACTGAAACTATCTTAATGCAAAAAATTAAATCATTTTCTGATCTTTTCATTCTAATAAATGTAACTTATAGTGATAAGTTTAAATTATGTTGTGATAATAGGATAAGAAGGTGTAATGATCATGTAACCCTCACTAAACTAATAATAATAATAAATCAGTTTAAAGAATTTCAGTATAAGTGCTATGAGGTTTCTTTTAAGTATATAAATACCCCTTCTTCCTCTGTTCCTCCCTCAGATGCATTGAATAATAAATATATTAAATATAAAGGTAAAACACTTTTGTATTTTAAATAAAAATCCTCAATTTCAAAATATTAAAGCTATAACTTGTATTAATCACTTAATCCTTACTGATTACATTCATGTTTTATTAAGAACTGTTAATATCTCTTAATATCTTTAAATACATGTAAGAATAATAAAAATTGTGTCTCTCACTATTCAGAATTGGAGCAAAGTTATACAAAGAAGTTTGCACTACTTCTTTAGGTGTAAAATAATTCCAAATTCCAAATTTGAGAATGAAAACAAGATAATTATTATCTTATCAATATTATTTCTCTGTTAATTTCTCTACAAAATTATTTTTTGAATTATTATTAATGGTATTTAAATTTATTCATAGTTTTCATATTAATAATATTCTAGTTAGATTCTTTGGTTAAATAACAATATTCCATGCTATCATTATTTTTTGGTAACAATAATCATTAGCCTTACTACATCTACTATTCAATTATTATAATATTTATGCCTCATAAATAATTTAATTTCCTTTACAACATAACTACAAGAATACTTTGTTACTTTAATCATTTTTATTCTTATTACTCATTATTCATCAGGACATTCAAAGTACAATAAGTGAAATATTAGTAGTTCTTACTTATTTTGTGATAGTTAAACCTTACACAGACCATGTCAGCTAAAACTCAGATCTCTCTTTGTCTTTTGGAATTTCTCCCTTGATTTCTCCTACTCCTGAGTCCATTTCTGACAATTTCCCATTTAAAAGTGTGACAGATATAGATTAATCTTATTATTCCCTGGAGGAACAGCCTAATAGAAGAATAACAGTCATAGGGCCAAGACATCTAATGCTCATGAGAATGAGATATCATCTGAAAAAATTCTTCCTTAAAATTGGTCATTGCCCCAAACAATAGAAACTGAAACCCTAAATAACTATCAGGAAGAAATCCAAAGTGACAAGAACAAATAATGCAAAAGGGAAATGGTAAATACATGAATAAAATGAATAAAATTAACATAGTAACAATCAGAGATAAAAAGATTGGAATTCACCCCATAACCTGCACCTGGGTCTTTAATATTGAAAGGAACAAGGATTAATCAAAAACTGAGCGCAAAGAATGCTTATGTGCTCAGGGATTTCATCAAATACATGGACTATATTGCACCCAGACCTTCTCACCAATGGGTAGAAAAAGCTCCCTCAGAACTCCAATATCAAATGGGGCTGTCAAAAAACATTAATTTCACCAAATTTATGTGAAAAGTGCATTCTTGAATGAACCTCTCCATGAAGACATCTGCTTGGCAATACCCAAATTAATAGAACTCGGGGGGGACAAGGTACTAAACCTAAAAAAGCAATCGATGGAATCAAACAGGAACCACTAGCCTAGTCCAATTATTTATCAAAATGGCTCATCTCTGTGGGAGTGTTATTCTCCACCTCTGACTCATGTGTTTTCTATAGAAAAGGACCAGCTCCCATTTGTATAAATGTGCATGTATATGACCTATCTCTGTTCGGATCAGATCTCAAACCATTGAATCTTTAAATACAATGCAAATATGACATGAAGTAAATAGGAAAGGCAAACTTACTATTAGGCATCAAGGTAGACCAGTGACATACGTTTCAGTATTTTTCAGGAACACAACATGAAGATGATCGATAATAATTATCGAGTAAGAAACCTACTTCTGACAAACACACCACTGAAACCAGTTATCCAGCTGATGAAGGAAACTGAAGATGAAGTAAGTTCTTTCAAACAGCTTGTTGTTAACCACACACGCGCCATAGGTTCTCCAAATTAAATCAGCACAAACACAAGACCAGACATCTTGTTTGTGGTAAGCCATCTGTCTAAGTTCCTTGAGAATCCGGGCATCACCCATTGGAATGCCTGTGTTTCAGTAATGTGGTACATTTACCAAACCAAAGACGTAAGCCTCAAGTCTCATAACTTAGGAAAGGAAAAAAATATTCCCTACACCAATACCAACTGGGAAAACTCAATTATTGACAGACAATAAATAGGTGGATACCTCCTCACACTTAACCATCACCTTGTTTCCTGAAGAACCAAAAAACAACAAATAATTTCGCATTCAACCACAGACGCCAAATAAAAATTATTATCTGATTCAGCCAAGGAAATTCTCTGATTCAAACAACTACTTATGGAAATTGAAATCAGTGAGGAACACAATATGACAACTCTGATCAATTCCAATAAAGGGGAAATTGACCTGGCACACCCCAACACTAATCATAATTGTTTCAAAACGAAGCACATGTATAGTAAGTATCCTTTCATACACAATCCAACCAAGGACTCAAAAATTGAACTCAATTACAACTTGACTCACTTGATGGCTTCAGATTTTCTCACCAAATCTGTAGGTAATACTATACCACTAAGAACAAGATATTTTCTCAACATTTTCGAACTCTGAATATCCTCGGTTCTTTGAAAGGGTGCTGTTAACATTTAACAACCAATGGTTGAACAAAATAACTCCAATTCAACATTCTGGCCAACAAGTTGAAAATATTAACCTCCTATAACCACTTTTCCACCTGCAATAATGTGCAGGTTTTCAGTTAACTCTTCCGAGATATCTCCACCTTATAAAGACTCAAAATAGCTAAATATTACTCCTTTGTCAGTAAAAACATCTATTACTCTTTTATCTCATCTCTATTCATCTTTTACTACAATATTATTAGGGTGTTAGTAAAAGCACGTAAGCCCTTATGTGTTTTTACCAAATTATGGCCAAAACATGTAATTTTATGGTAAAAACACATAAGTGACCTAATTTTTTTATAAAAATTCCTCAGGCTCAGTTTTGAGAATTTTTAACATATTTTTTTGCCATATTTTTTCCGACATGGGATGTGAAGGTCCCCAAATTTTTTCAATTTTTTTTTTGACCAATTTTTCTATTTTGGGCAATTTGGTAAAATGGCCCATTTTTTTGGAAAAATTCATTAAAAATGTTCCCACTTATGAATTTCAATATTTTTCTTTTTAAAATGAAGGTGAGAATGTTGAGAATAATAAACCAGAAGCCCAAAATTTTTGTATTTTTTTTGCAAGAACATTTGTAGGCCCAAAAAGTCCATGTTTTTTTATGTTTTCTTGTTCATGTTTGTAATTGAATTGAAAATGCCATTTATGACATAAATTGAATTCAAAATGTAATTTATGATGAGTGGAAGTTAAAATTTAATTTTTGGCATTAACAGTGCCCTTTATCACATCAAAAGTGCCATAAATGGCATCACTAATGACATAATAATGCCATAAATGGCATCAAGAATGACATGCAGATGCCATTTATGGCCAGAAAATTGGCATAAATGGAATTAAAGCAATGCCATAAATTGAATTTAATGGCCTTGACAATGCCATTTATGCATTTAACAATGCCATAAATGACCTTAACATTGGCCTTTAAATTGGCATGAATGGTCTTAACATTGGCCTTAAAAATGGAATTAATGGCCTTAACTATAACATAAATGGCATCAAAAATGCCATTTATGGAATCAAAAATTCCATTTGTGGCATTACATAAATGGAATTAACAATGCCACTTATGGTGTTACATAAATGGCATTATGCCATTTATTGCATTGATAATGCCATTCATGGTATTAGTAATGCCATTAATGGCACTGTTGATGCCATTTATGGCACTGTTAATGCCATTTATGGCACTGTTAATGCCATTAATGGCATTGTTGATGCCATCAATGGAATTGTTAATGTCATTTATGGCACTGTTAATGTCATTTATGGCACTGTTAATGCCATTTATGGCACTGTTAATGCCATAATGTCATTTATGGCACTGTTAATGCCATAATGCCATTTATGGCACTGTTAATGCCATAATGCCATTTATGGCATTGTGGATTCCATAAATGGCATTAATGGCATCAGAAATATTGCATTGATAATGCCATTAATGGCACTGTTAATGCCATAAATGGAATTTTTAATGCCACAAATGGCATTAATGGAATCATAAATGCCATAAATAGCCATATTTCACTTAAAAACCATCCCTTACGTGTTTTTACCATAAAATTACATGTTTTTACCAATTGATGGTAAAAACACGTAAGTTTTTAGTAAAAACACGTAAGCTCTTACGTGTTTTTACCAATACCCTATTATTAATTGTTATTTTTATACAATTTTTCATGATATTTTATTATTATTCTCACTTAGCTATATTGGTTCAAGTAGTACTTAGTAACCTATCTCAGATCTTGTTATTATTTTGAGTGAATTGTTCCCCTGTCCTTTAGAAACATTTCTTTCTACGTCATATTAGCTCAAACCTGTTACTGAAATAATACATCTTTAGTTTACTGCTTAAAACTCAACAAGAAGGAACATACATTCATGCATTCACTTATAGCCACTTGCACGGATACAAAGTACAGAAGGGACTTTTTGGCGGATTTCCACAACCAATGGCATGAGAATCGCAGTACTTAGTCCATTGATTCCACTCGTGTGCTCATGAAGCTCATATGGTTGGAGCATGGTTGCACTAATTTCAAATCCCGTGCAGTGTAAGATTTTCCATATTTCTGTTAAGGGCCATCGGAAGAGAGGAAGCTTTCCTGCTTGGGTTGTATAAGATGCCCTTTCAGCCACTCGAGGTTCATATATGGTGAGAACCGTAGCCATGGCTTATTTGCAGCGGCTACCGTCTCTTTTTGTTCGTCAGTTAACTTCGCCCCCCAAGGAAGAAAGGTCTTTAATAACTTGAAAGTATCATGACACCGGAACTGGTCATTAGTTGCTAACTTGTGCGCAAAGGCGACCATTGAACAAAGATAACCCTCGTCGTCTTCAAAGACAGCCTCCCATTTAGCTGAATTGATCGTTTGGTAATAAGATTTTATAAAAGTCAAGGATAATTCTGTTCTCATGATATCATTTTCGGAAACGCAGGTTGATCGATAACGACCCCGAAATTCAAATGAAATCGAAGCTCCGTTTCCTCCTTCAGTTCTGAAGATGAGCTTTCGAAGCATTCTTAACATTAGGATTTTTTCGTAATTCTTTGAATCTCGATCAAGAAGTGCACGCTTGACTTGGTCATGAGAAAACAGATGATTGATTGCCCTCTCCAGAGCGCGGTCCTCAGCTTGAAATATATAGAAATGCTCTTTATCTTTTAAAAAATTTAGTGTCCACGAGTTAAGCAACAACATATGATCGCGCAGGCCTATTATCTCTGGTATTATTCTCGGATCCCAAGAGTTAACTTCTCCAGAGTTTCGTAGTGACGACTCAATCATACAGGTTGAATGGCGAACAACTTGAGCGTGTCTAGTTTCTTGAGCTTTTTCCGCCAGAGGTAGTGTAGAGATGAAAGCATAAAGCAAATCCTTATGAGAGGTTTCGACTTTTCCTCTGCGGCCAAGCGAAAACCCATTCACATTCAGAAAATTATCAATCACAAGGTCCCTTTGACATTTCTTTGGTCTTTGGTTGATTTGGCTTTTTAGGTCCATTTTTATTTGTGGGCTCCCCAAATCTTTCAATTCTGACGTACCAATAGCAGACTTGTGGGTTTGAAGCACTGATACAGAGTTTTCGGTTTTACCTATACAATATCTCGACTTTTTTTTTGCCCATTTTATTAATTCACTTGCCCTGAATTGGTTTAACGAAAGCAGGATTTTTCCAATATCCTTTTCTTCAAAGGTTAGCCCATTTTTCCCATATGGACCTAAAGAATGAAAAAAATTGATAAAAAAAATCGTCAAGTTGAGCAAAGTCAATATGCTTCTAAAAAATTCATTGAAGAGAGCTGAGGTTGTGTCATTGAAAAGATTTCTTGCGACAGAAAAAACGACTTCCTTACTATAATTCAATTCTGAGTCCGAAGGCACTTTTAGCCCGTCTGTCACAGCAATGGTTTGTGTGAAGAACTCTGGAGGAGTGTAAAACCCTTCCCACTGTTTCGGTGGGGCAGAGTAACCCATCGAATCAGGAGTAAGGGAGGACCTGTAATAGTCATCGACTGGTAACAGTGGCTCTGAGCAGAAATGAGTAGTAATAGATTGAATAAAACTCATTCAGAGGTACTTGTATTATTTTGTTAGATGAAGCTCGATTTGATGAGCACCAACTTGGATTAGGTACCTCCTTATGAAGCTCACTAGCACTTCCCGTTCGTTGTTTCTTGAGCAATTCATGCCTTTGATTATCGAATGAAACAGGCGTATCTGATTTTATTTCAGGACGCTTTTTGCCTTTTTTTGAAGCAATAGAGCCTAGCGTCTCCTATCATGAACCACTCATTAACTCTCGTCCAAACCAGGCCATGAAATCATGAAACTTAACTTAGAAAAAACAATTGGAGCTTACAGCGGAGGAGCTTTCACAGAACTGACTTCCACGGAGTGGGAAATGGGCTTGCACTCCATTGAGCAAACGAGGAGTCCCATCGCCAACGGCTACTTTGTACCAACTGTTAGATTCCTGTAAATGGTTTGTGAGCGTGCAAAAATGAAAGCTCAAATGTAAGAATAATGCGAATATACATCCATTGTACTTGATTAATTCAAGTTCTTTCATTTTGGACGTTGAAATTCAAGATATTAACATAGAAGTATTAGCCTGCTATATATATTGCGTGGGTGAGAGTGCTCCTTCATAGTCTCCTGACTTCATTTGCAGCATACAGATTTCGACGTCCGGCCTCATCGTGTGGCAAACTGTTAGGATGTTGTAAAAGGGATAAAACAATAATGATTTTTCGATGAAGAAACAGGAAGAAGGAAGAGAGATTCCTCTTTTAAATAGAAACGAAACATACAAATTGTAATACAGGCTAAGACGCGTCAGATTTTAATATTATCCAATATAGATTTCTAGCTGACGTAATCAGAGTAAGAGAAAGGAACAGAATTTTCTATGCAAAGTAACAATAGAAAGGCACAGAAGTTTCTACAGAATGTAACAATAATTATTTTCCTGAGTGGAAAGATGGAGTAGCAGCCAGGCTGCCACAAAACGAGAGGCCAGACAAAGAAGGAGGGGGTGGACGAGGTAGAGAGGGATTTGCATCGTGAAAAGCCGTGAGTTTGCCGGACAAACAACCCAAAATGAAACCCAAAGGGACCCAAGTGTCATCCTCCGGAGAAGAATCCTTTCAACGCAAAAGGTAATGGTGAGTTCGCTGAGTAAAGCGACAATCCAGGACTGCAGAAACTTCACGCCATTTGGTAACGGAGGGCAATACATTGACCAAGGTCGGAGTGACAGATGGTGGAGAGTAGTGGGGGTTGATGGAGGCAGCAAGTATCGTTTAAGCAATGCAATGTTGAAAACCTGATGTATTCAACGCAAATACACTGGTCACACCAAACGGACCACATTTGGACCCACCATAAAAAGGGCCCACAAAGTGGTAATCGAGTTTGGCACTAGGTCGAGTAGTAGCTAAATACCTGCGCCGCAACACACCCAAATTGCCGGGGAAGAAGTTGTCATGTGGTTAACATCCGTCATTGTAATGCAAATCTTGACGATTTTTTGCTCGAGTGATAGCCATAAAGGCCTTAGCTTCGCTGCGCATTAACTGGGAGAGGAAATGGTCAGCGGCAGTCACAGTAGACGGGGTAGTGAGAGTATTAACACGTGGGTGAAAACCCTTCCAGAGAAAAGATGGAGAAAAGACTGAGGAGGAGGAAACAGGATTATTGAAACAAATCTGAGCCATGGGCAATAAATCTGGCCAATTGGGTTGACGATGCGTGCAAAAATGTCGCAAATAATCCTCCAAAGTTTGGTTCGAACGCTCGGTTTGGCCATCCGTCTGTGGATGGAAAGCAGTGGAAGGAGTGCACAAATCACCTAAACCTTTGCAAAATGACCGCCAAAAGGCACTGACAAAAATAGAACCCCTGTTCGCTGCGATTTTGGTCGGAAATCCATGGTGACAAACAAAGCGATCTGGAAAAAGTAAAGCCTAATCAGCACCCATCATAACTTTGCGGCGTGGAAGTAGATGACAACATTTAGAAAAAAGATCTGTTACAACAAGGATGGCAGCAAAGCCACAGGACAAGGCAAGTTTGGCAACAGAATCCATACCAATCTCACTCCACGGTCACGACGAAGTGGGTGATGATTGTAACAAACCCTGGGGCGCAGCTTGTACTGTACAGCTTGTGTACACGCTGACAAGAATTGTGATGATTGATCAAGTCCTGTAATTCAACAGATAAATTTGGCCCAGAGAACATCCTCCAAATAGAACACACACTGCAAATTCTAACTGTTTTCCCATATGGTATATCAGTTATGTTGCACGGTATAACAGATAGCCATTAAGTTCTGTGCGGGCTTTTTTTTGCGCATGCTCACCACACCTACACGCAGTGCTAAGGGTGACCCCCGGCCCGAAGACTTTCCAAAGAACCCAAGGGAATGCCTCTATGGGATTGGCTCACAGGGCACATAATATTACCTCAACTTAAGTTCACATCCCATTTGAGCAGGGTATGGGATGGGGCTTGGACCACCAACAGGAACCAAGGAATCCATTTCAGGCAACAAGTTACAATTCTCATTGCAATAAAGATCAAGGCAATAAGGCAATAGACAGAAAAAAAGGATATCAAAACAAAAAAATAGCACAATCAATGAGCATAAAAATTAGTAAAAAAGATCATTCATGAGAATATTTTGGCCCAAAAGTGCAGGCCCAATCCTTGACACATGCCAATTACTCAACATGCATGCTTGAGGGTGAAGCACACTGTAGTATTCCATACCATTAGTATCAGTTTCAAGCTTACCAGAAAGATAAATAGATATAGAATTCAATATACACAATATTTTTGAAGATAAATAGAAAGGTGAAAAGAAGTTATTGCTACAGACACAGTTACAATTCCAGACTCAAAAAGAAAAAAAAAAACTTTCTGTCTTAGCACTACTGGCAAGCAGCTGATGTTGCATGATGCAGCGTCGTCCTGACGCTGTGGCGCTGTGAAATAGTGCTTGTAATCTTCCCCTTCTGGTCATATGTATATCTTGAATTGTCAGAATGCTAGGGTTATGAAAGGCATTTGAAACAAGTGTGAAACAGAGCTGGTTAAACCTCTTGTGTTGGAGAACATTCTTTGACCAGTACTAGGGCAGGACTAAAAATGCCTCTTTATTTGAGCCATTATTGCTCAAACCTTCTAAGAAGTCACTAACTAGAAAATCAATGGATTATCTCTCAGAAAAACATTAGAATTCTGACAGTTGGAAAGAAACTTCTTTATGTTTTCGAAGTGCGTGCAACATATTTTTCAGCCGTTGTGCTGTGAGCCCAATTGATAAGTCTGAAACAACTTGCTGGAGTTATTGTGTTGACATTTCACACAAAGTACCCCATGTCTAATCCAGACACATTCCTTTCTTATGTTGTTCACCTGCTTAGGATCCCTCAAATAAAACATGGGCACACTATAGCATCATACCAGTTAGCTACTGCTCTTGTCCCTCCCCTTGTATTTAATTTTTTGGTCATGTCTTTCAATTGGTTTAAGCCTACTCACCTTCTCAAAAGCTTCATCTCATGCTTTAAATCCTTTCAACTGTTATAAATTAACTGCATTAAATACGTTTGATTAATCTATAGCACTTATTTTCTCAAATTTCAACTACTCATATTTTTTATTTAGTTTGAATTACTGCAAACCAATTCTTATCATTAGTTTATCAAGAACATTCAATTAAAATGAGGTTTCTGAATTCAAATTCTCATGCTCAACCAACTGCAGGACCCTCATTGGGCCAGACTGACGTTCAACCAATTCAAAAGGCCATTTTGGAACATGACGAATTAATTGCCCAGTTATGGCAGCAAGAAGAAGCTGCAGAACCAGCCAAAGAAAATCCTTGGGGAAGCAACAGTCAAAAAACAGATAAAGGAAAGGGGCGCCACATCAGTTTTGAAGATCAAGTGCATAATACTCCAAAAGCAAGCAGTCATACAAAAAAATCAAAAAAAACCAGAAGCACCCAATGTCCCCAAGTACGACCAGCTTCATCAGTAAGGTGCAATCCAATACAAATGCTCATGCAAAATGCACCTCCTGATTTCAAATATACAAAGGTGAGAAACTGCATACAACTTTTTCAAATCCAGTTGGCTAATTAGGTTAAGAAATGTATTTAGGAAGCTTTATACGTACACATCAAACTTTTGTGGGGGAGGATTACTCCAGGTGCAATGCCAACAGCTCCCAACAAACAATAATTGAAAGAATTCTACCAACGCTTTTCCAGTGTTGAAGAGGTTCAGAGTGTTCCACAAAACTCTCAAGGTGTGAAATCAATTAACGAAGCTCAAGTCCAAACTTTACGTGATGCATGTTCTGGAAAGAGAAAAATAGGTAAAAATATTATAAACATGCAAGATTTCTACATCACATACATTCATGCAATGCTTGCCAAGCTGGGAATTTGTATCTGGGCACCTGATCTTGAAAAGGCTCCCAATTCCCTGTACAATGAGACGTGTCGAGTTGTAGCCTTGATGAAATTTTGCCAAATTGCATGCAGTGGGGCCTATCAATATATGCGGGCCAACCTTACTTACTGTGGTGATCTGGGATTGCTTTGTACTGCATATGATCACTATGTGCACTATGTATTAGCCAAAAGGTATAAGATGGAATCTCAAGACCAAGGATGGAATGAGCATGAGGTAGAGAAAAAGGTAGTACAGCGGGAAAGACTAAGAGTAAGTGGTTTTGTTTGTTTCAAATGATTTTTGTTCAAAAATCTAATCCAAGTGATGTTTGAAAAAAGCTACTTCATTGGTGTTACAAGTTTTTAGTGGGCCACAATTATGCAAAAAGGTATCAAATCATTGCATCAGATGTTAATGCACATAGTGATGATGAGTAGAATTCAAAGGCAGGAGTTTATGTCATCAAGACACTTGCCTACCAATCTGAGAATTCTACTGCCTTCTTTCGCTGACTTGACTGCAAGATTAAAGATGTTGAGGCCATGATGGGCCGCAGATCAAATCAATGAATTTGTCGGAGGCCCAAGATTCCAATCATTTCTGAATTTAAAAAGACACCTAAAAATGTTGCAATTGACCTTTACCGACCAGAATGGTTTAATGATAGAGATCACTCTGAAAAATTAATGGCAGCCAATTTATCTGAGGTCGCATTTGTTCCAGTCAAGGACCTACCTCCTAAGAGAAAACAACATCCCAATGAAAGACTTGGTGATATTTCTTTCAACTACAAATACTGGGATTTGACCATAAAAGATTACGAAATTGAACCTAGAACTCCCGAAAGTAGTGAAAGAGATAGCAATGCTGGTGATTTGAGTGATGATGAAAGTGTTGATTTAGATGCAGCCAATCCTCACTATGACTTTGAAAACCATTTGGTCATCAAGCAAATCATTGAGTTGGAGCAAGGTGAAATAGAGCTTGAACCAGAGGAACACAATGAGGAGTTTGAAGAAAGTCAAGAAGCCGGAGGGGATGTGATTATGTCAGATTCTTGGGATTCTAGAGGAAAGAAAAGTCAGCATTCACAAATGGACTATTATGAGGAAGACAAGTGGTAAATTTGAAGAATCTTTACTTGGTTTTATTCTTTATTGAGTTAAATTCTATTGATAAAGATGAGAAAAAAACAATACAAGGAAAAAAAATTGACTCAGATTGCAAAGGTAAATGAAAATGTAAATATTTCTCTTGGATTGATTTTGTTTGAATAGTATTGGGCTTGCATGTGGATAATTTACTTGAAGATAAATGAAGTTTCCTTTGTAAATAGTTGATGAATCTAGGTTTAGACAAAGTTGATTGGGTTTTTTAGGGTTGACTAGTGATTGTTTGCAAATGGATTGATGATGCGAATATACATGGATTGAAAAGTGTAAATAGTTGAAGAGTGATTTTTGATTGTAAATAGTTCAAATGGCTATCCTGGGAAAATTAACGATTTAATTTGAGCAACATGTGGACAAGTTGATTAGTGCCGTGATGTTTTTTATTAATGGTGTTGGAAGAGCTAAAGCAAGGTGAACTGCATGATTGTTGCATTTCTTGAATATTAGTTACATAGAGAGCAATTGTTAAAATCCAACATTACCAATGATTTCATACATCGTCTAGTTGTTGATTAGAATGAGTCCATCTCCATTGTGACTTTTCTCACGTCACAATCCAGAATCTTCTACAAAGATTCCAGTTGAGTCCAAATTTTCTCCTTTTTTGATCACATGAAACAGCACACTGGGCTCTTTGCATCCAAGGGTCCAGGCTGGGAGTTTGTGGTAGGCTCCAGTAGCCAAGACATTACTTGAAGGAACTATTTCATTGTTACCTGTTTGCCTTAGATGTACAACTTCCAACTTGTCAAGAACGTCTTTCAACCATGGTGCTTCATCCCAAATGCTCTTCGCTATGTCCAGGTGCTTGATGATCAGTTGTTTATCATTTGGCCCATGACAGACCACCTTCAGAATATGTATCACAATTCCACAATGGATCTCACCTGCGGATATATATTGAATCATATTGTTAGGTTCTGAATTACCAATCAGACACCCCTTATCCTTATGGTTGCTAATTCTTTTGCATAGTTAAGCAATACTGCTGTACCTTCTGGGTGAGGAATGTTTGAGTAATCACGGAGTTTTGGTGTTTTTTTTTTCGCAAATGAAATAGAATCTTCAGGTAAGTGCTGTAATCCATCTCGAAATAAACTTCATTACTCTCTTGAATTTGTTCAGACACCTCCCATTCATTTTTTTCCATTAACATTTGCCATTGGCAAAATGATTTCATTATTGTTACACCAAATTTACCTTGAAAAAAGAATAAGTTCAGCCAGAGCCCCCAACTTCCCACCCATTTTGAGTTACCGATTTGGCCGCTAGTTGGGATATGCTGCAGAATCCCAATTAATCTCTCCCCAGAAAATTCTGAAACACCTATCAATGGGCCCCAATGCCTGAGCTGCCTTTCAATATGCAAGGACTAGTGATGATTTGGGTTGATGACATAACCATGGAAAAGTGATTTTGAGAAATCACAATACTTTTGATATTCCTCTGTAAAATGTGAGCGATCGGATATTTCAATTGATAAACCCTCCAAAATATGTGTGCATGCTACCGATGCACGAAAGTTTTCCACCAAGAGGCACATTCTTATGGCTTCATTTGGACTGTTGCCCAATTGGTCAATATCTCCAATGAGATTATTGATGGCTGCTCAAGGTAAATAGATTGCAAAAAGTGAGTGCCATTCACTTGCCTTTATCTTCCCCTCTTTTTCCTGTCCAAGCCAATGAGGAATGCGAGTAACACCCAATGGAACAGTAAAATTCCTCAATGCAGACACCATCTTGTGTGCTTGGTCCCATGACAGACCTACCAGGCCTGAAGTATTGCCACCCTGCATCTCAAAGTCGTCTTCTGTATCATAATCATTGGTTTTGTTTTCATCTTGTACAAGTTTGTCCAAATACCATCTCCATCAATTACGAAAATGGTGTTGAAGTATTCCTTCAAACCAATTATGCATGATACCAAGTGGTATCTGTTGCACAGGATACCAATAGGGCAAACAGTTCAGCTCTGACCACCAAATGCCTGTTTTCTTAACCATCCTGGTGCATTCTGTCTTGTTCCTAAGGTCTTTAAATTGATGTGAACAGTCTTTGAATATGTGTTTTTGTCGTAGTCTTCCCAATTTCAGTTGTTGAATATCAGCCTTTGAGCAGTCACACCAAGAACAAAATGGAGTAGCAGAGTGGGAAGCAAACCCTGCTACTTTGTGATTCGCTACCAAATCTCCAATTAAGCAACCCAGCCAGACAACCACCTTGCAACCTTTAGGGTATTGTGGGGTCTGAATCATAATTCCTTCATCAAGAAGAGCTATTTCGTCAATGAAAATTTTCAAGATGTTATTGATAGTCACCATATTTGGTTGTGTGGGTTGTGGAACCAGGCCTGAAAGAAAAGTGTTGTGCATCTTCCATCGACTTGTTGGTGGAAGGTTGAGGCAGTTTAGAGCTAGAACTCCAAGGGATACTTGCTTTCCAGCTGCCTTGTTTGAGAGAGGAATAAACCAATCAGTAAAAAAGCTGAATGCCAATGCTAGCTTTGTTGGGATCGGGGGTAGAGCGCCTCCCATGCTGGTGATTGTTGGTAATCATAAATAGAATCGCTTGTTGTATTTAAAGATTTCTTCCAATCTTCAATTTATTGCCCAGCTTGAGGAACAAACCATCTGAGCCGATTTGAGAAATCTTAGGTGACATATGCTGAAAATGGCCTTCTCTTTTGGTGATTTTGTTGAGATCTAGAAGAACTCATAGGAATCCTTCAAAGGTGAGGTACAGGTAAAATTAAATGGACAGGATGAAACAAAAACACGCCACATGGAAGAGATTTTGGGAAGTTCTTGTATTGGAACTCATGAGGAGCTGTTTCAAAATTGTAGGTGGCATAGCATCTTGGACAACAAACATATTGTGAAAGCTCAGGAGTAAGGTTGAATTTCTTAACCACAGTCCGCACATCCTTTGGAATATGTGGCTGAATATACTTGCTATTATTGAGTTGTCTTGAAAGGTTGACAATATAAATGAGATACCTTCAAGCAACTTGACACTTATCTTGGCTCATCCCACCAATAACATATAACCATGCAATAAAGAAAAGCAGAAGGCCTAATTCATAAAAAGTAGCAGATCAGCAGAGTCATTCAAAATAAAATATCCAAAAAACTTACAATACAATTCTCCAAAGCTATTTTCAGTACAATGATCTGGTTTACTACTTTTGTGACTTTGATCTGATGGATTCTGACCATCCTTTGAATTGGAATGGTCCAATAGGTGGTTTTTGATATGATATTGGATAAGGGTTGAACAGATTGATAATGCTTAGCCCAATGTTGATTATGAGTCCTCTGAGAAACAAGAACACCACGAGTTTTCTTGCCATTTTGGTCTGTAAAATCAAATTCAATGCACTGAGGGCAATCACGAACTTTCATTTTAATGGTTAAAAATTGATCTTTAAAAGAAAAAAAATAAAATGTGTTTTTCAAAAAAAAATTTATAGTAATTTGTTAAAAATAAAAGTAAAAGTAATATAAAAAACAGAAAAAGTAAGGCTATTTTGAACGTAGAGAAATGAAAAAAATTAATTGAAATGTGTTTGGTGCTAGAATGCACAGCGTCAGGACAACGTTGCATGCCGCAGCGTCAGACACTTGCCAGTAGTGTAGCTGACAAGGAGGAGCTATTCACCTCTGGATTGGTCATTTAGCTGGTTCAAGCCATATTAAAGGTCATTCCAAGATTATTGTTTGTGGAAGCTTGCAGACAAACAAAAATACAAAATGAAAACATAAGAATAAAATCTTTTGGGAAGAAAACAGACATTATTTTTCAAAAGAAAGAATTATTTTTAACCTAAACCATAAGCTGGACATCAAGATAGACACCAATTGCACAGAAGCTGACTAATCCTTTCAACTACACACTACACATTTTTCAAAACTTATTAGAACATCATTTGATTGGTCAGAAATCAAATTAATTCATGGTACATACCTATAGTTACAAATTGACATGATAAATTAATCTCATTGGTCAGAATTCATGTCCAAAGTCCATCAAAAGAATAACACCATCTGATGGGTCATAATTCCAATTAATTCCAGGTGCATACTTATAATTACCAATTTATGTGACAACTCAATCTCATTGGTCCAAACTTGGAACCTGTGTCATATTTCTACACCAAAACTACACATCTCCCGAGCTAAAACCTCTCAACTATGTTTTTTTCCAAGTAACCTGTTTTGGGAAGCTTTGTGGAGGCCCAAAAGGTATAAATACATTTCTTCTGTCCCTCATTTTTCCAAGAATCATGGAACACCTTCCCATTATGCAGGATCACCACCATCTCTGAACTAGCAGGATATCAGTAGTAGTAGTAGTGTTTTAGTAATGAAAATCTCAGTAGCTTAGTATTTCTTGAAGAATAGTAGTGTAAACATTGTGAAAAGCTCAGTAGCCTTTTTCCATATCTTAGTATTGTTGAAGAATAGTAGTATAACCATAGTTAAAAGCTTATTAGATCTTCTAAGAAGCTTATTATTATTAAAAGAAAAGGAGTAGTCATAGAAACTCAGTATCAAGAAAATATGAAAAAACTAGGAAAGGAATCAAATCCTGTAGTTTTATTATTGGTATTAATATTAAAAAAATCATTATAATAAACATAAAGCCATAAAAAATATATATTCTTATCATTCTTATTTAAATAACAGAAAAACTTAGTCTTTCTTTTATCAAAAAGTTTAGTTTGAAATCAGAGTTTTGATTGTAGTGTTATTGATAGGTCTGATTTAGAGACTGGTAATAAGTATTTTCTATTTGTTAAAGCAGCAAATCTTATTTTATTTTCTAATTCTCTGTAGGGTGGGTATTCAGTATTATTTACAGGGGAAGCTAATACACCTTAGCACCCATGGTTATTAGAAAATTCTGAAAATTAAAACAGACTTACCAAATATTTCCCCCTTAAGGTACTTCCTTATTTCATCCCACACCAAAAGTAGTTCCCACATCTGGTGTCCCAACCATGGCATGCAGATTCAACCAACAAAAACCCATCCATTATCAAAAAAACCTTAAAATTAAATCCTTGAAAATCCCTTTACCAATCAGCAAAGATCACAAGCCTATAAATTCAATCTGGAATCATAGAAGCAAGAATATTCTAAATAATTCTCACCATCAAGTTCTTCAACAAAATCATTCCATCATTATTATTCAAAAAGAGGAGCAACATCACCTGAAGAAGAATCACATATAGATCAAAGTGTACCAGTTGGTACACCCAGAAAAAAGAAGGAATATCAGAAGATAGCTACAGATTATTTCCAAAATTTCCTCAAGAAACTATTTGAAATTAAAAAGGAAAGTGAACAACAGAAGAAAAAGAAAGAAGATATTAATATGGAGTCAGCATCATCATTAAAGATACCACATAATCCTAATGAATACAAGGAAAAAAATATGGATTAAGAAACAATTCAGGGACAATGAGATATGTCTGAAGCAGAAATACTTCATCAAAAAATATTGGCAATGCAGCAAGAATTAATTGAGCTTCTTCAAAAAGAAGTAAAAAGAAAAGAATAATGTTTTTATCCAGGAGTATAGAAGGAATATGACCATCATATACAAATAAGGTAAAAGCAATACCAATGAAGATGGCCTTAGCAGATGGCCACTGGACAATGTCAAAAGCAATACACCTTATGACCCTGAAGTTTCAGCCAAGATCTCTATTAATTTCATGGAAATAGATAAGAAGAAAAACTTCAAATTTTCTGAAGGGGCACCAGAAAGTGATACCCCAGAAAGTGATACCCCAGAAAGTGGAAAAACTGTTTCAGAAGGAACAGAAACTCCTATATTGGGAATTATTTCCTTAGAGCTGCATAATGAATTTTTCAATGCAGTGATGAAGACATATTCCAAACTAAAACAGTGTGGCATATTGTTGTAACTCCTTCAACAAAAGTGCAGGAGCCCAGAACTGGAATACCAGTTAGAGGAACCCTGGTTGAGGGACTATAGAGACAACAAATATTTCCTTATATATGGAATGCTCTACCAGAGATAAGCACACTAGTTCATTAAAAATAATAGACAGAGAGCATATATCCTTGATCCTAAAAGAATGCCATGACTGCCTGTATATGGGACACATGAGTGAGGACAGAAGCAAGGTGAGGGTAGCAAGCACAGCTTGATGGCCCAAATGGGAACAAGAGTTGAGTTAATACATGAAACACTTGTGAAAGATGCCAAAAGGCAAATAGAAAACATGGGAAGAAGTATGGGTTACTTCAACACATAGAAGAACCCAAGCACCCATGGGAAACCATCAACATGGACTGGGTAACAGGACCTGTACCAGGAGGAAAAGAGAATTTCAATGCCTGCTTGATCATAGGTGATAGGTTCAGCAAGAGTGTAAGGTGCCTACAATTTCACAAAGAGGATACAGCCATGAATACTGCACTGTTCTTTTGGAGTAACATAAGATACACCTGTGGAGTCTGTAAGATTATCATTAGTGATAGGGCCCAAAATTCACATCAGAATTTTGGACCAACCTCTATTACATGCTGGGTACTAGACTTTTTTTCTCTACAGCTTACCATCTAAAAAAAGATGGATTAGCTGAAAGGATGATCCAAACAATGGAAGACATCCTTAAGAGATTCTGTGCCTATGGAATGGAATACAAGAACCATGAAGGATACATCCATGACTGGGTTACCCTTCTACCAGTAGTCCAACTGGCTTATAATACTAGCCAGAACTCTACCACAGGAAAAACACCTGCACTGGTAGAGAAAGGGTGGAATACCCTATTGCCTGTGTATCACTTGAAGAAAAATCTTCTGACCATCCACCCCACAGCCAAATATTTCCATGAGATGTGGAAGAAGGATTGTGACACAGCTGCCAAATGCATAACTGAGGCAAAGGAATATAATAAGAAGAGGTGGGACAAATCACACATGAAACCTGACTTTAGAGAGGGGGACCAAGTATTAGTGTCTACACTGAACTTTAATAATCTCAAAGTACCTAAGAAGATGAGAGATTCATTTGTAGGGCCCTTCACTCACACTAAATTGATAGGGAAAAATGCAGTGGAAGTCAAACTCACAGAGGAATCTTCCAGGAAACACCCAGTCTTTCAAGTGAGTTTGGTCAAGCCATACTTCCAGACAGAGGAGGGAAAATTACCCTCCAGCAAGAAGAACCTCACTCCACCAGAAAAAGTGAACATGGAGGACTCCCCTTGACCTAGGAAGAAAATCATCAAGGCCAGTAAGATCAGACTGAATGGTAAGGATCAGAGACAGTACTTAGCCAGATTGAAGAACCAGACAGCTGAAAAAGACAAGTGGCTGGCAGAATATGCCATACCAAATGGGAACCTTAATGTAATGCGATTCAGGGCCTCTAGCAGGACTCAACAGTCTCATCAATGATGAGCCTTTATTGTAGGGAGTTATGTCAGCCTGTGACTCAAATACGGAGCACAAGCATGACAGACAAATACCATAAATCAATGGTATAGCCAAGATACCACCAAAACATGGATCTGAGCCAAATTAGCTCAAAAGATATCACACATAAGAATAAACTGACATATTTCCAAATATGCAAGTCCAATAATCATGGTACAAAGAATAACAAAGATATTCCTGCCCAAAGTTGTTGCTGCACATAAACCTTAATTTTTACCTCTCATCTAAAATACAGAGGAAGAGGCTTAACCCCATCAAATGAGTATTCAACATGGATCTCTAGGTCAGGGCTATCCAATGGTACTAGCCAAACTTAGCTAGAACCAGAATTACAGAAGTTATGACAAAAATAAGGTCAAATAAGGGTGATTAAAGTATTCACCTCTCATACAACTTCTACAATTTTAGTGTGAGATACCTAGAGTGGGGTCCTTTTGGAAAGAGCACAATTAGGGCTATCTGATGGTACCATCCACTTCCCCATATCACATCTAGAAAAAAAGATATGGAGCAAACAAGCTCCATTCAGCTTTTGGACAAATCCCAAATGTGTATAAGAAAGCTTGTACATGGAATAACTTTTCCATATTTAATGATTAACATACCAAATGAGGTACAATTGTGTAAAATAGCTCAGGGATACTCAATCAACCATTGTTGAGCTTGATATCTCAAAAACTGACAACGCTGTGGTAGTTTTAAGCTCCAAATCCCACAATTAGACCAATACAGTCTTACCGTGGGATATTCTCCCATAACCATGATTATGAGGTGTCAACAAGATGAAGAAGCATGTTTATACTTCAATACCTCATAGTGCATTCAATACTTGGGTGCCATACTGGTTCTGTATAGCCTTCTACATGTAATACATGTCAGAATCAGGCTATGTGGTCCCAAATGAAAATTTGCACCCTGTATTTGTGAAAACTTCCCAGATGTAGTTTCAAAACCACATCTGAGCCTAATAAAGGCTATGCAGGCTTTATGAAAACCACAAGCCAGTACTTGGGAGTGAAAAATCCTCACTTCCTCTATGTGGAAGGATCTAGAAGCCTTTTCACCCCATATTAGGATATAAAGGGGCCTTTTCACAGCCATAAAAGGTTTCCTCATACTGCTCTTGAATTCTCATGTAGTAAAACTGTCAAAAACAGCTATACTATTGGAAAATAAACAGGTTATACTTTCAACTTAAGTATTGTAGTTCTTACTATAGTAACTCAACTGGTAAGACTGCACTCTGGGCTTTCAGCAGCACTCACCACCACTATATTATTATAGTAAAGGCCTTAATATTTTATTTTAAAACATTTATTATAGTTATAAAGAACTTTTTATATCATTTTCACCATTTCAAATTCATAGTTAAAGTTTTAAATACCATTATACACCTTTATCATAGACTCAGCCTGACATAAATTAAGTCTTTCCTCAGTGTATCTTCCGGGAGTCTTGGATTTCACCCTTTTTCTAACATAGCAGGAGTCTGACTTGTGGAAGGAAAAACTGATGTCTTATATTCCAATTCTGATGCTAGAATTAGAGTGCACCAGTCATGGGTAGAGCCATGTGACTCTTTGAATTCTAATCCATAAGCACAGAATCTCTTGATCATCTCCTCTAAAGTTTGAATCATTCTTTCTTCTAACCCATCAGTTTGAGGGTGATATGCTGTAGAAAATGATAAGTTGGTCCCAAACAATCTATGAAGACTGGTCCAAAGTGAAGATGTGAATTTGGAATCTCTTTCACTTATAATATTATTAAGTAACTCTGTAGTAAGAGATTTATCCATAGAAGTGTCATCTTTATGACATTGTAAGAATATGGGTATTTTGCTATATCTTTCTACAATTACTAAACAAGCATTATGACTTCTGTCACCACTTGGAGGAAGTTTTGTGACCCAATCCATGTGAACAACTTTCCAAGGGGATTTTGGTTCTTGAATATGAATTATTAGTCCAATCATTTTGCCTTTACCCCTGTTTGCTTTTGGCAAATGTCACAGGTATGGAAATATTCAATGTTTTCTTTTTTCCAAGATGGCCACCATGCACATTTTTTCACTTTTTCAAGTGTTCTTTCTTCTGAATGGTGTCCAGAGTAAATGCTATGATGTCATTCATGAAGAATGGTATTGATAAACAATCTGCTAAACAATGTCATCACACAAGAATGTTTAGTTCTGTGGTGAATGATTCCATCAAACAAGTGAAATCTTCCTTCAGAATAGGAATTTTTCCAAACTTCATCCAGTGAATTGAACAAAGATGTATGTTTGCAGCCTTTATCCAATAAGGAAGTCAAGATATGGCATTTCTTGTCCTACTTATAGGATTCTCTGGCTTCTTAATATAATTCAGCCCCAATATCAGTTATGTCAATTATTTCGATTTGATCCTGTCGTTCTGCTTCCAAAGGTACATAAGCTGGGTGATCAGGAGTATTGCCTAATGCCCACCTACTAAGCCCATCAGCATTTTTGTAATTGTATACTGCCTTATTAGCTATAGTCTTGTTACCTCTATATTCTTCAATGACTATTTGCCATCTCAACCTATGTCTGTTAGGTCTCTTCATGTTAAGAAGTGATTTCACTGCATTAAAGTCAGCTATCACTTCAAAGGCACTTCCAATACAATAATAATGTGATTTCTCAAGTGCCCATACCTAGCTTCTGTTGGTGTAGTTTGCCTTGAGAGATAAAAAATTTGTCTTTCTGTATGTTTGTCATCAATAATTTGGAATTCATCCATGGCTTCTCCAATCCATCTCCACATGAATCAATTTACAATTTGAAAGGTATATTCCAGTCTGGAATGAGAAGTAAAGGTGCTTCTCTAAGAGCTTTCCTTATCTTCTCACAAGCTTTAATTATTTCTTGTGTCATGTCAAATAATGTCTGTTGTTCACAGATTCTATATAGTGACTTGGCTAGAATTTCAAAATCTCTCTGGTGTTGCCTGTACTGACTGGAGAATCTAAGGAAAGAAATAATTTTTTTCTTATTCTGGGATATTGGTCTAAGTAATACTGCTGCTACTTTGGTTTTTTCAATACCCAAGCTTAAACGGGAAAAAATATTTCCTAGATATTTAAGTTCCTCAAAGCCAAAATTACACTTCTTGAGTGAAACTTTCATATTCACCCCTGCAACATTTTCAAGCACTCTTGCAAGTCTTTCAAGGTGTAAAGACTATGAATCTGAAAATATTATTATATCATCAATATGAATAATGAGCCATCCTTCAGATAATTCTGTGGGGAAGATGCTATTGATCATTCTTTGATAATAAGATGGTGCACTTTTAATACCAAATGGAATTCTAAGTGACCTAAGAATATTGCATTGGGTGATAATCCTAAGTAATTTCTTGACTTTGGGCATCAAATATTTTTGATTAAAGCCCTTCAATGAATCCATTGAGGCTATATAACTAGCTTTTTATAGTTGGGTTAAAGTTTCTTGGATTCTAGGAATTGGATACCTATCTGGAACTGTGTGGGTATTCAATGCTCTAAGATCTCCAACCATCCTTGATTTGTCATTATGCCTAGCAATAATAACAGGAGTTTTCACTCAAAATTCCTCATTATGGCCTATGCTTCTTAGGAAACCAAGTTGTATCCACTCTTGGATATTTTACTCCAAGGTTTCTCTATCTCTGGGACTTGCTGGATAAGCTGGTCTTCTCAGTACTTCTGGGTATGGTCTTTCAATCTTAATAGTAATTTGAACTTCATGTCATTTCATAGAACCTGATGGTTCTTTATCTGAGGCAAATGCATTTTTGTATGTGTACAACACATCAACAAGCTCATGCCTCATTTTGAATGATAATGATGGATGAATCTGTGCTTCAATAAATTGATCATTAACAAATTCCTCCTTATAAGTTATTCTCTTTGAAATACTATTGACATCGTTTTGAGAATATTGGAAAAAGAAAATTTATGTCTTTTTTTTTCCAATTGTAAAATATTTGTCCTTATGGTTGTTGATGTCAATAACATAAATACTGAAATAATCAAAACCAAGAATGATATGTTGAGAGGCACAATTGTTCATTACTACTATCTCTGTCTTGATTATTACACTTCCTGCAGGGTGTGGAAATACAAGATGAGTGTCCAATATGCCCAAAGGCTACATATTATTACTGGAACTACTAAATTGGCAACCTTCTATTAGTAATAGATTATTTTTCCATTAAGGGAGTATTATTTGAAGGTAATGTTTGCCTATACAAATGCAAAATGCCACTGTGTCCAAATTAGCTTTTGATTCAACAGCATTCATCATATCTAATGTGATACAAGATGATCCAGCAGTGTATCCTTTGCCTCTAGAAGGTTTAGTATTAGACATTCTAGCATCCTGTATATTGATTATGTTATAACAATCTTCACTATAATGTGTTAAGAGAGTATGGACTTAAGTGACTTAAAAGAAAGCTGTAATGTTCTCAAAAGAATAGTCTTCTACTGGTGTGTTATCAGAGACTGCAGAATCTTAGTCAGATTATTATTTTTCTTCAGAACTCTAAACCTCTTCAATGATTTGAGTCCTTCTGATTCAAGCACTGGCTAAATGTGAGGTTCTTCCACATTTATGACACTTCAAGACAAATTTCTTATCTTCTCTGGAAAGCTTTGGGATTGTTTTGGATTCCATAGGTTTTCTAATCCAGGTTTTACCACTTCTTGTCCTAGTAATGATATCTTCCATGGCACCAATGTAGTCTTCCATTGAAAAGGGCTCTACACATCTACATTTGATATAATCTTCTAGTTCTCCTCTACATTTTCTCAATATTTTCATATTAATCATTGAGTCAGACATATCTGAGTGTAAAGCAGATAATCTGTCTTTCTGTTTGAGGAATGAAGTAAATGGTTTATCTTTTTCTGAGTTGAAAATGGCACTTTCAAAAGAATTTTCCAATTAAAACCACCAAGAATTTTTGGCCCACTTGCTGATTTTTTCAGATTTCCACCAATACCAATCATTTTTTCCATCTTCCTGTCTCATTTTGTAATACCATCTATTTGAACTTCTGGTAAACAAAGAGTGCATTTTACACACTATAATTTCATCAGGTATATGAAAGTATTGTTGCAAAATATAAAATGTTCTTATGAACTCAATATTCTTATATTTAACTTCACCAGAGAATGTTGGCCATTCTTGTAGTTTGGGAATATCTTTTGCAGATATCTCATTTTCTTGGAGAAAAAAAGGGGTCAAAATTGCTTTCACAGAAAGTTTCTATTCAGTAAAAGGTGTGGGATCTCTGGGAACATGTGAACTTGGTTCATAATTCTTACAAATTTTTTCCACATGTGCAATTATTTCATGCTTCAATTTCTGCCTTCCATTGTCACTTCTTGCCAAATGTGTGGCAAAAAGATTGGTAATATTAAATCTTTCTAAAACATGATTTTTCATAATTCTAAGTTTGTCATTAATGTTTTCAATGGAAATATCTTCCATTCCATCATCTTGAGCTTAATATTTACTCTCAATTCTTTCAAATGTATTGGAAATTAAGTCAAGTCTGACAATGGCTAATTTATTCCAATCAGCAGAAATTCTGTCATTATTTTTCAAGTCATTGATATCTGATGTTATTTTATTTCATTTTGCATGAAATTTACTAAGTTCTGCATCAATACAAGATTTAAAAGATTTTATTTCACCTATGATTTGTGTGGAAAAGTCCTGTTCATCCTTCCCTGCTTATTGGCTGTGAATTCCATAAGAGTTCTGTGTTGGATCATGTTATAGATGCTCTTAAGCATGCTTTCACAACTGATGCACCATGATTAGGAAGGGCTAATACATACTCAAAGCAGGCATGGCTTCTTCACTAATCACTCATCCGCAATAAGCACTCAGCTCAATTGGTAAGAGCTTTGCTCATGAATGTTGATGATGAGGGTTCAAGTCCCTCAGTGCTTGGTATTCATGTATTAAGGTTGAGAGACCAAAACTAACTCTGTCATTCTGGCCATATTGAAAATACTGTCCACTTCTGAGGGTTCCAATTTTAGAATTGTGTACCCCTGTGGGTAAGGTCTGTTCCAATTGCCTTTGCCTTTGCCCTTTCCATGATGGTTCTTGGGACCTTTATGCTTCTTCTGAGGTCCTTTGGGCTTGTCTTTGGACATTTCTAGAGCTGGTTTGGAGCTTTTAGAAGCCATTGGGCCTTCCTTCTCCAAAGCTGGGGTCATTTCCAACTCCTTCTTCTGGTCTATGGATAAAAGACTTTGTTTTTTCAACAAATTCTTTATACTTTTAACCTTATCTTTGCAATAAAATGGGTTCCATCCTCCTCAGAGTTATATGTTTTTCTCCTGACCCAGAATGCTGTTGATTTGTAAGTAGGAGTTCATGGCCCCCTGACAAAGGCTTGGGCATATTTCCCACTCCTCTTCCTTGGCTTCTCCGTACCAGGTTTTGTACTGGGACTGATATATTTCTATGGCTGCCACTTGGAAATGGTTCATCCCTTAAAAGATTACGTTGAACCAGTTCAGGCTCAGAGTTCAAATCAAAGTTTGCTGGTACAGAATTCGGGGAATGGGGGGCAGCTATGGAATCCTCCAGACATGTCTTTCATGAGGAAGACTTGCCATATCTGGCCCTGGTCTTGCCTCTGCCTTGTCCAGATCCATCTGGTTGGACTGAATAGTTGCCTCCATTTCTGGTATGCACCATTCTAATGTCAATTTAAGTGAAAATAAAGAATAAAGACAGAAAACACACACCTTTGGTGGTTTTTTGGCTATTTCTGCTTTGAATAAAGTGCCTCTTTTAGCAATTTTCACTTCAATCCCATATTCAGATTTTGCTTCTTGAGACTCTGGACTGGAAATATATCTCTTACTGAGCTTATTACCAGATGAAATGTATTTGATTGAAGACACTAGAGAAAATAATTGATCAAAGAAAAATTATTTTCTATACTTTTGAAATATTTTTGAGATTTTTTACAAGTTTTTATTTTTTAATAGAAAAAAAAGGATTCTTTTCAAAGGAAAAAAAAGGAAAATTTAAGATTTTATTCAAAATTGATTCAGAGTAACTCAAAGAATAATTTTTAAGTTTTTGGATGTGAAAAAGCCACGTGTAAAAACATTATAAAATTAAACTGAATTCCTCAATGAAAAAGATTTTAAAGACAATTTCAAAAATAAAAATAATTTTAACTTTAAATTTAAAGAAAAAACATTATTAAATCAATATATTTTAGAGCTTAAAAATATATTAATTAAGTGTACAAGGTTCAAAAAACATGGCCAGGCCCCCAAATGGAAGATTTTTCTATGAAGCTGATGATAATGTTACTATTAATCAGTGGTGAGCATTGAGGTATATTTTACATACCCAAATACGCCACAATTACCTTAAAAACAAATTCTGAACTATGCATAACCCTTAAGTCATGCATATATTCAAAATTTGTCATTTTTGATTTCAGAAAAGATGGATAACGTTTTACTGAGTAAGTAGATCCATGAATTTAAGGCCAGATTTGGATTTTACACCAAACTTCACCTAGGGTAGCTCCATAGAGTGAATAAGCTCAAATTAACTCTTTGAGGTGGTAATATGGGAAATACTTAAATACCACATAAAAGATCTGTGAAAATTTTTGTTTTTCTCAATTTCACACACAAATAATGGGAATGTGAGAAATCCCATGTTACATATACACAAAGAATAGTGTTATGCATTTTTGTAGCACTTAGTATTAGGGTATTCCTACATGCACTTTTGGTACACCCAAAGTGGATATCTCACTTTAAGCCTGAATTTCTATTTTGACATAAAAAATAGTCAAGGGGGACAAAAGACATCAAATAGAGCCAGGGTACCCAACTTCTGAGGCCTCTGAGGCATGGAAAGCTCTAAATCTTGGATCCATGGCTGATCATGGACCAATCAGTTAACTAAAACCTTTTGGAAGCTTGGTTACCATTTCAAAACTTCATTATATCATAAGAAAATAGCAAATAAGCTGCTATTTTGACATGCCAAGGAGGTAAAGAGCAACCTAGACTCTTGTAACAATGTCAATTCTTAATTAATTTCCATGGACAGCCCCCAAAAGATTAATTAAAACCCTTTTTGGACTTGTATCAATTGGCTTATCTCATAACAACCAGTTAAACACTGATATTTGCAATTCTATGTAGAAATGAGGTAAAAACTTCAAAAATTCATTCAAAATACAATTCTTGTTGAATCTCTCTGAAACTTGCAGGACCAATGGAAACCTTTATTATCAATGGTATAAACAAAAGGAATCATGGTTTTACTAGTAAAATTAAAAGTTTTACTTACAGTCCATTGTTGACTATTCTACGTGAAACACTGAATCTTCAAAAATTCACAGTAATTACAACCTGAGATGGAATTTCCAATAACATTGATAAATTTGAGAAATAAATGATTATTTTGGGGTAAAAGAAGATTTACAGATGTTACTCCTTGTATTATTAACCATATTGGGGTTGGTAGTCATGTAAAAGCATCAATCAAGTAATGATGTTAATCTTATGTGACAACAGATGATGCAATCAATAATCCCAAAGGGTTTGTTGCTTTCTCACTCACTGGCTTTTCAGTTTGCTCCATGGAATGCCTCTGTGATCTGTTCTTGACTTAAAAGAGGCCTCCTATTGCTGTTTTTTCCTCATCAAATCATCTTATTATCCATTTATATCATTGTTACCAACAAGTATTAGTTAAACTATTCTTAAGTGTTTTAATTCTTTCAGAATAAATCATAAAGACGTGAAATCATAGAATCCAACTATATACCGTTGTAATCCTGCTATAAATCATTTTGATCCCTTAAATCCACAATTCTACGTCAAATTTCTCTACTTATATCTTTCAATAAGCTCTTTGGAGTATAAGTGAGTAATTTATCTTTAATTCTCAAAGTTTTTCTCTAAAATTAGTTTTCTTCAAGAATTATGTTTATAATTATTCTTGCAAAAGATAATTATATATTAAAATAATTTTATTATTTCAAGAAAGAAGTTTTGATTATTAAACTCTTCTTGTAATTGATTCTTGTAGACAATTACTGCTCACTGTTAAGATCACTAGTAGTGTTTAACAAGTGAAAGAAATAACTCTTTAATTATTTAATTGTGGTTATAATAATATTTTATTATTATATTTCATAAGAACAGACATAGTACTGTTGATTAATAGTAATATTATCATCAGTTTCATAGTCAAATCCTACAATATTGGATGTAGGGCATGTGTCACATGGTGGAATGTGATCTACAGCTTTCCAGTATTAACTGGTCTTGCAACGGGTTTGATAGCCTTTTTGAAAAACGTGCCCTTTGCTGAGGTCTGGCAGACAGCATTGTGACAATAAACCGGTTACCAACATCATGGGTTTGATTCTGGTTGGAGACAAGAGGTGGTCTCAATCAAACATCCAGAAATCGCTGGGTTTTCCGCTCCATTGGCGTACAAGGGTTCCGCCCCTTGGGGGTTCCTTGTAGGCTCTTGTTGTGACTATTGTAACTCCATGAGGGTGACATGGGTAATACCATCAGTTACATGCACTTTGGGATGCAGTGCTCTAAACCTGGGGGAATGTGATCTACAGCTTGCCAGTATTAACCGGTCTTTCAACTGGTTTAATAGCCTTTTTGGCAAGAGTTGCCTTTGCTGAGGTCTGGCAGACAGCATTGTGACAGAATGGTGCTAACAAAAAAAATATGGTGGAGGAATGAGTTTTCAAGGTGTCAACCATTTCTTCATTACTTCAAAAGTTAAGGTGTTTGAAAGAATTCAATGATCTTTATAAAAGAATCATCAAGGCGTTGTGAACAGTGGAAATCTGGGTTATATGTTTGGCTACTATGAAGAAAGAGGGATTTTATCATCTTTAAATTCTGCTATATTAAAGATAAATGAGATTCCTGAAGTAATAATACCTAAAAAATTCATAGATCAGATTACTTAAAGCCCACAATTAGTTCCAGAAGGAGTATTCAATGAGATTAATACCCCAGTATTTCACTCCCACAACATGAACCTTAAACCTGAGTTTCCCCTGCTTCTATCAACAAGCTTAAACATGATATGCACTTATTGGTGGGGAAAATAAAAATAAATGTGTTAAAATGAAAAATGATGAATAGACCAATAAAATAGAATCAGGTATTTATTACTTAAATTATGCTCACCTGGGAGGATGACATGGACTTTGGAATCTCCTTCAGCAGATATAATCAGTTCCAAATTACACTTGCATTCGCTATCACAATGAATGAATCACAAGCACAATCTCTCAAAATTGTTGGAGTTCATTTTCAAACTCATTTATATTCCCATGTGCAGTTTTATGTGGCTCTCAATAGCAAAAAATGTATCTGGTGTGTTATTTGGTGGGATAGGACCTGCATCTGATGAAAGTACCATAATCATTGTGTTTTCAAGCATTTTAAATTAGATTTTCATTAGATATTTTACATTCTCTCAATTTTTGCATATATGTAAGCTTAGTGTAATTAAAATATATAGAACATGCGGGCTGTAAGTGGTAAAAGCCAACCTGGAATTCTAGTTCTATTGAAATACTAACAATGATAAGTATAAAATGATGAGAAAACAACGACAACGACGAAGTTTACTTATCTATTTTATTCTATAGAAATATATTTCCATGTCCTTAGCTATAATAAAGTACTGTCTATTCAGTTACTAGAGATTACAGTGAGTTTTAGTAAAATATGTAGGATAAACAATACACAAAAGTATTTCAAACAAAAATTACAAATAATACAAAGAGAAAGCACCATTTCAAAGTTTACATTCTTTAACCAAAAAAGGTTATTGAGCTTATCCCATTCAGAATTCTTATGAAATTTAAATGTGGCTTGAATACATTGTCTTTCACTATGCAGTCAAAGAATTTGATTATATACAGAGCCTTGAAATTATTACTCCTCACTTTGGGTAGGTGTCTGCAATTCTATGCCAAGTTGACTTCGAATGCAACCAATTCAGGATTCCTTTTTTATAATCAAAAAGGCTTTACAAACGTCACGTTATGCTGTCGACATTTCTCATTACAACAGGTAAGCTTTTGCTTCTGATCAAACCCATGTCCTTGAAGAATAATTAAAAAAATCATGCTGCTATCATTCTAGAATGGGTGAGATATTCTTGTGATAAGATCTTGTCTTGGTTCAAATCTGAACTCTGATTTCTTAAAGCTTTTTAATGAAAGAATTTGCGGTCTTCTCATTCATCTTTGTGGGACAAACTGTACTGGGAATTGCCAAACAATTGGCCAAAATGAGCCTGATTAACTTTTAGCAACGAGAGTGAATAGTTCTCATCTATTTGTCTTTTCTGATCAACTCAGATATCTCAATTACTTGTTAAGCCTGTTTTTAGTCATAGCAAACTTCTACACCTGCTGTCAAGTTTTTATTGTTTATTAGTAACAATATCTAGAGCAGTCTACCTCTAAGGTATTAAAAATACCTCATTGTACTTCTCTTTAATTTTGGAACACTTTTTGTATTTACAGTCTTGATATGCTATAAATCAAAAAAGGTGGATTGTATCAATATGTCCTATAAAATGAAAGAAAATAAAAACTACAAGAAAGACACCTCCATGAGACTAACTTTGGTCACTGTAGTTTACAAATTAAAGTAAACCTTAGATCTGGAGATCTACTAGATATGTGTGACAAGAAACTACCTGAAAATAAATATCATAATGACAACAGTGGTTGGAAAATTCTCCTGTGAGGTGGTAAATGAAGAAACCTTTTCTGATTTCTATCTTCTTTGGAACGAAATCATTGAAAAATTCGCCTCAAAAAATGCAGTGAACAGAGGAAGAATCTAGGTGGAAAATTGAAAAACTACATTTATGACTGTCAAAAAATGAAAATGGAACTAGAATCAATTAAGTTCAAGGTTCCAAATTATCTACTATTCTTCTCCTTACTGGGTAAGCTTGGAGGAGATCGTGAATTAAATCAGTTTTTTGATAGTCGGAATTTCAACAAAGAACCTATTGAAAGCCCTGATATCATCCTTACTAGACTACAAGCTTATACTAGTCTCTACAAAGGCAGAAAATTATCTAACACTAAACCTGATAATTGCTCAATTACCCATGTTTATGAGGTTCACAGAATTGTTTACTTTTGTAAAAACAGAAAACATAACAACAAATTCATCAATCATCAAATAAAGATATGAAGAAAAAGTCTGCAATTGATCTGCTCACCTATCCAAAACACAAGATAATCGAAAAAACAAGAACTCACTTTTAGTTGGTTGTGGTGCTACTCACCATATGTTCAACACTACCAAGCTCTTTAATCAAAAACCAAAAGCTACCTCCTTAACAGTGACCACAGGAAATTAAAAACTAATCCTCTTTCAGAAGGAATAGTTACTGTGGAAATCATTTTCATCAACAAGAAACTACAACATGACAAATTTAGGAATTTACCTAAGCTGAAATGGAAGCTACTGAGAATGCTTGAATTATTGAAGCAAAAATTTGAATTACATCAATAAGAAAAAATTATCCCTAAGATCCAGAAATGAAATAATAATCAGCAGTAAAATAAAAAAAAACCTTATGTATGTTAACTACAAAATCCCTGCCTTTTTACTATCACTGACCTTTCAGCCAGGTTCAATATGGCACAATTAACTTGGACCCCCAGTACCAAGATAAAAAACCTATTAAATTTAGGAAGGGAAGACTTCCATTGTGTCATTTGTGAAACTAACAAAAGGAAAAGGAAACTGTTCAATAATGATTTTGGAACTACCAAATTACCATTTAATTGCATACAAATTGACGTCATCAAACCTAACACCCCCAGTTTGATTGGGGATATCAGGATTTTCTTACAATTGTTGATCAAGTCTCAAGAAAAAAAAATTAATATTTCCAGAAAAGAAGAGTGAATTCTTGCCCAATTTCCTAACAATGAAGAGAAACAAGGAAAACATGCAAGATAGCAACCTGAAGAAATTGGTCTATGCAAAAGGAGGAGAATTTCAAGCCAATGAATTAAAAAATCTTGCAGAAACAGATGGCTTTATTCATGTCTTTTCAAAAACTGAAACACCAGAACCCAACAGATTTGTTGAAAGAGCTAACCATACAATACTAGAAAAATCACACTTCCTAAGAAATAGAAGTAACTTACCTCATTGCTATTGTGAAGAGGAAATCAAAACTTCTCTATTTATCTCCAATCTACTTCCAACCATTTCAAGGAACAACCGCAAACCTAAAAATATTTGGACTAAAACCACCTCAAAAATACAAAACATTCAAGTATTTGGTTTCAGAGCTGTGATTTGCTGTTTAAAAAATGAAAAAAAATTGGAAATCCAACCAGACAAGTCAATTAGGAATATTTCTAGGTTACAAAAGGAAATTCAGGGCTTACAGGATAGTAAGAATAAAATATAAAAAAGTAATTGTGAAAAAAAATGCAAGTTTCAATGAAAATTTACATTCAAATTTAAATGAGGAAAGAGTTCAGACTACTTCCATAATATGGTCAAATTCAAAAAAAAGAAATGATAAACTGACTTAAGGCAAAAATGAAATCAAAGCTGACCCCACAATAGAATAAAATGAATATATTGCCAATGAGATAGATGAAGAATATGAGGGAATAAGGGAGATAAAAAGAGATCTTCAGATAGAAATATTATGAGAAATTTGACTTATGAAGACAACAGAACAACTTCATTCTGTGGGATGAATTAAGCAAGTAACCTGAGGGAGAAATTTCATAAGTCTTTTTTGAATTTCAGAACTGTCCAAAAACCATGGGTTCTTAGGTGTGTTAGGTTCCCCTCAAAACAATATTTAATAGCCAGCCTATGGAAAATTACAAAATAAGATAACATTTGTGGTTTTAACAGAAAGAGGAGAATTATCATTAGTCTTTGGATAGGACCTATCAATGACTACTATTTTATTTTATTTGAATAAGAATATAAAAGGATTTCTCTTTTTTCTTTTTTGAGTGTCTTATTTTTGATAATGATTATATGTTTCATATGAATACTATTGATAAGAGTATGGAACTTGATATTCATATTAATTCTTCAAGAATCATTTTTCAATACTAGGATTATATCACTACTCAATTTTGATAATAACATTAATGTGAGCCTTGAGGTATATTTTGCATACTCAAATAGGGCACAATTATCTTAAAGAATACTTTTTGAACTATGCATAACACATAAGTCATGCATATATTCAAAATTCATCATTTTTAGATTCAGGAAAGATGCATAACATCTTCTTGAGTAAGTAAATACATGGATTTAAGGCCAGATTTGGATTCTCCATAAAATTTCACCTAGGGTAGCTTTGAAGAGTGAATAAGCCTAAATCAGCTCTATGAGGTGGTAATATTGAAAATACTTCAATACCACATCATCAATGCCACATAAAAGAATTGTGAAGATTTTTGTGTTTCCCAATTTTACACCATAATAATGGGAATGTGGGACATCCTATGTTACATATACACTAAGAATAGTGTTATTATTGTTTGTGGCACTTAATATAATGGTATTGTTACATACAGTTTTGATACATTCATAGTGGATATCAGTCTTGAAGCCTGAATTTCTATTTTTTGATGTGAAAATAGCTAGAGGGGACGAAAGAGATGAAAGAGAGCTGGGGTACCCAACTTCTGAGGCCTCTGAGGGATGGATAGCTCTAAAGATTCAATCTATGGCTTATCATGGCCCAATTAGTATACTAAAAACTGTTGGGAACCTAGTTACAAATTTAAAATCTTATTGAATCATAAGAAAATTGCAAATAAGCTACTATTTTGACATGAAAAAGAGGTAAAGAGCATCTTAGAATCCTGTAACCATGTCAATTCTTAATGATTTACCATGGATAAAACTTAAAATAGTAATTAAAACCCTTTTTGGACTAGTATCCATTGATTTACCACATAGCAACCAGCCAAAAATTCATTAAAAATACAGTTCACAATGAGTCTTTCTGCAGCCTTAAGTACCAATGGAGAATGGTATTACTCAGAAAGAAACCAAAAAAATCATGGTTTCATAAGTAAAATGAAAAGTTTTACTTACAATCCATTTTTGATGATTTCACATGAAATACCAAATCTACAAAAATTCACAGAAAATAAAACCTGGGAGGAAATTTCAAATAAAATTGATAAATTTTGGAAGTCAATTTTCATTTGGAAATAAAAGAAGATTTACAGTTGTTACTCCTTTTATTCTCAACCATATTTGGTTGGTAGTCACATAAAAGCATTTATTAAGTAATGATGATAATCTTACATGACAACAGAAGATGCAATTATTAATCCAAAAAGGATTACTGTTTTATCACTCACTTGTTTTTCAGTTTTCTCCATGGCATGCCCCTGTGAGGTGTTTTTGACTTAAAAAAGGCCTCCTCTTGCTTTTTTTCCCAAATTATCTTATTTTTAAATGATATCTTTGTTACCAACAAGTAAGTATTAGTTAAAACTTTTAGTAAGTGTTTAAATTCTTTCAAAATCAATCAGAAAGACGTGAAATAATGGAAATAAACTATATATTGTATTAACACTGTTATAAATCATCTTTTGATCATTTAAATCCACAATTATCCGTCAAATCTCTCTAGCAAACTCTTTCTAGGTTCATTGTAGTATTAGTGAGTGGTTTATTATTAATTTTTATACTTTTTCTCTGGTAACAGTTTTCTTCAAGAATGGTATTTATAATTATTCTTGTTGAAGATAATTATATATTAACATAATTTTGTTTTTTTAATAAAGAAGCTCTTAATACTTCTTGTAATTGGTTCTTGTAGACAATTACTTCTTACTGTTATAATCACTAGTACTGTATAACAAGTAAAAGAAATAATTAATTAAATCTTTAACTTTGGTTTTAAGAATTTTATTCTTATATTTCATATGAATATTGATAGTACTATTGATTAAATATAATATTATTAAAAGTTTCATAGACAAATTTTACATTTGGGGCCTGGCTGCATTTTTTGAACCTTGTACCCTCATTTGATATATTTTTAAGCTCTAAAATATATTAATTTAATAAGTTTTTTGTGTCAATTTGAATTTGAATTTATTTTTCTTTTTGAAATTGTCTTTGAAATCTTTTTGATTGACAAATTTGGTTTCATTTAATACTGTTTTTACACATGGCTTTTTCACATCCAAAAACTTATAACATTATTCTTTGAGTTACTATGAATCAATTTCAAGTGCAAATTCTTGAATATTTATTCTTTCCCCTTAAAAAAATCATTTTTTTATATTAAAAAATAATAAAAATCATAAAAAAACTTAAAAATATTGTAACAAAAGAATAAATCTCTTTCTTTTATCAGTTTTCTTAGCGTCTTTAGTCAAATATAGGGCAACTGGTAATAGGCTCAGTGAGCGCTTTATTATTAGTCCAGAATGTTCAGAAGCACAATCTGAAGAAAGAATTGGAGTAAAAATTGCCAAAAGGGGCACTTTATTTAGACCAGAACAAGCCAAACAACTACCAAAAGGTGTGTTTTCTGTCTTTATATTTCATTTTATTTAAGATTGAGTGGAAATGGTACATACCAGAAATGGAAGAAACTATTCAGTCCAGCCAGATGGATGTGGAAAAGGGAGGGGAAAGACCAAATACAGATATGGCAAGTCTTCCTCACAAAAGACATGTCTGGGGGATGCCAGAGTTGCCCCCCATTCCCCAGGGTCTGTACCCCCAAACTTTGATGTAAACTCTGAACCTGAACTGATTTAAGGAAATATTTTAAAGGCTGAACCATTTCCAAGTGGCAGAAATATAAATATATCAGTCCCAGTATGGAAACTGGTTCAGAGAAGCAAAGGAAGAGGAGTGGGAAATATGCCCAAGCCTTTGGCAGGGGGCCATGAACTCCTACTTAGACATCAGGAGCTTTCTGGGTCAGGAGAACACCATAGAACTCTGAGAAGGATGGAGCCTATTTTATTGTAAAGACAAGGTCACAAATATAAAGAATTGGTTGAAAGACCAAAGTCTTTTATCCATAGACAAGAAGAAGAAATTGGAAATGACTCCAGCTTTGGAGAAAGAAGGCCCAGTGGTGTCTACCAGCTCCAAACCAGCTCCATAAATTTCCAAAGACAAGCCCAAAGGACCTCAGAAGAGGAAGAGAGGTCCCAATAAAAACCAAGGAAAGGGAAAAGCCAAAACAAATTGGCACAGACCTTACCCACAGGGGTACAGGATCCCCAAATTAGAGCCTTCCGAAGTGGACAACGTCTTCAATATGTCCAGGACTCTTATGGAATTCACAGCCAAGAAGCAGGAAAGAATTAATAGGACTTTTCCATGTAGATAATACAAGAAACACAATTTGTCAAAACTAGTATAACTGTAGAGCTTGGTAAAATTAATGCAAAGGTAAGTAAAATAACATTAGATATCACTGAATTGAAAAAGAATGAAAGTCATTCTGCTGAATGGCATAAGGCTAAATTTTCCAAACGTGATTGAATTTCCAATACATGTGACCGAATTGAGAGTAAATATCAATTCCAAGATGATGAAATGGAATATCTTTCCATTACAAACATTAATGAACAGATTCAGATTCTGAGAAATCATGTTTTAGGGGTAGTTAATAATACCAAACAATTTCCCATACATTTGGGAAGAAGTGACAGTGAAAGGCAGAAATTAAAAGATGAAATAATTTCACCTGTGGAACAAATTCATAAAAATTATGAACCAAATACACATATGCCAAAACATTCCACACCTTTGACTTAAAAGAATCTTTCTGTTAAAGGAATTTTAACCCCTTTTCTGGTAGAAAATGCTAGCTCTGCAAAAGATACTCCCAAATTAGCAGAATAGACAACATTCTCTGGTGAAGGAAAGTAAAATCATATTGAGTTCATAAGAACAATTGATATGTTTCAAGACGAGTTTAATATACCTGATGAAATAATTGTAGATAAATTGCACTACTTGTTTTCCAGAACTGCAAAGAAATGGTATTACAAAATGAGACAAGCTCATGGAAAACATGATTGGCCTTGGTAGACATCTGAAGTAATCACCAAATGGGGAAACAATTATTGGAGGTTTAAAATGTAAACTGCTTTTGAAAGTTCCATTTTTAACTCAGCAAAAGATAAACCACTTGTTTGGTTCCTCAAAAAGAAAGACAGATTATCTGCTTTACACCCATATATGTCTGATTCAGTGATAAATATGAAAATATTAATGAAATGTGGAGGAGAACTACAGAATGATATCAAGTGCAGATGTGTATAACCTGGTTCATCAGAGGACTACATTAATTCTATGGCAAATATCATTACTAGGACATGAATTGGTAAAACCTGGACTAGAAATCCCATGGAGTCCAACATGATCCCAAAGATTTCCAGAGGAGACAAAAGACCTGAAAGACCTGTCTTAAAGTGTCATAAATGTGGAAGAACCTCACATCAAGCCAATACTTGTACCAAGCAGGCTAAAATCAATAGAATTCAAGTCATTCAAGAAGTCTAATGTGATTAAAATAAAGAAGAATCTGACCAAGATTATGCAATCTCTGACAACACACCAATAGAAGAATATCCCATTGAGAACATTACAGGTTCCTTTTAATTCAAAGAATTATATACCCACTTACCACAATATAGGGAGGACTGCTGTAACCTGAACAACATCCAGGATTGCGGAATGTGTAATACTAAACCTTCCAGAGGTAATGGTGTCAGCCTGTGACTCAAAACCAGAGAACAGCTATGACAGCCAAATACAATAAATCAATGGTATAGTCAAGATACCACCACGACAAGGAGCTGAGCCAAATCAGCTTGAATTGTATCAAAAGAAAGAGGAAACTCATGCCTTTCCAAATATACAAGTCCCATCACCATAGGACAAAGAATAACAAAGCTGTTGCTGAGCATAAACCTTAATTCTCAGGTCTCATCTGAAATACATATCAAGAGGCTGAAACCCATCAAATGGGTATTTAAAATGAATCTCTAAGTCAGGGCTATCCAATGGTACCAGCCAAACTGAGCTAGCACCAGCATTACAGAAGTTATGGCCAAAATCAGGCCAACTAAGGGTGAATAAAATATTCACCTCTCATTTAGATCCTACAGTTTTAGTGAGATACCTAAAGTGGGGTCTTTTTGGAAAGAGCAGAATCAGGGCTATCTTATGGTGCCATTAATTTCCCCATATCTTATCTAGAACAAAGGTATAAGGAAAACAAGCCTAATACAGCTTTTTGCCTAAAACACCAATATGTACAAAATTCTTGTACATGACATAACTTTTCCATATTTGATGATAGCCATATCAAATGAGAAACCATTGTGTAGAACACATACAGGGATACACACTGAACCTATCCTGAGAAGGATATCTCAAAAAATGACAAATTTATGGCTGTTTTAAGGTCAGAATCCCACAGTTTGGCCAATACAGCCCTACCATGGGATAATATCACATACCCATGACTATGAAGTGTCAAACAGACAAAAAAGCTTGTTTTTACTTCAATACCTCATATTTCATTCAATAATGGGGTCCCATACAGGTTCTGTGAGCCTTTGAGATATGACCACATACCCAATAAGGTCACAAAAAAGACTCAGAATAATTATACCTTTAATATAATTCTATTAAAATTACTTAGAATAATTATACATTAAGAATAATTACTTAAATATACAAAAAATACCATAAATTGGTACAAAAAATGGTTTAACTTAAAAACCGAGGAATCAAAATGTAAAATAAGTTATACCATTGGATTCCCCATGGAAAAATACACATATACCATTTTTATGGCATATCTGTAAAGTCAATATTTAAGGAATTATAAGGTATAATACCTTATAGAAACCATAAAACCTCATTTATCTCAAGAACTAATGAAACAACATGTGGAATAAATTGTACCAGTGGATTCACCATGAAAGTCCACACATAAAACAATTAACAAGCTAATTCCCAATGTTAATACTTAAGGAATTATCCTGAATATATGCACTTTTTTGGTCAATGCATATATTCAAGGATCATAGCTAATATCTTCTAAACTATACATGATAGAATGATGAACCAAAAATAAAGTTACCACGTAATTACTGTAAGAACACAGATATGAACTTTATTTTACAAATTATAAACAAGGTTAAAACCTATGATGAATTATTGATAAAAATCAACAGAGCTGTTGACCACTTTGTTGTGAAAGTGTTCCAAACTTAAAAAAAAGTATACAGTTGGATTCTACTAGTTCATTCGTGAAGAATGATGTAATTTTTATTATTAAATTCAGGGTATAACCCCCTGAAATCAAGGTTTGAAGTTTAAAATATTGAATTTCGACAGAAAAGAAGAGTTACAAGAAAACTCATCAAAATTAGAGTTTTGATGATGTAATGAAAGACTCTTGGCAGCATAATAAGGTTATGCCAGGCTATCAGAATTCACTCTCTGAATTGCTGTAGCATGTAAATCTTAAAAGTTATTGAGGATCAAAGTTTGAGCTTAATTTGAGCTGTTATTATCACATACTGTAACCTTAATTTAAGTTTAACAGTCTTAAGAGTGATAAAATTGGTGAATACTATTAGTTTATGATTAAAAATAATAAAATCCACGAAATTTGGGGTTCTGCCAAGCCTCTGATGTCATCAAACTTAGAGTTATAGTGATAACTCTAAATAATGGTGTAATAATGATGTAATATGGTTTGATCATGATGTAATCACCCTCAAACCTTAAAATATTGATCAATTCCAGTGGGATGATCAGTACACGTCTACTAGAAGCCTGTTGGACTCTAGGAGGGAAGTATTTACTATAAATAGAGCTCTTTTTACTCTATTTACGGCTCAGACGCATCAAAAACATTAAATCAATTAAATAAAAGGTAATTTCTTTATTCTTTATATATAAAACTCTTATATTATTAAAGACCAAAGACCATCTTAATATTAATCACCATTTTTACGTGATTAAATCAATTCTTTAATTGTTTTTGTTATAAATCTCTCTATAAACTCATTTCCACGTAAAAATCAAGAAATTTAGTAATTTTCTTTATTTTTTATTGTAAATACAATTTGAAAAAGTTGTATTATATTCTTTTGGCGTAAAAAATCTCAATATTATTATTCTAAGTGTTAAAAGTAGGTTATTTCATCTTATTATAATAATTTCTCTCTTATTATTACTCTTAATAATTCTTAATTAATATAAATAGTATTTATATTAATATATAACTTTAATATTAGTAATATTATTGTTATTAATTGTTTTTTATTTATAAAAAACAGTTTTTTACGCCTTTATTATTTGTTGGTAACAATAATAAAGAGCTTTATAATGTATTAATTATTTTATATTAATATATTATTTATAATATTATAATTTCATATAATATTAATTATATTATTATATTTATTTAATAATATAATATTTTTACGCCATAATAATAATATTTCTTTATTATTATTATTATTTTAATCTTATTTATTTCAATTATAAGGACATTCAGAGTACAATAAGTAAAAAATTAGTAATTTTTACTTATTGTTTCATAGTCAAACCTTACATTTGGGGGCCTGGCCGTGATATTTACTTAAAAGACCTTTAAAAAGATTCTATTTGGGTTTATCCAATAATAAATTATATTTGTAATCATAAAATTATATAATAATTTTATATTTTATTGATTTTAAAAGCTATTGAGGCATTTGGAAAGCAATTGTACTGTCTTACACGTGGTTTTCACATCCTTAGACTTGCAAGAACTTTCTTTGAGTGACTCTAGTGATTAAAAGAGATATTTTATAAATTAAAAATAATTTTTATTATAATTTAATTTTATAAGAATCATATTCATTTTTTATCTTATTCTTTAAAAATAAAAAATATATAAAAAATATTAAAAAATATTAAAAACAAATAAAAAAGTTATTTTTATTCATTTTTATTCATTTCTTTATTTATTTCAATTTTTCAAAGATATAAAAGCAATTTCTACGTGGAAAATTGCCATATCTTGCCAAAAATAACACTTCTTATAAAAAGACTTATATTTATTTGTCTTTTTTAGTGTTTGAAGATAACCCAACAGAAGACAACCAAGCTACTGTTGAGAGATTGGTGGAAGAAACTTGTCAAAGTTCTCCAACACCAGTTATCACCAAAAGAAAGAAAGCTAAGAAATTAGACTTTCCAGGGCCCACCATTCAAGACTCTGAAGGTGAGCACCTCTTTTTAAATTGCCATAAAAGAATTTTATTCTAAAATACTTTTATTTTTTCTTATTCTTTAAATTATGACTACCAGAAGAGGTTCCCAATACTCCATCCAATCAGATGGAACTGGACTCAGAGGTAGAATTGATCCCTCAAAAGGGAAAAGAAAGGGCAATATCCCCAGTGGAACAGAATCCACACAAGGAAGTGCCTTATCCCAAAGGCAAGTCCCAGAAAGGCCCATGATATCTGAGCCTTAATTGGAACTAAGTATGAGTAACTCAAATAGGTACAAATCACATTCAGAGGGCTCAAATAGACATCTACATGAGCCAGTACAAGCAGTATTACACAGTATACAAGGACAAAGACTGGGAAATGCTGCCTCAAATACACCAAGGAGTGATGAACTCCTGGCACATCCTGAAAAAGTTCCTCAAAGAGGAGGAGATAGTGAAATACTCCAATGGATGGAATCCACTGTCATCCAAACCTCAAATCAAAAAAATCAAGGATTATCATGCCAAAAAGAGGAAGGCAACCAAGGAAGAAGCCCCAGTAGCCTCTATCAGCAAGCCTCAAGCCAACCCACTTCCCCAAGAAGGGAAGAAGAACAAGAAAAAGCATTGGAAGAAACCATATTCCCCAAGCTACAGAATCCCAAGAATCCAAAAGGATGCCATGGACAATGTTTTCAACATGGCCAGAACCTTGATGGAAGTCAAGGACAAGGAAGAGCAAAGAATGAGACAACCTCATTTCCCAAAGAAATAACCTTGACCAAAAATGTTGTAAATACTTTAACAGAAATTAAAAATAGTATATTACCTCTAAAAGAAATTAAAGATAGTTTATTATCACTACAAGAAATAAATAACAATTTATCTTCTTTAACAAAAATTGTTGTGCAAAACAAGAAAGAAATTGACAACATTAAGTTTATTGTTGAAAATAATAAACCAAAGAATCTAATTGACAATACTCAAAAATTAATACAAGGACAACAAGAATTGTATAAATACATAAAAGATATCAAAGATAAGACTTTGACAATCAATTATGACATGAGTATTGACAATCTTACAGAAAAATTAAATAAATTAAGTATTTCTGTAGAAAAATTTGAAGAAAAGACTTCATCACACCAAAAATTACTTTTGGACCATGTGGAAAAAAGTGATGAAGCAAGAATGCATCTGAAAGATGATATTCAGAGTGAAATAAGGCTTATTACTGAAAAAATGGATAAAACTAATGAGGCTAATTTAAATATGCCAAAGTTATCAACACCATTTTCTCATATAAGAAGCCCTGTTAAAACAAAAGAGGAATTGTCAAATCCTTTCATAACAGACTTGAGTCATCAAGACAACAACCAAGTCTTAATGAAAGAAGCACCTCAATTGAAGGAATGGCCAACATTCACAGAAGAAGGTGAATATGACCACATGTCATTTATTAAAACAATTGACATGTTACAAGAAGACTATGCCATACCAGATGAATTAATCACTGAAAGATTACATTAATTGTTTGAGAAATCTGCAAAAAGATGGTATTATGGCATAAGACAAACAAATGGTAAAAATACCTGGTCTTGGTGGAAACAAGAAATAATCACCAAGTGGGCAAATGATGCCTGGAGGTATAATATAGAAAATGCATTTGAAAACTCTTTCTTTGACCCAGAGAAAGATAAACCTCTAACTTGGTTCTTAAAACAAGTTGAAAGGCTTAATGCACTGTACCCAGAAATGTCACAGAAAATGGTGCATATGAAAATACTTAAAAAATGTGGAGGGGAACTAGAACATGCCCTAAGAAGCAGGTGTATAGAACCATGCTCCACAGAAGAGTATATAAATGCACTAGAAGACATAGTGACAAGAACAAGAATTGGCAGGACTTGGAAAAAATTGGACATTAAAAACCCAAATAAACCATTTATCAAAAAAGATAAGTCAAAAGAATCCTTTAAGCCCAATACATCTAACAATAATGAGGAAAGAAAATGCCATAAATGTGGAGGTATTGGACACTTAGCCAATAATTGCCTTAAAAAAGCAAAGATTAATGAAATTGTGGAAACAGAAAGCCAAAATGAAAAAGAAGAGGAATCTGACTCTGAAAAAGAGACAGAAGAGTCAGAAAGCTCTGAAAGTGATGAGATCAATATAATTAATGCACAAATTAATAATATTGATATAATTTATGAAGTACTGGATGTTAATTCAAACTTGCCACAAGTTGGAACATCTGACACAAATCTGACAAACATACAAGATGCCAAAATGTATAGAACCAAACCTGCAAGAGGAATGGGATATACAGCTGGAAAATCAAGTATTAGTATTGTTATGGTTGATAACCAAGAAGGAAAGGTTAACTTAGATACAGGAGCATATTGCACTTGTGTTGGCAAAAGTTATTTAAAAACCATTGTCCCAGACTGGCAAGAAAAAATTATGCCAATACAAGGTGTCAAATTTAGTAGTGCAAGTGAGAGCATGAAGCCCCTTGGAATAATTGATTTAACACTAATTTTTCCTCATCCCTCACAATGTGTCAGAATTAAAGTAGAGTTTGTAGTAATGGACAACTGTACTAGTAATCATTTCATACTTGGGAATGACTACTTATCAATCTATGGTATAGATATCTCCAACCAAAAGGATAGATATTTTACCATAGGAGATAACAAAAGACAAAAGTTTGGATTCTTAAATAACAAAAAACAAATCACAGTTATTAAGAATGAAGAAAAAATTCCAGAAAAGGAACTTTTTATATCTGAACAACTCAAAGAGGCAGAATTCAATCAAGAATTAACAGAAAAAATGAAAGAAAAATTGATTGACCTCTTATTTAAGTATAAAAATACCTTTGCAACTGACAAAGAGCCACTAGGTGCCATAATTGGACATGAAGTGGATATAATTCTTAATGTAGAAAAACCTTACCCACCTTTATTAAGAAGACCTGCTTATCCAGCCAGTCCAAGAGCTAGAGAAGCCTTAGAGGTGCACATTAAAGAATTAATGGACCTAGGAGTATTAAGAAAGGTTGGACATAATGAACAAGTAGAAGTTACTACACCTGTCATTATAACTTGGCATAATGGAAAATCAAGGATGGTAGGAGACTTCAGAGCCCTGAATACCTATACCATTCCAGACAGATATCCAATACCCAGAATCCATGAGACATTAACCCAATTGTCACAAGCTAAGTTCATCAAAGCTATGGATGCTCTGAAGGGTTTTCATCAAAATGTCTTAACAGACAATGCCAAGAAACTACTAAGAATAATAGTCCATTGTGGAATATTTGAATACTTAAGAATGCCATTTGGAATAAAAAATGCACCTTCCCATTATCAAAGAATGATGAATACCATATTCCCTGAAGAACTATCAGAAGGATGGTTTATTATCTATATTGATGATATCATAGTTTGCTCAGAAACTTGGGAAAATCACCTTACAAGACTAGAAAGGGTACTAAAAAAAATAGTCCAAGTGAATATGAAAATTTCCTTGAAAAAGTGTCATTTTGCATACAGTGAATTAAAGGCAGTAGGACATGTAGTATCTGGCCTTAGTCTAGGCATAGACAAAAATAAAGTAGCAGCATTACTACTTAAGCCAATGCCTCAAACCAAAAAAGAAATGCAATCATTTCTAGGATTTGCTGGTTACTATAGACAGCATATAAAGGACTTTGCAAAGATTGCTAAATCCTTGTATAAGCTATGTGACCAACAAACAGTCTATGAGATGACAGAAGAAAGAGTCAAGGCATATGAAGAATTGAAAAATTCCTTAACAAATGCCCCATTTCTTCTGATGCCAGATTTGAAACTACCCTTCAAACTGTACATTGATGCTTGTGGAGAAGGACTAGGTGCTGCACTTCACCAAACACAAATTATCAATGATAAACCAGTGGAAGGACCAATTTGTTTCATTTCAAGGCAGATAAAGCCAACAGAAGCAAGGTATGGAGCAAGCCAAATGGAATGCTTATGCCTAGTATGGGCTTTAGAAAAATTGCATTATTATTTGGATGGCACAGTATTTGATGTAATCACAGACTGTAATGCTGTGAAATCACTATTAAATATGAAGACTCCAAATAGACATATGCTGAGATGGCAAATTGCTATCCAAGAATATAGAGGAAATATGACTATTGTTCATAAATCTGGAAGTATTCATAAAAATGCAGATGGTCTTAGCAGATGGGCTCTAGCAAATACCCCTGACAATCCAGCATGGGTACCACAAGAAGAGCACCATATAGAAGGAATATGTGTTACAGACATTGGCACAGAATTCTTTAACCAAGTTAAAGAAAGCTATAAGACAGACAAAAATTGCCATATCTTAAGCCAACTTCTAATGAAAGACTGCAAAGATCCATCACTTTCATCAAAACTAGATGAAATATGGAAAAAGGCATATGATGAAGGAAGATTTCACCTCCTTGATGGAATCCTTTACCATAGAACAAAACACACATGTGTTATGGCCTTAACAGATAGAACACTAATAAACACTATTTGACATGAGTGTCATGATAGTGTTGCATCTGGACATCTCTCAGAAGATAGGACACTAGAGAGGGTGAAAACCTGCTCTTGGTGGCCAAATTGGAAGAAAGATGTTGCAGAATACTGCCAAACCTGTGACAGATGTCAAAAAGCCAACAGAGCCACAGGAAAGAAATTTGGAATGATGATCCAAATCCAAGAACCAAAATCCCCATGGGAAATAGTTCATATGGATTGGGTAACAGCCTTACCTCCAGGAGGAGACAGGAGTTATAATGCATGCCTAGTGCTAGTTGACAGGTACAGTAAAACTCCCATGTTCTTACCATGTCATAAAGATGACACAGCTATGGATACAGCCATAATGATATGAAATAAAGTCATTAGTCACACAGGCTTATTCCAAAATATTATAAGTGACAGAGACCCAAAGTTCACTTCAGCATTATGGACAAATCTCCATAACTTGTTTGGGACAAAGCTATCATTCTCAACAGCTTACCATCCCCAAACTGATGGTTTAGCAGAAAGAATGATACAGAACTTAGAGGACATGATCAGAAGATTCTGTGCTTATGGGCTAGAATTCAAAGATTCTGATGGTTTTACCCATGATTGGTGTACACTAATTCCAGCACTTGAACTGGCATATAAGACATCAATCCATTCTTCTACTGGCAAAACACCAGCAATGCTAGAGAAAGGTTGGAATCCAAGACTTCCTTATGACACCCTCAAAAAGGACTTAGTGGATATACATCCAACAGCAAGCAGTTTCAAGATAATGCTTGACAAAGCAAGACACCATGCAAACAGATGCATGCAAGATTCTTTTAAATAGCAAAAGAAAGATGGGATAAAAGTCATAAACCACCTGATTTCAAAATAGGAGACTTGGTTTTAGTATCAACCCTTAATTTCAATAACATAAAAGGCCCAAAGAAATTGAAAGATTCCTTTGCAGGACCATTTATGATAAAAGCACTCCATGGACCCAATGCTGTGCAATTAGAACTCACAGGTGAACTAATGAACAAACACCCAACTTTCCCTGTAAGTCTGATAAAACCTTACAGTTCAAGTGACAAGGAGTTATTTCCACTAAGAAATAAACCCCCACTTGAGATTCCCCCCTTGGAGGAAGGAGAGGAAAAGAAAATAGTAAAAGTCCTTAAAGAAAGAAGGACAAGAAACAAAAAAGAAAGGGAATACCTTGTAAGGTATAGAAATTCAACTCAGGAAGATGAATGGCTACTTGAGAAAGATATAACAAATGCTGATAAACTACTAAGAAGGTTCAGACATGAAAGAAAGCCTGAAAAATAGAAAAGTTAAGCATTATTGAGCTTCAAGACTAACAAAGTCTAATGAAGAGGTAGGACAGTGGATGATGCCCTAATCACACATATCAGATTGTGGTACAATCTTTTTTGGTGGTAGGGAATGTGAGCCTTTGAGATATTACCACATACCCAATAAGGTCACAAAAAAGACTCAGAATAATTATGCCTTTAATATAATTATATTAAAATTACTTAGAATAATTATACATTAAGAATAATTACTTAAATATACAAAAAATACCATAAATTGGTACAAAAAATGGTTTAACTTAAAAGCCAAGGAATCAACATGTAAAATAAGTTATACCATTGGATTCCCCATGGAAAAATACACATATACCATTTTTATGGCATATATGTAAAGTCAATATTTAAGGAATTATAAGGTATAATACCTTATAGAAACCATAAAACCTCATTTATCTCAAGAACTAATGAAACAACATGTGGAATAAATTGTACCAGTGGATTCCCCATGAAAATCCACACATAAAACAATTAACAAGCTAATTCCCAATGTTAATACTTAAGGAATTATCCTGAATATATGCACTTTTTTGGTCAACGCATATATTCAAGGATCATAGCTAATATCTTCTAAACTATACATGATAGAATGATGAACCAAAAATAAAGTTACCACATAATTACTGTAAGAACACAGATATGAACTTTATTTTACAAATTATAAACAAGGTTAAAACCTATGATGAATTATTGATAAAAATCAACAGAGCTGTTGACCACTTTGTTGTGAAAGTGTTCCAAACTTAAAAAAAAGTATACAGTTGGATTCTACTAGTTCATTCGTGAAGAATGATGTAGTTTTTATTATTAAATTCAGGGTATAACCCCCTGAAATCAAGGTTTGAAGTTTAAAATATTGAATTTCGACAGAAAAGATGAGTTACAAGAAAAATCATCAAAATTAGAGTTTTGATGATGTAATGAAAGGCTCTTGGCAGCATAATAAGGTTATGCCAGGCTATCAGAATTCACTCTCTGAATTGCTGTAGCATGTAAATCTTAAAAGTTATTGAGGATCAAAGTTTGAGCTTCATTTGAGCTGTTATTATCACATACTGTAACCTTAATTTAGGTTTAACAGTCTTAAGAGTGATAAAATTGGTGAATACTATTAGTTTATGATTAAAACTAATGAAATCCACGAAATTTGGGGTTCTGCCAAGCCTCTGATGTCATCAAACTTAGAGTTATAGTGATAACTCTAAATAATGGTGTAATAATGATGTAATATGGTTTGATCATGATGTAATCACCCTCAAACCTTAAAATATTGATCAATTCCAGTGGATATGATCATTTCACGTCTACTAGAAGCCTGTTGGACTCTAGGAGGGAAGTATTTACTATAAATAGAGCTCTTTTTACTCTATTTACCCCTCAGACGCATCAAAAACATTAAATCAATTAAATAAAAGGTAATTTCTTTATTCTTTATATATAAAACTCTTATATTATTAAAGACCAAAGACCATCTTAATATTAATCACCATTTTTACGTGATTAAATCAATTCTTTAATTGTTTTTGTTATAAATCTCTCTATAAACTCATTTCCACGTAAAAATCAAGAAATTTAGTAATTTTCTTTATTTTTTATTGTAAATACAATTTGAAAAAGTTGTATTATATTCTTTTGGCGTAACAAATCTCAATATTATTATTCTAAGTGTTAAAAGTAGGTTATTTCATCTTATTATAATAATTTCTCTCTTATTATTACTCTTAATAATTCTTAATTAATATAAATAGTATTTATATTAATATATAACTTTAATATTAGTAATATTATTGTTATTAATTGTTTTTTATTTATAAAAAACAGTTTTTTACGCCTTTATTATTTGTTGGTAACAATAATAAAGAGCTTTATAATATATTAATTATTTTATATTAATATATTATTTATAATATTATAATTTCATATAATATTAATTATATTATTATATTTATTTAATAATATAATATTTTTACGCCATAATAATAATATTTCTCTATTATTATTATTATTTTAATCTTATTTATTTCAATTATAAGGACATTCAGAGTACAATAAGTAAAAAATTAGTAATTTTTACTTATTGTTTCATAGTCAAACCTTACAGGTTCTGTACAGCATTCTACGCATTATACACGTCAGAATCAGGCTGTGTGGTCCCCAGATGAAAATCTTCACCCTGTATTGGTTAAAACTTCCAAGATGTGGTTTCAAAGCCACATCTGAGCCCAATAAAGGTTCTACAGGCCTTTTTCAAACCACAAGCCTGTCCTTGAGAGTAAACAATCTTCACTTCCTCTACGTCAAAAGGTCTAGAAGCCTTTTCACTGCCATAAAAGGAATACCCATCCTGCTCTTGAATTCCTACATAGTACAACTGTCAAAAACTGCTATACTCTTGGAAAATAATCAGGTTATACTATAAACTTTAGTATTGTTACCCAATGGGTAAAGCTGCACCCAGGGCTTTCATCAGCACTCACCACCACTTATAATCATTAGTAAAGCCCTTTAATTTTATTAAAACCCATTTTTAACATGATTATATGTGTCACAGTCATAGTTTATGTTGTAAATACTATTTATTATCACCTCTTCATATACTCAGCCTGACAAAAGGATACCCTTCTGGGGATCTTGTATCACATCAATACTGAAGCCAAAGTTAATATGGACACAGGAGCATTTTGCACTTGTGTAGGCAAAGATTACCTCCTTGCCATACTTCCTGAATGGAAAAAACATGTATTACCAATAGCAGTTGTAAGACTTAGTATTGCCAGTATGTATATACCTTTTGGCATTCTGGACATTAATATTGTATTTACACACCTTTAAGGAAGTGTGAAAATGAATACAGATATAGTAGTGATGGACAATTGTACATCTCAACATATCATTCTTGGAAAAGATTACTTGAATATTTATGGTATTTAAATCAATAACCATAGAGCCAGATATTTTACAATTGGAGAAAATAAAAGGCAAAAATTTGCTTTTTCCAATATGCCCAAACAAATATCAATAGTATCTTCAAAGAAAGATACTTAGAAGGAAATATTTGTGACTGATCAAGTTGTGGAGGCACAAAAAAATCCATCATTGTCACTCAGAATAAGGCAAGAGCTTATTAATGTGTTGTGCATATATAAAAATGCATTTGCTTCTGCTAATGAACCATTAGACACTATTAAAGGGCATGAAGTTGTTATTACTCTTAATATTGACAGAAGATACACTCCAGTACTTAGAAAACCATCTTATCCAGGCAGTTACAGAGTTAGAGAAACCTTGGAGAAACATATCCAAGGGTTGATCCAACTAGGTGTACTAAGGAAAGTAGGCCATAATGAGGGAGTTGAGGTGACAACACCTGTTATTATGGCTTCACACAGTGATAAATTTAGAATGGTTGGATATTTCAGAGCACTGAATACCTAAACAATTGCAGATAGCTATTCAATTCGTAGAATCCAAAAAACCTTTACCCAATTTTCTAAAGCCAAGTATATAAAATCCACCCCCAAAGCTAAGAAATTACTTAGCATTATAAGTCACTGTGTCATTTATGAGTATCTTAGAATGCCAATTGATATTAAAAATGCACCATCTCATTATCAAAGAATGATGAATACCATCTTCCCCAAAGGATTATCTGAACAATGGATTATCATTCATATTGATGATATTATAATATGTTCTGATTCATGGTCTTTGCACCTTGAAAGACTTGTAAGAGTACTTGAAAAATTTGCATCAGTGAATATGAAGCATTCACTCAAGAGATGTAACTTCAGCCTTGAAGAACTTAAAGCTTTAGGACATATTGTTTCCGGCTTAAGCTTGGGTATTGACAAAAATAAAGTGGAAGCAGTGTTACTTAAGACAATACCCCAGAATACGAAAGGAATGATTTCTTTTCTTGGATTTTCCAGTCATTCCAGGCAACCCGTGAAATAATTTGCAATTCTAGCCAAATCACTCTGTAGAATCTGTGATCAACAGACAGTATTTCAAATGACACAGGAAAGAATTAAATATTAAGAGAAGATAAGGAAAGCGCTTACAAAAGGACTTTACTCCTCATGCCTAACTGGAATATACCTTTTAAATTTTACACTGATGTATATGGAGGTAGATTAGGGGAAGACCTACATCAAGTCCAAATTATTGATGAAAAGCCTACAAATGGACCAGTTTGTTACATTGCAAGACAAATCAAACCAAAAGAATCCACATATGGTGCAAGCCAGATTCAGTACTTAGTTTTGGTATGGGCACTTGAAAAACTACACTATTATCTTTATGGAAGTGTTTTTGAAGTGATAACTGACTGCAATGCCATGAAATCACTTCTTAACACAAAAAATCCTAAATGACATATGTTGAGATGGCAAGGATTCATTCAAGAATATAGAAGTAATATGAATATAGCTAATAAGGCAGGAAAATCTCACAAAAATACTGATGGGCTTAGTAGGTGGGCATTAACCAATACTTCTGATAATCCAGATTATGTACCTTTGGAAGCAGAACCACATATTCCAGTTGAAGGAATGAACAAAACATATATTGAGACTGAATTCTTTGAAGAAGTCAGAGAATCTTATAAGTAGGGCAAGAATTGTCATATCTTGACTTCCTTGTTAGATAAAGACTGCAAACATACATCTTTTGTCAATTCACTAGATGAAGTTTGGAAAAATTTGTATTATGAAGGAAAATTTCACTTGTTTGATGGAATAATTTACCACAGAAATAAACATTCTTGTGTGATGAAATTGTGTATCAGATTGTTTATCAATACCATTCTTCATGAATGCCATGATAGCATCTACTCCTGACACCTGTCAGAATCCAGAACACTTGAAAAAGTGAAAAAATGTGCATGGTGGAAATCTTGGAGAAAAGAAAACATTGAATATTGCAATACCTGTGACAGATTCCGAAAAGCAAACAGGGGTACAAGTAAGAAATTTGGACTAATGATTCATATTCAAGAACCAAAATTTCCTTTAGGAGTTTTTAACATGGATTGGGTCACAGCACTTTCTCCAAGTGGTTACAGAAGCTATAACACTTGCTTGGGACTAATCTTCAGAAATTGTTTGGGACCAAGTTATCATTTTCTATAACATTTAACCCTCAAACTAATGGGCTAGAAGAAAGAATGAATCAAGCTTTAGAGGACATGATCAGCAGATTCTGTGCTTATGGATTATAATTCAAACACTCAGATTGCTTTACCCATAACTGGTGCACTGTAATTTCTGCATTAAAATTGGCATATAAGACATCATTCCATTCTGCCATGGGCCAAACTCCTGCTATGTTGGAGAAAGGATGGAACCCAAGACTTCCAGCAGAATCACTGAGGAAAGATTTGATTTACATCCATGCTACATCTTCAAGCTTCAAAATAATGATTGATAAAGTGAAACATCATTAAAAAAAAGTATGAATGACACTTTTGACTATGCACAACAGAAGTGGGACAAGAGTCATAAAGTACCAAACATCAAATTAGTGGACTTGGTTCTAGTTTCAACTTTCAATTTTAATAATATCAAAGGCCCAAAGAAGCTCAAAGATTCTTATTTAGGACATTTTGTTATTGCTTCCTTACATGGAACCAATGCAGTTCAAGTGGAATTGAGTGGTGAATTAGAAAATAAACATCCAGATTTTCCAGTCATCTTGATAGAACATTATCAACCAGCTGATAAAGAATTGCTTCCTTTAAGGAAACCAACTCCTTTGACTGTACCACCAGTGGAACAGAGTGAAGAAAAAAAGATAAAGAAAGTAATTAAAGAAAGGAGACTTAGGTGTAAAAATCAAAGAGAATGTCTTGTCAGATATAAAAATCCCATACATGGAGATTAATGGCTGGCGGAATTGGAGATACCTGACTCAGAAAAGCTCTTGAAAAGATTTAGCCATGAAAGAAGGCCACAAGCCCAAATAAAGCTGTGAATATGATTTAAATTAATTGCTCCCAGTAATCTAAAAAGGTTGGACATTGGACATTAACCCCCTTTGGGCCCTTTTTTTATTGATATCATTAATAAAATTGTAGTAAAATTTTATTTTTTGGTGGGAGGGAATGTGAGCCTTAAGGTATATTCTACATACTGAGATAGGCCACAATTATCTTCAAGAATACTTTTTGAACTATGCATAACCCATAAGTCATTCATACATTTGAAACTCATCATCTTTGATTTCAGAAAAGATGAATAGATTTCTATTAAGTAAGTAAATCCATGGATTTAAGTCTAGATTTGGATTCCACACCAATTTCAGCTAGGGTAGCTCCATAGAGTGAATAAGCTTAAATGAACTCTGTGCAGTGGTGATATGGAAAAAAATTCAATACCATATAGAAGAATTTTGAATTTTTTTCCCAATTTCATGCCAAAATAATAGGAATGTGAGAAATCCCATATTACATATACACTAATAATAGTCTTGTGCATGTTTGTGGCACTTAATATCATGGTATTTGTAAGTACAGTTTTGATACACCCATAGTGGATATCAGTCTTGAAACCTGAATTTCTATTTTTTGATGTGAAAATAGCTAGAGGGGACAAAAGACATCAAAGAGAGCCAGGGTACCAAACTTCTGAGGCCTCTGAGATGTGGATAGCTCTAAAGCTTAGATCCAAGGCTGATCATGGCCCAATTATTGTACTCAAACCTTTTGGGAACTGGGTTACCAAGTTAAAATCTCATTAAATCATAAGAAATTGCAAATCAGCTGCTATTTTGACTTTCCAAGGAGGTAAAGAGCTACTTAGACTCTTTCAACCATCTCAATTATTTATCATTTTCCATGGATAAGCCTCAAAAAATGAATTAAAGCCATCTTTAGACTAGAATCCATTGATTTACCCCATTGAAACCTGTCATAGAGTGCTATTTTCAATTCTATGTATAAATGAGGTAAAACCATCAAAAATTAATTAAAAATACAGTTCTAAATGTATCATTTTAAAGCTTTCAAGACCAATGGAGAACAGTCTTCTCCATAAAGAAAACAAAGAGAATTACAGTTTCATAGGTAAAATTAAGAGTTTTACCCACATTCCATTTTTGATTATTCCATGTGAAACACTGAATCTTTCAAAACTCACATAAAATACAACCTGTGGTGAAATTTCCAATAAAATCTATAACTTTGAGAAACCAATATTCATTTTTAAATAAAAGAAGATTTAAAGTTCTTACTCCTTTTATTCTTAACCGTATTTGGGTTGGTAGTCACATTAAAGGATCCATTAAGTAATTATGATAATCTTACATGACAACAGATGATTCAATTATTAATCCAAAAGGGATTGTTGTTTTCTCACTCACTTTTTTTTATGTTTGCTCCATGGCACGCCTCTGTGAGCTGTTTTTTACTTAAAAGAGGCCTCCTCTCGCAGTTTCTTCCAAATCATCTTATTATCCAATTATACCTTTATTACCAACAAGTAAGTATTACTCAAAAAGCTTTCTTGAATGTTTTGATTTTTTGAGAATGAATCAGAAAGATTTGGAATCATAGAAATCAATTATATATTGTTGTAGTACTGTTATAAATCATTTTTTTATCATCTAAATCCAATGTTATCCATCAAATCCCTCTAGAAAACTTTTTCTAGGTTCATTGTAGTATCAGTGAGTGGTTTTTTATTAATTCTTAAATTTTTTCTCTAGTAATAGTTTTCTTCAAGAATAGTATTGAAAATTACTCTTGTAGAAGATAATTATATATTAAATTAATTTTATTAGCTTAATAAAGAAGTTTTTAATACTTCTTGTAATTGATTCTTGTATAAAATTACTTCTTACTGCTATAATAACGAATAGTGTATATCAAGTAAAAGATATAATTAATTAATCAATTATTTAATTTTCATTATAATACTTTTATTATTATATTTCATAATAAAAGTTATATTACTATTGATTAATAGTACTATTATCAACAGTTTCATAGAAAAATCTTCAATTAAGCTCTTGAGAAAGTCTACCAAGCATTTCACTATGCTTATACAACTGTTCATCAATAATACTAAACTACTGAGATCTTCATTATGGCACTACTACTATTATTCAATAATACTCAGCTACTGAGAAAGGCCACTGAGCTTTTCACCATGGGTATACTCCTATTATTAACTGATCATAAACTACTGAGCCAGGATACAGGGAATTTCACTACAGTTAAACTCCTATTCTTCAATAATACTAAGCTACTGAGAAACACTAATGAGATTTGCACAACTCACAAGCTATGCCTACAATAAATATCCTGCTAGTTCAGGAATGGTTGTGTGTCACAGGGGCTCTTATGAAAGTAATAGTAGCCTGGCACTCAGGAATCAAGAACTCACTCGGAGGGCTCCAAAAGAATATATTTATTAAAAGAATAATAAAAGGGTAAAGACAAATATGCCAAAGATAAAAGAAAAAGGAAGCCAATGGCCAGGATAACAACAAGCCAAAAGCCAACGAGGCAACGAAATGAATCCTCAATTCACTGTCTCAACCTGCCAGAAAGAAGAATGGAATTGGTAAAGGATATGACCATCAATATCCACTGACAGGCAAAGAAGAAAATGTGAAAATGACTGACTTAAGGTTATCAGTATTTACTCTTAATAAGGTCAAATAAAAGAAGGATAAAAATACATCCAATATATTAATTAACTGGGGAGAAAGTCCCCAGGTGATGAAAGGTTGCCAGTATATGTGAAAAACTGAGAGGCTGATCCTGGAAGGTGAATCACTGGGCTGTATTTTCTGAATTGGTTCAATACAATTATGGCCATATTGAAAATGGAACTGTGTGATGGAATTCCCCCAGTGGAGTATGAATTGGCCCAATTGGGACAAGGACATACAGGTATGATTGATTGCTACCTGTATGAACCAATTAATTTGTCCAGGGTATTGAAGTACTTTCTGCCTTGACAGCTGATTGAATGATGCATAACCTCTGGGAAAGACCCTTGTTATAATTCTGAAAGAATTTCCAACCCAACTCCTGCAGGGCCAGGTGGTTGGGGTCCTGAAATGGTCTTCTGATAGCCACCATGGATTGCCAGACTGATGAGCTGAAGAGTCATCCTTCAAAAATGGTGATGAATTTTGGGAACTTGATTTGGGATCATGGAATTGGGTCCTGAAAACGTCACCATTGGATTTCTGAGCAAAAATGGTGCATAATGGTATATAATACCATATATGCACCACTCCCACATCCTTGAGTATAGGATGCAGGGAGGAAAGGGAAGTATTCCCCTTGAGTTGAGGGGAAGGGTGAATTTGAGCTGAGATGGTGGCCTCTGGGGGTTACCAGAGGCCATGGTTGTAAATGGGCCACTGGTGGTCCTTGGTTGGAAATTGGGACCTTTTGTTTTCTTGGCCAAAATTGGTGGATTTGGGTCCATGGTCACAAACTGGCTCAGGTAAGCCCACTTGTTGTTTGGGACCCACCTGGCCTTGGGGGCTAGTGGACTGCCTGCTTTGGCCTCATTGGACTAGCCCAGAAGGGGCCTAAAGGGCCCACAGACCGTGGATCATGGCATATGGACCGTGGTCCATAGAGGGCCTAAAGGCCCCCAAAAAGCCATTTAGCCCAAAACCTTCTTAATATAAGGGGTTGGGCCAAGAGGCCTGATGGTGGCTAGAGGGTCCATAGACCCCTGGAAGACTGAAAGGAAACCCAGGCCCCAAACAAAGATAAAGCCCTGGGGGTTGGTGAGATGAAAGTTGGCCAAGGAGGCCAATGATGGCAGGATATGGCCAGGGAAAAAGGTGTTATGACCAAAAGGCAATAGAGCACCATAGGGGGCCAATGGGCCATAAAAGATATGGTGTGACCAATTGGCCGCAACTTGGTTTCAGGCTGGGCTTGAGGCAACACCAATTGACGAGGGTCATTCTTTGTGGTTGTGACATTGTGATCCTCAAAAGCAGGAACTTGTTCCATTATTTTTGGAAAAATGAGAGAGAGCAGACCCCTACCAATACCTTTGGGCCCCCATAGAGCTTCTAAAAACATGGGACTCACAAAAATCATATTTGGGATTTTTTATCTCATAAGATGTGTAGTTTTGGTGTAGCTACATGTTTGCTGAGAGAATTTTGCTGGTGGTGTTTTTCCCTATAAAAATCATGTGATGTAATTGAGATAATGTGGATTGTTAGAGTTTATTTTTGCCAAGAAGGTGAAGAATATACAGGTTCATACACTTGAACTTCCTTCTCTTCATATAATATCTTTCGGAGAATTTAGCTGGTGACATCTTTCTTTGTGGTGACTTTGTTATGTATTTTAATGCAGAATTATTCCACACTTCTTGTATGATTCCAGAATACTATTTCCATATCTGAAAGTATTCTCCAATTATATTTTCTTCTCCAGAGTTATTCTGGGATTTTTCCATAATTCCCCAATCCTCTTTTGACTTTCAAAGCTTTTCCACAATTTTGTTTCCTTCTCCAGAATTAACCTTACAATTTTCTGTAGTGCTGAAATCCTATTTCCATCTATATAATTATTCTTCAGTCAAAATTTATTTCTCATATTATTCCACACCTCTGTGGTACTTCTGTAATCATACTTCCATCTCCAGAGTTATTCTGAAGTTTCCAAAATTACCCAGTCTTCTTTCCATATCCCAAGTTATTCCACAATTTTTTTGCCACCTCCAGACTTATTATTAAATTCTATTTGGATCTCTATAATTATTCCACACCTCTTCTGTAATTTAGCAATCCTATTTCCATATATAAAACTATTCCACCACTTCATTTTATTCTCTTGCATCATTCTGCAATATCTTCCAAAATTCCTCTCACGTTCTAAAATTTCATTCAAATTTCTCCCCTAGAATTTAACAAATTTATGTCCTATCTTCAGATTTATTCAGTAATTTGCAAAATTGCCAGTCTTCTTTCCATGTCCAAATTTATTCTTAAATTTTATTTCCCCCCCCAGAGTTTTCCTGAAAATTTTTCATAATGCAGAAATTATTATTTTTTCAAATTTTTTGGGAAGCTTGAGACTGGTAGAATTGGTATGGAATATTAAATCCACTCTTTACCCATCAAATCTCTGTACCAATTCTCTTCAAGGTATTATTGGAGTATTAGTGATTTATTTATATTTATTTCTTAATTTTTTTCTCTAATAATGATTTTCTTCAATAATTATGCTTTTAATAATTCTTGCAAAAGATAATTATATATGAAAACAGTTTCATTATAACATACTTCTTGTAATTAATTCTTGTAGACAATTACTGATTACTGTGATAATCACTAGTATAAAATGTAAAATAAATGACCAACAAATTAATTATTTAAGCTGTTGTTATAATGAATTTATATATTCTATTTCATAATAACAGTCACAGTACAGTTAAATAGTAGTAATATTATCAACAGTTTCATAGACACATCTTACATAAAGATGACACAGCTATGGATACAGCTCTTGTAATTTCTAATAAAGGTATATTAGGTCACTATCTCTTTAAGAATATCATTAGTAATAGAGACCCCAAATTTACATCAGCGTTAGGGACAAATTTACATGTGATTTTGGGTACAAAAATACTATTCTCAACAGCTTAAAATCTGCAACCTGATGGATTTGTAAAATGAAGGATTTAGAATGATGAGGAAATTATCAGAAGAGTCTGCTCTGAGGGCCTAGAGTTTAAGGATTTTGATTGATTTACCCATGATTGGTGTACACTTATGCCAGCGTTGGAATTAACCTACAAGACTTCCATCCATACTTCCACAGGCACAACTCCTGAAATTTTGGGAAAAGGATGGAACCCTAAAATTCCAGTTGATACTTTGAAGAAATAATTAGTTGATATTCATCCAACTGCATCAAGCTTCAAGCTATTGCTTGATATATTTAGGCATAATGAAAATCAGAGAATGACTGATGCCTTGGAATATGCTAAACAAAAGTGGGATAAATTTCATACAACCCAAGAATTCAAAGTAGGGGACTTCATATAGATTCAAACATGAACTTTAATAATATTAAAGGCCCAAGGAAATTGAAATATTCCTTGGAAGGACCATTGGTAAGGATAGCCCTTCATGGGACATGTGCAGTACAAGTATAACTTTCAGGAGAATTGGAAAACGAGCACCCAACTTTCCCTGTCAGTCTGGTAAAGAATCACACTACAAATGATAAGGAATTTGTTTTTGAGAAATAAAAAACCCTTGGAAACACCATCACTTGATCAAATTGAACAGAAAAAGGTGCTGAAAGTCTTTACAGAGAGAAGACTTAGGGGGGAAATGAAAGAGAATACTTAGTGAGATACAGAAACCCACAACATGAAGACAAGTGGCTTTCAGAAAGTAAGGTACCTGATTCCCAAAGGTTTATCAGAAGCTTCAGACATGGGGAAAACCAATGCCTCAAAGCAAGTTTGAATTGTGTGCTGTGAATACTTGAGAGTATCAGTAAAAAGGTTGGACAGTTAATTATACTCCCCAAGTTCAATTGGGGTTATACCATTTAATTGGAAATTGTAGTGAAATTTTGTTTTGGTGGTAGGGACTGTGAGCCTGTGAAATATGTACAACATACCCATTAGGCCAAAAAAAACATTTTATACAGTTGATTTAGTCTTGGTCAGACTTATCAATTGAATTGAAAATAAAAAAATAACAAGAAATAAGTATAACTTTCTTTTTAGTAAACAAAGATGGATATATTTATGGATTCTTAACAAAAAATAACCTAGGGTAGACCCATAGGGTGTTACACCAAAAAATGGCTGTTTCTTATTTTATTGGAAAATTTAAGAATCTCACAGTACAGTTGTAATTTTTTTTAAAAATTGTTAACATTAAGCTTAAATTCAAATTTTCATCAGGTTTATACAAACTTACCAAAAATCTATTTAAAATTAAGGTGTGGTGTATATTTACCAAATTGGCTAATGATTCGCTATATAGGATGTAAATTTTGTGTGGGATCAATTTGAATTGATTTAAGGCCATAGTATGGCATTTAATAAATAAAATTGCAAAATTCATGTAGAAAGGTTGGAAAAAAGAAAAAAAGCCAAAAACAGGAATGGTACCCAGCTTTTGGGATCTGAATGGACTCAATTAAAGTTTTTAAACTGTATTGGAGGATTTACAACCTTATTCCAACTTTAATATTAGACTTTTATTCAAAATCAAAGTTTAAACTGATTTTAACCCAATTTGGACAAGAATTACAACCATACAAAGGGTAAATTGCTATATGGAGACTTGTAATCAAGGCTTTAAGATATTTCAAAGCTTATTTCAGGTTAAAGAATCTCAAATAAGCTTAAAATTTAGGGTTAAAGAAGTTAAAACCTAATTAAAAGTTAAGGTTTGGTGTGTAATGCTATTTTAAATGTAAAAGTGGCAATAACCTCAAAAATTCATTCAAAATCCAATTCTTAATGGATTGTCTTGAAGTTTCCACACAGCTTAAAATTGAACTTTATCTGTGTAGTCATTAAATTTTTAATATCTTTTCCAAAAAGGAACAATTGGTAATTAGCCTTCAAATTAACCTGTCTAATCATTCTTCAAGAAAATTGAGATTTCTTTGAAAAGTAATTGAAAATCCAGTTTAAGAGATTTTTTACTTGAAACTTCATTCTTAAGTTTTTCATGTGATAAAATTCAATATAACTAGACTTATTTCATATTTAAACTTAAATGAATTAACTCAGCAGAGGATCAAAATTACTTGAAGTTAAGAATAACACTGGTAAGCTTAAGTTGGCATGAAAAACAAGTTACCTTACATAACAAGCCTTATTTTTAAGCATTGTTATTCACTTTTGACCTGAGAATGCCCTCTCTATCCATCATGAATAAAGAGAGCTGCTCTGAAAGTGTAAAAAGATCCTTTAAATAACTGTTCTTGTCCATCATCATCATCATTCAATTAATAATATTATACTTTTAAACAGTTAAAGTCACATCAAATTTAAAATATTATTCTTAAAATTTATTCTTAGGTATTTTCTACTTTATAAATTTCAAGTTAAATAATGAAAATAATAACATTCAGATTATTGGGGTAATCACCAATGATATATTTTGTGTTCTAAAATTCTTGTCTTAAATATCTTTTAAAACACACAAATTCCTCTAGAAGAACTTAAATCTTATTTTATCATAAACAAGTTGCTTTTATCTTTAAAAAAATTATTTTTGGTGGGGTTTCAACTTATAAACCTTATTCAATACTATAACTGTTGTTGTTTGACTTATTGCATTTAATAAGTATTTCAAGTAGGTTTTCTCTATAGTTCTATACCTTTTTTATCTAGTATTAGTTTTTTTATATGAACTTTCTATAAAAGAATTATTTCTGCAAAGTGGGTGTGATCTTTTTTTTATGATCAATATTCATCTTATTTATAAGTTGATAGATATTATTATTTTCCACATGTAAATGTCTCATTGAGAGCTTGTATGTATCTTATAGTTATAGCTGTGGGTGACTAGTACAATAATAAAATAATTGTAGTTAATTATGATTGTTAAGATTTTTATTTATTATTAAATTCTTAAAAAATATTCAAATTCTTTTTTATATAATTATTGTTCATAATTATAGTAATTTTTAGTCATAATATTTAATTATATTATATTTTCTCCTCAGGAAAGTCATATTCCTTTGGATATTTGTTACTATTATCAAGTGTTTCATAGACAAACCTTGCAGTTTTAGGCCGTTGATCTTCTGTTATAAAATTTGAATAATACCTCTAGTGCACAGGGGTGTTATTGTCCACCTTGAGTGCCAATATGACACTCACAAAAATTAAGATATTTTTCAATAGGTCTAAGACACCCAATTCCCAAACCAGCTCCTCCCAAAAGGTCATTTAAAGAAATTTGGACCTTCATTTTATACAAGAAATTTTGTCAAGAGTACTTCTGTCAGTCATAAAGTCAAAAAACCTGATTCCAGTGATTGTCACCCTGTGTCTCAAACCCAGAGCACAAGCATGACAGCCAAATACCATAAACCAATGGTAGAGCCAAGATAGCACCAAAACATGGAGCTGAGCCAAACCAGCCTAAAAAGTATCAAACAAAAGGGGAAACTCACCCCTTTCCAAATACCCAAGTCCCATTATAATAGGACAAAGAATAACAAAGTTATTCCTGCTCAAAGTTGTTGCTGAGGATGAACCTTATTTTTCCTCTCTCATCTGTAATTCAGAGGAAGAGGCTTAACCCCATCAAATGGGTATCCAAAATGAAGCTCAAAGTCAGTGCTATCCGATGGTACTAACCAAATTGAGCTAGCATCAGAATTACTGAGGTTTTGACCAAAATAAGGTCAAATAAGGGGGAATAAAATATTCACCTCTCATCTACCTTGTACAGGTTTAGTGTGAGATACCTAAAGTGTGTTCTTTTTGTAAAGAGCAAAATCAGGGCTATCCGATTATGCCATCAATTTCCCCATATCACATGTAGAACAAAATTAATGGGGCCAACAAGCACCCTACAGATTTTAAGCAAATCATACATATGTACAAAAAGTCTTGTACATGGCATAGCTTTACCATATTTAATGATAACCATATCAAATGAGGTAACATTGTGTAGAGGAAATCCAGGGCTACAAAATGAACCAAAGTTGAGCTTGATATATCAAAACATGACGAAGTTATAGCAGTTTTAAAACAAAATCCTACAATTAGACCAATACAGCCTCACTGTGGGATATTCACCCATAATTATGATTATGAGGTGTCAAACAGATGAAGAGGCCTGTTTTTAATTCAAAAACTCATACTTTGGACAATACTGGTGTCCTGTACAGGTTCTGTACAGCATTCTACATGTCATACACATCAGAAGAGGGCTATGTGGTCCTCCAATGAAAGATTTCACCCTGTATTAGTGAGAACTGCCCAGATGTTGTTTCATAAAACCATTTCAGACAAATACCAGCTATACAGGCCTTTTGAAAACCACAAGCCAGTGTACTGATGTTATCCACTGAAAATGATCAGTATCTTAAGGTTTAGTGATTATTAAATCATGATCAAACCATATTATCAAATTATTACGCCGTTATTTAGAGTTATCACTATAAATCTATGTTTGATGACATCATAGACTTGAAACAAGCCTAAAAATTGTGGATTTCATTAGTATTAATCATAATTTAATACTATTCACCTGTTTTATCACTTACATAACTGTTAAAATTATAATAACATTACAGTGGGTGATCATAAATGATCAATTTTAAGCTCAAACTTTGATCATTAATAACCTTTAGGTTATAGACGCTACAGCTATTCAGAGAGTGAATTCTGATATCCTGGCATGTGCTTATTAAACTTCCAAGAGCATTTCATTACATCATAAAAACTCTATTCTTGATTATTTTACTTGTATCTCATCATTGGATTCCTCAGGAAAAATTACCTTGCATCATATTTGGGTGCTTGTAACTCAATTATTCAAAGCTTAGAAGTGAAAAAAAAATTCACTGAAAAATTCTCAATCTGATGAAAACAAATTCAAATCACAACAAATTTTATTCCAACCATCACATTTTGAGTTGAATTGAGCTGTTCTTTGTAGTTCAGAAGGTATGACAAACTGAAGTATTTCCAATTGAAAAGAAAAAATGTGCATGTGTAGTAATTAATTGTACTTGAATTTAAATATGAGGAGCTAATAACTATATTCTTTCACTGTAATTTTTCAATAAACTCGCATATGTGAAAAATAAATTATGATCCATGCTGAGGAATTAAAAATAGAAATTGAAAAGATTAAGTGTTTGGGGCAAATGGAATCATGGATCTGATAGTGCCTTACTCTCCAAATTCCATTCTTACAGGAATGGTATGTCTAAATAAATCAGAAATCCCATTGCTTCAAACCTGGTATTGAATCACAGGGTTTGTGCCTTAGTTGATGATGAGCATTTGATTCTAAACAGGGAAGTTTCAAAAGCTTCCAAGAAGTTAGAAAAATCCTCCACAAAGAATTTTCAACTCTGCTTAAGGTTCTTTGAACACATTATTATGTGTTTTAACCAGAATTTTCCATAAAAATGGCTGGTTTCTAGAGCTAAAATGGCTGAAAAAAACCTTTTGGTATAAGCCAGGGTTCAATGCTTCCATTTTTGGCTTTTACGTTGCCAATATTATTATCAAAACTAGTGAGAGGTAATCTTAGTTTTGGAGGAAGAAACATGGTTACTAATGAAGAATGTCTTCCTTTACTAATCTAATTTTCCTTTTATTGATAGTTTGATAATATTGAAGAAATCCAATTCAGGGTTTAAAAAATCATTTTAAAACTATCATATCCATAATTATCAAGTGAAAAAATTCTATAATAATAGTTTGCAACTCCTATAATCATTTTAATCCTCATCCTCTCCAAGTAGTAAATTAAATAATCTTTCTTCAGTATGAAATTTGTCACTTTGTTTCCAGATCCTCTCTTGTCACTTTTGGGTATGCATTTCTTCTCAAATAGCAGATCTTTGAGATTTGAATGAATTTATTTGCTAAGTTAATTATAAATTAATATATTTTGCAGAAATTCCTTTGTATCCCTAAATATTCCTTGTTGTGTTTTTGAATCAATTCTGATTTTTGATAAAACCATGAGTTCCCATAATATTCTTTTTTCAAATATCAGAATTTCAAAGGATCATTTGCAGAATTTTTCCTCTTAATACTCATTTTTACACTATTTCTGAAGAATTTTGCTTTATACAAATATTTATATAGACTGAGTACTCAGGTTGTGATAACAGTTTCATCTCCAAACCTTACAGAATCAGCTCAATCACTAAGAAATTTCTGGGGTATCTTAATTATTAAGCAATGAAACTGAATTCTCTTATACTTGGTTATTGAATAAATCTATATATAAAGTCCTCAAAAATACCAAATTTATTTCCCTCCAGCAATTGTTTAACATAAGGGTTTCTCCTTGAAAAAGTCACTTCAAAAACTCTGCTCAGACTCAAAACCTCATTATATACCTTTGGCCCCTAATCATAGAGTTATCTGCTTATTCCATGAAGAAAATTGGCCATGGACTCATTTCAAAAGTTCTATGGGAGTTTGGAATCAAGTCACTCACTTCCCATCTTAAGGTTTACTTGATTAATGTGCATATGAATGCATTGGGGATTTATCCCTAAAGTTATTCATTAATGAAAAGAAAAATATTTTAAAGATAACTGGAATAATATCAAAAGCACATTACAAATCCCAAATTAGTGAGATGTTCGGACAAAGCCTGGATTTTACAGCCTCAACAAAAAGCAATTATAACCTGGGAATGTGTTCTACCTCAAGCATTGAGGGTCTCCATGCAAGTGTTAAGATTTAACTCCAAAAGTCCAACTTTACTCTCCTGGAGTATTTTTAGAGCCCTTCAAATGGATTTCAAGAGACATTGTATTGAAAAAATTAACAGAGTATCATCAGAAATTAGTGTTCATGTCAAGACACTCCATCCTCATATCTGATTTATTGATAGTATGTTATCTCATTGTGACTTTAATATGGCATTTGCAAATTTCAAAAGACAATTTCATTTGAATTTGAAATCCACCAATAAATACAGTAATTTTCAAGGCTTACCTTGAAAGCACAATACCCAACAGGAACTTCCCAAGTCCCAAAAGCTCCAGTTATTAGACTTCTATCCACAGTAGCACTTTTATTTATTTGTGAGGCTTTTTTATCATCAGTTTTCCAGATTTTTTTAACATTAACTCATTTCCTTTGAAAGATTCATGTCAGAATGTCTCTCAAGCAGATCATTAAACTGTGGGGAAATAAAGCAAGCATGGAACTAATGAAGTATTGGAATATATTGAATAATTCCACTTTAAAAGACAACTGGAAGACAGAACACCAATTCTGAAACATCTCAAAAATTCTTTAACTTGAATGGTATTTTTCAGCAAATTTCCCAGAGTCAAAAGGGCCAATAACATTATGAAGGCAAACCTTAAGGGAAGATATTCAATTAAAGACCTCAAACAAGCCAAAAATTAGTGGAAAAGATATCTCTAGCCATCACCAGGGTCCTTGGGGCAACCCCCTTGATTATAGGGTTTTTGGGCCATTTAGAACCCCTATGGCCTCTATGGTCTGCAGTCCGTGGGACCCTTAGGCCCCTTTTTGCCTAAATCCAACGAGACCAAGGGGGCCAACCACCTACCCTCAAGGCCAGGTGGACCCACCAGAGCCAATTTTTGCCTTCAATCTCACCAATCCCACAAACGGCCAAAAGGACCCCATCACCCAAATTGGCCATTTTCAACCCCTGGCCTTTGGCAATTACCAGAGGCCACCATATTAAGCTCAGCAAAGTTTTTCCTTCATTCAGGGGAAAGAAATTTCTTCACCAATTTACTCCATACCATAGATTCAGGAATGGTGCATATATGGTATTACATACCATTATGCAGTAATTTTGCGCAGAAATCCAATGGTGATAGTTTCAGGACCAAATTAGGCCATTTCAAACCAAGTCCCCAAATCCATCACCCATTTTGAAGTAAGTCTTTTCAGTCATTCAGTCTTTCACTCCATGGTGGCTACCAGAAGACACTTTGATGACCCCAACCACCTGGCCCTGCAGGAGTTGGGTTGTACTTTCTTTAAGGATTCTTCCAAGGGAAATTTCAAGAGTTTATCAAGAATTCAATTAGTTTTTAAGGAATCAAGTACTTCAGTATTCCTTGGAAAACTCAATTGGTCTATACAGGTTTTATTCAAGCAAGCTGTACAGCCTTGGCCCTGTTGGGCCAATTCATATTGCATGTTGGGAATTCCATCACACAGTTCAATTCTCAAGATGGCAAGATCTGTATTGAGCCAAAACAGTAAATAAAGTCGCGAGCAACCCTCCAGGATCAGTATTTCAGCTTTTCACATATACTGGCCAACCTTTCTTCCCTGGGGACTTTTTCCCCAGTTAATTAATATATTGGATTTATTTTTATGCTTAATTTCTTTTCATTTATTAAAGTAAATACCGATAATCTTAAGGAAGTAATTTGCACCTTTTCTTCTTTGCCTGTGAGTGGATATTGGTGGTCATATCCTTTACTAATTTTATTGTTCTTTCTGGCAGGTTGAAACAGTCAATTGAGGATTCATTTGGTTGGATCTTTGGCTTTTGGCTTTTTATTATCTTGGCCATTGGCTTCCTTTTTCTTTTATCTTTTCCAAACTTTTATTTACTCTTATTCTTCCTTAAAGAAATATATTCCTTTTCTTTCTTTATTCCTTTGGAGCCCTCCAGGTGAGTTCTTGATTCCTGAGTGCCAGGCCGCTCTTGCTTTCATAAGAGCCCCTGTAACACCAGAAGATTTTCCAAGAGCAGAAGAACCTCTAAAAGAAATACCCCCAAGCCTGAGAACACTTTGAAGGTCTATGATGCAATTGATTTATACTTTTATTATATAAAAAAGGTTTTTTGCAAAATTGATGAATTCTCAAAGTATTTTGGAGCTTGTAATTCATTTTGATGTGAGATTTTTTTTGTTATTTTAAAATTGATTTTTTTTATCCATTTCCATCAGGCACCTGGCTCAGGATACTGGCCAAAATAAATTTTGAAATATTCATCCAATTCAATCACTTTCCAGGGTGACAGAGACTGTCATTGTATTACAGTAGCCCATTACATTTACAATACACGATCTCAATCGGCTGAGTTCAGGGGTTACTTGACTCAAAAAATTAAAAACAATGAAGAACCTTGTGAAGACATTTACAACTCTGTACCCTTAATGAGTTTTCATTTGGAAATAATTTAGTGGTTTGAGTATCTTTGCAAGGAAATAAAGATCAAGTTAAAGTTGATAGCTGATATGAGGGATCCAGTTGCAAATAGATATAAATGCCTGATTTTTTTATGTATTCGACACTGAAATAATTTTCCTTTTCCCTTTATTTCTGTCTTCCAAATGACAATAAACCCATTTCCATACATTTTTTTGGATATTTGATCACATTTTCTCCCCTTGGATGTCATCTTTTCTGAATTTTGCCCCAGCCCCACTTTAGTTTGAATTGAAAATTTCCTACTAAACCACAATCCTTCATGTGGGAAAAAATTTTACAATTAGAGAGTTTAATATTGTTTTTTATCTTATCACCTCTTTTTGGAAAACACTAATTTTTGGAGTTGAATTAAAATTGAAATTATTATTTTGATTTTTTTATATACAAAAAATTGTAGTTATCTCTCTTCTAAAAATTAATTCATTAAATCATCCTCAGTATTTTTTTCATCAAAAATATGGCACTTTTGTACTTAAAACTACCATGAGAAAGGTATCTACACCTAACAGAAGGTATTCCATTTGGGGTTAGGTTGAAGTGTTTCTTTGTAACAATTTGAGCTTATAATGGAGTTGTTTGTACATGTTTCAGGTTATTCTAAGCCAACTGAAGATTCAATAACTTCCAAGATCTTTATGATCTCCTTTCCAATGGTTAAATTACACACAAAAGAGTTTATACGTAATATAGTGAGACATTGAATAAATGAAAATTGCTTTTTGCTTATTCATTAATATTCAATGAAATCTGATTTTGTGAGCCTTGAGGTTTATTTTACATACCCAACTGGGGCAATATTAATATTAAAATTCATTCTGAACTATGCATAACCCATAAGTCATGAATATATCCAACATTCATCATTTTTGATTTAAGAAAATATGAATAACCGTTTTTGAATAAGTAAATCCATGGATTTCAGGTCAGATATGAATTTTTGTAAGATTTGACTATGAAACTGATGATAATATTACTATTACTCAACAGTAATATGTCTGCTCTTATGAAATATAATAATAAAATAGTATAATAGCCCCAATTAAATAATCAAAGAATTATTTCTTTTACGTGTTAAACACTACTAGTGATTTTAACAGTGAGAGGTAATTTTCTACAAGAATCAATTACAAGAAGAATTTAATAATAAAAACTTCTTTTATTAAAATAATAAAATTCTTTTAATATATAATTATCTTTTTCAAGAATAATTATAAAGATAATTCTTGAAGACAACTAATTTTAGAGAATAACTTTAAGAATTAAAGATAAATGACTCACTTATACTCCAAAGAACTTATTCAAAGATATAAGTAGAGAAATTTGACATAGAATTGTGAATTTAAGGGATCAAAATGATTTATAGCATGATTACAACAATATATCGTTGGATTCTATGATTTCACCTCTTTTTGATTGATTCTGAAAGAATTAAAAAACTTAATAATAGTTTAACTAATACTTACTTGTTGGTAACAATGATATAAATGGATAATAAGATGATTCTTGGAAAAAACAGCAAGAGGAGGCCTCTTTTAAGTCAAAAACAGCTCACAGAGGCGTGCCATGGAGCAAACTGAGAAACCAGTGATTGATAAGACAATGAATCCTTTTGGATTATTGATTGCATCATATGTTGTCACCTAAGATTATCATAATTACTTAATTGATGCTTTTAGGTGACTACTAACCCAAATATGGTTAAGAATAAAAGGACTAACATCTGTAAATCTTCTTCTATTTCAAAATAATAAATAATTTCTCAAATTTATAAATGTTGTTCGCAATTTCATCACAGGTTGTAATTACTGTGATTTTTGAAGATTCAGTGTTTCACATAGAATAGTCAAAAATGGACTGTAAGTAAAACTTGTAATTTTACGAGTAAAGCTATAATTCTTTTTGGTTGTACCATAGGTAATACAGTTCTCCATTGGCCCTGAACGTTTCAAAGAGATTCATTGAGAATTGTAATTTTAATGAATTTTTGAAGTTTTTACCTCTTTCTACATAGAATTGCAAATATCAGTGTTTAACTGGTTGCTATGAGGTAAATCAACGGATACAAGTCCAAAAAGGGTTTTAATTACTCTTTTAGGGTCTATCCATGGAAATTCATTAAGAATTGAAATGGTTAAAGGAGTCTAAGTAGCTCTTTACCTCCTTGGAACATCAAAATAGCAGGTTACTTGCTATTTTCTTAACATTTACAGTAGTTGTAACATGGTAACTAACTTCCCAAAGTGTTTTGATTTATTAATTGGGCCAAGATCAGCCATGGATCCAAGCTTTGGAGCTGTCCACATCTCTGAGGCCTTAGAAGTTGGGTACCCTTGCTCTTTTTGATGTCTTTTGTCCCCCTTGCTTATTTTCACGTCAAAATAGAAATTTAAGCTTCAAGTGAGATATCCACTATGGGTGTACCAAAATTCCATGAAAGAATAGCATGATATTAAGTGCCCAACACATGCATAACACTTTTATTAGTGTATATGTCACATGGGATTTCTCACATTCCCATTATTTTGTCATGAAAGTAAGAAAAACAAAAATTTTAATGCATCTTTTATGTGGTATTGAAGTATTTTACATATTACCACCTCAAAGAGTTAATTTGAGCTTATTCACTCTATGGAGCTACCCTAGGTTAATTTTGTGTAGAATCCAAATCTGGCCTTGAATCCATGGATTTACTTACTCAATAAAAATTTATTCATCTTTTCTGAAATCAAAAATGATGAATTTTGGATATATGGATGACTTATGAGTTATGCATAATTCAGAATTTATTTTTAAGATAATTGTGGCCTATTTGGGTATGTAAAATATACCTCAAGGCTCACAATTTTACACCAAAATTCACCTATGGTAAGCCCATAGGGTGAAGAATCTTAAATAAACTACATGAGCTGTTTATATGGAAAACAATTCAATACAAAACCATCGAAAACACTTAAAAAAATTGTGAAAATTTTTGTTTTTCCAAATTTCACACCAAAATAATGGGAATATGAGAAATAGCATGGTTCATATAAACTAACATTAGCAATATGCATGTTGGTGGAAGTTAAAAACACATTTTTCTCACATAAATATTTGGTACACCCATATTGGATATCAGTCTTGAAGGCTTAATTATTATTTTTGATGTGAATATAGCTAAGGGGGACAAATTACATCAAAGAGAGCCAGCATACTCAAATTCTGAGGCCTCTGAGGCGTGAATAGCCCTAAAGCTTGGATCCATGGCTGATAATGGCCCAATAAGTATACCAAAACATTTTGGGAATTTGGTTACCAAGTTAAACTCTCATTAAATCATAAGAAAATTGCAAATAAGCAGCTTTTTTGGCCTGACATGGAGGTAAAGATAAGCTTAGGCTCCTTAAGCCTTGTCAATTATTAATTATTTTCCATTCATAAGCCCTAAGAGATTGATTCACACCCTTTTTTGGAGTAGTATTAATTGATTTACCTCATAGACACCAGCTATACTGTCTTATTTGCAACTCTACATAGAAACAAGGTAAAAATGTCAAAACTGTATTGAAAATAAAACTCTTGATTAGTCTTTCTTCAAGTTTCTTGACCATTGGAGAATGATATGATGAATAAACAAAGCAAAAATAATTTTGGTTTCATAAGTAAAATTCCAAGTTTTACCTACAGCCCAATTTTGATGATTCCAGATGAAACACTGAATATTCAAGGATTGACAGAAGACACAACCTGTGATGGATTTTCCAATAACATTGATAGCTTTAAGAAATTGATTTTTCTTTTGAGATAAAAGAAGATTTAAAGTTGTTACTACTTTTATGTTTAACCACAAATGGGTTGGTAGTCACATAAGATCCTTCATTAATTTACATGACAACAGATGATGCAATTAATAATTCAAAAATGAAAATTTCTCTCTCACTCACTCCTTTGTCAGTTTTCTCCATGGAATTCCTCTGTCAGCTGTTTTTGACTTAAAAGAGGCCTCCTCTTCCTGTTTTTTCCAAACAAACTCATTATAAAAATATACATTTGCTACCAAAAAGCAAGTATTAGTTAAATCTTTTTCTTCAGTATTTTACTCTTTAAGAATAAACCAGAAAGGCGTGAAAACATAGAAAGAACCTATAATTTGTTGTAATACTTTTATGAATCCATTTTGATCCTTTATATCCACAGTTTCTCCATCAAATATGTCTACTAATTATTTTCAATGTTTTATTGGAGTATTAGTGAGTGCTTTTAATGAATTTTTAAAGTGTTTTCCTCTTGTATTAGTTCAATTCAAGAATTATATTTATAATATGCTTGCAAAAGATAATTATATATTAAGTTAACTTTATTATTTGAATAAAGAAGTTTTATTATTAAATACTTCTTGTACTTGATTCTTTTAGGCAATTACTACTTACTGCTATAATCACTAGTAGTGTATAAAAAGTAAAAGAGATAATTAATTCATGCTTTATTTTTTTGTGGCTACAATTATTATTATTATTATTATTATTATATTTCATAAGAACAGTCATAGTACTGTTGATTAATAGTAATATTATAAACAGCTTAATAGACACATCTTCTAAGTTTACTAAAAAAGTCCTTTTCACAGATCTTTTTTTCAAATGAGCTATTCTAACTTTTGAAGGCCCAAATAAGACACATTTAGGTTTTGAAAATTAGACATACTTCAACTTGATTCTGAAGAAAGGTATCATTAGTATTCAATCAAATTAATTTTTTGTTTTTGTTCAAACATTTAACTAAAAAAGGAGAAGTTTCAAGTGAGAAACTCCGCACAAAAATAAATCATTGTAGTACTTTTGGGCTCTATATAGTCAAATTGTTGTGAATTCAGCTGCATATTTGTATATTTTGTTCAAAAGAACCTCTAGCAAAAAAAATATGCATTTTCTTTCTGCTTTATGAAACTGAAAAGCTTTAATATCATTATAATTTCGATGCATTTCATTTCAAAGCTTATTTTATATCTAATTAAGTTTTCATTCAAATATTTTAAACAACAAGAAAATCATATTTGTTTGTGATGACAAAAGGCTCTTGACTTATTTTCCTTTTAATGTGTATTATCTTTCCTTCTTTTATTTATTGAATGATTATTTCATATTAATTAAAACCTTATTTTGGATATTTTCTTATTCAAAGGAGAATTATGAGAATTATACAGTAAAAAAATCAATTACCCTCCTTTTTTATGGTAATACAGATCCTGTAGCTGAAAAGCTTCTGAAAAATTTCAACAATCTTACAGTAGAAGGCCTTGAAAGGGCTCTCACTTTGTGAGCCTGTGGGATATGTATGACATACCCATAAGACCAAAAATAACTTTATACACTTTTGATTCCGTCCTAATGAGACTTATCAATCAAATTCAAAACAGAAGATAACCAAAACAATAAAAATATTTTTTTTCATAAACAAAGTCATAACTATTATGTCATTTTTGGATTCTAAACCAAGATTAACCTATGGTAGAGCAATAGGGTGTTATATGCAAAAATAGTTATTTCTTGTATTATTAGAATATTTAAGAAACTCACAGTACAATTGCAAATTTTTTAACTTTTTTCAAATTTTTAAATTTAAGCTCATTTAAGCTTAAATTTAAATCTTCAAAAGGTTCATGAAAGGTTATTCAGATTGTTGTTAAAATTGAGGTGTTGTGTAGATTTACTCAATAGGATTAGTATTTTCCATACCAAATTTAAAACCTGTGTGAGCTCAATTTAAAAGGCTTTAAGGCCATATTATCACTTTAAATAAAAAAAGGCAAAAATTCACACAGAAACGTGGGACAAAGGCAAAAGACCAAATAGATGTGGGGTACCCAACTTTTGTTATCTGAAAGGACTCTATCAAGGTTTTCAACCTTTATTGGAGCATTTTAAAACCTGTTTAAATTTAAGATTAGACTTTGTTATAGCCTTCAGGTTTGAATTCAGTTTATCCCAATGAGGAAAGGATCTTCAAGCTGCCAAAGGGTAAATTCCAATATGCAAGCTTTAAATCAAGTGTTCAAGAACTGTCAAAGCTTACTTAAGCTTGAAAACCTAAATAAGCTCAAAATTGAAAGTTCAAATTCTCCAAAACTTATCAAAAGTTGAGGTTTGGTGTGTATTGCAATTTTATGTGGAAAAAGAGCAATAACTTATAAAATTAATTAAAGATCCCTTCTTAATGTATTTGCTTGGAATACCACACAGCCTACAAGTTAATTTTATCTGCATATACATAAATTTTTAATTATTCTTTTCAACAGTTTGAATTACTAATTAGCCTTGAAATTGACAGTTTCAACTATTGTCAAAGAAAATTGAGATTTCATTAAAATTCAATTCAAAATACAATTCAAAAGATTTTTTCTTAAACATTTATTTTCAAGCTTATTATATTATTAAGTTTAATATAAATAAACTCATTTTATATTAAATATTAAAATAATTAATCAAAAAGAGAAGTAAATTTACTTGGAGCTAAGCATAACTTTGGTAACTTTAAATCAGAATTGAAAAGAATTAATGTTAAGTTAAGAGCCTTATTTTTAAGAATTGTTTTTCATTTTTGACCTAAGCACACCCTCCATATCTAAAATGAATCATGAAAGCTTTGCTGAAGGTATAAAAAGACCATGCACACAATTTTTTTTCCAATAACCAATCATCATTCCAATTATGTTAGACATTTACCCAGAAAAAGCTTTATTAAATAAAAAAACTTATAATTAAAGTATTTTATTAATCATTTAATTCTTTATTGATCTCAACATAAAGAATTGAAATAATAGAAATCAGATTATTGTTGTAATCACCAATTATATATCTTATTATGTAAAATTATTGTCTTAAATTTGTTTTAAATTCACAAATTCCTACTAAAAACTCTTCAATCTTCTTTTATCATAAAGAAGCTATTTGTATATTTTGACATATTGATTTTTACAATGTTTTTGACTTATAAGCATCATTTTATATGACAACTGTTTCTGCTAGAATTGTTGCATTAAATCAATATCATAAGTCAGTTTTCTCTAATATTCTATATTTTTTTACCCCTTCTTAGTATTTTATATAAAACCTTTCTATGAAGATTATCTCTGAAAGGTGTGTCTAATAACTACTTTTCTAAATAATACTTATAGATTCTTTATGAGTGGTTGTTTTTTTATTTTGAATGTGTAATTGTCTCATTAAAAGCTTTACACTTATTATTGTTATACTTGTGAGTGACTACAGCAATAATGGAATAATTATAATTTATCATAATTTTTTTATTATTAAATTATTTAATAATCATTATATTAATTTGTGGTTATAATACTTCATTGAATTGTATTTTGTACTGAGGATAGCCATAGTAATTTGGATATTTGATACCATTATGAAGAGTTTCATAAACAAAAATTTCATTTGGGGGCTTGGGCATCATTGTAACTATTTTTTTTATGTAAATCATATTTAAACCTTATTTTCCCGTTTTTTTATGTACAATTTCCATATTTGCTTTGATTTGGCTTTTTTTGGGACTTATTGCTTTTAATTAATCTTTATAATATTGATAAAGTTATTTTTCCTAAGTATATTTTTTGAAACATTATACTATTGAGTGTGGCAGCCTGTGAGTCAAAACCAGAACACATGCATGAAAGCCAAATACCATAAACCAATGGTATAGCCAAGATACCACCAAAACATGGAGCTGAGCCAAATCAGCTAGAAAGCTATCAAAGGAAGGAGGAAACTGACCACTTTCCAAATACACAAGTCCCACCATCATGAGACAAATGATAACAAAGTTATTCTTGCTCAAAGTTGTTGCTGAGCATAAACCTTAATTTTCACCTCTCACCTGAAATCCAGAGGAAGAGGCTTAGCCCCATCAAATGTCTATTAAAAATAAAGCTCTAAGTCAGGGCTATCCAAGGGTACTAGCCAAATTGAGCTAGAAACAGAATTAGAGGAGTTATGACCACAATAAGGTCAAATAAGGGTGAATAAAATATTCACCTCTCATCTAACTTCTACAGTTTTAGTGTGAGATACCTAAAGTGGGGTCTTTTGAGAAAGAGAACAATCAGGGATATCTTAATGTGCCATCCATTTCCCCATATCTCATCTAGAACAAAAGGTATGGGGAAAAGAAGCTCCATACAGTTTTTAAGCAAAACATATGTATGTACAAAAAATCTTGTACATGGCATACCTTTGCCATACTTAATGTTAACCATATAAAATGAGGTACCATTGAATAAAACACATCCAGGGCTACACAATGAAACAATGGTGAGCTTTATATCATGAAAACTGACAAATTTATGGCAGTTTTAAGCTCAAAATCCCACAGTTACACCAATACAGTCTTACTGTGGGATATTCTCTCATAGGTATGATTAAGATATGTCAAACAGACAAAGGAGCTTGTTTATTCTTAAAAAACTCATAGTTTGGTCAATACTGGGACCCAGTACAGGTTATGTACAGCATTCTATGCATCATACACGTCAGAAGAGGAGTATGTGGTTCTCAGATGCAAATTCTCACCCTGTATTGGTGAAAACTTCCCAGATGTGGTTTAAAAACCACATTTGAACCCAATACAGAGAATACAGGCACTATGAAAGCCACAAGCAAGTATCTGGAAGCGAAAAATATTCACTTCCTCTACGTGGAAAGGTCTACAAAACTTTTTCACCCAATTTTAGGATAAAAGAGGACCTTTCCTCCACCAGAAAAGGTTTCCTCATCCTGCTTTTTAATTCCTACATAGTACATGTGTCAAAAACAGTTAAAATCTGGAAAAATAACCAGGTTATACTCTAAACGTTAGTATTGTAGACTTTATCATTGTAACCCAACAGGTAAAGCTGCACCCAGGGCTTTCAACAGCAGTCACCATCACTAAAAATAATTAGTACAGCCCTCTTATTTGTATTAAAACCTATTTTTAACATTATTATCTGTGTCCAAGTCATAGTTTAAGTTGTAAACACTGTTTATTCTCACCTCTTCATATACTCAGCCTGACAGTTTGGGGGCTTTGCCATATTTTTAAACCTTCTTTGGACCTCATTAGTGGGTTTTTTCTCTTATTTTATTAACTCTGATGTTTGTTTCTTTTTTTTAGCATGAAATTTGTTTAAAATAAAGATAATATACATCTTATATTTCTTTTTAAAGTGGCATATGACTATGTACCACTAAACCTTCCTATTTTTTACCTTGTTGTGTGGTTGGTAATGATTTGATCACCACAAAAACCCCTATTTTTGGTGTGTTTGACATACTTAAACACTTTAAGCCATTAATATAGTCCTTTTTTGATTAAGCAAGGACACCTCTTACTGTAAAACCGAAAGTTGAGGCATGGTTGGGTACATTGTTAATTTTAATTACCCTCTTACATAACCACTTTTTCAGATTATACTTGCTAATTACAAGTTAATCTGTGAGATACTGGTATACAAACAGTGTGCCAGATATCTCTAAGCTATATTTCTGACATGGAATTGTTAATTAAATTACACTGTCATAATACAAGGGAATAATATAGAAATATATTTCCCAGAGGCCATTCTTAGACGTGTAAACAGTATTTTGAGAAGTCTTAGCTGACAATAAGCCCTCTTTTCCCTGTCTGAGTCAGTGGAAGCAAACCACATCCCACTGGAGACCCAGTCACAGGCAAACATACCAGTGACACCATCATAATGAGAGGGAAGAAAGGGCAAAGGAAAGAAGCACAGTGAAGGCCTTATAACAGCTAAAAGGTGGACACCCACTGCCACTCAGAGGAAGAGAATATCACAAAACTCTGCATCAATAAATGGTAAACAAACCTTAACAACTTTTAAAGGCAAGATTACAGTCATCAACCCAGCTGTAAACTCTAAAGGTAAACTTTCAAAAGCAGAAGACAACAAATTTGTACAAGGCACATTCAAAGCTAAATACCCTAAGAAGATAAAGTTTTGGAATGCTTGCAAAAAGTGATATGTCACCTGTACACCTCAGAGACATTGGATTCCAAAGGCACCAGCCAGAGGATAGAGAATGCTTGTCCGGAGCCAGAAGACCTGGAAGAGGACACCTTGGACACAGTGGTGGATGGCAAGACAGTGAGGGAAATCATACCCAATCTGCAATTCACATTCCAATTCAACAGAAACGTCAAACCAGATCACTGGAAGGATATAAATCAAGTTCTTCAGCTCCACCAACTCCTCAAAGACCCTTTTCAATGGAGCATGTACAACAAGACGTTCAACCTGGAATTCCACTGGGCAGAACTTGGGGAAAGTTGCTAGAAGATCTGTCTCAAAGAGATAGACTTCAGAGGCTTTATGGTAATCACTAAAGGTTGGAATCCCACCAGCCATTTCAGACTCCTGGAGGTGAGGGCAAACAGGATAAGGGATAATCAAGCCACTATCCAGCCTATAGCAGAACAACTGACCTAGACAGGGCATACTCAGATTCCTTAAGGCTCACAAGGAGTAGCCCAAACCAGCTCTCCAGTGGCTTCACACCATTCAGGCACCAACAGATCAGTGGCCAAGCGTCACCATTCTTCAAAAACCCAGGAATTTTCCAGGAGAAGAAAAGTATAAAAAGGCAAAAACATAACCACCTTCAACCAAAGGAAAAGAGAGTCACACCAGATGATCCAGAAGCTGTTGGATTTGGTGAAAGAAGTGCACAAGAACCAGAGGTAGTTGTACATCACTCTAGAATCGGTAGTCCTATTAATAGAAATATTACCCCTCTCAGATTGAAAATAATATTGTCAAACCTGAGAGTAACCTAAACAGTAATGCACTTTTGTTATAAATGTCCCAATTCGCTCAGCAAGCTCAAAAGCAGTTTTCAGAACTTGAAGCAAGCCATGAGAGGATGAAAACATTAACAGCCTCCATGGACAAAATTGTTAAAACTCTTCAAGAAGGACATGATTGATTGAGCAAAGCCTCTGAAGAAGCCAACCAAAGACTGAATCTAGTCTTTGAAGAACAACACCACAGAAAAAGGGAAAGGGATTGTCTGGATCAAGACATAAACAAACTGTTTCATGTCTAGCATAACATGAAGCCCCAACCACAAGGCCATGTTATGTATAATCAATATCACGAGGAAAATATCAAACCAGATTCCATGTTGGTGAATAAGGAAATATCTCCATCTCAATAAAATGATGAAGATAATATGTCTTATTATGAGAAATAAGCCTTGAAACAGCTGCCATAGGCCTAAAGTTTGCCCAACTTCTCTGGTACAGGAGAATATTATCATATGGAGCTCATAGATTATCTTTATTTACTCTTCATTGATGTACCAAGCATACCAGACAACTGGATTACTGCTAGCCTTAATACAGAATTCAAAGGACATGATAGTATTTGGTGCACAGAAATGAAAGAGATCCATGGCAGGAGAAACTGGCCATGTTGGAAGATTAAAATTATCCAAGAGTACAGAAATGGTACTTGGATATGGCAAAAGACCATGTAATTTGGAAATTACAAGTATTCAGTGGACAAAGATCCATATGAGTGGTGTCTTAGACATTCCAAAAGACCTAAAGCCATTGATACTCAAATGAATATTCAGATGAGGAATCACAAACTCCTGACACAAATACCAGGAGAGCTAGAGCATGCAGTGAAATGCAGATGCAACCATAATTTAACTCTAGATGACATTGAAAATACCTTACAAGACATAAGGAAAGAAACAAAATAGGGAAATATTCCCCATATAAGAGAAGTGGTTTCAAAGAGAAAAAAACTTTCAGGGTAGAGCTCAAACACAAACCCAGAGAAAGAGTGGCAGAAGTGGCTAAGAAGAAGAATTATTGCTAAATTTGTGGTTCAACAGACCATTATGCCAATAACTGTCCAAAGGAAAAAAAGAAATTCTATGTCATTGAGAAAGTCCCAGAGGAAGAATCCCCCACAGAGGATTCTGAATCAGACTCTATGGGTGATGCCATCAGACAACAATCTTATGAAGAACAAGACCCAAGAGAGGAATTTCTAGTGGAGTACCAAGTGGAAACCCCACTAGAAATCCAGGACATACAGTTGGAAGCAGGCATGCCACAAGAAACTCCCAACAAAAACTTGTGCAAACATACACAGGATGCACAGACATTCCTGGTCACACCAACCAAAGGAATGGCATGCATAAATGGGACAGCCACAAAGATTACTGTTTTCTTTGACAATTCTCAGCACCCATTGATCATTAAAAGTGGGGCACACTGCTCCATAGTGGCCAGAAATGTTCTGGACAACCACTTCACAAATTGGGAAACCCATCTCTTTCCAACCGAGGAAAAGAACTTCAAAAGTTCTTCAGGGAAGATGACTTCCATTGGGACAATTATCAAAGAAATAATTACACCCCACAGGAAGGGTAATATCAGGCTCAACCCACAGTTTGTTGTGCTTGATGCTGCCCACATCCAAGGGCTTTTACTGGGAACTGATTACCAGAGGATGTATGGCATTGACATTTACAATAGTCAAAACAGGCACATTACAATTGGTAAAAACAAGGAAAAAAACTTTTAACCTGACATATACCAAGTATCTACCCATGACCCTCTAGAAGAATTTCTATATGAATTCCTGGAGGGCCAATTGAGCACTATGCTCACCAGTAAACAAAAACTTAGTTTACTGAAGATTCTGAGAGAAAATAGACCAGCATTTGCCATTGTTGATGAACCAGAAGGCGAAATCAGAGGCCATGATATAGAATTATATCTGGATGTGGAGAGAACCTATCCACTCATGCTGACAAGACCTTCATACCCAGAAAGTATGGAAACTAGCAACAAAATTGAGAAACACATCAATGAACTCCTAGAAATGGATGTCATCAGGAAGATAGGACATAATGAAAGAGTGGAAATAACCACTCCTGTCCTTATCACCTGGAATGATGGCAAATCTAGGTTGTTTGGGGATTTCAGAGCCCTGAATAACTACACAAAAGCTGACAGGTACCCTATACCAAGGATACCTCATGCGCTAGATAAACTGGCAAAATCCAAATACATAACCAAGATGAATTGTATGAAAGGCTCCCACCAGAATGGAGTTAAACCAAACTCCATGAAACTACTCAGCATAATATGCCATATAGGCATATATGAGTACACCAGAATGCCATTTGGGATCAAGAATGCACCAGCCCACTTCCAAAGGTTGATGTATACAATATTTCAAGATGAAATATTGGAAGGCTGGATGGTAGTATATATTGATGACATCATAATATATTCAGAGACAGCGGAAGACCATGTGCAGTACATAGACAGAGTCTAGAGTAAATGCACACCCATTAACCTGCAAATTTCACTTGAAAAGTGAGATTTTGGCCAAAAAGAGCTACAAGCTCTAGGACATAAAGTCTCAGGTCTTAGTCTGGCAATAGACCAGAACAAAGTAGCAGCAATACTGCAAAATATGGTGTGGTATTCCATACCTTAATGGCCCAGTTTCAAGTGAAATTTCATATATAAGGCTATAAATTGAAGAAACAACAAAGAAAAATCAATAATTAATCAATTACAATAAAAGAATTCAGCAATATAATGTATTTAACTTCATCAATATGTATAATCCCAAAAGCAAATACTGGAAGAATGGTCCATTTGATTACTAGAATGACAATAAAATAAGGAAAAGAAAAAGACAAGCTAGCAAGAATGTTAAATTTACCAGTAAGAGGGGTAGTGAAAGACTCAAGTTACCGAGGCTCTGCTCAACCTTTGGATTACTCAGAAATTCAGTTATTAAACTGAGGACACTTCAATAATTAATAAATTGAAACTGTATCAATAAACAGTCACAAGACAGAAAGAAAAGGAAATCAATCAATCTATGCAAGGAAAATCCATCAAAAACCTTAAATTACCCAGCAAATCTGTGGAAAGACAAGCACAGCCACCTGATAAGACAGTAAATATCAATTAAAAACAGAATTTAGTTAGATAAAGAAAAGAAAAAAACTCATACAGGACAAATAGAATCCCCACAATACACAGAATTCTCCACCTGAAGTTCAAACAGTACACAGACCTATGGTGCAATATCTGTACAAAATCATATCATCCCCCCAGAAATGGTGCAACAAACCAAACATATGGTGCAGTACCTTGATCAAATGACACCATCTCAAAATTCCTCACCAGCAAAAACATCTCAGATTATATAATAATGCATAAATTGGTGCAACAAACCAAACAAATGGTATCTCACCACTATAAAAGATTATCCCAGCCAAAAGAAGTGAAGAATTCTAAGTCCCTTGCTTTTGAGTGCCTCTATGGAGAGCCCAAAGAATATAAATAGAGGGCCTCTCTCCCTTGTTTCTCCTCTTTTCTCCATGAATCCAATTAGTTATATACCAAGAAGGAGAATAACTATTCATCCCTTACTAGTAGGATAATATAGTTATTTTATTAAAGTATTATAGACTTATAAGTTTAATTCATAGTGATTTCTAATTAATAGTAGTTAACAGAAGGTCTACTTAATATTATTAATCCACCCTATGTTTAAATTATTAGTCTTATAATTATAATACTATGAATAATACTCATAATATTGAGTTTATCCCCATAACCTTTACATTATAGAGGAAAAATAGTCTTATTATTATCTTAATATTAAAAAACAGACCTTACAACTATATATTATTATGTATAAAAAACCTACGCTTATATTATATTATATCATTTATATATCTAACAAAGATCCACTCTATATTGAACAAAATCTTACCAAGAAATTATTAAAGGTCTTATCATTATATTATATTAACAATTACCCTCTCAAACCATGAAGTATTATAACATATATAACATCAAATTGAACTTACCCCTTAAAATATACATTATTACTATTATATTAAATCAACCTGTTATACTATTAAGGTCTTAACCTTAAAATTATCTTATATTATTATTTGAAGATTATATTTTATACTTTTTCTCCTTATAAGTCACTTATCTGGTTATTTAATAGGTCTGATAGAGACTGCAAAGAAGTCTTCTGTAGCTGTAAAGCCACAATCTTAAATATTGATTTGTGAGCTCTGTAGGGAGATTGTTTAGTATATTCAGAGGGGCAGATAAAACATAATTAGCACCCTTGGCTACAGGATTATTTCAGCAATTCAAAACTGTTTACCTGTGATTTCCCCCTCAAGGAATGCCTTATCCAATCCCACACTAAAAGGAGTTCCACAACGGTACCGAAAAACATCAAAGAGATGCAATATTTCCTTGAATTTTCTAGCTACTATGGAAACCACATCAAAAACTTTGCCTAAAGAAGTAGTAGTCTATATGTCAGGCTGAGTCTATGAAGAGGTAATCATAAGGAGTATTTACAGCCTAAACTATGACTGTGATGCGCATAATAATGTTAAGAATAGGTTTCAATAAAGATAAAAGGGGTTTACTAATGATTCTCAGTGTTGGTGAGATCTGTTAAAAGCCCTGGGTGCAACTTTACCTGTTGGGTTACAATAATAAAGTCTACAATACTAAATTTTATAGTATGACCTGATTATTTTCCAGGAGTATAACTCTTTTGGACAGTTGAAATATATAGGAGTTTAAGAGAAAGATGACGAAACCTTTTCTGGTGGAGAAAAGGTCCCTTTTTGTCCAAACATTTGGTGAAAAAGGCTGGTAGACCTTTCTGCATAGAGGAAAGGAAGATTTTTCACTTCCAGATACTGTCACAACCATGGCAATTCATCCCTTTGGACTTCAATATCGCATATCCATGCCACGTCCAATATATGGCAATTTGGCCATATCCATAAATAATTGGCATCAGGCCTTTCCTAGCCTTTCTCTACCTTTTGGGCAATTTTGGAATTTTTTGGAATTTCCCAGTCAACAGGGGAAATACAGGCCAAGAAGCTGTGGTTGGCTTTAAATAAGGTTTCTGCGCATTTGCGCACTTTGCGCAAATACAGTTATAAGACTGTATGAGCTGTATCTCGCCAAATACCTCAAAAGACACTCTGACACCTCTGAAGCCTTCCAAAACCAATTTTCACCAATATCATCCTGGCGTCATCTCTAAAGACTTATGGCCATTTCCAACCTCCAATAACCAAAATGCCATATAGGGTGTTATACACCATTATGCATCTTTTTTAGCAGAAATCCACTGGCGGCAATATCATCTGGTTATTTCAACTTTCCATCAGGCCATCCGGTCACGTCATCAAGAGGATTCATCAAGGCTCAAGGGCAAGTGTCAAAACATCAAATACCAATGACACCATCAAGCAGTCATTGGTTATGCTCACTCCAAGTATTCCTTCCAATGGAATACTGTCAGTTCATTCTCAAGGTGTATTGAAGAGGCAGCGCCAAAAGAAGTTGTCAAGTGTCAAAGCTCCACTCAATCCATCTTGGCAACCATATTCATTTCAATACAGTCTGGATCCATCAAGAACTGCATTTCATTTTCAAGCATGGGAAATTCATTCAACCCAATTCAATTTCAATATTAGCCAGCTGTATCAATTCCCAAAACAATCAATACAGCCTCAAGGATCAATACAGATCAGTTGTCAGCCTAAAGAACTCAAGCTCCCAACTTCTCACATATACCGGCTACCCTTTCCACCCTGGGGGGTTTTCCCCAGTTAATTAATATGCTTTGATTTATTTTTATCTTTATTTTCTTTTTATTTTAGTTAAGAAAATACTGATATTATTAAGTAAGTCATTTAGCACTTTTCTCTTTCTCTTTCTTCGCCTGTCAATGGATATTTGGTGGTCATATCCTTACTAATTCCATTATTCATTTTTGGCAGGTTGAAACAGTGATTAAGGACCTACTTTGTTGGCTCTTTGGCCATTTGGCTTCCCTCTCCTCTTTTGCATCTCATCTTGTACCTGCATACCTTTTAGAGGAATTCATTCTTATTATTTTGTTTCTTTATTCTTTTGGAGTCTTCCAAGTGAGTTCCCTGATTGCTGAGTCCCAGGCCACTCTTGTATTTCCACTAGAGCCCCTGTGACATTATATTAATTAACTCATAATTTCTTTTCATTCTGTTCATTCTTTCTTTATAATTTCATTCACTCATTTCATCAAAATTATGATTCTTTTACGCTTATTAGCTTAATTATTCATCATCACCTCTCAATTTTCTTTCATTCATTCTACATTTTGAAAATTGAAAGCTGACCCATTTTTTATTTTTTTATTCTTTTTAAAATCATTTTCAAATCATCAAATGTTCATTTCATTCATCATTCAGGCGTCATCTTGATTTTCTTTGATTTTCAAATTTTTCATCAAGATATTCAGACACATTCTTCACATCAAGATTCATAATTGATTCATTCTTCAAGAATTTTGGTTTCTTAAAGAAGAGTTCACTTGATCTTCATTGATTGATTGATTTGACACATTTGATATTGACCTCAAGAAAATTGATTGACCTGAAGATTTCATTGATTCTGCTGATTTTTTCACATCAAGAATTTTGACATAAACTTATTTTTCTTCAAGATTTCATTTGATTGATTGATTTTTGCAAGATTTTGATTTTTTGACTGATCTGATTCATTGATTTATTGACTTGAAGACTTCATTTTGATTTGATTCATTGATTTACTTCAAGACATTGATTTGATTTTGATTTTGACTTCAAGACTTCATCTGATTTTGAATTATAGACGTACTTGAAGATTTTCATTTGATTCATTGATTTTCCTCAAGATTTGATTGCTGACTATTTTCACTTCAAGCAAATTTTGATTTTAATTCATTTATTTCAATTTTATTCCTGAAATCATGCCTGTTCAACATTCACCTCCGGCAAGACAGACAAGATCTCAGGCCAGAGCTCAAGCTGTTCTCACTCCAACTCCAAGAGCTCCTCTAGATGGCACCCCAGCAGTTCCTCAACTGAGGGCCCAATTAGAGAGAGGACCCCGCATGGAAGGAGCAGCACCATCCAGGAAGGAAGGAAGAGGGCCAAGAAGATCATGTTCATTCTCAGGAGTAGTTGGTGGATTTCCAGGACTTTCAAGGACCATTTCCAAAGGTCCAGGTGAAGATGGTGAAGAGGAGGAGGAGAATTCTGTGGAAGAGGAAGAGTCTGATGGTACTGAAGGTGTCCCTGCTCTGGTGGAGGCATCCCAAGGTAGTGGAGGGCCAACTCTAGCCCAGTCTAATCAGCTTGTCTCTCATCAGTCTGAACCATCCTTATTGGCCATCATGCAGCAAATGACTCAGATTATGGCCAATCTTCAAGCAGCTTCATCTTCTGAAGCATCAAGACCACCAGCCTTCAAGACTCCATCTATGAAGGCACCAGAATGCTTTGATGGGACTCAGCCCTTCAAAGTTAGAAGCTTTATTCAGTCCTGTCAATTGATTTGTCATAATGATCCAGCAAACTTTGCTCAAGACAGAAAGAAGGTCCTTTATGCCACTTCATTGCTCATTGGCAGGGCTGCAAAATGGATTGAGCCTTATCTTTCCAATATCACCAATCAAGACTCAAATTACCTTCTCAATTCTTGGCCTTTATTTGAATCTCAGCTCTTCACTCTATTTGGTGACCCGAATGAAGTCAGAAAGGCAGAAGGTGGGCATGTATCCTTATACATTGCTATTTCAGAAGTTTAGTGTCAAGAATCTGGGATTGGGGTGAAAGAGCTCTCATCCATCATTTCAGGAAGGGATTGCCATCCAGGATTTTGGATCAATTGGCCTCCCATCCTTCAAGAATTGACTCTCTTCAAGACTTAATGGATGTTACCCTGGAACTTGATACCAGGTACCATGAGAGGCAAAATGAAAAGAGTCATCATCAAGAGAAGGAGCCAGAAGCCTCAAAGTCAAGTTCTTCTCATCCTCAAAATTCTTCAAGTTCAAGTCATAAGAAGAAGAAGAATTTTCAGAAGAGGGACATGCCCCATTCTTCTTTATTGAATAAAAATTTCAAGCTCATGAATTCTGAAAAGAAAGAAGAATCGAGGAGGGTCTTTGTACCTACTGTGGTGGGAAGCATAGTCTTGAGTCCCGTTTCAAAAGGCCTCAAAACAAGCTTACCCAACCTTCAGGGAAATTTCCCAGCCAGGGAAAAGCCTGAGTGAAGACCATGTTGTGTTCAATGGTCTTCAAAGTTTGCCTTCCAGCGCACAATTGTGCATTCTGAATACTGGTGTCAAGAATTCTCTTAAATTCTTTTTTTTTCTTCTCTTTCTGATGTTTTTCACAGTATTCTCATTGATTCTGGTGCTACCAACTCATTTATTGCAAAGCAGTTTGTTCACAAGTATTCATTGACTACGTCAGAACTTCCAGAGAAGATTCCCCTCATCACTTTAGACTCCTCTGAGTCTCCTTCCTTATTTGTGACTCACCATACTAAATATATGGTTGAGCTCCCTTCCTTCCCAAGCTTTGAATGGTACTTTTTAGTCATTGATACTCCCAAGGGAGAAGACCTCATATTGGGCTTTGACTTTCTTAATCATTTTAATCCGTTTATTGATTGAAGGCAAGGATCGATCACCTTTAATTCTGATCACAAGGACTATAATGATCCTTCAATTTCTTTTAGTAATGACTTTTCTTCTGCCAAATCATGTGCAGCTCTGGTTGTGATTCTAGAACACCATCATTTCCGTCTTCCGTCCATATTACTTCCCTTAATTACCATCAGTCATTACTATCATCTAGAGATGAAGTCTTCAAAGAGATTCAAGATATTGGAGTAGATAATTCTGTATCTTCACTTCATCTCTTCTTTGGGAATATGGACCTTCCTCCTTCATCTTATCATGACTTCCTGGAGGAGTTGTGGGATGAAGAGGAAGAGCCAGAAGAAGTAGAAACCATGATGAAGGTTGTTCCTTCTGTCTATCACCAATATTTGGATGTATTCTCCAAGGTGAAAGCAGAAAAACTTCCTCCTCACCGCGCCTGTGATCATCATATCGAGCTGGAGGGGTCTCTACCTCCAGTTGGGGTGATCTACTCTTTATCAAACCAAGAGTCAGATACACTCAGGGCCTACATTTCAGAGAATGTAGAGAAAGGTTTCATCCGGTCAAGCTCCTCTTCTACAGGAGCACCTGTTCTTTTTGTCAAAAAGAAAGATGGTGGCCTCCGTTTGTGTGTTGATTATCGCAAACTCAATGCTGTTACTAGGAAGAACAAGTATCCTGTTCCTCCTATGAATCAGCTTCTCACTGTTTTAAATGGTTCTTCTATCTTCTCCAAGATTGATTTGCATGGTGCATATAACTTGCTCAGAATCAAGGAAGGTGATGAACATTTGACTTGTTTTAGAACCAAATATGGTAGTTATGAGTACTTGGTTATGCCATTTGGGCTTACCAATGCTCCTGCTTCTTTTCAAAATCTTCTCAATGATGTTTTTTATGATCTCCTTGATGTTTATGTTGTGGTTTATTTTGATGACATTATGGTCTTTTCCAAATCTGAGGAAGAACATGTCACTCATGTGTCCACTGTTCTTTCCAGACTGAGAGCCAATACCCTCTTTGCTAAGGCGTCCAAATGCCTATTCCATGTTTCTACTGTAGAGTTTTAGGTTATGTTGTTTCTTCTGAAGGCCTCAAGATGGACCAAGCAAAAGTCCAGCAAATTCTCAATTGGCCACCTCCAAGAAACCTCAAGGCTTTTCAATAATTCCTTGGCTTTGCCAATTTCTACCGCCGTTTCATCAAGAATTATTCAAAGAAGATTAGTTCACTCACTAGTTGCCTCAAGAAAGATTCCCGTTTTCCCCTCAATGAGGAAGCTCTTAGACAGTTTCATCAACTAAAAGAGGTATTCACCACTTCTCCAATCCTTCTCTACCCACCATTGTAGAGACCGATGCATCAGATTATGCCTTGGGTGCTGTACTGAGTCAGGTCTCTGACTCAGGAAAACATCCCATTGCATTTGATAGCTGCAAGCTTCTCCCAGCTGAGCTTAATTATGATATTCATGACAAGGAACTCCTTGGCATAGTCTGGCCTCTCAAGCGCTGGAGAGCTTTCCTTCTTTCAATTTCTTCCCCTTTTGAAGTTCTCACTGATCATTCATCTCTTCAATATTTTATGTCTTCCAAGATTCTCACTCGCCGTCAAGCCCGCTGGGATGAATTTTTATCTGAATTCCATTTTTCAATCACTTACTGCCCTGGCCGCTTGGCCACCCTTCCAGATGCCTTGTCACCTCAGGACAACGTTTACCCAGAGAGGGGGGAGGATTTCATCAGCAAGAATCCAATGAACTATCAGAAGCTGATAAAGCAAGATGAAATTCAAGCCTTGAAGTTTTTTGCAGTCAAGGTGGATTCATTTTCAAATTTGATTGATTCAATTCAGAAGGCAGTGTGGCAAGATTCTCAATATAGAAGTGTCCTTCAACATTTGGGTAAAGGTAAATCTTTCCAAGATTATTCTCTTGATTCCTCTTCCAAACTTCCCCTTTTCAAAGATTGGGTGGTGGTCCGAAATGACCCCACAATTCAACTCAATATACTTCAAAAGCGGAATGACTCTCCTCTAGCTGGACACCCTGGCCAAGAGAAGACTCTCAAGCTTGTCAAGCGGGATTTCCACTGGTCCGGAATGACTCAATTTATCAAGCATTATGTATCATCCTGTCAACAGTGTTCAAGAAACAAAAATATTCATCACAAGAAGTTTGCACTCCTCAAGCCTCTTCCAATTCCAAGTGGTCCTTGGATTTGTCTTTCAATGTATTTCATCACTCAATTGCCACTGTCCAATTCCTTTGACTTAATCCTTGTCATAGTGAACAGATTCTCATAAATGGCCGTTTTCATTCCAACAATAGCTTCAATCACTTCACTAGATTTGGCCCATTTATTCATCAAGAATATTTTCTCAAAGCATGGCCTTCCTTCAAGCATTGTGAGTGATAGAGGTTCTCTTTTTGTTTCTTCTTTTTGGACCAATCTTTGTCAGCAGCTCAAGATTGCAAGATATCTGTCAACTGCTTATCATCCAAAAACTGATGGACAGACAGAGAGGGTAAATCAGATACTAGAACAGTACCTTCAGATGTATGTCAGTTATCATCAAGATGATTGGAACACCTGGCTCCCTCTGGCTGAATTTGCCTACAATAACTCTGACCACTCTTCAACAAAACAATCACCGTTTTTCATTGTTTATGGAAGAGATTCTCAATTTGACTCAGTTCACATCACTCAAGATACTCCTGCTGGAAAGTTATCAACAAAAATCCAATCAGTACAGCAAGATGTCAAGAGAGAACTTGAAGTTGCCATAAACAGTTTTCAGAGGTATGCAGATAAAAGTAGAGCAAGTCCACCTGTTTCCAATCCCGGTGACATGGTATGGCTTTCCTCCAAGAACATCAAATCAACTAGAACCACCAAAAAGCTGTCTGAAAGATGGCTGGGTCCTTTGCCAATCTTGAAGAAAGTCAGTACTCATGCCTACAACCTCAAGCTCCCATCTCAATGGAAGTCCATCCACCCAGTTTTCCATATTTCCCTTTTGGAACCAGTCAAGACGTCAACAATCCCAAATAGGCATCAAGATCCTCCTCCTCCAATAATCATTGGAGAAGAAGAAGAATGGGAAGTCTCTCAAATACTGGACTCAAAGCTCAAGAGAGGAAAATTATGGTATCTGGTGGAATGGAAAGGTTTCAGTCAAGACCCAGAAAGATCCACTTGGGAACCAACCAAAAACCTCAAGAATTGTCCTGAACTTGTCAAATATTTTCATTCATTATATCCTGACAAGCTTGGGCCCAATTCTTCAAAACCTTGATTCATTATGGTGCTTGGTGGGGAGAGGAATTACCAAAAGTAAGTCCCACTCCTGGTATGCACCTTTAGGGGTATTCTACTCCTTTATTGTTGTAAGCATCACCTTGGCCAACCTGTAAGCACTTTGCAATTTTGGACGCAGATTTTTGGCATGGATTTCAACTTCATTTCCAATCTTATGGCCATTTCACTTGGTAAAATGGGCCATTGACTTTTCAATTCATTTCCAAGACTTCCAAATTCAAATTCATTCCTTCAACAATGTTGTTTTCTTTTATGGCACTGGCGGGAGTGGTAATTACCAAAGGTAAGTTCCTTTCCTGGTGCACACTTCCCTGAGGGTTCTACAATCTTCCAAAACATCACCTTGGCCACTCTGGGAGCACCTGGCATTGAATTTCTCTTTCCAGGTCCTTGGCCATTTTCAAAATCAATTGTCAATATTAGTCATCAAGATTGAAACCTCCTCAAAATTCATCTCACTTTTCTTTCCTTTTCTTATTTTCATTTTCATTCTTTATTTTATTGTATTTTCATTTTAAATTTTCTTTTATCACGTCAATTATCACATCAAAAAGTTTTCATTGATTTTGAAGTTCAATTCAAATCATGAAGCCAATGTCAAAAGAAGATCAAGCAAGTCCTGCGTCAAATGTCGAATTTTTAATATCAGTTTTCAAATTTCTTATCTTAATCAGTCCTCTTGAATCACGCTCTCAAAATCTTTCCAATAGCCTCAACAGGCTTCACCTTGTATTGGTGCTCAGGAGCTCACCATTTCAAGGTGGGGGGTACTGTCACAACCATGGCAATTCATCCCCTTGTACTTCAATATGGCATATCCATGCCACATCCAATATATGGCAATTTGGCCATATCCATAAATCATTGTGCAAATTGGCCATCTCACCTCATTTGGCCTTTTATGGCCATTTCATCATCTGGGCCCAACTTGGCCCATTCACCGTCATCAGGCCTTTCATGGCCTTTCTCTACCGTTTGGGCAATTTTGGTATTTCCCAGTCAACAGGGGAAATACAGCCCAAGAAGATTTGTTTGGCTTTAAATACGGTTTCTGCGCATTTGCGCACTTTGGCGCATTTTGTGCACTTTGCGCAAATACAGTTTTAACACTGTATGAGCTGTATTTGGCCAAAAACCCAAAAATGGCCAAATACCTCAAAAGACACTCTGACACCTCCAAAGCCTTCCAAAAACAATTTTCACCAATATCCTCCTGGCGTCATCTCTAAAGACTTATGGCCATTTCCAACCTCCAATAACCAAAATGCCATATATGGTGTTATAAACCATTATGCATCTTTTTTTAGCAGTAATCCACTGGCAGAAATATCAACTGGTTATTTCAACTTTCCATCAGGCCATCAAGTCATGTCATCCAGAGGATTCATCAAGGCTCAAGGGCAAGTGTCAAAACATCAAATACCAATGACACCATCAAGCAGTCATTGGTTATGCTCACTCCAAGTATTCCTTCCAATGGAATACTGTCAATTCATTCTCAAGGCGTATTGAAGAGGCAGCGCCAAAAGAAGTTGTCAAGTGTCAAAGCTCCACTCAATCCATCTTGGCAACCACATTCATTTCAATACAGTATGGATCCATCAAGAACTGTATTTCATTTTCAAGCATGGGAAATTCATGCAACCCAATTCAATTTCAATATGAGCCAGCTGTATCAATTCCCAAAACAATCAATACAGCCTCAAGGATCAATACAGATCAGTTGTCAGCCTGAAGAACTCAAGCTCCCAACTTCTCACATATACCAGCTACCCTTTCCACCCTGGGGGGTTTTCCCCAGTTAATTAATATACTTTGATTTATTTTTATCTTTATTTTCTTTTCATTTTAGTTAAGCAAATATTGATATTATTAAGTCAGTCATTTAGCACTTTTCTCTTTCTCTTCCTTTGCCTGTCAATGGATATTTGGTGGCCATATCCTTACTAATTCCATTATTCATTTTTGGCAGGTTGAAACAGTGATTAAGGACTTAATTGGTTGGCTCTTTAGCCATTTGGCTTCCCTTTCCTCTTTTGCATCTCATCTTGTACCTGTATACCTTTTAGAGGAATTCATTCTTATTATTTTGTTTCTTTATTCTTTTGGAGTCTTCCAAGTGAGTTCCCTGATTTCTGAGTGCCAGGCCACTCTTGTATTTCCACTAGAGCCCCTGTGACAGATACTGGCTTTTGCTTTTCATAGTGCCTTTTTGATCTTTATTGGGCTCAGATGTGGTTTTGAAACCACATCTGGAAGTTGTGACCAATACACGGTGAAAGGTTTCATCTGGAGACCACATAGCCCTCTTCTGACAGGTATGATGCATAGAATGCTGTACAGAACCTGTACAGGGCCCCAGTATTGACCAAACTATGTGTTATTGAAGTAAAAACAAGCTCCTTTGTCTTTTTGACAACTCATAATCATACTTAAGGGGTAATATCCAACAGTAAGACTGTGATGGTCTAACTGTGGAATTTTGAGCTTAAAGCTGCCATAGCTTTGTCAGTTTTTGAGATATCAAGCTCAAAGGTGGCTCATTGTTTATTACTGCATGTGCTCTTCACAATGGTGTCTCATTTGATATATTTGTCATTGAGTATGGGAAGGTATGGCATGTACAAGATTTTTTGTACATATATATGTTTTGTGTAAAAACTGTATGGAGCTTGTTTTTCCCAAAACCTTTGTTCTAGATGAGATATGGGGAAATGGATTGTACCTTCAGATAACCCTGATTTTGCTCTTTCCAAAAATACCACACATCACGTATCTCACACTAAAACTGTAGAAGTTAGATGGGAGGTGAATATTTTATTCACCCCTATTTGGCCTTATTTTGGTCATAACCTCTTTAATTCTTATGCTAGCTTAACTAGGCTAGTACCATCGGATAGCCTTGAATTAGAGCTTCATTTTGATTACCCATTTGATTGGGTTAATCCTCTTCCTCTGGATTTTTAATGAGAGGTGAAAATTAAGGTTTATTCTCTGAAACAACTTTGAGCAGGAATAATTTTTTTATTCTGGGTCCTATGGTGATGGGACTTGTATATTTGGAAAAAGATGAGTTTCCTCTTTCTTTTGATACCTTTTGAGCCTGTTTGGCTCAGCTCCATGTTTGGTGGTATTTTGCTTTACCATTTGTTTATGTTATTCTGGCAGTCATGCTTGTGCTCTGGCTTTGAGTCACAGGCTGACACCATACGAGTTATGTTTAAAAGATGGAGTTTTTGAAATTACTAAGGAAAGATGGTATTCAGATGAGAGAATAAAACATGAACTAACAAATGCACCTGTACTCATCTTTCCTGAGTTTGAACTACCATTCAAGTTATACATAGATGCAGCATGTAGCCAAGGCTTGGGAGGAGCATTTTACCAGAGACAAACTGTAGATGGTGAACCAAGAGAGGAAGTAATACCACCCAGACTGAATTTCTATGCTTAGTCTGGGCTCTAGAGAAACTCCACTATTATTTGGAGGCTGCAGTATTTGAAGTCTACACAGACTGCACAGCCTTGAAGTTTTTACTAAACATGAAGAATACCAATAGACACATGCTGAGGTGGCAAAGAGCCATCCAGGAGTTTAGAGGGAATATGACCATCATATAAAAAGAAGGTAAAAGCCATACCAATGCAGATGGCCTCAGCAGAGGGCCACTGGATAATGTCAAAAGCAATCCAGCTTATGACCCTGAAGTAGCAGATAAAATTCCTATCCATTTCATGGAAATAGATAGGAATAAAGACTTCAGATTCTCTGAGTGGGCACCAGGAAGTGGTACCCCAGACAGTGGAAACACTAAATCAGAAGGAACAGAAACCCACATACTGGGAATAAGTTCCTCAGAACTTCACACTGAGTTCTTCAATGCAGTAATGAAGACATATTCCAAACCCAGAAAGTGTGGCATATTGTTACAACTCCTTCAACAAAAATACAGGAGCCCAGAACTGGAGTACCAGTTGGAGGAACCCTGGTTGAGGGACTATAAGGATAACAAGTTCATCTTATACTTGGCCTGCTCTACCATAGAGAGAAACACACAAGTACACTCACAGTAATCAACAAAGACCATATATCCTTGGACCTGTAGGAATTCCATGACTGCCCATATATGGGACACATCAGTGAAGACAGGACTAAGGAGAGGTTAGCAAGCACAGCTTAATGGCTCAAATGGGAACAAGAGTTGAGCTAATATATCAACACTTGTGAAAGATGCCACAAGGTAAATAGAAAACATGGGAAAAAGTATGGGCTACTTCAACACATAGAAGAACCCAAACACCCATGGGAAACCATCATCATGGACTGGGTTACAGGACTTGTCCAAGGAGGAAAAAAAATTCAATTCTTTCCTGACTATCATTGATAGGTTCAGAAATATTGTGAGGTGCCTGCCATGTCACAACGAGGATACAGAAATGAATACTGCCTTGGTATTTTGAAATAAAATAATATCCACCTTTGGAGTCCCTAAAATTATCATTAGTGATAGGGACCCAAAACTCATATCAGAACTTTGGACCAACTTGTATGATCTGCTTGGTACTAAACTTGCATTCTCCACAGCTTACAACCCACAGACAGATGGTTTAGCTGAAAGGATGATCCAAACCATGGAGGATATCCTTAGGAGGTTCTGTGCATATTTCATGGAATACAAGGATCATAAAGGATACACTCTTTAGTGGGTTACCCTTCTACCAGTAGTCCAACTGGCTTAGAATGCTATCCAGAATTCTACCACAGGGGAATCACCTTCACTGGTAGAAAAAGGGTGGAACCCCCTATTTCCTGTGGATCACTTGAAGAAGAATCTTTTAACTATCCACCCCACAGCTAAGGACTTTGATTATATGTAGAAGAAGGCTTGTGATACAGCTTCCAAATTCATAACTGAGGCAAAATAATACAATAAACGGAGCTAGGACAAATCACACATGGAACCTGATTTTAAAGAGGGGGACCAAGGGTTAGTGTCTACACTAAACTTCAACAATCTTAAGGGACCAAAGAGGTTGAGAGACTCATTTGTAGGGCCCTTCACTATCATTGAGCTGATAGGGAAAAATAAAGTAGAATTCAGACTCATAGAGGAGTTTTCTAGGAAACAGCTAATATTCCCAATGAGTCTGGTTAAGCCATACTTCCAGACAGAGGAGGATAAGTTCCCTTCCAGGAAGAAGAATACCACTCCACCAGAAATAGTGGAAGTGGAGGACTCCCCTGGCCCTGTGAAGAACATCATCAAGGCCAAGAAGATTAGACTGAATAGTAAAGACCAGAGGCAGTACTTGGTCAGATTTACAAACCAGACAGCAGATAAAGACAAATGGTTGGCTGAAGATGCCATGCCACATGGGAACTTTCATCTAAAGAGTTCCAGAGCCTCTAGGATGACTGAAAGTTTTAATCAATGATGAGCCTTTTTTTAGAGGGAGGGTATGTCAGCCTGTAGCTCAAAACCAGAGCACAAGCATGACAGCCAAATACCATAAATCAATGGTATAGCCAAGATACCACCAGAACATGGATCTAAGCCAAATCAGATCAAGAGGTATCAAAGGAAAGTGGAAACTCACCTCCTTCAAAATATATAAGCCCCATCATTATAGGACAACAAATAAGAAAGTTATTCCTTCTCAAAGTTGTTGCTGAGCATAAACCTTAATTTTCACCTCTCATCTGAAATCCAGAGGAAGAGGCTTGACCCCATCAAATGGGTATTCAGAATGAAGATCTAAGTCAGGGCTATCCAATGGTACTGGCCAAATTGATCTACCACCATAATCACAGAAGTTATGACCAAAATAAGGCCAGATAAGGGTGAATAAAATATTCACCTCTCATCTAACTTCTACAGTTTTAGTGTGGGATACCTAAATTGGGGTCTTTCTGGAAAAAGAACAATTAGGGCTATCTTATGGTGCCATTAATTTTCCCATATCTCCTCTATGACAAATTTTATTGGGAAAACAAGCTCCATACAGTTTTTGAGGAAAACATATCTATGTACAAAAAATCTTGTATATGGCATAACTTTGCCATACTTAATTATAACCATATCATATGAGGTACAATTATATGGAAAACATTCAGGGCTACACAATGAACCAACTTTGAGCTTGATTTCTCAAAAACTGACAAATTTATGGCAGATTTAAGCTCAAAATCCCACAGTTAGACTAATACAATCTTAATGTGGGATATTCTTACATAAGTATGTTTATGAGGTGCCAAAAAGACAAAGGAGTTTTTTCATACTTTAATAAATCATAGTTTGGTCAATACTGGGGCCCTGTGATGGTTCTGTACAGCATTCTACACATCATACACGTCAGAAGAGGGCTATGTGGTCCCCACATCAAATTTTACACCCTGTATTAGTCAAAACTGCTCAGATGTTGTTTTAAAACCAAGTCTGAGCCCAATATAGAGCATACAGCACTATGAAAGCCACAAGCCAGTATCTGGAAGTGAAAAACTTGACTTCCTCCAAGTGGAAAGGTCTACCAGCCTTTTTCACCAAATTTTAGGATAGAAATGGACCTTTTCTCCACCAGAAAAGGTTTCCCCATCCTGCTTTTGAATTCATACACAGTGAAACTGTCAAAAAAAATTATACTCTTTGGAAAAAACCAGGTTATACTATAAAGCTTAGTATTGTAGACTTTATTATTGTAACCCAAAAGGTAAAGCTGCACCCAGGGCTTTCAACAGCGCTCACCACCACTAATAATCATTAGTAAATCCCTTTTATCTTGATTAAAACCTATTTTAAACATTATTATCCATGTAACAGTCATAGTTTTGGTTTTAAATACTCTTTATTATCAATTCTTCATAGACTCATCCTGAAAGAGTGATTTTGAGTGAATTTCTATTTTCTAACTAACGGCTTTTTCACATCACAGACTTGAAATTTATTCTTTGTGTTATTCTAGTAAAAAGTGAATAATAATACACTTTTGATTAAAGAATCATTAGTTTCATATTTATTATTTCTCCAAAGAAAATAAAAACTCAAATAAAAAATCAAAAAGTTCAAAATATTTCCTTAAAAATATTTTTCTTCACCCTTTAGGCAAACTTCTATATTTTTGACATAATCTGCCAAAAATTGTATTAAAGCAAATTTATCAAATGAGTTGAGTTGATAAGCTCTTTTGATTATTATTTATTAATAAAAGAACTTATACTATATTTTCTCTGGTGTCATTCATCAGAGAAAGCTCTTTTTACTCTAGTATCTCAGAGTCCAATATTGAAGTTCAAACCATCCTAGCACCAAGGGTCTTAATTATAAAATACCTCTTTGAAGGTCCAGGAGGTGAATTTAATCCATTTCTTAGCCCAATTTGCTTTAAATTAATGTTGAATGACTCCTACTAGAAGCTTAATGGATTACTCCAATCAATCCAATGCACTTAGACCAAGAAATTCAAGTCATACATCAAAAAAACAAGAATTTCAGCCAAGAGGAGAGGCACAAATGCAGGATTCTAGAGCTTCTGTGATACTTGGATGTATTTTTATATACCAAAAAGACCACAAATAAGAAATAATGTTATAATTTTAAATAAATAAATTTACTTATATTTTAAAAAGAAATATTAAAATATAAAGATAGAACTTATATATATAATTGAAATATTATTTTAATTTGAAATTGAAATTGAATTGAAATTTGCAATTGTGAAAACACATTCTTACTTGAAAAAATTAAGTAAAATTAAATTTTCAACAAACATATTAAATTCAAATATTTTTCAAAAAAAGTTAAACAAAATTTATTTTAACTTCTTATTAAATAAATATACTTATGAAAAGTATTTAACCATTGGATTGTTCATAAAAAACAAGGTGGGGTAACTACTGGGTGAATTTCTGGAACTCAACCTTAAATAAGCTTAAATTAAGGTTCTAGTATTTTCTGTATGAAAATTGAAAATCCTAAAAATATTCATTTAATTAACACCACATGTGGTGTTAACCATAAATTTCTGTGTTAAAATTGATATATGGTGTGTAGCTTAGAATCTCTGAGGAATTAAAGTATTTTAAATCAAAATGTCAAAAGGTGGATGTTTATTACATGACTGAAATTTTATTTACATATGAGGCATCAATTGTTACAATAGTGTACTGTGAAAACTCAATTTAATTACATATATAAACTACAAGTATAATATGTGATGAGGAATTAATGGAAAAATAAGTTGGAAAGATTCATTCTGGGGGCAAAGGAATCTTGGCTCCAAGGGTGCCAAACTCCCCAAAATTCCTTGCTGACCAGTGTGGATTGTCCAAATTTGCACAAAATGTCATCACTTTTGGCCTTGAATTGAGTCAAAAGGTCTGTGACTCAATTTTTGATGAAGGTTTTATAGCAGCCAGTAAGTTTCAAGTGTTGCCAAGCGGGTGAAACTACCTGTCAGCCTTTGACTCAAAGCAAGAGCACAAGCATGACAGCCAAATACCATACACCAAAGGTGGGCAAAATACCACCAAAACATGGACCTGAGCCAAACCAGCTCAAGAGGTATCAGAGAAAGAGGAAACTAACCTTTTTCCAAATATACAAGTCACATTATCATAGGACAAAGAATAACAAAGTTATTCCTTCTCAAAGAAATTTCTGAGCATAAACCTTCATTTTTGCCTCCTATCTGAACCCTGGAGAAAGGAATTAACCCCAGAAAATGGGTATTAAAATTGAAGCTCTAAAGAAGGGCTATTGAGTGGTACTAGACAAATTGAGCCAGCATCAAAGCTATAGAAGTTATGGCCAAAATAATGCCAAATAAGGAGGAACAAAATATTCACCAGTTTTCTAACTTCTACAGTTTTAGTGTGAGATACCTAAGGTGGGGTCATTTTTGAAAGAGCACAATCAGGGCTACTTTATGGTGTCATACATTCTCCCATATCTCATCTCAAAAAAAATTTATGGGGACGGGAAGTTCCATACAGACTTTGAGAAGTCAAATATCTGGATAATTAAAATTGAACATGGAATATCATTGCCATATTTAACAATATCTTAAAAACTGAAAACATTAATTCAGTTTCAAGTTCAAAATCCCACATTGAGACCAATACAGCTTCACTGTGGGATACTAGCCCATAAATATGATTATGAGGTGTCAAACAGAGGAAGAAACTTGTTTATAATTCTATACCTCATAGTTCATCCAATACAGGGATCCACAATGGGTTCTGTATAGCATTCTATGCACAATCCACGTCAGAAGAGGGCTGTAAGGTCCCCAGGTAAAATTTTTCACCCTGTATTGGGGAAAACTGCCCAGATTTGGTTTTGAAGCCAAATCTGAGCCCAATACACAGTATACAGGCCTTGTGTAACACAAAAGCCAGCACTAATAAGTGAAAAATCATCACTTCCTCTATGTAGATGGCCTAGAGGATTTAGTACAACTGTCAAAAACAGTTATAATCTTGGAAAATAATCAGGACTACTTTAAATCTTGGAGTATTGTAGTTCTCATTGTAGTAATCCAACTGTTAAGAATGCACCCAGGGCTTTCAATAGCACTCAACACTACTATTTTACAATAGTAAAGGCTTTATTATTATTATTTAAACCCATTTTCATTATAATTATACATGTCACAGTCATAGTTAAGGTTGTCAATACTATTATTACTGCTTCATCATAGACTTATCCTGACACTACCCTTAAGCTGAAAGATCCTTGCTAAAAACAGTTTTACCTGATTTTGATGTCTCTTCAACACATTCTGATGTCTTTTGAAGGCTTAAAACAAGGTATTACTATAGCAATGCCTGAGAATAACAAAAATTCCTAAAACCCACCCTTTTTATTCCAAAATTGGGCTCAATGATTCCATAAATTCCTTTTCTTTTGTCAGAATTTTTTTCATGACTAACCAAAGTAAATTTCACTTTTAGAGTAATAAAATTGGTCCTATAAAAGAATATCTCCTTTGCCCCACTTTTCTCTGAATGTTAGAATCTTGTCCCATTATAATGAGTTTAAACACTTTTAAAACAAAAAATAAGATATTTCAACCACCTTCCATAAATAATTCTAAACTTATAACCATGTGAAAAAATCATTATAATCATTTTTTCTAACTTTTATAATCATTTTTACCCTTGAACCACCCCATAAGTAAGTTAAAGAGTTTTAATCACTGTTAACTTTGTCACTTTATTCCAAATTCACTCTGGTCACTTTTGCGAATTTTTTCTTTTCTGAAAAGCTTTCTAAAGAATTGGTCCTTATATTGATTTCCTCTAGGTCTTTGCTCAATCAATTCCAAATGAAGTTTTCCTTGAAGAAATTTCTTTTTTACCCTTAAAGTCTTATTTTTTGTAGAACAATAAATCTTGATACTATTATTTTTTTGATACTTATGAAGCTAAAAACAATCAATTTGATGTGTTTCTCTTAAAACCCTAAAATAATCCTCTTCCTAATTCAATTTTACCTTATACAAATTTTGAGGACCAGAGAAGTACTTTATTTTTTATCAAGGTTTCATATCCACACCTTACAGCTTCCACAAGTTCTCAAAGGCTATCCACCACCTTTGACACTCTTCTTGAGAGTCGATAATCTGAATAACTGCTACTCCTGTTTTCAGACCTGAATCATTTCCAACAGGAAACAGTGGAGATATACCAGTCTCAGTACAAGAGCTTGTTTATTGCTGCAAAGCGGCAGGAGTAGGAACCTTTGCCAAGCCTCTGGATAGGGACCATGAACTCTTCTCTCCAAGTGAAGAAGCTCTTGGGACCTGAAAAGATAGAGGACCTTTGGAAGGGTTGAAAACCTATTTCTTGAAAAGGCAAAGTCCAAAAGATAAAGGCTTGGTTGACCAACAAAAGAATTGTGTCAGAGGACCATAAGAAAGATTTGGCCCAAAAGAATGAAAACAGCCCAATGAAAGCTCCTCAAGTCTCAGAAAGTGCTAAACAAGGCAAGAAAGCACCAAAAAAAAAAGAAAAAAAGCAAGGAAAAGGCAGAGCAAAAGGCAAAGTCTAAGTGGAGCAACCCTTAGCAACAGAATTACAGAACTTCAAAGAAAGAAAAGGCAGTCATGGAAAATGTGTTCAATATGGCAAGAACTTTGATGGAACCCAAAAACAAAGAGGAGGAAAGAATGAATCAATCCTTTCCAAAGAATATACCTTGGGAAGCTTTTATCTCCCATTGAAACTTCTAATAATGAAATTTTTAGCAAATATTAACAATTTTTAGTATATCTGACAAAATTTGGGTAGATAATTTTTACAAGTGAAAAAGTCACAAAAAACTATTTTTGGTCTAGAAAATGAGAATAAAGAGCCAATATTTTGCCTTTGAGGAATATTTGTGAGAGAATTGAGTCAAAAGTTACTTTTCTCAATCAACAAGATTATAATTCTATCTTTTTTATTAATAAACAATTGAAAGACTTAAGAATACAAATTCAAAGCTTGGAAAATTCAGCTGGTAGAAATGAAGCTCTTTTCCAAGAACAATTGGAATATATTGATAAAGAAAGACTTGAATTGAAAGAAGAAATTCAATCAAGTATTCATAATATATCACGGAAAAATCAGTTTCCAAGACATTCCACACATATTCTTGACAGAAAGTAGTTGAACTTGAATAATGACTTAAATCAGTAAATTTAAAGAAATGCAGAGGTGGAAAATGCCTTTAATTTCAAGGACATTCCCAGATTAGAGGAATGGCCACCCTTCAGTGGTGAAGGGGAATGTATGAAAACAATTGATATTTTTAAAGAATACTTGAACCTACCAGATGATTACATAAGTGCCAGATTACATGCATTATTCACCAAATCAGGAAAGAAATGGTATTTTAAAATGATACATGACCATGGTAAACACTTCTGGCCTTGGTGGTAAGAGAAAATTATTTCCAAATGGGCAAATCATTCCTGGAGATTGAGAATGGATTTTTTTTTTCAATAAAGCCAATTTTAATAGGGTGTTGGTAAACAAATTTAAGATTTTGGTAAAAACACATGAGTTACCCATTTCTTAAAAAAAATTCCTCAAGCTTAGTTTTGAGAGCTTTTATTTTTTTTTGCCTTATTTTTGCCAAAATAGAATTTTAAGATCCTCAAACCTATTGCAAGTTTTTTTTTGGCCCAATTCCACTATTTTGGCCAACTTGGCAAAATGACCTCTTTTTTAAAAAAATCATTAAAAATGTTGCCACTTATAAATTTCCATAATTTTATTTTGAAATAAAGGGAAGAATAGTGAGAGTAAAAGGCCAGAAGCCCAAAATCTTGGTTTTTTTTGCTTGGACAATTGTAGGCCCAAAATGTCCTTTTTATGCCTTTTTGTTTATTTTTTAAAGTAAATTTAAAATTCCATTTATGAAATCAATGTAATTTGAAATGGAATTTTTATTGAAGAAGTGGAAGTCAAAAGTTCCATTTATGGAATTACAAGTGCCATAAATGGCATCATAAATGACATAATAATTCCATAAATTGCATCAAAAATGACATCTAGCTGCAATTTATGGAATTAACAATGCCATTGATGGAATCAACAATTCCCCTGATGGAATTAACAATTCCATTGAGTGAATTTGCAATGCTATTGATGGAATTAACAATGCCGTAAATGGTTATAACAGCTCCTTAAATGGCCCTAAAAATGCAACAAATGGCCTTAACAATGCCATAAATGGCCCTAAAAATCCCATAAATCACATAAGAAAATCCATACATGGCATTAAAAATGCCTGTTGTGGAATGAACAAAGCCGCAAATGGCATCAGGAATCCATAGGTGGCATTTAAAATGCCTTTCATGGAATTAAAAATGCCATAAATGGCATCAGAAATTCCATAGATGGATTTAAAAATGCTATGAATGGCATCAGAAATGTGATAAATGGCATGAGAAATTCCATAAATGGCATCAGAAATTCCAGAAATAGCTAAATTTCATTTAAAAAAGTCCCTTAGGCATTTATACCAACTTATGCCAAAAACACACAAGTTTTTAGTAAAAACACATAAGGGCTTATGTCAGTTTACCAACACCCTTTTAATATTGACAGGAACAGGCCCGTGTCCTGGTTTCTTAAACAGAAGGACAGATTAACTTCCCTTCATCCTGATATGTCTGAAACGATGTTGCATAAAAGGATATTAAGAAAATGTGGTGGTGACCTTGAGCATGCTATAAGAAGCAGATTTATTGATCCCTACTCTATAGATTATTATATCAATGCCATGGAAGACATTATTACCAGAAACAAATTAGTAGAAATTGGTATAAACACCCAATAGACCATAAGACTAGTGGGAAAGGAATTTCCAGACCAAATAAACCAAGATACAAAGCTCCTTTGAAATGTCATAAATGTGGAATTACATCTCATTTTGCTAATACTTCTCCAAAAAAGACAAGAATCAATGAGATAGAAATTGAAAGAGATGAAGACACAAAAGGAACAAAATGTGTATCTTCACATGAAAGTGATTCAGAGCCTTCTGAAGGAGAAGTACTACCAGATCAACTCAGTATAGAAAAAGTGAATATATCCTTTGAAGTAACAGAAGTGCATACGGAATGATCACAGTAAAGTGAAGAATGTATGGACTTCATACATATGCAAGATTATAAAATGCAGAAGAGAAATCAAGGCAGAGGTAAGGGTTATACAGCTGGATCATATGGTATCACTGATATTGTGAGAGACAACAAAGAATGAAAGATATGGCTTGACTCAGGTGCTTTCTCCACTTGTGTTGGTAAAGATTATCTTTGAAACACTCATATCAATTGGAAAGAAAAATTGATTCCAATTGAAGGTATAAAATTAAACATTGCTAGGCAAAAGATGCACCTTGGGGTCTTGTTGAGGCAGAAATTATATTTCCTCACCTTGAAGGAAGCATCAGACTGAAAGTTAAATTTTGTTTCATAAAAAACTGCACTTCACAAAATTTTATCTTTGGAAGTGATTATCTCATTATTTATAGTATTGATATTAAAAATCAAAGGCAAATATTTGCCTTTAATCTATAAGAAAGAGGAATAACTGTCATTAGACAGCTGAAAAATGTTAATAAGGAAGTTTTGTGACAGATAAATTGATTGAAGCACAAATTAGGCCTGAATGAAAATAAGAAACGAAGGAACACCTTATTGAGATTTTCTTTCAATTTAGAGAAGCCTCTGCTTCTGATAATTAACCACTAGGGGCTATCAAATGTAATTAAGTGTAAATTAACCCTAATTTGGAAAGAGCTTAGCCTCTATGATTAAGAAGGCCAGCTTACCCAGCTAGCCCCAGAGATAGAGAATCATTAGAAACTCATTAATGAGCTAATGAAACTGGGAGTTCTAAGAGGCATTGGACATAATGAGGAAGTATAAGTCATAACCCCTGATATCATAATATGGAATAATGATAAATCAAGAATTTTTCATGATTTTAGAGAGTTGAATACCTATACTATTCCAAACAGGTATGCAGTTCCTGTAATCAATGAAACCTTTCCTCAATTATTCAAAGAAAAATTCATCACTTCCATGGATGCCCTTGAAGGGATCCATCAGAATGATACCCCACCTCATGCTAGGAAATTATTGAGAATAATTTCTCATTGTGGTATTTGTCAATACTTGAGGATTCCTTTTGGTATTAACAATGAACCCTCTAATTATCAAATAATGATGAATACCATTTTCCCACATGAGCTATCAAAGGGACGGTTAAACATTTTTATTGATGAAATTGTCATTTTTTAACAAAACTGGAAATTTCATTTATATGAATTTCGATGGTACTTAAAAAAGTTCTTCAAGTGAACATTAAAATATCTCTCAAGAACAGTAATTTTGGATTTCATTAGTTAAAAGCTCTAGGACATGCAGTTTCAGGACTAAGCCTTGTTTTTAATAAAATCAAAGTGGCTTCTGCAGTGTTACTGAAACAAATGCCCCCCCGAAAATTGATTCCTTTCTTAGGATTTGCCAGTTACTACAGGAAACACCTTAGATATTTTTCAATTAATCCCAGATTATTGTACAGAATTTGTGATTGGAAAACTTTCTTTGAAATGACACAAGAAAGGATTCAAGAATTTGATAATATCAAGTGTGCATTAACTAATGCACCATTATGATTAATTCCAGACTGAAAATTTCCTTTCAAGCTGTATATTGATGCATGTGGTGAAGGTCTAGGTGCAGATCTTAATCAAGATCAAATTGTCAATGACAACCCTTATGAAGGTCCATTTTTTTATCTCAAGAAAAATTAAACCTAAAGAGGCTAGATATGGAGAAAACCAAATGAAGTGCATTTTCCTTGTTTGAGCTTTGGAAATACTCCATTGATATTTCTATGGGAGTGTGTTTGAGGTAATTACTTATTGTGATGCCATGAAATAACTTCTTAACATGGAAGCCCCAAAAACACACATATTAAGATGGCAGATTACTATACAAGAGTATAGAGGCAATATGACCATAGTACATAAATCTAGAAATAGCCACAATAATTATGATGGCTTAAGTAGATGGACATTAACCAATACACCTGATAATCCTTCTTATGTTCCTGCAAATACATAACCTCAAATTCCAATTGAAGAAATTAACTTCACATATGTGGGAACAAAATATTTGAAGAACTTAGAGAAATCTATAAGCAAGATAAGAATTTCCATATTTGTACTTCTATACTTGACAAAGATTGCAAATATTCAGTTTTAGCTAGCTATTTAAATGCTATATGGAAAGCATCATATGATTATGAAAGATTCCATTTATTTGATGGTATCTTCTATCATAGGGCTAAACACCAATTTTTAATGGTCTTATGCAGTAGAATGTTGATTAAAACAATATTACTAGAGCTCCATGAAAAAATTTATTCTGAACATCTGTATGAAGACAGAACAATGGAAAGAGTTAATACATGTGCTTGGTGGCCATCTTGGAGAAAAGATGTCATTGAATACTGACATAGTTGTGACAGGTATCAAAAGGACAATAATTCTACTGGTAAAGGTTTTGGCTTAATGATCCATATTCAAGAAGCAATTACCCCATGGGGAATGGTTCATATGGATGGGATAACTGCCTTACCACCTTCTGGAGAACAATTTTACAATGCATTTCTGGTCATTGTAGACAAATATAACAAAATTGCAAACCCTTTATCATGTCATGAAGATGACACAGAAATGGATACAGGTCTTTCAATTTGCAAAAGAGTGGTATCTCATACTGGTCTCTTTAAAATTATCATTAATGAAAGAGACTAAAAACTTACATAAGCCTTATGGAAAAGTATACATATCCTTTTGGGTACAAAACTATCATTCTCCACAGCTTACCATTGACAAGCTGATGGATTGGCAGAAGGAATGATTCAGACACCTGAGGAAATGATCAGAAGTTTTTGGGCTTATAGCCTGGAGTTTAAATATTCTGATGGATTTACCCACTATTGGTGTACACTTACACCAGCATTGGAATTAGCCTACAAGACTTTCATACATACTTCAACAGGAAAAAATCCTGCAATGTTGGAAAAAGGGTGAAATATTAAGTTTCCAGTTGATACTATGAATGTAGACTTAGTTTATATTAGTCCAACTGTATCAATCTTTAAGCTATTGATTGAAAAATTTAGGAATCATGCAAAGCAGAGCATGACTGATGCCATTGAATATGCTAAAAAAACTTGGGATAAAGTTCATAAGACCCCAGAGTTCCAAGTAGGGGACTTAATACATTTTCAACCATGAACTTTGATAATATTAAAGGCACAATAAAATTCTAACATTCCTTTCCAGGACCATTTATTACAAAAGTCCTTCATGGGAAAAATGCAGTCCAAGTCAAAATGTCAGGAGAATTGGAAATCAAAGCCCCACCTTTCCCTGTCAGTCTAGTAAAGCATTACACTTCAAGCAATAAGGAAATATTTCCAGTGATAATTGAAACACCCTAGGCAGTACATCCACTTAATCAAAGTCAAGAAAAAAGGTGCTAAAATTTTTGAAAGAAAGAAAACTTAGGGGAAAACATGAAAGAGAATACTTAGTCAGGTACAGAAACCCACAACATGAAGATAGTTGGCTTTCAGAAAATAAAATACCTGATGCCCAAATGTTCCCTATAAAATTACAAATTGAGAGAAGACCAATTCCTGAATAAAAGTTGTGAATTGTGTGCTTTACATACTTACAATTATAAGTAGAGAGGTTGGACAGTGTATAATACTCCCCCAGATTCAATTGGGGGTATTCTGTTAATGACAAATTGCATTACAGTTTGGATTTGGTGGTAGGGGATGTGAGCCTGTGCAATATGCATGACATACCCATTTTCAGCCTGTGAATCAAAAACAAAGCACAAGCATGACTGCCAGAATAACATAAACAAATGGTAAAGCAAAATATCACCAAACATGGAGCCGAGCCAAACAGCCTCAAAAGGTATCAAAAGAAAGAGGAAACTAATCTCTTTCCAAATATAAAAGTCCCATCATCATAGGACAAAGAATAAAAAAATTATTCCTGCTCAAAGTTGTTGCTGAGAATAAACCTTAATTTTCACCTCCCATCTGAAATCCAGAGGAAGAGTATTAACCCTAGAAAATGGGCATTCAAATTGAATCTTTAAGTCAGGGCTATCCAATGGTACTAGCCAAATTGAGATAAAACCAAAATTACAGAAGTTATGGCCAAAATAATGTCAAATAAGGTTGGAAAAAATATTCACCTCTCATCTAAATTCTACACTTTTAGGGTGAGATACTTAAAGTGGGGGCTTTTTGGAAATAGCACAATCAGAGCTATCTGATGGTGCCATTCATTTTCCCAGATCTCATCTAGAACAAAAGGTATGGGAAAAACGAGTTCCATACAGATTTGGACATAATCATATATATGGATAACTAAAATTGAACATGCATTAGCTTTTCCATATTTAATTTTAACCATGCCAAATAAGGTATCATTGTGTAGATCCCTTCCAGGGATACACAATGAACCAATTTTGAGCTCAATATCTTAGAAACTGAAAACGTTAGAGAAGTTTTAAAGTCAAAGTCCCACATTTGGACCAATACAGCTTTAATGTGGGATAATATCCCATAAGTATGATTACAAGGTGTCAAATAGACAAATAAGCCTGTTTATACTTCAATACGTCATAGTTCAGTCAAATACAGGGGTCCATACAGGTTCTGTACAGTTTCTGACGCATCAGAAGCACCAGAACACCCCTGTAAACTCCATTGGTGAAACTATTCACCCTGTATAGGGTAAAAATGACAACTTGTGGTTTCAAGACCACATTTCCACCCAATACCAGTCCGTTTTTAGTGTGGATAACCACAAAACAGCCCACAGTAGTGAAATATTTCACTCTGTGGTTGTGTGCAGAGGTAAAGAACCTCCCACTACCCCAGAACAAGATAAAAGGAGGCCTTTCCTCACCAGAAGGCCATCCATCATCCTGTTCTGAATATTCTTATGTGGTACAGCTTCTGAAAGAAGTGGTACCCTTAGAATGAAAAAGGTCTAATTATCATTTTAGTTATTGTATGGTTTATTATTGTAAACCAACAGATAAACACTGCACCCAGGGCTATCAATAGCACTCACCATCACTAAGTTCTTTTAGTATAGCACTTCTTACCATTTACTCAATTAATTATCATTTTTATTTCTGTGTCACACTCATAGTTATAGCTTTTTATCATCATTGTACTGCTATATCATAGAGTCACCCTGACAGTCATAAGGCCCCAAATAGCTTTATACACAGTTGATTTAGTGTTAAAAAGACTTATAAACTGAATTTAACAAAAAAATAACACAAAAAACACAAATTCCTTTTGGATAAACAAAGTTAGAACTATTTTGTCATTTTTTGGACTCCAACCAAAATTGACCTACATTAGTTATTAGAAAATTTACGAGTATCACAGTATAGTTGCAATGTCTTTAACACCTTCTTGAATTGTTGAATCTAATGTTATTTCAGCTTCAATTTAAAGCTTCATAAGGTTGAGGCAAGCTTCCCAAAATTTTAGTTAAAATTGAGGTGTTGTGTATATCTACCGAATTGGCGAAGTATTTTCCATACAGGATGTAACTCCTGTGTGAGCTCAATTTGAAAAATCTTAAGGCCATATTATGGCTTTAAATAAATACAAGGGCAAAATCTATGCAGAAAGGTGGGACAAAGGAAAGATACCAACTAGAGCTGGGGACACATCTTTTGAAATCTGCAAGGACTCTATTTAGGTTTTTTACCTGTATTGGAGAATTTTCAAAATTATTTGAGCTTTAAGATTAGACTTTGATCCAATATTAAGTTTTAAACTGGTTTTATCCCAATTTGGAAAGGAATTTCAAGCTGCTAAAGGGTTAATCCCAACATGAAATCTTGAAATGAAGGTTTGAAGAACTTTAGAAGCTTAATTAAGCTTAAAAAACTTGAATAAGAATAAAACTTTAAAGTTACAAGTACAAAAACCTTATCAAAAGTCAAGTTTTGATGCCAATTGATATTTTACTTGGACAAATAGCAATAACTTCAAAAATTCATTAAAAAACTAATTCTTAACATATTTTATTTCAAATTTCACCTAGATTGAAAATTAATGTTATCTTTTTATACATTGAATTTCAAGTATGTTTTTCAACAGGTTCACTTTATCATTAGCCTTGAAATTAAATATTTTAATTTTTCTGAAAGAAAATTAATATTTCTTTAAAAATTAGTTGCAAATTCAGTTTAAGATATTTTTGCTTGAAGCTTTATTTTTAGGTTGTTCATTTGATGAAGGTTAATATAAATAAGCTTATTTTATATTAAAGCTTAAAAAATTAATCCAAAAGAAGATTAAAGTTTTTTGGAGTTAAGAGTAACACTGGTAACTTTACATTGCAATTAAAAATAAGTTACCTTAAGTTAAGAACCTTTTTTAAGCATTGTTTTTCACCTTTTACCTTAGAATGTGCTCCATATCCATTATGAATAATGAGAGCTTCTTTGAAGGCATATAAAGAAGCTGAAAATCACTATTTATTCTAACAATCAATGATCATTTCAACTATATTAGGAATTTAAACAGGTAGGATTTTCCAATTATAAAGTCTTATTATGAAAATATTTTCCTAATTAAATTCAAGAGCTGAAATCATAGAAATCAGATTTTTTTAACCACCAATGATATATTTTATTATATAAAATTATTGTCTTAAATATCTTTTAGATCCACAAATTCCTCTTGAAAACTCTTAAATCCTATTTTATTATAAAGAAGCTGTTTTGATCCTTTGAAATCTTGATTTTGGCATGTTTTCAACATCTAAATATTATTTAATATAATAACTGTTGTTCTTTGACTTGTTGTATTAAACAAATATTATAGTTAGGTTTTCTCTAAAATTCTTTATTTTTTCATTTATTGTTAGTTTTCTTATGAAAAACTTTGTTATAAGAATTACACTGCACAGTATGTGTGATAATTGTTTCTATCAATAATATTTATATATTCTTTAGAAGTGGTTAAAAATCATTACTTTCCACATTTGATTGTCTCATCAAGATATTTACACTTCTTGTTTTTATATTTTCTTATGACTATAACAATAATGGAATAATTATAGTTTATTATAAGTACTATGATTTTTCTTATTATTCAATTATTTAAAAATAATTAAATTATTTTTTTATATATGATTATTATTAATAACTATATCAATTTGTGATTATAATATTCCATTTTATTATATTTTTTACTTAGGAAAGTCATAGTAATTGTTATATTTGATGAAATTAGCAAGGGTTTCATAGACAAACCTTACACACTGCCTCACCTGATAAAAACACAACCAAAAAAACAATGAAGGTATCAAATTTAGAAGAAACACTTTGGGAAATTCAAAAAATACACTTGAAAAATTAAAATTCAAATAAAAAAGAACATAATCATAATGATAAGAATAAATAATATCAATGATAAAACTCAGACAAGGTTCATTTCAAAAAATCAGGGTGATATACTTCTCTGCTTATTTGCTCCAAAAATTACAAGAAAAGTTGCTTATAATACTGAAAACCAATATAATATAATAATCAATAAAAACCATTGGCACTGCATCAAGATACATTTTTCTGAAATAATTATTTTAGATGAACTTATTCCTTTATTTTATCTTTTGAACCATTTTCATTTTGAGGATTTCTACACCCATTCTCATTCCACAACAAAGATAGTCATTATTGAATTTTTAATGAAAATAATTCACAGGACTAAGGATAAGTACAATTCTTAAATTTACTTCTAGGGATTCAAGCTCAAAATCTTAATCTTCTGTCCAATTTCTAGAAAAAGGAAATGGGAAAAACTGTATTATTTCAAAAAACAAACAATAATTTTATCTTCAATGTCACATGATTACTCATTGAAATTAAAACCCAATTGATTATATTGTCAATAATTTTATTTATGGTTTTTACAATTATTGAAAAGAAACTGTATATGAATTCCCACCTAAAAAAATCAAAGTCTTGGTTAATTCCTTGAAATCCTTTTTTTAATTGAAGGGAGGATATTTGTAATTGATTAAGAAACTTTTTTGAATCTAGTTTTTCATTTCTCTGAAGTGATATAGGTATAATTTTAAGCTTACTTATAAAAAACTGTGCAAGTTTTTTCAATCCTTATTTTCAATATCTTACTTGAACTAATCCTTTGGGCCTATTACTTTGAATAAATACCAAAATACAAAAAAGAAATTCTATTTTATTAGATCTTTGAAATATGTATATAGCGGTATATTTAGTATACTGAACTCAACTGTTCACATATCTTGTTATTATCAATTTTTTGTCTTGGGAAGGATGTTGAATTCTGCATTTATATTCAAACTCATAATATTCTCTGTAGTTTTCCAATATATCATGTAAATTAAATTGATATAAGAGCTTCTTTATTCCACTCTTTTAAAACGACATAAAATATCAATTCAGAAAAAGAAATTGGCTTATTTTTCTCAAGGGATACTTTTTTACAAGCCCGATCCCCGTGGATTTTGCCATGGAAAAGTCCTTTCCAAACCCTCACCAAAGCCTAACCCATATTGTCTCCCACAGTCCCTACCAGGATTAGCTGGGATAAACCCGGTGTTTTGATTTCCTTTTATCCCAATGTTTTTGCCGACTTTTCTATCTGTTTCCTCCAACTTCTTCTCCCATCTACGATTCTCCTTATTTGTTTTTTTCTTTGTTTCCTGCAGAATCCTTCCCCGTCCAATGGTTTCCGTTCTTTTTTTTTCTTGTTTCCTCCAACTTCCTTTCCCCTCTACAATTCTCCTTATTTGTTTTTTTCTTTGTTTCCTCCAGACTCCTTCCCCATCCAATGGTTACTGGTATTTTATTTCTTTTTCTCAATGTCTTCTGCTCCATCTTCACTTCACTCCACCCCAAGAAATACTGAACCACCAACCAATGACCCCATCCAGCCCACAAGACAATCATGGGTCTGGGTATACTTTTCCAATGTTGATGATCAATATGTGCAATTCCAATATGTCGACCAATTTGGAAAGACCTGCAACAAACAACTCAAACGCGACTTTACTGGAAGCACCAAGGGAATGAGCCAGCACTTGCATCTCTTCCATCGTGTTCCTCATCCAAAATCAGTCTCATCTCCTCTTGCAAAGTCTCACACACTTGATCAGTATGTGCAGAATATCAATTGAAAAAAGGTGTGTTCTCAGTTATTTCTTTCACCAACAATGCTGACAGACAATTTTTTGGAGACTGTATCACCTGAATCACTAAAAAGTGTGCTGTTCTATTTTATTTGCGAAGCCGATTTACCCCTTTCAATTACCAAAGCAACAGCCTTCCGAGTTCTCTTGGAGCTTTTCAATCCAGCTGTGATGGATATATTAGTGCGCTGAGCAAGTCTGACAGAACACTTGACCAATTCCTACTTCTATCATCAAGAATCAATTCAAAAGTATCCTTTAAGCAATGAAATCAATTTCTCTTTTACAACAGATTCCTGGACAAGTTCCAACATCACTGCTTACCATGCAGTGACTGCTAACTACATTGATACTGACTTTAAACTTATCTCTATTATTATAGGTCTTACGGAGATTCAAGGTAAGCCATTTGTTCCTTTCATTATCAGCTCCAACAAAGGCTCACACCTAAGCCCTAACAGGCAACCATTTGGGTGTGTCACTGGAAACACAATTTATGAATGTGCTTCATCAATATAATCTTGACCCAAAAATCATATGCATCACTACCGATAATGCCTCAGTCAACAATAGAATGGCACAATAAATCAAAGCCATTTGACCCCGATTTTGTTCAAAGGCTAATGCAGTAGGGTTTATGGACCATACCATTCACCTGGCTGCCCGTGATGGCCTGAAGGCCCTTGGCACTAACTCAGGCAATTCTATTACTTCTAAAGATGAAGATAACTTCAATCCAATGTCAATATCCAGCCTCGTTGACACCCCAGATGGCATTCATTTACAATATAACTCAATCATAATCAAGATCAGCCCCCTCACATCATACTTACGCCACAGCCCACAATGACAAGACAAGTTTGTCACAACAGTAAACCTAGTATATGAGAAAAAAAAACCTGGAAATGAAAACACCCTTATTTCTCAAGTACCAACACAAGTAAACTCAACTTATGAAATTTTAAATTGAGCATTACAACTGAAAGATGCATATAATCACTTTTGTACCCCTGAAGCTTTGGCTTGTCATTGGCTATCACCTCTCAAATGGCAGAAGGCCAAAGTCATGGTTCAATTTTTTGAACCTCTCTACAAAGCAACACTCCTCATATGTGGGTCTACTTACCCAAAAATCAATCAGGCATTACCTCTATACATTTTGTTGATCAAAGAAATTAGACAGGTATTTGATAAATTTTGAACATTTTAAAGATTCCAAACTAATCCACCTTCTTGTAGGTTTCAGAACAGTATTGCGTTGCACCTATTGAACCAGCAGCCCAGGCAATGATTCAGAAAATCTCAAAATATATATCCATTGTCCTCAGCAAGAGTCCTTTCATCTGTGCATCAATACTTGATCCAAGAATAAATCCAGTTTTCTTTGCAACAAATGAGTCTACCTTAGCAGAATTCCACACATCATCACTTCAACGGTCCAAAGTTTTTGAAGACAAAGCAAAGATATATGTCAAGAAAACCAATTCAAAACCACATGTGAACATCGAGAAGGCAAGAGGCTTACTTGATAAGATGTATTCATCAACTTCAGGTGAAGGCTGAAGTTTTGAAAAGAAATTGCAGTGGTATTTTGCAGAACCTCCTGAGCCAAAAGATACTGACATCCTAATCTTCTGGAAGTCTTGACATAAATCGTTTCCCACCTTAGCTCTTATGGCATGCAATTCTCTAGCCATACCTGCCACAAGTGCTCCATCAGAGCATGTATTTTCAGGTGGTAGAAAAATATTAACTTATCAGAAATCTTCTCTCACACCCATGCATGTCAAACAGTTGGCATGTGTGAAGGATTGGGCTCGTACATTTGGCTTACTCTTTTATGAGTCTTAGCCTTTTTCTGTTGTTTCTTTCTTTGGTTCTTTAATTTTTTTCTTGTGTGTTTTTTTCTTTTCTTTATATTTCTTGCATAATAAATGATAAAAATCCCATCCAGTATTCAATAATCTTCCTGTGCCCGATCCCTAATGGGATAAAAAAAACCTTGAGAAATCCAGTCCTGAGTCCCAAACCTGATGGGGGCTACTTGCAGGAAATCCCTAAATTCTCAGGATGGGGGACCGGGCTTACTTTCTCAAAATCAATTTTAATAACCATTCATGAGTTCTTAATTAGAATTTATACATATTTTTGAAATACCATTTGAAAATTCTGGATATTGAGAGATGATCTAATCATTTTCTATATTTTTTTTGAAAATATTAAAAGAGCAGCTGCTCAATAAGGTATTAGTACCTTATGATTCATTTTGAGAGACAACAAAAAATGACTGCACACCTGCTTAATAAGGTATTAGTACCTTATGACGTATTTGGAGAGACAATGAAAAATGACTGCACACCTAATGGTGTAGGATAAGAAAGAGTATGAGTCAATGATATTGCAATATTGATATTAGTTTTAACTAACCTGCTTAATAGGGTATTAGTAACTTATGATGTATTTGGAGAGACAAAGACAAATGACTGAACACCTAATTGTGTAGGATAAGAAAGAAGATGAGTCAATGGGTTGACAAGAGTTATCCCATAAACTCTTTTTATGTTTACAACAGTCCCAATCACTATTCCCAACAAGTTGATTGGGGTGATTGGAACACCTCTTCTGTGAGGTTTTTCTAATATGTAATGAGTGTTAGCTATTCCCTACGTGTCTTCTAAGACCCCCCCTCACTCATGACATTAATCACTCCAATATTCTTTAAAAAAATGAGATGTGCCGGCCGGGTAAAGGCCTTGGTTAGGCCATCAGCCGGCATGTTTTGAGTTGCAACATAATTTAATTTCAGCGTGCCATCTGTTGTCTTTTCTTGAATCCAATGTAGTATAACGTCAAAATGTTTTGATCTGTTGTTAACCTGTGGATTGTTTGCCAGGGAAATTGCACCCGGGTTGTCCCCAAATAGTTGTAATGGTCGCAGAATTGGTATTTTGAGATCTTCAAGTAGTCTTGCTGACCACAGTACTTCCTTACCACCTTCATATTGTGCTTTATATTCTGCTTCACAGGAAGAAGTAGATACCGCACTTTGCTTTTTACTTTTCCAATTAATACAGCTATTTCCTACCATCATCATAAATCCCAATATTCAACGACTAGTGTCAGGGCAGTTAGCATAGTTGGTGTTGCTGTAAGTACACAGAGAGCTACTTCCATCACGTAGACAAAGTACATGGTCCTTGGTACCAGAAAGATATTGTATCAGGTGTTTGAATGCAATCCAGTGAGTATAACCTGGTTTTTCCAAAAACTGAGAAAGTTGAGAAGTGGCAAATGTCAGGTCAGCTTGTGTCGCTACTTGGAGATAACTAATTTTTCCAATCACTTGTCGGTAATTTTTCTTCAGCAACAGAAATGTTTGGTGATCCTCGTCAGACGCCATGGTGAGTCTGGAATTGGAGACCATGGGTGTGGATACGGGTTTGCAGTTTGTCATGTCGTAATTGTCAAGTAGATCCTTGATGTATGAGGCTTGCGATAAAAAAATTTGCTTGGTGGCCCTATTCCCTGATAACTTGATGCCTAGGACAAAAGTGGCTGGACCGAGATCTTCCATTTCAAAGCGTTGCATTATTTGTTTTTTGAATTTCGTTACATTATTGGATGCTACAGTCATGTTGTCAACATGGATGTGAACAAACAATTTCCACTGAGGGTCATCAGAGACAAACATGCAAGGGTCAGCTTTGCTGGGAACAAGATTGATTGACCTGAGGAACTTTGTCAGTTCTAGGAACCAGTATCGCCACAATTGCTTCAGGCCATATAGTGGTTTCTGTAGTCGCCATACTTTTCCAGAGGAGTGAGATGACAAGACATTAGGTATTTTAATGTAGATCTCTTCATTTAAAACTGGGTTGAGAAAGGCTGCAACTGCATCCATGTTATGGACTTCTAGATTATTGTTAGCGGCAATTGTGAGCAAGCATTGTAGTGAACTGAATTTTCCTGTTGGAGAGAATGTGTTGTTGTAGCCAATACCATGCTTTTGAGAGAAACCTTGCGCACAGATGCGCACTTTGTTCTTGATCAAGTTCCCCTCATTGTCAAACTTTCTTTTAAATTGAACAGAATTTCCAACTGGTCTGCATCTTTCAGGTAATGTTGTTTCTATTACAATGCCTCTTGAGGTTAGATTCTTAAGTTCAGTTTTTAAAGCTGCAATCCACAGCAATTTATCTGGGTGATACATTGCTTCTTTCCATGTGGTAGGATTTTTGAAGATTGAGGCTATTGCTGCATTTGCCCCCCTTTTTGTTGTAAGGATGTTTGATTCGTTGATGTCAGCAGTTACATGTTTTGGTGCTTGATTGGGCCTGAGCCTGTAATCCCATCCAGGCTTTTTTGGTTGAATCGTGAGAGATGATTAACTAAATATACTATGACGCTCAGAATCACAGGTTTAAGCATGATGCATTAATTCTTCAGTGACATTACAGTTGCTGATGTGGTGTTTTGTAAACATAGTGTCAACTTCATTGTCACTATTTGATGTGAGATCATTACAAAGACTATGTACTTCAGGAGGTTTGGGGAACTCATCTTCATTGAATACTACATTGTGACTTTTTGTGATTTTTCCGTCTTCTAGCATTAATCGCCAGTTGTGTTTGTCAGGATCATAACCAAGAAAAATTCCTTTCCTTGATGTTGCATTGAACTTTCCTTGTTGAAGGGTTTTTGGTATGTTGACATAGCAATGACAACCAAATGTCCTTAGCCGTGATAAGTCGGATTTTGACTTGTTCCATAATTCAAATGGTGTTTTATTATCAATCGTGCTGCATGGAGTGATATTTTCTAGAAAGGTGCTGGTGACAACTGCTTCCCCCCAGAAAGAAGGGGGGAGATTTGAGGTAAAGAGAAGGGTTCTTGCTTTTTCACTTCTTTCCCTGTTTCCTCTTTCTGATACAGGCTTTTGTGTTGGAGAATAGGGTGCTGTGAACTGCATCTTTATCCCCTTACTCTTGAGGAATTTCTGGAGCCTTGATGAAAGGTATTCACCTTCATTGTCATTGACAAAAACTTTGACAGAATAACCATTTTTTCTTTCAACCTCATGTACATAGTCATTAATTGCTGCTTCCGCATCTGACTTGTGTTTTAAAATGTAAATAGACTTGAATCGACTGTAGTCATCCGTTAATTTAAGGTAGTAGTTCCCTCCACCTATGCTGGGTGGTGAGATCCTACCAGAAAGGTTGTAATGAATTGTATGTCCAGGGGCTTTGCCCTGGGTAAAGTACCCTTGTACGGTAAGTGTTTCGACTTCCCTAATTCACAGGCTTCGCAAAATCCCATATCGTTCATGTTAGGATGCATCCTTTGAAGGATATCATTCCCAGGATGTCCTGCTCTTTTGTGCAGTAATTCAGGTGACTTAGCCATTGAAGCAACAGCGGATTTCGGAAAGCAGAGTTCCATGTCAAGGATGAATAGATTATCAGACACTTTTCCTTTCATTAGTGTATTGTTGCCTCTTTCAATGGAGAATAGGTGGTCCTTTGTTTTGCAAATTGTAAAGCCCGACTTCCAGAGTTTCCCCATGCTTATAAGGGTCTCTGCTAAGTCTGGTACATGTAGACAGTGCAGTGTTACCTTTTTGTCATTTGAAAGAAATTGAACATTACCATGTCCCAGTGCTGGAGTTTGCAAGCCATTGGCTGTTTCAACTGACATGTCTTTACTAGTGTATGTCAAAAAGGCTCCCTTGTCTCCTACCATATGGCTTGAGGCAGCAGTATCAAGATAAGCTTTCAAGCTTTCAGGGCTACATTTTGTTACAAAAGCTTTAGAGTACCTAACTACAGGATTTTCTTCAGAGGAAGAGTAACTCTCTTCAAACATTGGTTCTTGGTTTGTATTTGCTGAGTTAGCTTTCTTTTTCTTGTAATGTTGTCTTTCATTTTTTTTTTGTTTTCTTTTGAGTTGTCTACATTCTTCAATTGAGTGTTTGGTTAAGGGATTATGCTTCCCATTGCTGCAGTAAGGAAAATTCTGTGCTTTGTATGCCGATTTAGATTTGATTTTATCATTCATATTATATTCTATCGCAGCTGTATGGCTGTCTCTGATATAGTCATCAATTTTACAGACAACTTTGATTGTCTCTAAGGGTCGTGTCTCATATATGATTCTCTTCAGGTTGTCATATCCTCCTGAGAGTTTTCTAGTGATTATTTCTGCTAATAATTCGTCTGATATGTCAATTATACTCAGTGGCTTTCCCACACGAATTCCCACTGCGTTGAGATTCATAAGTTGAATTCAAATGTCGCTAATGAATTTTTGTAATTCATTATCTTTGCAGGTTACAAACAGCAAATCACAAAAAATTCTGGCCTGATTTTTGCTTTGACTGGATTGATAGTATGAAGAGATTGAGGTGTATAATTCTAGCAGATTCTTTTCATTTTCCTTGGTAAGAAACTTTGCACTGTTGTTGGTATTGATTGATTGACAAATAACACCAGCAGCCTTTTGTTTTATTTCCTTATATTTAAGAAAACAAATCTGATGTTTCTTCCAATGGTGGATTGGAATCACCGTCAACATAGTCTAGGAAGCCTTTGTATAAAAAGAATGCCCTGATGGCGGCATCCCACTCAGAGTAATTGTTTTCGCAAAGGATGGGCATTCCATTCTTTTGTGCAAAAGAACCAATTATTGCGTCTGGGCCCATAACCTAAAAGAGCAGCTGCTTAATAAGGTATTAGTACATTATGATGTATTTGGAGAGACAACGACAAATGACTGCATACTTAATGGTGTAGGATAAGAAAGAATATGAGTCGATGATATTGTAATATTGATATTAGTTTTAAATAACCTGCTTAATAAGATATTAGTACCTTATGATGTATTTGGAGAGACGACGAAAAATGGCTGAACACCTAATTGTGTAGGATAAGAAAGAATATGAGTCGACGGGTTGACAAGAGTTATCCCATCGACTCTTTTTATGTTTAAAACAGTCCCAATCACTATTCCCAACAAGTTGATTGGGGTGATTGGAACACCTGTTCTGTGAGGTTTTTCTAATATGTAATGAGTGTTAGCTATTCTCTAAGTTTCTTCTAAGACATATTACTTTTCTCGTTTTGTATTATACATACGCTCAAACTATTATTTTAGAAAGATAAAGAATCCCAACTGTTATAAAATAGTTACTTTTTTGAGGATTTAAGTATTTGAATAATTCTCTATGAGTCTTAATGATGAGTGGATACATAATAAATTCGGATAATTGCAAATAAAGTAGAATTTCCCCAAAAGACTAGAAATAGAAGTTCAGCCCAAGAGATAAATTCAAATTTAGAAGGTTATTAATCTCAATCAAGTTATAAAGTATCTTTCATTCGAATTTCCCTTCTTCAAATTTTACCCATGATCAAATTTTCTTCATAATTGCTATGGAATTATTAGGTATTAGCGCTCAAGTCTCCAATTTGATACAAATTCTCTCCTCATTTCATCAAAATTAGAAGTCACAAAATCGACAAGAGCTAAGGAAGATATTTTTATTTTTCTCAAAGTAACAGAACTCACTAGAAAAAGAAGGTGATTTCATAATTAATTAGTTTTCAACAGGAATAAAAAAAGTGATATATGAATTAGTGTCAGAAGGAAAACGTTATATTCCAGAAGGTCAAAGAGGTAGATATTTTCAATGTTACCAAGAAGTATATTCTCTAGTATCAGGCCATTTTTTTCTCTGGATTTCAGAATTAAATTCAATTTAATCATTCCGATTTTATCAAAAAGAAACTCCTCAATGATCAAATTAGAACCAAACGTTCCTTCATTTATTCTTATGAATGCCATCTATAAGTCACAAAGAATCGTCTCAAGAAGTCCCTTGAATTGAATATTGGTGATATTTACTGAGCTTTTATATCCTGTTCTATTGAGCTTAACCTTCACAAAGAATTTTGCACCTACACCCAATAGTTTTTTTCCATGTCAAGTAAATAATACTACTGCAAGAAGAATAAAAAAAGAAGGTATATGATATCCTTCTCAATACAAATCCTCATTAAAGAAACCCAATTCGTCGTACATTATGTCTTATGAGTTATTGAAATATTCGAAGGAGCATTGATTCCTTTATATTTTCTGATTCATGTAGTATCAAGCTAAAAGCACAAGGTTTCACATGTAAATATGATTCAGATATGAATTCCCGTAGATTATTTTGAGAAAATATTGATAGTAAAATTTTAATATATATGAAAATACCTATGAAAAAGAAGTTAAATTTTTGTTTGTCCTTCAATTAACTAATTTGAATTGAGAAGTAGAATTAAAATGAATTGAAAATTAAAATTATTCTTTTTATCATTTATTGTTGAATGACTGAGCTTGGAGAGTCCTGACCACACACTGATATTCCATCAAACTAATTGAAAGGTTTGGCTTATATATGTGTGTTGAATTTCTTCCCAAACTTCTATTTCTAGCTTCACATCCCGCCATATCTCTGAAATTTGTTTAATCTGTATCCCATGTAAGGTTACAAACCTAACACCTGCTTTCAGGTTTATTCACTTTTACAATGGTGGAACAGTCAGATTCCAAAAATGACAAAATATTTCGGAACACAAATCACCTCTTTGAGCCTGTGCTTTTCTCTCCCAAAAGGAACCAAATATGTGGTCTTTTAGTTTTTTTTTCTCTAGATTGACCATTTCATTGTAAAAGAAAAAGGGTAGGTCATGATTGGTACTTTTTCAATTAATTTTTAGATTTTTTACCATAAATTAGTAAAAAAACATAAAGGCCTTCATTTATTTACTAAAGCTTTGAGTATGGCTACCAGGACCATCTTATTATTATGTTGATATTTTGGTCCTACATGAAAATTTCCAGAAGAGGTTTTTTGTGGTTGACAATATGACTTGAATATATATATTCTTGCACATTAAGTTGTGTTATTTTGATCTTCAATTTTTTAAAACCGAAAATATTTTGACATATTCATTATCACTTGATACAAGCAATACAATTTTTGATGCTTCAAATTCCATCAAAAAATCTCTTTGATTTTTAATATTATTGATACTGAGAACAGGGATAGTACCTGTACACAATGGTACATTTCTATATTTATTTCATACATACACCTTATATTAAGGTGTATGTGAGATTGTATCGACTAAAAACGTCCTGGTTTATAATAATTTGTGGATTTTATCCATATTTTCTTATTCTACAAATATGATTTACAGTAAAACATTTTATCAATTTCGGAACTTTTTTCAATATCGAAGCCAAAAGGCATCTTGTATTGTCTTAGACAGAGTCTCTCACATAATTGGAATTTAAAATGTTTTTCATTGAGTTCTTGTAGTTATTTTTTTTGAAAAATACAAATCAATAGTTTTAAGATCAAAACAAAAATCCTACTATATGTTTTGCAATTTATTTTAAAATTCTTGACTTTACATTTTTTTATTTCTTTCTCCTTTCTATCATTTGAAGATACAGTAAGATAAAATATATGCAAAGTGTGATTTGACATTGAAATTTCCATCAAGAAATATTTTTTTTCACATTTTTCGTATTAAATTATTATTATAAAGGTAAAATTATGCAAGCAGACCTTTCTTTCAATTATGTTGAATTTATTTATTCTAATGTGACAACCCACAAGATAAAAATAAAAAAAAAGTGGGAGACTAATCAAGGAAGCTTTTTCACGTTTACCAAGCCCTGTCATGAAATGAAATTGAGTACGAAATAATGTTATTTTGACTCAGAAAAGTGAAACATCCCCCTTGAAGGACTCTGAAGATGAGTATAAACCCCCAAAAGTGATTTCCTACATTGAAGGCTTTATTTTTTTGCCATATTCCCATTTTATTATAATTCATTTTCAGAATATTCCTACAATAAAAGGGTCAAAAACTTCCATCTTGGACAAATGTGGACTAAAAAGTACAGTAAATACCTAAATAGAACAAACAAAGGGGGAAATACCTAGTTCTGAGGGAAGGAACTCGAATTTAAACAGGAATAAATGGGTGAAGTCAATCTCAATCTATTAGCACTTTTGATTAAATTCAACTTATTCATCAAAAGAACAGGAGCTGAACCATTGAAAAAAATGGAACTGCCGTTGAGTAAATTCAAATAATACAGAAAATTGTTACAGGAAAATATATATGAAGATTATTCGACAAGTATATCAAGGGCTTCTCAGCTCATGGGAATTTCCAAATGATTTTCTGTATGGAAGGATATGCTGGTATTTACCAATTGATGTAATACAGAGAAATAAAATGTTCAAATGAAACAATAGCAAGAATTTTAGATAAAAAATCCATCAGCGTGTGACTCAAGCCTTGATCACAAGCAAGACACCAAATCACCATGGATTAATAGTAAAGCAAGATTACCCATGAAATTGACCTGAGCTAAGATAGCTAATCAAGGCATCCAAAAAGAAGCAGACAGTAATATGATACTAAATACACAGCTCCCATACCCATAGGACAAAAAATAAAAAAATTATCTCACATCAACGCCAGAGCTGAGAATAACACTTAACTTTTACCTCACATCTAAAAGATATAAACAGAAGCAGAAATACATCATGTGGAAGTTTAAATTGAAACTCAAGATTAGGGCTATCCAATCATACAAGTTCAGATGCTCCAACACAAAAGTCTATGAATCTGGAGCTGGGCATGGGCCAAATAGTGGTAGATAAAATACTCATCTCCCATATAACTTGATATTGCTGGTGAATATATTAAATTCCCAAAGGTCTCACAGAATTCATCACTGAAAATTCTTTTTACCTAGAAATTTGAAATAATTGACTTAAGATTTATTAAAAAAACTTATACATTTGAATATTCTTTTGAATAATAGAGTAATACAGTTATTTCTTTTCAGGGTTGGATCCTTGATCCAATTTTAACAAGAGTCATAGAATAGGGTTTTTCCAATAAACTATAAAAGTTCCTGTAAATTGACATTTTTTATGAAAATATTGTATCATAAATGAGCAAATTTATTTATATTATTTGATGTTTTTCCTGTAAATTTAAATCTTGTTTCATTTCTTTATATGGAGGTCTCACATATGAATTATTTTGAAATGAATATTTTTGAAATATTGTTGACAATAATACCAGTTTTTTTATCTAACAACAGTTATTTCTCTATTCTTATAGCTTCATCATATAATTCATGTATTTTTTCTATACTTCTCTCATATCATTGCTATTAGGTCATAAATGGCTTATGTCAATATAAAATTACCTTTGTTGGATAATATTACTATCATAATTGTTACATTAGGGGGTGTCAAAGTTACCAAATCCCACACTCAAAATCCTGCTTTTTTTTGCCAAAATCATGCATTAATTTTTTTGGGATTTCAGAAATCCCATACCTCAAGAGGTGTGGTATTTTAAGGTACAAAAACCCAGGTTTTTGGTACCAAATCCCACGTTTAAATACTAAAATCCAGCCTTTAGCTTCACATAAAGGCACATGTCTAAAACACACAACTCAGTAAGGGCATGTTAAATTACATAAAACCTTCCTTCTCTTGCATAAAATGTGAATATACTGGTCATTTATTAAGTTATTTGATTTAAAATTTCATTTTCTATACATATTTTCTTCATTTACCATTCCAAAGGCTTCACAAAGGCTACCTTTACTTCAGACCATAAACTCACTGCAGTTAATTGATGCTCTCAGCTCTGATAGTTATTCTAATATCCAGGAAGATATAATCTTATTAGATATGATAACATCACAAAGATACATCAATCCTCATACAAGATATCCATCAAATTACATGTATATTATGAATGATTTACAAACATTATCTTCTGAAAAGTTTTGACAGCTATGTAGGACCACACATGAATCATTTGAAAAATTAGTTGCACAAATTCAACCTAATAAAACATTTCAAAACTCATCACAAAACAAACAACACAATCCTGCTATCCAATTGGCTGTGGAATTATCAAGGCTAGGATCAAATGGCAATGGGGCAGCTTTGGGAAAGATTGGAATGAGCCATGGAGCTATTATGTTGTTAACTGAAAAATTCATCCAGATATTAATGAAGTTGAAGCGCAAAATGATTGTGTGGCTAAGAATAGAAGAACAAAGAGAGATGTCTCAAGTAATGCAAGCAGAAGTCTTCCCTGAGTGCATTGGATTTATTGATGGGAGTCTCATTCCATTATCACCATGTCCTCCCAATGATGGTGAAGCCTATTTTGATCACAAAAAAAGGTAATCTGTTGAATCTTTATTCTTTATTTCAATTTTACTTATTGTTTACAAATAAGGTATCTTATGTCAATACAACTGGTTTGAAATATCAACCAATAGTTCACTGAACTACATGTTGGTTGTACTGGGTCAATTCATTATTTGAATGTCTATTAACATATGAAAATATCACAAACACCTTGAGATTTTTATGAAAAGGATCAGTACTTGCTTTCTGATTCAGCATATGCAAGCTCTCCTTGGGTTGTTCCAGAATATAAGGGAGTTGTAGCACAGAATGAAGACAACCGTTATTTTAATTACTGTCTGAAAAATCAAGGTTTCGAATTGAGCATGCAATTGGAATTTTGAAGGGGCAGTGGTTTTCTCCAATGGAAATGCAAAATCAAATGAGGGACAATTGTTAAATTGAATATTTTGTTAGTTGGGTCGTTTCTTGCATGATTTCACATAATATGTTAGCACAAATTGGTGATGAATGGTTTGGATTATATGAAGATGATGATCCACCACATGCAGAAAATCTGACCAACAACAACATTGGGGAAGATGTGGTAAACATGCATGAAAAAATTAAACCCATTACTTTGGCATGGAAAAAATAGTTAATTGTAAATTTTATCAGGACCATTGATATATGTACTTAATTTGATGGAATACAATGGGGTGGAGATGTTATTGGTAAAATAAAACTATTTACAATTGATATTTTTTAGTTCTTTTTTGATCCTGCATATTTCTTTCAAAGTACCCATTGACTTTTGAATTAATTTTGGTGGTTGTCATTTTAAAGAATTTGTCACCTACATTAAATAATTTATTGTTTATTTGAAAAGAATATCCACAACAAACTATTTCATCATAATTGATAATTTCTGGAGGAGGTTTTGTTGTATGATGAACCATTGTTGATGTCTTCCAAAGAATTTCCATGATGCCAGGTTTTTTGAAAAATTGATCTCCATTTTCAATTTAGGGAAGTTCAAGCCATGTCCAGAGGGGCTGAAGACAGTTGGAAAGGTATGGAAATCTTTTTTTGATACAAAAGAGAATATACCATAAGTCCAGGAATTGAGATCATTTAAATCTTGGTGCGGCTTATTGAAAAACCCATTTTGAGTGACAATGAAATTGGTAAATGCTTTGAATTCTTCCTTGAGATTGGCAGAAGTCCATTCAGGTTGACTGAAATTTGGTAATTTGGCTGCTTCCATTAATGACTGATTTTCATTAGGTGCTATTTTTGAAAAATAGGAGATTCTTGAGTAAACAAATTTGTCAAATTGTTGAAGTTTGGTCCATTGATTATTATCCATTTCAATTTGATGAGGAGTTAAACCTGGCTTTCTGGAGTAAACACCTAATAATTTTGTAATTAGTTGGTAATTATTAAAATAATAAGCAGAAAATATCACACACCTGCAGATTTGCCAGAATCTGAACCAGAACAAAACCCAATACCTTTCATAATGCCACCTTTGATTTGCTTATTAGTTTTAATTTATTTTCAATCTTGAGATAAGGGAATTAATGTCATGATGAGGTTTTGGAACATTTGAGAGTGTCCAGAAGAATTATCAAAAGGGGTTATTTCATATATGATGACAGGCAAAAAGGGCTTTGTTGTTTTATAAATGAGTATATAAGGATGGGGGAGAGTATTGAGTGATGGAAGGTTTAACCATGAGGAATTGGAAGCTTACTTGTCAATAGAAATGGTTGAAAAGGTTTTATATTCTTTGTTTGAATGGCCAAGGTGAGACATAATTTGTTTTAAATCATGGATGTGTTGTCTTTGCCTTTGGGTGAGCTTTCTTTTAAGATTTGATTTGGAATTATTATCCTCATGATGTTCTATATTTAGTTTAGTCCTAACCATGAAATCAAGAGGAGCAATAATAGCTTCATCATCTTTCAAATTATTCTGATGATGTGCTGAGTATGGTTTAGTGCTAACCATGACATCATCAAAATGATTTGAAGGGTGAGAGAGAGGAGGAGCATTTTTTTTTGAATTTCAAGGATTATGGAAGGGGGTTGAAATTGAATGACATTGCAAAAGAAACACTTATAAATGATCCTCCCCTATATTAACAAATAAATAAAAAATTTAAACAAGAAAAAAATAGAAATAAATAAATAAGAGAAACATAGGTCAGTATTGGTCATCATCAAAAAAAAAAAAAAATACTCATAAACTCAACATGATTATTATTATAAATAAATGAAAAGAAATCAATCATCAGTGATTTATAATGATTATTAGAAAAAAGAAAAAAAATGTGGGTCAGTAATTATAATGATCCAAAAAAAACATCAGTTAAAAGGCATTATCAGTAGAAAAAATAAAAATAAAAAAAGATGATGAATGATTATTGATGATTATTTAAGAAAAAAAATAAAAAATTGAAGTCAGTTATCATCATGATCAAAATAAAAATTAAAAAAAAATAACATCATAAATTAATGATGATGATGATTTAAAACAATAAAAAAAAAGGAAAAAATAATCAGGTTGGTTAGACATTCAAGACTGGTCTGAAAAAAAAGTATATTTAGTGTTAATGGCCTCTGGAGGCCATTAACAGTGAAAATAGTTCAAATCATTCCAAATCAATTCAGAATCGATTCGTGAGGCCTTCTGAATTGATTCTGAATTGATTCAGAACGATTTTGAAGGCCTAATTCCTGGAACCTCCTAGGAGCATTTGTGGGAGGTTCCAGGGTGAGTGGTGGGTGGAATGGGATGGGGGTGGATGAAGGGGTTGGGGTGACTGGGGTGATTGATGGTGTTGTTGGAGTGCAGTTGGAGGTGGATGAACAGATAGAGAAGAGATCTGTTAAATAATAAAAAATTAAGTAATTTACCTAAAATTAACAAAGTGAAAGAATGTTAGTATGAGTTATTTAAAAAAAACTTAAGTGAGAGGTGGAAAAAAAAACTTACCTGAAAAAAATTTATTTGGAAGAATCTAAAAAAAACAAAAAAAAATTGAAATTAAAATTGAAAGTGAGGGTTTAAGAAGTGAGAGGTTGAGGCAGTTAAAAAAACTAAAAAAAAGAATTACCTGTTTCAAAATAAAACTGAATTTTTGGTTGAATAATCTTGATTAAAAAAAGTTGAGCTTGAAATAAACAGCTGGGAGAAAAGAAAGTTTTTTCTAAAAAAAAAGTCTCTCAAAATAAAAAATGAAATTACACTCTAGAAAAAAAAACCAAACCAAATAATCAAAACTCAAAGAAAAATCAAAATAAAGGAAAAAAAAAGTGAATTGAAATAAAAAAAAAGGAAATAAACTAAAGAAAAAAAACAAAAATATAAAAAAATAAACATATAAGAATACATCCAAAATATTCCCAAAAAAATGCCTCAATTGATCACCAAAAAATTAAGATAAAAGAAAACAATGATAAATTAAAGAAACATGTAGAAAAAAACAAAAAAAATAAATGTCCAAAAAATCAAATAACCCAAAAAGGGAAAAGAAGTTCCCATCCACTTGTGTTGGGCAAAAAATCCAAAAGAAAGGAAATGTATAGGGACTCTTCAATTTCATCTGGAACAGGCTGGTACTTTGGTATTTGTCACAAAAACACTTGATGCAAAACTTGCCTGAATTTTCAATTTTGTAATAAATTGAAATTAAATTTCACAACATAAGATGAATTGATATTTGGTGCCCCAATTACACATAAACATCAGCTTTATTTGAAAAATAGCCACATATAAAATGATTACATTATTTATACATATTATGTCATTTTTTATTGATTAAATTCACAATGCGTTCCAGCTCTGCAATTGGCCTTCTTGATGCCAATGCCGCTATAGTTAGATTCATCTGGCATTTCTTTTCCTTAAATTCCAATTCACAATTCCAATTTTCTTTTTTAATTCTTTCTCTTGGCATGTTGCTTCTCATGAAACTCCATTTGCTTTTGCAACTTTACTTCTTCAAACCATTGCTTTTCCATGCTGCTTGCTTTCTTTTAATTGCGCCTCTCTCTGTCCCACTCCAAACATGCATTTTGACTGGTTTCATGGGCTATGAAGTATGATTCTTTTCCTTAAAATTGATCAAAGTAACCATAAATCCAAAAAATACCCTTTTTCCATGATTCAAGAAAATTTGCATATGTTGGTGCAAACATACCCATTGGCCTTTTCCTAGAACCACTCTTGTCATTCAAGTTGGCTGTCAATGCTTCATTACGCTTTTGTGTTGAATGCGTTATGGATTTACTTTGCTGGTAAAAGGAGAAATAATCAAAAATGGATTTCATAAGTATCAGGCTTAAAAATACTGACTGATTCATCTTGAAGGTTTTCCGCTTGAACCAAGTCATCTTCATTATGAAGCAAAGGAACCAGATTGAGTGGTGATTCCAAATCATTATTCTCCTCTAAAAAGCAAATGAGGATTAATTATTGCAGGTAAAAAAGGAAGAGACAATAACTTACCTTATCAAGCAAAAAATCAATATCATCATCACAATTGAAGCTATCTTTTTCTTGCGAATCATACCTTGCAATGGGAGTGACATTTGACTTGTGGCCAAAGAGCAAATCCATTTCAGAATGGCAAGGGCACATACTTTCAAGCTTTTCACTCATTGATTTTATTCCTTTACTCTCATCTTCTTCTGTTAGTCCAGCACCAGTTAAATTTTCAAATTTTTTTGCTGTCATATACTTCTTTTTATATGTTGGCCATTTATCTTGAATTCTGCTTGAGCTAAGGTCTAGGTGATTTCGTTATTTTATGTTGACCTCAATGGTCATAAGCTGAAATCCATACTGCTTTGATTATGGAGGTCTTCCAATAGATGTTGAGCCACTAGTACCAAAACATGACTCGAAATTGGATTTGCCTGAAAGCCAATTAATTATGGTTAAATAATCTGTACGTATTAAGTGACCTGATGGATGTGGCAGTCCAGAGGTGATCTTCTTATCTGAATTGATGTGTCTTGCTTTGGAACGAGGCCTTATTATATGGATGAAGAAATATAAATGGACTGTAAGCTGTTTGGTCAGATTGTCCAAAATAGAGTGTAGAAGAATATACTGTACAGTTATGAATTGTGAGTACTCATTTGGGTTAGGTTTCAAACTGAAATCCCAGATTCATGGGATTTGGTCAATATACCGGGGGACTCAGTTGAAATGCCATGGGATTTACACATAAAAAACCCGGGATTTAGTGTTGGGATTTGGGTTCCAAATCTTGTGTCATTTTAAGGCAGGATTTGATTACTTTGACACCCGCTATTGGTAATAAAAAATAACTATATGCAATATTATTGTTATTGATTATAAATATATTGATTCAACCTTTATCAAATGGGATTAATCAAATTTTAAATGGAATTTGTGGCAATGTAAAAGTAAATTATGGTATTTTAAATGGAATTTTTGGCATTGTAAAAGGCATTTATGGCGTTGTAAAAGGCATTTATGGCATTTTAAAAGGCATTCATGGCATTTATGGCATTCATGGCATTGTGAAAGGCATTCATGGCATTTTTTGCATTTTAAATGGCATTTATGGCATTTTAAATGGCATTTATTGCATTTTAAGTGGCATTTATGGCATTTTAAATGGCATTTATGTCATTTATGGCATTTTGAATGGCATTTATGGCATTTTAAATGACATTTATGACATTTTAAATGGCATTTATGGCATTGTAAATGGCATTTATGGCATTGTAAATGGCATTTATGGCATTGTAAATGGCATTTATGGCATTGTAAATGGCATTTATGGCATTGTAAATGGCATTTATGGCATTGTAAATGGCATTTATGGCATTGTAAATGGCATTTATGGCATTGTAAATGGCATTTATGGCATTCTAAATGGCATTTATGGCATTCTAAATGGCATTTATGGCATTCTAAATGGCATTTATGGCATTCTAAATGGCATTTATGGCATTCTAAATGGCATTTATGGCATTGTAAATGGCATTATGGCATTTATGCCATTGTAAATGACTTCATGGTATTTATCACATTGTAAATGGCATTATGGCATTGCTAATGAAATTTATGGAAGGCTCAGTAACAGTTATAACATTGTGGATGGTATCCACACTATTGTGGCATTTTCAATATTTTCATGGCATTATGAATGACATTCCTCAAATCTTCAATGACATGTTTGGCATTTTTGAAATTTTAATGACATTCATTATGACATTTATTTCATGTTTAAATAAAATTATTCCATTTTAATGATATTTATGGATTTGTTAATCAAATTCAAAAAACACTATGTGAAAGCTTCATTCAGATTGGAATTAATTTCATTATACAGCCTACCCCAGTTTTTTTTCTAAAAAGGTTCCATTCAAATTGTATTCAACATTTTAACAACTTTGTTGGAATTCAAGGCCAGAAAGGAAATCTGAATGAGAGGGCCCTAATTGCAAAAGAGGTTTGTTAAAGCTTTGAATAAAATTAGCAGTAGCTTTTTATCATAACCTGAATGAGTTGATAATACCAGGAAAGAAATCAAAAGAATTAATTTTATTCCTCAAAACAGAAAATGAAAGAAAAGAGTTCAAAAAATAGAGGATTAATTAGAGGATGGAAACAACTGTACTTCAAGAAAAAATATAGAAATAATGAGGAGTATATTGATTGATTGGAAGGAACATATATCAAATTGTAATTAAAAGGTTGATAAATTGGAAGAAAAAACTTTGTTCAATGAAAGAGCTCCAATAGATACTATAAATTCAATTCTAAGAATTTAAGACTCAGATAATGACAATTCCAATGGAGAGTTTTATTGAAATAAATATCCCAACTAGAAGGAGATCCAAAATTTAAAGCTGAAGGACAGGATGAATACATGCCCTTTGGAAGAAAATTCATATTCTACCATATGAATTTAGACTTTCTGATGCTCTAATCAATTCAAGGCAGAGTTCACTCTTTTGGAGATCTGTCAAATGTCATGGTTCTATGAGGGAAGACAGACCAATGGCAGAAATAAATGGCTTTGTTGGAAACAAGAAGGAATCACCAAATGGGCCAGAAATGAATCAAGGAACAAAGTTTGAAATTCAATTGAAACTTGATTCTTTTTCATAATCTCTCATAATACCTTCAAATGGTTTTTTAAAAAAAGGAATACTTGATTCTTTGAGCCCTGAAATGTTGCAAAAGAATTCCAAATAAAAAATCTGAATCACTTTGGGGAAAATAAGAACATTTGCTAAGAAGTAGATCAATACATTGTTGTCCCAAAGAAAATTATATAAATGTGGTAGAGGAAATAATAAGAATAACCACAATTCCAAGGAAATACAATATGTTAGCACAAAGGTTAATTAAAAAGCCTTTTAGAAAGACCATATTCATAGAAAAAGTACTATTCATAAGTGAAATCAGAAAATTTCATGAGTGTGGTAATACATTACATCATCACATCCACTACTAGGGATAAAGGGGATTCATGAAGAACTGTTTCAAAAACCAACATAAAAGAAACCCCATTGTGTCTACATTCAATAAATTTATGGAATACAAAAACTGCAACCAGCAGAATACCTACCTCCCAGAAACCATCTGTACAGCAACAGGACCTGCACATTTAAAAGAATTAAATTTACTCAGAATGCCATTCCTTGCAACAAGGAATGGTAAGTTTTCATATATTCTGACCCCCTTTTCTCCCCCAGTACTTCTGACCAAGTTAATTGATGTAAGGTGTGGATATGAAACTTTGATTGAAAATCAAGTACTTTTCCTGTCTTCAAAATTTGTATAAGGTAAAAATATGATTGAAACTATTAAGAATTAAGATTCTCAAAAAAAATACCAAACTTCTTTTCTTTAACTTTATAAGTATAAAAAACAATATTATAAAGATTTATTGTTTTAGCAAAAATTAAAATTTATCCAAAAATACTCTACAACAGACATTTAAGGCTACAAAAGAAATTTCTTCAAGAGCCATTTCAATTGCAATTAATTGAGCAAGAGAATGAAGGCAACTAATACAAGAACAGAGTCTTCAAAAATAATATTAAAGAAAAAAAACACCCAACAGTGACCAGAGTGAATTTGGAAACAAAGTGACAATGTTAACAGTGATAAAAGATGCTTTAATTCACTTATGGGGTGGTTCAAGGGTAAAAATGGTTATAAGACTTACAAAGAAGTATTATAATGATTTTATCACATGGTTAAAAGTTTTAAGATGAGAATAAAGGGTGGTTGAAATATTTTATTGATTGCTTCAACAGTGTTTAAATCAATTATAAGAGGGAAAGATTCTAATACAAAGAGAAAAGGGGGGCAAAGAAGACATCATTTTGTATCCACAAATTTTCTTACTATAAAAGTAAAATTGACTCTTTCCAGTCGTCAAAAAACACTCTGAAAACAGAAAAGCCATTTATGGCATCATTGAGCTCTGTTTTAGACCAAAAAAGGGCTGGTTTTAGCCACTTTTTGCTATTTTCAGCCATTTTAGACCCTTAAATCAGCCATTGCTATAGTAATACCTGGTTTTATGCCTTCAAAACATGTCAGAATTTGTGTAAGAGACTTCAAATCCGCCTAAAACTGTTTTTAATATTATTATTTTATTTTAGGGGTAGTTTTATGCTCTTGGCAACAGTTAAAACTTCCCTGGTTGGTATCAAAATGTCAGTCTGTGACTCAAAACCAGAGCACAAGCATGACAGCCAGATACCATAAATCAATGGTATAGCCAAGATACCACCAGAACATGGATCTCAGCCAAACAAACTAAAAAGGTATCAAAATGAAGAGGAAACTTACCCCTTTCCAAATATACAAGTCCCATCACCATAGGACAAATAATAACAAAGTTATTCCTGCTCAAAGTTGTTGCTGAGCATAAACCTTAAATTTCACCTCTCATCTGAAAGACAGAGTAAGAGGCCTAACCCCATCAAATTTGTATTCAAAATGAAGCTCCAAGTCAGGGCTATCCAATGGTACCAGCCAAACTGAGCTAGCACCAGTATTACTGAAGTTATGGTCAAATTCAGGCCATATAAGGGTGAATATAATATTCACATCTCATCTCACTTCTACGGTTTTAGTGTGAGATACCTAAAGTGGGGTCTTTTTGGAAAAAGAACAATCAGGGTTATCTGATGGTGCCATTAATTTCCCCATATCTCATCTAGAGCAAAGGTTATAAGGCAAACAATCCCAATACAGCTTTTGCCTAAAACCATGCAGAGGTACAAATTTCTTGTACATGGGATAACCTTGCGATATTTAATGATAACCATATTAAATGAGGTACCATTGTGTAGAACACATACAGGGATGCACACTGAACCAATTTTGAGGTTGATATCTCAAGAACTGAAAAAGCTATGGCTGTTTCAAGGTCCAATTCCCACAGTTTGGCAAATACAGCCTTACCATGGGATAATTTCCCATATCCATGATTATAAGGTGTCAAACAGACCAAGAAGCTTGTTTTTACTTCAATACCTCATAGTTCATTGAATATTGGGGTCCCATACAGGTTCTGTACAGCATTCTATGTGTCATACACGTCAGAATCAGGCTGTGTGGTCCCCAGATGAAAGTTTTCACCCTGTATTGGTGAAAACTTCCCAGATGTGGTTTCAAAACCACATCTGAGTGTAATAAAGGTCATACAGGCCTTTTGAAAACCACAAGCCTGTCCTGGAGAGTGAAAATATTCACTTCCTCCATGTCAAAAGGTCTAGCTACCTTTTCACCCCATTTCAGGATAAAAAAGGGCCTTTTCACAGCCAGAAAAGGTTTCCTCATCCTTCTCTTGAATTCCTATGTAGTAAAACTGTCAAAAATAGCTATACTCTTTGGAAAAAACCAGGTATAATTTAAAGTAAAGTATTGTAGTCTTTATTATTGTAATCCAACAGGTAAAGCTGCACCCAGGGCTTTCAACAGTGCTCACCACCACTATTCCACAATAGTAAATCCCCTTTATTTTATTTATAAGCCCTTATTATCATGAAAAATCTTTACTTTAAACCTTTATAACCATGTCACAGTCATAGTTGAAGTTGTAAATAGTTTAGTTACTGCTTCATCATAGACTCAGCCTGACACAAAACCCCATCATAAATTGAGACACAGAACCTGTGATGAATTCTTTCATGAATTTTGACATCTCACGCCTGTCAGCAAGGAAACCTGCGGTTCTGGCCCCCCTTTAGAGCCAATATTCCCTTTTCCTTGAGTTTTTACAGTATAAAACTGTAATAACTGATACCTCATATTTAAATTTAATTTCACTTATGTAATACATGAACACATTTTGATATTTCAATTGAGAATACTTCAATTCCTCATAGCTTCTAAGCTACACACTACACCTTAGTTTTAACACAAAAATTGATGGTTAACACCACATATGATGTGAATTCAATTAAGGTTTTAAGGATTTTCAACTTTTCTACAGAAAATACTGTAAACTTAAATATAGTTTAGCTTCAGAAATTTCACCCAGAGGTGACCCCACCTTATTTTTTATGAGTAGTTCAAAGCTGAAATAATTCTCATATGCTTATTTGTTGAATAAATACGTATAATAATTCTTATTTAACATTTTTCCAAAAATATTGCAATTTTAGTATTTTTGTTGAAATTTTTTTTTTACTCAATTTTTTTAAGTAAAAATGTGTTTTCAAAATTTTAATTCCCAAGTAATTTTCTTTTAAACTACTATTAAAATTTTAATATTTTATATTAATTTTAAAATTATATTTTTATTTTGTTATCAATAACATAAATAAATTTATTTTATTTATCATTGTATGTTTTTTCATTATCTGTGGTCTTTTGGATATATAAAAATACCTCTAAGGCTCACAGTTGATATATTTTATTTATAATTAATCATTTTGTCAATATTTTAAGTCCTTGTTTGCATTTCCTCCCTTGTTAAGTAGAGGTTTTGAGGTCATATCCCAATCTTTCCATCTCCTCTTTGTGGAAAACAGGATTTGAATTTTCTTGTGGTTGGCTCCTCCTTTATCATTGATGATTTATTCATAAATTATAATTGCATTTGATATCCCTCTTATATGAAACCTTTATTTATTTCTTTCTTCAAGATATTTGAGTATTTTTTCCTCTGAGAATCTTATGAGTGATTCAAATCTCATGAACCCAAAGCCCTCTTAGCGTATAGGAGACAACAACTGATATTCTATGAATAACCCTTTTCCACCCTAAAGTTATATTCAGATAAGCAAATGAACACAAATTATCATATATTCCCAGGTTTCTGAGTACATTATGATGAAATTCATATTAATTATAATGAATCCCTCAAATATCTCTACTTCAAAGATGTTGTCAATAATTATTTTAAAATGGGATTGGACTTTCTGATTCCAAAAAGGGTTCTTGTATAATCATATGTTCCCATGTGAAATATGATTCTGAAACATTTGATGGAGTTTTCTTTAACTCCATACTGTTTCAATTCTTTCATGCAATCCATCTTTGCAGAAAATTTGGACTTATGCAAATTGTTGAATTCATGAGTTATCCTTGGGATTGGTAACCTCTCTTCCTTTTTGTGGTTTTTCAGTGCTCTGTAATATGTATAAATTCTTGACTTTCCATCATGCCAGGTTATCAAGACTGGGTGTTTGACTTCAAAAATATAAATATGACCTTTTTTCTTTATGAAATTTATTTCAAGGAGTTCATTAATGTGATTCTCTATTTATTTACTTTTTCCCAGGCTCTCTGGAAAGGGGGCTCACTTACAAATTGGTGGATACAGTCTTTAAACATCTAAAGTTTTCTCTATTTGATGACTTTTAATTCTCCCTAGAGGTGCACAACCAATTGAAAGTTCAATTTTATAGGTTTTTAGGAATATAATTAGTTTCATTTTTTCCTTTGGTGTGATTAAAGTCCTATGTCTGGCTTTCTCAAATACCTATTGGAGATTTTCCAAGTTGATTATTGATGGTATCAAAAGTATGTGAACATCAAATGTGAATTATTTTTTCTGTTCCCAATTTGAGGTTATGTCTTTACTGTCACAGATTTTTATATCAAAACATCTTTGGTATTATGCTCCTGGTGGGAAATATATGATTTTTGCATTGTAAAGCACAAAAACCTTGGTAAAAGTCTGATAGTCCCTTCAATGTGGGGAATGATGAATGTTTTGGTATTTTTCCCAGGTAATGAGTTTTTCTTAATGCATTAGTAATGTGAGCCTTAGAGGTATTTTCATATAATGAAAATATAACAAAAAACTAATTAAGTTATAATTAAAAAAACATTTTCAATTTCAAATATATGGAGAAAATTTGTAATGAAAATTTAAAAATGTAAAAATATTGTTTTACTTTGAAATACTTAAGTAAAATGTTTTTATCAAAAAGATTAAACTTTAGTTTTTTTTAAGAGAGTTAATACAGCTTATTATATATCTTTTCTCAATAAATCAAAATATTGAAGTTTTTTCACCATTTGATTTCTCATAAAATGTGATTTGGGATCACCTCTCAGTAAAAATTCTGCAACTCAATGGTAAATAAGCTTAAATAAACTTTTGAGTATTTTCTGTACAAAACTACAAAAATTCTTGAAAACTTTACTTAATTTGCACAACCTGTGGTGTTAACCATCAATTCTTGCGTTAAACCTGTGTTGTGGTGTGCAGCTCAGAAGCTATGAGCATTTGAAGGATTTGCACATAAAATGTCAAAATGTGCATGTGTATTACATAAGTGAACTCAAATTTAAATATGTGGAAGTAATAATTAAATGTTTGTGCTTTAATCTTCTGGTTGAATTCAATATGTTATTTTTCATAGTAATTTATAAGTCATTAAAAGAAAAATCCATTTGAAAGATTAATTTTGGGAGAGAAAAGGAGTCTTGTCTCCTTGGGCTCCAGGCTTCTCAAAATTTCTTTCTGAAAGGTGTGGAATGTAAAGTTTCATTCAAAGGCTCATAACTTTCTTTCTGGATGAATTGAGTCACAGGGTCTGTGAATCAATTGATGATGAGGTTTTGACACTGTCACAGGGGATCTTGGACAGAAAAAGGAGAGTGGACTGGCACTCAGCAATCAGGGAACTCACTTGTATGACTCCAAAAGAATAAAGAAAATAAGAATGAAGAATTTAATTTCTCTAAGAATAATGCAAGTACAAAGATGAGATGCAATAAGAGAAATGAGAAGCCAAATGGCCAAAGAGCCAACCAAGTAAGTCCTTAATCACTTTTTCAACCTGCCAGAATGAACAATGGAATTAGTAAGGATATGACAACCAAATATCCATTGACAGTTGAAGAAAGAAAAAGAGAAAAGGTGCTAAATGAATGACTTGATAATATCAGTATTCACTTAACAAAAATGGTAAAATAAATAAAGATTGAATAAAATCAAAATATATTAATTAACTGGGGGAAAAACCCCCCAGGGTAAAAGGAGGCTGGTATGTGTGAAAACTTGAGAGCTTGACTCCTTCAGGCTGTCAGCTGGTCTGTATTGAATCCTTGAAGCTGTATTGACAGCTTGAGGAAGTGTATACCTTGCCAGTTTGGGAAATGAATTGTGTTGAATGATTTTCCAATGATGTATGATTGAAATAAAGGTCTTGATGAATCCAGAATGTATTGAAATTAATTTGGTTGCCAAGTTGGATTGATGGTGCATTGACACTTGACAACTTGTTTGGAACTGCCTCTTGAATACACCTTGGGAATGAATTGAGAGTATTACCTTGAAGGGAATACTTGAGGTGACAATAACCAATGAATTCCTGATGGATTCATTGATCTTTGAGAAATTACACCTGCACTTGAGCCTTGATGGGTCCTCTGGAGGACCTGCCACTTTGGTGCCTTATGGAATGTTGGATTACTCTTCTGATATCGACACCTTTGAATTGCTGGTGAAAAAAGGTGCAGAATGGTGTATAACACCATTTATGACAATTTGAATTGCTGAAGGGTGAAAGTGGCCAAACGTCTTTGTGAGTGAAGTCAGGAGGACAAGAGTATAAATTGGTTTTTGGGTAACTTCAGAGGTGAGAAGGTGTTTCTGGGTGTATTGGCCAATTTTGGGTTTCTGGCCAAATACAGCTTATACAGCTTTAAAACTGTATTTGCGCATGTGCACAAAATGCACAAAACTGGCAATTAAGCAGCAAAAGGCCTGATATGGCCTTTTGGACATATTTCCCATAATACATGGGAAAATGGCATATACAGCTGAATACAGCAAAAATGGGCAAAATCAACAAAAGTGTGCAAAACTGTATTTAAAGCTTAAAAAGCAAAATAAAGGCTTTTGGGCTGTATTTTCCCTGTTGACTGGAAAATATCAAAGAGTTCCCAAAAGAAGAGAAAGGCCAGGAAGGGCCTGATGATGGTGAAGGGGCCAGGTTGGCCCCAGGAGTGAAATGACCATAAAAGGCCAGAAAAGATGAGAGGGCCAATTTGGCCAGTAATTATGGATCTGGAGAAATTGCCATAACATTGACATGGCACTGATATGCCATATGGAGTCCAGGAGAGTAATTTCCATGGTTGTGACAGACACCAACCAGGGCAGTTCTAATTTTTTCCAAGGAGTTGAAACTACGTTTAAGTTGAAACAAAATTAATGAAACCATTTTAGCTTTATTGTTGTCTCTTAAACACATTATAATGTTGTTTGAAGTATTTAAAACCAGTATTACTTTAGCAATGGCTGGTTTAAGGTAATAAAATGGCTAGTACTATCCCTTTTTGGTTCAAAGCAGGGTCAAATGATGCCATAATTCTCATTTTCATTGTCAGTGTATTTCTAACAACATATTAAATTAAGATCCAATTTTGGAATAAGATAGTTTTCAGTTATAAAAGAATTTTTACTTTTCCCACTTTTCTCTTCATGTTAAATTCTTTTTCTTTCATAATTAGTTCCAACATGGTCAAACGGATGAATTAGATATTCCAACCACCAGTTTTTGAACATTTCATACCCTTTCACCACTGTAATAATAGTTATAACTATTGTTTGTAAGTATTTTTAATAATTTCATCCTTGAACCACCCCAAAAGTAAAGGGAAGCATCTTTCACCACTGCTAGCTTTGTCACTTTTTTTCCAAACTCAATCTGGTAATTTTGGGCTTTTTCTCTCCTTAAATTCAATTACAGATACTCTGTTCTTATATTAATATTCTGCAGTCTTCTTCTCAGTTGATTTCAATTGTAATAGCTCTTGAAAAAACTTCAATTGTAGCCTTAAATATCTCTTGTAAAGTATTTTTGTATTAATTTTTATAGTTTGTCAAATATTAGATGTTTAAGATATTATTGTTCCATAATAACAAATTTAATCCAAGCATTTGGGTGTGATTTTCTTTTAAAACTATTTAAATTACTATTTTTGCATATATTACCTCAAGAATATTGTTTATGAAGGGAAACAAGCTTTATTTAAATCAATGTCTTATATAAAAAGCTCAACTTTGGGTTCCCAGCCATGATTTTTAACTTTTTTAATCCTCTATCTTATATGAAAAAGCTTCCAAATCCACAAAAAAATATTCTTTTTCTCATATTACAGATGAAAATTTATTTATCAATTTGTTTTGAAAACCCTTTTTACCAAAAAGAATGTTTCTCTGCTTTGACTTTTGTGTCTGAAAGCATGGGAAGAAAAGAAAACCTTGAAACATATTCAACAGTTACTGGAATTATTCCAGCAATTAATCTCTGCTGTTCCCATAATAGCACAGTTATTATAGCTCAGAATAATTATCCAGAACAAATTTTTTCTCAATTAATAAATTTGGATATTAGTAATACTCTCCAAAATGCAAACAAGTTTGGAAATAGTAAGTTTTTGATTTAAAATTATTGTTTTTGAGCTTTTTCCCTTAGAACTATGCCCACAACAAGACAGGAGGCTGCTATAAGTGGTTAAGCAGCTCCTCAAAATATCATAGTGTCACAACCATGGCAATTCCATCCTTTGATCTCCATATGGCATATCAAGCCACAGTCCTTTTATGGCCAATTGGCCATATCCATCACCAGTGGCAAATATGGCCATGTCAACATCTTATGGACCATTTATGGCCATTTGTCTTTTGGGGCCTTCATGGCCCTTAACCTCAATCCAGAAGCCATAGCGGCAATTTATGCCCAAATGGGTATTTCTAGTCATTTCCCTCAAAACCAGGGGAAATGGCCCAAATGGCTGTTTTTGGCCATTTGGGCTCATAATGCGCATTTGCGCACTTGACGCAAAGTGTCCAAAAGACACTTTCCTGCCCTTTCGGCCAGTTTTTGGCTCAGAACCCAAAAGTAGCAAAAATCCCCAAAGGACCCAGAAACAGTCTTCCAAGCTCTGAAGCCATCACATCCATCTTTTGCCCTCTGTCTTTCCATCTCAAGACCTTTGGACGTAATCTTCTTTCCAATGAACCAATATGCCATAAATGATGTTATATATCATTGTGCATCATTTTTAAACAGCAATTCAATGGTGGAAATATCAAATGGTCATTTCAACATTCCAACATATCATCACGTCATCAAGGCACCCAATCATTCAGACGACTCATCAAGGCTCAAGAGCAAGTGTTTCAGTGTCAAAGACCAATCACGCCATCTAGACGTCATTGGATAATTTCATTCACAGTATTCCTCCAAGGCAATACTGTTCAACCATTCTCAAGGGATTCATGAGGCAGTTCATTCATTCATTCAATTGTCAAGTGTCAAAGCTCCACTCAATCCATCTTGGCAACCATATTCATTTCAATACAGTCTGGATCCATCAAAAACTGTATTTCATTTTCAAGCATGGGAAATTAATTCAACCCAATTCAATTTCAATATTTTATTTTCCTCTCAAAAGAACTTCCCTCTATCCCACTCTCAATCCTTTCCAATAGCCTCAACAGGCTTCACCTTGTATTGGTACTCAGGAGCTCACCATTTCAAGGTGGGGGGTATTGTCACAACCATGGCAATTCCATCCTTGGATCTCCGTATGGCATATCAAGCCACAGTCCTTTTATGGCCAATTGGCCATATCCATCACCAGTGGCCAATATGGCCACATCATTATCTTATGGACCACTTATGGCCATTTGTCTTTTGGGGCCTTCATGGCCCTTCACCTCAATCCAGAAGCCATAGCAGCAATTTATTCCCAAATGGATATTTCTGGTCATTTCCCTCAAAACCAGGGGAAATGGCCCAAATGGCTGTTTTTGGCCATTTGGGCTCATGATGGGCATTTGCGCACTTTTGCGCATATTTGTGCATTTTTGCGCACTTTGCACATTTGTGCACTGTTGCGCACTTTGATGCAAAGTGTCCAAAAGACAATTTCCTGCCCTTTGGGCCAGCTTTTGGCTCAGAACCCAAAAGTAGCCAAAAAGCCCAAAGGACCCAGAAACACTTTTCCAAGCTGTGAAGCCATCACATCCATCTTTTCCCCTCTGTCTTTCCATCTCAAGACCTTTGGACGTAATCTTCTTTCCAATGAACCAATATGCCATAAATGATGTTATATATCATTGTGCATCATTTTTCAACAGCAATTCAATGGTGGCAATATCAAATGGTCATTTCAACATTCCAACATATCATCACCTCATCAAAGCACCCAATCATTCAGAGGACTCATCAAGGCTCAAGAGCAAGTGTTTCAGCGCCAAAGACCAATCATGCCATCAAGACGTTATTGGATAATTTCATTCACAGCATTCCTCAAAGGAAATACTGTTCAACCATTCTCAAGGGATTCAAGAGGCAGTTCATTCATTCATTCAATTGTCAAGTGTCAAAGCTCCACTCAATCCATCTTGGCAACCATATTCATTACAATACAGTCTGGATCCATCAAAAACTGTATTTCATTTTCAAGCATGGGAAATTAATTCAACCCAATTCAATTTCAATATTAGCCAGCTGTATCAATTCCCAAAACAATCAATACAGCCTCAAGGATCAATACAGATTAGCTTTCAGCCTGAAGAACTAAAGCTCTCAACTTTTCACATATACCGGCTACCCTTTCCACCCTGGGGGGTTTTCCCCAGTTAATTAATATACTTTGATTTTATTTTATCTTTATTTATCTTATCATTTTGTTAATTTAATAGTGATATTATAAAGTCAGTCATTTAGCACCTTTTCTCTTATTCTTTCTTTTCCTGTCAATGGATATTTGGTGGTCATATCCTTACTAATTCCATTGTTCATCTTGGCAGGTTGAAACAGTGATTAAGGACTTACTTTGTTGGCTCTTTGGCAATTTGGCTTCTCTTTCCTCTTATTGCATCTCATCTTGTACCTGCATATTTCTTAGAGGAATTTATTCTTTTATTTTTATCTTCTTTATTCTTTGGAGTCTTCCAAGTGAGTTTCCTGATTGCTGAGTGCCAGGCCACTCTCGTATTTCTTTCCAAGAGGCCCTGTGACATTATATTAATTAACTCAATTTTTTTTTCATTCTTTTCATTCTTTCTTTATAATTTCATCCACTCATTTCATTGAAATTATGACTCTTTCATGCTTATGAACCTTATGATTCATCATCACCTCTTAATTTTCTCTCATTCATTCTTCATTCTGAAAATTGAAAGCTGACCCCAATTTTATTTTTGTCTCTTTTTCTTAAATCTTATCTCAAATCATCATTTTAATTCATTCATAATTCAGGCGTCATCTTAGTTTTCATTTGATTTCAAATTTTTCATCAAGTTATTCAGACACATTCTTCACATCAAGATTCATATTTGATTCATTCTTCAAGAATTTTGATTTTTAAAGAAGAACTCACTTGACTTTGATTTGACATAAATTGATATTGACCTCAAGACAATTGATTGACCTGAAGATTTCATTGATTTTGCTGATTTTTCACATCAAGAAAGTTGACATAAATTGATTTTTCTTCAAAAATTCATTTTGATTGATTGATTTTCTGCAAGATTTTGATTTTGATTGACTTGAAATTTGATTTATTGACTTCAAGTTTTCATTTGATTTATTGATTTTTATTAATTTTCCTCAAGATATTGATTTTGATTTCTGACTTCAAGCATCATTTCAAATTGGCTCAATTTGCCTCGAGTTTTCATCTTCAAATCTTGACTCTTTCATTTTATTTCATTTTATGCTGAAATCATGCCCATCCAGCACTCACCTGCTGCAACGCAGACACGATCTCAGGCCAGAACTCAAGCTGTTCTCACTCCAACTCCAAGGGCTCCTTTTGATGGCACCCCAGCAGTTTCTCAACTGAAGGCCAAATTGGACAGAGGACCCACTTTGGAAGGATCAGCACCATCCAGGAAGGAAGGAAGAGTGCCAAGAAGATCAAGCTCATTCTCAGGAGTAGTTGGCGGATTTCCAGGAACTTCAAGGACCATTTTCAAGGGTCCAGGTGAAGATGGTGAAGAGGAGGAGGAGAATTCTGTGGAAGAGGAAGAGTCTGATGGTACTGAAGGTGTCCCTGCTCCGGTGGAGGCATCCCAAGGTACTGGAGGGCCAACTCTACCCCAGTCTAATCAGCCTGAACCATCTTTATTGGCCATTATGCAGCAAATGACTCAAAGTATGGCCAATCTTCATGCAGCTTCATCCTCTGAAGCATCAAGACCACCAGCCTTCAAGACTCCATCCATGAAGGCACCTGAATGCTTTGATGGGACTCAGCCCTTCAAAGTTAGAAGCTTTATTTAGTCTTGTCGATTGATTTTTCATAATGACCCGGCAAACTTCACTCAAGACAGAAAGAAGGTCCTTTATGCAAATTCATTTCTCATTGGAAAGGCTGCAAAATGGATTGAGCCTTATCTTTCCAATCTCACCAATCAATATCCAAATTACCTTCTCAATTCTTGGAAATTATTTTAATCTCAACTCTTCACCTTATTTGGGGACCCAAATGAAGTCAGAAAAGCTTAAGCAGAATTGGATTCTTTAAGAATGAAAGAAGGTGTGCATGTATCTTTATACATTGCTGATTTCAGAAGTCTTGTCTCAAGAATTGGAGATTGGGGTGAAAGAGCTCTTATCCATCATTTAAGGAAGGGATTGCCATCCAGGATTTTGGATCAATTGGCCTCCCATCCTTCAAGAATTGACTCTCCTTAAGACTTAATGGATATTACCAGGTACTATGAGAGGCAAAATGAAAAGAGTCATCATCAAGAGAAGAATCCAGAAGCCTCAAAGTTAAGTTCTTCTCATCCTCAAAATTCTTCAAGTTCAAGTCATAAAAAGAAAAAGAATTTTCAGAAGAGGGACAAGCGCCATTCTTCTTTATTGAATAAAGATTTCAAGCTCATGAGCTCTGAAAAAGAAAGAAGAATCAAGGAGGGTCTTTGTACCTATTGTGGTGGGAAGCATAGTCTTGAGTCCTGTACCAAAAGGCGTCAAAACAAGCTTACCCAACCGTCAGGCAAATTTCCCAGCCAGGGAAAAGCCTGAGCGAAGATCATTTTGTGTTCAATGGTCTTCACAGTTTTCCTTCCAGAGAAGAATTGTGCATTCTGAATACTGGTGTCACAAATTCTCTTAAATTTTTTGTTTTTTCTTCTCTTTCTGATGTTTTTTACAGTATTCTCATTGATTCTGGTGCTACACACTCATTTATTGCAAATCAGTTTGCTCACAAGTATTCATTGACTACGTCAGAACTTCCAGAGAAGATTCCTCTTATCATCTTGGACTCCTCTGAGTCCCCTTCCTTATTCGTGACTCACCATACTAAATATATGGTTGAGCTCCCTTCCTCCCAAGCTTTGAATGGGACTTTTTAGTCATTGATACTCCCAAGGGAGAAGACCTCATATTGGGCTTTGACTTTCTCAATCATTTTAAACCATATATTGATTGGAGGCAAGGGCTGATCACCTTTAATTCTGATCATAAGGACTATTATGATCCTTCAAAATCTTTCCATAATGACTTTTCTTCTGCGAAATCATGTGCAGCTCTGGTTGGTGATTCTAGAACACCATCATTTCCATCTTCTGTCCATATTCCTTCCCTTAATTCCCATCAGTCATCACTATCATCTAGAGATGAAGTCCTCAAAGAGATTCAAGATGTTGGAGAAGATAATTCTGTATCTTCACTTCATCTCTTCTTTGGGAATATGGACCTTCCTCCTTCATCTTATCATGACTCCCTGGAGGAGTTGTGGGATGAAGAGGAAGAGCCAGAAGAAATAGAAACCGTGATAAAGGTTGTTCCTTCTGTTTATCACCAGTACTTGGATCTATTCTCCAAGGTGAAAGCAGAAAAACTTCCTCCTCACCGCGCCTGTGATCATCATATCAAGCTGGAGGGGTCTCTACCTCCAGTTGGGGTGATCTACTCTTTATCAAATCAAGAGTCAGATACACTCAGGGCCTACATTTCAGAGAATGTAGAGAAAGGTTTCATCCGGCCAAGCTCCTCTTCAACAGGAGCACCTGTCCTTTTTGTCAAAAGAAAGATGGTGGCCTCCGTTTGTGTGTTGATTACCGCAAACTCAATGCTGTTACTAGGAAGAACAAGTATCCTGTTCCTCCTATGAATCAGCTTCTTACTGCTTTCAATGGTTCTTCTATCTTCTGCAAGATTGATTTGCGTGGTGCATATAACCTGCTCAGAATCAAGGAAGGTGATGAACATTTGAAATGTTTTAGAACTAAATATGGCAGCTATGAGTATTTGATTATGCCATTTGGGCTCACCAATGCTCCTGCCTCTTTTCAAAACCTTCTCAATGATATTTTTTATGATCTTCTTGATGTTTATGTTGTGGTTTATTTGAATAACATTATGGTCTTTTCCAAATCTGAAGAAGAACATGTCACTCATGTGTCCACTGTTCTTTCCAGACTCAGATCCAATAACCTCTTTGTTAAGGCCTCTAAGTGCCTGTTTCATGTTAGTAGTGTAGAGTATTTGGGTTATGTTGTTTCTTCTGAAGGTCTCAAGATGGACCAAGCAAAATTCCAGCAAATTCTCAATTGGCCACCTCCAAGAAACCTCAAGGCTCTTCAATCATTCCTTGGCTTTGCCAATTTTTACCGCCGTTTCATCAAGAATTATTCAAAGAAGATTAGTTCACTCACAAATTTCCTCAAGAAATATTCCCATTTTCCCCTCAATGAGGAAGCTCTCAGACAGTTTCATCAACTCAAAGAGGCATTCACCACTGCTCCAAACTGTCTCTACCCACCATTGTAGAGACTGATGCTTCAGATTATGCTTTGGGTGCTGTACTGAGTCAGGTCTCTGACTCAGGAAAACATCCCATTGCATTTGATAGTTGCAAGCTTCTCCCAGCTGAGCTCAATTATGAGATTCATGACAAGGAACTTCTTGGCATAGTCTGGGCTCTCAAGCGCTGGAGAGCTTTCCTTCTTTCAATTTCTTCCCCTTTGGAAGTTCTCACTGGTCATTCATCACTTCAATACTTCATGTCATCAAAGATTCTCACTTGCCGTCAAGCCCACTGGGCTGAATTGTTATCTGAATTTCATTTCTCAATCACTTACCGCCCTGGCCGCTTGGCCACCCTTCCAGACGCTTTGTCACGTCAGGATAATGTTGACCCAGAGAGGGGGGAGGATTTCATCAGCAAGAACCCAATGAATTATCAGAAGATAATTAAGCAAGATGAAATTCAAGCCTCAAAGTTTTTTGCAGTCAAGGTGGATTCTTTTTCAAATTTGATTGATTCAATTCAGAAGTAATTATGGCAAGATTCTCAATATAGAAGTATCCTTGAAGATTTGGGTAAAGGTAAATCTGTCCAAGATTATTCTCTTGATTCCTCTTCCAAGATTCTCCTTTTCAAAGATTGGGTGGTGCTCCCAAATGACCCCACAATTCAGCTCAATATACTTCAAAAGCGGCATGAATCTCCTCTAGCTGGACACCCTGGCCAAGAGAAGACTCTCAAACTTGTCAAGCGGGATTTCCACTGGTCCGGCATGACTCAATTCATCAAGGATTATGTCTCATCCTGTCAACAGTGTTCAAGAATCAAAAATATTCACCACAAGAAGTTTGGAATCCTCAAACCTCTTCCAATTCCAAATGGTCCTTGGATTTGCCTTTAGATGTATTTCATCACTCAATTGCCACTGTTCAATTCCTTTGACTTAATCCTTGTCATAGTGGACTGATTCTCAAAAATGGCAGTTTTTATTCCAACAATGTCTTCAATAACTTCATTGGATTTGGCCCATTTATTCATCAAGAATATTTTCTCAAAGCATGGCCTTCCTTCAAGCATTGTTATTGATAGAGGTTCTCTTTTTGTTTCTTCTTTTTAGACCAATCTTTGTCAGCAGCTCAAGATCTCAAGAGATCCGTCAACTGCTTACCATCCAGAAACTGATGGACAGACAGAGAGGGTAAATTAGATGCTAGAAAAGTAACTTTGGATGTATTTCAGCTATCATCAATATGATTGAAACACCTAGCTCCCTCTGGCTGAATTTGCCTACAATGACTCTGACCACTCTTCAATAAAACAATCACAGGTTTTCACTGTTTATGGAAGATATATTCAATTTGACTCAGTTAACATCACTCAAGATACTCCTGCTGGAAAGTTGTCAACAAAAATCCAATCAGTACAGAAAGATGTCAAGAGAGAACTTGAAGTTGCCATAAACAGGTTTAAGAGGTATGCAGATAAAAGTAGAGCAAGTCCACCTGTTTTCAATCCTGGTGACATGGTATGGCTTTCCTCCAAGAACATCAAATCGACTAGACCCACCAAAAACTGTCTGAAAGATGGTTGGGTCCTTTTCCAATCTTGAAGAAAGTCAGCACTCATGCCTACCACCTCAAGCTCCCATCTCAATGGAAGTCCATCCACCCAGTCTTCCATATTTCACTCTTAGAACCAGTCAAGACATCAACAATCCCAAATAGGCATCAAGAGACTCCTCCTCCAATCATCATTGAAGAAGAAGAGGCATGGGAAGTCTCTCAAATACTGGACTCAAAGCTCAAGAGAGAAAAATTATGGTATCTGGTTGAATGGAAAGGTTTCAGTCAAGACCCAGAAAGATCCACTTGGGAACCAACCAAAAACCTCAAGAATTGTCATGAACTTGTCAAAGATTTTCATTCATTATATCCTGACAAGCCTGGGCCCAATTCTTCAAGAGCTTGATTCATTATGGTGCTTGGTGGGGAGAGGAATTACCAAAAGTAAGTCCCACTCCTGGTATGCACCTTTAGGGGTATTCTACCCTTTTTATTGTTGTAAGCATCACCTTGCCCACTCTGTGAGCACTTTGTAATTTTGGACACAGATCTTTGGCATGGCTTTCATTTTCATTTCCAATCTTATGGCCATTTTTCACTTGGGACAAAGGGCCATTCACTTTTCAATTCATTTCCAAGATTTCAAATTCAAATTCATTCCTTCAACATTTTTGTTTTCATTTTTATGGCACTGGCGGGAGTGGTACCTACCAAATGTAAGTTCCTATCCTGGTGTGCACTTCCCTGAGGGGTCTAAAATCTTGTCAAAACATCACCTTGGCCACTTTGTGAGCACCTGGCATCAAATTTCTCTTTCCAGGTCCTTGGCTAATTTCAAAATGTGTTATCAACCTCCATGATGAAGATTGGAACATCCTCAAGATTCAATTCTTTTTTCTTTTTTATTTTCTCTTTATTTTATTTTCATTTTCATCCTTTATTTTTATTTTATTTTCATTCTCATTTTATCATGTCAAATTTCACGTCAAGATTATCATTCATTTCAAACATGATCAATCTTGAAGCCAATCTCAAGAGAAGATCAAGCAAGTCCTGCTTCATATGACAAATTTTTAATATCAGTTGTTATTTTATTTTCCTCTCAAAAGAACTTCCCTCTATCCCACTCTCAATCCTTTCCAATAGCCTCAACAGGCTTCACCTTGTATTGGTACTCAGGGGCTCACCATTTCAAGGTGGGGGGTATTGTCACAACCATGGCAATTCCATCCTTGGATCTCCGTATGGCATATCAAGCCACAGTCCTTTTATGGCCAATTGGCCATATCCATCACCAGTGGCCAATATGGCCACGTCATCATCTTATGGACCATTTATGGCCATTTGTATTTTGGGGCCTTCATGGCCCTTCACCTCAATCCAGAAGCCATAGCGGCAATTTATTCCCAAATGGATATTTCTGGTCATTTCCCTCAAAACCAGGGGAAATGGCCCAAATGGCTGTTTTTGGCCATTTGGGCTCATGATGCGCATTTGCGCACTTTGGCGCATATTTGTGCATTTTTGCGCACTTTGCACATTTGTGCACTGTTGCGCACTTTGATGCAAAGTGTCCAAAAGACACTTTCCTGCCCTTTGGGCCAGCTTTTGGCTCAGAGCCCCAAAGGACCCAGAAACACTTTTCCAAGCTGTGAAGCCATCACATCCATCTTTTCCCCTCTGTCTTTCCATCTCAAGACCTTTGGACGTAATCTTCTTTCCAATGTACCAATATGCCATAAATGATGTTATATATCATTGTGCATCATTTTTCAACAGCAATTCAATGGTGGAAATATCAAATGGTCATTTCAACATTCCAACATATCATCACCTCATCAAAGCACCCAATCATTCAGAGGACTCATCAAGGGTCAAGAGCAAGTGTTTCAGCGCCAAAGACCAATCACGCCATCAAGACATTATTGGATAATTTCATTCACAGCATTCCTCCAAGGAAATACTGTTCAACCATTCTCAAGGGATTCAAGAGGCAGTTCATTCATTCATTCAATTTTCAAGTGTCAAAGCTCCACTCAATCCATCTTGGCAACCATATTCATTTCAATACAGTCTGGATCCATCAAAAACTGTATTTCATTTTCAAGCATGGGAAATTAATTCAACCCAATTCAATTTCAATATTAGCCAGCTGTATCAATTCCCAAAAAAATCAATACAGCCTCAAGGATCAATACAGATTAGTTTTCAGCCTGAAGAACTCAAGCTCTCAACTTTTCACATATACCGGCTACCCTTTCCACCCTGGGGGGTTTTCCCCAGTGAATTAATATACTTTGATTTTATTTTATCTTTATTTATCTTATCATTTTGTTAAGTTAATACTGATATTATAAAGTCAGTCATTTAGCACCTTTTCTCTTATTCTTTCTTTGCCAGTCAATGGATATTTGGTGGTCATATCCTTACTAACTCCATTGTTCATTTTGGCAGGTTGAAACAGTGATTAAGGACTTACTTTGTTGGCTCTTTGGCCATTTGGCTTCTCTTTCCTCTTAGTGCATCTCATCTTGTACCTGCATATTTCTTAGAGGAATTTATTCTTTCATTTTTATCTTCTTTATTCTTTGGGGTCTTCCAAGTGAGTTCCCTGATTGCTGAGTGCCAGGCCACTTTTTTATTTCTGTCCAAGAGCCCCTGTGACACATAGACATTATGATTTAAGAGGACAAGGGTCAGTAAATGAAACCAAAAGTCACAAATGATGCCATTCTGAAGCTTATGACCCATTATTACCTTCAAATTGACCTGAAACCGCCACAAGGAGCCTCAGTGGGAATATCAAAAGCCAGATGGAAAGCATAAAATAATGCACTTCAGAAGAAAGAGTATCAGACTCTAGAAGACCTCTTGAGTAACTGCATAAGTTCTGAGCTGACTGTGAGAAAGTTTCTGGGCCATCCCAATACTTTCAAGTTACTTAATGGCTGGCATTCATTGATGGAAAAAAGAACATCATGCTTCTGAAAGAAAAATAGAGGCAAAAAAATCCTCAAGTACCGAAAAAGTTCCAAAACCTACCCCAGTTAACACAAGCAAAAATTTCAATGTGAAAAAGTAGCCACATGCACAGAACAAGGGCAAAGACAAGAACCCAGCCACCAAGCCATACATCCAAGGCTACAAAATCACAAAGATTCAACAAGATGACATGGAACATTTTTTTTGGATGTCCAGAACTATGAGAGAAAGTCAGAAGAGAGGGGAAGCCATATTAAAATACTAGAAATGGTTTCTGAGATTTTAAATGGAACTCAAGGTTTTTATGTAGCCATAAAAAATGTGAAAAGTCATATTTCTGATACCAATTGAAATATTTGTAGCAATCTTAAGAGAAATCATCTAACTTTGACCCAAAGAAATTAGACTTTCATGTTTTTTGAGAGGTTTTTGAGAAACGTTACAACAAAAGATAGTGAGAATTCCTTTGCAAAAAACCATAAAGGAACAATATTTAATTATAGAATAATTAACAGAAAATATTTTGAATGAAATATGGATGAAATTGCAAGGCTGAGGGTATGATATAGCATTAATTAAGGTATTTGAAACTACATCTCTGACTTCTTATCCTGAAATTGGGTGGAAAGACAATTAATTGTTTCCAAATAGGAGGAATGAAGATTTTTGACCTCAAAGGACAGGCTTGTGGTCTAATCACACTGTGTGTACCCTGTATTGGGCTATGATGGAGCTCTGAAACCACATCTGTGAAGTTTTCACCAATAAATAGTGGTGAATGTCTTTTTGGGGACCACATAGCCTTCTTTGGATGTGTATGAGATGTAGAATTCTGTACAGAAACCGCATGGGCACCCCATACCGGCCAGAATATGAGGCATTGAAGGATAATTGAGCTCATTTGTAGAATTGACACCTCATATTCAAGGATATAAAAACATATCATTCAGTAAAGCTGTATTGACCAAATTGTGCCATTTCAGCCTTAAAGCTTCCCTAGTGCTGTCATTTTTAAATAAAATGAGCTCAAAATGGTTCATTGTGTATCCCTGGATGAGGTCTACAAAATGGAACCCTATTTGGTATGGGTAACATTCAATATGGCAAAGTTGTACCCCTTCAAATTCCCATTGTTCAGATATGGATTTTTCTTAAATCCTGTATGAAGTTTTCTTTTCTCAATACCTATTTTCTAGATATGTTATGAGGAAATTTATTACACCATCTGATCTCCCTGATTTTTCTCTTTTAAAAATGACCTCACTTTGGGTATCTTACATTAAAATTGTACAAGTTAGATGAGAGGTGAATATTTTGTTCACCCTTTTTTGGCTTAATTTTGGCCATGACTTCTTTCTTTTTCATGCTACCTCCTTTTAGATAGCACCATAATATAACACTTATTGAGTGCTTGCATTTAAATTCCCATTTGATGGAGTTCTTCCTTTTCCTCTGTAGTTTAGATGTGAGATTAAAATTGAGGTTTATGCTCAGTTCTTGCTTTTATATGGAATAACTTTTTCATTTTTTTTGTTATGGTTATGAGAGTTATTTATTTTGAAATGGGTATTTTTCTCCTCTCTATTGATAAAATTTTTGGGGTATTTTGGCTAAGTTGCTTTTTTGGTAGCATTTCTATCTACCATTGGTTAATGGTATTTTTGGATGTCATGCTTTTGCTCTGGTTTTGAGTAACAGGAAGATATAACCTCCCTCTGAATAATCCTCAAAATTTAGGAGACTGTTCAGCCTTCTGAGAGGCTCTTCATTTTCTCAGGTGAGGGTCACCATCTGGTATTGCATCTTCTGCCAACCATTTGTCTTTATCAGCTGTCTGGTCCTTGAATCTGACCAAGTTCTCTCTATGGTCTTATCCATTAAGTGTAATCTTCCTAGCCTTGATAATCCTTTCTAATTATTTCAGGGAAGTCATACACTCTCACTATGTTATATGCAGTGTAGATTGTTTTTATGGAGGGAACCTTACCCTCTCCTCTCTGGTGGTAAGGCTGAACCAAGCTCACTGGGAACACTGGGTGTTTCCTGGAGAATTTCTCTGTGATTCTGACTTCCACTGCATTTTTACCTATGAAATTTATAATAGTGAATGGTCCTGCAAATAGGTCTCTCATTTTCTTGGGGACTTTAATTGACTGTGAGTTAAAGTTAGACACCAGCACTGGGTCACCTTTTCTGGAGTTGGGTTCCTTGCGTGTATTGTCATAAATCTGCTTATATGTTTTTTTGCCTCAGCTATAAATTTTTGTTCTGTATTAAACTCTATTTTCTACATATCATGGAATTCTTTGGCTTTTGGGTGGATAGTGAGAAGGTTTTTCTTCAAGTGATCTGCAGGCCATAGAGTCCTTAATGGTTTTCTGAGCCAGTTGTATAGCTTTTAGGAGTGTGACCCAATAAGGGGTATACCCTTCATCATCTTTGTATTCCATGCCATTGGCACAGAATTTTCTAGTTATTTCTTCCATTGTTTGAATCATATTTTCATCTAGTCAATCTTTTTGTGGATGTTGAGCTGTAGAAAATGGAAGTTTATCCCCAAGAATATCATAGAATTATCTCCAAAATTGTGATGTTAATTTTGGGTCCCTTTCACTCATGTTTACTTTGCATATTCAACATGTAGCTATTATTTTATTCCAGAATAACAAGGTTTTTTCAATAGCTGTATCTTCTTTGTTAAATGGTAACCATCTAACACTTTTCTCAACCTATTCACTATGACTGATATAATATTTTAGTTCTCCTTATCCCCTATGACAATGCCTATTACCCAGTCCATACTGATTATTTCCCAGTGTTGCTTTTGTTCATCCATATGTTTGAGTATTCCAAAAGATTTTCCATGCTTCCTGTTTTTCTTCTGGCATCTTTCAAAATTTTTGATATAGTCACTTGACTCTTGTTCCAACTGAGGCCACCAAGATGTTCTACAAACCCTCTCTTTGGTCCTATCTTCACTCATGTGTCCCCTTGAGGGGCAGTGAAGGCATTCTTGAAGGAGCAATGAGACATGGTCTCTGTCTATTACTGTTAGGGCATTAGTGTGTTTCTGTCTGGTATAGAGGAGTCCATCTTTAAGTAAATATTGGTTTTCATTATCGTCCCTCAACCAAGGTCCCTCTAGCTTGGATTCCAGCTCTGGACTCCTATACTTTTTTTGAAGTATTTAAATCAATATGCTAAATTTTTTGTGTTTTGTGTAATATTTTTTAACTGAATTTAAAAATATGTTGTGGATTTCAGAGGAGTGTATTCCTAATATGGGTGTGTCTGTCCCTTCTGGCTTAATATGGTTGGTAGATCAGGTACCAATTCCTGGTACGCATTCTGAGGATTTGAAGTTTCCCTTCCTATCATTTTCCATTAAATGTATGGGGATTTTGGAAGAACCTTCAGGTCCATAAGGGGGATTTCTTTTGAAATTGTCAAAGGGCCATCTACATTCTTTTTTATATTATGGATATATTTCTGCTATATTGTTGTATGGCTACTTTACACCTCAAAATGAGTGTGTTAGGGGTCTTCTCATTGAGAAAATACTTGAGTGCTGTACAGTATTTGTATACTTCCAATACCAAAATGTCCAAATAGTAATTTAGGTTATCCAGAGCCCATACCAGAAATAAACATTCTGTCTGTGTTTATCAATACCTGAATTCTGAACTTTTCAGTTTTCTGTATATATACCCAATTAATCCTTCTCTGGATTCACCATCTGTGATTTTTCATTGGTGAAGAGATGACGCTAAAGCTTTCCTGAAAGCTACATCTATTTACAACTTGAATGGTAGTTTAAAGTCAGGTAGCCTGAGGACAGGTGCATTAGTGAGTTAATTTTTTCTCCTCTCTTTGGTAATGTCAAAGACTACCTCTTTTGAACAAAACTTGTATAAGATGCTAGTTATGTGTGCCAAAACTTTAATTTTGTTCCTATAGTAGCTGGCAAACTGAAGGAAATTCATAAAAATAAAAGAAAAACACAGTCATGTATGATTATATACCACACAAAAAATGATAATATATGATGTTTGATATATAATTATTTTTGATTTCAAGATATTTTTACCCTAAAAAATAAAAAACAATCATAATTAAAATCAGAATAAGAGAAAAACCCCACTTTTTTCACCAAAGGGTTCCTAGAATAGTTCAAAAACATTGCCAGGCCCCCAAATTGTGAGGCTGAGTCTATGATATATTCATGATAAAATTATTTAAAAATATAACATTGGAGAGGACACATAAAATTATTGTTAAAAAAGTTTTGAATAGTATTTGGGCCTTTACTATGAAGCGATAGTGGTGGTGAGTGCTGCTGAAAGCCCTGTGTTCCCCAATTATCACTTGACTAACTATAATAAGTAGTACAAGAGTAAGACTAAAGTATAACCTGATTCTTTTTCAAGATTATATCTTTTTTGGAAAGCTGTACTACATAGGCATTCAAGAGCAGGATGAGGATTCTCTTTTTGGCAAAGAAAAGGCCTCTCTTTATCCTGAAATTGGGTGGAAAGCACTTCTGGACCTGTTCATGTAGGTAGATTGGAGGATTTTCACTTCCAAGGACTGGATAGTGGCTCATAAACTACCTTCAAGACCTGTATTGGGGTATCATGGGGTTTCAAAACCACATCTGGTTATTTTTCACTGATACAGGACAAAAGGTTTCTTTTGGGAACCACATAGCCCTCTTCTCACATGTATGACACATAAAATGCTGTACAGAACCTGTATGGGGATTCCATACTGGCCAAACTATGAGTTATTGAAGAATAAAAAATATCATTCAGAGAATTGATACCTCATATTCAAGTATATGGAAGATTATCCCACAATAAAGGTGTATTGATCCAGCTGTGGGATTTTAACATTAAAACTGCCATAACTCTGTCAGTTTTGAGAATAATAAGCTCAAATTTGGATAATTATTTAGAACTTAACTTTATTTAGACAATAATATCTCATTTTATATGAGTACCATTAAATATGGCAAAGCCATACCTCTTTTAAATCTCATTATTTGGATATGTATTTTTCTCAAATCCTGTATAGAGCTCATTTGATCCATAAATTTTGTTCTAAATAGGCTATGTTTAAATGGAATTTTCCATAATAAAGCCCTGATGGCGCCCTTTCAAAAATGACCCCACTTTCAGTATCTCACACTAAAACTGTAGTAGTTAGATGAGATGTGAATATTTTATTCAGCCTTATCTGGCTTCATTTTGCCTATACCTCCTGTAGTTTCAATGCTAGCTTGATTTTGCTAGTACCAATGCATAGCCCTAGCTGAGAGATTTCATTTGAACACTCATTTGATTCCTCTTCCTCTGGATTCTTAATGAGAGGTGAAAATTAAGGCTTATTTTCAGAACTTGCTTTGAGCCTGAATAACTTTGCTGTTCTTTTTCCTATGGTTATGGCAGTTAAATATTTGAAAAGAAATGACTATCCTCTTTCTTTCAATTCCATTTATGAGATATTTTGGCCAGCTTCATTCTTGTTGGTAGTTTTCTCTACCATTGGTTTATGGTATTTTGGCTAACATGCTTGTGCTTTAGTTTTGAGTCACAGGCTGACATTGACTCTATCAAAAGGAATCTTCAAAAATTTATCCTTGTAACACAGCTCATAAAGAGGTCTTGACATTTATTCCATTTCTTCTATTTTGTCACAACCATGGCAATTCACCCCCCTGGATCCCCATATGGCATATCAAGCCACAGTTCTTTTATGGCCAATTGGCCATATCCATCACCAGTGGCCAATATGGCCACGTCATTATCTTATGGACAATTTATGGCCATTTGTGCTTTGGGGCCTTCATGGCCCTTCACCTCAATCCAGAACCCATAGCGGCAATTTCTGCCCAAATGGGTATTTCTGGTCATTTCCCTCAAAATCAGGGGAAATGGCCCAAATGGCTGTTTTTGGCCATTTGGGCTCATAATGCGCATTTGCACACTTTTTGCGCACTTTGCGCATTTGCGCATATTTGCGCACTTTTGCGCACTTTGACGCAAAGTGTCCAAAAGACACTTTCCCACCTTTTGGGCCAGTTTTTGGCTCAGAACACAAAAGTGGCCAAAAACCCCAAAAGGCCCAGAAACACCTTTCCCAGCTCTGAAGCCATCATATCCATCCTTTTCCCCTCTGCCTTTCCATCTCAAGACCTTTGGACGTAATCTTCCTGCCAATCAACCAATATGCCATAAATGATGTTATATATCATTGTGCATCATTTTTCAACAGCAATTCAATGGTGGCAATATCAAATGGTCTTTTCAACATTCCAACATCTCAAAAGGTCATCAAGGAACCCAATCATTCACAGGAATCATCAAGGCTCAAGAGCAAGTGTTTCAGCGTCAAAGACCAATGAGGCCATCAAGCAGTCATTGGTTATTCTCACTTCAAGTATTCCTTCCAAGGGAATACTGTCAATTCATTCTCAAGTGTATTCAAGAGGCAGTGCCAAAAAGAAGTTGTCAAGTGTCAAAGATCCACTCAATCCATCTTGGCAACCATATTCATTTCAATACAGTCTGGATCCATCAAGAACTGTATTTCATTTTCAATCATGGGAAATTCATTCAACCCAATTCAATTTCAATATTAGCCAGCTGTATCAATTCCCAAAACAATCAATACAGCCTCAAGGATCAATACAGATCATTTTTCAGCCTGAAGAACTCAAGCTCCCAACTTTTCACATATACCGGCTACCCTTTCCACCCTGGGGGGTTTTCCCCAGTTAATTAATATACTTTGATTTTATTTTATCTTTATTTTCTTTTCATTTTAGTTAAAGCAAATACTGATATTATTAAGTCAGTCATTTAGCACTTTTCTCTTTCTCTTTCTTTGCCTGTCAATGGATATTTGGTGGTCATATCCTTACTAATTCCATTATTCATTTTTGGCAGGTTGAAACAGTGATTAAGGACTTACTTGGTTGGCTCTTTGGCCATTTGGCTTCCCTTTCCTCTTTTGCATCTCATCTTGTACCTGCATACATTTTAGAGGAATTCATTCTTATTACTTTTATTCTTTATTATTTTGGAGTCTTCCAAGTGAGTTCCCTGATTGCTGAGTGCCAGGCCACTCTTGTATTTCTGTCCAAGAGCCCCTGTGACATATTTTCTCTTTGTTGTAGCCTTCAAAGCCTAGAAATGGTTGAATTTCTTTTTTTCACAGGCATAGGCTTGAGTAGGAATTCTGCAACCTTATTCTTGTCGACTCAAAAGGATTGACCAGATAATGCACGTCCTAGGGCTTTGATTTCCTTTAATCCAAAATTACATTTCTTTAAAATTCCTTTGGGGAATCCATTGTGCTTATGTGCACTGCTTGAGATATTTGAGTGGGGGAAATTCGGATTTTTGGCATGGGATACCTGTCTGGGACAGTGTGGGTGTTCAGGGCTCTAAAGTCCCCAACCATTCTGTTTTTTCCATTATTTCATGCCACTATGACTGGTGTAGTTATTTCTACTTCTTTATTATGGACAAACTTCCTTGTTACACCAAGGTCAAAGAGCCCTTTAATATTAATCTCAATGGCTTCTCTTGAATTCTGCTTGCTGGGTATGAAGGACTGTTTAAGAGTGGTGGATAACATATTTCAAAGCTAAAAATAATTTTAACTTTATGACCAATAATTTCCCCCAATATTTATTTATCTTATTCAAAGGTTTCTTTATGGTGATATAAAAGACTAGAGAGTTTGGATTCTTTTATTTAAGTAGAGTGAAAGCTGACTTCCGCTTCATTATTCTGTTCTAATTGAAACTTCTCTAAATTAAATTTGACCGGTAATACTTCATATACTGTAATTTGTATTTTAGATAGCAAAATGGCAAGTTCCTGATGCTTATTGTCACCAGTAATAAAGTACTTGTATTTTTTTTATGCAAATCTATGCCATAAATGATTTAATAAACATTTCGCAATATAAAATGAGTACTAGAGCAGTTTTCCATAACAACAAATCCCACATTTACTTTAATTTTTCATTTATATGTTGAAATATGACAATTCTTTCAGATATTCTTAATGTTTTCATTGTATTTAAGCACTGTTGGGATTTATTGAATGAATTTCTAATAATTTATCTGTAAAATATGGTAAAAAGTACTTGAGAAAGGAATTTAGAACACAAGAGAAAAAGGATCCTGGGGTAAGTCTTGGTAAAATAGGCTTTTAATCAATCACCACTTCTGTTAAACAGGAATTGCCAAAAATTTGTGAATTTTGAACTTTTGATAAGTTAAGTTGAACTTTACTCAACTGTGGCAAGTGGGAGTAATATTCCATTATTTGAAATGAGACATTAATATTTTGTATATCTTTTTAAGATTCACAAAATATTCATGAGTTTCCCTGTCAATTTTCTTCCATTTCATAGTCTTTTTCTTCATCATGTTCTTTCTCAATTTGGATCTCATTTATTTTAACTCTTTGTGGAAATTTATTGGAAAAATTTGCAGTAATTGGGAAGATGTGGATTTTTTGGATTGTCTCTAAAGATATAGTTTTCATATTACTAGAATTTTTGTTTGGGTGTTTGTCCACAGAACCTTCTCAGGTGTATTAAAACTTGGATTAAGGTTCATCCTACTAGGACCAATGTTTTGCATGTTGTTACTTCTTCTATTATATTGATAAAACCTCCTCCTGAATATTGTCTGTTAGTCCTAATTTTCACAATACATTATTTCAGGATTTTTCTATTGAGAATAAATTCAGAACTTTAAGGATATAATGCTTTTAGTCTGTCTTTATGTTGGAAAAACCATGTTAGAGCTCTGTCTCTGTCAGCATTGGGATTTGAATATTCAAAGGATATTTCAGCTTTCAATCTCCAAGAATCATTATCTTCCACCAAGTTCATCTTTGGAATCCATGTCCCTGTATCAGCTTGATATACCAACTATTAGCTGAATTAGTAAAAAAGGCATTTAATATATCTTTTGAAAATCTTTCCAGTAATTCAAAGTTTTTTTATCGTTTCAATACCTCTTATTAATTCAATATTGTCATATTGTGCTTCATCACTGAAGTGAGGCCATTCTTTATTTTTTGGTACTTATTTTGAAGGTGCTTCGCCAATTTGTGGTTCCAAGTTATCAAAAGAGGTGGAAAATTCATTTTTATATTTGGATTTCTCACATCCAATACTTGTGGGTTCAAAATTATTATACCCTTACTGAGATTTAGAGGTGTATACATTCTTTGCAAAGTGTGCAGTAGTTTTTGAATTGCATCCATTTTACTGGTATTAAACCTTGTGGAATTTTCTAATTGATGTTTGAAAAATTTTATTGAATTCATTACCTGAATCTTATACATTTCTCCTTTGATTTAAATTTCTTTCCATATTCATTTTTGTCTAGTATTATCAGGAATATTCCAATTAAAACTCATTGTTAATTCTGATACCTCTTTTGGTGAAGGATCAAAGAAACGTTTCAATGTAATTGTATTTGTCTTTACCTCAGAAAATCAGTTTGGGATATAAGAAAGGATTTCCTTAGTTTCCCCTTTGATAATATGTATGAAATTATGTATTCTTCTTTCAATCGTGTCTGTCAGCCTGTGACTCAAAACCACAGGGCAAGCATGAAAGGCAAAAATATCATGAGCAATGGTAGAGCAAAATACCTGCAGAAATGGAAATGAGCCCAAAAATCTCATAATAGGTATCAAAAAAAGAGTAAAGCCACCAATTTTCAAATTTAGAACTGCCAGAACCATGAGATAAACAATACCAGAGTTAATCCAGCTCAAAGCAAGAACTGAGTTTTTTGGAATGGGCTGGTCCATTCTTGATGCCAAATGGTATCCTGGTGTACTCATATATGCCCATATGACATATGATTCTGAGTGATTTCATGGAGTTTGGTTTAACTACATTCTGGTGAAAGCCTTTCATAAAATAAATTTTGGTTATGTATCTGGCTTCTGCCAGTTTGTCTAAGGCATGAGGTATCCTGTAAGTATCTATGCCATACATCCTCTGGTAATCTTTTCCCAGTAAGGACCCTTGGATATGGGCATAATCAAGCACAACAAACTCTGGGTTGAGTCTGATATTACCTTTCCTATGGGGTATAATTATCTCTTTGATAATTGTCCCAATGGAAGTCATCTTCCCTGATGCACTCTTGAATTTCCTTCCCCTGGTGGGCAAGAGCTGGTTTTCCCACTTTGATAAATGGTTTTCCGGATAATTTCTGGCCACTATGGAGCAGTGTGATCCACTGTCAATGATCAATGGATGTTGAGCATTGTCAATACAAACAGTCATTTTTGTGGCTGTTACATGTATGTATGTCATTCCTTTGGTTGGTGTGACCAGGAATGTTTGTGCATCCTGTGTGTGTTTGCACAAGCGTTTCTTGGCAGTGTCTTGTGGCATATCTTGGGTCTTGCTCTTCATAAGATTGTTCTCTGATGTCATCTCCCATAGATTATGAGTAAGAATCCTCTGTGGGGGATTCCTCCTTTGGGACTTTCTTAATAGCATAGACTTTTTTCTTTTCCTTTGGACAGTTGTTGGCATAGTGGTCTGTTGAGCCACAGTTGTGAAAAGATTTTTTCTTCTTTGCCACTTCTACCACCCTTTCTCTGGGTTTGTCTTTAAACTCCACCCTGAAAGGTTGTTTCTTTTTGAAACCACTCCTTTTATATGGGGTGTATTTCCCTATATTAGTTCTTTTCCTCATGTCTTGTAAGGTATTTGCAATGTCATCTAGAGTTAAATACTGTTTGCATCTGCGTTTCACTGCATGCTCTAGTTCTCCTGGAATTTGTGTCAGGAGTTTGTGATTCCTCATCTGAATATTCATTTGAGTATCAATGGCTTTAGGTCTTTTGGACTGTCTAAGACACCACTCATATGGATATTTGTCCACTGAATACTTGTAATTTCCAAATGACATGGTCTTTTGCCATATCCAAGTATAATTGCTGTACTTTTGGATGATTTGACTCTTCCAACATGGACAGTTTCTGCTGCCAAGGATTTCTTTCATTTCTGTGTACCAAATACTAGCATGTCCTTTAAATGCTATATTAAGTCTAACAGTAATCCAGTGGTCTAGTATTCTTGGTACATCAATGAAGAGTCCAACAATATAATCTATGAGCTCCATATGATCATATTCTCCTGTACCAGTGAGGTTGGGCAAGCTTTAGGCGTCTGGCAGTTGTTTCAGGGCTTCCTTCTCATAATAAGACATGTTATCTCCACCTTGGTATTGAGATGGTGATCCTGCCTTTTCACCAATAAGGCATCTGGTTTGATGTATCCTTGGTGGTATGGATCATCCAAAAAATGGCCTTGTGGTTGGAGCTTCATATTTTGGTATACATTGATTAATTTGTTTATGTCCTGATCCAGAAAATCTGTGTCACTTTTGAAGTAGTGCTGTTCTTCAAAGACTTGATTAAGTCTTTTATTGGTTTCTTCAGAAGATTTTCTAAACTGAGAATATTCTAAGGTGTAACAACACTTTTTTCATTCTGAGTGGGGTTAATATTTCTATTATTGAGACTACTGATTCTACAGGTATTTACAACTATTTCTGGTTCTTGTGTACTTCTTCCACCAAGTCCAACAGCTTATAAATCATTGGGTCCGACTCTTTCTGCCTTTGGCTGAAAGATTTCTTGGTGTAACAACACTTTTTTCATTCTGAGTGGGGGTAATATTTCTATTTTTGGGGCTACTGATTCTAAACATATTTACAACTATTTCTTGCTCTTGTGTACTTTACTCACCAAGTCCAACAGATTATAAATCATTAGGTCTGACTCTTTCTGCCTTTGGCTGAAAGATGTCTTGTTTTTGCCCTTGTATCCTTGTCTTCTCCTGGAAACTACCTTTGATTGTGAAGAATGGTGACTCTTGGCCACCGATATGCTGGTTCCTGAATGGGGTGAAGCCACTGGAGTGTTGGGTTGATCTACTCCTTGTGAGCCTGAAGGAATCAGAGTAGGCCCTGTCTGGTTGTCAGGCTGAGTCTATGATGAAGCTTATTAATGTCAGGATGAGTCTATGATAAAGAAGTGATAAGTCTATTTACAGCTTTAAATATGACTGTGACACAGATAAAAAGTATTAAAAAAGGTTTATGTGTAAATTAAAAGGGCTTTACTAATGAGAATTAGTGGTGGTGAGCACTGTTGAAAGCCCTGGGTGCAGCTTTACCTGTTGGGTTGTAATAAAAGAGACTACAATACTAAAGTTTATAGTATAACCTGATTATTTTCCAATAGGATAACTGTTTTGACAGCTGTACTATGTAGGAACTCAAGAGCAGGATGAGGATTCCTTTTCTTGCAGTGACAAGGCCCTCTTTTCTCCTGAAATAGGGTGAAAAGGCTGCTAGACCTTTTCCCATAGAGGAAATGAAGATTTGTCACTCTTAAGGACAGGCTTGTGGTTTGAAAAAGGCCTGTATAGCCTGTATTGGGCTCAGATATGGTTTTGAAAGCACATCTGGGCAGGTTTCACCAATACAGGGTGAAAGATTTCATCTGGGGACCACACAGCCTGATTCTGATGTGTATGACGCGTAGAATGCTGTACAGAACCTGTATGGGACCCCACTATTAAATTCACTATGAGGTATTGAAGTAAACGCATGCTTCTTTGTATGTTCAACACCTCATAATCATGGTTGTGGGATATTATCCCATGGTAAGGCTGTACTGACCAAACTGTGGGATTTTGACCTTAAAACAGCCATACCTTTGTCAGTTTTTGAGAGATCAACCTCAAAATTTGTTCTGTGTGTATCCCTGTATGTTTTATACTCAGTGGTACCTCATTTGATATGGCTGTCATTAAATATAGCAAAGTTATGCAATGTACAAGATTTTTTTACATATGCGTGCTTTAGGAAAAAAGTTTCATTGGGCTTTTTTTCCCTTATAAGTTTTGTTCTAGATGAGATTTGGGAAAATCAATAGCACCATCAGATATCCCTGACTTTTCTCTTTCCCAAAAGACCCCACTTTAGGTATCTCACACTAAAACTGTAGAAGCTAGATGAGAGGTGAATATTTTATTCACCCTTATTTGACATTATTTTGGTCATAAATTGAGGAATTCTTATTCTATCTCAATTTGGTCAGTACCATTGGATAGCCGTGCCCTAAAGCTTCATTTTGAATGCCCATTTGATGGGGTTAAGCCCCTCCCTCTGGATTTCATATGACACCAGGGCAAATCTCACGTCAATCGTCGGCGATTGACTTCACGTCGCACCGCGGTCAGTATAAAATCTTGCTTCAGTCGCGTTGTGGGAACTCCTTTTGGTGTGGGATGAAATAAGGCAGTACCTTGAGGGGGAAATTATTGGTAAGTCTGTTTTGAATTTCAGAATTGTCCAATAACCATGGGTGCTAAGGTGTATTAGCTGCCCCTCTAAATAATACTGAATAGTCAGCCTACAGAGAATCACAAAATAAAATAAGATTTGTGGCTTTAACAGATAGAGAAGACTTATCAGCAGTCTCTAAATCAGACCTATCAATAACACTACAGTAAAAATTCTGATCTAAAATTTCTGATAAAATAAACACTAGATTTTTATACTTTATTTTAATAAAAGTGATGATAATATATATATATATATATATGTTTTGGGTTTCTGTTATTTTAATGAAACTAATAAGAATATTTTTTTTTGTTTTTTTTAATAAGAATGATAAGAATATATATATTTTTTTTGGTTTTAGGTTGATTATAATGATTTTTTTTTGATATGAGTACTAATAATAAGACTACTGGATTTGATTCTTTTAGGATTTTTTTTTAATACTGGGTTTTATATCACTACTACTTTTTTTTTTAATAATACTAAGCCACTGAGCAAGGCTACTGAGCTTTTTACTACGTTAATACTACTATTCTTCACTAATACTAAGCTACTGAGCAAGGCTACTGAGCTTTTACTACGGTTATACTACTATTCTTCACTAATACTAAGCTACTGAGCAAGGCTACTGAGCTTTTCACTACTAAAACACTACTACTATTCTAGATATCCTGCTAGTTCAGGGATGGTTATGATCCTGGATAGTGGGAACTTGTTCCATGATGATGGGAAAAATGAGGGAGAGAGGACCTCTATTTATAGCTTTTGGGCCTCCATAGAGCTTCTCAAAATAGGGTACTTAGAAAAAATCATAGCTGAGAGGTTTTAGCTAGTGAGACATGTAGTTTTGGTGTAGCAGCGTGTTTGCTGAGAGAATTATGCTGGTGGTGCTTTTTCTTATCAAAATCATGTGATGTATTTGAGATAATTTTGCTGGTGACACTTTCATTTTTGGTGACTTTGTTACGTATTTTCTGAGAGAATTATGCTGGTGGTGCTTTTTCTTATCAAAATCATGTGATGTATTTGAGATAATTTGGCTGGTGAGATTTTATTTTTTGCCAAGAAAGTGGAGAAAATACAGCTCCTGACAATTGAACTGTCTTCTAGTCATATGATATATATGAGAAAATTATGCTGGTGTTTCTGTTTCTTATCAAAATCATGTGATGTCTTTGAGATAATTTTGCTGGTGACACTTTCATTTTTGGTGACTTTGTTACGTATTTTCTGAGAGAATTATGCTGGTGGTGCTTTTTCTTATCAAAATCATGTGATGTATTTGAGATAATTTGGCTGGTGAGATTTTATTTTTTGCCAAGAAAGTGGAGAAAATACAGCTCCTGACAATTGAACTGTCTTCTAGTCATATGATATATATGAGAAAATTATGCTGGTGTTTCTGTTTCTTATCAAAATCATGTTATGTCTTTGAGATAATTTTGCTGGTGACACTTTCATTTTTGGTGACTTTGTTACGTATTTTCTGAGAGAATTATGCTGGTGGTGCTTTTTCTTATCAAAATCATGTGATGTATTTGAGATAATTTGGCTGGTGAGATTTTATTTTTTGCCAAGAAAGTGGAGAAAATACAGCTCCTGACAATTGAACTGTCTTCTAGTCATATGATATATATGAGAAAATTATGCTGGTGTTTCTGTTTCTTATCAAAATCATGTGATGTCTTTGAGATAATTTTGCTGGTGACACTTTCATTTTTGGTGACTTTGTTACATATTTTCTGAGAGAATTATGCTGGTGGTGCTTTTTCTTATCAAAATCATGTGATGTATTTGAGATAATTTTGCTGGTAAGATTTTCTTTTTTCCAGAGTCATGTGAGGTCATTGAGATAATATGGCTGGTGATGTTTTCTTGAAGGTGGGGAAAGTATTTTTGTTTCTATTTTTTACGTATGTTATGAGAGAATTATGCTGGTGGTTCTTTTCCTTATCAAAATCATGTGATGTGTTTGAGATAATTTGGCTGGTGGGATTTTATTTTTGAAGGCGGAGAAAGTCTTTTTGTTTCTATTTTTTACGTATGTTCTGAGAGAATTATGCTGGTGGTTTTATTTTAGTATTGTATCATTTCTATCAAGTTTGATGCGTGTTATTATTACTAAGGAAGCATTTGTTCTTGGAAAATATATTGAAATTTTATGCATAGCCTTGAGGTATTTCTTCTTTAAATTGAATCAAGGTGGGGAAAATACAGCTTCTGATGCTTTGGTCTATTTTCATATACCTTTCTTTAGATTAACTACCTTTAATGACGTAATTTGTTATTGATGATGCGATAAGGTGGATATATCCTTTGATACTATACTGTTTTGATAAGATCTTGAGGCTGCGTATTGTATATTTCTGTTTGAAATCTGTAGTTGTAATGTGTAAAAATGTTTTGCGTAGTTTGTTTTATTATCATTTTTTTCTTTTGTTTTATTGGTAAGCTTGAAACTGGTACTAATGGTATGGAATACCACAGCGTTAGTGTCACTTTATAGTCACTGGATTTAGTGGGTCACGTCACGTCAGCATCAAGACAACGTCAATCGTCACATGTGTCACATGAGAATGTCACTCAAAGCCCAAACCCATTTCAACACTATGCGCAACGTTCGTGTAATTTCACCTCATTGGCTTCCGCCTCCCCGACGCTTAGCATGCTTACGCACCCGCACCGCCCTCCATCCGGATGAGACTCCGACACTGCCCGCCCCTCTCCGTCCTCACCACTCGCTACGCTTTCACACCCACGCCCCTACCATCCTCACGCTTGTGTAGTACCCTCCCGACATGCCTCCGACAAGGCTTACCATCCTTACGCTCATGTAGTGCCCTCCCGACATGCCTCCGACACCACTGATGACCCTTACGCTTGTGTAGTGCCCTCCCGACATGCCTCCGACACAGCTTACCATCCTTACGCTCATGTAGTGCCCTCCCGACATGCCTCCGACAACAGTTACCCTCCCTCCCGACATTCTCCCGACACTGCTTACCATCCTTACGCTCATGTAGTGCCCTCCCGACATGCCTCCGACAACAGTTACCCTCCCTCCCGACACAGCTTACCATCCTTACGCTCATGTAGTGCCCTCCCGACATGCCTCCGACAACAGTTACCCTCCCTCCCGACATTCTCCCGACACTGCTTACCATCCTTACGCTCATGTACAGTAGTGCCCTCCCGACATGCCTCCGACAACGCTTACCCTCCTCACACTTCCGTATTACATTCATAGTGTACAGTATGGTGGCTTGTTGGCGTACACGATGAACGCAATTGCCGAAATATGCTGAGTGGCATTCTCTGCCAACAGGACCTAAGGGGATATTGGTCAGTATATTCACCATGTTGTGGTTAGGGTTTAAATCATGAGACTCACAAATTAAAACCTAATAAGTGGACTATTTAAGACAAGAATTGTGTCTCCTGTTTCGCCGACAAAACCATTTTATTTCATGTCAATCAAATGAACACTTTGCTTAGTCCTTACCTCATGAGCATCGAATAGTTCAAAAGTTGACTTTAGTAGGTTTCTCACTAGTCAACTTTATTCAATGTCTCACAGGGAAGTGATTTCATTTGCATGATATGAAATAATTTGCAAAACATTGCCTCCTTCAATTTCCCGCCAAATCGCATTTTGCAAATGCGATTATTTTACTTCCACCTATTTTCTTCAATTTGGATCTTTTTATTCAAAATTTTCAAACAAGTTATCAATCAACTCGTCACCATCTATTTGCTTAATAAACTACCTCCGCTATGGCCCGAACCCCGGGAAATTCAACAGAATTCAATGAACGACCAACTTCAGCCCCAGAGAGTGGAAGTGAAATCTCTGATATGGCCAGTAGTCGTGAATTAGGCATTGAAGCAGAGAGCCAGTCACATGAAGATAATCAAGATCCACCAGCTCTTCCAGAATGTGAGTATACATCCATCTTGAGTATTTCTAATCTCTCAAAACCTGATATTGTGTCATAGCCTTTATTTCAGGTCAACCGCCAAGCTCTCAGAAACCGAATTTTAAAAGTTATGAGAAGGAAAAGACTGTTGAACCTTGTGCACCGACAGAAGATGATGGGCAAGATGATGTAATTTTCAGTGGGGAGGTGGAAATTATATCCAAGTAACAATTTGTCTCCAACATTGCTCAAACAATCCCAAGGCTCGAAAAAATCCAAAATGATAGTAAAATTCCTGATTATGTGTGTCAAAAGATTGCTGAAGCCATGAGCCTGCTCAAAATGGATTTGAACCGTAAGTCCATTACTAATTCAAAACAAAATTGATAAAAATAGCTGCTTACAATATATGGGCAGGTGTGGAGGTGGGAGAATCTCTACCTGAAGGATCTCGAGTCGTAATTGGATTTCCAGGCAAAGGATTAGGAAAAAGACCAAATATACATGCGACCAAAAAAACAAACAAAAAACGCCGTACCTTTGAAGCCGCAAACGATTCTCGCGATCAAGGTGATGAAATTATCAATGTTGAAGGGGACCATATTGATAATGAACCTCCGCATACTGAACCCTCCCCAATACTCAATGAAACAATCCATGATGAAGCTCCACATACAGAAAGTCCCCCGATAGCCAATGAAACAATGCATGATGCAACCCCTCCCGCCTCTCCTCGGAATATTCAAGCCTTTCAAGAAAGGGAAACAATTAAACATGATACAATGGGACGAGATATGACTGATATAATTCCCGACGCTGAGCCCGAAGTGTCATCCGCTGCGAATTTTCAAGGAATATTTTTATCCAGCATGGAAGAGTTTGCAGGCGTTTTGAATTATCATTCCAATATTACTCAACAATCATGGAAAAGGGGGCTTGATAATATCAATAGGATTTACAAAAATAGATGGGAAAATTTACCAACAAAGGATGCTCATACATTCCTGGCCGTTGGTATTAAGGTGATCAGTAACCGAGATCTTAAAATGTCGGCTTGGCTGCAGGACCTTGAGATGGCAGGTGAGTTTTTTTTTATCTTTGTGCATGATACTTGATTATTGGCTGTTGACTGGTGATATAAATTGCAATATACAGGGTTAGATTTTTTTAAGCCAACCGAAACAGAAGCGTTTTTTGATCACAACATTTGGAATCTCAAATTGATGAAGGAATCAGCTAAACCTCCAGATAATCTCGCAAAATCTGAACACTCCTTCTTCAAAATGGTTCAGAGCCTTCTTTACCCCGCCAATCCAGTTAAACATTTTTGGGCAAATGTTATGTTTGAATCCATTCGTTTAGTCTCATACGATGTGATTGCACCCAAACCATATGTTGCACCAACATCAAATTCGACCGATCCTCTTGGACTCAAACGGGGAGCAGTTGAATACCTTGCCTCCTGCTTGAGTAAATCGAAGCAACGTGCAACCCAACTCAGCATTGAAGGTGGCGGGGCTGACAATGAGATATCCACAAAGCCGCACAAGAACCTGGAGGATCTAATGGATACAGTTATCCATTTGATGATTGCATACAACATGGTACGTGCACATACAAAGGTTGAAGTTAATGGCATCAAAGGCAAACTCACGAACTCAAAAAAAAATGAGGCCATCAAAGATCTTTTGGCGTGTCACAAGAATCTTGGAATCAATCGAATTTGCTATGGTATATTAGTGGCATTCTGTGCGGCGGGGGTTCGTGGTTTGATGGTATGCTCAGATGACTGGAGAACAAGCTCAGTTAAAGGGGCTTTAGCACTAATTGACATTTCCGCAAAACTTTCAGAGGGTAAAAATCTAGTGGAGCCAGTGTGGCTATGTACTAATAAGTATATATGTAATTTACTGAATGAAAGTTTCTTCTCATCAGAGTCTTTTAACCCCACTGTACCTCTTAGATTTGATTTTGCACGATGCTTAGTATTAGACTTTGGTGATGCCTGGGTGGTGAGTCGCGGGCTTGGTTCAAGTGATGAGGTCACCTTGACGGTACCCAGGTCAGCTAAACTCACAACCAGGATTGACCCGTTTTAGATTAGCTTTGTACTAGATATATTGTAATTGAATTTTGCAAAGTTATTTATGAATTTAATAATCATGACTTCCTATCCTACTACTGCCCGGATGCCACAGTCTGAGTACCAATAGTAATTGTACGGCGGCATGCCTCCGTACATCATTGCAAAGACTCCGACAAGACGCAAGCTGAGTCAGGCGATGTGCCCGCGAGTAGCACACCCGGGTGCATTGCGGGAAGTCGCGTTTATCACTTCCCGCCAGCCCATAATAGGCCAAATATTCCTGTGTCTTTCAAGAGGACTAGGATAGCTAGGGATCCGCAGCAGGATGCATATTGCATTTGCGTGTGCTTGCAATATTCCAAATGGTTGGATTGGAAAGTGATTGCATGGGAACATCAATGTGGAAAATTGAATAATGCACTATCCACTGCAATTTTCAGGTTCAGGTATTTGAGATCGTGAATTTGCCAAGGTCAGGCGTGAGCTTTCTTTTTAGCCGCAATTAAAAAAGATTCATCCACCGCAATCCAATTTAGGTGATATTAAGAAATCAGTAATCATTCGGTTTCATTTCATTTTCTGCTGAAAGCATGCCATTCACGAAAAAAGGAAAAGAGCGTAAAAGGGAACTCGCGAGAAAGCGTCGGGCTGAGGAAGGAAAGTGTGAGTTACTCGCTTAATCTTAGTGCATATATATAGATATATATATATGCTTCCACATTTATGTGGCACCCTCATTGGGCCCCACTGAAGAACATGGGCTTTAGTCGGTTCAGATTGTGCCAATGTCATGTGGGCTCCAACAGGGAAGTCAAAGGATGTGTGCCGAAGAAAGCTCCTTGGCAGTATCTGATATCTTGTGTGCTTCAACACGTAGTGATCCCTCAACCACTCGGGAATAGTAGCAGATCCCAAAAGACAAATGAGCGCAAAACGACCCGAATGAATAGGTTGTTTTCCTCCTCTCGCCCAACAGCACAAATATCAATGCCAGTATCAGCAAATATCACCCCAAGTGAAATTCGGAGGCTTGTGGATGTCAATCAGATCAAACGCATTCACTTTGGGCGTGTGGCAATTTTCTCTTCAACCGGATTACTCATTGCCCTTGTCGAATTCCAACCATTCACAACAATGAGTGAAGTCGAGGTCAATCAATGGGATGAATTATCACAATTCCTATTTCGCGAAAAGAGTTTCACCGACCCTATTGCAACAAATGGAGCATTACTGGAGGGATTTATGTTCGCGATTGGGTGGCGCAAATGCACCACGAAGAATGAACGATTTGGTCTGTATGGTAGTGCTGGCAAAATTGGAAATGCAAAAGATGAATGGCGGGACCGAGGTGCCAATCTTAGCTCGGTGGGTCGCATTCTAGCTCAATCCTTACGATATGTTGGGGATAATTTATTTCAGAAGATTCAAAATTGCTACAACTCATTGGGGGTTCCGTCTTTTGATCAAGTCAACTATTAAGGCGATATTCCGGCAAATCAGGGTGCATTCGAGTTCGCTTCCGCACTCACTTTCACCATGAATGGATTCAAAAACGCACCTCATGTTGATAAGGATGCATCGCTGTATGCTTCGGGATGGTGGTTTCAAGCTGATAAGCGGACCGGCCAAATTCAAAGAGATGCGTCAAAGCGGTGTACAGGGGGAAAATTGATTTTCCCAAATGAGCATTTTTGGATTGATCTATCCGCACGTCATGGGCTCATTCAGGTAGTGTGGGCCAGTAGTACATTTGTTCATTATACTGATCCAGCACAGGACAATGAAAGCACGACACTAGTGGGTATGTCCGCACAATGCTCAAGCAGGTTAGCAAAAACAATGCGGCAAAAAAGCAATGGCTATTATGAGATTGGCGAGAGAGCGGGCTATCAAATCAGGGATGGTAATACAATCTCATGCCGATTCAAAGAATGAGGAGATTTGCAAGTGGGTTGGGTAAGTAATGGTGAGGTAAGGCAGAGGACAATATACACCAGGATTGGATGGATTCGAGTGCGGGAGATGGGGTGTCTCACATGAAAAAGGGGTGAAGTGGATTATGTACGGTGGCATGCCATCGTACATCTGTCCTGGTTTGTTGCTATTGTCCAGGATGCCAATGCTTCACACGCGAATCCTCATGCTTGTGCAGGTTCTGACAATGCTGAAAGTTCCTTACGCCTATGCGGGGTGCCAACGCTACACACGCCAATCCTTGGGCCTGTGCAGGCTCCCGAAAATTTACACGCCAATCCTTATGCCTTTACAGGCTTTCGACGATTCACACGCCAATTCTTACGCTTGTGAAGGTTCCCCACAATGCTGAAATTTTCTTTAGCCTGTGCAGGATCCCAAGAATTCACATGCCAATTCTTACGCCTGTGCAGGCTCCCAACAATTCACACGCCCATCCTTATGCTTGGGGAGGGTCCCAAAAGTGCTAAAATTCCTTACGCCTGTACAGGCTTCCGACAATTAACACGCCAATCCTTACGCTTGGGAAGGTTGCCAACAATGCTGACAAATTCTTACGCCTGTGCAGGCTCCCAACAATTCACACGCCAATCCTTATGCCTGTGCAGGCTCCCAACAATTCACACGCCAATCCTTACGCCTGTGCAGCCTCCCGACAAGTCACACGCCAATCCTTACGCTTGTGAAGGTTCTAGACAATTTAAACAATTCAATACATGAGTAAGACTCATAGCGTGTGACCATAGGAAAGGCCATGTTTCACGAATCTGGACTCGATTGCTCACATACGGGAACCTCCCGCTTTTTTACAGTTAGGAATGGGTATGGCTCTAAACCATGGAAGAAGAAAATATATGAGAGGATAACGGCAACTATTGGCGCATTTTGAGAAAAAGAGGTTCACGAAAACAAATACTCACTCAAACTCTTGGTGGGGCACTTACAAAAATAATTCTCACGCAATCAGGGTTTTTCTCTAAGGAGGAAATAAGTAATTTTTACGTGAACAAAGAATGTAATAGAATTTGAACATAACAAGAATTGAAGACAAATATTTTATTCAAAAGAAAGTATTACAAAAAATAAAAAGAGGAAATAATGGGATTTTTTTTTTAATTTTTTATTTTTCGAGGAATTTGGAGACTATCCCGGTTATGTCCTCCTTTGGATAAGCCTCCAGTGCCTGGGCAAGGAGGCGGTTTAGTTCGTCCCGGAAGTCCCGGTGCATCTCATTTCGATGAGTTGCATCCACGAAAGGAATCATGTGGAGCAAGCGACGATGCTCCAACAAGATTCGGTTGATCGAATCGTGGACGATTGCTCGAGGAATCATTAGGGTTGGTCGCAGGTCGGTGAATTCCTGGCGAGCGTCATCGTGGGAATGAGACGAGCTTGGCACCGGGGGGGAGGAGGCGTTGGGGTTCTCGGGGGCACTGGAAGGGATCTCTGGGGAGGGAACCGGGGTTGGAGTGGAGGGGGGGGGGAATGGAAGGGGAAGGTGGGCGAGTCGGGTAAGAAGAAGGGGGAGGGGGAGGGGGATGGGGAACTGGGGATCCCACGGGCGTATCGTCGATGATGATTATCGAGCGAGGAGTGGCGGGACGATCTGGAGACGGTTGAAAAAGTGGTGAGGAAAAGTTGAGAAGAGTGAAGAAGGAGAAGTGGTGACTTACCAAAAGGTTCCTCCGTGGATTGCGTAGGAGCCACCTCAGGTTCTGGCTCACGAGTCGTATCGTCCTCAGGTGGTTGGGACGATGGACTCGGGCCAGGAATAGGTGGCTCTTCGGTTCGGGAGGGTTCTAAAAAAGGAGTAAGTGTCAGTTCACTCAACTCGAAAGTGAAAGTGAAAATGAAATGAAACTTTGGCTGCTTACCACGGAATAATTCCTCAGACCATCGGGTGCCACTCGGGCCTGGAGTGGGTTGCCGCGGGGTTTGCTCGCAAGGCAAACTGGGAACGGGAGAGTCGTGTCGGGGGGGATTCGGGGGGTTTGGTTCTATGAGTAATGGAAAAAAGTCAGTATTATTGCGTGAAGAGAAATGAGATAAAGAGGAGAAATGAAACTTACTTTGGTGTTTGAATCCCATCGGTGATAAGACATGGTGACGATCAGCCCAAGCTCGAATGTCCTCTCGCCATCGCCATCCTTCATCGGCCGGATAATCACTTCGCTCCGGTCGAGGAGTGAAGTGACCATCGGATGGTGGCCTAGGAGGGGGAGTGGACAAATCGATACTGGAGGGGACAGGGCTAATCGTCCGGAATCGTTCCCGTTGGCCTGTTTGGGGGCCCGGCGTCCATTCACGCTTGGAAATGGTTTCATCATCGTCTACCACAAAGGAGTCCTCGCGAGGGCGTCTTGGGCGAGAACTCGTCTGGCCTCGTGGTCGGAAGGGGCGGACAACGAACGAACATTTCTTGTGTGCTTGTCGGCAAGCATCACAAGCGTCGTTCGTCGTCGAGGAACGAATGCAGGGGATACCCTCCTTGGTGCATAACGTGCACGACATCTAAAAACAAAACAAAACAGGTTAGTAACTGAATAGAAAGTAAGCAATCAAGAAAGAAAAGGAAGACATACGATGATTTATATAAATATAAAACGGAATCAAATTAAAGACGCTCTAGTCGGAAGTTTTTAAAAGTCTGGAAGGAAGTCGTGAAGAAAGAAAAATATTAATATCGGTACATAATGTTGACTAAAGTTTAATTGGAGAAAACGTACAAAGTAGATAGAAGTGGGGTTCTGAAAGTATTAGCAGGAAAAATAAAAAGCGAGCAGGAAGGGGAGTGGGGTTAGTCGAGTGCGAAAGAAAAGACTGGAAAGGCAGGAAGACGAGGGGGAATACGCACAAGAAGGACAAACGCGGGTGAGGTTGAACGAAGTGGAGCGGGTGAGAAAGAAAGTGAAGTGCGTGTCGTGTGAAGATGGTCTTTTATACCAAGGTGAAGCTGAGACGATCTCAGCAGTTGCAGCACCCGCAAAAGTCTCAGCTTCAAGGCGTGTGGGCAAAATTGAAGCTGAGTCTCAGCAAATGCTGCAACTGAGAGGTGAAATGCTCGCGTGAGGCAGAAGAACAATGGGGGTCTGGCTGAGTATTGCAATTTATTGAATTGTCAAGCTGAGTATTGCAATTTATTGAATTGTCATGCTGAGTCAAATCCCCTTTGTTTCCTTAAATTGCCACCCGATCACCCAGGAGGGTGGTCGTGAGGCCCTTATTGATTGTGCATTGTGGGTGCAATGCACAAGTGACCGCGGCAAGATCACCGGCCTTATGGCCTGGTGATAGTCTTTGAACAAAGGGGGGGGCTGTAAAACAAGTGAATACAGCGTGAGCTTGCCTTGACCCATTGCTCAGGTTTGCTTTCGGGTCATAATTGAAATGCTCAGTGGCTGAACATTTGAATTGCACAGTAATTGAACAATTGATATAACAATATCAAATGCACCGCTGAGTATTGCAATTTATTGAATTGTCAAGCTCAGTCACATCCCCTTTGTTTCCTTAAATAGTCACCCGATCACCCAGGAGGGTGGTCGTGAGGCCCATTTTGAATGTGCATTGGGGGTGCAATGCACAAGTGACCCATGCAGAAAAGCACCCGGTGCATTTGGTCACAAGTGACCGCGGCGAGATTACCGGCCATATGGCCTGGTAATAGTATGTGAACAAAGGGGGGGGCTGTAAGACAAGTGAATACAGCGTGAGCTTGCCTCGACCCATTGCTCAGGTTTGCTTTCGGGTCATAATTGAAATGCTCAGTGGCTGAACATTGGAATTGCACAGTGATTGAGCTATAGATATAACAATATCAAATGCACCATGCTGAGCCATTGCTCAGTCGTTTTTGTATGCGCGCACTCTGAGCATTTGGCACAGCATCGGATGACATTTCAGCAAGGTGCAGCATTTCACACGCTTTGGTGAAGTGCTCCAAACTGAGCCTTTCAGTGAGCTATTGCAGAATTAGTTCATTCCATGGCTTTACTGAGCACTTTCACACGGTGCTTTTGACCATGACATGCTCAGCTTGCGTGTGCAAATCGGGTGAAACGCAATGCTGAGCATGTGGCACATGAGCTACGTAAATGCAAATGATCGGAAGGTGCATGCACATTTGCTATATGCATGCAGGCTCAAGTAGTATTACACCTTCCTGATCTGTACAGTACAGTCAACACTGTAGTACGCAGTACACCTTTGTAAATGTGTACTGCGGGGCAGAGCAAAAAGCTGTTCAACAATGTAACATGCAATCACGTCAAGCCATCGAGTCATATCTCTCACCTGCATCCCTTTGATGCACCTTGTTGGACAGCTCTGCCTAATTACGGCACAGATGCGCATGTAATCCAAGTTAATGTAAGTGGGTCATAATGGGATGACTTAATATTTGGGTCATACACAAAGAGTTGATTCACTCCGGTGCCATGGTTGGGGCAAACAATGACTAGCCCGCTTGTTCATTGTCGGGCAGCCACACGCTTTCATACGCACCCCCAATGGGTCATACGCAGGCAACTTTCACACGCCTGGAACACATTTTACTGCCAGTCTTCCAGCTGCGTATTTTCTTGCTCGGGTTGTCAGCTTGACTGCAGACGCTCACCCGCTTGCGCGTGGAAACCTGAGGCCAATCAGTGTGGATTTGCTTCAGCCTCATCCACATTAGATTAACAATCCCAGCCTATGATTGCTGAGGCTGGTCATGTTGGCGTGGTTATCTCCCACCGCGGGTCATTTTCTTTACGTTCTCACACGCCCTGCACAAGTTGTGGCACCTGGCTTGCAGCCAAAAAATCCCTTGGGTGTGTGGCCTCTTTCTCCGGAGTTCTGTACGCGCGTGAGGCAAAGACCCGGATGCCAATCTCGGTGGATTAGTACTCGCCTCAAACGCCATAGGGGTGAATGTATATGTGGATCACGGCTCACGGCTGGCCCCCCCTTTGATCATCCCACACATTCCCCCTGAAAGCCCAGTATGCATCAGTCAGCAAAAAACTTCAGGCCAAACCAAAGTCATGTTTGGTGGCATGCCACTGAACATATCTCACCCGCCCACACACAAACATCCCCACAGTGAGATTGCCCTTTGAAACTGCCAACATTGCCCAGTAGGTCCCTGTGAATAATTAACCTGGGGAGGATACGCTCATTGTTTGCTTTCACACCAGCGAACATGACTGCATGCCTCTAATATGCCCTCCACAATAAGTTGCTACAGCCCACCCAATTTTGGATTTGCTAATGTCAACTTGGTTCCACCAAAGGTTTCGTAACTTGTTGCAGATCCAGCAGTCATGTCGGTGCACCCACATTTTGGCCACCTTGCCTTGATATATGCCCCAAATCGGATATGAAAATTATGAGCCCAAGAGGCCCACCTCCATCAAGACCATGCACGTAACCACAGGCCATCCCCCTTTTGGCCTGTTGCTGCCACTCATATAAGTTCCCCACCTGTGCTTATTCCTCTTCATTCCCTTTAGCTAACCCTTCCCGATCATATAATTTGCAACTGTCCCCAAATAATTTAAAATAGCCATCATGTCAACCCCTTCACAACCACTTTGCATTGGGATGATTAATATTTGTATTCAAATAAATAGTGATATAACCTTAAAGCCTGAGAATTCCCACTTAGGTTCTTGGATTATCCTATGGCACAATCAACACAACATATTCGTATATCTCCCCAATCACCAGCATGCTATTGGCTCTCTCCCGGGAACCCTTTCCCAAACGTTGATACCATTCCTTGGGGCACCCAAAACGTTCATGCACTGTGGTCCTGGTGGGGCATGGATTGAAAATTGCCAATCCAATCCTACTCAAATATTATTCGTTGAGGGAGTATTTATGACTGATGCCAATGATCCCTCCTCATCTCAGAAACCCAATCTAGCATTGATGTTCTTCACATGGTATCCAAACATTCTATTCATAATGGAAAGCTTTCGAACACAAGATTTCAAGCTTAAAATGCCCAAAGAATATGACTGTACTACTCATTGTCAATGTCAACTCTTTACTCCGACATTTCCCGCTTCAAACTCGACGCCTGCTTCATATCCTGCTGTTTCATCATTGATTTCCAAGCAAAAACTGATACAATTACCCAGTGGATCAGACCTCCCCATGATGACCCCGCCCCATTCCATTATTCAAACCCCCCTCCTCCCTCATCAAAAGACCGGACTAGCTTTTCTCTGGGATCGAGAAATCCACAATGGCCAATCAGCCCGTAACCTTTGGGCAACCTCACCCCCAGGATCCACTTTTAATGCCAGGCACATCATTACAAACAAGGTCGTTAGCTCATTTGAATCCCTTTCGACCAATACCCCTCTTGGAGGACTGCTTGCGGATGATATGGGATTAGGTAAAACCATTCAGGCCATTGCTCTAATTGGTACCTCCAAGGAGCCGATGATTGCAAACCCCCATCGCTCCACGCCCACCATGATCATCTGCCCCCCTCGCTTAATTACCAACTGGCAATCAGAAATATCCAAGCATGCTCAGGCTGGAGCACTGCATGCCAAAATCTACCATGGTCCCACTTGTCACTCATTATCCCAAGCCGACATCTTAAAATATGATATCATCATCACTTCTTACAATACTATCACCCAAGAATTTAAGCAAACCAATCCCTCTACATCATTCATTTTTCAAATCAATTGGCATCGTATAATCTTGGATGAAGCACAGTGAGTGGCTGAGCTTAAATGATTCAAATTACCTTTTATATCCAATAACCCTTGCCCCCTCTTATAGCTATATTTGCTCTCAATACACTGCCACTCACCGTGCCATTAATAGCCTCCTTTCATCCGGTCGAATATGTTTAACGGGCACACCTATTCACAACACCATTTATGACCTTTTGGGCATAATATCCTTCATCACTCAACCCCAGAGTGCCAATCAAGATAATTGGTCACCATTCATCCTGAGTAGTCTTTCAAAAGGTTGCAATGATATTTTGCATTTGGCATTGCGGCATTTAAGTTTGCGCCGCACCAAAACCACACATCTCGAATCTCTCCCCACTATTAGCCATCATTATGAGCTGCTCCCACTCAACCCAACCATGCAGCAAGAATATTCCACATTATATGAAGAATTCCTATCATCCAAAAGCAAAGGACCAGGAGAGTTTTTCAGAAATATTAATAAGATGCGAATATGTTGTAACCATCACATCATGCTTAACACAATTGCGGAGGCGGAGCTGGAAGACCCCGAGGGCAGGAGCACTCAGGATAACTCCCCAAGAATCACACGAACTATTGTGGATGTGGAAACATGCATGATGAGTAGTAAAATTGCACACCTCCTACAAAGCTTAATGAAGAACAAACAAACAAGGTGTGGTCCAACGAAATCGGTGGTTTATACCCAATGGACCCAATTTCTAGATTTGTGCGTTAATTCTAATATGCATCCATTACCAATTGACTCCATCTGACTTTTTTATATTGTAGAATTGGTATTGCTCTTGCCCATCACTCTATCCTTTCAGCACGAATTGATGGAACAATTACACCACGAGCGCAGGACAAGGCGCTTGAGAATTTCTTCAATAATCCTGAATGTGAAGTACTGATTGCATCCATTGCCGCGGCTGGAACTGGCCTCAATATAACTTGTTCTAATATAGTCTATTTAATGGTGAGGGGCCCCCCAAAATTCTCCCCTGATTTTCAGACCCTGACATCCACATTTCCAGGAGCCTAATTGGAACCCAGCCATTGAGGCTCAGGCTGTTGATCGTCTACATCCTATTGGCCAACAACGACCTGTACAGGTCATCCACTATATCACTCCTCATTCAGTTGAGGTCAACATGCGGAAGGTACCTTTCAACCTCATCTTTCACTTGATTGTATTACTATCCTGAAATCCTTCCTTATGGGAATGCCATATTCCAATCACCAATAGGTCCAAGAAAAGAAAAAATCATTAACTGCGTGAGCCTTACTGATATTATATAATTTGTGATTGACAAAGTTGATAACTCCTGTTGACTCTGGCACAGGTCCACAATTATGAACACCATGAGCTGGATCGAACTTCTTCAATATTTCCTCAATGAAAATGAGCAATAGAGTATTATTGCAAGGGAGACGGTGATACATTTCAATTCATATTGTCTATATTCTAACATATTTAGCAAGTTGTTGCATCCTTAAGAGATAATAATCAGATTTTATTACACCTGCACAAATAATTCACAAAATTTTAATTTGTCAAAGTGCTATACCGTGACAAATTACTAAGTTATTGCAGAGCATCACCATTAGGCCTAATAACTGGCATGTCAAGTATCTTGAGGGCGCTAGTCTGCATCTTACTACAGCCTTTGAGCCAATCTTGATCAAATACCTGAAATGATAGGCCTTCCGGAATATCACCATCATCTGTCGATCGTAATTCTGGCAATCTATCAATAGTTTTTTTACCCTTTTTTTTAATCCGATTACAAAACTCTATGTCTCTATCCATTTTCAATACCAAATCATTAAATAACTGGGAGCGCCAGCGTAATCCCACTTTGCGGTAAACTTGACGGCCATTTTCCAGTACCTCCTCAGTATCTGAGCATACTCGAGGGTCATTGAATTGTGAGGCTAGAATGGGAAATTTAGCCGTATCACACCATTCACGACGGAGGTCACAGGTCTGCACATAATCAAGTAGATCATCATCAGACTTGGTCCACAATGAAGAAGAGATACAGTAACTAACTCTTTGACGAATCTTTGCGAGCTTTTGATTCTCCTTCTTTTTTACCAAATACTCCGCATCCTTTTGAATAGACTTCCATTCTCTTTTCAAATAAGTGAAATATCGCTCCATTAAAGCCGCCACGACCCCATAGTTGTTATGATCCTTGTTCCAACAGTAGTGATGATACTCAGTGCTGACAAGTGCAAGACGGAATGTACGGTAAAACACCATAGACATCAGCTCGTTGAACGGATGTTGCCATGAGCTCTCCCAGTCCCAAGTGAATCGCTTTAGTCCTAGCTTGTGGAGCTCATTTTTGCAGTAGCTTTGGAAACCCTGAGACTGAACCTGTGTTGATGGCTCATTGAACACATCCTCGGGGACATAACTGAGATGACCAGCCACTTGAATTGCAATTTCACGCTCTTCTGTGCTGGGTGGTGCTGGTAGTGAGGAAAAATCCTTATCCCTAACTTTGAGTAGGAACAGGCAATGTGCGTGTACTTCTGATCTCATTCCATGGACATTCTCTGGAAGTTCTGCCTTCAGCCATTTTTGTTGCTCCTTCTGGCTTGCACGTTTTGCCACATTGTGAGCTTTGCGGGCCTGGTTCCTTTGCTGTTTGACCTCGGATTGTTCAAGCATACTCTGGGCGAGGCCCAGCTGAGGATGGGTGAACTCACTATTTGATTGAGTGCCTTGCTCATGCGCTGTGAAATTGTCCCTCCTTGGTTCATCATTTCTTTCACTTTGAGTCGGAGACATGTTCTCATCCTCATCATCCACCATTGTTGCTCTTGATGTACTGGCATGACCCATTCTTGGTTTGGAGGCATATGGATGATGACGTCCAGTGACTTTCTCTTTATGGACCAGAGGTGAAGACGCATAAAGTTCATCCCCTGCTATGCAAATCATCAGTTAACACATCAAAACATTAATGAAGACTGGTCATCCTCACGATCTTCAATTGGCTCCTGAGATCGGACTGACTTGCCTTTAGGTGCCATATCTAACCCATGAGACAAACATATCAAATTGTGAATAAGTTTCTACTCCAAAATTCAAATGACTTACTTTGATGAAGCGTCAATACTGGATTTCCCTCCGACAGACCGCTCCAAGATACATTTTCCAAAGGTCTTTTTCGTCGCCCCCCATCCACGCGCCTTTCATCACCCACATGAACCTGCGATCCTGATGGAATATTGAGGGTTGGCTGTTTACTTTGGCCAAAGGGATCCTGGGATGCGACTGGATTCCAACCGGGATTAAGGAGGAACTCACGTGGAAATTTTGATTGGGGATTAGCGTGTGAGGAGATTTGAGGTGTGCCTTCTGGCCCCTGAGACACATGAATTTGTGTATTAGTGGGATTCGGGGGAATTGGAGTGACGGAAATATTTGGGATTGACTAAGTGCTTGAAGTTGGAGCCTTTGGATTGCCCACATCAATGTTAAGACCTGATACATTCATTGAGGATGCAATAGGGGTTGTGAGAGGAATGTTGGGACTCAATGGTGACTGTGTTTGAACATATTCTATGCTAGATTCACTATTTGAGTCATGAACAGAACCTGAACGGGATTTATGTGACTTGAAAGATGACATAAGGGCCGAAAGAGTACACCAATATTTTTAACTAGATAAAACACCTCAGTATTATGATAAAATAGAGTGATATGAGATGAAATCTTTTCAAATTCAGAATAGAGAAATTCTATGAATAGTTGGAACTAAGTGTTGTGTGGAAGTCAGATAAGACTCTTTTGAGGAGAATCCTCCCTGCCTCCTCTTGAGCTCCTCCGCTTTTGTCGGAAACCACCCTGCACAGCCTACCAGCATATAATGTGGTATTTCCTTGATCTCAAAGGGGACCCATCATTCATAAGTAATCATATTCAGTACCATTTATGCCTCCCCATTGTCACATTTTGTGAATTATCCAAACTGCCCATATATGCATTGAAATTCCACAACATTGTACATCTGTAAAGGGGTATATTCATGAAGGATTTACCCACAAAAGAGACATCACCTTTTCCCGAAAGGCAAAACAATCCAAATCACATTCCAACTGATTCAAAGCCCGCCGCACTCAAACCAAATACCAAGACTTTAGCTGCACTCCAACCCCTTATGTAATAGAGTTATATAGTTATGTCTGTAATAAGGTTTAAACCATGTACGATGGCGTGCCAGCGTACATGGATTAAATGTTAATCCCCTCAATTCAATGGTAACACTTCACTAATGGAACCCCCTCAATGGTCAAACCCGCACTATCACAATGTGTAAATAAACTAGAATATGTATGAGCATTGAGCAGCATGGCATTTTACCCAATTAAACGCCTAACCAATTCCGCCATCCAGATGAGACATGTTAAACTTTATCCACTGCAGCTCATGCTCCATTACAAATGGGATAAAATCCTCAGCTGGCTCAAATCATCTCCCCCTTCATAAATAATCACTGAATTTTATTTCCAATTAATAACACTCCTAAAAACTTTCACATCAACCATAGATATTTATACACAAACCAACCGTACTCCCAATTCCTGCAACAATGACAACCCGGCCATATTCCTCAATGCGTATATGCATGTGTCAACACTGCTCAGCTCAAACACACTCTTCCCCTGAGGGTGATAGGCAAGGAGTTGCCTTCACACCTGTCCAATATAAACAGCACATTAAAAAGCTCAAATCAACCATTGCACCCAAATCTCTTCCAAACATCCCTACTTCTGCATCAGGATCTGGGTGCCCACAAATTCTATTGGATCAAATCTTCCCAGCTGATTATTCATGTTTGACCCAAAGCACTTTCCCAACTCCAGCGGGTCTCAATTCAACTGCACAGAAACCATATAGTGGCAGTCAAACCCTTCCCCCACAAGACCTAGGAATGATAATATCTGCCATTCTATCATTAAGGTATAATTTACCCCGCAGGGCTTCACGCATACTCAACCCCGCCCTGAACCTGCTGATCAAGTCCAGTATCTCAAGCTCAGCTGGTCCCCCCGCTCCTGCATTCCATATACCTCAAGATCTGAGTACCATATTTGAACATCTCCAATTGGAGCCAGTGATTCAAAACTCTATATGTTGTCCTCAATGTTTCTCTCTTAATGGCCTTACTGAATCAGTCACAACTGACCAACCCCACTGTCAACGCCATAATGACCCAAATGATCATGATCCCCCTTGCACACAATCATTAGGCAAATTCATCTATTCATCTGAACCCCACACCCAAAACACAACCAACATGAAGCAAAAATTTATACCAACAAAACATTTCATTTATCAACCATTCAAAAATTGGCTTGCCAGATTTCTCCAGCGGGCTGGAATTATGGACATTCTGCATCAACATCAACAATCCCAAACTCCCGAAGATTCCCCAAAACGTGACGTCTGGGATGGATTGGTCTGGAGACGCTTCACTGGCACTAGAAATATCCATGACCCCCCATTCATGTCCATTCCTGGTGCATTGGCCTTCTCCATATATGTGGACTGGTTTAATGCACATGGAAAGTCAACCCGGTTGGCTAGCATTGGACCTATCATGCTTATTTGTCTTAATCTCCCCCCAAGTGAAAGATTGAAGCCCGAGAATGTCTATGTAGCAGGAATCATCCCTGGTCCAAAGGAGCCAACTGCGCTTCAATTGAATTATCTATTAATGCCACTCATCAACGAGCTCAAAGAGCTATGGCAAGGTTACCATTTTGCACCCACCTCAACAGGTCCATCAGGATCCTTTATCCGTGTTGCCATCCTCACAGCCATTGCGGATGTGGTTGCCATGCGCAAGCTTACTGGATTTATTTCCCATTCAGGAAACCACTTTTGTAATTTTTGCACCATTCACAAAGCTCAAATTGAAGAAATTGGTCCTCAATTTCACTACACGCGCTCATACCAAAGTCATAAATCAACCATTGCCAAATGGCTTCGGGCAACCCCACAACAAAGACAAGCAATTTTCTCTGAGTATGGAGTGTGATATTCAATTTTGGAAGACCTTCCGTATTGGGATGCAACCAGAATGGTTAATCTTGACATAATGCATAATTTAATACTTGGAATTTTGAAGGATCATGCAACTTTCAAATTGTGCATTCCAGAGGCGAAATCAAAAATTTACTTCAGGTCCCGCAGGAAATCCAATGACACCAACAGTTCAGACTCAGATTCCATGACCTCCAACAGCTCTCTTGATAAAATCACATTGAGAGAGGCCCGCTCCCTGAGAAGAGACGCAGCAAAAATAATAAATGGACCACTCCCCACTACTTCCACCCGGAAAAACTACTTCCCAATGCCCACCCTTCACACAGAACATCCATCTAGTGGTTCTGCGGAGATTCCTTCATTTGATGCCGATTACATCCCCACTTCTGAAATACCCTCTGAATTGGACATCACTGCACTGAGCGATCACCAGATCAAGGGTGAGGCTCTTGAGCATCTCCGACAAATCATATCTGAGACCATAATTCCCTCATCATGGACAAGAGCTCCCCGCAAAATGGGTTCCCCCTCTCATGGTAGCTTAAAAGCCGCTGAATGGGCTCTCTTATATAAGGTCTATATTCCATTTCTAATGCTCAGTCAACAGATGTCATTAGATGCACACCAATCCGCCAACACACAAAGAAAAATGGGTCAGTCAGAAGAACTTGCAAATGAACTAGCCAAGAATACATTCCATTTGATTAGTGCTATCAACATTGCCACAAGCTGGACTGTTTCAATAGATGATGCGACTGCATTTGCTGAACATTGGAAAAAATTCCGCCTTTCCAATCAACACCTGTTCCCAAAACAGAAAAGTAAACCAAATCATCATTTTGCTGATCATATTCCCGAACTCTTCCAACGTTGGGGCCCAGCACAAGCCTCAGCCACATGGGGTTATGAGCGCTTGATTGGAGTATTTGCAAAGATGCCAACAAATAACAAGATATGTATGTCAATTAATAAGATCAATATATTCACATTGATTAAACACCTGAACTGAATAAGACTAACTTTTCGCAACTCTGAATAGATGATATAGATAAAACCTTACTTCAACATATCTGTCGATGTTCCAACCTTTCCGTTCTCCTGAAATCCCCATCTGTGTCATGTGAAATAAAACAGCTTTTCGAATCACAGCCACCTGCCGTGTTCAATCACCATAAATATAACAAGCCATCCCGCCATGACCAACAAAATTATGATTGCCTGGTTGAGTACTTACAGACTTTTCATGCAACAAGGGAAATAGTTGATTGGATCACCTTAGACACTACCGTGCAATCCACAAGTCCTCCCACTTCAAGGATTGTCTCACCTTGGTATTTTCCAGTTTCAAAGATTAATATTGGGAACAATATATTTTCAACTGAATCCAAAAATATCAGCAACAGTGTGATATGTTTTCTGAGGGGCAACTCACGACAATTTGGTATTATTGATAGCATTTTCAAAGTCTCTGAGCCATCTAGCATACTGAACAATAACTTTCTGATTTTAAAACCTTTGAAGATTGATGTGAATTTCCTACCAGATTGGCCGCATCTGAATATTTATAAAGCTGTTGGTTTTGATGATGGACACTTGATTATATCTGAAGAAGAACTAGAAGGTAACTGTGGATTGTATGATAACAAAGCTCTGTCATGTGGACTGCTTGTAATGATAAAGCCGTTATTTCATGATATTTAGTCTACAAAAATGCAAATCTCTCAGATTCATTAGCAATTTTGCTAGTGAAATAATTGCCTCAAAATTTAGTGACAGACACATGCCATTGTGACAAGCAAAGCCCATTATTTCACATTGCCACAAAGAACTTACTATTTTGACATTGGGTACAGTGTGAATAAGCCAAGTCCAATGATCAAATGACCCACACACTCACCCTTCACAGCATCCAAAATTTCTAACTGCGCCATCATCATGTTGGAAGCGGAATCGGCTTTTGCGTACCCACACCCGCATGTGCACCCGCACGCGCCAATGCACACGCACACGCACCCGCACACGCCAATGCACACGCACACGCACACCCACCCGCACGCGCCAATGCACACGCCCACGCAAACGCACCCGCCCCCACGCATGCACACGCACACTTCATGGATGACCTGGTGAAGTCAAACCCCCCGCCTACATCAAGACTGGCTGAAGGACATCTTTGATGTGTGTGTGTGCAAACAGGCGGGTCTGGTGTAATTTTTACCAATCATCGGACGGTTGTGGGATGATCAGGTGGTGAGGAATCTGAGTTGAAGGCACAGGGGAACCAATATGATTGGATGTCACAGGATTTGGTGTAAGACCAGAGTGTGACGTGTGCTCGACGTTCGCTTGATTTTCGCTTGACGTGAGCTCGACTTTTATCCTGCTTGACGTTTGCTTGACGTGAAGTCAATCGCCGACGATTGACACGAGATTCGCCCCGGTGTGAGAGTTGAAAATTAAGGTTAATGCTCACCAACTACTTTGAGCAGGAATAAATTTGTTATTCGTTGTCCAATGATGATGGGACTTTATGGTATTTTCAGTCCTCCTAAAGGCCCTGTATTTCCTTAGATGAAGGTTCCCATCTGGTATGGAATCTTCTGCCAACCATTTGTCTTTATCTGCTTTCTGGTTTTTAAATCTGACAAAGTATTGTCTTTGGTCTTTACCATTCAGTCTGATCTTCCTTGCCTTGATGAGTTTCTTCACAGGGCCAGGGGAGTCTTCCACCTCCACTATTTCTAGTGGAGTGTGATTCTTCTTCCTAGAGGGGAACTTTTCCTCCTCTGTCTGCAAGTAAGGCTTGAACAAATTTCCTGGGAATACTTGGTGTTTCCTAGAAAATTCCTCTGTGAGTTTGACCTCCACTGCATTCTTCCCTGTCAGCTTAATTAATATGAAGGGCCCTATAAATGAGTCTCCCATTTTCTTTGGTCCCTTAAGATTGTTGAAGTTCAGTGTAGACACTAGCACTTGGTCCCCTTCTTTAAATTCAGGTTTCATGTGTGGTTTGTCCCACCTCTTTTTGTTGTATTCTTTTGCCTCAGCTATGTATTTGGCAGCTGTGTCACAAGCCTTCTTCCAAATATCATGTAATTCCTTGGCTGTGGGGTGGATGGTTAGAAGATTCTTCTTCAAGTGATCCACAGGCAACAGGCGGTTCCACCCTTTTTCTACCAGTGAAGGTGATTTCCCTGTGGTAGAATTCTGACTAGTGTTATAAGCCGGTTGGACTGCTGGTAGAAGGGGAACACAGTAATGGGTGTATCCTTAATGGTCCTTGTATTCCACACCATATTCACAGAATCTTCTGATGATGTCCTCCATGGTTTGGATCATCCTTTCAGCTAAACCATATGTCTGTGGGTGGTAAGCTGTGGAGAATGCAATTTTAGTACCAATAATGTCATACAAGTTGGTCCAAAGTTCTGATGTGAATTTTGGGTCCCTATCACTAATCATAATTTTAGGGACACCACAGGTGGATATCAATTTCTTTCAAAATGACAAGGCAGTATTCATTTCTGTATCCTCCTTGTGACATGGTAGGCACCTCACACTCTTGCTGAACCTATCAACTATGATCAGGAAAGCATTGACGTTTTCTTTGCCTCCTGGGACAAGTCTTGTCACCCAGTCCATGTTGATGGTTTCCAATGGGTGTTTAGGTTCTTTGATGTGTTGAAGTAGCCCATACTTCCCATGTTTTCTGTTTTCCTTCTGCAATCTTTCACAAGTATTGATATATTCACTCAACCCTTGATCCGATCTGGGCCACCAAGCTGCACTTCCTACCCTTTCCTTAGTCCGGTCTTCACTCATGTGTCCCATATAGGGGCAGTCATGACATTCTTGCAGGATCAGGGATATATGGTCCCTGTCTATTACAGTGAGTGCACTTGTGTGCTGCTCTCTATGGTAGAGCAGGCCATCTATAAGGAAACATATCTTGTCCTTATAGTCCCACAACCAGGGTTCCCCTAACTGGTATTTCAGTTCTGGGCAACTGTATTTCTGTTGAAGGAGTTGCAACAATATGCCACACTGTTTATGTTTAGGATATGTTTTCATCACCGCATTGAATAATTCATTATGCAGTTCTGAGGAGCTTATTCACAATATGAGAATTTCTGTTCCTTGTGAATCAGTTTCTCCACTGTTTGGGGTACCACATCCTGGTGCCCATTCAGAAAATCTGAATTTTTTCCTCCTATCTATTGACATGAAATGGATAGGGATCTTGGCTGCTACTTCAGGGTCATAAGCTGGGTTTCTTTTGACATTGTCCAGTGGCCATCTGCTGAGGTCATCTGCAATGGTGTGGCTTTTCCCTTCTTTGTATATGATGGTCATATTGCCTCTATACTCTTGGGTAGCTATTTTCCATTTCAGCATGTGTCTATTGGTAGTCTTCATTCTCAGTAAAGACTTCAAGCCTGTGTAGTCTGTGTAGACTTCAAAGACTGCACCATCCAAATAATAGTGGCGTTTCTCTAGAGCCCAGACGAAGCATAGACATTTAGTCTGGGTGGCCCCATAACTTCTTTCTGAATCTTCCAGTTTCCTAGAGATGTAGCATATACCTCCCTCTCTTGGTTGACCATCAAAAATTTATCTCTGGTGAAAGGCTGCTCCTAAGCCTGGGCTACATGCTGCATCTATGTATAACTTCAATGGTAGTTCAAATTCAGGCAAGATGAGTACAGGTACATTTGTGAGTTCATGTTTGATCCTCTCATATGCATCCCTTCTTTCCTTGGTAATTTCAAAAGCTAAACATTTTGAACATATCTTGTATAGACTACTATTTATGGGGGCAAATTGCTGATGTGGTTTCTGTAGTAGCTAGCAAACCCAAGGAAAGATTGAGTTTCTTTGATTTTCTTTGTTACTGGTTTGAGAAGTACTGCTACTAATTTGTTCTGGTCTCTGGCAAGACTAAGACCTGAGACTTTGAGTTCCAGTTCCAGTCATTCTTTTCAGCCAAAGTTGCAGTTTTTAAGTGAAGTTTTCAGATTGATGGGTGTGCACTTCCTTAGTACTCTGTCTATGCACTGCACATGGTCTTCCCATGTCTCTGAGTATAAAATGATGTCATCAATATATACTACCATCCAGCCTTCCAATATTCCTCTTTAGATATTGTATCCATCATCCTTTGGGAGTGTGATGGTGCATTTTTGATGCCAAATGGCATCCTGGTATACTCATATATTGTGAGCCTTGAGGTATATTTTACATACCCAAAGAGGCCACAGTTATCTTTAAAATAAATTACGAACTATGCATAACCCATAAGTAATGCACATATTCAAAATTTATCATTTTTGATTTCAGAAAATGTAAGGTTTGTCTATGAAACTCTTGATAATAGTAGCAAAATCAAGAGTACTATGACTGTCCTCAGTAGAAATATATAATATAACAAAATATTATAACCACAAATTTAAATATAACTATTAAAAATAATTATATAAAAAAATAAATTTAATTATTATTATTATAAGATATAATAATAATAATAAATAATTATTATTCTATTATTGTTATAGTCACTGACAGTTATAACAATAAGAGGTGTAAAGCTCTTAATGAGACAATTACACATGGAAAATATGAATATTAACCACTTATAAATGATATAAATATTATTTATAAAAGAATTAAACACACATTGTGCAGAAATAACTCTTATAGAATAAAAATTCTATGTAAAAAAAACCAATACTAGATAAAAAGATATAGAACTTTAGAGAAATCTTACTTATAATATTTATTTGATACAACAAGTCAAACAACAACAGTTATTATATTAAATAATAATTATAAGTTAAAAACACGCCACAAATCAATAATGTTAAAGATAAAACAACTTTTTATAATAAAAATTAAGATTAAAGAGTTTTTAAGAGGAATTTGTGGATTTTAAGAGATATTTAAGATGATTTAATTTTATATAATAAAATATATTATTGGTGATCACAACAATAATCTAAATTCTATGATTTCAATTCTTTAATTTTAATTAATAAAGAATAAAATAACTTAAGAATTATTTTAATAATAAGATTTTATATTTAATAAAACTTTACCTGCTTAAATTTCTAATATGATTGGATTGATAATGAATTATGGACAAAAACAGTGATGAAAAGACTCTTTTTATGTCTTGAGAGCAGCTCTCATGATTCATAATGGATATAGAGGGCGTGCTCAGGTCAAAAATGAAAAACCATGCTTAAAAGTAAAGTTCTTAACTTAAGGTAACTTAGTTTTAATTCAAATTTAAAGTTAACAGGGTTATTCTTAACTCCATGTCACTTTAATCATCATTTAAACTAACTATTTTAGGTTCTTAATATAAATAAACTTATTTATATCAAAGTTCATCACATGAAAAACTTAAAAATGGAGTTTCAAGCCGAAATCTCTTAAACTCAATTTTTAATTAATTGTTAAAGAAATTGGAATTTTCTTTGGGCTTTAATGAAAAGAGTAAATTTTCAGGCTAATTACTCAGGAAATTCATTTATAAAAGATACTTAAAATTTAATTCATATGTAGATGATATCAAATTGTAAGCTGTGTCAAATTTTCAAGCAAATCCATTGAGAATTGGATTTTTAATGAATTTTTGAAGTTATTGCTATTTTTCCAGTAAAATAGCAATACACACCAAACTTTAAGTTTTTCTAAGGTTTTAATTCTTGTAACCTTAAAGGTTTAAGCTTATTTAAGCTTTGACAGTTCTTAAAACCTTGAATTCAAGCCTGCATATTGGGATTTACCCTCTGGCAGCTTGAAATTCCTGTCTAATTTGGGATAAAACCAGTTTAAACTTTAATGTTGGATCAAAGTCTAATCTTAAAGTTTAAATAAGGTTGAAAATCCCCAATACAGGTGGAAAACCTTAATTGAATCCTTGCAGATCCAAAAAGTTGGGTACCCCAGCTGTATTTTGGTCTTTTTCCTTTGTCCCACCTTTTTGCATGGATTTTGCCCTTTTATTTATTTAAAGCCATACTATGGCCTTAAACCCTTTTAAATTGAGCCCACGCAGGATTTACATTCTGTATGGGAAATCCTTAGCCAATTCAGTAAATATACATCACACCTCAATTTTAACTAAAATTTTGGTAAGTTTGCATAAACCTTATGCAACTTTATATTTAAGCTTATTTAAGCTTAAATTTAACAATTTTAAAAAAATGTTAAAAAAGTTACATTAGTACTGTGAGATTCTTAAATCTTCTAATGACATAAGAAATAAATGTTTTTGGGTATAACACCTTATGGATGTACCCTAGGTTATTTTTGGTGTAGAATCCGAAAGTGACATAATATTTATAACTTTGTTTATCCAAAAAGAAGTTATACTTATTTTTTGTTATTTTTTATTTTAAATTCAATTAAAAAGTCTGTTGAAGACAATTTTAACTGTGTATAAAGCTATTTGTGGCCATATGGGTATGTTATACATACCCCACAGGCTCACATTCCCTACCACCAAAAAAAATTTTACCACAATTTTTCTTTTGTAGTATACCCCCAAGTTATTTTGGGGGGTATAATCAACTTTCCAAAATCCCTACTTATAATTTTCTAAGTATGTAAAGCACACAATTCAAACTTTATTGAGAAATTGATCTTCTCTCATGCCTGAATCTTCTGAGAAGCTTTTGGAAATCAGGTATTCTGCTTTCCACAATCCATTCATCTTCATGTTGTGGATTTTTATACCGGACTAAGTATTCTCTTTTATTCTTTCCCCTAAGTCTTCTTTCTTTCAGGACTTTTAGTACCTTTTTCTCCTCACTTTGATCTAGTGGGGGTACTTCTAAGAGTGTTTCATTGCTCAAAGGAAATAATTCCTTACCACTTGAAGTGCAATTCTTTACTAGACTGACAGGAAAAGTTGGATGTTTGTTTTCCAGTTCTCCTGACAGTTCTACCTGTACTGCATTTGTCCCATGAAGGTCTTTAATAATAAATGTTCCTTCAAAGGAATCTTTTAATTTCTTTGGGCCTTTAGTGTTATTAAAGTTCAAGGTTGAAACTAGTATTAAGTCCCCTACTTTTAATTCTGGGGTCTTATGACTTTTATCCCATTTCTGTTTAGCATATTCAAAGGCATCATTAATACTTTGATTTGCATGATGTCTTACATTATCAAGCAATAACTTAAAGCTTGAGGCAGTTGGATGAATATAAATCATATCTTTTTTCAAAGTATCAATTGGAAGTTTGGGGTTCTATCCTTTTTCCAACATTGCAGGAGTCTTGCCTGTTGAAGAATGGATGGAAGTCTTGTAGGCTAATTCCAATTCTGGTATAAGAGTACCCCAATCATGGGTAAAGCCATCAGAATCTTTAAGCTCTAGCCCATAAGCACAAAATCTTCTGATCATGTCCTCAAGGGTTTGAATCATTCTTTCTGCCAGCCCATCTGTTTGTGGATGGTAGGCTGTTGAGACTGATAGTCTTTTACCCAAAAGCTTATGTAAATTAGTCCATAAGGCTGATGTAAATTTTGGGTCTCTGTCACTAATGATGTTTTTAAAGAGACCAGTATGGGATATTACTCTATTCCAGATCAAAAGGGCTGTATCCATAGCTGTGTCATCTTTGTGACATGGTAAAAAGATTGGTGTTTTGCTATATCTGTCCACAATAACAAGACATGCATTGTAACTTTTATCACCTCCAGGTGGTAAGGCAGTTACCCAATCCATGTGAACCACTTCCCATGGGGTACTTGGTTCTTGAATATGGATCATTAAACTAAATCTTCTACCAGTAGCTTTATTGACTTTCTGGAATCTATCACAACTATGACAGTACTCAATGACATCTTTTCTCCAAGATGGCCACCAGGCACATGTCTTATTTCTTTCCATAGTTCTGTCTTCAGACAGATGTCCAGAATATATGTTATCATGGCATTCTAGTAGTATGGTGTTAACTACAATCTACTACATAGGACCATGACACATGTGTGTTTAGATCTATGATATAGTATACCATCAAACAAATGGAATCTCCCATTATCATAAGGTGTTTTCCAAATATCATCCAGAGAATTAGCCAAGGCTACATCTTTGCAATCTTTGTCAAGTAGAGCAGTAAGAATATGACAATTCTTATCTTGCTTATAGCTTTCTCTAACTTCTGCAAAGAATTCTGTTCCAACATCTGTGATATTAATTCCTTCAATTGGAATTTGAGGTTCTGCACTTGTAGGAACATAGGCAGGGTTATCAGGTTTATTTGGTAATGCCCATCTACTTAAGCCATCAGCATTCTTATGAATATTTCCAGCTTTATGTACTATGGTCATATTGCCTCTATACTCCTGTATAGCAATCTGCCATCTTAACATGTGTCTGTTTGGAGTCTTCATGTTAAGAAGTGATTTTACTGCATTACAATCAGTAATTCCTTCAAACACACTACCATCAAGAGAGTAATGAAGTTTGTCCAAAGCCCGAACAAGGAAAAGGCACTCCATTTGGCTAGCTCCATATCTGGCCTCAGTAGGTTTAATTTGTCTTGAAATAAAACAAATTGGACCTTTATAAGGTTTGTCATTGAAAATTTGAACCTGATGAAGAGCAGCTCCTAAGCCTTCACCACATGCATCAATACACAGCTTGAAAGGAAGTTTCCAGTCTGGCATCAATAATTATGGTGCATTGGTCAAGGAATACTTGATTTTCTCATATGCTTGAATCCTCTCCTGTGTCATTTCCAAAAGATTTTGTTGATCACAAATTCTGTATAATTATCTGGCATGGATGGCAAAATCTTTAAGTTGTTGCCTGTAATAACTGGCAAACCCTAAAAAAGACATCATTTATTGTTTTTTCTGGGGCATTTTCTTCAGTAAAACTGTAGCCACTTTGTTTTTGTCAACACCAAGGCTCAGTCCTGAGACTACATGTCCTAGAACCTTTAACTCATGAAACTCAAAATTACATTTTTTAAGAGATATTTTCATTTTCACTTGAAGAATTTTCTTAAGTACTAATGAAAGTCTCTCTAAATGTAATTTCCAGGTTTCTGAACAAATGATAATGTCATCAATATAAATGATTAACCATCCTTCTGACAATTCATGTGGGAAGATGGTATTCATCATTCTCTGATAATGAGAGGGTGCATTTTTAATACCAAAAGGCATCCTCAAATACTCATAAATTCCACAATGAGCAATTATTCTCAATAATTTCCTAGCATGAGGTGTCAAAACATTCTGGGGAAAGCCTTTTAGAGCATTCATGGAAGTAAAGAATCTTTCTTTGGATAATTGAGTCAAAGTCTCATTAATTCTAGGGATTGGATACCTGTCTGGAATAGTATAGGTATTCAGTGGTCTAAAATCACCAACCATCCTTGACTTATCATTATGCCAAGTAATGATCACTGGAGTTGTGACTTCCACTTCCTCATTGTGTCCAACTTTTCTAAGAACTCCCAGTTTCATTAGTTCATGAATATGATTTTCTAATGCTTCTCTAGCCCTAGGGCTAGCTGGGTAAGCTGGTCTTCTTAATAGTGGCAGATAAGGCCTTTCCACATTAAGCATAAATTCCACCTCATGGCCTTTTATAGCCCCAAGTGGTTCATTATCTGAAGCAAAAGCTTCCCTGTATTGAAATAAAATTTCAATAAGCTCTTCCTTCATTTCCAGTGTTAATTCAGAACTAATTTGTGCTTCAATTAATTGACTTGACACAAATTTTTCCTTATTAACATTTTTTACTTGTTTAATGACAGTAATTTCTCTTTTTCTAGAGGAAAAGCAAATTTTTGTCTTTTATTTTCCCCTATAGTGAAATACCTGTCTTTATGATTATTAATATCAATACCATAAATATTGAGATAATCATTCCCAAGTATAAAGTGTTGTGAAGTACAATTATTCATAACAACAATTTCAACTTTCAATCTTATACTTCCTGCAGGATGAGGAAATATGATTGCTGCTTCAAATATACCCAAGGGGTGCATATTTTGGCTAGCACTGCTGAATGTTATACCTTCAATTGGCATTAATTTGTCTTGCCAATTGGTATAAACTTTGTAAAGATAATCCTTTCCAACACAAGTGCAAAAAGCACCTGAGTCAAGGTGTATCTTGGCTTATGTGTTGTTTATCACAATATTAGTGATACAAGATGAACCAGCTGTATAACCTTTACCTCTGGCAGGTTTGGTTTTCTGCATTTTAGCATCTTGCACATGTATGAGATCCATACATTCATTACTATCACCAGGGCAAATCTTGCGTCAATCGTCGGCGATTGACTTCACGTCACACCGCGGTCAGCAGGATGAGGAAATATGATTGCTGCTTCAAATATACCCAAGGGGTGCATATTTTGGCTAGCACTGCTGAATGTTATACCTTCAATTGGCATTAATTTGTCTTGCCAATTGGTATAAACTTTGTAAAGATAATCCTTTCCAACACAAGTGCAAAAAGCACCTGAGTCAAGGTGTATCTTGGCTTATGTGTTGTTTATCACAATATTAGTGATACAAGATGAACCAGCTGTATAACCTTTACCTCTGGCAGGTTTGGTTTTCTGCATTTTAGAATCTTGCACATGTATGAGATCCATACATTCATTACTATCACCAGGGCAAATCTTGCGTCAATCGTCGGCGATTGACTTCACGTCACACCGCGGTCAGCAGGATGAGGAAATATGATTGCTGCTTCAAATATACCCAAGGGGTGCATATTTTGGCTAGCACTGCTGAATGTTATACCTTCAATTGGCATTAATTTGTCTTGCCAATTGGTATAAGCTTTGTAAAGATAATCCTTTCCAACACAAGTGCAAAAAGCACCTGAGTCAAGGTGTATCTTGGCTTATGTGTTGTTTATCACAATATTAGTGATACAAGATGAACCAGCTGTATAACCTTTACCTCTGGCAGGTTTGGTTTTCTGCATTTTAGCATCTTGCACATGTATGAGATCCATACATTCATTATTATCACCAGGGCAAATCTTGCGTCAATCGTTGGCGATTGACTTCACGTCACACCGCGGTCAGCAGGATGAGGAAATATGATTGCTGCTTCAAATATACCCAAGGGGTGCATATTTTGGCTAGCACTGCTGAATGTTATACCTTCAATTGGCATTAATTTGTCTTGCCAATTGGTATAAGCTTTGTAAAGATAATCCTTTCCAACACAAGTGCAAAAAGCACCTGAGTCAAGGTGTATCTTGGCTTATGTGTTGTTTATCACAATATTAGTGATACAAGATGAACCAGCTGTATAATCTTTACCTCTGGCAGGTTTGGTTTTCTGCATTTTAGCATCTTGCACATGTATGAGATCCATACATTCATTACTATCACCAGGGCGAATCTTGCGTCAATCGTCGGCGATTGACTTCACGTCACACTGCGGTCAGTATAAAATCTTGCTTCAGTCGCCTTAGTGTCACTTTATACTCACTGCATTTAGTGGGTCACGTCACGTCAGCGTCAAGACAACATCAATTGTCACACGTGTCACATGAGAATGTCACTCAAAGCCCAAACCCATTTCAACACTATTCGCAATGTTTGGGTAATTTCACCTCATTGGCTTCCGCATCCCCACCTAATCTGCCCCAACGCTTTGCATCCTTACGCGCACGCACCGCCCTCCACATGAGACTCCGACACTGCCCCCCATCTCCATTCTCACCACTCCTTACGCTTTCACACCCCCACCCTTACCATCTTTATGCTCACCTGGTGCCCTCCCGACATGCTCCCGACACCACTTATCCTTACGCTCACGGAGTGCCCTCCCGACATGCTCCCGACACCACTTATCCTTACGCTTGTGTAGTGCCCTCCCAACATCCTCCCTACACTGCTTACCATACTTACACTCGTGGAGTGCACTCCCAACATGCTCCCGACACCACTTATCCTTATGCTTGCGGAGTGCACTCCCAACATGCTCCCGACACCACTTATCCTTACGCTCGCGGAGTGCACTCCCAACATGCTCCCGACACCACTTATCCTTACGCTTGCGGAGTGCCCTCCCAACATGCTCCTGACACCACTTATCCTTACGTTCGTGGAGTGCCTCCCAACATGCTCTCAACATGACTTAGCTTTACGCTTGTGTAGTGCCCTCCCGACATGCTCCCGACACCACTTATCCTTATGCTCGCGGAGTTCCTCCCAACCTGCGCCCGACACGACTTATCCTTATGCTTCTGTACTACATCCATAGTGTACGGTGGCTTGTTGGCGTACATGATGAACGCAATTGCCAAAATATGCTGAGTGGCCTTCTCTCCCAACAGGACCTAAGGGGAAATTGGTCAGTATATTCACAATGTTGTGGTTAGGGTTTAAATCATGAGACTCACAAATTAAAACCTAATAAGTGGACTATTTAAGACAAGAATTGTGTCTCCTGTTTTGCCAACAAAACCATTTTATTTCATATCATTGAAATGGAACACTTTGCTTAGTCCTTACCTCATGAGCGTTGAATAGTTCAAAAGTTGACTTTAGTAGGTTTCTCACTAGTCAACTTTATTCAATGTCTCACAGGGAAGTGATTTCATTTGCATGATATGAAATAATTTGCAAAACATCACCTCCTTCAATTTCCCAACAAATCGCATTTTGCAAATGCGATTATTTTACTTCCACCTTTTTTATTCAATTTGGATCTTTTTATTCAAAAATTTTCAAAAAAGTTATCAATCAACTAGTCACCATCTATTTGCTTACTAAACTACCTCCGCGATGGCCCAAACCCCGGGAAATTCAACGGAATTTAATGAACGACCAACTTCAGCCCCAGAGAGTGGAAGTGAAATCTCTGATATGGCCAGTAGTCGTGAATTAGGCATTGAAGCAGAGAGCCAGTCACATGAAGATAATCAAGATCCACCAGCTCTTCCAGAGTGTGAGTATACATCCATCTTGAGTATTTCTAATCTCTCAAAACCTGATATTGTGTCATAGCCTTTATTTCAGGTCAACCGCCAAGCTCTCAGAAACCGAATTTTAAAAGTTATGAGAAGGAAAAGACTGTTGAACCTTGTGCACCGACAGAAGATGATGGGCAAGATGATGTAATTTTCAGTGGGGAGGTGGAAATTATATCCAAGGAACAATTTGTCTCCAACATTGCTCAAACAATCCCAAGGCTCGAAAAAATCCAAAATGATAGTAAAATTCCTGATTATGTGTGTCAAAAGATTGCTGAAGCCATGAGCCTGCTCAAAATGGATTTGAACCGTAAGTCCATTACTAATTCAAAACAAAATTGATAAAAATAGCTGCTTACAATATATGGGCAGGTGTGGAGGTGGGAGAATCTCCATCTGAAGGATCTCGAGTCGTAATTGGATTTCCAGGCAAAGGATTAGGAAAAAGACCAAATATACATGCGACCAAAAAAACAAACAAAAAATGCCTTACCTTTGAAGCCGCAAAGGATTCTTGGGATTAAGGTGATGAAATGATCAATGTTGAAGGGGACCATATTGATAATCAACCTCCGCATACTGAACCCCCCCATACTCAATGAAATAATACATGATGAAGCTCCACATACTGAAAGGCCCCTGATACCCAATGAAACAATCCATGATGAAACCCCTCCCGCCTCTCCTTGGAATATTCAAGCCTTTCAAGAAAGGGAAACAATTAAACATGATACAATGGGACGAGATATGACTGATATAATTCCTGACCCTGAGCCCGAAGTGTCATCGTCTGCTAATTTTCAAGGAACATTTTTATCCTGCATGGAAGAGTTTGCAGGCATTTTGAATTATCATTCCAATATTACTCAAAAATGATGGAAAAGGGGGCTTGATAATATTAATAGTATTTACAAAAATCAATGGGACAATTTACCACCAAAAGATGCTCATACATTCCTGCCCGTTGGTATTAAGGTGATCAGTAACCGAGAGCTTAAAATGTTGGCCTGGCTGGAGGACCTTGAGATGGCAGGTGAGTTTTATCTTTGTGCATGATACATGTTTCTTGGCTGTTGACTGGTGATATAAATTGCAATATACAGGGTTAGATTTTTTTAAGCCAACCAAAACAGAAGCGTTTTTTGATCACAACATTTGGAATCTCAAATTGATGAAGGAATCAGCTAAACCTCCAGAGAATCTCCCAAAATCTGAACACTCCTTCTTCAAAATGGTTCAGAGCCTTCTTTACCCCGCCAATCCAGTTAAACATTTTTGGGCAAATGTTATGTTTTAATCCATTAGTTTAGTCTCATACGATGTGGTTGCACCCAAACCATATGTTGCACCAACATCAAATTTGACAAATCGTCTTGGACTCAAACAGGGAGCAGTTGAATACCTTGCCTCCTGCTTGAGTAAATAGAAGCAACGTGCAACCCAACTCAGCATTGAAGGTGGTGGGGCTGACAATGAGATATCCACAAAGCCGCACAAGAACCTGGAGGATCTAATGGATACAATTATCCATTTGATGATTGCGTACAACATGGTACGTGCACATACGAAGGTCAAAGTTAATGGCATCAAAGGCAAACTCACAAACTCAAAAAAAAATGAGGCCATAAAAGATCTTTTGACGTGTCACAAGAATCTCGGAATAAATCAAATTTGCTATGGTATATTAGCGGCATTCTGTGCGGCGGGGAACCGTGGTTTGATGGTATGCTCAGATGACTGGAGAACAAGCTCAGTTAAAGGGGCTTTATCACTAATTGACATTTCCGCAAAACTTTCAGAGGGCAAAAATCTAGTGGAGCCAGTGTGGCTACGTACTAATAAGTATATATGTAATTTACTGAATAAAAGTTTCTTCTCATCAGAGTCTTTTAACCCCACTGTACCTCTTAGATTTGAATTTGCACGATGCTTAGTATTAGACTTTGGTGATTCCTTGGTGGCGAAGCGCGGTCTTGGTTCAAGTGATGAGGTCACCTTGACTGTACCCAGGTCAGCTAAGCTCACAACCAGGATTGACCCGTTTTAGATTAGCTTTGTACTAGTTAGATTGTAATTGAATTTTGCAAAGTTATTTATGAATTTAATAATCATGACTTCCTATCCTACTACTGCCTGGAGCCCACAGTTTGAATACCAATAGTAATTGTACCGCGGCATGCCTCCGTACATCATTGAAAAGACTCCGACAAGACACAAGCTGAGTCAGGCAGTTGTGCGCGCAAGTAGCACACGTGGGCGCATTGCGGGAGGTCGCGTTTATCACTTCCCGCCAGCCCATAATAGGCCAAATGTTCCTGTGTCTTTCAAGAGGACTAGGATAACTAGGGAGCCGCAGCAGGATGCATATTGCATTTGCGTGTGCTTGTGATATTCCAGAAGGTTGGATTGGAAAGTCATTGCATGGGAACATCAATGTCAAATTAAATAATGCACTATCCACTGCAATTTTCAGGTTCAGGTATTTGAGATCGCGAATTTGCGAAGGTCAGTTGTGATCTTTCTTTTTAGCCACAATTAAAAAAGATTCATCGGCCGCAATTCAATTTAGGTGATATTAATAAATCAGTAATCATTTGGTTTCATTTCATTTTCTGCTGCAAGCATTCCATTCACAAAAAAAGGGAACTCGCAAGAAAGCGTTGGGGTGAGGAAGGAAAGTGTGAGTTGCTCGCTTAATCTCAGTGTATATATATAGATATATATATATGCTTCCACATTTATGTGGCACCCTCATTGGGCCCCACGGAAAAAAATTGGCTTTAGTCGGTTCAGATTGTGCCAATGTCATGTGGGCTCCAACAGGGAAGTCAAAGGATGTTTGCTGAAGAAAGCTCCTTGGGCATTGGGCACCATTCTGGACTCAAAACTCCTTAGCTTCAAATGGCAGGAAGCAGTATCTGATATCTTGTCTGCTTCAACACATAGTGATTGCTCAACCACTCAGGAATAATGGGAGATCCCAAAAGACAAATGAGGGCAAAACAACCCGAAGGAACAGGTTTTTTTCCTACTCTCGACCAACAGCACAAATATCAATGCCAGTATCAGCAAATATCACCCCAAGTGAAATTCGGAGGGTTGTGGATGATTCACAACAATGAGTGAAGCCGAAGTCAATCAATGGGATGAATTATCACAATTCTTATTTCGCGAAAAGAGATTCACCGACCCAATTGCAACAAATGGAGCATTAATGGAGGGATTTATGTTCGCAATTGGGTGGTGCAAATACAGCATGAAGAATGAACAATTTTGTCTTTATGGAAGTGTTGGGAAAATTGAAAACGCAAAAGATGAATGGCGGAACCGAGGTGCCAATCTTACCTCGGTGGGTTGCATTCTAGGTCAATCCTTATGATATGTTGGGGATAATTTATTTCAGAAGATTCAAAATTGCTACAACTCATTGGGGGTTCCATCTTTTGATCAAGTCAACTATGAAGGCAATATTCTGGCAGATCAGGGTGCATGCGAGTTTGCTTCTGCACTCACTTTCACCATGAATGGATTCAAAAACTCACCTCATCTTGATAAGGATGCATTGCAGTATGCTTTGGGATGGTGGTTTCAAGCTGATAAGCGGACTGGCCAAATTCAAAGAGATGCGTCAAAGCGGTGTACTGGGGGAAAATTGATTTTCCCAAATGAGCATTTTTGGATTGATCTATCCGCATGTCATGGGCTCATTCAGGTAGTGTGGGCCAGTAGTACATTTGTTCATTATACTGATCCAGCACAGGACAACGAAAGCACGACACTAGTGGGTATGTCCGCACAATGCTCAAGCAAGTTAGCAAAAACAATGTGCCAAAAAAGCCATGGCTATTATGAGATTGGCGAGAGAGCGGGCTATCAAATCAGGGATGGTAATACAATCTCATCTCAATTCAAAGAATGAGGAGATTTGCATGTGTGTTGGGTAAATAATGGTGGGGTAAGGCAGAGGACAATAGACACCAGGATTGGATGGATTTGAGTGCAGGAGATGGGGTGTCTCACATGAAAAAGGGGTGAAGTGGATTATGTACGGTGGCATGCCATCGTACATATGTCCTGGTTTGTTGCTCTTGTCCAGGATGCCGATGCTTCACATGGGAATCCTTATGCCTGTGCAGGTTCCGACAATGCTAAAGGTTCCTGATGCATATGCGGGCTGCCAACGCTTCACACGCCAATCCTTACACCTGTGCAGGTTCCTGACAGCTCACATGCCAATCCTTACGCCTGTGCAGGCTCCCAAAAATTCACACGCCAATCCTTACGCTTTTGCAGGTTCCCCAAAATGGCAAAAATTCCTTACACCTGTACAGGCTTCCAACGATTCACATGCCAATCCTTACGCTTTTGAAGGTTGCCAAAAATGCTGACAAATTCTTATGCCTGTGAAAGCTCCCAAGAATTCACACACCAATTCTTACGCCTGTGCAGGCTCCCAACAATTCACACGCCAATCCTTACGCCTGTGCAGGCTCCTGACAATTCAAATGCCAATACTTACCCTTGTGAAGGCTCCCAAAAATGCTGAAAATTCCTTACACCTGTACAGGCTTCCGACAATTCACAAACCAATCCTTACGCTTGTGAAGGTTGCCAACAATGCTGACAAATTCTTACACCTGCGCAGGCTCCCGACAATTCACACGCCAATCCTTACGCCTGTGCAGGCGCCCAACAATTCACACACCAATCCTTACGCCTGTGCAGGCTCCCGACAACTCACACACCAATCCTTACACTTGGGAAGGTTCCCAACAATTTAAACAATTCAACTCATGACTAAGATTAATAGCGTGTGACCATAGGAAAGGCCATCCTTCATGAATCTGGAGTGGATTGCTCACATGTGGGAACCTCCCGCTTTTTTACAGCTTAGAATTGATATGGCTCCAAACCATGGAAGAAGACAATATAGGAGACGGTAACAGCGACTATTGGCGCAGTTTTGGCAAAAAACAAATACTCACTCAAACTTTTGGTGGGGCACTTATAAAAATGTTTCTCACACAATAGGACATTTGAACTATTGAGGAAAATATAATTTCACGTGAGCAAAGAATGTAATAGAAATGAAAAATAACAAACATTTGATACAAATAATATATTTAAAAGAAAGTATTACAAATAATAAAAAGAGGAAATAATGAGATTTTTTTAATTTTATTTTTCTAAGTATTTTGAGACTATCCTGTTGATGTCCTCCCTTGGATAAGCCTGCAGTGCCTGGGCAAGGAGGGAGTTTAGTTCCTCCCGGAATTCCCTGTGCATCTCATTTCGATGAGTTGCATCCACGAAATGAATCATGTGGAGCAAGCGGCGATGCTCCAACAAGATTTGGTTGATGGATTTGTGGACAATGGCTCGAGGAATCATTAAAGTTGGTCGTAAGTCAGTGAAGTCCTGGAGAGCGTCATCGTGGGAATGAGAGGGGCTTTGCACCTGGGGGAGGAGGCGTTGGGGTTCTCAGGGGAACTGGAAGGGATGTCTGGGGAGGGAACCGGGGTTGGAGTGGAGGGCGGGAACAGAAGGGGAAGGTGGGCGAGTCGGGTAAGAAGAAGGGGGGGGAGGGGGGATCCAACCGGCGTATTGTCGATGATTATTATGGAGCGGGGAGTGGCAGGAGAAGCTGGAGATGGTTGAAGGAGGGGTGAGGAAAAGTTGATTAGAGTTAAAAAAGTGAAATTTGGACTTACCAAAAGGTTCCTCCGTGGATTGCGTAGGAGACACCTCAGGTTCTGGCTCACGAGTTGTATTGTCCTCAGGTGGTTGGGATGATGGACTCGGGCCAGGAATAGGTGGCTCTGTGGTTTGGGAGGGTTCTAAAAAAGGAGTAAGAGTCAGTTCACTCAACTCAAAAGTAAAAGTAAAAATGAAATGAAACTTTGGCTGCTTACCGCAGAATAATTCCTCAGACCATCGGGTGCCACTCGGGCCTGGAGTGGGTTGCCGCGGGGTTTGATCACAAGGAAAACTAGGAATGGGAGAGTCTTGTCGGGGGGGATTTGGGGGGGTTTTGTTCTATGAGTAATGGAAAAAAGTCAGTATTATTGTTTGAAGACAAATGAGCTAAGGAGGAGAAAGAAAACTTACTTTGGCCTTTGAATCCCATCGGTGACAAGACATGGTGGCAATCAGCCCAAGCTCAAATGTCCTGTCGCCATCCCCATCCTTCATTGGCCGCATAATCACTTTGCTCAGGTCAAGGAGTGAAGTGACCATCGGATGGTGGCCTAGGAGGGGGGGTGGACAAATCAATGCTTGAGCGGACAGGGCTAATTGTCCGGAATCGTTCCCGTCGGCCTGCTTGAGGTCCCGGTGTCCATTTGCGCTCGGATATTGTTTCAGCATTGTCGACCACAAAGGAGTCCTTGCGAGGGTGTCTTGGGCAAGAACTCCTCTGGCCTCGTGGTTGGAAGGGGCGGACAACAAACAAACATTTCTTGTGTGCTTGTCGGCAAGCATCACAAGCGTCAGTCGTCGTCGAGGAACGGATGCAGGGGATACCCCGCTTGGTGCATAAAGTGCACGACATCTAAAAACAAAACAATTGAGGTTAGTGACTGAATAGAAAGTAAACAATCAAGAAAGAAAATGAAGACGTACGATGAGTTATAAATTTAAAACGGAAACAAAATAGAAGTGCTCTAGTCCAAAGTTTTTAAAAGTCTGGAAGAGAGTTTTGAAGAAAAATAAGTATTAATATTGGTACATAATGTCGACAAAAGTTAAAAAAAGAGGTAATGCACGACGTGGATAGAAGGGAGGTTCTGAAAGGATCAGCAGAATAAACAAACAGGCAAAAGGAAGGGGAGTGTGTTTAGTGGAGTGCGAAAGACCAAAGTAGAAAGGCAGGAAGACCAAGGGGAATACGCACAGGAAGGACAAATGCGGGTGAGGTTGAATGAAGTGGAGCGGGTGAGAAAGAAAGTGAAGGGCGTGTCGTGTGAAGATGGTCTTTTATACCATGGTGAAGCTGAGACGATCTCAGCAGTTGCGGCACCCGCAAAAGTCTCAGCTTCAAGGCGTGTGGGCTAAATTGAAGCTCAGTGTTAGCGAATGCTGCAACTGAGAAGGGAAATGGTGGCGTGAGGCAGAACAACAATGGGGTTCTGGCTGAGTATTGCTATTGATTGAACTGGCAAGCTCAGTCAAATCCCCTTTGTTTCCTTAAATAGCCACCCGATCACCCAGGAGGGTGGTCGTGAGGCCCTCGTTGAATGTCCATGGTGGGTGCAATTCCCAAATTCCCCATTCAGAAAAGAACGTGGTGCATTTGGTCACAAGTGACCGCGGCGAGATTACCAGCCGTATGGCCTGGTAATAGTGTTTGAACAAAGGGGGGGGCTGTAAGACAAGTGAATACAGCGTAAGCTGGCCTCAACCCATTGCACAGGTTTGCTTTCGGGTCATAATTGAAATGCTCAGTGGCTGAACATTTTAATTGCACAGTAATTGAACTATTGATATAACAATATCAAATGCACCATCCTGAGCCATTGCTTGGTCGTTTTTGTATGCACACAATCTGAGAATTTGGCACAGCATCGGATGACATTTCAGCCAGGTGCAGCATTTCACACGCTTTGGTGAAGTGCTCCAAGCTGAGCCTTCCAATGAAATATTGCAAAAATGGTCCGGACCATGGCTTTACTGAGCACTTTCACACGGTGCTTTTGACCATGACATGCTCAGCTTGCGTGTGCAAATCGGGTGAAACGCAATGCTGAGCATGTGGCACATGAGCTAGGTATATGCAAACGATTGGAAGGTGGATGCACATTCACTATATGCATGCAGGCTCAAGTAGTATTACACCTTCCTAATCTGTACAGCCAACACTGTAGTACGCAGTACACCTTTGTAAATGTATGCTGCGGGGTAGAGCAAAAGCTGTTCAAAAATGTAACATGCAATCACATCAAGCCATCGAGTCATATCTCTCACCTGCATCCCTTTGATGCACCTTGTTGGACAGCTCTGCCTAACTACGGCACAGATGCGCATGTAATCCAAGTTAATGTAAGTGGGTCAGAATGGGATGACTTAATATTTGGGTCATACACAAACAGTTGATTCAATCCGGTGCCATTGTTGGGGCAAATAATGACTGGCCCCGCTTGTTCTTTGCACGTGCTCATTGTCGGGCAGCCACACGCTTTCATATGCACCCCCCAATGGGTCATACACAGGCAACTTTCACACGCCTGGAAGACATTTTCTGCCAGTGTTCCGACCGGATATTTTCTTGGTCAGGTGGTCAGCTTGACTGCAGACACTCACCTGCTCGCGCATGGAAACCTGAGACCAATCAGTGTGGATTTGCTTCAGCCTCATCCACATTAGAATAATCCCAGCATATGATTTCTGAGGCTGGTTATGTTTGCGTGGGTATCTCCCACCGCGGGTCATTTTCTTCACGTTCTCACACGCCCCGCGCAAGTTGTGGCACCTGGCTTGCAGCCAAAAATTCCCTTGGGTGGGTGGCCTCTTTTGCCTGAGTTTTGTACACGCGTGAGGCAAAGACCTGGATGCCAATCTTGGTGGATTAGTACCCGCCTCAAACACAATAGGGGTGAATGTATATGTGGATCACGGCTCACGCCTGGCGCCCCCTTTGATCATGCCACACATTCCCCCCTGGAAGCCCAGTAGGCATCAGTCAGCAAAAAACTTCAGGCAAAACCAAAGTCATGTTTGGTGGCATGCCACTGAACATATCTTACCCGCCCACACACAAACATCCCCACAGTGAGATTGCCCAGTAGGTGCCTGTGCAACAATTAACCTGGGGAAGATATGCGCCCATGTTCGCTGTCACACCAGCGAACATGACTGCATGCCTCTAATATGCCCTCCACAATAAGTTGCTACAACCCACCCAATTTTGGATATGCTAATGTCAACCTTGTTCCACCAAAGGTTTTGTAACTTGCTGCAGATCCAGCAGTCAAATCGGTGCACCCACATTTTGGCCACCTTGCCTTGATAGATGCCACAAATTGGATATGAAAATTATGAGCCCAAGAGGCCCACCCCCATCAAGACCATGCACGTAACCACAGGCCATCCCCCCTTGACCCCATGTCAGCCTGTGACTCAAAACAGAGCACCCGCATGACATCCAACATACCATAAGTAATGGTATGAGGAGTATTGGACAAATATAGCCAATACAAGTAGATTATAAAGAGGAAACCTCCTCAAATATAATAAGAAAGGACAAAGAGATGCCCTATCAAAGATAAGACCAAATAAGCAAAAACTCTTATTCTAGCCTCTAATCTAACTTATACATATTTCATGAAACCCCAACCAGAATGGTTCTTTTCTTGAAGCTCTAAGGGAGAGCTATCCAATGGTATCATCTATTCATCTGTAGCACTCCTAAATCAGGAGATACCATTATACCACCTTTTTTCACCAACAACCCCTCAAAGGTGTAGGAGGGCTTGTACAAAACTGTACAAAAGTATAACCAAATTAAAGATATAAACAAGAGCTTTAATTTGAGATACATTAGACCTCTGTATCTCTTAAATTGACTGAGGGATCTTGGTTCAAAGGTTTAACAACCAAAAATACAGATATTCTGAAAACAAGAAAGTAAACAAACCCCTGTATCTTTGGCATACACTCATACAACTGTACAGTGTAACATACCAAACTGTAGAGCTAATCAAGCCCTACAAAACTGTATCATCAGAATACAGATATCTTCCAAATTGGAGAAGATATCTGGCATGGAAGTTTTTGAAGCCTCATACTGATGTACAAAATTACATCCAAAAACTGAAAACCCTTATAACTTTTGCTATTTGAAAGAAGGGTAAACATGAAGCATACCAAATTGAAGAGCTCATTAAGCCCTTCAATTCTGTGCTCTTGGATTCTTGATATCTCAAAAACTGACTAAGATATCTTGGTTGGAAGTATTTTGACCAATACTGGTCTGTACCAAACCTGTACCAACCAGTACTGGCTTGATACTTAAAATAATGGTTGTTTAAAGCTTAAACCCGCCCAGAATGACTAATATTAGTCATCCAGACACTCTGGACACGTCACAATGGTGCTGACGTGGCCTGTGAAGAGTTTTTTCACCCTGTATTGATCCAGAATGATCATTTGTGGTCCAAAAACCACAATTCTGACTATGCTGACGTCAGAATTGATGGTACAGAACCACAACCCAGCCTCCAGAGTGAAAATTTTCACTCTGTAGACGTGTGAAGAGCCTACCAGTCTTTCACAGTCCTCAGAGGAGATAAAAGCAGGTCTTTCCTCACTGGAAAAGACTCATCTTATCATGAATTAACATCCTTACGTAGTAAAACTGTCTTATACCAGTAGTACTCTTAGGATTATATTGATATAATTAAAATAATTAATTATTGTAGTGTTTCTTTACAGTCAAAGATATTAGAGCATTGCAACCCAGGTCCTCAATAGACTCATCACCACTGTTACCACATAGCAGTAGGACCTGAAGATTTCATTTATTATTTATTTTTTGTGTGTCACAGTCATAGTGCTAGCTTGTATTTACTATTTTTAAGCTACTACATAGACTCACCCTGACATTTTGGGGGCCTGGCCGTTGTTTTAACCTATTCTGGACCTATTTTGGCGATTTTTGGATCATCTTCACTATTTTTGAAGGTTTTTTACTATAAAAGTAAGTACAATTTCGAGTTTTTTTTCATTTTTTAACTAATTTTCATCTCTTATATTATAAAAATATAATATATATTTTTTATATATTGTATTTTATCAAAATATATTAAATAATATATTTTATTTTATTTTTGAGTATTTATACTCTTCAAAGCTTTATATTGCAATTTTCACGAAAATTAATAATAATAAATAATTATTATTAATTTTTCAAATTTATTTTTATATACAAACAGTATATTTAAATAAAAAAAATTATTTTTTACCAAATTGTGTAAAAATTAATTTAAATCATAATATTTATTGTAAATCAACAATAAATATTGAAATAATAATTTTATTATTTCAATTCTTTAATATTCAAATTGAATATTATTGAAGAAGATCTTTTTTTACTCAAGTTGAGGAAAAATTGATTAAAATTTGCTTTTTTTGATAAATAATCAAAAAAAAATCTTAATAATAATAAGTCATTATTATCAATTTACCACGAAAATTGATAATAATAAGTAACTATTATTAACTTCTCAAACTTATTTTTATATACAAATAGTATATTTAAATAGAAAGTATAATTAATTTTTACCAAATTGTGTAAAATTAATTTAAATCATAATATTTATTGTAAACCAACAATAAATATTTAGATAATAATTTTATTATTATTTCAATTCTTTAATATTCAAATTGAATATTATTGAAGAAGAATCTTTCTACTCAAGTTGAGGAAAAATTCATCAATTTTAATAATAATAAGTAATTATTATTAACTTCCCAAACTTATTTTTATATACAAATAGTATATTTAAATAGAAAGCATAATTAATTTTTACCAAATTGTGTAAAATTAATTTAAATCATAATATTTATTGTAAACCAACAATAAATATTTAAATAATAATTTTATTATTATTTCAATTCTTTAATATTCAAATTGAATATTATTGAAGAAGAATCCTTTCTACTCAAGTTAAGGAAAAATTCATCAATTTTTTTAAAATAAAAAAAATAAATAAATAAATAAATAAAAATAAGTAAATAACGTATCAATAATATTCAAGTTTAATAATATAAACTTTTAATATTAACTACTTTACTTATAGAAATAAGTGAAACAAAACTGTTATTTCTTCAAAAAATAAAAAATAAAATAATAATAATAATAAATAATTAAAACTTAAAGATCAAACCAAACTCAGAAGAAATAACAGTAAGGAATTGGAAATTTTGTTTATTCAAATTGAATTACAAACCTTCTCCATTTTCTTTCAAAGTGGAAAAAAATTCCATTTGAGACAAAATCACAGTGAAATTCATCTGTACCAGCCTCAAAGACAAGGAGGCAGTACTAACTCCCAAGCAAATTGCCAAGGAGTATAAAGCAGAAATCAGTCCAAGGGCCTTTTAAAGGTAAAGAAACCTTGGAAAATACAGAATTTTTGTCTTTTGTCATTTTTTAACATGACAACTCCATTTCTCAGAGATCTTGGATACCCAAGAAATCAGCCAGAAATCTGGCAAAGAAGAAACAGAGGGAGAAGGCCACCCCCTTCTGGATCAAATAACCAACAAAGGACTTATTATCAGGAAACTCCTGCTCAAAGTCCCACCCCAAACCAAATCCAGCCCAGTCCAACAAAAAAATTGGACAGATGCAGGGAAAATAACTCATATTCATGTACTCCTAAAAGGATTTTCCACATGGAGTATGGACAACAAAACCTTAACCATGGGAGTATCATGGAAGGAAATTGGAATAATGAGGCAAAAAATATGAGTCAATCTTATTACTTGCCAAAAGATTCTGGAAGAAATGAAAAGTTGGAATCTCAACAGCCATTTCATACTCTCAGAAGAGACTTGAATCAGAGGGAATCAAACAGAAATCCAAGCCATAGAGAATTCTTGGTATATGGAAGAGCCCAATCTGATTCAGGAACACCAAGGCATGGAAGAAGAAATTCCATCTTTACCACATCAGTCCAACAGCTACAGGACTTGAAATCCAAAGGACAATATTTCCAGGACTCTCCAGTCATCCCTGGTGGTTTCCAGCAGAGGACATGGAGCCCTAGTAGAAAACAAGAATTCTTTCAGGAAGGAGAAGATAGAATCAGATCCTTTGATGAAACAATGAATAAAATTAGTCCAAGAGGAACACAAATCCTAAAAGACACTGTACCTACCAATAGTGTTAGCTCAGAATCAATTGATCCTCAGCTTAAGCCTATTGATGATAAAATACCCCCTCAAAAATTTGAAACCACAGATTCCAGAGGTAGTAGTTTCATATGGTCCAACATGGGTAAATTCATGGATTGGACATATGATCATGTTCAAGAAGTGACTTCAGAAATGAAAACACTCAAGGAAGAAAATTCCTTCCAAGAAACAGTCATAGAAGACTTGAACACAAATCTATCCAGAATTTGGGCAGAATTTGAAACTAAAAACAGACAGTTGAACTCAATACTAGAGGAACAACAAGCTGTGAGAAGAGATTTAAGAAATATCCAATATCAACAGGAAATCCTGGAAAAAGAAGTGGATTTTCTCTATAAAAAGGAGGAAAAAGAAGATAATTTCTTCCCTCAAACAACTCAAGAGGATAAACCAATCACCAAAGTAAAAGAGGAAGAATCAGAAAACCAAGCTCCTGAATCCCAGGATCCAAAGTTAAGGTCTGAGTCTATGTACCAAGATGGTGAGAACCTCAGTTACTCTGAGAAACAAGCATTGAAGCAATTACCTGATGTGGTAAATTGGCCTAAATTCTCAGGAATTGGAGAATATGATCATATGGAGCTTATTGATTATATTAATGGACTTTTTGTTGATGTACCAAAGATACCAGACTACTGGATCACCACAAGACTCAACACTGCATTCAGAGGCCATGCAAATATATGGTACACTGAAATGAAAGAGATACATGGTAGGAAAAGCTGGCCATGGTGGAGAAACCAAATAATACAAAAGTACAACAATGGTACTTGGATTTGGCAAAAAACAATCTCTTTTGAGAGTGACAGATACTCTACAGAAAAAGACCCTTATGAAAGGTGTCTTAAACAAACCAAAAGACTCAAATCTATTGATCCAAACATGACAATAGAGATGAGAAATCATAAGATTCTGACAAAACTTCCAGGAGACTTAGAACATGCAGTAAAGTGCAGATGCAGCAAAATAAGCAGCATTGATGACATAGCAAATGTCATACAAGATGTCAGAAAAAAGACATCAATTGGCAGTAGTTCACCCTATAGGTCACATGATAGCAGAGAAAAACCAAAGATACTCATGGAAAAAGACCTCAAACCTACTAATGGTGAAGAAGCACCGAGGAGAAGGAACACATGCCATAACTGTGGGTCACCTGACCACTATGCAAATAATTGTCCCAAGGGAAAAAAGAAAATATTTGCAATAGAGGACGAGTCAGTAGAAGAACACATGGAGTACAAATCTGACTCTGACAGCATGGGAAATGGGCTAAGACAGGATTCAGACAGTGGATCAGAGCCTATTGAACAATATTTATTAGAGTATGAGGATGAGAAAACAGAATCAGTCCTAGGAAACTCTTTGAAACCAGAACTCATTCAACCCAAAAATGGGGAAGACAGAAGTTGCAGAACCATTGATGCTAAAGAGTATTTGGAAGTACCCAAAACTGGTATGGCCTTTATTTATGGAGCAAAATCAAAGCTTGATGTGTACATTGAAAATAAAATGCATCCTTTGATTTTTGACACAGGAGCAAATTGCTCAGTAGTAGCCAAAGAATACTTGGACAGACACTTTCCAATGTGGAATGCAGAGATACTTTTAACAAAAGCAAGAAGCTTTAAAAGTGCTGCAGGCAAAATGAAGTCACTTGGAATAATCCAAAAAATAATTATAATACCACACAAAATGGGAAACCTCAGATTACACATTGAATTTGTAGTACTTGAAAATGCTAAGTTTGATGGATTTTTAATGGGTACAGAGTACCATAGAATCTATGGCATAAGCATACATAGTTCCCTAGAGAATTACTTGATAATTGGGCAAGACAAACACAGAAAGTTCTACTTTGAAACTGACAACCCCAATCAAATAAAAAGATATTCCAATAGGGATTATTTAACAGAAAGAAGGAATAAACAACCAGAAAAAGACCAATGGGTAAAGCTGGATGATGTTTCAGATAAAGATTCTTTTTTGAAAGGATCAAGAGCCTCCATAAGGACAAAAGAGTCTCATCAATGATGAGCCTTTTTTGGAGGGAGGGTATGTCAGCCTGTGACTCAAAACAGAGCACCCGCATGACATCCAACATACCATAAGTAATGGTATGAGGAGTATTGGACAAATATAGCCAATACAAGTAGATTATAAAGAGGAAACCTCCTCAAATATAATAAGAAAGGACAAAAATATGCCCTATCAAAGATAAGACCAAATAAGCAAAAACTCTTATTCTAGCCTCTAATCTAACTTATACATATTTCATGAAACCCCAACCAGAATGGTTCTTTTCTTGAAGCTCTAAGGGAGAGCTATCCAATGGTATCATCTATTCATCTGTAGCACTCCTAAATCAGGAGATACCATTATACCACCTTTTTTCACCAACAACCCCTCAAAGGTGTAGGAGGGCTTGTACAAAACTGTACAAAAGTATAACCAAATTAAAGATATAAACAAGAGCTTTAATTTGAGATACATTAGACCTCTGTATCTCTTAAATTGACTGAGGGATCTTGGTTCAAAGGTTTAACAACCAAAAATACAGATATTCTAAAAGCAAGAAAGTAAACAAACCCCTGTATCTTTGGCATACACTCATACAACTGTACAGTGTAACATACCAAACTGTAGAGCTAATCAAGCCCCACAAAACTGTATCATCAGAATACAGATATCTTCCAAATTGGAGAAGATATCTGGCATGGAAGTTTTTGAAGCCTCATACTGATGTACAAAATTACATCCAAAAACTGAAAACCCTTATAACTTTTGCTATTTGAAAGAAGGGTAAACATGAAGCATACCAAATTGAAGAGCTCATTAAGCCCTTCAATTCTGTGCTCTTGGATTCTTGATATCTCAAAAACTGACTAAGATATCTTGGTTGGAAGTATTTTGACCAATACTGGTCTGTACCAAACCTGTACCAACCAGTACTGGCTTGATACTTAAAATAATGGTTGTTTAAAGCTTAAACCCGCCCAGAATGACTAATATTAGTCATCCAGACACTCTGGACACGTCACAATGGTGCTGACGTGGCCTGTGAAGAGTTTTTTCACCCTGTATTGATCCAGAATGATCATTTGTGGTCCAAAAACCACAATTCTGACTATGCTGACGTCAGAATTGATGGTACAGAACCACAACCCAGCCTCCAGAGTGAAAATTTTCACTCTGTAGACGTGTGAAGAGCCTACCAGTCTTTCACAGTCCTCAGAGGAGATAAAAGCAGGTCTTTCCTCACTGGAAAAGACTCATCTTATCATGAATTAACATCCTTACGTAGTAAAACTGTCTTATACCAGTAGTACTCTTAGGATTATATTGATATAATTAAAATAATTAATTATTGTAGTGTTTCTTTACAGTCAAAGATATTAGAGCATTGCAACCCAGGTCCTCAATAGACTCATCACCACTGTTACCACATAGCAGTAGGACCTGAAGATTTCATTTATTATTTATTTTTTGTGTGTCACAGTCATAGTGCTAGCTTGTATTTACTATTTTTAAGCTACTACATAGACTCACCCTGACACCCCATTTCTGCCTCTCATATAAGTTCCCCACCTGCGCTTATTGGTCTTCATTCCTTTTAGCTACCCCCTCCCAATCATATAATTTCCAACTGTCCCCAAATAATTTAAAATAGCCATCATGTCAACCCCTTCACAACCACTTTGCATTGGGATGATTAATATTTGTATTCAAATAAATAGTGATATAGCCTTAAGTCCTGAGAATTCCCACTTAGCTTCTTGGATTATCATATGGCACAATCAACACAACATATTTGTTTATCTCCCCAATCACCAGCTTGCTATTGGCTCTCTACCTGGAACCCTTTCCAAAACATTGATACCATTCCTTGGGGCACCAAAAACGTTCATGCACTGTGGTCCTGGTGGAGCATGGATTGAAAATTGCCAATCCAATCCTTCTCAAATATTATTTGTTGGGGGAGTATTTATGACTGATGCAAATGATCCCTCCTCATCTCAGAAACCCAATCTAGCATTGATGTTCTTCACATGGTATCCAAACATCTTATTCATAATGGAAAGCTTTCGAACACAGTATTTCAAGCTTAAAATGCCCAAAGAATATGACTGTAATACTCATAGTCAATGTCAACTCTTTACTCCGACATTTCCCGCTTCAAACCCAACGCCAGCTTCATATCCTGCTGTTTCATCATTAATTTCCAAGCAAAAACTGATACAATTACCCAGTGGATCAGACCGCCCCATGCCATTATTCAAACCCCCCTCCTCCCTCATCAAAAGACCGGACTAGCTTTTCTCTGCGATCGAGAAATTCCCAATGGCCAATCAGCCCGTAACCTTTTGGTGACCTCACCCCCAGGATCCACTTTTAATGCCAGGCACATCATTACAAACAAGGTCGTTAGCTCATTTGAATCCCTTTTGACCAATACCCCTCTTGGAGGACTGCTTGCGGATGATATGGGATTAGGTAAAACCATTCAGGCCATTGCTCTAATTGGTACCTCCAAGGAGCGGGTGATTGCAAACCCCCATCGCTCCACGCCCCCCTTGCTTAATTACCAACTGGCAATCAGAAATATCCAAGCATGCTCAGGCTGGAGCGCTTCATGCCAAAATCTACCATGGTCCCACTCGTCACTCATTATCCCAAGCCCACATCTTAAAATATGATATGTTTAATGGGCACACCTATTCACAACACCATTTATGACCTTTTGGGCATAATATCATTCATCACTCAACCCCAGAGCGCTGATCAAGATAACTGGTCACCATTCATCCTGAGTAGTCTTTCCAAAGGTTGCAATGATATCTTGCATTTGGCATTGCGGCATTTAAGTTTGCGCCACACCCAAACCACACATCTCAAATCCCTCCCCACTATTATCCATCATTATGAGCTGCTCCCACTCAACCCGACCATGCAGCAAGAATATTCCACATTATATGAAGAATTCCTATCATCCAAAAGCAAAGGACCAGGAGAATCTTTCAGAAATATTAATAAGCTGCCAATATGTTGTAACCACCACATCATGCTTAACACAATTGCGGAGGCGGATTTGGAAGACCCCAAGGGCAGGAGCACTCAGGATAACTCCCCAACAATCACACGAACTATTGTGGATGTGGAAACATGCATGATGAGTAGTAAAATTGCACACCTCCTACAAAGCTTAATGAAGAACAAACAAACAAGGTGTGGTCCAACCAAATTGGTGGTTTATACTCAATGGACCCAATTTCTAGATTTGTTGGTTAATTATAATATGCATACATTACCAATTGAATCCATCTGACTTTTTTATATTGTAGAATTGGTATTGCACTTGCCCATCACTCTATCCTTTCAGCACGAATCGATGGAACGATTACAGCACGAGCACAGGAGAAGGCACTGGAGAATTTCTTCAATAATCCTGAATGTGAAGTACTGATTGCATGCCTTGCCACAGCTGGAACTGGCCTCAATATAACTTGTGCTAATACGGTCTATTTAATGGTGAGGGGACCCCCAAAATTCTGCCCTGATTTGCGGCCCCCGACATCCACATTTCCAGGAGCCCAATTGGAACCCAGCCATTGAGGCTCAGGCTGTTGATTGACTCCATCGTATTGGCCAACAATAACCTGTAAAGATCATTCAGTTGAGGTCAACATGCGGAAGGTACCTTTCAAGCTCATCTTTGACCCTAATTGTATTGCTATTCTAAAACCCTTCCTTATGGAAATGCCATTTTCCAAACACCAATAGGTCCAAGAAAAGAAAAAATCATTAACTGCATGAGCCTTACTGATATTATATAATTTGCATTTGAGCAAGTTGATCACACCTGCGCACCCTGGCACAGGTCCACAATTATGAACACCATGACCTGGATCGAACTCCTTCAATATTTCCTCAATGAAAATGAGCAATAGAGTATTATTTCTAAGGGAGACGGTGATACAGTCCAACTCATATTGTCTATATTCTGACATATTTAGGAAGTTGTTGCATCTTTAAGAAATAATAATCAGATTGTATTAAACCTGCACAAATAATTCACAAAATGCTAATTTGTAATGGTGCTATACATTTATATTACTAAGCTATTGCAGAGCATCACCATTCGGCCTAATAACTGGCATGTCAAGTATTTTGAGGGTGCTAGTCTGCATCTTACTACAGCCTTTGAGCCAATCTTGATCAAATAGCTGAAATGATAAGCCTTCCGGAATATCATCATCATCTGTCGATCGTAATTCTGGCAATCTATCAATAGTTTTTTTACCCTGTTTTTTAATGCAATTACAAAACTCTATGTCTCGATCCATTTTTAATAACAATTCATTAAATAACTGGGAGCACCAGCGTAATCCCACTTTGCGGTAAACTTGACGGCCATTTTCCAGTACCTCCTCAGTATCAGAACATACTCGAGGGTCATTGAATTTTGATTCTAGAATGGGAAATTTAGCCGTATTACACCATTCATGACAGCGCTCACAGGTCTGCACATAATCAAGTAGATCATCATCAGTCTTTGTTCACAATGAATAAGAGATACATCAACTAACCCTTTGACAAATCTTTGCGAGCTTTTGATTCTCCTTCTTTTTAACCAAATACTCCGCATCCTTTTGAATAGACTTCCATTCTCTTTTCAAATAAGTGAAATATCGCTCCATTAAAGCCGCCACGACCCCATAGTTATTATGATCCTTGTTCCAACAGTAATGATGATACTCAGTGCTGACCAGTGCAAGACGGAATGTACGGTAAAACACCATAGACATCAGCTCATTGAATGGATGTTGCCATGAGCTCTCCCAGTCCCAAGTGAATTGCTTTAGTCCTAGCTTGGGTTTTACCTCATTTCTACGTAGAATTGCAAATAGCAGTATTTTGCTTGTTGCTATGAGATAAATCAATGAATATGAGTCCCAAAAGGGTTTTAATTACTCTTTTAGGGTCTAGTCATGGAAAGTCATCAAGAATTGACGTGGTTACAGGAGTCTAAGTAGCTCATTACCTCCTTGGCACGTCAAAATAGCAGGTTATTTGCTTTTTTCTTGTGATTACAGTAGGTGTAACTTGGTAACCAAGTTCCCAAGGAGTTTTAGTTTACCAATTGGGCCAAGATGAGCCATGGACCCATAACCTGTGTTGATGGCTCATTGAAATCATCCTCGGGGACATATCTGAGATGACCAGCCACTTGAATTGCAATTTCACGCTCTTCTGTGCTTGGTGGTGCTGGTAGTGAGGAAAAATCCTTATCCCTAACTTTGAGTAGGAACAGGAAATGGGCATGTACTGCTGATCTCATTCCATGGACATTCTCTGGAAGTTCCTCTTTCAGCTGTTTTTGTTGCTCCTTCTGGCTTGCACGTTTCGCCACATTGTGAGCTTTACAAGCCTGGTTCCTTTGCTGTCTGACCTCGGATTGTTCAAGCATACTGTGGGCCAGGGGCATTTGAGGATGGGTGAGCTCACTATTTGACTGAGTGCCATGCTCATGCGCCATGAAATCGACCCTCCTTGGTTCATCATTTGTTTCCATTTGAGTCGGAGACATGTTCTCATCCTCATCATCCACCATTTTTTCTCTTGATGAACTGGCATGAGCTGTTCTTGGTTTGGAGGCATATGGATGATGACGTCCAGTGACTTTCTCTTTATGGACCAGAGGTGAAGATGCATAAAGTTCATCACCTGCCATGCACATCATCAGTTAACACATCAAAAAATTAATGAAGACTGGTCAGACTCACAATCTTCAATTGGATCCTGAGATTGGACTGACTTGCCTTTAGGTGCCATAACGTTACATTCTCCAATGGTCTTTTTTGTTGCCCCCATCCATGCGCCTTTCATCACCCACATGAACCTGAGATCCTGATGGAATATTGAGGGTTGGCTGTTTACTTTGGCCAAAGGGATCCTGGGATGCGACTGGATTCCGACCGGGATTAAGGAGGAACTCACATGGAAATTTTGATTGGGGATTAGCATTTGATGAGATTTGAGGTGTGCCTTCTGGCCCCTGAGACACATGCGTTTGTGTATTAGTGGGATTTGGGGGAATCGGAGTGACGGAAATATTTGGGATTGACCAAGTGCTTGAAGTTGGATCCTTTGGATTTCCCACATCAATGTTAAGACCTGATACATTCATTGAGGATGCAATAGGGGTTGTGAGAGGAATGTTGGGACTCAATGGTGACTGTGTTTGAACATATTCTATGCTAGATTCACTATCTGAGTCATGAACAGAACCAGAAAAGGATTTATGTGACTTGGAAGGTGACATAAGGGCCGAAAAAGTACACTAATATTTTTAACTAGATAAAACACCTCAGTATTATGATAAAATAGAGTGATATGAGATGAAATCTTTTCAAATTTAGAATAGAGATATTCTATGAATAGTTCTAAAAACAGTCTTTTTGCAAGTCTAATAAGCCTCTTTTTAGGAGAATCCTCCCTACCTCCTCTTGAGCTCCTCCGCTTTTGTCGGAAACCACCCTGCACGGCCTACCACCACATAATGTAATATTCCCTTGATCTCAAAGGGGACCCATCATCCATAATTAATCATATTCGGTAACATTTCCGCCTCCCCATTGTCACATTTTGTGAATTATCCAAACTTCCAATATATGCATTGAAATTCCACAGCATCATACATCTGTAAAGGGGTATATTCATGAAGGATTTACCCACAAAAGAGACATCACCTTTTCAAGAAAGGCAAGACAATCCAAATCACATTCCAACCAATTAAAAGCCTGCTGCACTCAAACCAAATACCAAGACTTTAGCTGCACTCCAGCCCCTTATGTAATAGAGTTATATCGTTATGTCTGTAATAAGGTTTAAGCCATGTACAATGGTGTGCCAGCGTACATGGTTTGAATGTCAATCCCTTCAAATCAGTGTTGACACATCCCTATTGGAACACCCCTCAAGGGTCAAAACCGCAGTATCGCCATGTGTAAATAAAATAGAATATGTATGAGCATTGAGCAGCATGGCATTTTACCCAATGAAACTCCTAACCAATTCTGCCATCCAGATGAGACATTTTAAACTCTATCAGCTGCAGCTCATGCACCATTACAAATGGGATAAAATTCTCAGATGGCTCAAATAATCTCCCCCTTCATAAATAATCATTCAATTTTTTTGCCAATTAATAACACTCCTAAACACTTTCACATCAGCCATAGATATTTATACACAAACCAACCGTACTCCCAATTCCTGCAACAATGACAACCCGCCGCTATTCCTCAATGCGTATATGCATGTGTCAACACTGCTCAACTCAAACACACTCTTCCCCTGAGGGTGATAGGCATGGAGTTGCCTTCACACCTTTCCAATATAAACAGCACATTAAAAAGCTCAAATCAACCATTGCACCCAAATCTCTTCCAAACATCCCTACTTCTGCATCAGGATCTGAGCTCCCACAACTTCTATTGGATCATATATTCCCAGCTGATTATTCACCATTTACCCAAAGCACCTTCTCCACAGCACCGGGTCTCAATTCAACTGGACAGAAACCATACAGCAGCAGTCAAACCCTTCCCCCACAAGACCTTTTAATTATGATATCTGCCATTCTATCATTAAGGTATAATATACCCCGCAGGGCTTCATGCATTCTCAACCCCGCCCTAAACCTGCTGATCAAGTCCAGCATCTCAAGCTCCGGTGGTCCCCCCAGTCATGCATTCCATATACCTCATGATCTGAGTACCATATTTGAACATCACCAATTGGAACCAGTGATTCAAAACTATATATGTTGTCCTCAATGTTTCTCTCTTAATGGCCTTACTGAATCAGTCACAACTGCCCAACCCCACCATCAACGCCATAATGACCCAAATGATCATGATCCCCCTTGCACACAATCATTATGCAAATTCATCTATTCATTTGAACCCCGCACCCAAAACACAACCAACATGAAGGAAAAATTTATCCCAACAAAACATTTCATTTATCAAACATTCAAAAATTGGCTTGCCAGATTTCTCCAGGGGGCTGGAATTATGGAAATTCTGCATCAACATCAACAATCCCAAACTCCCAAAGGTTCCCCAAAATGTGATGTCTGGGATGGATTGGTCTGGAGACGCTTCACTTGCACTAGAAATATCCATGACCCCCCATTCATGTCCATTCCTGGTGCATTAGCCTTCTTCATTTATGTGGACTGGTTTAATGCACATGGAAAGTCCACCCGGTTGGCCAGCATTGGACCTATCATGCTTATTTGTCTTAATATCCCCCCAAGTGAAAGATTGAAGCCAGAGAATGTCTATGTTGCAGGAATCATCCCTGGTCCGAAGGAGCCAACTTCCCTTCAATTGAATTACCTATTAATGCCACTCATCAATGAGCTCAAAGAGCTATGGCAAGGTTACCATTTTTCACCCACCTCAACAGGCCCTTCAGGATCCTTTATCCGTGTTGCCATTCTCACAGCCATTGTGGATGTGGTTGCCATGCGCAAGCTTACTGGATTTGTTTCCCATTCAGGCAACCAATTTTGTAATTTTTGCACCATTCACAAAGCTCAAATTGAAGAAATTGGTCCTCAATTTCACTACACACGCTCATCTCAAAATCATAAATCAACCATTGCCAAATGGCTTCGGGCAACCCCACCACAAAGACAAGCAATTTTCTCTGAGTATGGAGTGCAATATTCAATTTTAGAAGACCTTCTGTATTGGGATGCAACCAAAATGGTTAATCTTGACATAATGCATAATTCAATACTGGGAATTTTGAAGGATCATGCAACTTTCAAATTGTGCATTCCAGAGTCCAAATCAAAAATTTACCTCAGGTCCCGCAGGAAATCTAATGAAACCAACAGTTCAGACTCAGATATCATGACCTCCAACAGCTCTTATGATAAAATCACATTGAGAGAGGCCCGCTCCCTGAGAAGAGACGCAGCAAAAATAATAAATGAGCCACTCTCCACTACTTCCCCATGCCCACCCCTCACACGGAACATCCGTCTAGTGGGTCTGCGGAAATTCCTTCATTTGATGCGGATTACATCCCCACTTTTGAAATCCCCTCTGAATTGGATATCACTGCACTGAGTGATCACCTGATCAAGGGTGAGGCTCTGGAGCATCTCCGACAAATCATATCTGAGACAATAATTCCCTCATCATGGACAAGAGTACCTTGCAACATGGGTTCCCGCTGAATGGGATCTCTTATATAAGGTCTATATTCCATTTTTAATGGTCAGTCAACAGATGTCATTAGATGTACACAAATCCGCAAACATTCAAAGAAAAATGGGTCAGTCAGAAGAACTTGCAAATGAACTAACCAAGAATACATTCCATTTGACTAGTGCTATCAACATTGCCACAAGTTGGACTGTTTCAATAGATGATGTGACTGCATTTGCTGAACATTGGAAAAAATTCCGCCTTTCCAATCAACTCCTGTTCCCAAAACAGAAAAGTAAACCAAATCATTATTTTGCTGATCATATTCCTGAACTCTTCCAACGTTGGGGCCCAGCACAAGCCTCAGCCACATGGGGTTATGAGCGCTTGATTGGAGTATTTTCAAAAATGCCAACAAATAACAAAATATGTACGTCAATTAATAAGATCAATTGTTCACATTGATTAAACACCTGAACTGAATAAGACTAACTTCTTGCAGCTCTGAATAGATGATATAGATAAAACCTTACTTCAACATATCTGTCAATGTTCCAACCTTTCCATTCTCCTGAAATCCCCATCCGTGCCATGTGAAATAAAACAGCTTTTCGAATCACAGCCACCTGCCCTGTTCAATCACCATAAATATAACAAACCATCCCGCCATGACCAAGAAAATTATGATTGCCTGGTTGAGTACTTACAGAATTTTCATGCAACAAGGGAAATAGTTGATTGGATCAGCTTAGACACTACCATGAAATCCACAAGTCCTCCCACTTCAAGGATTGTCTGACCTTGGTATTTTCCAGTTTCAAATATTAATATTGGGAACAATATATTTTCAACTGAATCCAAAAATGTCAGCAACAGTGTGATCTCTTTTCTGAGGGGCAACTCACGACAATTTGGTATTATTAATAGCATTTTTAAAGTCTCTGAGCCATCTAGCATACTGAACACTAACTTTCTTATCTTAAAAACTTTGAAGATTGATGTGAATTTCTTACAAGATTGGCTGCATCTGAATATTTATAAAGCTGTTGGTTTTGATGATGGACACTTGATTATATCTGAAGAAGAAATAGAAGGTAACTGTGGATTGTATGATAACAAATTTCTATCATGTGGACTGCTTGTAATGATAAAGCCGTTATTTCATGATATTTAGTCTACAAAAATGCAAATCACTCAGATTCATTAGCAATTTTGCTAGTGAAATAACTGCCTCAAAATTTAGTGACAGAGACATGCAATTGTGACGAGCAAAGCCCATTATTTCACATTGCCACAAAGAACTTACTATTTTGACATTGGGTACAGTGTGAATAAGCCAAGTTCAATGATCAAATGACCCACACACTCACCTTTCACAGCATCCAAAATTTTTAACTGCGCCATCATCATGTTGGAAGGGGAATTGGCCCTTGCGCACCCGCACCCACACATGCCAATGCACACACATGCGCACCTGCACACGCCAATGCACACGCAAGCGCACCCGCACACGCCAATGCACATGCATGTGCACGCGCGGTGTTGTGCGGCGGACTCTACCAGTGTCATCTGCAAAATGACAATCCCGCTCAGGTGGAGTCCTTTCATGGATGACCTGGTGAAGTCAAACCCCCCGCCTACATCAGGACTGGCTGAAGGACCTCTTTGATGTGTGTTTGTGCAAACAGGCAGGTCTTGTGTAACTTTTACCAACCATTGGACTGTTGCGGGATGATCAGGTGGTGAGGAATCTGAGTTGAAGGCACAGGGAAACCAATATTGGTGGATGTCACAGGATTTGGTGTAAGACAAGAGTAGGACGTGTGCTTGAAGTGAGCTTGACTTTTATCCTGCTTGACCTTTGCTTGACCTGAAGTCAATCGCCGACAATTGACATGAGATTCGCCCTGGTGTATACTGTGGTAAATTAGTGTGTACCTCAGTGACTTCAAAAGAAACATTAATGTTTTATATACTAAGCTCCTCTGGTACTTCTTCTTCTTCTGAAGGCTCAGAATCACTTTCATGTAAAGATACATCAGTTGTTTCTTTTGTGTCTTCCACTTTTTCAGCATTTATCTCATTGATTCTTGTCTTTTTTGGGCAATTGTTTGCTAAATGAGATGTGCTTCCACATTTGTGAAATTTCAAAGGAATTCTGTCTTGTGGCTTATTTGGTTTTGAAATTGGTTTCCCATCAGTCTTATTGTCTATTGGGGATTTGGACCAATTTCTTCCAATTTTTGTTCTAGTAGTGATGTCCTCCATAGCATTGATATAATCTTCTGTAGAGCAAGGCTCAATACATCTGCTTCTCATAGCATGCTCAAGGTCACCACCACACTTTGTTAGTATCCTTTTATGTACCATTGGTTCAGACATATCAGGATGAAGGGCAGTGAATCTGTCCTTCTGTTTAAGAAACCAAGACATGGGCCTGTCCCTCTCAATATTAAAAATGGCTTCTTCAAAAGAATTTTCCATTCTAAATCTCCAGGACTCATTATCTCATTTGGAAATAATTTTTTCCTTCCTCCAAGGCCAACAATGTTTACCATGGTCTTGTCTCATTTTGTAATACCATTTCTTTGCTGATCTGGTAAATAATGAGTGTAATCTGGCACTTATGTATTCATCTGACATGTTAAATTCTTCTTTGAACATATCAATTTTTTCTCATAAATTCCATATGATTATATTCTCCTTCACCATTGAAGGTTGGCCATTCCTCTAATTTTGGAATGTCTTTGAAATTGTAAGCAGTTTCCACCTCATTACTTGAAATGGTATGATGTAAATCATTAAGCACATTTCTGTCAAGAATTGGTGTGGATTGCCTTGGCAATTCGTTTTTGAGTGATATATTATTAATACTTGATTGAATGTCTTCTTTCAATTCAATTCTTGCTTTATCACTTTTTTCCAATTGTTCTTGGAAAAGAGCTGCATTGTGACCAGTTGAATTTTCCAAGTTTTGAACTTGTAATTTCAATTCTCTTAACTGTCCAGTTGTAAGAGAAATTGAATTGTCATCTTGTTGATTGAGCAAAGTAACTTTAGACTCAATTCTTGCACAAATTTGCTTCAAAGACACAATATTGTCTTTATTAACATTTTCAAGGCCAATAATGGTCTTTTGGTGTTCTTTCACTTGTAATATCTCATTACCCAACTTTTGTTGGATATACTCAAATGTTTTCAACTTTGTTATAGTTTCTTTATTACAAGGTTCAAATTGAGTTACAAGGTTAACAAGATCTATTTCTTTGGGAAATATTGGCCCAATCTTTCCTCCTCCTTGTTTTTGAATTCCATCAGAGTTCTTGCCATGTTGAACACATTGTCCATGGCTGTCTTTTCTTTCTTTGGGATTCTGTAATTCTGCGGGTAAGGCTTGTTCCATTTGGGCTTTGCCTTTCCCTTTGCCTTTTTCTTTCCCTTCTGATTGGTCTTTGGGGCTTTCTTGGGCTTTCTTGGCACTTGTTGAGGCGGATTTTTGCTGGTGGATGCTTGGGGAGCTTCCACTGGGCTGTTTTCCTTGCCTTGGGCCAACTTCTTCTTCTAATCTTCTGATAACATGCTGTGGTTTTTCAACCAAGCTTTTATCTGTTGGACTTGTCCTTTGCAAGACATTCATGTCCAACCCTTCAGAAGATCTTATGTCTTTTCTGGCCCCATGAATTTCTTCACCTGAAGATAATAGTTCATGGTGCCTATCCAAAGACTTGGGAGAAGTTCCCACTCTTGCTATTTGGCGGCCATAAACCAGTTCTTGTACTGAGACTGGTAAATCCCCACTTCTGCCTGTTAAAATGATTCAGCTCTAACAGCAATAGCAGTTATGTCAGCTTCTGGACTCTCAATAAGAGGTTCAAAGGTGCTGGCTAACCTTTGGGAACTGGTGGAAGTTCTAGCATCCTCCATTTGTGCCTCTCCTCTGGGCTGACATCCTTGTCTTTTTGATTTGTGACTGGAATGTCCTGGTCCAGATCCATTTGATTGGATGGAGTAATTACTTCCACTTCTAGTAGGAGTCATTGCACGTCAATTTTAAGAGAAAAATAGACTAGAATAGATTGAATTCACCTGCTGGACCTTTAAAGGGTTCTTTGGTTATTAAACCCCTTGGTGCTGGGCTGGTTTGAATTTCAATACTAGACTCTGAGGCTTCAGAGTCTGAAGAACTGTCTCTAATTGATGACACTAGAGAAAAATAAAAATATAAGTTATTTTATCAAACAATAAAAATAACTTATAAGCTCAACTTATTTAATAAAGTTGTTTTAATGTAATTTCTGGCAAATTACGTCAAAAATAAAGAAAAATGTCCAATATAAAAGAAAAAATCTTTTTTGTAAAGATTTTTAATTTTTAAAATTTTTTTATTTGATTTTGTATTTTCTTTAAAGAAATAATAATTATGCAATTAACAAGTTTATTAATCAAAATTGTATTATTATTCACTTTATACTAGAATAACTCAAAGAATAAACTTCAAGTCTGTGATGTGAAAAAGCAACTAGTCAGACAAAAGAAATTTATTCCAAGTCACTCAATAGTATATTGTTTCAAACAATATTCTTAAGAAGAAATAACTTTATTAATATTATAAAGATTATTTATAAGGGATAAGTCCCAAAAAAGCCAATATTAAGATAAATATGGCAATTTTACGTCAAAAAACAGTAAAATAAGGTCTAGAATATGATTTATGTCCCAAAAATTGGTTAAAATCCTGTCCAGCCCCCAAATGTAAGGTTTGTCTATGAAACTCTTGATAATAGTAGCAAAATCAAGAGTACTATGACTGTCCTCAGTAGAAATATATAATATAACAAAATATTATAACCACAAATTTAAATATAATTATCAAGAATAATTATATAAAAAAATAAATTTAATTATTATTATTATAAAATATAATAATAATACATTATAATTATTCTATTATTGTTATAGTCACTGACAGTTATAACAATAAGAAGCGTAAAGCTCTTCATGAGACAATTACATGTGGAAAATATGAATATTAACCACTTATAAATAATATAAATATTATTTATAAAAGAATTAAACACACACTGTGCAGAAATACTTCTTATAGAATAAAAATTCTATATATAAAAAAACTAATACTAGATGAAAAAATATATAACTTTAGAGAAAACTTACTTATAATATTTGTTTAATACAACAAGTCAAACAACAACAGCTAGCATATTAAATAATAATTATAAGTTAAAAACACGCCAAAAATAAATAATTTTAAAGATAAAACAACTTCTTATAATAAAAATTAAGATTAAAGAGTTTTTAAGAGGAATTTGTGGATTTTAAAATATATTTAAGATGATTTAATTTTATATAATAAAATATATTATTGGTGATCACAACAATAATCTAAATTCTATGATTTCAATTATTTGATTTTAATTAATAAAGAATAAAATAACTTGAGAATTATTTTAATAATAAGATTTTATATTTAATAAAACTTTACCTGTTTAAATTTCTAATATGATTGGATTGATAATGAATGATGGACAAAAACAGCGATGAAAAGACTCTTTTTATGTCTTCAGAGAAGCTCTCATAATTCATAATGGACATAGAGGGCGTGCTCAGGTCAAAACTGAAAAACCATGCTTAAAAATAAAGTTCTTAACTTAAGGTAACTTAATTTTAATTCCAATTTAAAGTTAACAGGGTTATTCTTGACTCCATGTAGCTTTAATCCTCATTTAAACTAATTATTTTAAGATTTGAATATAAAGAAACTTATTAATATTAAATTTCATCACATTAACAACTTAAAAATAGAGTTTCAAGCAGAAATCTCTTAATCTCAACTTTTAATTAATTTTTAAATAATTTATAATTTTCTTTGGGCTTTAACTAAAAGAGTAAATTTCCAGGCTAATTACCCAGGAAATTTATTTATAAAAGATACTTCAAATTCAATGAATATGTAGATAATATTGAATTGTAAGGTGTGTGAAATCTTCAAGCAAATCCATTAAGAATCGGATTTTTAATGAATTTTTGAAGTTATTGCTATTTTACGTGGAAAAATAGCAATACACACCAAACCTTAAGTTTGATAAGGTTTTAATGCATGTAGCCTTAAAGTTTTAAGCTTATTTAAGCTTTGACAGTTCTTAAAAGCTTTAATTGAAGCCTGAATATTGAGATTTACCATCTGGCAGCTTGAAATTCCTGTCTTATTTGGGATAAAACCAGCTTAAACTTTAATGCTGGATCAAAGTCTAATCTTAAAGTTTAAATAAGGTTGAAAATCTCCAATACGGGTGGAAAACGTTAATTGAATCCTTGCAGATCCAAAAAGTTGGGTACCCCAGCTGTATTTTGGTCTTTTTCATTTGTCCCACCTTTTTGCATGGATTTTGCCCTTTTATTTATTTAAAGCCATACTATGGCCTTAAACCCTTTTAAATTGAGCTCACACAGGATTTACATTCTGTATGGCAAATCCTTTGCCAATTCAGTAAATATACACCACACTTCAATTTTAACTAAAATTTTGGTAAGTTTGCATAAACCTTATGCAACTTTAAATTTAAGCTTATTTAAGCTTAAATTCAACAATTTTAAAAAAATGTTAAAAATTTACATTAGTACTGTGAGATTCTTAAAGCTTCTAATAACATAAGAAATAAGTGTTTTTGGGTATAACACCTTATGGATGTACCCTAGGTTATTTTTGGTGTAGAATCCAAAAATGACATAATATTTATAACTTTGTTTATCCAAAAAAAAGTTTTACTTATTTTTTGTTATTTTTTATTTTAAATTCAATTAAAAAGTCTGTTGAAGACAATTTTAGCTGTGTATAAAGTTATTTGTGGCCTTATGGGTATGTTATACATACCTCACAGGCTCACAGAAAAGCTGAATAACACTTTATTTAGTCGGTAAATCCATGGATTTATGGCCTGATTTGGATCCTACACAGATTTTTGTGTAGGGTAGCTCCATAGAGTGAATAATCTTAAAACAACTGTTTGAGGTGGTAATATGGAAAATACTTCAATACCACATAAAAGAATGGTGAAAATGTTTGTTTTTCTCAATTTCACACCAAAAAAATTGGAATGTTGGAAATTCCATGTTACATATACACTAAGAATAGTGTTATGCATGTTTGTGGAACTTAATGTTATGGTATTAATACATACACATTTGGTACACCCATAATGGATATCCCTCTTGAAGCCTGAATTTCTATTTTTGATGTGAAAATACTCAAGGGGAACAAAAGACATCAAAGAGAGCCAGGGTACCCAACTTCTGAGGCCTTTGAGGGCTGGAAAGCTCTAAAGCTTGGATCTATGGCTGACCTTGGCCTAATTAATATACTAAAACCTTTCCTAACTTTGTTACCAAGGTAAAATCTCATTAAATCATAAGAAAATACCAAATAAGCTGCTATTTTGACGTGCCAAGGAGGTAAAGAGCAACTTAGACTCCTATAACCATGTCAATTCTTGATTATTTTCCATGTATAAACCCTAAAGGAGTAATTAGAACTATTTTTGGACTATTATCCATTGATTTACCTGATAGCAACCAGCCATATAGTGCTATTTGCAATTCTACATAGAAATGAGGCAAAAACTTCCAAAATTCATTAAAAATACAATTCTCCATGAATCTTTCTGAACCCTTCAGGTCCAATCAAGAACTGTATAATTCACAGAAACCATAAATAATTATAATTTTATAAGTAAAATTCAATGTTTTACTTATAGTCCATTTTTCATGATTCCACATGAAACACTGAATCTTCAAAAATTCACAGAAAATACAATGTGTGGGGCAATTTGCAAGAAAACTGATATCCTTGGAAAATCAATGAATATTATGAAATAACAGAATACTTACTATTGCTACTCCTTTTATTCTTAACCATATTTGGGTTGGTAGCCATGTAAAAGAATCAATTGAGTAATTATGATAATCTTACATGACAATAGATGATGCAATCATTAATCCAAAAATTATTACGGTTTTCTCACTCACTGGTTTTTCAGTTTGCTCCATGGCATGCCTCTGGGAGCTCTCTTAGACTTAAAAGTGCCTCTTCTTGCCGTTTTTCCAAATCATCACATTATTCAATTATACCTTTATTACCAAGTAAGTATTAGTTGAATCTTTTCTTAAGTGTTTGAATCTTTCAGAATCAATCAGAAAGACGTTAAATCATAGAAATAAACTATATATTGCTGTAATCTGGTTATAAATAAATTTTGATCTATGAAATCCAAATTTATCTGTCAAATTTCTCTACTATTATCTTTAATAAGCTCTTTGGAGTATTAGTGAGTGTTTTTGTTATAATTGTTAAAGTTTTGTTCTAGTAATATTTTTCTTCAAGAGTTATCTTTATAATTACTCTTTTAAAAGATAATTATATATTGAAACAACTTTATTATCTTAATAAGGAAGTTTTTATTATTAAAATCTTCTTGTAATTGATTCATAATAACAGTCATAGTACTGTTGATTAATAGTAATATTATCAAAAGCTTCATAGACACATCTTACATATATGCACATATGGCATATGATCCTGAGTAGTTTAATGCAGTTTGGTTTAACTCCATCCTGGTGGAAGCCTTTCATACAATCCATCTTGGTTACGTATTTGGCTTTTTCCAGTTTGTCTAGGGCATGAGGCTTGCTTGGTATAGGGTACCTTTCATATTTTTTGTAGTTATTCAGAGCTCCAAAATCCCCACATAACCTAGATTTTCAATCATTCCAGGTGATAAGAACAGGAGTGGTTATTTCCACTCTTTCATTGTGTCCTATCTTCCTGATAATATCCAATTCTAGGAGTTCATTGATGTGTTTCTCAATTTCCTTCCTAGTTTCCAGACTTTCTGGGTATGGAGCTCTTCTCAGAATGGGTGGGTAGGGTCTTTCCACATCCAGATATAATTCTAGGGGAGTGATATTTCCACGCCTTAACCTAAACTTTACGCCTACGCCTACGCATAAAATTGTGGAGTCGGATACGCCTTCACGCCTTTCATGGATGTAGTTTGCTAAATCCACGCATCCAAGTGATTACTAAATTCATTCCCCAATTTTTTTTAATCCACAACAACTATAATCTCACAGTTACCCACTTTCAATTTTGATGTTCATATGAGTCTCTAAGAAAAGTGTTGATAGCTCAGCATATGTCAAAGTACTTGCTAAAGCTGTTCTTACATGAAAAAATAACCACCATAAGGACAGGAAATTAAAATCCAATGAGTGATTTGAATTATTAAAAATGTACACACCTTGCCAAAGTACACTTCCTCTGTTGTACCTGTAATTCATAAATATAAAATAAGTGGTTCTAAATTTTTCATTAAATAAAACTTCTTATGAATGAACATACCCTTTGCATATCTATCTCCACTGTATCAGGTGATATAAAATGGTATTCCATTACATTTTTCCTTTGTCCAATGCAATGTAGACAATCAATAGCTTGATATTCAGCAGCTGGATTCAAATGAGGCTCCTAGACATATATTAGATATATAGATTATATTAAAATATCACCTCATGGTCATGTAATCATAATTCATACCATTATAAATACCACGTCTGCAAAATTTAAATTCAGACCAACCCCTGCAGCCCCTATTGAAGCCACAAGTACTTCTACATTGCTGTTTTCCTTGAATTTCTTAAGTTTTGCTTCCTGTGTAGCTTGGCCTATTGTTCAATCAACACGTGTAAAAATGATCTTATTGTTTTCTAAGACAATTCCAATCCTACCAGTTTATCACAAATAATTGTCAATCAAAAGCTTAATAATTATCAAAGGAGAGGTACAAAGCAGAAGTTTAATAGACAAAATAAGGGAAATAACCCAACTTACAAATCAAGAAATGTTGTAAGCTGTGAAGAAATCACTGATTTTGGGGTTGAATTTTTAATGTTTCGGCATGATAAAAGAGTTTTCAGGAGCCTCTGAATTTTAGTGCTTTGTAGACATGTTTTGAAATCAACATGTTCTGTTATGGTACTATTAAAAAATCTCCCTCCTATCTGTGTCCCATATGGTGAGATCATACCTTCAATGTCATATATACTTTCACTAAGCAAGTGATGATTGCAACAAAGACAAAGCTTGTTTATATACTTGAAGAACATTTCTGAGCCTTGATTAGATGATAATATGAACTCTTTGTAAATATCATTATATCTATCTAAAGTCCAATCTGAGAGAGGTTCAAGGATATAATTATGATTAATTTCTGGTAGATCATTTAAAATGTGGTCCTTGTTTCTTTGTAGACAAAGATGCCTCAGGCATAACTGAAGGGGGCTATAATTTCCTTTTTTGAGCTCTTCCAATATATTTGGTACCCAATTCTCTTGTTTTTCACTTTGAGGTGCTGTAATGAAGGTGATTAGGCTCATTAAGTCATTTATACTGTTTTGAATAGGGGTTCCTGTCAGGCAAATGCGTCTGGATGTTTGTATTGCACCAATTGCTTTGAAGAAAGTTGACTCCTGACTTCTTATCTGACTAGGTATGTCAATTTAATTTATATATCTTTCATCAGAATTCCACAATTTATAAATAATACATTGAAAAACTCACTGGGCCTCATCTAAGACAACTCGGCACCATTCACTATGGTAAATCCAAGAGCTTTCTATATTATCAGGCTGACCAAACTCATGGGCTAACAAATGATAGCTAGATATTACAATATCAGCTTCAGACCATTTTTTCAGTCCAATCTCCTTTCTTTTCTTCCCATGATAGGTGACAATCTTTAGTTGGGATATGTCTGTATGTAATTTTAATTCATCTTCCTAATTCTTTATCAAACGAGGTAAGCATGTTATGAGTGTGGAGTGTTTTTTTATTAAGAAAGTGAATGGATGGTGGAATATCTCTTTTGGAATCTTCAAGAGTCATACATATGAGTGATATGCACTGAATTGATTTCCCTAGTCCCATGTCATCCGCAAGCGGACAGCCCAAGGGAGTATGGCTTAAGGAGTGTTCAAGGTTATTTACTTGCTTCTTTGTGATGCTATGTATCAATTTTATTCTTGTAGATGAGGATGATGGTTTATTTAACCAAAGAGATTTTGCCAATTTTCCATTTGGGGCTTCTCTATCTAGGAGAAATGCTAATCCTTGCTTTTGATGAGGCTTGAGTGATGATTTTAGGAATGGTATTAGGGATTAGATTTGTGGAAGGTCATTCCCACTTGGAATACTCAGGAGCTGTGAGTGCAGCTCAGGTGACAACAATATGTTCTGAGAAGAGATAACAGGCTGGGGCTCCAGGTGTGAGATAAGTGAACACCCACAATGTTCAGAGCTGTTGTATGTGGCTGGTTGGTGAATTAATATTGAATTCTGCCTAATGAGGTCAAATATATCGATGCTTGCTGAGGAAAACAAAAAAATAAGCATTACTATTGGAATAGTGATGTTTTTCTTGTTGTAAAGGTTAAACTTGAGAAATCTTTCAATGAATACTTTCTGGTTGGGGTTTTTCTCTAGATTGGTGTGCCACATGCCAGAAGGACAACAGGATATGAAGAAATTGGGTTCATCCAATAATGGGACGAGTGCAGAGGTGACATCCCGAGTAAAGCTACCCCAAGCTTCTCTTTGATGTTGTGTAAACAAGAATAAATTATGACTTGTATGACATACAAAAATCCAATCATCCGGTGGAAAAGGTTTCTGAATGGGATTAGTGAGGCATACATGGGTTTTCAATATACCAAGGCAATATGGCTTGGAAGAATCCATATTTCGAAAAAAGATTCAGTTTGATCTTGACAGGAATAAATGGTAAATGCAATGAACTGGAGAGCAAGAATATATACTAAAGTAATTTTGATACTAATCAGGCCGTCTTGTGGTTTGCAGTTACTATTTGTATTATAAATAGAAACACGTGAGGTTCAATAAAAGATTGTTTGAAAAAACAGCTCAATTTAGAGAGGCAAGGAAATTTATTCTTGGATATTTCAATATAATTGTATCAAGCTCTGAATGAGAAGAATCTTTCTATTCAAAGTCCTGACTTTGAACAGAATACATGAAGGAAATTCCTAAGGATACTTAAGGACATATATTTCAAGAAAGTCACCAAAGGAAAATATGTACTCAAGTTTGCATCAAACATCCCATTTCATGCATAAGTATCCTAGTCTAAGGTTGAAAAGCTACATTAAAAGAAATGGAAAATCACAAGAAATTTATATGTTTGAAAGCTTCATTTTTTTCTGTTGATGTCTTGTCTTGTCATTTTGAATCCTTTCTTGATGTCCATATTTCTTCTCTTCTTGGTTTATTGGATCCATACATATAAGGCTTTTAGCTCTTGAATATAGCTTGGAGTTGATTTGGAAAGAACAGCCAAAGCAAGTTATGGTGGGAAGTTCATCAAAAATAGGAGGTGGCTGAGTGGTCTGGTGAAAAGTGGTCCAAGTTTTCCAGAGAAGCTCAATAATACCTTGTTTGCGAGAAAAATCCAAAATTGTGGAGTATTCAGGAAATGAGAGGCCATAGCCACAGGAGCGGATGGGAGATGGAATTGGTTTTATGGCTGATTTGTCAAATAATGTGAACAAACCATAAGTCCAAGTATTCTTGTCCTTCTCATCTCTATGAACACAATTATGAAAACCATTCGTTGTTATGATCACATTGGAGAAAGACCGTAATTTTTGGTGGAAAATTGGATTCCATTCACCTTCATGCCATTCAGGTAGTTGGGCTTCTTGCATGATTTCATTATTCTCACGGGCAGCAGACATAGAGAGAATCTTGATGCGGGAGGAAATAAAATTTTCAAACCAAGAAAGGGTCATCCATTCTTCATTATCTGCGTCTAATACTTCTGGATTCATTGTGGTCTTCCTGGCATAAACATATAGTAAAAGGAGAATAAAATTAACCAAAAAACTTGAATATAATTTTCTAAATACTCACCTAAGGATTTACCACTATCACTTCCACAGCAAAATCCAGCTCCTTTCATATGACCATCAATAAGATCACTATTGGATTTAATATGAGGAAAATTTTGGGCTAATTTGTAAAGTGCTGTTATTAATTGATTTAATGAAGTAAAAGTTGGAGAAGGAATATGAAATGGATGCAAGTGATAAATGAAGAGGGGCTCTTGATTTTTTGAATTGAAAACTATTGAAGGATTTGGTGTTTCATTTATGGAAGGTAATAAAAGTTTATTTATTCTATTTGGCTTTGGCTTAACTGGAACGGTACTGAATTCACCTCTGCTTCTTGATGCATGGTCCAAAATTTGGGTGAGTAATTTTTTTGCAATTTGAAATCTTCTATGTGAATTATTGGATTTCTTATTGAAAGATGGGTCATTTTTGGATAGGGGGGAATCATTCACAGCTGGTGAAATAGTCCTTCTCATGGAATGATCCTCAGAATTCAAAAACAACTCATCCTTTCCGTTTTTGTTGGATAAGCTTGATTTACGAAGAGTTATTGGATGAATTGAGTCACTAATTGATGAAGAAAAATCATTTACAACTGGTGAAATAGTCCTTCCCATGAAATGTTTTTCTTCATCATTAAGTGACTCCATACATTTTGGGAGTTTGATGAGTTGAGTGGGTGAAAGTTGACTCATGATGGGTGAAATGGCAAGAAGCAACATGTGAGGCTTTCACCTATAAGGATTTTTATTAAAAAAATCAAATAAGTAAATAAAAATTGTTCTTGCTTAAATTTTATTAACAAAAAAAACAAATAAGATTTTTTTTTAAAATATAATTGTTGTAATGAAATTAAAAAAAATAGTAAATAAAAATTTAAAAAATGTTTTTCAAAAAATATGAAAAAACATTGTGATCGCTGGGTCTGTAAGAGAGCCCCAGCAATCAATTTAAATTAAAAAAAATAAAATAAAAGTCTTAAAATAAAAAAAAATAATCTATTTTTTTAAAAAATTGTGATTGCTGGGGCTGTAAGAGCCACAGCAATCAATTTCAATAAAAAAAGATAAAATATTAAAAAATAAAATCATGTTTTTTTTTAAAAAAAATTTTCAATTTAAATTAAGAACATAAAATAAATTAATTTTTCATTATTTTTTTAAAAAAGAAAATATGTTTCTTTTTTCAAAAATTTGTAATCTCAATTTAAATAAAAAAAATAAAATATTAAAAAAAAAATGTTTTTTTTTTTAAAAACTTTTGATTGCTGGGGCTGTAAGAGCGCCAGTGATCAATTTAAATAAAAAAAAAATGTAATTTTTTTTTTGAGAACTTTTGATTGCTGGGGCTGTAAGAGCCCCAGCAATCAATTTAAATAACGAAAAATAAAATAGAAATAAATTTTTTAAAAAAAAAAAAAGAAAATGTTTTTTTTTAAAAAACTTTTGATTGCTGGGGCTGTTACAGCTCCAGTGATCAATTTAAATAAAAAAAATGAATTAAAAGTAAAAAAAAGAAAAAAATTGTTTTTTTTTTAAATAATTTTTGATAAAAACAAATAAAATAATAATAAAATTATTAAAAAAAACAAAAAAAAAAAATTTAAAAAACTTTTGATCACTGGGGCTGTAAGAGCCCCAGTGATCAATTTCAATAAAAAAAATAAAAAAGAAATTAAAATAATTAAAAATTAATTTTTTTTTTAAAAAACTTTTGATCGCTGGGGCTGTGAGAGCCCCAGCTAGCAATTTAAATAAAAAAATAATACTAATTAAAAATTAATATTTTTTTAAAAACTTTTGATCGCTGGGGCTCTTACAGCCCCAGCAATCAATTTCAATAAAAAAAATAATAATTAAAAATTGATATTTTTTAAAAAAAAATAAAAAAAGTTTTCTTTTTAAAAAAGATCCATTTCAATAAAAAAAAAAAAATAATTAAAAATTAATATTTTTTAAAAAAAAAAAAAAGTTTTGATTGCTGAGGCTGTAAGAGCCCCAGCAAGCAATTTAAATGAAAAAAAAGAATAATAATTAAAAATGAAAATTTTTAAAAAAAAGAATGAAAAAGGTTTTTTTAAAAAAAAATTTTGATTGCTGGGGCTGTAAGAGCCCCAGCTAGCAATTTAAATAAAAAATAATAATAATAATTAAAAGTTAATATTTTTTAAAAAAAAATAAAAAAAGTTTTTTAAAAAACTTTTGATTTCTGGGGCTCTTACAGCCCCAGCAATCAATTTCAATAAAAAAAATAAAAAATAAATTAAAATAATTAAAAATTAAATTTTTTATAAAAAAATAAGAAAAGTTGGTTCTTACAAAAACTTTTGATCGCTGGGGCTGTAAGAGCCCCAGCGATCAATTTCAATGAAAAAGATAAAAAAATAAATTAAAATAATTAAAAATTAAATTTTTGAAAAAAAATTAAAAAAAAAATTTTTTTAAAAAAACCTTAGATCGCTGGGGCTGTACTAGCCCCAGCAATCAATTTCAATAAAAAAAATTAAAAAAAATTAAAATTATTTAAAAAAAAATAAAAAAAGTTTTTTTAAAAAAAAACTTTTGATTGCTGGGGCTGTAAGAGCCCCAGCGATCAATTTAAATAAATTAAAAAATTAAAAAATCAAAAATGAAAAAAAGTTTTTTTTTAACAAACTTTTGATTGCTGGGGCTGTAAGAGCCCCAGCGATCAATTTAAATAAAAATAAAAATAAAAATAATTAAAAGTTAAAATTTTTTAAAAAAAACTAAAATGTTTTTTTGCAAAAAATTGTGATCATATTGGTAAATTGAAAATTAAAAAAGAAACTCACTTGGGTATCTTTTAACTACAAGTTTTGGGTGATGAGTATTATTTTGTATCAAAGAAAATAATATTTTGAATTAAAAAAAAAATAGGTTTCAGTGATTATATCCAAAGTGAAAAGAATGCAGGTGAATTGGGGATTTTGCTCCCAAAGTGTAGGAGGAAGTCAATGTGATGTGAATGACCTAATGGTTAGATCATCTGCCTCTCAAACTGGTTGAGAGGTAGCATGTTCGATCCTGGGCGCTGGCCAGACTCACCTGGGGGCACCTGGGTTGTGAATCTGGGTGGTTGGTGAAAATAGCTTTGGCAAACCAAATCTAACTCATTCTTCCTTGGTGGAACAGGTAGGCTCTGCGGGTTCAAGCCCCTCAGAAGGTCCCTGGCATCACTGCTCTCATATTTTTCTCTTTTTACGCTAAATTCCCATAAGCACAATTATTCTCTATTGTGATAATTGTGGCATCAACTTGTTACCCATGACTTTTTTTGCACTCAGTTGAAAAAAGCACACTGGATAATCTTATAAGCCGCTTGGCACAAAGCTGTTTGAAGTCATGACTCCGCACAGTAAGCGTATCCTGCACTCAATAGTGATTAATTACAGGTCACAGGTAATAATAAGTAATATGACACATGCACACTCTACTACACCTTTTGAATTTCTTTGTCAATACCAACCTTTTTAGGTAAGTTCATGATTAAATTAGACTCCAAAGGGTGTTTTTTTGCCATGCCTCACTAAAATCCAATGCTAAATATTCTGCAAGGCGGTATTTTCTTGGGCAAATTGGTGAAGATGAAGGATTCAAGAAAAAGCTTTCATGAAGGATTTCACATATATACTTGTTTGTGCGCTTCCAAATATCTTCATCTGGAAAGGATTCTTTTCTCTTGAGCATTGATGTAATTTCCAGAAGCTGAAGGGTCCCTTCCCAGAATTCCCAAGGTTATTATCACAGATCGTGAGCCAGCTCTGAAGATGGCCATTGAATTGGTCTTTCCTAGCTCAATCCATAAATATTTCACATGGCACATCAGCAAAAACCTTATCCAAAATTGTCGCAAATATTTTCAAGAGGATGATTGGAAGGATTATCAGACATCCTGGAACCTACTGGTCAGCTCCAAGTCAACTGAGGAATATGAGAACAGTCTTGAAAAAATCAAAGAGAACTCAAAAGATTACTCAGGAGCATGGGCATATATCTCAAACAACCTACTCCCATTCAAGAAAAAGTTTGTCACTGCTTGGGCAAGCCAGCATCCTCACATAGGAAATCAAGCCAGCTCCTGTGTTGAATCTGCACCCTCCTACATAAAATAATTTATTAATATTTCTAATGGAGAGCTTTCTACAGTATTCCAAAATTTCAAAACAGCAATTGATATTCAATTGAAACATATCCACCATACTATGGGAAAAGAAAGAGTTCAAAAATTGACTGATGTTTCCCCACCTTTCAAGCAGCTACTTGACACTATATCAATCAAAGCAATAAAACTTATTGAAGACCAATTTCAAAAGCTCAAACACCAACCAAATCTTCAGCCATGCTCCAAAACACTAACTAATGGCATGAGGATTCCTTGCTCACATGAAATTGAGAAAATTCTTAATGCTAAAGGCTACATTGGAAGTGAAGATTTTCATCCACAATGGAATCTACTTTATAATCCTCTTGAGGTAGGTGGCATCTTATTTCTGATATGTGTGATTGTAGTCATGCTAAAATCATGTTTAACAGGACCATGATTCTAATTCACAATGGAATTTGAAACAAAAAATGGAAAAGATTGAAAAAGAAGTTGATGAACATGAAATACCATTACAAAAAAAATTGATCAAACAAATTCAGGAGCTCCTTAGGTTTCAATATACAACCATTAAGCTTTGTCACCCGGAAAAGGCTTTAATTTCCTGTGGTAGGCACTCACTAAAAAGAAAAAGGGTAAAGTCTACCAAAAGGCTTCCATCCAAATTTGAAATTGAGAAGGATATCCTGAATCGTCACAAAAGATTTCTTAAAAAGATGCACAGAGCTACTATTGGTCCCAAAGCCCAATTTATGAGGGGGGAAAAGTTCTATTTGATGCAAAAACAGGCAAGCCAAGATGATGAAACTACCACAAAAAGAGAAAGAAAACTGTTAAATGATATAGGAAAATTGGAAATAAACTTGAGACCCTGAAATAACTCAAATTGTTTGGAAGAACCAGTAAGTGGATAAAATTTGATATGCAAATGAATAACTGAAAAATAACCTACTTTTCAAAGACTCTCTATATTGATCAGATACAGCCACCTTTCATGCACAAGTTCATTGAGAAAATTTTTAATCCTCCTGCAGATGGGAATTGTGGATTCCATGCAGTGGCAAAAGGATTGTCACTTTCAAGCCCACAAAAGGAAAAGAGCTGGAGAGAAGTGAGACAAGATTTGATAGAAGAAATTGATAGGAATCACAATTATTACAACCAAATATTGGGAGGAGTAGTGGAAATGGATAAGATAAGAGATAATCTGATGGCTACAGCTATTACAAGAATGGATAACTGGTTAAGTAAATGGGATCATGGACCAATATTGACAAAGACATATAAGCGTCCATTTGTATTTTTCCATCCAGATTGGCAGAACTTCTCACCACAGACATTCCTTCCAACCATATGCAGTCCATGTGGAGTTTCAATTATGCATCCAATCTCCCTAGGTCACATAAATGGTAATCATTGGATACTCATCATTTTCAATGAACATGAGATAGGCAAATTACCTCTTCCCGAATTGCCACCACAGTGGCCTGGGGCACATTCACATCAATCAGCTTGTAATTGGAGAAGAGTATATTCCTCATCAATAAAATTATTCCGAAAATGTAGACAGATCACTTGTATATAGCATTTTTTCATTTTAGATTTTTTTGTCAAATTTCTGAGATAAACATCTTATCAACATCTTATTTGGCGTGGATGTAGTAATGACTTGGATGCGTGGATTTAGCAAACTACATCCATGAAAGGCGTGAAGGCATATCTGACTCCACAATTTTATGTGTAGGCATAGGCGTAAATTTTAGGTTAAGGCGTGGAAATATCATGGACTCTGATGTTTCCTAATGGTTCTTGACCAATGGCAAATGCTGGTCTATTTCTCCTCAGAATTTTCAGTAAACTTAGTTTCTGTTTACTGGTGAGGGTAGTACTGAATTGGCCCTCCCTGAACTCATTCAGTAATTCTTGTAGAGGGACGTGGGTAGATATTTGGTATATGTCAAGTGAAAATTTCTTTTCCTTGTTTGTACAAATATTAATGTGCCTGTTTTTACTTTTATAAAGGCCAATTCCATACATCCTCTGGTAGTCTGTTCCTAGTAAAAGCCCTTGCATGTGGTCATCTTCAAGCACAACAAACTCTGGGTTGAGTCTGATATTGCATTTCCTATGGGGTATAATTATCTCTTTGATAATTTTCCCAATGGAAGTCATCTTTCTTGATTAACTTTTGAAGTTCTTTGGCTTGGTTGGAAAGAATTGTTTTTCCCAATTTGGGAAGTGATGATCCAGATAAATTCTGGCCACTATTGAGCAGGCTGCTCCACTGTCAATGATCAATGGGTGTTGAGAATTGTCTATGAAAACAGTCATCTTGGTGGCTTTCCCATGTATTTATGCCATTCCTTTAGTTGGTGTAAGTAGGAATTTTTGGGAATCTTGTTTGTGTCTGCAATAGGTTTGGGTTGAAGTGCCTTGTGGAATGCCTGCTTCTAGCTGTATGTCCTGAATTTATAGTGGTGTTTCCTCTTGATACTCCACTAGAAATTCCTCTCTTGGGTCTTGGTCTTCATCAGATTTTTCTCTGATGGCATCACCCATAGAGTCTGATTCAGAATCCTCTGTGGGGGATTCCTCCGCTGGGACTTTCTCAATGGCATAGACTTTCCTCTTTTCCTTTGGACAGTCATTAGAATAATGGTTTGTTGAACCCCAAATGTAGTAATAATTTGTCTTCTTAGCCACTTTTGCCATCCTTTCTCTGGCTTTTTCTTTGAATTCCACCCTAAAAGGTTGTTTCTCCTTGAAACCACTGCTTTTATATGGGGAATATTTCCTTATATTTGTTCTTTTCCTTATGTCTTGTAAGGTATTTTCAATGTCATCCAGAGTGCAATGGTGGTTTCATCTGCATTTTAATGCATGCCCTAGTTCTCCTGGAATTTGTGTCAGGAATTTGTGATTCCTCATCTGAATGTTCATTTGAGGATCAATGGCTTTAAGCTTTTCAACTGTCTAAGACATCATTAATAAGGATCTTTGTCCACAGAATACTTGTCATTTTCAAATGACATGGTCATTTGCCATATCTAAGTACTATCACTGAACCTTTAGATGATTTTACTCTTCCACCAGGGCCAGCTTCTCCTGCCATTTATTTCTTTTGTTCCTATGTACCAAATACTAGCATTTCCTTTGAAGGCTGTATTTAATCTAGCAGTAATCCAGTAGTCGGGTATGCTTGGTACATCAATGAAGAGTCCATCAATATAATCAATGAGCTCCATGTGATCATATTCTCCTGTGCCAGAGAGTTTGGGCCAGCTTGAGGCCTCTGGAACCTCTTTTAACGCTTCCTTCTCAGAATAAGACATATAGTCTCCATACTGGTATTGAGATGGAGATCTTGCCCTATTCACCAATATGGTATCTGGTTTGATGTCCTCTTGGTTATATGGATTATCCATAACATGGCCTTGTGGTTGTGGCTTCATGTTATGGGAGACATTAAACAGTTTGTATATTTCTTGATACAGACAATCCCCGTCCCTTTTACTGTGGTGTTTTTCTTCAAAGACTTGATTCAGTCTTTTGTTGGTTTCTTCAGAGGCTTTTCTTAATTGAGCATGTCCCTCTTGAAAGGTTTTGACAATTTTTTCCATGGAGGCTGTTAATGTTTTCATCCTCTCATGGGTTCCTTGGAGTTCTGCAAACTTCTTTTGAGTTTGCTCAGCAAATTGGGACATTTGTAACCACATTTAATCACTGTTCAAGTTACTCTCAGGTGTAATAAAATCCTTTTCAATCTGAGTGGGGGTAATATTTCTATTAATGGAACTACTGATTCCAGAAGTATGTACAGCTATTTCTTGTTCTTGTGTACTTCTTTCACCAAGTCCAACAGCTTCTGGATCATCGGGTCTGACTCTTTCTGCCTTTGGTTGAAGGAGATCTTGTTTTTTCCCTTGTATCCTTGTCCTCTCCTGGAAACTACCTGGGATTGTGAAGAATGGTGACTCTTGGCCACTGATCATATGGTTACTGAATGGTGTGAAGCTTCTGGAGAGCTGGTTTGGCCTACTCCTTGTGATAGTGAAGGAATCTGAGTATGCCCTGTCTGGGTCAGCTGTTCTTCTATAGCTTGGATAGTGGCTTGATTCTCCCTTATCCCATTTTCCTTCACCTCCAGGAGTCTGAACTGTCTGGTGCAATTCTAACCTTTGGTTATTACTATAAGGTGTTTGAAGTATATCTCTTTGAGACATATCTTCTGGCAAATTGCCCCAAGTTCTGCTTAGTTAGATTCTAGGTTGAACATCTTGTTGTCCATTCTCCATTGAAAAAGGTCTTTGAGGATTTGGTGGAGCTGAAGAACTTGATCCATATCTTTCCAGTCCTCTGGTCTGAGGTTTCTGTTGAAGTGGAATGTGAATGGCAGAGTGGGTATGATATCCCTCAATTTCTTGCCATCCACTACTGTGTCCAAGGTGTCCTCCTCCAGGTCTTCTAGTTCTGGACAAGCCTTCTCTGTCCTCTGGCTTGTTCCTTTGGAAGCCAAGGTTTGTGAGGTGTACAGGTGACATATCAGTGTTTGCAAGCAGTAAGAAACTTAATGTTCTTAGGGTATTTACCTTTGACTGTTCCTTGTACAAATTTGCTGTCTGCTGCTTTTAGAAATTTGCCTTTAGAGGTTACAACTGGGTTAATGATTGTAATCTTCCCTGTACAAGTTATTAAGGTTGGTTTACCTTGTATTGATGCATACTTTTGTGTTAGATTCAAGTTAGTAAAAGTTGAGTTAAAGGGTCTTTACACAGAGCTTCCCCAAGTAAATTTTGCATTTAAAATACAATTGTGAAGTAAAATTAATATGCTTTCCAAAAATAAAAGAAATCCAACAAATTTTATATAATTATTTCTCTAATAACATAAATTTCTTGGAAATTTCAATAACATGCCATTTCCGTTTAATTTTTTAAGAAAAATTATGGTTTTTATAATTTTCTTAATCTCATTGATTCTTTGTAAAGTTTATTTTTATTTCACTTTATTAATTTGAGTTTTATTCTAATTAAGAGTAAGTATTCTTTTCATTTTTTTGTTTTTTTCCTAATTTGGGTATATCAAAATGCCTTTGGGCCTCACAGAAATGGATGTATTTTATATCTTGTATGCTTTGGAATATTTGTTATGTCTTAAAATTATTGGGATTCATGTCCCAAATTTTGAAAGATAATCCATTTTGTTCTGAATATTCTTTCTGAAAAAAATCTGTTCATTATTAGTTCACTTAACGCATAAAATTTTATTTTCTTGATTTCTGGTCCATTTTATTTTTTCTCTCAGCCACTTTAATAAATTCATAAAACTGGTCTGGTCTCAAAGCTTCCCCAAATGAGATCAGACAGGCCATTTACTTATGGAACAAAACATTTAATATTTAATTCAAAAACAAAGATTGAAAATATTTATTTAAGCAATTGTATTATTTCTTGAAATCAATAAGATTTTCCCTAATAAAAATCTTGTTTTTGCATTGTACCAAGATTCCATATTTCCAGCGCTGTGTGCAGTTAATATTTCAAGGGAAAACTCTTCCATGGTTTTTTAGGGTAGGATTGGATATAGTATACACAAATATGATCTCACTCTGTCAAATGATATTTTTAACTCTCAGGACTCAGTGGTAAAGCTGTAGATGACCTAAAAATGAAATTTCTTCATGTCTATAATATCCTTATTTTGAATAATAATAGTAATGCAATAGTAATAAATTTTATATAAATAGCTACCTTTTAGGATTATTTCCCTGATAGCAAGAGCTATATTATATTATCACTACTACCTTTTATACCAGGTAATAGCTTTTTCCAATAGAAAATCTATCATTAAAACCATCACAAAAGGGTCTGAATAGAATGAAATAAATTATCTTACATCCACTATAATCACACATCACCCAGAGATGTTCAATATTTATTTTCTTTTTCTGTATTTATTTGTAATGGTAATTAGAAATTACTAAACAAAATAATGCTGAAGTGTGAACTCAGGTATGAAATGAGTTCAAGTATTTATAATGATTAATTAGAGACTGAATCACAATCACTATTGTATCAACCTCCACTTCTCAATGACCTCATAGAAAACTTCAGATGAAATACAAGTATTACTGTGAGCCTTTGAGATATGACCACATACCCAATAAGGTCACAAAACAGACACAGAATAATTATACCGTCAATATAATTATATTAAAAGTACTTAGAATAATTATACATCAAAAATAATTACTTAAATATACAAAAAATACCATAAATTGGTACAAAAATTGGTTTAACTTAAAAACCAATGAATCAACATGTAAAATAAATTATACCATTGGATTCCCCATGGTAAAATACACATATACCATTTTTATGGCATATCTGTAAAGTCAATATTTAATGAATTATAAGGTATAATACCTTATAAAAACCATAAAACCTTATTTATCTCAGAACCTAATGAAACAACATGTGAAATAAATTGTACCAGTAGATTCCCCACAAAAGTCCACACATAAAACAATTAATAAGCTAATTTCCAAAGTTAATACTTAAGGAATTAACCTGAATATATGCACTTTTTTGGTCAATGCATATATTCAAGGATCATAGCTAATATCTCTTAAACTATACATGATAGAATGATGAACCAAAAATAAAGTTACCACGTAATTACTGTAAGAACACAGATATGAACTTTATTTTACAAATTATAAACAAGGTTAAAACCTATGATGAAATATTGATAAAAATCAACAGAGCTGTTGACCACTTTGTTGTGAAAGTGTTCCAAACTTAAAAAAAAGTATACAGTTGGATTCTACTAGTTTATTCGTGAAGAATGATGTAATTCTTGTTATTAAATTCAGGGTATAAACCCCTGAAATCAAGGTTTGAAGTTTAAAATATTTAATTTCGACAGAAAAGATGAGTTACAAGAAAAATCATCAAAATTAGAGTTTTGATGATGTAATGAAAAGCTCTTGGCAGCATAATAAGGTTATGCCAGGCTATCAGAATTCACTCTCTTAATTGCTGTAGCGTGTAAATCTTAAAAGTTATTGAGGATCAAAGTTTGAGCTGAATTTGAGCAGTTATGATCACTCACAGTAACCTTAATTTAAGTTTAACAGTCTTAAGAGTGATAAAATTGGTGAATACTATTAGTTTATGATTAAAACTAATAAAATCCACGAAATTTGGGGTTCTTCCAAGCCTCTGATGTCATCAACTTTAGAGTTATAGTGATAACTCTAAATAATGGTGTAATAATGATGTAATATGGTTTGATAATGATGTAATCATCTCCAAACCTTAAAATATTGATCAATTCCAGTGGATATGATCAGTACACGTCTACTAGAAGCCTGTTGGACTCTAGGAGGGAGGTATTTACTATAAATAGGGCTCTTTTTACTCTATTTTCCCCTCAGACGCATCAAAAACATTAAATCAATTAAATCAAAGGTAATTTCTTTATTCTTTATATATAAAACTATTATATTATTAAAGACCAAAGTCCACCTTACTATAATCATCCATTTTGACGTGATTAAATCATTTATTTAATTGTTTTTGTTAAAAATCTCTCTAAAAACTCATTTCCACGTAAAAATCCAGAATAATTTGTAATTTTCTTTATTTTTATTGTAAATACAATTTAAAAAGGTTGTATTTATATTTTTTGGCGTAAAATATTTCAAAATTATTATATTAAGTGTTAAAAGTAGGTTATTTTCTCTTATTATAATAATTTCTCTATTATTACTCTCTTAATAATTCTCTAATTAATATAAATAGTATTTATATTAATTCATAACTTTAATATTAGTAATATTATTGTTATTAATTGTTTTTTATTAATAAAAAGCAATTTTTTACGCTTTTATTATTTTTTGGTAACAATAATAAAGAGCTTTTTAAATATATTAATTATTTTATATTAATATATTTATTTATTATATTATATTTTCATAATATAAATTATATTATTATATTTATTTAATAATATCATTATTTTACGCCATAATAATAATACTTATTTATTATTATTATATTTTTAATCTTATTTATTCAATTCATAAGGACATTCAGAGTACAATAGGTAATAAATTAGTAATTTTTACTTATTGTTTCATAGTCAAACCTTACATTTGGGGGCCTGGCCATGATATTTACTTAAAAGACCTTTAAAAAGATTCTAATTGGGTTTATCCAATAACAAATTATATTTATAATCATAAAATTATATAATAATTTTATATTTTATTGATTTTAAAAGCTATTGAGGCATTTGGAAAGCAATTGTACTGTCTTACACGTGGTTTTTCACATCCTTAGACTTGCAAGAACTTTCTTTGAGTGACTCTAGTGATTAAAAAAGATAATTTATAAATTAAAAATAATTTTTTATAATTTAATTTTGTAAAAGAATCATATTCATTTTTTATTTTATTCTTTAAAAATAAAAATATAAAAAATATTAAAAAATATTAAAAAATTTTAAAAACCAATAAAAAAGTTGTTTTTATTCATTTTTATTTATTTCTTTATTCATTTCAATTTTTTAAAGATATATAAGCAATTTCTACATGGAAAATTGCCATATCTTGCCAAAAAATAACACTTCTTATAAAAAGACTTATATTTATTTGTCTTTTTTTAGTGTTTGAAGATAACCCAACAGAAGAAAACCAAACTACTGTTGAGAGATTGGTGGAAGAAGCTTGTCAAAGTTCTCCAACACCAGTTATCACCAAAAGAAAGAAAGCTAAGAAATTAGACTTTCCAGGACCCACCATTCAAGACTCTGAAGGTGAGCACCTCTTTTATAATTGCCATAAAAAGAATTTTTATTCTAAAATACTTTTATTTCTTATTTTCTTAAATTATGACTACCAGAAGAGGTTCCCAATACTCCATCCAATCAGATGGAGCTGGACTCAGAGGTAGAACTGATCCCTCAAAAGGGAAAAGAAAGGGCAATATACCCAGTGGAACAGAATCCACACAAGGAAGTGCCTTATCCCAAAGGCAAGTCCCAGAAATGCCCATGATATCTGAGCCTGAATTGAAACTAAGTATGAGTAACTCAAAGAGGTACAAATCACATTCAGAGGGCTCAAATAGACATCTACATGAGCCAGTACAAGCAGTATTACACAGTGTACAAGGACAAAGATTGGGAAATGCTGCCTCAAATACACCAAGGAGTGATGAACTCCTGGCACATCCTGAAAAAGTTCCTCAAAGAGGAGGAGATAGTGAAATACTCCAATGGATGGAATCCACTGTCATCCAAACCTCAAATCAAAAAAATCAAGGATTACCACGCCAAAAAGAGGGAGGCAACCAAGGAAGAAGCCCCAGTAGCTTCTACCAGCAAGCCCCAAGCCAGCCAACTTCCCCAAGAAGGGAAGAAGAACAAGAAAAAGCATTGGAGGAAACCATATTCCCCAAGCTACAGGATACCAAGAATCCAAAAGGATGCTATGGACAATGTTTTCAACATGGCCAGAACCTTGATGGAATTCAAGGACAAGGAAGAGCAAAGAATGAGACAACCTCATTTCCCAAAGAAATACCCTTGTCCAAAGATGTTGTAAATACTTTAACAGAAATTAAAAATAGTATATTACCTCTAAAAGAAATTAAAGATAGTTTATTATCACTACAAGAAATAAATAACAATTTATCTTCTTTAACAAAAATTGTTGTGCAAAACAAGAAAGAAATTGACAACATTAAGTTTATTGTTGAAAATAATAAACCAAAGAATTTAATTGACAATACTCAAAAATTAATACAAGGACAACAAGAATTGTATAAATTAATAAAAGATATCAAAGACAAGACTTTGACAATCAATTATGATGTGAGTATTGACAATCTTACAGAAAAACTAAATAAATTAAGTATTTCTGTAGAAAAATTTGAAGAAAAGACTTCATCACACCAAAAATTACTTTTGGACCATGTGGAAAAAAGTGATGAAGCAAGAATGCATCTGAAAGATGATATTCAAAGTGAAATAAGGCTTATTACAGAAAAAATGGATAAAATTAATGAGGCTAATTTAAATATGCCAAAGTTATCAACACCATTTTCTCATATAAGAAGCCCTGTTAAAACAAAAGAGGAATTGTCAAATCCTTTCATAACAGACTTGAGTCACCAAGATAATAACCAAGTCTTAATGAAGGAAGCACCTCAATTGAAAGAATGGCCAACATTCACAGGAGAAGGTGAATATGACCACATGTCATTTATTCAAACAATTGACATGTTACAAGAAGACTATGCCATACCAGATGAATTAATCACTGCAAGATTACATTCATTGTTTGAGAAATCTGCAAAAAGATGGTATTATGGCATAAGACAAACAAATGGTAAAAATGCCTGGTCTTGGTGGAAACAAGAAATAATCACCAAGTGGGCAAATGATGCCTGGAGGTATAAGATAGAAAATGCATTTGAAAACTCTTTCTTTGACCCAGAGAAAGACAAACCTTTAACTTGGTTCTTGAAAAAAGTTGAAAGGCTGAATGCACTGTACCCAGAAATGTCACAAAAGATGGTGCACATGAAAATACTTAAAAAATGTGGAGGGGAACTAGAACATGCCCTAAGAAGCAGGTGTATAGAACCATGCTCCACAGAAGAGTATATAAATGCACTAGAAGATATAGTGACAAGAACAAAAATTGGCAGGACTTGGAAAAAATTGGACATTAAAAGCCCAAATAAACCATTTATCAAAAAATATAAACCAAAAGAATCCTTTAAGCCCAATACATCCAACAATAATGAACAAAGAAAATTCCATAAATGTGGAGGTATTGGACACTTAGCCAATAATTGCCTTAAGAAAGCAAAGATTAATGAAATTGTGGAAACAGAAAACCACAATGACAAAGAAGAGGAATCTGACTCTGAAAAAGAGACAGAAGAGTCAGAAAGCTCTGAAAGTGATGAAATCAATATAATTAATGCACAAATTAATAATATTGATATAATTTATGAAGTACTGGATGTTAATTCAAGCTTACCACAAGTTGGAACACCTGACACAAACCTGACAAACATACAAGATGCCAAAATGTATAGAACCAAACCTGCAAGAGGAATGGGATATACAGCTGGAAAATCAAGTATAAGTATTGTTATGGTTGATAAGCAAGAAGGAAAAGTTAACTTGGATACAGGAGCATATTGCACTTGTGTTGGCAAAAGTTATTTAAAAACCATTGTCCCAGACTGGCAAGAAAAACTTATGCCAATACAAGGTGTCAAATTTAGTAGTGCAAGTGAGAGCATGAAGCCCCTTGGAATAATTGATTTAACACTAATTTTCCCTCATCCCTCACAATGTGTCAGAATTAAAGTAGAGTTTGTAGTAATGGACAACTGTACTAGTAATCATTTCATACTTGGGAATGACTACTTATCAATCTATGGTATAGATATCTCCAACCAAAAAGATAGATATTTTACCATAGGAGATAACAAAAGACAAAAGTTTGGCTTCTTATATAACAAAAAACAAATCACAGTTTTTAAGAAGGAAGAAAAAATTCCAGAAAAGGAACTTTTTATATCTGAACAACTTAAAGAGGCAGAATTCAATCAAGAATTAACAGAAAAAATGGAAGAAAAATTGATTGACCTCTTATTTAAGTATAAAAATGCCTTTGCAACTGACAAAGAGCCACTAGGTGCCATAATTGGACATGAAGTGGATATAATTCTTAATGTAGAAAAGCCTTACCCACCTTTATTAAGAAGACCTGCTTATCCAGCCAGCCCAAGGGCTGGAGAAGCCTTAGAAGTGCACATTAAAGAATTAATGGACCTTGGAGTATTAAGAAAGGTTGGACATAATGAACAAGTAGAAGTTACTACACCTGTCATTATAACTTGGCATAATGGAAAATCAAGGATGGTAGGAGACTTCAGAGCCCTGAACACCTATACCATTCCAGACAGATATCCAATACCTAGAAACCATGAGACATTGACCCAATTGTCACAAGCTAAGTTCATCACAGCTATGGATGCTCTTAAGGGTTTTCATCAAAATGTCTTAACAGACAATGCCAAGAAACTACTAAGAATAATAGTCCATTGTGGAACTTTTGAATACTTAAGAATGCCATTTGGGATAAAAAATGCACCTTCCCATTATCAAAGAATGATGAATACCATATTCCCTGAAGAATTATCAGAAGGATGGTTAATTTTCTATATTGATGATATCATAGTTTGCTCAGAAACTTGGGAAAATCACCTTACAAGACTAGAAAGGGTACTACAAAAAATAGTCCAAGTGAATATGAAAATTTCCTTGAAAAAGTGTCATTTTGCATATAGTGAATTAAAAGCACTAGGACATGTTGTATCTGGACTTAGTCTAGGCATAGACAAAAATAAAGTAGCAGCAGTACTACTCAAACCAATGCCTCAAACCAAAAAAGAAATGCAATCATTTTTAGGATTTGCTGGTTACTATAGACAGCATATAAAGGACTTTGCAAAAATTGCCAAATCCTTATATAAATTATGTGACCAACAAACAGTTTATGAAATGACTGAAGAAAGGGTCAAGGCATATGAAGAATTGAAAACTTCACTAACAAATGCCCCATTTCTTCTAATGCCAGATTGGAAACTACCTTTCAAACTATACATTGATTCTTGTGGAGAAGGATTAGGTGCTGCACTTCACCAAACACAAATTATCAATGATAAGCCAGTGGAAGGACCAATTTGTTTCATTTCAAGGCAAATAAAGCCAACAGAAGCAAGGTATGGAGCAAGCCAAATGGAATGCTTATGCCTAGTGTGGGCTTTAGAAAAACTGCATTATTATTTGGATGGCACAGTATTTGATGTAATCACAGACTGTAATGCTGTGAAATCACTACTCAATATGAAGACTCCAAATAGACATATGCTGAGATGGCAAATTGCTATCCAAGAATATAGAGGAAATATGACTATTGTACATAAATCTGGAAATATTCATAAAAATGCAGATGGTCTTAGCAGATGGGCTTTAGCAAATACCCCTGACAATCCAGCATGGGTACCACAAGAAGAGCACCATATAGAAGGAATATGTGTCACAGACATAGGCACAGAATTCTTTAACCAAGTTAAAGAAAGCTATAAGACAGACAAAAATTGCCATATCTTAAGCCAACTTCTAATGAAAGACTGCAAAGATCCATCACTTTCATCAAAACTAGATGAAATATGGAAAAAGGCATATGATGAAGGAAGATTCCACCTCCTTGATGGAATCCTTTACCATAGAACAAAACACACATGTGTTATGGCCTTAACAGATAGTACACTAATAAACACTATTTTACATGATTGTCATGATAGTGTTGCATCTGGACATCTCTCAGAAGATAGGACACTAGAGAGGGTGAAAACCTGCTCTTGGTGGCCAAATTGGAAGAAAGATGTTGCAGAGTACTGCCAAACCTGTGACAGATGTCAAAAAGCCAACAGATCCATAGGAAAGAAATTTGGAATGATGATCCAAATCCAAGAACCAAAATCCCCATGGGAAATAGTTCATATGGATTGGGTAACGGCACTACCTCCAGGAGGAGACAGGAGCTATAATGCATGTCTAGTGTTAGTTGACAGGTACAGTAAAACTCCCATGTTCTTACCATGTCATAAAGATGACACAGCTATGGATACAGCCATAATGATATGGAATAAAGTCATTAGCCACACAGGCTTATTCCAAAATGTTATAAGTGACAGAGACCCAAAGTTCACTTCATCATTATGGACAAATCTCCATAACTTATTTGGGACAAAGCTATCATTCTCAACAGCTTACCATCCCCAAAATGATGGTTTAGCAGAAAGAATGATACAGACCTTAGAGGACATGATCAGAAGATTCTGTGCTTATGAGCTAGAATTCAGAGATTCTGATGGTTTTACCCATGATTGGTGTACACTAATACCAGCACTTGAACTGGCATATAAGACATCAATCCATTCTTCTACTGGCAAAACACCAGCAATGCTAGAGAAAGGTTGGAATCCAAGACTTCCTTATGATACCCTCAAAAAGGACTTAGTGGACATACATCCAACAGCAAGCAGTTTTAAGATAATGCTTGACAAAGAAAGACACCATGCAAACATATGCATGCAAGACTCTTTCAAATATGCAAAAGAAAGATGGGACAAAAGTCATAAACCACCTGACTTCAAAATAGGAGATTTGGTATTAGTATCAACTCTTAACTTTAATAACATAAAAGGACCAAAGAAATTGAAAGATTCCTTTGCAGGACCATTTATGGTAAAAGCACTTCATGGACCCAATGCTGTACAATTGGAACTCACAGGTGATTTAATGAATAAACACCCAACTTTCCCTGTAAGTCTTATAAAACCTTACAGCTCAAGTGACAAAGAATTATTTCCACTAAGAAATAAACCCCCACTTGAAATTCCCCCTTTGGAAGAAGGAGAAGAAAAAAGAATTGTAAAAGTCCTTAAAGAAAGAAGGACAAGAAACAAAAAAGAAAGAGAATACCTTGTAAGATATAGAAATCCAACTCAAGAAGATGAATGGCTACTTGAGAAAGATATAACAAATGCAGATAAACTACTGAGGAGGTTTAGACATGAAAGAAAACCTAAAGAATAACAAAATCAAGCATTATTGAGCTTCAAGACTGATAAAGTCTAATGAAGAGGTAGGACAGTGGATGATACCCTAATCACACATATCAGATTGTGGTACAATCTTTTTATAATATAATTATTTTACGCCATAATAATAATTATTATTTATTATTATTATATTTTTAATCTTATTTATTCAATTCATAAGGACATTCAGAGTACAATAGGTAATAAATTAGTAGTTTTTACTTATTGTTTCATAGTCAAACCTTACAATTACCTCGCAGAAAATTTGGAACTGCATCTTTGTAGTTTTTTCATGAAAAGAACTATTTACTTCTTTCAAAAATTGTAAAGGTTAATTTGGGGACCATTTTCTTGATAGCAAATAGCTGGTTTCAAAATTTGATGGTTCACACACTATTTAGGGGGTGTTCTGTCTGAAACAGCAATACCCACCCCATCATTTTTTACCAAATGCTATAGGTGTTATTTGTCACTTTTGGCTTTCATTCTTCTTTGATTTATAATTCGAATTTTGGACAGGATCTCTATTTGTCCCTTTATAATTAAGAAAAAAGAATAATTTAATTCATATTTTTGAAACTTTCATTTATAAATTTCAAATATTGCTTAAAAAGAATCTCTTTGAAACCTTGAGTATAAATTTGAATGATAACATTAAATTTACCTTAGACTAAAAAATTAATGGGGATTCCATTAGGCCAGACTCTAGACTCAAAATATTCATATTCGAAGATACGGCGTGAGATGCTTTGGATCAGCATCGGAAAATTGGTCTTCAGTCATAATGACTTACGAAGATGAGCAAATAACTTTCCTTCAAAGCGAATCTCAAGTAAGTTATTGAATTTCTGCTCATCCTACAAGAAAAATCACAGAAAATAGTTGTTTCTGTAAAACCTTTGCGTATAATAAATAAGCTGAGAATACCCAGTAGCGTGGCGCATGGCGACGCGGCCACTCAAACGCTCCTACACCTATAAACTCGCGTAAAACATTCATTGAAAAAAAGTTGCTATTCAATGAGACCTCCTATGATATCTCTTTTCTATATACTGAGTCTTTTTGAATAAAGTTCAGTATCAATATTCCTTAACAATTGTAGAAACTAGCTTGATAGGTTTTCATATAAACATAAGCAATTTACCTTTGGAGTAAAAAGAAGCAAGATTCCACGACGCCTTCCCCAAAAATATTTTAATTGGGGAAGCTTTTAATTCATTCAACCTGGCGTCAATATGACTCAAATTATCTTTCAAAAATGTGGAAATCAGCCCTAAAGACTCAATTCAAAATTTTGAGCTTAGGTAAGTAATAACCATGAAATATTTTTTGCAGTAGAGTTCTGATTTTTAGGCGGGTCAGAGAATGAAACCAGTTTTATTGGACAACTACTGTATCGAAAGATCTGATATTCTCATCTATAATAAAACCCAAACAAGGCCTCCTAGAAGGTTGCATTTTCAAATGACTATTTTTGATTAGCTTCTGCGCTAATGATAAAGAGCTGAATGAAGATACCCCATTTTGAATGGTCAGGCGATTCAATTTCAAGGAGAATTACGAAAAATCCAAAGAAAGGAGAAATTTTCTTGTTTAACTTGATTCAATCTACTCAGAACCTCCTTAGATCTGTTGGAAAAGACACTAAATAGGTCCATATTTATGATGCAGATTGAGCTATTTGTAGAAAAAAGAAGATTATTGTTTAGCCGGCCCTCTTCAAATGTTTGGACATCTGATTCGAGTCTTTTCTCTCCGTGAAGAAACTTGGCCTCTCTTTGCCTTGGGGACATAAAAAGCCTCCTCGCTCCCTCTTCCTCTCCTGCCTTTGTCCCATGAACCCCACACACAATATCCGCTTTTTTCTCTTTTTCCTGTTTTTTCCTTGATAGAAGGCATTTCAATTTTTGATCTTTCTGTTTAGTTTATGTAATATAATATAAATAATATATACTTCATATATATATATTAAATATTATTATATGAATGAGCTCTTCTATTTGGCTCTCATAGCAAAGAGACAACGAATATATATGAACATTATAGCTGCTCTCTATATAAAGAAAAGACAGCATGATTATTGAAGCTTTCTTTACATGAAGGCACGACGAATCACATATCCCTACTTTGTCATGCGTTTTCTCCTATTTTCTTTACAAATCAGTCTAACTACCATCAAAGACCTTCATTAAATATTATCCAATTCTGGTCATGTAGTCTCAATCATTGATTTAAACCACGTCCTCTATATCGGACTCGGATGGTTTGATCAATAATATGAATAATCATTGTCTATAATATTCACTTTCTCAACAAGCGTGGGCTATTCATGTTAGTCTTTATGCTGAAGGTGCCTCTTGATATAATAAAAAGATTGGTAATCAAAGCTATTGATTTTTTTTTATTTTGATTCGTTTATTGTTGCTTCCTTTCAGACTTCGAACAAACCTTGCCATATATATTAGGCCAGTTTTATCTTATTCATGCTCATGTCATGAAGAGAAGCAAAGCAAGATTTTTTATGCTCAAACCTGTTTTTTTCATCGTCGATTCCACTTGAAAATGATTTTCTTTCTTTCTCGTTCAAAAATTCCTCTCTAGTTCTTTCTTCTGAAGAAGCAAACAAGTTGATGCCTGTTATGTCGGACTAAGAATAGTTCATTGTGATACATTCTTGTCCCTCATGGGGCCCAATGCAAAGGACTATTTCAGCGATATAGTCAAGCTTGAAATCCTGAGCAAAAAATGACTTATTTAGAAACTTCAAGATCATTCAAGTTAAATTCATTGATCAAGGATTTGAAATTTCAGTTGGAATTACTATTGTTTTCAACAAAAGAACAAAGATAAATTTTCCTTTTATTTTGATTGAAGTTGGATGGTAAAAGATAAAGCAACGGCAAATATATTTGGGAAAGGCTATGCATCGTTTCGCACATTGAACCAAATAAAACATTAAAATTGGATGGTTCTATTTTACATTTCATTCAAAATAAAAAAATTCAAGAACGATTGATAGTTTCTTCTGCGTTTAAACTAGCGGGTTTTGTAAAGCATTAGCTACGATCACGTAAAATATCGTAGCTTGACGTAGTTAAAAGGGTGGGAAGCCATACCCCTCACATTGGGTGAATCTTGGCGCGTTTGTTAACATCTGTGTTACAAAGTATGGGTTAATTTCCCCAGAAAGATGACCAACAGGACGGAGCCACTAGAATAAACAGCTAGTGGTCATTTTTTTCAAAGTCTTTTGCTCTGATAGTCATCGTATCCAAATGACTGGAGCCAGTAGACTGTATCCCATATCAGGCATATATAACATTACGATTCTTTGACTCAGATTTGCAAGAGATTCTTTTCTATTGGCCTTCGTTTCTCTTTTAACCTGCTTCTGCTTTCCTAGTGCGCCTCTTGGTGAATGAAGCCAGGTCATAAAAACATATATTCAAAAAGTTTTTTTTTGACATATCAAGCATCCATAGGGTTTGCCTATGAGGCATTCATGTGATGTACTTTGATCATCAAGCGCGATCCAGGTATATGACATGAGTAGACATTCAGATTGAAACCAAAACAGTAGCTTTCGAATCAAAACCGTATTCAACGGTTGTTTTTTCAAATGGAATAAATTTAAACTGAAGGCAAACTTGTGAGTCGTTCACTTGATAAACCAAAATCGACTGGGAAATCTAGAAGAACTAATGATCTGAATATATTGTTTCTCATAGTTTGCAATTGAAGATAAACGAATGGCCGTAAAGCAAGAGATATGTGCTCTGCTCTGGTGCTTGAACGAGAAATCACAATGGATTGGTGGGTGCCAGAATCATGATCGCTAACAGATTCCTTTTCGGAATGAACTGACAATGGAAAATATATTAATCGGAATAGTACCTTGTGCACAGATTTGTGAATGGAAACAATATTTGATGAGACTTGAGAAGAGCGCCACAACGATTGAAAGATAAAATTTAATTCAAGTTAGTAGGTGAGCGCGAAGTTTACGCCTCAATTTTTGAACCCTATTAGCCTGTTTGGAAGGAGCAAAAGCAGAATTCTAACAATTCTCTTTCAAATACGATGCAGACTTCATCAACAGAAGGATAGCCAACGACGTTCTGGTAGTTAAATTGAGAGCCTTTAATTTGTAATGGATGGATTCGTCGTAGAATCTTGAATCAAAAGCTTCATTGAAGAATAAAATCAAGTCTTCACAGTTTATCAAATACACAATTGTTACTATAAACAGCGCCTTTCTAAGCAAGACAAGCACTTTTTGAGACAACTAAGACATTTTTGGAAATCTCAGCTTGACTGAGACCTGGTCTTCCATAGGAGGGAATATGTGGAACCATCGTTTCATCGGTGACTCAATCCAATTAACATAGAATCGTACAGTTTGTGAGAAAGCTATCATCACACCAGCTCAATATGATACAAGGATGGTATTAGAAGCATGTTTCCTTCAGATCTTGATGAAAGAAACATCATTCGAGTCCAAAAAGGAAGTGATTGTCTTGTTGAACCTATTATACTGATTATTATTTATATCATGATGGGAATCGCAACCCACAATGATAATCTATATGAGCATCTTCTTGTGCTTTTCATCACCGAATACTGAAAATCGCATGCTGGATGGCTATGGAGTGAAGCTGATAACAACCTGTAATGTTTTTTAAGCCGTTGAATAAAAATCAAAATGTGTGCTTAAATTGACATTCTGGCACTTCGAGTGTATGAAAAGAGGCATCATTAATGAGAACGAAGCCACAATGAGCTCACATCTGCTAAGGTAGAAAATTGACATGAAAATTGAATAGTTATGTTACGACACAAGCCATCCTTTCGATAATTGAATGGGAGTAGAAATATGAAATTTAATGAAATTGATGGGAAAAATTGAACTTCCCTGCTGATATTGGAAATAATTAGCACATTCCAAAAAAAGGTTTTCAATTCAAAACAAAAGGGAAAATAGCATTTTGGAAACCTGAGTAGGACATGTTGAAAATGTGAAGTTTGCTTTCCAGAAGGATAGAAAAGTACCACACAAATGTTTCAATAATAAGTAAATTTGCTTAATTTAACCATGCCATTTTTATCAGTCCAAGCTATCACAATATATAAGTATATATTGGTTTGGAAACAGGAGAGCTTCCACCGTTTGCCTTAAGAGAAGGGGATGAAAAAGCATTAAGCTGATTACTTCAGCATTTCACAATGGTACTGAATGAAATACATATGCAAAATATCAATAAAAATATGTTCATTAAAAAAAATTGCTAAATCAAAGTGCTTCATCAGTCTTTTCCACTTTGAACTTAATAAACAAATTTAATTTGGGAAAAGTTTGAGTAGCAATATGAAGTATTTCCATTTGTGATATCAGGCTAATTTACTTCAAAAAAGCAGTTGACCTCTCTTCTGCATAGGCCTTATTCTGAAATTTCGCATATGTTTGAGACTTTTCAAGAATTCAAAGGTGTCTTAGAAATATCTTACTATTTCGTTAAATTCTGTTGCCAGGCCTCCCAGTTATTCTCAAGTAACAGCCAGCTCCACAAAAAGGGGGTGAAAGCCTTCACACACTGAGCATGTTCTGGTGTAGTAGCTTAAATTTGAGAAATTTCTCTTTTACATCTTAGCTGTAGAACCTCATTTCAAATGGGTCTCCAATATTTTCCCGATCCAATAAAAAAATACCCAGCTTTGTTTGTGGAGCTATTTTTTTAAAATGTGTACAAATGTGACTAAGAAATTCTTAAGAAAAATATTGATGGTCTCCTCTCTATATATATATATATTAATTAATTTTAGCAGTCTGCTATGTATTCTTTTCTTCCTATCTTATACAATTGCACCAATTTTGATGCCAGAAAGCTTTTCCCTGGAAACTCTTAGATTGATATTGTGTTTTCCTCCAAGACTTTGCATGGACTCTAGAAGAGCTTTGGAAGTCTCCAAAGGTTATTAATACAAGAGGATCTAGTTATAACTCTCTCAAAATATGAAAAAGAGATTGTATTGTCCATTCAAAGACCTTAAGTATTTCCAAAAGATTCTAGGGAAGAGAATTGTTTAAAATAAATATTGAATAGAAATAATTCAATTACAGAAGTATGAATGTATATTTCAAGAAGACTGGGTAAAAAGATGTTTCTTACAAATTATCATTCTGATTAGTCATTATATCAAAATATTGAATATTGATTGTAGTGGTGCATGGATGTTCATATTCTTTGAATCCATAATATAGACTTAATTTCAACTTCATTGTTCAGAGATAGAACGCTGGCTCTATAATTTTTTAATACTTATAAGCATGGCACATTAAATTGGTTAATTTTTTCAATAAGAGGGCTTTTCTACTGCATTGATCTCTTTTTCTTGATATTGTAATCCCTGGGTGCAGTGTTTATGAGCCATATTATCATAAACATACTAATACCATGAAAGTGATTAGAGTTATAGCCATTTTAATTCAAATTATCCTTCTTTTTTAGACAGCCTAGCCATTTAGGAACTATCTCAGGATAGGAAGTGGAGCCTTCTCAGTTTGCAAGAGTCGTTTGATCCCATAAGGACTGGAAGAAAGCCTCTGTTCTCTAAACATCCAGATTTTTGAGTATTTTACTGGGGAATAAAATTTGTGGTTCTGATACTTAATAAAGGCCTTCATTTAAGAAATTTGTGGCTTCAGAACTACAAAAAAAACTTTCTTTACCTAAACAGGGTCAAGCCCTTTGCTAAATATACCTTAATAAGTGCTGGAAGATTTCTTGAGTTCAATAATAAGTCTTCAAAATATCATTAGCATCACTAATAGTAATATTAAACTTTATTACATCCATATGAACCTCCATTTCAAATAGAAGGTATATGTGAGTTGGTATAACATTTAGCCACCCAATTGTGTATTTAAAATATCTGGATTCATATTTATCACCCAGTTTTTGAGATAAAATCAATTAAAAATAAGATCTTTTGCCATTGATGAGAAATAAGTTTCTCTATTCTACCGTTCTTTGCTTCCATTTTTATTAAGAGTCTATTAGGGATGTATTTTTCACAAAAGCTCAAATACTATGTATTTTTGGAAGAATAACTCAGAGAAAGTTTTAAACAGGCCAAAAATTATATTTTACAAAGTGAAGGAACTTTTTGTCTCTTAGTATTTGTACCCATTACTTTTTACCTTGTATTTAGTATGGCCAATTCTCAGATTCTCCCAGCTTTTTTACATGTGTATTTCCAGATTTAATGTTTCTCAAAAAGTTATATTTGACATTTTTAACATTAAGGATTGAAAATTTTCTCAAGTTGAAACACTAAATGTCATTATGAGTCTATTTAGAAGCTATAAATCAGTAGTTAAAAGCTGTCAGTATGACCGTGACACATGAAAGTAGTATAATAATTGAATAAAAAGGGCTCTACTATTTAAAAATGGTAGTGATGACTCTGTTTAGAGTTCTGGGGAGATTATTATCAATGGATTAGCTATTAAAAGAACTAAAATGTTAGATATTATGCTTATATCCTAAGTCTAATAACATTTGATTCTTTGAAAGAAAGTCTATTTATGTACATAAAAGCTGATAATATGATTAGGAAAAAGCCATCTTTTATCTCGAATAAGGATGGGAGGAGATGAAAAAACTCTTGCCACATTGAGAGACTAAAAATTCTCACCCAGTTGGTTGAAATTTAGCTTAACACAGCCAAAACCTCCTGTGTTGGTGCCCAGATGGTGTTTTGTAACCATGTATAAACTTTTTATACCCATAATAGAGGAAACCTCTCACCAATAGAAGGCTGTGGTGTGTTCTAGAAGCAATCATTCATCCAATGAGGTAAAAAAATGTCTGGGGAACCCTTATTGCTCACGTTAAGAGTAAGCAAACTATAAACATGGTTTGTATGGGTTTGAAATCTCATAATTCAATTATATGATAGAGTATCCAAGAGTTCCACTCTGTATAAGTAGATTTCAGAGTTTGTTATCTAATTTTTGATTCTCAAATGCGTAAAAGTCCTTTTTTTGGCTTTGACACCTTATAAATGAACTATCTGGGAGAATATTCCACAATACCAGTTGGTGTGGGACTAAAAACTTAGATCTGTTAGTATTGGGGTGTATTTTACATACCCAAAAGGGCCACAAAGATTTTCAAATCATTATTTGATATTAAGAATCCATGATTCACATGCATGTCTAAAATTCAGCATTTTCCTTAAAGAAAAAGATAAATAGATTTTTTTGTGTAAGTAGATCTGTAGATTAAAAGCAAGATTTTCATTTCACACAAAACTTCACCAAGGGTAGCTCCATCAGGTGTATGAGCTTGAATTAACTGTATGAAGTCGTAATATGGAAAATGATTTAAGACCTATTCATAAATACAACACAAAATGTTTGTGTAAAGTTTTGTTTTTTTAATTTTCATTCCAAAATAATGGGATCCTAAAGCTTCCTATGTTGCATATACACTGAACTTAGTTTTATGCATGTTTTTAAAAATTAAATTAATTTTATTGTTCCCAAAATGTGTTTAAAGCCATAGTGGATAGTTTTCTTTCAGCCTGAATTAATATTTCTGATGTGAACATAGCTTAGGGTGATAAAAGACATCCAAGAGGCCCAGGGTACCTCAATTTCTGATTCCTATGAGGTTCAGCCATTCCCAAAGATTTTGTAAATTGATTTTGATAAATTCATCAGTTAATTAAGACCTTTTGGGACCCTTTTAGCTAAGGCTAAGTCCCATTAGATCACAATATATTATAAAATAAGCTTCTATTTTGACATGAGAAGGAGGTAATGAGCAGCTCCTATACCTGTAAAAGGGCCCATAAAAGTTTTTCAAATGGAAAAGACCACAAACAGTAATCAAAACTCTTTTTGGACTAGCATCCATGAGATTACCTGATGGAAACCAGCTGTCACTATGCCAGTTACTTGCATCACATAGTAAACGAGTTAAAAATTTAAAAATTAATTCAAAATACAATTTTTTTGGATATTTCTAAATCTATCAGAACCAATGGAAAAAGGCATATTACAAAATGAAACATAAAATAATTATGAAGAAATAATCAAAATAAAAATTTATACTTACAGTCTATTTTTGATACTCCAAAGTGAAACACTCACTCTTCGAAAAAAAAAAAGACAATATGTGATGGAATTTTAAATGAAATTAATAAATTTGAAAGGTCAGGGTGTCTCTTGAAATAACAAACAATTCACTTAGTCAACTACATTATTTGTTAACAATAAATGGGTTGGTAGCCATGTAAAATCACTTAAATATCTAATTATTATAAGGTTATGTTAAGAATGGTATGATAATTAAGCCCAAAATGGCAATCTGTTTCTCACTCATTGGTATGTAGTTTGTATTCATTAAATTCCTTTGTGATTATTTTGAGACTTGAAAGAAGTCTACTGTTGCTATTTATTCAAATATTCATAATTATCATTCAGTTGAATCTTTAAATCTTTGATATAATAATTGAGTATCAGTTACTCAGTACTTCCTCAGTGCTTCTTTATTGAAAAATTAATTAGAAAGACATGAAATATAATAAAATTATTATTTACCATAGATTTTCAGCTATAGCTGTTGAATTAACTGTCAATATCAACTTTTGATTTCCAAATCCATAAATCATCTGACATATCACAATTGAAAATTGTTTCAAGGTATTTTGAAAGTACCAGTAAGTTATATATAAAATTCACAAAGTTTTTTTTTCCAAGTTTTTTTTTCTTCAAGAATTAAAAATAATCACCCTTACAAAAGATAATTATAAACTAAGGTAACTGTTCAGAATTACTGCTTACCATCATAATGACTAGTAGCACATAAAAAGTAGAATAATCAATTGAGAAATAAGTTTTCTTTGTTTATTATGGATTTATTTCATATTTAATAAGATAATTGATGATATCATTAACTGATAGTCATATTATCAAAAATATCTTAGAAACGTCTGACAGATTCATTGAGAAATTTGTCAGTTTTCAAGATGAAGGCCTAAACAGTCACTTAAATGGTAGTCAAAAGTGGCTCTACAAGTTTGTTACACATCCAACCCACTTTGACCTAATTATTACAAAGCTACACATGAGAACAGTGCTTTGACATTTTTGTACAATATTCCTTTTCTTATTCCTAATAACCTTTGACCTGTGTCAGATACAAGGATGAGAGTTATATTTTCATGTAGAGTTAGAGTAGCAATTTTAGAAGAAATTCCACTTTATTGGTTCCTCATCAAACAAGTAAAAGTTAGATGAGAGGTGAAACAAGAATGTAAGTTATTCTGGTTTTTCAAAGAGTAATTATATGGTTGTTTTGAGCCAGTGATTCTACAGTCTCTAAGCTGGTACCATTGGATATTAACCTTTCAGATATTTAATTGAAGACCATATTTGATGTTTTTGTGATCCATAATTACAAGAAAAGATGGAATTAAACATTGGGTTTTATGATTGGAAAGAGGTACCACTTCAATAACCTAAGCAGCTCCTATTGGTTGGTGATGAGAATGATATTTCCTGAAAGGTGAAGGTTTATTTTTTCAGATGGTCACTGGTACAGGCTAGTTTGTGCAGTCTTTGATTTTTTCTGTGTCATTTTTGTAAATTTGTTTGGTTTAATGAAGGATAAACATGTGTATTCAAATGTTTTCTTGGGTACCCTGTTTCTGGTACTTTACAGTTTCATTCTTGTGCTCTAGCTTTTAGCTACAGGCTGGAAGAAAATAAGGCGTAAAAAGATTATTTATTGCCTGTGGTGTCAACAAAAGCCTTTCTGTGCTCTTGAGGATTTTATTCAGTTTAAAGCTAAAAAATATCCAGCCTCAAATCAAGGAAATGGTTGTTCTAGATGGTGAGTTCTGGAAGTGTAAAATATTTTTCTTCTAGAAGATGCCTGAGGCCAAACTATTCTTCTTATTTGAGCACAGCTTGCCTTTATTGCATATGCATATCAAGGCACAACATAAAATACAGATAGATAGACATGGATTATATGTCAGGGTGAGTCTATGTAGTAGCTTAAAAATAGTAAATACAAGCTATCACTATGACTGTGACACACAAAAAATAAATAATAAATGAAATCTTCAGGTCCTACTGCTATGTTGTAACAGTGGTGATGAGTCTATTGAGGACCTGGGTTGCAATGCTCTAATATCTTTGACTGTAAAGAAACACTACAATAATTAATTATTTTAATTATATCAATATAATCCTAAGAGTACTACTGGTATAAGACAGTTTTACTACGTAAGGATGTTAATTCATGATAAGATGAGTCTTTTCCAGTGAGGAAAGACGTGCTTTTATCTCCTCTGAGGACTGTGAAAGACTGGTAGGCTCTTCACACGTCTACAGAGTGAAAATTTTCACTCTGGAGGCTGGGTTGTGGTTCTGTACCATCAATTCTGACGTCAGCATAGTCAGAATTGTGGTTTTTGGACCACAAATGATCATTCTGGATCAATACAGGGTGAAAAAACTCCTCACAGGCCACGTCAGCACCATTGTGACGTGTCCAGAGTGTCTGGATGACTAATATTAGTCATTCTGGGCGGGTTTAAGCTTTAAACAACCATTATTTTAAGTATCAAGCCAGTACTGGTTGGTACAGGTTTGGTACAGACCAGTATTGGTCAAAATACTTCCAACCAAGATATCTTAGTCAGTTTTTGAGATATCAAGAATCCAAGAGCACAGAATTGAAGGGCTTAATGAGCTCTTCAATTTGGTATGCTTCATGTTTACCCTTCTTTCAAATAGCAAAAGTTATAAGGGTTTTAAGTTTTTGGATGTAATTTTGTACATCAGTATGAGGCTTCAAAAACTTCCATGCCAGATATCTTCTCCAATTTGGAAGATATCTGTATTCTGATGATACAGTTTTGTAGGGCTTGATTAGCTCTACAGTTTGGTATATTACACTGTACAGTTGTATGAGTGTATGCCAAAGATACAGGGGTTTCTTTATATGGTTAGTTTCAGAAATCCTGTATTTTGAGATGTAAACCTTTAAACCAAGATCCCTCTGTCAATTTTGAAGATAGAGGGGTCTAAGGTATCTCAAATTAAAGCTCTCACTCAGACCTTCAATTTGGCTGTACTTTTGTACAGTTTTGTACAAGCCCTCCTACACCTTTGAGGGGTTGTTGGTGGAAAAAAGGTGGTATAATGGTATCTCCTGATTTAGGAGTGCTACAGATGAATAGATGATACCATTGGATAGCTCTACCTTAGAGCTTCAAGGAAAAAACCATTCTGGTTGGGGTTTCATGAAATATGTATAAGTTAGATTAGAGGCTAGAATAAGAGTTTTTGCTTATTTGGTCTTATCTTTGATAGGGCATATTTTTGTCCTTTCTTATTATATTTGAGGAGGTTTCCTCTTTATAATTTACTTGTATTGGCTATATTTGTCCAATACTCCTCATACCATTACTTATGGTATGTTGGATGTCATGCTGGTGCTCTGTTTTGAGTCACAGGCTGACATTATATTAAGTAAATATATTCTTTATTTTCTAGTTGAGGCAATTTTGTAAGGTTCAACTATGAAAAGATAAGTGAATATTACTTATATTTCACTTATTGTACTCTGAAAGTCCTTATTCAAGTAATAAATAAGATGAAGAATAATTATAATAATAACAAAATACCATAATTATGGCATTAAATATTTATATTACTCACAAAAATGAAATAATAGAATAAAAATAAATATATTAATATTTAATACTTAATATACTTATTGCAATCAATTATTGTTACAAAGAAATAATAAATATGTAGAAAATTGTTATTTAATAATATAAAACCATTCATGGAAATAATATTACCAATATTAAGCTTATATATCAATATAGGTACCATTTATGTTAATGAAAGAATTATCAAAAACAACCAGAAGAGAAAAAAACCTACTTTTAAAACTAAATATAATAATTTTGAATAATTTCACACCAAATAATGTAAATAAAACATATTCAAATTGTATTTACAAGTAAAAAATAAATATATTATAAATATTTTAGATTTTATGTGGAATTGAAGAATTTAGAGCACGATTTAACAAAAAGAATTAAATAAATGTTTGACCACCTCAAAATTGATGATCATAATGAAGATGAACTTGAGTCTTTGATAATATAGTAGAATTATATGTAAACAATAATGTTATTAACTTTTTGATTTCTTAATTTCAAGTTTTTGAAGGGTCTGATGGCAAAACAGAGGTGAAACAAGGTCTCATATATTAAATTCCTCCCTTGTACAGCCAAGAAGGCTTTTAGTAGACATTTACTGATGGGGTGAGCCTTAGAGGTATTTTCAGATACCCAAGAGACCACAAATAATAAACAAGATACAATTAAAAATGAAATAAATTTATTTATATTATCAAAACAAAAATTAAAGTATAAATATAAATTTATACACAAAAATGAAAAACTTAATTATAACTTAAAAATAAAACTACATTGAAATTTAAAATTAAGAAAACAAATTTTTACTTGAAAAAATTAAGTAAAAATGAATTTTCAACAAAAATACCAAAATTGATATATTTTTGGAAAAAAGTTAAATAAAGATTATCATAACTTTTTATAAAACAGATAAACATATGAAAGTTATTTCACCATTGCAATCCACATAAAAAAAATAAGTTGGGGTCACCTCTGCCTAAAATTTCTGTAACTCAACTCCAAATAAGCTTAAATTGAATTTTTAGTATTTTCTTTAAAAAAGTTGAAAATCCTAAAAATCTTAATTTAATTCACATCACATGTGCTGTTAACCATCAATTTTTGTGTTACAATTGAGGTGTTGTGTGTAATTGAGAAACTATGAATAATTGAAGTATTTTCAATTGAAATGTCAAAATGTGCACTTGTATTACATAAGTGAACTTTAATTTACATATGAGGTATCAATTATTTTAGTTGTATACTGTACAAACCAATGGAATTACACATGTAAATTATACATATAATACATGATGAGGAATTAAAGAAAAAATAAATTGGAAAGATTAATTCTGGGGGGGAAAGGAATCTTGGCTCTAAGGTGGAGCCAGACCCCAAATTATTTGCTGACCGGTATGAGATGTCAAAATAAAAACAAAATTTCATCACTTTTGGCCTGGAACTTGAGTCACAGGGTCTGTGTCTCAATTGATGATAAGGTTTTGATACCAACCAGGGCAGTTTTAACTGTTGCCAAGAGGGTAAAACTACCCTTAAGATAAAAAAATCATTTTAAAAAAATCTTCAACCGGTTTTTACATCTCTTACACACATTATGACATGTTTTGAAGGCTTAAAACCAGGTATTACTACGGAAATGGCTGATTCAAGGGTCCAAAATGGCTAAAACCAGCCGTTTTTTGGTCTAAACCAGGGTTCAATGATGCCATAATTGTATTTTGTGTTGTCAGATTGTTCTCCACGACTCACAGGAGCAAATTTTCCTTTTGGAGTAGTAAAATTGATGGCTATACAAGAATGTCTTCTTTGCCCCACTTTTCTGTTCATGTTAGAATCTTTTCCTTTTATAATTACTTTAAACACTGTTAAACCAATCAATAGAAGATTCCAAACACCCTTTTTTAATCATTTTAAAACTTTTAACAATGTTAAAAAATTATTATAATTATTTTTTGTAACTCTTAAAAACATTTCTACCCTTGAACCACCCCATAAGTGAATCAGGGACTCTTTCATCACTGTTAACTTTGTCACTTTGATTTCAAATTAAGTCTGGTCACTTTTGGGAGTGTTTTCTCCTTAATGATCTGTTTAAATACTTTGTTCTTATCTTAATTTCCTGCATTTCTTTTCTCAATTCATTCCAATTGAAATTGCTCTTGAAGAAATTTCTTTTGTAGCCTTAAATATCTCTTGTAGAGTATTTTTGGTTAAATTTTTATTGTTGGTAAAACAAGAAATCTTCATAATATTATTTTTTGATACTTATAAAGTTAAAAACAATAAAACTGACCTTTTTTCTCTTAAAAATCTTACTTCATACTATTTTTAATTAATTTTACCTCATACAAATTTTGAGGACAGGAAAAGTACATGATTTTTAATCCAATTTTCATATCCACAACTTAAATTTGGGGGCCCAGCCGTGATATTTGACCTGTGAAATATTTTTCTAATCTTTTCAAATCCTTTTTCTTAAATTTAAAAATATCACAAATACATAAAAATACTTATAATCCAAAAAGTTTTTAAAAAATATAACTTTTCATATTATAAGTAAGGATTTATCTTTCATTCCTCTTTTGAAAAATATTTTTTCTACTCAATAAATTGCTTTCTTCATCTATTTTAGTCTCTGACAACGTGGTAAGACAAAAAAATATTGAAACTTCATCAACAGCCACTAGCATTATTCCTGCAAGTGCTGTCAATTATGAGAATAATAGTACTGTTATTATAGCTCAAAATAATCAACCAGAACCAATTTCTTCAAAATTAAATAATTTGGACATTATTAATACCCTCCAAAAAGCTAAGAATTTGGCAAATAGTAAGTTTTTGACGTAAAATTACTATTTTGGCCCTTTTTAATCATAATAATGCCTTCAACCAGATCAGGAGCCAGCTATAACACCCAAGCAGCTCCCAAAAAGGTTGTAGACCTGATTATGGCAGAAGCCAATTAGTTACAGAAGGACAAGGGTCAGTAAATGAATCCTAAACTTACAAATTATGCCATTCTGAAGCTGAAAATACTGTTTTACCTTCAAAAAGAGCTGTCACTGCCACAAGAAGCCTCAGTGGACATATACAAAGCCAGCCGGAAGGTCTACAAAAATGAATTGCAGCACAAAGAGCACCAGATCCTTGCAGATCTGTTTAAAAACTGCATGAATTCTTACCTGACTTTGATAGAATTCCTGGGCCATCCCAACACTTGCAAGTTACTCAATGGATGGCAATCATTGACAGAAAAGAAAAACATGACGATTTTAACAGCAGAATGGAAGAAAAATAACCCTCCTACACCCAAGCAAGTACCAAAAACAGTTCCAGTAGCCAGCAGCAGCAATTCTAACATGAATAAGCAGCCACAAGCTCTGAAAAAGGGCAAATGCAAAGTACCAGCCACATGACCTTACATTCTGGGCTACAGAAGCCCAAAGATTTAGCAGGATGCCATGGAGAATGTATTTCAGATGGCCAGAACAATGATGGAATTGCAGAAAAAGGAGGAAGCCATACTAAAATATCACAAATTATTGCTGATATTCTAAATGACATTCCAAACTTTTATATAACTATAAATGATATGAAAAGTCATATTTCTGATGAAAATTCATCAATTTGTAACAATCTTAAGACAAATAACTTAAGTCTGAGCCAAATAAATGAGACATTTATAGGTTTTGAAAAGGTTTTAAGATCAATTATAGCTTCTAATAATGAAAATTCATTTGGAAATAAATCTAATGAAAAATCTACCATTATCAAAGCTGAACAGAAAAATATTCTAAATTCAATATTGATGACATAATTGAAACAAGAATAAAACAAGACATAAATATTATCAAAGAATATAATAAGAGAGTCCTTGATGATATTCCAAATTCATTTACTGAAGTAAAGACATGGACAATTTCCTTGAAAAAGTGTTTTGACACCTCACAACAAGAAGTATCAAAATTAACAATGAAATTGAATCAAGTCACTCCTAATAATACTAGACATTACGAACTTTGGCAAGAATTAACACATAAGAAAGATATGTATAAAATTGAAGTAATAAGTTTGATACAAAGCTTCCAACATGAGTTTGGAACTTCTCAAAGGTTTAGCAACAGTAAAATGAATGATAATGAAAAATTAATGCACACCTTACTGAGAATGTCTACACCTGTGAATAAAAATGAGGGTGCAGGAATTCCCAATCCACAAGTATTGGATGTTGAAAATTCACAGTTAAAAAATAAATTTCCCACCTCTTTTCATAACTTGGAACCATCAATGGGCCAAGCACTCTTGAAAAAAGTACCAAAACTTAAAGAAGGGCCTCACTTCAGTGGTGAAGGAGAGTATGAGCATATGGAATTCATAAGAGGTATTGACATAATTGAAGAAGATTTTGAATTACCTGAAATATTGGTAACAGCAAGATTTAACACACTGTTTACCATATCAGCCCACAGATGGTATATAAAATTGAGACAGGCACATGGACACCAAAGTGGGACTTGGTGCCAAACCCAAATTATCAACAAATGGGCCAATGATTCTTGGAGATTTAAGGTTGAAACAGCCTTTGAATCTGCTAAATTTAATTCTGACAAAGGCAAAGCTTTACCATGGTTTTTCCAACAAAAAGATAGATTAACACAATTATATCCTGACATGTCAGAATTTATGATTCACAGAAATATTTTAAGACAATGTGGAGGTGACTTAGAGCATTATGTCAAAAGAAGGACCACTGAACAATCTGCAGCAGAAGATATCATTAATATATTGGAAGAAATAACCACCAGAGCCAGAATTGGTTCTAGCAGGGTACATCTCAAAACAAGGTTTAATACACCTTGGGAAGATTCTGTGAACAAAAATACCAAAGAAAATTCCAATAATATTAAGTATAAATATGCAGATGTAATGAGAAAGTGCCATATTTGCCAAGGCACCACACATTTAGCTGAACATGTCCCAAGAAGGGGAAAACCAATTATATTGACATTGAAAAAGGACCTAATGTTGAAAATGATGATGTAATTGAAGATAATTCAGATGATAAATCATCAATATTCTCTGAATCTTCAAGAGATTTAGAAAATATCAATGTCACATTTGACATCATGGAATATTAATCCCATTTGCCACAATTGAACAATGGTCAAATTGATTTATCAAAAATTCAAGATGTACAGCTAATGAAAACCAAACCAAAGAGGGGAAACAGTGATACAGCTGGTAACTCCTGTATAAAAAAATTGGTAATTGACAACAAACCCACTAAACCTTTACTTGAACCAGGAGCCTTCTGCTCTTGTGTTGGGAAAACCTTTCTTAAGACTTGTGTACCAAAGTTTGAAGATCAATTGTTGCAATTTGATGGCATGAAATTCAACAGTGCAAGTAATCCCATGAAAGTATTGGGCATATTTGAAACTACTGTCATGTTTCCACATATCAATGGAAAATTAAGAATAACTGTTGAATTTGTTGTTTTGGAAAACTGCTCTAGCACCCATTTTATATTGGGAAATGGTTGCTCAATCATGTATAGCATAGATTTACATAAAAATAAAGAGAGATAATTTACTATTGGGGACAATAAGTGTCAAGAATTTGCCTTTTTACCATTTAAATGAAAAATTAGAGTAAACAAAGTATCACCAGTCAACTTAGAGTTAAAAATTTCAAGTATAAACAGTTAAATGAAACTGAAATCAGTCTCCATCTCACTGATAAACAAGAAAGTCAAATTTCTGACCTTTTATATGACAATAAAGAAGCCCTTGAATCAGATAAAGAGCCACTGGGAGCAATTTTTGGTCATTAGGTTGAAATCATTCTTAATATTGAAAGACCTTACCCACCACTCTTGAGAAGAGCTGCATATCTAGAAAGTCCTTAACCGAGAGAAGCTCTGGAAATCCATATTAAAGAGCTTTTAGACCTTGGTTTAATAAGGAAGGATGGCCACAATGAGGAAGTAGAAATAGCTACATTGGTCACAGTGGCATGGCATTATGAAAAATCTAGAATGGTTGGGAAATTTAGAGCTCTGAACACTTACACTGTTCCAGAAAGGTACCCAATACCAAAAATCCGAATTTCCCTTACCCAAATATCTCAAGAAGTGTATATAAGCACTATGGATGCCCTTAAGGGATTTCACCAAAATGTGGTGACACCAAGGGAAAGGAAATACTTTAGAATTATTGTTCATTGGGGAGTGTATGAATATTTGAGGATGCCTTTTGGTATCAAGAATGCACCTTCTCACTTCCAAAAAATGATGAATGAAATCTTCCCTGAAGAGTTTTCAGACAGATGGTTAATACTTTAAATTGATGACATTATTGTCTGTTCCAAGACCTGGGAAGAACATATATGCAGATTATCCAGAGTTTTGAAAAAAATTCAATCTGTAAACATGAAAATTTCCTTCAAGAAAAGTCATTTTGGTTTCAAAGAACTCAAATAACTGGGACATGTCGTATCTGGCTTATCCCTTGGGATTCAAAAAAACAAAGTTTCAGAAGTGCTAATGAAAACTATCCCTCAGAACCAAAAAGAAATTCAATCATTTTTGGGGTTTGAAGGATATGACAGGCAGCAAATTAAATATTTTGCATCCATAGCAAGACCTATTTATAAATCATGTGACAAAGACAAAGTATTTGAAATGACTGTTGACAGGGTAAAAGAGTTTGAATCTTTAAGACAAACCTTGACCACTTCTCCACTCTTATTGATTCCAGACTTTAAGCTGCTCTTTAAGCTTTGTATTAATTCATCAGGACATGGGCTAGGTGCTACACTTCATCAAGTCCAGATTTTAAATGATAAACCTATGGAACGACCCATATGTTTTATCTCCAGGAAAATCAAACCAACTGAACTTAGATATGGGGCAAGTCAGATGGTGTGTTAATGCCTTGTCTGGGCCTTAAAAAAACTCAATTAATTACTAAAAAGATATTTTTTCAAAGTGATAGCAGATTGTACTGCTGTTAAGTACCTTTAAACATGAAAACACTCAACAGGCATATGCTCAGATGGCAAATAGCCATACAGGAGTATAGAGGTAATATGATTATTGTTCACAAAGTTGAAAATATTAATAATAATGCAGATGAACTGAGAAGATGTCCATGAACAAATAATACTAATAATCCTGCTTATGTGCCAGAAGAGAATTACCCACAGATCCCAATAAAAGGCATAAGTATTACAGATTTGAACACACCATTCTTTGAAGTAAGAAACAGCTATAATCAAGATAAGAATTGTAGCATCCTATTCCAATTACTTACCAAAGACTGTAAAGAAAACTCTTTGATACATGCCTTAGATGAAATATGGAAGAAATAATATTATTAAGGAAGAATTCACTTACTTGATGGGATAATCTACCACAGAACTAACCATACATGTGTAATGACAGTTGTGGACAGGTCTTTCATAAATATTGTACTGAAATAATGCCTTGGCAGCCACTTATCAGAACATCTGTATGAGTACAGGACAAGAGAAAAGATAAAGACTTTTGTATGGTGGCCAATGTGGAAGAGTATGGAAAAACCTGTGAAAGAGGTCAAAAAGCAAATAAATCCACTGGAAAAAGACTTGGAAATATACTCAAAATCCAAGTACCCAGCAAAGCTTTGGAAATTTTCCATATGGATTGGGTAAATGACCTACCACCAGGGGGTGATAGAAGTTATAATGCATGCCTAGTGATTTTTGACATATTTAGTAACACTCCCATCTTTCTACCATGTCACAAAGATGATACAGCTGTGGATATAGCTCTTCTGATATGGAATAGAGTAATATCATGGACTGGCATGTTCACAAATATCATGAGTGACACAGATCCCAAAGTCACCTCAGCACTATGGACAAATATTCATCAATTATTTGGAGCAAAGATGTGCTTCTCTACAGCCTACCACCCAAAAACTGATGGTCTGGCTGAAAGAATGATCCAAACCTTAGAAGATATGGTAAACCAATTTTGTGCATATGGCCTTGAACTTAAAAATTGTGATGGGCTCACCAATTATTAGTTCACTCTCTTAACAGCACTGAAATTGGCATATAAAACATCCATCCATGCCATTACAAATCAAACTCCTGCTATTGTAGCAAAGGAATGGAATCCCAAATTACCCCAAGATTCATTAAGGAAGGATGTGGGTGACATACATCCCACAGCTAGTAGCTTCAAAGCAATTATAGAAAAGCATACAAAGCATGCAATAAGGTGAATGGAGGACCATTTGCATATGCCAAAACAAATGGGAAAAATCACATGCCACTCCAGATTTCAAAGTGGGAGATTTAGTACTTGTATCCACCACTAAATTCAATGAAATCAAGGGATGTAAAAAGCTAAAAGACTCCTTTACAAGAACCTTTTTTATTAAGGCCCTCCATGGGGAAAATGCAATTTAAGTAGAATTATCTGAGGAAATTAGCAATAAGTATCCTACATTTCCAGAAAACTTGGTAAAAACATATAAATCTAGTGATTCTGAGAAATTTCCTTTGAGAAATAAATTTCCAAAGCATATAACTCTTATTGAATCTTCTGGCACTACAAAAATTGCCAAAGTTCTCAAAGAAAGGAAGTTAAGAACCAAGAAGGTAAGGGAATACCTTGTTATGTATAGTGACCCAACTTGTGAAGAGGAATGGCTATCAGAAAAGGACATACCTTCAGCTACCACACTTCTCAGAAGGTTCAGACACACTAGAAATAAAAATATTACAAAGTAATATTGTTTTTTAAGGGGAGGGAATGTGGGCCTTAGAGGTATTTTGAGATACCCAAAAGACTTCAAATAATAAAACAAGATAAAATTATAAATAAGATAAACTTATTGATATGATCAAAAAAGAAAATTAAAATATAAATATAAGTTTATAGAAAAAAATGAAAGCTTTAATTATAATTTAAAAATAAGCTTACATTGAAACTTAAAATTGTGAAGACACATTTTTACTTGAAAAAATTAAGTAAAAATGAATTTTCAACAACAATACCAAAATTTTAATATTTCTGGAGAAATGTTAGATAAAAGGTATTATAACTTTTTATTCAATAAATGAATATATGAAAATTATTTCACCATTGGACTCCTCATAAAAAATAAGGTGAGGTCAGCTCCCGGTAAAATTTCTACAACTCAACTGTAAACAAGCTTGAGTTAAGTTTTTAGTATTTTCTGTACAAAAGTTCAAAATCCTCAAAACCTTAATTTAATTCACATCAAATGTGGTGTTAACAATCAATTTTTGTGTTAAAATTTGAGGTGTTGTGTGTAATTTAAAAGTTATGAGGAATTGAATTATTTTCAATTGAAATGTCAAAATGTGCACGTGTATGACATAAGTGAACTTTGATTTACATATGAGGTATCAATTATCACAGTGGTGTACTGTAAAACTCACTTGAACTACATATGTAATTTATAAGTATAATACATGATGAGGAATTAAAGAAAAACTTATTTGTAAAGATTAATTCTGGGGGGAAAAGGAATCTTTCCTCTAAGGGAGAGCCAGACCCCAAATTCCTTGCTGATAGGCATGAGATGTCAAAATACATGCAAACATTCATCACTTTAGGCCTGGAATTGAGTCACAGGGTCTGTGTCTCAATTGATCTTGAGGTTTGATACCAACCAGGGCAGTTCTAACTGTTGCCAAGAGGGTAAAACTACCCTCAAGATAAAACAGTTTTAACTGATTTTGATGTCTCTTACACACATTATTAAGTGTTTTGAAGGCTTAAAACCAGGTATTACTATAGCAATGGCAGATTTAAGGATGCAAAATAGCTGAAAATAGCAAAAAAGGGCTAAAACCAGCCTTTTTCCATTCCAAACCAGGATTCAATGATTACATAATTGGCTTTTCTATTTTAACAGTGTTACTCATTCCTGACAAGACCGAATTTTACTTTTGGAGTAAGAAAATTGATGGCTATACAAGAATGACCTCTTTGCCCCACTTTTCCCTTCATGTTAGAATCTTTTCCTTTGATAATTCCTTTAAAAACTGTTAAAATAATCAATAAAAGATTACAACCACCCTTTATAAATAATTTTAAACCTTTTAATCCCATGGAAAAATAATTATCATTATTGTTTATAACTCTTATAATTATTATTACCCTTGAACCACCACATAAGTGAATTGAAGCATCTTACATTACTGTTAGATTTGTCACTTTGTTTCCAAATTCACACTGGTAACCTGTGTGTGTTTTCTCTTGAATAATATTTCTAAAGACTTTGCTCTCATATTTATTGCCTTCAGCTATTTTCTCAATTAACTCCAATTGAAATAGCTCTTGAAGAAATTAGGTTTGTAGCCTTAAATATCTCTTGTAGAGTATTTTGGGATGAATTGTGATTGTTGGTAAAACAATTAAGATTTATGGTATGATTTTTTAATACTTATAAAGTTAAAAACAATAAAATTGGCCTGATTTCTCTCAAAAATCTTATTTCATACTATTTTTAATCAATTTTACCTTTACAAATTTTGAGGACAGAAAAGTACTTGATTTTTAATCAAAGTTTAATATCCACACCTTACACATGGTATCCACTGGGATTGATTTGTATTTTAATGTTTATTGATGATTAGGTAATAATTTAACCATCTTATCCCATTATTACACCATTATTTAGAGTTATCATTATAACTCTAAGTTTGCTGCAATCATAAGCTTGGAAGAAGACTAAGCTTTGTGGATCTTATTTTGATTAATCATAATGTAATAGCATTCACCATTTCTATCACCTATATAGCTGTTGATATTAAATGGGGTTACATTGAGTGATCATAAGTGATCCATTGAAGCTTAAACTTTAATCATTAAGCACTTTCAGTTTATACCATCCACAGCCATTCAGAGAGTGAGTTATCATAGATTGGGATGTCAGTTTTAAAATTCCAAGAGGATTTCATTAAATCAACAGAGATCAAATTTTGATGATTTTTCTAGTAACTCATCTTTTCTGTTGAAACTCACACTTTCAACCATCAAACCATGATTTCAAGAGGTTATACCTTTAATATGATGATAATAATAGTAAATTTCAACAGAAAAGATGAGTTACTAGAAAAACCATCCAAATTAAAGCTTTGTTGATTGAATGAAATCCTCTTGGAATTTTAAAACTGAAATTCCAAGCTATCATAATTCACTCTCTGAATTTCTGTAGCTGGTATAATTTAAAATTTCTCAATGATCAAAGTTTCAGCTTCAAATTGATCACTTAGGATAGCTCACTGTAACCTTACTTTAAGCTTAACAGTTATATAGGTGATAAAGTAGTGAATAATATTATATTATGATTAGTAATAATAAAATCCACAATTTTTAGTCTTCTGCCAAGCCTATGATATCAGCAAACTTAGAGTTATAATGCTAACTCTAAATAATGGTGTAATAATGAGATAGGATGATTTAATTATGATTTAATCATCACTAAAACTTAAAATACTGGTATATTCCAGTGGATACCATCAGAAAACATTTACAAGGAGCCTTATGGACTCTAGTAGGAGGAATTTAATATATTAGACCTTATTTTACATCTGTTTCCCCATCAGACACTTCAAAAATATCGTATTAAGAAATCAAAAAGGTAATAACTTGATTGTTTACATATAATTCTATTATATTGTCAAACACTCCAGTTCATCTTCATTATAATAATCAATTTTGAGGTGGTCAAACCATTATTTAATAGTTTTTGTTTAATTGCACTCTAAATTCTTCAATTCCACATCAAATTTAGAATATTTAGAATATCTTTATTTTTTACTTGTAAATACAGTTTAAATATGTTTTACTTAAATTATTTGGAATGAAATTATTTCAAATTATTATATTAAAATTTAAAAGCAGGTTATTTTCTCTTATTGTTGTTTTTGATAATTATTTCATTTATATTAATGGATAATTTTAATATTGTTAATATTATTTTCATAAACTATTTTTATTATTAAGTCAATTCTTTTTGTGCATTTATTCTTTGTTTTTAACAATAATAGATTGCCATAAATATATAAATTATTAAATATTAACATATTTATTTTTATCATATTATTTCATTTATGTAAGTAATATAGATATTTTATGTCATGATTATAGTATTTCTTTATTATTATAATTATTCTTTATTCTAGTTATTACTTCAATAAGGACATTCAGAGCTCAATAAGTGAGATATAAGTGATATTTACTTATTTCTTCATAGTCAAAACTTACAAAACAACCTCAACTAGAAAAGAAATGATATATTTACTAAATATAATCCATGTCTATATATCTATATTTTCTGTTGTGCCTTGATATGAATATGGAATAAAGGAAAGATGTTGTCAAATGAGAAGAATAGTTAGGCCTCAGGCATCTTCTAGAAGAAAACTAATTAAACCTTTCAGAACTCCCCATCTAGAACAACCTTTTCCTGCATTTGAAGCTGAACATTTTTTAGATTTCAACTGAATAAAATGCTCAAGAGTACAGAAGGGCTTTTGTTTACACTACAGGAAATAAATAATCTTTTTACACCTCATTTTATGTCAGCCTGTAGCTCAAGACTAGAGCACAAGAATGAAGCCCTAAAGTACCAGAAACAGGGTACCCAAGAAAACAGTTAAGTACCCATCTTGAGATTGGCCATTGATATTCAAAAGAATTATTGCAAAACCGTCAGTTGGAACTTTTGACTTTTTAAGTAACGTTTCTGGAGGCTTGAGAAACACGACAACAGTATTTGACCCTGGTTGTTCCAGGCAGACTCGATTGCCGAGGAACATAGCTCATGAAAGAATTTTGAAGGTAATCTCATACTTTTTCTGATTATGCTGGATTATAATTAACATAAGTCATTTACCTCTCCTTTACAGCCATTTAAAATATGGGAAGCTTAAGGAAAAGAATAGCTACAATCAGTGGAAAATGTCAAACTTCATTCATGCAAATATGTTTCCCACATAGAGCTTCCAAATGACATTGACTTGGTTTGTATCTTGACAACAACTTGTGTTGAATCACTTTCTCAAAACAACCATCTAATTACTCTTTGAAAAACCAGAGTAACTTATATTCTTTTTTAACCTCTAATATAACTTTTCCTTGTTTGATGAGGGACCAATCAAGTGGAATTTTCTCTGAAATTGCTACTCTAAAGCTACATAAAAATATAACTCTCATCCTTGTATCTGACACAGGTCAAAGGTTATTAGGAATAAGAAAAAAAATATTGTAAAACAAAGTGAAAAATACTGTTCTCATGTATAGCTTTGGCATAATTAGGTCAAAGTCGGTTGGAGGTGTAGCACACTTGTAGAGTTAACTTTTCACTACCATTTGAGTGACTTTTTAGGCCTTAAGCTTGAAAATTGATAAATCTCTCAATGAATCTGTCAGATTTTTCTAAGATATTTTTGGCAATATTATTATCAATTAATTATCTCATGAAATATGAAATACCCAGTTTACTGAGTTCCAGGCTCTCTTCACTTATAAGAGTGCCTGTGACAGGCTGGTGATTCTCACATATACCAGCCCCTCTTTCTCCCCCTGGGGACTTTTCCCCAGTGAATTAATTTAGTTGCTTTATTATTTAAGGAATATTCTTCCCCTTATTTTTGGTTGTTATGTTTATTGATTTCAAGTTAGTCTTTGCATTTCTTCTTTGCCTGTACATTACAAGTTGTGGAGGCCATATCCTTATTAACCCTTATCTTTTCCTTCTGACAGGTTGAGACAGTGAACTTAGACTTGTTTGTGGTTGGCTCTTTTATTTCTTACTTTTATTATTTTTTTCTGATTTTTCTTATATTTATTTTGTTAGTAATCTTATCTAATTACACTCTTAAGTGTATTACATCTTAACATATCTTGAGCCCTCCATAAGTAAGTCCCATTTTACTGAGTGCCAGGCCCCCTTCACTTAGAAGAGCCCCTGTGACAAATAAGTCTAAAAACTCCCAAATACTCAATGAATACTATAGCATCAAGATTATGTTTGGGTGAGAAATTTATTCAAGCTTACAACAACATATTAAACAACATATACTTTCCGTAAGATAAATCTTGATTTGAAGTATTTTACCTCAACTTTTACTATCTCTAGCTCTTGCTTAATGGTATACCTCATTTGTATTTTCAGGTGTTAGTTAGTGATAATAATATAAAAATATAATGAATCAATGAGTAATATGAAATGAGAATGTCTTTTTCTAAATCTGAGAGCCTCATTTAATCATTCAAATATTCTATTTAAAGGCCTTAGTAATTTAATGTGAGCTTCAACCTTTGATAATATCATTAACTCCTATGAATACTCAGACATTGGTCTTATCATCATCAACAGGAAGAGCTGTTATAGCAGCTGGCATCAAAATAAAACAAGTTATGATTTAATGCACTTGATCATTTGTAGACTATTGAGTCTAAATTTTGTTCTTGTTTTTTTCAGGTTAAGGAAAAACACAGGTAAAAGGAAACTGTTAAATGTTGATTGAGAAACTAAAGATAAGATTTCAGTAAGAATAGAAAAAACGACAGGTGAGTAGGATGTGGTGAAACCCAAAGGATAAGACAATTTTAATGATACAATATAACATAAATAATACATGTAACAAGGTTAATAGCTAGACCATTGATAAACAAGAATTAGTATTGAGTATCAGACAAATAATAATTAGATATTTCTTACTATGCTAGGAAGATAAATAAGTAAATAACATTGTACTGAACAACGTCAATGTGGTAAATAAAAGATACTGAGAAGGAACGCTGACAGGCCTGACGGAAGATAAGAGTAATAAGAGTATTAAATAACAAAATAAATAAGAAAATATGATTGAATGAGTAGCGATGATTGTTGGAGAATAAGGTCTAGATAAGGTCTTTTTTATTAGAAATACGTTGTAAACCAATAATAAATACTTGACTGGATTCAACCAAACCTTTTGTGTCTAAACTAAAACCAGTCCAGTGGTTAACCTTTTGTATCCATACTATGCCAGTTGTAACCAAAGTAGTTCTCTTTTCATGGTATTTACTTTTACTTATTGTCTTCTACCTACCTCTTTACTATACAAATCATGTACTCTATCTGAGAAGTTGCTCTCTCATCCAACTTCTCAGCTATCTTGTTCTCTTTCTCTTATCGTATTTCCTTCTTTGCGCCTCTTCAGGTATGCTCTCTCTTGCAATCCAACTTTTCAGCTATCTTGTTCTTTTTATCTGATTGTATTTCGTTCTTTGAGAATCTTCAGGTTATGGGCTCAGCGCCGTCAGAGAATTCAAAGAATAAGTATCAAAATATTGGATAAAAATTCTACCAACTACCTTGTAATAACTAATTCAACATGAATGAATCGTTGAATCATCCTTTTTCTTCGCTCTCAGATATACGAAGATTAAAGAAATCAAACTACTCCATTTTCTTCACATGGAAAAGAGGAATTGATTCAGCTCTTCGCATGAGGAATCTCAGGGACATGCTAATTGAGACCCCTAGTACTGTAAAAACTGATCCTATCTATCTTAAAAAGAAAGGAATGGTCTATTATTTTATAGTAGGTCATCTTAATGATGAGAATTACGAAGAATTTGTTTCCGATGGTGATGAGGAACCGTATGAAATCTGTAATACCATTAAATATTACTATGCCTCCTCTTCTGGTGAGAATATTTCTTCCCACTTTCGGAAACTATTTAGGATCAAATTGTCTCCTTCTTTCTCTTCCTTATCCGAAGCTATTTCCTCCTTTCGCTCAAGTCTTATGCTACTGTGGGGTATCTCTCCTAGTATTTTTGCAGAAGATATCATGGTAGAAGCTCTTGCCTTTTATGTCCTTCTATTTCTCCCTGAAACATGAAAACTTGTTTCTACTGTAGTTTTTCACTCAATGAAAGTATCTGCCAGATTTCCAACTGTAGAACTATTCAAAGAAGTCAACCTTGACATACTTAGGCGATCTGGTACTGAATACCAAGCCTCTCTAGCGCTTCAACTAAATCCCAAACCTAAAAAGGAGCTTTGCCACTAAGGAAAGCAAAATCCTTTATCCAATCATTCAGAAAGTGAATGCTTCCAGTTATTTCCTGAGAACCAATAAGCCTATAATTGTAAAATAAATGAGAATAATCAACAAGAAACAAGCTCTTCCCAGGCGGTGTGTAATAATATCGATAATCTTCTGAATAAACTAATACTGGATAGTGACTGCTCCAACACTATATCTCCCGCCTCCAATTTCTTTTCTAACATCACACCATCAAGCAAAACAATCCTTGGAGCAATTGTAGTGATATGAAGGTCAATTCAAAGGGCACTCCCACTTAAAAATAACTACTGGGAAAATCTCAATTTTCAATTCCTTGATAGTACCTTTGGCCTCCTCTGTATTGGTCTAAATATTCCCTTTTCTCAACAAAGGTTCCACTCTCAAAGGCTTTAAGGCTAGTTCCAATCTCTCTGATAAGAATGGCAATCTAAACCTATCCACTAAAATGTAAACAATTTCTTTCTCATTGATACTCCTACCTCAAATCTTGCCTCTCATCGTTGACAAATCTTCCTCATGCTTCATAAATCATTAGAGCACCCTAGCAACCAAGTAGTCACCAAGATATGGCCTAGCATGGACTTCTCCAACATAAACTGCAACTCTTTCTCCTTGGCCAATTCTCATTGACTATCATTTTCTGGCACTCTTCAAAAACCCCTAAATTTCCTGGGCTTTGTTTATATGGAACTATGCAGCCCTATTTCACCAGAAGCTTGTAGAGGAAATCATTATATTTTGAAATAATTGATGGGCATAGTCATATGAGATTTGTCTACCTTCTAAGCGCCAAATTGGAATGTTTTGAGTCCTTTATTAAATTTCAAAGGGAGAACCATCAAAACTTTGGGATCAGATAATGGTGGTAAATTTATCAATTAAAAGCTCAAGAGTTGGTTTTACAACAAAGGTATTGGTCATCTTCCAACACTACCCTAAAAACCACAAAGAAACCGGGTTTCTGAAAGGGGTAATCAATCTCTTCTTGAAAAAATACAAGTTATGATGCATGATAAATGTTTTAAATCCGAATGGCACCAGTGTCAAATATAAATTTTTTTTCTCCACCAAGTAAGTGGGATTTGTCTGTGTCTGTCAGTCTTTCTGGCTTGCACGTTTTTGGTTTCACAGCTATTATTGTCAGGATGAGTCTATGATAAAGTGATAATAATGGTATATACAAATTTGACTGTGACTGTGACAGGGATAAAATAATGATAAAAGAGTTTTAATGGATAATTAACGGTTTTAATAAAAAGATTTAGTGGTGGTGACTGCTATTGAAAGCCCTGGGTGCAGCTTTACAAATTGTATTATTATAATAAAGTCTCCAATAGTTAAGAATATAGCTATACCTGATTATTTTCCCATAGTATAACTGTTTTTGGCAGTTTTACTACATAGAAATTCAAGAGCAGGATGAGGAAACCTTTTCTGGTGGAGAAAAGGCCTCCTTTTATCATAAAATGGGGTATAATGTCCCTCTAGACCATCCACTTTTTTCACTTCTGGGTACTGGCTTGTGGTTTCCACAAAGCCTGTATACACTGTATTAGGCTCAGATGTTGTTTTGAAACCACATCTGGGCAGTTTTCACCAATTCTGGGTGAAAAATTGCATCTGGGGACCACACAGCCCTCTTCTGACATGTATGATGCATAGAAAGCTGTACAGAACCTGTATGGGACCCCAGTATTAAATGAACTATGAGTTATTGAAGTATAAACATGCTTCTTTATCTGTTTGACACCTCATAATCATGCTTGTGGGATATTATCCCACAGTAAAGGTGTATTGGCCCAAATGTGGGATTTTAACCTTAAAACTGCTATAGCTTTGTCAGGTTTTGAGATATTGAGATCAAAGTTGGTTCATTTTTTATCCCTGAATGAGGCTTACACAATGGTACCCCATTGGGTATGGGTACCATTAAATATGGCAAAGTTATACCATGTACAAGTTTTGTTATTCATATGTATGATTTTCTCAATATATGTATGGAGCTTGTTTGCTCCATAACTTCTTTTCTAGATGAGATATGGAAAAATGAAAGCCAACATCAGATAGCCCTGATTGTGATCATTTTAAAAAGACCCCACTTGAGGTATCTCACACTAAAATTGTAGAAGTTAGATGTGAGGTGAATATTTTATTCACCCTTATTTGACCTTATTTTGGCCATACCCTCTGTAGTTTTGGTGTTGACTCAATTTTACTTGTACCATTGGATAAACTTGACTTAGAGCTTAAATTTGAATAACCATTTTCTGGGGTTAAGCCTCTTCCTTTGGATTTCAGATGCGAGCTGAAAATTAAGGTTTATGCTCAGCAACAACTTTGAGCAGGAATAACTTTGTTATTCTTTGTCCTATGATAATGGGACTTGTATATTTGGAAAGAAGTGAGTTTCCTCTTTTTTGTATACCTTTTGAGCTGATTTTGCTCAGTTTCATGTTTTGGTGGTATCTTGGCTTTACCATTGGTTTAGGGTATTTGGCTGTCATGCTTGTGCTCTGGTTTTGAGTCACAGGCTGACAATTACCAATCCTCCCAAACCTCAGTTTATATAAAAAAAATCCTAAAGGTACCTTATGTATGCTTGTTGGCATTCAGGAAGGACACAAAGAGGCTCTTTGTTCCTCTCATTCTGCTTTTATTCCCACCTCTGTTCAAAAACCTCTTCTCCTACCTTCAATACCATTGTATGATTTTTCCTCTTACAACAATAGCCAAATACTTTCTGATGAATCCAAATATGTCCTCTCTATTCCAGCAGGGTTCTGTCCTGGAGATACCTCAACAAATCCTTAAATTACTCCTATTTGTGATACAACCTCACCCTCCTCCAATACAATTAGGAGCAGTCTCTCCTTTATCTAGTCCTGCATTACCTGAATAACCTGTATGTAGGTCACCTGTCACTGCATCCTTACCTAAAGACAACAAACCTTTACCAAAAGGCTGGACCTATGATAATATACCTTTGAAAGCACTGAATGATGTCAATTACAATCTTTCTGGAGACAAAATTGTGTCTGTTGGTCAGTTGCCCAAACCACCTAGTTCTTTTTCAGTGGAGTAATATACAAAACCCCTGGTACATTTAAAGAGGCAATGGCGTCCTCTAAATCAGATCCATGATTGGTTGGTATTTAAAAATAATTCCCCAGTCTTGAGAGACATTGAGTTCTCAAAGAAGTCAAACTTTGGGAGGGAGTTTGACTTCTGGACACTATGTGGGAGTGTAGAGAGGAAACTGATTCCCTTGGTAATGTTATTGAAGACAAGGCTTTTCTACGTGTTCAAGGGTTCCTTCAGATTGAAGACCATGACTTTAGCAAAACCTTTTCTCCCACTGGGAGGCTTCCAACTCTCCGCTTTCTCTTGGGATACTATTCTGATCATGAATTTGATATACATCAAATGGATGTAGAAACTGCCTTTATTAATGGTGACATCAATGAAAACCTTTTTATTTGTCTTCTTGGAGGCTAAAAAATGCTGCATTCAGGTCCTGTCTTCCCAAAGCTGAAAAATCCCTTTACAGACTTAAGAAAAGCCCTCACAATTAAAAGATTCTTTTTTGAGGCAGAATTTTGTCCATCTGCTCTTGATCCTTGTTTTTTTATTGAAAATGACCCCAACCCTTGCCTTTTCTTCATTAATGTCAATTATCTGCTCATTGGTGGCACTCATATTGATGTATTTTGTGCTCAGATTTCCCCTATTTTTCACATGAAAGATCTTGGTTTTTTTTCTATGTAATTTGTATGAAGGTAACTAGAATTCAAATTAAGTGTGTTATATTTCTCATCCAAGAGCTCTATTTAAACTCTTTCCTAGATTCTTTTGGGATTGGGGCATGAAAACCTGTCTCGACTCCTCAAGTACTTTCATCAAGACTCCTTCCTCTTTTTATTACTGACTCTGAGCCTGCAAAGCTTCATTACAAAAGGACTTCAGGACTTCTAAATTACTTAGTGGCCTGCACTAGGCCTGATCTAGCATACTATTACTCAAGTCCCTCCCCTCTTATGACCATGAATAAGCTTTCATGCACACTCTTTGCTGTTTGAAGGTTACTACTACCTGGGGTCTGTTGTCATGGAGGAGAGGTTATAAATCTTCCATTATTGCCTATTTAAATTCTTATTGGGGCTTAAATTACAACTCCACATCTTTTTATGGCAGTTGTGCTTTTCTCTATGTGCTAGTAGTTTGGAAAGCTACGAAAACAAATGTTGTGGCACTCTCTTCCACAGAAGAAGAGTCTTGTTCCATCTATAACTGCTTCCAGGCCGTATGCTGCCCTCTAGAGCTGTTAGCAGAGTTTGGCCTTTAAGTTAAAGCCAATTTTTTCTGTGAAAGCAAGGAAGCTCTTGCTCTTCTCAAACTTCCCCTCTAGAAACTCTTGCACAGAAGCAGAGTCTTGTTCCATCTCTAACTGCTTCCAGGCCATATGCTGCCTTCTAGAGCTGGTGTAAGAGTTTGGTCTTTCAGTTAAAGCCAATTTTTCTGTGAAAACATGGAAGCTCTTGCTCTTCTCAAAAATACCCTCTATCAACATTGAACTCAAAATGTCAAGTTTCCTCTTCACTGGTGGAGTCAATTATTGGAAGAAGTCACTATTGATGTCAAATACATCTCCACAGCTCTAATGGCTGCTGAAATACTTGAAAAATCTCTATGCAGAAAGAAAAATAGTGATCATTTCTCTGCTTTTGTATTTTCAAGAAACAAGCCCTGGAGAGTCTCAGAGATATGTTGTGAGCCACTAATAAATGGGAATCTAACTAAATTTAACTCAGAGAAAAAGTACTATCATGCATAGATCAGACATTGCATAAACAGTGAAAACGGAAATATAAAAACCCCACCTCTGAAATTTGAGGAGTTTAACCAAGAGAAAGACTACTATTATGAATAGTTAAGGAAAAGTACAAGATAATTTTGTTGTGGTATTTATACCCAACACACACAAGAGAATATTCAAGATAGTATTACAAAACATCTTTATTAGCTTCATAGTAATTAGTAAATGGAGAGAGATAAGCTATTTACAGCGGGATTAGAGATGAAATTGTCAGAGATCATCATCTTCATAGAAATCACTTTAGTTGTTGTAATAACATGGTAACTCTTTCAAATCTTGACATGCCATCATTCTTATTCAGGAAATGAGATTGATTTCTTTGCATAATTTCTCATTTTTTAGTTGTCCAAGCCCCTTAGTGAGTATATCTTCCCACACATCATTTTTGGAAATATAATTAAGTTGGATATGACTACTCTTAAGGATTTCTTGGATACAATTCATTTTAATATTTATGTGTCAAGTACAATGATGATATGGAGGATTTATGCAAAGAGCTATAGCTCCTTGATTTTTGCAACATAGCTCAAATGGAATAGTAGAGCAAATATTGTGAGCGCCTCTTTTTCATTTTTTTATATTTTGTATTAGTTCTGCAGAAATGCTTGATGTTGTGTTCTTGAATTTAATATATTGTTGCTTGAAAGTTCAAAGTTGATGTCTCTCAAAGCCTTGGTTAGTATCTCCCAATCCCAGAGTGGTCTTTTCTTTATTTTTTTGCCCCCTCAACATTCAGAACACCTTTTTCTGATTGTTGCTTAAAATTGGATTCATTATTAGCCTGTGTATTTCTAATCCTTATGATTAATGGTTATCTTTCTTCTTGAGTGGTGTTGGTGTATTGTTAATGTTTTTCAACTTCTTCCTCTAATGCAGGCTTTGTGGCTGTTTCAATTGGATCATAAAAATCTTCTTTGTCTGAGCTTCATTATTTTGTTTTGACGCAACTTTGTAGGGTAACTCATCTTGAACAAAATGCAAATCCAAACTTCTGATTATTGTTTGAGCTTTGTCCATAAAATTTCTATACACCCAAAATTCTTTTTCATATCCAATCAAAACACTTCTCTCTGATCTTTTCTCAAAATTCTTTTTGTAAGCATTTGATGTCACATATGCTCTACATCCAAAACCCTTAATTCAATTGAGATTTGGTTACACGTTGAATAATATTTTTAAAGACTTGGTTCATTGTCAGATACCCTCAATCTCAGGAAATTACTTTTTTTAACTAATTCTTCCCATAACTCCTTTGGCAAACCTGAATCCGCCATCAGTGCTTGGGCTTTTTCCATGCATTATGTTAGGGGGTGTATGGGGTGGTAACTATCAAACTTATTGCTCTTTCTTCACAAAACAATTTTGAAATTTTATTTAAAATCTCCTTCCCTCTATTGCATACTATTCTTTTTACATATTTCTCAAATCTGTTTGCAATCAGCTGAATTACTTTCACAACTTCTTCCTTGGAATATGAATTATCCTCCAAAATTCAGACACAGGAGAAGCATGTTCCAGTATCAAAGACTACCAAAATGTACTTGTATCCACCTAGAGATTTTGGGAGTGATGGGCCCCATTAACTCAATTGACAGTTCCTCAATGGGTATGTCTATTGAATTCAACCTGTTTTTAAAGCGTGACCTAGTATCTTTGCCAAAATGACAAGCTTCACATCCTTCTTTCAACCAAAGGTGACAAAGACGTTCATTGTCAGCCTGTGACTTGAAACCAGAGCACGAGCATGAAAGGCAAATACCATAAATCAATGGTATAGCCAAGATACCAGGAAAACATGAAGATGAGCCAAATAAGCTCAAAAGGTATCAAAGGGAAGAGGAAACCAACACCTTTCCAAATATACAAATCCCCTCATCATAGGAAAAAGAATAACGAAGTTATTGTAAGGTGTGGATATGAAACTTTGATTAAAAATCAAGTACTTTTCCTGTCCTCAAAATTTGTATAAGGTAAAAAATCAATTAAAAATAGTAAAGGATATTTTTTTAAGAGAAAACATGCCAGTTTTATTGTTTATAACCTCATTAGTATAAAACAATAATATTATAAAAATTTATTGTTTTACCAACAATAAAAATTTATCCAAAAAATACTCTACAAGAGATATTTTAAGGCTACAAAAGAAATTTCTTCAAGAGAAATTTCAATTGGAATTAATTGAGCAAAGAACTGCAAGCAATTAATTAAAGAGCAAAGTCTTTAAAAAGAATATTAGAGAGAAAACTCGCCCAAAAGTGACCAGAGTGAATTTGGAAACAAGTTGACAAAGTTTACAGTGATGAGAGATGCTTTAATTCACTTTTGGGGTGGTTCAGGGGTAAAAATGATTATAAAAGTTACAAACAATGATTATAATGATTTTTTCACGTGGTTAAAAGGTTCAAAAATATTTAATAAAGGTGGTTGGAATCTCTTATTGATTGGTTTAACAATGCTTAAACTAATTATAAAAGGAAAAGATTCTAACATGAACAGAAAAGTGGGGCAAAGAAGACATTCTTTTATAGCCACAAATTCTCTTAATCCAAAAGTAAAATTTACTCTTGTCAGTCGTGAAAAACAGTCTGAAAACAGAAAGGCCAATTATGACATCATTGAACCCTGGTTTAGACCAAAAAGGGCTGGTTTAAGCCATTATTAGCCATTTTAGACCCTTAAATCAGCCATTACTATAGCAATACCAGGCCTAGAGCCTTCAAAGCACGTCAGAATGTGTGTCAGAGGCGTAGAAACCAGTTAAAACTGTTTTTACTATGATTGTTTTATCTTAAGGGTAGTTTTACCCGCTTGGCAACAGCTAAAACTACCCCAGTTGGTATCAAAACCTCATCATCAATTGAGTCCACAGACCCTGTAACTCAATTCCAGGCCAAAAGTGATGAACCTTTGCGTGAATTTTGACATCCCACGCCTGTCAGCAAGGATTTTGGGGGTCTAGCTCCCCCTTAGAGCTGGAGTTCCTTTTCCCCCCCAAAGTTAATCTTTCCAATTTATTTTCCTTTAATTCCTCATCATGTATTATACTTATAATTTACATATGTAATTCAATTCAATTGTACAGTAAAATACAGTAATAATTGACACCTCATATGTAAATCAAAGTTCACTTATGTAATACACGCGCACATTTTGACATTTCAGTTGAATTCAATTGAAAATACTTCAATTCCTCATAGCTTCTAAACTAAACACAACACCTCAATTTTAACACAAAAATTGATGGTTAACACCACATGTGGTGTGAATTAAATTAAGTTTTTGAGGATTTTCAACTTTTGTATTGAAAATACTAAAAACTTAATTTAAGCTTATTTAGAGTTGAGTTACAAGAATTTCACTCAGAGGTGACCCCACCTGATTTTTTATGAGGAATCCAATGGTGAAATAATTTTTATGTGTTTATTTATTGAACAAAAAGTTATAATAATTTTTATTTAACTTTTTTCCAAATTTATTTATTCTTTCACAATTTTGTTAAAATTTCATTTTTATTTAATTTTTTCAAGTATAAATGTAATTTTATACTTACAAAATTTAATGTATTTTTATTTTTAAACTGTAATTAATTTTTTATTTTCAATATAATTTTTTGTATTTATATTTTGATTTTCATTTTAATAATATAAATAAATTTATTTTATTTATATTAATAAGTTATTTTTGTATTTGTGGTCTTTTGGGTATATGAAATTACCTCTAAGGCTCACATTCCCTCCCCCTAAAAAAGAATATTACTTTGTAATATTGGTGTTTCTAGTGTTTCTGAATCTCCTGAGTAGTTTGGTAGCTTCTGGTATATCTTTTTCTTCTAACCATTCATCTTCACAAGCTGGCTCACTGTACCTAACAAGGTATTCCCTTACTTTCTTGGTTCTTAATTTCCTTTCTTTAAGAACTTTGGTGATTTTCTTAGTACCAGATGTCTCAATAGGAGGTATAACTTGGGGAATCTTATTCCTCAAGGGAAATTTCTCAGCATCACTAGATTTATATGCTTTTACCAAGCTCACTGGAAATGTAGGGTGCTTATTGCTAAGTTCTTCAGATAACTCTACTTCAACAGCATTTTCTCCATGGAGGGCCTTAATCACAAAAGTTCCTGCAAAGGAGTCTTTCAACTTTTTACATCCTTTGATGTTATTGAAGTTAGTGGTGGATACAAGAACTAGGTCCCCCACTTTGAAATCTGGAGTTGCATGTGATTTTTCCCATTTGTCTTTAGCATATGCAAAAGAGTCCTCCATTCATCTTACTGCATGCTTTCTAGCTTTGTCTAGCATTCCTTTGAAGCCAGCAGCTGTGGGATGTATTTCAATTAACTTTTTCCTGAAGGAATCTTGGGGTAACTTGGGGTTCCATCCTTTTTCTAGAATAGCAGGAGTCTGATTGGTACTGGCATGGATTGATGTTTTATATGCTAATTCCAGTGCTGGCAACAGAGTACACCAATCATGGGTAAATCCATCACAATCTTTGAATTCAAGTCCATATGCACAAAATCTTCTCAGAATGTCCTCTAAGGTTTGGATCATCCTTTCAGCCAGGCAATCAGTTTGTGGGTGGTAGGCTGTAGAGAAAGACAGTTTAGTGCAAAATAATTGGTGAAGATTTGTCCATAGTGCTGAAGTGAATTTGGGATCTCTATCACTGATGATATTTGTAAATATCCCAGTCCATGACACTACTCTATTCCATATCAGAAGAGCTGTATCCATGGCTGTGTCATCTTTGTGACATGGTAAAAAGATTGGAGTTTTACTGAATCTGTCCACAATTACTAGGAAAGCATTATAGCTTCTGTCACCTCCTGGTGGTAGGCAAGTGACCCAATCCATATGGACAATTTCCCAAGGTCTGTTTGGTTCTTGGATTTTTATCATATTTCCAAGTCTCTTGCCAGTGGATTTATTTGCCTTTTGGCATCTGTCACAGGTTTTGCAATATTCTGCAACATCCTTCTGCCACATTGGCTACCATATGAAGGTCTTTACTTTCTCTCTTGTTCTGTCTTCAGACAGATGTCCTGAAAAGGGGCTATCATTGCATTCTTTGGGTACAAGATTGATTAATGACCTGTCCACAACTGTCATGACACATGTGTGCTTGGTTCTGTGGTAAATTATACCATCCAGTAGGAGAAATCTACCTTCATCATAAGATTTTCTCCATAATTCATCCAAGGCATGTATTAGAGAGTTGTCTTTACAGTCTTTGTTAAGCAATTGGCATAAGATGCTACAATTCTTATCTTGAGTGTAGCTACTTCTGACTTCTTCAAAGAAGGTGGTGTTCAAGTCTGTAACACTTATTCCTTCTATTGGAATCTGTGGTGAAGCTTCTTCTGGCACATAAGCAGGATTATCAATATTATTTGGTAATGGCCATCTGCTTAGTCCATCTACATTCTTATGAATATTCCCATCCTTCTGAACAATAGTCATATTGCCCCTGTATTCTTGTATGGCTATTTGCCCTCTGAGCATATGTCTGTTGGGTGTTTTCATGTTCAAAAGTGATTTGACAGCTGTACAATCTGTTATCACCTCAAAAACACATCCCTCTAAGAAGTAGTTCAATTTCTCCAAGGCCCAGACAAGGCATAGACATTCCATCTGACTTGCTCCATATCTGGCTTCAGTTGGTTTGATTTTCCTGGATATGAAACATATGGGTCCTTCTACAGGTTTATCATTTATGATCTGAGCTTGGTGAAGTGCAGCACCTAGTCCATCCCCTGATGCATCAATATACAGCTTTAAAGGTAATTTAAAGTCTGGCATCAGTAAGAGTTGAGCAGTGGTCAAGGCTTCTCTTAGAGACTCAGAAGCTTTGACTTTGTCAACAGTCATTTCAAATACTGTGTCTTTGTCACACAACTTATAAAGTGGTCTTGCTATGGATGCAAACTCTTTAATGTGTTGCCTGTAATATCCTGCAAAACCTAAGAATGACTGAATTTCCTTCTTATTCTGAGGCATGGGTTTTAGCAATACTGCTGCAACTTTGTTTTTGTCAATTCCAAGGGACAAACCAGATAAAACATGTCCTAGTGCTTTAAGTTCTTTAAATCCAAAATGACATTTCTTCAAGGAGATTTTCATGTTTAATTATTGAATTTTTGTCAACAATCTGGACAATCTGTACATGTGCTCTTCCCAAGTCTTGGAACAGACAATAATTTCATCAATGTAAATGATTAACCATCCCTCTGAGAGTTCTTCAGGGAAGATTTTATTCATCATTCTTTGGAAGTGTGAAGGTGCATTTTTGATACCAAAGGGAATCCTCAAGTATTCATACACTCCACAATGAACAATAATTCTCAAGTATTTTCTTTCTCTTGGTGTCACCACATTTTGATGGAATCCTTTAAGGGCATCCATAGTGGTTATATACACTGCTTGAGATATTTGAGCAAGGGCAATTTGGATTTTTGGTATTGGGTATCTGTCTGGAACTGTGTAAGTGTTCAGAGCTCTAAAGTCCCCAACCATTCTGGATTTTCCATTATGCCATGCCACTATGACTGGTCTAGTTATTTCTACTTCTTCATTGTGGCCTAATTTTCTGATTACACCAAGGTCCAGAAGTTCTTTGATATGAATTTCTAGAGCTTCTCTTGATTTTGGACTTGCTGGATAAGCAGGTCTTCTTAAGAGTGGTGGATAAGGTCTCTCAATGTTAAGAATGATGTCAACTTCATGACCAATAATTTCTCCTAGAGGTTCTTTGTCTGTAGCAAATGCTCCTCTGTGGTCATACAAAAGGGAAGAAATTTCATTTTCTTCTTTATCAGTCAGATGAAGGCTTGGTTCAGCCTCATTTAACTGCTCAGACTTGAATTTCTCTAACTCTAAGTTGACTGGTGATACTTTGTTTACTGTAATTTGTCTTTTAAATGGTAAAAAGGCAAATTTTTGGTGCTTATTGTCTCCAATAGTAAAGTATCTGTCTTTGTTATTATGTAAATCTATCCCATACATGATTAAATAGTAATTTCCCAATATAAAATGGGTACTAGAGCAATTTTCCATAACAACAAATTCAACTGTGATTCTTAAATTCCCATTTATGTGTGGGAACATGACATTGGTCTCAAAGATTCCTAATTCCTTCATTGGGTTACTTGCACTGTTGAATTTTATTCCATCAATTGGTAACAATTGGTTTTCAAAATTTGGTACACAAGTCTTAAGAAAAGATTTTCCAACACAAGAGCAGAAGGCTCCTGGGTCAAGCAAAAGTTTGGTGGGCTTGTTGTCAATCACCACTTCTGCTATACAGGAGTTACCAGCTGTATAACCTTTCCCTCTATTTGGTTTTGTCTTCATAAGTTGTGCATCTTGAACTTTTGATAAATCAACTTGACCATTGCTCAATTGTGGCAAGTGGGAATAAGATTCCATGATGTCAAAAGTGGAATTGATATTTTCTATATCTTTTGAAGATTCAGAAAATATGGATGAATTATCATCTGAGTTGTCTTCAATTATGTCTTCTTTTTCAACAGCTGGTTCCTTTTCAATGTCAATTTCATTTATTTTCCCCCTTTTTGGACATGTATTGGATAAATGGGTGGTGCTTTGGAAAATATGGCACTTTCTGACTGTATCTTCAGATTTATACTTAATATTACTAGAATTTTCTTTGGGTTTTTTGTCCACAGAATCTTTCCAAGGTGTATTAAACCTTGTTTTGAGATTCACGCTACTAGAACCAATTTTGGTTCTTGTGGTTACTTCTTCTAGTATATTGATAATATCCTCTGCTGAAGATTGTTCAGTAGTCCTGCTTTTGATAGCATTCTCTAAGTCACCTCCACATTGTCTCAGAATTTTTCTATGGATCATGAATTCTGACATGTCAGGATATAATGCTGTTAATCTGTCCTTTTGTTGGCAAAACCATGTTAAAGCTTTGTATTTATCAGCATCAAATTTGGCAGATTAAAAGCCTGTTTCAACTTTAAACCTCCAAGCATCATTTGCCCATTTGTTGATGATTTGTGTTTTCCACCAAGTCCAACTCTGTTGTCCATGTGCTTGTCTTATTTTGATGTACCATCTGTGGGCTGATCTGGTAAACAAGGTGTTAAACCTGGCTGTTACCAATCTGTCTGGTAATTCAAAATCCTCTTTGATAATGTCAATAACTCTAATGAATTCCATATGGTCATACTCTCCTTGACCACTGAAGTGAGTCCATTCTTTAAGTTTTGTAACTTCTTTCAAGAGTGCTTCACCCATTGATGGTTCCAAGTTATGAAAAGAAGTGGATAATTCTTTTTTTAATTGTTAATTATCAGGATCTAATACTTGTGGATTTGGAATTCTTGTGCCCTCATTTTGATTTAGAGGTGTAGACATTCTAAGTAAGGTGTTCAGTATTTGTTCAATTTCATTCATTTTACTGTTGCTACACCTTTGGGAATTTCTGTATTCATGTTGGAACCTTTGTATTAAATTTATTACTTCAATTTTATACATGTCTTCCTTATGTGTCAGCTCTTGCCATAACTCTGTCTGTCTTGTATTATCAGCAGTGACTTGATTCAATTTCATTGATAATTTTGATACTTCTTCTTGTGAAGCTTCAAAACACTTTTTCAAGGCAATGGTATATGTCTTTACTTCAGTAAATGAATTTGAAATGTCATCAAGGAATTTCTTGTTATCTGTTTTGATAATATTTATGGCTTGTTTAATTCTTGTTTCAATTATGTCATCAATATTGAATTTAGAATATTTATCTGTTAATTCTTTAATGATGGCAGATTGTTCATTTATTTTATTGCTAGAAGAATTATCATTATTGGAATTTTTAATTGTTCTTAAAACTTTTTCAAAACACATACGTGTTTCATTAATTTGGCACAGACTCAGGTTGTTTGTTTCAATGTTGTTACAAATGGTTTCATTTTTATCAGAAAGATGTTTTTTCACGTCATTTATAGCATCATACAACTCTGGGATGGAATCAAGTATATCAGAAATCATTTCTGGAATCTTAATCTGGCTTCCTCCTTCTTCTGTAATTCCATAATGGTTCTGGCCATCTGAAATAAATTTTCCATGACATCCTGTTGAATCTTTGGGATTCTGTAGCCCTGGCTGTAAGGTTTTGGGGCTGGTGCCTTCCCTTTGCCCTTGTTTGGAGTTTGTGGCTGCTTTTTCACGTTGGAATTGCTGGTGCTGGCCACTGGGGCTGTTCTTGGCACTGGTTTGGGTGGTGGAGGGTTGTTTTTCCTCCATTCTAGTGTCAAAAGCATCATGTTTTTCTTCTCCATCAATGGATGCCATCCATTGAGCAATTTGCAAGTGTTGGGATGGCCCAGGAATTTTCTTACTGTCAGGTAAGAATTCATGCAATTCTTCCACAGGTCTGCAAGGATCTGGTACTCCTTGAATTGAAGTGCATTATTGTATGCACTGTGGCTGGCTTTTTATATTTCCACAGAGGCTTGTTGTGGCGGTGTCAGCTCTTTTTGAAGTTAAAATAGTATTATCAGCTTCAGAATGACCCAATTTAGTTGTTTGGAAGTCATCAACTGACCCTTTTCCTTCTGTACCTGATTGTCCTCTGCCATAATCACGTCTATTACCTTTTTGGGAGCTGCTTGAGGGGTTGTAGCTGGCTCCTTACCTGGTTGAAGGCATAATTATGGTTTAAAAAGGCTTGAAATAGTATTTTTACATCAAAAAACTTACTATTGGCCAAATTCTTAGCTTTCTGAAGGGTATTACTTATGTCCAAGTTAATCAATTCAGAGAATATTGGTTCAGGTTGGTTATTTTGAGTCACAATAACAGTAGTATTATGATCAGAATTAACAGTACTGGCAGGGATAATGCTGGTTACTGTTGAGGCTGTTTCAATGTTTTCTTGTCTTACCATGTTGTCAGACACTAAAATTAATTAAAAAGCCAATTAATTAAGTAAAAAAAGGTTATTTCAAAAAAAGAAATAAAAATATAAGCCTCACTTATAATATGAAAAAAAATTATTTTTTATGGGTTTTTTGAATTATAAGTATTTTTTATATGTTTTTAAATTTTTCAATATAAGAAAAAAGATTCAAAAAGAGTAAAAAAAATATGTCACAGGTAAAATATCATGGCTGGGCCCCCAAATGTAAGGTGTGGATATGAAACTTTGATTAAAAATCAAGTACTTTTCCTGTCCTCAAAATTTGTATAAGGTAAAAAATCAATTAAAAATAGTAAAGGATATTATTTTTATGAGAAAACACGCCAATTTCATTGTTTATAACTTTATTAGTATAAAACAATAATATTATAAAAATTTGTTGTTTTACCAACAATAAAAATTTATCCCAAAAATACTCTACAAGAGATATTTTAAGGCTACAAAAGAAATTTCTTCAAGAGCAATTTCAATTGGAATTAATTGAGCAAAGAACTGCAAGCAATTAATTAAAGAACAAAGTCTTTAAAAAGAATATTAGAGAGAAAACACGCCCAAAAGTGACCAGAGTGAATTTGGAAACAAGGTGACAAAGTTTACAGTGATGAAAGATGCTTTAATTCACTTTTGGGGTGGTTCAGGGGTAAAATTGATTATAAAAGTTACAAACAATGATTATAATGATTTTTTCACGTGGTTGAAAGGTTCAAAATTATTTAATAAAGGTGGTTGGAATCTCTTATTGATTGGTTTAACAATGCTTAAACTAATTATAAAAGGAAAAGATTCTAACATGAACAGAAAAGTGGGGCAAAGAAGACATTCTTTTATAGCCATCAATTATCTTACTCCAAGAGTAAAATTTACTCTTGTCAGTCGTGAAAACAGTCTGACAACAGAAAGGCCAATTATGACATCATTGAACCCTGGTTTAGACCAAAAAGGGCTGGTTTAAGCCATTTTTAGCCATTTTAGACCCTTAAATCAGCCATTACTATAGCAATACCAGGCCTAGAGCCTTCAAAACACGTCAGAATGTGTGTCAGAGGCGTAGAAACCAGTTCAAACTGTTTTTACTATGATTGTTTTATCTTGAGGGTAGTTTTACCCTCTTGACAACAGCTAAAACTACCCCAGTTGGTATCAAAACCTCATCATCAATTGAGTCCACAGACCCTGTAACTCAATTCCAGGACAAAAGTGATGAACTTTTGCGTGAATTTTGACATCCCACACCTGTCAGAAAGGATTTTGGGGGTCTAGCTCCCCCTTAGAGCTGGAGTTCCTTTTCCCCCCCAAAGTTAATCTTTCCAATTTATTTTCCTTTAATTCCTCATCATGTATTATACTTATAATTTACATATGTAATTCAATTCAATTGTACAGTACAATACAGTAATAATTGACACCTCATATGTAAATCAAAGTTCACTTATGTAATACACGCGCACATTTTGACATTTTAATTGAATTCAATTGAAAATACTTCAATTCCTCATAACTTCTAAACTAAACACAACACCTCAATTTTAACACAAAAATTGATGGTAACACCACATGTGGTGTGAATTAAATTAAGGTTTTGAGGACTTTCAACTTTTGTATTGAAAATACTGAAAACTTAATTTAAGCTTATTTAGAGTTGAGTTACAAGAATTTCACTCAGAGGTGACCCCACCTGATTTTTTATGAGGAATCCAATGGTGAAATAATTTTTATGTCTTTATTTATTGAACAAAAAGTTATAATAATTTTTATTTAACTTTTTTCCAAATTTATTTATTTTTTCACAATTTTGTTAAAATTTCATTTTTACTTAATTTTTTCAAGTATAAATGTAATTTTATACTTACAAAATTTAATGTATTTTTATTTTTAAATTGGAATTAATTTTTTATTTTCAATATAATTTTTTATATTTATATTTTGATTTTTATTTTAAAAATATAAATAAATTTATTTTATTTATATTAATAAGTTATTTTTGTATTTGCCGTCTTTTGGTTATATGAAATTACCTCTAAGGCTCACAGTTATTCCTGCTCAAAGTCGCTTTTGAGCAAAAACCTTATTTTTCACCTTCCATACAAAATCCAGAGGAAATGGCTTAACCCCAGCAAATGGGTATTCAGAATTAAGCACCAAGTCAGGGATATCCAATGGTACTAACTAAATAGAGCTAGAACCAGAATTACAGAAGTTATGACCAAAATAAGGTCAAATAAGGGTGAATAAAATATTCACCTCTCATCTAACTTCTACAGTTTTAGTGTGAGATAACTAAAGTGGGGCCTTTTTGGAAAGCGCAAAATCAGGGCTATCTGATGGTGCCATTCATTTCCCCATATCTCATCTAGACCAAAGGGTATGGGGAAAATAAGCTCCATACAGGTTTTTAAGCAAATCATATGTCAGGGTGACTCTATCATATAGCTTCAAAATGATAATAAAAGCTATAACGCTGAGTATAACAAAAAAATAATGATGATATTAAAGTGAGAATGTGAGTAAAAGGGCTATACTAAAGTAATTTAGTGATGGTGAGTGCTGCTGATAGCCCTGGGTGCAGTGTTTGCCAATTAGTTTACAATAACAAACCCTGCAATAATTACAATTAAAATTATAACCTGTTAAATTCTAAGGGTACCACTTCTTTCAAGAACTTATACCAAGTAAGAATATTAAGAACAGGATGCTGGATTTGCCTCCTTTCATCTTGTTCTGGGGTAGTGGGAGGTTGTTTACCTCTACACATGACCACAGAGTAAAGTTTTTCACTACTGTGGGCTGGTTTGTGGTTCTATACACTCAATACAGACTGGTATCAGGTGGAAATGTGGTTTTAGAACCACAAGTAGTCATTTTTACCCTATACAGGGTGAACATTTTCACCCATGGAGTTTATGGGTGTGTTCTGGTGCCTCTGACGCGTCAGAAGCTGTATAGAATGTGTATGGACCTCTGTATTTGACTAAAATATGAGTTATTGAAGTTTAAACATACTTTTTGGTCTTTTTGACACCTCATAATCATAATTATGTGATAGTATGCCATTATAAGGCTGTATTGGCCAGACTGTGGGATTTTGACCTTAAAACAGCCATAACTTTGTTGTTTTTTGAGATATAAACCTCAAAATTGGTTTGGTGTGTATCCCTGGATGTTTTCTACACAATGGTACCTCATTTGATATGGTTATCATGAAATATGGCACAGCTATGCCATGTACAAGGTTTTTTGTACATATGTATGTTTTGGCCAAACACTGTATGGAGCTTGTTTTCTCCATGACTTCTGTTCTAGTTGAGGTATGGGCAAATGAATGGAACCATCAGATAGCCCTGATTGTTCTCTTTCCAAAGAGACCCCACTTTAGGTATCTCACACTAAAACTGTAGAAGTCAGATGAGAGGTGAATATTTTGTTCACCCTTATTTGGCCTGATTTTGGCCATAACTTCTGTAGTACTGGTGCTAGCTCATTTTTAATAGTACCATTGGTTTGCCATGACTTAGAGCTTCAATTTTCATACCCATTTGATGGGGTTAAGCCTCTTCCTCTGCATTTCAGATGAGAGGTAAAAATTAAGGTTTAAGCTCAGCAACAACTTTGAGCAGCAATAACTTGGTTATTCCTTGTCCTATGGTGATGGGACTTGTATATGTATGAATTGGTGATTTTCTACTTTCTTTTGATACCTTTTGAGCTTATTTGGCTCAGCTCCACATTCTGGTGGTATCTTGGCTTTACCATTGGTTTATGGTTTTTGGCTGTGTAGCCTGTGCTCTGGTTATGAGTCACAGGTTGACATACCCTCCCTCTAAAAAAGGCTCATAATTGATGATAATTTCCTGTCTTCTTTCAGTTATGAGTGTGGTTCATGTGACCTTTAGACAACAAATTGTGGTCATACCCTCCCTGTCTGGTGGCTTATGTTTCAAACCATCCAGGTGTTTGGTCATTGTTTTCTATCTTTTGAAGTGGACTGAACCGATTTCCTCTGTTCCATGATTCTTAAATTCCATCAAATATTCCTCATGGGGTTTGGGTTCACTGTATTAATTATCTCCACAGCAATTCCCCACACTATCAGAGTCAGATTTATGACCCTCTTGGTCTTTTCGTATTTCTTCTCCCCTTGCAAATATCTCTTCCCTGTCTTTGGAAGAATTTTCTGAATAGTGATTGGGTGATTCATAGTTGTGAAATCCTTTTGTGATTTCAAAATCTGAATCATGAGTTTCTTTGGCTTCCAGGGTTGGATTCTCCCTTTTATCACCAGCACTATGGGTATTGCATCTACCATGAGATGTTCTAATCCCTACTTCTTCCAAAGTAGTTGATCCTTCATCCAAGGTGGATTATTTGGAGCATCTTCATTTTACTGCATTCTACAAGTCTCCTGGTAGTTTGGTCAACAGTTTCTTATTTCGCCTTTCTGTTGTTATCTGAGGGTCAATGGCTATTAGCCTTTTTGACTGTCTCAGACACCAATCATATGGATCTTTGTCCACTGTGTATCTATCATTTCCAAATGGAAGGGTTTTCTGCCATATCCATGTATCATTTCTGTACTTTTGGATTATTTTGCTCCTCCACCATGGATTTCTTTCATTTCTGTGTACCAAATACTAGCATGTACTTTCAAAGCTGTATTGAATCTGGCAGTAATCCAGTAATCTGGTATATTTGGTACATCAGTGAAGAGTCCATCAATATAATCAATGAGTTCAATATGATCATATTCTTGTATGCCAAAGAATTTGGGCCAACTTGAAGTCTCTGGAAGCTGTTTCAATGCTTCCTTTTCTGATTAATTCATCTTATATCCATCTTGGTATTGTGATGGAGATCTTGGCTTCTTCTCCAATAGGGTATCTGGTTTGATGTCTTCCTGGTGGTATGGAGTGTTTTCAGAGACATGCCCCTGTGTTTGGGGTTCCATTTTTTGGCAGTAATTGGACAATTTGTCAATATATTGATCCAGGTATTTCCTATCCCTTTTGCAGTTATTTTGCTCCTCTAAGACTTGATTTAGTCTTCTTTTGGTATCTTCTGAGGCTTTACACAATTCAGTATAGTCCTCTTGAAGAGCATGAATAGTTTTGGTTTGTAAGGTATAAATTGAAATGAGTAGTTCTTAATTAATCTTATAATTGCTATGATAGTTAGAAACCCAATAGTTAATAATACTAGAGACAATTTGTGTGTAAAGAGTACTACTATTTAATACGACTAGGCAGATGGAATATATATACCTGATAAGATCACAAGCTAAATACTATAAGCTCAACAACTATTATATAGTCGTATACAACTAGTATACCCAACACTCTATATAAATGAGTTAGTGTCAGTTGAGTTAGTTCAGTTAATAAAACAATATTGCTCAACTATACCTATACTCCTCCAGCACTGTATATACGAGTATTAGGACAGTAGTGAGAAATAAAGTGATAAACCTATAGTAAATTAATGGTATGTTCTGTGGTTTTAAAGCAGATAGATTGCTCTATTTATATCATTGACAGACCCAATGATTAGTCACTAACTACCAGCTACTATGTCATCTACAAGACTAATTTGATAATAGATAAATTTTCATTGACTCGAGTGATCACTCTGAGAGTGATCTGATAGATTGGTGAGTGAGTCGAATCTACCCAAGATGATTCTCTTCAATCTTCAACACTCCTCCAGGATCCTCTAGGTGTAATTTTTTATATACCTCTTGTAGTTTTAATACCCCAAGTGGTTTTTCCAATACATCAGCAATCATATCATTGGTTTGGACTTGAACCACCTTGATCAAATTCCTCAACACACAGTCACGAGCATACTGATAACTTACCTCAATGTGTTTTGTGTTTGCATTGAGTGATGCTTGCTTTGAAATAGTTACTGCGCCTGAATTGTCATTGAAAAGAACCGGTTGAGATGAAGCATGCCCTAGATCGTTGAGTACGAAAGTGAGCCATTGCAATTTCTTTGAGAAAATGTTCATTGCAACATATTAAGCTTCAGTTGTGGACTGAGCCACTATCAATTGCTTTTTGCTTAACCAGCATACTGGATTGCCGACTGCTAAGATCACATACCCTGTGATCGACTTCCTGTCTTCTTTATCGTTCGCGTAGTCTTCATCAGCCCATCCAGTCAATGCTTCCTTAATCAATTGTTTTTTGTAAAGTAAACACCTGTCCTTCGTTCCATTTAAATAGCGGAGTAGGTGTTTTAGCGTGCTCCAGTGATATTGGTTTGGTTTTAGTGAATGTTTGGAGAGCTGATTTGTGGTTAATAAGATGTCGGGTCGGGTGTGATGAGCCAGATGCTTTAGACTTCCAATAGCCTGCTGAAATACGGTTACTTCAAGAGCTTCATCCGACAAGTTGGATCCTATTTCGTTAAGGAAGTTGCCATTGCATGGGGTCTTCACAGATTTACACTTGTCCATTCCACAATGTCTAAGAAGCTTAATGATCAGGTCTGTTTGATTGATCTTTAACCCATTCTTACTCCAATTCAGGTTATAGCCTAGGTGTTGAGTAGGCTTCTTTTTGTATCTCAGTTTCAAGGTTGAATTCAATTTAGTGAGGAAATCTATGACGGAGATTTCAGTCTTGCTGATTAAGAACCCATTGTCAACATGTACGTGAAGGAGAAGAGTTTTATCAGTGTTAATGAATAGTGACTCATCTGATTGGGTGCTTTCTAATCCGAGGATGCTCAAGGTTGCTGTAAGCTTGGCTTTCCACATATGTGGAGCCTGCTTGGTACCATATAAAGATTTATGAAGTCTCCAAACCCAACCTTCTTTCCCCTTAATCTCATAGCCTTTCACCTGTTTGACGTACACTAATGCGTCCATTTCACCATGGAAGAAGGCTGTCTCTATATAAAATTGATAAGGTATGTAGTTGAAGTTTTCAACTAATGACAACATAACCTTAAATGTCTCATTTCTTCCAACTGAAGCCCAGGTATCGTAATAGTGTAACATATATTCTTGATGATTCCCTAATACAACCCATCGAGCTTTATGTCGGTATACTTCACCATGTTCATTTCTTTTACAAGAAATTCTCCACATGCCACCAATAACCTTTGTTGGTTTAGTTGGATAGGGAACAAGCTCACCAGTATTTTCAGTGGTCAGCGACTTGTATTCAGAATCCATAGCCCTCTTCCATTTGGGTCCTTCAATTGGATCGCTCACTGCTTTTGAATAAGGGACTAGGTCTGCAAGTAAGAGATTTTCTCTGTATTGAGACTTCCTTTTACCAGTTATAATGTTTTCCTAATTGATTGAACTGGAAATATTTCTTGGTGCATCCTTATAGTAGGGCACGTACTCGTAGTTCCTTGTGGATTCAGTTTCGGCTGGAAGATGAGCAGGTCTTGAGCTGTGCTCCAAATTAAATGATTGACTTGGAGGCTGGAAAACAGGTAACGGGGTTGGAAGTTCCGCAGGTTTGGAGCTGGGAACTTGCAGTTTAATCCTTAAGGATGATACCTCCGGAAGTACTGAAGCTGGCTGATTCATGGACAGGTTTGGATTACAAGCTGAGAGTGTGTACTCGCGAGATACTCTAATCTTACCAGTTTCTAGATTGAGAAGTCGCAGACCATTGGAATATTTTTCAAATGTCAGGGCTCGCAATACCTCTCCTTGAGGAAGGATTGGAGATTTTTACTGTGACTTTCATTCCAAAAGGGATAAGTCTTTTGAGATCAACTTTGGGTTTGATTAAAAAGTTCTTCTTGTTGAGTACACTAATTGGTGTCTTCATTTTCAAATGCTTGTGCAGAAGCAAGCTTAGAAGTAAAGATGCATGTGCTGTGGCTTCATCCCAGTAAGAGACAGGTACATTTGACTGTCCAAGAAGACATCTCATTTTTGACAAAAGTGTCTGATTGAATCTCTCTGCAACCCCGTTAGTCTGAGGCAACTTGGGAGGGCCCCTTTCAAGAGAAATGCCCTGTCTGGTGAGGAAGTTGAATTCTCCACCACGATCTGTGTGGAAATATGCTGGAGTAATGTCTAACTTGTTCTTTATTTCCATTGAAAAATATTTGATGTACTCTGAATCTTGACGCTTCTCATTAAGCGGGTATATGCGATTAAATCGACTATAATCATTAATGAGAACCAGTACCTACTTGTACCCTTTTCGAGATTGTGGGTTGATCTGTAGGGTGTCCATATGGATTTTGGAGAAGGGTGCATCAGTTCGAGGCAAAATTTGTGAGTGTGGATGGTTTTTAATCCTAGCTTGATGACATACTGGGCAATCAGAAGAATGAGTGAAACTTCCATTGATTTTACAATATTTCAACAGCACTTTGATATATGAATCAGAAGGGTGTCCCAGTGTCAGATGGCAATCCTGACAAGCCGTCGGAAAAGCATATATTGAGTTCACAGGTGAGGAGAGTTTAGAGACAAAAAGATTTCCTTGTCAATGGAAAGTGTTGACAATTCTATTATTATATTTGATTAGGAATAAGTTAGATTTAGAGATTAACTTCATGCCGTGATCACATAACTGTGAGAAAGATAGCAGGTTGACCGGACCATTGGGAACGTAATATACCAGATAAAGTTTAATACCCTTGAACAACAGAGTACCTTGATTAGTGACTTTAACAGGGTTGGAGAAGGTGTTGATATGTTTGGTGACCGGGACGGGATTTTCTAAAAGCTCTAAATTATGTACAACAGTTCTTCCATCTCTGGAGTCGAGATATATTAGTTCATGATGATTTTTCCCAATCAATGCATTGACTTCATCAAAGATGAATGCATCAGTGTCTGAACCTGATGGGAGGTTGAGTTCTCTTGATTCTGAAGTTGCATTAACTGATGTTTATTGTATGTTAGATTGAAGTTTCTCTAGGAGTTGTTCTATTAGCTCAAACCTTTTATTTGTATTCTGATCGTGAGTAGAGTTTTTTACTGCTCCTTGGTGATTACTTTTTCCTTTCTTTGTGTCTTTAGCCCCTTTCTGTTTGCGTCCTGCTTCTGATTTATTGTTCCCCTTCCTTTTTGGCAGGTCGGGATGTTTGTTTTTGTCAAACAGCAATGCCTGGTAATGAGACGATTCTTGACGGGTATGTTCAATCAATCCTTTGTCAGTAATGGTGCTAAGTTCAAACGTTTTTGTGTCATATAGTGTCTGACACAAACCACTAAGTTCCTTATAATTGTCTAAGCTTTGGAGAAAAAACGCCGCAGCCATGCTAGATGATAAACTCATGCTGATAGAGGAGTCGGCTGAGATAGATAAATAGCTGGCATGTATTTTGTGGAAGTCATCAACGTGTTTCTCTAATGATGAACCAGGTTTGTAGCTCAAGTTCACAAGCTTTTGAAGTGTTTTGACATATAAAAAAAACTGAGTTTTTTCCACAGAAATTTCCTAATCCAACCCAACAGTTGTAAAGAGATGACTTGTTGCTTAGGAGAACTCCTTCAAACTCGGTGCTGATTCTGGACCATAGCAAGGTGAGTGCTCCTCCATTCCTTTTCTTAAACTTGATGGTCTTTTTAAAATCTTCGGATGGAGGATCTAATAAGTCATCCATGCCTTTGCTGACAAGATAGTTTTCAAATTGACACCTCGACTGTACCAAATTAGTACGTGTGAGTTTTGTCATTTTGGCCTTAATCACTTCTTCATCTGAGGAAAAATCCTTGATGGAAATTGGGATTTCTGGCATTGTCCTAGATGTGAAAGTATTCTAACTCTGGTTTTAAAACTACTATAAGTTATTACGCAACTAACTCTTCCTACCATGCAATGAGTAGTTGTTAATTAATCTTATAATTGCTATGATAGTTAGAAAACCAGTAGTTAATAATACTAGAGACAATCTGTGAGTAAAGAGTTTTACAATTTAATACAACTATGCAGATGGAATATATATATCTGATAAGATCACAAGCTAAATACTATAAGCTCAAAAACTATTATATAGTCATATACAACTAGTATACCCATCACTCTATATCAATGAGTTAGCTTCAGTTGAGCTAGTTCAGTTAATAAAACAATATTGTTCAACTATACCTATACTCCTCCAGCACTGTATATACGAGTATTAGGATAGTAGTGAGAAATAAAGTGATAAACCTATAGTAAATTAATGGTATGTTCTGTGGTTTTAAAACAGATAGATGGCTATATTTATATCATTGACAGACCCAATGATTAGTCACTAACTACCAGCTACTATGTCATCTACAAGACTAATTTGATAATAGATAAATTTTCATTGACTTGAGTGATCACTCTGAGATTGATCTTATAGATTGGTGAGTGAGTCTAATCTACCCGAGATGATTCTCTTTAATCTTCAACATAAACCTCTTGTAACCTTGAAATACTTTCATGGAGTCTTTCAAACTCTTTCTAATTTTTTTCTGAAAATTGGGAAAATTGTAACCATTGAGTATTACTACTTATGGTACTTTCAGGTATCACAATATTGTGTTTAATCTGAGTGGAGATATCATGCCTTATCTTAGGGCTGCTGGCTGCATTAGAAGTATGTACAACTGTTTGTTGTTTCTTTGTACTTCTTGCAACAGGTCCAAAAATTTCTGGATCATAGGATCTGACTCTTTCTGCCTCTGGTTGAAAGAAGTCTTTCTCTTGCCCTATGGTGCTCTTCCTCTCCTTGATTCTATGTGGGATTGGAAAGCATGGTGACTCTTGGTCCCTGATCTGTTGGTGCCTGATTGATGTGAAGCCACTAGGGAGTCTGGTTGGGTTACCAGTCCTCATGAGCCTGAAAGGGTCAGAGTATGTTATCTCTGGTTCTATTTCTTGTCCATCATAAGTTCTTTGAAGAATATCTCTTTGAGGGAAATCTTCTGAATAATTTCTACAAGTTCTTTGTAGTGAGACTCTAGCTTTAATTCCCTGTATGCCATTCCCCATTGGAGAAGTTCTTGGAATATTTCATGGGTTAGAACAAACTGTTCCATGCAAGCCATTCCTGGAGTTTTGCTGTTGAAGCCCATGTTGGAAGGTGTAGGGAGGTTCATTTTTCCATGTAATATGACTTTGAACAACTTCAACTTCTCTCCTTTCCAGGCCTCTATTCCTACTGATGATTGATTCTCTTTGTAAGGAATAGTCTCTTGGAAATCCAAAGGTTTGAAATGAGGTGGTATCATTTCTGACTTGTAAAGTGACAGTTTTAGCTAGTTGATTGAATCACTGTTTTGTTAGAAATCTATAAGTCACTTTGGACAAGTTATCATGGAAATAATAATTATCAAATCAACTTTCCCCAATATACTCTGTATATATTATGAAAAATAAAATATGGTCTGTATTTTATTATGAAGTATTATTATTATTGAAATTATAAATAATAATGATAATAATCAACTTTTATGGCAATTTTGGTGAAAAAATGAATTATCAGAGTTTTTCTTTGAGAAAATTACAATATATACTTTGTATATATTATGAAAAAAGATCAATAATAAAATATGGTTTGTATTTTATTATGAAGTATTATTATTGAAATTATCAAAAATGAAGATAAGAATCAATTTTTAATGCCAATTTGGGTGAAAAAATGAATTTAAAAATTTTTCTTTAAGAAAAATTCAAACAATATATACTCTTTATATATTATGAAAAAAAAGATCAATAATAAAACATGATTTTTATTTTATTATGAAGTATTATTATTGAGATTATCAATAGTAATAATAATAATCAATTTTTCATGCCAATTTGGGTGAAAAAATGAATTATAAAAGTTTTCCATTAAGAAAAATTCAAACAATAGGGGGTGTCAAAGTTACCAAATCCCACACTCAAAATCCCAAGTTTTTTTTTGCCAAAATCCCACAGTAATTTTTTGGGATTTGGGAAATACCACACCTCAAGAGGTGAGGTATTTTGAGGTACAAAAACACCGGTTTTTTGGTACCAAATCCCGTGTTTAAATACCAAAATCCCACATTTAGCTTCCCATAAAGGCACATTTTTCAAACACACAACTCAGTAAGGGCATGTCAAATTGCATAAAAATATCCTTCTCTTGCATGAAATCTAAATACACACATCATTTATTAAGTTATTTGATTTCAAATTGCATTTACTACCAGCCTTTTCTTCATTTACCATGCCCAAGGCATCACAAAGGCGACCTTTACTTCAGACCTTGAACTCATTTCAGTTCATTGATGCTCTCAGCTCTGATAGTGATTCTGATATCCAGGAAGATATAATCTTATTAGATATGATAACATCACAAAGATACATTAATCCTCATAGAAGATATCCATCTCATTACATGTATACAATGAATGATTGACAGACATTATCATCTGAAAAGTTTCAACAGCTATGTAGGACCACACATTAATAATTTGAAAAATTGGTTTCACAAATTCAAGCTGATAAAACATTTCAAAACTCATCACAAAACAAACAACGCAATCCTGCCATCCAATTGGCTGTGGCATTATCAAGGCTAGGATCAAATGGAAATTCGGCCGCTTTGGGAAAGATTGGAATGTTGTTTGGAATTAGCCATGGGGCTATTGTGTTGTACACTCAAAGAGTCATTCAGATATTAATGAAGTTGAAGTGCAAAGTGATTGTGTGGCCAACAATAGAACAACGCAGAGAGATGTCTCAAGTAATGCAAGCAGAAGGCTTCCCTGGGTGCATTGGGTTTATTGATGGGAGTCTCATACCATTATCACAACGTCCTCCCAATGATGGTGAAGCATATTTTGATTGCAAAGAAAGGTAAACTGTTGAATCTTTATTCTTTATTTCAATCTTACTGATGGTTTACATGTAAGGTATTCTATGTCAATACAACTGGTTTGCGATATCAACAAACAGTTCACTGCTCTGCATGTTGGTTGTACTGGGTCACTTCATGATTCGAATGTCTATCAACATATGAAAATAGCACAAACACCTCAAGATTTTTATGAAAAGGATCAGTACTTACTTGCAGATTCGGCATATGCAAGCTCTCCTTGGGTTGTTCCAGCATATAAGGGAGTTGTAGCACATAATTAAGACAACCGTTCTTTCAATTACTGTCTAGCAAAATCAAGGGTCAGAATCAAGCATGCAATTGGAATTTTGAAGGGGAGGTGGTTTTCTCTAAGGGAAATGAGAAATCAAATGAGGTATAATCATGAAATTGAATATTTTGTTAGTTGGGTTGTGTCTTGCACGATTTTACATAATATGTTAGCTCAAATTGGTGATGAGTGGTTTGATTTATATGAAGATGATGATCCATCACAAGCGGAAAATCTGGCCAAAAATGACATTGGGGAAGATGTGCTAAATATGCGTGAAAAAATTAAACCAATCACTTTGGCATGGAAAAATAGTCAATTGTAAATTTCATCAGGACCAATGTTTTATAAACTTAATTTATTGGCATACAACGGAGTGGAGATGTTATTCATAAAATAAAAGTATTTACAATTAAGATTTTTTAGTTCTTTTTTGATCCTGCATATTTCTTTCAAAGTACCCATTGACTCTTGAATTAATTTTGGTGGGTGTCATTTTCAAGAATTTGTCACCTACATTAAATAATTTATGGTTTATTTGAAAAGAACATCCAAAATGAGTAATTTTGTCATGATTGATGATTTCTGGAGGTTGTTTTGTTGTATGATGAGCCATTGTTGATGTTTTCCAAAGAATTTCCATGATTCCAGGTTTTTTTGAAAAATAAATCTCCATTTTCAATTCAGGGAAGTGTAAGCCATGTCCAGAGGGGGTGAATACAGTAGGAAGCGGATGGAAATTTTTTTTTGAGACAAAAGAAAATATACCATAAGTCCAGGAATTGAGATCATTTAAATCTTTGTGTGGCTTATTGAAAAATCCATCTTGGGTACAATGACATTGGTAAATGATTTGAATTCTTCCTTGGGATTGGCAGAAGTCCATTCGAGTTGACTGAAATTGGGTAATTGGGCTGCTTCCATTAATGATTGATTTTCATTTGCTGCTAATTTTGAAAAATGGGAGATTCTTGAGTAAACAAATTTGTCATATTGATGAAGCTTGATCCATTGATTGTTATCTGTTTCAATTTGATGAGGAGTTAAACCAGGTTTTCTGGAGTAAACACCTAATAATTTTGTAATTAGTCAGTAATTATTAAGTTAATATGACAAAAATATCACACACCTGCAGATTTTCCAGAATCAGAACCAGATTGAAACCCAATACCTTTCATAATTCCACCTTGGAGTTGCTTATTGGTTTTAATTTCTTGTCAATTTTGAGATAAGGACATTAATGTCATGATGATGTTTTGCAGCATTTGAGAGTGGCCAGAAGAGTTATCAAATGAGGTTATTTCATATATGATGACAGGCAAAAACGGCTTGGATGTTTTATGAATGAGGATATAAGGATGGGGGAGAGTGTTAAGTGATGGAAGTTTTAACCATGAGGCATTGGAAGATTTCTTGTCAATCGAAATTGTTGAAAAGTTTTTAAATTCTTTTTTGGAATGGCCAAGGTGAGACATTATTTCTTTTGAATCATGGATGTGTTGTCTTTGGCTTCAGGTGAGCTTTCTTTTATTATTTAATTTGGTATTATTATCCTCATGATGTTCTATATTTGGTTTAGTCCTAACCATGACATCAAGAGGAGTAATATGAGCTTCATCATCTTTCAAATCATTCTGATGATGTGCTGAGTCTGGTTGATTCCTAACCATGACATCATCAAAATGATTGGAAGAATGAGAGGGAGGAGGAGATTTTTTTTTGAATTTTAAGGATGATGGAAGGGATGGGAAATGAAATGACATTGCAAAATAAGTTCTTATAATTAATCCTCCCCTATATGAACAAATAAATAAAAAAGTGAAACAAAAATTAAAATAAAAAATAAATCAAGGGTCAGTAATGATGATTATCCCAAAAATTCAAAAAAAGGAAAAAAAATATCAATATCAGTAAATGATTTTTCAAATAAAATAAATGAATTAAAAAAAATCAAAAAAAAAAGATTATCAGTCAATGATCAAAAAAAATCATTATCAGTAAATGATTTTTGAATTAAAATAAACGATTAAAAAAAATCAAAAAAAAAATCATGATCAGTCAAAGGTTTTTGCAATAAAATAAATGAATAAAAAAAACAAAAAAAAAAGATCAGTATCTTTTTTTTTTAAATGATATAATTGAAAAAAAAAAAAAAAAATTATCATTCTAATGGCCTCTAGGGGCCATTAGAATGATAATGAAGTAAAACAACGCCGAATTGATTCTGAATCAATTCAGCGCGATTTGAAGGCCTCAGGCCCTGGAACCTCCCAGGAGCCTATTTGGGAGGTTCCAGGGTTAGTGAGGTGGATGATGAATGATGATGGTGATGGGTGGGTTAGTTCTGGATGATGATGGTGATGGGTGGGTGAGTTGTGGATGATGATGGTGATGGGAGGGTGAGTTTGGGAGGTGCAAAAAAATGAATAAAAAAATTTTAAAAAACGAAAAGAAAATTACCTACAGAAAAATTAAAAAAAATTAGCAAAAAAGGGTTGTGATTAAACAAAAAGAAGAGAGATTCACTTACCTGAATTTTAAAAAAAGTGGGTTTTTTTAGAGGGAAGGGTGAAAAGTAAAATTAGAAAAAAATTAATTGAGAATTAAAAAATAAAATTTAAAAAAAAAAATAAAAAAAAATTGGTGAATTTTTTTTAAGAGGGAGGGGTGAAAAGTACAAATGAAAAAAAAAGTGAAATTTAAGATTTGAAAATCCAAAAAAAAAAATCCAAAAAAAGGTGATTTTTTTTTAAATTGGAGGGGTGAACAGTAAAAATAAAAAATAATAAATTAAAATAAATTAAAGAAAAAAATCAACTTTAAAAAAAAAATTAAGAATTAAAAATCAAAAATCAACCAAACAAGGGACTTTGCCCAATTAAAAGTTGAAACCCTTCAAAATGAAAAATAACCATTAAATTAAAAAAAAATATAGAAAAAGATGAAAAAATTAAAAAAAAAACCATAAAATGGCATTTTCATAAAAAAGGAAAAAAGCCGTCATTGAATTTGATTTTTGAACAGACTTCATATAAATTCTCAATGCAAAACTTGCCCAAATTTTCAAATCTGCCGCAAATTGCAAATAAATGTCATATGAAATTGAAATTGCAAGTTGGTGCCCCAATTATGCATAAACATTAAAATTTCCTTTTGGTAATAAAGTGGAGTTAGATTTCATGACATAAGATCAATAATTAAACATAAACATAAGATTTATTGAACAAGCACCATATATAAATTGATCACATTATATATATGTAATAAGTTATTTTTTATTGATTAATGCCAGAATGCGTTCCAGCTCCCCAATTGGCCTGCTTGATGACAATGCCGCTATAGTGAGATCCATCTGGCATTGCTTTTACTTCAATTCCAATTCACGATTCCACTTTTCTTTTTCAAATTCATATTGCTTTGCATGTTGCTTCTCCTTGAACTCCATTTGATTTTGCAATTTGACTTCTTCAAACCGTTGCTTTTCTATTTTTCTTGCTTTCTCTTCATTCCACCTCTCCCTGTCCTACTCCAAACGAGCATTGTCACTGGTTTCACGGGCTACAAATCATGAATTTAGTCAGTGGGATTGATAAGAGTAGCCATAAGTCCAAAACATACCCTTTTGCCGTGATTCAAGCAAATTGGCATATGTTGGTGCAAACATATCCATTGGCCTTTTCCTAGAGCCACTCTTGTCATTCAAGTTGGGTGTCAATGCTCAATTACGC